>BNCR01000007.1:12805488-17605488 GCA_014656515.1 Oryzias celebensis | reverse complement strand
CTTTGTTACGATGCAGGCTGCAGAGTCCTGGACCAACTGGAGATTATGAAGGAGGTTTTGTGGAAGACCATTGAGAAGAGAGCTGCAGTAATCAATGCAGGAAGAGACAAAACTGTGGACAAGTAACACAAGAAAATAGAGGGCGCGAAAGGGGCAAGTGCATGTTGTAGGTTGATGTATGCTGACTGAGAGGAGCTATCGATTTGGGATTGGAATGACGGAGTGCTGTCGAGGATGACACCCAGACTCGATCTGAATGGAGGGGGAGACAGAAAAAAATCAATATCTACACAGAAAAGTTCATAGAGAGAGTGAACTTGGTGTCAACAAGAAAGAATTTTGTTCTATTGCAGTTTAATTTGAAGATATTTATGGTGGATCAGGATTAAATATTGAGTAAACAGTTGGTGAGAGAGCAGGATGGGAGACAGGAAGTGGCTTTGCCGGTAATATAAAGCTATATGTCATCAACAGTGTAATTGACTCTTGAAGTCCCACTTAGGTCATCTTTTGAGCTATTTTAAAAGAACTCCGAGTGGGTAATTATGATTAGATCTTTTTGTTGCCAAAATAAAAAAAATTTTAGGACATAGTTTCTGCACAGCAGCAGTAGTTAATTAGAAATTCACCTCTGAGTTGGTGTAGAGTAAATCCGGCCATACTTCACTTTATCCATCTGCCTACACTCTCACCCGCTACCTTACAGCCTTTCACACCCCCAACCTAAGACTGCCAAAGCAGCAAGAATGGCGAGCAATATTAGAACATTCCAGACGTACAGTTTTGAGCCAGACGGCAGCTCGGACAAAGAAAACAAAGACGAACATGGATTTATTTGCATCAGAATGGAGCAGAGCGGGGAGCAAGTGGCTTTCTGTTTTTGGTCATACGTCACAAGCTTGTTTTTTCCAACTGCATTTTTCTGTCTGCTCCTGATTCACAACAATTTAAATGACGAAATACTCAGAAATGCAATTTTAAGCTTAATTTTCTTCACATAGGTCCTCCATCAGGAGAAAAATGTCACAAGAACATGATCAAAACACCAGAAACACGGTTTTCATCTGAGTGGATCGTTCACTTTTTGCTAAGTAGGCTGAAGCAGATGAAAAAGAAGGGGGGCCCCAGGACAGAGCCACGAGGCACGCCTGAAGTGATGCAGAATGGCTGAGATTTGAAGGTTTTGTAGTGGATAAACTCCAAAAGATCTGACCGATATGGGTGAAACCACTGCACGGGGTAGTGGGTGATACCAATGGATGAGGACAATGTGAGAAATGGTGTCAAACCCTATACTGTTGTTGGTAACGACTTTTTCTGATTCATGTGATAACAGAAGTATGAAAAATACTCAGCTGTAAGAAATCCTGTAAAGATATATTAAACTTTGTCTCAAAGTGAGCATCAATTATTTGTTTCATAAAAAAACTCCAATATCAGAATTTTACATTAGTGTGATATCATACAGTTGGAAATTATTGTTGCCATTATTTGCTGGAGGAAAACAGCATGTTGGGTCATTATTTATTTATTATTTTTTTGCCTTGTCCCTTTTCTATTCCGAAAACGATTGGAAAAATAATTATTACAACTTTAAAGAAGAGTGGTTAACAGTATGAAGATTCACTCGTGGAAAAAAACAAAGAAATTGTGCAAGAATCCATAATTTCCATCATCCCAATAAATATTGTAATTGGACATTAAGTCACAAATTTTGAAGACTTTTGCTGAGTGAGGTAAATTAGGAATTACTTGGATGAAAAGAGGGCAGAAAACAAATAAGATGGATCACTTTTCTACTTCCTTTCAATTGTGTGTTGTTACCATGCTAAGGCAGATCACAAATCATATTATTTCTTTTCAAACAACAAATTTTAAAGTTATTTTCCGTTTTTGTTTCTTGTCTTGACTTTTCTTCTTTCTCCCCCTTTGATTGCTGCTGCTTGAGCATTAAAGTGGGTTCCTGTCTCCCTGCCACGGCCCATCCAGCTTTTCAACCTTGTTGCGCTGCTCTAACCGGCCCTTTTATTCTGCAGCCGTTTCTGGATTCCCACTCTGCCACACACTGGAAAAGAAAAAGAGAAAAAAACACTTCATCTCACTTGAAGAGCGTAGTCGTGTTTCTGTCCTCCGTTGAGCCTTTACTAAAGAGCATCAAAATCAAACAAGCTGCTGGTGGCAGACTAATTAAGGTGAAACAACTGCAGGCCTCATCCATCTGACAGGGTTCTAAACGCATATCAGACTAAAAATAGATTAATCAAAGCATGTTGGACATAGAAATGAAGAACTTTAAATTGCTTAAATGTGCTATTTGGGTATCTGAGTGATACAGGAGAACATTTTCTTTGCTTTTGTAAAACATCTACCCCTCGTTTCCTGTATATTTAGGATTCAAGCCTGATACTTGTATTCATGGGTCCATCATGAAAGAATTGTTGCTACAAATTATAATGCTTGTTTAAAGTTTCTTATAAGCAGGCGGGGTGCCCATCATCAGAAAGGATCTTGCAGTTGTCAGCAAGCCTCTCGGAAAGAGAGTGAACTTGCGTTATGCTTGAAGTGCCTTTGGAAAAAGGCATTGTTTATTGGAGGAAGGTATGAAAATATTCACGAAAAGTTTACAGGAAAAAAAAATTCTTAAAACGCTGAGGCCACATTCACACTATAAAACAATAAACCTTCCTTCATCACCAAAATAATTCACTGCGTCAGCCCTCAGAGGTGCGTTTCTATCCTCCTTTATCCATCGCTGCAGTTCATAAGAGCGTTGCCTTTCACATCGTGTGATTGCAGTCCACTTCCAGGGGAAATGTTTGCAGCTGCAGCAGAAATCATTGTCGCACGGTAAAAAACTGTATCTGGGAGAAGCTGCCAAACATCCCTTGCAATCACAGCATGCTGGGTAAGTCCTAATCCTCAGAGGCGGCCACAGTGAGAGCACAACGACAATGTGATTTATGAAGGATGAAACGTAGCGTTTGTGAGCGTGGGAGAGAGGAAGCTGTCTGAGATTAGGGCACCAAAAATGTACTCGTAAGAGCACGGTTTCTTCATAACCACTTAGCGACGATCATTTCAAAGTGTTCAAAGATTTTGTTACTCAGTTTATTGGCTAAAGTTACAGCTAAAAAATGAGCTTTTGTTAATTTTAGATGAATTATCTTCACAAAGTGACAAAAGTTCACTTAGAAAGTCCATTCCACGTTCCACCCTATCTATTTATGTTTGCTGGTGATGTTCTACTTCATCTGACCTAATGAAAATATTCCTTTAGTTTAATTATTCTGCAATTTATGCCATTTCAGAACAGATCAGAAGACCGGCAGACTTCAGGTGGTCCCCCAGTGGATCTGTTGACCTGTCCGTCTTCAGCAGTGGTGGGCAAACTACGGCATTGGGGCCATAAATGGCCCATTAAACTATTTAATCTGGCCTGCCAAATTGGAATAAATTAAATTGATAATCCTTCTTGTTTTCTCTGTAAATCTGGAGTCTCCTCATAGCTGGCCACAAATACTTTGACCTGGATTTAGGTGCAGAAAGCTTTTCTGTATTTATGTGTTAGAAATGTTTTGTTTTTCTGTGTTTTTTTTTCTCACAAATTCATTTTCCGATCATTCCCACAGCACATGAACGCAGCATTTCTCTAGTTCGCGTTTTACCCTGAGGGACATCAACGCATCGGTGCAATTGGCTCTAAAATGAGAAAAAAAGCAACAGTTTGAAATAAAAGCTCAAAAAAGTTCTGTTTTTAAATATATATATATATTTATTTCCAATGAAAATTACGTGTTTTTGTCCGAATTCCATGTTATTTATTTATCTTGTGAGGTGGACGGCAAAGAGCCACACATCTGCTCCTGGTCTGGGCCTTCTGTGGTATTTTACAACCCTCTGTGGCCCATAAATCAAAAAGTTTACCCACCCCTGGTCTTGAGCATCCACAGCCAGCACTGTACTGAAGCCCCAAAGAACCTGTAAACAAACAAGAATGCATGGTTTTTACCGTTAAGTTTTTGATGATCTTATTGCAGTCTTACTCTCAAAACTTTTTCAAGGGAAAGAAACATAAATAAAAACATGTACAGCAATGAAAAAAATTGCATGGCCAAAAGTTAAAAACATTTAAGCTTCTGCTGAAATTATTCTAGTTGAACTGGTTTTATTATATTTTTTACAACATACACATTTTTTTTAACTTGGCAGTAAAAACTGAGCACACTCCTTTATTCTGAGCCAGTTTTGCACCCTGACCCCCATCTTTCTGCATCCATTAGTGGTTTCCTATTGTCATTGCAGCAGTGAGTACTTTAAGGAAGAAGGAATCTGATGAAATGCTGCAGCAAGCGCAAATATTTTCTGTTTGTGATTTCACAGGGTTTTTTTTTTTTTTTTTTTAGTTAAGGCAATTTGTTCACAAATGTTTATATCTTGAGCTGCAGGGAGAGCGGAAGGCAATGGAAAAAATATCAGCTGCAAAAGCTTTGGTTTATAACCAATAAAAAGCTTTGCTTCAAACATCGTTAGCATTTGGTGACACTTTGACTCCATTTATTGAGCATCTTAAGAGGCTTGACGTTACTCCCAAAATACCAAATCAAAACTAGTGATGTAAACTAAACAAAGTTGGAACTTTCACTAATAAAATAATGATGTCTTACATAAAAAATGACCAAAACCAGTTTTAGTCTCATCAAAAAAATGAGAGGGGAAAATGATTCATGGATTTGGCAAGTCAATATAAGATGTTGAACATCTGAATCAGAGTTTTTCTGCTTTGCCGTATAATTATCCAATGTACACTTGAGCATCTGCACATGAGTAGAAGCTGGGATTGTCCATTTGGGAAATGTATTGATGATGTTTGCTAATTCAGCACAGCATGTGACAGCTGAGGGTAATGTCTGTTTAACATGTTTATGTCGAACAATAGAATGTTTTTTCTTTGTTTTTGGTTTTACATAAAGAAAAAACATAGATCCATTACTATTTTTGTTGAGTAGCTGATTTGAGAAAGAAAATAAGAGAACACTTTGTCATGCAATCAGCCTAAGTCTGATCAAGCAAAAACATAATTGTTGAAGTAGTCAATAATTTACTAATTTAGCTTACTTTTTTAAGAATGAAGTAACATTTGTGACAAAATCTTGAGGATCTATTTAGTAGACTTTCAGAATAAAAGCCACAATTTACAGTATATGTCACTTTTTGTTTGATCTTAAAACAATTCCATAAAACAAAAAGTGTCTTTTTTTGTAGAAAATGTATGAGTACAGGCAGATTATTCAGTCCCAGAGTGCGTTGGCTCTGACTCCTGGGGTGCATTTTTGTTGCCTATTGTGTACATGCAAGCTTTAAACACGCACATCACATAGTCATTGTACTATCGTAGGCATTGTAAATCTGCAAACAGATTTTGTCATGCTGCAGCCTTGTCTTTTCAGTTGCTTGAGATCTCAAGCATTTTTCATCCCAACTCTGCTATGGCCTTGTGCTATTTCAGTTTTTCTATTGATTCTACTGCTGAGCAGTCGCTGCGAATTGAAGATTAAGCTACCGAATGAGCAAAAAGATATATTTCTTTTAATATTGCACCATTTCAGTAACAACCTAAAGTTTTTTATAAACAAAAATGAATGACTTTTTAGCTCATCCAATACTATTAAAAAATGTGTTTGATTTGGTCTTTTGGAAAAGGCTTATTTGCTCTGAATTTGAAGAATGAAATTTAAACTGATGTGACAAAAAAACTGTTTTTTTAAGACATTGGGTTCAGCATTTTATTGTGAAAAGGTTTTAAAATGAATCCACCATCAACAGCATACAGTTAATCTATATTATGAATGGATCGAATGCATTCATGTATTGTATTTATCTCAGGTGCAAATCGCTTTTCTATCCCAACTCCTCTCTGATTTGTTCTGAATTGTTAACCGTAATCTCATGAATCACATCACACTGATTTGAACGCTGCTGAATAAGAAAAACCAAGGAAATGCTGATCTAAGTTTTATAAGTCAACGTTTAAAGGTTGATGGATGCGTTGGAGTTTGGTTTTACTTTTCCATCAGAGCTGTACACACTGGACACAGTAAGAAGGAGAATAGACAGAAAACAATACCACACATTTTGGAAAATAACAAAAGTAATACATTCACATTGAGCAAACCTCGCAAATCTTGCTCCAGGCTTTTTCTCTCACAGCTCCATTCCAATATATGAAAGACTTGGCGTCAAATAAGCCCAGATGGACACAAACAACAACTATTAATTTCTCCTCTGTGATCAGTTTTCAAATGGTTGGCACTTCCTTGGATGGAAGGGTACGTCATCCGTTTGTCGCTTTTGTACAAACAGCCTGAAAACAGTGGTTAAAAACTTGTGTAACGAAGTGTGAACAAAAGAATTTTGAAGGCGGAAGCCCGAAACACTCATAAACATGTGCTAACATGGACTTTTCATTGAAAGTGGTTGCTTGAACATCCGTTGCTGGTGGCGGTGTGAATGTAGCTTAAGGTCAAATAGGTCCATCCATCTTCGGTACCAGTTTAAAGCATTTTGCTGGAGTCTATCCCAGCCACTGCTGGGGGAAGGCTGTCCAGAGCTACACAGTCAAACAAGCGCTTCTATTTATGTGCTAAATGTGCGTATTTAGCAAAAGTTATTTTCTTTAAAATTGGAAAAAAAATACTGAAATATTAAAAATATTGGTGCATCCATTCAATTTCCCCCCTTCATCATGGGGAGTGGGTTCTGTTTTAAAGCAATGATGGTGCACACTCCAGGCAGGGTATTTTAATTTCACTTTATCTCACTGACTTCAACTTTAACGCCATTGACTTCAGAAAACACAGAATTATGTGTTTATTGGAGAACACTGTGGGTTTCGCAAAAGTAATAAAGGGAGGTCTTCTAATCGTTTTAATTTAAAAAAATATATACAACTGAAGAAGTTAAAGTTTGGCTTCATGTCTGTTTACCTCAATGGTATTGTTCCTCTTGAACATGGCCCACATGATAAATAAGAGGATGTACACTCTGCAAATTAAAACTGTCTTTTTCCTCCTGATTAAAACCTGCTGCAATTATTCCCTTGTCTTTCGCTTTCCCTGTTCTCATTCCCGACATTCTTTGTGACCTTTTTATTTGACGTGGCAGCAGTCAAACGTTGGCGTGTGAGCATGTCATAGGCAGAAGGATGGGAGTCATTACCAGCAGTTGTCCTGGAGAAGGTTTAATCCTTCGGAAAGCGAAGGCCACCGCAGCCGGCTTAATTACTGGCTGGGTCTAATTGTCTGCTTGTACAGACTGTGATGCGAGTTCAATGTGACACTTAAGACTAGACTTCCTCTGCTGTCTGCCCTTTGTGTCAGTGCCATTAACCTTTCCCTTTCACCCTCTCCTCTGCCTTTTTTATGTTCAATTAAGGAAAGCATTCAAATGAGCCGCAGAAGTGAGAACTGTGGCCCCCTGATGTGGGCGCTTTGAAGAAAAGTGATGACACCTGAAATTATTCTCTATTTGGAGGTTAAAGGCTTTAATTGTTGCACGGCTGCTTTTTGAAATTAATTTAGAATAATTCTGACTGCGATTGTCACATTTATAAGAAAAAAAAAAACATGGATCTTTAAAGACTTTTTGAATGTGGAGCCATTGGATATAGTCATAATTAGCTACTCTTTGTCAGGAAAATGGTTAAACACCCCCCAAAATATAATGGCACATTCAGAGGGAACAATACTTCAAAAGAAAGCTAAATCCCCAAATACTTGCCTGGGTGTTTGGCCTTTGAGATTCCAGGAGCTATAGTGTCTTGTTTTCTCATTGTAATTAATCATACCACCCAGAGGCATTCGCAGGTTTCCGTTTGGTTAATTGGACTGAAGCTGCAGAATGAACTAAGCGATGATTTATTCCACAGGCAGACTGAACGACACCATGTTCCCCCTTTCTATTTTTTGTATGTTTTAGTTCTGAAAAAGGATGGCTCACTCCTGCATCCAGGCTCTTGTACAAGCACGGATGGGGTATAACCAACTGCAGGAGGGTTACAGTGAAATCAATTGCCCCACTTGTCTCTGTATGCAACACTTCCTCTGGGAAGAGCGAAAACATTGACCGGCCATACAGAGTTTATCAACTGGACTTCTAAGTCGTGACTGTTTACGAGTTAAGAACAAAGAGCCGAGCCAGAAAAAGGTGAAGTCGTTTAGACGTTTGCCCTGGTAACTTCACGGGTCTTCGTTTCATTTAGAGGCCGTGCTGTGAGGCGGAGCAGAGGTAACTACTTCATTTTAGAATTGCCAGAGAGGCAAATTATTGTGCCACTCACTTTGTAACGCTGGTTTGTGTGAGGTTAAGATCATTTTGTTCAGAGTTTAAGATGAAAACAGAAGCTGTTTCCACATTTACCCCCACCTTTAATCCAGACAATCAGGAACACACAAGATGAGAAAGATGCTACACAGCAAGTTATTCTAAACCCAGTTGAAAAAACAGCTATTTTTTATGGTTAAAGGGTGTTTAAAAAGTTATTTCTTTGTAGTCATATCTTTGAGCGTGTTCATCAAAGACTGTTCATGATTCACTGATTCAGTGTGAACCCAGAGTTTTAAACAAAACACTCCATTGATTCATTCACTAAACTGTCATCAGAACCAGTGACTTGACTCACATCCCAGTGACAGAGTCCTTTCCCTTCACTTTTGAAGACAGCAAACAAAACAGATACTGAAGGGGTTTGGAATTGTATTTTTTTCAAACTACACTTTCTCCACTGTCATTTATTTTATACACATATTTTTTTTTCACAAGTCTCAAGTCAAGTCTGTCACAATCTACTGATCACTAGAATTCTGGTGGGAGGACTGTGTCGTTTTTGTTTGTTTTGTTTGATTTCAGGTTACATTTCCTTCATTTTTGTCATGTTCAGGTTTTTTGTGTTCCATCTGTCACAGTCGCTAGCTTTGAGTGAACTTTGCACATTCCTTTAAGTTCATGATCATTAGTGTTTTTAAATGTGTATTTGATCTCATTTGGTATCTTTTCGTAGCTTCTTTTGTTTGGGGTTTTGTCATGTTTGAGTTTAGATTCTGTCATCAAGCCTAATCTTCTGCATTTTGGGACTTTCCTCCACCAATTTCTGACATGGTTTTCATGAATAGGGAAATAAAATGCATTCTCTTTCATAATAATAAATATGTGCTGCACCTAAGCAAATAGTTAAATAGAGTCAATTCAATTCCAAAGTATGGAGTTTTTCTGCAATTCTGGATCTGTGGGGTGAATTTGCAGCATTATCCCCTTCATACCAGACTTAATTTGCTCAAATGACTTTTTTCTTTTTCTTTTTAAAAGGATGCTGTACTAAGTGGAGTCCTGGATTCGATTGTGCGTTGCAACTTAAGGCCATGCCACACACCACTATGTATATTGTGTTCATTTTCCATGGATGACATTTCAGTCTTTTGTGATACATGTGTGAAACACGTAATTCGTAACACGTAAGTGTGTCTTATTCGTCGATGTCCGTTGCAGGTTTCGGCCGACGAGTCTCAAACTGACTTCAGTTTTGAGCTGTTCAAAATTCTTTGTCAGTTGAGAATTACACAGTTTATACATATTTTACATAGTTTACATGCAATTATTACATAAAACGTACACAATTGTGCATGATTTTTTGTGAGATGCATACTCAAATTTGTGGCTTTCCACAATCGTTCCACGTACAGTATGTCCACATATGTCTAATGGACTTCTTTCACATGTACCACCAACAGTATTGGGCAAGTTACCTCAAAAAAGTAATTGATTACTTTACTTTGTTACTGGATCAAATTTGTAATTAAATTACTTTACTCTTTACCTATTTGATAAAGTAATTCACAACTCATTACTTTATTTTACCTTTTGTCCACTCATACAAATTCTCAAGGGAGCCAGTCTTTTCAAAACACAAAGAACTATTAAATGCCTCCATGTTCATTTTGGCTGCACGTTTTGTACACGTTTTGTTACTAAATGGCGGCCATTTGTAAATATGACACTCAATTGTTACAAAAACATTCAATGTCTATTTGTACAGTATTTATTCTTGAAGGGTGCGTCAGAATGTACATGTGGACATTTGTACACGTGTAGTATATGTGTATTTGTAATTTTTTGTCATCTTTTATTTTCTCGTGTCTAACCTTTTCTGAATGAGGGTATCCTAAGATTTCAAAAACTGTCTCCACTATTTAAAGTAAGGTTCCACCATCAAGGGCTCAGTATGGGTCAGCATGTGCCCCTTTGTTCTGATTTGCAAGGATAACACCTGAGCTGCTGTCTTTACAGGAGTCTTGGTTTTACAGCTTTGGGTTAAACTGAACCACAAATAGGTCAAATAAGAATAGTCAAAAATGTTTCCAAGATTACTGCTGACATTTATCTTGTGGTGTTTCCCCATCATAAAAAACCTTTTGTGTTGCTTCCTTTTGCTCTTTAACGCACATTTATGACATTTCTTCCATTAGTTTAAAGATACATTCTTCCTAAAGATAAACACAGCTCATGTTTGTGGTTGTTTCACTGAAATTGAGCCGGAACTTCAAGAAAATGAAGTGACATGTCGGCTGTCAGACTATTGTGAAACTGAGTAGAAACTGTGAGTCTTCTGCTACATTTATCTTATTTTCTTTTCTCTAAAACTGGAAGAAAACATGATGTGAATTTCTTCAACACAATCAAAAGTGCAGTTTTGAAGCAAGATAGAAAAACCTTCACTTGCCCACACAGCCGGATAGATGAAAAAGTTGCCTTCCATTCCACTGCTCTTTCTGGAAAAAAAAATGATCTGGTTCGGCTTCCAGTTGATGCAGTAATAAATTGGCCTAATGCACACTGCATGATGTGCATTGAAGCTCGGGGTGCCTATGTTTTTTCATTTGACATCCCTGCTGGAAAAATAGGCAGTACTTTCACATGACAAAACAAGGGACTGTCCAGACTAGGATGAGGAATATGAAAATACTTGTTTTTTTGTTTTTTTTTATTCACTGTTTCACAGCTTGTTGGTGGGAAATAAAGGATGCATCTGATTCAGTGTTACATGACTTTGGCATATTTTTTTTTAATTCAAAAAGTGGAAACTACAAAAAAATTAAAGCTGCCAGCAGCGTTGAATAGCCCGCAGGTGCTACTTGCTTTTGCTGCCCCCTTTTGACCTACCCTCACTGAACAGCTGCTACATACCCCTCACTTCTGCCCCTGCCACCCTGGTCAGAGCAATTTGAAGAATTCGTTTTGTTTTTTTTTCAAAATGGCAGCTTTTCTGTTGGTTTTACCTTCCTGGCAACCATTTCATTTTTTAGTCGCCTGGGGGTGACAAACGGGTGTCATTTCAAAAAGAATGAGCAAATGTACATTTTTGGATTTCCTTGACAACCGTGGTTTTTGTTATCCACACCCACGTTCCTAATATGTTCATCTTGTGTGTCATATTGTTTCTTTCAGCTTGAGCCAAGGAAAATTCCAGTAAAAAATGTGTGAGCAACAGGGGAACTCTACAAACTCTTTTTTTTTTTCCTATTTAGCTTCCCAATGATGCTCAATAAATTAAGAAAGACTGAAATCCGGTTGAATATAGCTGGTGCTAAAGGTGGTTTTTGTTTTTTGGTTTTTTTTGGAAAAGTTCAGATGGTGACCTCTTCCTGAGGTCAAAGGTTGTGGTTGTAGACTAAAGGTGGTGAATCCAACATTTGGTGAAGATCATTCCAACAAAAGTTTTCTGTAAGGGAGAGTGTGAAAATTAACAAATATTACACTTTTCCACAAAATGTCTGTCAAATTATAGGTCCCCATAAGAGATTTCAGCATAATTCAATTTTTACTTTTGACGGTTTCTCCCGGGGTGATCCACTATACCCAAAATTCATTTTCACCAGTTACTAGGTGCTTGCAAATTTTGGGGAGTTTTGATTAAGTGGCGGGGGTGACATTTTTGCTCAAACGCTGTGAAAGAAAGAGGTATTGTGAAAGCTATCTGGTCATTAAAGTCCAGGACTGCTGTGGGCCAGAATAAAAGACTAAATTAAGTCATTTAAGTCATTAACATCAGTACATGCTCATTTTTTGTCTGTCTTTACATTCTTTCTAGTGTCTTTTACCCTTTATACCCTTTTAAAATGAACTCCAGTCAAATATTTAGCTGTATAGCATTTAGACAGATAGCCAAACAGTAGAACCTGTGTAGAATTTGCAATATTTTTCTTTGAAGTTTGCTAATTTAAATGTAATTTACCAAAATGGAATCATTACGTTTAGCTCTTTGGGATCCTGTTTCCCTTTTACATTAAGACTTTCCTTTATTCAGCTCATGATTAAAGGGTTTGACTTTAGATCATGTAATGGTATAAGAATTATCTGTATATTCGTCATAAACTTTGATGTGTTTGCATTGCTTTAATGTCAGAGTGAACTGTTGTCATTTACATCCTCGCTCAATCATGTCGAGACACCTGGCAGATCCTCACAGCAGAATGAACCACATGAGAGACAGAGAACAGCCCATGAATCAGCTTTACGATTTCACCTTCCCTTGCTGTAGTTTGTTTCAGTGCTGCGGGCGTACCATTACCCCCAGATAACCACACTTTAATAGTTAATGTAGCTGCTGGGCCCCCTCTGCATTACAAATGGACCCATCCGTCTGGCCTCAGCCCCTGCGGGTGGCAGCACCGCAGTGCTTCTTCTGCAACTCTAATCATTCATCAATACCAAGCCATCTGACACTCACTGCACACAGTACCGAGCAGTGTGTTGTGGTCAGGGCTAGAGACGGGTTTCCTGATGTCAGAGCAGCGATCTGTTAACTGATATTTCTCCTGACACCGGTGTGGTCCCTCCCTGCTGAATCTGCTGACTCCATGTCTCAGAGAAGTCCTCTTCTTTAACTGGTTCACACACTCAAAAAGGGGGGGAAACCTTTTAGGCCTACATAGCAACAAAAGTATCACAAATGTTGTTAATTACACCAAAGTTTAAGATTTTTTAAACGAGACAAAACATACCAATAAAAAGATATCCAAATATGACCAAAAAACATCACTAAAAATGTTTAAAAATGAGTTGGAGGGCAAAAACAAACTAAAGAAAAGTAAAAACATGAAAACAACCAAAAAGAAATGTTATAACATGGAATCTTTTAAATAAAATTAAGTAAAATTAACATTTATAAAATTTGCAAAACATCAACATAAAAACATGTTTTTCTGTCTCACAAAATTTACAGAAAAGGAAACGAAAACAAAAAAACATCAAAAATCCTTTCTGATTGAACTAAATGTGAAACATGGCTGTGGCCTGTTTTGTAAATCTACTAAAAGCTTTATAAATTACATTATAGGGGTTTAACAATTCATTTGGACAACGATTCGGTTGGTGGTTGCTGATACACTTCATGGTGGATATTGGTTTATATTGAAAGATCAGATCTGATTCCCTGACCTAAAATTGATCCAGGACTTGTTTAGCCAAAGATTTCTGAGTAGGGGACGGCTAAGAAGGTACGCTGATGAGTGTTTATGGCTCATAGAGCGTCTGGAAAACAGTGTGAGAAGCAATGTGAATCACATTCTTTTGATGAGCCTGCATTCACCTGACCACATTTGAATGAGTTGCTGTGTCTCATTGTTGTCTGCTACTCTGCCTAGATCCCGTAATGACCGGCTACGGTGGCCGTTTTGGTCCAGTTGTTCTGTTCCAAGCACGAAGCCTATTCAGACTGAGGAAACTCAGAGGAATTGGAGATCAGTCCGACTGGAAGCAAACCAAGACCACAGCGGTTCCTGGTCCCGGGCCAGGGTCTGCTTGGGAATACTCAGACTGAATATTTGTTCTGAATTATCAGGGGAAACAAACTCTCACCCTCAAATGTGTCCAGTCTGAGTACACCCTAGGACTCTGTGGTAGCCTCTGCCTTTAAGCTGTTGTCTGCGGGGGAGAGAGCAGCACCGACCGGGACAAAAAGAAGCTGAATAAGCTTGTCAGCAGGGCCAGCTCTGTCCTGAGCTGCTCATTGGACTCTGGAGGAGGTGGATGAGAAGAGGACGTTGACCAACCTCAGATACATTTTAGACAACAGTTCTTTTTTTTAGTATTTTTCTTTGAGCTGCCATTATGACTAAATTTCTCCCTGTGAGACAAAGTTCAATTCAAATCTCTTACAAAAGTTCATTTTTTTATTACCTTGTTTTCAAGAAAAGTGAAACTAACACTTCTAGACTATTTGTAGCATTTTGTACACCTGATTTGATGGTGATGAGCTCGCTTATAGAAAAGCTTTTTTTAGACTTCTATTTTCTGTACAGGTTCATTGATAGGTTTGAGACAAACAGTATTTTTTTTTTACTTATTCTGTCCAGCAGCTGAGCAAACAGATCAGATCTGAAGGCCTCTTGTGTTGGACAGATTTTACTTTTACAATAGGGGATTATGAATCTTCTAACCCACGAGGTGTATATTTATATAAACTCGTTTTGTGTTTGAGGCTAACCTATATTTATATTAATTATGTTTGTATACTTTTTTTGAATGAAAGGAAAAGCAGAAAAAAGTGTCTTTACCTTAAAACCATCCAAATGTAATAACTGTTTCAGCTGCTTTCCAGCAAAATGACCTTTCCTGAGTGTGATGAGTAAGCATAGAAGTCCCTCTTTTTTCATACTGTCACACCTCTGCCATTTTGACCTGCCCAGCAGCTGCTGCTGCTGCTGAAGGAGGTCTGAATCTTGAATGTGAATATTGTCCTTGTAAGGACTTTCAAGTTTGTTTTTTCCAAACTAGAACACGTTGCTGACATGTCAGCTTCCCCACCATTCCCCAAAGTTTTTCCATTGGAGACCAAAAATGATTTACCAACAGAACCTTGTTTTCCCAAGTATTCCAACAGCTTTAAATAAAAAAAAAAAAAAAACAGTTTTGGGGAACACATAAGATGTTACTTTACTTTACTATATTACTTAACTATCAGTAATTCAAGGTTTCTGTGACTTCATAAATAATTTTTTTCTCGACATATGTGAGTCATTTCTACATTAAAAAAACTCAAACCATTTTGTCAAAAGTATTTGAAACTCTAATTGCTTACTTTCAAAAAATATTTTAAAATTAAAAGTCATTTAATTTTTTTTTGTTTTTCTTTAAGTCTTTATAAGTATTTATTTATTTTTAAAGTCAAATTTGGTTTTATGTTGTGCAAAAACTGTTTAGATATTTGTTTCTTTTGTTTTGCTGAATTAAAATGTTCTGTTCTTCACTGTAAAAACTCTATAGTTAAAGAAAATATAACCTAAGTTGGGATGTTTTTAATGCAACAGAAACCAGCTTTTTTCTGTGTTATTTTAAATCAAGGAAAAACAAACTAAAAAAACATACATTAGATTAAATTGAGACCAAAGTAAGTAGTAGTAGTAGTAACTCCAATTATTATTTATTGCAGTACCCACTAGGCATAGACACATCTATTAGATATCTAAATCATATCTATTTTCAAAGCAGTATATATGCATTACGCATCTGATATACATCAAATTATAGAGGTCTGTTAATGCATATTGTGTTTTAGATCTCTACCAGATCACTTCCCTAAAGCTAATTGCGTTGGGTCCCATTCTGCCTTGCGCGTTGTAAACATGACATTTAAGTAATTTCTTCCAACAGAACACATAATGTCTAGTAGTTATCTAATAGATGTCTATTAGATAACCATTAGAGATCTATTGTAGAAGTCCAGTGGACATCTCTATGTTGTTACTCTATCAGAGGTCTACCAATAGTGTTCTGAAAGATATCCACAAATAGAGGTCTTCTACATATCTACCTGTGGACATCTAATCTTTGGATATTTGTAGATGTTTATCAGAGCACCTTTTTAAACGTTTACTAAATAGAAAATAGTAAAGCTAAATCATTCTTGCTTCTATCATTTTGGTGTCCTGGCATTCTTTTTCTCCTTTTACTATCAGATATAAACATGACAACATTGGTGTAGAGTCTACTTTTTCCTTATCTATACATATAGATGCAAACCTATGTTTTTAGAACTTTGCCTCTGAACACTAGACACTTGTGCAGCAGAAGATGATGTGCTTTAAGATCACTCTAATAATAATCCCCTCTGACAATAGATTGAATAAAATGATGGTAAAAGGCTTAGTTATATGACAAGTTAAAAATCTATACACAAAAATAAATGCTGGATTGTTGTTTTGATACAAGCTTCTGAAACCTTTAATCTTTGGTAAATTTCAGTAGAAATGTTTGCTACTTCTTGGAGTGTACAACTTTTTAATCCCTAGTTGTCTGTTAATTTGTCTGTGTAAAATTGCTGTATTTTTATGACTAGTAAATGTTTTGAAAAGTACTCTAAAAAACATCTAAAAACATCTCAATTCAGATATCTTACAGGTAGATGTGTAGTTGACCTCTATATGTAGATATCTTACAGAACACTATTGGTAGTCATCTGATAGAGTAAAAAAACAGAGATGTCTGAGATGTCCTGTACACATCTACAGTAGATATATCGCAGGTATCTAATAGACATCCTGTGCTTGTGGGTAACTCCAATGGTTTAAATATGAGATTGTTGCAGCTTTTCTTACCTGAGTTGCTGAATTTTTTTGGGAAAATATTTTTTTTAAAAAAGGCAAAGTCTAAAAGTAAAAAAAATTATACTTTTTCCATTTACTAAAAGCACATTCTTGTACATAGGTACTTCCAAGAACACTTCAGCTTATTTGGGATAATTGTTTACTTAAAAAAAACATAACACTTGTGAAATGTAATTAAACACTTGCATCTGTATAGATTATTTTTGCATTAAAAACCATCTCTAGCAAGTAGAAAATCCTACTTCAGCAGGTTCACTACACTCCACAAGGGGGGGCTCTTTATGCAAAACTCCAGAACAGTTAAAGAATTTGTCCAATTTTGACATTTGATCTTTCTTTCCCTTTGTATGAAATATTATCCACAGCTTTTATCCTCACTACCCCACTTTGGAAACAAGAGACTAATTTGTTTTTTCAGCCTCATAGAAGAGGTTGACCATTTATTTAAATCCAGTTGCCTTCTTTTTGTTGTGTTGTGTTTTTTTTTTCTTAAATGCATCGTATACGATGAATAAGTCACCATGCACACAAAAAATCTCACAAAATATCTTGATTCTGAACATTTACCTTCTATGAATAGATCACAACAAATAAAGTGAAAGGATTTAAAAAGTCAAAACTATGTTTAGCTATAAAACCCTAGTCTGTACAGTATGAAAAATACAAGTAATGTACTTTCTTCAATATAAGAAAAAGGTATTAGAAATGTCTAATTTCTTACTAAGTGTAAAAACATCAAGACTTGATCTGTAGAGAGGGGAATTGAAATAAATATTTTTTTAAATCAATAATAATACCAATAATAAGCAATAATTTCAATGAAAAGGAATCTAAGACTGTGTTGGGGTCTGTAAATGAATACTTTTAAAAGCTTCCCTCTGCTAAAGGAGAAACAAAATTTGCCATTTCCGCTAGTTTTTGTCTGGTAACAATTTGGGAGGCATTTGAAAAAAATATTTTAAAGACCTAAAAGAAACACACCCTAATCTTGGTCCACTTTTTGTGAGGCAATGGGGATTTAATCAATCAAGCCAAATATCCTCATTTGTCGTTCACCCATGCATGAAGAAAGCAAGGAAAGGGCTTACTGGAGCTCACTGTGGATTTTTGTCCCTAAATCATTAATGATTTAAACAATTATTGCAGAAGTGTCAAAATTGGAGTTTTACCTGGCTCATGTTTACCCTTTTCAATGTCTAAATGTCCCAGTCTTGCCTTGATATAAAGTAATATTGTTTTGGGGGGTTTTTTTGTAAGCAATGCAAAACTGAAGCTCAACTGCAAGAAGAACACATCACAAAAGGTTGATTTGTAGCAACATGATGGAATACACGGAAATGAACAACTTGAGAGAAACGCTTGAATTGAATCTGTGGATTTTCTTTGAAGGAAAACCAATTCAACAGAACAAAATCCTGGTGTTTATTTGCTGTGACTATTGTCATGAGAGCCCCGAAAGCATTTGCTGTCTGTTCCCCACAGAAATTAAAGAGCTGTGATAAAACTCAGCTGCTTTTGTTTCTTTCAGTAACTGGCACGGATGCAGCACAGGCCAGGCGCTTTCTCTGGGGACTGCAGCTGCTCGGTTGGGATGTGACAGGCCCGAAACGGTCAGGCGGGCCCTTTCTCTTTTGATCAATCAGGTAGGACAGAGCGTGAATTCTGTGTTTCCAGATGCTCAATCGCCAAGGTGACTCTCATCTATTGGTCTTCCCAACTCCTCAGAACGTTAGCTCACCTGCCAGAGTCACAAACCTCCTTTGCCCTCAGCTTCATTTCTATTTATACTTTTTAAAAAAGTCAAGCTGAATAACTTAAATAAATTAAAATAATAAGTGAATCCATGACTTATGTTTAGAAGAATGGCTTTTCCACATCAAAAACATCAAACTTTAAAAGTAAAAATCATTTGCCTTCACTTTGGGAAAAAGAGTAAAAATAAAATTCTTCAACATAACACTTTAATGTTCTGTTAAATTTCAAAACCATTGAGAATACCTAACAGTTTCCAGGCTGTTGCATGTTTACTTCCCTGACTGTCCTCCAGTAAAAAAAAAAAAAAAAGAAAAGAGTAAAAAAAACAACCTTGTAAGGAATCCATGCTGACTTTCTTTTCTCAGGGTAAGACTACCATCTGCTGGACATGACCTCAAATGGGCTTCGACTTCCAGGAGACGTCCATGTGAGCAAGGGCTGGGATGTTTTTTCACATTGAGACATGGTGGAGGGGTATCAGCACAAGGAAGTGGTTGTTCTCCTTTTCTAGTTTGACACAAACAGTTACAAGAAAGAGAGGAAAGAAAAAAAATGTCTTCCTACTGCACATTTAAGTGTTTTCCACAAGATGGAGCAAAATATGTCACTTGTTCTGATTCCAACCTTTTGGAAAACAGAGGCTTTGACATGTTTTCTGGCCCGAAAGTTGGTGAGGTTTTTTTTCCTATGACTCTTGGTATTGATAAATAAGTACTTTAACCTAGAAATAAGAACAAACCATTTAAAATCTTGTAAAATCTGACAATTATTCATATGACAAAATAATCCTACCAAAAAAGATAGAAAAGAAGCCCATTATACTTAAAAGTAGTATTACTATTATCATTGTTTGATTCCATTAGGAAGTCCTAGATTCCCACTGTTACTTTTTCGTTGCAACAGTTAAATATGAGCTAAGAATAACTAAACTGATAAAAAGCACATTTGCCTCAAACATAGTTTTCCAAGTCTAAACTTGTTTCCATCTAAAAATGATGCGCATAAGAATGTGTTTTAATTGAGTTTTCAAGCAATCAGTGAAAGCTTTAACATGATGTCAGAAAACTAATATGACCGATTATTAAGGGTTAAAGTTTTGTACATTTTGAAATCAAAGAAAAGTTAATGCAGATGATACGAAGATGGTAAAACTTCGGTGTTCTGAACTTTGAGAATAAGCACAACACAAATATTCGAAGAACTCCTGCAACTATTTTTATTTGTTTGTTTATTTTTGTGAACTCAATAGGAAGAAAATACGGTGAGTAATTTTTGGACTTGGGGAGTTTTTCACACCATTTTTTTCATCAGTAAATCATACATTGATCTAAAACCAAACTGCACATCCTTATCCTCATTACAGTCTTATTTCATCATTATTTTACATATCCATGTCTACAAATAGCAAGAAAGTCACACAGAACCCCCACAAAAGCAGCTTTCTTATATGCTTCTTTTAGCAAACAGGATCTACTGAGCTTAATTTGAAATGGCAAAAAAACATGTATTTATTCATTTTTGGGGGAAAAGCACTGTGTAAGGTTTATTTATTTGTGTATTTATTCGAGCAACATGTGTTAAAAGTGAATGTATTTTGCAGAAAGTTTTTTTCTACATTATGTCATAGTAATGCATTTATTTGAAAAATATTGTGTGTGTATATTTATTTGTTTCAGATTTTAGTTCCTATTCCTGAGCTATTCTCTCTCTCTCTCTCTCTCTCTCTCTCTCTCTCTCTCTCTCTCTCTCTCTCTCTCTCTATATATATATATATATATATATATATATATATATATATATAAATGTAAATATATGTATATATTTTTTGCGGGGGGGGGGTCTCTTTTTCCGTGAAGAACTAATTTTCTTTTTCAAACTTTCTTTCCATTTCCATTTCAGTACTTATGTGTTTTGTGGACTTGGAGGAGACAATTGACCGCGTCCCCCATAGTGTCCTGTGGAGGGTGCTCTGGCAGTATGGGTTCCAGGGACCATGTTGGACTCCAGCAGGGCTGCCTTTTATCACTAGTTCTGTTCATGGTCTTTATGAACAGAATTTCTAGGCACAGCCAGGGGCCGGAGGGGGTCTGATTTAGGGACCGCAGGATTTCCTCTCTGCTCTTTGCAGATGATGTTGTCCTGTTGGCTTCATCATGCCAGGGCCTCCAGCATGCATTGGAACTCTTTGCAGCTGTTGGGATGAGGTTGAGATGAGGGTCGGCACCGCTAAATCTGAGGCCATGGTTCTTGACCGGAGAAAGGTAGTTTGTCCTCTCTGGGTGGGTGGAGTGCTCCCGCCTGAGGTGGAGGAGTTTAAGTATCTTGGGGTCTTGCTCACGAGTGAGGGAAGAGGAGCATGAGATTTACAGGGGAACTGGTGCAGCGTCCACTGTTATGAAGTTGCTGTACCGGTCTGTTGTGGTGAAGAGAGAGCTGAGCTGGAAAGCAAAGCTTTCAATTTACTGGTCGATCTTCGTTCCAGTACTCACCTATGGTCATGAGCTCTGGGACATGACTGAAAGAACAAGGTCCCAGATACAAGCAGGTGAAATAAACATCCTCCAAAGAGTGGCTGAGCGCTCTCTTAAAGATACTGTGAGAAGTTTGGTCACCCGAGGAGAAGTCAGAGTAGAGCCGCTACTCCTCCACATAGTGAGGAGCAAGTTCAGGTGGCTTGGGCATGTGGTCCAGATGCTTCCTGGATGCCCCCCTGGAGAGGTGTTCCGGGCATGTCCCACTGGGCAGAGGTCCTGTGGAAAACCCAGGACACGCTGGAGAGACTACGTCTCACAGTTGGCCTGGGAACGATTTGGGGTCCCCACAGAGGAGTTGGAGAAAGTGGCAGGGAAGAGGGAAGTCTGGGCATCCTCGCTTAGACTCCAGACCCAGCTACCGGTTTCGGATGAGCTGAGGAAGATGGATGGATCATTTCTTTCCAAGAATATTTTTTGTCAATGCTATTTGTTCATCTGATTATTTGTGTTTGTTGTGTGTATTTTGTGTTGGGGTGTTACTGTAAAGGCTACTTAATGGATAATTCATGTATTGCTTTTTTTGATAGATTATTAGTCTGTTGTTGTAAATGTTTTATAGAAGATGGCAAGTTTTACTTTAGCACAATTTATACATAAAAAATACATATTGATTTTCGTGAAGATATTTAGAAAAAAATAAAATATGGTTTTGTTTTAAGTACCAAATAATGCTTGGTATGTTCCTTTTTTTTCATCCAAAGGAAGCTTCAAATATGGCGCCCTTTTCCTTCTTTGAATGTCATTAGCTTGAGTCAGAGGATGACTGTCGCAGCCGCGAAACAATCCGGTCCAAAAATCTCAGGATGTGGAGATGAAACCATTCAAACAAAAACCGGGAGAGTGGAGTACTGAGTCACCGTTCGGTGTACGAGGGTTGGGAAGGTGGGAGTATCGAGTAAATACAACGCGGTGACCGCTAGAAAGCGGCACGCGCTCCTTCCTGTTTGTGTGAGTCACATACTACTCACGAGCGCGCTGAATCAGCACAGCCCCCGCCCACTCACCTCCATCCGCCCCGTTGCAGAGGAACAGAAAGGACACCCACTCGTGGTTTCAGCCCCGCCCACTCTGCCTTTCAAATGATCCTTCTCCTCTTCCCTCCCAACGGATATGTTCCTGCTTTTTCTTTTTTTTTTTTAATTCTTCTTCTTCGGGGTGTGTGAGGGAGGATGCGGCTGCAGTTAGTCATGTCCAGGCTCATACGGGGCGAATAAGTCGGGGGGGGAATCCCGAGCACCAATGAGTGTGGGCAGACATCTGGTACTTAGTGAAGACACTTTGGCGCGCCATTTCTGCAGCCCCCCTCCCCTAAAAGTGGATAGAAAAAAAAGCAGTTGGGGTGCTGCAGGAGATGGCGGGTAAGCATATGGAGGACACGGGGGGGGGGGGGGGGGTGTTTGAGGAGGGCCAAGACACCCCCACCCCCATCCTGATGCCTAATAGGATTCTGTCTGCCCAGAGCTGTCTATGGATGCAGGCGGGAGACGCTGTGAAAAGGGCATCTGATGATCAGTCCTGCTCCCTCTTCAACGGGATGTACGATCTGATTAGTATTTACATTCCAACTTCTCATGCCACTTTGAGACCAACTGAGGCTTTACAGGTTCAAGAAATACTATGTTTTGGATCTAAAGATTTTATCTATTTCTTCATAGAAATGTGTGCTTCGGGTGTTATTAACATGGCTTGTCGCATTTTTCTCATGATGCACGATTAAAATAAAGAAAATTCAGATTAAAATTGCATGTCTATGTATTTCTTTATTCAAATTATGGTGAATCAGGAGCAAATGATAAAATACTGTTCTAAAAGCTTTTAGTTGTTACGTGCAATCTACAATTGTCTCTATTCTGATGCGTCCATTTGTAGACATATAGATTCATGTCTTTATTTTCCTTGTTCGACAGGCAAATGGCTCAAAACTGGATGACTGGAAAGCTCCAAAATTGTTCGTCATTTTTAAGATAGGTTAGGTAAGCTGTGAGGTGCTGTAAACTCGTGGGAGAGCATGTAAACAAAGGGATGATGGGAAATGAGGGCTGCCTTACTTTTATGCCAATTGGCAGGTCAGAATTTTAATTCTACTTTTTTAATTCTACTTTTCAGCTGTTTTGTTTTAGATTAAATACTTTTTATATATATTTTTTGTTTTTTATTTTATCTAAAAGGGATGCAATTTAAGAGAAAATCGCATGGTTAAACAAAACAAAACACATGGTTTAAAAAAGCCAGAATTAGCCAGAAGGCATCTGAGGTCCCCTGGCCATAATGACACAGAAAGCAATAAAAAACACTAAGTACAACAGAAATTTACTTAAAGCATACATCAAGAGCTAATAAAATCAGGATTACTAGCAACTATACAATCAGATGAAATAAAATACAGTACAAAATTACAAAGACTAAGACATCACAGTGAGTCAGAATGAACATTCACTAAGGCTATGTCTTTTAATGCCTGCAGCAGTAGGTGTCGACAAGCCATATTTTCAGTTTTTTTGGGAAACTATAACATGTATTGCTTGACACGTTTGATGTTGGTCTTAACAAAGCAGTTGCGAGGTTTCTTCTTGTCTTCAGTGTTTGTCTTCCTCTGCAGAAGATGTGTCACTAAACAAAGATGGGGGAGACTTTAAATGTTGCAGCAAAAAGTACTCTTGAGATTTTCCCCAGACTATGTGGCATGGAGGATAGTGCGCTTCATGAAGCTTTGGATATTAGGGATGTAACAATCAATTGACTTAATCGATGAATTCATCTATTTTCCTATGATCCAACCAGATGGATTTGTCTGAGGCAAGCTGATAATTAAATCAACCTATACCATTGTATAATAGTTTCAAACTTAAATAAAACAAATATATAAATCTTGTAATAATGACCAAGTGCATAACACCAGACAGTAAAAGAATGATCAAGCCATCCTTATAGTCCAATGTGTGGAAACACTTTGAATTTTGCAAAGACGTGTGACGTGTGTGGTATAATGTTTTAATAATGTCCCAATCGTCCTATTTGTAAGTAGAAAAACAACAGTGGATTGAACTTTATCAAGCTAAAATGTAAATGGATATGACATTAATTCTTGTTTACTTGTTTGTTTGTACATATATTTAATTTACTTTTTATTATCTTGCAAGAAATGCAATGAATCTGGAAAAATTTAGCAGCGCTATGTAGTACCAGGTATTTATCTCTGAGTCACACTGGTTGATTTTTTGGCTAAAGATCTCCTGGATCAATTTTACATCAGTGAATCAGATCGTTCAAAACAATATCGATATGAATTGTTTCGTCAACCACAAATTATGAAATAGAACAAAATCGTTGTTAAAATGAATCACTACACCCCTACTAAGTATGAATAGCCAAAACATTATTTTCAATCAGTCTTGTCATTGTGTAGATTTGACTTCCGATTTTTCTCTGTTTTTTTGGGGAGAGGGGTCCCTTTTTGCAGAGGCAGTTTGACTTTTTTGGTACTGGATTCAGAACCTTTACCATACTCTAGTTTGTTCTGCTGCATTACCACTGAAGAGACAGCAGCCCGGGCTTAATTTGGCTTACTATCAGCTGTTATAGGATTATGAACAGATGGTGCTGGTGAGGAAATACATTGGAAGAAGTTCTTAGATTTTCTTGTAAGAATCTGCAAAGAAAAAATTAGTACGTCTTCCTAGAAGATGACATCCTGGTGAGATCATTCCATCTTCAGGTCTGATTTTACAGGGCAATATAGGGACGGCAGTACCCCCCACCCCAAATACCATTACTGCAACCGCGATTGCATGTAACCCCACACCACCCCCACACACAAACAAAAAAAGAAACAAAAAACACACCTATAATACAAAAACAAATAAATAAAATGAACATTAAATGAAACATGAAAAGACAGACAAATAGACAGGCATAAAAAAAAAAGTTAACTGCAGCCTCAACAGGGCACAAACCAGTGCCCTGCTTGTGCCTGTCCCCAGCCCGGTAAATGAAGAAGGTAGTGTCAGGAACAGACTTGAAAATATAACTTATAAGACATATCAAATAGATCAAGGGAGAAGATGGATTATTGAGTTGATATAATGATAGCATGGTTTTCTAAGGGTTTTGGGGGGGCTTGGAGAAATATAATACACAAAACTGTATACTGGTATACAACTCAATTTAACAGCACTACAAACCACAAAATAATGGTTCATAACTGGACAGATCTAGAACCCTAATAGTGTTTAGAATGAACTTTTTTGTGTGTTTAAGCAGAATTTTTCAAATGCAAATTCAATCTGCAGTTAAGAACTGCAGTTTTGGCTTTAGGACAAAATGAAACATCTGCGTTAATGACTAATATTTCCGCAGATTTTTTTTGAAGACCATTTTGTGTCAGAAAATGTGTATTTTGCATGGTTCATGGTAGGTCTGAGAATCCCATCCCCTCACTAGGCTCCAGGTGGTGCCAGTGGTTGAGATGGACAACATTCCACACAAACAGTCACACATAGGGAACCTATTTTCCTGCCTCCTTCTCCACGCTGTCGGGTATGGCAGAGGCGTGTGAGGGTGTGGGGGATGGGGCTGAAGTACTTGTGGAAGATAGAGAGGAAGGAAGTGAATAGAGTGAGAAATTGTAGAGGGGGTGGGGGGCTATGCAGGGCAAGCACATGCTGAGCAGAACATTGGATTCATTGAGGAAAGCGCTCTCTCCATTCATGCTTTATACCAGTCCTCCCTTTTCCTTTTTTCCCTCAAAACCTCTAGTCCTCTGATCATATATGTACAGTGAGCCGACATATGCAGATGACAAACTCGTCAATTCCTTTGGGATTTGCCCCGACTAAACAAAAAAAACAAAGAAAACAGAGGATGTTCCTAACAGAAGTGTACGGGAGATCTCATAAACTGCAGTTGGGTCATTCTTTAATGCAGGATATTGAACAATTTGGTGATTTTTTTTCTTTTTTTAAATCCACCATGCAACTTGAATGCTTCTCAAACAAAGTGTCACGAAAACTTTTGATTGAAAGAATGAAAGAGGTAGCAGTTAGTGGTTTTATGGCATTGTGGTTACTGAGTAATGTTTATGACCAGAACGTGTTGTGTTGTGGGGTAACAGTGGCTTTACTCAATAACCATACATGGAAATGGCTATTTCTACCAAATAATAATACTAAAAATACTTAAAATAAATTACATTATTTTAAGGGTTTGTAATTGTAATTGAGAGAGGGAAATAAATAAATTTCTTTTAATATTTATAATAATATTTATTTTCTTAAAATTTCAGACCTTAATCCTCAAAAGTAACTAACCGAAAGTAGAAATAATGTATCAAATTTAAAGCTAATATAAATGTGTGGACCTGTGAAGCCCACTAATATTATACTAAAGCAAACATTGCACCATTGGGTTTGTTAATGAATTGATTCAAGAAAGAAGAGCCTAAATTATATTTCTACTGGCAAGCATTTCTTGCCAAAATAGGAATTTTCTGTAATTGCATTTAGTATTTACGAATAAGGATTTCTATTAAATATTTAAAGAATAAACCACCACTAAGGGGCTTTTGAGCAGAGCATGCAAAAATTGTTTTTTCACAGTTAGCAATACAATGTTTTTGTGATTTGATTTTTAAACAGATTTCTACATTTTCCCTCATTTTTTTCCCCAGTTGAATTTAATTCGTGCTTCAAATACCTAAGAAAATGTTGACATTAGTGAATAAAAATTTACCTGCATTTGAAGTTTTCAAACATTATAAGACAGTTTATTAATTACACAAAGTAACAACATAGTCATGAAAATTTGATTCAAAATTTTCAAAAAAGCCCAACACTGATATTTAATTCAGTCAAAGTTGAAAGAAGTTATCCAAATTTCCAAAGTTTACCTCTTTTTTTATTTAATCCAAATGAAACACATTTATAACAATAGACTTTAATATAATAACATATTAACATTTGTGCGAGGTATAATTAATGTAAACATGTTAAAAGTACTACAAAAAGAGTAAAAAAAAAAAGCTTGATCTTTATTTAATTTTGTTTCAAGCAGTTCAAACTAAAGTGGTTGGATAGTCATGCACCTAAGCACGGATGTATGAATGTATGTAGGCATCGTCACAAAACAGAACAAAATGTTCCAGCAGGGAATCAAACCAACAGCACTCAGCCTTTTTGCAGCCAACATAATCAGAGTATCTTTTTGAAAAAATAATTAAATCAGGCTCACATCAGTATGAATTAATTTTATGTTTTTTAGGGGATTGTTTTAGCATTTTTTTGGTTTATAATTGAAGGTTTTGAAATGATATTTCTGGGACTAGTTTGCAGGAGAGCTAAATGCTCCCAGTGTAAAGGAGGCATGTGTTTACATTGGGGGAGGTCATAGTTCATTCACCATTACAGTGGGGACTGGAATGCAGACCTACTGTTCAGCAAAAGGGACAAAATACTAAGCACCACCTTCTATATTGAAGCACTGCAATTTACGTTTTTTCCGTGTTTGTCTGATGTGAAAGTTCCCTTCGATCTTTTCCAACATGTGTTTTGCGTTTTCAGACCGAATCAAGAAAATGTAAAGAATCCACGCCATAAGGAGTGGTTGGGTGGAGGGGGTTGAGCTTCTGTGGTACTGTTGGTGGCCCCATTTATCATATCTCCGCCCTCCAGTGTTCCTGCTCCCATGAGGGCGGTTCTTTAAATTGGCCAAAAATCTCCTCCTGGCTCGCGCGCCTTTTTTCTTTATCTTCACGAGACCAGACGCACGTGCTACATTCAGGACACCGTTGGAATAATCTTCTTGTCTTGCTGGTAACATATATATTTTTTTACGTATGCAATTTTGTTTAGGGTGAAATATTATATTTTTCCTAATTCAAAAGCGGCTGTTGTCGGCCGCGTGAGCAGGGTTTTTTAAATGGGGCGGGCTGTGCGTTGCCTGACGAATAAAAGCTCCAGCCTATAGACCTTTGCGAGGTTTTTTAACCGGTTCGGCCAGGCTTTCGTGGGGAATTCTGATATAATTTAGTACGGGGGAAGCGGGATACTGAAAGGTAAGCGCGGTTAAATTATTCGTCAACCGATTGTGCTCGGTTAGCTTACTGCATTTTAGTTGGATAGCTAGCTAAAAGGACGCCGCATTCTTTGAACGTGAATGTCTTTCGGCCTGCTTTGTACCCGACGTTCAGTCGCTTTAAATTTACCCCCTCTCCATGCTTTTCTTTTTTTTTTTTTAATACTGAAAAAAATATATATTTTATTTGGTTAATGGGGGAACCCCAAAAGGCGCGCGCATGTAGCCGATGCTTTTAGCCTTCAAATGCAAACGAGCACATAGCAGCCATTGTGTTCTCGGTGGCCCCGGCGTGCAGACCTGCTGTGAGGAAGATTTGTGCACAGGCCTGACCATTGGTCACTACGGCTCCAGGCAGGACGGGCCCCTAAATATGTTTGGTTCTGTAACGGTGCATTGGGTTCAGTGCCCCCCTTCTTTTTTCTCCCACAACACGTAAAGCTCCAACATTAACGCTCGTGCATTAACGTGCAATCGCCGTCGTTGTCTGTGTAGCACGGTGCTGTGTAATGGAGCGCAGATGAGACGGAAATAGATCTGGAAGTAAGCTCCCATTAATCGAGTTAAACCGGGTTTCTGTATTTTCGGGACGACCTTTTTTTTTTTAAATTGTTTAAATTTGTTGAGTTTAGCCGGACACTTTGCTGTGCGTGAACTCGACGCCTCGTCCTCCTCCTGCAGCTGCAGCCAAATCTGTGGGCTTTCTCCTCGTAGGTTCCAAGAGCTAAAGTAAGCATGAGCGACAAGGGAACTGTCTCGCCGAAAGAGAAAGAGGCGGCAGAGAAGAGAGGGCGTGGAAGACCCCGTAAGCAGCCCCAGGTAAAGACGACTGACGTAAGTAACGCACGCTTTATCCCCCCTCTTCTCGTTTTGCACCCGCGTGCATGCTGTACGTGCATCTATAATTCTGCATGTGTTGCACTGGGTAGGTAAACTGCTTCATGCACTAAAATCCTAGGAGAGGTCTGCAAGTTGCACCCCCACCCCCCAATTTCAAAGCAACCTGTAACCCTACACCTTTAAACCGGTTTTAAACCCCCCCACCCCCCAATCATTTCGCCCACCTATGTGCTCAGTGTAATGGATGACATAGCACAGTCCAAGCACCGACGTTGTCAGTCTGCTGTGGTTTACTATTGATTTGCCTGGTTGCTAAGAGCTGCAGCTGTAAACAAGCTGCAAATGCAACAGCAGGCGAGTCGGCCATGACACCCTCCAACCACATATGAACGCATGAAAACGGTTACTCACCTCCTGTTGGTAATTGGTGGTGTAGCTTTCCTGATTCAATTAACTCCAAGTGTTTTGATCACCAGGAACCAAGTGGATCCCCGACTCCAAAGAGGCCCAGAGGACGACCAAAGGGCAGCAAAAACAAGACGGCCGGCAAGGGCAAAGTAAGTCAGCCAAGGTGGCCTACAGCAGTTAACCTCATCCTCTTAAAGGATGTTAAGTCGTTACTTCTGATATTTATTGTCTTCCTCCCTTTTTGTCACTAATTGCCTAGTTATGGTTTCCCCATTGTAAAAACCCATTGGTTTACTGTCTTACATTTTTTAAGGTGTGTGTGTATGTGTAGTGGGGGGGGCATCCTGTACTCCTGTCCTCCAGCTTCCTGCAGCTTGTCATGCAGAGTGCAGGTGCAGAGGCTGCAATACTGTTTCCAAGCTGACACTTAGCACACCCCCCCACACACTCAACCAGCACACAGTCCTACTTCTTCTCTCTGCCTGTCATCTCCATAGCAACATCAGATTTTTCTCCCTCGCCCCAACCCTCCAGCTCCCCCGTGTGCTCAGCCGCTGCTTTTAATGCATGGGAAAAGGGAGCCAGGCGGACAGTTAGTGACATGCGCGCACGCACCGGGATTGCTTTAGCAGCGGCACCTGCGCTGCAGAGAGGGGTTTTTGCGTCTCCGCTCGATTTCACCAGCTGTCTCTGAGCCTCAGACCAGGTGGCCAGCGAACTGGATTGCCCTGTATGCAGTTCCTGTCGGCCTTCCAGATAATGGCCAATGAACCCAATGCCCCCTTTCCTCCTGCCATTGTAAAAGTGTGACTGCCATCTACAGGCAGCTTAGGGCACTGTCCCCTTAAAAAAAGCAGATGGCTGAAGCTCTTTGCTGCAGAATGTCTGACCTTGTGTCACTTGTGTTCACAGAAGGCGGCAGCAGCTCCATCTTCTGGGGGGAAACGCAGAGGAAGACCCAAGAAAGAGGTAAGATTTGCACTAAAAACAACACAAAATAAGTGCATTTCCTTAACCGCTGCGGTCCAAATTGAATTATCGTCGGCTGCTTTGCTGCTGCTTTTCTAGTAAACTAGTAACTTGGTGTTCTTTTGCATTTATTTACTGCATGACCTTGTTTATTTTAAGTCTCAGTTTTAAGCCAAGCGTCTTCTAAATTTACAAAGCAGGTCACTAGAATTCAGTGGGCCAGCCTTGAAAAAGCATTAAATCTCCCATTGTGTGGTTTCGTAGTAGCATTCCGTCGTTGCATGTGTGGTTTGGGCGGATTCTAAAAGAGACGCCTGGATTAGTCACCAAAAAGGAATGACCCAAGGCCACACTCTAAAATGAACCCACTCATTTTTATGAATGAACATTATGGGCATGCTGTTGGTGTGTGTTTGGAGAAGGGAAAAAAGCAGCGCACATTAGTGTGAGTCACAAGTTATGAATCACTTTCACAAGACATGGCTCGCCCTTCACCCTGGATGTACCACAAAAGATGGTTTATTTAGTTTCATGTTGGCGCTCGGTTATTAAAAAGCCGTAGAAGGTTTCAAGTTGAGGCACGGAGGGCGGGCAGCTGTGAGGATCGCCCATGCGAAGCCTGACTTTGTCTCTTGTCATCACAGGAGAAGGAGGAAAAGGCATCCCAAGAGTCATCTGAGGAAGAAGAGGAAGAGGAGGAGGAGGACCAGTAATTCAACGCATGCTACCTCACTCAACATACTGACTTACTGTTAACAGAACTGGGCTGTATCTTCGACACCAGTGCCACCACATGACCACTGTTCACCAAACCCCTCCCCTTCTACTGCGGGAGGGGGTCAACACAGTACATATATCATGCAGCAGCACTGGATAGAAAGATGGACTTGATCAAGGGTAGATTTAAGAATTACATGAATTGCCTTTCTGCAAACCTGTTATCACAAGTCTCTTATACTGGACAACGTGTGCTCTGAGGGGCCTGGGTGTTTGTTTGTTTCTCCCCCCCTAAACATGGTCTCTAGGTTTTCTTTCCTCTGCTTACCTGCATCTGAGATGGTAGGGCATATAGACATTTCTCCTTTTTTTTTTTACTGGACAAAGGTGAATTTCTACCTGTTTCTTTTGATAAAGTTGTTAGCCTATCCTTCATACGATAGATGAAGTTGAGCTTCAGTGTTTAGGATGAGGTGATTTGATAGTGAAAAACATCTGTTCCATGTCTCATTTTCAGCCCATATTAGAGCTTCCCTTCCCAGCGTCCCGTTAGAAACTGTTCATAGTTGGGAAAAGCTTCTTAGACCTCCTCAAGTCTTCTGTATGTAGAGGGGAGATGTAAAGTGTATAGTTAGTAGGTTTTGGTTCTCCAGGTCACATGCCATGTTTAAAAGAACTTTTTTTTCTCTTTAAAACAAAGTGTGCTGCTTTTCATGTAACTCAAATCTGGTATAACAATGTTTTTAAGTGTATCGTTTGCAGCGTTTAAGACTGAGTCATCAGTGTCGTTTCTTCAGGGAGCTTTTACAAATGCTGTTTTCACACGGTTGTTTTTGTTTTTCCAAGCGCTCACTGATTTATTTGCAAGACAAACCTGCAATTGGTCAAAAAGTGGCAGTGGATAGTCGGTGGCACTACTATCAAACAGGGCTGTACCTAATTCATTCCACCTCTGTTTTTTATTTGTCCTCTTTTCTGTTTTTTACTCAACAAATTCTCGTGATGGTTTTTGTTTCATCTACTGTTTGCCACAGAGAAATCAAAGCGTGTCAGGGATGCTGCAGTCAGTCCACATACCTGGGTTTATTTCTCCACAACCGAGCTGCTACAATCTCAGTCATGAAACCCGGATCACTGCATTACAGGCCAAACAGAAGCCTGGAAGTTCATACCTCACTCCACAGCTAGCCGTACCCCTTTTACCTGTTTTTCCTTGTTTTTATGGAACCCTCTGCATAAGTTAAAGATGTTTTTGGAGTTTGCTTCATGACTTTTAAACCTGACTGTATCATTAAAGATGTCAAAGTCTGTGGTTTGTCCGCCTTTCCATTTTTGGCTTGTTCATAATCTACGCTTGTAGTTTTTAAATTTTTTTTGGTGTGTGTGTGAGTGAAGCAAGTCAGGGAGACCTGTCAGCTTGACGTCTGTGTTCGCTGACTGTGGTAGATTAGCAGGTGTGTTTTTATCTTTAAAGAACTATTATTCTGGTGCACTGAAATGTTGGTTCAAAAGATTTTCATGGACAAAATTGTTTTGAGTGTAGACTGGGTGCTCTCCACTGTTCTGTTGGTCACCATTTGTCTTTGACACAGCCCCCCCCCCAAAAATACTTGTAATCCAGTCGCTCCATGTGTCTGTCATCCAGCTACTAAATGTTTTCCTTTTTCTTTTTTTTTTTTTTTTTTTACATGGCAACATCACGCATCCTTTGATTTATATACGGTAAACTCAATAGGATGGGATCATTCTTTTTAATGTACACATATATAAATGTACAATGTCTATATTTCTATGGTGCCCTACAATTTGTATCAGAAAAAGGTCAATAAAGAGAATTTTCTTTGTCACTTTTGTGTTCTTTGGTATGTAGAAAAAAAAATCAAAGTATAGATGTGTTTTATTTCCATTTGATCTTAAAGCAATAACACAGGGAAAAACCTGAAATATTGTGAGGATTTTTCTTCGTGACAGAAGTTTGTCCAGACTTGAAGAGCGAGACTTAAAAGAAAAAAAAGCACCTGTCTGTCATGCCCAAATAAACCCATGTTTGTGCAATTACAAGTTGTTCCACTTAACTGTTACATTCAACAAAAACAAGGCCAATAAAGTTCTAAACTCTCAGAAAGGGGGATTTTTTCCCCGAGTGTTAGTCAGAACAAAGGCATTCACCTCGACAGATCCATCAGCCAAGAGGTAGACTGCTGGTGCCGGGCCTCGCGTGCGGGACATATTTTAGGGCACTACTCACAAGTGTTTTAGAGGGTGAGCGGAAACGATATACTTCAATAAGTCTGGTGGGTCATACCATTGTCAAGACTCACAGGATTCAGTAAAAACCCCAGAAGCAGCTGCAATCAAATGGGGGCCAGCTTGCTCTGCAAGCATCATCAAAGACGGTAAAAAACAAAAGTGAAATGAGTTGAAAGATGATGGTTTGCTCTCACTTTGGTTGCAAGACTGACTTTCTTTTTTTTTTTTTTTTTTTTTTTTTTTACAAAACAAACAGTGCGTGACCAAAACAGGAGTATTGCCTAAACTAGTGCACAACATACAAAGTCTTACCACAGCAAACGCGGGACATGACGTTCCAATCTGTACGGATGCCTACCGCAAACCACAAAAACAAAGCTGCTTGCCGCCTGCTGCCCACATTACAAAAGCAAACAACGGGCTGAATGTACAGTAGACTGCATTCTTCTGAGTTCCATAGTTTGGTTGTATGTGGATAAATAATTGCTAATAAATAGATAAAAGATCATTATGAAAATGAAAAATTAACAGTCTGTATACAAAAACAACAAAAAAGGCTCCTTGTTGCATTAAAATGACAGCAAACAGGAGAACTGTCTCCACCACATCCTGCAACATCACTGTGGTCATGCAGTAACATCTTTTGTCAGAAGGGGGCGCCTCTGCTGATAACTTTTAGCCCATCCTTGGATGACCTGAAAACAGGAAACAGAAGGAAGAGCTCAGCTTAGCAGTCACAACTTCCTTTACAAGTGTAAGGCGACAGATTTTTTAAAACAATAATATGTCATTTAACAAACAAACATCCACACGCAATTACTTTAGACAGGAAATATAGTTTTCTGTATGCAAAAGCAACAATTTTGGGAAATAAGTTTTTATATCCTTTCAGTATAGTCTAAAAAAACCCAATAAATTAGATTTTCTGTTGCACAGTTTAAAACATTGGAGGTTCAGTTTTATTATTCTAACTTTTGTCACTTTGTTATTCTTATTTTGCCCATTTCTTTCCTTTCTGCTAAAAAAAATCAGTTTTAATTGACTGTTTCATAGTTTATTTTGAGGCTCTCAATGCTTTTGTGTAGCACTTACAATGTATTAAACTGTTTTTGTTTGCTGTTCAAGGTTTAATCAAACCACAATCCACAAGTTTGATTTTTTATGAAAGCATTTGCATGGATAAATATTTATTTTATAGTGTTGCTAAAAATATTTTATGCGTTATAAAGAAAATTAGGTCCTGCAACGTTATTTCATTTGGAGGAAACAGATTTATCTTTAGACAACATTGCCTCCTAGTGTTTTTTAAGCATCAATACAAAATTTTAGCACCTTTTTTTTCTTTTTTTTTCAATTTAGATCTAGTATAATTCTGATTGTTAAGCTTGTGTGTGACATCACTTATTATTTGTGATAGTCGGCTCTGCTTAAGTTCTCACTGATAAAACAAACTACACAAGACAACATTGTGGGCTCACTATGATCAATATTCTGTGCAAGAACACTTCTGAAAGCAGCTGTGACATAGGAAAAGCCCATCAAAAGAAGGACTACATTCCTGAACAGATGACCTTCGGCCTTTTTATATCTTATTCTACCCAGTGATTACACAAACTGAATTGATAAAATGCATGACGACAAAGCAATTAAAACACAAAACTGCACTGCTAAATTAATGAAAAAAAGGCTGCAGCAGGTCATTAATTTGTCGTTAAACAACAAAACAAAACACATCATAATAGTTATTTTGACTAATGAATACATACAATTATTTTTTAGCATCAGTATAAAAATGGCATTAGAGTGTATTCACCTTCATTAAAGACCAACTTTGATAAAAAAAAATGTTTTGGTGTTTTTAACATGTTCTTTTGGCATTTTTCCTGAACACATATAGAGAAAATTCAGCTTAAAATTGCATTTCTGAGTATTTCTTTATTTAGGTTGTGAATCAGGAGCAGACCTAAAAAATGTCGTTTGAAAAAGACTGCATCTGTGACGTCAAAAAATGTGCAGGGCGGGTCGCTTGTAGACAAATAGATCCATGTACGTCTTTGTATTCCTTGTCTGAGCTGGCATCTGGCTCAAATCCTTACAGTTGGATGGCTCAGATATTGCTCGCCATTTTTGTTGCAACCCTAAAGTAAGGTTGGTGGTGTGAGCAAGAGAGAAAGCAGTCTCAGCAACAAGGAAAGGGAAGGGGATGGGGTTCTAATGAACTCCTGCTGCTCTGCAGAAACTATCTCCTAAAAGAACTACTTTTTTTGGATAAAAACAACATACTCCTGATTAAAACAGCATTGTGAATGTTTTACAATAGATCAAAAGATGATTAGAGTGAGACTTTAAGAGAAAGGAAAAACTTTCAATGGATTCATGACAGATTTGAACTAAAATGATACCAGAAACTGCATTTTTCTCAAAAAGTGAAGTGCTGACTCATGTGTACATGTAAGTTTGAGCGGATGCTTACAATGAACTTTGTCAGCGTTCAGAAAGACAAGAAAATATGATTTTTGCACATTTTTTTCAATTGCAACAGAAAATCTGTTGCAATTTTTTTTGGTAAACAACACATTCATAAAATACTACCATGCTTACAGCAAGCCTAGTAGAAACCATTAAAACTTTTCTTTTTTAAATAAATACATTTTAAAGCTCAACCACATCCAGCTCTTGGAAATGTGGTTTCCAATGTTTTTTTTAAATCCACTCCAAATACTAAAAATGTTGCTGTTATTGTTCAACTTTGAAGGATCCTAAAAAAAAGAGGAAGTGTTGCAACTATTGACAAATATACCACTTTTGAATAAAAGGGAAGACTTTCTCGTTCATAAGTAATTCATTGGCGGTAAGATTTCGGCGAAATGGTCAAGGACTGGCGTTTCTTACCCTTGTATCTTCTTCTCTCCATAAAATGTCCTGCTCTGCTTCATTGAGCTCTTCTGCAGGATCGTACGTGTAAACTGGTAACAGCTGATGTCGAAGTCTGTCGATTCTGAGAAGCAAAAGAACCTTTTTTTTTAATCCAAATTTTTCCAAAATAAAAGCTCATGTTGTTAGGAATCACAATGTTAAATTCGTGGGCTCACCTTCTTTTTTTGCGAATACATAGAATCTGGAATAAAATAAAATAAAATATTAAATATAAGTCAATGTGTTTTGTTGACATTTGATTGGACTGCCAACCTCACCACAGCTGCAGCAATCCCAGTGAGGGTTAGCAGGATGAATGGTACCAGCACATAGGTGGCTGTGGTACCACCATCTATGATGGCTGGAGGCTCTGTGCTGTTGTTCATTTTATAAAAAAAAAGTTATGAGATTTAGGAGCAGAGAAAACAGCAGGCTGTTCCTCCGGCGGGCGGTGCAGCTGCTGGTTTGTCAAGCTGCCCCTTGTTTTATGGCTCATCGCCGTCGTTCATGTGACTTCCACATGGTATCACTGCCCTCCTTAATCAGCGAGAAATCTACAAGAAAACCAGATGAAAAGATGCGACTTTTCTTTTTAGCAAGTTCACTAAAGTTGCCAGAGGAAAATATTCAATTAAATTCATTTTTGGGGTCATTTTAGCAAACGCTACTTTATGTTGTCAGCAGCCCGAATATCATTTTAACCGATATTACTACGAAAAAGAGCGAATTTGCCTTTATAAAATGTTATTTTTATACATATATATGGAAATGTCGTTTTAAAAAAATCGTCTGTCAGAAGCGACACAAGCAGCAAACACAACTACTGAAGAGACCGAAACATTGCTGCTCGTTTTTCTCCTCCTTTAAAATATGTTTTAACAAAATGAGACGAAACTCCACCTCATATTTATCATGCCATCAACGGTGTGGTTACTAGAAATATGCTCACCTTACCGAGCCCCGCTTTAACGTTAAGAAATGGACAACTGCACATGAAAACTGAACTTCCGCTACTAGCCGTAACAGCTAACCCCTTCCGGTATGCATGACAAAATAAAAGCACGAACCAGAAAAGTTTCATTACCTGCTATGACGTAAGTGTTTGAAGCTTAATGTTGTCACTGAAAATACTGAAGCGTTCTATTGCATAATGCTAAAGTTGAAACTCCAAGTTTCCCTAAAAGAAAGCTATGATGGACCATGAAAACAGTTTTGCCTCATGTTAATTTTATTGTTAGAAATTTGCTAAAAGGTTTTGCTATATTTGCTGAACCTGGTGGTTACATTTCTGAAAGGGTTTCCCTAAATGCTGAACCTTTTTCTGTGATTCCTTAAGCTCTGTGAATAATACTAAATGTCTTAGTGAAAATGACAAAGGAGATCACATTTGCTGAAAGATTTAAAGTTTTTTAATGTATATAAAATTGCTAAGATATTTAGCAAAAACATGACGATCTCTTGATAGTACTAAAAAAGATGGTGAACTTCTCCATTTGTTACGTAACAGCTATCCACTTCCGGTCTGCATGACAAAATAATAGCATGTAATAGCTCGAAGTTAATGATCTATTTTTCTCATTTGATTCAGCGCAGTTAGTTCTAATGAATAAGAATGATGGCAAAGGTTTTTGCTTTATTTATTTATTTTTAAAAATGCATTCTAAATTTTACATTAAAATTGGGTTGTAAAAAAACTGAAATATTATTTATTAAGACTCTGAAAAAAAAAAAAAAAAACTAAATACCAGAAAGGATGCTTAAATTTAGTTTGAAAAAAGTGCCTCATAAACTTTGTTTTAACTACAAACAAATTCATTTTGTAGCTGCTAAAAAAACCTAACTGTTACTTGATCTAAAGATCAACTATAAAATATCTCAATGATTTCTAAATACATATTACGCCCCCTTCACGCTCTGTGTGTGGTTTCTCCTCCAAGTGGCCAAATTCGATTTTTACAAGTCAAACATTTTTCTGGAAAAACTAATGTGTGTATTTCAAAGCTAAACAGTTATCCCCTTTATTTAGAAAGTTTCAATTGATGATTATTCTCTCACAAAAACAAAGCACTAATAATAATTGAAAGTCTCGTCTTATGTCATGTTTTATATCATTACAGAAATGAAATGTTATTTAAATAAAAAAACAGTTCTGTTCTCTGAACTTTTTAATGAGCACATGCTTCTCTTTAAAGCATCGATTAAGTTTATCTGCAAATATTACACAGCAAAACGTTGGAGAAGTAATAAACATTGATCAGTATGAAGTGCTTTTTTTGTTGTTTGTTTTGTTTTTTGAGTCAATCCCAATGACAATATTTGACACAAAGCAGCAAAGTCCATGAGTGACCTGCTGGACACTCACATTGTGAGTGTGCTCAATTTTGTAAATGTGTGTTTGTGTTGGCTGAGGTCAATGTGAGGAAATCCTAGAAATTACCAGCGCACCTGAATGCAGCACTAGTCAGCTCTTAATGAAGGCGTATAAGTGCAGAAATTCCATGCAGCCTATGAATGCACCTCTAGCTGCGGCAAAGGAGGATCAAATCTGCACAATTAAATGTTTGAATTTAATAAATAAAATTTAAACATTTAGAAAAAACATTATTGCACTTTGGCAAATTCTTACACACTTGCACACTGATGTGGCTGAGATGAATTACCAAGGTCTCGTGAAAATGTTCCACTGTGAAAGTCGTGGTGAAAAAAGTGATGCCTAACAAGTAAAAGAATAACTGTCTGAGGAAAAACCTCATAAAAAACGACATGACCTGCTGAGCCTGTCGACTCACAGCCCTCACTGCTCGCCTGAAAAGGTACACTAAAGGATAAAAACTAGAAGGAGAGACCGGATGTTCTCTAAAGAACCATCAAAGGTGTACTCTCAATGGCAGTGAACAAAAACCAGGCCAGATCCCCCAAGACTGGAGATGGAATCATACTGGAGAGATATAACAGAGGCCAGATGATTTAATCAGGATCTCCTGGAACAAAGACCTACCAATCATTTAATGAAAAACGTTTTCACAGTTTGAGATATGGAGAAGCCCTGACATGATCCTCACCCACAGGAACTAAACCAGCTGTTGTTGGTTAGGACCCACGCTGAACAGTAACTAAAGGATGGACAGTTGGAAACCTTAAAGACTCCCAGAAGGAAACCACCCCATCCAACTGCCTCCTAATCACTTGTCTCTGCGTAACATGGGGGCTCCTGTCAGGCATCACAGCAGTTAAGATGAGCATGGACCCATGGATCAATGCAGGTGCAACCAAAGGTCAACTTATAAATGGGGCCAAACTCATTGCACAAGTCAACAACAAGAGCGGCATCTACCAAAGAGATGTTCTGTAGAGGCCTGAATTTGTTTAGCCAGATCATCACCAAGACTGTTTAAAGATATTAAATGCTCATAACACCTGTCCCAGAACACAGTTTATTTCATTGTTTACATGGATTGTTGTGAAGCATTGTGAACCATACCTAACAAGAACACTGACAACATGTTGCCAGCAGAGGGAGCTGTTTCTTCCAGACCATTCTTTGTGGAATGACCAGAATGTTGCATAAAAATCTATAAAATGAATGCATGCATGAATAATAATCAAAAAACGTATTTGTTTGATTTGCTATAAAAAAAAAGTCTGCAAAAATGATATAACTGGTTATGAATCTTTTTTTTTTTTGTTAAATCTTGCAAAGACAACAAACAAGTCAAGGACAAGTTTTGGTCATTCACACACAACGCTTTGGCAAAAACAGAGCAAAAAAAAAAGGTAAAATGCACTTTAAATTTTCAAATAAATGTGGTTTAAAGCATGTTATGCTTTTTGTTGCCAAACTACACCATACCACAACAGCTACAACGCATTGGAAATGTGTTTTTAGAGCTAATACAAGTTTATATTTTGTGAAGCATTTGTACATTTACTATATTTTGCTTCCTGATAATTAAAAAAATAATATATTAGCATTGGAAAATTGATTTTTAAAATAAAAGAATAGAGCTGAGTCTAATGGCATCTGGCAGCAGATAGTAGCAGCTGCTGTAAGAGCCCACGGCAGATGCCACTAGCAGTGGAAGCTGAACATCCAGTGGTTATAGTGACAGCTGGAAGACTTGTAATGTAGTTTCCACCACAAGCTGCCACTGCAAGTAGATTTTATGTGTTAAAAACATTAAATACAGACAATAGACAGTTTCTGCGTCAAATAAACAAAATGTGTAAACCCGAGTGATTCTTCTGCAACATTTCTGTTGGACAGGCTGTTTAATCATTTTATTTTGGAAAGCATTTAATGCAACTTTTACACATAGTTGTTTAAGGTTGTTGGGTTTTTTCAGTTTTTCTCAGTTTATACAACATTGGCAGATGCTTTGCAGGTTCTCACACAATGATTTTATGCAAATTTCTTTCTTTCTCATTTTCAAAATTCTTTTTCAGGTGAATTAACAGGTATTCATTTAAGGGTGGATGGGTGTAGGGTTCAGTTTGTGCTAAAACACTTGTTTTCGTGTCCACTGTCATTGTCTCTGGCTATGCCCAAAAGCACATTTTGCCACAAACGGGTAATATTATGTATCCTCCTGGGAACTTTGAGAACTTCTTTGGGAGACAAACTGGAGATCACAGAGCCTAGTTCTCAGAAGGATTATGGAAGTGGAAGCAATGATTTCAAGATATAATAAATAATAATAAATAATACAAGTTCATCCAAAATATCCAAACAGCGTCTCAACAGTTGGTTGCATCTAAGTGGTTGCTCTTTGCGTCTTTTGTTGATGTCCCAAACTGGGATGGCACAAAATGTTCAGCCTTACAGATCCACAGACCTTTCTCATGTACTTCCAGGAGCGGATGAGTCAGTCAGCCTGCCAGGCAACCAAAAAAAAAATAATACAGAAGAAAATACACCATCCTCCTCATCTGTGCTATAGTGCAAAATGGGCGTGGTTTCCAATAACAGGAGGCTGCGCTCTATCTTAAAACTCGCTTCCTATTGGTCTATCCGTGGAAACCCCATTTGGGGCTCTCCCTATAAAAACATTCAAAAAACTATTTAAAAAATTGAGTATTTTGAAAGGGAAACAGTACACCAGCATTCAAACTGCACTAATATTTTGCACAGACCAACCTATACTTGGATTCTGTCATTTCCATCAAAGCTCCTTTCCATATTGACATGGTCAGCGCTGGGAGGGGGGTCTTTACAAACTCTCCTTTCCTCGTTGAATAAGCTCACTCGGCTCACTGCAGTCTATTTGTGTCGTCCATTGAGAGTAAAAAGCTGGGCCATCCCTCCATCCAACGCGCGCCTGTGCTGTGGCTGTGGAGCTCCCCCTTGCTGCGCGCATCGTGATCTCGTGGATGTGGAGTCTCGCGGAGAAAAGCAGGGTCACCTTCTGTCACTGCAAAAAAAAGGGGGGTGATACTGAGTGGTTTGAGACTACAGGCTTCCCTTAGCACCTCAGCACCAGAAACAGCACCTCTGGTAAGTGATGCCTGCGCGTTATTTCTGCGTTGATGGCACATAACACTGCATCACGGAGAGAGGAGCCGAGCATCCTCCTCGCAAAGGGCGACGCATCGCCCTGCTGCCTCATCCCTCCGTCACGCTGCAGTGCCAAGAGTACAGATCGTTCAGATAAACAACCATCAACGTTTGTGTTTGCAGTTTGGAATCATGCATGCGTCATGTTACATGATGTACTGTTTGCACGCGCCAATGATGAAGAGTATCCGTCTGCCATCACCTTGAATTCTACTTCTTTGCATCCAAACTGTATTTTGCATTAATTGGTTTAAAGTGCGGCTCTCTGTGGGTTTTTTTTTTTTTTTTTTTGCACACGTTTGACCTCATCCTTTCTGTTTGAAAGCACCACTTAACGCAGAAGTCCCATCATGCATTTAGATTTTGTTGGCATGTTATAGGCAAGGAATGTATTTTTTTTAAAGCTATGAAAGATGGACATTTTACGCGCACTCTAAATGGATGAACACGAGCATAAATGTGGAGCATCTCCATCCAAGTAGGCGTCATCTCCTCTGAGTGGAAGAGCTGCTGTACAAGTTCAAACATCTCACTTGATGTTTAAAAAGGAAGAAGAAGAAAAGGGAAAATGGCCGTTTTGTGCTTAAGGACTTCTCGGCAAATATGGGCTCGACTGTTAATGCGAGCTCTCGGCATTGACGTTATGTAATTGGTTGTCACAGCGCAGCCAGGAGCCATTGCTCGCGTCATTGTTTTTCCCTCTAACAAACCAACAGCACAGCGGAGGAGGAGGAGGTGGAGGAGAAAGAGGAGGAGGTGGAGCATCCCGCTTTCTACATGGGATTAGGTGCAGGTGGTGTTTTAATCATTCATCAAATCTGCTCCCGAGCTGAAATGCATCTGGGTTCACAGCTGACTGAAGCATCCCAGCACCACGTTTTCTTTTTCCTTTTCCGTCACGTTGGATATTGACAAGGCCGCCCTCACGCTGTGATGATGACGATGAAGAAGAAGATGCGCGCTCGAGGGGCTGCGCTCAACAGCAGCTGCGTGGGGAGTCACACCACCACCCCCAGCCCCCCAAACTCTGAAGCTTCTGCGTTCTCCCAAAACACAGACACCCCCCCCCCCCAAAAAAAAAAAAACAAACAAACAAAAAAAAAAAAAAAACAAAACAAGAATACAAGTGAACGCCTCGTTTCCCACAACAAACGTCACACAGGTTTAACGCAGCCTGTTTGCAGCTGTCCATGGTTCTGAAATAACAAACACTGTTGATGTGCCCCCAAAGAAGCAAATAAGAGACAGCAGAGAGGGGATTCTGATCTATCTGTCTATCTGTCTATCTGTCTGTCTGTCTATCTATCTATCTATCTATCTATCTATCTATCTATCTATCTATCTATCTATCTATCTATCTATCTATCTATCTATCTATCTATCTATCTATCTATCTATCTATCTATCTATCTATCTATCGATCTATCTATCGATCTATCGATCTATCGATCTATCGAGCTATCGACGATTTGCTGTAAACTCTGATGGAGCATTGGTTTTGTGAGCATTATGTACCATTCACACTGGAGTTGATAAAAAGCTGGACCCAGGAGGTTAATATGGATATAGTTTAGTGAATATTTGGCCAAAAAAGTTGTTGGATTCTTTAAGTTGGTCTTTTCTTTTTTTGCACTGAGCTTTATGTTCTTGTAAACAGATTTGCTTGTTGATACTAAAAATGAATGATAAGTTCACGTTTTATTTCATTCTTATTTATGCATCTTTTCCACACATTACATAAAAAAAGAAGAAGGATACATGTAGGTAGTCACCAAACTTTTGAGTGTTTTCTGCCACCGCCACCTCAAACACAACCCTCTAAGGGGGTACAGTAAAGGTTTTTGCTGGCATCCTTTTTTTTTGTTGTTTTGTTGCTCCTCTTAGTTTGTGGAACATCATGTGCCAAATACAGAGGGCGAAGTGTGAAAGGGCGGTATAGCATTTTCAAAGGCCTCTGTAATGTGTGTTAGGGTTAACTTTGTCATTTTTAGCGCTGAAGAGGAGATGGCATTGTCTGACAGGGTGTGAAAATAATAAGCAACGCAGGGGGCAGAGAGTCTGACAGGAGACTTGGGTGTCTCATTTCTTTCTGCACCAAGGAGGGGAACACACACGGAAAGTCTATCCCCAGTGGAAGATAGATGATGCCTTTCACACTACAGGAACAACCTATTTTGTTAACATGAATCCAGGGGTACGATTTGAAGCTTAAGTTCAACATCTTTTGCTAGGAACACTTTCACTTACTCTTTTTCATGCTAGGGGAGTAAAAGAAATAACAGTTTTCAAGTTTAAAATTTGTACATTTTGTCACACATTTGGAGTGAAGTCTGGTCACAGTCACTGTAACTATGACTAAAAACTGATAAATAACACTTTTTTGTGTCTGCAGAAAAACATGTAATGCAGCAGTTTTAGGAAACATAAAGTGGTGCACTGCTTGTTCAGAGAATGCTGGGAGGATTTTCAGTTCGTTGCATGAATGGCCTTTCAGATCTGATGATTTTTTTTTAACAAACACGATCTTTCAAGTTAACTTGATGTCTCGCCGTCTCAGAAAACTTTACTTCCTTTCAAACTCCTTGTTTGTTGTTAAAATTTGGATTCCTTAAATTATGTAGAAACACTTTTATTGCCATTAACGTATTTTGGACTTAAATATCATCTTTATGTATTTTTATTGATTAAATTTGGAAGAGTTGCTGCCATTTGCAAAACAACATGTCTTTTGTTTATTTCAGCAACATAAATCTCACGAGATTTCTTCCCAGCAGAACTCAGAACTACAGGTTTTTTAAATTTATTTTTTTATTCTTTTGCTCCTTTTTTGTACATAGTTTTACATGATACTATTGAAAAAAGACAGTTCTTCCCTGAGAAACATTCTATAGGAAAATGTTTGCTCCAAAAAACATCAGGAATAATAGATTTTTCACATTTAAAATGGTCACAAATGTCATCAATAATGATTCATTTAGGAGTTTTGGGTCCATTTTCTCAAAGAACTCATTAAATTTTTCAACTCTTTTTTTCTAAGAAAAAAATTCAGATGACTTGCTCTCTCTTGAATAAGAATCTGTAATGATTCTGAATGGAACATTTTCGTCTGTTGCTTTAAGGGTCGTTTGTTTTCCCCTGCAAAAAGCCCAGTGAGCCTCATCATTAGAGTGGGTTTGGGTTGTGGAATGACCTTTAACTCATATTTGTGTTCACTAATGGAAATGTTTTTTGAGTGATCAACAGCTTGCACATTTATTCTTTCTGATGTTTCCAAACTGTTTTTATTCTTTTCTAAATCAAAATCTAATAATCAAACAACAGTTTTTCCATCAAAAAGGTTCATTTTCACATCAGATTAAGCAGATTTTGTTGAAAGCTGTTTCAGTTAAAACACAATACGATGCAATAACATTTGCATAACTACTATTTATTTGCAAGGGAGCTGTTGTTCATATCAAAGCTCTATGTGTGTGTGAAAAGCAACCAGGTCATTTATAAAAAAAAGATAAATGAATACTTTATTTGCACAGGAGTTTGATGAAATTAGAATATCACCAATATCAGATGTCACGATTTGTGTGACAACTGACATAATTTATAAAAACATCTAAAGATTTGTCAAATTTGAATGAAATAAAAAAAGATGGATTTGAACAATCAAAATAGTTAATACAAACAGGCAAATTGAAGTACTCTGTATTTGGAGAAGAAACCATCAGGTGTTGCTGTTGTCCCTTGCAGATGATGCTTTGCTGTTGCATCCCTTGATGAGCACATTTTTGCTCATAGATTTTGCCTTGAGTCAGTCCTCCTGCCAAATATAGCTTCGCAACTACACACTGTGTTCACGTGAAAGCATAGGGGCACAGCTCAGCTCACAGTGAACATGGAGAGAAAAATTAGCTTCCTGAATGACTTACCACTGACACATTTCAACTGAGAACAAACAAACAAACAATATTAGTCAGAGTTTAGAAGCATGCCACATTTGCTGAAGACTCATCATCGTAGGAGATCTGAAATTCATGAAGATTTGAATGTTTTTTAAGGTTTGAGCCACATTTAAAAAAATATTCACTTCTATGACTTCAATATTTATAAAGCTTTATTTGGGTAGGAGATGTAGATGTGTATTTCTTCTGTTTTTTCTTTGAACCAGGAATCCATACACAAAGAGATATTACATCTTATTATCAAGATTTAACCTCCAACTCCAAGTTAAATAAGTTAAATGTGGACAGAGATCAACTTAGGACTGTGTAAACAAACAAAAGTGCAATGTCATTGCAGGAACAGCTAGCAACAACTGAGCTAGCGCTCTGCTCCAGCAGCCAGTCTGAATACATGGATATTTATATCTCTTTTGACATTGGTGAATTATCAGCATGCGCTTCATTAACCCATTAAAAGACATGTGACCTGGGTTCAGCTCCATCGCTCTCCTCTATTTGGAGCTCAGTCTCAGTCCACCTGATTCAAACGGACAATTTCCTGATTCACATTCCTGTAAGAAATGTAGAGCACATGTAAAAATAATTTTGAGGACACTAATGAAAAGTGGAGGTGTGAATGCAAATGTTTTTTTGTTTTTTTTGCTAAAGAAGATATTTTTACCTGAAACTGAGCAGAAATGCTCTATTGAGCAAAATATAACAGCAAAAAGCAATGTTTTGTTGGACAAACTTTAGCTCTATCCACAGCATAGATGTACAGGAGCTTATGTTTGGTAACACCCTAACATTGTGTCCGTCCCAGATATTCGTAACAAGTCTAACTTGTTGGGTCTCTTTATGTTTATCCAAAGAGACAGAAACATAGCACACAATCCAGAGTTTAGATATACAACACTTTTTTATTAAGTACATTCATTTGATCAAATAAACCTCAAATATCAAATCAAATCACACAAATCTTTATTTATTTAGCACTTTTAAAACAATGTAGCATGCAGGGCTGTAAAATAAATAAATAAATAACAGAAAAAAGCAGACCCTAACCCCCCTCACACCTCTCATTTCCTGAACCCATGGAGGTGAAAGAAAATGAAACAAAAGTTACTGACAAAAAAGTAAGAAACAAAAAGGCCCAATTGCCTTTTTTACAAACAAATTATAATGAGCTTCTCCAGCTGCTCCACTTTTAAACAGCTCCTTAAAATATTATTTAACAGGAATGACTTTGAGTAGTAAGTGAGCACCAGCTGCAAATCAAGCGTTTAAAACAAAAAGTGTATGTGAGAATGAAAAACCGAATAAAGTTGCAGATATTTGGCAATTTTCAATGGAGTTCTACACCCGTTGGGGTCATGACGTCTGCTGGTAGCGTTCTCAGCTGTATTCGGATGAGTACACTCCGGTCACCAATCAATCACGAGGCCACACAGATAAACACATGAGCACACACTTTCTCATCCGGAGCCTTTGGAATTTATAATTAACCTGTAGGACATTTGTCTTTGGACTGTGGGAGGAAGCCGGAGTACCTGGGGAAAACCCACGCATGCACGGGAAGAACAAGCAAAATGCACACAGAGCTCCCTGCTGAGATCTCCTGCTGTGAGCTGCAAGCGCTAACCACCACATCACCATGCAGCCCAGGAAAACCTGGAAGTTGCTGTTTTTTTAGAGGTGCTAAAAAGTAATCAAACAAGTTCATTTGGACGGCAGAATGTATAAGAATATTATATATGGTTAAACTTACACAGAGAATTAATTAATTTGAGCTCATATCTTGAAGTTTTTGAACAATTTTCTGATGCTCGTTCATCCATCAGCTGGTGATCTGATTGTAGACACAATTGGAAATATTAGTCACACACACAAACTGAGAAAAAAATGACAGAAAAATATAACAGAAAAGTAGTATGTGAGTTGCATAATTTCTTGTTCTTTTTAAATTTCACTGATAGACTCACTCCAATGAAAATTGTGTTTTTTGGGTGTGTTTTTTGTGGTTTTTAACATATTCTTCTGCCACAATGGAGGACACTGATAAAGAAAAAAAAAGCTTAAAATTGCATTTCTGAGCATTTCTTTATTTAAATTGTTGTAAATCAGGAAATGATGAAAAAAATCCAGTTCAGAAAAGTTTGTAGTTGTGTCGTAGAAGCTACAATCGGCAGGCCACAAGCTCCCTGTGTCACTCCATTCTGACACATCCACTTTGTAGACAAATAGATCCGTATACGTTTTTTTTCCTTGTCTGAATTTGCATCTGGCTCAAAACTGTACAGCTGGATAGCTCTGTTATTGTTCGCCATTTTTGTTTGGTAACGTTAGGTTGGGGGTGTTAGCTGTAAGCTAATGGGAGAGTTTGTGGACAGATGGATGATGGGAAGTGGGGAAGGGAACACTCTGCAGCAACAGAAAAAAACAACACAGGTTATTGGATTTTGGCTAATTAGGCTAATTAGATTTAAAAGACCACTGGGAACACTTTTTAAATGGATTAAAAGATGATCCGAGTGGGTTGAAAGTTTTTTTATATTTTGAAATAGTTGGATTTTACATTCTGAATGTGCAAATCATATGAAGATACAAGCAGCTATTTTAAGTTCTATTACTATTGGAATCAGAAACCATCAACAAGGCAAAAATATGGTAGAGGAAACAGACTTTTGAGCCGTACTTGCTTCATATGTTTCATGCTACTGAAAAGAAAACACAAAAGGGTGATCATTTAACATCCAAATTCCTTCTCTGTAAGAGTCGGCTCCTTTTTCATTAGATGCAATGTTTCATAATGAAACGAATCTAATCTCCTGATAGACTTCAACTAATTGTGCTGACATGTTCTTAGCTAATTTCCATTTTTATTGTCATTAAGAACCATTAAAAGCCTATTGACTTTCTTTTACTTCTGCTAGAGAGGACTGACGTCGTGCTGTTTCTTCGCAGGTGATTTCCTGCAGGAGCCAAAAGGTTCTCCTGAAGGTTTATGGAAACCTGACCTCCCATTGGTGGAGAAGGTGAGATGAACTATTTTTTGAGCTTTTGGTTATTTCAAGATTTTCTGGAATTTTGACTGAAAATGTCTGTAAGCGTTGACACCTTAAAAAAAGTTTATAATGTGATTGTAGAGACCTGTCCAAGGTGTACGCTTTGCCCAACAGTAGCCAGGACAGGCTGCAGAAACACCTTGACCCTGAAAGGGATACAATGGGTAAAGAAAATGGATGGATGGATGGATAGATAGATGGATGCGTGATTGTGTAGTTACCACTTGAGTTACTGATGGCTCTTTTTCTTTGGTTTCTTACATTTTCAGTTACAGTATATTTGAGGAAGGGGAGCTCTGGGCGACTTAAAGTCATACCTCAAGGCGGATTTCTTTTATTTCTCTTTCTGGAACTATTTATGTTGTGTACATTATGGCACAGTTTTGCTGCAACAATGGTGTTCAGCAGTAATTTGGTGTGGGACCACCGTTGTTTGTATTTACAAGGGCAAAGAGACCCATTACAGCTTGATGGCCTACTTTATAAAGACATCTTCAGGGATTCAGTGCAGTCTAGATTTGGAAAACGAGGATGGATCATAATACTAGACAGACTTTATTAGGCTTCTGGGTGGCAGGAACAGAAGTAATACAGTAGTAATGCAAACAATCCGTGATCAATTGTGTCTCATTGTCATTTTGTCTCAGATCCATTTATTCATTTTCCTTTTTTATCAAGGAAAAACATAATTTTGCTGACTGGTGGAAGATAGCATTCTATTTTTGCCTTATACTAACTGAGTCAATTTAGATTTTCAAAATAAAACTCAGATTTAAAGTTCTTTGTTCAGGGGCAGAGTAATATAAAAGGAAAAAGAAATGTGATGCATTAACATATCTTTTAGTTAATTTTAGTTGAAAAACACAAATTGTATGTTCTGTTTGCATATTGTCTTGCACTTTCATCCTCTTATCGACCCCTCTCAATCCGTCCACTTCTCAGTCACCTACACTCAAGCGAACGCTGTGGTCTTTAAGACATCCCATCAGTATTCAGATCAGCGTCTGGCCGCTGAATGATAAAAAGGCAGAAAGCTTGAGTGTTCAAAGAGCTTCACTCCCAGATGAAATGATTCTTTGCCCGTTCTCTCCTTCCCCCCCTCAGCTCCCTCTGTCAGCCTGTGCATCAGGGGAAGCTGGAGCAGCGCCTCTATCCTCTCCGTTCCTTCTTGCCCTTTGCTGCAGTTCATTCCTCCATCATCACCTCCTATCACAATATGTCTGTTGCTCTCTGCTCTGCTCTGCTGTGATTCTTTTACCCTCCCCCTTACAATTTTCCCCCTGTCTTCACTGCACTGTCACCACTAGGCTTGTAGCAAGAGGCTCCTCGTTACATAACCACTGCAGCAGGACGCTGTGCTGAATCACAACACAGTTTTGATTCTATGTCTTCTCTTTATCACAGCATGGCTTTACTACTCAATCTTTCTGGGACTGTGTTGCTATGTAATTAGCATGCTAGCATGTAACAGGGGATTCTGTTGCTGTCACTTGTTAGCATGTTACAGCTAATTAAGGCTAAACATGTGTTAGGAATAAACCAAATGTCTAGTTTCTGCAGAGCGGCAGCAGTTCATTAGAAATTCACCTCGAAGTTTTGGGTGGACCATTAGCAAGGAGTAATCCTGCCCCCTCTTCCTGTTATCCATCTGAATGCTCTCATTCAGAACAAGTGCAATAAAAAAATTCAGAAATACTATTTTAAGCTTAGGTTTCTTTATATATTTCCTCTATCATGAGAAAAATCCCACATGTACATAATAGAATCATCAAAAATACCATTTTCATTGACGTGGAACTTTAGAATGTACATTTAAAGTTGATAGAAATATGTGGATGTGATAGAATAGGTAAATAAAGCATGAAGCATTTTATCTATATTTCTTGGAGTTTGGTAAACACATCTCTTCTATGGAGATGGGTCATCGTGTTGATGGAGCCTATCCCAGCTACTGTCAGGTGAAGACAGGCTACACCCTGCAGGGTCAGCCTGTCCATCACAGGACGAGTTCTGTTCAAACCATAATTTATCTCTACTTGAAAAGAAAGACATCTTTGCGCTGTTTTTATCTGCTCCTGATTCACAACAATTTGAAGAAAGAAATACTCAAAAATGCAATTTTAAGCTTTTTGTCTTTATGTCTTCCATCATCATAAAAAATGCAACAATTAGGATACATGTTAAAAAATATCCAAAACATGATTTTCATTGGAATGGGTCTTTAATTATTTAACATAAACTTTGCAGCATCAGTGGTGCGTTTATTCTCAGAAATTAAGTAAAAACATAATCTGCCTGACAAGAATCTACTGACTTTCCTGTTTTTTATGCTTGCACAAGGCAACCGTATTTAAAAACGGAGCAAAAATAATTAATAAATATGATTCTAATAGAATCTAATGAATATGAATAAAACAAAATCTAAAATTTGCATCATATATTTACAATTTGTAAATATTTCTCTCCAATGTAAGGCTTAGCTACTATAGTAGCTATGGCTACTATTTTTTCTATTCAACTTTCTTGGTGCAGCTCCTTCTCTTGTTTTTGTAAATGCTGGTATTTCTGGCAGCATTAGATTATTGGGAACCAAAGAACAAGCTTTTATCAAGCGATCTGAAGACAGATGGTTTGTCGGCATAAATTACTTCCTAATGACCTGGTGCTGATTCTCCCTGTGGGTAGAAAAATGGAGAAATCAATGGAGTTAATTGCTGATGATCTTTTTGCAATTTACATACCCATACTGTGGATTTACTGCGTTCTGCAGTTTCAGGATAGATGGGATAGGATATGTTTCTGTGACTCCATTGCATTAACTCTAGAAGTGGTGATTATAAAGTAAAAAACATCACAGAAACCCACTATGCACCACAAAGAAGCAGCTTTGAGCAACAGACTGGTGGTAAAAAAAAGGATCAGACAGCTGAGTCTTCAAAGCTTATTGGCTTGAACTGATGACTCAATAGCATTCACAGGGATCGGTCGAAATGGATTACAATACCGGCATTACCATATCTGTTAGATAAAGTCTGGAAGAAAGAATGTGACAGGTAACTGCTCTGTTCCTGTGTCGGACATGTGTCTGCACATCACGCTGCAAAAACAGAATCTTAAGAAAGTAAAAAGACGCTTATTTCAAGAAAAATATATTATGTTTCTCTTCTGCAAGAAAAATAATCTCATTAAGAGAGTTTTTCAAAGCTCAACTAATTTTATTTTAAGAAAACATTTCGCCCTGCGACAGACGACCTGTTCTGGGTGTCCCCTGCCTTCGCCCACGAGTGGCCAAGTTAGGCTCTGGCAGCCCTGTGACCCCGAAAGGGACAGAAATGGGTTTAGAAAATGGATGGAAAAAATGTGTTTTTCTTCAAATAAGAATTTTTGGTAGATCATTTTTCTTTTACCCCATTGGCAGATTTTTTTGCTTTATTAAAAGACTTTTATTTTTTAAACTTATATACTTGCCGTGTACTGTGTTCGTGTTCGTTGACAATGCAAAACTCTGAATAAGAACAAATTGTTATTTTATTTTGTATTTTTATTAGTAACTATATGAATTACTCACTTTTTTTATTTCAAGTGACTTTAGCAAAGTATAAAAGAATCTTGTTAGGATAATATTTTAGGAAATGCTTTGAAATATCACAGACTGTTTGAGGTTTTGTTTGTGTAATGATTGTAGCTGGTGTCACAAGGGAAAAAAAAACTAATGTGTTTTAAAAGAGAAGCTCTCAATCAATTTATCACTGTTGTTCTGAGGAGGAAACCAACAAAGCAAATACTTTTAGCTTAATTTTTGTTCTTTTTTGGTTAATTTTTCTGGCAGTATTTTTTTTTATCAGATCATTGTCATAGAAAAATGCTTCCATTATTTCATCTCATGTTTAGGCGAACAATCTTGATAAATTCACAGAACTGCGGGACAAGTTTGTGGCATTCACTTCTTGAGACGTTTTAGAATGGAAACAAATATATTGCAGGGCACAAGCAAAAACACTGAGCCTAAAGGGAGGTGTGTGAATACTCAGCATTCACATACACACAGCTAAAGTGCACTTTATGGTTGAACGGTCTGTGTGGGCTCCTCTGACCACAGCTCCTGCAGAACACTTTAGTGAGGAGCAGCACACTTCTTCTGACTTCATTTACCTAATATATCCTGTCCATCAAGCTAAGTGGGAATATAAGACCACACTTAGTAATTTAGCTCCTTCAAAATAATACGTGCTTATAGTTCTTGAAGCTGCTGCTGCTGGAAATGCATCTTCTGAAGTCTTTAGGGCCATTAAAGGGTTGTGTTTTTCAGCTTAGCATAATCTCAATTATATATGTTCCTCTAAAGCTTTACTTGGATTCTAAAACAAATAATGGTGTGAAGGTCTTGGTTCAAATCCCAGCTGGGCCCTTTCTGTGTGGAGTTTGGCTGTTCTCATGGGTGTGTGGGTTTTCTCCGTCTTCCTCCGACAGTCCAAAAACATGCTTCATAAGTTAATTGTTGACTTTAAAATCGTGTGTGTGTGTCTATGTGGCCCTGCGACAGACTGGCGACCTGTTCAAGGTGTTCCCTACCTTCGCCCAACATTGGTAGTTAATATCTCACCACAGCAATGACAATAAGTCAAAATACAGCCTGTCTCCTCTGAAGAATGAGGCCATTGTGATTGAATTCATTTCATTTACCGCTGATACAAATTCCAGCTCAAATTTCGCTAAAGATGTTCAGATTTATCAGGATTACTTTACTACATTGGGTTTGTAAAGGTGTCAGAGGTGGGAAAACAGTCACTGAAGGCTGTATTTTCCCATGAGATCCTTTGCACACTACCAAACTAGTTTTACATGTGACTTCATACACGATTCTCCAGTTTCAAGACCTCATCAGCTGAAAGAGTGTAATGCGGTCAAGTTTCAGGGGTTAAATACAGGAGCTTCCCTTCAAATCTAGTGTATTGTTCTGTATTGTGTCTCCCGTTCACTGCTGCAGCTTCTTTTTTCCTTCAGTCTGCGTTTACATTGAGCTCCATTCCTTCTTGACTATGCCGGACACAGAGACACTCCAAGTTTACTTGATGGTCATCAGCAAACCCGCCTTCCTGCTCTTGTCCAAAGTGCCAGCCACATGCCGAGCTTTATGATGTGACGTGTGTGAAGTCTGCACAAGGCAGCGCTGTCTCTTGGCAACATCCACCCGGTTGTTTATTCTGTGCTGCACCGTGAGATGAATCACATCTCTTTGCTGATGTGTTGGGCTCCCGTTCTGGCCCAGTGGTTTTTTCGAATCCACTCAGAAGAAGCCTGGCCGCTCTTCCAGTCCCACAATGCATCCTGGTCTTACTGTACTGTCTACCAACGTTTGTCCCCTCTATTTCTATTCTTTTATATCAAACCTTTAAAGACTGTTTTAACAGGTTCTTGGATGCATTTTTCTGATGATGGAGGATGTATTTAAAAAAAATAAAGCTTAAAATTGCCTGTCTCAGTATTTCTATATTGAAATCATTGTGAATCAGGAGCAGATGAAAACATGCATCCACTTGTAGACAAATAGATCCGTGTGCGTCTTTGTTTTCCTCGTCTGAGCTGACATCTAGCTCAAAACTGTACGGCTGGATAGTTCTAATTTTGGTCGCCAATTTAGTTGCACCTGTAATGTCATGTTGGGGTTGTGAGGGGCTGTAAGCTAGTGGGAAAAAAGTGTAAACAAAGGGATGATGGAAAATTAATGCAGGCAAGATTTTATTTTGCCTAAAAATAGCACAATCCATATTTTTAAAAAATGCTGGAAAAGCTTTTAAAATAGGTGAAAAGATGATTGGAATGGGACTTTAACCACTACCTCACCTAGAGCGCTCCTTTAATGACAACTGTCAATGAAAGGCGTCTTTTTGTCACTCTCCTAATGCCTTCTGTTGTTTGTAGTCAACAGAAGGGAAGGCCCCGTAAGAACATATAAAGTCTCATTCCGATCATCTTTTGATCTATTATAGCGTTTTCAGTGGCCTTTCAATAATGAATAAGTTGTTTTTAGCCAAAAAAAACTGTGTTGTATTATTGGACATAGTTTCTGCAGAGCAGCAAGAGTCTATTAAAATTTTCTGTCTAGGTCGTAGGCAGGACTGTTGGCACAGAGCAACCCCGGCCCCCTTCCCGTCACCCATCTGTTCACACTTTCTCCTGCCAGCTTCCAGCTTCTCACACCCCCAACCCGTACACTACTGGTGCAACAAAAATGGCGAGCAAGGCACACACGGTTCTAGTCGTCTACAAGCGGATGCATTTTTTCATGCGCTCCTGCTTCCCAATGATTTGAATAAACCATTAATCTTAATCTTCTTTTCATCATGAGAAAAATGACCCAAGAACATGTTAAAAACACCAAAAACAGGATTTTCATTGGAGTTGGTCTTTAAGGTGTTAATTATAAAACCAAAAATGTTGCTGACTCAGCCAAGCTCGGTACCTGGGTTTTTGCAGTGCTGGTGTTTCATCAGAGTGAACAGATCGGGCTTGATTATGTGCTGGAGTAAAATTAGTTCGTCTCAGTGAAATCTTCTTACCTTAACAAGCTTACATGATGTGTTGTGGGTCCCATTCAGTTCTTTGAAGATGCAAAACTGCTGGACTCCTGACTGAACGTTTGCAGCTTGGCTGTCGTTGCTTCTGTTTTTTTTTAATCCCTCCTGTTCATGTTTAGTTGTTCTGAATGACTGCAAAGTGCAAGCATGGGTGTGTTGAGCTGTTTATGCCAACAAAGCTTTTGCAGTATTTGAAAAAAAAACGAAAAAAATGAGAGGAGGTGGAATTTCACACCAGCATTACTTTCCCTGTCCCTTGTCTTTCTGTCCCCAGTCGTCCTATCAGCTTCTTTGCTCGTCTTTCTGGTGAGCTCCCTCCCCCTCTAAAGCTATTCAGATGACACTCTGCAGGATTATCGCTCAGCCTCTGAGACACGCTGCTTTGGTCAGACATATTGTTCAGTCTGGGTCCACCTTGGCTACAGAGGTTGGGAGAATAGATCTTTTATCTGTCTGTGTTGAAGTCAGATTCTCCTATCTTTGAGGAGGCAAAAACTTCCAAAAATTGGTGGATTTTCTTCCATTTTGCAGTGATGGAGCCAACTTTGGTAAGTGCATGTGCAAAACCAAAGAAGTGCCAGCAAATGTTAACATTTTTGGTTTGTTCTTCGCAGTTCTGTCTTATTTCTTCGACTGCAACCCCTCCTGTGCAATCTCAACAGGCGCTGACAGACTAAAGCTTGCAGAAAGGACCGCTTTGTCAGCAACTGTTGAGACACTGAGGGAATTGTTAACTAAAAGAAGCTCCCAAATAAATCCATTTTTATCTCAAAAAGGAAATTTTTTGGTGTTGTTTACATACATGCATAACTTGTTATTTTGCCTTGAAATGATGGGGAGCAGTTTGTTTTTTCTAAGTGTTCCTCACCGGGGTTACTGTGGGCAAACAAAAGTGTGTTCACAGTCACTGAGGTGGCTTAACCTTCATAACTCGAATAAAAGCACCTCATTCTCAAAGCGTTCCCTCCCAAAAAACTAAATCTGTGGTTTCTCATTGAAGTTCTGTTCTGTTTGAGTCTGACCTGACAAGCTAAGGGCAAAAGCATGAGCCGTTACTCTGCTTTTATGTGACTCGTGCATTAACACTGCAGTCTGATCAATTTTTAAACCGGGAACTTTTGTTGTAACTGTCACCCCATGACAAAGAAGATATCTGCAGGTTTTTAAGCTTTCATTTCAAAGGACATTTGAATTGCATACTAGAAAGTTGTGAGTTTTAGCTGAACAATGCTAATTCCTGGACTCTGGTTTTCTGCCGAAGCTTAAAAAGGCTTTAATGTTAATAGGTATTGTAGTCTTAGATGCTGAAGCTCATTGGGTGTCTTAGCTGAAGGACAGGTAACTGGGCCGGTCCCTTTGGCCGGGATTAGGAAACGCTCCTTTAGAGCTGCTTAACTTTCTAGCTGCTTGCATCATAAAGTCGACCGTTATAAACAGAGGAGGGAAATAATTACAGCGACTGGATACATCTAAGAAAGCAATGTTAAATGCAGGACTTTTTGGAAGTTGACAGACTTGTGTAAAACAAAAACAAAGATACTTCCTCTTTGAATTTCCTTTAAGATTTTTACACATTTTTCTGTGTTTTTTCCTAATTTAAAAAAATTGTGTATTATTTTATGAAACATTGTAAGGATGTTGGATTATCGCCATTTCCTCTTAAAAAAAAGCTCTAATTAAAATGTCCTTGTTGCCCTTTTTTAACAGGCTTAATAAAGTGTTTGTAATATAAAGTTCAATTTTAGGCTAAAAAAGATACCAAAAGTTCAAGTCACTTCCTGGAACGCCTGAACAATTATTAACAGCAAAAATGCACACGAACCAAAAAGGTGCAAGCAGTTTCCAATTCAGTTTTTGACAGCAAAAGCTCCAGAGCTTTAACCCCTTGATACCTGAATTTATTTCCAGCTTTAAAAAAAAAACGTATCATTTCTGTTTTTATTTGAAGTAGATGCTAAATTAAGGCAAGTTTGGAACAGAATCATTCAATTCCACTTTGGAATTCTGCCTCCTATGACAGTTCCGATAACTAAGCGCTTGAGATTGTATCTATAACCTTGATAAAGCAAAGCTTGTCTGAAACGGTCAAGGTTTGGTAGAAACGCTGACAATTCTTGAATAATGTCTTTTTAATTTTTGTATCAGAACAGCTGTGGTTGGGGTTTTTTTTCTGAGTCTCGCAGCAGAAGCATCTCTTCTGGAAACCGCCTGTTTCATGTCACTTCAGTGTTGCAGCTTTGCGTTGCTGCAGAGAAAAATGAGAAGGACGAGGCATGAAAACTTGAGGTAACTTTTGAATTTGTGACGAGGCAAAGTGAAAACTGCTGACTCAGTGTGTGATCTGAAAATGGCCCCAAGTCCTCCTTCATCTACACTGACCTCCATTAAGTTACGCAGAAACTAAGGCGTGCATACAGTGCAAATAGTAATATGCGAAACAAAAAACGGATTTGTATGCACACACGCAGAATTTAAATAATAATTACCAGAAAGAGACTGTAAATAAGAAAAAGGAGTCAAGCTGGAAGAATATTTGTCTGGCTGTGTCACTGCAATGAAGAGCTCTTTGTCAAGCAAAAGGCATTAGTCATGAACCAGAAATGGATTAGGCCTCAAACAAAGTTCAATACCAATATAGCAGCGAGGAGTCTCTTTTGCTTTCACCTTGGTGGCGAGATATTGAACATATGTCAAACAAATACAAATAAACCCACTGAGATCGGTGAGCGACTCCAGGAGAAGCTGCAGATTACAACTCGGAGCTGCTGATGACGACGGATAATGACGGGACACACAGAGAGAGGCGTCTTGATTTGACTCTGTCTTTTTCTTTTCTGTTTTTATGTCAGTTCTGCAGTTTGCTGGCGGATCGGAACGCACTGCCAACTATTTCATACTTGTTTTAGTTGTTTTAACTTTGCTTCTACATCTTTTCCAATCTTTTTGTTAAAATAACTACAATTAAGAATATTTTCACCTCATTAAGATCTAGGATCTTTAAGGAAACTGTTATGAAAATGATTCTAAATTCTTGAAAAACTTGATTTAAGACAAAAATAAAATAAAATTGGACTGTAATTTTTGGTTCCATTTTAAGGATGTTATTTTAAAGTTCAAGTTAGACTGGCATTGATTGGAAAGAAAAAATTAGATTTGTATTCTAAGAATAAGTACTGGTTTTAAATTTTAAAAGGATTTATGAAGATGGGTCAACTCGTCCTACAGTCATATTCTCATTTTGTTCATATGTCTTTCTAAAATGAATCATTTCCACAAATGACACTATTGTTTCGTCATTGTAATCAAAATACACAACAATTAGGTAAACAAAAACTCAAAAAATACAAACCATTTGCAAGAAAACCCATATTTTTAGGCTGTACAACATTCTGTTGGAGTCATTTTTCTGTGTGAAAATCCTTGTTTCTAGATACTGATGTCTTATTAAAGGACTTCTCGTTTTGTAAGAATTACAATGGATAGATCATTTGACTAGTTTTTGAGATTTTCTTCTGACGATTTCCCTTTTTTTTAAGCTACCTTTTTTAAATCATTTTTAAAAAAATATTTATTTATTTATTTATTTATTTGGCACACATAGTGTCTATGCTTTGCTGTGTTATGTTTTATGCCATAACATCATGGCATAAAAACAAAGGAGACAGAATGAACCTGTACATCACCATATCCACAGCAGTCAAACATGCAGGGAATGTGGAAGACACCAGACAAGCTTTTGTTGGGACATAAATAAAAAATGGAAAAGATGGTAGCATAACATGAGGAATAAAGAACAGTTTTCTAGTGATGTATATATTCTGCAATTCTCGTTTGACTGTTTTTGTGCGATGTGGGCTTGTATTCCGTTTGTGTTGTTCACGGCTTGTTGGAAGGGCTTTCATTGTTAGACGGATGCAGGGTCAGCGCTATGAGGCTCACTCAACTCTTTTCTAGGACACACCAATCTACGATACCCCGCAATGCCCCTCAGGGTGCGAGGCTGGATGCTTGGTGGATGAACATATCTTTATCTCAATATTAGACATGTCTCAAATTGAACCCAACCCCCCTCCCTCCGCCACACACATACGGCGAGAGAAGAAAACCTGCTGTCACACAGGACTCTGTGCTGCTTCATCTCCACGATTGTGATGTTTCTGTCTCACGCTTGTCGCTCTCTTCTCGTCTCTTTCAGTTTATGAGGAACCCAACTCTGCTTCAGAGGACAGGCTCAGCAATTAGGGTATTTTGCCACATCCAGGACAATGTCTGGCTCCTACGATGAATCTGCAGGTGCTGACGACACCATGGACAGCTTCTGGGAGGTAACGACACGCCTCATCCTCATCACTTTAGGGATTACTTTGATGAATCAAATCAAGCAGTGAAGTTTTGTGCTTTTGACAGGGTTTTAAAAAGATTACAGTTGTTTGATGAGCATTGTTCTGCCTCTTGAACTCTTTAGATGAATGTTCTTTTTACACATTAGTGAGCAGGAGAGCTGCTTGAAGGAATTTGTTGCCATTCACTGGATCACTTTTATCTTTCTGCTAAATGAGAGTCTGTGTGAATAACTGTTTTCATCAGTTCTGAGGAGTTGTCTCTCTGCAAAGGAAAAACACATCAAACACTGCCTCTGAACTCAGATTTTCTTGTTTGTTTTTTTTAAGCTCTTGGGCTTTTGGGGGGATTCCTTTGGAAATGTCATGTTTGAGATATCACAACTTTCACTTTACTAACTACTAAAGTTAGTAAAAAATATATTTTGGTTCAGAATACATGTCATTTCCCAAACCTTTGTAAAAAAAATCTCATTGCTGGTGTTAAATGTCTGAGATAAAACAAGATCTCATGTTTTGTATTCCAATGGTGGAAATCCTCTTGAATGTTGCAGCACATTTATCATTTTCATAAAAGTAGTTAAATGGGTTGACTGGGTTAGATGGTTTCAAGAAGAATACATCAACCTTTAGCTACTGAAGCAGTACTCTCTGAATTTATACAATCTTATTCTAGTATACTGTGTAGTTTTTTTTTTACTACAGTATAGTATAGTTTTTTATAGTATACAGTAGTATAGTTTAGTGGCAAAAGTCACGACTGTTAATAAACTCTAACATTTGACTATAGTTTACACCTATTATAGTATATTCTGTCCTTGCATGGTATACTAGAACATAAACAATTCTATCTATAGTATATATACTATGATAGTATATATATATATATATATATATATATATATATATATATATATATATATATATATATATATATATATATATATATATATATATATATAAATATATATATATGTAAAATGGTATAGTACACTTTATGAAGTATGTATACTAGTATAGTATTGACTTGAATATATATACTAGACTGTATAGTATACTACTATATGTACTATATAATATACTATATTCGGTATATATACTAGTGTAGTATACACTAGTATAAACTATACTGGTGTAGTATACTAGTATATATGCTTTATATACTATACACGGTATATTTACTAGTGTAATATATATTATTACTGACTGTACTGTATTACATATACTATATTACACTACATGAAGTATACATACTATATATGCTAAATTGAATATACAGTCATGTTGTTATGTTTATTTATGTTAGTTAAAGTCATATAAACATTTGTTTAGATGGCAGCAGTGCAACATGGTTTTGTTTTTGTTGTTTTTTCTGTCATTTTACATGGACATCATATCCATCCAGACATAAAGCACATGTGTCAAGCAAATGGAAGTAATTGTATATTGTTTCAAAATAAAACTAACAACTGCAAATTGCAATGCTTAATAAACAAATCTAACCTAGCAATTGAGATGTTTTGTGGTATACTAATCATATCATTTTTTTACTTGTTTTGATGGGTGGCCGTAGGACAAAGGTAGAGTGGGCAACCACTGATTGGAATATCACAGGTTCGATTCCTACCCTCCCCATTATTTTGATGAAATGTCCTTGGAATCCATTCTTCCTTCTACTCGTGAAATGTTTCCTGTACCGCTGGCTGCAATACAAGCTCAAAGCATGATTGATCCACCCCCATGCTTAACAGTTGGACAGAGGTTCTTTTCATTAAACTCTGGACTCTTTCTTCTCCAAACGCACCTTTGTCCACAGGACTTGTTTCCAAAATGCATTAGGCTTGTTTTTATGTTCATTTGTGAACTTCAAATGTTGAATTTTGTGGTAAGGATGTAGAATGGGTTTTCTTCTGATGACTCTTCCATGAAGACCATATTTTTACAAGTATCTCTTGGCAGTAGAACAGTGAAACACAACTCCAAAGTCTGCAGGTCTTTCTGGAGGGATGGTTCAGTCAAACGTGGGTTTTGACTTGGTTTTTTTCACAATCCTGCGAGCTGCTCTGTCTGAGATTTTTCTTCCAGACGTCACTTTAACTTCCACTGTTCCTGTTGACTGTCATTTCTTAAAGACATTCCAAACAGAGAAAAATGGCATCTGAAAAGGCATAGTTATCTTCTTATAGCCTTCTCCTTTGTGAGCATCAACTATTTTCAGTTTCATTGTTCTGAACAACTGCTTGGAAGAACCCGTGATGCTAATTGTTGGGCCAAGATCATATGACTCAGATTATTTTAAATCTTTGAGATTGAAATCTTCTGCTCTTTGCAAACAATGGTTGTGAACAATCCATGAGACTGTCAGGTCTCAGCTTTTCTGAAGGGGGCGGAGCATACTATAAATTCTGCAGGGTGCCCAAACTTTAGCACACACCATTATTTTGTTTTCTTTCATTTTGAAAGAGTAAACAATTGAAATAAAGCCTAATTTTTTGACATATTAAAAGAATGTCTCATCTGTAAACTGATCCCTTCAGGATACTTTTCTTTGGGTTCTATATGTACAATAATATAACATTTTACTTTTGATGCATTTATTTCTCAGCCATGATGATCCCACATTCATTCCCTCTCTGCACATTCAGCTTTAGATCATAAGCTGCCATAAAAACCTTACAAGCTTCATCCTCGTCTATGAGTGCCACAGTCAATCTGTGAACACTAGCCTTTCTTTTCAGAATAAAAGACTTTCAGTGGTTGTATGTTTAAAGTGTTTTTCAAGGTTTGGGCTGAGAGTAGGCTGGGTGAATTAAGATCTATATTTAATATGTCATTGTGATGTCCTCTGAAATGAAATCAACTTGTGGGTGTGTTGTGAACACTTTAAACCCACACAATTAGCCATAATGAATTTGCTCGGCACAGAGTCGCCTTTGACAAGCAGCTCCTAGCCACAGACTCACAAAGTGCTAGTGTCATCCTTCACTCTGAGGCTGCCTTTCACCACTCGCACCTGCACAGTCTCAACATTCTGGTGACAAAAAAGCCCAGGTCTGCTGACTTGGTGCGCTGCACATCCTGGAGCTCAGGTGTGTTTCAGGGATCAAACCCTCCCAGCCGAGTGCTTGTGGTGGTGTGACTTGGCATCGTGTCACTCAGGACAAGACTCATACGATCAAACACCTGTTCCGGTGTCTCCCTGCAGCTTTCATCCTGCCATCACAGCCTCACATCCAAGCCGGGGTGTGGACCAATCAGAGCTCTGCTGCAAAAGCTGTCAGACAGGGTCTCCATAAGCTGTGTCTGTAGGATGCTGTAGATGCTCGATGTTTTTATACCCTCCAAACACACACAAATGAAAGGATGGTGGTATTTCTGTCTATACCTCGTCATCCATTCCTGAGAGTCTGTCTCTCTGCATTACACCACTCAAGAGGATTAAAGCAACCACACACACAAATGCAAACACAAGCCCATGTCCTTGCATAACTACACATGCACAGGCACGAGTAAACCCCCCTCCTTACTACCCTCCCTTCATTGGGCACCATGAGCTCACGCCCCTGCAGGCACCCGGGGAGGCGGAGCCACACAGCCTGCCACTGTGTCTTTTTAAGGCCTTTTCTCTTAAAGTGACACGTCCTGTTATTGAGGCACGACGCAGCAAAGCAATGGTGACACAAACTGAAAGAAAAAGACAAAAACAGATATTATCTGTGAAGACTGACTGTGTAAATAAATATTAAATGCAAATAGAAGTTTAACATTTATGTTTTTGTGAAGAAAAACTCAACCTTTTTTTTATTTAATGAGGATATATTAGATCTTTAAACTATGGAAATAATTGCTGTTTCCCAAAATATATCATATTTCCACCAAAAATGGCTGCAGCTCCTCCCTGAGCCAGCAGAAACCTGCTCATTTCTTTGTGTGGGGCTATATACGACATTTTTCAAATTAAACAACACACCAGAAAATGAAAATATACATTAAACAACAATTCAGGCATAAAACTTTGCTTAAATTGGTAATGCAAGAAACACAATTACTTTCATTTGGTTTCACGTTGTTTCATGCTTTTATAAGTAAACTTCATTACAGGAAAAGCTCTTAAGGTTGAATGTGAGCCGTAGTGTAGTTTTCTTTTAAACTTAGAATAAAGAAATTCATAAAGATCTTATTTTTAATTACGTAGTTAAAAAAGGCTGAGATCTTTGGGAGAGTAAACAGCCATAGATTTTTTAAGTCTTTTTCTTTTTCAAATTAGGTGATTTTTATAAATTGAAAAGTCAAAACAACATTTTTGTACCACATGGAGTGACAACATTTTGATTATTATGCTAATCTGGCTTTTAGCTGTTGTAATACCCTGTTAAATTCACTGTGTTTCTAACCATAAATTATAAAGAAATTATTTAGATTTTTTTTAAAAAGAGCAAGGACTTCTTCATCTTAACAGATCTCTGCTCTTAAAAAACGAAAGTTCCCTCAGAGTGACATATTTTAGTTTTCAAATGTCTAAACATTGGATTAATAAGAAAACATAATATTTAATCCTTTAATACATGACTCCAAAAAAACCAAATTATGTTTTTTGTGTTTTTTAATATGACATTAAGAGTAATTTTGCTTTTACATTTCTAATTACCAAACCAATAAACCTAAATCTGAATGTTTTTACCTAATGTCAAGATTAAATTTAGCCTTTGAAGAGTTAAAGTAACCAAAAAAAGCTCTCCCCTCCCCCCCAGTTTTTGAGTCAACTTTGGTATCATCACTGACAATGATTAAGAATCATCAAAACAAGCTTCTGTAACCATTTAACATGCTGAAAAAAGAATCAAATTAAAAACGTTTGAAATCTGGGTTTTTTTATCCTTTTATTGTGACGGTCTTCCACTCTGATGTTGTCATTTGCCACCCTTCCAAAGACATTTGCCCTCACCCCCATATAAAATGCTATAGCTCCACCACTGACTAGTTCTATTTAATGTATTCACTTATGACAAGTAGGGTTAGGGTTTCCAGTGCAGGCCGTCCGGTCTATCGTCTTCTAAATGAATGGCAAACATTGTCACAAACACTCTAAAGCTTTCTCAGAAGAGTTGAAGCTGGCAAAGCTGTAGTTGTTGCTGTTTGCAAAGCAGATGGGCAGATACTTCTAGCCTTTTGACAGGTGGTTATCCAATGACACACATCATCATATGGTTATATTGTGTACTTTTCTCCCTTTGGAGAAGCAAAGAAGATTATTTGTGAGTTTGTTGCCTTTGCTTTTCTCTGAGCTCAGGTGGGGAACTACAAACGCGCTGTCAAAAGATTTGACGACGGCCATCGGCTCTGCAATGACCTCATGGGCTGTCTGCAGGAACGTGCCAAGATAGAAAAAGCCTACGGAGATCAGCTAACCGCTTGGTCCAAAAGATGGAGACAACTCATTGAGAAAGGTCAGCTTTTCTGGTTGCTCTACGAAGACACTCTACATTCCACATTTTGTTTCAAAGGAATAATTTTTTGTCACTCTCAGGTCCGCAGTATGGCTCTGTGGAGAGAGCCTGGCTAGCTGTGATGACGGAGGCAGAAAAAGTAAGCGAACTGCACCAAGACGTGAAGAACAACCTGATGAATGAAGATGTGGAGAAAGTCAAGAACTGGCAGAAGGAGGCGTATCACAAGCAAATGATTGGAGGCTTCAAAGAAGCCAAGGAAGCAGAGGAAGGCTTTAAAAAAGCTCAGAAGCCATGGGCCAAAAAGCTCAAGGAGGTGAGGAGGATCCCGATCCTGCAAAAGTCTATCCATACATTTTCTTAACTCACTGTATCTCTTTCGGGGTCACGGGGTCGGTCTGTCTCGGCTGTTGTTGGGAGAAGGCGGAGCAAGGAATTCAGCAGAAATAATGGACTAGATACATCCAGACTGATAAAGTCAACCACAAAGCTGCACAGATTTTAAACCCACAACTTTTTAGGCGTTTAAAAGTTGTAGACACAGAGACTGAGTCCTATAAATAAAGGGTGCAATGGTGCTGTGTGCAAACCTTGGCAAGTGAAAATGATGGATAAAGTAGGGCAAAGTACACAGTGACGGGACTGTGGTTAAGCTAGAATGTATTGTGTGGTATGGTTTGTCATAAGTCTATGGGGTAAAATCAGGATCAGCTTAAAGTAAATGAAAAACCAGATTGTGAAGATGAAAATAGACGCAAATTTAAATAAAAAATCTAAATCAGAAAACAGTTTTAAATCCAAAAGTAAACTTTAAGGAAATATTGAGTTTTTTACTTAATTAAAATGTAAAATTGAAACTTAAATGAAAAAAACGTACCAGGACATGATTGACATCAAGTGATTGAGGTCATGGTGACAGTTTTTTCTCTCCAAAATAGTCTCTACTGTAACCTGTGGTCATCCCTCCTCTGCTGTGGTGTACAGTAGTAACAAAGCCCTCCTAGAGTTTGGTATGATGTCCAGCCCCAGTTGATGCTTTAAGCTGGACTTTTTTGTGCAAATATCTTTTTTCTTTTTTTTAGTGGTAGTGGTATCATGATATGGGGCTAATTTTCAAGGTTTGAGCGCTTTTGAATGCCTTGTTGTCACAATCTTGGGTTGCATAAATTGCAGGATGTCTAAATATTTGTGTTGACAATAGAATAACAATGCACCTCGGGCTGAGTTGCAGTGGACTTGAATTGTTGCCTCAGGATAGGTGTAAAAGCCTAAATCAAACCCTCAGCTACTATTATTTCCATGTGATGACCACTGAAATAACGTCCAATTTCAGCAACAAACTTTGTCCACGCAGAGTAACAAAGGACTCATGATGAATATGCAAATGTGAGACTGAAGATGTCAGTGGGGCCACAGCCGCTTCGACCTCAAAGCGGCCCTTTGTGTTTCTGCAGCCAAACAACTGGCCTGCAGCCACCAAATCTGGTGCCAAAGCAACAACAACGCTTTGCTGGTCTTCAGCTAAGAGCTGCTTACAGTACACATGAGCCAAAGAAAACCCCAATGTGAACTGTTCAGCTGCACAGCATTCTCTGAGCCTAATCCAGAGATGACAAAATAAAAGCAGCGCTTCAACCAAAGCAGTGTCCTTCAAAATGACCCATCATTCATGGTGTAGGTGTTGCATTTCTTTTTAAAGTTGCATTAAAAAAATTATATACAAAAACATTTGTGCACAAATCACAAACCTGGAAACAATGTAACAGAAAATATGTGTCTGCTACGTAAAAATGATGTGTAGCTCTACAGTGTGTGATAAAAGAAGGACTGTGATTGATATATTTTTTTAATGCTGACCACTCCTTGTGTTTGGATGTATAGATGGAAGCAGCAAAGAAAACATACCATATGGCCTGCAAGGAGGAGAAGCTGGCTGCAGCCCGAGAGGCCAACGGCAAAACCGAGGCCTCTGTCACGCCAGACCAACAGAAGAAACTTCACGAGAAGGTGGACAAATGCAAACAGGATGTGCAAAAGGTATCCGTTCCGATGAAAATAGTGTTTTTGATATTTTTAACATTTTCTTGTTGCATTTTGTGGAGGACATTTATAAAGAAAAATTGGGCTTATATTAGATTGTCTAGTTGTTTCTTTATTCATATCATTCAAATCTAAACTCTGCAGAAACTATGTCCCAAAAAACAACACAGGTTTTTGATTTTGACTAAAAACTGCACAATCATTAAAAAAAGAACAATGGGAATGCTTTTGCAAAAGATCAGAGCGGGACTTAACAATGAAGCAAATGTCAAAAGATAGCAGGTTATTCTTACTTCTTTTGCCTTGTCTCCTCCAGGCTAAAGAGAAATATGAGAAGTCTCTGGATGAGCTGAACAAATGCACTCCGCAGTACATGGAGTCCATGGAGCAGGTGTTTGACCAGTGCCAGCAGCATGAAGTCAAGAGGCTGACCTTTCTCAAGGAAGCCTTGCTGGATATCAAACGCCATCTTAACCTCACTGAAAACCAAAGGTTAGTCACACCGATGAAAACAACAACATTGTAGAGTCCGATTTCCATTGGTTGCTCAGCAACCTGATTCCTCACCAATATCACTAGCGGTCCCCGATAAGAATGACACAGACAGGCGATTGGAAGGAACCCTGTGGGTTGAACAGGCCCCTAGAGGACAACAAGGCGAGCTGGTCCCCCCCCAGGTGCCCCCACCCTGCCGCAGCAGGCAAGACCAAGACGGCCCCACACGCAGAGAGAGTGATAGAAACTGGTTCATACCAGCAGTCAATCACAGACCAGCTCACAAAAAAGCAACATTTTTATCAAATTGTGCAACATTGTGTCTTCTCTTTTAGCTTTTGATTGAGGCTGGTGATGTTATGACTTTGGAAAAAAGTTTGGTCTTTTTTTTAATGAAAGAAAAAGACATAAAATTGTAATAAACGAACACGTTATACAAAATATAAAATATAAAGTAAATGAAAGCTTTGCATCAATGAAAAGGAAGAATCCAAATGGATGTTCAGAGAGCATCAAAAATTCAGGTTCTGTGAGCTCTGTGCAGCAAGGCATGGGCAGTGAGTGTGGTGAACCCTCAAACAGCAAGACAACCACTTATAATGCAGTCCAGCCAAGTCGATGTGCCTTGAAATAATATCTTAAAACCATCACAAAATTTTAAAAAATCAGGTTTTTGTGAGTGATTTCCTAAACGGGCTGTACAGTGACACAGTGGTTAGCACTCTCGCCGCGTAGCAAAAGGGCCCTGGTTCAAATCCCAGCTGCGACCTTTCTGTGTGGAGTTTGCATGTTCTCCCTGTGCATGTGTGGGTTTGATTTGGGTTCTTTGGCTTCTTCCCACAGTCCAAAAACATGCTCTATTAGTTCATTTGTGTCTCTACATTAGTCCTGTGAAAGACTGGCAATCTGTCCTCTAACAGTAGGGTCAGGCTCCAGCAAACCCATGAAAGAATTTCAGGAAAGGGGTGGATGGATGGAAAATTCCACAAATTGTAGTCACTAGTTTGTATGTATGAATAGATTTTTATACCTCTCCACACTGACAGGTTTGTCATCAAAAGTGTTTCCTTGTGATATAAGTGATGAATTTGTGGATAGTAGTCATTCATTTCGATGAATGATGGATAACAAACAGATTTACAGTCATTTAGTTGGGCTCAACCATTTGTCACAATCAGCAAAGTTCATTTCAAGCTGATTAATCTCCTCCATCCACCAGAATTTATCCAAATCCAGGGACACGGTCAGCCACTGATGTTTCTGTAACTGCTTCTTTTCTTTATTTTTTTAAGGAAATTTTGACAGTATTATTTTGGGTAAAACAAGAAAATAAATCAATTGTAGCAAAATATTTTAGTAAATGTCAACATTTGGTTAAAGAAAAACAGTCCTGGACTTTTTCCTTTGTGTGAGCTACTGCCAACACTCCAATCTTCACTGGTTCTGAAATTTCCCTTTTCCATTTTTGTGCTTGCAGCTATGCTACAATATACAGAGAGCTGGAGAGGACGATCCTGGCTGCTAACACACAAGAGGACCTGAAGTGGTTCAGCAACAACCACGGTCCAGGGATGCACATGAACTGGCCTGCATTCGAGGTAAACAAAGCACGCCTGCTTCCTCGGTGCTGCAGTTCCCCCATTCCTTCATGTGTTTGTGCTCTCACGCTTTTGCTCCTTCTGCCTTCACCAGGAGTACAACCCAGACCAGGCTGCAGCTCCTCCAAAGAAGAAAAAACCAGATGGAGCTCCACCCACTCCGAGCACTGACCATGTGGCGCCACCTGGTGACCGTAGCAGGTTACTTCAAGAAATCTGTTTACAGAAATGTTTGCAGAAGAGGTTTTATGTAAACAGGATTGTTAAAATAATGCAAGAAAATAATGCAAGAAAGGTTTTTAGTTGAAGTCAAACTTGATTTTGAAGGGCATATTTTGTATGTTTGTTTATTTGTATATTTTATTTTATTTTACTTTTATTTGTTTTTAGCATAGCAACTGCTAAGTTTCTTTGCTCTTCATTAGAGCCTGTGATTTAAGTAAAGATGTACCATCCTTCCCAAGTGCATTGACAACACACCCCTCTAATGTGCTTTTAAAAACATTTTTTTATGCAGAAATGTTATTTTTTTGTGTGTTTTAGGAGGAACACACAGACATTAGTTTTTATACCCTGATGCCTATTGATGTAAATATGCATCAAACCACTTGGGCTCCAACATTACCTTCATTTGGAATTTACATGAAAGCAAAAATATCAGTGAATTCTTTTTCATAGCTGGAAATTTCTTTAGGCATCAAGAGGGTAAAAGAACAGCTTGATTGCAACATTTTGCTGTTTTTTTCAGATGGTTGAACATATTTTTTTTCTTTTCCCGCCCTTCTCTAGTGTGAGCAGCTACGACAAGAACCAAGCTTATTCCACTGAGTGGTCTGATGACGAGCAGCCTGCCGGATACTCCGGCAACGAGAACGGTGGGAATGGAAACTCCTTTGAGGATGACTCCAGTGCAGGCAAAGGCGTCCGTGTGCGTGCTCTTTATGATTATGACGGCCAGGAACAGGACGAGCTGACCTTCAAAGCAGGTAAACATGTGCCGCGGAGAATGTGTCTGACAGGATTTTTGGCTGCTGGAGATAAGATGCATGTATCGCAAGTGTCCAAAAGATACATCTCTGTATTAAAGTAGGGATTAGTGAATATTTACTAGGCTGGATGTACATTACAGACACTTTTTAACCAATGAACTTGGGTAAACAGTCCAAAAATAAGGATAAATAAGTCCATTCAGTGGCTGAATTATGCTTTAAAGACTCTTAAGAGCTTTAAGTTTACACCAATTTCAGCACTTGCACTGCTTCGACATTTCACACTAACCCTCCATCAACTGTAACAGTAGAAAAAGAAAAAGAAGCTCCTCCCTGTTTGTCAAACACCATGTCCTAAATGCGTTCAAGAATGCATGTTTAGCACGGTATTGAACCCTTGTTGCTTGCCTAGTGTGAACGTAGCGTCACACATACCATCGTGCTCCTGATTTCATGATATTAGTGAGATCAAGTTGCCCCATTGGTGCTGAAGATTTACGTGTGCTTTTGCCATGAAGTCAATTTACATTTCATCAACCGACACAGATGTGATGATTAAAGAAAGTGGTTATCTTCACAGGTGACGAGCTGACTAAGACTGAGGATGAAGACGAGCAGGGCTGGTGTAGAGGACGTTTGGACAATGGCCAGGAGGGACTGTACCCAGCCAATTATGTTGAACCAATCTAGTCATGCAACTCAACAAGGACACGCCACTGGAGGCAGCTTGAACTGTCCCGTCCAACCTCACTGCACATAACCAGAGACTTATGAGCAACACATCCCCTGCCCCAACAAATGCGCCAAGCAGTCTTGCCTAAATAAATCTTAGTAATCAAAAAAAAAAGACCATATATCGGTATAACATATTTTAGCCAGTCCGTGGGGGTGGGTGGACTTACACGTTAAAAACAGCAGCTCTACCAGTATATACACACTAACCCGCATCAGGACAGAGCAGGAACACATTGCTTCTCTGAGGCTGCACTGGCAGAAGGATGCAGCTGGCTAAAGCTTGCAGTGTTGCTGCAGTGTGTTCTCTTGTGCTAAAGGGCAGAAAATGTAACCGGTTCTACCCATGTCTAACCTGCGTTGTGTATATACAATGTGATGCCATTTTGTGTAGCATTTTTAATGCTGTGTGTGTCATTCTTACATCAGGAATGCCGTGTAGTGTTAAAAGTACCACAGACTGTATCCTTTTGTTTCCTTTTGGGTTTTTTTTTTTTTTTATTGTGTGTGTGATTTGGTCGATTCTCTCTTCTGGCGTGTGCAGTGCTGTGTGTTGAATCGTTTCTGGTTTTGCATAGCAGCATGGGCTATGCAACCACCTGCACCCCACTCTTCTGCTACCATCCCTGAATCCTGCAGCCAAAGTTTAGGCAACAATTTGAGGCAACATTTCCGCTTAAAAAAAAAAAAAAAAAAAAAAAAAAAGCGGCTTCACATCTTTCTGGACATGCTTCTGATTTCAAAAACTTCATGAGGAATGGACCGTACTTTTTGTTTTTCTACATCCCTTTGGTTTTTCTCAGCATTGCAAATCCTTTGACCATATCATCCTCATGCAACGCTATGGAAAGGATTTACAGATTTTGTTTGTAGGTCAATAAATGAAGCCTGAGTTCAGTCTGACCACCAAGAAATGTGAGTGGCACATTTCTTCCTGAGATTACCATTTGTGTTGTTTGGTGGGGTTTGGACATGCAAAAAAAAAAAAAAAAACTGTGCCTGGGACTCTTCTTCTAGAGCAAAGGGCCAATGGAGGCATGTCGATGCGTTACTGTGAAACAGCCTGGTGCCTGAAGATTGCACCCCTCCCAACAGGACATGAATGTACTAGTGGCATTGAGAAGCTACAGGCACTAGTTTTGCGGTCCCAGCTGAGCCAAAGAAAGACCCATCAACGATGATTTTTCTCTCCATGCACCTATTTCACATTCCACATGTGAAATAGCTTGTTTGCTGTGTGTTGTTGCTTCCCAGTCCACCCAAACTTCCTAATCTCTGCAAAAAAAACAAAAACAAAACACACTATTTACTGACAGGTAGCTGACCGTTAGGGACTTGCACACACATGCTGGCTCTGCCTAGGAACTCCATTTGAATTCATTCATCAAATGCTAACCATCGAGTTGCTCTTAAATCTCGAAAAAGGCTCTTTTTTCGACTGTCTGGTTGGATTGAGAAGCAATCCAGAAGTGGTCCAGATGTGTTTAGCTCGCTATCTGGAGAAACGATCCTACAGGCTCTCACACGTGACGAGCAACACTTCACCAGCTCACAAGTTGTGTCTTAGAGTAAAGCTGTCCAGCATAGCAAAAAGGACTCCTGCCTCTAAACTGTCCCACCTCTTTGATTCACACACACGCAAACACACACCCAGGTGTGAAGATACACAGTACAACACAAGCTACATAACCGGGTTAATATTTTGGGGTTTAACATTCTAATCATTCAGTGTGTATGAGTTGTGTAAATGTAAAATACAACAAAAAAAATGAAAAAAATGGCAAAAAAGTGCAAGCGATTGACTATTAGGACAAAATGTAGTGTTATACATGTAAATGTGTTTCATTCAACTGCAACAATGAACAACATATTAAGTAATAGCACCATATTGTAGGAATTTTATTGCAATGGAGTCGTCGTGTATCATACAAGCGTGACGTTATCCCACGCTCTCAGATTTGTATATGATGATGTAATTTAAAGATTATATTGTATTGTAACTGTACAACTGTGTTGAGTTGAACATGAAATCTAATCCATATTGAGGAAGTAAAAAGGTGTACATGTAAATGCTTTTCTTTTTTTATGTTCAACTCTTCCTTATGCACACAGGAGACAGCAGCCGACGCTGTGAAAAACCTTATATTAGAGGTCCTAGAAGATGTTTGTTCATAGTGATGTACTTCTATCTCCTAACTGGTGTAGTGCCTGTTCATCTTGATGTAACAATAAATTCATTCAAATATGCATAAAGATGAAAACTATCACAGACGGTGATGGTGGCAGGAATTGAGAGTTTGCTGTGTCAATATTGCAAAAGTGGTTTGAAAAGGAAACAAGTTTGTTGGGGAAAAATCAAAACGCTGGTATCTGTGGTTTGTCTTTGTTATGTATGACAATATAAGAAATGTCTTCTTTTTCAAAGCAAAATATTTTTAAATTCCACAATATGGTGTAATCCTCAAACTTCTTCTACCTGTTTTATGTTTGTATTTAGCTCCAAGATTATTTGATCAAAACCAAAATTGAGGCTTCACAATTGAAATATTACTAACTGGAACTTATCTTTGCAGTCTAGTCTCAAGCAGTCACTGCATTATCTTAATATATGCAGAACTGGACAATGTTGCTTAGGGTTACGGTCACAAATACAACTTCCACTGAGTGATGAGGCATCGGCCGATTCTTTAAGATTTCTCTGTCAGGTTTTTTTGAAAATCGTTGGCTTGGTCATAGATGTAGATGGCGGTTGTCGGGTGTGCAGAATGGCCTACTTTTTATGTACCCCAAACAGCTGGCGACCTGTTGCCGCCCAGCTGTTGCCCAATTTCATAAAGGTGTCACCCCTGCCTATCACTGGACTGCCACCGCGCGACCTCAAAATGTGCCCTGACTGATGTCAACTGTCAGAGAAAACTCATCCAGTCCTCGTAAAATGTTAACTTTTTCTTCAAAGCTCTGTGGCCACCTGCAGAATCTGCTGAAAAACTTGCATTTAGGTCGCTGCACTGTCGCATTTTGGAATATGTGACTGTAGCTTCAAAAATCCAATCTCCAATGTTATCAAACCAAATTTTACTTGGGATTTTATATTTAAAAAATTTAAATTATATTTAATACAAGATATATATAAAAAAAACTCTTATTTTAACATCTCTTTTGGAAGTTGACCGGAATTCAAAGAGCAACTAAATCCAAGGTGTAAAAATGCTTATGCGTAAACAGTGTGACGGGTGTTTTGTGAGCCGCTGCTAGCTTGAGCATCAATCAGATGCAACACTTTCTGTTTCAGATGTTAAAACTACTTTGTCGTACTCTCACTTTTGGTAGCAAATAACCTTCAATCAGATTTTGCAGTGTGTGGTTTGTCACTCACAAAACTGGACCTGTTCCATTTAACTGAAGAAAGAGTTCATCTTTTGGGAGCAAGCTTTTCTTTGCTACTTGCCATCATTGATGGGGAAACCCCCCCCCCATTTTCCACACAGGAAGTGCCTGTTGGTTCAAAGAAGCCAGAATTCCATAGACTTCTATTGAGAAATAAATAGCTATTATCAGTCATTCTATTTATCAGAATAACAATTCTTACTCTTGTTTTAACATGTTCTTCCAAATTCAATTTTTAAAAATATTTTTTATCCATTGTAAGTTATTCATGTTATACCCTGCCTAATCAGATGGCTCAATAGAAGCATGTGGTCTCATGTCAAACTCTCAAACTGATTGACAGTGTAAGGTGTAGCTGGTTTTCAAGTGGCAGGCGTGTGGACTTCCAACAAGCTCGCTCCTGATTGGTGGCAGGGTTTGCCATAGAAATGTTGACTCAGACCGACTCGGTCCAATCACTGTCAGCTGATTTCATCTTGCTCCAACATGGCAATGTCTATATCTTGAAAAAGTGGCGACTGAACTGACTTCATTTGGTTTCTATATGTTTGTTTGTTTATTAAGGATCCCCATTAGCTACTCGACATGCCAATAGGTATTCTTGCTGGGGTTCCACCTTCTTAAAGCCACAGATGCAACAAACAGATAATACATTTACATCCACTCTTCACAACCATGTAAACAAAATTGATACAACATTAATACAATAACAATTAAAACAACAACAAAATAATATAATATATTGCTCCACAACTCTCTCACAATATTGTGAATACATTTTATTAAGAGGTACTTAGTTCTGCCTCTTACACACAGCCAGGCACACTGACGATGCATCTCAATGATATTTGTCGTAAAAGGACAGTTTAGTAAAAGCCGAGCTGCTTTATTTTGAACACTTTGTTATTTATTGACATTTAATTATGTTTTTTTGACCAAATAGTTGCACAGTAGTCAAGGTGTGACAGAACTAATGATTCAACCCATATCTTTTGGATACTGCCTGGCATACATTTTTAACACTGTCTGACCATTGCCATACTTCTTGCCATTTTACACAATATTTGCGTATTCTGATTATCCCACGTCATCTTACTGTCCACAATAACCTTAAGCAGTTTAGCTTCTGGTACTTGTTCAATTAGGCTCCCATTCACAGACAGATTAAGAGTAGATGAATCTTTCAATAAATAATTTGATCCCAACATTATACATTCAGCTTTTTCCGCATTAATGACCAACTTATTTTCATGAAACCAATTCTCAACTACTCTCAGTTCATCATTAAGATCTGTACTCAGATGGTCTGTATTAGTGCCAGAAATGTAGATCGTAGAATCATCTGCATAAAGTGCAATAGTGGCATTTTTCAAAATACGTGGTGAGTCAAAGTTGAAAATAAAAGCGGCCAGGCAGCTACCCTGTGGTACTCCACAATATAACTTATAACTAGTGTCTCTGAGCAACAACCATTAAATAGAGCAGTAAATGATCTGTTATCAAGATAACTTTTAATCCATTCAGTAGCAGAACTTTCAGTTAGTAACTCATGATCAAGAAAATCAAATGCTGAACTTAAGTCTAATAATACAGTCCCTACAATTCTTTTATCTTTATCTCTTTTATCCAATCATCAATTATTTGAGCTAAAGATGTTGTAGAATCGCCTTTAAAATAAGCAAGTCGATAAACTGAATTTAAACAATTTTCGCTAAATTCAAAATTAATTTGATCATAAACAATTTTTTCTGTTATTTTGCTCAAAATTGGCAAAACTATTCTTACCAGAAAAAGGTTCTTTCCTGTTTAGCAACATGTACAATTTTTGCTATTTTCCAGGCGACAGGACAAATACATTCTTCTGAACTTAAATTAATTAAGTGACATACTGGCAAAGCAGTCTCAATAGTTACAGATTTCAACAAGTGTGCATCTATTTCATCTGTACCTGCGGGTTTCAATTAATTTAATTTTAAGATGTTTTCTATCTCAGTTAAACTCACTTTTACAAATGAAAATAGACATAACTTATTGCACATGGTTTTATCTTTGATTATTTGACAGGATGATTGAGTAATAAGTTAAGAAATAATATTTCCCTGTAAATTTGGAATTTTTCTTTTAAAATAGTCACCCAGATAATCTGCTATATCTCTCGGTTTAGCAAAAAATGATCAATTTACCTCCGAAAAAGCTTTTCGCCCTGCCAATTAATTTAGTACATTCCACATTTTATTCGTTTTTACATTCATCAATTTTTGTTCATAATATGCCTTTCTTTTACATCAGTTGAGTGTGGTCACATAATTCCTCCATTTTTTATACCTATTCCATGCTTCTTTTTTATCAGATGTAATTGCGTCTGAGTTAAGTTTGTCTCTTTGCTTCATATGTTCTCTAAGCTCATTATCTAAACAAAAAGAGGCGCAACTTCTCGTGGTCATTTTTCTCACAGCAGCACGTTTATTCATAATTGGTATAATAAAAATATAAAACACTTCTAAGGCCTCATCTGGATCATTTTCTAAAAAATATTTGTGACCAATTAACAGTCCAAACTTCTTCCACATTTCCTTTAAATTTTTTAAACGACCATTTAATGATAATATTTTGGCTGGAGCTGGAAGTGAGTCATTTTCTATGGGTGATGTCACACTTCATTCATCCAGTTCTCCTATACAGTTAATGGTTGCCATTTTTATGTCTGCATGTTGCAAGAGGTGGACGAGCTGACCACATCCCAAATAATGGAAGCCCTAAATAGCGGAATGCTGAGAAAATATGCCAAATTGGCGTACAGTATTGATTTATCGCCAAGTCACTGCATCCACTCTTGCTTTAAGAATCTGATTATACATACCTTGGTGCTGTCATAATTCCAGCATGTTTGATCTCCGTTTTTTTGTTTTTGGCAATGCACTGCCAAATCCCTTGTGTTGAGTCTTAAAAATATGTAAATAAGCTGCACACCACAACACACTGTTCATATTTTTCCACTTTCAGTGATAATTTAATCATACAAACATTCATTAAAAATACAGAGAGTAGCATTCAATGTTCACACCACCTCTCTTGCATACATGTGCTGCTGCTGCTGTAAGAGTCGATGTTAACTGATTCATTCCACATTGCCACTGGAAACTCTGGATATTAAACAAAAAACACTAGACGGACAGATAGTAGGTACCTGGGATGACAGAGGATGACATGCACAGATATAGAGCCCATGGACTCTTGTGTGATCAGCTGTCATCATCCTGCCATGGCTTAGCACCCTGAGAATTTACAGCTTTATTTATTTTTTTAAAAATAAGGACGATCAAGACTAAAAAGCACCCAAATCACACAGATGCAAATGCAATGAGACGGTTCTCGTTATGAAGGATGCGTACATTTCCTGCTCAGATCAGACCATTTTAATAAGAACCATTACTGGATTTGTTGCTATGAAAAGATTCATGATCCTTTCAGGCTGCAGCATTACTGAATCTTTAAAAGTTGTTTGCAAAAAGCATCAGAAGAAACAGAATGCAGAACACTCATTTACAGGTCCAGGTACCAGGTCAGTTAAAATGTTTTAATTTAGATTCTTTGGGTGTATGAAGAGATCATCGATAATAATTCTCAGATACATTCATTAAATGTTCAAATAATTAAAAAAAAAAGAAGAAAAATTCAGTGCAGAAAGACACGTTTCTGTTTCCATGAAGTAATCTCTTTACAGATGTGTACATCTCTCGACTTCAGTGTTGTTTTATCTTGATTTCAAATCTGACAAACAAATATGCAAATAGTTATTTGTCTTGGAGTCTCTTCAAAAATGCAGAAACCTGGGGGACTGCAGACCAACGTTTGCCGTGTGATTATCTAATCAAAATGACTGCCATCTCCTCACAATGTGACTGACTACTGTCTGAGCCAGCTGCCAGTAAATAACAGAGAGCAGGGGAATCCTCTAAACACAGAAAATTTAAACGTACGCTACGAGCGAATGACATGACTGTTGACACTTGTACAATATTCGGTTTTACTGCTATAACAACCAATTCATGCAAATGAGTCTAACAAACTTTTTTTTATCTCGCCAGTATTGAAATTCAAGTGAAAAAAGTTATTGTTTTTAAAAGAAAAGGTAGTGTGAAAAGGCATGGATATTCCATGGAATACGAGGAACAACAGGAAAACACACAAAAGAAATCCTTAAGATCCTGGAAAGTGATTGATGAAAACAAAAAACAAAAAAACACAGAGGGGGTTATGTTTCAAAGAATACCCTTATAAGGTTTCCAGTGAGACACTTAGAGCAGAAATTGAAGAATCCGTTGGCAAAAAAATAAATGGCTTTAAATCCAAAGTCTCTTCTTCCAGGTGTCACAATACATGCACATCTACACACAGCTCTTAAACTCACACCCCTGCTACCACAGTTCCATGCACACACCGTCAGCTAAGAACAAACAAAAAGAAAAAAATAATAATATTAACATGTCACTCTTTGCACTCTTTTTTTTTTTTAACTTAGCATTCATACGTGCATACAGTGGGTGTGGGATGTTTGTTCAGCTGCACGTCACCAGCATTGCCTCCTGGCATCTCCAAATGTAGCAGAAAGTGTTTTTGAGCTCAACTATTTCTGTTGTAAAGCCACTTGGTTGTTTGTTTTTTTTATTATTATTATAGTTGTGACATGTTCCAGAGGTACAATTTAGTGCTGCTTTAGTGTGAGAAGTCCCTTGGTTTAAGAGTGCCCAAAAGGAGAGGGCTCCTGGATCTGCGAAACAAAGTAAAACGGGTTTTTAAAATACAGGAAAATAAGAAAAAAATAGTGGAAAAAAAGGCAAATTTCTAATAAACTCCTGCCGTTCTCCAGAACGTTCTGCAGAAACTATATCCAAGAAAACAACACAGGTTTTTTTTGGCTAAAAACGGCACAATTAGAATTAAAAGATAACTGGGAACAATTTAAAAACTGATTGAATGATGATTGAAGTGGGTCTTTAATAAAATCTTGAACTAATGTAAAAACAATTTTGATGTGGGGTTTTTTTTTATCTAAAGACCAGACAAAAATGAAGCTAAACTAAAGCCCTTTAATGAAAATAAAAATATGAAATCTTACCTGGTTACAAGAGACTATAGACAGATTGCTTTGTAGACTATTTGCTACTAAATCCACAGAGTTGTTTGAAAGTCCATTCTGGTCCTGCTGCAGCTGGTGTGAGCCCTCCTGCCAGCGTTCCTCTGCGCCTCTATGGCTGCTGTCACTGTTCAAGTGATTGTTGTTGCTGCTGGAGCACTTGCTTTTCTGTGGCGAGGCGAAGGGGTTGTAGTCTCCTTCGAGGCTGCGGTGAGGCTGGGTGTTGAACTCCGCTTGGAAGGAGGACAGCTGCTGCGTAACACCAAGGAGTCCTCCAACCTCCACACTCAGGATCACCCAGATGACATCTGTGGAGGAAAGCGACCAAAGACATTAGAAACGCAAAACCACAACTTCTACTTCACACAACGAAATGTAACAAGCAGCAACTAAAGGAAATTACATAGACGCAACACGCATGCCAATTTATATTCAAAGCATTCTGTAAAATAACAGCGGTTCTCTTGACCTTTGAGTTTCTATCAAACTTATGGTAAAAGTGAATTTTGAAATCACTATCTTGCAGTTACTAATGAGGAGTTAAATCCAGAGTTAGCTCCTAGAAGAGTATTAATTAGGAAAATATTGACTTTTAATCAAATTTGCCACCAATTTATAGTGGTGCTCCTCAGTTAAAGCTTAACCGCAGTAAATGCAACCACAATTCTGGAGCATTTCATCTTCATTTGAGTGCAACAGTGCATTCATGCAGCTACACAAACAGCAATGAGCAAAACAAAAAGGAAGTTAAGTTTCATATGAACTATAGTTAATCATATCAAAATTTAAAGTTCACTTTGGTTCACTACTAGAAAATCTTTTGAGTGCTGCAGGTAAATTGCACAACAGAGCCGACAGGACAAAGTTTGTTGCAGGCTGCTGATATTTTGAGCTATTGTAGCCACACGATCAAAGCAAAACTTTATAAAAACAAACTTGTGTCAGAAATGTTTTTAATTCCTGATACTGATAAATGCCTTTTTATGCTATTTCTGTCATTATCATGCTTCCTTTTTCAAGATTTTTTTTTTCTCATTCAAGTTCTGAATTATACCATTAAATAAATCAAATGCAACTCCACTGACTAACTCAGTCATCTCTGAAGCCAGTTATAAATACAAATTAATGAAGACATTTGATGTCATTTGTAAACAATAAACTTAATAGCTCACAGGATGAACATTTAATAAATGAAATAAAAAATTTAAAATAAGAACTTGGTACCAGACACCCTTTGATAAAATATAAATGATGTTTTATTTTTTGCCTTCAAATATTATCTAATCAGTCAGGGACACAAATATGGGGTTTTATTAACTAGTTATATTTTTTGCTGTACATTGCTGTGATTTAAATTAACCGCCCTTACCTCCATAGTAGAGTCCTGTAGCTGTGCACATTCTCCACTGACCCTGGTACATGCCAGGAGAAACAGGGCTGTGCATCTGCACACTGACATCAGTCATTTCCTGGGGATCCAGAGAGCGCACCATCACCATGTTCACATGTCCGAACTGGTCTCCTCCCACGTACTTCAGACAAACACCTGGAGGCCACGACTCTGCACCTACGAGACACGTGTGATTCAAACTTCAGAAAATTTCCAGCCTTCTTTAACGCTACACGTAGATTCCAGATGACCCACCAGTGTTCTGTATCCTCCAGGTCTTTGTGAAAGTTGTGTCAGGTGGAACAGATTCACCCTCACCGATGGTTACATCCTTCACAAAGGACATGCATGGCGCACTGATATTGGGACTTTCAAAGTCATAGTAAGCTCCAATAGCAGCCTGTAAATTCCTGGAAAGGAGCAGACATCCAGGTGATCAGAGCAGATTTGACAGCTTCATACTGAAATCAATCTGCATCTATTGTGCTGTTCAAAGTTCACAGCGCCCCGCGAATATTTTCCTCTCGCATGATTTGAGACGCATCTCCATCAATACACCGTCCACAAATCAATGCATTAAAGATTCAACAAACTTTGTGATGATACAACACATTCCAATTCTTTTACCTAAATTGACGCAATCTAGATATTTATTATTCATTTGGTATTTAAAACTATACATTAAAACAGAGAAACTTTTTAAAGCAAAATATTTCCAACAAAGAATAATGATAGTAATAAAAAATAACTTAAAAAAATCCTGCATAAAACCTAGCTTTAAATGTCAAAACCGAGCCCTTTCTTGACACTTTTATCCATCAGCTTACATACTTTATTTTTAGAAACGTAGTTACGGAGAAGCGTCACGTGACATCCCTAAAGCCTATGTGTAATTAACCTCCATATTTCTTCTTCGGATGTCAATTAGTAAATATTTAATGCTGAAGACGCGCTTATCTTAGATTTTTTTTCCCCTTAGAAAAGCAATCCTACCCGAATAATAGTCCATAATATTAGTTTTCCCTTTCAGTCAGGAGCGAAACGTTCTTTCATTTTTCTCTCTTTTTTTTTTTGGTTTCTTTATCGATCCACCGGAAGTCAATTTTTAACAAAAACACACGAAAGAAAAAGAAAAACAAAAACGATTTTTTAGTTGTTGTTGTATTTTTCAACTAAAACATGTATTTCCTTCACCAGGTGCCATAACACAAACGTTACTCTGGACTGCACTACCACAGAAAAGGCTTTAAGCGGCGTCAGACTTGACTGAAGCGATGTTGTTGATTGTTACGTAACAGAAGCGATGGCTACAGGTACAGCGGCCACAAGCTAACGCTGATACTACTGAATACAAATAAGAAAATGACCAGTTTATCGACATATACTCTAGTCAGAAAAAAGGAAATTACACGAGAAAAAAAAACTGACCTTAAACACTACAATTCCCAGCAGTCAAAAGTCAGTCTCACTGACTCAGCTAGTCACGATACTACATCGTTGTTAGCTAACACTGATAATTCCTACAACCACCAAGTTTGTGTCACAACCCACATGGACATTTGCTATATTAGTTTGTTTTTCTGGTTTGCTGTATCAATAAAGTCCAGCCTCTCATAAAGAAAGAAACACTCGCAGGTATTTTAAATGCTTTCTCACTGTAACCGCACAGCAGGCCCGACGAGACTCCGAGCTCACCAGTTGGTCATGTCCAGAAAGAAGGCGCAGCCGGCGGGGTTTAGCTGAAAGCCAAGAAGCCTCTGAAACTCCGATATCAAAATATCTTTGTCTGTAGTCCCCATGCAGCTGAACTTCTGCATGAGCTCCTGGTCCAGGTCCAGGTCCATGCTCTCCATAACGGATTCGCCCGAGCAGACACTGGGGTTCCGCTCCTAATTTAGTCCGAGGCCTCGACTTGTCATAACAAAACTAAAAAACGGGGCCGAGTGCGCATGTCACATGATTGAAACCCACTCAGAGACCAACAGAGCATGCGCAACCTGAGTTCACGAGACTCATTGGGGACTACTCATAGCTTTTTAAAAATGTTATTTCTAATTAGCAGGCCCCGTCTTAATTTTTAATTTTAGTTTTAACATTAAAGACAAACAGCTGTTGCAACATAAAGTCAGAATAAAATAATATGTCACAATGCTTACAGATGAAGAAAAATAGACTTATTTTGGTAGCACAAGACTCAATGTCTGAGCCTAATAATTAGACAAAAACTATACAGTGAACATTTTAAAGATGATTATGTTCCATTAGCATGACAAGATGCAGTAAAAATGTGAAATATTTATAAATAGAGATAATTTGTGATCATGGGTATGTTATAAAAGTTTAGGGGGAAAAAAGTTGAATTCTTTTTGGTTTTTTCATTATCTAATAATCAATTAAGATTTAAATTTTGTAACGTGAATCTATAAAATCTATACTTGATAGGAAATTAGAAGCCTAATGTTTGTTAAATAATGGATCCACAGTGTCTGAGTGCAAAAAAGTAATTATAAACGTGAATAGCAGGCACCAAAAAAATTTGAAAGATTTGACTTTATTGATATGCCCACTGAACAGTCCAAACATAGGGTCAAAGCTTTATATCCACATTTGGTGGATTATCATCATATTTGATGAGAGGTTTAGGTTTTAGATTTTGTTTTTTGGTTCAAATTTTTGGTTTTGTTTGTACAATTAAGCTTAAAATAAAAGTAATACGATTTTTTTTATTTTTTAATTCGTGTATTTATTTATTTTTAAATAGACCGTGTGGTTATTTATTTCAAATTAAACAGCAAAATTATATGACAAAAAGCTGCTATTGATTAAAGAAATACTATAACAAATACTACAATTACAAAAAGTTCACAAATTACTTTGTCGAAATTGCTTTCATGGTCTAAAATCTTTTAAATAAAAAGTGAACTTACCAAATCTTCACAGACAGATTTAGAGAAAACTTTCTTTGAAAAATAAGTAAATAAAATAAAATTCAAAACATATGTTTTCAGTTTTTACACCTGCAGCACGCATCCAACAGGAGGCAGCATTGAGTCGCGTTTGAGCTCAGATGCTATTTTCTGCCCTGGAGCCGGGCCTTCGTGAGTGTGCGCGTTCACGATATGGGGGTTAGCTGCTGTCCGGTTCTTAGCGGCACAGCAGCCGCTAACAAGATGCACACGACTAGTGGCATGTACAATATGGAGATACATGCAAGCTAGTTAAGGTTTAGAAGCTAAAAAAAAAATTCTACTGACATTGTTCGTCAGACACACCGGCAGAAATGGCGGGGATTATTAAAAAACAAATCCTCAAACATTTATCAAGGTAAGTGCTTTTGAAATCGTGTTAGCTGGTTAGCTGAGCTGGGTTTGGAGTAACTTATTAAAGCAAAACACTCGACAAACAGAGGGGGATACGTCCATCCACGGTATTTGTTGTGCTGTTTGCCCGGGAGGTTCTGATACAAATCGAAACGACACCTTTAAAATAACGCCGAGCCTGATCGGGGACCGTGAACGCAGCACCCGCGCGCAGGATAACACCACTTTCTCGGGCATTTCTAAAGATGACCGTTTTTATCTCGACTTTATGTGTTTGCTAGCGATACTATGTTTACTCTACCACGTTTGTGTGCACAATTTCTTATCTTGAAAAATGCTCAAGGGATTTTGGCAAACGTTGGTGCACGAATCCCCCCTTTTTTTGCATGAAAAGAAAAATCCGTCTTAATTTTAATGAATTCCCTAAACATGACTGAGCTGCTTTATATATATATATATATATATATATATATATATAAATAAATAAATAAAACTGCTAAAGCTCATGGATCACACAGATCGACAGTAGCTTAATGGGGGGCTGTAAAGCATTTTGACTGGGGCTCGAACCGTTGACGAGATTGGGGGAGTGATGCTCACGCAGCTGCCGGTCCCATGGCACATCAAAATGACGTCAGTGACGTTTGCTCCCCTGCTAACATCATTACATTTCACTGCAGGCAAAGCTGGTTCTCCTCTGACCTGACCTTATTTCCTGTTTGCAATACTTCACTAATCCGTGCTTTTATTTTGGAAGTGTCTGGGTTAGTGTCACTCTAAATAAAGCTTTTTACTTTTTTTTTTAAAACTGGTTCCTACAGGTTCACCAAGAACCTTTCTCCAGACAAGATCAACCTGAGCACCCTGAAGGGCGAGGGTCAGCTCTCCAACCTGGAACTTGATGAAGAGGTTCTTCAGAACATGCTGGATCTGCCTACCTGGCTGGCTGTCACGCGAGTGTACTGCAACAAAGCCGCCATTAGGGTTAGTCCCTGCTCCTCCAGCCTAAATAGTGAGCGTGTTTGGAAAACAGAAGTGAAACGCACAAAATAAAAAGATGAGATATATTTAGATCTGCTATAGTGGGTGTATAAACCAAAATACTACTTAAAGCACAATTCTTAACATCAGAGATTTTGCAGAGGAAATAAACAGTAGCAGTATATATATAAAAAAAGACATGCTGGAGGCTCTGCTTTGAATATTATGATCCTTTAGACCAGCACTGGTTGCTCTTAATGGACAGGCAAGACCGGATTTAGAAAGACACAGAAAGCCAGAGGCGAGACTGTTCCTGTGATGGGCTGGCTGCTGTGCAGTGAACTGTCAGGAGGCCTTGTTTGTGTTCTCAAACTCTCTAAATGATGCTGCACGAGACAGACCAGTTTCTCCTGGAGTTACTTTCCAAAAAACGGCTTCATTTGCCTTTCAGTGTTTTGAGCGACAAATGCTACATTTGAATATGTTTTTCAGGCGATCAGATGTTTTCTTTTCTGCCAGCTTATACATTATGCGTAAGTTGAACTCCTTGAAAATCTGTGACACACCGTGTCTCACATCCAATTTTCAACAACAACAAATTTGAAAAATGATCTGAAAGTTGACCAAATATTAATTATAACTTGTTGTGTTTTTTTAAACTTTAAGTAAGTAAATATTTATTTCTATAGCACCTCTCCCAGATAAAATCACAAAGTGCTTCACAAAAATAAAACAAATATAAATACACAAATAGTAAAACACAAATTGCATAAACAAAATAGAGAGAAATAAAAGCAAGATTAACACATTAAAAGGCAAAAATAGATTAACAAAATGCTTTCCTGAATAAAAATGTCTTTATTTGTCTAAATAAAAAGTACAATCATTTTCCTGCCTTCATTTACCTTATCTCTGTGTTTAAAAGTTAGGCCATGAAGCAAAGAAATACTTTAATTTAAGAATTGCAAACCCCATCCTAAAAACAACAAAACACAAAGGTCTTGAGGTTTTCAAAGTAAAGTTTTAGTGTTTTACTGTAATGGCATTATTTTCTACTTTTGTAACAAAGTTTCTTAGCGGCTTTTTTTAGCCATCAAAGAGGAAAATGTGAGCTAAAATGTTGGAGGATGAAGCATCTAGATGCAGGTGACCTCCCAGCCCTCAGGTGGCACTGCTTTAGAAACTTAAGACATTACTGAGATTGTTAGCCCCACAGGCAGATAACAATCTTAGGAGCAGGTCTGAGCAGTGCACCGTTCAACTTTTATGCATTTAATCTGTATAGAAAAATAAAAGGAAGTTAAGCAAAGACTGGAATCAAAGCTTCCGATACTTTTGACTTTTTAAATAAAGCTTTAGATTATGATAAAAACGTATTTAAAGTGTTTTTTTAAACAATTTTAACAATGTATTTTTTTTATTTTGGAAAAAAGCGGTATAATCGTAATTCAAAGACCACTGAAAACACTTTTACAGTAGATCATAAGGTGATTGGAGTGAGTTTTTAAAATGGAAATTACAGTTGACAAGAAACGTACAAATGAGTCAGTGATGAAGCTTCTGTCCTGTTGGGTTTTCTTTATCTCAATGCAAAGCAGTCCAGACTGTTGTGCTCAGAGTGACACTGATGTCTTTTCAGATACAATGGACAAAGTTGAAAACAAGCCCCATCTGCTTGGTAAGAATGACACCATTGATCTTTCATTTCTGTACGTTTCTCCTCCTCCTTACGAACACGACTCCAGCCGTTTTCTGCTTTTTTTTTGTTATAAATCTGAGCTATTTTTCTCTTTTGGCTCAGTTCAGACAGTGATGTTTTGGTGTTTTTCCTGTTGTGTAGTTCTTGGATAAAGTGGAGGTTGAGATGAGAACTTGCGAAGAGCCTCGTCCACCCAATGGCCCTTCTCCCATCGCGATAACAGCAGGCCAGAGGTAAACCTAGAAGAAATCTTGAGTCTAGATTTAAAAAAACAACAACAACAAAACTCAGTTAGTTCTCTGCTGATTCAGAAATCTCACGTGTTTACAGTGAGTACGGCTTTGCTGAGAAAGTGGTGGAGGGCATGTCCGTCAGGATAAATTCCATTACCATCAAGGTGCAGGCTCGCGCCTTCCACGCATCCTTTGAGCTCTGGCAGCTGCAGGGCAGCAGCCTCAACCCCAAATGGCAGCGCAGTGACCTTCATTACACCCGCATCACTGACCCCAAAAGAGGAGAGGTAAACTTCCGTGCAAAGCTTGGCCCCTCTGCCCTGACACTCTTTGCTCTTTGATTGCCATGTAATGCTATCGACTGAACGCTATTTTTCACCGCAGAAGCCACGTGAGATCAAACCTGCACTAACCTATTGAATCAAGTCAGATGTTTTCATTAACGGAAGGCACTATTTTGAGATGAGAGACTGAGAGTGGGGGTTTCTAATCCACTTAAAGGAAAAATAGGCTTTTTATTTCTCGTCCTCGCTAAATTAAAAGAACATGAGGCATTTTTGTGTTGTAGGAAGACGAATCGCATCATGAGAGTTTGATATGATTATTGTTCCAATCAGGTGCTGACATTTAAAGAAATTAACTGGCAGAGTCTACGAATTGAGGCAGACGCCATTGAGAGCGATGACCAGGACCTCGGGAACACCCCCCTGCGTCTCATCACCAACCAGGGGCGCATTCGGATTGCCCTCAAACGCCGAGTGAGACTGCATTTTTTATTTTACTTCACTTCCATGTGTTTGTGACCCAGCTGGGTGATGAGTTCTGATGGTTCCAGGTTAAGATGTGGTTGTCTTGCTGCATGACATTTGGAAAACACAAACCATTTACATTTTTATAGATCAGTGGATGATTATTAATCCAGAACTAATGAAGATTTTCAGTTGAGCTTTGTCAGTTAGACTAATGGTCTCCTAGTTTAAGAACTAAATTCCTGGGGAGACGTTGCAGTTGAGTCAAAATGCCCAGGAGACCCCCCCTCCCCCCCAACACAGTTTAAGACGGGAGCTTTAGCTGCAGTGTTGATATTCTCTTCTTTACGAAATGAAACAAGCGAAATCAAAATGAAATGTTAAAAGGCAAAATAGATTGGGTGATGACGTTTAATTTTTTTTTTCAAATGCGTCTTTTATGTCTGCATACTAATAAAAGTTTTAGCACAGAGCATATCCAGTATCGCTTCATGCGAAATAACTTTTGGTTCAAATGACGGACAAACGCCATCATCCAATCAACGATGTCCCATAGTACCATTTATCATTTTCTAGCTACCTTTTGTGTTTCCTTTTGATTTCTAGAAATTACTTTTGTTTCCCAGAGCATTTCATTTTTTTAATTCTCTTTTTTGTGGAATTGTGTTTTGGTGTCTAAGATTTTTTTTTCATTTCTAAGTTGTAATGTTTTGTATTATTTGTTCTGCTGTTTTGTTGACGCTGTAAACTTTGTTTTTGCATTGTGTTGATTTGTTGGTTTGATTTGTACTTCTGGGCCACCGTAGCTTTGTGCTGGTATACAACACTTTAGTGTGTATACTACTTAGTGTGCGTTCTCGCAATTAACGTAAGGATTTTGTTGCGAAGAAGCGACCTTGCAAAGCCACTTTTCTCCGCGTCACAATCAGCTGAGTCACATTGACGTTGTAAATAGAGTTACGTTATGTCAAAGAGCTTGTCTTATTTAGGTCTTTCTCGCGACATCTCTGGTGTTTAAGGGTTAACTGCTGCTACAAGATATTTGTGCTGATGGGCTGAAGCCAAGTCCAGCTTAGGGTCACACATTTGCTCATGCCTGGCATTAATCCTCATGGTTATGTAGTTTAGCAAACCTTAGCCTTTCTTCAACTTCCTTCAGGAGAGGAGGCCTTTTAGTTAAGCTCTTTTTGAATATATATTTTTTCTTATATATTATAAAAATTCTATATTTTATTATATATATTTTAAATGGTCATATTTGCAAATAATATCTTTAAAAGTCAGTGAAAGATATTGCATTTGATGTGTCAGGGCTTACATTTTGCTGTTAATTTGTTCAGTCTCTTTCATTGTTGGTGAAATCTCAAAAGGCCATACTCCTCCAGTTTCCAGTATCACATTCGCTGGTAAAAGCTGTTGAAAATAGGAACCATTTTTTTGGGGAACTCCCAGGAATAATCACAGAATGCTAACAGTGCCAGCTCAAGGGCAGGATGCGTATCAATTTGATATTGGTTGGTTGGGGAAAGTTCAGCTTGTACTTTTGCTCACACCTGATGGCAAATATCTCAGATATGTCTTGTTTGTCTTTATCTTATCTGCAAGATAGACTTTAAAAACAAACGTGTGTTGCTCCATGGTGTTTGACAGAAATATTTACAGTTGTCGTCGTTGTTCTGTGCAGATTAAGGACTGTAATGTGTTGGCATCGAAGCTGCTTTTCATTCTGGACGACCTGTTGTGGGTGCTGACGGACTCTCAGCTCAAAGCCATCATTCATTACGCCAAGTCTCTGAGTGAGGCCATGGAGAAATCGGCGCAGCAGAGGAAAAGCATGACCGCTGAGTCTTTACAGGTGTCTCTACCTGCACATTCACACTTACTCTTTTAACAAAGCCATTTGTTTTATCATTTATTTATGGGATTTATGAGATCATTTATACCTATTTTTAGTGAATATACATGTCGATGTCGCTTAAAGGTCTGTTTAGTTTTGCTTTCACGTATTTTATTCATCAACGGTTAGTAACATCCAAAATTGAAGACACTATTTTTCCATATCTCTCTGATTGGGGGGCTAAATGCAGGGGTAGGGAGAAGCCGAATGATTCAGCTCAAGTGTCATTCTATGTTTCATTATTTTGGTTGTGGGTAGGAGATTGAGGTCACTGGGTGCATTTCTTTTTTAAATAATTATTTTCCTTTTTTAAATCTGTATGTCTCTTTTTTTATTCTGTAAAGCACTTTCTGTCAAGTCTAAGCTTTACACTTTAACTTTAGTTCTGTAAACTGTAAATGTCTTTTTAAATAAAGTTAAATTTGACCTATTTTGCCAACTTAAAAAAATAAGCATAATAAAACTAGAACAGAGGCTTGAAAAGAACCATGTTGAGCTAAACTGATTTCATTTTCTCTTTATTTGTTTTTGTTTCCTGTTTTGTTTATCTTGTTGAACATTTATTTAAGCTTAAGTTTGAGTATTTAGGAAATATGTTTTTTAACGTGTACGTACGTGTGGTTTTAGACTGTACCTCTCTCTCCTGGACTGCACAGCCTGTGGTCAGAACCCCCTCCTTCTTCAACAAGTACCCCCACCAACATAAGTCAGTACTTCAACCTCTATGACGTCAAAGAGTCTTCTTATCACACCTTCATCTCCCGCTTGGACTTGCACATATGCAACGACAGCTCCTCGATGGATGAAGGTTATTCATTGAATCCACACGAACCAACAAATCGTTAGCTTGTGCTGCCGTGTGACTTTAAAACCTCAGTGCAGGCTTGTTAAAACATCAAAATTCAGGGTTCTTAAGATAATCCCAAAACACGGCCACTTGCTTAGTATGTGGAGGATAATGGTTTGTGCGTATTCTTGAATGGCCTCTTTTGTGATCTCGCACAGACGAGGCTCCCCCGCCTGGCTTGCAAGGTGCCATGCAGCTGACCTTCAGGAAGCTTGGCTTTGACTACTATCCCATTCATAGACCTGGTAACTACCTGATTTTTTTTTTTATGACTTCTGACTGGGTTTTAACCCTAACTTAGGTGAGGCTAAATTTTGCTAGCACAGTTAAAGTTATAGTCGTCACAAGGTGGTCATGGTCTGTAGTTTGAGTTACAGTCCCCCAAAGGAAAATGTTTGAGCTACAATCCTTCAAGAGGGATGTGGCCTACAGCGGAGTTACAGTCCCACAAGGGGGATGTGCCCTAAAGCTTAAGTTATAGTAACCAAAGGGGAACATGCTCTTATAGTTTGAGTTACAGTCGTCCAAAAAGGAACTGACCTGTAGTTTGAGTTACAGGGCCAGTAATCTTAGTGTTCCAACATTTTCAGGAAAAAGTCCGTAGTAAATAACATTTTGCTGTTAGGAGCTTATTACAAGAAGTTGTTTCCAGAATACTAGTGTGAATAAAAATAAAGGATTTCAGCATCTTTTTGCCTTGATTCATGTTAAAATCTTGTCAATGTTGGATTTATGATTGTGAAAGAAGACAGGGTAAATCATGATCAAATACTGGGTATAATACCTGCTTTTTTGTTTAATGGTCAATGAAAAAAATTCAATCATCCATTTACACTTTTGTTAAAATCAAAACATGATTCATTCTGACAATGTTGTTATGGCGGGTGAAGGGGACGGGTTGTTTCAAGTGCAATAATGGAACAAATGTAAGCTTACAACCCCAAAGCCCTGCTTCTACCTTCTCTGTAAGGTCAGAACAGTTTTATTACAGGAGACGAGATTTGTGTTTTTTAATTTCCTTTTTGCTCTCATGCACAGCTGACGGATGTCGACACTGGGAACGTTACAATGGAGCTATGGAGGCCCAGGCCCAGTGGGCTGCCAAGCTGCTGCAAGAGTACCAGAGACGAGCAGAGGCCTGTGGGTTCCCAGATCCACATGCTGAGGTCTCTCAGCCAACCAAGGACTCCCCTGCTAAAACAATCCAAGGTTGGATTTCTGTTTTGATGTAGAACATTCCCTATTGTAGTTTGTAAAAATGAATCTCCATGTCTGTTTGTCTTGACACATGAACTAGTGGACTTTTTAAGCACATATTTCTTTGCATATGGCTGCTCTGTCAAAGTATTAAGTAGGTCATAACAGCTAATAATGGGAAATTTTATCAGTTTAAACTTAATGGCAATTAATAAACTACCCATAAGGAGGCATATCTTTAAAATCATAACTTTTTTCTATCTTTATAACGGATACATATATGATAATTTATCATTTATAAGCAACAAATTTTCCCCTTTTGAAATCTTACACATCCTTTTTTCTGCACTGGTCTTCTGTTGTAACTTACTGTTACTGTTTTTTTTTTTCAAACAGTTGTGTAACTGTCTGCAATTACACCATCATTGGTTAATCAGGGTCATCCTTATCCTTCAAGTAAATTAAATTTGTCTTGTAAAAAAAACTGCATCCACTGCTGACTGGTAAAAATGTATGTTGGGGAAAAAAAACAATGAATTGTATATTTCTCTAAAAAACAAAAATCTTGGCCATTTTGGTAAATTTGGGTGTGGCCCCTTGAAAGCAGCACAGCAGACACACTTAGAAATGTATTTGGGTGAATGCAGAGATAGCAAGCTCGGCTGTGTGGTGTACTGCCCCCATGTGGTTGATTTTGTTCTTTACAGTTCAAAGTTTTCTGAATTCAGGGCTTCAGAAAGTCCTCTGGAACATACCAATTTGAAAGAGGATCATATCAGAAGCCTGACCTGCCATTGTAGCAACATCATACTCTTTAGGTCTCCTTCAAACCCGGTCCTACGATGGACCTTTTTGTGGGAATGTTGTGTAAGTTTAGATCTTTTTGTTTGCTAATATGGATGGAGGAGCTTTTAGACGTATTTTCAAATGCAATAGACACAAGTTTAGCTAAAAGCTACAGCCAATAAACTTGAGGCTTATAATTATTCCAAAAACATTTAATTATTTGTCTTTGAAAAAAAGAGGAAATGAAACACCCCTGTGTCCTAATATATGAACTGAATGCTCACATAAATTGTCTGAACATTTTCTTAAAAATCTGTCTGTATTGAAGTACACTTACGCATTTTTGTGTATCGTATAAACTTTTCTCAGATGGGCAGTCCAGCACTAATTCGACTAACTTGAATAGAGAGCAGACAACCGGCAGAAATTCTGGGACAGCGAGTGCAGAGGTGTCAATGAAGAGGCTGAGGTCCAGCTGTGTGGTGATCAGGATGGATGACGTGGACATTCACCAGGCAAGCGGATTTTTCTGCATTATCGGACAAAGTTGCATTTTCAGAATTTTGGCACTTCTAGTTCAAAATTTCTTGCTTTTTTTTTAGGGGTTACAAAAAAAACATATGTCTTAAGGTGTTGGAGAAATTGTTGTTTGTGCAGCTGGCTGGACAGCTGCTTTGTGTTAATTAGGCAGAAAAAGGTGCCAGCTCATCAGCAGTTTTTGGGGCGTTTTCTCAGAGACCTGACTCATGGAGTCAAAGGCAGGGAGACTTACCAACCCATCCTCATGTTTGATCTGCTGGGATGTTGTCAAGTTCAAAGAGTAGCCACCAAGTTTCCTTCCTTTTAACTTTTCTCATGAAGCATGTGTTAGTAAAAGATGGCATCACTGTGATCATTTCTATCCCCTAACAAACTAAAGCTTAGTGGTGCAAAGGGTTCATTCTTCCAAACTTGAATAAACCTGAGAAAATCCATGTCACTTTGATTTTTATAGTCATTGGAATTCTTCGTTTTTACATCTGTCACCATCAAAGAACATGACATTTCCAAGGTTATTTTTAATGTGAAACAACTGTAGTTCCCCCTTTGTTAAAGTACAAAACACCAAAGGGAAATTGAGTTCATGTCAGGTCTCCACCTTCACTTTCTAACAGGAAATCCAGTTTAGGTTTGTGTTTCACTGTTCAGTAATCTTGTGTTTTGCTGCATTTTTTATATCTCAAGGAAACAAACAAACAAATCCAGCTGTAATGACATCACTTTGAATGCTCTTTTAGGTGTCTACAAGGGCGCGTCAAAACAAGAAGACCAATTCTTTACTATCCTGTAACCGGAAACTTCTACGTTTGCCTGATAATGTACCAGCAGTCCATCTGCAGTTCACAGAGTACTACTTTCCTGACAACCCCAGTTTATCAGGTTACATTTTATTTTCTGAAATTTTTATCTCTTAATATTCTGAAAAGTTGTTAAAGTGTCTGTTGTGTGCCCCACCAGTATCATTTCTCCTTTTCTCTGTCTCCTCTAGTGCCCACCTCAAACCTGTATGCTCAGCTGAACAGCCTCCAGCTGTGTGTGGACTCTGCCAGCATTCTGTGGATCAGTCTGTTTTCCAAAGGCCTCCTGCACACCCTGGATCAGGTCAAAGCTTTCTACCATTTACAGGATAGTAATAAAGTTGAAGAACATGTAGATATTCGCATGGATGCAGCTCAACTTAAGGTGGGGGTCTTACAAACTTCTAGACTTTTTTTAAATTTAGAAGACAGAAACGCAGTAAGTGCTTTTCTCTTTTTTTTATAGCTGATAGTCCCCCTGGATTCATCCATACTGGACCATCCAGAACGCCCACAATCCCTTTCTGTTATCGTACCCCAGATGGCTGTCAGCAACACTCGCCACTGTCCTCACGGCTCTAGGGCTGACCTCAGCAGCACCTGTGAAAAGTTTGCCAGCTGCCCTTTCTTCCAGCCGGCAGCAGGTTGCCCTTTTCCCAGAGACCCGAGTCCCTTCTGTCCCATTCCCTTCGCTTTCACTCAGCACTCCAATGAAAGGGAACTCCAGCCTCTAAACAGAAAGCAGCTAAGATCTCAGGACGTCTGGTCTCTCAGTTTGTCCCGTGTCACTCTTGGGTTTGACGGAGCGCGGCGCTTCCCGAAAGGCAAAACTCAGCCTTTCGTTGAGCCCTTCACAGTTTCTTTGTGGATGTGTCAGCCACCTAGGGAATCTCTGTCTTCTCTCCCTAGTCCTGACAGAGCTCATCCATGCTCTTCGAAACAGGAGCCCACTGAGGGCCAATCTGGTCTCGCTTCCATCCACGTTCTGGCCCACACTATCACCCCTGTGAGGATGTGGCTTAACCACTATCAGTACGTCGCCCTCCTGAGGATGAAGGATGCCTTGGCACGGTTGGGTGCAGAGTTGAGCAGGGATGTGAGAGGACTTAAGGAGACACTCGGCCAGAAGACGGGACCTCCTACGGTTTGTTTTGCTTTCCTGGCTGGCTCAGTGGAACTGGGTCTGCTTTTGCCCGCAGTCCTAACGGAGCAAGAGGATGAGGTTCCTCAAACTCCAGAAACGGACAGCCCAAGCATAACAGACTGTGACGTGTCCCCAACACATCAGCCTATTGCTGTTGAGCTGGAGGACAGTGGGTTAGAAAATGGACTCTCCTCCATCCATACAGGCACAACCGCGTTTGATCAAGATGAACAAGACGGGGCGGTGGAGGAGGCGTATGAGGCTGTAGAAGAGGGCCCAGAGGGTAACGGACTGACGTCAGAGGAGGACACTGCAGTCCTGTCGCCTCCTCTTTCGCCTGCTGGACCCTCTCCAGTCATCTCCCGCGAACCATCTACCTTCAGCTTAGACAGCGATTTGTCAAACGCCATCAACGTCACCAAGGATGTCACCAAAGACGCCATTAGTGCCTCACTGGACCTGACCAAAGGGGCTTTTTCAATAACTAAAGATGCCTTTAGCATGCTGAGCCGTGGCTCAGGCATGAGCAAACTGTTTAGCACACAAGCAAGGTAAGCTCACTCCTGTTTTAGCATTACAGGTTTAGGTTCTGATTGATTGAATAGAATCGATAAGTACAGAAGGAAGAGCTGGACGGTGGTAGATTACGAGTGGAAAGGAAAGGAAAACCTATCTTTACAAGTTGAGCCAAAGAGTATATTTGTGTGTGTTTCTAGGGAACAGGGTCAGCGTTCAGAGGAGTCCTCCCCTTCTTTCCGTCATAAAACCATGAAGCCGTCGCATTCCCAGCAGTCTTTCGACAGCGCCATCCTGGATGGCAGTCTTCCTGATGAAAACCTTTCCATCGACAGCGATTTGAGCGACAATTTTGTTGTTCTCATGGACTCAGGTGCTTCAGAATGCTTCTAAATGGATCTCTCTTGAATAACACACTAGTTTAACAGGGATTTTGTTTGTAGAATCAGGTAGGGAGTCCATGCGACTGAACAGCACACATGCAGACAGCCGAGGGAGTCCGGCCCCAGGGACCGAGGGCGGCTCATCCGCTGACCTAAGCAGCTCCCTATCTCAAAGTACTGAGGATTTGTCACAGGAAATGGTATTTTTTTTTCAATATTTATGACTTGTTTCAAATGCAAGTCTTTGTTAAAGTATGATTTGTGATGTTATGTTGTAAAGTCATCAGTGCTGCTGCTGATCCTGAGTGGAATCGCCTGTACTTTGGATCTGCATGGAGAAGACCAAGTTGTAGCAGTTCAAGCTCAGAGTCTGACACCTGTGCAGATGGGCAACATCAGCCAGTCGGACATTTTGGCAGGACTTGTTCAAGGTAAATCCAGATCACAATTTTTTATGCTGTGTTTTCAAATCTTTTAGTTCTCAAAAACACTTGTTTGTCTTTGGCATTTCAAGTGTTTTTCATTTCAAAAAGCAAATGTTCGTGAATTGTACTTTTTCATTCTATATCATTTTAACAGCATAAGTGAACATGGTGTCTCAGAAAAATCCGGAAGCATTCAACATCTCACTGAAAACAATTAGCAAAATAGCAAGAGAACACTGTACAAACAACAACAAGGATCTGTCTGCTTTTTCCTGCAGCTCCTGGTGAGCCGGTGCAGGGATATGAAAGGCGGGGGAGCGCTCCCGCTTTGCGCATGCGCGCGCAAATGGGCCCATCAGCAGCGTTGGCCGAGTCGTCAGGCTTTCTGGATGTAAGAGTGCAGGACTGCCGGGCAGACTTGCTAGCCTCGACAGTGGCTAACATCGGCCCTTTCCTTGAAGATGAATTCAGCGTGGATGGGCAGCCGATGAGGCTTCACATGTGCAACATCACCATTACCGTGAAAGTGAGTACAGTACAAAACTCTAAACCTGTTAATGCACGTTTCAGTAAAGAAATCTGCTTAACGTATTAAATATTACAAACCCATAGTTTACAATGAGACTAGATTTATACATTTAGTTTAATATTGAACTCTTATAGTGATTGAAATGACACTATAGGATCAAACCTCTCATTGCACTGAAAGTAGTTTTTTCTGAAAATGTTACATTAAACATTTTTGTGTACGTTTCAAACCATCACATGTAGTTGGTTTAAAGACCTTTGTGTAACAGCTTCTTTCATTCTAATTCCAATGCAGGATGATGGCCCCAGGATTTACCCAACAGCCCCCCAGCCTGTCCCAGCCAAATTCATTATTGATCATCTGCTTATGGAGCGAAGCGATGACGGCATCATGAGAGTCAAAAGTGAGAGCTCTTTAACTGTGCATACATTTGCGATACTGATACAGAGGGACATCATCTGCTAGATGATTGCAAAAGGCTAATCACAGCTCGTTTTCTGATTGCAGCTGAGAGAACAGACCCTAAACTAACTACTGATATTCCTCCAGCTGCTTCTGGTGATGCTATGTGTTCTGAATCTGACCAACGGGAGACAGAGGTAAAGGCAGACCCACCGATCGCTTTTTGATGTTTTAGGCCAATATGTAGTAAAGATTAAAATACTGAGTTTGCAAAAGTATATTAAAAAAAAAGGCTTAAACCAAACATTAACACTAAAACAGCATGTCTAATGTCTTCATTTTCTTTAATTTTTTACCCATAATTCAAAGTAATATTCAATTCTCAATTGACAATTCAATTTGCAATTTGAAAATACATTTTGAAAATTACAATTCAATATTAAAAAAAAAAAAAACATTTCAATTCCTTACCTAAAATCCTTTGAATTATGGGAGAAATTAATTTCCATACAAATAAGACTTTTCTTGTTGAAATGCAGCACTACACTAAAGGTAAAAGTGAAATGTGAATGCTGTCCTGGAACAAAATGTTTCTTCATCTTTAACCAACTCTTGTCTTACTAAGAACACTTCATCCTCACACTTCCCAAACCCCAGTGAAGCTTATGTGACCTTTACTACCAGAGAACATGCATTTTTCTGCAGTTTATTTAACACAGACTGGTAATAATAAGGAAAGTGTATTTCTGTTGCAAACAGGCTTCCGTACCATCACAACACAAGTAGCCAATAACTTTGATAATCCCTTTCTTAAATTAAAACAATCAACAGTGATCACAATGCCAATTGAGGTATACATCATTAGCATAAAATGAATGCCTTTTCTCATGCATTTAATTCAAATTCACCTTTTCTTTGCTTTGGTTCATAAAATGTATATGTGAAATTTAAACCATACTTGATATATACATTGTTTTCTTATTTTTACCTGAGCTTCTCCTTGAGTTTCCTCTTGAATTTGATTACGATCTATTAAACTAGATCAACAAAAATGTAAAATACTAAAACAAACATTTTTTTCTTTATGTTATGTCTAGTACTTAGTTACTTAGTATTCCAACAAATAGAATACAAGTAATTGTTGAAATTGCAATATATGCACAAAAATCAATTATTTTCTGTCATTAAACTATGTGCAGTTCTGTTCTTTTGTTTTCTTTACAGGAATCATATATTAAAATCGATGTGTTTTGCTTTAAATCTTTATTTAAATGTCTTTGTGTGGCATGTCTTGAATCCATTGGTGCCTGTATTTATTTATTTTTTTGCTGAAAGTGAACCTCTGCATTGCTTCATGATTGTTTGAGAGCCTTGTTGCTGCAGCTTGGCGTGCGATCTGCAACTTGTACACATGATGGCCAGAACCCGCCCTCACTCACCAACTTTATCACCTCTGACTTTTCAGAGACAAACCACAGAGTCCCAACTCTGCCAAATGCAAGCTGCCCTCACCCAGGCCCTGCAGGAGAAAGAGCGCCTCCTTCTGGAAGTCAGGAAATACAACCCTGCGTTTGCTCTTTAAGCCATGACTGGTTTTTGACTTTTATTTATTTTTTGCTGCTGAGAAAATATGACAGGACTGTCTGTATAAAGCAGTAAAAACATGAAAATGAGTGGAAAAATCTGAAAATCAGGAACAAATCCTCAAAGTTAACATTTGATGGTATCTTGTAGTCTTGGTATTTCTATTTATTCGGGTTAAGTTTCATCCTCACCATGATGCCATAGTGTAGTTCGTGTGTCAAACACAGCATGCATTGTGGTCCAGCATCGATTTTCTCCACTTGAGCGTAATGGAAATATTAAGTCAAGCACATCAGAACCTTTGTTCTCCTGCATCGACACTGCCAGACGGCTGCTCGTCCACCAGCCACATCCTGCATGCTCGGTGAACAGTGTTCATTTACGTCTAGCAACTTTACTATTGGATTAAAGTGACTCACTTTTAGTAGCTGTAAACTAGAAAAAAAATGTTGCTTTTTCATTTGTTTCTGAAGTGTTAGTTGTAAAAAGTTAAAGTTGAACAGTGCACTTTTGGTTTTTGTTCTTTAGAAAGAAGCTGAATCTTATTTTTTACTTTAAGGTACCTCACAAATCAAGTTTTGATGTTTTTTTTTTTTTTTTAATTCATTTTGTAAGTTGTAAGATATCTTGAGTTGTGAAATGTTTACGTTTTATTTTTTTCTTTCTTGCTCTGACACAGTTCCATCTGCAGAGATGGCTTAACAGTATCTTGGATTACAATGCCACAGGAGCCACAAAGTACTGGATCTCTCATATATTCTGGATTGTGCATTTGTCACGTCTTTAACTTAAGTTTGTTATTGTTAATTTATTGACATTTGCTTGCATGGTTTGTTTTTATTTTTTTTAACTGCACATTGTTGAATCCATCTCAGCTACAGAATAGGGAGATTTTTTCTTTTCACACCCCCACTTTATTCCCTCTTGAGTCCAGCGTTCTCAAACAACACATGCTAAATTCACAAAAATTCTGGTTCTCATTGTGTATTTCTTTGACGATGCGAGGTGTACTTTTACCACAGTTATGTGAAAGTTTTACATTTTGGATCAAAACACTTTTTTTTTTTTTTTTTTGTCATTTGCGTTTTTAAAAACATCCATCTGTTAGAATTCTAAATATAATTTAAAATCTTCATCAGCTGATGTGTTGGGGACACGTCACAGACAAGCCCTCTTAAGGTGGAATGTTACCTATTAAAGCAATAGGAGCCCTTAACTTTACTTTTAGATGTTTCGTTTCATTCTTGCAGTGATAACCTGTGTATTATTGAACTTCAGAGTTGAGCTGCATGCAGATGTGATTAATATTTTAGTGTAACAGAGCAGATCTACTACATGCTTACCTCAATGCCATCTGTATTTTTTAATTTTTTTTTTTTTTTTTTACTCTGCATGGCCTTAATAGATATGGGCGTTAATGGTACTAAATGAATGTGCCCCGCTGGATGCAACATGTAGCTGTAAAGTTTTCCTCTTCACTGTCGGGCTTCAGTGTTAAGTAGCATCTCTCTTCCTCTGATAAACTGGTGCTTTTGGTTAAGTCCCATAGCATGTTACACTAAAGGGGTTCCTCCTCTCCTGCTGCAGTGTAAACTACCCATCTGTACCATGCAAGTGACTCAATGCAAGGTGGTGTTTCCTCCCTCTAACTGCACATGCATATACTGCTGTGTTTGTACTGTGTGAGTGCAATTCACTGGAAACTGCACTAGTTTGATTGAATTAAGATGACTCCGATGTTGTAGAACTGTACACAGTATTTTTGTGGGCTGGTTTAAAAAAAATCTGACTTTTCTATGGGTAGAATCACTTCCATTGAGACTAAACTTTAACTGGTTCTGTGAACCAAAGTCAGTGTGCTGTCAAGATTTTAAGTGTCAAAAAATAAACTGTTGAACACAGTTTGATGTTACCGTTTTTTTTCTTTCTTGTAAACAGAATGTTGCTGCATTCTTCATGAGAAAAAAGGCTTTTAGATAAAGAATTATTTTTAGGATTCTTTAGAGCTGGAATCTACATAAATTTAAACACCAGTTAAGAGTAAATGTAAAGAAAGAGCCGATGATTCATGTTTCATGCTAGAGAAGGTGAACGAGTCCTTGTTGATTATTAGAATGTCACAAAACTGGACCCTTTTGAGGTGACAAAGGTTTTGAGTTCTTCTTTTACATAAAATGAATTACACTTGATCTTTGTGTATCACTTTTAAACAGTCCTCGATTCAAACGACTCTTTGTCCTGGCTAGATTGCGCTTACTCCACTTCAATAAAAATTGTAGTTTATGTGCTTTAACATGTCCTTGTGGCATTTTCATTATGGAGGACATATAATTAGAAAATTAGGCCGAAATAGCATTTCTGAGTATTACTCTAATTGTTATGAATTAGGAGCAGATGAAAAAAATGCAGTTGGAAGAAAAGCGCGTATTTTTGTCGTAGAAAATAAGCTGGGTGGGCCACAAGCTCCCTGCTCTGCTCCGTTCCCTTTACATCCACTTGTACAGACCCATGTTTTTATTTCCTTGTCTGAGCCGGCATCCGGCTCAACTGTATGGCTGCATAGCTCTGATATTACTCGCCATTTTTGTTGTACCGGTAATGTTGGGATGGGGGTGTGAAAGACTGTAAGCTAGCAGGAGAGCATGTAAACAGATGGGCTGATGGGAAGTGGGGACGGGGTTGCTCTGCTCCAAAGGTCCTGCCCGCAACTCTGAGACAAATTTCTAGTGAACTACTGTTGCTCTGCAGAAACTATGTCCTAGAAAAAGACATGGATTTTTTGAATTTAGCTAAAAACAGCATAATCTTAACTAAAAGACCATTGGAAATATGACTGCAGTGGGTTTATACCAAAGTGGTAGGTCATGTTTTGCTTTCTATTCTGACCACTTGAGCAAAATTACATATAGAATGTTTCAAAAACCAAAATTTTTATTTTCTCAGATTGGAAAAAAGTTGATGAAAGAAACCTTATTTTCAAAACGGGTACTGAACACAGATTTGTCCATGAACGTGAGACCTAAAAGAATAGCTAATGCAACAGTGAAGTTAATGATATAAGATTCTGTCAAAAGAGCAAAGCATTTAAGTATGAAGCTCAAAAACAGTAAAAAAAAAAAAAAAAAAAAACAGTCTGACAAAATAATAATAATTTGGTTTGCATTCATATGTTTATTTAAACCCCAAAAACAGACAAAAAATGAGAGTAAAATCTATATTTACACATGAAAAGCAGTCCTTGGAAAAAGAATATACATCACCCCTGTGGCTGGAGTTTGGAAATCAGCTTTCAGGCAGTTTTAATCACCGTCATTCTCATTTAACCCACAGGTCAACTGTCTCAGTGAAACAGAATCTGCTTGTACTTTGTGTTTGGAATCTGATCTCTGCTCTTCAGCCTTCGCACAGCCTCCCTCATATGTTTGGGCTGAAGCGGTGGCGTGTCCCCCCACTTCTCACAAACATCAAGCGCTGTGAATCGAAAAACAAAAAAAACACTTTACTGCAAAAATGAAGTTAAAATGAATAGAAGCTGCGTGTTACTTGAAACAATTTGTAGCTGAAACACATACCCTCCTCGACTATTTCTCCAGCAAAAACCTTGGCAATACCAGACATTGCTATGACCACATTCTGCGAAACTGACGATCCTGTGATTGACTGGATGAGCTAGAGGCAGACAAAGAAAAACAAGAATGTGAGAAGATTGCTTCTGATAAAAAAAACAACATGTTTTGTAAACAGCTCACCCTCTTGATGGCAGCTTTAGGGAAAGCAGAGCGTCTGTACATCTCATAGCGATTTAGTTGCTCTTCAGAAAAAGATGACACTAAAACTCTAAAGGAATCCAAGAAGAATAAGAAACATGGTGAAATTAACAAGGATGACAGCTTAATTGTATATTTTAGAGAATAAAGAAAACCTAGAAGGCTATCTTACTGCATCTTTTGTATTTCATCCTCGTCAACTTTGTGCCGCTTCTCCTTTTTCTTATCCGGCTCTACCTTCAGTCTTTTAGCAGCAGGCTGACCAGAGGTTCCCTCTTCTTCATCCTCTCCAGGTGCTGCTTCCTTCTCAAAAGCAATCAATCAATAAATCACAAAGTCATCTTAATCTTAAATGACTTTCCCCTCATTTGTTTTCCATATTTTTTTACGTTGTGTTTATTCAGTACCTGAGGTTAAGAATGAAATGTAAGTTTTTAAGGTAAGCTCTGTACATAGAAATTAGATTCATTTTCACATTATAGTACAAAAAGGGTTTATATTTTTAAAAAAGCAATGGTAGACCAATGTGAACAAAGGGTATATTTTTCCATCAAAATAAGTCAATCAAAAATGATTTTATATTTTGGAGAAGAACTACAAGTCCAAGCGATGAAAATTAAGTCTAATGTAAATTTTGCTTAAATTTTTTGGTTTTCGTATACAGTCCGGCAATTTGCAAAGTAATTTACCAGTTATCTGAAAATCCATCAAACTCAAAGGATTTCAAAACGCCCTGATAGTTTTACTCACACGTTTAACGTCCCGTTTAGAAGGATCTTCCACGGATGACTCTTTCTTTTCGTCTGCAGATTCTTTTGCGATGGGTTCATTTTTTAGTTCTTTCTCCGGCTCCTCTCTAGATGCTGCTTTTTCAGATTTGTCATCTTCTGGCTTTATCCGTGCAGGATCTGCCATAATCTTTTGTTTTTTGTTTTTTTTTAACAGCAATCTGCAAACAGCATAAAAGACGCTTTTAAAAGACATGATTCAGGCGAAGGGCCGCCGTATTTTATTTAATTCTGGATGAAAACTGTGTATCGCATGCACGTACCTCTTCGACAGCTAAACGTCAACAAAGCCGCAGCAACTGCAGGGTTAGCTGTAATAGTGAACTAATGTAATCTATGGTCGTTTAAACAATACCAGTATCTGCCTATAAAAAGAAAACGGGTCAACATAAACAATGGATAAATATCTATCGGTAATACATAAACATGTAAAAACACCACGAAAGCTAGCTATCCTGGTATACAAGTCACTAGCATTGAATAATGTCACAAAAACTCAAGTGTTTCCGTTTCCGTTTTGTAAAAACTTTATTGACAAAGCTTATAGTGTCAAAATATGTTTTGCTGTGGTTGTAAGTCAGTAAATTAAAAACATACTATGGTTATAATTTAAACACATACATTAAAAATTGCAAAATAATGTAGAAGAAAAAAGACAAAAACAATGGTGAGATAAAAACTTTTGGTTTGGTTATGTAAAATAAAAACAATGCAGTAGTTCTTTTTTTAACAATACTTTATTTTAACAAAATACACTTCTAAATTTTTTGTGAACACGTAGCTTTCTCTAAAATTTAGACTGGAAATAAAAACTTTACACAACAAAATGTTGGGAAAGTATTAAATATTGATTTATATGAGATGTTTATTTTTTGTGTGACTCAATCCCGACGAAAATTTGGACACAATGCAGTAAAGTCTGTCGGTGAGATGTTTGGCACTCAAGTTGTGGGTGTGGTCAACTTTGTCGCTAACAGTCAGTTTTTTTTTATAGATATTTTTAATAATATAATATATAATAATACATTAAATATTATAATATATAGAGAGACGTTTTTAGATTAGATGTTTTATAGAAGCATATTACATTTAATTGAAAAAGACCATCCTTTATAATTGAATGCAATATGACTCTGTAAAGATTAAAACGAGAGATAAACAATGCAATAATTAGGCTACTTAATTTTTTTTTTTTTCAAAAATGTCATGCATAGAAAAACATTCATTTATTGAAAAATGTGCAATGTATTGCCTTATTGTGTGTGTTCTTACAGATCAGTGTATTGTAGGTATGAGTCTTAGTTATTTCAAAGAGTAACAATGAGATAGTACAATAAGTAAGTGTGTGTTTGTGTTGACTGAGATCAGTGTAAGGAAATGCTAGAAATTACCAACGCACCTGAATGCAGCAATAGCAGGCGCTTAATGAAAGCGCATAAGTGCAGAAATTCCATGCAGCCTCTGAATGCACCAGCCTCTGCGGTGAATGTGAGAATCAAGTCAGCACAATAAAGTCTAAATTAAATGTTTGAACAAACTCTGGGATGGATGTCTGTGGTAGCCACGTTAGGAGGTGGGGTGGAAAGAGGCAGACACCCAGAAGTCATGGTTGTGAGTTTAAGTCCTGTGTCAGAAATTATGAACAATGTCTCACCTGCCAAAGTGTAGTTAATTTTTTTTAATTGTGTTTTACGGTAAACTCGATTTTTACGGCAAGAATATTGAAATACACAAAAATAATGCAGTTTCAAAAAAATATGATTTTTTTTACTTTTATGGTCACTTGTAAAGATCGTAATATTATTTTTGCTTACAAAGACCTATTACAGAATTGACAAAGAATTTCTAATGTTGGGTTATCATTTTAGCCAATTATTAGGCACTACGTTTCCTTCTTACATTTATTAATATACATTGCTTATACATTGCTTTTTGTCATTAGATTGCACATTATCCGGTTAGAAAAAAAGGTCTAGATGTTCAAACTATCTGGGCTTAACGGAACGATTAAAAAAAAATAAAAAAAATCTCAAGTGTTTTCATAGAATTTTTCCAAGCGCCATGTTGCTTTTCCCCATCCATATGTTGTATTAATCCGCGAGGGGCGGCGGTAGTGGGGAATCTGTGTGTGTCTGAAGGGCTTTCGATTGGAGATGCAGAAAGAAAAGGGCAGTTTCAAGGAAGTGACGGACGACTCTTGGAGGACTGGTCAGAGGAAGTTTGCTCGATGGTTGGTACCGTGCTGCTGACTGAAACTTTTGCCCGTTGAGAGCCAGCAGCGCCGTGGAGAGGGACGTAAGGACCCGCTGGTTGACGGGAGCTGTTGTTTGCCCGCCGCATTTGGTAGTTCTCGGGAATACATTGAGGTTGGGAGAAAAAGAGGGTCACGGAGGAATTTTACTACAACCAACCCCCCTCCTTCTCCTCCCCGCGCCTCCTGGTTTTTTTCTTCCCCCTTGTGGTAACAGCAATGGGAAAGGAGCAGGAGCTTCTGGATGCGGCGCGTACGGGAAACCTGGCGGCAGTGGAGAAGCTTTTGTCCGGGAAGCGACAAGCCGCTGGCGGATTGTCTGGGACCGGTGGAAGCGCCAACAGCGGCGGCCACGGTGCCTCCTCTCACCCGCTCTCCAGCCTGCTCAGGTAAGCAGCGGGGAAGTAAGACGGCATTGTCTCTTCCGAAGCCCGTGGAGCCCAACATTACAGCGTGTATTCTCAGTGGTGTTATTTATTTTATTTTGTCGACCAAAGCAGCGCGGTAGCTGCTTCTTTGTTAGCTAAGAGCTCTGGTATTTCTGCCAGTTTCTGTCGGAACGTGCACGCGCGGCTTCGGTGCAATTTATCTTTTAAAAAGGTGAAACAAAAACACATATCTCTTTGCAAACCCGGTTCAGATATGCTCTGTTGAACCTGCTTTGATGTGTTTGGAGCACACAGCTTTTAGTCAAAAAGGAAAAAAGAAAAAACCTTGTTTTTTGGGTCTATTTTATCTACAATTCAAAGGAAGCTCCACACTGTGTCCAGGTGTGTCAACGGAAGCCGAAAGGGTTTGATCTTCAGCTGTGGTCACAGGAGTAAGACCTTAGTGAGGTGTAAACATTTTGTTTGTGTTGTTTCACATCTGGAGGTTTCTTGGTGTGGAAATGCCGGTAAGATTGATTTAATCCTTTGAGATCTCATTTTCTCCTCCTTTTCACTTTTTTAGCTCCTTGTATTGAATTATAGATGACAAACCACACACACAGACACACATAGATACTTTTTATTGAGTGCCACTCTGGGAAGGAATCGTTTTCCTAATGGAGTTATTTGTGAAAATAAGAGTTTTTGCTTTGCTGATACTCTGTACTTTCAAAGCCTTTGCTGCTATTTCTAATGAGCTATTTCACACACCCTCCTCTGGTTTCATGGGACTTCCACTTTGGTGGAGCAGCCTCAAGGCTGAAACAAACTGCTGTCATTTGCAGTTATGCAAGTCTGCCCCCCAGGTAAAAGTGAGACAGAGTGATTGCACTTGTCGCAATCCTGCCTGGGCTGAGCCCTGCACCTTTCTGGACACTTAACTACTGTACTGATCTCTGATAGGTAAATGGTTGTCTATCAGGATTTGATTGCCCCCGTGGGAACGGTGATGCTACGTATCTTCATCGGTGGGAGGAGTGTTGAGGCTGAGCCAGAGGTGCTGCATCACTGGCTTACTCAGGGGAGACGGCACAGTGTGCTCGGAGTAATTACATTAAACCCTTCTAATCGCACTTCCAATTTGGGGATGTCATTCAGTCAAAAGCTGAACCCGTCTTTCACTGCTGGTTTTGTGGGCGGCCCGGGGAGCCTGTTTTTTCCATCTATTCTGCCTGGAGACTAATCCGTGTTTGGCAATAAAAATCCAGAGAAGTTAATGAATTAAAAACAAGTGAAAAGCTTGTTGCTAATGGTCAGCTTACAGACTGTCGAGTGAAGGCTATTGACCACAAGGAGGCCTGGGGTGTGTGAATGCTATAGATGACATTTGATGCAGTCTGCATAATGAAAATGTCAATACGTCTGAGGGAGTTACAGTGATTTCCCTCGTGGCGGTGGAGAGCGCGGCTTTGTGTGTGCATCTGCACGGGGCTGTTGCTTGTCCAACTCCGTTTGGGTTCTATTCTTTGACCGTTGCTGAAAGTGTGAGGCTATAATCCTTTCAGAGGAGATTTGATCCATCCTTAGGATTTACTTTTTTGCACCTTTTTTTTCCTATCATTTTCCTCTTGTGACTTTTGTAAACGTTTTTTCTTTACTGAAAGATATCAGTGTCAGATCTCTTGGCAACTTTGACCCTACGTTTGGTTTCGGTCCGTTGTTTCCTCTCATCATCTGTTAAATGTGTCATTTGTGGGCGATTCGTGTTTATCTTCTTCAGACTTGGCGTTGTTGCTCTGGAATGGGATGCGTGTTGGGACATGATGCATTGTTGTTGTCGGCAGGCACTTGTACAGTTCTTCTCCACTTAAGAATGCCTGCTTTTCCCAGGAGGTTTCCTCTGCGGCTGTTGCCATGGGATAGACGCTGACCCTGGTGCGTTCAACACCCCTGCAGCCCCAAACATGTGTTTCATGGGGCTCTGTTAAATTGGGGGAGGGGGGTGTGTAGTAGCCAGCCTTAACTGAGCAGAGTTGGTGTGGCATAAGCAAGCTGGTGGAGTGTCTGTTTTAGCACTTTTTCAACAATTCTTTGGGTTTTGAAGTCTTTATGCCAATGTGAGCCCAAATTTGGAGGTGCAGATGGGGTTTGTCACTAGCACTTTGTGTCTTATTTTGTCTCAAAAACAGCAGCTGCCTCTATGAGACCGAAGGTAAAGACAATGTCCCTGACAGGAAGACGGCCAGCCTGCTGAGCAGAAAATCTCAGAAGAATGTGTGGAGTCCTGGATAGACTCTCAGAGAGCTTAGCTAAATGAGGCTCGACTTGCAGTTTCACGGCTATGTCCTTTGTCCCTACAACAAAAGTATGAATAGTGCTTTTCATATTCATATGAGACAAAAAAAAAAACCAGTGCTGAGCCATTTCCATGCTCTTTAGTTTTACAAGAACATTAAGCTTTCATTTGAGTAGAGCTGGACCACCTTGAGGCGTCTGCTCATTATCGTGTCTTGTTGCTGGTAACCAAAATAAAGGGTGGGGCTTTCAAAGTTGTGTTCCCACTAGTTTCTTAAACATGCAGGTATGTATGAGAGGCCATATGAGACTTAATTCATACTTTTTACACGCATGCCATCTAACTTTTTCATACAACCCATCAAACTTTCATATATACCATCAAACTCTTGCACATTCATGCAGACCATCAAACTCTTTCATATATACCATAGGGCAGGGCGATTAAAACGATAGCTATTGATATCGCGATATAACTTTTTCTTGATAGTAAAATGAGCCTATCGCGATAGACTTTTATTATGAAGGGCGTGAAATTAGCACTCGCCAGTCGCAAGCATTTTCTCCTCTTTGGCGAGTAAAAGTTAGAGGGGCAGTCACCACATAGGGCATACATTTTGTGTAAACTTAGTCATGTTTGTTAACTCTTCTTTTGGTGGATTTCTTTTGTCCTCTTTTTCTCTACCGTCTCCATGCAAGGTAAACAAAACACACGCAACGTGAGACGCAACACCCCACCGTTGCAATCACTTCACCTGTGCAGCGTTTAGTTTGGCTGATGAAACAGCGAAATATGTGGCGATTTCTAACAGGATCTCGTTCAAAACTGGAGAATAAAGCTGGTTCACTTAAAGCAACAACAGACAGATTAATAAAATGTGTTGATTTGGAGACAGCGCTGTCATTAGACACTAATGCTATGATTCTAGCTTGTTAGCCGCTAATGCTATGGTGTTATCTAGCTGTTCTGTGTGTCCTTTTTGATCACAGACCAATTTAAAGTCGGATAACATTTCACTGACTGGCTTGTAAGTTGCGGAGGAGAAATACAACAAGATTAATTCATAGAACATTCATAAAAACTGTATTTTCTAAATAATAAAATAATTTAATCCACTCTTTTAGCAGCGTCTGTGTAGCATAACAGTCTGTGTTACACTGAAAATTATGACCTGTCAGATGTTGTGCTCAATATTCCCACCTCCTTAAAGCTTCAGCTTTAATTTCAATATTTCTATATAATGACAATAACCCAAAACATTATACTGTTTTCAGGCATTTTTTGTTATGATTTGTTATAAAATGTGATCACCTGGAGGCAGAATTAGGAAATCTCCAATAAATATGTCCTTGTTTTCTCATCATGTTTGAATTTGAGTTAACAGTTAGATGCCAGTAAAGAAATGTCCATACCACTTATGCAATTTCGCTTTCTTAAAAAAAATCTGAAAAATTTCAAAAAAAAGTAAAATGCCTGTGTGAAATAGTGTTTTACACAGGCGTAAAATAGTATATTGTTTATATTTATAAATATGTATATGTTTTTATTTATAAACTATTCAATGCCACAAAAACATCAAAAACACAAGTGTGAGTGGGTCTTTAAGGAGAGCTATGCTATGAGACGGCTGTTGGAGCAGAGAATATTTACTGTGTGAGAGCTGCCCTTTTCAAGAATAGCAATTACAACAACAACAACAACAACAAAAACAAAACCTCTTCCTGTGTGTACAGGATTACAATGTGGAGATAATGTGTGTACAAATGACAGGCTGTGCTTCACAGCAGCTAGAAAATCTCACAGCCAACACCACGTAGAGTGTGCGCTGGCTGGTTTGTTCTTTTTGCCGTAACATTCACTTGAACAGGATAAAGTGAAGATTATATGTTTATCATGAGAGTCATAATACTTGTTTGTGTTCAAATTTATTTGGACTAAGAACAGCTGTGGGGATTCCAACCCTGGCTGTTGGGGGGTGAGTAGTGGCTGAGAAACGTAACACCAATGTTGGCATTCCACCAGGATCTTAGTTTAGGATGTTTTTCTTTGCCTGACATATTTGCAAGACATGTTTATGTAGAGTTGGAAAGTATGGTCGAAGGCCATCAGTGGTGATGAATTCCACAGGGTTCAGGGTGGGATAAGTGCTGAACCTGTGATTCCCAGCACTCTGCTCTGTTCCACACAAATCGTGTTAATCCAAAAATGAAGTATTTTGGGCCAAATAGAACAGAAAACCTGTTGTGTCAACAACAGGTGTCTGACAACACAGATAAATAAGTGTTTTAACACTCAAAGCCCAATGGTGTCTTAAGTCAGCAGATTATGTCTTTGCTTGCTGTTTTTAAGGTTAAAGTTGACCTTAAAATCATAAAAACACACACTGCCACTTGTGCTTCAGTGTTACATCTCTGTGTACTGTTTCTTAGTACTAACAAAACGGGGAAAAGGGAAAAGATATAGTTGTTTTGAGTCAATAACCCATTTGCAAGAAAAGATGCCAGAACAGTTGAAGACATGGGGGCACACTCCGTTGAATTTGTTTAGGCCCTTGTGGATTTGCTGGTTGTGTTTCCTGCTTCATCTTAAGCTTTGTCATCTTTCCATCACTCATCAGCACTCTTCTTCACTATGTGCTGGACTCTCTCTGTCCTCAACTGCATCATCCAACATGTTGCACTTGAACCAGGTGTGATCATTCTGTGTATTTAGACTGAACACATTTGGTTTGCTTAAAGTGAACCAGAGTTCGCTCCCCGATTATCCGAAACAAATTTTCAGTCTGAACACATTCAAGCAGACCCTGGTTCTGGACAGGAATCACTCTCAGATCCATCTTTCTGGGTGATCTCGGTTCTTTTCCAATTGGACTGTACTCTGGTTTGTTCAGAGTTTCCTTGGTCTGAAAAGGCTCCATGCTCGGAGCAGAACAGCTAAACCAAATGACCACTGTAGCCGGGCATTACGGGATGTGAACAGAGTAGGGAAATTCTGCAAACAAACGCAAAGATACAATGAGACACAGCAACTCATTGAAATGGATGAATGCAGGCTCATTAAAACAACTTTTAACGTGATACACATTGCTTCTCACACTGTTTCCCAGAAAATCTGTGTGTCATAGATACTTATCAGCATACCTTCTCCTCATTACCTGCCTTGCAGCATTCCTATGTCATCCCAAAGTATACAGTAAAGACGGTTGTACCATGATGTTGACATAGACTATCAAAATTGGTCAGCAAAATATAAAACTTAATAATAGTGAACTATTACAACAAGAATTGCAAAGTGTAGTCACTTTCTACCTCTTGTTGCTTTGACTCGTAATTCCTGGCAATGATATCTTTAGTCATGGGCTTTTGTTTACAAGTTTTGGTTCGAAACAAAAATGTCTGGTTAAAAGGGACTCTTAATACAAACCAAGCTCCTTAACCAAGGTTTAGGACTTGATCTGGACCAAATTAAGCGGACTTGGTCTGGACCAACAGACTTTTTCAGTCTGGATATAGCGTTAGTATGCTGATACAGATACAACTTAGCACAGATTATTATTTTTTACTTTGAACCATCTTCAAATGTCCCCCAAAAAACCGAGGAACTCTGGAAAAGAGTTGTTGAGGTATTATCATAGACACATAAAATGGCATGACATGCTGTTACGTCCCCCTGCTGCTGCCACCACATCCTGTCATGGTGCCTCACCCGGCAGGTGAAGCCAATCAACTAATCAGCACCTGCCGGGTATTTAAGACCAAGAAGGCCACCCCAAAGAGGGCAGAAGGCAGAGGAAGAGCAGGAGGCTGAGAGCAGTGGGTTTGGTTTGTGTCGTTTTGTGTCTTTTTTGATTCCTCAACAGTCTTATACTGTTGGGTTTTGTTATTTTAATTTTGGTTTGGGACCTTGGTAGTCTTAGTTTGCGGGCTTTGTTTCTGTTTTTGTTTTAGGTAGTTTTGATTAGGCAGCCCTTAGCAGGGAGCTGCTGACTCTGACGGCCAGCATGGCTGGGTCAGCTGTCTCCCTGACCTTTTGTTATGTTTGGCCAAAGTTCCAGTTCCCTTTGGTTCGTCATTTTGTTTTAAACCAGCACTTGAATTATTTTGCTTTTTATTTTTCCAGGACACAGAGTTTTGTTCCTTTAATAAACTGTTTTCTTTTTAGTTCTCGTGTCCATTCATTTCTTTATCTTGCAACCCCATCTTGTCTACCCCTAGACCTGAGCCATGTTGGGGTCGTAACATATGACCACATAACTCAGAACAAGTCTTTGTTAACACAAATGGACTACAATTTACTCTGCAAACAAAAGCCAGATTTTATTTTCAGAGAAATAACTTGCTAAAGAAAAACCAACAGATGACTAATTTCTCAACTATGCTCAGCACAGAAGTTTCTTTCTTAGAAGTAGATAACTAAAAATACCCAACCGATTCATCTTGAAAACAGAGGTTAATCTGAAGATGATTTTCTTCTTTAAGTGCAAGTTGATGCATTTCGTCCGCTGTGAGTCAGTGCAGAGAGTTTTTGAAAGACATGCTTTGTTTCAGTTGGGTGTCTTTGTCTTCTCACTCATTCAATGTCTCCGTTTGTGTTCATCCCAGCGCTTCAGCCCACCGTGGACAGTTTTAGAGCCCATCATTTTGTATCTTGCAGGATCTGGCCAGACTTCTGATCGTAACAGTGTGGCATATGCAGATTATTCACACCTCCTGCTGTCACACCAGGAAATGCTGTCTGGGCCAGTATGAGTCATGAAGACTCAATCAAATTTCACATACTGGAGGTGGAACAGGAACTATTTCCTTGTTAGAATATACCTGCTTCAGCTAATGGGCTTGTTTTCAAGAGTTTGGAGTTTGGCTATTCTCCAGCCAGCAGCAGAATAATCAAGTACTTTTCTGGTTGCTTAAATTAATTTCACAAATTGTTAAAAACTCAACAAGACATCTTGGAAATCCAAACGTTTGCAATGATTGAGATTGAGATTGCTGGATTGTCAGTCATACACAGGCTTGCTTTTAAATCACTCAGTTAAATTCATCTATAAAAGCTTGCTTAGTCATTCTATTAGATATTGTGGAGAAAATAGATTTTTGGTCTTCACATGCAATGTTTGATATAGATTCACAAAAATGATTGATTAGGTTTCTTTAAAAATTCTTCATCTGTGTGCAAAATGTTAATTGTCTTTAAATCACATTAAACATGACTTTTGATGTGTTTTTCTAACTTTAACCTTATGTGATAACTGTTCACTACAACCTGTCACTAGCAAGCACGCCTGTAGCAAAAAAATACATGAACATTTTTACTCTATGGGCTCACTGAGCAGTCTACAACCTTGCTATTATGTAGGGGCCAGAGACAGGCTTGCCAATTTTTTGCTACAGACAACCTATATCTAGCAACAAGGGTAATTCCATTTAAGGCATAAGAGCTGTCAACTTCTGAACAGAAGGTCACAGATTTAGTTTCCTTGCCAAGTGTCATTTGGCGAGATGCTGAAATTCACAATGCTCTAGCTAGTGCTCTACCACTATCAACGGGCGAAAGTTTGTGTGCATGCATAGATGGAAGGACCCTAATGAAAATAAGGGGGAAGCAGGTGATAAGCAGATGTGTCAATAAGTGTGTACTCCTTGCGTGCCCCCGTACGGGTTTGCCCATTTTCTGCCTGCAGACAGCTCATATATAGTTGTACATGTTGAGTTCAGTTAGCCTCGCCATCAAACTATTCTATAAAAAGTTATTGACACAAAGTTTTTACCTGGGTCATTGTTTAAAAAGGCTCTGGTGACTTTGTGATGCTCCTCATAGTTGGATTTTTTAAAATAGCATTTTATTATATATTTTTTTGCTGCACTGTCTGCTGAGGGAAGAAGTTTGAATGTCAAGACAGTAATCTATCCATTTTCTTCCTTCTACGCCCCGAAAAAGGCAAAGAGTTTCCATTTGTTATAGGTTAAAAGCAATATTCAGAAGGTCCAAAGGAAATTAAATCCGTCACAATCTCATGAAATAAGAATTACCATCTGTTTTACAAAAAGGGGAGTTTTTGCATATTATTGTTCACAAATTAGGGGTGTAACAGTTAAGCAATGAATCAATTTTTTTTATTCCTACTATCCAACCAGATTGATCTGTCTGAGGAAAGTTGTTAATCAAATTGACCTATACCATTAGAAAATTGTTAATAAATTGATTAAAATCAATATTAGAAAATACTCTCTGGATTGATGCATGGTAAGTTTATATTACTATAATGTAAAAACAACCAAAGTGCCATCACAGTGGACAACACACCTGTGATGGCAGCAAAAAATGGTCAAGCCATTAATTTGTGGAAAAACTTTGACTTTTAGAAAGATGTGGCAATACAGTCTGGTATAACGTCGCATAATGTTCTAATAATGTTTCTGTTATTTAGATGTGGAAGAACAACTGTGGGCTGAACTTTATGAATCTAAAATGTGAATGAATTTGACATTGATTCTTGTTTACTTGTTTGTTTGTATACATTTATTTTACACTTGATTATCTTGCAAGAAACGCAAGGAATCTGGAAAACTTCCTCAGCACTGTTCAGTACCAGGTATTTATCTCTGAGTCACACTGGTTGAATTTTGGGCTAAAGATGTCCTGGATTGATTCTAGGTTTCTAGGTCAGTGAATTTAATCGTTCAAAATGAACCAATATAGACTATGAATCATATTGGCAACCACAAATTATCATATGAATTGAACTGTTATTATAATGAATTGTTACACCCCTACAAATTCATGAAACGTGTCAATGAAATAATCAGCCTATTTTAAAAAAAGATTTTAAATGTGTTTTCTCCACTGAGACAAAAGTAATAAGGTGAACTGCAGGATATACAGAGTAGTGGGATTAGTTTCAAACTAATTCCTCCTTGTGCCACTTCATACTCTTAAATGTTCTTAATTTTTTTCTTTACTTTCTACTTTTATAACTACGATTTTGTGGCTGTTATCCAGAGAAAAAGTATGTTTATTTGTGTGAAGGATTAGAGATTATTTTCTTCCAGTGCTCTTCTTTACAGAGATTGTGTTTTTTCCCCTTTTGCCCTTTTTCCGCTATATTCTCTCATTTGAGGCGGTACATCTTTTCCAATAAAATCAAGCTGTTTGGTGCCTGAAGGTGTCCTCCACTTTTAGCCAGTGGAGCACAGAGACAAACCCAATGAGTGGCACGGTTCAGTCTGTGCCAGATTTTTCCCTGGTGGTGTGGTCACACTGCGAAACGGGCTGGAGGAGGAATTTGTTCATGTGACACAGAGTAAACACTTTACCTGGTGTTTCCGTAACATTTCCAGCTCTCCCTTAGGGTTTCATCCTAACTCAACCACATTACAAATCATTGTTCCTCCAAGTCTATTCTGTTGGTTTCAGTGTAAAAACTGAAACACACATCTATGGAGTATGTATGTTTTATAGATTCCAATGTCAATGCATAATGTTACTACTGCCCTCCTTGTCAAATTCTGACTTAATGCAACATAGAACTACTTCCCCTCTTGAACTACTCTCAAACCCCAGTTTCATCCCACTGATATTCCCTCAGGCAAATTAGGGATTAGTGCAACCTTTCAGACAGGAATTCCGTCGCTGGTTCCCATGAATGTGCTCACAAAATCAACTCCATTTTTGCTCTGCTTTGGGGCTAAGCCCCTTCTTTCACTTGGGTCGCCTGTGAGCCATAGTAAGAGGATGAAGTGGATTGTAGAGCATCACTCTGATTCATGCCCTTGAGTGCCATAGGACCAAAATACTCGGGGCGGGCGTAACACTTGTGCTTCACTTAAAGCTGCTTCTGGCAAACAACGACAATAATTTTGACAGAAAATGAAACCAACCGTTTCTATGTTTTTTACTCTGTACTGGTGTAAATAAGTCATAGTTTGGGTTGTTTGATTCTACTTCTCGGATACTGTTTTGACAGTTTTTCTCACAAGTCACAATAAAAGCTAAATTTCCTGAAGTTTTTGCCTTTACTTTTCTACATTTTCTAGAATATTTTAGTGCCAGGCATTGCTTGCACCATCTGTACAGAGAAGAGCCTCTCCATCAGTGCAATGAAATCAAAGTCGTGTTGATTCAGTGTATAATCTCGCACTGCTCTGATTTTGCCCTATGGCTGATTTCTGCTATAGTCTGCCGCCATACTCGCTGCTCTGTTCATGTTTATGTTAATTTGTATCTGGGATTTTTCCCCCCTCTTAGCTGTTATGTAACTATTTTATCTAGGACAACCAGAGGTCTGTTTCTGTCTCTGTTTTCCTTTTTGATGCGCTCAGCGGCCACATGCAGGGCTTTGCTGCTGGACTCTTTTTTTAATGCACATTTGGCATGTAGTAACAGAGGAAGTGGATATGCAGGATCTTAAGAAGTGACATAATCACAACTTGCACATTTCCCCCCTCTCCTACCAGTACAGTGGCCAGAGTTTCCTCCTTTGCACATTTCCCCACTCAAGTGTTTCCTGCTAGCTTATTGCCTTTGATGCCCCAAATCCTGATAAGTGTCTGACAAGTGAGAAGAGAACACGAAGACCTGCTGCAAGGCATGAGCAGATAAAGTTGTGCATAGCAGTTAATGCAGCTCCCCCCCAAATTTTTTTTAGGCTCATTGTTCTGCAGGCAACCACCAGAGACTGCTTTGCATGCGTAATTGTACCCCGCGATGCATTTTAGAAACAAACTTTGCCCACAAAGCCAAGTCATGCTGATGGGAGCCCATTAAGAAAAATGCTGTTACACCCACATGCGGATTATGTTGTGGATCCATTCATACATTTGTGGTTAACCCCTGGAACCCGTAATTGAAAGTTTTCTTTTATACGTTTCTCTGGAGAAAGTTCTGTCTCTTCAGATGTCTTCTTGCAGATTTTATTCACTCAGTTTAGAAAAGATGCAAACGTCTGTTCTTTTAGAATGAAGATTGGTTCTTTAACTCCAATTCTTTTAGTGTGTTAGCCATCCACTCTGGTCTCATTAAATTGGCTGACTAGTGTTGGAATTTCAGAGTCATATGATTTATTTAGGCTGTGTTAAGGTCTTGGAAAGGGGCTTCACATTTTTCTTTTTTGAGCTTCATCTGTCTTTACTGTCCCATTTCATCATCATTCTCTTTGCTCTTCACCACTTTCAGATTAATCTCAATCTAATCTAAAATGGAACCAGAATTCAGCACAAGTTAATCAAAGCATCAAATAAACCTCATACTACACAATTGTTGTTGCTTTTAAGCTTAATTTCAGTGCTTTTTTTACCCTATTTTTTTTGTTTAGAAGAGTTATAGTAAAAAAAAAAAAAAAAAAAACTTGGCATGTACTCGGTGGAAGAAGGTTTTCCAGCACTTGTTAGTATGAGATTATTGTCTTTTTTTTTCTAAAAAAGTGCCCCGGGGCAGGTAATGCTTTTGTGAAACTGGGGTCTACTGATAACAATCAGAGCAATGTAAAGTAATATCCCTTTCAGAAGTATAATGTTGTAAAATCCACACATGTATGTGCGTTTTGCATATGCAAACACAATTTGTGGGTTAGTAAAAGGAATTTGCATACCTTTGTACTTATCTGTAAAAAAGATTTGTGGAGGCAAAAAATATTTACATGTACAATAAAAGTTACAGGTGTTCTGCACATTTTAAAAAACCTTTTCTGTCTTCAAACAGATTTTTCAGTTTTCTACCATTAACCTACCAGAGTGTTTCTATGTTGGTTAACTGTTGATCTGTTTTATATAATTGTTGAGATCATCTCACTAAGCCATAATTTTGACCATGATGGCAGAAAGATGTGAAATTTTGATAAATGTGTTTTTAAGTGGCACAGAACAGTTGATTTTGGGCTGCACATTTAGTTGTTTCTCTGCAAGCACAAGTGGGTAGTAAATTAACAGAAATTACCCATAGCATGTTATGTTTCTTGAGAATAATTCAGAATCAAATGAGGACGTCTGATCATTTTTGCAAACATCTCATGGCAAATGAAAGCCAAGAATTGAAACTAAGAATATAAGCTCTATGGTGTTTAAATCTTCTGATGTTGTTGTTTCGTACTTGACTCACATTGAAAAGTCTCATGAGTGATGAAGGAGTTCTGGTTTGAAAAACTGCTTTTACTAGTTTGATTCACTGTAGTTATGAAGACATGTCTATCACATCGTGTTCTTGTGATGTGATTGACATTAATCTCATGTTTTAGGACCAAATCTTATGAGAAACAAAGAAAAAAATATTTTATTTATTTAATGAAATGTTTGCAGTCAGATTTGATACTTATGGAGAACATGGCGATTGTCTGTTGACAGGAAAGGGCTGAATGGTTTATTAATTGAGATGGAACAGTCATGTTAAGAATTGGAGGTTGTAGCTTAAGTTTGTGTCTTTAGTGTCTTTTGTGTACTTGCATACATAATAGAAATACCATGTATGTTGCCTAAATGTGTTTAGAAACCCTTTTTGCATGTGTTCAAAACATCTTTACAGCCACAAATCCTTTGTTCTTTTACATAAGGGCAATTGGTGTTGCAAAAACACCAAATTGTATTGCCCTTGCACATTATTATTATTTTTTTACAAATGCACAAATTGCAGATTCAAATCTGATTAGCATGTGGAGACGTTATTTTACTAAAAACAATACTTTTGAAAGGAATAAAACTCCATACAGACTTTACAGTCGGTTTCCTCGTTGTTTCATCCATGAATGTCTTTTTCCCTTTTTTTTCCTCAAATGTGGGTAAAGCCTAACATTCATTCCTGCTTTTAACAGCATCTGGAGAGTCCCCAACGTGAATTGTGTGGACTGCACTGGATACACGCCCCTCCACCACGCTGCCTTGAATGGACACAGGTAAATTAGCTAAAAATGAATCAAATGAGGCTCGCCTAATAAATGTTGTAATTAAATGCATAATTGCTTTAAATAGACAAATAAGTCAGACAGATGTCTAAACACGCCTATTAAGGTTTTTGTAGAAGAGTATTCAACATAACCTGTATTTTAAAAGTTTTAGCTACTGCTTGCTCTCAGTTCTGATGTAAAACGATGGAATTAATACCCCCCCCCCCCCCCCCCCCCCCCCCCCCCCAAAAAAAAAAAAAATCCATCTAAACACAATAACTATGTTTAATAAATCAATTTTTAATCAAAAATGTTTTTGGAAGTAGGATGTAAGAGCGTTTTTCTCATGTAAAGTTTAGTTACTTTTGCTTTGGAGTGAACACAGCCGGATTTGGTGGCGTAAAATAAGTTATCTAATGAATTGGGTCTGGCTCCAGTTATTTTTTAAATGTGATTCAAACAGGAAGTCATGGCTTTTTCTCTGGGCTCACTTTTGCAGCTAATATAAAAGCTAATTTTTGTGTATCTTTTCATATGACTTGTAATGCTTTTGACCTGCTTTGCCTGTTTTATTCATTTGCAGCGACGTGGTGGAGGCGTTGCTACGGAATGAGGCCTTGACTAACATTGCAGACAGCAAGGGCTGCTACCCCCTCCACTTGGCTGCTTGGAAGGGGGACGAGCGGATCGTAAACCTTCTCATTCACAAAGGACCCTCACACCCCAAAATCAACGAGCAGGTCTGCTGTTGCATTTACTTCTCTATACTTGTGTGGACGAGTCTCTGTTGAAATTGTGGTTTTGCTCTTTTAACGAAGTTTCAAAAGAAAAAAAAAGCAGTACTATGTTACACTAGACTACAGATGTTAAAGAGTTGCTTTAAGTAGTTTATTTTACATTAAAAAAAGTGTAATTACCAGTTCCATTAGTTTGTAAGGTAATATTTTTCACATTCTTAGCTTTTATTTACAGGTGCTGTTTCTCTTAAGTTTTTTCTGTATCACTGTTTAAAAGTTCAAGAAACTTCTTGTCAGATCAACAGTTCATTTTAGTGCATTTGAGACTGGCTTCTCTTTTGATAATGTGATACTTGAATGCTCCGAGGCTGCAAATTCGAGAAGTGCTCGTTTCCTCTGTTTTAACTCTTTTACCTCTCATGTTTGAAATTTACTTTGGTTGCTTGATCCACTGATGGCCTCTAGACTGAACCCATTTCTGGCCTGCCTGTTTGGAATGAGGAGAAATGACACATTTTGAGCAAATCAAATGCAACCAGAACTACTACTACTTTGAAGTTAATAAACTACATTTGGTACAATTTAATTCTCACTTTGTGTCATTGCTCCCTGCCTGTTCATGAAATCTGATTGGTAATTAACTCAACTCTAATTTTTTTTCTCCTTTGCATTTTAGTTTGACTCATTCATGTTCATCACTCATTTGTTCATTGCTTGTCTGAGCCCAAACCATCGACTTATCTCCTCTTCCTCCCTCCCAGAGCTCTGTAGACCATAAAGAGTTCAAACGCTGTGGGCCCTTTGACCCCTATATTAATGCCAAGGTGTGTACAAAGTGCTGCTGGAAACATTTCCTTTAGCCTCTTTGCTTTGCTGCTTTGTGCCATTTCTGTGTTTGGGTCGGTTTGCTGGTGCTGCTCCTTGGGGTGGGTAAGCTCTACTGCGCTGATATAGAAATGCTTTTAATTTCACTTCATCTGTCAGTCTCTTCTTACCAACTTTCTGTCCAAATTCATCTACTTTTATACTCTGACAAAAGTCAATGTTAGGATGGTTTTAACATGTTTTTTAGTCTAATCAAATAGTAAAGTTTCTGTTAACTAAATATGCACTTTATTTTAAATTGTAATGTAGTTTTTAATTCACTGTGACAAAGTTAAAATGTTTAAACTGAAGTCTGCAGTTTTAATGCTGTCATAGTTGGAGCTGCTCACAGGAAGCGGTAATGGTGTGAAAAGAGCATTTTAACGCATAGTTCCGTGTCTACTGCTGTAAAGCCAACCTGAAAACGATCTGAATTCCTTCATTCATCCTATAAAGTACACCTGCCATTTTGTTGGCCTTTCCAATCCAAAATCCAGTGCTCTAGAAATTTTGTCACTAGATTGGCAAAGATAAACCACAATGCATTGCTTCTGAACAACTTTCCATGTGAAAAAAATTGCATTTATTTTTTTATAGACCATCCATGTTTTTATCATCACAACATAGTAGATCGATAAATAGTCCTTGTAAAATGCTCATATTGGTTTTTACCTCAGGAAATCGGGGATAAGGAAATGTAGTGGGCATGGTGTCCGAATTGCTTTTAAAATCCAGGACACGGGATAGTCCTGCAGTATATGGCTTTTAAGTAGTTGGGGAAAAATGAGGGAATTGGGTTGTGAAAGAGATGGTGTGTTCTGCACTGTCATTTTTTGTCTTCCTGTTGCTGAAAAATGTTTTAGGAGCATCTTGACAGGTGTACTGGCTTGACTACAGTGTTTCATTTATTTATTTTGCTGGAATAATCAGCTCCTGTTACAGTCTGCTGCCCAGGGAGATCCGTCTACCTCCTTTCTACACAAAGAAGATGAATCAGAGCATCCTAGCATCCTTGTAGCCATAGTAAAGAGTGCATAAACATCCAGATTATGTTGACATCCCTCTTTAAAAAAAACAAAACAAAAAACATCTCATTTAGTCGGGTGCCGTACATTTGCTGTTCATTTTTAATTTTGCTCAACTCTTTATCAGACTTTCAATTTACTGCCTTACACTCATGTCCCTGAATAATGGATAATTGTATATAAATAAATCAAAAGTGAGGATTGTGGTGCTTCTCCCTCTGGATGGTTTCGGTTGATGGCATCATGTGCCTAAGTAGGCGTGGCATTTAAGGGTTCCACTCACATTCTACTCCAGGACCACAGTGCCATCTCATGTAGAGGAGGGGCAAGAAGAGATGGAGGATGGGAGATCTTCAGTGTACCAGTCTCGTTGCATCAGCGTCAGAGACAGACTGCCAAGCCGTGCCTGTTTGAGTGTATGAGTGGGAGTTCGTGCCCTCCCTCCTCCCACATCTCCTACTTAAGAGCATGCTCGCTACAAGGAACGAGGGATGGGTCGTTGGCATAGTAACAATGTCACTGGTGTTCAGGGACCTACCCAAGATTTGGCAAAGCAACCCCACATATATCAAGGCCTAAATCTAACATCTTTTAAAAAAAATTATTGTGCACAATTTTATTGCATGTCATCACTTTCCATTTAATATTTAATATTTTTCATGTTTGTCTATCATTTTTTTTGTGTTATAGTGTGACACAAAACCGCACTGAAAAACAAAAGGTGAGGCAGGCAGTTGCATTGTCTCAACAGACAGGGCGCTCGTGAGTTTGCTTTTGCTCTCCATTTGTAACTACTAAAGTTAATTCAAAACGAACCCCACATTGCCTCCAGTGTTCGGCAGCGGAGCCACCATCAGTATGTGGTGTGAATGGGACTGTATATAATGTATTTTGTATACAAGTATGCGCCATTTACCATTCTAAAACAAAAACAAGATAAGGAGAGTTAAAGAGAGCTAAAGTCAAGGAGATTTTTGTCCAGAAGGACAGACAAGTGGCCATTTACAGGTAAAGGTTTGACCAGCGTGTGTGTGTGTCTGTGCGCGTGTTTGTGCGTGCTGAGAGAGCATCCTCCACGGTGGTGCCTGTGATGGTGTGTAGCGTTCACCTTGGTGTGGTTTTTTTTTTGGGGCTTCAAAATTCATGAAAAGTAAAGCTTCACTTTTCTGATTTTCTTCTACATATTCATCAATAACAGGATCAATGTCTCGCTAATAGCAAAAGTTATGATAACCTATGATGACTAAACAGAAAAAAGAAAAGTGACCTATCCTCAGAAAAATATAGTTTTCTAAAAGAATTGTAAAAAGATTTTTTGCTATACTTATTTTTTTAAGAACATGCCAACACAGTAATGTGCTTGTCATCATTATTCAATTGGCAGCAAAAAAACAGAAGATCTAACAAAATCTTGTGGTACAAATTGCACAAACGCAATGAACACATTACTCAAAACGATCTAAAGATTTTCAGCTGATACATGTTCTTGTTTGTGTCATTGGGGTTTTGAGCATTTTTATTGTCAGACAAGAGGAAACTTGTATTTATGACAATATCACTACAGCATCAAGGAAGACTTACCACTGACAGTTTCTCTTAAAAAATGATACACTAGGAATTGAAGCTTACAGGAGCTCAGATGTACGTTCCCTACACACTTATTTTTAGAGGTATACTCACACACGTGCGTAATTCTTTTTAAAATCAAAGTGGGCTAATTAATTCCCATGGTTGATTATTTGGCTTTGGTCTGTCTGGACTCACATCCTGCTCCTTTTCACCCAAACGCTCAGCTTCCTATATAGGTCACACGCCTAATGCAATGTGCGTTGGTGGTTTCCTGCACAGCTGTTCTGCACATGACCCTGCACTTAATCAAACATGGCACAGCCGGCTCTCAAGGTTTTCAAGATACGACAAAAGTAAATGTTTTGTCTTTTGGCAGCTCTAATCTCAGAGTAGCTTGGTGTTGGTTTTTCAGGGTTTGACTCAAGCTGGCTTACTCGGGGAATGATAACTTACGATAGCAGCTTGTTGGCCTCATGTTTAAATTGTTTCCTCCCAAAAAAAAAAAGAGTATTGTTTTTTTCTTTTTTGTGTTATTTTTGGGTATCTGACAGCAGACTCAATGAACCATGCCATCTATCACTTCAGTTTCTGTCTGTGCGGTCAGTGGCATTTAACAATCTTCATAATTTCACATCAGCATTTTTGAGGGGGAGGGGGAGGGGGGGCCTATTTTGATTAAGCATTTTTTCCCCACAAAACAACAGCAATATATATATATATATATACTTTAAGATCTTTTACCTATGTATTGTAGAAAGTGGACCCGCTTATAGAAACTGAAAGTTGAATAGCTGTGATGGGACAGCAATAATTTTTGTTAAAGAAGGGAACAAAAAGTTCTCTGTTTGGAAAGATGCAACCAAAGGCATAGATTTTTGATCTCATTACAAGAGAGTAATTTCTATTTGGTCTGGAATGTGTGATGTTGAAATAAAAAATAATTGCAAGTCTATTTTCTAAATAATAGTTCAAAAAGCCACAGAAATTCATAAAAAAAATACATTTTAAATGTCTTTTAAGTATTCAGGATTTTATCAGTAAAGTCATAAGTAAAAAAAGAGCATTTCTGAAATGCAGATGTCTGCGTCTGTAACAGAATAATTTGTTCTGGATGCACAGAAGCTTGAGGGATCTCAGACTGTATTGGGAGCCAAGCATGCACTGAGCACAGGCGTCCCTTTGGCTTACAAGCTGCAACAGCTGCTCACCTCCACCACCACCACCACTACTACTACCATCACCAGGGGCCAGGCTGACGTAACCTCTGCCTCGCTCTGCTGCCGTTCAGCAAGCCAGCTGACTGATATTTCCCAATCGTGCCACGTTACCGTCCTTTAGTTGGAGGTCGTTGGGATCAGCAGCCTCTCCTGTAGATATCTTGCTCTGAATATTGTGCAGCACAGTTAGTAACACAATGGGATGTGACCTCCTGGTGGTTTGGAATCGGTCAACCAGCACTAGTGAGACCCGAATCCTCACTAGTTTATAGTGCACTAAAGTCTCAACAGAAACTTAAGATTATATTTTTTCTATTTTGCTGCAAAAAAAACTGTTAAAAGCACTCCTGCTGTCCTGGTTGTCTGAGCTGAGCCATAAAAATTTAATCTGGTTTCCAGTGAGGCTGTTTTCCACAAGTGTCTTTTTGTTGCGTCGTGCTATCAGATGATGATTAGAACGCTCACATGGTTTTTGGGTGTAAAACAGTTAAAGCAGATTCCAGTCTTGGAGAGCAGCCTTAGTTTCGTGTACTAGAATACGACTTTGGAACCCAACAACTCTTAAGTAACAGTGTTAAAGATCATTTCTGGTGAAAATCAAGTTTTTGCCATTTTAGCATGTTCTTGTGGCATTTCTTGGATGCTTGAGGTTATATTAAGTTAAATTAATCTCAAAATTACACTTCTGAGTATTTATTTATGCAGATCATTGTGAATTGAGAGCAGAAAGAAAAATTCTGTTTGAAAAAGAGATTCTTTGAGACGTAGAAAATACGCTGGGCGGGCCACATGCTCCCTGTTTGCTCCATTCTGATACATCCACTTGTAGACGAAAAGATTCATGTAGGTCTTTGTTTTCCTCACCTAAGCTGGGATCTGGCTCAAAACTGTACGGCTGGATAGCTCCAAAATTGCTCGCTATTTTTGTTGCATCGGTGATGTTAGGTTTGGAGTGTGAGGGGCTGTAAGTTAAAAGGAGTGTGTAAACATAGAGCTTTCAGTAACGAGAAGGGGAAGAGGGAGCGGGGTTGCTTCTTACCAATGGTCACGCCCACAACTCTTAGGGGATTTTCTCTACCACTGCTGCTCTGCAAAAACTGACATAGAAAACACAGATTTTAAAATGTTTATTCATCTGTTTATATATATTTTTTTGTCAAAACATTGTTTTTAACCAGGTATCTCCTAATTTGTTTATTCTGATAAACTCCTATTTTTCTGTAAGTATTCAAAGACCTAAATGGTGTTTTTCCCAGAAATTAATCTCAGTGCCCCATAGTTGTTGGTTTCCCATCACTGAGTCACCCTGCTGATGAACCATGTTTAAAGCTGCCTGATGACGCAGTGTTGCTTTTTTCTGAGCATCGCAATGGCAAGGTTAACGCCTACTTTTGACATATTCAAAATGACACCATTCTGGAAATAAATAGCTTGCATTTTTTAGGACTTTTGCTTGGTAATTTGATTGAAAGTGTTAATCCCCTATAATTTGTGTTTTTTGTTACTAAATATGCAACCTTCTATGTTTTTATTGATATTTCTAATCCCTACAATTCTTTGATATCTTTAAATTAAATTAGGATGATATATCCAAAACTGTAATGATGTATTTTTTTGAATTGCTGTCGAGGTAGGTGCTGTGTATTTGATGGAAAAAGCCTCATTTTGATGAAATCACAGCATGCATGTCTGGCTGCAGAGCCTGCCTGAATCTCATTAAAAAGCCGTGACGAATGCTTAGTGGTGCGTTACAGATGAGAGGCATTGTGCTCTCTTTATGTGAGGTTCAACTGTGTTTGTGTTCATATGCATATGCACGAGATGAAAGCGTGCAACATGCAAATCCGGCTAATAGACCCACCCAAGCAGTGACATCTAAAGTCAGGTTTTGACATTTGTCTCTTTAGTTCATCCAAGAAAAGCATCTTTATTTTCTGTCCCCATTTTTCTGTGTCACCAATGTTAAAAAGGCAGGTGGCGTTTTGTTGCTTTCTACGTGCCTTTTTTTCTCTCGCTGAAGTTTTGACCTTCTTTTGCCTACAGAGTCCAATTCTCCTGCCTTTCCTTTAAACAATACAGCAGATACCTGCTGATCCCATCTGGTGCTGGGCTTTTTGTAAAAGTCTCAGTGAAAGGGTAAACGACACCTGTCCAAACCGGCACACATATCCCCCTCGAATGCCATGACCCGTTTTCACTGGCACAGCTGGCAAACTCCGGTGGGATTAGTCCAAACTGGCATGGTGCTTGTCCATGTGGGGACTTATCACACCAGCTGTCAGTCCTTTGTATGTGTCTGGAATGAGTAACTCTCAGAGCATGTGGCTCTGCAGGAACAGACACGCCCATCTGTACCACCGCAGCAGATATGGGGCTATTCAGGCCTTCTTTCAGGTGATTTGACTGATAGAAAAACCCCAAAACCATTCAAACTAAATAGAATCTCACAGTTAACTGTTCAATCTTCTCTAATTGTCACCTTGTCACTCATTCTGACTTGGGCTGGTGCAGATCCACAACCACGCTGGAGGCTTTTTATTTCTCTCTAAAGGGCATCGATTGGAAAGCACAAGTCATTAGAAACAATTGGCACCACTTTGTGACTTTACTTTGTAATTGCTGCTTTTAATTACTTCCAGATCTCCTTTGCCTAGTACAGTGTTGCTACGATTTAACAACACTTTACAATTCAAAATCTGCTCCAAAAAAGCCATTAATGTCTTTGTAAAATTGATTCAAATTTTTATTGTTAGATTTTTTCCATTAAAATTAAATGTTTTGCATAAAAGTTAACTAAAGAAATTAAATTTTATCTTAAAAATTCCCTTCTTGACAGAATATATTACTACTAGTTGCTCAAAGGCTCATCAGTGAAAGTCCTCTTCTATTTTCTTCAGATCCAGTTAGTCTTTTGCATTATGTAATACACAGAATTATTTAGGGTACTTATTTTCTGTCGTATCTTCCTCTTCTGTGCAGAGAAAAGGCCAACTGCTTTTTCTGATGTTGGCGCTTTTTTAATCAAAGAAGATTTACAGCTTTTTCAGCTATATTTAGTCAAGACATTTAGTGCGGAAACCTTAATTACAGAGTGTTTATAACTATGTAAAACTGGCACCTCTCATGTACATTTTTTTATATGACTAACATTTTTTTTCTTTGCTGTGTAGCTTGGACTTAATTTTATTGAAAAATATTGCCATTCTTCCATCAGATGGTAAGACAAAAAGGCTGGATTTAAAACGAAATGCATTACATATCAGTCATTTCATGCCTTGGTTTAGACTAATATAATTTAGCCAAAGAGAGATTTATGATAGTTCATCAATAAAATTGCAACAATAACCTAAACCACTGCAATTTTGATTTGACACTGGAAAGCAAAAGCATTCCGCCGTTTTCATTCAATGTTTGTGCAAGACCCGTGAATATAAATTGAGTTTAGCTTTAATTTAAAGCAGTTTGAGCCGCTCATGTCATCTGTAATTTTAGCAGCAGGGTCTGTGGTGTTACAGTTGATTAAAAAGTAAAAAAAGGGTGTGGTTTTTTTTTAAAAACATTTTTGTAGCTTTCACTTCTTATTTTCCAGTTATTTTTTAGTTTTTTTGTTGAGTTGTGAGAGCGAAACTTGCTTTATGTACAGTTCCAAGAAATGCAGAACACCAGTGGAGTCTTTGACAAGACACTAGAATCTATTGTCTTGTCAAAGAGCTTTGAGTCTTTTTTGATTCAAAACACTGTTTTTTCAAACTCCTTGCCCTTATGAGACTGTGCATGCTGCCTTTGTCTAGGTCTTTGACTGTAAATGAGAAGTGGACTGAGTGAGTGTGACATCATCCATAGAAAATGTCTTACCTCCTGCTCCAAACAAATTAAGTTGATTCAGTTGCCATTTTTAAGCGATACGGACGCACCATGTTGGAATCAGACGTGAGAACCAGTTAGCAGTGAGTGGTCCAATGCGGTCCGAGTCAACATTTCTATGGCAACCACTCTCACCAACCAGGAGCGAGCTTGTTTAAAGTCCACACCCCTGCACTTTAAAGCGGGCTCGAGAGAATCTGTCAATCAAATGTTTGACATGAGACCACACACTTATTTTGAGAAAACTGATTGGTTAGTTCAAAGCATGAATAACTTGACCTACAGAAAAAAATAGGATTAGCGAGAACATGTTAAAGTATCAGAGCAAGAATGGTAATTCTGACAAATATATTAACTGAGTAACAGCTGTTTATTTCTAAATACAAATCTTTGAGATTTTGGCTACTTGGAGCCAGTGGGTACTTCCGGTTTGGAATGCGAGAAAGGAGATGTCACTCAGTCCAGTTCTCATATACAGTCAATGTTCTAGGCTCAGCAATTTTACAGGAATTTCCCCCAAACTTGAGTGTACTCGTGTATTTCCTGACCCTTTATTCTAATGCGCTTGGCTCTAAGCTCTGATCCACACCCTCGCAGGCGCTCAGCTGTTTCACCTCCTCTTCCTCGTCCTTACACATTCTTCCATCGCCATTTTCACCTTTTGCTCTAAGCTTCTGTACGTTTGCCCTGTGCGTCTAAAGCTGTTTTTCACCCAGTTGCTGGCCTCCCAACAGAACAATGACAACGAGACGCCGCTGCACTGTGCCGCCCAGTATGGCCACACCCAGGTGGTGCAACTTCTACTGGAGGAACTTACTGATCCTACCATGAGGAACAACAAGTTTGAGACTCCGCTGGACCTGGCTGCGCTTTACGGTCGGCTGGAAGTAGTCAAACTGCTGCTCAGGGCCCATCCCAACCTGCTTCACTGTAACACCAAGAAACATACACCTCTGCATCTAGCTTCTCGGAATGGACACCTGTCTGTGGTGGAAGTGCTGCTGGACGCAGGCATGGACATCAACTATGAGGTACTTTAAGTCCACACTGACAATGTGATGGTTTGAAGTATTTCTCAATACAGACGCAAGGCCAAAATCATGTTGGGAGGCTTAAGCTCCTCCTGAAGCACCGCTTTCCCCGACTACTTTCTACCAAATCTGTGTGATTAAATGTAAAACTCTTAAGCTGTCAGCCTGCTGAGGAACTACTGTGCAATGAAAGCTGGCTGTGCTCCCCCTGGTGGACTTCACAGCTTCAAAGATGTCTCATAGTTGACCTCCCTTATGTTTAAAGGTTTTCTCCTCTTAAGATAGGTTGCTGTAATGCAGTTTGGCAGTATTTGAGCTCTGCTTCTTGCACTTTTCTTCCATAAACATGGCTTTAAAAAATGTAGCTTGAATAAAAACCTGTGTTTTTTATAACGCATGTGTTTGTTTTCTTACTGTAGACCGAGAAAGGAAGTGCCCTCAATGAAGCTGCACTTTTTGGAAAGGCTGATGTGGTGCAGAAGCTTCTAAGTGCAGGTAATGAATGTTTAATTCATGCTTAATTACCTTTTACTTAACTTAAGTATCTTTCACTATTTGTGCCAATGTTTTCTGTTTGTTAGGCATTGATGTAAACATTACCGACCTGAAGGGCCTCACAGCTTTGGACACGGTCAAAGACATGCCCTCTCAGAAGAGCAAAGAGATTGCTGCTCTTATTCTTGGTAAAAATAAAACGAAAAAAAAAACACAATGTTAAAACAAATATCCGCATCTTAATAAGTTTATCTTTAATTTGTGCGATAAAATCGTCTGTTTGCTGTAGGCCACATGACTGGAAAACATCCTGTCATTGACCTCCCTCCTCCACCAGTCCCTCCACCTCAGGAAAGTCCAGTTCCAAGAAAGAAAGGTAGCATTAAGTTATTTCCTGCAGGCTTTTCATTCAGTCAGGAGCATTTAGCATGATCTAATCAGGGTTTGAGTTTCTCTTCTGTTTGCCCCTTCAGATGAGCTCATCTCTGAGGAAGAGAGCCCTTACGAAGCTCTGTTTGAAGCAACTTCTTGCCACTCTTTGGACAGCCTCACCAGCGGGAAGTCCTCTGACAGGGATTCAGGACGGCCTGATAGTGAAGTTGGAAAGGTTGTGAAGGTTTTATTTTACTGAAACTCTCACACGTTCATTTAAGCATATTTGCAGAAGAAGCACAGAGCATCCACTAGAGGGAGGTAGTTGCCCATTTTGCACAGAACAAGGAAACAAAAACATCTTAGCATCACAGTTTTTATTATCCTGTACGTTTTTATAAGATTTGATTTTAAAAATACATAGAATAATTACTTACTATTCATTCTTTTTTTGCTTAATTGATCTTTACAGAAGGATCGCCTTGTCCATCCGTCACACCCTGGTCCTCCTCAGGAGGAGGAGACTAGCTTAGAGGTGAGTTCACTAAGACAGCAACATATAAACCAATAAACATGTGTACAGTGATTATATTTCATAATCAAGAAAATGCGTGTAGAACATAATGGATAAACCGTTTTTCTGATCAAAACTAGGACTAAGAAGTTAAAAACTTTCTGGTTTTGACTGAAGTTTGAAGAGCTGTCTACAAACAAATATAGATGTAAAGTAGTATAACTTGTTTGGGTTTTATTTTCTTCAGCCAATACATATTAGTAGCAGTGTTGATGTCCGGAGAGAGCCAGCGGAGGAAGAGGAGGATCACACATACGAGTTATTGATGTCCGCACAGACCAAAGTCCCCCCACCCAGCCAGGAATCCCAGTCTCATAGAGGTAATTATGCCCTGAGAGAATATTCCAGAAGGAAGTGCTTAGAAGCGAGACATTTACTACTTCTTAGCTTTTATTGCTTGTTTTTTTTAGGCTGTGATAGGGTTTCCCCTCATTGTCTTTTAAAAAAAGTAAAACTGTGTTGAATGTTTTCATGTTCACTTTTCAGTTAACTAAAAAACTGCTTCATCATGTTTGCCTCCTCCATCTTATTCTTCTAATCTCTGTACTATCTGATGTGGAGATTAAAAATGTTGCCAGGGATACGACATGAATTTGGAAGTTGCCGCAGCAATTGAAATGTAATCTCTTTTCTAACAATGAAAAGCATAGATGGTTTGATAGATTTGGGTGTCTTTACCATACTGACTCCTTTTTCTTTACTTTCCCAGATGAGAATACCACTACACAGTCTTCCAACAGCATCCTACCTCAGGTATTTATGCATTCATTTCCTGCTTATACTTTTTTTCTAATGAAATTAGTCAAATATGATTGAATTTTCTAAACCGCCAAAGTAAAGCCTTTATATTTTTTATCTTAGGAACAACTCTTTTTTTTTAAAGTTTTGCTCTTTTATTTTAAGTCATTTCTGGACATTCTTGTTCTATAAAAATAAACAAAAGTATATTGATCTGTTTTAGGACTACATAAAGATTTTACTCCTACATACTGACTTTTAAATGTTTTAAATTTGACAAACAAAAAACAGCAGCTTAGCTCTTTGACACTGATCTAAGATAATCCTGTGGATTCATTAAGAAATCAATAAAATCTTTTACACTCTCATTTGAACAAATTTGCTTTACTCTCTGATATTTAAATCTGAATTTGATTACTTCTCCTATCAGGTAAAGTTTCCTCACTGTCTGATAACATAAAAGAAAGTGTCTTTAGGCTGTAATTAAGTAATTTGAGATAAAGCACAAACTCTGGCTCATTTCAGTGTCATAAACGCGGCTCACATTTTTTAAATTCCATACAAAAAACTCCCAACTTCTAAATATCTCTCGGATTATCTTTTATTTTGAAATGCTTTACATAAGCTGGTTTATGGTTAATACATTCAGCTACACACGTTATTAATACTGTTCCAATAAAAACAAAGAACAATGTTGAAGGGAAACAATAGGGGAAATATTTAACATGACTGAAAAGACGAAATCTACATAATCAGTCGATTAGACCACTGTTCCAAGGATTTGAAATCCAAGGATTCTGTGTTCAATTCAAACTATGTTTTTGGGACTAGTTTAGTAGTTTTTGTGTTAAAGAAAAAAATCACACTCTTTTTCTTTTCTGCTTCTGCAGCGTAAATCTTGCGTCCCTCCAAATGACCTTAGGAGTCAAAGTAAGACGAGAAACAGTCTGCACCCTCCTGCGCCAAAATGCCCTCGAGCACCTGGAGGTGAGTCCTTACGTTTGAGTTAACCGATTTGGCAACCACCCTGGTTTCCTTTGGTCTTGTGAGAGTAAAAAGGTCATGGAGGTCGTTCTGGCCACAAGCTCGGAGCCAAGCACATCAATGAAACAGGAGAAATGCATCTCCGCTCGGTAAACTTGAGATGGGCTAGCTTGGATTAGCACTATAAGGCACCTGTGTGCCCTGCACAGGTTTGCCCACATTTTGCCCGCTGATGGCCCATATCTACCTATAGGGACACTTGTGACTATAAGGCCTATAGTGTCCAATGTCTCTAGCAAAAACAAGCCATGGTGAGCCTTAAAAATAAACTCTGCTTTCAGAAAATGTAATACTTGCTTTCCATTGTTGTGAGTCCTCTAAACCAGAACAGCAGATTAAGTGAAGCTGCTTGTCCTAACATGGTTATGTTGTTGAGAGTTAGCTCGACTGTTGGCAGGCTTTCTTAATAAGATTTAATGGGATGGTGAGGGTTAAATTTATCACCACTTGAAGACAAATGTGGTTTCCCAAAAAGAAGATGCATATGTTTCTTTTGCAAAGCTCAAAGAGATTAGATTAGATTTCTGTTTTCAGATCACCACCACGCTTTTCTTAGAACTTTCTCCATCAGTGGAAAGTTTTATTGTCTAGAAGTACTTATATCATGCTATTCTAAGCCTCTCAAAGGAAACTATATCTATAAAAATAGTAACGTATTACCTTTGGCATGCTAAAGAACATTTTTTAATGAAATATTCGGTTTTTTTGTGAGCTCCTATTCCTACCTGGAAATAAGACGCCTCAATCTCGGAGGCCCCGCCTTTCGCTCTTTGTGGGTGCCATCCATTTCATGACGGGCCATCCTAAAGCCCGCCTCAGCAAAGTGTCTGCGTTTCGCCCACAAAAAAAAAACAGCCAAACCTTTGCTAAGATGGATGTACATATAAAATGAAAGTGTTTTGCCGATCACCGCTAGCAAAACATACATATGTTCACACATATGAACATATAAACATGCATATGAATGTGGGGACCCATTCGCTTTCATGGATGAGGAGGGGCTGGTGCTCAGACAGCAGGGTTGGAGAGGAATGCTTAGAGATGGTTGAATGGAACAAAATACTGCTTTGGGGTTGTTTTGTGAGTAGTTTACGTTATAATGCACTTAAAAACCCGAAAAAGTTGATTTTGCATGATAAATGATGGTGGTTTTATCGCCTGAACCACACAGCAACCACATTCTCCAAATGTAGAAACAAATGTAAAAAAATGTAATAGGGGAAAAAAGGTCCAAATGGAGTAAAAAGGTTCAGCAGAAGAAATGTACAAATGTCTCACATTTGCTTTGACCTTAGTTGTATGTCAGACGAACAGCCGCTTACGTAAAAGTAAATACATTTAGGAAAAGTGTCTACAAGGGTTAAAAGCATTTGCTATGGTTGTCAGCATGCAGATGTGATCATAGGGCGTTCACGTTCTCCAGCTGCTAAGAAACGCGTGGGCGTTTAGCTGCGATCACGACACGAGTGTACAGTACGCCCCTTCTCCTCCCCATAACACACACAACCCCCACACGCATACTTTCTACTTGTGCCAAAGTGCTTTACAAGTTTCATGTTTGGAGTGCAGTTTAATCTTTATCCTCAACAGTTTCAGAAACTGTTAAGACTGATGGGCTTGTTTGTTCTTTTCCTCTGTTTTTTCCTCTTAAAATTGTTTTGCAGGACATCTTTTATTGTGAAGAACAAAAGGTGTCACAACAGGCTATTACTTTTCTCTGGTGTCGCTGACCCAGATTCCCTGTCACCAAACAACCCCCAAACCCTGCCAGCCAACACACACACACACACACACACACACACACACAAACACACACACATGCGATATGTGTCACAGGACTAATTATCAGGAGCCTTCCTGCAGGAGGATAGGGTGATTCGAATTTCCATTCCTGAGCCTCCATTAGGTCTAGATTTAGAAGCAGGAAGACACAGGACACTGCTGGCCACTCGGCAGACAACGATAAAGACGGCAAAACTGAGCTTTGGCTGGTGAGTGTTGCTCAAGAGGCCAGAACGCAGATGGAAACGAGCATTGTCGACCTGCGTACGGTTTTATTGCAGAAAAGGAGCTCGTGCGACAGTCATTCTTCCGGAAGAGGGAGGGAGAAGGGAGTTTAATTGTATTTAATTGCCATTGCTTTCAAGTCCTGTCGAGTTTCCTGCTCGTTCAAATTTCCTTCGTGGTGATATTTCACAGATCTGCAGTACACTGTTTTTTTTTTAAGAATTTGTGTTTTGGTCTTCCAAAACTTGTGGGAATCGAGAGTGGAGATAGGACTGTTCTCAAAGATGACGTCCATCAACTCCCATAAGCAAAACATCCCCTGACAAATGTCTAACTTGCATTTTTTCCTTTTTTTTTCTTCCAGAACACAAATGCCTTTTTCTCTACTCTGTCTCCTTTCTCTCTTTCCCTCTCTCCTGGTTGGAAACAAATGCAGATCTGTTTTTCCGTACATGTGGGTGGTTTCTTATTAGCCTTGCTCCAAGGATCTGCCTCTCAGTTGAGAAATCCACTTTCCAGCTCTCACCAATTTCTCTTTTTCCAAACTGACTTTGTCCACTTCCTCTCCTCCCTGTGTTCAGATAGCTCCCATTCCAGCCAGGAACAGGGGGCAGGTGTCCCGGAGCAGTTCACTGGCCTCCTGCACGGATCCTCTCCAGTTATCGACTCCCGTGAGGACGCTTTCAGGCTCCCAGCTGTTCTACCAGCCAACCAAGGCCCGCCGCAACAAAGACAAGCTGCCAAAGTCAAACAAGAAGAACCTGCTGCTCCAACGCAACCTACTCGACCCAGCATGGCTGCCATCTTTGCAGACTGCGATCCAAAAGCAATTTATGCCACTGTGAACAAGGAGCCCCGGGACTTGGGCTCTAGCGCACGTATGCGCCCTCCTGGGGACCTGAAGCTGGCCCGCAGCCTGTCCAAGTCTGACTCTGACTTGCTGGTGTCCCCTCCGAATGAGGAAGAAGGGGGTCTGGGAAACCGGAGCGAGTCTGTATCTAACTGCAGCACAGGAAAGAAGAGGCTGGAGAAATCTCCCTCCTTCACTTCAGAATGGGACGAGGTATGTGTTTCACACCCTGTTTGTGACCAAACTGCTTATGTCTTTATTTTATCTTTGATGAGCGTGCAGACATTTATTTATATGGGTGTAAAAAGCAAACAGAATTTGTTCAAATTTTGTGCAGCTTTTTGAAGCAAAATGCCATAAATCTTTTTGCATTTTGACATTTGCAAGTAAAACTACCTGAAACTGAAATCAAGATTTCTACTCTCTTGACAGCCATGTTGGCATCAACAAACTTTTGTCAATCCACAACAAACTCAAAACCTGAAGTTCTTCATCAAAATACAGGGAGTTATACTTGTTTAGTTTGATTTTTCCAGAGTTTGATCTATATATTTTTTGGTGGTTATTCCAGAACCAATTCAACACTTCAGTTCTTAGTCTACAAATGGATATGGAACTAAATAAATCGCAATTTAAAGGAGCTTAGAGAAGACGATGAACGACTCAGAGGACAATAATGCAGAAGGCACTGATTTGAAACTCTGTTTAGACAAAATTTGGAAAATGCAGATGTGTGTCTTCAGTTTTAAGCTCTTGTGTAGCTACAGACTGAATACACAGGTGTAAAACAAACATACACACGTTTACAGATATACAATGGTGTGATCGTTCCGCAGCCCTTTCTCCCCCTCTTCATGCTAGGATAACCAAAAGATTAATAATTTACACATTGTACTAACAAACCTAGAGCAGATATAAACACAGTTTGGTACGCCTACATTGTTGACATTCCTCATTGGCTTCTTTCACCGTCTTCCTGCAGCAGCTGGGAAATCTTTGGCAGATCTTAACACATTTTTAGGCCTCCGTTTGCTTCCAGTGTGAGCTGGAGACAAATGTTTTTCTTTGCTTTCATGTTTAGCTTAAAACGTGCATTTCTTATGACTGACCATGCTGTGCATCCTCATTATCTTCAGAGTTCCTTTAGCTGGTACTATCAGGGATCTCACAGCCTGATTCAGTTTAAAGTTCATCCTTTTGCTGCTGCAGCTAGTTTGTTTTCATGAATGTGTCATTACAGTGCTTAAAAATGTTTATTAACTTTTTATAAAATAGTATGTTAGATTAGCTGTTTCCTTTTTTCTGTAGAAACTGACCATATATTTCCAGTAGTTTTTGCTTTGATGGTCCAGATCAAGGGTGTCAGACTGAAGGTCCTAAGAGCCTGGCAACCTGCTTGTTTTCCCAAAATTCTGCCTTTTCTGCAGCTGATTACCTGGAGCAGGTGTGTTTAGCCATTAGAAGCTACAGTGGCAGGTTAGTTGAAAAAACATACAGGATACTGGCTCTTGAGGCTTGGAGTTTGACAACTCTGGTCTAGATTTTCTTTTTAACAATAACGGGTTTAATAGTTTAACTGGATGTTGGATGTTTGCAGTATTTAGAAGTACTACTAAAGCTGGAGGGACTGTCAGAAATCAATAGTCATGACATGAACAATACATCTCAAGAGTTTGTCGTTTTGGTCTTGTTGATCATGTAATTTGTTTATTTTAAAATTTTAATTCAAAGAGTATTTTTTCTCTCTGTATTTTTCTATAAAAATCTCACTTTCAGTGACCAAATTGCCAATGCTGATCTCTTATAAAGAGCTTGAGGTTGTGATCTAAATTCAAACCCAGAGGCCTTGTATGAAGCATTTTTTGGATCTTGCAGATTAAACCTGCAGCAACTAGTTTGGTTTGCTATTAATAACCTTCTACATACTAGAGTATTGTTGTATGCTTTCAAATTAGCCATAGTTCAGTCAACATTGTCAAAGAATGCAGCAGTGTTTTTGTCTGTTTTTGAACGACTATTTGAACTACTGAAATATTTACCGGCGAGTAAAATAAATGTCAGATTTGTTGACATTTGCTGCAAAAGTTACAGATAACAACCAGCTTCAAGATTCCTCTAAGCCACCCTGTCCGCCCCTAAACATAAGTCCTCTTTGGATTTTTGTGTCTATTTTGGGATACAGTAGAGATATTGTGGCTCATTATATCAGACTCAAGGACTGTGACCCTCTTTATCTGTGGATTTAAATAGCTGATTCCAACCTAATGCAGCCACATTCCCGCTCACTACAAGAATATTTTATGCTCTGGAGATACATGTGCCTTTTTATTTGAAAAACAAATTACAACTACATTAATAGCATTACCTGTGATAATGCTATTGTGAATGCTGTAAGTGTAAGCTGAATGTTGCTGCTGAAAATGCCAGAGCTGATAGCTGAAAACGCTAAAGCAATTATCCAAAAAACTGAAAAAATGTCTTCCATTTTATAATAATTGCTCCAACAATTGATGTCTTATTGTAGGTTGTTTCATCCCAGTCTTGTTCAGGTAAAAAAAGATCTTGTTCCTGGTGTCCTTCGACAGCTCTTTGGTCTTTGTCATGGTGCAGAGGTTGCAGTCTGACAGTTTGTTCTGTCTAATTATCCACTTTCACAAGGACCTCTCCTCCGCACACTTTACTGGGGGCTTGTGTCCTTTGAGAGCGTGACTGGATTACAACAGCCGTGTCATTCCTTTTTGCAGACTGCTGCTCCTCCCTTATAGCCAGTGCAGCCTCTTGTGATGCTGGAGCTGTCCCCTTCCCTCCAGTGCTCAACTCAAAGAGCACGGGAGTAAGTCTGTGTCTGTAAGAGGCTTGCACAAAATGAATCAGCATCTTTACTTACTCTCCCATCTTGGAATACAGGTTGTAGAAATCTAGGTAAAATTTTACGGGAAAGATATAAGGTTATGCCACCAGATTATTCAGGATTCACATGAAGCGCATTTGATGTTTATTTGTGGTGAAAAAAAATTGACAAAGAGTTAATCAATAAACATTTTTCTCTTTGCCACAAAAAATAAATTCTGTTTCATGTCCCCGGGTTTTTGTTTTTAGTAGAAAAAAGCTTCTGTCTTCTGAGCTTGTTTCAATGTTTCAAACAATTTTTTTATGTCAAGAGTCTGTCAGATTGATCGTACTGTACAGTTATGCATGGCAGCAAGAATGCATTTAAAATGTAAAAGCCTTAAGCTTCTGTGCGCAAAATATAAGCCTGCTGCCTCTGTTTTGTAGAAGGAAGCAGTTTGTTACTTATTTTGACAGTTTTTAAAAGAACTGGTGATTTTACTGAACAGATGTTCAACTTCTGATGTTAATTTAACTTTGGGTTAGGGTTAAGTAACCAGTAATTTGTTTATCAGGGAAATGTTTAAGTCCAGGTGTAGTTGGACTGGACTGTATTTGATAATGAGAGTTTGCTTTGAGATTGCTTTGAGACTCGAAAAACCTTCTTTCTTCATTTGTCCTCCCTCTGCTTCTCTTCAGTCTTCATCACCACTCTGACTGAACCGCTGTGACAGCCATCTTGCCGGTCATGGCTGGCCGCTCCACAGCACTCTATAGAGCTGTTTGACAGCGTTTGGCCAACAGGTCCCAGGATGCTGCCAATCCTCTCGAGCATTCACACGTTCCGTTAAAAGCATCCTTTTTTTCCTCTTGCTGTCCTGCTTTGCTTAATATTCCAGTTCTCACAGCCTCCATTCGTTTCTGTATCAGTCTTGGTCCCTTTCCTCCTTTTTTGAGTTCTCCACCCCCCACTTCACCGGATCCCATGTCTCTTGTTATAAGACAAGGGGATTTGACTTGCATGAGGTGTTGGCCTATGCATCTCTCCATTTAAGGAGCTGGGTGTGTGCGTTTGTGTGTGTAAAGCTCATGCTAATGCGGGTTGGTCCTTGCAACCAGACTAGAGATGACAATTCAGGGGCGACATTGTGTGGACCAGCACTCACAGAGAAGACAGAATCGTAAGGAGAGTGCAACTGTCTGTATGTCTGCTTTGCTTTAAAACGCCACCAACGCAATGACCCCAATGAAACCAGCGTTTGTGAGTATTGATCCTTTCATAGGCAGCAGTGCCAGAGGCCTGTCTGTCTTATGCTTGTGATGTTCGTGATGAGAAATCATGATGTTTTCAAAACCGTTTCTGCAAACTCATTGCTAGGTTCATGCAGCTTTTATACTCTGTGGCCTTGCTTTCAGTTTCCAAGACATCTCTTGTTTCAGAGTTTCTTGGATCAAATCCCAGTGCGGGCTTGGGAAGAAGAGCTCCGGTGCAGATAGGGCGAGATCACATTTTTTGCCTCCTACAGGGAGAGAACAGAGCATGACCACAGGAGACTTCAAAATGCAGTTACCATCTTTTGTCACAAGTTTAGCCACTGGTCTTAGAGGATGTCCTGCTGTCTCATAGGGCAAGAAACTTCACTGCATTAGAAGTTATATCGCCCTAACTAAAGAGGAGTTTTTCTGCGTTGTGTTGGTGGGTCACTGTACTTATAAAGCCCATGCAGGACTATTTTTGGTCCCAACACTGCTGACAATGCTTAGTCTCTTTTTGACATTGGGATATTGGCACTGACCACTGCACAGGGGATGTGTTTGTGTTCCCATGTGATACTTTTCATTAGACCATAGTTTTTAGTCGGTCCTTGTTTTGTTGCCAGCATAAGGAAGAGCAGTCCAGACACGCTCTTTCTCTGCCTTTTATTTCTGCTGAAACCCTCTGTGAGCCAAAATCTATTCTCCCCACCATCACTTCTCTTTGCTTTGTTGGCACACAGTTTACAACTCTTAAAGCTACCAGGAAAAGATATTTTCAAGTCCCAGCTTTATTGGAGTGAAGTTATCCTGCTTGTTGGCATGATAAATGGGTTCAAGCCCCCCCCTTGGATCATCTCACGTCTTCGCTAGCTCTTCAGCTGTTGACCTCTACCTCATTGGTGACTTTTGACCCCACTCTTTGTACCCTCCTGCTCACAGAGAGTCCCTCTAACAATGACTTCTTTCATTTTAGATCTCTGTATCGATTCAGTTTCACAGCACTATAACGCATTCCACTCTCAAGTTTCTTCTAGTTCTCTTAGCTCAAAATTTGACTTTGAAATCTAGACTTTAGGTTGCTCTAATGTAGATGACAATTATCAGGTGTAAATTAGTGGGTCATATCCTCTGATGAGGATATATTTACCCAGTTCCACTCCTGTCTGTCACAGGAACTGCCTCTGACCTCAACAGTTGTATTTCTAATTCTGTTATACGGCCCAAAAAAAGTTTACACTGTTGCACATAATGTGTTTGTGTTGTTCCAAAGCTTTTGGTCCAGTTTTTGTGATAATCAGAAACAGTTACTGTCCACTCATTCAGAGCAGTCTTTCGCAAAGCCATCCTGAGATGGTTAATGGTCTGACATTTATAAAACTAAATGCTGTAGTCTCCTCAGATGGAACTGATTACATTTACTCTCTGCAGAGAATGTTCTTTATTGTCCCTCTGTGCCTGCCGTTGAGTTGAGGGGTTTTTCCTCTGACAAAACTATATTGCTCCTCCAATGTAAACTCTTTGATTTAACCCATGTGATCATAAACTAAGACCAGATCTGTGTGGGATTCAATGGACTGGATCCAAGATTAAAGTTGGCCTTTTTTGCAGCCTTTTAAATTGGTAAAGTCCAATAAATCAGGTATATGAAGTCATGTGACATGAAAGCAGAAAATGGACAGCCTCAAGTCAAAACAGAAAACTGTCCACCCAAACATGGCTTTGAAAACGTTGCTCGTCATCTACTTGAACTTAACAGATAAATAACTCTTACCTGTGCTTCCATGCTAACTAAACATACGCGTTTAAAGTATTAGTTTCACACTTTGTTCAGATTTATGGTCCTTTTATGGAAGTCTGGCACATCTTGTTCTCACATTGAACGTCTTGTTTTTATTAGAGATCACACATTGAGAGCTGATCTTCTACACATTTGGAGGAACATTCGTGTTTTTGGATAGACTTTGGATAAATAGTTGAGATTGTGATAACCTCACAGTGCATATTTCATGGCCGTATTTATTAGAGAGGATTTCACATAGAAAAAAAGTATGTGGAAGGGTTTTTGAATACACAATCCATACTCATGTACCACTTCAACTTCTTAAACATGTTATTTCAACCATTTTAAAGTTTCTAACAGGATATGGTTATCTAAAATTGTCATTAACAGTTAATGTTGTTAATATAAGTAAATACCACTGACAAGCTGGGAACTTTGAACAAACTACATGGAAGTTAAAGCTAAACCTTCTCTCAGCAGAAAAAGATGACTTCTCCAGTTCCAAAGCTGCGAAGATCTAAATCCAGTGACAATGTGAGATGTCCATATTTATATAATTGCTGCTGGTACTTTTGAGGGGGTTAGCTCTGTTCTCCTTTGCAGCTCTTTTTTGGGGGGGTTGGGTAGGTGGTCTCTTTTCTCCGGCTTTCCTTTTGAAATGTAATAATCTCTTGGATTTTTTGTTTGATTTCTGAGCAAGCAAAAGAGCCTTCACTTCACTAACAGGTTTTGGAATACTCAATGCTTCATTGTCATTTAAAGTGAACTTTTCTTTACCTTTTTGCCGTATATTTTATTTCCTATAATATTTATTTATTGAACATTTTACTGATAAACTACCACTAATAAGCCTCATTAGTAATCTAAATACACATTCAGATCTTATTTTGTTTGAGAGCTATGTCTGTCACTCGTACTGACAAAGGAAAACTGCAATAAATAAAGATCATTTTAAAAAATGAATACAAAGAAAGCAAAAGCTGCATAGAAACCTTAAAATCTGCAGCAGAGAAAAAGACATTACATGTTTCACAAACACTTAAGTGTTCTTAGGAAAGAGTGAAGGAAGAAATTGTGTCCAGATTCTTAATATCAAAAAATTCCTGAAAAATCTGTAAGAAATCTGTAAAAATACGGTCTCTGTCTTCTCGGGTGGAAAAAAAAACTCAGTTTTCTCTCCATTTCTGGTTCTTTAGCCTTTTGGGTGTGCTGTATTTACCATTCCATCCTTATAACAGTGCTTCCTGATAACCAAACTCATTTCTTTTTTTGCTGCCAGCAACAGGTGATGCTATATTCTTATGCATTAAACAATTGAATGGCCTAAAAAACAGTGATAGAAATGTAAGATATGAAGTTCATAATATTTGCATCTTTCACTTCTCTTCACCTTCTATCCCAGCAAAAAAAAACTTGCTTAGTAGGTTGACTTATGGTTTGCATTTAGATACCAGTGATATGGGTGTTTTTGGGTGATGACTATAGCTGTGTTCCTCTTTACCATTAATCCAGTGGTCGGTTTATAATCTGTTTGGTCCTACATCAGACAAGACAGAGAAACCAACAAGCTAATTATTGGTCATAGACTTAACACTTTTGCAGCTGAACTCTTCAAAACCTATTTTTCAACAATATTAACAGCATGATCAGAGCTGGCATGAGAAGACCCCGCTGTTGAGTGCATGGCTGCATTTCTTCATGCTGTTGCTGCTGAAAGGTGGAGGTCCCCTTTTGACATGCCTTTTCGCAGCATTCTGATCTCTTCTTTCTATTCCTATCTTCAGATCGAGAAGATCATGACACTTATTGGTGCTCGCATCGACCTCTCCGGTGACCAGCAGAATGATACATCAGGTACAGTAACCATCCATTTATGCTATAGAATGATGATCATCTAAGTTGATAGAAGTTTATCTTTTTTAAAGTTTGGAATCTTGTTTTTTATTCTCCAAAACAGCTGAATGAATTTGTTGCACATAATCTTTCATATCTACTTGGTTGTGATAAAAAAAAAAACATAATAAAACTGTTATGCACTAGTGCAGTGTTCAACCAGTGTGTCGCAGGATACAGTTTCATCTAATTGGTCTAAAAATATTGACCGTTTCCACATGATCAGCTCTGGGTTTCTTCAACAGCCCCATGTTTCGCAGTGAGCAGTTAGAAATATTAACAATCTTAAAATACTTTTTCCTTTGTGTTCATTTGATTCCTTTCAAGACACTTTGATAAGAATGACTCTACTGTGATTTTTGCCACAACTTTGGCCAATCATTCTCATTTTGGGAAATAGTTTGACCCCTAAAAATGTCTCTGTCAATCATTCTTGGAGGCTTAACCAGAAACGTCATCAATCTAACCAATCAGGCGTGGACAACATCCTAAATTTGTTGTATCAACATGGTTCATAGCCTCTCGGTTACAACAAACAGCTACAGATTATGTTTGGCTGTGTAGCTTCCTGTGGGATCCGGTGTCAAACCGTGTAAATAGTGTAAAATAATGCAGCTCGGAGAAGTGAGTCTGTGTGGCATCAGTGCCACAGTTACATATGTCACTACATCTCCCAAGGTCATTGGGGTAATGTGACAGCATCTCTTACTGTACTACTGTTGTCATGAAGCACAACAAACACAAACATCGAACAGTTTAACAGCTTGCAAATATTCTAAAGCCTTTAGTTGAAATTATTTTTGATTTAATACATTCATTACATAAATACAGACCACAGAGTTCCTCTTTTTTTTTTTTTTTTGCTATTAACACCAAAACTAACATTACTGGCTTCTGCAGTTGATCTGCTATGGCAAAAGCTGCCTAAATAAGTTACAACATCTGTGGTCTATGCCACTGCTCAGAGTCAGATATTGGAAAACGATTACGTCTATATTCATGTCTATATTCACCTTTATCAAATCTGAAACTAAGCCAGTCTTTTGAAAACACAAAACTATTAAATGCCTCCATGTTCATTTTATGTATGACTTTATGTATTGCATTACAATGAGTTGCACCAGTCTCTCTCTCTACGTCTGTCTTTTGTGCACAATTCTGGGCTCCTGTGAGTCTATCGAACTATGCACTCACACACACACCTCTCTGCGGAGTGCGTTGGGCGCAAGCTCACATTGACCACTAGTCACGTGCACCTTAGTTAGAAAAACAAAGTAAGACACAGTGAAATAATACAGAAAAAAACAACTCCTAGGAAGTGGCCAAATCTTTCCGTTCACACCAAAGAGCGGCTTCGTTAGAGTAAATAGTTACTTTGTAATCTGTTCCTCCCAACCCTGGCTACAAGTACAGTTGGTTTTCAAAGAAAAGGAAAATCAAAGCAGCTATTTCAAAATTCTGTTCTAGTTGTTTTTCCCTGTCATCCGGATTGATGGATGATACCGTTCCCCGATCAATCGACTTCCTTCCCTTTCAGCATTCCCCTCCAGCATCCCTCAGCCTTCACCTTCACTCTGCAACCCTTTTCAACCTATTCAAATACTCATCCTCACTTTCCTTACACCGTATTATTTTAGCCCCCTGGTTTATTATGCCATGTACTAAAGTAGGCTGTTAAAATATTAATCCCTACATGTGTCGGGGCTGGCAGCTCATTTTTCTCTGTAGTCTGGAAGAAAGCTGACACTGCTGCAGTTGAGATGTTAAGAGTCCCGTCCCTGACTGCTTTTTATTTTTTGCCTGGTCTGATGCTAAACCCTCTGATCCGTATGGAAGCCTCATCCTTTTAGCTGCCAGGCCTACAGCTCAATACTTCAAGCAGCTATTGAGAAGCTCCCGGGCAAAAAAAAAAAAAAAAGAAACCCTTCCCATTGATTTAGCCACAAAAAGCTCCTGGTCTTCGTTTTCCCCACTCCTCTTAATGTTCAAATGTTTGCCCACAACGCTGGGACTTGATTGGTTACCTCTCTGCCGTTTCTTACATCAGAGGGATCAGGAATCGGATATGCATGCTGGAGAAACATAAAAGCAATATAAAGCATTGGTGGAGGAGGATTACAGGACAAAACACCCGCTAACTTTGAGAAGGACCCACAACCTGCAGTGTTTTCAGGGACGGAGGAGAGAGCAGAGGAGAGTTAGGAGGGGAGGAGAGTCAGAAGCAGCATGACTGTGCACTGGGACAATGGGATTGCATTCGACATGCGGGATGAGGCAGCGTGCACTGTACCCCGTACATGCCATTTTTGTTCCTAACGAGATGCTGCTTCTGATCACTCTTCCCATTTTTGCTTCATACTGTTTGTGTTTTTAAAAAAAAATAACTGCCGGATGCAATTTACTTCTGAAAGCATCTTTGAAGAATTAGAGTCGATTTTTGCAACTTTGCTGGAATGTTTCTTTTTCCTCTGAACTTATTGGAGTCATCAAATGGATTAACTGCTGTTTGAATCTCATCAGGAACAGGGTTGTTGCAGGTTGAACAGATAAAAAAATAAATAAAATGAGATAGGATTTTGATTGTTTCAAGAGGTGATTTTTACGCTGATTCCTTCTTGTTGTACATCAGAAGGTGGAAAAAGCAAAAGTTTAGTGCTGCAATTGAAATTTGAGACGCAGTTGGAGGTTGCTATGAAGCTTTAATCTTTGGCTTGGAATGTTTAAAAGAGTAGACATGTTTCCACAGGTTTTAGTGCATATTGGGGGGCAGCTGTCAGTGTGACACTTGCTGTAGTCCTGCTACACATTTGCTCTTAGTTACTTAGAGTTTATTATTAGGTTAATTCTAAAATATGCTAGAGAGGCTTTTTTTCCTGACTGAATTAAATCTTGGTTAATTTAAGGAACTTGACAACTAGAAACACTTGTTTAGTCTCATCAGTCTTAGTTTTGCTTGGTTTTTTCTGCCTGTGGTAGAGCATTTGGTGTTTTTCTGGTTTTCTTGTCAGATCTTCAGCAGGGATCAAGCCAGTTGTTTGGAAATTGTGTGATTTACCTAAAAAGTTAGTCACTATCAACTCCTCAAGTCCCCCTGACCCCCATGGTTTACCCCTTCGCTCAGGGGCAATTTTATCCGTATCCCCTTGTGTGGTTTGGCCCCCGCAGCTCAGCGGGAGCTGACGCCCGGTCCACGGAGAACGCTGTCTCCTCCACCGTCTTGTTGCCAATGCGCTCGGCTGTGCTGGCCCGGAATGATGTGGCGATGCCACGTCTCGTCCTCAGAGTGTCGCTGCTACCGGCTGAAAGGTTTCTCCCTGCTAAAGCGCTTTCCCCTATCAGCAGGTGCTTCAGGCCGGCTGCTGGACCAGCCTGTGGGGGACTGGCTGGAGCATGTGGGGCTGCCTCAGTACGAGAGCAAACTGCTGCTGAACGGCTTTGACGACCTGCACTACATGGTAAGGGTGGCTTTTACTGTCACACTCTTCTGTTTATGCCATAACTCTTAAAATAAACCACGTTTGTTGCTTTGTTTATGAACATATAGCCTGTTTTTTCTCCAGCCTTCAACACTGATTTACATTCAGCATCTATATGGTTGATGTCTCCAAGGTTTACCTTTAGAACGAACACACTTGTTTCATCAGTCTTAGCACTTCTGCTAAAGTCCAGCGTCAACAAACTCTGCATGTAACATTTTTTTTACTTTTTGCATTACAAATTTGCCTCCTGATTTTGATAACCAAGTCTAAATGTAGCTGAGGGAACTGCAGCTGTAAATCTGTCTCTGATGTGCAAACGCAATAGAAAGTAATGGAGGATGTCTGCACTGCGCACACTGCTCCCTGACTCAGCTGTGCACAAACCACAAAGACAAAACTCAGGCAAAGGTTGTTCTGTCCCACTGGAGGTTTGATAAAATATCCTGAACAGTTGGTTTATTAAAACAAATGTTGTAAAGTATCAAGCTTATATAATACAATGCTCCTTCAGTGAAATATTTAACATTGTTGTAACCAATAGTACCCATTTGACACCAACATCTTTTAGTAATGACTTTCTGTTGGGTTTTTTTTGCTTTCAAACAAACCTACCGCTTACTCTGTCCATCCCATCTGGGAATAGTTGAAGTAAACCTTTCAGTGTCTTTTATTTTTACAAAAAACGTGCTGCTGCATCTGACTGATCCCACGGAACAAAAACACAAATCTTCTCAGTTTTTTTGACTCCATCTCCAGTTGTGGAGATCAGCCCCTGTTGTGAGACGAAGCTGAAGATTTGATGATAAATCATCCATCTTCTTTAAAGACCCACTCTTATGAAAATGGTGTTCAAATCGTTGTGAATCAGGAGCAGAAAAAAGCACAGTTTGAAAAAGAGCTTTTTTTGTGACGTAGAAACAACATTATGCCACAAACTTCCTGTTTAAACAGAGAGCACCCAGAAACGGGGAGGGGGAGCCAACACTTACCCCCACAACTCGAAGGCAAATTTCTAATGAACTCCTGCCGCTTTGCAAGAAAATATGTCCTAAAAAAACCACACAGGTTTTTTTTTTATTTTGGCTAAAAACGGCATAATCATAATTAAAAGATAAAACAAAAAACTATAGAAAGGATTAAAATCAGTAAATGTGCATGTCTCTTCTTCACGGTCAAATGTGGCTGTTTGCAGTTTGTCTCACGCAGCATCAGTCTGGTTTGTGTGCATGCTGGTACGACGGTGAGCATGATGTTGTTGAATAGTGTTCCAGCTTTAAACTGTGTCGATTGTGCCACTCAGCACGCTCTGTTCTCTGAGCCGGCCCTGCAGGCTCACTCTAAAAGCCGATCGATTTCAGTTTTCAGAGACGAAACCAATTAGGGCCTTTTTATCGACTCGTGAAGCAGATGTCCCGTCCAGATGCAGCCCCGCTGCTGCTGTCCAGTGGTGGTCAAAAAAATTTATGGTTGAGAGAGAACAACCCTCTCCCCCCTCTTTTTTTGTTGTTGTTTTTGCATTTGTTTCATGCAGTTTCTGCTAGCCTATGTCATGCTCAGCAGAGCCAGCCTTCCGCTGGGGCTCCTCTTTGTCTGATTCTTTAATGCAGTCAGCTAGAGAAGAGCAAACATCCATGGATATCTTTATTTAGCAATAATAGCTTTTTTGGTTTTGATTCTCAGGCTCAAAAACTGTTGGAAACAAGCCCAAGTCGGGGACCTGCTTGGACTTTGCTGCTTCGTTTGTGCAAAGTAGTCAATCTGACACTTTCTTCAAATGTCAAACCAGCTCGTCTTTTTTTTTTTTTTTTTTTACTAGTATCAAATATAAAAAGTCAAAGTGGTTACACTGGATCAAATCAATGAAAAATAAACCCTGCAGAATAACCACAATGATTTCATGCATTTCAGTTTAGTGGTTTTGAATGGATTAATTGATGTCTGCTGGGTAGTGATGGGGATCTATTAATATTCCTTTAGGCACATTTGACCACAAATGACATTTCCCTCCTAAACTATAAATGCATAAAAAATAGATAAACATTCAAAATTAACGTTGAGTAAAGTATAAATAGTTGGGAAAATAGCTCACTATTAAAAAAAATTGTGACAATTTAAATAAGCCAATCTTCAATCCTTTTTTGTTCGAGTGTCCAAGAAATTTTTTCATTTTATGATCCATATTTGGATTTTTGCAGTTTCCTGTTAAACCATTTTAGATTTTTTTTTAATGACTGCTTCTAAAAGGTTTGAGGAACTTTTACGAGTAAATACAGTGTTTTGGTTAAAGGTTTTGTGAAACCAATTCAGTTTCATGTATGTGTGGAAGAGGCCATGAAAAAAAGTGACACCTTTAAGTCAATGTGTAGAAATCATGGTGGACGTTGATGAAAAAAGTGTTCTTAGTGTTTTTCACATGTTCTTTTGGGCCTTTTCTGATGACGGAGGACATATATTAAGAAACGCATGCTGAAAACTGCATTTATGAGTGTTTCTTTATTCCAATCATTGGGAATCAGGAGCAGATGAATACATGCTGTTGGAAAAAGAGCTTATTTGTGACAGATAAAATACACTGAGCAGGTCACAAGCTCCTTGCTCTGCTCTGCAACGGGGAACATAATGGGGGGTTTGCTCTGCAGAAAAACTGTCCTAGGAAACGACACAGGTTAACAGACCACTGGGAACGCTTTTTCAATAGCTCAAAAGATGATCGGAGTGGTTCTTTTCTTTTTTTTTCTAAAAACAAACCTCTTTAGTCAGCAATGTAATGTTTTACTGCTGCTTGTATCGCCGCTTCACCCACATTTCAAAACAGTGTTGTCGTGTTTGTCATGTTGGGTTTTCTATCCATAAAAGGGGATCGTCGGTTGTACCCGAGTTTTACTGTGTGTATTTCCAGCATAGTTTTGATGTTTACTTTCTTGAATAGTACATTATTTGATGATTAACTTTGCGGTTGGTTATGATTCCCTTTTTTTTCTTTTTCTTTTACACAGTTTAGCAGGATACAAAAACTGCTTTTGAAGATCCTCAGCCAGGATCTGTACACTACCCCCCCCAGAAAAAAAAACCAGATTCATTTGTCAGTTGATCTCCAGAGAGAGGATAATGCAATCACCCGCAGACTTTGATGGACTCATTATTCATCCCACTCCCTATAAAGTTTCAAACGATCGGGTTGCTTCTGAGAGATGAAGGCTTTTAAGTTGGGAGTTTAATGGACGATAATGTGAGTTTTAACCAAGACTGAGGATCATTATGATGGATGCAGCTTTTAAAGAGCTCAGGTGCTCACAGGAAGCTTTTTTATTATTCCTGCATCCCACTCATTTAAACAGAAAACATGCTTAAATTAAGACATCGATGAGATAATAAAAAAAGTGAAATTGAGACCAGTTTGATAAAAAATGACAGTTTAGTGTCCTCTTCCAGGCTGATCGTCTTCATGTTAAGCCTGGAGTCTCTTCTGCTTGAGGCTGCGTGTGAGTGAGCACAGTCAACCACGTTATTACCTTAAGGTGGTATTGATGAGTATGCCATGTGGACCCTGAGCCATCACAGTATATGCTTGAGGCATCAGCTCCTGCTGACCGTGACACTTCAGAAGATGAGGTTAAGCTGCTGACCCAAACCCCACCCCTCCCCCCCTTTGCATCCATGGCTCCCACTTGACAGGGATGGATCAGGGCTTCTTACCAGCTTTTTGCTGCTCCAATGAATGGAATCGCTTCATAATGACTTCTAAAACCATTAGATCTGCACGCGCAACGGATGCCAAATAAATCAGGAGTTGCTTCTGCGAGTCAGGTGTTTTGATTTCCAAATTGCTGTCTGCTCCAGGACTCCTCCTCGTCCATCTGAGGAATGCTGACTACTCTGCATCCATTGATTTATGGCTCCTTTCCCTACTATCCATTACCTGCCACGCTGTCTCAACCGGGATGTCTAAACAAAGACCTGCTTGAGCAACATTCACCACATACTCATCCCTCTCACCTGCACACTTAAGCCTCACTAAGAGATAACTGACATTTATGCTTATAGGGAGTCCGTAGATGTGTGTGTGTGTGTGTGTGTGTGGTGGGGGTGGGGGGGGGTCGTCTAACCTTGTGTTGAGCCGCAGTGTTAGTGGTTTTATTCATTGGACTACACTTTCATGTTTTTTCACAGAGCATCATCATAGATTTCCCGCATGACATTAGTGACGGCCGTGGTTTTGTCTGTGGTTTTGTAGGGGAGTAATGTCATGGAGGACCAGGACTTAAGAGACATCGGGATCATGGATACGAGCCACAGGAAGAAGATCCTTCACGCAGCACGCGCCTTTCCGAAGGTAAAAACACATGCATGCAACAGTCCTCAACTGAGCGGGAAGTCTCTAATGAACTACTTCCGCACTGCAGAAACCTTTTCCTAAAAAAAAAACCGACTGTTTTATTATTTTGGCTTAAAATATCACAATCACATTTAAAAAAAAATCTGGTAAGGCTTTTGAAATGGATCAAAATTGGAGTGGGACTTTGAAAATGTCGAAATGACATAATGTTGGAACCTTGCAGAACCTTCCAAACATCTGAAATGGATCATCCGCTCTCCCACAGGTGAAAGCGCTGGGCTGTGACGGCAGCAGCTCCTTGTCCGCCTGGCTGGAAAATCTGGGTCTGCTGGAGTACTTGCCCAACTTCCTGGCCAGCAACTACCACACCCTGGACTGTGTTAAAAACCTCTGGGAGCTGGAAATCGTCAATGTGAGTCAACATGACGTCCATGGACCGCGCGTGGAAAGGGGGGAAGCTAGGTTTTGAGTGTGCCCGGAGGAATTTCATTAAGCCACTGAACCTCAGAGTCGAGTTCACGGACGGTGAAAATTAGAAGTCTCACACATGAAAGCTTTCATTTGAAGAGGTGGAGCTTTTTTCCACCTTTTAGGATGCAGAAACTGTATTGTGAAGGTTGCTCTGCAAAAGGACTTTTTTTCTCTCTAAAATTAAATAGTTTTTCATCCTCAATTCTAGTTTAGTTTATGATCTTCCAGCCTAGATCAACATCTAATACTTGTAGTTTTCTGTTCTGGGCTTTTGATTCAAATTTGACCTATTTACAAAGGTGTAGACATCCTAACTATTCAGGAGCTGTAGCTTTTTAATGCTTTGTCACTCCTTGAAGATTCTTAAAAGTTGGCATACCCCAATTCTTCAGAGGCATCTACCTGCTTGCCCTTAGTTGCCCCTGCCCTACCTGCTGCTGATGACCTGGATTAGGTTTGTTTAGTTGAATCTAAAAAGACCTGATCCAGATAGTGAGGGTTGGTGGTAGATGGTGGAGGATCTTGGTGAACTTGTTTTGCAGCAATTCATTATTTCTACCTGCTTGATCCTTGCTGATGTTTGGTTTTTCTAAATAGTTTCAACAGAAAAAAACAATATTTGCCATGGATTTGTTTAACTTTTCCCCTGTTTTATTCCCTCAGGTTTTGAAAATCACCTTGCTCGGCCACAGGAAGCGGATCATAGCCTCTTTAGCAGAGAGACCTTATGAGGAGCCTCCGGTGAAACCTCCCCGCTTGTCTCAGATCAGGGTGAGACTTCATTTCACTGGGGTGCCATTTTTTTCCCCACTTTCCAATTCAAGCTCTGTTAGTTTTGTCTTTGAATTTTGACTTTTAAAGCTTAAATTTTGATCACAGAGAACAGAAACAGCCTCTTAAGCAGTAGTGCTTCAGCTTTATTCACTTCTGCCTATTTCACATATGCCCTTTAGGTTGTGTTTTTGTTAGGAAATATTGTGAAGCTCTAATCTACCCGTCTAAGAGCTCGGTCCCCTCTGCTCAAAGAACAACTGAACTTTTCTTTTTTTTTAAAAAGCTATCAATCACATTCCATTTTTCCTGTTTCTCTAGTGTCAGGACCTGCCAGGATCTCCCACCTCTTCGCCTCTCAGTCAGATGGAGCTGTACTCTGGACACTCAATGGACCCCCTGGTGCCTGCAGGAGAGCCAAGCAGGAGGAAAGCTGCAGAGAGCGACTACGAAGCTTCCCAAAGACATCGTAGCGAGCGCCACAAGCCTCACGTATGTACTTTTTCTCCTGTTTCGGTGGGACGTAGCAGCTATGAAGATTCTCCACTAATCCTGTGCCTTTTTATCCTTACAGGAGCGGCATGAGGAGTGTTATCGGGAGCCTCGTTTGACCCTGAGACCTCCCAGTCTGGCTGCTCCATATGCTCCAGTCCAGGACTGGCACCACCAGCCCGAGGAGCTTATTTTTGAGTCCTGCTCCTATGAAGCTAATGTACATAAATACCTTTCCTCTAATGTGATCAACAGCTGCTAAATTTCAATCAATCCAATGGATTCTCTATTGTTTGCTTGCAGTATCTCGGTTCAATGCTTATTAAAGAGCTGAGGGGCACTGAATCCACGCAGGACGCTTGTGCCAAAATGCGGGTGAGAACTATTGGTCGGTGGACGATGTTAGTTGTTCATCTTCATATTTTGTATTCATCTGTGGCCACTTTTCTTTCAGAGATCCACTGAACAAATGAGAAAAGTTCCGACCATCGTCCTCTCTATCACATATAAAGGTGTCAAATTCATTGACGCAGCCAACAAGGTGAGCTTCCTCTTTCTTTCCTAACTCAAGTTACCTTACTCACTAGAGGCACTAGAGTTTACATTCTTATATATGTCCTCCATCCAGCCTCCACTGAGACTTCTCAGGTAAAGGCTTTTTGCACTGGAAATAAGACAATAATCCTGAGGATATAAATAAATCTTTGGATTTTAAAAATACTAATGGGTTTTGTCCAGAATTGAACTCGATTCATGTGGTTTAAAAGGAAATTTAGTACATTTACTTGCAAACTACTTTGGACAACAGGAAAAGAGATTTTCAAACTCTGGAATCGTTTCCTTCTCCATAGTTTTCACTAGCTCACTCATACTTTCTGTGTTTTTCCACGCAGAACATCATCGCAGAGCACGAGATCCGCAATATATCCTGTGCAGCCCAGGACCCAGAGGACCTTTGCACGTTTGCTTACATCACTAAAGACCTGCAGACCAGCCACCACTACTGCCACGTCTTCAGCACAGTAGATCTGGTGAGGACTTCTGCTCTAAGCTTCAAAGCTGGAGAGCTGGTTCAGTTAGGAAGCTAGAAGATCATAGTTTTTCTTCTTAGCTTCCCTTCACTCTTTAAAGGTCTTTTAGCACAAATGAAAACTGAATAAATATGTAGAAAAAAAGTCTAAGTTGGAAATTTCCTCTCAATCTAAATCGTTTATTTAATGTTTTCCTTCTGGAGTATTTGGAAGTTTGTGCTGAAGTTCTAAAACTCTTAAGCCGCTCTTTAAAAATAATGATTGCATATTTATTTTTACTATGAAAAAAGGAAAAGGAAAAAAAAACAAAGAAGGAAAGGAAATTCTGTCAAATTACAAGGAGTTGCAGTGTGTCCGGTCATCACTGTTATCTCCAGACGTGTCCCATCTCCTCGGAGTTTCACGCTTCAGCTTGTCTCTATAGCCTCCTCTGGGATCCAGCACCACCAGCTAAGATAACCAGCCCTCCATTACCTGCTAGTGCCCCCCCAGAGATCTGTGATTGTGGCTTTAATCTGCCCGGTCAGAGTGCGGTCATCTGAACAATGCAGGTTTTCTCTGGTGTCTGTGGTTGTCGGGAGCTCTGCCATGTCCTCTGTGCTGCCCACAGAAGGGCCCCGCCATCCCACCTTCAGCTGTGAATATCACAAAAGTTTGATAACCATCGCCGACGGCAACAAAGCCATACTAAAAAATTGTGTTTACTATGGTGCTGACCTCCGGTTTCTTTATCAATTTATATGATTTTGCTTCTTTGGATCTGGCTAAATAAATCATAACTGAAACATGGAGCTTCTTCACTGTCCTCCAAATGAAGCTGGTTTTCCTTGTTCATTTACTCTGTGATATTCCTCCAGAACCTGACCTACGAGATCATCCTGACGCTAGGCCAGGCCTTTGAGGTGGCATACCAGCTGGCTCTGCAGGCCCAGAGGACCAAACAGCAACAGAATCTTTTTGCAGGAGCCACTTCCGAAGTCTCTGAGACGAGGCCGAGCAGACCTGTGCCCAGACCCCGGGGGAGTATACGCAAGTCAGGGGTGAGTGGAACAACACGCGTGTTTTCTATTTTTGTTCTTACGTGCGTGCTTGTTGCAATTAAAGAGGAGTTTTGACCCATTAAGAGACATTTTATTTTGAAATTTGCTATCGACTTTTTTGTAGAACTGCATTTCAACAGAAGTTTGCCTGAGTACAAGTCTTTTGCTCCTTTTTAATTCCCTTTTTGGTCTTTTATTCCTTTATCCTACCAGTAATTCATCTGAGATTATGATGTCATCTAAGTGATTGGTGTAATTGTTTTTCTCCTTTCGCTCTTTCACTTCCTGTCTTTTCAAATTAAACCTCTTTTGTTATCTTACATTTTCCACGTGTTTAATTTTGTTTTTTATAAGTTCTTTTCATTTTATTTTATTCCATGTATTCAAAGTGAGTTTAACTGTGAGATGCATTCAATAGGAGAGGAACATAATGCCTCGTCTTTAACCCCGCCCCCCCAGCTTATTTTTTTTCTATTCCTGCCCTTCTCCCTGCTGACTAGCTCGATCAGGTGATTCTCAGCTTTAATGAACCAAGCACACCTGATCCAGATAAACTGCACCCAGAAGGGTGGGGATAGCTGGAAAACAAACAGGGCTGTGGATCAGAGGCGTTTAGATGAAGTGTTTGGCTTTGGCGCCCTCTTGTGGTAAAACATTCAAACGTTTGCTTCAGCCTGATCTGATGTTCCTGTTTTGCACATTGTAACGTTTACCCTCAGTGCCTAAAAGCATGTTTATAACATTTTAGAGGGTTTGATGTTCAACACATTCTTTTTAGGCATTATAGCATAATAGCTGTGACTGATTTGCACACAAACACTGAAACTGGGAATTTGTCATAATTGCTCTGTCTGTGCGCACAGATATTTGGAAAATTATCAACACATGGTCACTTGTGCAACTTAACAATAATCAGATATGTCTAGACATATTTCTGACATTTTTAAGTAAAAATGCGTGGGTAAAATATTCAAAAACACACACATGGACTGTTGTAGGGGTTTTTTTTTTTACACCTTATTCTGAAATGTGTCAGATTTTAGACTGGTGGAGTTCTTGCTTTTTCATTAAGTCTGTGTGAACAGTTTTGCTCTGTAGTTTTTTGGTTAACATTTATGTTTTTTGGACAGTGAATTGCAGCGTAGGGGTTGAGAGCCTGAAACTGTGTCTGTCTGTCAGCAGGGGGACCTGCTGGTACAAGAGGGGGACCCTCAGTCCCAGAGCAGTGCTGCCTGGCTGGTGGACTCCAAGGAATCCAAACGCACTATCAGCACTAAGTACGAGACCACCATAGTCTGAAAGGAGCTCCTCCTTCCTCTCCCTCGTTGGCTTTGGTCTCACCTTTTGTCCCTTCACTTCCTGTGTGCCTTTTGACTGTGACTCCTCCCTGCTCGCCGCCTTGCCGTCTTCCTCCAACGCTCCTAACACTAAAACACACTTTCCTGTCCGTCTATGTGGGCAGCACTTTGAAAGCCCGCCCATCACCTTCACTGCTCCCGCTGTGGCTCGTCTTCACCGCTCTCCTGTTTTTTGCAGCTATCAGCCTCTCCAGCTCCCTCTTGTTTTCTCTCAGTGATCAGCTCTTTCTCTCTCACTGCATTAGGCGCCGGCCGCTCTGAAGCGCTCCTCTCACACCTTTCACCTCCTGACTCCCGTGAGAAATAGCTGCTTAGGCGAGCGCCAACCGCTGCACATATCCTGTACCTGGAGGGGCGTTCTTCCTGGGGAAACAGCGGAGCTGCTTCTGTAATTCTATGCATCACCGGCAGGATTTTCGCTTCTTCTCAGTGGGATGTAGGAGCTAGGGTTGCAGAAATGGGGGGTCACGTATAGCAGCCTGCTTTGAAGGAAAACAGGGCTAAGATCGTAGCACTGTGATGAAGTCCTCTGTAGCATTTTCTGATTTTCCTGCTTCCACAGAACACGAATAGTCAGGATCAACTCAGCTATAGAGTGAGCAGGAGGACTTGAACCCAGTGCTTCTTCTTAAACAAACCATGACTAAGCACTTTTACCAAATCTCCAAGTTTGCATGAATAAGTGCATTTTTTTCCTCTTTCTTTCTTTTCACTACGAATGCCTTCGTTCTTCATTCTGTCAGTGTTGCCTTTGTGTTTCTTTTGTTTGCCAGCAAGTTAATATTTCACTGCCGACGGTGAAAAGAGTTAACCATTATGTAAATGGAGGGATGAGGACAATCCATAACTTTTGTCTTTTTAAAAAAGTCTTTTTTTTTTTTTACTCCTCCTTCAGCTGAACACTGTGGCTGCTCCTGGTCAGTATGTCGGTACAGGAGAGAGCCCTGCTGCGTGGCAGGTGGGATAAAAAACAAAATCCCTCTGGCGTCCCTCCTCTCACGCAGCAGATGACATCGCCTTTTTCCACATCTTCAAAAGTTAGACACGGCGGAAGACGGCGCAGCGGTTTTCCCTCGACTCTCACCTCCTCCCTGACGTTCATTAAGACACACGCCGCATCAGAATTATTGTCTCCTTTTTTGGGGGAAATCAAGCTGCAGGTTTCACAGCAGGACTTGTAGCAAAAGAGAAAAGGGGAGGAGTCAGTTTAGATTTCACCCTACAGGGTCCCTCCTCCTTTCTGAACTGTGGACATCCCTGCATCCAGATTGAGATGAACTCAAACCAAACACTACAAAGAATTTTATATCTATGTTTTGTTCTTTTATTTGGTACAAATTTGTCTTTATTATGATTATGTTTTCATAGGAGTGTAACTGGATGAGGTGTGGTTCACAGGTTTAACTCTTTTTATCCCTCTTCATTCATGAGCATAATCCAGGCGAGATGATTGAGAGAAACCTGCCATGCAGGGCTGGTACGATTAGTGTGACTGGTGGACGCCACATGCTTTCCAGCTAAAGCTGCTGATTATTGACGGTACTTTTTTGGTGCGTGGTTGTGCGTCCGGGTACGCCCCTCCCAGCAGTACGATGCGTGATCCAAATGGACGTCAGCCATCCACACGCCCATGTTCTGCTTTTGCACATTTGCCAAGGATCAGTGGACACTTTGGATCTAATATGACAGCAACTTTAATGAGAACGATTCGTGATTCTGGTGGTCTATATTTTGATACTTGAATGATTTTTGTTTTTATAAATATCTATATAAATATATATATGTATATGTATATGTATGTATGTACCTATGTAATTTTTTCTTTGTCAAACAAGAGAAAAGGACTATGTCTTATAAAATGAAACATATCTTGAGCAAAAAAACTTTGTGGTTTAAAAAATAAAGACTGAGAAAGTGACTCAGAAGAGGGACCTCACTTCAGAGAAAAGATTGTACATAATCTTAGTCTTCCAATCTCTTTTTATGATTATTTTTCATAATTGTTCAACTAATAAATGTTGCAGTTAGAACTCCTGACCCTGTTCTTGTCCTTGACTTTGTTTGTCGCTGGTTCAGAATCTCTTATGGTGCTTTTGTTGATGTTTGGTGACTCTGCCCCGAAGGATGATGGGAACTTGAGTTTACATCCCCGTTATTATGTTTACAAATGCTTCACGTCACGGATGAGGGCTGCTGTTCCCGGGAAAAAAAAAACAAAAAAACACCTGTAGTTCTGCTTTTTTTGTGTTTTGCATGAGTTCTCACACACGCTGGGTTTTTTATTTTAGTTTATTTTTTTAAAGAAAGAATGGACTGCTTCGGCATCTACTATAATGTAGAGAAGAAAAGTTCTTTAAAAATCAAAGCCCACAAATGCAAAAAAAGGTGAAGATGTTAAAGAAGAGGCAGGTTAAATATCCTAAATGCTTCCTTTCCGTGTGTTGATTTTGTGTTGAAATAGATTCACACAGAAACCCGAGTGTTCGCCATTTGCATGATTCACCTATACTCTTTACTTTCTGTCCTCTTTTCTGTGCTGCTCTTTTATGCTGGTTCCTCATTTTACACACTGCAAGTACTGTATGAAAACTCCACAAATGAGTAACTTACACTACATACTAAAAAAAAAATCTATTTTGTTCCTTTAAGTCGTCCTCATGTTTGTACCTAACCACGTTATTAAAGTATTGGATTGTACCACTTTTTCTGATATTGGCACCTGCGCTTTTACATTTTGACGAGTGCTGTCAACTGGTTAAAAAAAAGTAATAATTTTCCGAGTTAAATTTGAAACGGCAATATGCAGCTTTCGAACAAAAAAAAAAGGCCAATGAGAAAATGCTTCCCTTCATTTTTACTGTCTGAAATGTCTGAATGTATAAAGTCTTAACTCAAGTTTAATTTGTTTGAACAAAACACATCAACAGTAGAAAAAGCAGAATTGTAAAGACATTAATGTCTGCAGTATAACTCCAGGGAAACAAAGAGGCTGATATTCAGCCATAAGAAACAAACATTGTGTTTCTGCACTTTAAATGGTTCGGGTGAAAGTTCAAATCTGATTGGCTGCTGGGTGTTCCAGAAGAAGTTCCGGTCACAATGTGCACAATCTGTACAGGCTTCTTTAAAACAAACTTTTTCCTTCATTTTCTGGTCAAAAACAAGCGGTAAGAGGTAAACTTTATCTCTGAACTGATGGTTTGTTGAACTTATATTGCTTTCCTTTGCTGCTGCACATCACATCACAAAATTTACCTCATAAAACATAGGGATTAATTGTGATTAATCACAATCCAAAAGTGTGATTAATTAGATTTATTTATGTTTTTTTTTCGATTGACAGTACTAATAAATACACGCACGCACGCAATAAGAAAGTCCAAACAAGTGGTCGACGCACCTGCAGGTTGGAGATCCTAAGGGAGCCTTTCTGATCGGTCCTTAACCGATCCGCCTCCCGGGAAGCGACGGACCTCACCTGTGCGTGCGTAAGAGCGCACGCGCGTTCCACAGCAGTTCACTTTGTCAGGCTCCGCCCGTAGTGCAGGTCGACTTCCAGGAACCTCGCGCAGCTGCCGGCGCAGAGTGAGCGGCTTCTCTGTCATGGACACATCCCTGAAGTCCAGCATGAGATCCTGAAGAGGCAAGACTTTCCTCACACGTAGGTAATATACAAACACACACACACATGTATATAAATATCTTAAATATGTATATATACATATATATATAAACACATATACATATATATATATATATATACACGAGGCAGTCTACATATCAGCTTTTGGTTTTTTAGAACAGAGCTCTCTTGAGTCCAGAAAAGTGCAAATATGCTTACATCGGTGTTTCTAACAGGAGAGGCTGCTGAACTAAACAACAAAAAAAGTTTTCTTTGTGTTGAGAGTTGTTGAACTTGATGTTGAACCCTCTTTGTTTGTAAATGATTAAGCTGGATCAAGATGACCTTCTGGGTGCACGCCTAACCTTTCTTGACCTCCAGGATTCTCATGTTTCCCGGGTCTGTTCCCTCTCTGAGGAGAGTCCGACCTAGTTCTGGTGCAGCCCGGCTCACATCACAGAGCTTGGCTGAACTTGTCTCACTGATGAGGGAAGCCAGCAAAGTGACATTCCTGTCCTCATTAGTCTAGTTTAGTGTGCTTCGGCACTGCTGCCCTGCAGGTTTGTTACCTGTTTCGTACAGGTGTTTGCTTCGACAAGTTTTTTTTTCTGCTCAGCTGGTGTGACTGTGCCAATGGGAAGGGACAGTAATTAACATCTATTAAGCCTTTACAGTTAGACAGGTTCATGTTTTGACAGCAGGCTTTTATTTTGTAGAAAACAAAGGTGAATAAGGGGGAAGATGGTCACCTTTTTGAGAAGATTCAGATCTGAAGACTAAGCGGCAAACATCAATTGTCTAATTTTTCTCATTAATCAGATTCCTTCCAACTGAGGAAGTTAAAGGTTTGCCTCATATGTTTGATATATATATATATATGATGGGATCGTCACTGCAAAATGTGTTCTGTTGTGAGTTCAAAATTCCAATGACATGGCGTTTCAATAAATGAGTCATGTCAGTGTTTTCTGCCCAAACATGCTTTTATTTTGTACATAAACACATTTGTTTGTTTCTGATGGTTTCCACAAACGACGTGACCTCTACATCCCTACTTCCTGTTACGGACGTTCAGATACATTTTGTTCAGACAGAATTTTTGAATGTTGTTGTTTTTATTTCTTATGTTTTTATTAGTTGTAATATAATCTTGAAAATGTCCAGAAGATAAGGCGTGCACCCTGACATCTAGACCAAGAAATTCCTGACTCGCATGGCTAACCTTCAGTTCAGCCGCTGGTGTGTTTAATCAAATGTTGGAGGAGATAAGGCAACAATGGAGGTATTTTTGTTCTGCTTTCCTGAACACACCTCAACCTGTCTGCCGCCACACAAAACTGTTCCGCTTTTTTTTTCCCCTGAGCTACAACAGACTGCACTTATTCATTTGATAAAAGTTTCAGACCAACTGAAAGTTACATGTGAAGTTGCCAGTTTCCTTGTGTCATGAAATGCTGTCATGTTGTGTTTTTGACATTTAATCTCATGCTTTTATTGTGAAACCAGAATACTACCTCTGCCCATGAAATCTTTCATTAAGAGTTGGGGAAAAAAACACTTTCATTTTCAGTTGCTTTATAATTTGGTCACAAATGCCTTTGGTCAGATTTTTTTTTCCTTTTAGCTTTGTGTTTTAAAAATGTTCAAATCCTCCAGGCGTTTTCTCAATAACTAAAACCCAAATTAAGGCAGGTTTGTCTTTCCTTTTCCGGATTTACTAGAAATGACATATGCGTGAATGCCCAAGGATACAACATCACATTTCTTTTTATTAAGTTTTCCATGACTGAGAATATGTCTCAGTCAATCACTGATGTTTTTTGTCTTTTTTGAGGGACAATTCATGTCATTTAGACGTAAAACGGCTGTCATTGTCTCCAATAACTACAACTCATTTTTGAGCACTCTACATTTTAATAAAAAAACAAACATTTTAATCAAAATGTTAGTTTCAACAGAGCACAGGAGATCGATCTATCAAACAAAGGTTTCAAAGAGACAGAGGCAGAGTCAAAAAGTTGGAAATGTGTCGCCACAGATCAGTAGATCTGGTAGTAGGTCACCGAAAAAGAATGCCAGACAGTCAGGTGGTGTGGAGGCAAACGCAGACATTGAAGTAAAAAGAATAGGAGATGCTGTTTATTTAAAGACATGACTAGTCAGTAGAAAATGAATGGGTATAGGTTTGAGTCACAAAAGGGAAGAAGAAGCAGAAAAACAGTGGAGCAGACTCGTTAATCGAATGCAAAACATGAACCAATGAAATGTACTTACAGTACCCCCTCCTAAACCCAGAGGCCCTGATAGGTCTGCCTTAAAAACATCTAAGTTTTGCTTACAGCTGTATGAAATTATATTGACCAACCGTCATTGCTAAGGTTCCCTACATTTAATAATTCAGTCAAGCATCACTTTAACAGTCTGAGTTCATCCTTTAAACTGTGACATTTTTGCGTTTTGGAATGTGCAGTGGGAACATTTCTGAGCAGGTTGCAGACAGCTGACATGAATTCTTACATGAAAACTTACTTGAAACTGGTTCAGGTTCACCTGTTCCAGATAAAGACACAGACCTTGCTTTCGCTTTTGCCTTGCTGGTCGTCAGTTTTCCGCTTACCGATTTAAACCTCATTTTTCCTTTGTAGCTTCTCATTGACAAAACAGACTTGATTCAGGTAATCAGCAGCAGGTATGGCCAGGTTTCTAAAAAAAAAAACAAAAAACAGCAGGATGCCAGCCCTCGAGATGTGGAATCTGGGAGTTATTGGTACCCTGCAATGGACCGGGAGACCGTCCAGTCTGTACTCATCCTTTCCCCTTAAGTTGCTGTATAGGCTCCAGTAACCCCTTTAAGAAAAAGCATGTTTACAAAATGGATGGACAGTGTTTTAGAATAAGCAAGCTTCAGAAAAAGCTGCATTTGCCGTGACATGGATCCCACAGTCTTTTGTGGTGAAGGAAGCAGTGAGCTAAAAGGGGAAACTGTCAAATAACAGTCCATCTGTTTTCCAGAGGTATTCTGTTTCACGAGCTGTGGGTTTTGATGGAAAGAATGAGCTTCCTTTTGAAGCTGATCATAAAGGGCACAATCATGTGGACATATGTAGATGCTCTGTTATTTTCTTCTTGTGATACTTCCTTAAACATGTGATCAATATTCTCTTTTTAATAGCAGCAAATGAAATATTAGCTGACAAGGACAAGGGATCCTTCATGATGCAAATAATAATAAAATTAGCATTGTATAAAATCAAAATAGGTTCTAGATGGGTATGATCGTGTGTTTTCAAACTAAAACATCTTCTGTTAGCATTCCTTCATGTCTTGGGATGTAAGATAGCTTTGAGATGATCTCGGAACATGTCAGGGATTTGACTCTTGACGAGGAACTCCACCTTTAGTGCTGGGCCTGTTCTATGTCTTCTCAAACTAAAATTGTATCAGCTTTGCAGGACCGGTATTGCGAGCGTTATCGGTCTACCTGCTGTAATGCAGCCTATTTATAAAACAGGGTTTTATCTTACACTGACGCTGGTGCCACGCACATAAAAGATACTTCTACGCTGCTGTCATTGTTTTCTTCATTTGTTGCTTTTTTTTTTTCAAAACTCTTGTAGATTCCTCCCAGCTATCGGTGAGATCTACTTGACAGAAGGACGACCGTTTAGAGCAGCTTCACCCTTTTCTCTGTGCGATGGCGAAGAGTGACACATGGCCGGGCGGCGCTGTCATGGGATCACTGACCACAGTGGACAGTGCGGGGAGCTGTGACAGTGTAATCAGTGGGAACTCTGCCTGCGTATGTACTCATTTGAATGTTTTTTGGAAGGAAAAAAATTTTAACAATCCCATCTCTCATATGTGTGATTTCAAAATAAAAGCTCGAATGATCTTATAAGTAGTTTCTTTAGATCACCTCTGTTTCTGTCAGGCTGCTTATGGTTTTCATGTGGTTCGAATGTCCGCTTGTTCATTTCCCTAAGTTTCATTTTGTGTTCAGAGTGATGACAGCATGGAGCACCTATCTCCAGAGGAGAGGGCATGTCTCATGTTTCTGGAGGAAACCATAGAAGCAATGGAGATGATGGAGGACAGTGGGCTATCCAATGATGAGCTGGATTTTGGACGAAAGTTAGAAAATAATTATCAGTCGACAGTCAACGGTACGCTGTGGAGATCAAAATCTATCCTGTTTTCTGTTTCCATTTCTGTGATAGTTTTGGGAGTGTATATATTAACACCAGTATGTCTTTTTCTCATAAGGTGTTTCTAGTTTGTCACATGAGAGTGGAAGTGATGAAAGCCTGAGCTGTGTTGCATCCGATCCCAGTATCATAACAACAAACCACCTAACTCCTGCACTTGATCAAACCTTTGAGCCCACTCCAGCTTCAGCTGTCACCATGAAGGAAGTTGAAACGGAAGACTTTGAGGTTCAACCAAGTCCTTCGGTGTCCAGATCGGCTTCTGATGCTTCCCCCCTGTCACCGCTAAGCCCAACTAAAGCCTCTCATGAGAGCTGGGATCTCGGGAATTTTTCAAGCCCAGAGGGCTGCTCTGCAGACACCTCTAAAGGGGATCTGGGGATTATCCCTCCTCCTTTGGACTTCATGGATGAACTAGAGCCTCTTCCTCTACCAGAGGAGCTAAACGAAGTCCCTCCACCAGCAGAAACCTTCCCTGAGCCTGAAGCTCCAGCACCTCCTGACTTGCAGCAGTCGGAGATAAAAGTCTCCACAGAGAATAATTCATTGAACTCTTCTGAGGTGGATGGTCCTTCCAGTCCACCTCCACCAGCAGAGGAGGATTATGTTCCTCTAAATCCATATCTTAATGTTTCTGAGCCCAAAGCCCCACCTGCTGTGGCCCCAAAGCCAAAGAGCATTCCCGCTAACATCCTTCTGAGGTCCCACAAGCCCACAGGCGCTGGCTCTGAAGGAAACTCGAACCACCCCACAACCAGCAGAGATATGGTGATGGACCCTCAGAAGGTCCGAATGGAAGCCCTTCGAAAACTTGGGCTTCTCAAGGGGAGCCAGGAGACCCCGCCCCCTGCTTTTGCACATAGAGGTAGCCTAAAAACCAGAACTCCCCATGAGGCTGCTCCTTCTCCTGTCAACCAAGGAGAGGCTCTCTTCAGGTCACCTCCTTACTCTCATGTCCACAGCCAGCCTGCAGCCCTGGTGTCCCTCCATTCTGCATCACCTGCCGCCCCTCATGACGTTCTCCCAGCTCCTGCAGCCTTCAGTGACATTGACGGACTTCTTCCTCCTCCTCCTCCTCCGGATAATGAAGTCCTTACTGACAAGCATGTCAGCGTAAGTCCCCCTTCAGGCCCGGTGAAGCAGCAAACTACACCCAAAATTAGCCGATCAGCCACCTTTGAGCAGTGCAGCGTGGGTTCAAGCACAGCTGGTCGAGGCAGCAACGCCGGGCAAAGCCCCAAGGAGCTCCGCAAAATGCGCCAGCGCCCCGCTTCCATGGGGTGTGGGAAGGAGTTATCTCGCTCAACGGGAGGGGATCTGCAGACGGCCCACTCCTTAAGGCAGCAGCCGCAGTCTCAGCGGCCTGTCCACAACGTCTTCCAGCACTCCAGAGAGTCGTCCAAGCTGCCTCGATCGCAGGGGATCAGTGTGCTGATCTGCCCTCATCCGGAGAACTCAGAGGACCGCCGGGAGGCGCTGAAGAAGCTTGGACTTCTAAGATACTGAGCGCCATCTTTATACCTCAACCAGCTGCCAATCACTCCCTGAAAATACTGAAACCAAACCAGGCCAGTCAGGACTGTACCAGGCTTTTTAACCACATGGGTGTGTGATTCTTCACTGTTACGGCCCGATCTGATTGCTTTATTTGTCAGAATCAGTCATTGTCAAATCCATACCTGAATCTATGTATTGTACAAACATTTATATTGTCATATATGAAGAAAACTGGAAGTAGAGTTCTTGTTAAGTATTAATTTACTCATATTTCTCTTATTTTGAACGTGCCACCTTCTGCCTTTTGTTTTTTGGGATGCGTATGTGTTACATCTGCATACTTTTCTTTAAATTCACCCTTAAGATATCTCTAATGTACCTCCCTGCGCTTTGTTTATTGTACAGGCCCTTTCTTCTGTCTTTTCCAAGTCTTGCGTATTTATTATGAACAGCACAGGGTATAAATATATGCATCAGAACTGTAGACTATATGATTGTGTTTGTTGAAATTCAGGAACTGTGTTGTGCGTTTGCTGGAGCGTACCTCTGCATAACTCGAAGTACGCAGCCAGTGTGTGATAAGAATCTACAAAAGCGCATGGTTTGCATAGCAGCACATCACACCCACACATCAGGACTTACAGCTGCAGCTACTGTATGTGTCTAAAGTTAAAAAAAAGTCTTACAATCGTGGGTTTGGAGCACCGCTTTACCCGACTTTGGAATAACTTGCCATTATTTTGCTGTTTTCCATAAAGTTGGCTCCATCAGTTGTCGTGACTCGTATTGGAACACTCATTTCTATCTGATGCGACAGTGTGAGAACTGGTGCAACCTGTTTATCAAGTCTTCATGTTGACTGCGTGCTGCTTATGAGGCTGACTGTTTCTGACTGACTGTTTCTGCACCACTGAGCCATTTTCTACTCTGTGATTTTACTTTTTTTTTTGTTTCATCACATCACAGGAATTCATTTTGCAAATCTTTAATAATATCCAAACATTGCATTTGCATCATTAACACACAGTTTCAGTTTTTTTGGGGTTTATTTTTATACATCTGTTGAACATCCAGAAAGGATTTGGTTGAAAGCTAATTTTAATACAGTTTTGAATATTCCACATATATATATATTTACATTCCATGGAATTCTGAGCACAGAACATTGTGAAGTCACGAATAATAGGTTGTTTGTTAAAATGTTAGCTGGAAGAATAGTCCTCTTTTGCAGAAAAGCAGCTTTGTCCTGTCAGACTAACACTGATGGCTTTGTGCTGCTTGAGGGTTTTTCTGATACGTGAGCCAACTTTTGTTCTGACAGTTGACCCTAAAGATGAACAATCAGTGACGGCACCCGTCAGTTTCACCAATACCTTCATAGATCAGCATGCTAGGAATAACACTCCATCGCTTCCTTGGAATCTTTTACAATGTTTAATGCAAAATAACAAGTTGGAAAGAAAGGATCCAGCATGAAGACAAAATGACAACTGAATAATTCAAAAGTCTGTAGAGCTGTAGACTGAAAACAAAAGCAAGTTGTGGGAAACCAAGGATTCATGGGGGGGGTTACTTTATTTTTATGTGAGAAGCAGAGCATAAGAATAGAAAAATCAGTAGAAGGTCATAAAAGATAGTGACAGGGAAAGGGTGGGGGAATAAACACCAAAGAAAAACGGTGCATCAGGAAGCCAGGAAGGAGTCTCCATGATGAAAATTCAATATCACAACAGTAACACTCATCCATATGGATCAGATCTGCAGCTGTAATCCAGGGGTTTGTATGCATCAGGTGCACATATTTAGCATTTCTGCTCAAAATGTGACACTTTAACCTTTTTTTTTCCATAAAGAATCTGCAGACATGTCCATTCACACTATAGATTATTTTGTTTTATAAAAACTTACTTGATAAGGTTATTTTTCTTGCAAGACAGAAAGTAAGGCAATTTGCTTCCTTAAGATTCAGTTCCTGCTTTTGCACATGTACCGAAAATGCAATACAACTCAAAAACTACTTCTAAAAAGTACAAAAAGCATTGGATCGCAATTATTTACTTGTCAAAGTGGCTATTGAGCATAATTTTTAAATTACTGTACTTCATATTGCATAACATCAGCTCCCACCACCAGGGCCAGATTTAAAAGAATAGTTCGAAATTATCTGCATTTATCTAAAAAAACAAAAAAGCTTTTTGGGAGTGAGTGTTATGAGCGTCCTGTCCGCTAGAGGGCAGTGTGGGTCCATGTGGATCTCCTGGCTGAACTGCAGGCTGCTGTGCTGTAGAAGAGAGGACACCATGTGTTGGACAGCATTCAGTAATGGGCACAGATGGAAACGTTTTACATTCGTTTCTGTTTAAGGTTTTTATAGAACACAAAAAAACTAATGCTGAGTCATAATATGTAACTGAAACAACATGCAGATAAGTAAACTTGTCCACTGTTTTCCACTCAGGCATGTGAAGATCTAACCTAATAAAATTGATCCATTGGATCCATTAGGGATGAGTCAAAGCATCTTTCCTCAGTTAAAAAAGAGGTTCTTGAATTTCAAGAAAATAAAATAGGAAGTGAGAATAGTTTCAAGTTAATGTTTAAGTGTACTACAAGCAGTGGCTAACTTGGCAATTTCGGGGGCCTGGGCAACCAAAAACATGGGGCCCTCTGTAGCAGTTGTATTCATCTTTGGTTTTTTTTTTTTGTTTTTTTTCTTTAATCTTTACTTAAGGTTAAACTCTCTAACTTCTTCAGCATCAATGTCAAGGATCCCCGTTTTGACAAGCATTTAAAAATTGAAATCACATTTAATGGTAAAACAAATATATTTTATACACATTATTTTTACCTGGAAAAAAATATTGAATTAATCAAATGCCCTATTTTTTTACCCACTTACTTTCTAGTAGAAACAAATGAGGGTCTTCTGTCTTTTCTTCAATTTTTCAGGTTTTACGGAAGAAGGCAAAAAAAAAAGCAAAATTACTTGAGTAAACCAAGTTACAAGTACTGTACAATTAATTCCTTTGCTTCTCAATTACTTCAATTACAGATGTACAAATCTCTTATTCCAAGTACAAAGTACAAGTACTTTTTTCACATCGGCAATACTTTTCCAACAAATTTAACCTTAGGTCCATGAATGGAATAGTCCATTGCTGCAGAAGAATGGGGGAGGACAGAACACTTTCACGTGAATGGTCATATGCTTTTTCAGTGATTTTTAAAATTTTTTATGACAGAGTTAAATAAAAATGGGCATAGAAATAACATTTTTTAAGTGTTCAGCAAAGGGAAATGTACTGTTTATATTCTGTCTATATAGTGAACACTTAAAATGTTCCAATTTAGCCTGAGAAAGTGTTCAATTTATATACTTCCTTCAATAGACATACATGGTCTATGGTACACTTGCTGTTCTTGTACTCCACAAACTTCCAAGTGTGGGACTTTTTGAGGAAGTGATAAAAATGTGTTCTTTTCTTTAGGATTTTACAAAGGAAATGCTAAAATACAAGAGAGAAGACTTTACTCTTAAGTAAATGAGTGTCAAGCTCTCACATATAAATTTGTAAAATTAATTTTCACTCATCTGTGAATCATCAAAACAGATTTATTTCTAGAAGAATAACAGTGAGCGGGTTGCTTTCATTTGTGTGATCGTCTTCTTCGCTCGCTAACTCCTAATAAAGTCTCAGGGTTTTATTGTGGTGCTGACATTCACACAAAAGCTAAAGAAACAAGCCAACATTTCAGCCAAAAAGGACGTTTTCACGAAACGGATCATCCAAGTCTTTCTGGAGCTCAGTCATTGAGAGGGAAGTAAGATTAGCCGTTAGATTTGTAAGTGATGACATTTATTCCCAAAGCCAATGAGTCTGTTTCCCTTCCAAGTATTTCAAACAAGAACTTGTGGATTTGCAGATTCTTTTTTTTTTTAATAGAGTTCCTCAAAAGAAATTGTTCATCCAGTTGTGAATAAAAGTTCTTTTCTTCTTTTCCCCTCTCTGGATGTCCAATTATGAGTTCAGCTCGGTCCTTGTAAGTCCTTTCTTTGTCACAGGATACCTCTCCGGATAAAACTAATGGGGTTTGTCCTTTTTGAAAGAGGAAACTTTTTGCTCCTCAAATTTTTCTAACTTTTAAACAGCCGTGTCCCTAAAACTTGCTCTATTTTGGGTACTTTATATAGGGTGAAATGTGTCGTTTTCCACTCAGGATCCTGCTGTCAGAGGAGGGAGGTGTAGCTGCATCTGGCGAGACGGTGAGCTCATGGGATTTCCTGCAGTCCTGGCCCGGTTCTGTTCCTACCTGCTCTCATTTACACTTCTGTTTGAAGCATTTCCAGCCAACTGTTATCAAAACAGTTATGCTGCGCCTAAACTGGCATTACACTCGGCTCTGTTTAAGTGTGCATGCACAACTGTGCAAAGGATCTGCAGTGGAGCTGCTCACAATTGTTTCCACAGTGGTTTCAGAATTCTCCTGGATGGATTTCCCACTTTCACTGACCTGGAGCCGGCCGATCCTGCATGAACTTACCAACTCCAGCTGGCAGGTACAAGATCTGGAAAGAAATGACCTTTTTTGTGTAAACGATCATAGCTGAAAGTACTTTAAAGCTCAATTCCTGTGTTTGCAGATGTGCCAAAATGAAACAAGATGAGAAATGTCGCAAAAGCACAACGTAAGGCCAGAAACCAGATCAGCGGTGGAGTGGAGGTCTGCTCTGAGTCAAGGAGACCAGGGGTTTGAAAATGTAAGAAGACGCATTAAAAACACTCAGGTGTGTGACACCTAAAGTCAATGACACTTTTTTGGTGAACACTGCAAAAACAGGCTCCTTAGAAATAAGTCAAATAGCCAGCAGATTTTCTTTAAATAAGCAAAAGAAATCTGCCATGGGGTGAGAAAAATGAGCACAAGTTCTTATTTTTTAGAAAAAATCGTAGTCACTAAGACATATTTTCTCAAAGTAAGATTATTTGGCTATTAAAAGACTTTTTTGATAATATTATTTGTCTTCCAAGTCAAAAAAAGAATGATTTTTCGTGAAACAGAGACTCCTTACAGCTTTCTAAAGATGCAGTTTTTGCAGAGTTGTTGCTGCTCGTCTTTTCTGGTGTTCAGAGATTTTGGACCAGTTTAAGTTTATGTTCCGGAGATTTTCTCACCCAATGTCAACCAAAAAAGTTAACGAGTGGGCGGGATTTGTGCAAATGACATTACAATGTATCTTGGTTTCTAAAAAAGCGACTGTCCTCTAAATACCACGTTTGTGTTGAAGACGGCCTGGTTCTGATGTGCCACTCTCAGTGATGGCATCGATAGGAGTCACCACAGTTTATTTGGAAGTCTTCTTCGGGTTTGTTTGTAACTGAATCTGTATTGTCGTGTTTTACAGTGGGAATATTTTCTTGGAATAGTCAAATGATTGTAAAACCCTACCAGGAGTTGATAATGACTTGCTCTCATTAAATATCTGAAGTGTCACCAGTTCATGCTGTGTTTTAGGTAAGATATTAATGTTAGATCAGCTGTTTAATTAAAACGTTTGTTCCTTGGAGGCCCAGAATATTTACCCAAACTGTAACTTAAAGACCCCGGTTCAAATTCCATATGGGAGTTTTTTTCTTCTGGCTTCTTCCCACAGTCCAAAAACGTGCTTTATTAGTTCACATCTTTACATTGTCCCTAGGGGTCTGTGTGAGTGTGTGGCCCTGTGACAGACTGGAAACCTTTTTGGGATCTACCCACCTTCTCCCAGCTGCAGCTGGGACAGGCTCCAGCAACCCCATGACCCTGGCAGGGATTTAGTGGGTTCTGAACATGGATGGATGGATGGATGGATACTTCAACTTGAAATGACAATAGTAGTTTCTGAGAGTGATTCTGATGTGAATGAGATGGTCCTCTAGGACTGGACATCATAGGGTTTCATTCAAACTCTCTAAAAAGGGCATTCGTTTGCTCTCCTGCCCTTCTTCCATAGAAGAACTACCCCAGCAGTTTGTTGAATTCCCCCTCCGTGACATCCAGGTGTCTTCTTGCTCGACGGCTGTGCACCCCCCCCCCCCCCCCCCCCCCCCCCCCCCGTTCCCTGTTAGCTCCGACAGCTCAGGCTGTGGTTAGGAGGCATTCCTGGGGCAAGCCCACAACCTTTGCTGTGATGCCTGTGCTAAAGTGTGGAACTCAGCGAGCCACTCTGATCCCCTGCGGTGCTGGCATGGTGAGTACCAAGACGTCCTGCTGGGCCTGTGGTGGTGCTGGTAACCTCGCATAAGCAGGGGGTTAAAAGAAAAAAAAATAAAAGAGGAAAAAGCTCAGCACTCAGAGCAGAATTCTCCCATAAATCTTTCAGACAACTGGAGATGTTGAACTGGAGGAAAGAAAATGAGAAGCTGAGGTGGTGTGTCTCTCCTGCAGGAGCTCCGCAAGGCCTTTAAATCCAAATTCCACTATAGAACCTGGGGTTTTCGAATCACCTTGAAACTGTTTTTTTTTTTTTTGTTGATAATTTTGGTTGCTAGCACTGTTTGCATAAAACAGTGAAAAACAACTTGAAAAACAACAGATTTTAATTGTCAGGAGAGGTCCATTGCTGGCATGCTTTCTGCAGCTGGTAAAAGTGGTGTCTCTCGTAAAATGGTTCATCTTTTTTGAGACTTTTATTCTTCTTTCCTGACTCTTTGAGCCATTTCACTGCTGGTTAAGGTCAGTTTTTGGAAACACAAGTCTGCAGCCAAACTCTTTTTTTTTTATCCCATGACAAGAATCATAAATTAAACATTACCTGGGTTTCACTCGTGTGACTGTCGGTGTAAAAATAACCGGGTTGGGTGCACAGTAGGCTGCCTGTGCACAGCTTTCTGTCTTTAATGACACGCTGCTGTGAAAGTACTCGCTGATCTTCTATCGGGAATTGTGCATGGGCTTTGTGGCAACATCAGGCTTTCTTTCTCCAACTCCCAGAGTGGCTCTGAGCTCATTTGGTTATACAAGTGCTCACAATTACCCAGAGATTTGGACACAGGGACACGGGATATTTCCATATCCCTGACGGATGTTATTTTAATTACTCTGAACTGCTTGACTTTGTGCTGTGGATTTACATGTTTTTTTCTTCCTGTGGATTAAAAAAAAGGCTTCTAGGACTTTGTTTTCTGTCTTTTGTTTATTGGCAAAACATGACAGAACCATGCAAAGCCTACCTTGCAGTTCAGGCTTTGGATTTCCATGAACCATTTTGAGTCAAAAAATCTGACCAAAAAAATGACAACTTTCAGGTTAAAAAAAAAATCATTTTCCTTTTGCATGGAGCCATCACAGATGCTGTACGTGTCTCTAATTCTCACAAACCTGGAGAACACAGAGCTGTTATCTCCAATCAGGCTCATTGTGAAGCCCTAATTATATTTGATTGGAGAGAAAGGACCCGCATGAGAGCAGAGAGGATAATTATAGCAGAATCTGCTGCTACACCGAAATACAAACAGAAGTGCATCAACACAGCTGAATAATTTAGGGGATAATGGGGAAGCGGGCGGCAGGTGTGAGGATTCAGATGCTTTGTAAAACACTTACAGGGAACAAATGTCTCCCATGTCGGTGCAGGTGAAAGGCGGCGCTCTCTCTCAGTGAGTTCTGTCCCTGCAAAGTGAGATGGATGGGGTTTGCTTCACCTGACTTCTTCAGGTGGAGGTAACGGTGTTGAATGATGGCGTAAAGAGTCGACTAAACCCTTATCCCACATCAGTTAGATTTAAAATTTAAAAAAAAACATCCATCTATTTTCAGAAGCCGCTGAATCCCTTTTGGGGGTCACAAGGTTGCTTTAGCTAACACCGTTTCAAGAAACGCTTTCTTATCAAGCTGGGATGCTAGAACCAATTTGGGAAACAAATGTGACTGACACACTTTCTGTTGGCGCTTTCTTTATGTAGAAGCTGCAACGTCCTAATGCAGGTAATTACTTGGATACAGCTGGAAAATGCACAATTTGTTTGCCATAAAATCTGGCTATACGTTTGTATCGGCCTAAAATTACTGCCACTGATGTGTAAAGCTATGATCATCCAGCGCATGTGACGCGCTAAAAATGGGTTCTTAACACACATTTAGCAATGTTCACAGTGGACAGTCAGGGAGGGGCTTTTTGCCACCTAGAAGAGGCTTGATGAGAAATATCATAGCGGTGCAAATGCCGTGAATCTCGCTCCAGCCCTTTTCTTTCACAGCTCACGTGTAGAATAGCTACGCATGAACATCAGTCTTTTGAAGTCTGAAATGCGTGTTTACATAGAGTTTTTTCATTGGAAGTGGCAGACTGAATGTGTGTTGAGTCAAGGGCGTTGTGAACGTATAGCTCAACATTTGCTGATGCAGCGGAATTGTAATGACAATTTGGGATAAGTTCCTGATAAGATATGTCGTTTTTGTTAGATTTAGCCAATCATAGGAGGACTCAGAAAGCAGACTTGTCTGGTCACAGATTGGCCAGATGATGGTTGTCTCAGATGCAGAACATCAATTTGGGTTTAACAAGAATGTTTTTCTAAGTCATTTTCCCATAAATCAGCTTTTTGAAAGAGGATTCTGGCTGTGGCAGCTGTGTTTGAGTGGTTGGGGATTATGTTGGGTTCTATTAAAAAAAAAAAAAAAAAAAGAATTCCCCTTTCTTTATTTTATGTTTGACACTATATCTTCATGAAGGGAAAAGCATCCAAATGTATCTTTTAATTTTTTTCTATGCTTATTTCAATGACTTTCCTCGCAATTTCCTTCTCGTTACACAACCTATTTGACAAATGCATACAGGAATCTACTGAGTTTTGGCGCTGGAGAGGGCTTTGCAAACTATTGAAAGGAAGAAAGAAAATCATCATGGAAAGAGAAAATGTGGCAATTGAGCTAAATCCCCTGCAGGGGAAAACTCCATGCTGACACGGCGCTGGCTGGATTTTCAAACCAGATGACAGAAAATATAATCTTCATCCAGATTTTTGTGTTTGATTTCCAGATGAATCACATAAATCTTTCACCAAGGTTCCTGTAAACAGTGACTGATTATTGGTTGTTATACACGAGGAAGTGATTCATCTTTAAAAGTATTCTAAGCAGCTGGTAAAGTTAATGCACTAAGTGACTTTTTATGTGCAAAAAAACTCAATTCAGTTCCATTTTATTTATATAGCCCCAAATCACAACCATAGCCATCTCAATGGGCTTCACACCGGTATTTCTGCAAAAAAATAAAACATTTTGTATGCAAATTAGACTTGAGTTGTTCATGCAGGAGCAGCTCCAGGAGTAAAATAGGATGTGTAATTGCACAAGAACCCCAAATTCACCTTTCAGTGAGGATGATATCAGAAATAAAATGATCTTAAATGTAAAAATGGAATTGTATCAATGTAGCTATTACTTTTTCTCAGTTTCTGACAGGTATTTATATAAGATCAGTATGCTAGGCACGCCAAATAAAGCACTGCAGAGACAGTAGAAGTGTTTAAGAAGAAAGTTTCTGATTTTTCCAGAACAGTCACAGCAGGGGTGTTCAAGCTTTTTTGCAAAGAGGATCAGATTTGGTGAGGTAAAAATGTGTGAGGGCCAACCAATTGGCAGGCATTCTTTGAACTCTTATAATGATGTAACATGCAAATGAACGCTTTAATAAAGCATTTTTTGCTGTGAGATACTTTCATTTCTAAACAGAACAGAAATAGATCTGATTACATTTTTATTCAAAGTCCTGTTAATTTCAGATTGGATGATCAATAATATAATACAGAAAAAGTCTGGAAAAAAAAACTATTGTCGACATTAAATCTGGATTCATGTGATATGTGGCATTTTATTTACTGCATAACACAGGGATTTTCTGATGAGGTCCTGCCGCCCTGCAGAAACTATGTCCCAGAAAAGGACACTGTTTTCTTTCTTTCTTTTTTTTGGCATCATTATAATTGAAAGACATCTGGGAAAGGTTTTACAATAGATCAAAAGATGATTGGAATGGGACTTCAAGGCTCAATGGGTAAAGTAGCCACAGTTTAAGGCTCATAACATTATTTTGCCAATCACAAACAAGAAATCACAGCACTTAAAAAGTTCTAGAGGCTGAATATTATTGATTTCATGACAGTTACGTGGGGGCTGTTAGGAAAATGAAAACGGACTGCATTTGGCCCACGGGCCGGGCTTTGGACATGCCTGATCTCCAGCATCACTGCTCATGGCAGTTTCCACGCTTGCGTAACAACTTGCAGGTGGCACCGGCGCCGTGCGCGCTGCTTTCCTACGAACCGAACCGGTTATTTGGGTGGAAAGTCCTGCATAAATAAAAGGGGACCAAATGACACCCTCCCCTCCTCTCCCCTCCCCTCCCCTCCCCTCCCCAGAGGAGAGCAGGCGCTGCGTCCGGAGCGCGGCGCGGCGCGGCGCGGCGCGACGCGGCGTGGACGCGTCCCAGCTCCCTCCTCCTCCTTCCTCCGAGCCTGCCATAAGCTCTCTCCCTCTCTCCCTCTCTCTTTCTTAAATTGACACCGGGTCTGGGCTCGCAACATGACAACAGAAAAGCCTTCCTGCGCTCCGCGTTGCCGGGCTGTCCTCCACCCGGATCACTCCAAACTCAAATAAGCAGCCGTTCAGAGGGGAAAAGGCAAAGAAAGAAAGAAAAGAAGGAAAGGGATCGCCCGGGGTTCTGTCAGCAGGGCGCTCAAAGGGAATAACAAGAGACATTTATGCCAAACGTGTCTGTTCTCCGGTGCGCCGTAGATCCCCCGAAAGTGGTGCAGTAGAACTACAAAGTTACCATGTATCTGCACGCTTTGATACGAGCAAGCCTGGGATTTGTGGGCTTCTGCTTGGTCGCTTTTGTCCAGCAGACCGCTTCAGGAAGTAAAACCACTCAAGGTAGGTTTTTTTTCAATTAAAAGATGTAAAAAAAAAAAAAAAAGAAAGAAAGAAAGCTTCAAATGTTTATTTAAATGCATTTTGAAATATTTGATCCATTCCCTTTCATTTTGGCTCAAACGCACGCTCTCCTTTGTGCCAGTGCTTTATTCCAATTATTTCACAGCCTTTTTCCTGGAGTGTCAGCATGCAAAGTTGCTCATAGAAAAGGCTGAAATGAAGTTTCCTGTGAGTCTGCCCTTGTTGGAGACTGTGGCCGTGGCCTTTGATCTGCAGGCAAACAGTTATGTTTCATAGCCAGTCCTGCAGGTAATTGGAAGGAGACTGCCAGGAGGTATTTGTCACAACCTGACAAGTATTTGACACCAGCCTGTAACAGTCCTGGAGGAGTGTCTCTGTGTCAGACTCTGCAACCATACAGTCCTGTCCTGCCAAGCTGGCCGCCCTCTGATGTCCTCTCATCTTGTGAGAATTCATCCAGAGCAGAGTAACCTTTCAGGAATGAGAGAGGTCCACTCAGCCGCCTCCCACCATCACTTTTCCCGCAAGCCAGAAAGTATTTGCATGCAAAGACGCATCATGGTCTGTGTGTGTCAATTGTGGTTGGTGATGTTTCACCAAAAAAAAAAAAAAAAAAAAGATATCTGTGGGGAGGCCGACAAGGCAAAAAGAAAGAGTGAGAAAAAAAGGGGGCGGGTAACTGTTTTGCATCCTGGGTGGTCTGCCCCCACTTGTGGGAAAACTCAATATTTACATTTTGCAATTAGAACTACTTTTTTTTCTCACTTTATTTTCCACAACATCGATTACACACTTCCTTGTGGTGCGGAATGCTGCAGCGTGTGACACGCTCGGTAATGCCATGCACCTGTTTGTTGAAGCCTTGGTGGACAATGTTCCTGTTTATCAGTGACGCATTTGCCTGTGTTTGTCCTTGTACTTTGGGGGAGACTTTTCCCTGTCGGGCTGAAATGCCAAAATGTGTTCGGAAGTTGGTGGCAACTCTGGTGCTCTGACAAGCCTGCAAGATGGAGTTTATTTTGAAAAAAAAAAAATAAAATAAAATGTGCAAAGTAAAGAAACATGGGATGAACGATGGCAGAGAAAGGGGACAGTTTTTCAGCTGAATATTTATTCAATACAGATGTTGTCTTTCATCAATGTCAGTCTAATCAAGGCACTGCATTCTGGCACTAGTCATTGCTCAAAAAAGGCAGAGTATGGGATGGATGGAGGGAAGGGAATGACAAAGAAGGGAAAAATGAGTGCGGCGAATCAGGAGAAATGAATTGCACAGAGGGAGAGATACAGCGAGCAGCTACAAGTGAGGAGAAAATGAAAGAAGGGAGCCGCATACGTCATGGCAAATCACTTTCCTCCAGGCAGAGTCAGGAGCTCTGTCTCTGTCTCTTCCTCCGAACAGAGTCAGGAACTCTTTGCTAATACACCGGCACCAAGGCAACGGTTGGTGCTGGGCTGACATGCTGCTGTGGCTGGTTGTGTTGGTGTAACCTCTGCTCTGGGGCCTGGGGGTCTAAAGACGCAGGGCCGCTGAAACGGGGAGGAAGGCCACTTTGGAGCCCTGACACACTGTGGGAACCAAGTAGCCTCGGCAATATGAGGCCCAAGTGATGGGGAGGCTTACCTTGAGATGCTGACTGAGTCTCCTCTAAGGAACTGATGGAAAGAGAAGAAGAAATCCCCCAACCCTCAGTCACTTACTCACCCCTCTTCTCTTGCTTTGTTTGCTTTGTCCCTGCTTCCTTTCCTTGGCATTTAATGAAGTAGCTGCAGTTTTTCTTTGTCAGCCACAGGCGACGACTGCATTAAACCCCCTGTTGGAGTTCCCTGGGAGCCAATGTGCTAATTGTATTTTTACCACACACACAAAAAAAAAAGATGAGCACAGTTCCCTTTACCTCTTTTTTTGTCTCTTTATTATTTCTTGGCATAAAAAGTTGCAGTTCTAAACAAAGAAGGCTTTGTACAGTCTCAAACAAAAGTTTAGAAAACATTTATTGAACGGATGACGCATCAATCTTTGTTAATCATCATCAAATGCAAAAAATAAACTTTGTTTTACGTGAAAATCAATAAAAACATTGCATACATCTAAACAAAACCTGCCAAACAGCTTTCTTTAAATTTGAATATTGTGTCATATATTTTTAACTAAATTAATTCACATTTTTTGATTTTAGGGAAGTTCACTTATTATTTTCCTGTTTTTAGCTACTGAGTAATCCACTTCTAATGTATTTTTTATGTGTTATTTGTTATTTTTAGTTGTAAGTTTTTACCAATTGGTTGTTTTAATGTGCGAGTGTTCATTGTATTTCTGAATACAGAATGTGACAATGACAATAAAGATCTGTCTTAAAAAGTCAAAGAAGCTTTAAAATAAATTAAATGTATTTTTAGAGCCATTTTTAGAGAAGTCAAATGCTGAAATATAGGCTTTAAATTGAAAACATATTAACAGTAAATGAGCCTGTTTTCATTTAAAATTAACTTTTTATTAAGCTTAAAATCAAAGTGCAGCAACTGTGTCATTTTTAGGACAGGTCCATGTCTGCAGCTACAACCAGTAACCTATTCTGAATGTTTGATGTTCGTTCGTGAGATCTGATAGTGGGCAAAACAGCCCAAAACATGAGTTATTTTTGTTTCTATAACATAAAAAACACAAAAAGTGTCATTTTAAAAATAACACATCCTTATCAGGAAGTGAAAACAACAATTATGCTCACAAAATCTAGTTTTGCTTTTTAAATATAATTCAATGCTTCTGAGACTTTGCAGAGGCTCAAGCCCCGCCTCCTGTGTCCAAATTTGGTACAAACCAGGAAGTTCCACATGTTGCAGTTCCCTAAAAGACCACTGGTGGCAGGTTGAAGAAAAGAGCAATTTTCTATTGTTTTTATACTAAATAAATTTGATAAACACAAAAAGAATGTATTCGTTGTCGCGTTCAAAGTTTTATGTCATAAAGGTTGCTCTATGTCTTATTCACAACTGTTTGTGAGGGGATAAAAAAAGTCGTCTTGATTGTTTTTAGCTCTGTTTTTAGCTTTGTGCATTTGTTGGGGTCTTTTATTTGGAAGACTAGCCAACCCTTCAAACTTTGCTTTCTCTCATCCTATTTCCATTTCTCAAAACCTAACCCTGCTAAGATGGGCGGAGTAAACTTCGGCATGCGTTTGCCCCACTACAGGTTTTAATGTCACCATTCAAAACGGCGGATGTCAAAGATTATTGAAATACTCTACCTTTAGATTTATCAAGTTCTGTCTGCACAAATTCTCTGGAAAGGAAACAGAAGCTGAAATATCTAAATTGAACTTTGCACTGTTGGTGTCTGCTTGTGGTGCTTCAGTTTTGATCTTTTAACATCCTCAGCAGGTCTAGATGCAGATCTCCACAGCTGTTACATCTTGCAGATGCAGTTGGACAGTGTTTGTCACTTGCTAATTGCTTGTGTGATCTACATCAAAAGCTTCTTCATTGTTTGATTTGAACTTGAAATTTAGCACTGGAATGGAGCAACATTCTCTGGAGGACACAGTCCTGTCCTCTGGTGGTGATAAAAGAAGCGAAGCCTTTTTTAATTGGCCGGCGATTGTCCTGTATAGATTGCTCCAGCAACAGTTTGTCTGCAACAGCACTGAGATCAGCGCGTGAGCTGAACCGTTGGCCCACTTTTCTTAAAATTCGCAAGATGCAGTGTTACGACTGAATCGTAAGACATAAATGGGGATATGAAACCGGTTTTAGCACTTAAAAAACACTTTGATATGCACAGGGAACATCAATGCAATGAGCAGGGAAGACAGCGCTGCAGCGACAGATCTGGACGTGACCTGAAGCCCAGAGAAAGACTCTCCCAAACCCCTCTATGGCAGATCTTTTATCCCAGGAACACACTCAGACGACCGGAACAGCAGCCAGAGCATCAATCCTACAACACGGCGTAATACTGTTTCATCAGCCCACTTATGTAATTGCCGGTTAAATTCTTAGGTGTGTTAAATATTTGAAGCACAAAGCATTTAAGTGTCCTTCACCCTTGAGCATTTTCCATCCATCAAACTTGTTTCCTGACTGTGAGATCTGACCACTTTTCTAGCTGATGTCACATCTGTCCAGGTCACCTGCATCTGCACTGCCTGCTCCAAGAAGGTCATCGGGATGCTACTCAACACGTCCCTTTAGAAGGTCTTTTCAGTTTAGTTCAATTAAAGTTTTTCAGAAGGGTGACAGTGACAAAGCCAGACCCCTTTGCCAAGGTCACCTGACTCCCAGTCTGAGCACATTTCCCTTTTTTTTTTTTTTGGAAAAGGTGGACTCTTTCTGGAGTGGCAAAACGTAGAAATAACTATTTCCTTTAGAGAGGTGGTTATTTTTTTAAAAAAAGAGGACAGTTAAGTGAAGCACTTTCAGATATAAAGAAGAATGCTGTAAATTCATATTTGACATGGTTTCACTGTTCTGCAAAAAATGAGCCCACTATTGTGGCTTCATTATTTCACAGATTTATTTGATGTTAGCTAAAGTTTAGGACTTTGAGATTAAACATATTGCATCTCCAGAATTGTGTACAAAGAATGTACATTTGTGGTCAAGCAGTGAGTGCTGTCATATTTGGTCTTTCATGCAGCTTTTATGGCTGAGTTGAATTCTGCAAATGCACACATCTCTTTTTCCTGTCTCCTTTTGAATCTCTTGAGTCTGTTCCTCTTTGATCCGAGACTTTAGCCTACAGGGTCACAAAAGTGAGCATCGGAAAAAAAAGATAGGAGGATTTTTTTTTGGGAGAATTCAGGACACATTCCTGTTTCCTTGTGGTAGAGCCATTATCTGACTTGCATAGTTCCTGACCCATATGACCTTGATTAACATCTGCTGTTTGTGCCTGGTTATGTGACTTTCCTTTACCTGTTTGATCCTTTTACTTAGCTTATTTATGATTTGAAGTGCTGATCCCCTCCCCTGATTTTAAAGTGGATAGCTTGTCACATGACCTGGATGGTTCCTATCCTGTATGTTCAGTTCTTGTACTGTGTCTATGTCCTGACTGTCACTATGGCCACATTAATTTAACTTTATTTTAGACTCATCGGGGTGTGTGTGTTTTTTTAGGGGGAGGTTACTGCAAATATATGTTCTTATGGTTTATTTGTTGATTTTGTTGTTTTATTTCAGTTATTATGTTCATTTGTCAGGTTCTCTAGTGCTGTTCTACTCACTTTGAAGGGATGCCACTTTTGTATTATTGATTAAAGTGATGGGACTCATTTTAAATATAGGAATTGAAATAGAATTTTTATTAGTAAAAGGGTACTGCTGAATGTAGATATGTAACTCTGAGAACTTGTATGGGCTGTCACTGTTGTCAAACCTCAGGGTCAACCCCTATGAACGTGTCATGGAAAGTGAACTTTGCTTTTCTCCTCAGTCCTGACCTTCTTCTGCAGTTACACAGAGGACAGGAGAAAGAAGGTCAAGTGCAGGGCCTTCTGTAAATATGGGCAGATACAAAGATTTGTCATTTCAATAACACTTTAGAATTTATCTTTTATTGCAATCACTGATTCAGATGAAGTAGTACTAGAGTCTGTTCTTTGGTATAGACTGTAGATCTATTTTATAGGCAAACAAAAAGCATAATGTACTTTTCGGATTCTAAGTCGATGCGGAGTATAAGTCGCAGATGCAAATTATAAAGAGAAAAATGAAATCATAAATATCCATTGCATAAAGAACATGCTAACAAATTAATGAAACTCTTTAAATCGCTTCAAATCACTAAATACACTGAATTCTTCATTATCCGTGTTGCTTTTAAACAACTCCGCCAAGGCCAGCTCTTCTTCTGCATTTTTGTCAGTAAAAAGATACTGATACTCACACCTACAGTACCCTCTAGTGGCTGTTGCTATATATTGTTTTAGAAAATCACATAGAAGTTGGATCTGAGTATAAATTGTACCCACGCCCAAATTATGCAAAAAAAAAAAAAAAAAAAAAAACATGACTTATTCTCAGAAAAAATACAGTAATTGTTTTGTGCTTTAGGTTGTAAATTGCAGTCTGCAATAATTATTTAATGAATTCATTGAATAATTCATTTTCAGATTATTTGCTAAAAATAAACTGGATATTTGTATTCAGTCTGCTTGTGTATTTGCCTTCCGATTGCACGCAAGTATACACAACTGTATTTTATTCAGGTATGGAGACAGGCACAGGGAAACCCAGACCCAGGGCTGCCCTGTAGCTACATAGTTAGGTAGTAACGAGGAAGGTCTCGCCTAAGGACCCACACATTTGTAATTGGGAGGCAGCAATTGCCTTTTTGACACACCATCCGGTAGCCATGGAGGTTTTAAGATATGTTAAAAGGTATTAGCAACCGGACTTTTTTTTTTTTTTTTTACATGCATCGGTGGCCACCAAGGCACATTTGGAGGTTGCATGGTGGCTTACCAGCGGGTGGTAGGAAGGCAGTGGATAGCAAACAGCAGATCAGATAATTGACTTACAGGAGGATTTCTAAGGTCCCCAAAATCCCCCGATGATCGGACGATTTCAGACTGCCACCCTCCTGCCACCCCCCTGCTCCTGTGCTGCCGCCCCACTGCCACTGTCTGATTGTTAGAAATCGTGCAGTAGCAGCGCGGGGAACTTGGCTTGGACGATGGCTGTTGACATTAGCTGGGGGAGCGGCGATGACCAGATGTCAATCTGGCAGCATCATTGATGCTGGACAAAACTCATAATGGTGTTGATAGCACCACAGCAACTTTGATACCTACATATTGACAATGTGCGGTTGACACTGAGAAGAATATGAAGATGACAAAATATTGTGTTTCTTCTGCCACCCCATTGCGTGGTGGCAGTTGTAAATGTATGTAGCATAACTTATTGTTCTTCTTTAAAATAATTGAAAATCATAAGCTTGTGTGTTTCTTCCTCCTCGCTGTCTGCAGCAGCAGGAAGTGTGGTTCAGAATGTGTAGTTCTTCTTTTGACAGAACTATAGGTAGTATGAGCCTCACAATGGCCCCCGGTCTCCTGGTGGTGACTGAACAGCTTCATTTTTCCACTCTGCACACACACTCTGAAGCAACCACCATATTACAAGTGGTGCTCCGGTAAAACTGTCCATGCTGTTACAAAGTGGCTGAGAGAGCAGTAAGGTTATTATCTTGGTGTTACTGAGGTGTTGAAAACACTTGATACACTTTTTTCCCAGAGCAGTGTAGCACTGAGTGATTTTTAGCATGAACGTTAACGAGTGCTCTTCATGTCCTAAAACGACACTTCATCACATCATAGTTTGATAGTAACCAAAATGAAGGATTTTGGATCACTGTGTCTGCTTTTTTTTTTTTTTAAACAATTTCTAAGCTACCATTTGAAAGAAATGCTTTTTGGTAAAAACATTTTACAATTTGTCTGAAGGTAGACGTGCTACCAAGAGAGAAGCATATTTACAGACAGACGTAAAGTCAAATCTGTCTGGAGGTGATTTAGTGGGGCTTCGTTCTGGACAGTTGCTCACTTTCATCTTGGCCGCTGGAATGCAAAACCGAGACGCTTTCCTCTTTGCAGCGGAGTGTCAAAGATTCTGGCCTTAAAAAATTTGCCCACTCAAGGTTTTCCAATTCAGATTTTAATAGGTGCATTTAAGACATGCTTTTCTTGCCTTTTTTCTTATAGTTTTTGACATACCTTCAAGAAATGCATTGTTTGGCAAAAAAAAAAAAAAAATCCTGAAATGATTAAACTAGTCTTTTTAAATACACAGTTCTCATGTTATTTGTCATTTTGACTTCTTTTGAAGGTTTCCAAAACAAATGTCGCTTTTTGTTGATTGCTGCATGCAAAGTAAGACCAAAGCAAAGTCAAATAATAATAATTAGTTGACAGTTGCAACGGGGATGTTTTTTTTCCAATTTGCCTCCACTGTTTAAACCAGTGGTCTGCAACTTTTAACACTTAAAGAGCCATTCGTGTCAATTACTCACTGACCACAACCCACTGGGAGCCAAAGTCCTATTTTTTCTTTTTTTTTTAGAAATAAGAAACTGATTTGTATTTATTCTATTGTTACTAAATATAAATAATGTTTTGTTTTTTTGGCATTAAGAAAACATGTACATAAAAAAATTGCCCTGTTTTTCAAATATGAAGTATTTTCTAACTTTTGACGGACATTCATATGATTTCAAATGTAATAGTAGACAGTGTAATGTCATCGATGATTAAAGAAGTTTATTTTACTGTTGTTGGTGTATCTCAGCCAGAGATTCATAAATTTAACAAACTACAATTAAATCAGAACTAATTAAGTGACCCTTACTTTATTTTTTAAACTTTATGGCACACTTAATACCTTTGAATTTGCTCAAAATAGATAATCTGGTGCCCATTGAGTAGGAATTCTTGTTGGGCTCACTGACCTCCAATTAATTTTCTGTGGTACACACAAAAATCTGTCAAAATGTTTTAGTCTGATTTTGTTAAGCTACAAAGCTGATCCGCTTGATGGATTGTTGGAGCACTGTGATGATAATGATCAAGAGCCTCGCAGACTTAGACATTACTTTACTATCTATGTTTTTTTTTTTTTTTTACTTTGCTACTTACTTTTCACTTTGCAGTTAATTTTTGAAATCAAAACTTTCTATTTTTTTTTTAACAAGGGAGCCACAATGGGGAGGCAGACCCCTGGTTTAAACTACAATTTCATAAACAAAAGTACGGTCTTACCATGAAATTTTAAGAGTTTGTTTTTGTTTTGTTTTTCTTATCTTTTTCCTTGTTTTGTCTTGAGTTATGCTCAGTTTTTTCTAAAGTTAAAGCACACCAATTTTAAGTTTCCAATTATTCAGCTGTTTCTGTTTTATGGACAGTTAATCTTATCTCTGCCAGATTTTCACCCTCCTCTCAAGTCACGTTTAGTTACTTGCTTTATTATATTTACGTTTTTGTTTTTCGTTTTAGATAAAAAATTCTGCCATTAAGCTGCATTTGGGGCCTAGACAACGCCCCTCGCCAGCAAAAATGACAGTGGCTGAAGAGTTCAGTTTGTTAAGTGCAGGATTGGCACATAAACCTGGATTAAATTCCCAAAGGGCTTGATGAGCTGAATCCAGTGTGGGTCCTTAGGCAAGACCCTTCTAACTCTAACTATGTAAGGGCCCCTGGTTTGGGTTTCCCTGTGCCGGTCCCCAGCCCGGATCAAATACAGGGGTATGTCAGAGAGGGCATAAAAATCCTTCTGCCAAACCAAATGTGCAGCTCAGTCAAAGCTGATTTGCTGAGGGAACATGCCGATGGGGTGAACAAACAAACAACACACCTCCCCAACAAAATACTTAGCTAAAGAGGCACCTGACCATAGAGAGCTAGCCTTTTCTCCAGTCTATGGATTCTAAGTTGAGTTTGTTGAAACATTTGAGGAGGTCAAAACCTTTGCTTTTTACAAGAAGCTTGCAAAATTAAACTGACTGCAGCTAAAAGCTGGCATACAGCACAGGTTCTGTAAATACGTGTGAATTAAGGCCAGCTTGGAAGAAATGTTAGCTCGTTTCGCCAAACTCTGACCAGTGGTTAGCCACACGTGTTTACCTAAATTAAGGCAAAATAAGGGCTGGCAACGACTAAGAGCTGAAAAAGCTTGAACTCTGAACATTGAATTGTTGTTCTTAGACTTTTGTTTAATTTTTGTACAAATTAAGCAAACAAGTTCATTTAAGATTTAGAGGTTCACTCAGATGAGCCAATCTAGCTAACCTTGTTTACAGTTTTTATGCTAAGCCAGCCTAGCTTCCTTGTGGAGAGCAAACATTTCTCAACATGTTTATAGTCTCCTGGAAGTGGTTAGTTTTTCACTCTGTAGTGTGCTTTGTTTGTCAGAGTTCAATCAAAAACTCTGGTTTTCTTTTACCTCCTATTCAAATTCAATGTCTGCCTCCTCTGCTCATTTGCACGCACATGCAGAACGTGAACTTTTAGTCTCTTTTTCAGGTTTTATGTAGGCTGTACAAATGTCAGATTAGAGCCAAACAAAAGCACAAGTGGCAGATGCAGCAGGTTCCCAGCTTATGGCCAGCTCAGGGGAATCTATCAGCTATCGAAACTTGTCTGTCATGGCATCTTTTCTTCCTTCCATGAGCAGAAAAATCGCTTCATCAGCAGATGGGGAGACCCTTGTGACCGCTATAGGCTTAGCTGTAGCTACAGGAGTGGGAACATGTAGTTTCTTGAGAATCTCAGCACAGTTCCTTCAACTAAGTTTGAGATAAAAAAAAAAAAAGGGGGGGGGGGGGGGGAGACTCAACCTATACATCTATAAGAGCAGATCATCTTGTTTGGGACTTGTTTATTTTTCTTTAATCTGAACAATATGTCCCAAATGAGGTGTTGCTCTTTTCAAATAGTGGCATTGGTTAAAACTTTTAAGTGGTTAAAACAGTCTTCTTTCTTCTTCTCTTTGCCTCTCACCCTGTCAGTAGCCTTTGTTCTCTTCACAGATGCAGCGCTGTGCTGACAACATCTCAGCTGGTTTCAGGGGAGTATCGAGTCAGTGCATTTTAAGACCCCCCCATTTTTGGACTCACCTTTGGAGCCCCCTTCACAAGTGCTGATGGCTTACTCAGCCTCCCTCAGCAAGCTGCAGCGATGCATAGATCATTAATCCTTTAAAACCCCCCTCTCCGCCATCTGAGCACCTACATTTATTTATGTGTTGCACCGCTTTCTTTGGGCATTGAAAGATTTCAAAAAAGAAATCAAAAGGAGGCTGTCATCTCAGTGTCTGATCTCTCCGAAGCGATGCCGCGCCATCCTTCCTCCCCTTTCACCCTCTTTCTCGGTCTCCTCTGTGACCTCCAGGCTGAATAATGGGGCTGCGTCTGTCTTTGGTAGTTTGGTGGGGTCAGAGAGGGACGTCATTAGGCTGGTCTGTGGTTTTCAGCGTTGTCAGAGGGGGGTTGGGGGTCAGAGAGAGCCTTGTTTACAGACTGTGTGTGTTTACATTCCTCATGGTGAGCTCCAGTTTTAGAGACGGCTGGAAGTGAAAGGAAATGCTCTTATTCTGCTTAGTAATGGAAAAAATACTGCACAGTAAATGAACTAATCAATCACAGAAACATGATTTAAAATATATTTTTTTATTAATAATTGAAATTGTCTTGTAAGTTTTCCCAGTGCATTGTGGGTAAAAAGGACCATAAACAAATCTAATTGATTGAACAATTGAACAACCATGTGGGAAAAACTAAACTGTGTTGTTTTTATCTCATCAGTTTTATGCAATTTAAAAAAAAAGAACATTAAAACCTAAAAAAGAAAAGCCTAATAAAGCTAAAAAACATTATTTATTTATGATTAACTATTTCTGCACTTTATTGTTTTTATTTGCATTAAAATAATTTCTTTAACCTAAATGAGAGAAGGTCAAATGTTAGTCTGTACATGGGAAAATAGATTAAAAAAAAAAATTCAATAAAGACTTGCTCTCACAACATGCTAAACTTGCTTGATTCGTCTTTTAAGCAAGTCTGACAAAATAATTTAAAATAACTTCAAACTAGACTCTACCGTTAAGACTTTTGACAGTCATGGTGTTGCTGTTTATCTGTAAAGAAGTGAATTTAAAAATGCATAAATCTTAACTGGCTTTCAATATTCTGTGTTTGCTCGTTGCCTTGGTTACCCTGGATTCATGGAAGAATGGATGTTATCTTGTCCACATTTAAGTTTTCTCCAGGTTTTGAGTGAAGAGACATTTACTCTATTAGTTTGAATATGTAAGAGATTATGCCCAATGAAGGGTCCAGTATCAGAAATTAATGGAGGTTTTGACCAGAACTTCTTTAATAGATGCCTATCAATTTATAATGGACACCCTGCAGCCAATCAGAATCAAGGATTTTCCCAGACCATGGTCTAGGAGTTAATATCTGATAAAGTTGGGCTTTCAGTGACAATTTGAGAGAAAAGTCATTTTTTAAGGTGGCCCGAAGAAAAAAAATCACTACATATGCCATTTATTCCATGCCATTCTGATTCATTACTCTTGCTTTGCACTTTTATCACTCATAGGCAAATTTAGTATAAAACTGAACCAAAAACCTGTTTCATTCTTTATGTGCAGTTCACTTCACATGAATGAATGAATGAATGAATAAATGAATGAAATGAATTTATTTCAGTGCCTAATTTGGTTGAGTCTGAAGATGAGACAGAGTTTAATTACTCAAAGTCTAAAAAGAAATTTAAAGCTTTAGAAGCAATTTAAATTTAAACACAGAAACCCCAGTGCCTTCCTGAAGCGATCAAAAAGTCTCTTTAATTTACTTTTTAATATAAAAAAACTACAGTTGACTAGCCTAATGTTTAAAAATAAACTGATTATCATATGTGTGAGAAATAAATACAAAGACATTTAGGGATTTTTAGAGGTTTAGAGGTTTTTATTTCAAAAATACAAGTAAATTCAAGTATTGTAACTGATGGAGGCCAAGAGTAACAATATTTTTAAGACAATCTTAATAAGGAAAGCTAAATATGTAATTTAGACTTTTATAGGTAATTAACCTTTAGGAGTGTTTTTTTTTTGCAAACAAATGAGACACATTAAGGGCAAAACTAACTAAAACAAATGGAGTTTGTTTATTTCTTAGAGATATGCCCAAAATACCAGAACTTTAAAATTCTTCACTGATGAGATCGTACACTTTGGGAAAGGACGTTTTCTTTTTCTGCAGCAGCTTTCTCCAGTTTTGTTTTAGATGTATTAATGATTACATTGACCCCATAATAATTACATGCACATTATTTGCTGATGCAAACTTCCTTTGTGTAATTTAAAAGTAATTAAGGTCAGTAGATGATTAATGACGGTGATTTTACAAACATTTTGTTTGTTTTTTGCTTTTGAAATTATTTAGCACGGTATAGAAGTATGCAAACCAGACCTGGTCTCCTCAATTTTCTTAATTTTTCTTGTTTTGTAATTACAATGCAGGAAAAAATCATGTCATTTAAAATAAATGAATTGGCTAATTAAATAATCATAATTATGTTTACCCAAACAGAAGGTAAAAGACTCCTAATTAGTGTAAAAAAAAAAAGCAAAAAGCAGACAGACAAAAGAAGCCAGAATCAAAAATCTTGAAGGTCTGCTTTATGGGAAACGCAGAAACACATTTATGTTGAAATCCAAGACAAGTACATGTTTTATTTGGAATCTGAATGTGTTACATTTACATTTAGGGGAATAAGGAAGATGCTTTTTCTTTTTGAGGGCAGCTTCATACTTTCTGGTTCCAACCCGAAGTTCTACCGGCGGCACACAAGAATATCAATCTTGTGTTTTGGCGCCACACCAGTGAGTGATTTACAAACCAGCAGAAGCAGTAAAAAATCTGAGCGTGTAAAAATGTAGGAAGTGCAGCGAGTTTGTGATTATGTTCAGATCTCTTGGTTTTTACGGCGAGAAAAATAAAGTTGTTGGTTAAATAAATCATTTTCTGTGGATCTTGTAGTTGTTGGTGAAAAGACAGACTCTGCAAGATTTGTTTCAGTTTTATAGATCTTCCTTTTGTATTTGTAAGATGAGTTCTGCAGATGCAACGTTTAGTCCAGTTTAAATAGTTAAAAACGAAAAACTAAACTAAAACATGTATTTTTCCTAAAGAAAACCACTTTTAAGACAAAGATGATTTCTTCTCTGTGCTGTTGATAGCTTTAGTTAAGTTTCAAAGGTGACCCCAGTGAACCTGTGACCCCTTCTGTGGTCACAGGGTTGCAGGGGTCAGCAGTGAGGCTGGAGCCTATCCTGTTGGGTGAAAGTGGGGTACACCCTGAATGATTTTGCCTGTCTATTTCAGAGTTACACACTCAAATTCACACCTAAAGACAATTCAGAGTCACCAATTAACCTATGAAGCATGTTTGGACTGTGAAAACCCACGCATGCACGGTGGGAACATGCTAACTCCACACGGAAAGGTCAAAGCATTCAAATCAGAGGCTTCTTGCCATGTTCATGAATGTTAAAATTGGTATCATCTTTGTAGATGAATATATTCTCCTTGATTAAGGTGGCAGAAATTATAGAAATAATGTTTGTGGGATGTAAAGAAATGAACAATCTCTCAGTGTTGTTTTACATTGCTGTTCCATACTTTTGGTCAGGAAAACAGCTGCACTCCCCCTTCGCTAAGCAACGTTGTTGCATTGGTCGACTGTAAAGTTTCCTCCAAGCTCTCAAATTTTGTGCTGTCATTTTGGGTAAAGTACTTCCAGTATTGACCATCAGGACTCCCCCTGCGATCTGGGAGTGGCTGGATTTTAATGTTGGTGTCCTCAGTCCTGAAGGTGTAATATGCTTGTGGAGCTCTAGATGTGCTCCCACTTTCATGCCATTTTCTTCTGCTCCATTCATTTTGCTTTTGAGCCTACAAGTGGCGTTTTTGTGTGCGTTTTTCTTACAATGACTGCACAACATCGTTTGTCTGCACGGTGGCCCTTCATTCCACACCTTTTGGCGCAGTCTTCAGTAGTTGTTACAGAAATTTAGCCGCTGTTATTTTTTCCTATTATTTTTATGCCTTCAAAATCATGCAGTTTTGTTTTCACCCCAGGAAATATTATAATAGCTTTATGTTTCAGTCACATGCATCCATAGAGGGTTGACCTGTACAGATGCTGTGGGTTCTTGGGTTGTCCGGGCCAGTGGAGGTCATAAAGAGGAGTTACTCCATCTTAAAGGGAGTGCACGTGTGTCTTGGAGTTCCCTTTACAATGAAAGTGGAACGTACCATTGTCAGGCGTGTGGTAAATGTACCATAAAGTATTTGGAAGAATAATGTAAGCTGCCCGCACCTATGATGTCTGGGTGATAGTATCTTACGGTGCCGCACTTTAGTCATCAGTATCGTGTGAGGACAAGCTACTTACTGACCACATGCAAATGCTGCACACATGGGCCGTACAAGTGATGCATACTGTAAGTGCCCAAAGGATGCCCGCACAAACTACGCTCTGAGTACTTAATTTTCTCATTTCTAACGCAAGGAGCATGCAGCGGGCACACACGTATCACTTGGACATCACTAATGGGCTCCTTATAAGGTGCGTAGGTTGAAAAAAGGAAAATTCTGAAAGACCCGCTTGCGTTTCACCAACTTCACCCTTACTTTTACATGTGTCCCCTGTTAAAAAAATGTGCATGAACATTTTTTTTTCTCTATGAGGTCACCAAGGTTACTAAAGGTCACTGAATTGAAACTGAGGTCACTAAAACTTTGGTATGCCAAGTTTTCACCCACAGATATCCAATGTGCACCTGTAAGGACAGTTGGGCCTGGGACTTTACTGTGTGCGTTGTCTCAACTGAATTCCGCTGACAACCTTGTCATGTTAGCATGCTGTACAGGTCGATAATACATCATTTTTACAATTTCAAAATTAAACGATAATGCAATAACGCAACCACCACCCCTCGCCTCCGAACCTGCACCTCATAGTGGTGAAAAACAAACATTCCCTCACAGTTTGCAATGAAACTTACATCTCATTTTCATCTTGAACGCATAGAATACAATTTCTCAACACATCTCATTTCGCACCGCGTCTCATAAATCTGTTTTTTTTTTTATTATCTTGGTTGTGACATTCTGAGTTCGACATTAATGTGAATGCGCTCCCTGTCAGTATTTGACTGAAGTGCCTGTCCGATCTGCTGAACTTTTTCTGAGCATTGGTAGTTAATAGCTGTTTCACAGCTTACACAGACAAGCATTCACTTTATACCTCCGTTTGACAGGAAACAACTAAAAATATCACACTTCGGCTGTAATTGCTGTGTTGCCGTCTTTATAGTTGGTCCCGTATCTGGCCACAGCGACCTCCAATGAATGTAATTGCTGTGTGCACAGGGGAGAGTGTCATGTCAGTTAGCTCTGGTTGTATAAATATAAGGTATACAGCTGGAATAGGTGCCACCCTTCCTGCATATAAAATATTCTCCGTGAGGCCAAAAAGCCATTAACAGTTGAAGGAACATATTAAGGACTAAGAAATTATTATTATTAAAAAAAAAAAGAACAAATGAACTTCTTGCTACTTTGACTCCTGAAAAAGTGACGCGAAGTGATCATTTCACAAATAAGAACTTTGACACAGGGAGGAAGTCGATCAGCTTCTTTTTACTCTCTTAGTATTACTCTATGGTTCACTTAATTACTGTAATAAGTGTTTTCCTTCTGGAGGTGGTCTGGAGGTCTGTGAGTCACAGTCTATTAAGGCCACACATGCTAAAGGAAAGGCACAACACCAGATGCTCGGCCTATGATCAAAATCACAGAGAGGGGCCATTCTTCATTCACGGAGCCCGAGCTGGAGCTACCTTGAGAAATGTTTTATAAATGACGCCAGGTGAGTGGACTCGCTCCTCATGTCTCCAGGCGCAGCGCGGCCCCTCTCTGTTGTGGTGCGAGCTCTGTGAAGTGCTCACAGAGGCGTCGACAGATTGAAGAAGTTGGTACAAAGAGTCTGTATGTGTTTGGGGGAGAGCTGGTCGAGGATGTTGATACAGGGACACCCCCCAACACGGCTCACAGAGCAGCGTTTGGGAGCACAGAAGCTGAGCATGTGAGATGAAACATGAAAAATACACCTTGATTATTTGACATGGAAAGGTTAGAAAAAAACAATAAAACTTTGGTGCAGAAACTCACATTTTACAGGCTGCATCGTTTGTGAAGGATTTACTTGACTTCCAGAGTGACCCAAACCAATTAAAATTCAGTATTTGATTTGATAAAACAAGGATTTAAATAATTTTTGGATGCACAAATCAATTCCTGCAAATGTATTAAACTTGAAAACATTTCACAACATTATTTAAAAGGAAAATACAAGAATTTATTAATTAGCGTTTTTATTTTGGACGAAGCATACCTCATAAAAACCTTCCTGTTTATTTCATTAACCATTTTTTGTTCTTTTACATTTCTTGATCGCAGGAAATGTGTCAACTTTAAATTCCAAATGTCAAAGTCATTCCTTTCAAAGTTTCCAAATGTTAAGCCTTACGAAGGGATCGTCCAGCAGACATGATCATCTACAAAGCAATATTTTACATTTTGTGGAAATGATAAAGGAATTGCAATATTAATAAAGGAAAGCGGCTGAAAACTTGTATATAAGCATTCAAAAAAAGACACATTTAGACACAGAAAATATTTCTTAATTTGTTGACATGTCCTGAAATTTAATTCCCTGTCAGCTTTGGATTATTTTAGGCTCCGACTAGGCAGGAACCCGAGGCTTTTGAAATTGTGATCACAGTGTTTGAAAGCTCAGGATCAGTCAGTGGTTACGATTCCTAAACATTTTAGAGTGTGTGTGAAGGATGAGTGTAAATATCCCAAATGGAAGCTGTGGATATTTTTATTCACAACTTTATAGAGGCTAGTTGGACAGCCAACAGTGCGGCCCTTTATTAGCTGAGAAGGGGATCTGGGCAGCAGCTCTGGTGAGATGCTAAATCCTGTGTAATGTTGACGTCTGCAATTCATCTCAACCTTTTTTTTCCTTCTTTTTTTTCTCATGTGTGGTGGGAGGCTGGCTGCTGTGCTGCCTCGGACAACCTAAAAATGAACTGTTACACAGAGCTGTGATGAATCTCTCCGTTACTCAGGTTTAGGGGTAGCTTTGAATCCTATCGGAGGTGAACACGGGACAATTTTTGCAAATCCAAGTTGCATCTTAGAGGTAAAATAGGTGTTTTATGTTTATCCGTTTAGCCCAGTAAAATCGGAATCTTAATAAAGTTAAAAAGACAAATTTTTTAAGAAATATAATCTTCCCAAGAAAGTTTTTCAAAAGCATAAAAATCTTAGTTTGAGACAATATGTCTTGTGACTCGAATTTTCCTAAAAAAGGATTTTCTCTTGCTCCATTGGCAAATATTTTGCTTACTTAAAGAAAATCTGTCAATTGGGAAAGAATGTTTGAGTTATTTCTAAGAGTCCTGTTAAAACTCTGTACCATGCCCCAAATTTAATCATTTATTTAAAATCTACTCCAATGAAAAACCTGTTTTTGGTGTTTTTAGCATGTGCTTTTCTGATGATGGAGGACATATATAGAGAGAATTATGCTGAGAATTTAATTGTTTTGAATTTCTATATTCAATTCAATTTAATTCAGGATCAGACATTAAAAATGGAGTTTGAAAAAGCTTGTAGTCGTGGCGTAGAAGCTACAATCGGCGAGTCACAAGCTCCCTGCTCCGCTCCATTCTGATGCATCCACTTGAAGACTACTAGGACCAGAGAGTTATGGGTGATGGGAAGAGGGGCAGGGTTTCTCTGCGCCAACAGTCCGGCCCAAAACTTAGAGGCGAATTTCTGATGAACTACTGCCATTCTGCAGAAACTGTGTCCTAGAAAACGGCACAGGTTTTTTGATTTTGGCTAAAAATAGCTTAATCATAATTAAAAAAACTATTGGGAACGCTTTTAAGTAGATCAAAAGATAATCAGAAAAAGACTTCAAACTGAAGTCAGCATCTTAAATCCTGTCTTTTTTGTGACATCACAGCTTAAAATCTAAATACTTTTCAAGGAACTTGAAAAATGAAATATTTGTATGTGCGTTACAGAAAGACGCAACACCAGATGGTCTATGATTGAGTCCACCTGCTTTCTAAATAAAAGTGTAATAATTTTTTGACCTTCATATTTTGAAACCTGCACAATCTCCGTATGCTGGTCGTTTTGTTCGACATGAGCTCAAAGAACAAACTACTGACAGTTCCAGACACAATGCCTTGCTTGGGAACATCACATGGGTCATTTGTGAAAAATGTGGTAAAGATAAAAGAGGTGCCGGTGTGTGTTTTCACAGAGCACGGCTGCTCTGCGCCTTCAGTCATTATGTAGTCCTTAACCCCATCCTGCTCCACCGCAACCCAAACTATAGTGTAAGTGTGGTTCAAGGACGGATAATTACAATACTTTCCTTTTTAATTATACACTTTTACAAACAGTGATCCCAAGAACACACTTTAATGGCATTGAACCCAACACCCTCCTGCCTCTGCCACAAGGAGCTAATGAAAATGAGGCATTTAATCTCCAGATGGCTTTAAAAATCATTTTTAGTTAATCTTTTATTTTTGATAATCATTCCTGATTAAAGGCGGTGTGGCACAAGCTCCAATCAAGGGATGTCTCCCCTCCAATCCGGCTATTTCTGTATCTGAAGCAAGGGTGATGGGATGGAAAAGGGGGCAGATTTGGGGCAAAGCAAACAGCATGGATCTCAACACTCAAAGTAAACATTGCCCTGTGTTTGAACTACACACTTTCGAACCTACAATTCTCCCACACACTCAGGCTCTTTCCTCTGAGTCTCATTCCTGCACACCCCCTTCAGTCAGTTAAATTACATTGCTTCTCCCAGGGCCCTCCCATAAATCAGGGAGGAAGCACACCTCTGACAAGGTCTCACCTCTGCAGCCAGCAGCCCCCTGCGGCGCCTCCGACTCACATGTAAGGCCCGTTTTAAAATAAAAAGAACCAAATTTCAAAGAAACTCTCCTAATCACTGTCCCTGACGACAAAGAGGTGATTTATCTCACTAATTTCGTGCAATTATATTAAATCCCTGCATTGTGCAACCTTTTTCCAGCAAGTTTTCTTTGCTGAGTAAGGCCACCCGATTATGCGTTCGGTATTCAGAAGTCTTGACGCACAGCAAATTTTCAAGTTTTAATGAGCGGATAATGGAGCGTGCGTCGAGTCTGTTCCAGAGTTGAGGACACATTCCTCATTATCCAGTAAAAATCCTTAGAATTCAATATTCCAAGAACACCAGTGGATCTAAAAACAAACTCCGGTCCGTTTGGGGGCTTTAATATCCTCAAGTGCTCGGACTGCAGAAGAGGTACAAAAGCAGCAATATTCAAAATGACACACTCCCTGGAGAAAACATTCAAAACATCTGAGTATTGCCTAACATGTCTTTCTTGTTGGCTTTTGCTGTTTTGACTTTGTTTATTCATCCTTGTCTCGAAGCCCCGACTTCATTTTCTGCTGCCTTAACTTGTTCCCAACGCCTTTGATTCCTCAACACAAAAGAATGAAAGACTGAGGAAAAAAAAAGAAAAAACACAATCTTCTCATCTTGGGCATGAGTCAATTACTGAAAAAGCATTACTGAACGCATTGCTCTCAGAGGATTGTCCCCTGGACTGAAGCAAAGAATGTATTGATTCTGACATGTTTATTTCTACGGTAAAGGCGCTGTGGGTTTCCAACAAGGCCGGCACATTTAGCTCCTCGCGCCCATGTGTTTGCTGGAAGGCTCCCAGTAACATTTAGGGCTGGATGTTTAAACAGCGCCCTGACAGATATGGATTATATTAGTTTATGGGTCAGGATTTTGTTCTCTTTTATATCCTTTTGATTTTGCGTGCCAAACACGGAGTCGACTCTTCATTTGACAAAAACATCTGATTGTCTGATATTTTTTTTCTTTATGAGCTCTCGCAGTCTTTTTTTTCTCGTGGTCTTCATTTTCTCTGGATCGTGTGGTAAAATTTATGAGAAGTGTTCGTGCCCACATCTTCTAGTACAACTTAATGGCGTCAGCTCATTTTCAAATACTTAACTTGCAAAATTCAACACACAGAGTTTGAATCTGTTTACTTTCACATCATGCAAAGCTCATTTTCTAAATTAGTGTTTATATGTACAAATTAGCCTGTGTAGCACTCCAGTTGTGCTCACCCAAAGTTTTTCTGTAACATCGACTTTAAATAAAATTGGAGTAAAATAATTTTTGAAGTCTGGCTTTATTCTTATTCACTACCTTGTGAAGCATTTATTGTAAAAAAAAATGAAAACTAAAAGTAAGTTTGGTCATGATGTCATTACATTTTAAACACTTCTTTGGGGAAAATGACTTTTCAATTAAAGAATGAAGGGGGTTGGATGGTGGCACAGTGGTCAGGGCTCTGGCCTCACAGCAAGAAGGCCTTGGCTCCACATTCTGGCTTCTATGTGGAATCTGCATGTTCTTGTGCATAAGTGGGATTTTTTGGACACTTCGGCTTCCTCCCGCAGTCCAAAAACATATTTCATAGGTTGATTGGTTGCTTTAAATTGTCCACATAGGTGTGCATGTGTGATTGTGTGTGGTAGTGACTGTGGGTCTGTAACAGACTTGCACCCTGTCCAGGGTGTACTCTGCCTTAGCCCAACAGCAGCTGGGACAGGCTCCGGCAACCCTGTGACCCCAACAGGAATACAGCGGGTTTAGAAAATTGGATAAGAATTAAGGCAAAAGGAAAACCTAACATTTTAACAATGACTTTGGACCTGCTTCTGCTTGTCTAAAAGATTTGTTATCAAATAAACGCAACCCAAAATGCATTGGTACATTCGTGCTGTCCAGTGTGTTAAAATATTTCAAATCATTTGATTTTAGTTTGGAGTTTTCAAATGTTAGCAACAATGTTTTCCAGTTCAGAAGCTACTATTTCAATTTCATGGTGGTTCATTTATTGTGTAGTCAATGCCCAGACCTGATTTAATTATTCATAAACTATTACTAGTTGTGTTTAGCAAATTCCAGCAAGAAAAAATGTATTGTAGTTGGTGTTAATGTAACCACTTGGTCAATTGATTGTAAAGGTGAAGTGGATAGAGGGGGTGTTACATCACCTTTTGAATACGCCTTACCTCCGGCTCCAGCGAAGTGAAGCCATTTCAGTTGTCATTTTTCTGCAATAGAGACATCGCTGTGTTGGAGCCAGTTTGAGTTTCTATGGCAACGACGGTCGCCAATCTGGCTTGTTCAAAGTCCACACTCATTCCACAGAGAATCTGTCTTTCAAAGGCTAGAGGTTGGGGCCAGCGGGGACCACATGCTTTGACTGATGCTTCTGATTGGTCAGTCTATTGGTTTAAAAGGAAAACATAATGAAAAGAAAACAAAAGAAGATGTTAAGAAAAATGTATCAGAGCAATAATGTTTATTTTACAATTCTAATAACTGAGTTTTAACTGTTTATTTCTCTTGAGAAGTATATTATAGTTTGGCTTCCTTGAGCCAGCAGCAACTTCCTATTTGGAATGAGAGGGATGAGGGGTCACACTGTCCAGTTCTCAAATACAGTCAGCGGTTTGGTCAGGATGGTTCAGGAAGAGAGAAGCAGAAGAAGCAGTAAAAATGTACACCCAGTTTGATTTGACTTGTTGAATTCTCACCTTAATTATTGGAAAAAAAGGTTGACAGATGTGCTTGTTGGTATTTAAGAACAGGGCAGCAAAGCGACGCAGTGGTCTGAACTTTCCCACAGTGAGAAGGCCCTGTGAAGAAGTCTCAAAAAGTAGTAGAGACGGAATTACAGACCTAAAGAAATGGAGAAATGAAAGAACCGGATATTGACAGTACTGCTGCCTTTGTGTAGATGAAGGTGGCCATAAACAGGTAGATGGCGACAAGTCTTCATCTCCATCGAGTGACGCAAACAAAACAGGGTCAGGAAAAGTTCTTTTTACTTAGATGTTCTAATAATAGTTGTCCTTCAAGACCTCAATGATGTGAAACTTGATATCAGCCTGCAGTGTTTGAATCTATAGACAGAGACGTTTTTCTCAGCACCAGAAAAAGCAGTGGAACTGTTTCCTAACTTGGGTTTCTTCAGAATTTTCTTTAAAAGGCAGATTTTCAGGACTCAGAGAGTGTCATTATCCCAACTTCCAGCTTTGTTCATGTTTACTTCGACCAAAAGCTTTTTTTCCTTCTGACTGCAGGAGACACACAAATGGGAAAGGATTTCATTTGTGGGGCCGTGGAAATTGTTGGGTCCAGAGAAACCATCTTTTAGTCAAAAAAAGGAAGTTTTATCATGAGATAAAAAACAAAAAAAAAAAAAAACTGTTGCTTCATGTTCTTGAAATTAACACTAAAGGATCATAAAATATAACTTTCATCCTTCGTTTTCTTTTCCCAGTCAGAATGCTGCTCTATGAACTCATTAGAGAGCAGCTATGGTTGTTACCTAGCGACTTAATCATGGCAGAAGCTCACAAAGAAGTGGGTAAATGAGGAAAACCTTTCCGTGTAGCAGCCTTACCGACCAAAACCATGCAACCGTGCAGTGAAGGTATTTCACAGCAGTTCAAATTACTCTATGAAGCATGCCTTAAAAAACCAACAAGCAAAAAAATGTCTGCATTATATATATATATATATATATATATATATATATATATATATATATATATATATATATATATATATATATATATATATATATATATATATATATATTATATAACAGCTCAAGCATGACGTTCCTTTACAAAAAGAAATTCCAACACCCTCAACTAGTTAGTCAACAAGTTATAATTTATTGCAACAAGCTGTTATCCAATATATTACCAGGGTTATATCTGCTGCATCCAACAACTGTCTGAAGTAGTAACCATCTCAGATGGTCTAGATGTAAATCTAACAGAGAATAAATATCGAGCTGTGAAGTAAATGCAATGCATAATTGACAGTTTTATGCATTCACTGAGTGATTCGCTTCGAAAAAGATGCACGGTCCATCTTAATTGTTATAGCAGTTGTGTATTTTATGCGTGCTTGGAACTAATGATGTGTGTTCGCACACAGAGAAACTGTACAAAAGAACAGAATGATAAAGTGAACAGATGCCCGCATGGCAACATTAATCATTTGATAAATAGAGGGATTGTTTGAATTTCTGTCATAATATATCTTGGAGGCGCTGAGATTTTAAATCAGGAGACCTGACAGAAAGAGAGATATTTTGTTGTGATTAATACGTCTTGTACTGAAAAAACATTTCCTAACAAGACCTCCCCTGCTCTCCTGGAAGGACCTCAGCTGAAAAAATGACATTGTTCCTGGATGATATAAATCAACGCAAGGCTCAGTGAACTCATGCAACATTTAACAGCTTTGAGGGCAAAAAGTGATCATATTTTAAGTGCTCCTTCACACACTTGTACTGAATAAATGATTATGTATTAAATCTTCTTAATAGGATAAAACAAAACATTGAAATGTCATTTTATTTTGAAAATCCATGATGCTGTTAATCTTTTTTGCTTAATTGTTCAATATCTGAAACAAAGACGCTTAAATTATTGTGGGAATTAGATCTTTGCAAAATTATACTTTCATAGTTTGTTATTGTTTGACAACGAAACACGTATTTTCTTGTAAAATGCTTGTTCATTTTGAGAAGATTTGATAAAAGCTAAAAAAAAAACATGAAGTACAAAATTCCAAAGCATCTGAAGTCATTTAAAACATCTTCCAAAAGCTAAAAATAATTTCTAAAGATGTCAAATTAATTTATTAATTAAAGATAACCATAATAATACCACATAATAACCTGTTTAGGTGCAGACAATAAATATATTTTTTTATTTAGTGTATGCTGGTTAACAGTCAAAGAGATTTATTTGAAAGATCTTAAGCTTATGCCATTTTTAATTTAAAGCCACAAAAGTTGGCCCATGTTCTACAAAAGCTAAAAATGTTTATATAAAAATGTCGGTAGTAGCTGAAACGTATATGAGCTGAAGCAGTAAAAGATTCTCGTAAAGTGAATGGTGACAATATATTTCAGAAAAATAAAGTATACATTTTTCCATGATAAACAGAGTGGTGTGCCTGATTATTCTCTGTTATCAACGCCTTAATGTCATGCACCTGCAGGTCGACATGTTGCTCTCAGCATGGCTGTTGGATAAGTTGTGCATGAAAACTTTTTGTTCTATGGGCTCAGCGAGCGGTCTACCACCCTAAAATGTCATGGGGGTCACCAGCATTCTCTGTACAGGTTTGCCCATTTAATGTGTTATTTATAATTGCATTATGTATTTATTTGTGCTATGTATGTTATCTTAATCTTACATGTTTTTATGAATTTTTACTTGTATTAATTTATTTTATTTTAATGTATTTATTAGCTCATTTCTTTTTGTACATGTTTGCTTTTAAACTAGTGTCTTCTCACTTCTGGTTGGGATGTCTGTTTTTGGGCCGGGGGGGTCGTGACCCTGCTTGCCCCCAAGGTTCCCTTGCGCTGGTCCCTCCTGGATGGTGAGAGGTTGGGGGTTGTGGGGCTCGGGCTCCTTCGGTTAGGATGTGGACACCCCGGCGAGTTTTTTTTTTATATGAAAAGTGCCTTATAAATAAATATGACGTTTTTGCCTGCACAGGCCTAACTTTTTTGGTTTCAAGTCACTTTAATTAATATGACCTGCCAGTAGAGTCTTAAGACTGTTTTTCTTAATCTGTGAAAATGACTCCACTTAAACTAACTCCTAAACAAGCTAGACATTTCTAAATGAGTTGTTTGCCAGTGGAAAATTACTGTAGTTACCAAAGTAATCTTTACTTAATTAAGCCAAGCCTGTTACATTTTGTGACACAAAGTTAGCAGTTTTAGCTCACACTTTTCTGAAGCTGGGTCACTCGGCTGTCCCAGAATTCTTTCAGCAGCTGCACAGTTTAAGTGGGTCTTTCCCAGTGGGAAGGTCGAAAACACAACCTTACATGAACACATTTGGACAGAATAACATTTTTGTACAAATATCATACTAACTTAGACCTTTCTGTGACTGCTTTTCTTCTTTATCATATAGCTGCTATACACTGCCATTGATATTCATTAGTAAATGTTGTCATGGCAACACAATGGTATTAAAATGCTGGAGTTGACAACTTTAGACTACATTTTCTGAAAATCACATCCTGTAAATGTAAAAACTTGAATATTTTATTTTGTTTCCACGGCCCCTTCAAATGTGTGCTGTTTCACTCAAACTCTTCAGAATTTAAATATTCTATCCTGCTTCACACCGCAGACTTCCAGGAAAAGGCAGATCTATTCAGCATGCTAAGTTCAAGGCTTCGGGTCGTAAGTCATTTCCCTTTGGAATCAGGCAGTTCCTGCAGAGGACTTATGATAAGGCTGAATTCTGGGAGCTGTGTAAACCTTGTTAAGATGTCCATTCTTTATGTGCCTCAGGGTAATCCTAAACACCTGGGCAGGTCAACTGGGACTGGATGGGATTAGGGGCTCCATGAAAGCCAACTTGGTCATGCTTCTTGTTAAATTAATTTCCATTTCAAACCCAATCCAGCAGTTACACAACAGCAAACATTGTGTTCTGATCAGTTGCATACTTACGATTACCAAAGTGTTAGATGCTCTGGTTTTAATATTCTTTTTTGCATTAATGCTTGAACTAGACTAGGTGTTTTAGATCAGAAAGGCATCATAGTTCTCAGTCATGTCTGTTCAAAGGGACAATTTGAGTTCAAATCACAGAATATCTTGACGTTTTTTGTGAATTCTAATACTGTAACATGTTGTTGTTCATCTTTTGGCAGTACTTCAGGGGTCGCCGTAGCGAAATCAGCTTCTACTGATTCGCACATTTGGTTTGGCAGAAATTTTTATACCGGATGCCTTCCTGACACAGCTCTGTGTTTTATCAGGGTTGGGGACCGGCACAGGGACACCCATACTTGTGCCCCTTTGTGGCTACCTATCCTAAAATCGTTTTAACTACACTGTCAAAAATGTAGTTATGGTTCTCATCACATCCATCATTTGCATACAGAAAAATACAGCTTCAGGTTTTATATTAAGACCATTTCTTTCCACACATATTGCAACAATAGATGATTTGACAGTCACCAGGGTTTGTTTCTTCAGGTAATTATTATGTTTGGAAGTTGTGATGCCCACCTAAATCTGGTGCAGACCAAAAAAAGAAAACTCTGTTCTTAATAGCATAATATGACAATTCACAACAGCAGGGCAGCCACGGTGCATCGGTAGAGCGGTTGACCCCTGATTGGAAGATTGCAGGTTCGGTTCGCGCCTTTCCTGCACATGTGTGGAAGTGTGCTTGGGAAGGACACTGAACCTCACATTGCTCCTGGTGGTCACAGGTTGGTGCTTGTGTTACAACAGCAGAGCCACCATCAGTGTGTGTGTGTGGGTGAATGGGACTGTGGCTGTAAAGTGCTTCAGGCCTTCTAAGAAGGTAGAGCGCTACATAGGTAAACACCATTTCAACAGCAAAAATCATGGCTTATTTACTAGTGCGTATTGATTTATTACAGGTTTTGAGCTAAATCTCCACCAAACAATTTTTTTGCCTCCAACTGAAAACTGTTTCCTTCAGGACTGCTCTGTGAAAGCGCGTCAAACCAAAAGAATGTGTAAAATTTTTCAGCGAGGCCTTCTCAAACAAAGTCTAACACTTTCTTGTATAAAAACGCCTCAAGTAACATAGAAAAAATGATGCAATTTTAAGAACGCATCATTTTATGTTTTTCTTTGAGTCAAATGTTATCTTTCTTGTATTTGGATTGAAAATCTTACACAAAATGGTAATATATACTCAGTTATGTAGATCTTGTGCTCTTCAGTGTGCAGAACTTGAATTAAAATGTTTTTATACAAGTTTAGACAGTTTTAGAATCAGCAGCTAATCTGACTGATGTTAGACTTTACCTTCTTTTGATTAAAAAATAAGCAAGTAATTAGTTGGGAAATATTTCTTTTCCAGGTTTACCTGTACTTCATCACATTCTTCGTTCTACTTCATTTGGAAAGCAAGGATGTTTCTCATCTTCATCATGACATTCAGTTCCATCTATGTTTACCTGCATTGTTTCTTAGGTGTAGATTATTCCTATTATGTCAGGTAGTTAAAAAGTGTTTTGTTTTAAATTATACTTATATCTCCCTGTTTTTTTTCCTCTTAGATGTGGACGAATGTGCAGAGGCGCTGGACAACTGCAGCATTGATGCCATCTGCCAGAACACTCCAAAGTCATATAAATGTATCTGCAAGTCGGGCTACAGAGGAGATGGAAAACATTGTGAAGGTAAAACTATGCAGATGATTATCGCTTTGTGTGAAGGCACACACTTCCGCTCCCCACTATTGGGACAAGTAGATTATTTTTTTTCTGTACAATGAAGTGCATTGCCTTGTGTTGTAAGCCCCTGGGCCAGTGACAAGCTTGGTAAGAGCTTCTGTCTCAGCTAATAGATCTCATTAGCTTTGCAATTTTTCCGGACAACTGAGAAAGCTGAAAGCGAAGAAAGGGGGTGGAGGCCAGGTGGAGAGTGGTCCTTTGTGACAAGATGAAATGAAGCAGTAAATTTCCTGCACATATTCGAGGGGAAAATTAAGATACCAACGGAAACAGCAAAGAGGCTCCTGCTCGCTGTAAGGATCTTTTCACCGCAACAGGCTGGACTTTCACACTCTTTGACACACAACTGTTTTTTTAGCCTTTCCTATGTCCGAACCCTGAGGATCATTATTCCCAATAATTTTTACGAATGACATTACAAAACCACATTTTACAACAGTGTTTTTGATTTTTTTTTTTTGCAGTATTATTCCTTTAGTTAGTTGACTGGTGGATTTCTGCCTATTTGTTACAAAAGCTTGCTAACCAGCATATGCAATCATAATTGTTAATTTGTGTCAAATAATCTTAAAGTTTTGGTGGAAGAAGAAGATGAAGATGTTTAACGTGCAAACGAGAGTGCGGTAAATAATAAGCATGCTAAATGTGGGTTCCTGAATGCGCGCAACGCGAATACTTGACAGTGTATTTAGCCTATGGTATTCAGACTGGACGAGCAGGGAGGGGCTTTTTCTTCTTTTTTGACTGTTTACTAGCACATGTCCGCCACCTACAGTTGGAAGAGGCTTGGTGTGAAATGTCGAAGCGGTGCAAATCTTGCTCATCTTGCTCCAGGCTTTTTCTTTCACAGCTCTATTCTGATATGTGTAAGATTTGTTGTCATAGAATCCTAGCCCGGCACAAATTGCTATTATTAAATTTCTCCTTCATGATCAATTTTCAATCAGTTGGCACTTCCCTGAATTTAAAAGGACAGCATCCATTCGTCCCTTCCAATTAGTCAAAGTTCCAGCCGATTTAACTTTTAACATGCAGTTAATGGTTAACGATTTGTACGTAGAGCCCAGAAACGGTCATAGAAGCTTGAAAAGCTACAGTATGCATGGTTGAGAGAATTCTGAATGTGGAAGCATGAAATGTACAAATTTACATAGACTTTTCATTAAAAGTGGTCACTTGAACGCCTGTTGCTGAGGGCGGTGTGAACATAGTTTCAGATTAAGTGTGTTGCTGGCCTCTTAATGGATGACATGAGCAGGTGAGACTATTCAAAGATTTCATCAGCTCATCCTTTTTGCTGACTCATACGTTGCTTTTGACATGGTTTTATTTACTATAAATCAAACACAACTTTTACATTTATCTTTGCAGCCTATTTCATTGTTCTTTTGACAAATGTTTCCCATAAAAGAAAAATCTTTCATTCTATCATTAATACATTGCAAGGATTAAGGTTAGAAACATTGACCACTTCACCTTCTCAAAACAGTAGAGGGGCAATTGCAGGTGGAGGCAAAGAACAGGGAGCAAAATGGCCTTTTTTGCAGGACAGTAGCCTCAAGCACTGAACCCTGACAATGTGATTCCTCAGAGTCTCTAAGAGAAAACAAAAGACTGTACTGACTCTTAGTCAAGCATTACTCAAACGCAAATCCCAACCCTTTTTGGACAGAGGAAAAAACTGCAATAACTCAAGGTTGACATGGCTAGAATTAATGCTGACACGAAAGGTAAAAATTTCAAGCCCATTTGTACGAACCTTGACAAGTGTTAAGAGACACAAGGCTGTCATTTCTGATTATAGTGCTGTGGCCTGAAACTGAGAAAAAGCTTCTGAAAGCCTTAAAGGCAGAATTTTGGATGGATAATGAGAGAAGACTATGTTAGGTAACCCGAATAACTAACTGTGGTCTTGTCATTTTTGGATGTTTAATATCTAAACATAAAACAATCTCAAGAGCAGAAATAACTATAATTTAGTAGTTGATGTTAAGAACTTAGCCAAAAAATATGTGATTCTGGGCTGTAATGCAAGTCATGGACAGATTTTATGGAAATGATTGAGGAAGGATTTAAAGAATGTTTTCAGTTTTCTTTTTATTGGTCTCTTGTCAAGTCCAATTAAATCCTGAGAGAGGAAGCTTCAGAATGGAACATCAAGGATCATCTGCATCAAATGAACCAGTAAAGTGCTGAACCATGTTCTCGGTTAGCCCTTTGTGGGTAGCTACAGTAGATGCCCTTCAACAGTCATCATAACTCTAAAGTGCATGTGCATATGCTGACATCCAGTCTACCATCTATTTTTTTTTTAGTCTCTGCTTGCCTCTTAAGGTATTTTTAGCCAAAATTAACAAAAGTATCCAATTAACAATATTAGTCATTTATTAAGTAAACTTTTTAGGTGTCAATGATGTCCCATTCATGATTTAGTTCATGTTTTTTTAATCTATTTTCTTTTTAGACACATGACTTTATCCCCTGGCAGGGATGTTTTTATGTCCCACACAGAACACACCATATTTGACATGTTTACACCCTGCCAACAGGGAAATTCCAATGCTTTGGCATAAATCTGCAAATTTTAGGGTATTGCAGTAAATGTACCACAAAGCTTTGGCTGAAAACTAGGGCTTCAAAATGAAACATGGCATACGGCCAAGTAACATCATAGCAGGGACTGTCCTAATTGACACATATGTTTTGTTATCAAAAGTACTCCTAGGAGGGAGTCAAAAAAGGTTATATTAGCTCTACCAATTTTGAATGGTTTAGGTGTATCAAGTATTTTGCTGTAGTGATTATTACTTAAAAAAAACGTGGCTGTATATGCAGTTGGAGTATTAGTGAGGCAACGTTTAGCTTAGATTGCCTGCATTATAGCTTAGCATGTCATTGGAACATGCTAACACTTTGAAGGGATATTTAAATTGAAACCGATTTTTATTTGTGTTGCTGAAACAGTGCCAAAAAATACTTTTTATTAACATTTTATTGTCTCACTTTACTCAAGGGAAACAGCAGAAGGTAATGCCTTAAATGAAGTGTTGATCGTTTCTATTAGCTTACAAAAAAAGTAATTAAAATTATAATTGAGAACAAAATCTTTAAAGCTATAAAGCTATGGACATAGCAGGACACAGCAGGCATGTGACGCACATTCAAGAACTCGCTAAACCCTGGCTTTTAAATGCGCATTTAGCCCAAGTGTACGAGCAGGAACAGACGTCTTCTTTTTCTACTGTTTGCTAGGTCATGTCCACCATCGACAGTTAGAAGAGGCTTGGTGTGAAATATTGAATTGGTGCAGATCTCATGAATCTTGCTCCAAGCCTTTTCTTTCACAGCTCGATTCCAAAATAATTCCAGCCAGGCACATACCGGAATTATGATTTTCTCCTTCACGATCAATTTTCAAACACTCGGCTCTTCCATATATTAAAAGGGACACCATCCATAGGTGGCCACTAAATCCAAGTCTCTGATTAGTCGATGTTTGACCTGGTTTAACTTTTAACGCGCATTCAATGGCTGCATGTTTTGTACATAGAGACCAAAATCAGTCTCTGGAATGTGCATTGCTATGCGTGAACCCAAGGGGTTTTAATGCGGAATCCCAAAATGCTTATTTACATTGACTTTTCATTGGAAATGGCAACTTGAATGTGCGTTGCCGAGGGTGGTCTGAACAGAGCTTCAGTGTATAAACTTTAGTTGAAACTTTTTAAAAATGTATTTTGTTTGATATGATAGTTTTTCTGTTCTTCGATTTAATTTTAGAGGGCCACCCTTGGAAGCCATGAAGCTAACCGGAATTCTTATTTCCATAATGACAAACCACATGATTGAAGCTATAATTGACAGATATTTCAAAGAGTACATTTATGAACATTGAGGACCCAGTTAGTTTTACTTTATTCACTGGTAAGCTGGACATTTCTATTTAGCCACTTTTTGTCAAAAAGAAGACGATTTATTTTTTTCCCTCTTTCTAGATGTTGACGAGTGTGCAACAGAGTACAATGGTGGCTGCGTCCATGAGTGCATCAACATCCCTGGAAATTATAGATGCACATGCTACGATGGCTTCCGCTTGGCACATGATGGACACAACTGTCTAGGTGAGTTGACGCATGATGTTTGCATTTGCAGAATTCTCCTGCATTTTTCACTTATAACCATAACTTTTGTTGGCTTAGCAATTTGAAGGGTCTTTTATCAGGAAGCAGTGTAATAATTCTTACCGGTTTGTATCAAGTTTCAAACCCAGTCTGATATAGTCCATGTGGCCGCATAAATCCATCTCTATAAATCTCCAACGTCACATCGCTGATGGTAATTTATGTTTCAAAGCTCAGCAGAGCTCCTATTAGACTGGTGTTTCAGATATTCCCTTTTCACATAGCAGGTTGTGTTTTTACATGTGTTTTTACAAAAGGGGAGCTGAGACCTTTTTATAATAAGTCAGATGAAAAGGAGAAAATTTATGAAGCACTTGACCCTGTGCTGAATGCTCTGAGTGAGCTGTCAGTTCTTTCCCATGGTTTAAAATTTCACCAGTGCGCCACTCGTTCAAGACGTGTTACACTTAAGAGGTAATGAAATTAGGGAAAATATTGCTCTCTTCCTGCTGCTGAGAGCTGAGACATTATCCACCCACCCCCAGTCTGTTTTTCTGTCTTTCTTCTTCTTCCCCATCCACCCACCATTCTTCCTTTTTTGTTTTGAAGCCCCCAAGTCAAATCATGTCGCTTCTCAGAAATCATCTCCCTTTGGGCTTTATTTTCAGCTTAATGTATTTCAATTGGTGGTTAAAACCTTGATTCTTGCAGCGCATTTTTTTTCTCCTTTATAAAAAAATAAAGATTTCTCAATCACAAAAGTGTATCAACATGAGGTAATGAGTCACCGGGCAAGCAACACTGTTGGATCCACATTCACAAAACCAACATGCCTGAATTGAATGTTAAGCTGGGATAAAGCTATACTCAAAAAAAGCATTCACGTCGAGACGTTAATATTAAATCTGTTCTGACTCAGCAATGAACCCATGTAGTAGTCGTCTTTTCTTTGCTTCCATTTCACTCCCAGCCTCTTCATAGGCTGTACATGCACCGTAAAGCGAGCCTATTTTCCAAGTCATTTAGCAATGGCGTTCAGCTCTGCACGGATCATTTGCCGCGCCGCGGATCAGCTCCCGCTTTGCGTGCAGGTGTGTAATGGCAATATTTGGTTGTTTGGCCCCTCCCGTCACATCAAACAGAGATCTGTCAATCGATCTCTGTGATATTCTGTCATTGCAGAATTGCACAGAGTATTTATGTCATCTTGGAAGTGGACAGAGAAAGTTTGAAAATTCGTCCCCATCTTGCCATACAATAAACTTCTAACCACAGAAACAACTTCCAAGTACAAATCTCAGCTTTTACATTCAGTTCTGAAAGTTAGAGCTGTGTTGTAGTTACTTTTTTTAAGACCTGCTCTAATGAAAACCATGTTTTTGGTGTTTTTAATAAGTTATTATGACATTTTTTTTGATGATAGAGGACATAAAAAAAGAAAATAAAGCTCAAACTGCATATCTGGATATTTATTTATTCAAATAAGGGACTGTGAGTGGCTGTAAGATATCAGGAGAGAGACTAAACAGATAGATGATGGGGAGTGGGGGTGGGCTTACTCTGTGCCCATAGTCCTGCCCACAACTCAGAGGTAACCCTACAATGAACTAACGCCAAAAACAATGTCCTGGAAAATGACACTGTTTTTTAAATTAATATAATAATTAAAAGACCACTAGGAACGCTTTTGAAAGATGATGAAAGTGGTACTTTAAGCTATTTTTACACCTCTCTGCTCTGCTTCAGTATTAATCAGGACAGGAAGAGGTATTGAAGAGGTTTCATGTCAAAGCCCCAACTTCCTTTCCCAGATTTAAGCTCATTTTGGCTACTGAGGAAAGATTAGTCTGTCTAGTCACTTTAAGAAGCTGGTTCCCAGATGAGGTCAGACCTTATAGTCCAGATGTCCCAGAAGTCTAGTCACCTGATTCTTAAAAGTTCCTTCAGATTAGTGTTGCCCAAACCTTGCAGTGCTTCCCTTTGGTTTACCACATATTGATCTTTCGCAAGGCTCCAGTGATTTCATTTATTGTTGTTCTGCCTCTGAGTGGGCAACGGTATGTGGGACTGTTGCCACAGTGACACAAGTCAGGCCAGTGTGCATGCATCCCTGTCCACATATTTTTCGTTTGCTAGCTGCTGCACGCGCCACCCAGCCCCATGTAATTGGACGTGTTGGCAGCATAATGACATTGTGCAGAGTCATAAGGCGGCGGAGCGCGGTTGGGAGCACTGTGGATTCTCAGGTCCCCTTTCTGTTTGCCCGAAAGCCCACAAAGATGTCAGAGAGCCAGCAGGGTGGAAGCAATGCAATATCAAAGTGCTCTGCTTCTGTCAGAGCCCAGAGAGAGATGTCACTCACTGTGTAATTTCACTCCCAGTGAGCTATTGTACCTTCTCAGAATTTGCACCATGAGAAGCGCTGAAGCATGTAAGAGCTTAATTACATATCTTATAAAGGTCATGACTTTATCTCAGAGGTGAGGGAATCAGGGTACTTTATTGCATCACATCTTGCCTGGTGAAGCTGTACAACTTTTTCTTTTGAGCTGAAGGAAAAACAGTGGAATCGGTGTCAATTTAATCCAAAACACACATCCTCTTTACAATGAAAACCAGATGCAGGAAGGCCATTAGTTCCCCACTGTAGCACCAGCATCCCCACATTTATGACCTGTGTGTTTTGGTTAAGGTCCCACAGAAACCCCATTTCACTCTCATCATTGCTAGTTTGTTAAGCTCCACTCAAGTAGCTTAATAGCAAGAGCATCTGCGCAAATACTCCCTTTCCTCACAACCACAAATGATAGCATTTCACTTCTATCCGGGGGAAAAAAAACGCACACAAATAAAAATATTCCTTTTGCTACCATGAGATGAAATGTCACAGAGGCATGTGGCCTGAGAGTGACTCACTTGGGGAAAACAAAGGCAGGATGAAACAAGTCCCACTAGGCTGCATTGACACTGGACTGCTTAGCTTTATTAATTTTGCCAGATAACTAAATGCAGCCATCACATTATGTGCATAAGCACAACTTAGCAGGCCATATTCATTTAATTTATATTGACCAACGCTGATTTGATTTGTATTGATTGAGCAGGGCTCAATTTGCAGTGCAGTCTATGGGGAAATGAATGCCCTTTTACTTCAACCTTCCCCAGAGATGTAATCCATGATACAAAAGCAGCACAATATAGCTTTGGAAGGGGCTTTGAGGATGTAGAAGCTTAAAAAAAGGTCATTTGACTTAATGCAGAAAGGTTTCCTTCTGTCATTCTGTGAAGCTTTACCAAAGGGGAAGTTTTTGATTGATGTACTGTTCAATAATGGTGAAAATCCAAATCTTTTAGCTGTTTTTTATGTGTTTTTTAAATCAAGCTCAGTTTTTGCTTAAATCAGACAAATGCATGTGTTTATAAAAGGTGGAATGACATTACAAAATATACACTCTCTCTTAAATAATTGCGTCTCCACTCATCCAGCTGATATTTTTATCAATGGCTTCCCTTTTTAAAGCCATATTTTTTCCTGTTGTTAGTCCTTCAGGTTTTTTATAAGGATTCTCTTTCAAAGAGACAGTCAACATCGAGAGGAGCATAGCATAGACAAAAATTATGATGTATCTGTAATGCTACATATACAGCGCATTCAAGAATGTGATGTTAGCATACGATGTTCACACTGGACTGCTGATACCCCATAATAGCACATCTACTCACAGATGGAGGAGACTTGGTGCAAAATGTTGAAGTAATGTAAATCTCACAAATCTTGCTCCAGACCTTTTCTGTCACAGCTCTATTCCGATATGTGAAAGACTTGGTGGGAAGTTTGGGCACCCCAAGGTAAGATATATTACTGTGCATAGAGAACCCAAGGAAAGATTGAAAAATCTTCTAAAGGCATCAGTTTACAGATGAGACACTATTTTAATATGTCCAAAAATGAGGCTTTATTTTCATCATTTACCCTTTCAAAACATCAGAAAACAAAATAATGGCATGTGCAAATGCTTGAGCACCCTACAGAATGTATTGTATGCATTGCCCCCTTTGGGTCAGTTGCAAAGACCAGGTGATTTCAGTCTCAAATCTTTTAAATAATCCTTGGTTTCTTTATGCACAATAATATAACATTTTATCTGGGGTGCCCACACTTTCGATCCCCACTGTATATGACTGTTACTTTACAGGTAAGGACATCACATTTGTTTATTAGCTTCCAGTTTTAGATATTTTAGGAAATCTATAGAAACACAGGACCCTGTTTGAGATATCTGTTCCGTGAGAAGTCCCTTTGCTTTTGTTGTGACATGCACAGAGCTGGTCCGAACACAAAAGTCTCCGCACGAACAGAGGAAAGAAGCTGGAGTGATGAGGTAAGGATAGATTTGAGATTGGTGTATTAGCTGGCTCCTGTAGACTATCATCTCTCTCTCTAAGTCCCATCCACCATGAAATGAACAATTCCAGCTGAGCCTACTGGCAGGGCTTCGGAGGAAACCCAAACCTGCGATTGGGCTTAGCACGTGTAAGCCCTGAGCTGACTGGAAGCCATCAGACGTCAAAGCAGAGCTGCTTGTCTCCTTGGCATAGCGTTAACGTTTATCCAGGGTTTATATTGTTAAAATACTTCCAGACATGCTGAAAGAACAGAAGAGTACCATTTGGTTTGATCTCACCACATCATTTTTGTTTATAATTGGATTTGGGATTGTAGTTAATGCTTATTTACCAAAATATGTTACCTTGGATACAGACCCGGGGTTAAAAGAGCTTCAGTTCAGTCACAGCTCTATTATTTTCGCCTGAGTAATAGCATCAAAATCAATCCTCTCTGATCACATAAAACGCCTCGGTAAACGCAGGCTTTATTTGCTTAGGAGATGAGAATCAATGAGGTGCAGAGAAACAGAGAGTCAGACAAACAGGAAACACAGCAAACTTTTGAAAACTCAATACCCGTGTGTGTCGTCTTCTGGTAAAATAACACGTTTTATTTTGTAGAAAGTCTCGTGGCTGTTTTTTAGACAAAAAAATATACATTTTTAAAACTATTTTTCTTTAAGGGGTACACAGAATGAACGAAAAAAGATAAGTAACATGGATCAAAGCAGCACAAACAAATTCAGTAAGGCTTTTTAGATTGGGATTTGCCTGAATGATAGCAATCCAACAAACCAATGTTGTGTAATTGTAACATAGTTACAGTATTTTTCAGACCATATGTCTCTCCAAAGTATAAATCACTACTTCATAATTCATAAATTCATAATAAAGGAGAAGAAAACCATATATAAGTCAGACTTTTGGGAGAAAGGTGAGATGCTTCTGAACAAATCCACCAAATGCTGCATTCACACAGACGTAAGTCACATGTCAAATTCACGTCCGCTGCTTCTTTTACGATGCTCGTCAAACTCTATGATCAATGCTTGTCCAAAAATGTGTTCCTAAACTATATGCTCCTGTTGCTTGTTTTCACCTCAACAAACTTTCTGTTGAGATGCTACCGTCAAGTTTTTAGCCTCATCGCTATACGTAAACATGAACTGAATATCTCGTGTACAATGCACAGAAGACACATATGTCTACAAAAGCATAGGTAATGTTGTCTCCATGTCTGTATTCATGAGATCAGTCTGTCTTTTTTATTTTCAGTGAGGTTCACCTTCTACTGCAGGAGCTGCGTCTGAATGACGACGCTTTCAGCGGTACTTCTGTGTCTCTGTAACCCAGTTTGATGACCACATTAGTCTGAGAAAGGAAAAAATAAAAACAAGAATTATAATGTCTTGATGCAAATAAGAATAATATAAAGCACAGGAGGAGAACGATCACATTTTCCTTCATGTTTGTTTTGATGGCACTTCTTCTTCTATGTTGCTGGCAGTGGCAAAAACATGATGCACACACCTGCAGTGCCCTCTAGCGGTTGTTAGTGGAAAACAACCTCTAAAGGGCAACCTGTTAATTGTGGGAAAATAACAAAAATCTAAGCCAATATTTATTTTGTAAAACTCACATATAAGTCGCACCCTTGGTCAAACTATGTAAAAAAAAAAAAAAAGAAAAGAAAAGCAACATATACACTGAAAAATACTTAACTCCTTTTCTTGCTCAAGTCATTTTGGCCATTTTCAAGCTAAAGCCTCAGCTTGAGCATCAGTTTGCTGTCTTGTTATAGACTGAAAATGTCCGACTGGTGCAAATTAAAAGCCTAAAAAGGCCAGTATTTGTTCACTTACCTCCTTGTCTCTGGTCTGTCTGGACCACAGAGAGAGTTCTCTCTGATCCACAGCAGTGGGATGGATACACAAGCTTTGATGACAAACAGCAGCAGTTTTTCACTCTCGCCTCCCTATAAAAAAATGTCAGTCAGCAAAAAAAAAAATAAAAAATACTCCCAAAAAGAACTGCAGTGTTAAGAATTTGTCCAAAACGAGGGTTTGGGAGTTTCTGTAAGGCAACCATCATGTTTACATGGCTCTAAAACTCTGCGCAAGGCCAAATGTTATATATACAGTCAAGGCTATCTCAGAAACCAGGGGACACGGCCTCGGCAAACACAGCCAATCTCTTAATCTCTCTCCATTTGAACACTCATTTTTCCCTTCATGTCCTCAAGTGGAGCAAGGTTAGAGCACAGTCGTGTCTCATTTTTCAGAGGTGAGGCAGCCCTTTTAACTTGATTAAAACATTTTTTCCCATCCTCTGGAGAATTAGAGAAAAAAAAAAGTTTAAATTCCAAATAACATGAGCACTTCTCTTGGCCAAGCCAGAAACCCTTTCCGCTTGGAAATATTTGCTTTGGAAGCCAGCCTTGCCCAGCGCACAACACAGGCAATTATGGGAGCTATTTAAACAAGAGAGATCTACTGACAGCCGACGCCTCATTTGAGGGGTTTGAAGGAATCAGGAAATGAAACCTTCATTGATGCGCTGAGGGTATGGAAAGAGAACTCCCTCTGGGCCCTCTGAGGCTGGCTGCATATCTCATGTTTTTTTTTTTTTTAGTGATTGAGGACCTTACTATTTGCGTATCCTTTATACATTTAAACTTTTTTTTGGTTTGTGGGTGCTCTGAAGTGAGACGAGGTAAAGGTTTCTATGTGTTTTGCTGTAACTTGTGCGGGTTTGTTGATACCTGCTAACAATTTATCTGTAAAGGTGCAGCTGCAGAAACCTACCAGCTTTCCTCAGTTCCAGTGTCCTTTCCTCTGGGGCTGCCTCTTTCATGATAAAGTTCTTCTTTTACTTTTTCTTGAGTCTAAATGTCTCTTTTTTTTCTTAGTGATTCTGCTCCATTTATTTGCAATGGGATGTTTTTCCCATCAGTTTTGACCAACACAACACATTGTTTTTGTTGGAAAATGCAATTTTTCTAATGAAATGTGAGAACAGGACAGCACTCCTGGCAAGCTGACAAGGGTCCCGGTGCTCGCTCCTGTCAGCTCCAAAAGTTTCTGTCCAGTCAGATATTACTTTCTAACGACACTATGGTGAGTTGACGTGTATGAGTTCCTGTAGGGAAAACAGGAGAGAGAAGGCGCTGAGTGAGGTTTAATTTCTAACATTTTCCCGAGCTGAGAATTCCCTAGAAAGGAAACCTAATCCAGAGGCCTTCTCACTCTGAACAAACAGACAGTATATTAGTTTCACATTACAGTTTATTAAAAGAAACCTTGTGTATACAGTCGATTATTAATGCAGCAAGCGGAGGAATGGATAAAGTTCCAATGGGGCTGGTGTGAGGAACCCAGGTCTGATGCAGGAGAGCGTGGCATCATCTGAAGGGCTGCACCGGCTAAAGCCTCAGTCACAACTGTCTGTGGGCAAAACATGGCAAAACCTGTACGGAGCGTGCAGGCGCCCCTCTGGGAATAGCAAGGTCGTAGACCACTCGCCTCATGTTCATGCACATTATATTCTACGAGCATGCCGGGATTGACAGGTCACAGCGAACACTGATACAACATGTAAGGCAGGCCCATCGTACAGATATTTTAGTTTTTTAACCTACTGCTCAAGAGATATCCTATGACTGTCCTACGTATCACACGTGTATGCAGCATTTACACGCAGTTAATAAGGGGTCAGTACGTGCATCTTACTTATGACTAGAGTGTGGCGTAAGGACACCAAATGTGACCATTGCCTGTACATCATAAGTGTGTGGAACTTACATTATTCTTACAAGTACTTCACAATACACTTACCACATGCAGGACAATATGCTCTATTTTCATGGCATCCTTTGAGGTGGCTGAATGAGTTTTAAGGGAAATGCAAGAAACACCTGTACTCCATTTTAGGTCCGGTTTTGACCCTCCACAGGCCCAGAAAACCCCCAAACCCACAGCATCCATAAGTCAACTCCAACAGATGGGTGCATGGACATCGACAACAGAGACCGTGGTCTCCAACCTTCTTCAGGCCACAGACTGGTTCAATGTCTGATGATATTTTCACGTTTTGGTCTGGAAGAGGTTAAAGTGGGGGTAAAGTTTATCTAGATTTTGTTTAGGAACTATTAAAATGTGACATCGATTTTCCCTTGACCAATAACCGTCAAAGTGGGAGCTCAAAAATCAGAAGCAAACTTGAGCCTCGTCTGACTTATAAGGTGCGACGAATAAATAAAAAAAAAAAAAAAGAAAGAAACGCTCAATAAAATGGATGTTTTCTAAATTTAATAATAAATCCTCCATTTGAGCAGCTTTATTAGCAGCATCCTTGAAACATTAGACAACTGGTTGCTGAATATTATGCATTATTATAATTAGGTGTGGAAACAACTGTTACAATAAATCCATATTGGCAGACACCTGGTTTTCATCTGTAAAAGGCAGATTTCTTTCTTTTTTTTTAGTTTTTTCTTTGGTTTTCTCATTAAATCTTTTTTCCAAAAGAAAGTTTCCAAATACATTTGTTTTTTTTAACTTTGTTAGCTCGTGGGTTTCAGTTTAGCAGTTGAGGCTTTAAGAAAGTAACGGATGCAATTTTGACCTGCGACAGAGCATGAGTCGGATGAGTCGGTTGTGGTGGGTAGAATCCAGTAGTTTTCCAAAATGATTTTCTTTCATGACATCAGATTTTAAATAAAACAGAAAAAAGGTTGTGTTTTTACTCTGTGGCGTGGTACCAACTGTCCCTAGTACCGGTACTGGTCTGCGGTCTGGGGATTAGGGACCACTGCATTAAAAGATTTTCCGCCAATGTTTCTATGACACGCTGAAAAAAATGTGGCACTGAGACACGGAAGTCTCATTTCTTTCAAACTGAAATGACTTCAACATCTGTCATTGGTGGTCAGTTTCTCGCCTTACTCTGCAGGGGAATGAGGCCTTGGGCGACACTTCAGTAAATACTTAAAGTAAGCTTTACCCCAAGCACAACATGGGAACCCTCCCTCCTCCCCACATTCCTCCAGCCGTGGGGTTGACAGACACTTGTCATCAGCAGGTACTCTGGCCTCGATGGATCACGTTTCCCTCTTGCCACGGGATTGTGCTGCATGTGCATTTTCATGGCTTAGTGCTGTGCCGAGCAGTTGGAGGTTTTCAATGTTGCTCTGCTGTCTGACTTTGTCAGCCAGGCACAACCAGCTCTGACAGCTTAAGTCAACTTCTTGTCTTATTCATGAAATTCCTGGTATTGACCACCTCTTATTTGGGGTCATCTACATTATTATTCCTATAATTATTAGGAAATGATGCTTGCGATTCACTGCTTCACAAAGAATAAGCCTTTTTTCTTGCATCTCTCCTTTGAACAAGTCACGATTTGATGCTGATCAGTGCAAATGTTTGTTATGACTCAAAGAACCATCATTAATTTTGTTCTTTGCTTTTGGATGTTTGTGTGTGTTTCTTTTGGCAGATGTGGATGAGTGTTCCGAGGGCAACGGCGGATGCCAACAGATTTGTGTCAACATGATGGGTAGCTACGAGTGCCGCTGCAGAGAAGGCTTCCTCTTGAGTGACAACCAGCATACCTGCATCCAAAGACCTAAAGGTGCTTTATATCCAGACAAAACTCTCACATCTGCATGTTCTCATGCCTTCACCTTTGTTTAAACAAGTCATTGTTTAGGGAAAATATTCCATTCTGGCTTTCCCCCCATATTAGATGAGTTATGTAGGTTTAAACTAAGGATGGGATCAACCCTAAAAAGGCTTGATAGAGGAATAAAAGGGGGGAAAAGGCTCCAGCTTGGATGGAGAAAAAGAGAGGGGGGTAAATCTCTTTTTGTTTTCCGCCCAGCCTTTCAAATTGAAGCAATCTAGTGCTTGGCAGCATTTTAAGGTATCTGTGGAATGAGAGTGGCCTACGGGGGGACTCCGAACAGAGAAAACAATTAAAGGTGTAGCCAGAGGCAGACGCACCTTTTGTTTATAGGGCAATCCTGTGGGATGGAGACATGACAAGAGAAGAGCCAGCCTGCTCTGAGGCTCACTCCAACACAGCAGCAGCACCGCTGCAGACACTCGTAGGGCCTGAGTTGCTAAAGTGTGTAAAAAAACATGTGCAAACATGACAGTACACACTTTATTGACTCACCGATTTGCGCTTGTTAAACAGGCAAAAGCGAACGAGCAATGCATTTTGCATGTTTGCCTTAAATACATATGGATTATGGAAGTATTTCGCAGAACACACAAAAAAATGGGAGGAGTGGATGGAAATAGATCAAAGTACCACACACATTGCGATTTATCAAAGGTAAAGCAGGGTTGCAACCACTGTCTTGCATCTATATTTTGCACATCTGAGAGGCAGGTGCAAACTTGCAAAAAGTACATGCATATATGAGTGCAGTCATTATATCCAGGAGGAAGAGAAGGCAGCATGAAAGGCAACAGGGAGAGTAAATCTTTACTGCTCTCGCAAATACTTTTGAAATGCCAGAAACAATGACTATCGGGGCAAATCTCCTATCCAACATTCCAACATTGGATGCGTTGAGTGCTCATATGAAACAGTTCATAGAAATTAAAACTGTTATTAATCTTTTTTTTTTTTCCAGTTTTCCAATCTTTTTCTAATATCACACTTTATTTTTGGACGTCTCTCTGTGCACATTCCACTCTCAGCCTGTATTGCATCCTTATCCCTCTGTGGATGGTATTATTAGCCATCATCAGCAGGCGGAAAGTGTGCGGCAATGGCCTCATCATCCTGCCTTAGAAAAAAAGGAAACAAAAAACAAGGCACAACTCGTGCAAAAGTGATGTCAGAACATCTTCAACGGCTGCTTTATTTGTCACAGAAACACAGGCGACTGCAGATATCGCATCGCAATTATTCCACATCCACCAACCATACAGCATTCCTCATTAAAATACTGCTGTGTGTGTGCCTGTTATTCATTGTGCAATTGTTCTTAGTTGATCACCCACAAATCCTAAACAAACAACTTGGGCAATTCATTTGCACACACACTCAATTTTTCTACTCTATTAGTAATCTCAGTAAACCAGGCCCTCTTTGTTCAAGCACACTGGAAAAACACCTCTCCAAGTTTTATCCAATGCTGAACTCACAAAGGACTGTGGATTTAGTCTAAATTTATATAAGTTTTTGTTAAAGTAATACTGAAATAAGGACGGCCTCACTGTTCACAGAATCACAGAGTTGAATCTAGCTTGTGTTTAGGCAGGCTAATCGTCAGAGTAACTTGTAGTCGATTATTATCGTGGATGCTGAAGGGCAGATTTGTCTTTTCATTATATAACACTGATTTGAACCTTGAGAGTTTTGAGAAAAGTGTATTAAATGTTAAAATAATGAGGGGTTTGACAGCATTAAAACATGTATAATCCTACTTTACAGATTTCGCCTATCGCAGGCTTTTCATGGAATGTATCCCCTGCAATTAACGAGGGAAAACTGTATTTAAACCAGACTAAACTTTTTTATTTTAAATTAGGTTTCAAAAAACGCACATAAGTGTTAAGCCTTTAATGTTTGGGGTTCTAAACCTGCCTGTTAGGTTGTTTCACAGTTATTGCTCGAATGGATTTTCAACCAGCAAGTGTTTATTTGTAGGAAAGTTCAATGGTCTTGTTTAAAATGGACATTGAATACCAAATCATTTTAATATTTATGAGACTTGGTTTGCTTTCAGGCTTAAGTGGACCCCACCACCTAAAATCCTTTATGGGTCCAACAGCCATTTGTTCAACCCTCTATTACCCCCAACTGGTTTTAGCACTGGAGATTAAGATTTGAGACCAGGATAGCATTGAACAGCCAAGGTTATCCCTGCTAGGCAACCCCTGACAGGAAATGACAAATGCTGAACAATATGAGCAAAGGTCACGCTAAGACCATCAGCGCCACTGTGTTTACCAAAAATAGACCCACTTTAAAATGAATGGGAAATTTACTAAGTCACATCATTACAGTATATACATAGCTTACTGAACACAATTAGACAATTAATTACCATGTAGACCAGGACTTTAATCCGTTTTGGTTTAAATGAATGCATTAGAACTCCTTTAGATTTAAGCTATCATAAACTAGTGGTAACATGTTAAATGAGGACTGCAGATTCTGGATGTAGTTCTTGGGTTCTATGCCTTTTATCTGAAAATTAGACATTGGTACTAATTCTGGACAAGTTGAGAACTGTCTGTAAGATTATTATTGTGTGTACAATGCAGTCCCTCTAGGAATTTGCAATGTTGAGATTGTATTAACGGAAATTCAAAATTCATTCCAAAATCTGGAACCGTTTCACTTTTATTGATGTGAAGAGAGTAGATTCTGCAGGAAAATAATTCCATATAGGACCAACTCCACAACACACCTACAGATGCCTGAGAGAAACTTCTCCAAAACAGAGCAGATCATTCCTGTCAGAAGAAACCAGGTCTTCCTCTACCACAACCAGCGACTCACCAAAAGCAGTGGTGCTTTTTAAATACATAAAAAAGGAAGATTCTGTGGATGACATGTAGATCTGAGGCTTCTTCTACTTTTTTTCATGTCTCCCAGCAGAAAGTCATTTATCTCTAAAGTATGTTTAAATCAATACACATATATTTAGAATATTGTGAGCAGGGAAGACCAAAATGGATTTCACAGTTCTGTTTATTTTAATGAAAGCACAACAATGTTGTAAAGGGTGCAATATTTTTCTAATGAACATGTCGCAATAAAAAAAGGAGTTGGAACGTGAATTTTATTTCATAATTCAAAAAAAACTATTAAAAAACAAAACAACTTTTGTTGCTACTTGAAAAGCTGCTGCAAAATCAGGCATTTTTAGTCCGCAGCAATCATAAATAACAGCCGCGAAATCCTGGAGGGTCTGACAATGGCAGACTCATTATTATTAAGAAATAGCCACAGAAATGTCCAGATTTTCCTTCTGAGAACATGGAAGATGTCTTATTTCCCCCTCGAAATAATGGTAATAAATCTGAATGATCCCAAACATCAAACTGTCCAAACAACTCCAAACTGCTTCAAAATGTACTAAGAAAAGGTCGCTTTTTACTTTTAAGAGTTAGCCAGTCATGCAGGTAACCCAAATAGAATAAAAAGTTTCTGTTCATATTATTTCTATTTCTATTTCTTTATTAGTCTGCTTAATTTGGCCCTTAGAATGTAAATGTATAATGTTTTTGTGATTAGTCATATAATGTATGTAATTTGAAAGACATTATTATTTTATAGCAAGTTTAATTGATTATATAATTGATAATGTTGACGTGGATGTTGTTGAACTCCTGCAAGAGTACAATTTCCCTCATGGGATAAATGAAGTGCTTCTATTCTATTCTTTTTAAGGAGAAATTTATGATGCTTGAATGTTTAAAGATTAAAAATGACACAAATGAAATATCATTCCTTTCTAATTGCAATATTTGAATGAGGATGCAGCTGTATTGTTCTGTAAAACAAACATTTATGCGCTAAAGAAGCTTAAATGAAGCACATTTGAAAGGAAGGTTCAGATTTGACCTTTTCTCAAACCCTTTTCTCAAAATATTCATGAAAAGCAGCCTTCATTGTGATTCTTGTCAGAACTTCAATCATTAATCTAAATGAGTGTTTGAGCAGTTTAACAGCTTAGTCCACCAAATGTTTGTTAAATGATTGTCCCTATATAAGATACACAAAGAAAGCTGATTGAAAACATTGATTTGTTCTCAGATCTGGTTCTAGGATGAAGAGAACAATCACCATTTAATATTATTTCTTCTACTCTGTAATTATAACAATGTGTGTTATGATGAACCCAGGCAGGGCTCACACTGATGAGAACCTCTATGGCCATCGGTTCCTCCGCTGGTTCCAGTTGTACCACTGCAAATCAATCTATTCAATCATTAAAAGCAAACACTTGTGACTTCTGGCATTTTTTAACTTACGGGTTCTGCATTTGTCAGTGGATTTCCAGGTCATCCTGAAGGAAGGACAACCGGTGGAAATGATATGAATGAAATAAAAACTATGCCATGGCCTCTACCTTCTAACACTTCTTAACTCAGTAAAGCAGGATGTCCCAAACCACACACATTTGCTGAATGCTGACTTGTAAAAGCAGACAGATGTTTAGATCGTGACTCATCAAAGGAAATAGTCCCCCGTGGTGCGTCAGGCTGAGTTAATGTTTTGTAAAGCCTCTGTTCTCCATAAAGCAGCATTAGATCAACAAGCACAGTTATATTTAAGAAGTAATTATTCGGTTGCCAGCGGATGACTTCATTTTTATTTTGATTTGGTTACATTGTGTATTCAATAAGTCGTTTTTTTTTCTTTCTGATGTAGTGTGTTTCATCTCAGCACATTCAGGAAACCTAAACACATTAAGTTCTGATTGTTTGCTCATATTTGGCTTCCTGGCTTTCATCTCTGTCTTTGATAAGCCAACCGCTGGTGCTGGGACGCATTAGATTGTGATGGTTTGAGTCCCTTCAATGGTGAAATGAGAATCTTGAAAGTCTAGTTTATGGGAATCCGTCTGGCCGAGTGAACTCTCTGTGTTTGCCTTTCATAAATGCAGTGTTTTTTTAAGTTGAGTTAAAAGGTAAAACACATGGTCCACGCTCCACTACTATATCTGTCCATAAAAAAAAAAAAAAGCGGGCTTCTGAAAGATCTTTTCTCATCTTGTTTTATTCATTCTACATAGATAACCTTTCTCCTGTTCCTTTCTATTTATTTTTTTTCAGACGAGTGCCAGATGGGTCAAAAATATTAAAGCTGCTATAAATCTACACATTTTTCCTTTTCTCATCAGAGACCGAATGTCATTGCTTCCTTATTGGTGAAAGATTAATAGCCAGAGCAACCACTCCTTTGCTTATTATCACAACAGTGTGTGCCGCAGGGCGAAAATGGAAGTAATGAGGCAGCCAGTTTGCTGAAATGTTGGGAGGCGGCCCTGCAAAGGTGCTGCGAAACATCCAAAATCATTGAGAAAATGAAGACAGATTTAATCTCTCAACTAAGTCAGTTTTAATGCAACCACCCCATGCGTCCTGCCAGCCTGCCTCTTGAATACTGCAGCCTGGGGTGCAGTTATCTCATGAGCTTTATTGCCGTCATTAAAATGATATCAGCTTTCCATTCTTTTATTATTGGGTCAGGTGTTCTGTGAGCAACTTTCACCCGCTGCATCTCAGTGCAGAGGAGAGCCGGTCACTGCTGCCATTCTGTTTCACCTGCCGGGATAGTGAGGGTTTGTTAGCAGGGAGCCTGTGCCAATTGGGCAGCAGGGGTCTTTCTAGCTTCCCAGCTAATAACAAGGCTGCTGCTGCTGGCCTGTCTCATTCAGATTCCACCCTGCCCCTTTCAGCGGGACAAACTTTGGCCAAATGAGATTCTCCATCATGTAGATGTCCAGAAGGCTCCAGTTCATTTGTGCCCCTCGAACATCCCAACTTGTCTTAAAATGAAGCCCCTTAAGGGGAAGTCCAGGTGCTTAGTGGATGGCTGGAATGCCATTTAGGTCAGGAGGAGTTTCACATCTTTTGCGTGTGATTCATTCTTTCTTTCATTTAGGAGGATGACAGGGAAGTAATTGCAGGAGATGTGTTCCAACTTATTGTGATTCAAGAATTATAGTCAACCCACACATCTAGAATGTCAGTTCTGTTCATTTTTGTGTAAATCATGTGGGTAATTCCCACAAGTGTGTACTGATGAGCGAGTAAATCAACCTCTTATCCAGTTCTTTTGTAATTGGTTTATAACAGGAAAACACACATCGTCTAAAGAAATCCTCTTTTTTACTTAAGCAGCTCATTGAGCTTTTTTTTCGTTTTTTTTAATCCTGGCAATTTGGAAATGTCTGTGACTGAGTATGGTAAATCCTTTGGATTTTGGGTTAGGATTAGGATCGGGATGGAGGGCTCAATTGGCTGCATACAGGACTGGCAGCAGTTGGGAAACCAGGGTTCGTTTCCCAGGGGGCGCGATGAACTTACTCCACTGTGGAACCCTAGGCAAGTCCTTTCACATTACTGCCTGCCTATGTAGCCAGCGAGGGAATGAAGTCTGGGTCTCCCTGTACCGGTCCCCAGCCTGGACAAAATACAGGGTTAATTCAGGAAGGGCATCTGGCATAAAACTGACATAGAACCATGTGTGCAAATCAGTGAAAGCTGATTCACACACGGGGTTTATGCTGAAAAGTGAACCACAACATTTGGATTGGGAATTTGGAAGACTATGAAACAAAATTCTCAACATTTTCAGAACCACGGCTGAGTGAGGCAAATGAGCAAATTGAATCAACACAAGTCATAGCTAAGATGTAATATTTACCAATAAATTAGGAGTGTCCTGTTTTTACTAAAGCCTTGGTCATAACTGCCGTCAGGGGTGACAGGTCATAGTGAACACATAAACAACCTATAAGGGTATATAAGGGTGACCTGGGTCAGAAGCAGGCGCGTCAAACCCTTGATTGATGTTAAAACCATTATGATATTTTGATCCTTAAAAGTTTCCAAAATTACGCTGGAGAAAAGTTTGATTTCAGCGTTGGTTGTCAAAGTTCGTGTCAGTTTTAAGGCAAAAGCGTTTATGTCTTTGAAGTGCCGACTTTAAAAATAAATTACAATGGCTGTTTTAAAAAAGTACTCTTCCTCAGATACAACTTCCATTAACACCCTTCTCTCCCCACACATTCAGACACGTGCATTCCCCAAAGGGATTGTTAGCCCTTGTGACATACATTTCTGTGCAGAAGATGGACACTATCAAGCACTTACAGACATTTGTGTGAACATCCACCTAAATCAGAAATTCCTGTTTCATTTTTAATCCCGCTGCAGGCACAGCCAGCCACAGAGAACATTCGCCGCTAACTGTTGTAATTCTTTATTCTCAGTTGCGTCATACGATGAATTGGTTTTGCTCTTCAGTCATGGCGTTCCTCTGGAGTGAAATCATGCTTTGGGTCATTGAACCATTGGAAAAAGATAGCACACTTTCCATAAATGAGCTATATTTGTTGCAGATTCACATTCTATTCTCATGAGATAACCTATGAATAAAAAGTCTGTGTATGTTATACCAAAGAATGGAATGTTTGGCATTTAAAACTGCAAACGTTGCAGGACTTTTTTTGTTTCTTTGTTCACGTCCTGTTTTATTTGTTGTCTCATAGCTCTGAAGTGAAGAAGGTTCCTCCTGCTGGTTCTCAGTAGGCCTGCCTGTCTGTGCATTGACCAAAGAGCTGTTTTTACAAGTGCATAAGGTGCTGCTCCATTTCCCTGCAGCCCAACCATTTAACCAGACTTTTTTTTCTATTCTAGAGAACTGGAGCAAAGGCTTTGAGCTGCAGATACAAAAACATACTTTTTCTGAAGACTGCTCAGTTCTTTGTTTCTCACTGTCCGTGTCCTCTCTTTGTGCTCTCTCCACACCTACATCAACCTCCGCCTTTGACCAGGCAGCAAAAACGTTATACCGAGACGGACCACATTTCCAGATGCTTTGATTTTGAAAATAAAGCAGTGTAGAATCCTCTTTTCCTGTGTTTTACAGGCGTGTAGCTGCCAGACTGTGCTCTTCTGGGCTCTTTTTTTTCTCAGGAGGGTGCCAGGCTCCTTTGGGAGAGCACAGAGAGGTGACCTTGATAGAGTGAGGAGGGGAGAGTGGCACATACTCTGCAGGTTCTGCATACCTTTCTGTGATACAGATGGGCAGGCACATTAATACAGGTGCACCATGCATATTTTATGCAAATACAGCTGCATTTGAATCCAGCATGTATTTCAAAGCAACTATGATCATGCATGCACATTTATTTCAGACTTTACATATATATACACTCATTCACTGCCTCAATGGTAGAATTTGATATGCTGGAATATATTCCCATTAGAGAAATTATTTTTTATGTGTTTATAACTTCAGGCTGATTGAAGTTTTGCATCATTCTAGCATCCCAATGTAGGAAAAACCAAGCTGTGGATTATGAGCCTTGACAGAGGTGTGTATCAGTCCAAAAATATAGCTGTCTTTTCCATTATCTGGTTGTTTATGAGTCCTCTTTAAAAGAGAAGGGGAAAGGAACTGCTCCAATGAAGCCTATGGGGCTTTTAGAAAACCACACAACTGAACAGTAGCACTTGGATGGACTTTCTCTTCAAACAAAGCCGCTGGGTAAAGGTATCGTCTCTTGACCGACCGGCTGCCCCGTTTGACCATCTGTGGTGTGGCTTGGCTCAGCCCAATTCTGCTCTTCCCCCCCATTCTCCTTTCCATGCGCTGACATTTTTATCCTCCCATTAAAACTTTAAGGGCCCATTATCTAGGAGGAAGGAATGTTGCTTTAATGGTGTGTTGGCTACATTCTAAGTCCCTTTCTTTCTTTGTATCCACCCAACATAAGGTAGCTGCTTAAAGTTCTCCAGCATCGAGGGGGCTGGCTCCCCTCTCAGTTGTATGACAGCGGCTCAGCATGGACCATGAGCCCCCTTTTCACTGCTCCTTGCACTCAGAGTAGACTATAAACCCTTGGCATGCCTTCCTCTACTTCAGTCTCTTTGTTTCCCTCTTTCCATTGCATGGATTTTTAGCTTTAAAAGAGCTTGTAGCGCTGTGCTAAAGAGCTTGAGGTCTTCTTGTCTTTTGTTTGAAGATCACAGGAGTTGTTGCTTGCGCTGTAGTCGTTTGCACTGTTTTTTTTTATTGACTTAATCTGGTTTCTTTGGATCCTATAAATAAGGCCACGTGATCACACAAGTACATTAAAAGTGGCCTATTTGAGTGAGTAACAGTTTGCATTTATTAATTTTTTGAGTGATCCTCCATACAGAGCAAGTACTTGAATGACTGTGGAAGCAAACACCCTCTGAAAGAGGGAAACTCTCATTAAAAACTGATCGTCTTCTGTGAGCACTTGTGTTCTAAAAGTACAGGAAAGACACACAAAGACTGGACATTTGGGCGCACCAAAGTGAGACGAGCTAGTGACAGCATTAAAGATATTTGCATGGATGGAAAAAAATATGGAAAAAAAAACACGTACTATAAGGGAGACTTTTCCCCTAGCAGTTAAAGTCTTTGGTAGCATAACTGCATAACTTAAACTGTAGCCAAAAAATTGTTGAATTTGGTGAAAAAAATATGTATTTTTATTATTGAATTTGAAGGACCTATATCATGCAAAATGAACTTTTTTTTTTAACTTTTATGTGTATTATAATGTTAATTCCTCATAAGAAAAACAACCCCAAAACTGTATTATCTTCATCCAGGCATCTCTGAGCACTCCTCTGAAGCTCTGCTCCCTGAGCACCAGCCCCTTCCAATCCACAAAAACGACTTTCTCACATTGTGACATCACCAAGTGAGAACAGACCTCTCCAGGAAGAGTCTGCACTGCCAGCACCACCCCAGGCTAACACATACACACACTTTCTCCGTGGAGCTAACGATGATCAGCAAAACATTTTCATTTTATATGCACAAAATGCACATTCATCTTTGTAAAAGTTCGGATGTTGGTTGGTTTGGTCATGAATGAATCAGCATCCGCAAGGAACGAAAGGTGGTGCCTCAGTGATTGAGTCGTCTTACTTCCGGGTAGGAAAAGGGCTCATGAAAATTACTCATATTTAAATAATGTATACTTTAGTGTACCAAAGATAATTTATTATATATAAAGATGAAAGGCAGACGAATAGCATAATACAGACCCTTTAATGGAGAAGAAGTGATTTTTTCTTTCACCTATTACTTTGATGGAATCAATATGGATAAATGAGAATCTAAGCAGACTACTGTTACAGTAAAATTAGGAAGCTTTAAATGTGACGCTTCTTTGGCTAACCGTCGATGATTAAATACCCACTTTGATCCTTTTATGTTTCATTTTGAAAGTTTTCCCAGTTGTCTTTTAAATATAATCATGCTTTTTTTTAGCCAAAATCAAAAACTAAAAAATAAAAAACCTGTTGTTTTCTAGGTCATAGTTTCTGCAGAGTGGCAGTAGTTCATTAGAATTCACCTCTGATTTGTTGGCAAGACCACTAGCGTAAAGCAACCCCTTGCCCTCTCCATTGCTGAGAGCTTGGAGCAGGGGGGGCTTGTGTTTCAGTGTATTTTTTCTGTCACAGATAGGCTCTTTTTCAAGCACTTTTTCATCTGCTCCTGATTCACAACAGCTTGAATAAAAAAATAATCAGAAATACGATTTTAAGCTTAACTTTCCTAATAAAAGTTGTCTAACATGAGAACAATGTCACAAGAACTTGTTAAAAACTCCAACTTCATTGGAGTGGATCTTTTAAGGTGCGAAGCGAACGCGATTCGCACGGCAGAGGCGGCCAGTTTCAATGTAAAGTCAGTGGTTTAGATGTTGAAGTTCTGTGGTGTTAATTGAAAGTCTGGAAACAGCGTCAATTGAGCAGTGTAGAGCGAATTGAGAATCCCATCCACACACTCACACATGCACACTTAGGAACACATCAGTACGCTAAATCATTAGTACTCTAAAGCTTCATAGGTTGAAGCATGTTTGTGGACAGTGGGAGGAAGCTAAAGTGCCTGGAGAAAACTCACACATGCACCAGAAGAACATGCAAGCTCCACACAGACAGGTCCCCAGATTTGAACCAGGGCCTTCTCGCAGTGAGGCGAGAGCGCTAACTGCTGCATCACCACGCAGCCCTATTCTACAAAGCCATTAGCATAAAGGGGTCTATGGCAACTTTCAGGTTAGGGAGTTGTTTTTAGCACAAATAACAGGCTTCTTTAATGTGTTATTTATTCTTTATCATTTATAGTTGCAGAAATGTGCAAAATTAAAAATGTTTTTCTTTCTTCAGAAAAAAACGCTGTAAAGCTGTTTGAAGTAACTTACCTGTGAATGGTTGAATAGTTGTTGGGCCTGTCTGGTTTCCAGGTTATATAACCACAATTTAATTTAAACAAAACAGAAAGGATTGTGATTTTCTTAATGTATTGCAAGAAATGTCTGCTTGTTCTGTTAGCAGAGTCAACTAGAATGGGAGGTTGTAAGAGGGAAGCTAACAAGTAGACTGTGTCTGAAATAAAAAAGGTTTGTGTCTTGAAAACTAATTAAAGAAAAGGAAAAAAAAATACTGAAAGGAATGATCAGTGCTTGTGACTAAACTTTAAGAATTTGGACGAAATAACGGAACTTGCAGAGAGAAAAGCCAAAAGTAAACCCTTGTTCCCATCAAACTGAGGAAAAAACATCACTGTAGACTGACGAGAGCCATTAGTGGATGTTAAATAAGTGAAATGAAAGTCATTTTCATGATCTATGTGAGGTTTCCATCCTACAAAACAAATTTGACAACCGAGAACGGTGCAGTCTGACACATGGAAATTGTTTTTTGTTTTTTTCAAAAGTCTCTGCAGTTTATATGAAACAAACCACAATGTGAAGTCACACAACATGTGGTCTTCTTCCTCATCAGTGATCAGTCTTTTGCTTGATGTTTTCCTGCATTCACAGGCTCCCCTATTTACTTTCTACTTTCTAAACCCGAGACCCTCACTTTCACACTGACTCCTGCCAAAGCCAAGTGAATAATTCATCACAAAGATGTTGTACTGATGAAATTGCACTAAAAGTGTAAAGCAAAAAAAAAAAAAAAAACAATGCAAAAAATTAGATATGTCAAGATATGTATTTTTTAAAATCTTTTTTGGGTTGCTAACAAGGTTTTTGTTTCTTTCTTTACATGCAGTATGTTCATCTGATGAATGCAAATGCTAATTACTGAAAAGTCAAATTGAACATCTGATTTTAAATCATGAGAAAAGCTGATTCTATTTTTTTTAAGAAAATTGGAGGCCCCTGACATCAAGTTAGAGTTGAACTGCATAAGGTTGATGATAACTGGGTCGAAGAACGGGCCGGTTGCATCAACGCTTTGGCTTGAATGGGCCCTCAGAGACATGAAGGTCCAGGATGTGACCTAAGCCTTTCATTTAACTGAAGCAAAAGTGGCAAAAAGCTGCTGGAGAAAATGACAAGGAAATGAAAAGTGAGGCTCAGGGTGCATAATATAACCCTGCTCAGCAAACTGTGCCCCTCTGGGGACTGATGAAAAAACTCATTCCCTGCTAAGGCCCATAGATGTTTGCTTCTTGCTCTCGCTGCATGTAAACACACAGCAGGAGAAAGAGATCACAGAATTACAACATTAGGCATGCACAGGAACATTTTTAAGCAGCTTCTATGTTGTTGCTTGTTTTTTCTCCGTTTGGCTCAGTGTTTGCTCAGCTCTGTGCAGCCGGAAAGGCTGTTGCTGCTCTTTGACGCTCACATGAACTGTTTTGACAAGAAAGTCTGAGAGGATTGTATGACCTCCTGACACTTGTTGACAGGCCCTTAAGTGATGGACAGCCAGGACGTCAGATATGTCAGTATGAGGAGTATCTGCTCTTTTGAGCGCAGACCCATACTTTTCCTACAATCAGCCTTTGGAATAAAAATCAAAGGCTATCAAAGGCTTTGGTTTTGGTAGCAAAATCCAAATGAGTAATTCAAGCAAGTGTTCTGTGAAAAGCTTTTTCTGTTCATTTCCCTTTACAACCTTTTCAGCAATAGCATTAATCTGCAGTGTGACAGCTCACAACTTCCACTTCATTTACACTTTACAGCAAGGTTACGTGAGCTTTGCCGCGTGCTGACGCTCCCACACACACATGCAAAATGCTTCAATATATATTAGAAAAGTTGGCTAATTAAGGATGTTAGACCTCCAAACACTCTTCAGTGTCACGGCAGATTTAATGAGACATTAATAGAGATGTCCTCCTGCTCGCCGCCTCCCTGTTCGGCAGCAGAGACGGCGAAACAAAAAAAAAAAACGGTTTGGTTTTTAATGAGCCAAAGAGCCGGGGTTTTGCCACCGCATCTGTAGCAGTGACAACCCATCACAGGTCCGTCCACTCGTGTGAAGACTGCTGTGTTATCAGAGCAAAAACCGTGGGAGAGCATGTTGAAAACCATTACATAAGGTCCCAGGTTATTCCAGGTACATGTTGGGTAACATCTGTTTTTTTTTTTCTTTTTTTTTCTGGGTGCATTGAGCTACTTTAGCCATGTACTTGAAGAAATACTTCATCTGTGATGACTCACGAAGGTTAATGCTGACACCCCTGCTTTACAGCGATCACGTTTTATCTCAGCCTCTTAAACCAAGGCCTTTTCGGTGCTTTGTTCCTTCTCTCTTTACTTTATGGGGGATTGCCTCAATTAAAATTACAGGTCTAGAGGATCTACTCCTGCTGGGAGTTTTATCCTTTCTTTTGGCAGCCTCCTTTTATTGCCTGAATGGAATGAGCGTGTTCCAACAAGTGCCTGCACCTTTATAAATGGTTACTGGGCACGTCAGTCACCAGCAGTAGGCATATTAGGCGAGGGTCAGAACACGTGAAAGGCATGTTTTAAAAATACTTTATTGAAAACTAGCGTCTGTTTACTGAATGGTCTTTGGCTTAAAAAAAAAAAAAAAAGGTGTGTGATGTCAACATTTTCTGCTGGTCATGCCTGTCTCCTTCACAGTGCATCTAGAAGGCACAAAGGAGGGGCCCACCTGCATGGACAAGAACCACGGCTGCGCACACATCTGCAGGGAAGCACAGAAGGGTGGCATCTCCTGCGAGTGTCGACCTGGATTCCAGCTGACTCGTAACATGAAGGACTGCAAACGTAAGTCACCCAAACATCTCGCGCACAAAAGCAGAACCGGTTTAGAAACTAGCTGCTGAGCAATGAATATATTCACAATAACAGAGTGTAGTTAACGCTGTGACGAATCTCCTAAATAGTCCTTCCAAATAAAACCATGTTTTGTCAAATAATGAGGGATCGTTTATGCAGCCAGGGCAAATGTGGAGGTTACTCGAAGGGGACTGCTCTGACGGACAGCACACACTTCTTGTTGCTGTGCAACAGAGATCATCCTGTCAGAGCTGGGGCCAGGGCTGATAGGGGATTTGTCTGTGTTTGGATAGGGATTTGAGAAGTGTTATTCTATAGTTTTCCTGTGACAGCGCAGGGAAAAGGGTAAAAGGTGTTAGGAAGGTAGGGTGTAGACAGGACGACTATGGAACCCCCTGACTCGATCATGCTCCTTTTCATTCTGTCATCACTAAAGTGTCAAAGTGGCAAAGTTAATGCTGCTTGTGCTTAGTGCCTCATGGAAATGCAAACCTCGACGTTGCACTCCAGTTATTTGTTTGCAACTGAAGTGTGTCCAGCAATAATTGCTCGTACACAAACCCCTCCATGGGAACAGCCATGCTGCATGGAAGGGGGTGTCTTCTATTGTTTCCACTAGCTTGTCAATATGTAAAGCCTTAGAGTTCCACTTTGATGGTCTTTTGATCTGTGTTCAGTGGTCTTTTAATTATGATTATGCTAATTTTAGCCTAAATCAAAAACCTGGATTGCTTTCTAGGACATAGTTGGGGCAGAGCAAACCCCGCTGTCCTTTCTGTCATCCATAGCTGAGAGCTCTCTGTTTACATGCTCTCCCACTTGCTTGCAGCCTCTCACACCCCAGCCTAACATTTCAGGTACAACAAAAAGGATGCGCAACATTGGAGCTATCGGAGCAAATTCAATCTTTTTTCTACATATTTTTTGTCTGTTTCTGGTTCATAACAATTTGAATCAAGAAATACTCAGCAATGTAATTTTAAGCTTCATTTTCTTTATAAATGTCCTCCAGCATGAGAAAAAAAAATGCCACAAGAACATACTAAAAACATTAAAAACACAATTTTCATCTGAGTGGTCTTCAAACGAAATCGTTGCTGCATCCAAATTGTGTCTATCATGTACCAGCAGCTGGCTGTCTCATCCAAAACCGAGTCCTCCGCTCAGTGAGTGCTGTTAAGAAATGGAGTGACTGAGTGAGCAATTTGAATCTAGGAAATGGAGCAAAATTCCTACTGTACACAGTAGGAAATACAATGCTACCAAGAAGACCATTTTCACTTAGACTTACAATCACGCAGATTTCCAAAACAGTGTAACCGCAAAGGCGGAATGGCGGGGATGACTCACATGCACAATAAAAGCATTGACAAGGAGTGACACAAACTAAGAATAAAATTAAAACTAAAACATCTACATTCAAATGTGCAAAATAAAGGGTCTTCTTCGTCAGGAGAGAAGATCACATCAGCCTAAAGGGACGCCAAAAAAATGTCATGTTGTCATCTGGAAATTGTTGAGCAGTTGTAATTCTGAAGAAAAATCTATTCACAAATGGTGCCTTTTCTTCTTTTCTTATTTTTTTTATTCCCTTTTAAATGTATTCTGAAAGTCTCTTTGGATAAACATTCCTGTAAAATACTATGTAATGTAAGACAAAAAAATAGGCCTAATTTTGTTTTTCTCCTATTTTTTTCCATGTAGAATTAATACTTTTATCTAAAGCTGTTTGAAACCTGGATAAGTCTCAGCTGAAATGCTCGTGCGTTCACCACCGTGATCGAAGTCTATGTTTTCTCCGTAGTGACGTGTAACTACGGTAATGGAGGTTGTCAGCACATCTGCGAGGAGACTGACAATGGCCCCAAATGCTCGTGCCACATGAAGTTTGTCCTGCACAGCGATGGAAAAACTTGTGTAGGTGAGTCGTCTCACTCTGATCCAGCTACCAACGACCAAATAAATAATGGGTTTTAAATGAGAAATGGTCAAATAAAAATAATTAACCCAGTGCCGTGTTTCTGGCGGTGAACGTGATTAACCTTTGAAATGAGGTTTCTGCGATAAAATGCAGGAAGAGAAACAGGTCGTATTACAGCATCTATGTTCCTCAGCGTTTTTCTTCTTGATCTGTGACATACAAGGTTAAAAGGCTACCATGCACTCTGCTTTTTTAAAATTTTATTTTCTTCTTCTTTTTTTTATCTCTTACTGCTATTTTAGTAACCTCACCACCGCTGCATTCGCTCTTGCTTCTCTCCATCCTCCAACTTTCTGCCGGGTTCTGCTTTTTCTTCTGTTTTCTTCACGCCATGACAGAAACACACACTTTCTAGTAGCTTTTGGGTCATTTCCTCCACAGCTTCCTGCCTGGGATTAACTCACACCTGACCTAACCTTCCACTGGCAATTATCGGTTGTTTGCTTCAGCTGACACAGGCTGAGGGAAAATCCTTTAGATATTCATCATTATTGAAGCCCTCTGAAAAAGACTTTAAACTATATGAGCCTTAAAAAGTGTAGAGGGGTGTCAAACAATGCTAGCATTGGTTAGGTGTCAATGTGACTAACACTTGATTAAGATTAGAAATGCTCCTGTTTGACGTGTGTTTTCAACCAAAGTGGTATTACTAACTTTTGTCTTTGATTCAAAGATATTTTCTTTTAGTGCAGACCAGATTCACATGGGGTGGAAGTTTATTTTGAAGGCGAACAGATAAAAAAAACAAAATATTAGGAAAACAAAATATTACTCAATTTTTTTTATTTCAGGACATTTACAAACTCTTGCTTTGAATTTACATTGATCAAATATGCAATAAAAAACATGAATTAAACTACTAAACATAAATTTTAGCTGGTTTTGCTCAACATTACATACAAAAACAACTTTTTTTTTTTTTGTTTAAGCCATACTTTTGAGTTTTTTCACCCAGATACCTTTTAAGGCTAGTTTGAATTGCTGTTCTCAGTAATATCAGAACAAGTATTCGTACTTAGAGGGATACCTGTTGGTCATTGTATGCTTTACTAAGGCTTCCTATTGCAGCCTTGTGCTCCAGACAGTTTTCCCTTTCATTTCATTTTTCCAGACTTATTTTCGGATTCATCAGAAAGTCATGATGACATGATGAAACCAGGCGGGGCTCCAGGATTTTTTTCTCTCGAGTTGCTAATTCGTTTTTATGTAAAACTACATTTCCAAGAAGGAAAGTAACAAGAGCGGATATTCATATGATGCTAATTAATACCATGTAATCCATGTATTGTCTTGTCAATAGATTGCACTTTTTAACTGTGTTAACTGTCAAAGTCAGATAAAGAGAGAATGCGGTACCCGTGTCAACCGCCTCGTCTTACCCGCGCAGCAAATTTGCTGCTTAAGCATAAATACTGCCGTTTTTGATGGGCAAAAGGCCGTTCTTTACGCCCCTTTTTCTGGCGATTTATGGTACGCCTGTCCTAAAATGTGTTCAACAGCTTGACGGCCCAGCCGAATGTGGGAGGAGCTACTGCAAAAGGTTTTCAGCCTGATCGCTACATGGAGCGGTGTCTGTGTACATCTCATTTCAATGCATGGAAGAAGGAGGATGATTAGAGCAGTGCCGTGTGGTGAAGGTTGTGGCGGGTGAGGCTCTGACTCTTTCAGAACCAGATTTATAAACAAATGAGAGGCTTTTACAGTTCATTCTAGAACTGGAGAACATTTTATGCAGCACCCATCATATTTAAAATGCTAAAACATTTTTTTACATCATTTATGTCTTGAGAATTATATTAAATTAAGAGAAAATAATTCTTGAAAAGAGTTTGGAAAATAAATCAGTCTAGAATACCCCCTAAAATGCACATTTTCTTTTGTCCCCTCCAAATGTCCAAATCAAATTTTAAATAAAAGTACAAATTAAACTTAAAACTTTTTTTTAATTGTTTTACTGAAGCCCCTAACTGTGGGAACATTTGTTTTAATCAAGTTTGAAATAAATATTAACCATGGAACATGTGTCCCAAAATGTGCATCTAACCCTGTTACCAAAGTCTTTGCTATTAGCAAGACATTGATCCTGTTATTGATGAATATGTACGAGAAAATCAGAGAAGTGAAGGTTACTATTCATGAAATTTGAAGCCAAAATAGCACACCAAGGAGAATGCTACAGACTATGACACAGGGCCATGGAGGATGCTCTCGCAGCACGCACACAAACACAAACACAGACACTTGTGCTGGTCACACCTTTACCTGTACATGAAGTCCATTCGGCTCTCATTCTGGACAAAAATCTCCTCGACTTTAGCATCAAAGTCTCCTTATCTTTTTTTTTTTTTTGTAATAGAAGTCTCAACAGAGATGTATTGTTCAGCATCATTCATCCATCCGTTATTACTTCATGTTTTAAATAAAAGTTTAACTTTGAATAATTTTTAATAAGATTATATTACAATATTTTTGCAATCAGTCTAAACAAAACATAAAGGGCTCCTATTGAATAACCTTTTTTATTAACATATGAAAAAAGTGCAAACTCACGAGCGCCCTCTCTGTTGAGACAGTGCTACTGCATGCCTCTCCTGCTGTTTTTTCAGTGCAGTTTTATGTTACATTTTAACACAAAATTAATGATAAACAAACATTAAAAACATTAAATGTTAAAAGGAAAGCGATGACATGCAATATATTTGTGAACAATGAGAATTTTTTTAGTTGGGTATTAGATTTAGACCTTTATATATTTGGGGTTGCTTTGCCAAATTTTGCAGTTGCTATAGAAACCCTTAGCTACCCCCTGGTGCCGCCTCGTGATGAAACGATCAAAGCTTCAGATTGAATTGAGTGAATTTTGACAGTATGCTGCATTCCTATTGGCTCACATTACCAGTTGATGTTAGTCCTAGAAAATAGCATTATTTTAAATACCTGGAAAAATTGAGCATGTTTTTCTATTACATTTTAACTTTCGGTTGTACCAAACCACAATTCTGTCTGTTGCTGCTGTGGCTCAGCTTAGGTACCTGTTTACACTTTTAGGAAACATAATCAAATATTTAGCAATTCCATTGAGATTCTGCAAGGTTAAGTTTGACAGGATGGTTTTCCACCTGATATCTTGGTCTTTCAAGAACCATTTTGCAACCAAAGCTCCGCTGACAGCCAGACCTAAGTCAGGGTCTGGTCAGCCAACCTGCCAATTTTTGCTTTACCCTCTTTAGCCAAGATAATACCACAAACAAATTATACGTCTGTGCCAGCTTTACGAAGGCAGAAAACACGCACAGGAGCTTTGGCGTGCCAGATCAAGGATCAGTCTGCCAGCTGAAGTTTCTGGTTTCCCCCACAGAGTCTGTTGTTCCAGTGGAGGCCAGCTTGTGGGTGCTCCATCTTTCAGATTACATAATTGTTAATAAAACCCCAATAAAACAGTTACTCTGCCAGAAGAACCCTGCAATAAACTGTGAATGACAAGAGCTTTGGAACATCTCCTGTTGCTGTTAAGTTAGTTTTAAAACATAAAGTCGCACTCTGATCATCTTTTGATCTATTGTCAAAATATTACCAGTGGTCTTTTTATTACGATTATGCCGTTTTTAGACTAAAAAAATAATTTTCCAGGACATAGTTTATTCAGAGCAGCAGTAGTTCATAAGAAATTCACCTCGGAGTTGTGGGGGGAAGTAAGACAGCTCCTTTTCCCATCATCCATCTGTTTACATGCTCTTCCGCTAGCTTTTAGCCCCTCACACCCCTAAGCTAACATTGGGGTGCAACAAAAAAGGAGAGCTATCCAGCCGTACAGTTTTGAGCCAGGTGACAGCTCAGATGAGGAAAACAAAGACGTACTTGGATCTAGTCTTCTACATGCATCAGAATGGAGCAGAGCAGAGAGCTTCTGGCCAATCCATTGTGTTTCCTACTTAAGAAAATGCAATTTTTTTAAATGGCTTTGTTTTGTCTGCTTCTGATTCACAGTGATTTAAATAAAGAAATACTAAGAAATGCAATTTGAGATTTAATTTTCTTTATGTATATGCCTTGCCTCTATTATTGGAAAAATGCCACAAAACCATGCTAAAAAAAACCTCAAAAACACAGTTTTCAGCTTTTTTAGGTCTGTAACTGAAGTGAGGTCATTTTTCCATTCTTAACCAAAAAATAGTAATTCCACATTTGGCTTGTTGTTGGTTAAAATACCAGAAGTGCTTAGGAAGCTATCTGCTGCACATTTTGAATCTTTGTATATGCATAAGTGATAATTGCATCCCACCTAACGCATTCAGAAATAGTGGTGTAGTGAGAGAGCGTGGAGGGTATCCATGGAAACCACACAAAGTGAAAACACGCACCTTTTCTTCCCCTTACCTTACATTTGGAAATGTTCAAGATGCATTCATATTCAGCGCCCCAGAGCATTGCTGTACTGGATCAAACAACAGCTTCTGCCTCGTCATTGGTTGTGTCTTTGTAGCTGCTGGGCTTTTTCTGTGCATACCAGTCCATCACGCAGGTCGTTTGGTATGCAGTCTGCCACTTTCACTCATTTGTTTTGTGGTGAAAGTGTTCATTCTTCATCTCAACCACCTTTGTTGGTTCTGTGCAGGGTGTAGGAGGATGTTTTTTTTTTTGGTGTGTGTGTCCACAAGGGCTTTATGGATAGCATACAGATGCACACTGTCGTCTCTCAGACATAATATGCACAAACACAGACTCTTTGAAGTAAAATTTTTTTGACCAAAGTGCCTGTTAAAAAAAAGAAAATCTGTTTTATTTGTTGTGCTTGCATCAGTAACTTTGAATATCAGAAAGAAGCGGCCGTCATGTGGAAGCACTCATGCTGTTAGCACAGCAAATCATAAACATTCACAAATAGCAGGCAGATGCAGGCATGCTCGGGGTTCAGTCATTTGAAGAGTTGGCCACAAGACGCACCACGAGCTGGAGAGATGCGTAATATATCTGATACAAAGTGAACGCTATACAAACAAATACACAAACATACAGTACGAGTCCTGCGTGCGTACATCAAACGCACGTAAACAATTGTTTACCACTGGCATGTGTCCATAACATAAACAAGCGGAGCTCGTGTCGGGTGGTCTGGTGGGTTCAGATGCGTCTCTCAGCGGCCGGTCCTCAAACTGCTGGGAGTTATTGCTTCTGGATGTTGGAACCAGGTTACTCTGGTGGACCTGTGGCACAAGAAATAAACTGGGTTGCAGGGGCAAAGGGGGGCAGCTGCCCCCCCAGCAAAAAGCTCCCCCAATTTTTGAGTCAACATTCGTATCTATCCATCCATCATTTTCTTTACCCATTTTATTCCTCATGGGGTCATGGGGTTGCTGGAGCCCAACCTGGTTGAGCTTGGGCGAAGGCGGTTTACACCCTGAACAGGTCGCCAGTCCGTTGCAGGGCCACTATTACATTTCATTTTCGTGGATCTGGAGGGGCTGGTGCTCAGAGAGCAGGGTTGGAGAGGAATGCAGAGAGTTGCATGAATGGATCAAAATACCGCTTTGGGAGTGGTTTTTTAATGAAGAAATAACAAAATAATAAACATAAAAGCTCAAATAAAGTTGATTTTGCATGATACAGGCCCATTAAGCATTTCAAAAATAAAAAAGCAATATTTTTAAATGAAATAAAAACAAAAATGACAAAATTGTTAGAAAATGTACTTATTTTTTTAAACCTTTCATTTGTTTAATAGCCAGTCACTCTGCTGTTTGCAACCCTTCCAAAGTCTTCTGCTCCCTTCCCACCCCCTCATATAAAATGTTCTACCTCTTCCACTGCTGGGGTGTCTTTGTGGAACAAACATCTGCTTGGTACACCTCTTTACTTCACAATGACTGATTCTGCAGGTATAAGGCGTGTGGAATTTCTTTGTTTTCAAAATGATTTTGGAAACATACTTTTAAGCATTTTCGGGTAAAATTTAAAAGAAAAATTCAAGTGCCAAGACTGACGTTTAAGGTTTTTGACATGGCAACCGTGCATGTTTTGGATGGATTTCCTGTTTAACTCAAAGGGAATTAAAGCTGAAAATTGCAATTCTTAGAAAAAAAAAAGTATTTAAAAATATGTGTAGTAGGTGCTTTCTGACAAGGCCCATAGTGATGACACATTGAATGGTTGGGTCACTGACGGCGTTTCGACACAACAGCCCAACAGGATAAATTCTGAAGTAATCTGGCCATGAAAGACACCCACAAAGAGCAGAAGTGAGTGTGGCTGTCCCTGACCTCAGCTTGCAGCACTAACCACCCCTCGGTCTTGTCTGTCAAGGCTTGCAGTGCTCATACTAACTAGCAAAAGCCTCATTTCAAACTCAGACAACAAAACGCTCTTTGTCTGCATTGTATGGGACTTTATTTGCATGACTGCATGTTGCAAAGTAACACTTTTGCCTTGACATGTCACTCTTTCCTCATTTTTTTAGGCTTCTAGCCAGAATTTGGCATATAATTACCGTTGTTTGCTGTCAGTGAAAAGTTTTTTTATTTTTTTTATTTTGCAGCAGTATCATGTCATTTATGTCTTTATCATATTCTACAGGCATTAATAAAAAATATAAGTGTTCAATACAGGCAAACATGTTAATCAAACCATATCTTCTTATCCAATTTTTGATAAATTGGTTGTCACTGAACCATTTTTTTTTACTAGTACAGCATCTTGCTTTTTTTTTTTTTTGCTTCATAATGGGAGGCACAGTTCAACTTTAAATGGGATGATGTGATCATGCCTCCCATTTCAAAAGGAGGCCTCAAGTAACAGGAACAGTTTAAGGAAGCTCACCAAAATGACAGACCTAGAAAAAGCTGTGATTTTTTTGCCTTGTTGCTGCAGCTGTTCTGTGAGCATTTTAGCTTGTATTTCCACACCATTGTCTTCCACCTGTTTAGCTGTAGGCTCCTCAGTGCTTAGAAGACAGAGCTTTTGATTCATTGTGTGGTGTAGCTATACCCTCTCCTTGCATCCTCTCTACCAGTGCAGCAGAGATCAGGTGTGAGTGCATTATCCCATTTAAAGTGTGAGGTCGTTATTCACCCATAAAGCCTCACTAGCTGGTGATAAAGTGGATATAATGTTTCCTCGCACATATATGGTGCAGTTCAAATGCACAGAGAACTAATGTGGTGTTTTCACAATGTGTACGTGCATGTGTGTGTGTGTGTGCATGCAGGGGAGAGGAGTGTCCAGTCCCAGGCAGCCCCACAGCTGTTCCCTAATGGTAAATATGTGCTCATCTGGCTCCTTTCTCAGGGGCCTGTGGGTGTGGGGGATACAGGAAGCTAACCGAGCAGACTCTGATCAGGCCCCTCCCTTCACCACATGGGGGAGCCATCCTTCTGACCTCTGACCTCTGGCTTCTGAACTACCTTCCTCTTCTGTGAATGCCCTCTCAGTAACAGCCACTGTATGTGTCAAACCGCACCTTTTCAAAACACAGCTGCAAACAGGGAGCCTCTGACCCGCAGAGTGAGCAGTTTACAGTGGAGAGGTGGGGATGCGATGCCTCAGGTATCATCCGGTGTAGCCTTCCACCTCTGACAGCTGTCATATACGCATTCCTATCAAACAGGTTAGCAGTGTCATCAATGGTGTTGAGCCTGTACAATAAAAATAGAGACAAAGATTTTTTTCGCTCTACAAAGCAGGTTGAACTTACAGAACGGTGAAAATAAATGCAGATAAAAATGCTCCAATCATATGTACTGTGCTGTTAGCTATATAATGCAAGTTATAATATTGTAACAATGTCTCAACAAAGAAAGGATTTTTAAAAAATACAAATAGTTTTATTCAGTTCCTGTTTTTATACAGAGGGGCTGTTCAAAATAATACAAAATAAAACAGCTAAATAAAAACTCTAATATAGGGTAAAAAAAGTCAGTTCAGCGTAACTCAAAAGTTCAATAACCTGTTAATTCTAGACATGGATTGTGAATAAGAGCCATCTAAGGTGTGCTTCCAGACCGAATCTAATTTTAGAATCTCAAATTAATCTGATGCCACAACCAGGTGTTGCGAGAGGCAGTCTGTGCAACCATTTCTCCCATCCTTCATGTTTGTAAGTTACAACATAGATAATCACAATGTCATCACTAGTTACATTGAAGAAATTAAGATTTATGTCTAAATAAACACAATTTATGATGTGTAAGTACAGCTTATACTACACAGCTAAGCTTAATGCTTTAAATGATGGTCAAATAGTAACTTATTTATAAGGTGCAGTTGCTATGAGAGGGTTGATTTTGTTAAATTCGAGAGACAATGTAACTTTTTTTGTGTGTTTGTGTAGAAAAAGAGTCACCATTTACTATTTGTTAAAATTTATTTTTGAAGTGTTTTTGGATTTTAAATTTGAAAATAAAGATTTATTACTTAAATAAGTGTTGTCTTACACTGAAGCACTCTTGTTGTAGGAGTTTAAGCTTAAGAGTTTCAATGGTCAAACTTAAACTCACAATCTTAGGCGAATTACTTTTAATCTTCGTTAACGAAGCTGAATTTTTATGTAATGAAAAAACATTAACAAGCACTGAATGTTGTGTAGGATGAAGCAAAGGACCAAAATACAGGATTAAAAAAAGTCTTATACATAAATGAGGGGAAGGAACCAAATTAATAAAAAAAATAATAATCACAAAAACAAACAAATTTGTGGAGGACAGGACTCAAGGCAATAAACGAAAACCAAATTAAAAACATTCTTTTTTTTTTTATCACAAAACTGAAAGTTGGTGGTCTCCTGAAATGTTGAAGGTATGCATTATATGTTTTTTCCCTTCAGTTTCTAAATGATCTAGAAACAAAAAAAAAATAGCTTATAAAAATGCAACACATGCATATCTTCAAGTTCAAAAGATAAAACTGATCTTATATCTTAAGCTATAAGACTGGTCTATTGTTTATAGATGCATCATTTCAAAAGCTGATTGGATTTGCAGAAATCCAAAGGGAGTCAGATCACAGACATCGTCTTTATCTTTATCTTTGTGTTTTGAAATGACTGAAATACGCGAAATGAAGCTTGCATTGTTTAACACACTCGTTTGTGGTGTTTCTAAACTCCTTCATCACAGACTATTAGCTGCAGCCAGGAAGCCAATAAAGTGTCCATGACAAAGTTTTACTTCATACAAGAATATAAAGCCTAGAGCCTTGCAAGGAATGCTTTTTCATAAACTTGTAATCAAGAACTCCTCATCAATCTGTGGAGTTCCTTCATGGCTTTTTTGGCAAAAACGACGCTGTTTCAGTAGATTTGCAGTGAACTGAATACCAGTGGAGATGGGAGGGTTGTTGAAACTCGATTATATCATTATATCATCCAATGCAATTCAGCCCAATTTTCAAATAAACTGTGTTTTTATCGAAACGACGCCAGGAAAAAAAAATGAACCCATAAATCTTTAGGGACATAGAAACCTTGATACATCAAAGAGATTTACGATTTAATTATACAATGAGAAAGTTAAGGAGGATAACTATTTTCTTTTTAAAGGAAAGGCGCTTGTTGACAAAATACAGTACATAAGTGCTTTAAGTAACTATCTGTTGCAAGTGCATGTTCATTACCACTGAGTACCTCACTCCATACAGGAGAAAAGTCTGGCCCATTTCAAGATTTGGTGTCCTAGATTCCGTTTGTTTCCCTGTAGAAATAGGAGCATCTTTAGAGTTATTTTGGACACTGCTGTGACAGATTTGTCTCCTTATATTTATTGTTACATGTAGAGTAGAATAGTTCACCTGTGTGCTTTAACTGAGCTGCTGTGTGACCCTGTACCTTTCTAAGCATCATCATCTTTTCCCTCTGAGATGCAGCCACTCCCCACTGATGTCATGAGTTTGTGGTCATTCTAAGAGGGCTTTGAGTAAGACAAGAGCAAAACAAATGAAAAAAAGAGGTTTTTTCTCCTGCTAAGCCCACTGTAGGACAGTCCATGGAACATCTATTGTGCTTTTTCCAGACCAAATATTTTGAAATTGTGCATCCCAAACCAGTGCACAGTAGATCGTTCTGGTGTTCATCCAAAACACACTCCTCTCCTTTGTCCTTAAAAAACCATAATGTCAGAAATGTTTCTTCACTCTCTAAACACATGATCATTACAGTTTGATGAGACGGCGGCCCGACTAAGCATTGTGGAAGCGTGTTCAGACACCGTCTTATTGTCTTGTCTGCCAACGGTCTCTGCTCCTACTTTGCAATTATAGTTACCCACAATGCTGTGTTGTTGTCTAGTGCAAGACTGGGGTGTCACTCTTTGATCAGTGTCTTTCTAGGGAGCCTCAGATGTTTATTGTGAATTCTTTCTAGGTGGGAAAACACCTCCTGTGGGCAGAAAAATGCAGATGTTACTCCAAGAGAAGTTTTATCTGTTTGTTTTTATCTCTGATGGGTAAAACCAGTCGTTGTGAATGCTGGTTTCAAAAGTAATAAAGAGAAATTCAACTTTTCAGAACTTGGAAACAACAACAGCTAATGACTAAAAGAGGAAGCATTCAAGTCTTATGCTGTGTGCTGAGGGAGTCTTTTTACTAACAAGAGCACAAGTAAAACCTATAAAATACAATTCAAAACCGAACTGACCGAACTGCAAAGCTAAGCTACATCGTGCATTTGAGGTGCGTTCAGAAACGCTCATATTCACACTGGAAAAACGTGGAGGAATCTTGAGAATCTTGCTCCAGGCGTTTTCTTTCATCGCGCTAATCTAATATATGAAAGACTTGATGTCATATAATTCCGTTCAGGCACAAACCGCAATTTATTAATTTTTCCTCCATGATCAATTTTCAAACAGTTGGCACCTCTGTAAATTAAAAGGGACATAATCTCAATGAGACTAATAAATCAGAGTCTCTGATTGTTCAAAGTTTGACCTGGTTTAACTTTCAACATGCGTTCAGTGGACATTTTGTATGTAGAGCCCGTAAATGGTCATAGAAACTTGCGCAGAAATGCATGAAACCAAGAGTTTTGAATGCAGAAGCCCAAAGCATACATTTACATAAACCTTTCATTGAAAGTGAATATTTGTTAAGGGTGGTATGAACATAGGTGATAGGTAAAAGGTGATGCATCAAAATTGTTCTGATCTTTCAAACCTCATATCTTTATCGCAATAATAACCTTGCTTTTTCAAGCTTTTGTTAGATAGTTTATTTTGTATTAGATCCATGACCATTTCTCTCATCCACCTTTCAAACAATGGACAAAGTTAATCACTGATGATCCCTTTTTCTGATGCCCTTCTTTCTTGATCCTGTTGATAAATCTTGTTAGATTCAACAGGAAGAGAGATCTGTGAGTTTGTAGAATTCCATCTAACTTTTCCCACAGCTTCATAAACCACACAACAGTCAACAGATACAGCATTGTTCCAAACCAAATCAAAAATGTGTGTAGATGGACTGAAAACAACTTTCTTAACAGCTGATCGTGTAAAAAACATGTTAACATGTAATCCTAGAGCATTAAAACACATAAAAAAAGATAAAGGTATGAATTTTCAGTAGGATCGTTTCAGTAAAGTATTTGTAGAACAATTATCTCTGCTTTTATTGTTGTGACCGCCGATCCAGCAGCGTAAGATTCGATTATCGTCTCTCCTTTCAGAAAGGAGGGTGTGATGTATCCGATGCTGAAGGCAATAAAAGAAGCATCAGACCTCCTTTTCCTTTCAATTTTCTGAATTCAAACGTCAATTTTCAAAGGAAGTGCTCAGTTACATCCAGCTCATTTCACTCAGTGAGAATCCTTCCTTTTCAAAAACTACCCAGTATGGAATTGTTGCTACAGTAGCCTAGAAGGGACACATCGTTGGCTTATCTGTAGCATTAGTTATTAGGGGTATGTTGCGGTATTTAGCTACATTTTGCATTTACTAACTGATCTTAGTTCGATGAATCTTGAAGCACACAAAGTTTTTGTATCTTTTACTTTTAAAATAAGGTACATTAGAAATTTACCTCTGAGTTTTGGGCAGGACTGTTGGCACGGCATAAGCCTGCCCTAAGTCCCCATCATTCCTTTGTTTAAACTTCTGTTAACAACTTCTGAGTTAAAGCAAATGATGTGAAGGAAGATGAATGAAACTTATTTTTAACATTTGGATCTGTAAAGATTGTTATTCAGTAAATTTTCAACTCCTCATCTTTTGTTTATGATCTTAAGTGTACAAAAAGTCTTTATTTTTCATTTTTTGTTACAGTAAACAAGCTGATGTTAAAGCTTGAGTGTATTGATTTTCTTCGGTAATCACAGAAACATTTCTCTTTCCTACCTAACACGCATTTGTAGAAAAAATGAAATATTAAAGGGTTTGAAGTCTAGATTCTTGGAAAAGTCTCTGCTGATCTGCCAGTATGCAGGCAGAACATGGCACCACCGTAGAATGCTTTAAACAAACACAACCTTTACTTCCAGTGCTCTTCTGTTGTGTTAGATTGTAATCTGCATATTATTGTATCATGTAAATCCAACAAAACCTAATGCTACATGCAAAATCATCACATGCAACCCTTCTGTTTTTTACTTTATCTATAAAGTTTTTTGCTTTTAATTGATGTTTGTAGTGTTTCTTGTAGTTGTGTTTAGTTCTTAGTCGTTTAGGTTGAGCTACACTAACTTTGATAAGTGCTGCTGCATTTCCTGCAGCTATAGATTATGTATATTTCTAAATCATCCCTCACTTTTCATTTGAAAAAAACATCTGCAAGGCTTTTTTCACTTGAACAGCTGCCGACCAGCAACTCGCAGCCTCTTAGAGAAAACTGATGAGCTGCTCTGTGATGACTGTTTGTCCAAATTCAAGTTAGAAAAAATACCATTTCTTCTTTTTTTGTGAGGCACGCAAGGTTTCCTTGGAATCTCAGAAAAAACCCCACTCTGGTCCCTGCTGTAGGAGCAAGTTTCCCCTGTACTTCTTTAAATGGAAGTCTTTGTGAAATTTGTCACTGTCTAGAGGTGAGACCTTTGCTATCCTAGCTTGACTTTCTCCAATAAGTTTAGCCAACGCAGGTGGCAGGTAGCTGAAATTGCTTTTTTATCCCCCAAATGCCTGGAAGGTTTTGTCGAAATTAGGAAAAAGAAGGAAAAAAAAGGTGTTTTTCTTTGAGTGTGTGCAGAGGGAAGACATTTGACTGTTCAATGGATGAAGGCATTTGTCCTGCAGTGGATGGGACTACTGGGAGTTGTAACGCCATTTGACCAAAAAAGAGCAACCATGCTTATGTAGATCATCAGGAAATGTTTAGAAACCTGTGCTTGGCTGTGTTACCTCTGATATTTCCTCTTCCAATCCGCTTTTATTAATTACAACATTTTAATCACCTTTTCTAATTTCAATTTATCTTTATTCTTTTCCCTCTACTCTTACACTGTGTCCTGTTTGACAGAACTAACGTGTTAGATGATATAATGGCATGTCTTTTAACTTTTGCAGCGTCATGCATGTATGAGCCCCTTCCAAACCTGAGTGGGGACTGCGGCAGCAGCTTCTGAGGCCTTTTGTCTGACTGACTGTTTGTCTACAGAGACCTGTGCCGTCAACAACGGCGGTTGTGACAGCACGTGTCACGACTCAGTGACAGGAGTCCGCTGCAGCTGTCCTGTCGGTTTCACTCTGCAGCCCGACCGCAAAACCTGCAAAGGTAACTTTACCCGCCACCTGTGTTGTCGCATTCATGCTCGGCTGACACATTCATAAAGCTATAAATACAAAGAATAGCCACAAACAGTATCCACTCTATTTTTCCTTTAGATTCTAAAAGCATAATTGTTTAGAGACCAAATATGTCCTTTAACTCTCTGCTTTTTAGCAATTTAGGTTCATTGGTGCTCAGGTTTTCCATAAACATGAGAATAAACACCTTCAAATAAGAAAAACTTGAATGATTCTGCCAATTCATTGTGTAAGTCTACAGGTATTTAATTATTGCCAAATAGTTTTTCTGCTGGCTTTAATTGGCACTGCTGACAGACTGGTGATGCATTTGGCGAAAATGCAAAAACCAGGATTGATATTTGTCTTCTTTTCTATGTTTTATTGTATTAAACTTGCAAAACTAACAAAAGTACACCACCTTTTGCTACATACATACATACATACCAGGCATTTAATGCTGAATCCGAATTCTTGAATGCTCTTTTAGCAGATGATGTTCACACTGGACTGTTGCTGCCCGATACCAGTGCATGTACTCGCAGTTAGGAGAGGCTTGGCTCAAAATGTCGAAATGGTGCAAATTTCATGACATCTTGCTCCAGGTTTTTTTCTTTCACAGCTCTATTTTGACACATCAAAGACTTGGTGTCATAGAATTCTGGCCAAGCAAAAACTGCAATTATTCATTTCTCCTTCGTGATAAATTTTCAAACGGTTAGCACTTCCGTGAATTAAAGGTGGCATCATCTAACCATCACTACCAAATCCAAGTCCCTGACAGGTCAAAGTTCAACCTGGTTTAACTTTAAATGCACGTTCAATCGTTTTACATTTTGTATGTAGAGTTTTGAACGCAGAAGCCCAGAATGTGCATTTCCACGCAATTACAAAGGACGGTGTGAATGTAGCATTACGATTGTTTAGCTTGAGAGGGAAAAACAACACCAGGCAACTTTGCCACAAGAAGACAGGATTTCCCTAAACCCGAGTACATCTACAGGGCGGAAACAAACATAGAGCATTACTTGATTTTTTTTTTTGGTGGATATATTGTGACCAGATGAAGAAGACACCCACCCCCTCCTTAGAGAGATGTCCCATTTGTATTTGTGATTCCTGACTAATCAGAGCTGTTGCAAACTTCACCAAAACAGACAACTATTCAATGAAAGGTTGAACGTGTCAAATTGATTGAGTGTTGGCTGCAGACATCATGAGGATAGTGAGCAGATAAAGATGAAAAAAAATGATGAGTTTGAATTGACTGCTGTGCCGCTTCACTGTGTGAGAGCTGCAGCCCATGAAAACCACATGAAAAGTGATGTTAGTCAATGTGAGGACCAGTCAAGCTGTCTGGTGAAGCTCATTCCTGACTTTTATGGGAGGGTCATTGCAGTTCACTCCATATGGTAATAGTTGTGTTTGTTTTATTTTATTTTTTTCACCTTTCCTCCGCAGACATCTCCACCCTCCTGTTTAGATTTGACAAAGCATTTGAACTAATGTTCCTGATGTCAGAACAAAAGGGCTGTCAGGGGCCAGAGAACACAACTCCAAATGAGTGTCGCTGCAGATCCCACTGATGTTCACACAGGCCGCTCTGTGCTAACCAGAGAAATAAATGTCCTTTGTTTTTACAGCTTGTCATAATTGCACCCAGTTGCCAAAAGAAACTATGAACCGCAAATTGAATTTTCTTTCATTTTTAGTTGTGTTGAGTGATTTAATCTTCCCAAACCTCATGAAGATAATCTCCCCATAGACATCGATGAGTGCCGTCTGAACAATGGGGGGTGTGATCATGTGTGCCGAAACACGGTGGGCAGCTTCGAGTGCAGCTGCAAGAAAGGCTACAAGCTGCTGACCAATGAAAGAACTTGCCAAGGTAGGCAGTAAATTTTGTGTCACTTTGAAATCAAACACAATTCTGTATAAATTGTCACATTTTTCCTGTTTGGCTATTAAAAATATGGTTTCTTGCTTGTTCTCTGATTTGATGGACGATATATCTGCAGAATACAGTTTTTTTTTGGTTTAGGAGTTTGCACAGGTGGGTGATATATTTGGCTAAAACTTTCTTATTTTATTTTTTTTTAATAAGTCAGGCCTCAAGAGAACCATCTGATGCAAAAAGACAAGAACACAAAAGCTTTGGAGGTTCAATCCAAGTGGAAAAACAGATGACACTTTTTTTTTGTGAAGAACTCTGCTCCTCATTGATGTGGTCAGTCAAAACCCAGCCTGGCACACATCATTGTCAAGCAGTGTGATTAGAGTCGTTGCGGTCAATCACGCCGCTCCCTGCACAGCACTCAAACACCACATGTGGTCAGTGGAAACGTGCAGTGTCACTCGAATTTGCAGCCACTTTTGTGTCTCTCCAAAACAATTTTGTGGTGGGATGCCTTTTCCTCATTATGTGGAGCCAAACAATACGAAGTTTATTTTGCTACAGTACCACAGATAACTGAGAAAATGTGGTCTTTGCTTGTAAGAATTTGAATCACAGCTTGTTTTCTGTGGCTCAAAGTGTTAAACAACTCGGCCATGCGCTGTTTCAGAGCCCTGGGTCAAAGCTGAAACAGAGATGCCCTTGTTTGGTCTTGTGTGTTTTGTCTGGAGACGGGGATTGTGATAGTGCTTGACTCCTCTTGGTGTGGGATAAGTGTTGCTAAATGTACTTAAACACATAATGCTGAGTCACCTGTCTGCTTCTCAACTTCTCCCCCTCGTCTCCTTTTTTTTCCGAGCAATTTTCAATCACAGCACAGCTTTATGTAGAAAGTTATTCTTGCTTTATCCTGGACCCTCAAGCGTTTATTATTAAAGATTGCTTTGCAAAATTAGGAGACTTAAAACTTATATAGTTGAAGACAATCACAAAAAAAAAAGATAAAAAGAAATGAAAATTCCATTTGGTTATCTTTGCTAAATGGAGTGTAGTGTTTTTACCTCAATGAGGTGCAGCTTTTGGAGGTCAGGGTGATTGTAGTGAGAGCAACTCTTATGGGTCATTGTGAGAGTTCTACTTTTACCACAAAAAAAAAAACAACAAAAAATTTTCTGGTACAATAAATAAGTTTATATAAAGACGTACTTGGATCTAGTCGTCTGCAAGTGGGTACATCAGAAAGGAGCAGAGCAAGGAGCTTGTTTCCTTCCGTTTGTAGCTTCTAACATCACAAGCTTTTTCAAACACTTTTTATCTGCTAAACTATACTTGAGAATACTTGGGACCATGTGATATTTCAGTTTTTCTTTGTTAATAAATCTGCAAAATTGTCAACATTTCTGTGGGGTTTTTTTGTCAATATGTGGCGCTGTGTGTACATTAATGAAGAAAAAAATGAACCTAAATGATTTTAGCAAATGGTTGCAATATAACAAAGAGTGAAAAATGTAAGAGGGTCTGAATACTTTCCGTACCCACTGTATGTCATCCATTATCACAAAAATGTAAAATTAAAAAAAACAAATTTTCACTGAAGTGAGTTTTTCAGTAAAAGTCTTTGTGTTTAGGAACTTAAAGTCATACTTTGCTTCTTGTTTCTCAACATTTAAAAAAGCAACAAGTAATAAAAACCCTGTATCTATAATATGAATTTCAAATAAAAAATATTCATTTAGAACAACCTTTTCTGTTTTTAGAATGAAAATGTGTCTCTTTCTGAAAATAATCCTAATGGCCCTTTTGTGACATCATCAGGTTACTTTACTTAAACAAAAAGACGATTCGGACCACATGCACCAAATTTGTAGCTGCCTGGTTGGTTTGTCATTGTGTTCTTCAGCACCAAAAGAAATGTCTGTGTCCTCAAGGTGTTGAGATGTGAAAGCTGAACTATGTGCTTATCGTGGTTTAAACAGTCATGGTGTTTCCCTGCTGTCAGTGGGCCGTGGTCCATAAGTCAGGATGGGGCATGTCTGATGAGCTCCTGTCAGCATTCCTTCATCCACCACCCGTCCCAAAGTCTCCTCCTTATCTTCCTCACAGTACAAATCCAAATCACAGTGTTCGGACCAAATCAAGGTGTTTCCTTGATGAGATAGATAGATAATGAGATAAGATAGGATAAGGACATCTATCTTTGACAGGTGCTGTGTCTGTCCGTAAAACATAAACCTTTTTTAGTCAAAATACTTTTCACATTTTTTGTTTTTTGTTTTTGATGGTAGAAATTAATGAAAATTTTACTTTTTATTGATTTTTAAATTAAGCTTTTTAAAGCGCTGCCCCTTAGATAGATAGATAGAGAGAGAGAGATGCTTGTACCAGTGCTTGTACCACAAAATGCACGATTTCTCTGACATATCAAACTAACCGGCCCTACTATAAGTGATTTTGCGGAGCTTCACACTTAATTCAGCTAAAAGTTGCCTTGTCTTCCAGCACATTCTAAATCCACATCAACTCAAGAACATTTTGGTTTAGTCTACTTTTAACTTCCTTTACTTGTAGCAACACCTCTTAAGGTGTCTTAAATATTCTTAACCTGATCTGAAATGTTCTTTTAGACTGATGTTCGGCCATAACTGGTTCATATCTCAAGAAACGGTGGAGCTGATGTCAACATCAGAAAGACCCTTTGGGTTTTTTCCAACTTTTTGAATGTGCTTTTATGGCTATTCTTCAAAGCCTTTGTACACCTTTATAAATCAATCACTTTATAAGAGTTTCATCACACCACATCTTTTATGTTTTTACTGCCCTGCCAACATGCCTGCCAAGTATTAACCTCAGTGATTGAGTGCAGCTGAACTGTCTGTGCCCATTTTGAAAAAAAAATCTGAAAAACTGTATCCGTGCTGCTTTACCATCTAATATTTCTGCAAGTTTTCATCACTCCGCCTTACCAGTTTCATTAAAGTTACACAACCTCACTGTGGTAATTGCTGTGAGATACCGGTGTCATGTGTTTGACGGAACCTGGCTGTACCTAATAACCCCGAAGAGGTTCAGATGTGGCAGATGAAAGCACAGTATTCCTGGGAAAACCCTGGGAACTTTTCTTAAAGGAGTCAATTAGACATCCCAAAAAATGTCAGTACACCCCAATTCTGTCCCATTACGTGCTGCCTGGGCTTGATACAGGCTGTTGCTGACATTAAAGGAGACCTTGATGATAGTAAAAAACAAAAAAAACACTTGTCATCAATCTACTGTAGCTTCCTTTATCAAATCTTACAAGGCAGATTCAGACCAAAGAGCTGCAGGGGTCATAGAGACCCTAGAGAGCAGCATTATATCACTGACTCCTTTTCTTGAGCTTCTGCAGTACAAATAAAAATGCTGAATAAACATCGAGCCTATTATGACATGACAAGCATGTTTTAATTTCTAAATTGCTATTTTACTTTTTTTTTTCACTGTCTTGACTTAATATTTTGCAGCTGCCTGTAGAACCTGAAAGATCTTTTTTTTTTAAAGATCCATGCTGATGAAAATCAAGTTTTTGGTGTTTTTAACACGTTGTTGTGACGTTTTTCTCATGATGGAGGACACGTAAAGAAAATGTTAGTCAAAATGATTGATTTCAATTGTTGGGAATCAGGAGCAGATGAAAAAAATGTCCCTGTAAAAAGATCCTGTTTGTGACGTAGAAAATATGCTGGGCGGATAACAAGCTCCATAACGGGGAGAGGAAGGGAAGCGGTTTCACCCACAACTAAGAGAAGAATTTCTAATGAACTACTGCTGAAATTATGTCATAGAAAACTGCTTAATCATAGTTAAAAGACCATTGGGAACCCTTTTAAAATAGATCAAAAGCTGATCGGAGTGGGACTTTGTTGCTTTGTAAAAGCTTCTGGAGTAAGAGGTACAGGATTTCCTTTTTTAATTTGCCATTTAAAGGCAGTAAATATAAGGAGAAATAAGGATTTTTTTTCTGCAATGTATGTAAACCTATGATATTTTAAGCATTTCTTTGGTTGCGCTCTGTAAGTAAGAATAGAGTAAAGCTCCAAATTTAAAGTGAGAAGGAGCCTTTTTTGCACAATTTGCACAATGTAACCATGAAACTTTTATCAAGATTAATCCTGTTTAGTTTAAAGATCATTTGTTTTGCAGAAACGCAAAACACTTTTATTTTATAATAGAGCAAAGGAGATGAAAGTCATCTCATGGAGTTTCATCCATGAGGCAAGAAAGTGCAAATGATTGACAGGTTGTGGGGAGGAAATGCAGCCCCTTGACTCTCGTTATCAGCTAAAAAGCTGGTTCTCTTCTGACTCCCACTGTGGGTGCTTGTTACTATCAGAATACTTTGACGATTTCATTTCAGCTCATCGTAATGAAAAACCACACAACTGCAGGAGGTCATGCACCATACAGAGCATCAAGCAAGGTCTCTTTCTCTCAAAATGTACACTATCTTGCTCTGCTCGGTGGCGTCGCCCACAGCAGTTCACAAACGCTCGGATCCAATACAGGAAACAAACCAGGAAAATAGAAAAAAGATCATAAAAACTTTTGTTATGATCTGTTGGAGTGGCTCTAACCACGTGCTTTTCTGTTTGTGCAGATATCGACGAATGCTCCTTCGACCGCACTTGTGACCATTTCTGTGTGAACTCTGCCGGCAGCTTCCAGTGTCTTTGCCATAAAGGATACGTCCTCTACGGTGTGGCGCATTGTGGAGGTGAGCCAGGGCGCTTCCAACTGTTTTCTTTGTTTGACATTGATTGCTGGCCGGCACACGTCCTTCATAATATAGCAATATTGATATTCTCTGGTGATGATTCTTCTTTCAACCTTTAGGTTCATGTGATCCCACACGTATAACTAATGTTTCATTTAGGATCTTTTATTGTTCACACACCTTAAATCATTTGAAAGTACTGTAAATTGATATTTAGTTGCAGACATTTCTGATATAAAAGTATGATTTAGGTTTTTTTTAAACAATGGACATAATTGACCTGCTATAAAAACAGCCACATTATGATTTTGTGAAGATATTTCTTTACTTGCGGGTGATTTCTTTATTGGAGAAGAGGCTTTCTTATAGTTATATCGTTATTATTTTATACATAGCATGCAATTCCTTTCATTCTATAATCAGCCCATTAATCACACCACTGTAGTTAAAAACAAATTGGCAGAGAGGGAGCAAGTTATGTGAGCAACTGAAAATACAGCAGGCCAATTCTCTTTTTTTAGAAGAACTTTTTGTGCATTAAACAATGACGTGACTACATTACATTTTACACTCTTAGAGAAGAGGGCTACTCCAGCAGATAACATAAACAAATCAAAAGAAGATAATAGATAATTAAGAAAAAGTGAGGGTGTTTAACAGTGTCAAAGATTAGGGGGAAGCCATGTACTCCAAAGGTGCAACACTTCTTTTTTAGAGGAAAGTCTATCAGCCAAGAGAGAAGACGTTCTCTTCCTTTGGGCTTCCTTTGATGGAGCATATATCACTATGTTGAGTCTTCTGCAGCCTCCAGAGCCTGAGTATTGGTTGCATAGGTATAGACAACTCAGCTCAGCAGTGACTAAGCCTCCGTGCTTTGGTTTGATTGGCACTGGTGTGCTGGTATGATGTGATGCGCCTGAACTCGTTACACTGAAGCGCAGCAGTGCATTCAGTTTCTACTTTGTTTTTTTCCTACAAACCAGCAAATTCTCACCTGTAGCCTCCACTGTTTCACTACAGTTTGAGAAAACCTCCTCAAAGAAGAGTCACAGTTGTTTGAAAATTGAACTTTCAACAACGTACAGTTGTTGGCAGTTCAATTCAGTACAGTACAGTTCAGTTTTGGACTACAAGTTGCTAACGAGTATAAGTCACAGCACCAAAAAAAAAAAAAAGAAAGAAAGCATAATAAAGATTAAAAAATAAATCTGATACATGTCGTACTGAAGTATAAGTCGCACCTGAACAAATGTACTAAGCTTGTCGTAATGCTGCGTTCACACCAAACGGGACTCACTTGTCAAATTCAGTTCTGCTGCTTCTTTTTCAATCAAATTCGATGCTCAATGGTTGTAAAAAACTTTGATCATAAGCTAGAAGCTCCCGTCATGTATGGGAAGAACTACTGTCAAATTATTAGTCTCATCGCTACATGGAAGCATTGAATGTACAGCTTATTTACAGTGTTAATGTCTCAATACAAATAAAGAAAAAAGAGAAATTTAAGGAGGATAACAATCAGATTCGCCGTCATGTTTGTTTTGGACAATACTTCTGAGCAAATACTGATACACACACCTGCCGTGCCTTATAGCGATCTAGTGGAAAACGACCACTAAAGGGCAACTGGCATTTGGTGGGAAAACAATGAATATATGAGCCAATAGTTAATTTTTAAAAAAATCATATATAAGTCTCTCCTGAGTATGAGTCGCACCCCTGGAAAAACTATGGAAAAAAAAAAGGTAATTTATACTCCAAAAAATATGATAGTTGTTGCAAAGCTGCTAAATTGCATTACAATATAGGTGGTTTGTTACATTTTTTAAACCTGCTGTAGTTCTAAAATCACACATTTTGCCACATTTTACAGATGATGTAGTTACTAATTATCAGCCAATGATATAAACCCACCTGTAATGTGTACGAGAAGGATATTGGTTGCGTGGTAGACAGGGATAGGTCACGCTAAGCAGCTGAGAGAGTGATCAGTAGTAAATGCTCCTCTACATCATTGTTGAGTAGTCCTCTTGCTTTCAGATTACCCCATGAGATTTACGGTCCATTCATCTTAACCGGGCACAGCCAAAGTTCTGTTACTCCCAGCGCGAGTTGTTGACAGCTGCCCAACAGCCTAGCAAAGCTCCTGTTGGTGATTACCAATAGACTCGCTTTTTCACAAACCTAATTAGCTCAGTGACCCAATGCCAAGTATTGTGTCCAGTCCAGCCAGCATTACTCCTGTTTGAAAGTATGTTCAGTTAATATTTTTCAGTTTTTCTGTACCCTGTAAAACCCACAACATCAAAGAATTGACAAATATATATATATATATATATATATATATATATATGGTGTGACAGTATTATAAAGAATAAAAAATTGTATTCTTGGAGCACAGCATGAAGTTATTTAAAATATGAAAACCAATAGATAAGTTTTGCTCTCCATAAAGTTTTGAAAATTAGCTAAACTTTTCCCGTCAAAAGTGATTTTGAGATTTCATGGAGGCAGCCATTTTAAAATGAGCAGGAGAACTCGTTCTACTGCCCCTAGTGGAATGATGATGCACTACAGCGCCGAAAACATGGACCAAGTCATAGACAATGGGATTTTAAGGAAAGTTTGGATCATGGCAGTGAAATAGAGGTCTCAGAAATCCGTGTATCAAATATAATACCAGTGGTTATATGGGGTTAAAATCCCATCTCGAAGGAGACTGGTCTCAAAACAGCAGGTTTAATGCAATCTAAGAGTGGGATTTTTAAATCTTTACTCATGTTGTTTAGACTGGAGGCTCTTGATGAGTAAGTACACAAAAGTGATTAAGATTTAAATGTTATGACATTTTAGTGAACTCGCCGACTAATTCAGTTCTGCATCATACTGTGCAGTCTGAAATGTCAGTTTGTTTTCTATGTTCCTGCCATTTCTGTTTTGGCTCATCTCAACGCTGATCCCTGAATGAACGTGAAACGACCAGGTGCATTTAAAAAAATGTTCGAATCCAGAAACGCAAGGAACAAAGCATTCCGTGGCTGGAAAAGGAGCTCCTCTCCCCTCAGATTTTCATTAGAAGTATTTGTCCTTTTCAATGTAGTGCTTTGATGCAGAAGGATGAGCAATCACAATATTTCAAAGCTGTTCTGGCTGTTGATCAAATCATCATTTTCTACAGGAAATGCGATGGCACTCACTCCGGCTTTATTCAGGGGGTTAATGATTGAATGCGACAGACTAAAGCTTTTCATATCAGCAGGACAGATCATCAATCACTGTCTCTCTGTCTTTGCTGGTATCTGCTCCTCTTGGTGAACGCTCAGCTCTGTTCTGTCTGGCATCGATTGCAGCCGGAGTGCATCTGGATCCCGGATGCTTTTAGTGGGTTTAACTCAGCGTGTGTTTGGAAAGGTGATTATAATTTATTGCTAACCACAAGTCTTTCTCCCCGAAGTGAGGAGAAGTTCTGACCATGAAACAGAATGTGGGTGACATCAAAAGCGAAAAGTCACTCCTGTTTACACGCAAACAGATGGATCTTCCCTGAGGATTCTGACAAAAAAAAGCAAACTCACAAAAAGTCTTTTTTATGAAAGAAAACATAAAAAAGATGTTTTTCCCCATCTTATCAATTTTCTAAATCGTCTGAGCTTGTTTTGTTGTTCCTTTGATAAAGAAAAAATTGATGTCTGATGTCTTTTTCTAAATTGTCAATTTCTTTGTAAACTTCTGTTAGACATCGATGAGTGCAGTATAAATCGCGGAGGCTGCAAATATGGCTGCATTAACACTCTGGGAAGCTACGAGTGTACCTGTCCACCTGGTCACAAGCTGCACTGGAACAGGAAGGACTGCATAGGTGTGTAACAAGACTGCCCCCTCGTGGCCAACGCCTGCACACGCACAGAACTTTTGCTGTGACCCTGCAGCTTTCTCCCTGGGTTTGTCTGTCAGCTTCCTCTGTCAACAGAGAATAACTCAGTGTGGATGCTATTTTCCCTCAGAGCTGGTGAAGTGTCCTGCTGGACTGGTGGCCCCCAAAGCAACTCTGTCCTGCAGCAAGGCTGGTAAAAAGGAGAGCTGCTCACTTACCTGTGCCTCCAAGGCTCACTATTTGTCAGGTATGTCAGATATTTAAAAAAAACATCCTAAATCTATATGAAAATTATTTATTTATTTATTGTTTTTTTTTTTGCTTTTACTTTGCAGAGTCAGACAACAGCTACTCAGTCAGCTGTGGCATTCCTGTTCTCAGAGGAAAGTCTTCAACCAGACTGAACTCCAGCAACAGTCAGAGCTGCATAGGTTGGTTATTCACCTCTTTATTGCTTTATAGAGTCAGCATTGATGTTTGCCATAGCTTAGGGCGCTGCGGGATGTTTCAGTGTCTTCCTATCCACTGGGCTGTGTTTGTCTGTAGAGACTTTGGCTCCTCCAGTGAAGGAGAAGGCCTCTGTCAAAATAAAAAATGCAAAGTGTTACCTACATCCAAAGCTGACCGGGAGGACGGAGGACAGAGGACGTATGCTGAGACCAGGTCAGGATTTATCTGTTTGCTAATGAGAAAAGGTTTTAGTTTTAAATATTGAACAAAATTAATAGCAGAAGCTTGTTTAAAAAAATAATGAATCTGAAACTGAAAATGTAGGTAATCGAAATTATGAGTAGATGCACACTGATGAAAATTGTGAATTTGGTGTTTTCAACATGTTCTTGTGGCATTTTTGTCAAGATAGAGGACATGTTTTCAAGAAAATTGAGCTTAAAAATGTGCTTTTGAGTATTTCTTTATTTAAGTTGTTGTAAATCAGAAGCAGTTAAAAAAACTTGTAGCAGGATTTATTTATTTGCTAGTTATGTAAAGTACTTTGTGTTTTCTGCTGAATCAAAGGCACTATACAAATAAATAAAGTATGAAATTTAGCAGAGACGTAGGTTGGGATTGTGAGTTGCTGTAAGCTAGCCAGAAATAGTGTAAACAAAGAGATGATGGGAAATGAGTGCAGGCTTGCACCATGTCAACAGTCCTGGCCACAACTCAACAGTGAATTTCTAATGATCTACTGCGACTCTTCAAAAACTATGCCCTAGAAAACAACACAGGTTTTAGATTTTGGGTAAAAATTGCACAATTATAACTAACAGGAATGTTTTAAAAATACATGATTGGAATGGAACTTTAATAAACTACTATCCCAAAAAAGTTTTAAGATAAGCTTCAATGACTTGCAACACATTTAAAAAACAGTTGCATAACCCTGAACAGAATAAATCGGATTTAAAATTCAAGATATATATTTTACAAAAGTTTTTAACCACTTTGTTTTATCAGTAGTATTTGTCTTGATTTTTGTCTTTGATTTTTTTTAAATGTATTTTATATTTATTTATATTTTTAAATATTTTTATTTATCTTGTCACCCAAATTCTTTCTGATACATTTGAAACAAATTGAGAATAAACAAAATCCCTCTTGTTTTTTTGTTTTGCTTTCATTACATGTGTCTGCAGGAGGGGGGCAGCCTTGCAGCAACTGTCTGGTCACATTTGTTAACCTCAAGTGCGACTCCACCAAGAAAGCTAAAGGAAGACGTGCGCGCAACTCCTCCAACAAAGAAGTAACCCGCATCACTTTGGAACTGGAAGCTGAGGTCAAACCTGGGGACACCACAGGTCAGCCATCTCAGTTCCTCCCCGCGTCAGCCGCACTCATACTGGTACTGATTTGAAAAGGAATCCTGTTGTTTATTGACCAGGAAGTTGCAATCTCAGCTGCCAGCGACAGCGGATGGAGAAGCAAGTGAAAGCATACATCAAAGCTCTAAAGAAGTCCATCAACCAGGAGCGCTTCCTTATCCGAGTTGCTGGTTCGGAGTACGAGGTGGCTCAGAAGCTTCCCCAGGCTGCTCCCATTCAGGAGATCTGTGGCCCCGGCTCAGAGAGGGACAGTGGCCGATGTGGTAAGATCCAGGAAAACAAAAAAAAAGGATAGATTGTTTCAGAGCCTCATTTCTGTGCACATTTTTTTCAGACTTTAAAGTAGATTAGATTAAATCTCTGAACACAGCCATGTGGATCTTCTCTCAGTCAGATGTTTGCCAGGATCTTACTACCACGGGGAGCAGGAGCGCTGTGTCCAGTGTCCACCCGGCACCTTCCAGGAGAAAGAGGGGCAGCTGGCTTGTGACCTCTGCCCTGGCAGCGATGGCCATGGTCCAGTCGGAGCACGGAACATCTCCTCATGTGCAGGTGGCTCGGTTTGGTGTCCCGTTGAAATGGCGTTTCAGGGTGCAGTGAAGGTTAAACCTGATGTGTTGTTCAACTGAAATCCAGGTCAGTGTTCAACCGGATCCTTCTCCAGTGACGGCTTCCAGCCCTGTCAGCCATGCCCCTATGGCACCTACCAGCCAGATCTGGGCCGGACGCTGTGCTTCCCTTGTGGAGGGGGGCTGAGCACTAAGAAAGAAGGTGCCAGCTCCTTTCATGAGTGTGAGGTCAAAGGTCAGCTCCTATTTATACTTTGTTTATACTAAATTTTCCAACAGCGTGTTCTTAAAAGTGAGTTTCTTCATCTCCACGCTGCAGTTCAGTGCTCTCCGGGTCATTACTACAACACCACAGTGCACCGATGCATCCGCTGCCCGATTGGGACCTATCAGACAGAGTTTAGACAGAATTATTGCATTTCCTGTCCAGGAAACACCACTACAGATTTTGACGGTGCCACAAGTGTCTCACAATGCAAGAGTGAGCATAAAACCTTACCTTTTAGAGTGTTTTTGTTGCTTTTTTAAGTATGAAGTTGGCTCTTATTTTGAGTCGTCTCTATTTATCCAGACAGGCAATGTGGTGGAGAGATGGGTGAGTTCACAGGTTACATAGAGTCACCTAACTATCCTGGGAATTACCCTGCTAATGTGGAGTGTATCTGGAACATCAACCCTCCCGACAACCGCAAGATCCTCATAGTGGTGCCGGAGATTTTCCTGCCCTCAGAGGATGAGTGTGGCGATGTGCTGGTCATGAGGAAGAACTGTAGGTGTCTCTTTTCTTTGGGTTCAGGGGTCATATGGTGAGCTGTCAAACAGGGCTATAACGAGCTGTGATTGATTGTGTGCCCCTGCAAGGGTCGGCTACTTCCATCACTACCTACGAGACGTGTCAGACATACGAGCGGCCCATCGCCTTCACAGCCCGCTCCAGACGTCTGTGGATTAACTTTAAATCCAATGAAGCCAACAGTGCCAGAGGCTTCCAGATCCCTTATGTCATCTATGACGGTACGTATGGGAGGATTTTTGTTACACTTTTTAGCAACGTTTACTGTTTCGCCAAGTAAAACGTTTGCGAAGTAAAGCTTACGATCAGTTATGTTGACACTTATTTTTGTTTTATTCAGATTGGGGGTAAAAACTGTCCCACCATAACCCAAATAGCGTTAGTTTTTATGGTCTATAACCTGGAATAAACTGGAGATTTATGTCAAATGGTTTGTAAAATTCCCAAGAACAAATCAGTTTACATCTGTCACCTGTGAAAAACAGGTTTTAATCTTTTTCTTGTGTATTGAAATGTTTACAAAGAGCAAGCAGGGCTATGACCCTCTTTATGATAATCCAGTCTTACCTTTCTGGACAGCTCTGATGTCGGTTTTGAAGTTGGAGCATCGTTCTCTGTGTTCACTTTGACATGTTCACACTTTTTATCTGTTTAAAAATCCAAATCTTCCTTGATACTGTGTATCAAGGAATTTCTCCCTACATCCATCCATTCATCTCCTTATGATCCTTATGATCCTTTCAGTGTCCCGGGGTTTTCTGAGTCTGAACTGGTCGCCAGTCTGTCACAGGGCGCACAATCACTCCCACTTTAAACAATCAATGAAGCAAGTTTTTGGACTGAAAAACACTAGCTGGGACAGGCTCCAGCAACCACTTGTTCTTGAAAGGGATTGGGGATGGATTTATTGCTGAAAAATACAAGATAGTAGCTTAGTCTTTGTAACACACACACAGATTCATAAAAGCAGGCTGTGCTACATCAGGTGTAATGAGGCCTGTATCAGTGGTCCCTTTATGCCTGTTCCTTCAAAATAACCTGTCTATGAGTTGTGCCCGTTGTCTCTGAACATGTAATGAACTTGTGCCCTAAAGTGGCGTTTTAGCACAAAGTAAAAGGGTGTTCTTTTCATTCCTGGATTCAGAGCAGGACACTGATGATGAGTGTCATTGGTTTCCCTAGGAGCTCATTTCAAGTCCCTGTGGCTTTTGTTCACAAAGGTGATTTTAATACAAATCTGCCTGACGGTTAAGAACAGTGCACTTCTGTGTATTAGAAAGAAAATAATCCTCATCTGAAAACTCTACTTATTTTGTCCTAAATGGTCTCTAAATGCAATTTGTGACTGCAGATCTTTGAATAGAGGTTACTAGAAATGAATTATTTCTTGTGAATTTTGATGACCTACATTAAAACATGGGGTTCCAAAAGTACAACTGCAGCTCAGCAGGTCTTCCTTTTGAATACACTATTCAATTCAATTCAATTTTATTTATATAGCTCAAATCACAACCATAGCCGTCTCAATGGGCTTCACACTGGTATTTATGCCAAGAACTTAAAGTCAATCATAAAAATAGCTAAACCAGCTAAACTAAACAGACTAAGCTAAACTGACATCCCTGTCCTTTGACTCTCCTTTCTGTGAGGAAGATGTGCTAGAACTGTTAAAGAAGAATTAGCTTATCTAACTCTACAACTACATGTTTAAATAACAACTACATGTTAACTACATGTTTGAACAGTGTAGCAGTTACCTAGGCCCTAACTAGCTAATTAACTGTCATTTGCTTTCCGTCAGCCCCTCTCCACAAAATCAGTTCGTTTAAATAAAGTTTTTTATTTAATATTACAGAAGGTCACAATTAGAAGTCTTGGTTTCCTGCTTTGAACATTTTCTTACACGTAATGTCACTGCCTGACTTCATCTTCTCTTTCAATAAATGCTGTGAAACAGCCAACATTAGTCATACTGGGAGTCACTTCATGCTTGAATTAGACCTGAGATTGTGTTATTGCACTTTCTTTTCAACATGCATGGTGTGACTTCAGCATGTCTGGAGCTGCAATGCAGTAATGATGTATTGTGTTGCTTGCATAACTTCAGAGGACTACGAGCAGCTCGTAGAGGACATAGTACGAGACGGAAGGCTGTATGCGTCAGAAAACCATCAAGAAATCCTTAAGGTGAGCATGCTTTCTTCTTTTATTCTGACAGTGTCAGTCAGCATTGTTTATACCAACGACTGTTGAAGTGAATCAGTTCTGCTTTGAGGCACCTATCACAAATGGAGAAATCATATAAAAATCATTACTATGTGCACAACACTGGTTAAAAATGAAAGGTGGAATGGTTGGCTAACATGTTTTATTGTGTTTTCTGTTGTTAAAAAAAAAAAAAAAAGTAACATATTTCTTTTTGCTGTAACCAAGTACTGTAGGACATTCCTAATGAGCTTTTAGTCACATTTTACTAAATGCATCTTCAGGAACTTGTTTGTTACAACCATTGACTGTAAATGAGAACTGAACTGAGTGACTTCTCCCTGTTCATGTTCCAAATAGGGGGCACCTGCTGGCTCCAAGAATCTAAAATCCCATAGACCTTAAAATGACCAATCTGATGCTTTAAATAAAGTATGTAGTCTCACGTTGTACGTTCAAAGCGTTTTATGGACAGATTCTTCCAAGCTCGCTTTAAAGTAGTAGGGGTGTGATCTTCTAAAAAGCTCACTCCTGATTGGCCAATGTGGTTGTCATAAAAATGGAGTCTCAGGCCAACACTGCTTAATGACGTTTTTCTCATCCCTACATGGTGACGGCCTATCGCAAAAAAAATGCCAATAAAAAAAAAAAGTTCAGAATAATGTTGGACTTTTGTAAAGCTTTTGAATTGTGAGAGAGTTATATTGTAAGGTAAGCGATTACTTTCAAGCAACAGGTAAACTGTTAAGTATTGCGACGCTGGTGTTGTGTAACAGCTTGATGGAACAGTGGTTGAACGAGCTGTTGACATCTGTGTTTGTTTTCTCCCTGCAGGACAAAAAACTGATTAAGACTCTTTTTGACGTGCTGGCTCACCCGAACAACTACTTTAAGTACACCACTCGGGAGTCCAACGAGATGCTTCCCCGCTCCTTCATCCGTCTCATAAGCAGCAAAGTCTCTGCTTTCCTGAGGCCTTACAAGTAAAAGGCGTTGCCCTGCTCCACCCTCAAGGCCACATCCCATAGCTCTCACGGGGACATATTAACACAGAACCTACAAACACATTTAACCTCTTGATTTTTCTATAGACTTTTACAATAAATGCTACACAGGACTGAGAAATAACAAACATCTTTTTCTTTTATTAGCCTATAATTGTTTTTGTTCGTTTTCATGCAGTGCAGGCCTGCTGTCCAAAACTCTAGTCTTCAGCGAGGGTGTGTTTGGTTTCTGTTGTGATGTGCATTCAAACCACACAAAAAAAAAAAAAAAAAAAAAGAAAACGAGAAAAAAAATCCAGTGTCAAACAGTAGGTGTTACATTTGGTTTATGTAGTTTGAGCCTGACAGAGCTTGTTGTTGCAAGTTCCAGCTGCCGCTATGTATGACTGTAAGTGTTGTGCATGTGTTGTGTGCCTCTGGTCGTCGGTGTCCTCCAGGAGGAGTGGTTGTAGACAGGTTCCAGGCCCTTCGAAGCCCGAACGTTTGCGCTCTTAGAGCAGTTTTCAAGGTCTTCACTGTTAAAACAGTTTTCTGTTTAGACTTTGCCACTGCTTCCCAACCTCTAGATAATATCAACTGGTCTTTTCATGGGAATTCAAAGCAAACCAAAAAAAAAAAGAAAAAAGTGGTTTATCATTTCAGAAACCCGGGAAAATAAATAATCGTGAGAGCGAGATAAATAAGTTGATGTGATGTCTAGTGGAGCGCGTTTCAAAGATTGAGAGAAATGTCTTTGAGGGACATTAAGTTTGCTGCTTCTTTAAAAAAAAGGTCACTTTAATGATTCAGTCTCATTGTCTGTGTACTCTTCACGCTAATAATCCACGTGGTTAAAAACAAAAGGATCCTCTTGAATATGTTCACACACACAGTAAATCGATAATCTCTCATTGTCTGTGGATTACCGTTTTTTGTGTTTATTTGAGTCTTGTAAATAATGACCATGAATTAGACGAGGGTTGAATTCTTTATTCCTGATTTGCTTATAAGTGACTCAACCCCCCACTCCCCGAAAAAAAAAAAAATTCCCTTCTGCTTCTGTCTAAATCCCAAAAACACAGGAACACCCCCCAACACACACACACACACACACACACACACTACCACCTTTCACAAATCCGTTCTGTCCTGCATCCAGTGTGGTTTCCCACACTAGATTTAAAAAAATTTCCATCTCACCTTTTCCGGAACCAAGTGCAATGACTGTAGCCGGTGCCTGTTCACTACACCCAAGGAAACTCTCCACGTGTGTTCTGGACTGCTGTCTCATACGAAATAGTAGTCTTTATGGGCAGAAGCTTTTTAGGCTTTAAAGGTGGTTCTTGCTCTAACAAAAAATAAATGTATTAAACAAATCATTTGGATTAATAAGCCTTACTATAACAGGGTAAAAAAAATATTTAAATTTAGCTAACAAAAAATTAACACTTGCTTTATGCTAGCATCTATCAGATTAGTTCAATATTTTGGGACATTCATATAGAGAATGCTAGCGTCGCTTAAGAATGTAAACATTTTCCTGACTTTGTCTTTTTTGAACCCCCAAAGCTCATTGACGAACACAGAATAGTGTACAAATGGAAAATTCTAGTTTTTGCAAGTAAGTAAGGCTATGTGTTCACATGGCACTTCCCGAAACACAATATTATTGACTGTATATGAGAACTGGACTGAGTGAGTGTGACATCAGCTGGAGAAAGTGGCCTAAATCCAGCTCCAACAACATAAAGTAGATTCATTTTTTTGCGATACGGATGCCACCATGTTGGAATCAGAAATTGTTAGTGAGCAGTGATTGGTCCAAGTTGATCTGAGTCAACATTTTTATAGCAACCACTCCTGCCAATCAGGAGTGAGCTTGTTGAAAGTAGGCCACACCCGAAGGTGAGACCGTATACTTTTATTAAGACATTTGATTGAATAACTTATCTATATAATTAAAAAAATAGGATTAGCAAGAAAGTTTATCAGATCAAGAATGGTTGTTAACTGAGTTGTAGCTTTTATTTCTAAATAGAAGTCTATGGGATTTTGGCTTCTTGGAACCAGCAAGTACTTTCTGTTTGGAACAAGAGGGGGGAGGAGTCACTCAGTCCTGTTCTCTTATACAGTCAATACACAATTCCATTAGGACTGTGCAAGGGCATAGAGAGTTCCCAAAACAAGGCTCTTTTTCTCGAGTCGTGAACAGCGCTACCAGTGAAACTGGTAGAGCTGACCAAATGGGAATCCTTTTCAAGGAAGTTTTATCCCCACTCATGTAAATAGAATTTAGTGGGGTGGGACGTTTCACGTTTAGGGAAGAAAATAAAGAATTTCCACCCTTTACTGATAGTATTGGAGGTACGGTTGGGTCAAGCAGCTCGTGTCCTCAACTTTACAGCTGTCCCAACTGCCAACTCCCAACATTCGATGGGAGTCGTGCCTTCATTTGCTGTGGCATCATTTTATTAGCAGTCAAATTTGTACTGCGTTTCGTACTGGTTCTGCCTGGTATGAAGGGAAATTTGACAGGCTGCAGTGTAAAAAAAAAAAAAAAAAAAAAAAAGATGCCTCACTCAACGAACTCTTGAATGAAAACGTGCCACACTGACAGAAGAACCCTCTCGTCCAGCAAAAACACATCTCTGCCTCACAGGCTGGCTACCGCCATGAGGTGCATCACTTCCTCCACAGCTTCCTTCCCTTGATGTGCCCATAAACCAAACACTGAGTTGTTGGAGCAACAGTTGGAGTTACATTACTGGCTAAACATGTTAAATACTGCAGTACTTTTCCCACAGGAGGCTCTTACTAAACACAGGCGGCTGCTTGTTTTGACCAGACAGTGGATTAATGTGTGTATATACATTATTTGGTGTTTTTATCCTCAACCTTGTTTCCTGACATCAGAATTCATCTTTTTGTTTTTTTTTAACTGTTGCCTTTTAAGCGAGACTTTGCTATGATGTAATGGAGTTGATGATATTTGCACTTGAATTGTTATTGCTCATGTATAGAAATGTCTGGATTTTGTATTGTCTTTTTAAAATGAATGGAATTTGTGTTCTTATTTTCTCGTAGCTGGTTTGTTCATGAGATGCTGACTCACTGTTTAGTCTATAGAGATGGTACACATTTATCAACTGTAAAAAAAAAAAAAAAAAAAAGGACAAAAAAATATGTAAAGAGGTGAATGAAACAAGTTTGTACTTGTTGTTGCCCAGAACACTTATCAAAAATAAACATACTGTACTTAATCTTTGACAAATACTTTAATGGTTTTTATAAGAAATACAATGCAAGTTTAATAACAAAATACAGTGCATTACATAGGTTGATCATATTTTATTTAGCCTGATAATTTCATGCATTTTAAAAATGTTTTTGTATATTTATCCATGCCTTCATTTTGTAAATTCACTTCTCCAGGAACACATTAGTACTGCGACTGGCGTGCTGAAAAAAGTAAGATAGAACTCATTATTTAAAATAATAATAATAATAATATATGCATCCATTTCCTATTCATAACAAAAAAAGTAACCCTTTATGATAAGGGTCCCTTTTGTTAATGCATAATTAAGCATTACTCAACTATCAAATAACGTGTTAACAGACACTTTTATGGATTACTTTGCTTTACTAAATATTTAGCAGTTAACTAATTTTTATTATTCAACCTGACATAACAAAGCATTGGTAAAAGTCTCCCTTTGCAATTGCTTTGGATTCTATGTGCATCAACAACATATTAGTAACTAATTGTTACTAATAATTGATCATTTTTAATTAACTTCTAACGTTAATAATGGGGCCCTTATTATAAAGTGCTTCCAAGAAAGAAAAAGTAACTTACAAGATATGCAACGAGGAAGGCTTGGAATCCATTGGCCTTCTTTGCTGCAACTTATGGAGGTGGGTCCTTGGATAGAGTAACCCCAGTCGCACTCGATGGATATCACGTCCATGGCATTGAACTTTTCACGATGGCCCCCCATCCAGTAAGCATGGGGTACGTTAGGTGGTGGGCATGTTAATTCTGCAGAGAAAATTATATTGGAAAAGGTTTTGAGGAAAAACTGATAAAACACTGAATCTATTCAATTCCCTTGTAATCAACTTGATTTTAGATTTTTCTAATTTAACAGAAAGCAGTTTTATCCCTAAAAAAATAAAAACACAAGAAAAAGCTTTAAAAGTTATTTAAAATACAAACATTGCTATTGAAGATTTTATTTTCAAAGTAAAAATGGACTTAAATGATTTTCAGATTTTTAAGTTGTGAAAAGGTTACTTAGTGCAAAGACCTTTGCATTGTGGAGGAGATGCATTCCATGTCCCATTAGAGGTGCAATGGATCTCCCTGGGCCCATCCAGCATTCCCGTCCGGCACTGATACTGAATCACACTCCTGTACCTGTACGGGGGCTCCTTCACACCTTTTCTGATTGCATTTGTCTTGTTTGGCTCGTCACAAATGGCAACTGCAAGAAACGGAATCGCTTTAACCTGACAGAAGATAACACAAGGCCAGCCAACAGTACCATGCATGTGTTTGTGTGTCAGCTGCACCTTCACAAACCGGAATACGTCCATCCCAACCCTGACTCATGCAGTTTCTAGTGGCCCGTCCTACAAGTATGTACCTGAAAGAATGCAAACATTCAAAGTCAGTTTCTTTAGTAGATGGGAATTCAGAAACACAAATAGAGGTGTGTAAAAAAAAAGAAAAGCTTACCCTTCGTCACACTTAGCTGTAGCAGTGTCTCCAAACTTCACTCCAGTATAAACAAACTGACCATTCTCAATCTCTCCTGCATGCCCACAAAGTTTTCCTTCAATTAAAAAAAAGGAAGATGTTTCCATGACAATGGCACAATCATATTTATGTCTGGGGGCAGTGATGCCGACATAATAACATGAATACATGAAGTGCAGGTAGATCTGGAAAACGGATGGGGTGGTAGAGCTCAAGGACCAGGGTTGGTTAAAAAAAGGAATGTTGGTGTTAAATATCTGTAGCAGTTGATAGTGGAGTTTAATTAGAAAGGATAACATACTTTCATGTAAAAGATCTCCTTAAAATATCTAAAACTTTTGCCTAGCACAGAGAAGAGTGTTACAACTTGAGGTCAAATGTTTGTTTTCTAATTTACTTTGTAAAATATTTAAAAACATGATCTTCTATCTTGTTGCTGTTTAGTGTTTATCTGGAGAAACATATTTGAAAAGATTTGATTGCTTCGGGGGGAAAGTCATACTAAAGAAGTTACACAAGTTTCACACAAAAGGTTTGACTTGAAGAACTTTGAAATGTTCTCACGTTCACATTTTAGCTTCAGTACTGTCCATTTTCCGTTTTTACATTTGCGACTTCTGCTGCCAACTCTTGAGGTGTATCCAACGTTGCATGAGTAGTAGACTTTGTCACCAGAAGAAAACGACATCCTCGTGGCATACTTGTCAACGAGATAAGCGTTGGAGCCGATGGCGGGTGGCGGCGCTCCACAATCACCCTCTGCATGGATTTCAGAGACAAAGGCGCCGGTTTGGAGATATTTGAAAGAAACTTGGTGCATGTGTGAGCTTTCGGCAGACTCACTTGTTTGCTCCATCTGCGGTTGGGTCCTCCCCAGTGTGGGGACACACTGAGGAGGTTTGGGCTGCCATTGGCTGTTAGAGACACATGTGATCTCACTGGATCCTTCCAGCTGAAATCCTCGATTACAAGACAAGCTTATTCTATCTCCCACCTGGTACACAGACACAGCGCCAGCTCTTTGCGCTGAGTTTGCCACAGCTGGAGCCAAGCAGGTTGGTTCTCCCTCTGATGAGAAAAATCACCAGGAGTTTTAGTTTATCTAATGAATGCTGTCAGTGACTGAGACAAAAATGCTTATTTATACACTTAAAACAAAGAAGAAAATATGCATATTGTGTAAATTGATCAGTTGTACTTATTCCTGGTAAGGCATACCAAAAGAATTATTATACTCCATAAATTCATATTCCTTATGTAAAAACATGGCTCACTTCCTTTAGATCAAATTTGAAAGTTTACATTTAAACTGTTTCAAGTCTGGAAGATAGAAATTGATGAAACTCTTTTTTTGTTGCCCACCTTCACATGATGGAAATTTACCCACCCATCCCGACTCTGTACACAACATGAAGTCCGAACCCCTCAGGGTGTATCTGTTGTAAAAGAAATACAGTCAAATACACACTCATAACCTTGTTCTGAATTTTGATGGAGTACATGAGGAACAACTTACCCTTTGTTGCATTTAGCATAAGCTTTTTGTCCAAGGTATGAATTTTCTTCATAAAGGAACTGACCGTTATGCAGATCTCCGACATAGCTGCACGATTTCTCTGATACAAGCAGGAAATGAGAAGTTAAAAGCAGAAAAATCCAGTTTACTTGTATTTGAGCTCAGAACCCTAAAAAAGGAAACCTGATCCTTTAATGGTAAAAATAAATTCATACACATAATTTAAAGTGTTGTGTTTTTTATCTTAAATGGTAGAAAATTAAAAATAAAGTTGGATTTGGATTTGTAAATGGTTTATTTCAAGCTATCAAAACAAAAATAAAACTATGTATGACAAACAACAGAAATATACAGTAAAGTTATGCAGATATTTAAAACTTAGGGTAATTAGTCATGAATTGGTTGGAAAATTTAAATAATCATGCATACATCTACATACACTAGTAACTAATTCAGTTATAAATGATCTTAATTATAAATACGTTAGTTAAAAGGAGTTAATTGCTTGAACGGGAGTTGGAGGAAGTAAATGTATATAGTCTCACCCCTGGTATGCTTTACTTAGCTTTTAATTTTTGCTTATTTTAATAACGATTAGCATTTTTTTTCAATTGGTAATTTTAATTAAATTTTAATTATCCAGTTCTTTACTTCTGATTAGCTACTTATACTTTACTAACACAAGTGCACGTCTTAAGTAAACTATCTATCGATTAAAAAATGTATCATAAATTCATTTTTGACGATTTTGTGAAAATGTGTGTTCAATAAATTGAATTATAGTCATTTAAAAGTTTTTTTTTAAGATGACTTGATTATTTTTATGGATTTTCATAGTGACCACTAGGGGGCACTCACCGTCGTTGTTTTTGTTGCTTTGCACTGTAAGGACGCAGTTTGGGGATTATAAAACGTTCTTTTATTTCAGCTAAATGTCAGAGAAAAGTTCTTACTTTCACACTGAAGAGTCAGTTTGCTCCACGTTCCGCTGTTGCACACCACAAAAGGTTTCCCGTCCTTTGGCGTGAATCCGTCACGGCATCCGTAGTAGACTCTATCCCCCCTGCTGAACTTCATAGTGGGAGGGTAATTCCGCACCAGTCTGGCGCTCTGGACCTCGCTCGGAACGGAACATTCCTGCGCTACCTGAGCTGTTTGGTGGAGAAACGTTGATAAACATTGATGACGCAATTATTTGTTTATTTCATTTTTTAAAGCGTACCTGAAGACAGAAAGGCAAATGACAGAAGCTGGAGGACTCCTGTGGCGCTCCTCATGCTTACTCTCCTTGTCGACCTGCACCAAAGCGGCTCTGAGGGCAGGTTGAGGGTTAAACTCCAGGATCAGACAGAAGGAGCTTTTTGTTATATATATACAGGAGGCTGGGACTCTAGGAGAGAAGCTGATTGGAAGATCACTATAAATTATGATGGATGCTACAAATGAAAGACAGAACACAGGAGGAAAAAAAAAATCATATTTACTGGTTGTTTTATTTATATGAAGTTTTCAAATCCCGCTTTAAAACCACCTCTTTCTAGTTGTTACAGAATAATCTGCTCCATGCTCCTCATTATAGAGTTCTTATGAGATGTTTTTTTTTTTTTTTTTAGCAGTTGTTTATGTAGAAGAAATTTAAAAAAAATATAGCTGGATTAATGGTCTCAGAGAGTCAATGATAACTTCATTATTTAGCAGCTTTTTATATGATAAAAACTGATTTAAAATAATACAAAAAGCAACTGTAAACATACAGATGGGAGTGCTTGATAATTTATAATCACACAATGATATCAAAATAAATGTATGTATTTATATTAAATACATCTACAAATGTATTTACTATGCATGTATATGTAAATGCATTGTATATGTAAACGAAGCAGTGTTATGGAAGTGCAATGTGCCAAAAGAGCTACGGTCATCTATAGGTTAAAAACGTTCATATCAAATCCATTTTTGTTTTAAAAAGTCTAATTCAAACAACAAATTCAGTTTTCTTTTATCTAATTCTTGTGTTTTTTTTTTTCAAATTTTGAGCAAAAAAACCCTCTTTCGGTTAGTTTAGAATGTAAGAAATTATGATTTTGTTAAAGAAAATAGCAACTTAGTTCACAGCAAGTCACCAGTTACAAAAGTGTTTTTCTTAATCAAATAAAATAGCTTTTGAATGAAAAACAAATCAATATTTAATGATGTACTGAACTAATGAAAATGTGAAGTTAGTTTTCTGTTTTTGACCCTTTCTCTGAGGCCAAATATAAAAATGTGTTTATTTTACTCTGATGCTGATTATCAAGCAGAGAACCAAAAGGTCCTGCTCTGACTCAATCAATGCCTCGAATCAAATCTAAATCATAGTTTTGCATCGCCTAGTCAAAAAATAAAAATTAATCTTTGTGCAAACAGTCCAAAGTGGCACATTGTGTTGGGAAAAAAAGTCATGTCAGACTGGAAAACATGTTGAAGTGAAGTTTAAAAAAATGAAGAAAAACTATTAAAACTATATAAAAAGTAAATTAACTAAATTCTGTAATTCATTCCTGTGATGGAATGGCGACCTGTCCAGTGTGTACCTTGCCTTCACCCAACAGTAGCCGGGTTAGGCTCCAGCAACCCCATGTAAGGGATAAAACGGGTCAGTATTTAACTGTTTTAGCTGAAATATTGTCAGCATTTGTGTCACACAATAAATAATTCATTACAAATGTGAAAGTATGATAATAAAAAGCAGGAGCTATTTGTGTTTATTATGTAAACTTCATTGTCAAAGTAAAAAATAGAAAAATGCATCAGTTAAAAGAAAATCATTTCATATGAACATAACATTATTCTGTGTATTCCTGTTGGTCAGCAAATGAGTATTAGCTCCTGCCCTCATCTATAATGTCCTTTTTTTCACACCTGAATAAATGTTAGTGTGGATTTGAACAGGTGCAGCCCACTCTCACCCCATGACAGCTGCTATAGTCTCTGACACACCTTGAACAAGACAAAACTCAGAAAGTTTAGATGTTGTTTTCATGGAGCGTGGCTTGTTTGAAAATGTGTCATTTCTGTTGGTAATTTACAAATCTGTTCATCAGTTTCTACTAAGCCAAAGTCTGTTAGGCAGATCATTCAAGAAACAATTTAAAGCAAGTCACAGAAGAGAATCCCATCCCTTCTTGTTTAAAAAAAGTTGACATCAAGACACTGTGATGGTTACTCACTGATGAAATAGGTTCCACAGAAATTGCAACACTTGTTGGCTGTATTGTGAAAAAACCTGGCACTCCCAAGGACAGTTGTCAACATATAATTTGTGGGTTTTTTTCAGTCACAGATGTGGTTTTGCCATCAGTGAGTAGTGTTGTGTGTCTGGACTGGTACTCAAGGCTACTCCCAGTGAGCTCATTTACACTTCTAAGCCAACGTTTAAGCCTTTTGTTAGTCAAATAAAGAAGACACAAGACCTAATCACGTGAGATGAATTTAATGGAAGCAAAGTTTCCAGAATATATAATCAAAACTTTAGTTTAAAGACATTTTTCTATTACAGCCTTGCGGATCAATTCCTAAAAATTAGAATATCATGGAAAAGTGTATTCATTTACATAATTCCATTAAAAAATACAGGTTCACAGAACACAGGTTCAGGGCCCATTGTTTAATTGATTTCAAGCATTTATTTGTTTTAATATTTACATTCCAGCTCAAGAAACCCATAAAAAAAAGTATTAAAAAAGGGAATATTATGGAAAAATCAGTCCAAAAATCAGAAATTAATGTTTTGAGCTGAGTTTCACCAACTAATCATCTACTAAACTCAAACCACCTGAACAGGTTCCACACCTCATTAAATTGGTTCAGTTTAGTTTGATTGTCTCAGTTGGGTTCAATATGGGAAAGATTTCCGACCTGACAACTATAGAAGGCCACGGATTCCATCCATAGCCTAGGTAAGAAGGCTGGGTGTTCACAGAGCGCTGTGTCCAAGCAGATCAACAGAAAGACTAATAGAAGGGCAAAATGTGGCGAGAAGATGCAGCAGCAAAAGAGACGACTGTGACGGCTTCTGCAGACATCCAGACAGATGTCTTTTCTCTCTTCAATCCAAAATCACTGCAACAGTCTATCAGAATGTTCTAGAGGACTTCATGATTTCTTCTGCTGAGGATCTGGATGGAGATGCAGATTTCTTCTTCCAGCAGGACCTGGTCTCTGCTCATACTGTTGAAGTACTGCAGAACATTTTTGAAAATGCTTTATTTTAACTGATTTGATGGGATTATAATCTCTGTCTTTATCATTTTCCACAAAAAGAGAAATAAATTGTGATTTCTCCACGTATTCTAATTTTTGAAATTTTTGTTTTTGTGGGTTTTATGAGCTGGAACCCCAATTTATCTAAAAATAAAACAAATACTTGAAATCAAACAGTGGGCCCTGAATCTATGTTCAGATTATTTGGAAAGGATCAGTATGTCTGAATAAAAGTTCTAATAAAATGGATTCCTTCCTTAAATGTAACATTAACACAACATATGTCATACGAGGAGAGACCAAATGTCCAGCGTGTAACCCACTTTTGCCCGACAGTGACCGGGTAGGCAGCAGCAGAAACCCAGGGACGCTAAACAACACTTTTATTTTTTATTTAATGAGAACAGAAAATAAATGAACAATATATGTGTTCTACTCCAGAAGACTTGAAAGAAAACGACCAGAGGAAAACAAAAACTGGAGCTCCTGCTTTTTTATTAGGCTAGACAGAACGTTTCATTTTTAAAAGCTTGAGCTTTGCTGCCGAGAAGTTCATTATTGAGATTTAGCTGCATTTTAAAATAAAGCAATTACTTCCCCCGGTGGGGAAGTGTGAGCGCTCTTTGGGAAGTTAGAAAGCTATAAATAACTTGAATAACAATATGTCGAGCTTTCAAGACATTCCACAAGAGAAAATGAATGTAATCACCTCCTACAAGTGACACATTGTAAGCTACAGTTTATGAGACTGAAATGAATTGTATTCTTCACTACAAAGTTTGTTTTTCTGTGTGTAGATTTTCAGCCATGTTTTAAATTCAATTTGCTTATATATTAATGTACAAATCTAATAGCGTAAATCCCCCAAAACCCATTATACACATATCCAGTGCAGATTACAGTGGTGCCTTAAATATATAAATAAAGCCTCTGTTTAATGGCGGAGAGGAGTGAAACTGGTACTCCACAGGTTAGATGAAGATGATTATCTTTAATGGTAATCTCTAATTCCTCACAGATTCCTCCACATCTACTTCAGTGAAGTCATTCCCACAGTCCTGTCACATGTAAAAAGGAAGAGAGACATTAAAAAAACAGTAAATGAGGTGTTTGTTTGGACTAGGACAGTCAGAACTTAGCTGATTTCCAACTTTAAAACTGTTTCTAAATTTAAATGCCAAAAAAGGTCACTAGTGTACAAAAACATGATATCAGAGCCATGGTGCTTTATGTGAAAAGATTTGTTATCTAGATATTTAACAAGAAAGAATCCAGAACAGTTCTGGGTTTTCAAATCACTTCCTATAAAATCACTTCCCTTCTTACCGGGTCAGAAGAAAAAGACCAAACAATTATTATTTAAAGACCCACTCAGATGAAAATATTGTTTTTGGTGATTTTAACATGTTCTTGTGTCACTTTTTTAATATATAAAGACATTTAACTTAAAACTGCATTTCTAAGTATTTCTTTTTTTAATCATTGTAAATCAAGAGCAGATTAGAAAATGCTGTTCAAAAAGAGCTTATTTGTGATGTAGAAAATACGCTGAGTAGGCCCCAAGCTCCCTGCTCTTGCGCTCAGATGCATCCATTTGCAGAAAAGTAGATCCAAGTACGTCTTTGATCTCCTTATCTGAGCTGGAAAGCTCTGATACTGCTCTGTGTTTTTGTTTCACTGGGAATGTTATGTTGGGGTTGTGAGAGGCTATAAGCTAGCAGGAGCGAGTATAAACAGAGAGCTTTCAGTAACTGGGAGGGGAAGGAAGGTGGGATTGCTCTACGCCAACAGTCCCAGCCAAAACTCAGAGCTGAATTTCTGATGAACTCCTGCCGCTCTGCAGGAACTATGTCCTAGAAAACGACTGTTTTTCTTTTTGACTAAAAATGGCATAATCCTAAATTAAAAGAGCACTGAGAATGCTTTTAGAATAAATAGAAGATGTTCAGAGTGGGTCTTTCCAGCAAAACTTTTTTCTTTAACTTATACAATCGTCTTTTAGTTCGATCATTCCGTTTTAATCAGGTCATCTTTAGTTTGGTGTTAGCATCACAGTTAGGATGCTATGAAGCAAAGATGCTGGAATACTGCTCTATTGTTTCACAAAGAGTAACAACATTATGTCATATGTTACTGTAACTGTCTGCACATTCTGTGCACATGGAATCACGTTTGAGGTCAGGCTAGCTGGAGTTGACCTTTCCAAAAAGGGAATTTGGAAACTCTCACCTAAACGTTCGACATTATGACGAGCTTTCATTTGTCACGATTGACACTAACCTTTCTTTCTAACGAGCCAGCGCCCTCAGGTGCCTCGGAAAACTGCATGCTGGGTAAAACAGGGGCGTGGGATGTGCAGGCATTAAAATGGCTGCCCACGCTGTAAAGACGAGGTCTTTTAATCTGGTCTTGGCTGGAAAGAGGAGTGAAGCTGTTCCGACGCAGGAAAGGTGGAGGCATGCCATCTGTCCAGCCTTTGGTCTAGCAAAATAAAACAACCAAAACAGAGACATGACGGGTGGATTAGCTTAACAAAATAAAACGCCTCATCTGTCTGAAATCATGGTGTCACCTGTGTGTACGCGTGACAAACAAAACAAGCAGAAAATGTTATTGGAAAATAAAACCACCATATATAGGAAAGTGGTGGTCATAATGGGCTCAGCAGTCTGGACAGAAAGGAACAACACCCTGTGCCTGAAAGTTTGGCACAGCTCAGCTAATCAGCTCAGAGCGTTCGTGAAGGAAGCTGATTAGGAAATGTAGACCAAAGTGAAACATTCCTCACACATCCAAGGACTGAAAACAATGAAATAAAAGTTTCCCCGTGTCTTTTTTGAGACATCTCTTTAGTCTACTCAGGATTTATTTTTATTATGAAATTTTCACAACTGAAGTTACCACTTCCCTCCTTTCATCCCTTAAACATTGTTGTCTTCTGTTGAAATGTTTTTGAAGTAATTGTTTCTTTACTATTAGACAGAAAAGAAAACTATATTTTAGGACTGTTGCTTGAACAAAATGATTTTAAAACATCTTGAGTGACTTTTAATTTGAAAGAAAAGTCGGTTTTGCAATTAGAAGGACCAAACATTGAAAAGAATGGTGAAACAATCAACAGGTGCAGCTGTACAGCCAAAATAAACTCAATAATTAAACTGAGCTCATGTCTGTCTTGTTGTGGGAAATGGAGAATACCAATGCTGTCACGTACTGACATGAAGAACACTATAATTAGTTCTGACAGTTCTTTCCTCTTGTTTTGCCATGAATTCTACAGCAGCCATGTGTGAAACTTAAGTTGTCTTTAGAACAACACACTGGTAACCACATGGTGCTAAAATGAACAATGAAGCAAACATGACATTTATCTTTTTATCTACTTTTTAGAAAAAAAGCATTTTTAAATGCTAACCATCCCGTTATGAGAGTTGGAAACAGTACCTGAGTGCAGAACTTTAGGTTTAAGTCATCAAATATATTACTACTTAAGAAGTCTTAAAGTATCAAAAAATTAAAACTTTACATAGGCTTTGTAAGTAGCTTTGTTGAAATGTACACACGTATGGAATGTAAAAATAGAAGTAAATGTGATACTTTAATAATTTAAATTTTTAATTTTACGTTCAACACCTGAAAAAGAAATGTAGAGCTAGATTTGAACCTCGTTGTTTAGTGTTGTGTATTTTAGGCTTTCTCTATAAACATGAATGCTTTTGGTTAAGATGCTTCAGATAAGTTGAATTTGAAATAAAATTACTGCAAGTAAACTTCAGAAAGAAAGTACATTTACCAAGGTTATACTTGATTCAAAAAGGCCCTAAATGGTCAACTGTGAAAAGTGTGGTAAGTAAGTTGAATTATTATATAGTTTGATTTATTATATAAACAGAATAGGGCTGAATCCTTTCAAGAATATGATGTTGAAAACAAAGTAGAAGTTCTGATATTTATTTTGTGTTGTGTTTCTTTACATTACAAATTCTGAGAACTATATTTGAAACACTTGGCTTACTTCCTTATTAAACTGCAATAAAAACAAAACTTCCAGTGATCATTTTCTGCCAAATAAACACGTGTCCAAAATGTTTCGCAAAGAGGAACAGATTTGGTGATGTAGAAATATGTCATTCAGCCTGCATTCTTAAACTATTTAATAACATTACATTAAAATGAACTATTTAACGAATATGTTATTTCAATGGCATAACTTTTCATCTCTTCCCAAAAAACAAACACATCTAAATATGTTTTAGCAAAATTACAGTCAATTTATCAACTTCTGGAACCGCTCGTTCTTAGTTAACATGTCATAGATAGCATGTCTCGTCAGTAAACCTCTCTCATGAAAATGAAAACGTAATATAGCCAATCACAATTAGGGTTAGGGTTAGAGGAAATGAATATTTTTGATTTTATGAAAGCAGCCTATTAGAAACTTGAACGCAGGCTACATTTGGCCCACGGGACGGACTTGGACATGCCTGAAAAAAATATTCTGGAGATTTCTGGAAAGACGTTTGTTGAGGAGCGTTTGTAAAGTTTTTATCAGAATGTTTTGAATGTTTCTTATGTAAACAACTTCAAGGATAAGAAAACTAAGTTTTATGGTTAACTTTTCACTTTAACAATAACACAAATGAGAAAATAGCCTTAAATCTCTTATTTTGAAAATCAGACAGTTTTAGTTTTTTAACTTATAGAGGATTTAAAAATGTTTTCAGCCTTTTTTATAGTAGAAACTTCTAACTTTTTGTTTTTAACTGATTTTATAAATGCAGAGTTTTCCTACTGCCACGTGACTTCCTTTCAGAATAAGAGCCATGATTTGTCAGGCTTTTGTGTTATCTATGCACTAAAATATGACTATAATTAGTGTGTAGCAGGAGTTGGAAGTCGAAACTTCAGCCCCACAGATGGACACTTTTATTTGCAGACAGAGAGCAGCCAGGAAAAATGTTTCTGTGTTTTAGCTAGTAAGAGAATAATTTCGGCTCATACTAAAGTTACATTTAGGCTCATACTAAAGTTACATTTAGGCTCATACTAAAGTTACATCGAAAGTAAAAGTTCACAAAAATAAAACATTCTAGAGTAAAACATAGATACACGAAAAAAATATTGAGTACTTTAAGTATTTTACTTCACTACAAGTAAACAACGAACTGGATGATCTGAAAACAAACAAAAAAATCTTGAACTAAAAAAGATATAGGAACTATAAATAAACTTTTCCATTAACTAAGCCTAATATTCAAGCAAGTATAACTTTAAAGTAACATTTTTTTGTCATTGTGGGGCTGAATCCTCATAGGAAAACATTTAAAAATAAACATTTGATTTTATGGGGAAGTTAAACATCCTTGAAGCTGCTAAAGTTAGCTGCAGGCCTCATCTCCATGTGACACAGAGATCTGCTCAGGAAACCTGTATTTGTTGGCAACCAAACTGATACTATTTCTGCCAGCCACCAAAATATTTTAGCAGGAACACCCCCCCCCCCCCCCCACGCCTTCCTATTTTATCAAGACCATCCTCCTTCACTTCCCCCCTTTCAGCAGAGCAGCAGTCTAAGAACTGTAGTAGTGTGAAATCCCACAACCTTTTCCAAGTGTTTACCGGCTCTCCAAAGTGGATGTCAGGTCATCTGTGGGAATCAAGCCCGCAAGACTCCACCCTCAACCCACACAGACTCCACAAACACTTGGGATGTGCAAGAGGTGGCTGGAGTTGATGGTGTTAATGAACAGGTTTACCAAACAGAGGAAGAAAGTCTGCTTGTTTCTTAGGAATAAAAATCCTTTGAATGAAATGACTCACAGCTGTGCCTTTGTTTTCAGAGGTTGATGTTTAAAATTCTGACTTTAGGAGACTAGTTTTCTGTGCAGAACCATGCACTTTTTTGTCAAGTTCTTGATGTTTGGCTCAGGATGATCAGAAACAGAGTTTAAGATCTTAATCAGACGTGTCCAATCAAACATATTAGCACATATTACAGCGAGCTGTAGTATCAAGGGGCTGATAACATTTGTGAAAACAACATATAAAAAGCAAACTTACTAATGGTCTGTCCCTGTGAGTGTTTACGGCCTCCACCCCCAGGTCAAACGTGTCCACTTTACAACCTGGAGGAGTGAGGCAGAGCCCATATTCACCACAAGTGGAGAAAAGCAGGAGGGAAATTCAAGCAAGCAGTTACATACCATAAGCCACAGGAGTGAGTTTCAGGACGGTGTGCAGCGGGCATTTCAAGTAGGGCAGATCATCTAAACCAAGGGAAATAAAAAAGAGTAAATGACACAGGATGGTTGGAAAGATCATTCTGCTGTCATCTTTAGGGTGGTTTGTTAGGGGATTTTTTTCTTGCCCGTGCATGAGAGGACACACCTAAAGACACTGCTCCATAAACTGTGGTGTTCAGTCTGTGTGGGTGGGAGTAAAGGCAGAAGAAAAGCCAGTCAGAGCGAAGCAACACCCACAATGGACAAAAGCTGCGTCAGGATCTGGCTACAGAGCCCCCTCTGTCTGTGATTTAACGTTAGACTGTTTTTTTGCTTTGTCACTGTCAACATTCTGATTTATAAAGTTTGTAAGCTTGCACAGAGGGTAATAAAGGGACGCACACCCACAAATGTTAGGAGCTTCAAAACAAATTCACAGGAAACTGTGCACAACAGAGGACACATGCGTGGACAGAAGACACAAACTGAACTTGTGGCAGATCGCACTGTCAAAAAAAAAAAAGAAAAGAAAAAAAAGGTAAACCCTCTGTGAAACGTTCCTGTCTTTACTTTTTCCATATTCTTCACTCCATCATCAAAAAAGCATGCACTGTAGGAGTGAATGGCTGTTTTGTCTTGAAGTGTGCCTGTGACGGATTGGTGACCTTTGCTGTGTGTACCTCGGCTCCTGCCCGGTGACAGCTGGGATACGGACCAGCCTCCACAACACCTTAAACAGGATGAAGCCAGATAAAAAAAAAAAAAAAAAAAAGAAGAAGCTAGATGGTAATTATTAGCAGCATCATGAAACACTAAAGAGCAAATGATAGGGCTGACCTGGATGTGGTTAGATAAGTTTATTCTTAGATGGACTGTGATTCGTTGAAACATCACTGCCTGACCGCGTGATTAAATATGTTTTGATTGAAACATTGTTTTTCAGAAATTTCAGGTTTTGTGTGCATAGTTTTATGCAGGATTTGGCCACCAAGGTCACAGTTCAGTTATAGCTCACTATGAGTCTGTTATTAAACACAAAGACATTAATTTACCCCTATTGTTTTTGGCAAAGTGTGTCTTTTTCTAAGCAGAGAATATTTTAATTGAGTGTATTTTTGTTTATAATGTGAGAATTTCTTTAGCGTAAAACGAAAAATGTTGATTTTACAAAAGACTTTGTTTTACTTAAACTGCGTGGATCGCTTGTCTTTACTTGTATTCAAGCATTTTATACCTGCCCTAATAAGTGGGTTAGATATGTTTACAAGCTTTAAGATGCTTTAACGTGGACGTTTTGCTGATATGGAAGTATGGTCTGGATTTTTTGGCAATCAGGCTGATTCTGGTCAATTCTAAAAATTCTTGATGCGACTGTTACTTTAGTATTTATTTAAGCCGATTCAACTTTTCTTAACATAAACCTCTGGCTGTTACTGAATTTCCAAGACAAACAGTTGATGGTAGCTTATTTAGTCAGCACTCCAATGTATTTTTTTCTTTATTTGTTTTCGTGCAAGGAATTTGAGGTTTCTGCACCTTGGCGACCCCTTGTGGCAAACTTAAGAAAAACACAGTCAAATGTTTTTTACTAAAAAAATGAGGAGTAAAGTGCACTCTTCACGAAATTGAAATCTTCTCTGATTGTTTCAGACACACCTCTAAATAGTGGGTGCTCATACAACTGAGCTACTCCTTGAAAGCTTCAGAGTAGTCTGTACCCACTCAATAGACCACTTCTTCTATCCTGTGTCTAATCTTGCTTAGATTTTAGGATCCAAATGTTTCATTAAAAGACAAAATAAGGTCTGAGTTAATCCTTTAGCTTGATTTTTGTCTTTTATGCAAACACAACAGTGTAAATATTACTCTAATTTTACATTTTACAAGTAAGCAACACTCTTTTGACATTTAAGACAACAAAAAAAGCCTTAAAAATGATTTTTGCCGTGTTTTATACCTGCAGATTAAAAGGAAAACATAAACAGTGAACACTATTTATAGTCCATGAAAAAAAGCGTTTGCATAACCTCATTTACTGTGCAGCTGCCAACTGGAGTGGGTCCTTTAATATTCTTCAAGGTTTCCAGGAAGCTTAAATCAAAATCAACTGCACTTCATTGTTTGCATGTGTGACACAGTTGTGATCAGCAGCATTTAAGAAAAGTTAAGAGCAGACGATAGACTTCAAATCTTTGGATAAGCAACAAAACATTTACATAAGTATTTCCAATGAAGGTGCATTTATGGTCAAGCAAATCCACATTCTTCTATTTGTTGAAATTGTAGTTATGTTTTTGTGATGCAAGGTAAGTCTTACATGAAGGAGCTGCAGCTCAGAAAACAGTTTGAGATTTGACTCTAGAATATCCTTGTTACTGAATCAACGAATACTTCACTTATATAAACCATCTCTCTGAAAAATGGCAGACTTGACTGGGAAAATGTAAAGTCAGTGTTGATGTCTGTCCTTTTTGATGTTGTGTTGTTATGCACCTTCATACTCAAGAGCAACAAAAAAACAAAAAAACATCTTCTTTTATTGAGGCTTTCCCACCTGCATCAGCATTTAGCTTCTATAAAAATTCAAACCTTGCAGCAGCAGAAAGTGTGCCTTTATAGCAATTTACCAAGTTTTTTCATTTTTTTAATTAAAACTTAGCACTTAAGGCACAATTTTTTTATCATGTGTAATTTTAACTAACTTATAGAAAAAGGAACCAGAATTTTAGAAATAGCAATAGATACTGTAGATGTATAAAGCATAGATATAGCAATGGACTGTGACTGCTCTGATACCACACTGTTGTGACAGTTTCATGAATCCCTGTGTGTTTTTGTGCATGTCACCTGCACCCTTGTCCAGGAAATAAGCTAGCAAGCAGCGCATGACAGCCTGATGGCAGATGACCAGAACATTTCCCTGTCGCTCCAGCTCCATAATCACTGGCTCCAGCCGCTGAACTAGGTCCTGGTAAGACTAAGGAGACAGAAATTTTAAACATTTGTTGAAATGATGTCACATGCAAGTCTTACAGTGAGTTCTTCCAAAGGGTCAGCTGCAGCTCTCACCTCTCCTCCAGGGTAGCGGTAAAGATACTTGTCCTGGTCTCTCATGGCAAACTCTTTGGGGTATTTTTCCTCAATCATCTTGTAGCTCATTTCTTCACACACACCCTGAACACAAACAATAGATACGTTTTTTGACAGCGTGCAGCTGACCGTACCTTCAGTGATGTGTTATGCAGCATACAGCATCGATTTCATTCAGAATTTTCCACTGCTCGTAGTGGACACCCAGCTCCTCTGCTGTCTGAATAGTACGTCTCAGTTGGCTGGTCCACACTTTCAGGTCTGACAGCTTGTGCTCCTCAATAAAACCCCTCAAGGCCACTGCAAACTGCCAAAGACAACATATGTCAGCCCCCAGAAGCACAACTTAATACATATAAGTTTCATCCAAAAGGAGGTTCTGCTTTTCATAAGATTCAAGATTCAACTTTTAGACATTTCAGTCCTTTAGTTTATGAGAATACTTGTCATTTTTTAAACTAATTTGGGCAAAAGTAGCAAATCCAAGTGTTAAAAATATTTGGAGTAAAAAATCAGCTCATGTCTGTAAAAGATTCGCATAAATATGACTGCTGAGCACCTGCTTTCCTCTCTCCGACAGCTCAGAGTCTCCTCCCAGGAGCCCCTCCACATTATGAAAGCTCTCTCCATGCCGGCAAATGTAGATCGAGTGCGAGTGCACGTGGATGTTCATGAGGTAGTAAACTATCTTGCTTTGGATGTAGTCCTGCACTCTGTTGACCAGGAACCTGCGACCTACATTAATGACCTGAATGAGGGACAAGTTCCTGTGAAGCAGAGAGAGAAAAAGATAAACCTGATTATAAATATTTATGTATCTGCAGACAGAGAAAAAAACGAGCAAAGACAAGTAGAGATGTTTAGTCTGTGTTGTCTAAACAACCTCAGAAAAGTTAAGGTCAAATTCTTTCTTAGTGAATCTTATTTTTTTCAAAGTGTAAATCAACATTTCAACTATGGATTGTATACACTTCCACTACGTGAAGTTTTAATTGAATATTAAATTGAAAAAGCTAATAAATATTTCCTCACTGGAATGTGAAGACTGCAGCAAAAGCCAGATGTTTCTACAGAAACCTCAAACTGAGAGGAGCTTTTAAGATGTGATCAATTACAAAAGTTTAAATGTGGCCAAGAACACATCTGCTTTAAAAGGATAATAACAAACATTAAATAGTCATTGCTTGGAGTTTTTCTGGTCGTTATTTTGTCTTTTTTTAACCCGTTCACAAGCCGGGTACAGTGTACATCCTGTTATCTGCTGATGAAAGCTGCTACTGTTCAAAGTATTCCGACAGAGTCTAAATAGTATAAATGCTGTCTTCACAAATGGTAGCTGATAATGCTGCAGCAAGTACACGTGAGTAAAGGTTAAATGTCTTCCTGGCTGTCCTTTATTGCTCTCAGTTCCAGGAAGAGTGACACACATTTCTGGTAACGACCAAAAGAGGTGAAGAAACTGACCATAAAGACAGGAAGTTTGCTCTTAGTATTCTTTATTTTTAAAATTTTAGATTTAAAATGTGTAAAACATCCAGTTGAGAGCTTTTGTTCACAACCTTCCTTTCATAAAATGACCTTCTATCTCCACCTGCTGGACAACTACTGCAACTTCATACTGTTAAGCCACGAAAGCTAAAAACATGTTTAAAGCTTTTCCAATCTAAAGAAATACATATCTAATGTTATAATAATTTGATTAAATGACTTGTAACCCAGTTTCTAACTAGAACAAGTTCCAATATAAATAAGTAATGTCATACTTGTCGTGATCGTCAGGATCCAAAGGCTGGTATGTCACTTTGTAGCATTCTATCCGTTTCAGAAAGTCTTCCATAACGCTGTCACTGCCACTCTCTGGGTAATCTGGACTAGAAACCTTCACTTCCTTCATCAAGAAAACATTTGAAAAGTTCAGCAATTTTTCTGCTTGCTGATTAATAAAGGGGTTGCAGTTACGCAAATAGAAAAAAAAAAAACAATCTTACCATGATGTTTTCAGCAATGACATCTGGATCATCACATAATGACTCCACAAAAAACACCTGAGAAAGAACAAAACCATTTCAAGTCCATTCAGATTCATCTATTTATCTATTAATCACTAAAGTCAAGTGAAATATATAACGTGAAACAAAGACTGAAAATGTAAAAAGATAAAGATTGATGGTAACCATCATGCACAGCCCTATTCTAAATAAATAATAATAAATAAAAATAAGATATGTCTTGGAGTCTTTTTAACTTTTCCAAAAAAGAAAAATCTTCAATCCTTCTTTAAAGAGTGTATGTCTTGTTAAAACCTGATAACTGAATTTCATTTTTAAGAAAACAACTCTTCTGACAGACATGCACGTCTCTCTTATTATTTCGCATTGGTTAAAGCAAACTTCCTGGTACAAGAACTTTTTTTTTTCTTCTCAAAGTGGGTTTCCTCATCCATCTATCAGCACTTTTAAGTCTGACCTTGTATGCATTGTCGTTTGCAAAGTTAAGGATAAGCTCCCTCCTCTCTCTGGTGGTGTTTGTGGCGTCAAAAACCTGACCAACAATAAAGGAGTAAACATCAGAGTCACTCTATGTTTATTATAAGCACAGGATATTGACACAGTGTTTAGTGTTTCTTTGTCCTTACAGCGATCTGTCCTCCCTCATCGTTCAGATAGGCTTTTACGTCCTGCAGGGCCACCAGAGCACACTGTCTGCACACAAATTACAGCACAGGGTTGACTAATCTACAATAAACATTTAAATTAACACACGGCAACTTCAAACAGGCATTTGGTAAGAGGGTGTCACTGAAATAAAAAAAAAAGCCAAGCTTTTAGGGGTAAAGATGTGCTCCTTTATGTACTTACTTTCTGATTTTCATTGCTTCTTCATTGTCATGCCTGAAGAAGTCATAAGACTTGTACGCCCTGACCGCTTTCCTCCTATAGACTCCAAGGTTAAAGACTAAAAAAAAAAATATTCTGTTAGAGCTTATTTTTAAATGAAGCTGACATTCTTTATAGATTGAAGCAAACAACAAACAATACAACTGCAAATACAGCTACACAACACAAAGGACTTAAAATAAATAAAACAAATGAATAAATCAGTAGAAAGCTGAAGATCTCAACGTGAGTGTGGAAGCAGGTTGATGCTGACACACCGAGGTGAAATTTAAAACGCTCAAAACCAGATGGATTTGATTGATTCCTAAAGGTTTTTAATTGTAATTTAAAAAGACCTTGCACTGCAAGGGTTTTTGGGACACCTTATTAGTCCTTGAAGCCACATGTCACCATTTCCTCATTAAAATTCTTGATGTTTTTAAAAGCTTTTCCTGAAAGACAAGTTTCTGGTCACATGATTCAGTTTGTGAATGAGAGTGAAACCATCTGAGGCTAACAGTGGCGGCCACCTTGTGATCGTTATGTGATAATTGAAGCCGCTTTTTTTTTTCATTGATGCGGTTGACTTTTAAATATTTTAAGGGTAGTTAGCCTCACACAATCTAATAGTCATTTAGAACCTATAAAAATGTTGGACAGTTGTTTTAAAAAAATTGTTAACAGATACAATAAGACAATAAGAACTGTGAGAATATAAATAATCTACTTTTCTAAATATGTTATTCTAGAACTTAAACTTACTTTTCAAGAATATGTTCTACTTTTGTGGGCAGATCAAATGTGTGAAGCTGAGGTACTGACCCTTAGTTGGCACTCCAATCCAGTTAAGGTATCGAGTCAGCTTCTTAGACATGTATGTTTTCCCCCGGGCTGGCAACCCAACCATCACAATCATGGTTGGAGAATTAGTCATGTAGGAAGCCCACGCTGTAGATGACACGCAGAACAGCCAAAAAGAAAAATGTTATAAGATATTAATGAGGTATTACTTTTTAAAACATTCCACAAGGACAATTTAAAACACATGCTTTGAAATAAAAAGTCCAGGTTCATGTACAAAAGTATGAATATTTTATGGACAATCGTGATCATTCTGAGTTGGGATTATAATAATTCCACAAAGGGGTTAATGATTGTTAACATTTGCATCATGTCTTGTGTATAGATTAATATTTTCCAGGATTTAGCTACTCAGCAACAGAGTCCAATGCTCCAGCAAAACTCCATTCATTCATTATCTAAACCCGTTTTGGGGTTGCTGGAGCCTATCTCAGCCACTGTTGGGTGAAGGCAGAATACATTTCGGACATGTTGCCAGTCTGTCGCAGGATTACAAAATCCTATTCGCACATAGGAACAATTTACAGTCCTCAATTAATCTTTGAAACATGCTTATGGATTGTGGGAGGAATCCGGAGTAAACCCACGCATGTAAAAGGAGAACATGCAAACTCTTCACAGAAAGAACCCAGCCGACAAACTGTTCATTTACATATATATTGATATTTTTTTAAAATAAAGTTCTAAGGGGAAAACAGGCTTATAACAAAGGGATCTATCAAAATAAAAAGCTAGCAAGAATAGACATGAATCAAGAATATAGGAACTCAAATTCCGAGAATCAAAAGCCAGAAATTGTTCTAACTTGACTTTGTTTTTTCTTTAAAAAACATGTAGGCGCCATCCCACATTTCTGACTAGACTCTTTAACGTCTTAGAGCAACCCTTGAAACCCTTGAGGCGCGTGCTGCAGTTCATGCCTTCACAGATATACCCACACACTGTTCACATTGCAGTAATAACAGAAGGTGCGTCAAAGTTGACATTTCAGCTCGAATGAGACGATATTTGTCGTTACTTGGGCTCCCTTTGGAAAAATTCAAACGATCGCTTGAATATTTACAGATTGGATTTCTTCACCATGTCTCATAAAACAATAACTAAGACAAGCAGTTAACAGATAGAGGGATTGGATTGATGTTTCATCTTTAGGAAACACCCAGAAAGTAAAAATGAACTCACAGCATTTTTTCTCACTGGCTTTAAGCCTCATCTGCATGGTCTGTGCAGAGCTGCCTGATGAACACATACGTCCCTGCCTCCTGGCAGCCATAGCATTATGTGTCTTTTTGTCCTGTCTCGGCTGCTCTGGGAACAGAGAGTTCAGGTTACTAGAGACTGGAAAGGACAGTGTGCATCTACTCACAAGATTACAGTTAAAATGCAGTGAACTGAAGAATATGAGATCAATTTAAACCCACTTCCTGTAGATGATGTCTGCAGCCAATTAGGATAACAATCAAACAACCGTTTAACAATATAACACGTCTTACATTTTAAGGAGAAGCAAAACAATTTCAGTTTAAAACCTTTGCAAATGTGAAGAACGTAACAATCTTTCTTTGATGTCTGTATAAACCAAGCCATAAAAGATTGGAGGAAAGAAATAACCCTAGATAATTAATTCATGGTAACTATAACAAGGACCTCATAAATATGTTCATCCTTATTTTGAAAAGTTTTAGCATAAATACCTGTTTCCTGTCTGTTAGGTTAATAGCAGGTGTATTATATGATGGAAGGTTGTAAGAAATAAATACAAGACTTCACGTATTCTTAAAAAAAACCCAGCAAAGTCGTAGCAACATCGTGTAATGTTCTTAAAATAAATAATATTTGTTTTTGGAAAGCAGAAGTCGTTCTGTGACATTCTTTACATTCCGTGCCGACAAGCTTTAGCTACATAACTATAAAAGCTCCCGACTCTTTAATTAAACAAACAAAAAACGGTTGTGAAAGAATCGTGAAAAGATCAACTTAAAAGGAAATACTAGCAAACATACCAAAGCCTAGAGATATCCGGGTCTCTTCCTGAATTAAAGCGATGTTATCCCGCTCTGACGTTAGTGACATCTTCGTCACGTCTTAGTCCTGCCCTCCCGCCCGGTGTTTCACACCGGAACACGATTTTTCTCTGTCAAAATAAAAGCTTCCCTGTTCGGCTTTTCAAAATAAAACTATTTTAATGGGGACCAATACAATCACAGCAAACTATATACTGCAAGTGTGGTGTAACGATTCATTTTAACAATGATTCAATTGTTGTCATGATTTGTGGTTGCATATACAATTCATAGTCAATGTTGTTTTATTTTGAGCGATCCGATTCACTGACCTAAAGTCAATCCAAGATATTCCTATGCAACAAAATTCACCCAGTGGGATTTTCTTATTTTTCCACATACAAATAGTACAAATGAGACTTTATTAGAACATTATACCACACTGTATGGTCACATGTCTTTGTGTTTCCTTACATTGAACTAAGATAATAATTTGATTTTTTAATTTAGTCTTTTTTTTTTGCTGCCATCAATAAGTGTTGTCTGCTGTGATGTACTTGGTCATATTTACTCTGTACTAAAACAAATGTATTGTGCTTCATTTAAAATGTTATTTTCCAAGATCGATTACAATCATTTTGTTTTATTTTGAAACTATTTTATAAAAGTAAAGCTCGTTTTGATTTGATTTAATTAACAACTTGCCTCAGACAGATCGACTATGATATTTTTGACATCTAGCAATTCTTTTTTCTTATTTTACAGCATGTTTTGCATGACGATCTGGCAGAATGACTAGAAAATAACCTAGTGTTTTAGAAAATAAATAAGACTGATAAAACAATGAAGTATAAAACTGGTCTAGTATATTAGAAAAAATAAATGAGCACCTGGATGGCTCAGTTAGCTGGGTGTGGGGCTGGCAGGCTGGACACCAGGGTGTGCAACGAGCTTTGTCGAGTGTGGGTCCTTTGGCAAGACCCTTCAAGCTACTGCCTAACTATGTAGCTAAAAGGGGGCCAAGTCTGGGTCTCCCTGTGCCCGTCCCCAGCCCAGATAAGTCAGGAAGGGCATTCGCATTCGGATTCACTGTGACGACTGTTGATGGAATGTGCCAAAAGGTAAAAAACAACATTTTACAAAATAGATAATGTTTTACTGACAAAAAATGTTTTTTTTTTTACACAAGGATAAGTTGAAATTGCAAAAGCACATTTTTCAGGGCCTCCAATTTATTTGATTGTTTTGTTTTGCTTATATGTAAAACCTAATTGCATGTGTGAACATCATTAAAACTGTAAAATACTTCAAAAATGAGCAAAACACCATAGGTCTTGATGCAATCTTTTCTTTTATGTTAGGATTAAAAAAATGAGTGTTACGGTTTTTCAGACCGCTTCACAGGAAGTCCACCTCCTGCTGGTCACATCATCAAAAAAAGAAAGAAGTTTGCTAACACTTCATTGTGAAAAGGAATGTATTTTCACAATAGGAACTGCACAACATACTTCATAATACTAGAATATAGGGATTAAAACACTCTTCCTTGTAAGAATAAAATGATTTATATTTAAAGTAATGTAGATCCTTTTAAAATATGTTGTTATGACAATAATTTTGTACCAAACTGGATGAAAAGAGGTCTTTTCTTACCCTTGTTTAAAAATCAATTTACAGATAATAAAAATAACTGAAAATCTGCGCTACAGTTCTGCAGTTGTTGCAAGACAGAAAATAGGCCACATATAATCATTGCAATCACAATTCTTTATTAGTTTTAAAGAAACTAGGCTCACAGTGTCTAACTATTATAAGATTTCACAACCTTTTTTCTGTAAGATATGTGCTTCTTTTGTAAAATATGTCAGTACAAGATAATCTGGATCTATATAATTTTTGCTTATTTATCTCATTGGATCCCCATGAGGACAGACGTGGGTAAGGAGATGCTGAAACAAGAATGAACCTCCATCATGTATCTCACATAGTCGCTCAGGGATTACCTCAAAGATTTCTGTGAAACTTTCATCTGACACAGTTCTGTAAATTCTATAAATCTTTTTGCCAGAAAATATTAATTCATTCCCGTCGTGACATAATAGCAAACGAGCTAAAATGTCCTCTATAGTCAATGCAGTCCATTTTGTAGCCCTTTAGAACTCAGGAAGTACTGGTAAACAAACTGCCGGACATCCCTGATCAGGACTTGCTCTTATTATATAGACAAATAAAGGGATCTGACTAGAAAATAAAGCAACGACTTTCAAACATTAATTAGTTAAATTCAAACATAGACCCTGAAAGCAGAATCAAGAGCTTCGGATTATTTGCAAGACCTATTTATAAGAGTACTCAGATCACTGGTAAAGACCAGAATGTATTTTATTTGCTATTAGGCCATGCTTTTGAAGATTGCCCAATAACAACAAAAACAATTCTAATACTTTTGATTTCTTAATGTGTAATATTAACTCTTTGGTCAATATTACCATAGTTTAATGAATGCATGCAAATAAAAAAAAAAAAAAAAAAAAACACAGCAGGAATGATGATCAAAACATGTAGCAAAGGGATGTTTAATGATTTCTTTGGACAATGAGGTGCTCACTTTCGATGCCATACAAATAACATAAGAAAATTGACAATGTAATGTTACACCAGCATTCCCAGTTCAAATTCATTTCACTGTTTCATAATTGTAATATTATTATGAGTAATATTGAACTGGCCAGAGGAGATAGAATCACCAGCTCTTTTAAAAAACCCAAAGCATGGTAATCTGCAATTGTGCACGATAATTTATTAAACCTAAATCCGCATCTCAAACTTTTAACATTTTAGAAAAGAGAGACTAGAATTACAAAGGTAACAGCAAGACAAATAAAATTAAAGAAAAGTGTCATGAGTTCCACAGAGGCTAAGAGTAGAATGTATGGAGTGAGCTAAAGCAAACAAACAGCTAAGTACAAACATGGGCAACTCAATTCATGAGAAAATTAAATAAATGCTTTAAATAATAAAATAAAAACAAAAGTAACCCTATTGAAATGATTACAGCCATCTTGGCACAGTATGGAATTCTTTGCAGCATTAATTTATAATCATGACTACACAACAGGTTTATTTGGACCTCATTTTAAATCAAAGTCAGAAAATGTGCCAAATGACAAAACAAAACGCACCCGTTTTTGATCGCGGGTGGGAGTTTAAGCTGCCAGAAAGGAGCCAGAGAGTCATCTGACGATAAGTCAGTGTGCCTCACCGCACCACAACACAGGGAAGAACACAGGTCGAGGTGTTACGGCGATTTGGCCAATTCATTAGAGCTTACAAAACATTTTTCATCAGAATTTAACCTGAGATTTCTACGCTTCAACAGCACTTTAGAGAAACATCAATCCCTGGCATCAAGAAAATCCAACTGGAAATGTTGAACAATTGAAGACTGGGTACCAGCAGGGATCTCATATTATTGCTTTTTCAAATCCTTTCCAGCAGCATGTAGACCCCCACCCCATCACAAAGCCTTTTTGAATGGGAATGCCATTTTTAAGATTTGAGAGACTTGGTCCCCTGCATCCCACCACCAGGATGCAGTGAAAGTGAGAATGGTTGGAGGGAAACACAAAGGTGGGCAAATACTTGATCCAAGGTGAACAGAAAGTGCAGCGATCAAGTCGACGTGAGCTCTAAATGATTCAGTACATTCCAATTCACCAGCGAGGCCGCCGTTCTTCCCATCCGTTACAAAGTAAGACTTAATCAGTGGGTTTTCACAGACAGACTGTAATGAACGCTAGTGACAAAAGGAGTGGAGAAGAGAAGGGTGGAGGGAATGATTGCATTGAGTGCTAATACAATATCGTGACAGAAAATGTACTCAATCTATAAAAAACTACCTTGGTGCTCAACAATGATCTCTTTCTAACAATTAATCTGTTATACAACATTTACAAAATCAACTTTGTAATAGTGTGATATTTATAGTATATGCTACTAGCTTCCTCTGGTTCTCTGCACTTTAGACCTCTGAGTACAATAATGTCGTCTTGGAACTGTTCCGGCGCTCTTTACACACGTAACAAGTGGCAGCCTGATACAAAGAGAGAACAGGAAGACTGGACAGTGAGTACACCTGCATGTGTGTCCTGAGTGTGTGTGGATGGTAGCTCACCTCAAACTGCACAGCCACATTTTCCCAGTACTCAGAAGTGATGTCTTTTTTTTTTTCTTTAAGTTAGGTTTTTTTGTTGGGCTTTTTGGAGAGTAAACTTCTGGGATTTTTCAGCTCACAGGATACAGGATAAAGTCCTTTTCCAACATAGTTGCACAATTAAGACAATCTTGAAATACTTTAGAGAATAATAATTTTATAATATCCATAACAATAATAACAACAGTATTAAACATCTGTGAAGGTTGTTTCTGTCCCATGGCAGCAAATTGACAGTCTGCATCACACTGGATTACTCAGGTGTTCTGTGACTTCTGCTGTCAGTTACGCTGGTAGGGAGGATTGACCTTTGTGCATCCGTGGTACGTATTTTTTCGTGTTCTTCATATCAGATCCGCCTGTTTGTCTAAAAATGTCTGGTCTGAGTTGTGTTTTTTTCTTGATGACGCATGCTCTCAAAGGCGGGTCTGTGCCTCAGGGACATAGATTTCGATACTGTCAGCGCTCTCAGTGGCGGAGTTCTGTCGTACGGACGCGGCCCGCTTTGCTGCCATTAGGCGTTTTCTTGCTTCTTGTCGCTGCTTGTCCACCGCGGAGTCCACGCTCTTGTCCTTCCCTGTTGGCAGCCGGGGCTTAGACTGTTTTTTTGGCACAGATGATGCAAGCTGCTTGTTTTCATCCTGAAAAGAAAATGATGTCAGAAAGAGAGAACAGTCGGCTAAAGCCTAGCACCAGATGATGATGACTTCATTAATCTTGATGCAGCTTAATTTGCAAATCAGCAACATGCTGGGGGCTTATCTGTAGGTTGGACATTGTTTTCAATAGTTACTGATCTTTTACTAAGATAAATGAACAAAAACTGGAACTAAAAAAAATCTTATAATAAAACAACATCTAATTTTCAGTACAAATAAGGGAAAAATCCATACAGACTTAAAATAAAATAATAATTATATTGCAAAAGTATTAAAACTTCACATAAATGATAAAAAAATGAACAATTTCTTTATAATGAAGAAATTGATAGGAATTCTTGACAGTAAAGACCACCTTCTTCTCCGGCTTCTCAGGAAGTTGCCAGTTGTTGGCTTTGAGTTGGTACAGCTCATCAAACTTCATGCTGATGTCTTCTATAGAGAGTTGCAGTAGATCCCAAAACCCTGCAAGGTCCTGTGCTGTTGGTCGTGGGTTGGCATTTACGTTCTAATGCAAAGGGGAAAAAAAAGGATAAAGAACAATTGCTCAACCTCAGGTAAAAAAAAAAAAAAAAAAAAGTTTAAATGCATGAGGTTACCTAAGATTTTTGACATCTACTTACATTTTTCAATTAAGTTAAAAGTTTGTGCATATTTTATAAATTCAAGAATAAAAAAAATTCCACTTTAAAATACCCACTCCAATGAAAACAACGTTTTTGGTGTTTTTAACTTGTTCTTGTGGCATTTTTCTAATGATGGAGGGAATATATAAAGGACAATTAAGCTTAAAATGTGCTTAGAATGTTTCTTTTTTTAAAAGTTATGAATTGGGGGCAGAAAAATAAATGCTGTTTGAAAAAGCTCATAGTTGTGACATAAAAGCTAAAATCTGCATGACCCCAAGCTCCCTGCTTTGTTCCATTCCAGTGCATCCACTTGCAGAAAAATAGATCCATGTACGTCTTCGTTTTGGCATCTGGCTAAGAACTATACGGATTATCGTTTTGGCAAAAACGGTAATCATAAATAAAAGACCACACTAGATCAAAAGATGATCGGAGTGGGACTTTCGGCAGAGTTTGTTCTGCAAAATGTAACTAAAGCATTTTTTAGACATTGAAAAGCATACAGTGGGCTGTAGCCTTTTTAAAATAAAAATATGTTCTTTTATGTGTAATAAGCTAAATCATTAATATCATTGATGTTTTTTCTAGCCAATCATATTTTCAGTAAAACATACTTTCAGTAAAGTCCGTAGGGAAGCATAAATATAAATATAATGAGGGACATTTATAAGGATGAAGTAACTTACCAAGTTCTCATTACAGAGACCTCTGAACTGCTCAAATTTCTGGGAAATGAGCAGCTGAGCACTGCCTACAGCACTGCGGATCGTCCCAAGCACTAAATGAGAAGACAAACAAAAAAGAAAAAACATCATTAACCACATAAAAAAAAAAAATATGTGGGCCATCATCCAATATATGCACATAAAGCTATTAGTTAAACTTCTCCTTTTTATTTTTCCATTTTGTGTCTGATATTTGCAAGTGAAGCGACATCTATGATTTATGGCTAAAGAAAATACTAGTGATGCTTTTAAAGAAGGTCGTCACTTTGGTGAAGTTTGTTGGATTTGTTTCAGGCCATAAAACAAGTGAAAAACCACAAAAGAAACTGCTTGGCAAGGCAAACAATATAGGACAACATATTAGGATTCTCACTCAACAGTTCCTGCATTTCACTGAGATCCAGATCACTTATTATTTGATAACCAATGGATAATAAATGTCAACTGCTGTTTGCTGTAAACTAAACTCAAAAAGATTTAGGATGGATCTAACACACAGATGAGTATGTGACTTTTCAAGAACTGGTTCATTTGAGTAGGAAAAAAAAAAGACAAATGACTGAGCTAAATGGAAAATACTGTAAATGTTTTGAGATATTTTAAAAACTTCCTGGAAATGTCCTTCACACGTGGAAGGAGCTTTAAACACAAAGGAAGAAACTAGAGTTTAACACAGGTGTTTAAGAAAGACACAGTATCAGTCCCTCTTGGACTAAGATTTTTTTTTTTTTTTATCTGGAGCTGCATAAATAAATGAACTGTGGCTACCGATTCTGGCACAAAACTGTAAAAAGAAGTTTACTACGAAGTGATCAGTTGTGAGCTGTAACAACAGCAAAGGGTGTGTCAGGCTTTGGTTCATTGCTCATGCTCTAAGATGAAATCTGACCCGTCTGTGAACTTTGCCAAGAGGCACATCTCTATACGGGACTGCCATAACAAGCCCTTCAGTTGAGAGTGACACTGCAGAGTGCTCAACTCATTTATGTATTTATCTGGATACAATAACACAAAGTCATTGTGGTCCAGATATGTTCTGTAAAGTTCCTCCATCTATGCCTACTTTGTGTAATGCAGACAATACTAATGTTTATGGGTAAGTATGACCAAAAGACAAGATCAGAAAAGGTCAAAACACTGATTACATGTAACCAAGACAGTCCAGAAGGAATCCGATGAGATATGTGATAAAGGTAAAGGACAGGAAGATATTTGTTCTTGCTATCTTATGGGGATCATTAAACATTGTTTCACAACTCTGACCCTGGAGTTTCACCATCATCATTTCTTACTTTTTTTTTTGCTTCGATGGACTTGATTTAAACAACCATGTCCTTATTAGACTCCAGTAGAGCTTGATGAAGAGGTGATGAGTGAAATCACAGCTCCAGAACAGAAACAAGTAAAACATGCAGGCATGGAGGCTTGAGGATTCCAACTTAAAAAGATTTTGGCATAAATGAAGACAAACATGTTTTAACTAAATATACGATGTACGTGGTTGACATACCCTCCTCTGATAGCTTGTTATCTTTGGTCTCCTGCTCCATCTGTTCACACCAGCCCTCCATGCGGCCCGTTTCTGCCTGAAGCAGTTTCAGAAACCAGTTTCCATCTCTGAGGCAAGTTGGCACAGTGGGCTGAGCACCGTCCCGCTGCGTGCTGCAGTTTCCAGACTCCAGGCTGGGGTCTGGCGGTGGCAGAGAGGAGGGGTCTAAAGCTGGATCCAGAGCTTCGGAGGATATCCTAGTGGTAAGTGAGGAGCGTTTAAGGGGTTTCTGTTCCGCTGCTTTGTCCTGTCCATTGGTTGCAGTGGTGTTCACAGTCTGACAGTTGGTGCAGTTGGTCATGTTGTTTTCTGTGGGTGTGGGGTCCTGCGGCTGAGGCTCAGTCTCTGTGTTTTGTCTGGAGGCCATGCTGCTGTCCCGGCTGAGACTGAAAAGAAACAACCGGCTTCTGATTAATTTCAATCATAAATAAATGATAAGCTTAGTAAAGAAGGCGGTGAGATGCTCATTATAATACGGTCATGATCCGACTGCCATCAAGTCCTAATTTCAAAACCACAGATGACTTTTGCGGACAGTTTGAACTTACGGCCTGCCGTTTTCCACTTGAACTCCAATAGACTGAAACTTCAGAGGTGCACACAGAAGAACAGGTTCTTCACTTTGTACAGGGAGAAGACAATCCACCTAAAATATCACCAAAAGAAATGAGAATATCTGTCAAGTGCAACATGATTATGCACCACCATGTATTATGGATAAAGCTTACTTGAACTCCGATGGAGGACAGCTTTCTCTTGGGTGCAGTTGGGGGCTGCTCTAAGGTTAAACCAAAGCTCAGGGTGACATTTTGGGACTGAGTAGATGTGGAAGTGGTGGTTGTGGTTGAGACAGTGGGTGTAGTCGGGAGGTCACGGGGCGCTGGAACAGGAGGTACGGAGACTGCGGCAGGGACCGGCACTGGTGGAAGCTTGATCCCCTTAGCCAGACTGCCTGTGCGTGTGCTACAGAGACTGTCAGAGGAGTTGCTGCGGCCTGAGTGGCTGTTGGCCTCGCTGCCGCGGTCTTGCTGGTCAAGGTAAATGTCTTGGGCAGACTCTGTACTGCTTTGCAATGTCACTGAGATGAGGGGCTTGGATGTGATGCGGGGTGGGACGGGAGGAGGAGCCCTCCTATTGCTTACTGCAGATAGAAGAAGAAAATAGATTGAAAAGCAGAAAAGGTTAGAACAAGACGGTTGTTGTGTAGTACAACTGTAAAAAAAAAACAAATAAACTTGTTTCTTTATGACTTAGCCAGTTGGTGGTTTTGATGAGACAAAATGAACCTTTATCACTATCAAACTAATAAACCTGCACTTTGCTCTTAAAGTAGTCTTCATCAGCCTGCCCTAAATCCAACTAGCTGTGAACAACATTGCTGGTCGTGTTGCACTGATGTCAGTATTTTAGCAGATCTTCCTTCACAGGCCTTTTACCCTAAAATACTTTTTAAATACAACTTCTTGACCCCAAAATTTGGTTTTACTGTCCTACTAAAAATATGGATCAGTCAAACAATTATTACAATACAGTTATTCTGTTTAATTTTATGAAGAATTAAGGTGCAGATACTGTTCATGGCTTGGAAATGTGTCAATATTTTTAATTCACAAAAAGCTAGCCTTGTAATAATGAATGATAAAAATGAAAATACAATGTTTAAAACAAAATAAATATGAAACTGTTTATATAACTTTTTGACATGTTATTTTGTCTTAGTTGATGGTGGGGTGTTTACTGTAACTCTGAATATTAAAAACATGGTTTCTGGTCTTTTTTGTTGCAATCAGAATAATTTTATATTATAGTTGTTGCATTTTTTGTGCCTATACTGATTTTTTTGAGGGGATTAATTTACAATATTTGTCACATTTACTTACTAATGGTTACATTTGAGTTTGATATATATATTTCATCCATATTGACATATGACAGAAGACATACAAAACATCATCCAAGATATTTTTTTAGACCATTCATAGTTTACTACAGTATCTAGGTTAATGCGTTCTTTAGTTCACCATGCCTGTTTGCATTTTTGTCTCAACAGAAACCCAGCAGCCTGTAATTCTGAGGCCGCTATGCCGCCACCACCACCAGGATGTGACGCAAAGAACCAGTAAACTCTCATTAGATCCCATCAGCAAACATGACTTTGGAATTTGCTGAATGCAGTTCATGCGTTGATCTTGCAGCTCTGGCCTCCAGCAATAAACTTGAAGCATAAAACATGACTTGTTAAGGACAAAAGCGAACATTTATTCCAACAGGATGAAGCTGTTCTTGAGGCACTCAGATGAGGACAACAGATGCATGTCATTACTAAAGTTAATTCTTATTTAATCTGAACATTCTTCTCTTGTTTTTGTTGCGTCTACAAGGCTGTTGGTGTTATAATACACAGAGAAAAAAGTTGCAAAGTTACAGTTAAAGTGAAAAAAAGTGTTCACAAATCCAACTACAAATGATTTGTGGGAAATTAAAAAAAGAGGATTAATGTTGTTACAGATGTGGCATCACAGTGATGTGATTGCAAATTGTTATCAGTTCAGCAGCATACAATACAATTATTATTGTATTATACAATGTGAAAGCTGAGTCCAGCTCTGTTTTGCATTGTTCAAAAGCTGTCCCTTGATTTTTGAATGTGAATGGGGAAAAAAGAGAGTACAAATAATCTAGCAAACATATCCTACAAGTATATAATAATACTGGGTCATTTTAGGGATTACTGTATGTCCAAATTTTAGGATCACAACCACAATGACTAAATCACCGGTGGGAAAAAGGTTTAAAATTAACACAAAAATCAGTGTGCAATTGTAAATTGTCTGAAGGTGTTTATGCCATTGCAGAAACTTCTTTAGACAATTACAATGCTCAGCATAAATGAGTACAAAAAAGCGGATTATTGATTGCAAACAAGTTAATGGGTCTTCTGCAGAAGCCCACATCGCAGGGCAGTTGGTTAAGTACTTCCAGTGATTACTCGGTTGCTTTTGCTACTTCAATTAAGTAGAACTAAACAGAGCAATGTTGTATCTATGCAAAACTTTGAATAATTACATTTGGGATGTACTTCTGTTTGGTTTATACTTTTCTTCATTGACTAATAATATCAATTTTTTTTTATTATTATAGCTCAATTTAACACTTTATTTACGCTTTTGTCTTCAGCAAGACGACAATGAATTCAAGTTCTTTCAGGAAGATTTTATAAGGGATGCATAGATTGGTAATCTTCCTTGAGAATCAAGTCGTCAATATAACTATCTAACTCAGAGAAAAATCTAAATTTACAGCCCAGTATGGCAGGTACAATAATACAATTTAGTGTTAGAATAGTCAAAATACAGCCTTGACATGCTTACTTATTCCAATAACTTGTTCCAATTTGAATTGCCCGCAACATTAAAGTACCTCTGTATGTATGCAATCTAAAAATATTTTTTAAAAAGCCATGTCTATAAGCAAATACTGCTTGCAAAATGCAATATGTTTAAATAATGCTATAAGTTCATTTTATGTAATATTAATAGCTAAACTTTAAATTAAAACTATTAAGTTTTTACCTAGCTAATTTAAGACACTGGACTGAAACCGAACAATTTTAAATGGCATCAGCTTCAATACAGTAAGCTGAAGCTTTATTTGAAAACTGTAAACAATTTAGACATATTATCCTTAAATAACATTGGATTCAACTTAAAGATCAAGTTTGACAAACATAAAGAGATAATAAGAACATACACACTAGGCCTTACAAACAATGGATAGAAGACATTGATCTTGATCAGATTTCATAAAAACCTGGATAGAGGCCAAAAAAAGGTTAAAAAGAAAAAGTGAAAGGTTGTAGTGCAGGCTTTGTCAGCCAGTCTTACCACATACTGACAGAAACAGGCTGTGGGAAACAGACTGACAGATTACACTCAACCCTTTGTTGAGTATCGCTTCCGACAGGCTCACAAGGTGTTCCATTCAGTAAAAACTATCTGTTTGCATATGCTGATATACTGGAATAATAGGCTTCTAGACCATCATTCTTTACAAAGACTTCTTAGACTTTATCCCAATGTATCTGGCAAATATAATTATTATTTCTGAATGAAAAAGTAACTTCTAAAATAACAAATCTCACAGAACAGGGCAAAAAAAAAAACTTTGCAGGTAAGAAATTCAAGGTGTATTTTTACTGAACGTAAACCATTAAAAAAAGAAAAAGAAACCAACAAAAACAATGCACTATGCAAACTACCATCTGCTGCTTTCCCATGTAAATGTGACCAATATGTTATTAATCTAATACAATGTGCTCTGTTTGCAACTGCATTCATATACATTTGTGTCATAAAGAACATGAGACATCTTGTGGTTCATAGCCTTGTCTCCTAGACTAAAGCAACAGTTTGAATTAGAGCCTAATCAACAAATCTAAAGACATCTGACAAATCTCCAAGACTGAATGTGTATTTTTAATTAACTTAAAAATAACTTTAGCTAACAGAAATGCAATTTAAATAACTGGAGAAAAAAAACTTGCATCAAGGGAATGATTTCATACAGGAAAACGACTAGCCATTTTTCAGGATGGCTAATGTTTAAGTCCTCGGTAATAAGGTTGTCTGCAACTTATCTTCTTTTAAAACCAAAGATGACCTCATCAATGAGTGCTGTGTGATGCAGAGGGTGTAATACTGTGGATGACTCATAGTCCATCCCTTGGTATTAGAGGGACTTGGTGTCTTGTGTAATGTAGCTCTGGATACCATCCACACGCCTTATCAAAACAACAAATCTTAGTAAATGTGATGACAGAGCAGAACTTATCCATCCACTATCCCTGCTAATTTTACCATTAGCTGTAGGAAGGATGCTGCTAATGCCTCTGTAAGTGCATGTCTCTGAAGCTATCATCTAATGGCCTGTTGGGTGGTTATCATTCAAATCCCATGTAAAGTGTTCAGACGGTAAAGCATTACAGTGCAGGAAGCTAAAAAAAAAACATCGATTGTGTTTTCAGGTTGTGGCTACTGATCAAAAAGCACATATGGAACATTGGATCTAAAATAGGTTTTAAGTTTAAGGTCTTAGTTAAGTTAAATAAATATTTTAAAAGCTAAATGCACTGGAAAAGGCAAAACTTTACATACAATTGAAGTTAGAAAAATAGATTCAGAAGTAAGTTGGTCATATTTGATCATTATTAATTAAAGGTTGACAGTAAAGAATCGAAAATTCATATATTGCAAGAATTGTTAAATTGCAGTTCAATATGATTCATAGCTTCCTTCGGGGCTCTGAAACGCATCACTGTCACATGATAAGAGTGAAAAGGGAATATTTTACACAACCCATACGCTGATCTCAGCTAAATTAAAATGGGGAAATTCTCGGTTTTTTTTTTTTTTTGCCGATGCCCATTCTGTGCTGTAACAACCGAGTTGATAAGCGAAGTTTTCCCGGCATCGTGGTGTCCGGACCCGGCTGCTGATGCCACCGTTCCTGCTAGCTTCCTCCTGCTAGCCGCTCACAGCAGCATGCTATAATAAGGGGGCATTTAACGGTGTATGGCCCAAGGCATCGTGTGGTTGTTATGGGCGATGCAACAAAGAGATTAAATTTTAGTACCATTACATTCCCTTCAACAGCAACAGTCACAATAATGTTTCAGGGCTTTCAGGGCTACCTCGCATAACTGATAATAGGAGTACACGTAATGGTTTTTAACTCATTTTTTTCATCTCATTCTAGCTAACAGTACCACTAACATTAGCTTACGTTAGCTTACTGTTGCTAGCGTATCGACAACAAGTGACAATTCAATTATTGACAACGAGCCACGAAAAAGGGAAGATAAAGCTTACTGTGTCATCAGCGGCAAGAAATTTCCTATTTTCCGTTCATTCAAGAGACGTAGAAAGCAGCAGACAGAATAAGGTGTGCTTCCCTATGATACACACGACGCTGTGAAGAAAAGATTTGTAATACACGCCCTTGACGACGACGATTGTAGTCTGGGTTCAGTGATTGGATGGCAGGTAAGCACGAGTCAATTTAGCACGACGCTGATTGGTTGAAATCCCGGAATGACGCTATTTATGGGTTTTTGGGGTAGAGAAAAACTGGGTTCATCATTATCTTTTGTCACTTTGACAATAGAACAAAACACAATTCACAATTTTATTTACACTATCATAGCTATTATTTTGACTCTGACAACTAGTCAGCACAAATATTTTAATTTTCACAAAGTTGAATGAAGAAGCAAATGAAAATGCATACTTCTGGGTCAGAGGTCTGCAACCATTCAATTAAAAAAACCTACTAAGAGCCACAAAGTCTGACATTACCCTTTACAAAAAATAAGACCCCGATTTGCATTTATGTTAATGTTACTATCTATATGACACCCTGTACCACATAGATGTCTTTGCAGTAAATGTAGTGATAGGTGACGTTGCAGTGATAAAATACACTCAAGTTTATTTGATTGATGTTGTTGCAATTCATAAATGTAACTAACTAATAACAGAACATGCTTAGTCAACTTTACCCCCTTTTTTTGGCCATTCCTTGTGAAGTTTAGGGCAGGTTATTTTCAGTCATTTAATTTATCCATCATTGTTTGTCAAAATTACAATGAATGACTGATGTCAACATGTAACATTTTTTTCTCTATAATGTTTAATAACAGGGGAGCTTTTGTTTTAAATAAACACACAGCAGTTTTTACAAACTATGAAATATGCATAAAAACACAACTTAAATTCACAAACTGCACAAACATGAAAAAAAACATATTTAACTTTAAAGATCTTGATGGTGCAGCACGAGTGAGATGTTGTGTAGAAGTTAACACTCTTCAAGTTCTTTAAGAAAACCTATTAATGGTTTCATTCAACGTCTTAGTGCTTCTGTGAATGAATTCATTCAGACTCTTACCAACTTCAGGCACAGATCTCCTGGTACCAGTCTCTAATTTGCAGGTATGTTTTTTTTTTTGAAGAGAAAACTCAACCAATTTTGTTGAGTTTTTATTTACAAAAAATGTTGCGGTGCCAAAGAGGAAGAAGATACTTACCATGCATTACTGTTGAATATAACTACAGCATCACTTGTTCTTTTGATGACGTAAACACAGTGATTAAATATTTTGCTGCTACAGTTTTTTAAAACCAGATAAACTGTAAATTCTGTAAACACACCTGTATCACATGTGAACACTTTTATTATTGTTTGTGTGAATGTCACTGTAGATGCTCTTTGTCTTTTCAACAATCATGCCTAAAAAGAAAATATATATACACTGACATTTCAAAAAAGGTTTATTACCATTCTTTATTTTCCAGTCTCCAGTACTCACGTGTGTTGGAGCTGTAGCTGTAGCTCCCAGCAGTGGGTGGTGGTGAATCTGAATCCAAAGAAGCTGTATCTTCATCTTGGGAGCAGCCTGCTTGGATCGCCCTCAAGTAGCTGTGGCTGCGCGAGCGGAAGCACGTGGGAGCGGGCAGATCCAGAGCCTCCACTGCCTGTGATTCCCCTTCACAATAGGGCACAGAGTGGCCACAGCCCTGACCACAAACCTGAAAAAACGTGTGTACACTCACACGCTGAGGACAGAGGGCACACTGATAAAGAAGCATTCACTATTGTTGCTTTTGAGTTTTGAATTTTTTCTTTAATTAATTATACCATTAGAAATGTATGGGGATTTACCGGTAGGTGTGATTCAAGATCTTCCACAAAGCCAACACCTATAACTAATTAAACCAAGATGTAACTAATGTTCTGTTTTAATCCTTTACCCTGATTACCCTGATATGTGGATGTTCAGCTTCCTGAGTGCTAACAATGAACTACGATTGTTTTAATTTGAAAAAAGAATAAAAAATATAAGAAAACAGAGGCCTTTACTCCAATGATAGAAGTTACAGCAATGACTGTAATGAACTCTGTCTCAGGTTCCTCATTTGCTTCCCCCACATTATAAGTTCCATGTTATTCTCCCACTTAATGACCAATTTTTAACCTGTTGCCTTAAGACTCTGCTCTCTGTCTCATGTTGCCAGTCTGTTGGTGGTTCATCTTTGCTTGCCTCTACTACGAATTATTTTTCTGCCCATCTGACCACTTTGAATCTACCTTTAGGACTATGAAATACAGATCTGGATTAGATCTGAGACTCTCCTTGAAGTTTCTACTTTTCTGCTTCCCTATAACCTGCAACATGCCTGGAAATGACAGTGTCCATCATTTATGTTAGATTCAAATGCAGGAAAGAAAAAAAGTGGAGCATCTTGTCACATGACTTTCAACTCTCCAAATATGTTTATCGAGAGACAAAGCAAAGACACCAAATCAGTCTTTCTCCATGCCGGACATTTTGTGTGACACGTGAGTATGAATTATACAGTCATAATAGCCATAGAATACAAAATTAATCCGTTTATTGTAACTGCAAATAAAACCCATTCATCCCAGAGTTTGAAATATTTCATCCTGTGAGTTTTTAAAGCACAATTGAATTTAATTAAAGCATTTTTTATACAGACATAATTGCTCCTCCGTTAAAATACTTCTACATCACTGTGCAATGAATACATAATCAAATTAAATCTGAGTCTATTCCTTTACTAGGTAGAAGGAATGCCATTAACCTTTTTCATTAAGGTCTTATTCTCATTTACCTGTTACAAACATGTTTAGAAACTTGTATTTTAAAAGTAAGCGGATTTTATGCAAATTTTTAGTGCTCCCAGAGAGATTCTGAATCTCACTTTGAATGCCCCACTGTATTTCTGGTTGAACACTCTACCATTCTTTTTCATTCTTTTACATGTAGGAGTGTGAACTTTTAACGTGTCAAGCAAAACAATGATGCAAACTGAAGTAGAAGCAGCAGTTTTGGTCAGATCTGACATACCTGAGTGCTCAAGCCTCTGCCCAAGGTGCCTGAGCACTGGCTGAAGTCATTGTTCCTGTGGCGTGGAGGGGCCTCCAGAGGGCTCACCAGGCAATCTAAGTTGTCTAGGCTCCTGTTGGTGGACAGCTCTTTGAGAGACGGCAGCAAGCTGTGGAAATGAATTTTACAGTCAGCCTTCTGGGAGTAGAAGGGAGGTATAGAAGAAGGCTGTGTTTAATTGATGATACTCAGAAGACACTTCAACTCACAGTGCAAAGAGAAAATCTCCTGGGTGTTGAAAAATTAAATACTACTGAGGTGAGTGTGCTGGTGTTGAAAAATAGCAGCGCAGAGGAAGCAACAATCTTTGAGCAGAAGTGTTTGATGGGATTTTATAAATGTACTTTTGAGTTAATTTTAGAAATCCATTTCCTCTGTTCCGCCTCGTCAAGTTTGGCATTTGTGGAAATGTGAGTGCACAAAGCAGTGGGGTGTGCTTGAGTGATTTTCATGGATAATTTGCATCTTGTGACATTGGGGCTTCAGGAAGCAGGTTAAGAGAAGAGCACAAACATCTGACAGAGTCCCCACGAGGTTAGAAATGACACTGAAGACTAAGAGGAAAATTGCTGGAGAAGTTTGAGGAAAAAAAAATGATGGTGGGTGGGAGTGATAGGGCTGGTGAGGATGGAGGGAGGGCCACACTCCCTGGCTGTGGATCGCACTGACCTCAGATGCTGCATAGAGCATGCACTCTGCAGAGGAGACCACAGAAAATCCTCCTGCATGAGACCGTAGCGGCAAGGCCTGTTTGTGTAGATGTAGGAGTAAAACATATGGCAAAACATCACTTCCTATTGCTTTTGCAGCAAGTAAACATGATGCTGTGTCGGTTCTTGCCCTCCACCAATGAGCTGCACAAGATCTGTGAGCTTGTTCTGACATTGGCCTGTTTCACAAAAAATTGTGATGTGATGCTGCCACCTGCTGGCAGCCTGCATACATTTTTTAATGATGCCTTTTCCACAATCTGTAGTGGTCTGGGTTTTTGTGAATGCAAATGAAGCAAAGTCAGAGTATGATAATCAAGATAAAAAGAGTGATTTAAAAAAAATGGTGTGAGGCTCACTTGCGTGGAGGCAGTGGTGGCTGCTGCTCGCTCAGGGATTGCTGCGTGGCCTTCAAATAGCTCTGCCGACGGGCTGCAGATTTGGGCGAAGGCTTGGGGCTTCCTTCTGAGTCCTCACTGTCTTCTAGGTCTCCCATGGCTTTCACATAGCTGCCACTGCGCATTCTTCTGCAAGGGATTTCAGTTCCCTTGGTTTGACCACAGGTTAGAGTTCCAGTCCAGTCATCCAGGGGGACCTGGATCATAAAATCACAAAGATTTATGTAGGATTTTGTCAGGCAAATCAAAGGTTTGATGATAACATACCTGGAGGAACTTTTGTGCCAAGTCTTGATGGCAGGACTTTGATTTCAACAGAGTCTTGTTGACTGTGGCCGAGCCCTTCTGCAAAACTTGCTTTGCCTGACTGAAGGTAAGAGTGGACCAAGAGCCCCTCTTCATCGCTGTATCATCCCTACTTTCTCTTGGTTTTGGCTCCTCTTCCTTGGATCCTAACTGCATCGCTGGACATGCCAGGAATTTGAGGTCACTGCTGCTTTTTGAGGTCTTGAGAGAATGTGCAGAAATAGTATTATAGCCCTGTGGGATGTGTCTGGCGTGGGCCTGGCTGTCTGACACCGCTCTGCCAAGAGTCATCATAGTCAGTGGGTTGCGGTAACCTACAGCAATAGGGCCAGCTTTGGGAGTGTCACTATCCAAGGCATCATCTGAACTCCACAGGCCAAGGGTGCTCGGTCTAGGTCTCTGTTTGGGACCCTCGGTTTTAGCTCTGTCTCTGCTTTTGCTCCTGCGGCTTGGTCTACCACCATCCTCACCACCTGCTGCTGTGTCTCCTCCAGCAGAGCGCCCAATTGTGCCACCTTTCATCACAGAGTTCTCCAAAGAATGTGACTTGGCAAATAGTTTCTGCACAGAGTGCATTAGATGTCGTATACGTCCTGGACTCTCACTTCGTTGCTTGGACACGCGCCCTCTGTGGAACTGCAAAGTGCTGAAGCCGTCACGCTGCAGAGGCAGGTGCCTTTCAAGTTGATCCAAAAGATTGGAAGGTAACCGGTTCATCTTGGCTACTGCTGCAGAAGAGATAGTGGCTGATCCACTCGTGATCATAGGGGCTCCGGTCAAACCCAAACCCAAACCCATACCCATTGACAAGGAAGTGGATAGTGTCCCCGTTCTACTGCCATGTCCAGGTCCGCCACCAGCCGTGCAGCCACGGGAGCATTCGAGCTGGTCATTCTGGGGTGTAAAATGCAGACGAGGGAAGGTGCTGCTGCTGGACATCTGATTAAAGGGCAGCAGACAGTCCTGGGTCAAGGAGGTGGGGCTGGTAGGTTGACACTGGTAAAGATGGGGATCCAGAGTGCCATAGTGGTTTATGGTTGGGCTCAACAAAAAGGAGCTGTGAGGGTCAGAATTCATAGGACACAGAGGTTTTTGCGTGCATCCCGCTGGCTCACAGGAGTCAGACAGGTGGCGACTACGGCTGGCTCCTAACCCTTTCATAGTGGCCAAAAAACTGTCTTCATAACATCATTTCTTGTTAGTACAGGTCTTCTGACCCCAAAGGCTTGTCCTGTGATAGGAGGAGAGAAAAAAAACGTTTTTAGACCAGCAATTCTTATTTTTTTTCTTACTTCTTTTAAACACATTCAATGTTAGGTCTTTAGTTTTATTATTTCACTATTCAACAGACTATTCTGTGAGCTGTTTGGTCAGAAAAGACAGCAGAAAAGACATAAACCTTTGTACAGTGCCAGAACCTCAAACACACAGTGTGTTGTTTCCTCAACAAACCACCAGGTGGAGCAGCTACACAATTTAGTGCTGCAGGAAACACATTTAGAGTCAAGGAGGTCGGTTGAATAAAAGTCTTCATCCTTATTGCACAGTACAGTGCAGGAGGAAGAACACGAGTGTTTTCAGTCAACCTAATTCAAATTACAACATCTCCAGGAAATTTCAAAGTGACTTACACCAGATACTGCTTTTACAATATGATGACAAAAATTCCTTAAGCAGAATATTATTCCCTCTGTCATTTGTATTTTTAATCATTTTTCAATGTAGAAAGCCAGCTTACTCTTGCTTTCAGCAACACAGCAGTGTCTAATGTGTGCTAATAAAAAATATTATCATATATTAGCAATGTTCCAAATCCTGCCAACACTTATTAAGATTTTAAATGAGCGGAACTACCACTAGGATAGTGAAAATGTCTTAAAGTCCTTTTTAGCACCCAAAGTAAGTTTGGTCTTCAAGAAGCAGAAAATACTGTACTATGAATATTTTTTAAACAGTCTTAATAAATGTGATTATTTCTTAACAGAGCACCATGGGTTACAATCTTCCTAAAACACTTTAACTAATCTCCAGCCTCCTTAAAAGCCCACTCCAAATGAAAATCTGGTTTTTAATGCTTTAAATTGCAGCATTATTCTCATGATGGAAAACTGGATAAAAACTTTCCTGCTGCGCTCCATTCTGATGCATCCACTTTCAGACAAATAGATCCATCTACGTCTTTGTTTTCCTCATCTGAGATGGCATCTGGCTCAAAACTGAACGACTAGATAGCTCTAATATTGCTCAACCTTTTTGTTTTACCGCTAATGTTAGCTTGGGGTTGTGAGGGGCTGTAAGCTGAGATGATGGGAAATGAGCGCAGGTTTACTGTATGGTAATTGAGTGGCCGGCACAGGGCGAAAGTCTAGAAACAGCGCAAATTAAGCGGCACATTAAGTGGACTTTATGATGTTTCTCTTCTTTTCATTGAAACAATAATAAAAAAGTCTCCTCATTTTATTCTTGTTTTTATTCTTGCCTTCAGGTTAATGTGTAACAGTAAGCATTTGAACTCGGTCAGAGAGACAGAAACACAGCAGAAGCACACATCAGACACAGCAGCAGGAGAGAAACTCGTATGGCGCAACATCTCTGCCATCAGTTGTAAGATACGCCCACTCAGTTATCAATTAATGGCAGAGATGTAGCGCCATAAGCTTGCTAGACCTACTGGGAGACTCTAAATGTTTTCATGAACACAAACATGGAGACGTGATCACCAATGTTTTTGTAGAGCTCTTGGAAATGAATAAACCAGATTTCTAAACATCATCCATGTCTCCCATGCATTGTAAATGAGATAAAGAGACAACGCCCCATGTAGCAATCAGGCTAAAAACTCAGCCGGTAGTTAGTGAAGGCTCATACCTTAATGTGTTGAAATGATTATTGCAATATTGCATTTGCTTACTTTACTTTTGTATTTTGTCTCTTGGAAATAGCTGAATCTCTCAAGGTCTGTGTTGACACATTAATGTAAAAAGCAGGTTTAATAGGCTTGGTTTGTAGTAAATACCAAGATCAGTCAACTAATATAATGTTTTTATTGTGATTTATGTTTCAGTGTACACATTTCTCTGTCTCTCTGCCATATTACTATTTCAATTACTCCACTAAAGCAAGAAACCAAACAGGCCCCGGTTCAATAAAAGTCATCACAGTGATGAACAGTCCTGAGGTTCTCTATTTTGTGACTCATACATGTAAATGAGTCTCATATTTAAGAGGCACTATTTGTTGGAGGGCAGGAAGTGGGACCTCGTTTTCACACATCTTTTTTGGTTCTTTGCTATTCTTTGAAATCTACTTATTGTGAATTGCAATTCCTTCGACTCAAACTATAAGGCTCGATAAATCTCCTCTAATGCTTACTCACAGTAGAATTCGGAGGCCGAGGGAATTATTTATAGCTGTATTTCAGTATCATCCACCGCATTCTTTGAACAAGTAGAAATAGAGGATTCAATCTAAAATGAAACTGTCGCAATAATGTCCATATCACCCCCTAAAACCAGCAGCAAGCTGACAGCAGATGACAGCTCTGATGTATAGAATCTATGCAACACTAAATCTAATATAGTCTCCTGGTCAGTAAAATAACTTAAGATTGTCAGTGCAAGAGTTATAATTATTTTTTATTGAGTAGTTCAGTTGGTTTTGTCATTAAATGTGCTGTATATGTGTCATAAATACAGAGATGGGGTCCTGTTGAAAAGCCTCAGCAATTCATCTGCAATATGACGCAAGCACAGAAGCAGAATGAGAATACAGAGAGGAGGTATGTCAAGCTCTTTCATTCCCCCAGCACGAGTTCACTTCACTTAAAGCTGACTTTGAACAGTCATGTTGCATCAAGGTTATGAAAGTCAGTTTATCTAGCAGAAAATCCATGTTGCATTAAAATCCCTTGAACAGAGGCTGTCTGTATCAGAGTGGAGTGACTCACCGATCAGTCAATGGTAAGAGTCCTGTCCTACGGCAAGCATGAAATCTTGCCTGCAAGCTAAACCCAGAATGCTACCTGCACGCATTTTAAAAACTGCTGTTTGAGGTCACTGCTTCTCACACCCCTCTGCCCTCCCATGCACTCTCCACCATGCGTTCACAGCCACTCATCTGAGTCAGTGTTGCTGGACGAGCACCACTCTGTGCTGACGAATCCACCCGCTTTACAACCGTACAGCTCGCTGCAATTCATCTGCCCCAGCTGACTGCATAGGCCCGAGTGTTCACATCCTGTAGGCGCCACTGCTGACAAACTGACACACACCTACACAACGATACGCCAACACACACTGGCATAGGCCTAGATGTGCTAAATTGCCCACACACACACCCATCTAAGGCATGAATGAAAATCTAACATGCGCTGAGCATCACTGGATCAGCATGAGAAAGAAAAGCTGTTCTCAGTTTATGTCATTCTGTCAAAGATTCAGTGTCTGAGTAATAGATGATCTGTCAAGGCTAAGATTCATTTATTCACAAATGTGTTAATAAATAAATGTAAAATATCAGTGTGGTCAATTTTTATATAAAAAAAAAAAGAAACAAAATCTTGGGAGTCAATAAAAACAACATAAAAATGTTCAGGAATTGGGCTTATGCATTCAGAATGATTAAAATATTGAAGCCATTACTCCTCACTAATTATAAAAATTGTTTGTAAGTGTAAATAAAGAATTACTTAAATCAAGTTAAATAAATGTTATCCATTCTACTGCACTGCTCTGCACTCTATGGTTACAGAAACAACTTCTCTGATTCACTGCAGACTTTTTAGGATGTACTGTGAAAATCTGTTTCCTGGGCGATTTGAGGCAGTATATCCTTTACGCACCAGTCACAATTTGAGATAAAAGCAGATTCAAAGCTTGCAAAATGCAGCGAGATTTCCCAGCATGCAGAATATGCTGCTGTTTGTCTCTGTGCTGCCTGGGGCAGCCAAAACAATCAAAGCAGGACACTGAAATATTACCTCCTCTAAAGTTGCCAGCAAACATCTTTTTGTTTGCACATCCTGCAGTTAGCCATTCCATTGGCCACTTAACAAATGTAAATGCAATATTTTCTCTCCTCAGAGCATTATTTAATATAAAAAAAGGGATAAAAAATAAGCTCCAGTGGGAAATATCTTGCTTTTTAGCTGTTAAATACTCCACAATATTCACCAGCTGGTCTCTCAATGTGTCAGGTTGGTGCTGAGCAATAAATACACAGCAGTTTTTTTTTTATATCTTTTTCCTTTTTTTTTTTTTTTTTTACTGGAAACAGCTGCCTGCTGAAGCTGAAAACTGCATTATGAGAATGGAGAAAGGCCCAAAGGAGGGGGAACTGGAACAGTTTGTGAAAGCTCTCTGTGGCTTCATTACAACAAATAGCTGTTTTACACGATGCATTATCTTTGAGTTGGGTTATTAGTTCCTGCAGGGCTGGCCCTGGGCATTGGCGATGTAGGCTGGACAATGACAATGATTAGACTACTATTTTTTATGTATATGACATTTTTTTGCAAGTTTATTATTATTGAACAAACCTCCTACAACTGTAGCTACATGCACTAATAAATAGTAGAAAAAGACAAACAACCCCCTCCCTGTTCGTTCAGTGTGAACACCATAATCTATAAGGGTGTTTGAGAATCCATGTCTAGCACGTTCTTGAATGTGAGTAGGTTCACAGTTACAAACAAATGTCCTTTGCTCTAAAACAGATGTTTGATGACTTTATGTTGATCATTTTACTAGTCTGTAATGCTGCAATGACTAGCTTGTTTATTTTGTTCTGGTATTCTTTGCTTATTTCCTCCAAGACTCCATATGGATCAAGTCAAATGGTCGCTTCACAATCTGCTTCTTTTGGAAGGCTCTTCCTAACCTTCCATTTAGAAGATATTTTGGTTTTTATACCACCGTCACCTTTTGCTTGATCTGTGTGGGGATTACACTGAAAACTCTTCGATCTAATCTGTAGGTCCCTTCTATAGACCGTTGGCATACAATTAGGATTATCTGGCTTTGTTGTAATTATCTGGACTGACTTGGATTATTATAATCAAAGCTCTGAAATAAATCGCTGATGGTTTTTTTTTTTTTTTTTGCTTTTTATGTGGCACTTTGATACAATCGCTGTGTAAGCTTGATCATTTTATAAATTAGCTAAACTAATTGAATTAAATGTGTTTTCAATTACTCCTAACATCTAACTTTATGATCCTCCTCTAAACTGCAGATGGTCATGCAAAATCAAATAAACACAATTACGCTGTATGTGCCTGTGTAACAATACAGTACTGACTCACACCTCGCACACTGGCCAGTTTACTGGCCTTGGACTGAATTTTTATTCAGACAGGGGGACCTCTGACAGTGAAGCATCCCACTCGTTTATTAAAGTAAAGCAGTCTTATTATTGTGAGTGGATGCTGCATGCATGTGGGTTGTTTCCTGTGGAAAGTTGCACTCAGATGTAATCATATTAGAATAAAGTCAGTGCCAGGAGAAAAACAACAAATGACCACAAAGTTGATCAAGACAAACAAAACTAAACTAAATGTGTTTCCTGTTCTCATTGTTTTGATTGTTAAAGCTCAGTTTCTTTTCTCTTCATTAAAGCTTCTTACTTAATGCAGCGAGCAAGATGCATGTTTTGTGTGCAATCTGAATCTGTCATCTGGTGATCTCTGCTTAGGGTCATTTTGGTTCTGTGTTTCCTGCTTGTTAGCTTTTAAATTCCAGCTACTGCAGTAGCTTTTATTTATTCAACAGCCAACATCCTATTCACTTGACTCCTGCCTGACTTCCATTTTTTTCAGGTCTTCTTTAACAAAAAGACAACTAATTCATTTAAGACTTTGTCTTAATAATAGTGTGTATTCAGACTGGAAACGTTTGTTGGTCCGGACAGAGTCTGCTCAATTTGCTCCAGATTGAGTCCAGATTGAGTCCAGAACTATATGTTTGGTCTGTATTCATTCTCCTGGAGATTTATGTTTTGAACCAAAACTTCAGTCATTGGCCAAGAATTTTGAGGGCGGGGCAAAGCAACAAGAGAAAGAATAATGGAAGTCCTACGATTCAAACGTTCAAATGAGCCTGTTCTTCCACTCAGAGCACATTCAGATCAAAGAGCAAAAAGAGCAATTTAGAGCAAACAGGAGGTCAGACCAGTGGAGAGCTTTTCCTGGTCCTGGTCCAGTGTCCGGTTGAGTGTATTCAGACTAGACTAGATTACCGGGGGAAACAAACTCTGGTTCCTTTTAAGCAAATCAAAGGTGTCCAGTCTGAATACACCCTAAGGGTTAAGAAGCTTCAGAAAAAGACCAGAAAAATTAATTGGTTTGAGCAGAACAAAGATTACACATTTTTTCTCATCAACCACAAGATCTCGATAAAATAAGAATTATGGATTTTATATCAAACTGTAAAACTATTGGTGAATGGAAAGACCTTGTTGATTTTTCCACATAAGGGAAAACATATATCAACACACACTAATTCTGAGTTTAAAGCATTTCAGGTTCAGTAAACAGCCCATGAGTACAGAAATCTTATTTAAAAAAAGCAAATAGAATTCAGCCACAGCAAAAGAAGAGAAAACTGTGAATATGAATTTGGATTTTCCTTAGTGACTTGAGAAAAAGATAAACGAGGAGCTATTTGCAACTGAAGTTGTGTTGACACAACAGTATATATACTTTGACAAAGCATTAATGTTCTTAGGGGGGGTGAAATCACTGCTACTTTGTCAAAACCCCCATCACTGACCCGGAGGGACGTGACACCAACACGCAGCTAAGCAGAGTTCGCTAACAAGCAGAGCCAAGGGATGCTGATCTGTGTCCCACAGAGCCTCCTGGCAGCCCTGTAATAAATGCCTCTTGTAGTTGTTCAGTTCCCCTGCTGCCTCTAGTGATCAGCTGAGGGGAAGATGAGGGAGGTATTGATCCACCTCCAGCTTCTTGTTCTAATGGCAAAAAAGCAGTTGCTGGCTTTTGTCTCTTACAGTTTGATACTGTAAATACCTTTTGTCGACAAACTATGCTGATCCAACGCTGGTAAAAAGGTAAATGCTCCACACACAAAACCATTGTAAATGAACAACAAACCCATAATGGTGTCATGCTTTTCTTACGTCTTTTAGAGTAAACTATTTTCATATATATGATCATATATTACCTTTTGGCACACAAAAGAACAACTCATTTACGAAATATGAGTCATTTTTCTGAGCTTTTTTCCTACCCGGAAGTAAGAAGAGTCAATCTATGAGGCACTGCCTTTCGCTCCTTTTGGGTGCCGCCCATTTCATGACGTCAACTTGGAGCTGACCTCAGCAGTGTGTCTGCGTTTCTCCCATGTAAACAAACATCCACATTTTTGCAAAGATGGATGTGCATGTTGTGTATCTCTACCTTTAGTAGACTGGATGTTTATTCTAAAATCGTGGCAGCAGGCGTCTGTTCCACTACTGACAGACTGGTGATGGCTAATGGGTTCATTTTGCTGTGAAATTTGGTCACAAAATGCAGACAACACCAGATGAACATTTTAGGATTTCTTGAAACGAGGAGAACATTGTGTTATGATCTGATTAGCACTGGCTTTGAATGTTTCTTTTGTCTTTGAAGCATCATCAATCTCCACATCAAAAATAATTTTCGCTTTAATGCAGATCATTTTCCTGGAGACACGCGCACCTTTCTGCCTTTGCTCAGTAATCTATGTTCAAATCAGATCTTTAATTCATTACTTGCTTTCTCTGCATCTCCACCAGGAAATCGTTGTTTCTGTATCATCCATTTGTTTGTGCCATTTTTGGATATGTTTAGGATCCACCACAGAAATGTGGTGCAGATTCCTCACCAGAAGGTTCTTTGGGATATGCCATCACACGAAGTTTAAGCACTAAATGGAATGAGCGTTTCTTGGCCACCGGTACACTGGCTCGCAACACAAATGCCACAGACACCTGGCATCTGCACAACTGAGCACTTGGTGTGCACACGGGGGTGTCTTAAAGGAGCCTGGCCACTATTAGAGACCGGCATCTAAAGCAAAGAACACTTGTTAGATTCGGTGGCTATTGGAGACGGGACACAATTGGAAGATATATGGTACTGGTATTTTAAATGACTGCTAGATCAGTGGAGCAAGTGGGTGTGTGCTAGCCTGGGGGCGATGCTGACAGTGCAGACTTTTCCTGGAAAGGGCTGTTTATCACTAGCGGGCAAGGCGGGAATCAAACCTGCAATCTTTCGATCAGAGGTTGACCACCTTACTGCTGCACCACAGCCGCACCGTGATGTCAACTTGTGAGAACTCGCTCATTTCCCAACATGGACCACAGAAGGTGATGTCAAAATTGTCTGAGGAGATTAGAAAAAGACACTTTAAACACTAAAGTTAAACATGGGGAGGATCTGCTGTGGTTTTGGGTTGTTGTGGGACAAGCTGTCTTAAACCCGTTTGGGGTTACATTGACAGTCAAAGACCATTTTGGAGGAAAAGCGTCAAGTTTTAGTGTCAAGTCATTGTATAGACGCAATCTGAGGTCCTGCGGGAGGATTTTGAGCGTTGGGCGCTGCACAACAGTCCAACAGTAGTGCGATTTAAGCACCAAGATTTGGGCATCAGATGCGGTTTTTCACTATTGTTTAAAATTATTTTAGTATATATTTTTTCATCAACAAAAAGGAATGAACAATTGTCATCATGTGGTTCAGTTCTGAGGCTTAAAAATCTAGTGATGTGTTGTTTGATGCTCGCAGCAGTAGCCAAAATCCTGCTCTGCAGGAGAAGACAATGGAAGAAACACAGTTGTCTTCTTCCTACTATCTTCTCCAGCAAGCAACTGCAAAAACTGAAACAATTATGTGGACAATCCTCATAGATCAGCATGAACATGGAAGCGTTGTTATGGCCATTTCTAAAAATACCAACAATAGCTGACCAAGCAAAGTCTTTTTAAACATGATTGTGTTTTTTTTTTTATATTTGCAAACAATATTTCTGATTTTTTAAAGAAAATTCGCTGTCATGGACTCCCAAACAGCTTTATCCTGTCATGAGGGGCTGTCACAGTTGACATGCTGCAAGCTGTGAAATCTATCCAGCTCTCTGGGGAAAGCCTCTATTAAAGGCTACCTTTAGCTCTGATTAATAGTGTGAAGTACAGCACAACATTTTTCACATTTATAAAAAAATAAAAATAATTTAAAAAACAACTGCTTTGGTTTTCTTCATGAGTTTTTATTTAGTATAAGTAAAAAAAAAAAAACAAAAAAAAAACCTCAATACAAAGGAGTATTAGCTGCACCATAAAATAAATACATTTACGAGAATAAAGTCAGAAATTTAAAAGAAAAATGTCAAAATTTTAAGAATAATCCTGTAGAATTATATGTAAAAAAATAAATATTTCACAATGATGAAGTTGATAAGTTATAAATGCAATACTTACGAGATTAAAGTCATACATTTATGCGACAAAAGTCTGTTTATTGAGAAAGAAGAAGATTCTTTACCCACAAAGAGTGAATTTCCGGCAGGTGCGCTGTTTACGCTGTCAGCAGTATAGTTGCAGAGGTCCAAATGCATTATTGCACATGAATACCTATGATAAACTAAAGGAGGCATGTCCAAAGTCTGGCCTGTGAGCCTGACCCTTCTGTGAAACTTTCTAGCTCCTTTCTAAAATGTCAACTGTAAATAATGTCAACTGAAAGAAACGTTGACAGTGAGGACCGCTGCTTCCAGGACAAGTAGAAATTGGCTTATTTTTTTAGTGAAATACAAAATAATTGTGACTGCCTAAAATGCTAAGAGACTGTGACTGTTTTTAATGAGTTCAAAAGGGACTAGACAAGACATGCTATCAACTACAATCTAACTGAGAAAGAACATTGCAAAAACAGACAGTAAATTTGGTTAACTACTTTTTTTTTATGTAAAGAAATAAAAAGTCATTAAATGGTTCATTTGCATTTAATGTTTTTGAAATAGTTTGAAGAATGTCAGGCCGAAGAATGTTTCATCTCACCAATTCTGGCCCCGTATGGGAACAAAAATGATCAAATTTTCATTATGCAGCACATCACAGTTTTTAACTGTACAGTAAAGTCTATCCTCTTCAAAAAACATAAATATTAATTAATATAAACGTAGTACATATAATACAAACATATATTCTGCATTTGTGTGATGTTCCTTCTTTTATTCTGTGAACAGACATTTGTAAAATGGAATTATAAAACCCAAAAGAACTCATGACGGGATCTGGTGGAAACGGGTCTGCTATCCTCCATGCTTCTACAAGTACAAAGTGCATGTTTGCAGTGTTAACACTTAAGATTGGGTAACGCCATCCGCTACCCCCACTGCGTGGTGAGAATCTACTAATAGCTTGTAATTGGAAAGTTAGCTCATCTGAGCTTACAAAGTCTTTTTCTTTGCTGCCTCAAGCTAACAGGAACATGCTTGGTTTGATTCTCAGGGTAGCTTTGCCAATCAGAACTCAAAATATTTCTCAAACACATCTTAAATGTGAGTGAAAAGATTCAGACTACTTTTTAAAAGTTCAAATCAACATTTTTTTTCTGTTCTGTGATGACTCATTGATCCGTTACCAGTTTTAGTCAGCAATAAAAGAGCAGTGTGACATCCCGGTAATGCACACTCTCAGATGAACATGAACCTTTTAGGATAGTTACTAAAACATGCTTTTCAGCTTGATTAAAAAAAAAAGAGCTACATTTTTTAATTTGCTGACTTTTTTTAAAGCCTTCTTTGGTTGTTAGGCAACCGCAAAGACTGCCAAAATGTGCTGCATTCGTGGCATGTGAAAATAATCGTGATTACAAGCTTCAGATCTGCTGCAATCACGACTTCATTAAAGCCTCTGATGTGTCTGACCAAATCAAACAAATACGGAAGCCTCATATGACCTAAAACATCTGCTTGCACTTTTTTCTTTACTGCCGATAAGCTAGATTTATTACGCAATCTGCAACCACATAAAACTAGGTATGTATTTTAAAAAATAACTATTTTGATACCTCCCATTTATCTGACCCACTACAGAAAATGTTTTTTTTTTTTTACTTTTGTTTCTGGATGTATGATCCATGACTTGCAATTAATACGGATTGTGCACCACAAAAGGGCCCTCTCACTCCAGGACAGCATAATCAAAACACAGCAGTATTTTTAGTCCTGCTGTTCATTCTGATGAATTGACCTGAAAGACAAAATGTTTGTCCACATACCACACATGCTTATCCAAATGTTGTGTATCTTCCAAGCCAGCTTGGCTCATGTGTAAGAAGTGTGAGGCCACCCAATGCCATCTGTTCCATCAGATGCTCTCTCAGATGCTGGCTAAGTGAACTATTCAACACCTGTTTCATAGAAGGAAGTGATGTCATGGCTTTGGTTTCAAACTTTCAAAAGTCCTACTTCGGTGGTCTTTTGATCTATTTTAAAAGTGTTTCCAGTGGTCTTTTAATTGTGATTATGATATTTTCAGCCAAATTCAAAAATCCTTTGGGGTTTTGTGGAGCTTGGTTTCTGCAACAAAAATGGCGAGCACTATTAGAGCTAAAAGCCAAATGTTTAAAAGATGTTTTGAGCCAGATGTCAACTCAGACGAGGAAAACAAAGACGTTCATGGATCTATTTGTCTGCAAGTGGATGTATTGGAATGGAGCAGAGCAGGGAGTTTGTAGCCCTGCCGATTGTAGGTTCTACATCAACATCTACAAAGAAATGCTCAGAAATACAATTTTTGTCTTAGTATGTCCTCCATCATGAGGAAAATTCCACAAGAAGGCGTTAAAAATACCAAAAAGACCATTTTTGTAGGACTGGGCCTTAAAAGTTCAAGTAGAATAATTAATTTCCAAGTTCCTTAAGAGCAAAAGTCCCTTTTTCTACAGAAGTCAATAACAACAAAAGAGTTTCAAGAGATCATAATATAGTAGTATAGAGTATGTAGTTTAGAATTTAATAACATATACTATTTGTTTATTACTATTATAATAATAATGAATAAATGAGTGTTTTTTTTCATATATGTTTGGTTTCCTTATAACCTGTGGACCTGCTTTACTGTTCTTTTTTATGACTTTTCTGTCAGGGCCTTGGTTAGGTTGACAGCACGTTAGCATACGCCAGATGGTCCAGACAAGCGCTGAAGATCAAGAGCAATGCTGTGGGACTTGCCACGTTTCTCTTACGTCTCAAACACTGAGGTTAGACCGTGGGAATCTTCCGACGTTCAAGCAGATGGGTTATTTTACATGACAGCAGCAGCCAGAGCAGGTGACAGCTTTCATACTGCTCCTCCTCTACAGGAGTTAACCAAAGCCTGCTCGGTAACTGTCTTGTCAGGGAAACTTCGTGGAGGATAAACAAGCATGTCCTCTAAAAGCAACAAAAAAAGCTTTTTTTTTTGTGTTTGACATTGATAACAACAAGGACTTTCAAAATAAAATAAAAAATTGTCAAAGTTTATACAGCTGTCTGCATTTTGGCTTAGATTATTTTCATCAGTGAATTTCTCACTAAATTAATCCCAGGAGGGTGTTTTACCTCACTGACACCACGTATAATGAAAAATAGTTAAAGATAGAGGGTCCAGTTCTATTTTTCACATGGGGCAGCACATCAACGCTGTGTCAACACAACGAGAATTAGCTCAAATTTTGCATTTCTGCTGACAGATTATGCCAGTTTAGTGGTAGTGTGCCAGCAAAAGGAACTCAAAATCTGTATGTTACACGTTGAGGTTCTCAATGATCCCTATAACCTAACGAGGTCACAGATATACTCAGATTAATGTGAGTGTTGTTTTGGTTTTTTTGATGATTACTTTTCTGTTCTGTTTGTAACTTTGACACAGGAGGAACATTTGATTAGCAAGTTCCAAGATCAACTCCCTAATAGATCTGATTTGAGGAAATTCTAATACAACAAAAGATCACTCACAGATTTTGATAGCAGAACGTGTCTTTGAATGAACACATTTATATGAGCATAAAAACTCATAAAAAACAAAAAAAAGAAAAAGATTTTGATTTTTTTTAATACCTGGATCTCTACCTTTGTGCCCCTGTAAAAAGTAGAAGTGTGGCTGATGCTGCAGGGCAGTTGTTCAAAGCTGTGAACTTCCCTGCCTGTCGAATCGACTTTGACACTGTAGCTACTGGTCTAAGGGAAAACAAAACAAAGGACCCATAAGTCTTAATGCGTTAACCTCTGCAGCCATGTGCTGTTGTATCACGATAGCTGTGCCAGGAATACACAGCACTCGTTTAAAAACAAGGCTCAGAGTTGCATTGCATTGTTCAAATGCTGGCAGGAGGAATTCTCTGTCAGAGTTTCATTATTATGCTATCAGAGCATTAGCAGCACCACAGCTTGAAGAGCCAAAAAACTATTTATTTTCAATTTTTATTTTCATTTTTTCCCCTCTGAAAGCACACATATTTTATAGGTTGTTGAATAGGTAACCCATTTCAAAGTTATTAGGGTTACTTATTTACAAGCAGGATTAAATCTATCCATTTTTTTGAGGTTCTTTGTGGTTTATCCTTGTCAATATAAGTTGATATTGTCACTGGACTGGATTGCTCTCCAACATTTAGTAGGTCACCGATCTTTACTCATCAAAAATAATATATAATAACATTTATTAATGTTGCTTTTATTCTCCTAAAACAGCAGAACTTAAAATGACAAAAAGGATAATTAATCTGAAAACTAAACTAAATGCACCAAATCCATATTAAAGAATGGCTTAAAAATGACCCTTTTTTATCATTTGTACATTTACGTGTTTTAAAAAAGACAATATATACATTTTTTGATTTTTTCAAATATTTTAGCTGAATGAAAATGTGCAATTTCTTTAGCATAAACCTCAGCAGCTTCAGATAAAACACAGTTCGGCTGCCGGCTGTCACATTAAACGGATTTCTTACAGATAGCACTGCGTAAATCCTACTGCAGGCAAGCTGAACAGCAGCTTTCTCAAGCTGCTCAAACTGGCCCCAGCAATAAAAACAAGATGACATTAATATGCTGTTTTTCTCGTCCTGGTGTGGATGGATTCGATTTAAGATTTAAGGTTCAGCATGTACTGCTCATGAGCAGAGCCTGCACTTCAAATGCAATTGTCAGCAGTTAGGCAAAGTAGAGCAGAGGAGGAAAAGATCTGCTTATTAGGAGACTCATTAACCAAAACAGAGAATATTTCAAGAATGTGTCAAGGTCATATTTAACACACGTACATATTTCTTTTTGTAAGTGTTTTAAATGAAGACTGAAGCACTGTTGCTAAAAAAAGAAAAAAACGAAGTTAAAAAAAGGCCCCGCAGGATCTCATTTACGACTATTAGTTCAAAGAAATGTAATAATTTTACATTTTAGGTCATGATGTTAACATTTTCTGTGCTTTTTTTACTGTAGTGTGAGCGGAAGCTGGAGTGCGCAAAAAGATTCGAAGCAGAAAATGCTGGGAATGATGCCTGATATGGGCTGGATATGTTGAACTGCAAGGCTGAAAGCAGAAAAAGGCTGAAAGGCTGAACTGAAATGTTGAATTAAGCAATTCCAATGTTGTATATAATACTTAGAGACAGTGCTTCCAGCCACAACGCTGAAAGCTGATTTTAAGAAAAAACTACATGTCTGTTTATTCAATGTTGGGTAAGAGAAGTCAACCTATGGTTTTAAACCAATGAGTGTGTAATGTGTGGCATTTGGCACCAACTTGTACTAAGCTGTATGTAGGCGGTTTGGTGATTCCATGTTGACTGGCCACAACAAAATAAAGTTTGTTGAGTAAACCTGCCTGTCAATAAAAAAAAAACCTTCCCCTAAATATGCACAAATTTAAGCTTGAATAATATTAACCCTTTAACATCAGAGCTTTAGCTCCAGTGTTGACTTCTTTTCGACTAACGTAACTCTTTGACCGTATCAGTAATTCCAACAGATTCTGAACAAAGAAAAGCAGCCGCTTTTATATGCAACACTTTACAGTAGTGAAGTATTCACACAATCAACGTAGATCAGCTGATGCTGTTGTGGAGAAAAGCAGCTTTTTTTCCAGGACATTGGTAATGTATTGCATACAGGTGCAAATCGGATATGAAAAGTGACTTTTCTACAAAGTGGCTTGCTTAATAATAGTAAAATCCTATCAGAAATGGCTACTTCTTGGTTTACATCAAATTCAGGAATAAAAATCTAAGGCTTGATAAATTGAGCAGCTCTTTTGCAGACCCAGTCTTCAGAGACAGGATGTCCAACATGTTGCAAAAGCAGGTTTGATGGTGGCCATGTTGTTTTAAGAAGTATACAAAGTATACAAAGATCTATGGAATACACTTCAAATTGCTCATTTAGCTTCTTAAGCTTCTCCAACACTGGTAATTCTTACAACTTGAAGAAGGTCTAGGAAAACAGTGAAGCAAAAACATTTTTCTGAGAAATGCATCAGAATTAAACACTAAACCTAACATTCTCTGCGAACCCTGAGATCTGTCGTCCACCATGTGGACACTCTTTATAATCAGAGGTAGAGAGGATGAAGCAGAGGTTGGACGTCCCAGTACATGCCACACGCGTGATGCACTGGAGCTCCATGATGTTGGGAGTCATTCATTATCCTCTAACCCTCGCTGTTGACAGTTTCTTCCATCAGTGTTCTTCAAGCTGGTCCAGCTTGGGTACACTTGACATTATTGGACATGAAGCAGAGAAAATGTGGTTTAACAGACGCACGCGAGTGGGGGAATGACGGGCAGTGTTTAGCGGGTGCAGTGTCAAAGTAATTCATTCTTGACTATACTGTCATCTTGGAGCAGAGATGAGTGACTAAGCCTGCTGAGGGGGAAGTGTGACAGGAGAACATCTGTCTGGGGGTTTTTACATGATACACTTAAAGCAGCTGGAAGTTAAGTTTACGGTACACAGTGCTTTTTTTTTACATTTCTAATTTCTTTCCTGCCACTTGAAAGACGTACATTATCCCACTTGTAAAGAGTCGATCTAGGGGGATGCTGAGTTTCTCGTTCACATTTTCAATGAATTGACTGAATGTGCTGGTACACACAGAAAAAAGCCTGCAAATGTAATCCACACTGTGGCATACTCCAGCTTGACTCATTTCCATTCCCTGAACAGCATGTGATGTACTCACATGCTCACAGCACATTTGAGATTATAGTACAGTGTGTCTGGATATCAAATGTCTCTGGGTCTATAAGAAAGTATTGGTTATTTTAACAGAAAAAAAATTCAATGGTAAATATTTTAAAATATTTGTTCAGGAATTGTAATCTTTGGTAATATATACGACACCAAACAGCAAATACTAAGATGATGAAGGGTGGTGAAGTCAACTGCAAAAACGACTGTTAAGCTTAGTGCCTCTCTTCTTCTTTTTACAGTACTTTCTGGTGTAGGTTGGAGCAATCAGCTGTGCATCAGTGATGACAAACTTCTACACATGACCACAAACCAACACTAGTTTCACATTTTTCCAATGGTTGCCTTTCTTTTAAGACCAAATGGCTTCCAAACCTCTTCATCATACTAAGGCATAACCTTCCATAGCTGAATCTTGTTTTTTAGACAATCCTTTGTCCTAAATATTCAAGTAGAAACTACCGATTAGCTTTAGTGCAGGCACAAGTTGCAGGCTCTGACTAATTGATTACTTAACTTTGTGTGATGGCACAGTGCAGTACCGAGGGCTTCAGTGGCTGTAGGTTCAGGTTAGAGCATTGTTTTTGGACTATAAGTCCATTCAACAGAATAGATCACAATAATAGACTGAATATATGCACTACCGTAACACATTGATGCATATTTAAAATAGTTGCCTCTCAACTTCACCACCATCTCATGTGTCATCAATAATTTTTCTGAACCCTTTCAGTCTGGTTTCTGCCTCTCTCACTGTACAGAAACTGCTCTCTTAAAAATCACTAATGACCTTCTCCTTGCAGCTAATCCTGGACTCATTGTCATCCTCCTTGACTTGAGTGCCTTTAATGCAATATCTCATTCCATCCTCCCCCATAGACTTTTTTCTCTCTGTATCACCTCCTCCACTGGTTTCATTCTTACTTCTCAGGCTGCACTCAGTTCATCCAACTCAAATCCCTTAGATCACACTCCTTATCAGTTCCTACTGGTGTTCCTCAAGGTTCTGTCCTCGTCCCTCTACTTTTCATTACTTACCTCCTACCTCATGGCAATATTTTTGTAAATTCAACATTGCTTTTCATTGTTTCACAGAAGACACACAGGTCTGTCTGTCCAGCAAGTCTGATTCCGCCCTTCCATCCCCCTCCTTTTCCTCCTGTTTGTCCGAAATCAAAAACTGGTTCACTTTCAACTTTCTTAAACTCAGCAGCGACAAAACTGAAGTACTTCTTGTGGGCTCCAAATCCACCCTTTCTAAATTGTAAAGTGTAACAATCTCTGTGGACTAAGATTCTGTCATCCTTGACAACCCACTATCCTTTCATTCTCACATTAATAACGTTACCTGATCTGTCTACTTTCGTCCGCACGATTAGTCTCTGCCCCTCTCTCACTGTCCACTCTGCTTCTATCTTGGTTCACCGTTTGGTCACTTCTCGCGTCGACTACAGTAATTCACTCCTTTCCGGTCTCCCAAACAAAACCCTCAACAAACTACAACTGGTCCAGAATTCAGCTGCCTTCATCATCTCCAGAACTCAGAAATCAGTCCCGTCCTCCAGCAGTTTCACTGGCTCCCAATTAAATTCACATTCATTCAAACTCCTTCTGACATTTAAAGTCCTGGCTCCTCCTTACCTCTGACCTCCCCCAAATCTATTCCCCCTCTAGTTCTCTCCATCTCTGCATACCCCCACTCATCTAGTAACCATTGGGACTTTTACTTCTATTTAATACTTTTGGTTTAATCTCAACCCTGGTTAAATAAAGGTAAATGAAAAAGACAGAGAGCTGCTTTCTTTGAGAAAAATCAAATTTGTTTTTGGACAAAAATCAAACATTACTGTGTTTGATAAACATACAGAATCCAGAATAGTTACATTTCACTAAAACATTTTGATCAGTTCTAGAGTTATTTATTACATTAAAAGTTAAAATATAAAAACGTGTTCAAAAAAATAAACAAATAGGATAAAATGTAATCACCAACAAAATGTCAAAAATTGAAAGTTTTCAAAAACATATAAATTGTGACAGGTTAACACTAGTTGCCAATTTTTTGTGAAAGCATTTAATAAAGTCTTAACATTAATCCAAGAGGTTGATTACTTACTTATTTATATTTCCATTGTCGAAATAGCTGTGGGCTTGTGTGCCATGGTTGCAATACTTCTCATAACAACGACAAACCCTTGGCTTGTGTGAGCATCAAATCACAGAGCAATTCCACTAATAAAGCTTGGTCTTGACATCTACATTCCCTTTGTCCCAGCAAACAGAAATAAATTAGAAAAAGGTTTTAGATATGCAGAACATTTTTATTTAACCAAAGAATGCAGCTAAAATCCTACCAAATGTGCCTCTAAAGCCCTGCAGAGATTGCAGTTTTTATGAACCCTATCCATCTGTGGCTGTATTTGTGTGCCTTCTGTTCTTCACATACAGTAGAAATTGACATTGTTCAGTCACAAAGGAAGCTTTGTCCCACCCGGAATTTATACAAAGTGAAGACCTCCTTACCCAATCACGACAAGTTAACCCTAACGTGGGCAGGATTAATGGGAAATGAAGTGTACGATTGTCAAATGAAACAAGAACTCGTGATACCACAGACACAGGTTGTGAGGATTGCGTTCCGTTTTGCTTTGTTTTCTTGGTTCTTGTCATGTTCTGATTTCAGGTGCTGCAAATCATCCACTGTGGTCTTCATTTGAATGAATTATCCTCAAAATATATAAGTGTTTAGTTTCAAATCATCCTTGTCAGGTCATCTGCACCGTCACCTTAATTTGTTTGTTTCTTCTTTTGTTTCATGGATTTTTCCATTTTTGGGTTTCAATGTTTTTGTCAAGTCTGTGTATAAAATGTTTTAGCCTGGTTTCCTACAGCACTGCTTCCTGACACAGTCATCAGTAAAGTTTAAAAATATATAGATAATTTTAAGATTTAAAATGAACTCTTTTTCTTATCCTTTTCTTTAGCATTATAAGAGAATGCTTTGAAAAAGGGCTTTATGTGCTTTCTCTGACTTACATATGTACTTTTTCCCGTCCTTGAAGCATTTTTAATACAGAATCATCGGCACCTATAGAGTTTTGCTGCATTGGAGCTCTCAAAAGCCCTGTGTTAGGCTACTTTGTATTTTATGCTGTAAATGAAAAACTTTTCAGCCAATAAAAGTTAAATAAAAACACAAGTAAACAACCTTTTCTTTGTCCCTTGTTTAATCTTAGTCCCATTTCAAATATTACATGCAGATGAATGAATAATTGGATAACTGTGAAAAAGTATACAAGGTTAAACTATTACAAAATGATTTAAAAGTTTCAAGCCTTTAATTTTTAATTGTAATTTTTGATTTGAAGGTGATAAAAACCCAAAGTTCTGTTTCTCAAGAAGTTAAAATACTGTGGAGAAAAAAAAAGCTTGTTAGAAATCAGCTCCTAATAAGATAATTAACTCAAAACACCAAAACAAGTATCCTAAGCCTCTAAATGGTCTCTCAGTCTTGGTTAAAGTAGAACCATCATGAGGTAGACCACTGATTTGACAGGTGGCCAAACCACCATATGCTCATTGCTAAACAAGCTTGTTGTTGAAATAGTGCTGTATCCTATAGTGTTTTAGGAGAATACTGAATGGAAGAAAAGGTGGATAGGAATAGGAAGGATAGGAAAGATAGGAAAAGGTGTGCCAGCAACAAGGCAGCTTTGAGGGAAATGTGTTCATTTGTTTTCTAAACCCGCTTTATTCTCATTCGGGGTCACAGGGACACTGTAGCCAACCCAGCTCGTGTAGGGCAAAGAGGGAGTGCACTCTCAACAGTTCACCAGTCCATTGAGGCAGCACAGAGACAACAACCATTCACACTCATAATCACATCTAAGGCACAGTTTTTAGAGTTACTCCCAGTATGTAGACTGTTTTTGTTCTGTGGGAGGACGCCAGAGTGCCAGGAGAAAACCCAAACTTTGCAGAACATGCAAACTCCACACAGAAAGGACCCAGCTGGGATTTAAACTACAGCCTTCTTGCTAACATATATGCTTGTTTTGGGCTTCCGCGTTCCAAACTCTCCCATTTACGAGCGGCTATGCAAGTGTCTACAACTGCTCTTGGGCTATTGAACGCACGATGAAAGTTTAAGCAGGTTGAACTTTGATTATTCAATTCAATTTCGTAGTGGCGTAAGGATGGTATCCCTTTTGATTTTACAGAAGTTTCAACAGTGTCAACATCTTGGAGGAGAAATGAATAATTGTGATTTGTTTCCAACTGGAACTATATTACACCAAGTCTTTCATGCAGTATATCAAAACAGAGCTTTGACATTTCATACTAAACCTCTTCCAAGGTAGATGGTGGATATGAACTAGTATTTGGTAGTGACAATCCAGTGTGACACCATGGGCTCCAAAGAGCGTTCAAGAATGTGCTTTATTATTAAATAACCCAAAATACTCTCTTTAGATCGCGAAAAATTTTAGACTTTATTTGGAAACCAAGGTCACAGAGTCTGGAGGAAGAACAGAGGCACAGAATCCACGTTGCTTGAATTCCAGAGTGAAGTTGATTAGTCTGATGTGATATTCTAATGTTCGGAGACACCACATTTAAGTTTTCATTGTCTATGAGCCACAACTGTGAATGCTTCAAAAAATAAACATGTTGTCATCCCCAGTTTATCGTGTCAGGCCAAGTTCATCCAAAGTCATGTTCATTCAAGCCAAGTCAAGTTCCTGTAATACATTGTCAAGCTACATCCTGTCACATCAAGGCATATCCAGTCATGTCATGCTCCGATGTACGGTGCTCGAGTTCCTTGAAGGTGGATCTTATCTCAACTATCACAAAGTGAAGGCAGAGTTCATCCTAGACAGATCACAAGTCCATCAGGGGACCGCAAGTATAGACAGTTTTCTTGAAACGTGTGGAAAGATTCCTAATAATACATGAACAAGTTAATGCATTAGGAGAAAGGAATATCCCTGCAGCTTGACTTAAAAACTTTTAATCAGTTACTCTGTTCTTAAGAGTCAAAGCATCCCAGAGGATGAGTGTAACGTCTCTGATGAGATCATCTCAGAGCAGGCTGCATTTTCTCAGTGTACCCTCTGCTGGAAGGACACTCGTTTACCAGATTGATGGGTTGCTTTATTGCCTGCCACCTCTCTTCCTTAGGCGTTTGCTGTCCTCTTCCTCTCAACCTCTTCCTACTTCTCTTCTCAACCCCCCCCCTTAATGTACCTGGCTCCATTTATCTGTCACATACACAAACTGTAGATCCATACACACTCTCTTCTTTGCCCTTTGTGTGCTGGCAGATGGGAATAAGACTTTACTATCACATCAAAGTTCAGCAACTTGTCTTTGTTGATCAAAAATAACAGCAGAAACATAAATAAAAATCATCATACAACAGCTCTTGGTAGCTAGGCACAAAAATTAGAATTTTTAGAATAAGAAACAATGAAAATTGTGTTTTTGTCTTGTTCTTGTAGCATTTTTCTCATAACGTTTAAAATCATTTAAGATTAAAGCTGCACTTCTGAGTATATTTTATTTAAACTTGATGGATCGGGAGCAGATGGAAACCTGTGGTTTGAAAAAGCTCAGGTTTGTAGACAAATATATCCGTTAAAGCCTACACTTTCCTTGTCTGAATTGGCATCTGGTTCGAAACTGGTCAAAAACTCAGAAGACAAATATCTAATGAACCACGGCAGAAAATAGGATTTAAATAAAAAGGCTTTTTGATTTGTAAAAAAAAATGGAATAAATATAATTAAAAGGCCACTTGACACTATTTTACAAGAGATAAACATACAGCTGGAATTGGACTGTAAAGAAATATATTTAAAATATATATTTTTACATTTTTGGTTATTGTGCCCATCTGTGCAGCTAATTACTATGGATTCAGTAAATCAGGACCATGTTTCTACTCCTGCTCTGTACCCTCCCCGTCATCCTCATCCCACAATCCTCATGTGTATAGTTCCAAGCTCCTCTGTAAAGTGGGAAAAACACCTTTTATCCTTTTAAATTACATGCAAAAACGTGTCATGTTGTCACTATCTAGATACTCTTTTTGCAGGTTTTAGCACCGATAGAGCCTCACTGTTCCCCCAGGATACCAAAACCAGGGCTAGAAAAAAAGTATACTTGCTTACTGTTGCATCACGCAGAAAAAAAAACATTATTCAAATGCCTTCCATCTGTCACATGCCACATCAAACATCCTATGCAGTCTTTAAAAAAACAAATATGAAAAAGTAAATATCTGATCTTTTTGGCGGGCAATTTTCACCAACATTTAAAAGAGTGTGCAACTGGTGATCACAACACTCCAAACAAATTCTTGTAAAACGACTAGTCCTTACCGTTGCAAATGTGTTCTGAGCAACACTTGCACATGGATGTTGTCATTGTGGGAATCATTTTACATCGCCCAGCATGGCTTCTTCAGTCACACATCCCTCTGTGATGTTTTAAACTGACATGTCATGCATAAGTAAAGATCACCCCTGGATTTCTTTACAAATAAAGACTCTGCAGGTCTCATCAAACCAACTCTGTCCTATTTACAAGAACAAATTATTCATGTGAGGTGACACACAGGGAGACGAGCATAATTTGGGGCTGACATATGCTTTCTGTCCCTCAGAGGGCCGTGATAAATGCTTGGCTTCAACGAAGGGGCAGTCAGTGCCACTGAGCTCACTGCTCCCGCCGATCTGAGAACCTCCAAGGACAGTGAGTGCTAAGCTCTTGAGGGAACTCTCATAATACAGCATGCACACACTACAAGACTTCTGATTCAATGCCTGCTCCTTTTAGTCGCAAAAACCAGCCAGCTGCTCTCCCAGAACAGAACCCTGCATTCATACTACAAAAAAAACGAGAAGACAATGCAGGTTTTGTTTTATTTTTCTTTGATCTGGATGAGGTTTAAAACAGACAGAAAGAGAAAGCAGATGTGAGTGTTTTCCACCTATTTTTGACCTCAAAGGATCTGAGGAAACCTGACACAAAGCTCATTCTAAATTAAAGCCTCTCTTCAGCTGCAGATTTTGTGCCAAATTTGGATGCCATTCCTGCGGAAGGACCATTAATATTGCAGCGATCAACATTGATTTTTTTTCCCCCCAGGAAAGCACAATTTGTCACGTTTTAGATGTCAGACAATTTAATGCACCAACACGAACAGCTTTCTGATTATTTGGAACAATACTCAGAGGAAGAAAAGAAAAAAAACAGAAGCAGTTCTCATAAGATCTGGATTTTGATTGACCATAAATATACGCATGGTGCTGGTGTAACATACAAAAGCATGAGGGCAAAAAAATTCAAACGTAGACTGTGGAATGAAGTGGTGAATTGTTCTGGATGATTTTGAAAGCAAAACATCACTCTTTAGAAAAAAACGTATGTGTGCTCGGCTTGCTTTATATAGTTTTTTTTTTTTTTTTTAAGCAAAGATTCCTGTATAATTCCTGTATAATTAACGAGTCAATATTAAACTGTTAGTTATTGAGTTATAAATGACTTGTTAAATACCAGTTTAGGGTTTGTCAAGGATTTATAAATGTACCTTATAAATAGAAAGTAGATAACTAACAAGTTTTGAATTAGAGAGGTTCAAATGAGCTGTTCTCTGTATATTTATGATTTCTAACTGCACCTTATTAATTAGTAATATATATATAATGAATAAGCTGTTACTAAATCACTGAATAATGACTTGTTAAGAATCTGTCAATATTTTATACATGCTACTGGGAAGGTTTTTTTATTTTTTCAAAGTTGTAGCTGTTCATTATTAAGTAACTGTAAGTAAATGAGGAACATTTTCTAATTAATCCTAACCCCAATTCTAGTCTAACCCTAACCCTACATTGATAAATCCTCAAAAACTGTTAACTGTTATTCAACAAGTCGTTTTTAACTCAATAACTAACAGTTTAATAACGATTTGTTCAGGTAGTTATCATACAGTGTTATCAGATTTACTCAGTATTGGACCAAAGTCATGCTCCATTTGAATACCAGCATTCAAATACTGGTGCACAGTTTGCCAATCAGCTTATAAAGACTGAGAAGATGTCAGAGGCTCTGAACTCCCCACCAGCTTCAAAGGTCAGCACCCCGGACAGCTCCATCCTCTCTGGCCTTGCAGAAAATCTGCTCAGCGAAAAGCGATTGGTAGTTCCTCATTAGTGAACACTGATCTCCAATCTTTTGTAGAAGTCTAAACCTTAGCTTACACAACATCCTATAACGCCACCCATTACATTATCTGCATCTCGATTTGTGCCTTTGGGTTGCCATGTCATATAGGCCACAGCATTATCTCCACATATGGTGAGACTAAGATTCAGAGATAGAAGTCTTTGCTTTAATTTTCAGGGAAAAGATTTTTTTCTGGATTTCAGCCTTGTCTGAGTTTATTTTTTCAAGTTGATTTTAAAACAAAGTTTTTTTTTAAAAAAAAACAGCAGACTGGGGATTTAGAAAACATTTCTGCAGCGAAAGCACATTTTATCTTCTCCACAATGTGCGTGGAAAAACATTCCTACAGAATAAAAAGGCCTTCATTTATTTGTTTTGATTAAAGCATTCATTTTCAAATTTTTCAAAAAGGAATTTTTAGCTCCCATCCAGAAAGGTGAAAGCCTTTTCTTTCCCATTTCTTTTCCTCTGCCGGTTTTATGGAGGGAAGGAGATGGATTTCAACACACACACAAAAAAACCCCCACAGCACTCAAAGTGTGTTGAGATTTTGGATTAAATGATTCAGATTTGTCCATCTTGGAGTCAGATGATGAGACTTAATTTGTTGGATTAAATGTTGCTGAATTCATTTCTGATCTGAAGTTATAATTTGTAGATCTTTGTTCAAAGAATCCTTTTTTTTTTAAACACATTTAATATAAAACCATAAAAAGAATGGCCTCTGCAAATCAGGCAAATCAGGAAAAATATGGTCTGTAATGCACCAAAGTCTCAATCTGAGCATCCACAGACATTTTTTGAAAATTGTGCAATGACAAGTACAGATAGATGAAGCACAAACCCACGATATGTGTAATCTCAAGAATAACACAGTATGAAAGACCAGGTTAATTATATTCATGGTTTCTTGCTTTTTCCTGATGTTTAAAGAATCATTTTTTCCATGTTAGGGTAGAAATAAAGCATTAATGTAAAACACATACATTTTGAAATACTAAAATACTTCAAAAAAATTCAAATCACTCCAGAGATAGAGTCCCCACTGTAGTGGGAAAGCATACAAAACGTAAAGTTTTCTATGTTTTTTGATAAATAAAGACTAATAAGGCATTTTCATTTTGTACTGATCTTAGCAAAGAGGTTTTATTAATTATCAGGCAGACTGCTTACTATCTTCAATAGAATTTTCAGCGGTGTAATATACAGAGGCGTGTTACTGTGGCTGACCTTCTGTAGGAAGCTACTTGCAGTGACTTAATTCAAAACAAGAGGCTGTATTAGTTATGTTTATTCACAGAACAGCTCTGCGGAGTAAAAATGGAACTGTGAAAACACAAGTTGCTGATAAATGTTCACTCCAGCAGATACATTTGTAAAAACATTGTTTTTCTTTTGTTTTTTCTAACAAATTTCCAAATAATCTATTCAGTTTGTTACTGATATAACAGCAATAAATGAAAAAGGTTTCTTTTCAGACGCAAATTCATGATTAATTGCTGAAAATACTTCTTTAATTGGAAACCAGGTTCTCTGAATGAAAATGTATTGGCCATTTAATGTAAAAGATTTTTTAAAAAGTCTTGAATTTTACCACAAGCCATCCTACTGTTATAGACCAAAAGAAAATGATAAAAACGTAAAAAAAAATAAAACTAACATAACAATGATGAAATAATAATAAATGAAGGAAATGCTCAATTTTAAAAACGTAGTTTTCAATTTTTGATCATGTTTCTTGCCAGTTTTGTTATCTTTGTGGGAAAGGGGGCAAAACCTATGAATTTGCTGCTTAGGTGTGCCAAAAAGGCAATGAAAGCCATGTGGTTTATCTCTATGTGAAGCAGTTTCTATTTCAATGATGACTTGGCATTCAAGTGTTTTTGACTGTTTTTGTTACAGCTTTTCCACAAAAAAGTTTAATGATCAAAATGATTAAAAACTATTCTTATCACAATTCCACGACCTATATGTACTTTTTTAGTTTCTATATTCATATTGAATTAATGATTAAATTACTGATCACATCTCTTTTGTTTTTTTTTTATCTAAAAGAACATTGGAAACAAATGATTAAATACTTAAAATCTCCTCGTCCCCCTCTGATTCTAGAATTTCTTTCACTTTAAACGTTTCTTACAAATCATAGACTTAGACTTTCTTACAGTACATGATGGAATGAACAAATGGTGTTTTTTAATAGTAAGGTTCATTAGTACTTGTTCAGAAAGTAAAAACTTGGTGCTGCCAATCAAATCTGCTTGATTAGTTAAATATCAGCTACTTGGATCTCTTTCTATGGAAGTCCAAGCTGTGGAAGCTTGTGAATCTGCATCTAGAAAAGTTGCTGTTCATCTGGGAAAAGGTTACAGGGCCATTGCCACAAAAACATGTCGTGAAAAAGATTATTGGTGGCCTTAATCTAGTAGGTTTTGTTAAAAAGGTCTTGCTAAATATTCCATTCTTACTTTAAAGTCACAAACTTTAATAAAGACAAAAGAACATGTCCTCGCTCAATTCCTATCACTATCTCACACAATGCTATCTCACTTCTTCACTTTCACATGAATTATTCATTATGGTAGAAATAAGGAATTATGTAGAAAAGGCAACTCTGTGCTAAGGAATAGTTAATCAGAGTATCCCAAGGGGAAGTGATAGTGCCAAGGAATTTGCAGGAGAGATATCTTCTTAAAGTCACTTTTTTACCCTCAAAGCTTAATGCGCACTTGAGTCCATGCCAGGTAAAATCCTGTGAGTCACTAAGTCTCTTAAAAATGAAAGTTAAAAAATGTAAGCTAGTACAAAACATTGAGTTTTAAATAAGCAAAAGGGATTTTATGTAATTAATTTCATCTTATTGCAAAGTACCAAAACTATATTAAAACCACTGAAGTTTGTATAAAGTCATCCTTAAATAGTGAAAGATTTGCTTTATTGTCACTGTCATATTTTTTGTAGAAATAATGTGTTTTAAGAAGAAGAATTCAAATTGAACTTGTATTTAAGCTCCATGCCCCACGTCCCCTAAGGAAATGTATTCAACGTTGCTCTGAACATGCTGCATGAAATTTCCGCACTTTCATTAAGAGCTTGCTATTGCTGCATTCAGGTGCGCTGGAAAGTTCTAGAAGTTCCTCACACTGATCTCAGCCAACACAAACACAAACTTACTTGTTGCTCCATGTTATTGTTACTCTTTGAAATGACAAAGACTTACAACTACATCACACTGATCTGTAAGAACACACACAGTAAGGCAAAACGTTGCACATATTTCAATATAGGAACGTTTTTCTATGCATGATATTGAAGTAATTATTTTATGGTTTAAAACTAGTTTAAATCTTTATGGAAGCATATTACATTAAATTAAAAAAAGGTGGTGTTCCTTTTTTTACGGAATTCACTGCTTCTTGTCCAATATTGTCTTCAAGACTCAAAAGCAAATAAACAGTTTATATTGATCAATTTTTAATACTTCCCCAACGTTTTGCTGTGTAATGTTTCCAGATAAAGTTAGTCGATGCTTTAAAGAGAAGGTTTGTGTTCATAAAAAAGTTCAGAGATCAGAAGTGTCTTTTATTAAGATAACGTTACATTTCTGTAATGTTATAAAACCTGACATAACACTTTCAGTAATTATTAGTGCTTTGTTTTTGCGAAAGAAAAAACAGAAACTCTCCCTTATCTACTGTTGATTACCTGGATCAGGTGTGTTTAGCCCATAAGGAGCTTCAATAGCAGATTGGTTGGAAAACATGTTGGACACTGGCCCTCGAGGCCTGGATTTGGACACCCCTGATTTTGCAAACCAGCATTTTTTTTTTTTTTTTTTTTTGTGGAGAAAAGCGGCTTTGCAACATTCTGTGACCCTTTACGTTCATAATGGGTTGTATATCAGTGCACAATCAATACGAAAAGCTGCTTTTCTCTGAACCAGCTGGTGATTGCTTGAACAGTCAAAGCGTTACGGACTGTCAATGAGTGTGTTATTTAGGTGTTGCCGGCAACGTCTCCGGTGTTGAAGGGTTGACAGACAGGACCTAAAGACAGATTCAGATAGTCCACTCCTTAAATCCACACATACTGGTGATTCATCAGCTTTCATCCTCCTCTCTGCTCTTGAAAACCTCAGTGCTAAAAAAAGGGATGGACAACACTGACCCAGTGTGACATGAGCTACCGGAGCAAAAAGAATGTCAAAATGTGACAAATCTGCCGGAGTTCCTGATTTCTTTCCTCTTTTGTCTACTTCCATCTCCACACTGAAGGTGTACTCTGTCACCAGACACAGTACAAGAAACGTCTGCAATAACAGCAACATGAGGGTTTTTTATTGAAGCTGTCTATTCCCATTTCCTTTCTTTTCATTTGATTTTTTTTTTTCATATTACATTGACTAAAAGGAAATATGTCAACATTTTTGTGGATAGTGCATTAATACTTATATCCAAACTGATGTAACAGTTCATGAAGCTTGGTTGAAACTGCATATGATCCGTAATGCCCAGGGGAGCCTCCACAGCCAGCGCAGAGACGGTGTGATGTGTGAGGGCAGAAAGTGGTGTTAATAGAGATCTGCTTTGACATGCTGGCCTTGATCTGTGAGGCCATTGTGGCCACATGCCTGCTGGGCTGCGAGCAGAAATGATTTGCCATTAGACTGGTAGTAAATATTTGGGCAAGAGTAGTTCTCTGGCAGGAAACAGTTCTTTCATTGCAATTGTTTCACTGCTTTTTTTTTCTACGGGCATGCTGCGGGTAAGAGGTCATAGAGAAATACTTATGCGACTCGTACAATGAATCAGTTTGTGCACATTACAAACAACTAGAGTGCCTAGTATGACAGTATCTTCCATACTCATAGGTGCGTATAACTTACATTATTCTTAAAAATACTTCATGATACGTTTACCACATGACTACAATACGTTCCATTTTCATGACATCCTTTGAGGTGGTTGCATGCTCCTCCTCAAGGAAACTGCAAGACACACCTGGGGTCTCATTAAGAAGCAACCGTACCTGTCTACAACCCTCCATTGACTCAAACTAACCAAAAACCCACAGTATCCATATGGGTGCATACACGGGCATGTGATTCAGACACAGTATTGGTTTGTTTATCTGAGTTTAAACTGCGCCTGAAAAAAAGTTTAAAACAAAACCCATTAATGACAAAAAGTAAGGACTAGGAGCCTTCTCCAATTCCCAATTGTAAAAAGCTCTAAAAAGAATTAAAGGAATGATTTATTTTTAAGTAAAAACAAGACCTTTTAATATGATGTTTAGAAAGGGACCGGCCTGCAGAAAAGATGCTGGCTGACATCATCGACTGAAAGTGGAAACTATACAACACTAACCGTAATCTTAACCTAAAGGTGTTCAGAACTGTAGTAAAAAACATATTAAAACGTAAAACAGCCAGGTTCTCTTGAAACAGTTTTTATCATAGCCTTTCTATAAAAATTTGACAACTGGTTATCGAATTGATCCATTGCTTCTAACAGAAACCTGAAAATGAAAATGAATTAGTGCATAAATGAATCATCACTTTGAAGGCTCGGGAGTTGCTGTAAACCTTTGCTGCAAAATCTTTGGTTATAAATAAAAAAAAATAATGGAATAGACTTTATATTTGTGATTGCAAAAATTAGACTTTTGAAATATAAATCCTTTTAAAAACCCTAAATCCTATCAGTTGAAAGAGTCCTTAAAAATACACTATTACTGTCTGCCTCATATGCTACCCAGACATAACCTAAAACAAACTGGGAAGTTGTTACTTTTCTATTTTTTTTTCCATTAAAAGCAAAGCTGTGATAATTGGCTGCAGTAAAGAGGAAACCACAATGTGTGTGCTGTCTTCTCCTGTCATCCTTTCCTGTCTGTTCTTTTTTTAAAAAAACATCTATGGAGGAAGTGAGCAGTAGGTTATTTGCTGGATCACCTGCATCTGTCCTGCATCTCTGTCACACTGAGCAGCAAAGGCATCTTACTGGATAATTAGCGCTGGGAGTGCACAGATATCCAGCAGTGAGAGGTGGAGGCTCACAGAAGCAGAAATCTAATTTGCCTCACAGGACCAGTTACAGTCGCACACGTTTGCTCCGGAAGCTAATTTACAACAGATCTTCAAGGTGGGACATTTTCTGAGCTTGGTTGACATTGATGGTAATTTGCTGGGTAAAATGTCCAGAAAAAAACATTGCTTTTGGAGTCTGATGGACCCAACAAAACAGCAGCTATAATTGCAACTGTAATTGGAGTCGTGTCTGTATTATCTAGGGTATACCAGTAAAAGCCTGATTATGGGTTTATGAACAGCTGCAATGCTAACACCTGGCCTGTTTTCCTGTTAGTTTCAATAGGCTGTTGTGACATCATTGAAGGATTGTTCAGGTTTTGCACCATAAATAGACTGCGCTTCATAAACATAAACACTCTCACTCAAAAGCACATGCTATTATGCCTCCTCATCCTCCTCTCTGCTTTTGCCTCATCTTATACTCACTTCTCTCTCCCTAAAAGAACAACACAAAATGCAAAAACTGCTGACTAAGACAAGGATGACTCAGTAAACATGACTGCCCTGAATATCTAAATTATAAGTGACCTTGTGTGTGTTGTTTGAATTATTTATAAAGGTAAACTGAATGCAGCACCAGCTGGCAAAGCCAACCTCTGGATTTAAAGTTGGAATTTGCTGAAGTACAGAAATGCAGTTCCAGACTTTTTTTATGGATAAGGAATTATTTTGTTGTCTCATGCGTGTGGAACAATAAAATTTTGAACTCAACAAAAAATTCAACCAAACCAGAGTATAAACATGACACTGGACATTTTGAAAAGTTTTTTTTTCTTACAGTTTGTGCTAGTTCTCGTTCTTTTCTTTTTGACATCTATTTCCTTTCCAAAATTGCCCATTAAAGTCAAAAGACAAACATGCAGCCAAGCTGTTGAGTGGATTGCCTGTATATGAGAACTGGACTGAGCAAATCCCCCCTTTCATGTTCCAAACAGGAAGTACCCGCTGCTTCCAAGAAGTCAGAATCCCATAGACTTCAACTGAGAATGAACAGCTGTTACTCAGTCGTTCTATTTGTTAGAATATCCATTCTTGCTCTACTACCTTTGCTGATACTATATTTTTTTCTGTAGTGCAAATTAAGTTGTAAACAGTCCAATCAGATGTCTCAGAAAAAAAGTAATAGGCCTCATGTTATACATTGGAAATATCTGACTTGTTTTCAAGTGATAGCAGTGTGGACTTCCAACAAGCTCACTCCTGATTGGCAAGACTAGTTGCCATATAAACTTTGACTCAGATCAATCATAACCACTCACTGCTAACAGTGATTCCAGTTCTCATGTACAGTCAAAGGTTTAGTGTAAAGGAATGTTTATAACCCAGTTTAATCCTAACATTTATTTTTTTAAAAATACACTTTTAACAAACTCTAAATATTTGTCATACTTGGTTATGTCCTTCTTTTCTTGGTTAGAACCCTGCAAGTGTATATATAATATCATTATATGTGTATACCATAGTGTATAGCATAAGATATGGAAATCATTGGGAAAAGTTTCAGTCAAGAAACACAATTTTTATTTATCTTGTAGAGTTTTAAACCTTTAAACAAATTGAGAAATAACTGGGGAAACCCCAAACAGTTTGGATCTTTTTGCTGATGCCACCAATGTTGATGCTGGTTTTACAAGCCACAGGTGAACAAAGAGCTTGTATTTTGGAGGTTCGAATTTTCTACACCATCCTGTTTATAGTCATATGAGAACATAGAAAAAGAATGACTATAGATCAGGGGGAGATGGCTTGAAAATTCTGTAGAACTGCATGGTAAAACACAAGAAAAAGTCTACTTAAAATTGAATCTTTTATATGGAATTATTGTCAGAGTGAGCACCAGCATACTGAGCAGAAAGATTATTTTTAGTGGACCAAATGAAAGCATATGTCTTTACAGACAGAGTCTATTGATTTATTTTGTGGGAAAGTGAATGCTTACAGAAAGAAAGACAGAATTATGGTAAAGGGAGCTCTTCAAGAAGCTAAAATATAAGTGTTAAGGCACTTCATCATTGGCTTCCTATTTTAGACATAAATATAGTCTAACGTCGCTTCCAGGATGCAATAGGATTGCATTTTCACCTTCAGTCCCACTGTCTGTGAATGACAAGGTCTAGAAATGCAGTTTAGAAAGTTTTTTTTTATACCATTCTGTAATTTAATGCAGAGAAACAGAGTAAATCACCTCTGACATGATGTCAAACAACATAAATCAGAAGCTATGGAGAGCCTCCCCTAGCTATTAGTATTACCATTTATTGGAATTGGAGCTGTTTACCTCCTTCAATCCAGAGCCTTGACCTTCACCTTTGTTTGGAAGAAACAAATGGAAGGATCTCAACTACCACATGAATGAGAGTACCTGGTGGTGGCCTCTAGTTTACCATCCCCTTCCCGCTGAGCTTTTAAATCTCATCCTTTTTATGTGAGCCATGTCTTCACTTTGATAATGAATTATGGATCCCAGTCTGCATGATATTCAATATTAGATGAAGAGAATATCTTCATTTGGTGACAGAGCCACCACGACCACAGGGGACAATCCTTTCTCTGAAGTGTGAGCCCAGATACTGAGGAGAAGCTCAGTATCTTTAATATTCATAATGGGGGATCAAGCAGTAAGTATGTGTTGTGTGCATGTGTGTCCTTGTGACGGACCCATGCTGTGCAACAGCACTAACTGTCTGTGTGTAAGACGGTTTAACGTGTCAGAAGGGAAGATTCCCTGACTCAAAAACGCTATCAGTACATAGTTGTGCAAAATGGAGGGAGGAAAATAGAAGTCACTATAGTTGCTACAGAATGCATTTGGCTGTTGTTCCTTCTGCCTCAATACACATGAGTGGCCAGACTGATCTTATCCCTGCTCCTTCTATTCTGAAGAACACTATGAACGTGGACATGCATGCTACTTTTGTGAGAACGTGAACCAACAGTTTGTCTGAGGCTTCACTGAAGCGTTAGTAAGTGCGCTGAAAAGCCCCTCACGAGTGGTCTTCTGTGACCAAACGGGTGTATTGTTTGCTGGGACATAACTCTCTGTTCATACCATTATTGATTTTGTAAATGGTGCTATTTTTGTTGCTGCTATTAGGGTATAAAAAATGCAGTCTCAAATAGACTTTCAACTTGCATATACATATGTTGCATAATATTCTATAGCTCTACTAAGCAGCTGGGGCTAAAAAGCAATCACTTTATTCATGTCAAAGCATATGGAATATAAAGTCTGTACAGAAAAAAAGTCATTTCTACTAAAGGGTAAAAGTATCAAATTACAAATCTGCAGGGCTTTTTAAAAGTTTTTGTATGTACCCTAATTGATTGTTTGATCTCTGTATTTCAGTGTATTTTATGATCCTTTTTATTGTTGATTTGATGTTTTAGGTTTACTTTTTAAACATCTCTCTTGGGGCGGCAGTCACATTTTTACATGCCGCGCGATGGCCAGAGAGGTTTTGAAGAAAAAGTTACGATTTTACGGCGACCGGATGATTTTTCTCTAAAAGTTGACATTGGTCAGTGACCGCCCAGGCACATTTGGGGTTGCTTGATATGGACGACCGCCGTCTGGAAACATTTACACATCACCCATTGACAGTTACTGCCGGCTGGTGATCTGGATGCCACAGCCCTGTAGCTGCCCAGCAGTTGCCTAATTTTGTAATGGCATCGTCTTCACCTTACTGACTGCCGCTGACTACATTCATGACCACAACAATGATTTTCAAAACATTAGGATAGAAGGAAAGGAGGAAATTTTGAAGATTCAGCCAATGCTTCTCCATTGTGAGGTGGCAGTTGTATTTGTGACCCTAGCATAACACACCACCGTGCAGCCATCTACTGATATCCAAATAGGGAAAAATGTATTCCATGATCTCAACTAAATTACTGAAGAAAAAATGAGGTATCCTTTTTTTCCTTTATCTCAAGAAACCGGTTTCTATGTCATGATAATGAGTTAGTAAGTTAGACGAACTAAAAAACATAGACATTGCAGTTCTTGTCTTCTGTATGTAACGTCCATCTACATTGAAGATTACTCCTTTATTAGTCTCTTATTAACCTTCAGAAACCTCAGTGTTTTATTGTGCTAAACTAGATTGTCAAGCATAATTTTTAGTGGTCGAGTACCATCTTACAATTATTTACAAAAGACTTGGAAAAAAACAGATGTAAGTCTATTTAGATTATAGATCAACACAGTTTTAGTCAGGTTTTTTTTCTACATGCTAATATATGTTTAAAATCTCCCCCTGTTGTGTATTCTTTCATCAAAACAATGTAATAACGTTTTTAATTGTTAGAACAGCTTCTATTTCACTTGTTTTACTAAAGGCTGCATTCTCGGTTTTCATATTGTATTAATGAGTTGCCACGATGAATCATGTTGGTAGCATTATATGGTCATAAAGTTGCTTGCAGATGACAATGGAAGGGGTTGAGGGGCCGTTGTTCTGCAAGCATCATTGCGACTTTGTCAAGATCCTGCATTCCTGATTTGGAGCCCCCGGTGCTGTTTGCTGACACAACACCTTGAAAAAGACATTTTAAAAAACCTTGTTTGCTCTGCTTGTTTTTTCATTAGCTTGTTTCACCAGCCAGTGAGAATGTTTGGCTCTAAAGAAAAAAATTATGATTAAAATTAAGAGCCAAAGAAAAGTGTGCTTCATGTGAATCTCCATAAGTGTTCAATGGTTACCAGCAACAGTTGCTAAATGTGTACTAGTTGTGTCTAAAAATTACTTTGCGTACAGCAAGTCACTTAATGAGAAATGCTAACATAGAAATATAAGATGGAAAAAATGTATACAATAATTCATCTATTATTATGTTCTAGTGCAATAAAACTTTGGGGAATCCAAAGAGAATGAGAATTAGGAACTTCTCTTTGGATTCATTTAAGAACACTTTTCTAGAAATGAAACAGCCATGTCAAAAATGCATGAAGAAAAAACCCCATCAAACCTGAGTCTTCAATGGATATGAACCACCGAGCTGTGAAATCAAACTGCGCAGGGAAACAGATGTTCATGCTCAAGAAAAAGCCTACACCGAAACAAGCAGCATCACACACAAACATGAAACAAAACCAAGGGCAAAGCACTGTCCTTGAATGCTCAGACACATTTTGTGGCGATGAATTTAAGGGGATTGCTGTCGTGCTGCTATACTCTACTCATTATACTGTGTCATGTGACAGCCTCTCTGAATCATATGGCCCTGAGAGTTGAGCTAAAAGCGGACAAAAAAAAAGTCCAGAGCTAAACCCAGATGACAAGAAAGGCAAGAGATAACAATGTCCTTGTCCTTTCCACAGATTACATAAGAAATTCAGCTGATGTCAATCATCCGCTAAAAGGCAGTGTCCTCCAGAGACACTGCAGAAAAATAAGTGGTATGCATAAAAGTACATAAAAGTACTTTGTCAGAGGCACCTTGATTCATCTGCATTTATGTACAACATGTTCACATAAACAGACTTATTTTTGGTTGTTTTTGCCAACCCTCTAAACTTTTTGAGCTCTTTTTCTGAACTTTCAGCCCTTTGACCAACCAAAATGACAAGGGTGGACACCAAAGTCAGCAGGCTGCAAGTTGTAGAAAAACACTCTTACATTTAAAAAAACTACACAAAAGTTTGAACTAAGTTTGCATATCTGTTTGCATTATTCACACCTCCCACAGCAACGCACATTCTAGCGGTCACTGTCAATGAAAAGTCAATGTAAATGTATGTACATTCGCATTTCAGGCTTCTGCATTCTATACTCTCACATTCACGCCTAGCTATGCAAGTTTTTACAGCCGTTTTTGGGCTCAACGTAAAAAATGGGTGACCATTGAACGTGCGTTAAAAGTTAAACCAGGTCGAGCTTTATCAGGCCGACCAATCAGGGACTCGGATTTGATAGTGACGCATGGATGACGCCCCTTTTAATTAATGGAAGAGCCAACCGTTTGAAAATGGAGATGCTTTTAAGGTATTGCTGTATTAATAAAGAAACCATTTTGACCTTCAAATTGAAAAAACAAAAAAACAAAATCAGCTGGAGCCAGCTCAGTTCACCAGATTAACCACTAGACACGTTCTAACAACTTCTTGTCCTGTATATTTGCCTATTATTTTGAAATATGAAGTTTTGACCATAAAGCTGCAGAAAAACCTTTAAAGATCCGTTATTCAACCCTGGGGAATGACATGCTCCCTGACTTAAAAGCACCAAAAAAGGGATTTAAGGTTTAGTCTTACACCAGATTTTACAAACCTTCTAAAAATGAAAGAAATTATTGTTATATATGTGGTCTAATGTGAAAAAGACGATGCAAAGACATCATTTCTCTCTGAGGCATGTGATTGAAAGTACATGTTGGTACATGCGTGCAATGTTGGGTACTACATGCACACACAGATGGAATCTCCTATAAAAGCTCTAAAAATGACTCATGTGACCCCAGTTTGTTTCTTTCCTGTCCTACACCTCAAACGTTACTATTTTTGTCATTTTCTGTTTATTTGTGCTTGCAGGAAGAAAAACAGGACGCAGCAACAAAAACCAATGAACCAGAAACAAAGAACAAACTGTTCTCATTTTTGTCTCTGGTAAGAATTATTAAAAGCAAGTAGAACTGAATCCAATTTAAAGTAAGAACACATAATACATGTTTTTTTTTTCTCTGTTGATGCCAAAAAAACAGCTCCACTGCAGACAAAAAAAGAGGATATTGTTTGGTGATTTTCTCATTCTCCTGGTATTTCGAGAGGACTGTCCTCTGGGAGATAAAAACTTGAACTGGTTAAAGTGTCTATGAAGGGTCTCAGTAATCCACACAATGTTGTCTTGAAGTTTGGTTCAGGCCATCTGAACTTACAGCTGTCTTCCTCAAAGAATTCTTCACTCAACCAGACTGTGTAGCCACTTGGATGAGAGGATAAACCTTTCAAGAAAGAAGATTTAAGACCAGATGCCATGACTCAACTTAGTTACAATGGAATGATAATATCAAGTAATCAATTTGGAACACTAAAGTCCCCAATAAATCATGATGTAATTCCAAAAAGCATGTCTTTTCCATTTTAGAAAATAGCATGTATTCAAAGCAATTATCAGAATACAGTGTTTCCTCTCTATATCACGGTTCACTTTTCACAGCTTCGCTATTTTACAGATTTTTTTTTTCAGCTCATTTTTGCTTTTTTTTGCATCCTGATTAGCCATAGACTATTGACAATCATATCAATCATATCCATATTCTCTGTGCTGTGTCCCCTGTAGATGCTCTACATATGAGAAAAGTGTAAAAAGTGTGCAGTGAGGATCTTTACAGACCTAAAACTACTTTGCGGATTTCTATCTTTCTATTGCAGGTTTTTTTAGAACTTAATCCCCCTGATAAACTAGGGAACACTGTACTAGTCACTTTAGCTACAGCTTGCAAAACAAACATTTTACATCATTTTAGCCTTGATTGCATAACTTTTGATATTTGACATAATTTCTAAATGTTTAACTTACATTGATCTTTGCGTGTATTTAATAACATTTATTTTTTAATATTAAGACATATTTGATATAAGCATATAACTAACAGCATCATGGAGGACGTTTGGATGAATTTCTGCATCAGCAAAATATGGCTCTTACCTACCCTGTCACGCTGGGGGACATTTATATAACGATCTCTTTTGTCTTTTTCACCACCCTGCTCATCAGAGTAGAAGTCCACATCTACATTAATCTTAGTTATAATGTTCATGTTGACACACGTTTGTGTTTGCCACAGTCTCTGAGTGATTCCATGAAAATCTGTGTATGCCAGTAATGATTAGGACTGCCTTGAGATCACAAACCCAGCAGTCTAGCCTGAAAATTACAGCCTAACTTTATTTGATCATTAATCACAGCAAGGAGTTTTGTCATCCATCATTTTAGCAAAAAAAAAAAAAAAGACTGACTACTAAAGCAATGGCTTCATCTTAGGAGGCATGAACACTAGAAAGAGAAGAAGCACAAAGAAAATTTGCACAAAATGTCTTGCAGTGGGTTTTTTTTAGAGTCAAGACAAGCCAAAAATAATAATAAAAATAAAATAATAATAGCCTTCTAAATCTTATTTAGATGTGCTTAAAATGAGATAAAATCTTCCATGTCTCCTTTTCCCTATACATCGGTAATAAGTTCACTCCACAACTTCATACTTGTACGTGTTGTGATCACATTGCGAAACTATGGATTTTTTTTTCTTTAGTGTGGATTGTTGGACAGATGAGGCATGCTTTCATCTTTACAGCAAAGTTAATGGACAGTGAAGCAAAAGCTAAAGCAAAAGCATTGACTGCATAAGAGAACTGGAATGAGTGACCCCTTCCCCCTGGCGTTCCAAATAGTACCCATTGACTCCAAGAAGCCAAAATCACATGGCCTTCTAAAGAGGAACAGCTATTACTCAGTCATTGTATTTGTCTCTGATGGCAGATTTTGTATAGTCCACTCCTGAGTGGTGACAATAGTTGTCATAGAAACGTTGACTCAGACTGACTTGGACCAATCACTGCTTTCTAATGTCATCTGGCTCTAAATGGAGGCATCCGTATGGCAGAAAAATGGCAATTGCATTGACTTCATTTGGTTGGAGCTGGAAGCAAAGCATTTTCCATGGGTGACGTCACACTCACTCGGTCCAGTTTTCTTATACAGTCAATGAGAAAAAAAGGCAGCATTCTGAAATAAGGAAAATTACATGAACAAGTTTATTGTAATATTGAGAAAAATGCTAAACAGCTTCTCTGTTGACCTAGAGGGCCTTCAGGATTCCTTTTGTTGTGGGGTCTTTTTTTTGGGTCTTTATTTTGATTTTTGGTTTGGTTTCTGTGCAGGCTGGCTGCACTCAGTTCCTACTGTCTAGCTGTTTCTAATATTTCCAGTGTGGGTGTGTTTTTTTTTAGGTGTTCCTCTAGTCCTTTTTTTCAGCTCAACCGATTGCAGAGGATTTTTGCATTATGTTTGTGTGGTATTTTGTGTTTTTGCAGTTTTTCTAACACTGTAAAGGGACTTTTTGTTATTACATTTCTGAACCTACCTCTGTTTTTTTTTTTTTAGTTTCTCTCTGCTCCTTGGGTTTGTCCTATAGGTCTTGCCTTTACATCCTCTGTCGGCTTTTTGGTTTATTAGTTTGCTATTGTTTTATTATATTTTCTTTTTATAATCTAATAATTATAGTTCATTATATTATTCAAAAATTTTAAATAGGAATTTTACTGTAATTTCTCTGAATCTACTTTTTTTTCATAATTAATTTTTTTCTGATGGATAAAATGTTCATATTGCATGTCCACAGTCGCGTAAAGTTAAACACATCCAAAATAAATGTAAATGTTTTTGGGAGCTAAATAAATAGAAACTGAAAATACAACAATACTGTACTAAATTTTACTCCGCTGTTCTTCTTAAAGTTTAATTCATACAGTTTGCAACATTTTAAACATAAAGAAAAAGTTTATGACTCACTTACAATCAACAATTTTATTTCTGTGAAGTTTTCCATTCATTTCAGAAAATTTTAAATAAAAAAGTATTAGAATTTGTAATGAAAATTAATTGTATTGTTTGATTTTTTAAAAAGAGGCTCTTTAAATTACATACATTTACATCACTTTTTTAGTTCATCACCTATTAGTCATAACTCGTTGTTTTCCACTATAAACATCACGAATCTTCCATTGTTGCAATGTTACAACTGAAGATAAACACAAAAGTGAGATCACACTTAATCGGTTATTTTGTTTTAACATGTTTGTTGTGAGGAACCTCATATTTGACACAGTTTTACTTTACTGGGTCTAATGATCTTATGATGTTTAGTTGGAACCAGTCACATTGAGTGTTGGTAACTTTCAAAAACTCTATATAGAAAATACAGATCAATATAGTGCAAATTAATCTGCTTAAAGAGCAAAAAGGTTCCCTGCAAAACTGAAATACAAAAGATTCTAGATGAGCTCATTTACCAGACTTGTAAGACCATTTGACATTAAAAGTGAGAGTTTGGGAAGAAGAACGGTAATCTTAGAAACCACTAAGACAGTAGTCAGAGCCTCAAGTCAGCAGCAGTTCTAAAAAGAGGAGTCAGGAGCTCAAAAGCAGCTCATCAACGCCTGAACATGGGCAGAGTTTAATCAGCCCCTGCTGTGTCACTTTTGTGAAGAGCTAAAAGAAAAGACCTTAAAGTTCCAGTCATCCCATGCATGTCATGGAGGATATTTCATTTGTCGCGCCAGTTTGATTTAATTTATTGATTGCATTTTTTCTTTGCATTATTTATAGGACAGGTCAAACAAAACTTTTATAAGGAAGTTTACTTTTTGCAAATTCTGTAAATCTGTATGTGTTGTTGAGAAAACAGTTTCTGCAAAAGAAGTTCCAAAATTTGGCAAAATAGTGTGAAATGCGGTATAGTGACATAAATACTGATCGGTGGTTTAATCACCTTTTCTATCTACTTTGAATTTGTTTATCCCATTTACATATTTAAACTTCTTTCTAAACTCTTACATCCAACAACCCCCATGTCACCACCTACCAAACCAACAACAGAGACTGAGGTGCACATCAATATATAATTACAGTATTTTGAATGTTGACTTTAAATACTTTATTTATTTGCAATATTTCTTTTAATCTTTTTTTTACATGGAATTTAAGCTTCAAGGGACACTATTAATCATCTATAGCTGCACCCAGAGAAAAAAACATAGGGAATACTCGCTGACATGAAACAAAATGTGCCCAATTAAAAAAGTGTCCTGCAGTTCCTCCATCAACATTTCTCACTTACATAGCTTATACTTGACCAGCTAAATGTCAAAAACTGTTTGATTTAGCAAACATTTACAAAAAAAAAACAAACAATAATCACTAAAGCAAGCACCTTTGGGAAGACTCCCCCTGCAGGGTCGGGGCTTAAATTGTAAAAGTTTGATCGTGACACTGATGTATATTCTGAAGTTGCTTCCTTGACCACAGAAACTGTAGGGTTGCAGCAGATATGAAAAATGCTCCATTGGTCAATTGACAGCATTGAAACTGTTTAACGCCCCATCTAAAGAATGTGTAAACTGGCTTATGCCTTGAACGTCTGAAAGGCATCCCATAAATCCCGCCCACTGTGGTGAGGCAGTCAAAACCTTGATACATAGAGCTGAATGACCTCCAAAATGGATTAAGTTTATTGTGTCAGGGAGAGGTTGTGTACTTGAAAGAGTGGTTATCCATTTCTGGCCTGGGAGTTCCAGCTACAGTCATGCACCTCTCATTACTCTGGTCAGCCTGCGTGAGAACCCCATCATGCACACACAGGCAGAGGAAAGCAGTCAAAGTTGAAAACAACTATAAAGGCACATCTGAAATGTGACATGAAGTAAACTTTAAATGCCACGCATTTGCAGAATTTGCCCTCGTTTTACACACTGCATTGTTGCACACACAACTGAGATAAACACAATAAACGCTGACAGTACAACAATCTGTGCTGTATCTAATACAAATCTATGACCTTTACAAGGATTGTGCTCTGGTAAAGTCCCACTACAATCATCTTTTGATCTATTGTAAAAGCGTTCCCAGTGGTCTTTTAATTATGAATATCAAGTTTATAGCCAAAAACAAATAATCTGTGTTGTTTTCTAGAACATATCTTCTGCAGGACTCAATTAGAAATGTACCTCTGAGTTATGGGCGGGACCAGTGGGGTGGAGCAATCCCGCCTCCCTTCCGCTCCCCGTTGCTGGGAACTCAGAGCAGGTAGCTTGTGACCCGCCCGGTGTATTTTCTACGTCACAGATAAGCTTTTTTTCAAACATATTTTTTGTCTGCTCCTGACTATCAACAATTTGAATAAAAAAAATACTTAGAAATGCAATTTTAAGCTAATTTTCTGAGAATGTGTCATCCATAATCCACAAGAACTTTTAACCAGAGTGGGTTTTTAAGTTCCACACAACTCTTATTAAAAACAAGAAAGAAAAACTCAAAAGGAAATCCTAAAAGTCATTCCATTGCCTTAAAAGAACAAAGGTGTCAATGAACAACGTCTTCCTCCTTTAGCATATCTGTAAACGGTAGCACAGCAGCAGATAACAATGTCCTTTCCTGTCCTCCCTCCACCACACAACAGCCAGCGATAAAAACAGAGACAAAAGTTCTCCAAAAGAGGCAAACAAAGGCATAAACTAGAATACATCAAAATGGTTATATTCTTTTTCTTGTTCATCAAATTAGCTGCAACAGTCAATTTAGTACCTTTGATTAATTATCCATCTGTAGAAATCTTTTGTGATCACAGCTTAGCATCCTAGCAGCTGTTTTCCAGAGAAAACAGCGGAGATTTTACATTTTCTAACAGTGTTAGGTTTCTGCAGCCTGTTCACAAACTCCACTGCAATAGAATTGGACAACACAAAGATATTTTGTCTTCTCTCTGAGCCCAAAAAGATGGCCCGGTCATTCGAGAATTTAATTTTTCTGTTCAGGTTGATTAATTTTCAGATTTGCATAATTTTAGATCAAAAGTAAGTCTTCAGTTTGATATGTAAAAAAGTCAACTGGAACATAGTATATCCAACCTTGGTTTTCAGAGCCTGTCACCAGTTTTGTGCAGGTGATGCAGAAAACCTTTCTTTTGTCTTGGGTATTAAATGTGTACATCAATCCTAAGCATATGCACACTCTGCCGTTGTAGCAATGTTTCTAACTGCATGTGCTACACTGCATTTGAGGGATGGCATACAGCTTTGTGAAAGTCATACAGAGACGGACATAATCCTCCTTCAGTTGTACTGTGTGAGTAGATAACAGGAGACAATGTGGAACAAAGACAGACCTCGGCTGCGCTTCCACTGCAGAGCAAAAGTGCTAAAGCAGCTAATGTCAAAGTGTGGCTTTTCCTGTGCGAGGACACACAAAAGATGCAAACAAATTACTGAATATTCTTCTTTCTCACAATAGTCTAAGCTTTTCTACTTTATGTTACAATGGAGACAAGAAAGACCAGTAGGTGCAAATTTCTCCTTTCAGTGCTTTTTCATTTTAAGAAAACTAATCATTTCAGTTTCTTATGTTACAATTGTAAAGTTGTAAAAAAATATTGGAAATCATTTACAGTGAGGTCCTGCTAGAGCTTTTTGGGATAAGATTTAACAATAAAGGTCCCTTTATCAACATTAGGTAATGAACAATTAAGTATTAACTATTAAATAAAGGGTTAACTGAAACCTTATTGCATTGCTTTTCAGTACTAAGTGTATTAAAGCAACAGTTGAGTAATGTTTAATATTTAACTTTATGCTTTTAATACTAAACCAGGCAAGGAATGTACTTCAAATACAGCGCTGGCAAAAGTCGCCCTTGCTTTTCTTTTCCTTTTTCTCACTCTCTCCTCCCTGTCTTCTGTCTCTTCCCTATTTATAAAGCGATAATTGTTCACATTTTTTAAAAAGGTTCCAAAAATCGATTCAAAATGATTGATTATGGCTAAGTAAAGCTTAATTATTGCTCATGAGGATTTTTGGCACTAATTAAGAATTAGATCAGGCTAAAAAAGTGTGTTGCTTCAGAACTCAGAACAAACGACCGAGGTGCTTGATTACTTTAGACATCGTTAGGGCTTTAATGATTTATTAACCTACATGTAGTTAAGACATACATACTGTTAAGCAAATGCATAAGGAAACTTTTATAAATGCTTCTCATTGGGTTAAGTAATGGTCAAAAGGAAACATTGGCTAACCTCTATCAAATGCACTAAGTGTTGCCTAAACATGGCTGTTAAAACCTTTAAAAGTTAATTAATGCTTCATTATATATTAACTAACATTGACAAAGGCATCATTACTGTAAAGTTTCATTTAAATCTGTTAATGGCACATGTACATGTAAAGTCTTTTTTTTTTGGCAAGCCTGGTACTTTTGAATGTTGATTTTAGTTGGACTTATTCTGGTTTCATGTCCTGTAAGTTTGACATGCTTTTATTTTAACTGCCTCATCTTCTTGAGTTGCGTCTCATCTAGATCCTGTTTGTATGTAGCAGCTGAGCAGCTGGTTTCGCTGCTCCTGAGCCAGGAGGTCGCCAATGTCTTGTTGACATTTTTCTTTCAATCAGGTGTTTGTTGAATTACCTGTCAAAAAAATGCCATCTGTCTGGGTTTAGTTAATTTAATAAAATGTGTACTTCTCTCACCTGGGAGCCGCTGGAATCTCGCGCTTGTTCTTTCACACCACCAGACACCCACTTCATGACGTTTTTCTTTTTTTTTTTTTTTTTTTTCAACAACTCTTGGGTAGATTTCCTGGTGTGGCTGAATCACTGTCTTGTTGTTTGACACATTCAGTGTCGTAGCTGTTTGACAGATGGCCTTACATTAGACTCCGGAACACACAGATGACTTTATGGCAAGGGAAAGAGTGTTAAAGTCATGTACCTGACAAAGACACCCTTAAAACAGGCACTTTTTTATCAGCGGCAAAATTGTTTTCCTTTTTTCTGTCTGAAAAATATTAATTCAGAAGTTAGCAACAATGCAAATGTAAATTACTGCTGCATGCCTAATCTCCAATGAAAATTGTGTTTTTTGGTGTTCATAATGTACATATATAAAGAAAATGAAGCTTGAAATTGCATTTCTGAGCATTACTTTATTCGAATCGTTCAGAATCAGGAGCAGACCAAAAAACGCAGTTGGAAAATTAACTTATTTGTGTTCCACCCGGTTTAAAAAATGCTGGGCAGGTGGCAAGCTCTCTGCTCCGAGCTCTCTGCAACAAAGAGGGGAAAAGAGGGTGGGATTGCTCCTCTACTACTGCTCTGAAGAAACTTTGTCCACGTTCTCCGATTTTGACTAAAAAAAGGCCTAATAATCATTATTAAAAGACCAGTGGGAATGCTTTAAAAATAGCTCAAAAGTAGAACTTTAAAGGAAATGGACTCATAAACAATCCAAAACAAACAATGTCTAACCAGTTTTTTGTTGTACTGACATCTGAAAATTAACAATTTCTATCTGAATTAATCTCCAGTAACAGACCAAAATAAGTTGGTTTCAAATATTTGCTTCTGGCTGTTAAAGTTTATATAGCCATGTGCTGGTTCAAGCTTCAGAGTCAAAAGGCCTGGTCTCCACCACAGTTCATCACAAAACTCTGTCTCTGGGACTGACCCTCCTAATCAGGAGGTGGGATCACCTGGAGGTGGGAGAGTATTGCCTACAGTATCTCTTTATTGTCATTAGAACTTCTTTGTTTTCTTCACTTTCATTAGGTGGACAGATTACTTTTCACTTCTGAGTAACCTGATCAGCTCCAAAACTGAACAGACACTGTAGTTAATGGTTGTCTCTGAAAGAATAATAAGGAAACTTACAAAATAATATTATAAAATGCTGCAGCTATCTCTCATACCTCAAAAATGTTTGCAATTTATCAATGTTTTCACAAAAGGTATTGTTAAATTATGTTCTTCACTGCCAAATTATTTGGAAACGACCTTAAATCCCTTTTGACAACAATAAATTCTCCTGTCTTACGCTCAATCTTTTCTTGTAGTTAATGATTATTCGCCGATGCATTTGCACAAATATGCAGAATATGCAAGTGCTTCAATCACTAAGCTAGCCACACACAGTAGAAAAGTGTTATGCGAGTGTTTATGTGGTCATTAAGCTTTAAGAATAAAAAAAATACATTTAATTATTGCATACTGACTTCAAGGCATGGTTCCAACTCCATCATTACCGGCTGATCACATCACAAGGCCTGCCGTGTGAGTCAGCGAGCTTGATGGCTAATTTGTTAGGCAGTGATGCAGATTTGCTCCTGATGAAACCTTGAAGTATTACGAATTCTGCAAGGGTTTTTGCTGATGAACAGATTTGCAGCAAGTAGATGATGACTCATGAAAACAAAAAGTCTATATGAAAATATAGGAGGGGTTTATCTGTCGTTGCTGCAGTGATAAAACGGATGGATGCAGTTCTGGTATAAAGATACTACGAAAAAAGAAAACTGCTGTACTTTTCAATTGAAACACAAATAACTTACTTAAAATATGACTAAAATATGAAGTTAGAGCTTAATAAAAATTCAAAAAGGTGAAAGTCATCAGGAATTCCGACCTGTGATTCTGTTACTGATGGTCACAGTCGACTGGGATGGTCTTACCTGAGCGGGAGCAAGGAGGAAAAATATAATCTTGTTTACTATTACCATACCAAACGACAAGCACATAAATAATTCAAAAAGGTACACATTCCCCATCCAAAGGTACATCACTCTAAGCCGGGGATCAGCATTTTGTGTGCCAGAGTGCCCCGAGAAGTCTTTGATAATGAAATGTTGAATGCAAATCCCAGCCACATGTTGAGCAGCGGGGAAAGCCTTGATCTCAGAACAAGCAGACTCAGTCAGCAGTGGATGTGCTGAACGGAAACCTCACACTCTCCCAAACTGTTTACACAGCTGATTTGTTTGGGTATTTTTTTATCCTGATGAACAAACAAAAGTTAGATGCTGTTAACTCAAGGTCATTTGTAAGGACAGAGAGCACCTTTAACAATGCCAGAGCAAGTGCTTGTAAAAACATTGCAGGGTATGCATGGTAATTAAAAGTAGAACATTTCTCTCATTTATGAGTAGTTTGGTTTGAATAAGAAACAAGTTAAAGACAGTGTCATTCTCAGGAAATTTTTTTTTTTTTTTTTTTTTTTTTTTACCAGATCATGGCAATGGCTTACTCCATGCCAACAGTCCTACTGTTGGGTGTGACTGCTGGCATGCAGCAACCCCATCCCCCCTTCCCCTTCCCGTGGCTGAGAGCACAGAGGGGAGCTTACACCCTATGGGAGCCTGTTTTTTTAAACAGCATTTTTTCGTCTGATCCTAATTCACAACAATTTGAATAAAGAATTACTCAGAAATGCAGTTTTTAGAATATTTTTTTAAATATGTCCCATAAATCATAAATACATGCTAAAAACACAGCAATGTGATTTTCATCAGATTGGGTCTTTAAGTTTACCACCATAGTTTTATGTCACCAAGTGTAGTTTCTTAGCTTCCTCTTCACGTTTCATTATAGTGGTGCCTTTCTGTTCCCTGAACTTTTTATTTATTTATCTTTGCAGTTTTCTCCAGAAAGCAAAGTTATTGTTCTGGACATTGTGTTGACTCAAACATGCTTGTTAGAATTTGAAAGCACATCACAATAAAGAAACTTTGCATGTGACTGAGATGAGACTGCAACATGTTCATCACTTGTGTTTTAGAAAAGCTTGCGTGACATTGGTTTGAACTCAAAATTGATTCATTGCAAACAGCGTACAGTTTGCTAATAAACTTACATTAGCTACCAAATTGTTTTGACTGCAACAATTTATCATGCTTTGTCATGCTGAACAATGTACTAAGATTTTCCTCTATAGACTCACCTTTTTGGCCTGGCTCTTTCTGAATGTTGCCTGAGTTTTATTTGGCAAAATGAACCCACTGTCCCTGGTTTACCCTCAGAAACTTTTTGCTCATTTAAAACTTCTCCATCTTTTAATTACATTTTATCATGTGTTTTCTTGTTCCTGCTGCTATCAAAGAGAGAAAGACTCGGTGGTGTTCCTTTTTGTTAACCAAAACCTTCACTAATAAAAGCTAACATTTAATGAAAGAAGAGAAAAGAAGTAACTACAACTTGAGATGAAGTAAAGCCAGAGAGGCGGGATGAATAGATGGTAAAAGAACAGACAGTCCCAAGGGCAGAGATGGGAGGAGAAATAAAGAAAGAGGGGCCATTTAGAAATGAAAATCACCAAAAACGAGAAAAAAGAAACACCAGTAAGCACATGTGTGGGAGTACCAGAGATGACGGGATGAAGGAGAGATTACAAAAGATGAAGTGAGTAGCAAACCTGTCACATGTTCAAATGTTTTACAGTGAGCTCATGAGAAGCAAGAGAGGAGAGGATCTGCGAATCATGATGAGGAGAGCATCATTTGGAGCAGGATTGAAGGGCTTTTGCAAACCTATCATGACTGCAACGCGCTCTAAATGTTTGGTGGGAAGTGGCAAACGGCACCCTTGGTGTAATCGCAACACAACAAAGCCAAACATTGTCAACCGATTTATGTAATACACGTCAGTGAAGCTCAGAACTCACAGTTGCAAGAATGCCAACTTTCATTTGTGGTTTCTCGTGACGCTACGAAGCACGGCAGCCAACTAATAGCTGAGTGGATGCTGTGGAGGCTAAAAACAGAAGATTGCAGCAGAATCAGGTGACTTTACAAAGTCAGTGAAGATTCATCAGAGTGTGACTTTGATTGAATGAAGTCCAGAAGTGATGACAGAGCAGCAGATAGTAAGAGAGGCATTCGGTATAGAAGAGTTCCTAAAAAATGATGGCAGATATCTTATCGATACCTTTCTGAGTAAAAAAAAAAAAGAGAAATGTCTTTTTAAATACAATTCTTGCTGCCTCCAAGCTAAAGTAGATTTAGTGACATCATCCAATCACACATTTCAATTACTTAGTTTAATATCATTGCACACAATAATCACAGCTTTTATATATTTTTGTTTGTAACCTTTTGTCATATATAGTGAACATTTTCAAAGCTATATTGTGTAGACATGTTCTTTGTTACCTTCATGTGCCTCTCAGAAAGCTTTGGGTGCAACTGATATCATTGCTGAAGCCAATTTACCATTGACCAAGCCTTTTACCATTGTCCAAGCCTTTTACCATTGTCCAAGACAAGTAAAGAGCAACGCTGTTATGGAATGGGATAAAAACAATGAGACATGGCTTTGCAGATACAATAAAATGACCATAAAATGCTTCATTTTGGTTTGATTTTAAAAAGAAAAAAACTATGATCATCAGATAAATAATAGTAATAGTACCATGTAATAGTAGTTTTGTACAACATGCAACATATCAACAACATTTCAAAAGTTTCCATAAAGAAATACGTCATTATATAGGAAACGCACACCTGATGCATTGTTGTGATTTTATTCAAATCCACACACAGACAAAGATTTACACAAACTGTCGAATTCTAATTCTTCCCTTCTCTCCCTACTCCTTCTCCCTACCACTCCATTTATAAGGGGATTTGTAGTGGAATGGGTGTCCGACATAATTTTTTTAAGGGTCAACCCTCCAAGCGGAGGGAGACACAGCCCTCCGTTGCGAGGGGGTTCGCGTGGTGCTGTGCTGAGGAGCAGAAGCGCTTTGGCCGCACAGGGCAGCTTGATTGATGGTTGCACCGTTCCGGGGAGTCCACGGACAGCATAATAATTCACTTATGAAAATTCACATCCTTGTTTTTCCAAGTCAGTTTTTTTACAATTCTAGCACAGCAGTGAACCAACATATTTCCCAATCCAACATGCCACCCAACTTTGCGTGAGCAACAACCTAGCGTGCCATCTGTAGTCTATATATTACTCATTGGCTGAAGCTACCTTAAGGCCACACCATGTGTCAGTCTGGTGAGAGGGGGATTTATCCTGATTGTTTCTGTTACATTGAGTAGTCTCATTGACTGTGTATGAAAACTGGACCAAGCGAGTGTGATGTCACCTATAGAAAATGGTTTTCAGTAGGTTCCAAATAATTACAGAAATTGTATTTAAGTGTCATAAAGTTCCAATTATTTGTTTTTTTAATTAAACTCATTGATGATATCATGTCTTATGGATGATTTCGTGTCTCGGGGCTCTTTGGATCGTTGAGATCAACCTCAGGAACCTGTTATAATTAGTTTTCCAGGTAAGTTCGACTGAAAAAAAAAACTACTAAAGAAGAACGTTCCACATTATTAAGCAGACCAACATTTTCAAGCAATATGGGAAAGAAAAAGAATCTCTTTGCAGGTGAAAAGCATGAAATACTTAAATGCCCTGCACTAGGAAAGAAAATCTTGTAAATTTTATGAACACTTAAGCTTGATCATCGTGCTATTAAGAGATTTGCGGCTGATTCAGAGCACTTGATGTACTCCTCCCTGGGGAGGTGTCCCGGGCATGTCCCACTGGGCGGAAGCCTCGGTTAAGATCCAGGACACTCTGGAGAGACTATGGCTCTCAACTGGCCTGAGAACAACTCGGGGTCCCCCCAGAGGAGCTGGAGGAAGTGGCCGGAGAGAGAGAAGTCTGGGCATCTTTGCTTAGACTGCTGCCCTCTACGATCCGGTCCAAGATGAGCAGAAGAAGATGAATGAATGAATAGTAAACAGTCAAACCCATCCAAGTTTGATGTCATGAATTAACCCTGACTCAGAAAGGTACAGCATACTTTGGTAAAGCAAGCTAGTGCTTTCCATGAAAACCTTAATAAAACCATTAAAACTCCCTTGCTAACTTGCTATAATCTTACTTTATGTAACTGCTCATTTTATTTACCATTCAGTTTAAAAGTAACTTTAAAATTGACAAACCTGAATGAGAACAGAAGCCTGAAGAGCTACATGAATAACAAACTGTAACTTTGTGAGACTGATCACCAAGAAAAGCAAAAGTTGTTCTGATTAAATAGATTAAAAACTTGGATAAGAATAAATGAGTAAACTATCAAACACCAGAAACATGAAACAAATACTGAGCTTCAGTCAGTTTGTGTAAACCATCCAAGATGCTCTGTTCGTTTTGGAGAATGATATTGAACAGACCGATTTCCAGAAGGATTTATTTTTGTTTTTTCTGTCTGAAGTATAAAGACTGACATGAAATATCACCTTGCCTTTTATAGTCCAGAAGATGAAGATATAATGTATTTCTCACTGGACGTTGATGAGTTTAACCATATATATGTGAAAAATTGAGCTATGAAACATCTGACTTTACTGAACATTAATGGTGGCATAAAAACAGATGATTCCTTTTCCAATGATACACCTTAAGAGCAGAAGTCTTTCAAAAAGAATCGTACAATTTCACAATAAAATAAAATGAAATATAATAATATAAAACATGCCAAAAAACCAAATCAAAACCAAATCAAAACATTAGTAAAATGGAACAGGATTTGTTGAGGTGGGTAGAATAACTTACAATTTTTAGGGGATACATTAAACTTAAACAAATAAAACTTGTAAATGGCAAATGGCGTCTTCTTGTATCGCACTTTTCTACCTTCCTTGAAGTCCCAAAGCGCTTTACAGCCAAAGTCCCATTCAGACAAACATTCACACACTGGTGGTGGCTCCGCTGCCGAACACTGGCGCCAACCTTCCACCAGAGGCAATTTGGGGTTAAGCGTCTTGTCCAAGGACACATCTGACAGCTGGTTTCTGTGTAATAGTGAAATTAGACAAAGGAAAATATATTAGTACAATTTTACAAACTAAACATTATACAATAAAAACATATACATACTTTCTGGTTAGGAAGTATTTTTTCAGTTCTATATTAATCCTTTCAAATTCCTCTACCTAACTAAAAGAAATATTTTTGTTTTGTCACATTTGCTATTTAAATGTTTTTAAGTTAAAGTGTCTTTGAAGATGAATTTGAACCTTTAATAATTTTGCTGGTTGAAAATACTTTGTTGCTGCCACATTCAACACACTGTTTAATCTCCAGAAAAGACTTCTTTTGAATTGTTATATCCATCTGGAATAAGATCCACAAGTCAAACTACAGTATAAAGAGTCATTCAATTCTGAACTACACACTGTAAACTCTTAATATTAATATTATTATTATAAAAAGTAATATTGTGTATGAAATTTGTATATTACACAACAATATAATAAGATATTTATAAATACATATTTGACTTTGCTCAGTAAAAACTTTGTTTTCCCCTGTTTTGTTATAAACCACATTTGGGTTATTATGATACAATATTAATGAATTACACAATAGTAAATGATTACATGAAAAAAGATACAAAAATTATGTATGTTGTAAAATGCTAAGTGATTTTAGATTTGCGTAAACAACATTCATTTGGATAAAAGCCAAACTACATATAGACATCGACAATTTTGTTTCTGTAAAAAAACTAAATTTATTGGTAATTTACTTTTTATTAAAGCTAATTGACTATTTATAGTTCATGGGATAAACTACCTAGCTGTTTATGTTTTTGCAGCGTTTTGATAAATTATCCATTCTCTTACCACACAAGTATGCGAGGTGCCTCGTTCGGTCTGCAGAAAATAATAAAACAAACTTCTCCGAGAAGATAGGAGGCGCTGTTTCAAAAATCCTTAGTCCTGAGAGCGTTGTCCTGAGAAAGTTGTCCTGAGAATGTTGTTGGGCCTCCGGGCCTGCAGATACACTCTTTTCCATGTGCGCGTGATCCGTTGCACCCTTATCCGTTAACATCTTTTTTTCTCGTCTGAGCTGGCATCTGGCTCTAAACTTTAACTCTTGATAGCTCTGATATTGCTCGCCACGTTTATTTTTTTACTGTAATGTTAGCTTGGGCTTGTGAGATGCTTACGCTAGTGGGAGAGAGTGTAAAAAAAGGAATGCTGGGAAATTAGCTGAGGCTAACTTTTGCGCCAAGGGTCCCGCCCACAACCTAGAGGCAAATTTCCAATTAGCTTCTGCTGCTCTGCAAAAATATGTGTTAAAAAATGACAGTTTTTTTTCTTTTTAATTTTGGCTAAAAATTGCATAATCATAATTAAAAGACTAAAAGGGAAACGATTTTACAAGAGAAAAATATAGTTTGAGCGGAACTTTAAACAATTATAGGGGAGTATGCTTTTATTTTTATTACTTTTTTGTTTTTTAATATGTGCTAAAATTGACTTGCCCGTGTGTTCATAGGTTGTTGGGGGGACATGTACTACAACCACAGTTCAATAAAATCCTGGTTTGAAGTAACTTTCACAAAGGTGCATTTAAACAAATCACTGCAATGAGAGCACATGGGTAACTTCCACTTCCACTGCAGTAGCTGAATTGTGGATCATTTTCTCTCTGAAACACCTCATAAAACACAATTCTATGCATTCTATGCACACGTTTCCTTCTGTCGAATGCTGACATCGAGCTTTCCTAATTTCTGAGTCATCCTTTGGACGAGGCGCAACTCACGTCAGTTATCCAGGGACAATGCAGAAGGCAGGCAGCTCCGCTAACTGTAGTGGTAGGTTCAGCTGAAGGAGAGGCACTGACATCCATACTAATGAGGCTCTATGCAGCGCAGTGACCAAGCGTATGCAAGGGAATCAGGCAGAAACAATCACCCAGCATCCACTCTACATATTGCTGCAAGGAACCCCCTCCTTTTCTCTCTGTCTCTCCACCCTTTCCATCTCAATCTTCACCACCTTGGAAACATTCCGATAAACCTAAAGCGCACTAAGCATTCAAATTAGCTCTGAGGAAAGACCACACATAGATTTAAAACTACGCCAGCTGCAAACACTGCTTGCCTGGGAGCATCAGACAGAACACCTGCTGCAACAGTCTGCTGCAAATACCTGACAATTCAAAATATTGAAATCAATTCAACAAAGCATTTTTTTTATTTCCAGTTTTCTTAAACTGATAAAACTTGTTTCAGAAATGTATGATGATCTTCTGACACCTTGTGTGGAAGCCAAGAATGGCCTACCTTGCCTTTTTTATGCCCGTTTTCTCAAGGTAATGACATCGACTGTTCTGTTATCACAAGAAAATACTGTTTTTTCTTGGGATAATGTGATAGCGCGAGATAATGAAAAGTATACTTCTTTCATTTTTCTACAATCCACAGCAAAACAAAGCAGTTTGTTAGAGAAAATATCAAACACCAGCAGCACTGATCAATTTCTAATTGATTACTTTAATCGTGGTCTAACTCAGGGGGAAATTCTGCTGATGTTCTTGGTCATCATCCACATCAGTCATTGTCATTTCAGGAACAGGTTGGCCCGGCTGCAGCTGCGCAGCCGGCTGCAGTTCAGTGATCCTGCAGTTGTTGTCAATCTCATCAGTGAACAGACGAGGGAACCAGGCCGTCAACACAGTCACAGCAGAATGATGCAAGAGAGGTGCATGCACAGTGATCATCAATGTAGATCAAATTTGCGGTGTTCTCAGGCTAACGAGAAAAACGATCTCATTAGCACAAGAAAGAAACTTGTTTTCTCGTATAAAACGGCCAAATAAATGCATTGTTTTTAATCAAATAAACTGTTTTTGTTGTAGCAAACAATGACACAGCATTTTTGTCTTTTTTTTTGGAACTATAAACTCGCAGGTAAAAGTGAAGAGGTGCAACCTGGGACACAGTATGTCAAAGATGCTTCGACATGTCAATGGCAGAGGACAGGAATTGAATCACCGACCTTCCGACAGGCAGACAGTTGCTCCTCCTGAGTCACAGTAAGAGCGTGAGCTTGCCATCTGATGATGGGCAGATGTTTTCCATGCAGGTGGCAGATTTCAGGTTAATATTAGCTCAGTCATTAACCATCAGTTAATGTTTGCCTAGGTGCTTCTGACAGTGACAAGCGAGCGGCAAAGGCAACTTCCAAGAAAAAGTCTTTGACGGGACCACAGTTCCACTGGGATGAGCTGAAATTGAGAAATATCTCAGCGTGATCCAGGCTTTGCCCTCCAGCCTCTTGTAAGCCTCGGGAAGCGTGTTGCTGCCCCCACACATGCAAGTCTACAGGACTGCACTGCTACCTCTCTGCTCTGCATTATGTAACCGTGATGTTTACAATGACTGCAGAAACACAGACAGGGATGCATAACCTCAATAGCAAAAATAAAAAAAAGTGGGATGCTTGTTCAGTTTTACAGTTTGCATCACAATTTACAACAAAAAGCACAGGGTGACCTCCTCATCAAATGATGCCCCGCGCACTGGAATGACAGACTGGATCCAAATGATTAAGGAACAGGGCTGAAGTGGCAAAGCACACACAGTGGAGGAATCGTCAAAGTCAAACGTGCTTCTGTATTACATCACACAGCACATCTCAGTCTACATGAACTAATTAGTTTACTAATAGATATTCATTTTTGTCCCGGGTTCTTTCTCGCCAGACTTTATGTTATTAAAATTCACAATGCAAATGATCATACTGTTTTTTTTTCTAGTGTTATGACAAGATTTACCCCCCAAATGCAAAGTCCCAATTATTCATGTGGCTTTTAAGTGCTACTTAAACACAACAAGCTCCACTTTATATGTATCTGGTCAGGAATAAATAATATATAGGCAGCTGACTGAAATGTAGAAATGAGGACAGTTGTCACAAACGCTAACACCGCTGCATAAATTGAACAGTGCAAACATTGTCATGCAAATCTTCTCTGCTGCAAGTATTAAGATAAAAAAGGAGAGCAATTGAGATTGGACAACCTCTCTTTAGTTGGATTCACGCATTAGAGATTAACAAAGTAGTTGGCCAGAGAGTGAAAGACCGTCAGGCAGAGCGAATGTATAACAGGCTTGATGCTGAAAGTCTAAACTTGTTATATAAAAGAACGGTAATAAAAGAACAACATCCACGCTAATGCGCAATGACAAAAGAACTGTAATTGGTAGCATAAAGATACGCATTTGTCTTTCCCTTTTTAAATTGACTGTAAGTTAGTGTTTCATTAATGCTTGGGTTTAGGAGTCTAGAGGGAGATATACTGGAAAGATAAACAAGCTCTAAACTGCCTCAAGCTAAAATAGACACAATCAACACTCCATCAAGCTACAGTTTTTGTGTGTATTTGTGTTTGTGTGTGTGTGCGCATGCATGTGTATAGGAGAAAGTTATCCTGGAATATACAGGACCTATAGCATATTTAGATTTTCTGAATTCATGATCACACAAAAGCTCTATGGATGTTTTTTGACAGTCTATTTTTCACAATGGCACTCAAACAGATTCATAAACAGAGCAACCTGCCACTGAAGATTAATTCATTCATTCAATTATTTTTCTTTCTTTCATTCATTCTTTCTCTCTTTCTTTCATTTATAGTAGTGTAACGATTCATTTTAACAACAATTCAATTCATATCATAATTTGTGGTTCCTGATCCGATTTATAGTCAATATTGGTTCATTTTGAATGATCAGAATAACTGATCTAATATTGATCCAGTACATCTTTAGTCAAATAACGGAGTATTTGGAGTTTACAAGTTGGCTTTTGGAGCTACCAAAAGTCACTTTAAGTGACGTTAGGTGCACTGTTCATTTTTCTAGCAAAAATCCCAAAAATAAAATATAAAAAGGATTACATTTTAATGTTTCCTCCTACGCAGCAAACTTCGAAGATAATTTGCTAAGGCTCATGTCAAAACCTGATGGAAATTCACGTTGATGACAAATTCGTGCAGCCAAGATGCAGATTGCTGCATTGCCGCAGGTATTTTAACTGCGTTTAAGGCTAAATGTTGTCACTGGTCGCACGTATTTAATGTTAAAGTCCCGTCAGCTGCCATGAACCAATGTGTGAGAAATGTGTTCTCTGCAGTTAAGTCATCCTTTAGGGGAGCGCAGTGAGCTTCAGACACAGCTGCACTCTGTAACCATTTGGTGTATTAACCATAACCATAATCCTAACTTTTACCTTTCCTCCGGATTAAAGAAAGAAGTTCCTCCAAGAAAGAAGTTCAGCAATGGCTGCACGTGCCAGTATTTAAAAAAAAATGATGTGCGTATAGTCACTTTAATTTGGGCTAATACTAACTAGCATGAAAGAAATATCTAATTATTGCTGTCTTCATCTTTATGATCTGTTAGTTTTAATTCCTTCACAGTAGAGTGTTTCTAAATTCTGTCAACGTAATAATCATTGTCAGCTAAAGCAGCCTGACAAGCATCTCAAAAAGTCATATGATCATACAGTACATGGTAGCGTTTTGTGAGTACTGGATGTTTGCTGTTTTAGGAAGACAAACTTTGCCTTTTTGGATGTCATTGTGTATACACACAATGACAAACTAACATACAATATAAGAAATAACAAAAATTAGACAATACCAGGAATAGGAAACACTGATATTTATCTCATTTTGAGAGGATTTTTTTTTATTGTATAAGTCGATTCAATTAACAACTTGCCTCAGACAGATCGGTCTGGTTGGATAAATTGATTTATTGATTAATCTTTACATCACTATTAATTTAATTTTTCATTTTATTATTTACATATTTATTTATATTTTTTGCCATAACAGTTTTCTCTTCATTTATCCATTGAAAGCTAAAAAAACACCAAAACAATTATTTCTACAAAATTCAAACGTAAAGGCATCAATGATTTGCATTCTGGGTTTAATACTGTTTTCTATATTCTTCCTGCTGTTGAATCGTGAAGTGATTTACAGATGACAACGTTACCACCTCTTACTTTTTTAAGTCATGATATCTCCTGGAGTTTTATAACTTTTACATTGTGTAAATGTTTGGCAGTGACTCATTCTCCAAGCTTTTTATAGCAGTCACAAACAGGATTACTCCAAAGCCTGGACAGAGTGAGATCTTCCAGTCTCCAGCTTGAGCTTCATTTTTTGCAGCAGAGCGGAAAAGGCCACAATTTTCCTTCAAAAAATTTCTTGAAGCATTTTGTTGGTCACATAGAATAAAATGTATGTCTGAGTTGACTAAGAAGATATACCTGAAGACAAAAATAATAATTAAAAACTCTTTTTCCTCTTTTGTTTTTTGGTCTTCTTGATCTGAGAGTTTTTAGATTCACCGAGCTGTGTCATTCGTACAGCATACTGCTTTGGCCCTGTTTCAACAGGAAGAGAGTTTAACGCATAAATCACAATAATGTTTCTAAAAAGGAGCAGTCACCTCTATGTGACTGCACTATGAACAAGAAAAGTGTTTGAAAATCAAATATTTGCTGGGTGATTGTGTTGTTCTAAGACTCTGTCCAGTATCAAACCATAAAAATGTCATATGTGGTGATTTAACGAAGTAAACTAATACAAATCTCTGTCTATTTTATTTAATAATTGTTTCAACATGGATTAAAAAAAGGAAAAACGTACGCATATGCTAGCCAAGTTTAAGCAACGTGGAAATACATTGTTGGTGGAAAAAACAATAATGCCAGCATGAAGAAATGTTTAGATCCAAATGTCATTTTGTTTCCTTAATACCCACAGTTTTCGCATCAGTCATGAGAATTTTAGGTTTGTCACTGTGTGTCACTGTCAGTTTGTATTATTGGATTGTCAGACATAAAAACCAGATCTACTATCTGAATGTATATTTTTTCACCAGCAGTTAATAACAGGAGAAAATTATGTCAACATGTTTGCTTTTAAATACCAAATACATCTGTAATAAACTCATACAAATTAAGAAAATTACAACCAATAATTATCTTATTATTTGTTATCTGGACTGGTTGTCCCTGAATATCATAGCAATGTCTCTGTCTTTTGGCACAAAACAAAAAGATCATTTGCACTTGGTTGGTTAAACTTTTTTTCTGTTCCAGCTGACACATAACAGTTCAGCAAATAGGCCTTTTTATAATAAAAAATTCAGCAGTTCGTTTTGGTCACAAAAATCTCTATTGACTATCCAATCCTTACAATAAAAGTTTGTGTTCATGACAGAGGAGAACATGTCAGATGTTGAAAATAATCTGTCAGTGTGATGAGTGTGAAGTGGAGATGGCATTATGGTATGGTTTACATGGGATGCCAAGTTTATATGGTACTCAGAGCTGTGACACAAAAACAAACATGGGGTCAGGTCTTGGTTTCAGTGAATGTATTCGATCATCAGCCAGAAGGCCTGATGTTAATTCTCAGAAGACTCGCTGTTAGATCTCATGTGTCTGCATGCTCACTCTCTTGCACTGAAACTAGAGATGAATGTTTTAGTTTAAAAGGTTAATGATGCCATTATCAATTTAGCCCAGCAATGAGGGGACAATTTATTCTGTAGCACACATATTGAGATGCAATTTTTTGTGCTTGTATTGCATCAGTTAAAATAACTATGTGGTATTTGTTCTTCGTTTGTCTGCATGCTGTTCTTGTTTACGGCCTGGTTCCATATTAAACAGCCTACATTACAAAAAGCATTTCTCCGTTTTCTGTTTCATTCATAAGTGGACCTGCAGGAGCAAAGCAAATTTCCAAAATGATAAATTTGCTTGAAACAACATTCTGTCTCTGAAAAAACAAATATACATGGAGTCCAAATACACTGCCATCTACTAAAACATTTAAAATGACCTGAAGTAATAAAAAAAAATTGTCTTAGCATCATTACAAAAATACCTAGTGCTTACATGCTCCAGAAATCAGAACAAATTTTCCATGTTTGCTGCGAAAACATGAGAACATAAACAGCTGTTGGTGGGCTCATCGCTGCCTTAGACACATAGGACATAATTAATCGCTGGAGAACGCAGAGTCATTAATAGCTGTGTGTTGATTAATGGTCCCCGCGGAACGTTCAGCTTAACGCGCAGATTTGTGTCGAGGGAGCGATCCCGCGATGCTGCACAGGCAAGGACTCACTGTAAGATGACACATCCAGTCAGACAGCAACACACTCTGTCGAGGGCTTACTGTAAAACACTCAGTTCTATTTCCAGCTCCTACGTGAGAAATGCATTGACAAACGCTGTGAGATGGGAAACGTTCAGAGGAAGAGGGTCCTTTACAAACTATTCGATTTGCTTCAATCTAATTCGGGTTTCGTTGTTGCGCCAAACAAGCTGCAGGTGAAGGGGAAGCAAAGGAAAAATGTGGGGGTGGGGGGCTTGTTGAGCACACTGACCTGATGCTAGAAAAGGTCACTGACTTAGCAGCACGGCAGCGTCCAAGAAGCCAGACTTTAATCACCTGCAGCCACTTTGCCGGGCCCTCTGCGTGAGATGGACTCAGAGCCGCATTACCAAGGTCATCAAATCTCTCTCAGCTGATGACATGTAGAATGTGAAGAAGCTGTCTGCTGAGAAATTAAATCACGCCATTTCAGCTCTCCATCTGAATCCTTTCTCTCTTCAAATTGAAGAAGAGGAGGAGACAATACACAAATAGATGGAACGATAGCAGATATCATAAGAAGGCAGTGGACGCTATACGAAAACCTTCCATTTGTCCCGCTCAGAGTTAGCTGGTCTGGTGGTTTGCAGCCATGAGACCATAAGAAAAAACAAAATTACTTAAATATTATTATTGAAACACAAAAGGTCTTGGAGTTTCTGGGCTTCCAACCAACCCTAGCATCTTTCCTCCAGTGCTGCACTGACATTTCTGGATCTTGAGTCATGTGGATGGCTAAAGAGCTATCAAAAGATCTACAGGAAAAGGTAACTGAACTGCACAAAACAGGAAAGCCAAAATGGGCAAACATTGTTTTTAAGGCAACTTGTTGGTTTGCGGTTTTTTTTTCCAGGGATCAAATGTTAACCCACGGTGCTTCTTTAGCTCATGCCAGGCCCTCCAGCAAATAAAAACATCATGTGCACGTTAACAAGGCAAAGATTAGAATTTCATTGGAGGTGGTCTTGGAGGCTTTATGACTTAATGTTAGCTAATTGACTTTTACAGGTCTGGAGTGTGCATTCCATTTTAGAATAAAAAGAATGAAAGCTTGCAGGAAGGGGTAGATGCATTCACGGAAATCCATTAAATGTGCCACTTCTGTAAACTCAATATTTTATGTGGGGTTGATATGTGAGAAAATTCAGCTCTCCTCATTGATCTTAGCTTCCGCATATCATTCAGGCTAGAATGACAAGTGATATGAATGAAGAGTGAAGCTGCTAAATGGTAATTACCTTCTTTTTGTCCTCTGACCTGACAAATACACAGACTCGTATTCTACACAAGTGGATTAGACATTCTGGCGTATTAATAATATAAGTGAGGAAAAAAAAACAAGAACGGAGATGGGAACATTTTTGTTCTGTTCCTTTCCCATGATGGAGGTTTTGCAACCTTCTGCAGGTTGTCATCATTCAGGCAGCCTAGTGCAACCAACACAAACGGTTCCAAACACAACATTTTCACACATTTCATTTTTGTTAATGCTATCTCTTATTTTGACAGTGAAACTAATCGCTAAGGCTAGCATTGCTGCTTCTGGTGGTGTTGAGGGCATTGGTGTGAATTAAACATGGGAACAAAATAAAAATAAAAACAGAAACACAGCTTGGTTGCCTACCTCAGACACATCACTTTTTAGTGTAGCATTATGGCTGATGGTTTCTAGCATATTTAAAATCTAAATAATTGATTGAGTGAATACATAAATAATAGAAAACACCAGAAAAAGTCCCTAAACACAAATTGAAATTAATCAGCATTCAAGTGCAGAGTTTTAGCAAGAAGTCTTGACCAAGAATCCCTAAGTAGAAGTTTTTTTTTAATAAGCTAAAAGTCTGAAAACTTTTTTGATCAAAATCACTAGTGGAGACGAAACATGAAGATTCAAGAGCTGTGGGAATAAACAAAACTCCCCACAAAAATTGTTTGCTCTTTGATAAATGTATGAAGGTGTCCAATTAATTTTTCCAGCATGACTGAACAGCATTTCACAGTCCCCTTCACTTCCACTACCTTCTCGTTTAAATGGATCCTAAAACAGCGAGGATCCCTTGAAGTTTCTGCCCACACTCTTTTGTTGGGACAGATTGGGTCTGCTGACAGGCTGCTTGTACAGAGTGTGCTTTGCATTGTCTTGATGAAAAATGTATGAATGGAGCTTAAACAAGCTGTCATTGGACAATGGATCGACTCATTCTGGACAAGTGAGAAAAAAAAGAGTTCTGCTTCTTAATGACCCTGCTTTAAAGTCCCACTCCAATCATCTTTTGATATATTTTCACAGCGATCCCAGTCGTCTTTTTATTATGATTATGTAGTTTTTAACCTAAATCAAAAAGTCTGTGTAAATTTCTGGGTCATAGACCCAATCCAAATTATTCTCCTACACCTAAATTTAGCCCTCCAAATGGAGAGTGATGAAAAAGCAGTGTCTTCAAATTCGGAGGTTGCTACCACTCGCTGACATCAGCAATATTTGGTGGTCATCTACGTTGGCGTGTAGCTGCCCGCGCTTGGAAAGTATATAACAGCATTGGTTTTATAACTTTAAAAAGTCATGCTCAAACAACTCATTTAAATGTAAACTTCTGTGCATCAGAGCACACCCACGTGAAGAAATGTGTTTGGAAGGATACAAAGTTCTAAGTCCCTACCCCTGCTCCCTAAAAAAAAAAACAATTTCGGACACTACTAAAGCTTCAAATGCCCCTACAATTAGAGGGGTAGGGAGAAGCCATAGGGGCAGGGGAAGAATTCTGATTTGGCCATAGTTTCTGGGTGGTTCATTAGAAATATGCCTCAAAGTTGTGGACAGGACTGTTTACACAGAGTAAGCCTGCCCTCACTTCCCATCACCCATCTGTTTATGCTCTCTCCCGCTAGCTAACATCCCCTCACACTCCCAACTTAACTGTGCAACAAAATGGCTAGCAATATAGAGCTATCCTGCCATACAGTTTTGAGCCAGATGCCAGCTCAGACAAGGAGGACGTACATGGATCTAGTCCTCTATAAGTGGCTGCATCAGAATGGAGCGGAGCCGGGAGCTCGTCTTGCCAATTGTAGCTTCTCCATTACAACTACAAGCTTTTTCAAATGGCATTTTTACATCTGCTCCTGATTCACAGCAATTTAAAAACTCAGAAACACAGTTCTAATCTTAATGTTCTTCGTATACGTCCTCAATCATGAGAAAAAATGTCACAAGAACATGTTAAAACACCAAAAAAACACTTTTTCTTGGAGTGGATCTTTAACTTATTTGAAGGCACGATTGATTGATCCATAAGGACAGTTTGAGTAGCAGGTATCTAAATGCAAACTTATGGATTCAGTGACTTGTGGTGCAGTTCTTTTCAGTTACACTGGGTCCTGATGTAAAAAAAAAAAAAGAGTGTGTTGGATGATGAGGTCTTCTGTGCGTATAGTATGTTGTCTAATCATTCCCAGTCGTATCCCTGACTAAGCCAGTCTTAAAAACACTCACCACGCTGGACCTGATCCAGCTGGGTTTCCTTCAGAGGATGTGCGCCAGAGTCATTACTGTTGACAGGCTGGTAGCAGATGTGACACTGACACCATAGTGAAATGCTTCAGACCGCCACAGACAGAGCTGTTTGACACCATAAACTCACAGCTACTCCTAGTTGGCTTTGGAACATCCTTCCTGATGGCTGGTCTCCTGCACCCTGCCTGCACCGATCAGACGGATACAGCGACATCCCTGCGGTCCACTAATTTGTTTTCTGATGGAGCTGCCATTAATCAGCCTTCCTACCAATAAAATTGCCATTTAATTGTAGGGATCCCAGGCCGACAAGGCCAGATGAAACTGCAGATCAATCACCTTCCCCAGGATGCAACCTTGTCCTCAGCATCTCAGATGATGAGTGCTGGATTCACAGAGAGCCAGCAGGACGCTCTTGCTCCCTCCAGAGGACTGGCGCCCTCTCAAATGTTTTTCTTTTTTTTTTTTTTATATAAAAAAAAAAAATCTGTGAGTAATGAAACTTCAATAAGCTCTGATAGTCTGGTTACTTTGATTTAGTAAAAAAAAAAAATCAGTCAGGCAGGAATGTTTTTCTGTCTTTCTTTCTTTTTTGCATTGATGACCTGCACTGTTGGGAGCAAAAACATATGTATATATATTTAAAACTGCACTCAAGAGGCATGTTCTTCTATTTTAAGCTCTATCACCCCACAACACAAGCGGTGACGACTTTGACGTGCACAGGTCACACACACACACACACACACACACACACACACAAGGCAGAAAACATGAATTAAACCCTGCAGGGGCCGTTGTTTTTGACGGAATGTGTCTGGACGCAGGTTCTTTCCAGGTAACGTAAAGTGAGTCTGGATGTGACATCATAACTTACATATCAGAATCTGGCAGACAGAAGAACAAACCATTGAAGTCAGATGGATTGACGATGCAACAATGCAGCTGATGAATCTTTTTTTTTTTTTTTTTTTACATTTTTTTCAGAGACACCCCTCTTCAATACACGATTCAAACCAAAAATGAACGCGCGCCTACCTTTGTCATGGTTGTGAAATCAGCTGCAGATGGGTGTCGGTCACACCGGAATAGTTATCCAGCTCCTACATGCCGTAAAATCACCGTCAGCCGGCTGTTTATCTGGTAAACAAGACGATCCTGAAATATTGCTGGAAATAAAAGTCTCCCGTCTGTTTTTGTGTCTATCCCTTACGTGAAGGACACAATGTTTCTGCGTGAGGCTCCTTCGCCGGTGAGCAGCGGGCTCCTCCACCGCGCAGTTCGGAGGCTGACGCCGGTGATGCCGCAGCGGCGTTCGGTCCGTCGAGACGCGGGATGAGAGGGGTGGGGTGGGGGCATCCGAGGGCCCACGACGAGGCAGCCAGCTCCGCAAATGAACTCATCCGACCCGAGAGCAAAATGTATTTTAAAAACAGGAAGAGAAAAGAACGGGCTTCTCACTCATGAAAAGGTGGTGGATGAATCATAATGCGCAGAGAGAAGACGCATGCCCTCCCTTTGGTAGGAGTGACGCTGATGTTGATTTAAACGTGAGAGGAGAGAGACTTTAAAAGGATGGAAATGTAAGTTTAGTTGATCTGTTTTTTAACACGTAAAATACAAGCCCAGATTTTGCCAGCCCCACTATGGGGTGCGAGTAGAAAACCAGGGGGAGTGAATCTTGGAGAGTTTGTGGTGTGAAATCCCTCTAACCCCCTAAAATGCATAGAAAGCCATGCTAGAGTCGTATCAGTTCATGTATATCTGTCTTCTCCTTTGGTTGATTTGAAATGTCTTGTAAGTTTTAAGTTAAATGTTTTTCCTGTCACTAGCCTCTGCATCTACCTGCCTTGGGACAGGTACAAGCAGAACAGTTGACTGTATATAGAGAACTGGACCGAGTGACCTCTTCCCCTTCAGGAATTACCTGCTAGTTCCAAGAAGCCAAAATCCCATAGACTTCTATAGAGAAATAAAGACCAATTAGCCTACTTAGTCATTCTATTTGTCAGAATAACCATTGTTGCTCTGATAATATGTTTAACATGTTCCTGTTAATCCTATTTTTTATGATATTTTTCTTTATTGCAAATTATTTAAATTATAAACTGACCAATCAAATGCCTCAATAAAAGCATGTGGTCTCAAGTCGAACATTTCCAAACATTTGATTTACAGCTACTCCCAGGCTCGCTTTCAGTAGAAGAGGTGTGGACTTCGAACAAGCTTACTCATGTTTGGTGACAAAAGTTTCCATAGAAACATTGACTCAGACCGACTCAGACTAATCATTGTCGTATGGCGCCAACAAGGCGACATCTGTATCGTGGAAAAATGGCCATTGAATTGGCGTCATTTCACTGGACCCGAAAGTGAGGCAACCAGTTTCAATGTAAAGTCAATGGTTTAGATGTGAATTGAGGTTATGCGGCGCAAATTAAGCAGCCAGCACGAGTCAAAAGTCTGGAAACAGGGCAAAAAGAGATGCAATCAAATTCAGTGGCAGGCCACTGGCCAGAGTAAAAAAATCTAAACTCTGGGGAGGTCGCAACATCAATGTCAAGCAAGCAGGGACTCAACTTTGGGCATGTGACGGTTTCCGTCACAGCGGGTAGAATACACATCTACTATGGTGGATCAGATATCCTGAACTTTCATTCCTTTTCCTAACCTGATGTATAGCTGGGTTTCCTGAACCCTTCCCGGCTGCCGTTGGGCAACAGTCTGCTTAAAACATGGTCAGAGAGAGACAGAAACACAGCGGAAGCAGTCATCATCAAGACACAGCGGGACTGAAGCTCACTATACCCAGAGAACCTCTAAATCAGGGGTGCTCGCACTACTTTGGCATGTGAGCTACCTAAAACTCATAAAATAATGTGAAGTTTTCATCTTTAACTACGGCTTTCGTAGTTCGTTGAATCTTTTTTCCTTTTTTGCGCTAAAGTACTTAACACAGATTTCTATAAATTGTAGTTAAAAACATCAGGATAATTATTTGGATTTAAATGTATGGAATGTATTTTTATAGCCATGAGTTTTTTTTTTTTTATTAATACATAGTTAACACAAATAAATGTAATCTATGAAACCTTTAATTATATTTTCTTGTTGGTTTTAAAAAGATGTTCATATAAATTTATTTTTAAAAAAATGATGTATTCATTATAATAATAATAGTAAATAATTACTATTTACTATTATTTACAAATAATAGTAAAATACAAATATATATTTAAAAAGTAAAGCAACAATACTGCGATTTGAACCAAGTTCCATCTGGATTGATCATCATACAAGCACAGGGCAAGCCGCTGTGGCCACAAACATAGGGTTGTTCTATGGAGTGTTGACTATTTGATGACTGAGTTTTACTTTTCTGTGGGTAGAGGGTTTATATATTTGTTGATTTATTTTTGATTGTCCGCGATGTACATGGAGACGTGATCGCCAATGTTTTTTAAGAGCTCTTAAAAAAAGAAAAAAAACTGATCTCTAAACATCATGTGTCTTCCATGTGTTGTAAATGAAATACAGACAAGGCTCCATGTAGTGATCAAACACATTAGCTGCTAGCTCCTCCCACACGCGAACAAGGCGGCCAGCTTTAGGAACACATTTTTGGCCACACAGCGAGGCGCGAATCGCGTTCGAATCGCTTTCTGTTGGTGATGTCACACCCACTCAGTCCAGTTCTACATATACAGCCAATGAGCAGGACACTGTTGACAGGCCTGGCCCTGGGCTGCATGGCGCCCTAGGCGAAAAACGATTTCTGCGCAGCCACCCCCCGCACACACACATTTTCCAGAACTAAAACAATGTGAATTTCCAACCAACTGAATGTAAATAAAAACAGACAAACCTCTGCTTTGAGCCTGTTTTTCTCCTCGCCAACCTATAACCACCAGGAGCAATGTGGATTTCAGTGTCGGAAACCAAACCTGCAGTATTCAAGTCAGGGGCAGCCGCTCTACTTCTGAAACTACTGCCGCCCGCTAAAACACCTGTGTTAAGAATTAGAAGTGGGTTTCTGTGGTCAAAGGTTTCTAACCTTTTCTATCGGTTGCATCGTTTTTGTCCACCATACCACATCATTTTGGTTTTAAAGATGATCACTTTGAACAGCAAAGTCGGATGATTTTCTTTGCCTCGTTTTCAGTAATTATTTATTTCATATCAGTATTGTCAGTTTCAAGTTACTTCAGGTTTATTGTGATTTTTCTTTCTTTTATTAACAGAGGGGTACAAACAATTTTGTACATTTGGGTTGAAAATGCACTGAATTAACTCAAGGCATGTTAAGATAGTGCAGTATAACAATCTGTGTGCATGCTTGAAATATTAGAATAGATCCTTTTGTTAATGAACACAAAATTAAAAAATGTAAATCAATTTATTTTAAAAAATGAAAAGTAATAAAACAACAAAAACAGGTGAACAACTGTTTTGTTTTCACATATTAGAAATTGGGTGAGATTCAGATAAGGTCATGTTCACTCCTGGTTACCCAGGAAAGAGATCTGAACTTATTTATTACAGCTTCACTTCCCGCTCTGTAATGGTATTTCTGACCACCATATAATCCCATTGAACATCACTAATGAACAGAATTTTATCCATTGAACTTATTTACACTCTGTAATAAACCCAAGTGAAGCCTCACATAAGTTTAAGTTTACAAGTGTGACAGAGGCAGTTCATGATAAAGTCTAATTCATAACGTATAATGGAGAGCTGTGATGAACATTTTCAGAGTTTTTAAGGAAATGTCAACACTGGGAGGATCAAAGTTAGCTTTTGAGTCTAGCAGCCCACGCTCCCCCTAAAACCATAATATAATAAACAGGCCTCTTACATTGCATTGCCCTTGACTGTGTTGAACCACATCATCCGGAAGTGTTTCTGACAACAAGAGAAGGATAATCATTCTCTCGTCATGTTGCCCCGCAGTGCAAGTACTAACTTTTGAGTCACACTGCGTAAAAGCCCCTTCTTCTGTGACTTAATGTAATGGAAGCTGTTTGGTTCAGTTCAAATAAACTCTGGCTTGTTTGAGTTCTCAGCTCTTCCTTTAGGCTGGTCTGAAGTCAGCCTTTTCGGGGTGGCTGAGCTTTACACCATGGCTGTTTCTTTGAACATAGACTCATATTTAAGTGACATTATCTCATTGGCTTTATTGCTGTCCTCCAAGTTAGGGCGTGCCAAGATGTTGCACTGCACCAAAGACACACAGGTTTTCGCTACCAGCAACTGAGTGAAGATAACTAATCTTCAACAAGAAGTCAAGCTGACCATAAAAGACAATCTTTCCTCCACAGAGTCATGCCCACCAGCAAGGCATTAAGCATGGCTGATTGGATAAAACCATGACTAATAACTCTGCGTCTGATTCAAGCCGGATATCTGAGGCAGAAAATGGTTGTGTCATAAACTGAGATCTCTTTTTTGTGCGGTTTGTCCTTTTCAGAAAGATTGAGAGAAGTTATCTGACGTCCCAAGGAGTTGTGTCTCAATTAGAATGGATGATTAATTAAACACTCTTATTTGTTGTGGACGAGATGAGGCCCCTATTTGATTTATACGTGTTTCTAAATTGTGAAAAACTATTTATTTTGTGGAAACCTATTAACCCTTATATTATGTTCGGGTCAAAACTGACTAATTTTCACTTAAAATGGGCCAAATTTGATCTGAAGTATAAGGGTTAAAACAGTGTTTTACAAGAAGCCCGAGTGCCTCAAACTACTCGATTAAAGAACATTTTATTCCACTAAAACAAAAATTACGCCTTGGGTGTTTTTAACACGTTCTTGTGGTATTTTTCTTATGATGAACGATGAACATGTATTGAGAAAATTAAGTTCAAAATAGCATTTTTGAGTATTTCTTTTTTCAAATCATTGTGAATCAGGAGCAGACAAAAAAAGTAGTGTGAAAAAGATTGTTTTTGTGACAGAAAAAACTCTGGACGAGCCGCAAGGTCCCTGCTTCACTCCATTCTGATGCATCTACTTGCAGACAAATAGATCCATGCACGTCGCTGTTTTCCTCGCATGAGTTGGCATCTGAATCAAAATTGTACGGCTGGATAGCTCCAATATTGGTCATTATTTCTGTTGTACCGGTGATGTTGGGTTGGGTCTATAAGCTAGTTTAAGCATTCAAACAGATGGTTAAGGGGAAGTGGGGACGGGGTTGCTCCTGCACACAACTCAGAGGCAAATTTCTAAAGAACTATTGTCGCTCTGCAGAAACTTGGTCCAAGAAAACTGTACGTTTTTGTTTTTTCTTAATTTTGGCTAAAACAGCATTAAAAAACCACTGGGGACGGTTTTAAAATAGATTAAAAGTAAATTGGAATGGGTCTTTAAGAGTTGGAATTGTGCAATCTCCTAGCACAAGACAATTAAAAAAGCACAAATTATATTTGTAACAATATATATTAAAGTGCTGCAAAGCCTAAATTTGTAAAAACTATTTAAGGAACCCTGACTTATAACCAACAAAAATAATGTTTTTTTAAAGTAGTGCGCAGTATTGGAGCAGTATGTTCCAATATTGTTGTAATCTTAAAAATGCTATTCATTTTTTGCTTGTGAGAAGGAAATAGGTGATAAATACAATTATCATTTCTAAGAAGTACATTTTAACAAAATGAAATGAAGTACAATATGGTAAGAATTAAGTAACCACTTTGTAATTTTTTGACTATTTTTTTTTCATGCATGGGCTCTGATGTTATATGTGTTTTAAGATGCGTGTAGCACAAATTTTGTATGTAAAAATTACCCCTAAGCTTTTTATGTAAAGTTTCTTTGCATTGTAACACAGCATAAATACAGCGCTTCAACAGAGGAGATACAGAATTACATACAGTATTACAGATACAGAACATGATGGAGCCAGGGTTGAAATTCCTATTAGAGCTTTCCAAGGATGGAAGCATCTGTTCGGGAGAGATGGATGACAGCCACTGACAGACCTGCCCACTGGATCCTCCAGAATAACGTCAACAAAGTACATGCTGAGGTGGGCCATAAGATAGATTACACTTCTACCCCTGCCAATAGAAGATTACCGAACTGCCAGCTGGACGGCCAGACTGACAACTACAAGCTTGGCTTAAGGACTTTGTGTAAGGCAGAAAGCAACATCATCACCTTCACAGTCTGATCCATCTCAGTGATACACAGATCTTCGCAAAGAGGGTGACAAATGTGCAATAGTGAGTGTTTTTACAGATTTCAACGGGGAAGTCAGAGATCCCGTGCAGCCTACAGTCAGTTTGCAATCGTGCTGACAGACAGGTTATTATCAGCACTTTCCTAATTGAGAGGAGCAAAAGAATAGAAAGTTTTGTGTTTTCCTAACATAAAAGGTCACAAACTGTTGTTAGCAGGAAGTTGATGTGATAATAGGAGCAGATGCACTGCTGTTTGTATACAGAATAAGGTTAGGTCAAGGAAAAGTATACTAAAAACTACCAAAGCTGCAGAGGTTGCTGTTTCCTTCACTGGATGCATCACTTCATGGCTGTAGCAACTGTAGCTACATTTGAACTGAAATGAAAAACCTTTCAAAGTTAAAATGAATCTCTTTGTGTTATTTTTCTGTAGATCTTTTGCACAATAATATGGAAGGGGATGTTGTTCTGCAGCTTGCTTCAAAAACACGAACCACTTATTGGAAAATGTCTCAAAGAAATTGAAACAACAGCAGTATCAAACTGGGATCGATATCAAAGAATGTGAATTTCTGCTCCCATGTATTAATTCATCCCTGCCTGTTCAATTTCTGTTTTTCTCTCTTCTGAACTTTTTCATGAAAGACAAAACATTTGAGGCGTTTCTTCTGCTTTCCTCCAGCAGTGTTATTCACATATCTGGCAGTGTATCTGGCGTATACAATGCATCTTTTTTTGTTGCTTCTGTTACTTAATGTGCTGTTTGGTTAGTGTGTGTTTTTGTTTTTTTTGGGGGGGATCCAGAAATCTGTGCTAATGTGTAAGAACATCACTTTTGTGCTCAGCTCTGTATTCAACACAGTTGTCAGGTTACTTCAAACGTACAGCGGCCTCTAGTGGCTGTTAAAAGAGTTGCACCATCATGTCATATAATTAAATTGAAATTTATTTGCATGCTTGTTAGGCTGAAAATAATTCATTCAGATTTGTATTTAAAATCTCTCGATGATTTACTTAACTTATTTTCTTCAGAAAACTTTCACTATTGAGGTGGTCAGTTCGTTCTTCAGATGTTTGCTTTTTTTTTCATACTACTCAGATTTTTTAAAATTAGTCGGGTGCAGATGTTGTGGCAATCTCCTGTTTCCATGCTTGTGTTCTTAAATAAATTATTCCACCTCATGCGTTATAGACTCCTTCTTTATTAATTTATTTGCAATCACTTGACTGTCCTCCACCTTTGTCATGCAGGTGCTGCATCCACTTCATGTTGCATCACCACCTAATCCCGCTCCTCATTATTGGGCATTACTGCCTCCATTTGACACACTGTGTCCTTGTCTTCCATATGTTGGCTCCTCTTTTTCTCTGTAGGTGAAACATTCACCTCCTTTTCCTCTTCCTGTCCTCTTTCCCCTTTGATTATTACATGTCACATCCCAAAGCAAAATATGCTTTTAAATCAGAGAGGATGTCTAACGAGATAACTGCTTGCATTGCAATTCTTTCCACTGATGCCAAGTCTGATATTACATTATGTACGGAGATAAGCTGGACATCCTGGCAAGCCACAACAAGTTGTACTTAAGAACAGTTTTTGAGCTGCAAAATATTAAACATGAGTTGGCAGCAAATGCCCCCAAGTGCTCACAGTCCCTTTTGACCTGTTCTAACCAGGGAGCTGCAAAGGCAGCACATGCCTGCAAGGACTTTCCTCTTCTCTTGACATACTGAGTCCTAGAAGTCACAGAAGGCTGGAAGGAATGACAGTCTTTTTGTGTTGTAATGATTTGATTGTGGTTGTTATTCACCTTTCTGAACTCCGACGAGCCAGCAGCAGAAGCAGCAAAATATTTTCCAACATCAAGTCAGACACTGTCTGCATCAGGACCTGATGTTTCCAGATGTGCACAAGAGTGCTGGATAATGTTTCTATAAAGGGTGTGTGGTGAGTTTCTCAGCTTTGGAAAAAGGTGGGACACTTGTTAAGGAAGAACACAAAGGAAACTCATTAACTCAACCAGATTTCAAATGTTCCACTCGAACAGCTTGGACCTAGGGAAGAGGTATTGACCTTTATCAGTACCTTAGAATTTAAAAGCAGGAACTGGTGCAAATGGGTTGGCTGCAGCTCACCTTTAGCTCAGTGGATTAAGTATCCATTTGCATATTAGTTTGTCAGGGGCTCAACTCCCAGTTTTGCAAGATTCTGTGTCCTTTTGCCAAGACAAAGCCTCCATTACTTTAAATTTTAGAAACCATGGTTTGCTTAGGATAAACGTGCACTAAACCTGTGAACATAAAACTGTCAATTATAAATTAATGATTTCACTGTGTTTTGCTACATTTAAGACTATTATGGGATGTCTTAAGTTCTAAATAAGGTAAACTAGTCAAATAAATAAATCCTTTTCAGCCTGTGAGTGGAAGTGTTCAGAACAAGAGAAATGGCTCATGCTGGGATTTAAACCAATCAATTTAGTTCCATTTCCTTTGAAAAATACCTCTAAAGTCCACATAAGCAAAAACAAAAAAAGTCCACATGATGCGACTGTTTTTATTTATTTATATTTGTTCTTGCACAACTGTATAGTTTCCTTGATGGTCAGATTAAACAGCCTAAAGAATTTAAAAAAAAAGAAAAAGATTTGCTTTATTAAAAACTACAATCCCTATGGCTGAACTTTGAATTTTCTGCGTTGGTTTGAATGCATTTGATAAATAATTGAACAGATTTTTAAATAAAGACATTAATCTTTTTTTGCCTTTGCAGAAAAATGTGTTAAGTCTGATAACAGTTTCTTTGAAAGGCATAAAAAACGTGACAGAAAGTGTGAAATGATGGCAATTGTGTTGCCTTTGTCTCTGGCCTCGCTGCGTGCACGCTCAGTTTACACACACACACAGCGACACACACCAGTGAGGAGTGTGTGATATATATGTAGAGGGGAGAAAAAGGCTTTCCATCATCAGCTGCCAAACTCCTTGTGAGATCAGATCGGTTTGTTCTATGAGACACTGTTGGTTTAACGTGACAATTTCCATATAAAGAGTCTGAAAAACAGTCTTAGAATACTCAGAAGGATTGTCTGCCATGTATATATTTGTGTTCTGGAAAGTGAGTGTGTAAAGCTTTCTCTGCTCATGTTCTTCATACCCACAGCTCTGTAGATAATAGTTCTATGCGTTATGTTTGAGACCAGTGAACTTGTCATGTTCAAGAAACTGGTCTGAGAAGATTCCAGTTTTATGACATGGCGCCTTGTCCTGCTGGAAGTAACCATCAGAAGATGGGGACACTGTGATCATAAAGGTCAGCAATATTACTCAGGTAATGTGTGGCGTTGGAACCATGCTCAGGGGACCCAAAGTGTGCCATGAAAATACTCCACACACCATTACACCACCACCACCAGCCTGAACCGTTGACATGAGGCAGGATGGATCCATGCTTTCATGCTGTTGATGCCAAATTCTGACCCAGCTTTCCAAATTTTGCAGCAGAAATGGAGACTCATCAGACCAGACAACATTTTTATAATCTACCATTGTCCAACTTGGAGTCTTGATTTTCTTGTAAAGTGTAGCCTCAGTTTTCTGTTTTTAGTTGACAGGAGTGGAACCAGGTGTGGTCTTCTTCTGCTGTAGTCCATCTGTCTCAAGGTTCAACACATTGTGTGTTCAGAGACTCTCTTCTGCATCTCTGAATATGGGGACGTTATTTTTAAATGAAGCTAAGATTCAGCCCCTCTTAAATCCATAGGAATACTCTCAAGCCTCAAATACATTTTTACGTTCTTGAAAATCAGAAGTGCTTTCTAAATGTTTTAATTTCAGTCCAAAGTTTGATTTTATTTTTCCTTGAGCTAAAACACATTTTATTCAAGTTATCTCATCTGTAATGTCATGTTGCACAGATCAACAATAGTAGTTAGACACTTATAGAGGAACTCATATTATTTTAGGATCTAATTGCAACTTTTTTCAGTTTTGGATAAAATTCCCTTGAGATTAATTTGACTCCACAGTTACACAAATATTTGTTGTGTTTTTTACTTTTGCAACAAATGCAGAGTCGCCATGTATTTAGACTTCACACAAAGTCTCCAAAAGTTAACACTATGGACATATTACAGAATGTCCAAAAAACAAAGAACACATTTAACTCACAAACTGTAATGAACTTGAAATGTGTGAAAAAAATATATGTGTGGAGATGTTGTGTAAGTTCAAACAAGAGAAAAATGTCTCTTTAATTAAAACAACTTTTTTTTCTACAGGCAACCAAACAGCTAAAAGTGTAGGAATGAATGGAAATGAATAAATTCTGTCAGTGCGCACAAACCTATTTATTGATTTTTTTTTTTTTTTGTCTTTTGGGTTATTTGAACTCACTGGAATGATTTTTGATTTGGCGTTTGAAGGGAAAATAATAGATTTTTATACATCGGATTAATTCACAAGACCTAAAATAAGAAAAGCAAGGCAGTTTGAACAATTAAACCTACTGAACATGTAAACATGAAAATTCTGTAAACATAACTGTACTCTTGCTATAGAAGAGCCTCAGAGGGATTCTTTGCCTTTCCTAAATCTGCATTTAACCCTCATATTCTTGCAGTAAAATTGGAGAAAATTGGATCATTTTAAAGACAAGTTTCTGAAACTTGTAAAAAAGTTTTGTTAATTAAAAATGCAGAATAATAAAACACTTAAAAGACAAAGGATAAAATGCTATATTAACACACCAATAAATCAGGACACCAGATATATGCATTTACTCCTCTCGAAAAGCCTAGTAAAATATATATTCCAAAGTGTAAAGCTAAACACCATTAGTTAGTTGAATTTTGTTGTTAATAGCCTCACTTTTTGTTTCATTCTAAAAGTAAAATCCAGAAATGGTGAGCAGTGCTGCGCAGAACCGTGCAGTTCCTGCAGAGGATTTGATAAATTGCAGTCTGCACCTAGCCCCCAAGACATAACAGCAATTATCAGTCTCAGTGGGGGAAACCTATTTGTGGAACACCCTCTTAAAAGAAGAGTGGGGACTTAGTGTGGCACAATGTTCTTCCTGGTTCCTGAGTGGACAGTTTTTGCAAGCACGTGTCACCGCTAGCTGTGAAACAACAGAGCCAACTAACTATAGCTGTGGAAAGGTGGTGACGTCGCAGTCACCATACAGCACAGGCTCGAGGATGTTTTCACACCCCTGCAGAGAGAATTCAGTCCCACTGTGCATCCCTGCATCTTTATTTTAGTGACTCCACAGATATGCGCAAAGCTGCCCACGGCTCTGACAAGCATGAATGCCAACTTTTGTTCTGCCTTGATCTTATAAAACAGGTCATCTTTTGAGAAAGATCCAAAAACCACAATAAAGAAACAAACTTTAATGAATGTGTTAACTAATAACTGGGATTATTAGTTAAAAACATTAATTGACCAGTTTTTAGGTTTTAGTTTCATGCTCTGCATTTTTTTGAACATTCTTAAGAACCATTAATGAGATTCATTTCATCTTCACTTCTTTGGTTTTTGTCATCAGGTATCACTTTGAGTACTTCTTTTAAAGTTGTGCTTCTAATCAGCAAACCAGATATCTCAAATGAATAAACTCTGATCTTTCAGTTTATTGTAATGTTTTTTTTTTCCTTTGAAATGGTTTTGTGTGCAGAATATCTGAGGTTACTGGAGTAAAATTATTATAATGTCATAGTTTTTTTTTACTGTTGTGGTACTGGTACTGGTGTGTATAGTCGTTTTTTAATTTTGGAAATCTTTATTGACTTAGGTCGGTGATGTTGCAAGTCAAACATTAGATTTTTGTCTTTTAAAAAAAGACAGCTGAAATATGGAGAGAATATAGTATCACCCCGATTTGTGCTTGCGTAATTCCTGCTTTGTAACTCATTAATACATTTTGTGCATAAGTACATACTGATACTTTTACATTTTTATTGAATGCTGGGTCAACAGTTTTTCTTGTCAGCCGCTTTGAACTTAGATTGGGAAAACATCCTGTGAAACTTGACATTTTCCCACTTTCCACTTTCTTAAAGAGATATGCCTGCTAATTAATACAAAAAAGTCTAAAAAAAAAACTATTCCTTTAAAAATAAAAATATTTTCCAGAACTGATTGCTTCCTCTCTGCACCACCTCCCCTGGCAGCGCCTTCGACATGGGGCTCTTTCCCAAGCACTGGTGACCAGTCACAGTGAGGGCAGGTGCTGCTGGACCCTCCTAAATAGCCTAACCCTCCCAGCATTCTAGCAGTATTTAAACGCAGCAATTACTCACAAATCTTGGAGACGTGAAAAGAGCCTTTTACATTTTAACATTAGATTTGTTCGTAAATGTGGTTTTGTGTATTTTTTGTATTGTGCGGTTTACGCGTAATAAGATTTGTGTGTGTAGTTAGTGTCAAGCTTTTGTAATTTTAAGTCATTCATGTGTAAATTGTATTTTTTGTATTTTGCAATTTTTGTACTTATGCCCAAAATGTATTGAATGAGTTATAAATCAAGAATGACACACAAATAGGGGTGATACTATACTCTCTCCATACTGAAAGCTCTGTGTCTGTTGTGGCTTAATGGGCAGATTGTTCAGACTGAGCAGTGGATCCCAGCGCATGTTAATCCGACTGTGGCGAGAGGTTTTTTTGGCTGTGGAAAAAGAGATATGTGCCTCCATGACCAGATAGTCAGATAACGGCTGGCAATCTCACAAAGAAAGCTGCTCTGAGCTTAATACTTGAAAAACTTGCTGTTTAGAACTGGAAAAACTAAACAAAATTTAAAATATCTGTTATGAAGTTGAAATAAAACAAGTTTTCATGGCTATTAAGAGAATAAGAAAATTGAAAAGTCCTGCAAAATGAAAAAAAAGTCATAGAAGGAAAAAAAATTCTTATTTGGAAAAAAAACTTCACTTTTTTGTGAATAAACATGTGCAAATGTGAGCATGTAAACTCAGTTTTTCAAATTTTGTTGAAAACCAAAAAATAACAATAAAATAAATCCTGCTTTTCTTTCCTTGCTCAGTGCACATTTGTAAACTATCATTGACTTTCACATCAGTTACAGCCAGGAAAGCCTTTATTTTTGCTGAATTTAATTGTTTGTGGGGTGGTTGAGTATTTATTATAATACGCTACTCAAATAATAAAGGGAACACCTAAACAACTTAATGGTTTTCCAAGTTAATCACACTTCTGTGTAATCAAACTTTCCAATTAGGAAGCAACACTGACTGACAATCAACTTCACATGTTTTTCTGCAGTGGAATAGACAAAAGAGAGCAGGCGATTAGCCAGACACCTCCAATAAGTGGTTCTGGAAGTGGTGACCACAGACAACTTGTCTGTCCTTCTGTTTTCTGGCTGATATTTTGGTAACTTGAATGCTGACAGTGATGCCACTCCAGTGATACCATGGAGAACTTTCTGCTGTCTGCAACATCGTCCAGTGTGACCGGTTTGAGTTGTTAAGACAGTGGTGAGGTGAGCTGTAGGGGTGACGGAGGAGTTCAAGGTGGAGGTGGGATTACATCAGGGAACAGTTCTGAGCCCCTTCCTGTTTGCAGTGTTGATGGTCCTGCTGACAGATGAGGTTAGACAGGAAGCACCATGGACTATGATGTCTGCAGATGATATTGTGATTTGTAGCGAGAGCAGCGAACAGGTGGAAGAGAAGCTGGTGGAGGTTTGCCCTGGAAAGGAGAGGAATGGTTAGCTGCAACAAGACGGAGTACATGTGTGTTTGAATGAGAAGGACCCAAGTGGAAGAATGACGTTACAGGGAGGCGAGATAAAGAAGGCGGAGGATTTGAAGTATCTACGATCAACAGTCCAGAGAAATAGAGAGTGGTAAAAATGTGAAGTGCAGGGAGGTTGAAATAGATGGAGAAAAGTGTCATGTGTCATAGAAGAGTTTTAACTCATATAAAAGGAAAGTTGTAGAAAACTGTGGTGAGACCAGCCGTGTTGTTTGCCCAGAGACAGTTACACTGAGGAACAGACAGGAAACAGAGCTGGAGGTAGAATAGAGCTTTTCTTTGGAACTTTTTTTAAATACACAATATTTTTTGTTGTTATTTGTTTTTTGATTTTCTGCCAATTATTATTTACCAAGCACAATCAATTCCTGATATTTTTTTCTGTTAGGGTTTGAAGCAAAGACAGTCTGCAACGCACAGAGGCAGTGTGATGTCAGGTGCAGCTGACAAGAGGACATTAAGTGGGCGAGTGGCATTTCATTATACAACCAATGTATGATAATCAATGAAGTGAAGGAAAGAATGAATTTGGAGATAGAAAAAAGAAAAGGGAAGCTGGCATGTTTGATAGAATTATAAAAGTAGATATACTGGGAACAAAAGATGCTAGATCTGATGGGTGACAACAAAAAGAAACAGAGAAAATATGAGAAAGAGTACAAACTGAGAAAACTGTTACACTAAGCTCTATGGGCACCGGCTTAAAAAGCCATAGAGACCACATGATAAGAGAAAAAACTAAAGTGCTCATACAGCTCCTCTCTGCACCATCATCTCGGTCTCAATTAACTATGAAGCACATCAAAGAAGAGGGTATTTTAATGCTAATTACAAAATGTACTCTAAATAAAAACAGATTGCCTTTTGTTTTTCCAAACCCGTTTTCTTCCCTGAGCTCGGCTTAAATGCTCCACAGAGATAGAAAATATAAAACTCATAACCAGAGTTGTAATTTGGGCTCAGCTCATCTATTAGTCTTTTTTTTTAAGCTGTGTAGTTTGGCCCCATCCAGGCATCGCTGGCAGATGGCTTGTACAGTGTAGCAAAGCTACAACATGGATTGCCTGAATTCATGCTCTGAAAGAGTAGAGAAAACAGGAAGTGCTGAAACAAACTCCTTTCATATTAGCTGAGCTCCATTTCTTTCCGTGTGGAGGCAATCAGTGATTTTGAATCTGTGACACAGAGCCAGACATGATTCGTGAGTCATTCTCATAAACACAACAGACTAAGCCATGCTGTGTGGAGCATTAACTCCACCAGAGAACTGGCTTTAACCATTGAGAGTACTGTGGAAAGTTGGTTACAGACAATAGCAGTCTGTTCTGGCCAACAGCTATTTCCTTGCAGTGTGTGCTCTGATGTGCACCAGAATAATGAACATGTGCCACATAAGTACAGGAAGAATACAGGGTCAACTAGATCATGAGCTCATAGTTAAAGGGCTTTACTGTTCCAATTTATCCTGCTCATTTGGATCTGCCCCCACAGGTCTGTATTTTAATTGTAATGTTTCCTATTTTAAATGAATAGGCAAAAAAAAAAAACTTTTCTCATTATGTGGCACAATACTATATAGTGAAATAATCAAAGCAAACCCAAAAATCACTATAATACAAAACAAAAATAGATCCATATGAAAATGATCATTTTATAGAAATGTATCTGTGTTTAATTGCATATTTTTAAAATACAAAGGGTGTTAAAAGCTGTTGTATCTCAGGCATTCTAAAAGAATAAAACACAAGTGATTTTCATGGTAAGTTTAAGCATCCAGACAATGCTTAAAGGCTAACTCCAGTGAGATTAATTATTCAATTGTTTCTTTTCTTTGTCCTGCAATGTGACTAAAACATACACTGTATCCATTTAAAATGTGTCTACGTTTTTTTATATTTAGATTAATTCTCAGATAAATATTCTCCAAACACATTGGAACCAGAACAAAAATTTACCTTAGTCCACTTGTCCATGGAATCTCAGGCCTTGTGGTGTTCTTGCGCCATCTGGTGGACAAAAATACAAAGGCGTATATAATGTCTGTATATAATAATAAATTTAGAATATGTTACCTAAAAGAATGTTGCATAGCATGACAAATGAGTGTTTGTATTTAGTACTAGTGTTATTTTCAATTCCTATGACTAATTTTGCCCACAAAATGCTTAAGTGTAAACATAAAATGCTCATTTGTGCCCACAAAATACTAATTTGTTACCACAAAATACTAATTTGTTACAAAAAAGCAAATTTGTTAAGACAAAATGTTAATTGTGCCCACAAAATGCTAATTTAAGTGCACAAAGGGCTTATTTGAGATAACTTTTTTTCTGAATGTCATGTCCAAGGCTCTGTATTTAAAGGTAAAATTGTGTATCTAAAATTGTGTTTATCTAAAAATGTTGTAATGTGTGACAAATGAGACAAAGATATTTCATTTTTTGATGAATTGTAGGCTTTTGACATCATCTGTTAAACAATTATTATTTATTTGTTCATGTCAGTAACTTACATATTTTTTTGTTTTTTTTATCCATAGTAATTTTATAAACAATATCTAGAAAAAAAATAATTTAAGAATTGTTATTTCTAATTATTTAACTCTGTGAAATGTGCTTATGGTTGTGTTTTTATTTTTCTAAACTTAAATTAAAAACTTGTGTTCGTTCTGGTCTGAGTGGGTGGGAGGTCCTTGGACCCCTGGTGGGCGTGGTGACCCAGTGCAGGGGCGGGGCCGTCACGGGGTCATAGCTGAGCGTGTTTTGTCTTTTGTGGTAAGCAGAAGAGTGAAGTCCGATCAGACAGCGGCGTCTCTTCCCTCTTCCCCGGATCCTTTTAAAACTCCCTCCCGAACCTCTCCCCTTCTACCCTTGCCACCCTACCCACCCCCAGAGTACACCTCAAAGGACAGTTCCGGTAAGACTTCCAGGGACACGTTTGGATTTTTTCCACCCCTTCTCAACATCTTTTTTTTCCTCATCAGAGTGAAGGGCAGGGAAAACTCAATGCAGTCCGTAGGCCGCGGGGTCCACCTATTTCCTGGATCAGGCGACGCGAGTGCTAGCGTAACGAATGGAAAATTACTGAACTGTAGTCAACTCCCGACGAGTAATTCTTTATTTCGTGGTTTTTATTGTTCTGACAGAATTGGAGATTATATTTTTTCTTTTAAATATGTTTTTGTTTAACACGAGAAGGATTTGGGGAAGTGAACGTGAAATGGTTTAGCCGCTAACTCGGCGTCCAGATCATGTTTGTGTACCTAGTCATGATGCTCGCAATGTTTGTGTCAAAATGTTTTCGGATTTTTACAACTATTGGTTCATGCACATTAGTAAGTTATCGTAATATATCGTGTCGGTTGTAATTTGCATGCATGTATTGAAAGAAAGCTGGAAGTTATGGCAGTTTGTCCGTATCAGGAAATAGACGCAGCCCCAGGGAGACAGTGGATCATTGTGCCGAAGTGAATGGGTGAACTCCAGCCAATCTAATGCGAATTACTGGACTTGAAGCCGCTCATTCTTTAGACGTGGCAAACCAACATTAGTGCAGTGCAGGAGAAAGCTCACCAACGACACGGTTACCGCCTGCATCACTTCATCGATCTGCTCTGACAGGAGCAGATCCTAGTAAACAAGGGTTCACACTGAGAGGTTTTCACAGTTTCTAGTAACTGCGTGATTCTGACGTTTAACCTCTATTTTTGCAGACTTTCAGCCAGAAGCCAAAACCTAATTTTGTTGGCCAGTAAGCAGTCTGGATTGAGCAACAGGGATGGACTCCAGTCTAGTTGAAGGAGGACTTAATGTCACTTTAACCATCAGGCTGCTCATGCATGGAAAGGTGAGTGTTGGAGCAGCTGCTCTTCAAGCATCACCTGACATCAGTTTATTTCCTCTAAAAAACGCAAAGTTGGACAAAGATGTGCCCATTCTTGTATTAAAGACATGTTTTGAAAATAAATGATGAGCTAGAGATAATTGTGTAGTCACAAATCCCAAAATGCCACAGCACAGGAACTTTAATCCAGGTTTTTCAGCAAATTTTGCAGGTGATGTGCGGCAGCATTTGTAATCGGGAGGCAGCGGTTTTGACACATGGCTGTGGCGGTGTTAAGAAAAAGCTAAAATCTTAAGGCGGACCGGACAGTTTTCCTCTATAAATTGAAATTGATCAGTGGCCGTCCGGGCACGTTTTGAGGTCGTGACAGGCGAAATCATTACGAAATCAGGTGACACCTGGGCGGCCAAAAGGCGGATCGGTCTGACTGGACGGCCGGCCGGCCATATTAAGTGCCACCGATTCATCCCCATCGCACGGTGGCAGCTGTATTTGTGACCATAGTATTAGCATGAGTTGTTAAAAATTAACTTGACCATGGCTCCATGAGCCCAACTTTATTTCAACTGAGTGCACAGCAAGGATAATTTAGCAGTGGATGAAAAGATTCTGTTACTCACTACGTTCATAATCTCACTATTCAGCTTCTGTTTTCTTAAGTAAAGCTGTTTACACTAATGGCACCAGCTTGACTAAAAGTAGCCCACACTTCTAAAAAATTCACATGTTTCTGATGCTGCCCTCAGTAGCATGCTTTTAGAAAAACAAATGCACAGTGGTTGCAGAGCCATGTTCATTAGTGCTTACTTTCTTCCATATGTTACAGCATTCCTACTCTGCACATGACAAACTGAGTTCGTAATCCCAGCACTCCATAGCAGCTGTTTATTAAAATAACTACTTACTTGAAGCTAAGTAGTTCACACTTGGGTTCATTGTCCAAAATTTCAGCAGCACAACAAAAACCTTTTTTTTTTTTTACTTATAGTGGAATACTTAGTTCAATGAAGGATTGAGGGACACTGGGCTCAACGGCCATGTCCCTTTTTCTGTAAGAAGGGAGGAACAGGTGGTCCTGACAGAAGGGCCGCGAGAAGTTGGGACTCCTACGCGAGCAGTCAGGCGTTACTCCAGTTCACTGTGGCGCTCCGCTGATGCTTGCATGAGATTATTGAAAAGTGTTGCGTTATCTCTATCCTGAAATCAATCTTGCTTTTGATTTTTATATATTCTTTATTCATCTTGTAGTGCAGATGAACAGCCTGCATTGTACCAAAATACCCAAATATTTGTTTGTTTTTTTTTAGAGACCCACTCTGATGAAAATAGAATTTTTGGTGTTTTTAACATTTTTCTTTTTGATGATGGAGGCATACATAAAGAAAATAAACACAAAATTGCATTTCTTAATATTCCCTTTTTCAAGTTATTGTGAATCAGGAGCAGACAAAAAAATGCCAATAGAAAAATCTGAAAAATCTGAAAAAAGCTTCAATCAACAGCCCTCAAACTCCCTGCTCCACATCTGACTCAAAACTATGGCTGGATAGCTTCAATATTGCTCGCCATTGTTGTTGCACTGCTAAGGTTAGACTGGGGTAGTGAGGAGCTGTGAGCTAGTGGGTAGCTATAAGCAGATGGATAACGGGAAGTAGGGGCTGGCTTGCTCCGCACCACAAGTCCCTACCACAACTCAGAGGTGACTTACTAATAAACTCCTGCCGCTTTAAGAAAACAACTAGAAAGCAACAGGTTTTTGATTTTAGCTAAAAACGTAAACATAAACATAAAAAAGACCACTGGAATGCATCCAACATAGCTGAAAAGATGATTGGAGTGGAACTTTAAACTAAATCTCTGTTACATTGGACACTCTTTAAATCAAACTAAAAATGGTTTGATTGGCACACAAAAGTAGATCAAAACTTAGGTTGTATTTCAACCTGCAAAAGTAGGTCAGTAGTTCTTTGTCCGGTCATGTAACATTTGCACACACATCATCTGCTTTTAATATTGAGATTTTAGGATCAAAACTGTCGGAAAATAATAAAAGTGCAGCAAACAGTGAGGTTTTTAGAAGTCCAGGGAGCACTTTGTCAGTTTTACTTTTAGTCGCACTGATCCCAGATGAGGTCAAACTAAAGAAAATTGGTTTACTCACCCGCTCCATGTAAACATGAATAGCAGTAACCAGATTTTTAATGTGCTTGTGAACATGTTTCCTGCTTTAATTTTAATTTAATGTTAATTTGGTTCCTTAAATGTAAAGCAGCTCATTCTAAGTGATCCATATCCTGTGTTAATTTTCACTTTCTCCCCTTTCTTTAGGAGGTGGGGAGCATCATTGGCAAAGTAAGAATTATGATTTTTCTCTCTGCTGCCACATCAATTACGATACCTGTATCGTATGTTTTGTAACTGTTGTACATTTCTGCTTCCTTTAAAGAAAGGGGAATCAGTGAAGAAGATGAGAGAGGAGGTGAGCTTTATTTTTTCTCTCCAAAATCTGAGAAAATAAGTAGAAACCTGTAGAGTCATCTCAGTTGATTCACACTTAATCTGATAAAAGAAAAGCACTGAAATGTCTCTTTTTCATTCCCTTGTCTGTGCAGAGTGGTGCTCGCATAAACATCTCAGAGGGGAACTGTCCTGAAAGGATTATAACCCTCGCCGGACCCACTACTTCAATCTTTAAAGCGTTCTCCATGATCATTGAGAAGCTAGAAGAGGTTAGATTCACTGCATCGTTAAGAAATGCGTGCAGCAATAGAACAAACATTCAAACATTTTTCTAACCACCGTTGTTTGACCCTTTCGTCTGCAGGACATCAGCAACTCAATGACCAATAGTACGGCCACCAGCAAACCTCCAGTCACCATGCGCCTTGTTGTGCCTGCCAGTCAGTGCGGCTCACTCATTGGCAAAGGTGGCTGTAAGATCAAAGAAATCCGGGAGGTTAGTTGTTGCTAGTCTTTCATGCAGTGTTTTTATAGAGTTATTGTCTTTCAGGCCTCATTGCTGAGTATGCCTGTGCGTGTCTCTAGTCAGCAGGAGCTCAGGTACAAGTAGCAGGGGACATGCTACCTAACTCAACAGAGCGTGCCATTACCGTTGCAGGGACCCCCCTGTCCATTATTGAGTGTGTCAAGCAGATCTGCATTGTTATGCTTGAGGTATGAATAGCATTTATGAAATAGTTTTTTTTTCAATTTTGTTATGCATTACTATCAAGTTTGTTCATTTTTCTTAAATTTCTCTTTCATTAAGTCACCACCCAAAGGAGTGACCATCCCTTACAGACCCAAACCCTCAGGCTCTCCTGTCATCTTTGCAGGTGGTCAGGTGAAGAACATTTTTGTTTTTTTAAAGAAATAAATGCTCAGAAGAAGACCTAAGTAGTGGGTGTTCTATTAATAGTGCTTCTAGCTTTGTTCTTGCTCTGCTAGAACAGCGGACAGGAAACAGGTGCTCACTTCTAAGTGCTGTTCTCACCTTGCAGGCCTATGCTGTCCAAGGCCAGCATGCCATTCCACAGCCTGATGTAAGTGAAGGGCCCTCTGTAAGTGATCCAATACATATCTAAGTTCAGTCCTGGGAAGCCATGCCACCCTCTTACTTCATCCCTCTTCTACCCACCACCACCCTCTGGAGCTTTGTTGATGTATTTTTTGTCAAGTTGACAAGAAATACATTCTGCCACATATACTTCAACATCCCTGTTAAGGATTTGACTAGTACATTTTGAAAGTGCCAAACAAAATAAAATGTTTTTAATCTTACACCAAAATACTAACAAAAGAAAATAAAATAGAAATGGCGTAGCTTTAGCTTCAGTGTTAATCTTAATATGTTGCATATGGATGCCACTCTTCTCCACGTCAGAATCAGACGAATCAAACTTACTGTGTAAACAGTCAAAAAGTTACGGTATGTCAAAGAGCTTGTTTTTTAGGTGTCGCTAGCGACATCTTTGGTGTTAAATGGTTAAAGAGGCTCTAGAAAAAAAAGTAGCTGCCCCTTCCAGATGAACTCAGCTAACCAGGGTTCAAATAAAGCCTTTGTGTTTGATGTTCCGGACCGCAAGTCGCTCCAGAGTATAAGTTGTAGCAGCTGAAAAATGCATAATCAAGAAGACAACATCTTTTAGAAGTCGCTCAAGAGTATAAGTTGCACTTTTGGGAGTAAAAGGTGCTTCTGAACAAGTTCGCCAAGTCTGGTGTAATGCTGGGTTCACACCAAATGCAACGCACTCGTCAAATTCGTGTCCGACGGCTCTTGTGACGCGCATCAAATCTGATGCTTGTCCAAACATATGTAATAAACTAAATGCTTCCATCACGTGTGGTAGAAGCTACCGTCAAAAGTTTTTAGTCTCATTGCTACATGGAAAAATAACAAAGTTCAGGGGGAGAACGATCAGATTCTCCTTCGATTGTTTTGGCCTCCACCTACGGGTCAGACTAAGCGGTGATGCTGTCAGTAACAAATACATTCACACATCTACAGTGCCCTCTTGTGGTGGTTTTTAGGAAAATGGGAACATATGAGCTGATTTAATTTTTCAAAATCACATATATGTGGCACCCCACACCAAACTACGCAATAAACCATACTCTAAAAAATGAAGAGCCAAGAATTCTCAAGGTGTTTGTCTATTTGGTGCTACCGTTTCAAAGTCTGTGTTTTGAGCTTTGTTGCTTGCCATAGTAGTACTTACTGCTAGTGACTGCTATTTCATCTTTGCATAGCCTCAATTCAATGCAAATTTTTGCTAAAGGCAATTCACAAAAAATATTAGTTTTTATAATTTCATTTTTATTATGAGTTTACTGTTAAGCATCTTTTGCATGTCAGCAAGTTCAGTTGCATACCGGTAATGTCTTTGTTGTTGTGGACTTGACTGCATGGTTAAACTGTTTTTCATTAAATTGTATTTAGGTTTTTTTTTTTTTTTTTAATCGGCCTGAAGTTTACTCTTCTTTGTATACAGCTTTAGATCAAACCTCTATGCTTTTATTCCCAAATGAGCTAACTCTGCAGTCTGTATTTGAGTCAAACAACTAGGTCATGCTTTTGTTCTCAGAGAAATCCATCTTTCCTAATCTACTGAATTTTCCAATCTTAATCTGCCCATTTAAATTGCAAAGGAATAACCAAATACCCTGGATTAGTTCAATTTCTCAACAGCTTTGCTGCATGTCAAGCAGGTGATGCTCACACAGTGAAATTGTATGTTTCGCAATAGCCCACAGCTAAAGGGAAATAAACGTTTTCTTTACTCAGCATTTAAGCCTGAATCAGGACTTCTTTGATCCATTTCATAATTTCTGCTCATAATCACAGGCAAAATGGGGATTCAAACATTTTAGCCAGTGTTTGTTTTCCTTTATTTTTGTCTAACTTGTTTGTATCTGTCTTTGTTCTGTGTGTCCTTCCTTTCATTGTTTTAACAGCTCACCAAACTCCACCAGCTGGCCATGCAGCAAAGCCCCTTCCCCATCGCACACAGCAACCAGGGCTTCCAGGGTATGTGAGCTTGCTGAAACGAGGAATGCGATTGTTCTATTTTTGTGTTATCCACTCTCATGAGGTTTCTTTTCAATCCTTAAGCTGGGATGGATGCCTCTGCACAAACTGGCTCTCACGAGCTGACCATTCCAAACGATGTGAGGCACTTTTTTTTTTTTTTTTTACACTTTTATGTGTAAAAACCTAATTTCCTCAGTAATCAGCTTCTTTCCTTGTTTTCTCAGCTCATCGGCTGCATCATTGGTCGTCAGGGTGCAAAGATCAATGAGATCCGTCAGATGTCCGGCGCTCAGATCAAGATTGCAAACCCAGTCGAAGGCTCAACTGACAGACAGGTCACCATCACCGGCTCCCACGCCAGTATCAGCTTGGCCGAGTACCTGATCAATGCCCGGTAAGAAAAGCCACTCCAGCGTGTCTGTTTGAAAGAGGCCTGGCAGTTTGCTGCTGCAGTCGAGCTTTTTCTTTGCTTTAGTGGGAGCGTCTGACATTTCTCTGCTTAGACTTGAAAGCTATTTATTCCAGTAGTTTTGGGAGAAAAAAAATCTGATGGAGGACAATCTACATTGACTGTATTAGAAAACTGGACTGAGTGACCTCCCTCCCCTTGCGTTTCAATAGGAAAGTTCCAAATCTCAGACTTCTACTGAGAAACGAAACAGCTACTACTCAGTCATTATGTGTCAGAGTAACCATTCGTACTGCTACATTTTTAAAATGTTCTTGCTAATCCTTTTTTTTACATGATAATTTTTAATTGCAAGTTAATAACGTTATATACAGCCCATCAAACATCTCAATAAAAGCCTGTGGTCTCACTTTGAAGGTTTGAAAACATTTGATTGACAGATTCTCCTGAGCCCGCTTTCAAGTGGTAGGAATGCAGGCTTCCAACAAGCTCACTCATGATTGGCGACAGTAGTTGCCACATAAACAGTGAGTCAGACCGACTAATAAAATCACGTACTTACTGACGTTGTCTGGCTCTAACATGGCGGCGTGTGTATCGCAAAAAATAGCGACTTAATTTAGTTAGAGCAGGAAGCAAGCCATTTTCTGTGGGTGAAGTCACATTCACCCAGTCCGGTTCTCATATACAGTCAATGCATTAAGAAAGTTGAACTCAAAATTGCATTTCTGTGAATCAGGAGCAGAAAAAATGTTCTTTGGAAAGTATTCACTTATATGTGACATAGAAAATATGCTGGGTGCGACACAAGCTCCCAGCTCTGAGCTCTCGGCAATGGGAAGGGGAAGGGGGACGGGGTTGCTCCGTGCCAAACAGTCGCACCCACAATGCAGAGGTGAATTTTTAACGATCTACTGTGGTCTGTAGAAACTGTCCTACAAAATGGCACAGGTTTTTTTAAATTTTTGGCTAAAAACGGCATAATCATAGTTAAGAGCACTCCACTAGTTCCACCCCGCATGGTGACTGAAATGTACCTACTAGGTTTTACTGTGTTTTTTAATAAACAAGAAGCTCTGAAAGGTGTTTTGTTTTCTCAGGCTTTCCTCTGAAGCTACTGGACTTACAGCAAACTGACATGGAGGATCTTCAGCGAACCTTACCCCACCCCCTACTTTTTACCGAGAGGTCCCTTATTGAACTTAATGCAAAAACCAAGTACTTCAAAACTCACCGTTTTTCCCATGCTTTGGTTAGACACCTTCTCAGTTGTAATTACAGCATCATCAGGATATTGGTATTTTATTTATTTATTATACTTTTAAAATCCCTTTTGCATATAGTTTTGAAAGACTTCTTTCTGTTGTACTTTTAATTTTCGTTTGCTGTATATCTGTACGATCTTCTTGATAATATTGTAACTCAATGTTTCAGAAAAATCTGGAAAAAGGCATAAATGTTTTTTTTTTCTTATGTCAGATTTTTCTTAGAAAATATTTTTAAAAAATGTAGAAAAAAATGATAACATAGATGGACTGTTCTTTCCCTTCCTTTAAAATGCAGGTATCTATTTATTTTTATTTAATACACAGTTCCTTGTACAATTAGAATTCATTATGATAATTGCCTTTAACAATTTGAAAGCTGTACTTCCTGAGGGAGGCATTTTGAGGGTCTCACGGGTCTCAGGCGGCGGTGTAGGGGCGTTGGAAATGTTTGCAGGAGAAACTTTGAAGTTGGAAATTAATTTTTCCTGATCAGTGTGAGATCAACAGATTTTAAGCTAATTCATGTCTTTTCTCTAACCTGCTGATTTATATAGTTTTGTCATTCCTTTGTTTCCATCGGTTTGTGATCAGGACGTTTGAGCATTGGAATTTAATAAGCATGGGGCGGGCTGGGCTTGGTCATCACGTGGGGGGTGGTAAAAGACGGAAAAATATTTTCTTTTCTCTGAAATAACAAAGAACACAATAACATTGAAAAGTTTGTTTTAAATAGAGAAAATATTTTTTTTAACTGCAGGGCTTTGGGGAATGCTGCAAGGGGCAAAAAGTACCAAGACATGTTGGACTTTATAAGAATATTATACTGAGATATTAAATTATGATTAACTAGAAGGATAACTATAGAATTAACACTAGCTTCCTGCTATCTTCTTTTTGCCTGGGTCAGATTTTTATTTTTACTATTCTTTGCAGGATGAAGAAACACGTTTTTGTGCACGTTTTCAAACTATTGTAGATCTGGGTGCATTTAAATTGTTGAAGACATGAAATGGAGAAATAAAAGATGTGAAATGCTCAAAAGAATTCCTTGTCATTTTTATATGTATTAATGCCTCCATTGTTGTTTAAATGGGAAGACAGAAGACCTGACACGCTTAAAATGACTGAAAATAATGTCTTTATTTCTTGTTTAACTGTCTTTTTGTGATGCAACATCAGGGAAGCTATATTTTGTGGCCCATCATTTAACAAATGTCACACGTTTTTTTTTTAACCAATACATCATTTATTGTTGCACATAATATTTTGCTTTCAATAGAACTTCTATATTACAGGTGCAATGCTGTATAAAAACAAAAGGAATATTTGTACCCCAAAGGAAACTTACTGTTTACTAGTACTAACACAGAGAAGTACTGTATTCTTTATCTGGCCACTCCTTCAGTAATCTTAAAGGGAAAAATAAAAAGTTTTTTTTTTTAAATTCTTCTTTTTTAGCCTGTCTACAGAGGCCTTCATTATAAAAGAGTAACATGAACTTTACTTTTTTTTATTTTCTTTTATAAGTAATTTAATTTATAGAACTTATTCATTACTTGGTGCAGCATTCATGAAATGTAAATAGTTTTAGGAAACTGGGGAAAGTCTGGGGTGTTTATACACTATCGGAAGTGGCGAGCCTCCTGCTAATTCTGTAAATAACCTGAATAAAGTGCTTCTACTGTGTAACTTTCTCAAACTAAAGAAGTTGGAGGCTCCCCTCACTTGGCTGTATATGACTTACCATTAAAACTACATGACCTGAATGCAGCATGAACAAATGTGGCTTAAGAAGACCAAAAGAAACCTTAAATGAATGTTTTTCCAAGCTTTCTATAAATGAAAATAACAATAGACTTACTTAAAGCTTAAAAAACCAGCCTACTTTTGTAAACGGTTTAAAATTTTGAGGTACAAAAGATACCGTGCTTTGGCGTCAAATTTACACCAAAAGTCCCCCATAAGCGTTATCAAACTCCTATGCGCGCAATGAACGTTCCATGCCCACAATTCATTCACCACGAGCGGTTCTCTATTCCTGCTCGCTCTCCACCGTTGCTGGGGCTATCCTGACACCATGTCGAACGTGCAGGAGTTCTTACATAAACACACACGAGTAGAGGAGTGCACATGGTGAATGAGTGTGATACACAAGTGTGAGGGACTTTTGTCATGAAGGTGACACCATACCATTCAGTTGACTGGAAACTATGGGAGGGAATATCAGCAATTAGCGCTGTGCCCCCTTTACTCTAATCTCAACAAGTGATGCATTGTGGGTAATGTGGCAGTTTACAGGAATTTGTAAAATAATAATCTGCCAATATCACCATTAAATATTTATATGAATCTATCATGTTCCTGACAATGGTCAACCTGCACTTAGTGCTTAGTGGTAAAGGCCAGATTCTTGAAAGACCTGCAACATTAACAATTCAATTAAGTTGATTAAATTGCACATTGCTTATATGTAACAGTCCCACCATAGACGAGAAGGTCATAAGGCTGATTTTTCTAGAACTGCTGAACACGCAGATGCATGTATTATCTTTAACATCCCACATATTCTCATGCAAATATAAAATGACATTCTAAATACGTTTCCTGTAACATTGCTGTACTCCAATAGAATGGGTTAACAATAACAGAGATGCCTGTTCAGGGAACCTAAAGGTCCCCTATGGTGTCCAGATTTGTTAAACTCAGCAAAAACACAACACATTTGGGGTTGTGTGATTCCAACTTGGTAGCAGGGAGTCTAAATCAACAAAATATAAATGAATATTGAGTTCCCTAGCTATGCATCATGATCAGTGTTTTGGTAACATATTCATTCTTTTTTTTTCTTTTTTTTTTAGTGCAGTCATTTACAAAAAATGCAGAAATAATACTTTCAGGATTAAAAAAGTGTAAACTTTCACAAAATATAAAACGGACACTTTCGAACCATAAATTATAAACATATAGTCATGCATTTGTTCACAGGGCTGCATACCATTTTAAGTCATACAATTTATCTTACAAACAAAATAAAGTTAGATATTTTCCATGTGGTATGTCATGAATATTTACATTATTATTCATTAGTACTTGATGCATTTGTGTCTTGAGTATAAATGGAGGATGCTCCCAGAGTGATGGGTTAGTACTTAAAGGACTTAGTGTCTTTTATTATTTACTTGTGCATCTCAGAAAAGGATTTTTGCAAAACAGGAGTAATGGTAACCATGGTAACCTCAGTTTTGTTTTTTTATTTTTTGCCTAAATCCTACCTAACCTTTAACACATAAACCTTATCCCACAAGCTGCCAAAATATCTGATGTTATGATGTATGTCCTCTGATGCAGATTTGTCTGCCAGTCTACAGACATCATAAATCAGCTTGTCATAGTCTGAGTGTTTGGTGGGTGTGATCCCTCACTGCAAAAGGAAATGTTCTCCACTGACAGACTGCGGTGCTTTCTTTGTGGTCTGCAGGTCTTTGCTTGTGCCATCTATGGAGGTCCCGAGTTGGGTGTCTGTAGAGAACCCTGGTAGGGCTGAGACGGTGAAACCCACGCTCCGGCGCTGGGAGGACGGCTCGGCTCCCCGCTCCCTGACTGGTCCAGCTCAGCACTGTCACAGTCAGAGTCGTCACACAGAACCCGACTCTAAGGAGGGAGTTGGAGAAGTAGAAGAGTGTCCAGCATTAACAACTAAATCATGAAGAAAAAAGTAGCTATGTTCCCCTTTTAAAAGCAGAGAAAGAAGCTGATTCCTTCCTTGTACCAGTATGGTGTTTGAAGAAAACAGTTGGCGTTTGATCTACCAAAAAATTTCAGTTTTGAATAACAGTTTTTAAGTGGAATTGATCAGATTTACTGTTGCGACTCATTTGACATTATTGAAGAGATAGTCAGTTATTGCAGGGCCTCACATGCACACACCTAGAGACAATCCAGAGCACGAGTGTCAAACTCCAGGCCTCGAGGACTGGCCTCTTTTTGGTTTTCTAGAAATCCTTCCTCCTCTGCTACTGATTCCTTGAATCAGATGTGTTTAGCCAATTGGGAGCATCAATTGCAGGTTAGTTTGAAAACATGTAAGAGGCCCTTGAGTTTGAGTTACCAACTAACCTATGAAGCATGTTTTTGGACTGTGGGAGGAAACTGGAGTGCCCTGAGGAAAACCACACAAGCACAGAGAGAACTTGCAAATTCCACACAGAAAGGTCCCAGCTGGGATTCAAACTAGGGTCTCATCACTGTGAGGGCAGAGTGCTAACATTGCACCACCGTGCAGCCAAAATCTTGATTTCTAGTTTTCTTTTAAATCGGATAAATAGATGATTTGTGCCTGCACTGCAGTAAAATAATAAGATGGTTAGAATGATCTGTCCATAAAAAAGAGGCTTGAATGAAATTTAGTGAGGGTGTAAAGGCCTAAGATGTAATTATCAGTAGTTTGCATCTGAATTACTGTTTAAAAATATATTAGTTTGATTTTTTTGTATGGTTTGGATAAACTGAACCAGTGTTGGAGACATACTGAGGAGCTAGTTTTTACCTCATTAGAGTTCTGTCCAGCCTCAAGGTGGGATTTGGCCTGCCCTGAGCCGCCGTCTCTCTCGGACAGGCCATCAGAGCCCTGCGCTGGATCAGTGTTGTCCACGGGGATCTCGGATCCCTGAGAGAGGAGGTCGTCACTGCGGTCGTCCAGCTTGTCGTCGGTGTTCGTGCTGACCACGTCCGGGGTGCCGCTGTGAGAGTGGTCCGTGGTATGACCCTCCTCACCGTCAGACACTGACAGGTTCTCCGAGCTAAACGTGGACACCGACTGGCACTTGGTAATGCTGGTTGGGCGTCTGAAAAACCCAAATAAGAAATAAAAAAGATGCTTTTAAAATGTGATGACGTAAAAGTCATTTATAGAAGTACTCTTAGTGCTGTGAATCAATCTGCCACTTTTCAGATGGAGAAGATGGATTGAAAGAATGTTACTCACCGTCTCCGTGGCAACTCAAACTCACTGTCAACTTCACCTTCCTCCTCTTCCGATGACACTCCACGCCTCTAAATCCCAAAACAGAAAAAGTGATTCAGTGTGATCTTCAAAGTGCTGTCAGAAGGGGAGAAGAAATGAGCACCCATCCATGGCAACACCTGTTTGCGTGTGATAGCTGCCCTGTACAAGATGGCTGAAGGTGTCAAGTGTTGGCTCCCGATTCCCCCTGATGCCCCTCGAGGTAGCCTCACAGCACCAGCTCCATCCTCCTTGTCCTCTCCATCATGAGACAGACGAGGAGATCCAAGGGATCCTCTCCCTGCTGCTGCTCCCTTCCCGCATGGTGAGTCTGGACTGCTGGAGAAAGGAAATGACGCAGCGTCCTCACTAGGAGTGTCACTTCTCGGTGGGGTTTCTGTGAGATCGTCCAGACCAGCTGCTCCTCCCTCTGAAACCCCTAAACCAGGAGAGGCACCGAGGCTACCCCCTCTTTCTCGCCCGCTCACAGGGGGCTCCCTTTTCCCCTGGCCGTCCGCCTCCAGTGTGTTGCAGATGAGGTCAGGACTGGAGGAGGACAGTTGCCTCTGCTGCTGCTCATGCCCGAGGCCTCGCAGGGCCGCAGAGGGCTCCAGGTGCTGCTTAGAGGTGTTGTTGGTTGAACTTTTAGTCTGGGTAGTTGTGTCCCTGTTAGGGGACGGCTGATTTGCTTTCAGTCCAGCCAGATCCCCGCTGCTGCCCTTGCCTGGCTTACGATGGCGAGTCTTTACTCTCCTAGACCGGCTGGGAGAAGTGGAGCCTCTGTTGGGGCAGGTGGGGAAAGTGACTTGCATGACTGAGGAATCCATTTTGGGAATGATTAATTCAGATTTAGGGATGTCCGGCCTGTAAAGCATGAAAGATGAGTCAACACTGGTTCCTATCAAGTCTTACAAATACATATTTAATTGCATTAGAATCAAATAACAACTGGAATGAGCTCTTGCACCTCTTTCCAGGGGGCAGTTTCTGTGGGACGTTTCTCTTCTTGATAATCTTGTCCATGGAGTTGGAGGAGCTACCCTGTCTGGAGCTGTGGTGCTTAAACAAACCTGGATACTTTTTATCCAAAGACTGTTCTCTCCTGCAGGAGGATATAGAAAAATAAAAACTCACTCAATGCACCCATAAATGAACAGCTATTTTTTTTTGTAGACTCATTCTCACCTCTGCAACTCCTTCTCTTTGAGCTCCAACTGCAGCATGACAGCGCTCAGCTCCATGTAAAGGTTGTTAGCTCTCTCAAGTTTTCTCTCGTAGTGTTCACGAATGTCCAAAGCATGCCTGGGAAGCAAAGGAGCCGCTCTTGTCAGAAAGCATCAGCAAAGTGGGTTCCAAAAGCTTTACATTAGACCCAAAGCTCTCGTGTGATTCAGACAGACAGACCGATCAGAGACAGCATAATACAAAAAAAAGTCAAGGGATCATTCAGAAACCAACATCCACTGGATGCTGATACTGTGGCATTGGGTGAACACCAACTGAAACTTAAACAAACCTGAGCTCCTCTCTGCGTCGGTTGATCAGCTCCTCATCGAGTCGGTGGAGACAAGTGCCCTCGGATTTAATCTTCTCAAAGTGCTGTTTCACCTCCTCTCGCCATTCAGCCTGATGACAGCATAAGTCTGTTATCCAGCCCTGTCTTGCCTGAAAGCACCTTTTTTTCCTTGTTGTGTTTTTATTTCGCTAACTCATTTGTGACTTGAGGTGAGATTTTGTGTGTGCACCTTACAAGGAATTAGGAGGAAATATGGGTTCAAAATAGGGACGCAACAATGAATCGATGAATTGATTTATCCAACCAGATCGATCTGTCCGAGGCAAATTTTAATCCAGTCGAACTCTAGAATTATATAATTGTTTCAAAATAAAATAATTTAGGGATAATAAAACATTTGGATTTAGACATGGTGGGTTTATTCTACTAGACAGTAATATAAAAATGACCAAGTGCCATCACAGCGCATGGCAGCAAAAACTGATCAACCAGCAATACAGTCCAGTGTGTAGAAACACAATTTTACAAAGATATGTGACCATACAGTGTGGTAATAATGTACCCTTTGTATTGTTTTGATGTGGGAAAAAAGTGGGCTGAACTATATTAACCTACAATGTAAATGGATTTGCTAATAATTGTTGTTTACTTGTTGTTTGTACACATATTTCATTTACTATTGATAGTCTTACAAGAAATACAAGGAATCTGGAAAACTGCACTGTACCCAGGTATTTATCTCTGAGTCAGTGACTTTAACAATAAAAAATATAGGCACAAATTTATAAAGCTGGAAATGGAAGATTTTTTTAAAATAAAGTTTCTTCCATAAAGCCACATTTTTACAAATATTTTTAGTGTACAAGATTTTTGCCTTTTTTTTAATGCCTCTTGAAAAGCTTTCAAGGTTTTCAGGACCGCGTTCGCACATCTTGTAGTACTCTCTTTTCATTACGTCCCAGATTGAGAATGCAGCTACCTTTCTTCTTTTATTCTTGCTTGGTGGATATGATTTATCTTCACTTTGCAGAGTCATGGGAAGCTGTGTAAATGAGCCACCTGCTGCTGATTAATGGGACAAGTTTAAGAGTATTTATTAATGTGCAATGTTTATTAACTCTCAACCTCACTGCTAAATGAGTGTCTGAGAGAGTTAAATGTGGTATTAAACTGTAGTAAAGTTGTCCAAGACTTTCATTCTCTATGAAAAAAAACCCCCATTAAAATGAGCTTAAACTCTTAAATAATGCACACACCTGAGACTTAAAGTATGTTTCCTGTGGGGTTGATAGTACATCAGCTGAGGCTATATCCAGATGAAGAAGAATCTGACGAAAAGAAGGTCTATTTCTGGGCTTACAGTTCCTGCAAATCCAAGATGGGAAACACAGCTGTGTACACTTTTGATGCACAGTAAAATCAATAAACTCTTCAGTTCGCATGCTATCATCTCGCCATGCAACTTCACTTAAGCATCGCCTACATCTTTTGTTTGCTCTCACTTCCTTATTCTCTCTGTTTTCTAGGATCTACTCACCAGCACTGTCTGAGGAGGATCTTGAAGCCGTCTGGGCAGCTTTCTGGAATTGGTAGCTGGAGGCTGTTGTTTCCCACACCCCAGATGATGGCAGAAGAGTCCACATCTTTATATGGAATCTCTCCAGTTAGCATCTCCCATAACACAACTCCGAAAGACCTTTAATGTGAATGCAGCTTTTAGAAACCTTTAATATATATATATATATATATTTTTTTTTTTTTTCAAAAGAGAAAAACATTCAAATTAGTGGATGATCTTACCAGATGTCCACTTTTTCTGACACTGGCTCATTCCGAATGACCTCAGGAGCCATCCAGGCAACAGTGCCAGCAAATGACATCTTGGTGCTCTTGTCACTGAGCTCCTTTGAGGTGCCAAAGTCAGAGATCTTCACCAAGTCATCGTGAGTGATTAGCATACTGGGAGAGAGAGTAAGACACAAGAAATGAAGGAGTCCCTTGAAAAATGTCTGCTCTCTTGCTGGAAGAAAATGTAGCTCAGCCGACTTACTTTGGGGACTTGAGGTCTCTGTGGATGATTTTGTGGAGGTGTAGGTAGTTCATCCCACCCGCAATGCCCATGGACCAGTCAACCAGGAGGGAGGGAGTGATTTTACGGCCCGCCCTGAGCACCTCATACAGCTGGCCTTGAGCGCAATATTCCATCAAGATGCAGTAACAGGGAGCCTGGGTGCACACACCCCTGCAAGAACAACAAAGTGCAGGTGAACAGAGCCACATTTAGAGCTGCACTAGCAAATGACTGTTGGAGTACAATATCAGCAATAGTTTCACACTTGAAGGTAATGATGTTGGGATGCTTGAGTTTGCGCAGGTGTTTGATCTCCGTCTCTTTGATGTCCCGCACTTTCTTCACAGCCACCTCCTCTCCATGAAACTTTCCGAGGAAGACAGCCCCCTGAGCGCCGCTGCCCACCCATTGCAGGTCAGAGATTTCCTCAAAAGGAACCTCCCAGGATTCTGTACCCAGAAGAAAAAGGCAAAGAAACCTTAAATGCTAATAAAGACAATGCTTTTTGTACCAACTTTTCAGTGGTTAGTGAGCTGGGGGTCCACCCAAAATAAGTGCAAACTCCATGAACTCTTGTCTTTGTTGGAAGAAAACAAAGTTGGCTGTGAAAACATAGTGTCCATATTTGGAATCAGAATGAGCCAGCAGGACACAACTGCATCCCAGAAGGCCCCAGTCATAGTCAAACAAATGGTCCATTGGCAGCTCATCAGAATGTTGCTTTTACAAGAAGAGATAAGAAACAAATGGAAGAAAAAAAATAAAAGTCCCCTTATAGCTTGATTTGTCTGTGATCTGTCACAGTGACATCGCTTAAATGACTGTGAAAGCTTGGTGGCCAAAGATGAACGAGCCTGGCAGAATGAAAGAGACAGGCCGATTAATTCTTCATGAGGTCCACTGTGGGGTTGAGATCTCTTGAGAGCTGCAGCAGTGAAGGCAGAAGCACATAATGCTTCCCCCTGACCAGCTGTGAAAACTCAGTGACGTCGGCTGAGCTGGGCTGACAGAGGCAAAAGCAGCAACGCGGCGCATATGGAGGCATTCAAGATTTCTACATCACGGCAAAGAACTTGTTCAGAGCTCTTAAGGGGAACTTATGCCTAAGTCTTTTCATTTACTGCTCCATCTATTAAATTTATCTGAAGAACTTAAAAGGTAAAGGTACTTTTCAGGTTGAAACTCTGGAAGAAATACATAAAAAAGCATAATATTTGAATACTTGGAGCTTAAAACAGCAAAAACCAGAATTTTCAGCAGGTGTTTTGTTACACACCTATGGTCTAAAGAGTGATTCAGATCAAGCTGGTTATTTTAGACAAAAGCATACATTATTATTGAAGAAAAAAAGTGGAAGAACTTAAGTGCACTGTGAATTCAACCTTTAGACATTTATCTTCATTGGTGTGTGAACAAATGTGAAAGCATACCTCTATTAAATCAGAAGCTGACATGCGTAAAGTGGTTTGACCTCACCTTCCTAAAACAGTGCAGACAATCCTGTAGTGGAACATACCTTCATGGTTATGTTTGTGTTCAGTGGAGTAGGCCTTTCCAATCATGGTCCAGACTGGTTTTAAGCAGCCGAACAATCCCTCCAAAAACCCTCCACTTCCGGACTGTAGCCGAATGCTCTCTGACTGGCTCCGGACGGCTCGAGCCTCCGGACTGCGGTCTGCTTCGGCTCCGCCGCCGCAGTGGCAGCCCTCATGTTCATGTAATTTTAGCACGCTGTTATCAAAATGGGTTGAGGGTCCATCACTGGGAGTGGGGCTGCTGCCACTGGGAGCCCCCTGTCCACCGGTGTCAATGGACAGCACGTTACGGAGAACACACTGTGTGGGGGTCAGGTCTGTTTCAGGGGTGCAAGCAGGGGTGTCTCCATCGAGTCTTCGATATGGGGGTTCAGAGATGGGTGTGCTGAAGCCTGACAGGGAGGGGGAAGGGGCACGGGGCTCATGGATACAGGTCCCACTCATCAGGGGTTTCCCCAACACCTCAAGTTAGGGTGGATGGAGGATGACGAGCTTGGGAGAAAGCCTGTGGAGGAAAGTATTTCGATGAGAAAATAAGTCCTTAACATCTACACTGAACAGAAATATAAACGCAACACTTTTGTTTTTGCTCCTATTCATCATGAGTTGAACTCAAGGTTCTGAAACATTTTCTAAAAACCCAAAATAACGTTTTTTTCTCAAACATTGTTCACAAATCTGTCTAAATCTGTGATAGTGAGCACTTCTCCTTGGCTGAGGTAATCCATCCCATCTCACAGGTGTGTCGTGTCAAGAGACTGATTGGACAGCATCATTATTGCATAGGTGTGCCTTAGACTATAAGAGGCCATTTTGAAACATTCCATTTTGTTTTATTGGGGGGGTCCTTGCAAGATGGGTGGTGCATTATAATGCTGCAAGGTGAACAGCTGTTCTTGGATGTATGACCCAACAATGGGCCTCAGGATCTCATCACGGCATCTCTGTGCATTTAAAACGCCGTCAATAAAATGCAACATACACCTGCTCATAGCATAATCCCAGAGTCGCCATGGGGCACTTGACAATCTGATCAACTCTTCACTAAGAAATGTGTTGCTTTGCATGAGGCAAATGGTGGTCACACCAGATACTGACCGCTTTTCTGAGTCCCCAGACCTCCCAATAAAATGCCTGTGCAATTATAATGGTGTCCAATTGCACATGGCACACCTGTGAGGTGGCATGAATTATCTCAGCATAGGAGAAGTGCTCACTTTAACTGATTTAGACAGACATGTGAACAAAATAAATGGTTATTTTGTGTTTGTAGAAAATGTTTCCGAACTTTGAGTTCCTCTCATGACAAATAGAAGCAAAAACAAATGTGTTGTATTTATAGTTTTGTTCAGTGTGCTGAGATTTTATTTCAGCACTGGATAGCCTCACTCATGACACATCAGGAGCTGTCCAGTGCTGAAACCATGGTCAGGTTTTGCACCGTTTTCTTTCATTCAAACATTGCAAAACACCAAAAATAGAGCAGTCGTGATGGGAGATGGGCTTTTAGCCAGCCTCTCTGTTAGTCCACTCAGTCATTTCATTTCCACAAGATTGTGTCATTTCCACCAGCATCGTGTCTGTGAATGGGAGAAGCAGGAGGCCCAATGGAGCCATCACCCCGAGAGGAGACGAGCTTTATGAATGAATCAAGCGGAGGACTCTGTGCAGCCCCCCCAACACCCCCCTTGACTGTCACCTGCTCCATCCCTGCACACCTGAGCAGCATCAAATGCAATGAAGACGATGACAGATTGCATAACCATCAGTGTGGATGTGGACGTAAACCCGTGTGTGTGCGTGAAAAGAGCACATGTGCCCGTTTCACTGCACCACTACTCAAGAGGAGCTGAGCGGGACGAGCGCGTGAAAAAACAAACATCCAGCGGGGCCCCGTGCGAAGTGCACAAGCGCACGCATGAAGATCAACCTTTAAATAACCAAGGATGTGACGGTGACACTCAGCTGCATCACCGTCGACGTGAATCGCCCGCTGTGGTCCATGCCAAGAGAAACTGCCGCAGCGCCTGAGCGTTTCCCCGCCGCTGGCATCAACGCACACATTTCGTAACGTGCGCGGTCTTGCTGCACACAAACATGATTTTGAATCAGCCGTCGACGGTGATTCGCGTCTTGGCAGCATCGGTTCGGTGCTGCGGTGTGGGGGTGCTCGGGGCGCCGCGGCGCCGGGCAGCGGCATCCAGCCCCACTATCCCGCGACGCCTGGTTTCTTACGGGTGTTTAAAGCGGATACTGTGACATTCCCATACCTTTCTGCCTGCTGGATGTCGCGTTGTCAAGTGAAGGGGTGGGCTCGGCTTTGTATGTATCCGTGTCAAGGAGCCAGTCGGTGTTTGCCTTCGCTTCGGGATGGCTCTCGCATTTCCAGCGCCTTTGATCCACGAGTTTCACGTCACTGGGATGGAAGCCAGAGGGTAAAATGTGTTATCAAGTACTGGTGACCCAAGCAACGTGAGGCGCGCTGGGTTTTGGGGGGGAGGGAGGGAGGGAGCTGTCTCCTTCCCAGTGCTGAATTGACGTCACGATGATGCATGTTGTGCCGCGAGAGGGCGCTGCCACCCCCATCCTAAAATCCCGTGTGGAACCAAACTGCTTTCCCTCACACTCATCTTTGTCATTCGCAAAATGTGCCAAAATGTGCTTTGCTGGATCTGATGCTGCTGATGTGCCTTTGAGCAACACACACTGCATAAGAGCATGATGGAGGGAATTGAACCCTCTTTTTAAATAGCCGTGTCTTTAATTAAACTTATTTAATTAAACATGACAAATATGGATTATAGGATTATTATACGGGTAATACTGCACTGCACAAAAATATAAATAAATAAAAAAACATAACACTGAAAACACTTAGAATACAAAAAATCCACTTTGTTTAGTTTAGTTCAATTAGTTTATTTTACAGGGACCATGTAGGAGCAGTAGTTAAAGAAAAGATGCTGTGTACCACACTAGCTCTCAGAGTTCAATCAGCATGTAACAATGCAATTACATATAAGTTACAATTATTTTATAATTAAAAAAAAACGAGAGAGAGAGATAGTAAAAAAGAGATACAATTCTTCAACACTACTCCTGAAAGTGCATCATTTAAGATAATTTATAATACTGTTCTACTTTAAAAAAATACTACATATTTAAGAACATCAACATGTTTGTTTTGTTAAAATAACTGTTTAATGTAACTGCTTAACATTTGAAGTTTGGTCAGTATTTTTCAAAGAGGACATTGTCATGATTTTCTTTCAAGAATCCTAAGGGCTTATTTAAAGATAGATTCCAGAGGCGTAACAGCAGTCTTCAACTAACATGAAATACCCCATGTTAAACAAAACATTATTGCATTCTATGTTTTGGCTCTGTGGGTTGTTAATGAGTTTTGTGTAGACCTAGACTTTGACAGAATATATTCTAGTGTGTGACAGGCCTTTTTTATTACATGAAATGCAAATGAACTATTTAATGAAAATGTTATTGTAATAATATACTTTTCACTTCTTCACATTAAACAGAAATAAGTCTAAACACTTTTTCACTACAATTACTATGTTATGTAATAATAAAATATGTAGTAATAATTATGTATTTATATAATTCAATAATGCCCAGAAATAAATCTATTAAATAAAAAAATCTGTTTAGAAAAAAAATCCTTCTTCAACAACAAGTCTGTGTCCATGTGACATGTTACTCATTTTCACTTTGAAATCCTCACTTTAATCTTTTAAATGTACATCAGACAAAAATATAAATCTGTTTTTCCCATTTGAACCTTAAGACTTTGAAAGTCAAATAGCAACAGGTTGTTGCCACAGGTTAGACAAGGCTTATAACATAAGTTAACCCACGGGTGCTCCAAGTGCAGCCCACGGGCCAATGGTGACCCGCAGGAAGAGAATTTGTGGTCTTCAAACAGTCATAATTGATGGTTATTAAATCAGCTGTTCGTTGCTTGGAAAACAAAAGGTTTTTTGCTTCGTGGTTTCTGGAAAGATCTGTAGGGGAAAAAAGGAAATTACACCCAGGTGTCAATAGTGAAATGAATAAATTTTACCACTCGAGGGCAGACATTTTTATGTCACTTCCTCTGCAGATAAAGGAAGAACCGTGACAACGGTAGTAGAAATTGAGTCACAGGGGGAGGATGAGCGGGATGTGGAGAGAGAAAGAACGAGAGAGCATGTTCACAAAAATGGCAAAATCTAGTGAAACAGTGACAGAAGCTAGTTACTTTGTGCAACTACCAGAGGGAGAAAGAATTCTGTCAGGCCGCTGCTGATTCAGCCTGTCGGAATCTGTGTCCCCCAATAATTTGTTGTAGAAGCAACAACTATTTATTAATTGTCCATTGTTAAATACTTTCATAACAAAGTCACTTTCACAAACTGCGTTTCTCATCCCAAATTAGCCCAAAAAAAGCTATTTTTTAAACTCAAAAAGTTGTTGTTTTACGTTGAATATGTGAAAAAACATGAAAATATGACAATAAACTGGTATAAATTGATTTATTTTGCAGGTAACTTTATTTGTTTGTTTTTTTTAATTAAATGATCTTATTTTCTCATTTGGTGCTGTGGTTTAAATGTCATTGGTAACTGCTTCTTGTTCAGTTAGGCACCACCAGGCTTCCATACTTTAACCCAAAAAATCTGTGGATAATATATTCAAAGACACAAAAATGATATGTATAATGTTAAATATGTAATATTGTTGTCTTTTTGTATATTAGACATATGATCTTCATTGTTTTAGTTTTTGTTTCTTCGTTTTTTTGACTGTACATTTTGTCCATTGGGGCATGCGAAGTGACTGTGTGTCCTCAAGAGGGCAGCGTGCGATCTCTGTTTGTTTTAATCGCTGCTCTTTTTGTCCGTCTTTCTTGCCGTAGATCGCACGGCGGGACTGACTGAGAAGTCTAGTTTGAAATGCTACAAATAAAGGCTGTAAATAAATAGAAAAGTGATAGTTGAAAACTTTGTAGAGAACGCAGTATAAGGTAACGTTCCCGATTTAAAAAACACGTAGCTGTCATCGTCTCGAGAACGAAGTTCTGAACTTAAAAGGCTGAATAACAGGTAATCGGAGAGTTAGCTTGCTAGGCTCTGTTTTGTTTTGATTTTTACTATGTAAATGTAACGTGGTATTGTTGACGAGTTTGACCTTGTGTTTCCAGAGTGAGTGAGAAAGATGTGCTCTCTAGCTTTATTCCCGCCTCCCCTGCCCAACGGTCAGGTCATTCTCTGCGAGTCCAACAACGAGCTTTTGTCCGGGAACAAGGAGTTCACACAGGTTTGCTCTTAGCTCTCCCATCATTTTTTTTACAATAGAAGCGATAGCAAGAATGTACACTGTGGTGTGCATTGTTAATTTTTCCACGATTGGTAATTATTCTCAAGCCCTTTTACCCTGTAATCTGTGCAGAATGCTAGCCCTCTGAGTCTGCATTTTCCAAGGGAGTCTCTGAAGCTTCACAGTCGAACAGAAAGTAGCAGCAAAGAAGCGTTTCTGGATCACTCTGAAACCCTGTGGATGAGGAGTGCAGCTGCATGGTGAGAAACAGGCTCATCAAATACACAACACACAATAGAAGCTTTATAGTAAAACATGACAATGCTTTTATTGTGTGGTTTTCTCAAAATTTCAAAGTAAAGGCGCCAACATAAGAAGTGCATAACTAAGCTTCTGACTGAGTGATTTCTAAATATTGTAGCACAAATATGACTCGAACAAATGAGTGACACGACAGGCTAAGTAACTAAGAATTTGCTTTAACGCGTCTTAAACTTATCAATTCTGTCTTAGTGGTTCCAGAAAAGTAAAGATACAGAAGAGAAAGCTATTGCCCACATTTTTCAAAGGATGAACAACGTATGGTTGTGGTTTTAGTGACCAAGTTTCAAAAGAAACTCCATTTAAACTTTCTTCCTGATCCAGGCGTGACAGTGGGCTCACAGGGCTGCTCAATGAAATTACTGACTCAGATTCAGAGGGTATGTAAATTGAAATAATCAAATTTCTTTCATGTAGACCTAACACTGTAATAAATGTACAAACTTGCTTTCCTTTTTGTACCCCCTGCAGTGCCTAAATGGCTCTCAGTTAGTTCTGGTTGCATCCTGGCACTGCTGAGATGGATCTCCTCTTTTCACAGCTCTCTGTTTCCACATCTTACTGTGAGCCCCCTTCTTTTTTTATTAAGTTGTATTAATTCTTTGTTGTGGAAATATTTTATTTACTTTTTCTTTCATTTTTAAAGTTGAGCAGCGAGGATATGATTGCGGAATTTTCACAAGTACTGAACTGGTAAGCTTTCGATTTTAAATGTCTACATTCGCCTTTAAGTGGTTTTTAACAAGGATCTAAGTAAATGTGAAATGTGTAAACATTTAACCTTTAACCATTACCTTCTGTTAGTGTGCTTTTGAATCAAGAAATATTAAACAATTATATTTCCTGTAACAGGTCTGACTGTGTGGTTCGAGCATTCGCCTGGCATCCTCACACCGACAAATTTGCTGTAGCTCTGCTAGACGAATCCATCAAGATCTACAACCCCAAGAGGTATTTAGTGTAGTGTTGATCAATTTGTAGCTTAGCAGTAATTAGGATCATTTTTTCTTTTAGATGAGAACTTTTTAATTTGGAAAAATTAAGATAAAATGTTTTCATCATAGTTCATTTTGTTAGTGTCACATACAGGACAGCTGTTTTTAAAATAAGTTAATTTCTTGTATTCAATTATTTCGTTTTTGGGAAAAACAGTATAACGCCTCAAATCCACATTTTTCAAAAATATATTTTGTTGTTTTTGTGGCCAAAAACTGCTTTGACTTAGTTTTTCATGCAATGATTTATAATTTCTTTATTAAAGTCCCTCATTTCTTTAGTTTTTATTAGTACTAGTGATGTGACAAGTGTTTTTCGTGACCAAATGAAATTGATTTTGAGTGAAACTGGAAAAAAATAGCAAAAACATGTTAAATCTATTCTTTATTTTGGCAGTGATACCTAGCTGTATTACTTCTTGTACTTCTTCTTTTCTTTGTCTGTGAGCTCTGGTAGCTCATTCTTTGTAGTGTTTATCATCAAAGCTTGATAATTTTGAGAGAGAGAAAAAAAGCACAAAGGATTCTATCTTGTTGTTTTTAACAACTTAATTCGAGAAGCCATAATTCGGAATATGGTATTAGGGACTGCAGTTCGTAGGGAAAAAAACCTGTTTCCTTTTAAATCCATTTTCATGGACATATTCTATAGTCTTCAGTAACTTTTGTAAAATTCAGTAGTCTGATCCAAAAGTAATTCTATGGTTTGAGTGATCACAAAGTTTTCTATTGTCCCAAATTGTCGATCTTGTCTCTTGTTGTTCTTCCTCAGCACCACAACTCCCACACTAAAGCACCGTCTGCAGAGGAACGTGGCAGCTATGCAGTGGAAGCCGTTATGTGCATCTGCTCTGGCGGTTGCTTGTCAAAACTGTTTACTGGTTTGGCACGTGGACCCCTGCTCACTATCAACCAGGTGGGTCATTTTCAATGGCTTTTGCCCCATAGACTTGTGTGTGTGTTTCCATCTGATGATTGGCAGTAGTACTCCTTCTTGATAATCTTTCATTCTTTTCTTCATTCTTCTTTTATCTTTTAAAGACCTTCATCTAGTTGTGCTCAAGTGTTGTCTCATCCTGGCCACGCCCCGGTCACATCCATCGCCTGGTCTCCAAGCGGCGGTCTCCTCTTGTCGGCCTCACCAATGGACACATCAATGATGGTCCACAGCAGCTGCTTTTATCTTTTAGGCTAAGCCGACAAATGTCCAAGATCCTCCTGTCCTCTTTGTTGATAAGAAATGCATCTTTCAGGTTTGGGATGTTGCAGCAGAGTCTTGCGTACCCCTTCAGAGGGTTGGAGGGGGTGGTGTCACCTTCCTCTCCTGGTCTCCAGATGGCAGCCATGTCTTGGCTTCCACACCGTCTGCCTTGTTCAGGTTAGAACTTCACACTTGTAAAGGTTCTCTGGCTCTTTGGAGTCACTAACCAGAAATCCATAATAGTTAATTCAGATGTAAAAATAAACGTTAAAAAGTAGAACGCAAGTTTTTATACAGATCAGAAACTAAAATGAACTTTTCAGGGTTTGGGAAACCAGGATGTGGACTTGTGAGCGATGGCCATGCCTGAAAGGACGATGTCAGGTGAGGCCTCAGTAGGACTGCAGTTATTTCTGAAGGAAATGGCAGAATAAAGCCTTCGTTTGTTTCTGGTAGTCTGGGTGTTGGAGCCCTGACGGGAGTCGGCTTCTGTTTGCTGTTGAGGGGGAGACGGTCATCTATGCTCTGACCTTCACTGGAGCACCAGGTGAACTGTTGAAGACAAAAACAAAGTACAGAAAAAAGGATGATCTGTCTTTTTATGATTGATGTCCGTTTTCAGCAGGTATTTCTACAAGCTCATTGAAGGGACCTCAAGCAGCAGCCGTCGTGGCTGACCTTTCAGAAACAACTTTTCACACAGAAGATGGAGATCTCATGTGAGAGCCACCCACTGAGTAGATTATTTACTATCATCTAAAGTAGGGGAGGCAGTTATACATTTTCACCACAATTTGGTTCAAACCTCGATTTGTTCGTTCGCGGTTTTATTTTTGTATCATTTGTGGTTTATTTAACAACAAAAAAACAAAAAATTCAGAAAAATCTCTTTTTATATTTGCTAATAAACAAATTACAATGAAGAAAAACTTCTGAAGTTTTCTACAAATAAGTTTCTTGGTATTAGTTGTGAAGCCCCTCCCATGCAGTTACCTCATCATGATGGCCTATTTTACAAACAGCTATAACAAATTGGCTTAAATTAGACTGATTTCAGATTTTACGATGGCAAAACGTGTACTATTCCTCTGATAGAAATCTTGAAAACTTCCTTCATTTGTATTTATTGATGTAAAATCTTTATACTGAAAATATTCTTTTTTATTATTATTATTGTTTTATTTTGTTAGAAGGCAGGTTGCAGAAATCTTTACTTTTTTATTGGTGGTTATTTTGAGCAACAAAATAAGAATTTTAAGAACACAAATGAACTGTCAAGTATTGCAGATTTGTTTCACCTTTTATTGAAAGTTGTCAGTTCATTTTTGTTCCTTTGTGTTATTGATCTTGTGTTTTCTGTCAGTGTTGGTGGAGAGATTCAGTCTTTAACCTGGGATCCAAGAGGAGAGAGACTAGCTGTGCTGCTCAAAGGTTGTTTTTGTTTGCTGTTGTGAAATTCTACTTGGCTTTAATCGTAAGGACTCTACACTAAGCTGTTTTTTGTTTTTCCGCAGGGGATCCACAAGCGAACAATCGGCCTGCAATAATTGCAATCTTCAAAACAAGAACTAGCCCCATTTTTGAGCTTTTGCCATGGTTGGTGTTTTTTTATTTTTACTTCAAGCTTTTAAGTTTAAGTACTTACCAGTGACATTTTTCTGTATTACTATGCCATTAATGATGTGCAATTTCTGTTCTGGCTTAGTGGTTTTGTCCAGGGGGAGCCCGGTGTGGAGCCAAGACTCATACAGTTTCACCCCAATTTCCAGCACGGGGCTCTGCTCACTGTGGTCAGTCTGACGCTCTTTCAACGTTTTCTCATCTTCAGGTCAAATGTTGTGACTTTTACCATAAACAGTATTTATATACCTTTGTAAGTAAATAAAGTGTCTTGAATTTCCCAGTGTCTGTGAAAGGGAGTAAATATCAAAAGATTGGCTTTTTTTAAATTAAAAGTTTCACTTTACATTTTTTTAAATATTTGATCATATGATATCCTACCTGAAACCTGTCATTTGTCACTGTTTTGCTTGTTTTTTTCACAAAGATCATTGATCTCTGTCTCAATGCCATTCTTAATCAAATAACACTGTGCAGCATATTTTGTTTTTTCCTGGCTGATATTGAACATATTTCAGATGTGTTTTGATTTAACTAGCATAAATGATGCTAACCATTTATTCCCCCCTAAAATCTTTAGGTTGAGCAGTGAAATGTAATACAGTAAGAAACATAAAACAATAAATGGTACATCAGTTAGTTTAACACCAGGGTGGGTTAAAAGTAAAAAAAAAAAAATGATGTTAAGCTATAAAGCTGAGAGAGATGATAGGCTTTTTTATTTGTATTGGGTGAAATGGAGTTTAACAAATGTCTGATTTGGGCAAATAACTTTTTTTGACTAAATTTAGTTTTATGGATAAAAGGCTTGCTTAATAAGATCTGGAGATCCATCAAATAGAGTTTTGACGATAGCTTATTTTCATTATCAGTAAGAGCAAACAGTATGTTGTTCCATTTAAGTGTGAGTCATTATATAAGAATTGAATTAATAATTTAGAAATGGTGTTGAAAGTCTCCATGTATCTGCTTTAGAATAACGGCCTCTTATCTCTGTTCTCAGTGTTGGTCCAGTGGAAGAATTACTCACGTTCCGTTCTACTTTCTGAGTTCTGCTGTCCCCCATGTTGGTCTCAGTGGGAGTCCATCCCTGCTTCATCCCCTGGAAAGGCCTGCTGACTTTGCCAATCAGTCACTTTTTACAGAACTCCTATCTTGACGGGACAAAAGCCAGAATTCTCCAAATCCTGTCTATAAGTATAGATAGTTAAAAAGAGAAAAGTGTTTTTTTTTTAGCATAATAAACATTTTGAGTGAACATATACGGTTTGGGATTTTTTTTTATACAATTGGTATTCAGGTATTTCAGTTTCTTTCTTATATTAATGCACAGGACTTTATACCTCCTTAAGTGTGAGCTTCACAGGTAAATTACTGTGTTTTTCCAAACACAACTCTGAGCATTTGGGCCAAACAGACCATCTACTGAACTTGTCTTAAAAACTTTACATATTTTTAAAATGATAATTTTCTGTAGATTTCTAAAATCCAAATAGTTTTGGGAAAAATCTCATGGATCCAGTGGCGTCTGAAAGCCCCTCTAGCGCCCCTCTTTCAGACACTAAACACACCTAGTTGCTCCAGTTAGCTCACCTGTTGATCAGTTCATTAAGAAGAGATGATTGGAAGCACCTGACATGAGCTGTTTTATTATATTATAATTATATTTACATGAATTTCAAAGCTAAGGATTGTTAATATTTATTCTTTTTCCCCTTTTGTAAGAATTGAAAAACTTACTAAATTCAACTGAAGATTATTTGCAGTGTTAAGAGAGGTTTTACTGCATTCCATTTGCAACTTGTGCTTAAAACAGTTTGAATTTAATGGGGTTTTTTTTCCCAGATCTGCCAACACATTCAATCATATTTTGTTTATTAAAACAGATGGATCCAAAGAGGATTTTTATCAGCATGTTTTCCAACATTTCTTGTGTTAAATTGTTTTCATTGATTAGTTTTCAATATATTATAAATATGGGTATTTATTTCTAATCAAAGCTGAGCCTCTTTTTGAGACCAGATTATTGTTCCGTGACTAAGAAAAACTTTATTTCAGTCAACAGTGTTCTTTATTGATGTTTATTAGCTCAAACAGTCATTATGTTTTGTCATTTTATGGAAGCTTTCGCTCACATGCTCTCCTCACACGCACACTTGTGTATCCAACTTCAAGAAATAGAAGTTTTATCAAAACAAAACCTTTAATGATTTTTTTTATGCTAAGGAGGAGAAACATGTTTCTACGCCATAATCTGGATCTTTATTCAAAAATCAGCTCCATTATGAATAAGTTTTTCTTTTTATTTTCCAATTTACAATAATCAGCACTGCAACAAAAACAAGAAGAAAAAAAAGAGATCGTAACAAAATAAAGTAAAAAATGTACACGCCCTCACACACACAAAAACACGCCACCCTGGTCGATTTTCAAGAGACTGTCAACGGAGTCCCACTCTCAGCTGCAGGGGTCCAAAGGAGGCCTCTTCGCTGCCTGTTTCCCTTTTGAAAACTCAACTGCACCCCTCCTCTAAGGTGGAATGTGAATGTGTGGTGTGAGGCTAGTGGGATTTAAGGATGGGGATGATCAAGATGGTGGTGTTGGGGGGGATGATAGCACCTTCTGAGAAAACCCATCCATCTGGAAGACAGGTGATGGTTCGCTCAGCTGAACATTTTTCCTTGTTATTCGCCGTGAGGTAGCTTTCGAACAATCTGGATGACTGAGACAAAAGGAAAAAATAAAATAAAACCAAAAGATTTTCTAATTATTTCTTTTTTTTTAATGAATTTGGGGCCTTCTTTTGATGGGCAGTAAAGGGGAGTACAGGACATAAAAATCATGCATCCCAATTGTAACCTCACTCTCCAAAAAAAAGTGTTGGTGTGCATATAGACACATGTACACACACACGTATGTGGAAATATATATATATATAAACCATCTGGTTGTTTATAAACACAGACCTTTACAACATTAGAACCAAGGGTTTCTCACACACAGTAAAGCTTTTACTGCTGCTCTCAATAGACAGGCCTGAACTAAAAAAAAGGAGATTTTTTTCTTCTTCTACCCTGATTCAAAAAGCCATATTCATGTTTCAGGAGGGAGTGTGGTGTAGGACTGGGACAGAGGCCGTGCAGCTGTTCTTTAGTGGAAAAAGGGGCTTGTGTTGCTTACAAAAGTGACCCCCTCCAGTCCTACCTCAACTCTGCCCACTCAGGTTTGACAATAAATAAGTGACATCAAGTCATGTTTCTGTTCTCCATAACTTGGTTTGCTTGGTCCCTCTCACTCCTGGCTCAGACTCATTCCTGTTACCAGTAGGCCATGGGAAACATGACTGGATCTCAGGAGGCGGGTTGACAGAGAATGTGCTGTGGTGTGCGGTTATTGCCGGTGCCCTTAAGTGCCAACATCCAACATGGAGAGCACTTCGTTGTGAGAGGAAAAAAAAAGTGTCAATTTTCTTTTTTTTTGTTTTTTTTGTTTTTAAATTTCCAGTCTTCTTTTATTGTGGAAGTGTGTAATGTTTTCTTGATTGAGTTTATTTATTTCCTGTATTTTTCGGAGCCGTTGCGAAACTCCACTTTACAAAAAGCAGACTGGGCCTATGTCAACTCCAAACTCCTGATCCGCTCCTCCGATGTCCATGGGAGCAATGTCCACGATTGGCAGGCGGGACGTTTTCACTGTTTTGTACTCAAAGACGGTCTTGCTCCACCGGTTTGTGTGTCTCTGTTGGGTGAAAGCACACACTGTGTGACTAAATCCTTTTTTTTTTTAAAAAACAGATATAACTGGTTTTATCATTGATTTTTTGCCCCCACCTTGCAGCCATCCTCCATCACACTGTAGGTGAAGCGGCTGTTACCCTCCGCACGGATTTCCACATCATTGGATCCCTGCAGAACCAAAGCCTTCTTGAGGTTTCCTGTGGCCTGGTCCATGTAAGCAATGCTGTTTTTGCAGTGAAAGGTGAGGTTCTGGGATGCCTCAGTGGACAGGAGTCTCATGAAATTCAGCTGGATGTTGGCAGAGTTGGGAATAGGGCCATCCTGACCATAGCTGAACTGTGGAGCCAAAACAACAAGCGAATAAGTGAAAAATTCCAATCAGCAGATGACCCCCTTTTGATGAATTCCACAAAAGCATTTGCAGTATCGTTTCTTTGAGATATAAATCGTACCAATTATGTCATTAAAATGTTTACTCACAAGTTTATTGTAAGACGCAAAAATATTGACATGAATGTTCAGGGAAAAAAAGAACCCTATTTACCCACTGTCTCAAATTGGATCCACACATTTTTAACATGCCGAATAAAGAATTATTTATCAACAAATTTTGCATTCTTTCAATACAACATGTAGTTATTAAAAGAAACGAACAATGATAGATAAGTTATTTTTCACCATAAAGTTTAGAAAATTAGCAACAAGTTTTCCCGCTAAAACTGTTTTTGAGATTTCACGGAGGCAGCCATTTTGAATCATCAAGGAAAAGCCTTTCTGCTCCCCCTAGTGGAGTGATTATGGGCTACAGGCAAAAAACATGTACCATGGTATAAAAAGTGGGTTTTTAAGGAAAGTTTTGATCATGCTAATGACAAAAGGGTCTAAGAAATGTGTGTATCAAATATGATATGAATGGTTTTATGAAGTACTTACGTGAAAGCCTCCACTGATTGTTTCTCCAAACCAGATGTGCTTAAGATTCTTGCTCTTGCTGCTCCACCAATTCTTCTTTGGTACTTTGCTGATTCTTGGGTAGACGCAGGTCTCTCCAGTCTCCATGTTACAGAAGACTTTGATGGCATCAGCTGTGCAGCCCAGATTAGGATCAATCCAGAAATCACCTGGAGAAAAAAAAAGACGTGGGTTAGTTATGAAAAAAGCAAGACATCAAACTCTGAAGGAACATGGTAACAGTCCTGTTTTAGATTAAAACTCACTCCAATGAAATTGGGTTTTGGGTGATTTTAACATGTTCGTGTAGCATTTTTCTAATGATAGAGGATATGTATAAAACCATTTCAGATTAAAACTGCATTTGTGAGTATTTCTTTATTCAAATCATGATAGATCAGGAGCAGATAATAAAGTAATTTTGAAAAAGCGCTCAGTTATGACGTAGCAACTTAAATGGGCGGGCCAAAGTCTCCCTGCTCTGCTCCATTCTGATGCATCCAAATAGATGCATTAACGTCTTCATTTTCCTCATCGGAGCTGGAATCTGGATCAAAACTGGATGGCTCTGAAATTGCTCTACATTTTTGTTGCACTGGTTAAGTTTATTCGGGGTTGTGAGAGGCTGTGAGATACTAGAAGAGAGTGCAAACAAAGGAATGCTGGGATATCAGCTGTGGGTTTCTTCCGCGAAGTTTCTGATCAACTCCTGCCGCTCTACAGAAACTATGCCCTTAAAAATGACACAAGTTTTTTGATTTTGGCTAAAAAATTCATCATCATAATTAAAAGACCACTGAAAATTATTTTACAATAGAAAAAAATGTGAAGGATTTGTAGCTTGTTGCTCTTTGTTGTGTCCAACTGATTGAAAAACATGGACCAACTAGATCTTTTCTTTTCTTTCTCTAATAGAAAATCCTGTTTAATCATAAAATTCATATATTTCTTAATCAGACTTTGATAGTTGGTTTACTTACCGCTCTTCCACTCAGGATGGCACAGCTTGAGGTCTCTGCATGTGCGAGCAGGGTTCTTCTGGGTGCCGTCTGGACTGCGCATGTTCTCGATCTGGTTGTTGAGGGATTTGAGGGTGGAATCGACCTCAACATCGTGCTGCCTCAGGGAGCTGGAGGCCTCATCAGCCCTCATGTATCTGAGAGGATCTGGAGACTTTTCAGTCTGACCCAGGCCGGCAAAGGCAGATAGGTCGATGCCGGGGCCTGGAGGACCAGGAGGACCGGGGGGTCCGGTATTACCAGGAGGACCCTGTAAAAAAAAACGAAAATGAGATATAACTGAAATAGAATAAATTGGATGCTTCTGCTGCTTTCCAGGCTTTTTTTTTTTTTTTTTTTTTGCTTTTTATATTTTTGACATACAGCAGGCCCAGTTTCTCCAGAGCGTCCACGAGGTCCGGGTGGTCCAATGGGGCCAGCTTGTCCATTGTTCCCATCTTTGCCAGCAGGTCCAACGGGTCCGGGTGGCCCCTTTAACCAAAGAAAGTGTCAATCAACTAAAATCTTACCTGGAAAAATGGATTCATTTAGTAATTTTGGGCTTTCCTCTCCAAACCGCAAATCTACACTTTTTGTATTTTAACATGAACTTTTCACAATAGAATATGTAAAAGCAAAAATGTGGCTGCAGATGTGGTTTTTGATCCAAGACCTTCAGTTACTGAGCATGCGGATTGCTTGGCGATCTTTTTTTTTTTTTTAATTGTCATGCCTCAGCAGGGGTTCTGTCACAAATCATGCTCCTGACTGTCTGCCTGACACTTTTCCTTATTCAGTGTAATTATAATTTGTCCTTGCAGCCAGTCTAATCACAAATGTTTGTAATTAAAATGACCCTTTCTGTAGCCATCTTTATCAGGTGAGTGGAGAATATCAAGAGGAATAAAAAGTACTCTTCACATCCATGTCATATTTTGCTAAAATCATTTATTTCGTTTCCCCACCTTAGCTCCACTTGGTCCTGCAGGTCCGGGTGGTCCAGAGTCTCCAGCTTGACCCTGTGAGGACGAGCGCAGTAACAGGTTAGACTAGGATTTTAGATGGATGAGTGACACAGGCCAAGGTAAAATGTTAGATCTCTCACAGGGGGTCCAGGAAGACCCTGCAGACCGGTGAATCCACGGTGACCCTTCTGTCCTCTTTCTCCGGGCTCACCAGCCTCTCCCTTATCTCCACGTGGACCTTGTGGGCCCTGAGGGAAACAAATAACCATGGATAAAAATTAAGTGTGTGGCACTTAAGTAATGATAATTTATGACCTGATATGACTGATGTCAGGGAGGATGGTACTCACAGCTATTCCTCTAGCTCCAGCTGATCCAGGTGGGCCAGCAGGTCCTTGAGCACCCTGAAGATAGACAAAGATTGTTGGTGCTTCTTTGTGCTTTGACGGAAGCTTCAAGCATGATGTTCCTGTGGTCATTTTAAGGGTTCTGCATAACTCACGTTCTCTCCTCTGTCACCCTGCTTCCCAAGAGGTCCAACAGGTCCAGGAGCACCAGGAGCACCAGGAGCTCCAGGGGGGCCAGCCGGACCAGTGTTTCCTCGCTCTCCCTTAAGACACAAAGACATTTCTTTTCGGCTACGCATTCCAGGTGTGGGTGATTTATTGTCTTTAGACTTTTCATAAAGCTTTTGTCACCTTAATTCCAGTGGCTCCATCCCTACCCGGAGGTCCATCTGATCCTGGTGTTCCCTGAACAGTAAACACGGTATTCAGAAGAAAGCCTACATTCACGTGGTTTAATGAAAGTGTCACTTCCATTAATGTGTATGTGGATGTTTGGTTGACTGTTAGTGTGCTCTGACCTCTCTGCCAGGCTCTCCAGAGGGTCCAGTGAGTCCAGGTGGTCCAACAGGTCCAGGAGGTCCACGATCACCAGAAGCACCAGGTGCTCCCTGTTTGCCAGGCTCTCCCTAAACACAAAAAGAAAACAATCAGATCAAATAATAGGTTGTTCTTTAACTTTATCATATTGATAGTTTTATGTGCTGTAATTGGCTAATTGTAATCTGCATTTGGCTGACCAGTGGTACAAATTTTATTTCACCCTCTGGTGGAACCTTTCAGTCATTCTCTGACTAGTAGAAAAAGCCAAAGAAAATGTTAATAATGTGGGTTAGGAGGGATATTGGGAAGCATTTTAGATCACTAAACAGATGTATATCACATTTTCAAATGTTTAATACATAAACTAAAGGCTGGTTAAAAAATATTCAGAATATGAGTTTTTTCAGAAGGACTCACGGATGGTCCAGGGAGACCTGGGAATCCCCTTTCTCCTCTCTGACCCGGCAAACCAACAATACCGCGGGATCCAGCCAGACCCTGAGGACCCGGGGGTCCATCAGTACCCTGCAGACAGACGTGAGCAATGAAATGGTGACTGAACAGAACTCAAGTGGGACACTTGGTCATGGATGCTGTCTTTAAGTAGTAGTTCACTTGATTACTTTTCATGTAAAAAATGAAAAAGAAATAAAATAAGAATCTCACTGATTTTCCTATCTCTCCAGGCTCTCCTTTCTCTCCTGGAGGTCCAGCGGGTCCACGCAGTCCAGCATCTCCCGGTCTCCCTGGAGGACCAGCGTCACCACGAGTACCCTTTGGCCCATCTTTACCAGCACTGCCGGCAGGACCAGCAGGGCCGGGATTGCCCTGTGATGAGTTAAAAACAAGTAAAAGGGTGAGATAAGAAATACTCAAATGTAAAACGAACATATCTTAAAGACTCACATTGGGACCAGGAGGTCCAACTCTGCCAGCAGCTCCAGGGAAACCTGTGGTGCCCTGTCATGAAGAAAGAGATGCAGGTAAACTGAAGGTTTCCACGTAAAGGCATTTTAAACTCTAATCAAAAGGACAAATGTTTTTCTCTGGTTTAAGTCTGTAGACTTAAGATTAACAGAAATAAATTGTTAGAAAACAAACTATTTGATCTAGTTTATTTTAGCAAAATGTAAATTATTGTTTGGATGTTAGGGGTTTTGTGTCTTTTTGTTTAAAATCCTTTAGCTATTTTTCATTCAAAATAAAGATCAAAAGCAAGCAGAGCCAGCAAATAGAGCACTGGGAATGAATAAAACCTCTTTGAGACCATCAGTCTCCCTGTAGTAGACTTATGGTGTCCTCTGAGATGTTAGAACTTTAACAACCAAAACTTGGGTTAACTTTTCAAACCCCTAAATGTGACTTAGAATAAAGCGAGCGCACGCATTGAAATGTAGCAAGTTGTAGATCTTAAAAGATTTTTTTTTTTTGACTGATAACATTTGGGCAAATCAGAAAAGACTCAAAGGATGACGGCATCCCGCTGCGCTGCTTCAGTCTCAGGATCCTGCTGTGATGCACGCTGGTTCCGTGCGGGACCATCAAGACTTTCTGCTACACTGAGCTTTTCTGAAGAGGGAAAGAACCTGCTGTGAAAAGGCTTTTTATGGTGCCTTAGTAGTGTCATGATTGAACTGCTCCTTCATATTCAATAACGACTGGATCTCATCTATATATTTAAGTGACATCTTTAGAAGGACTACAAAAAGAGGAATCAGATCATACACAACATGAGTTGGTTCCTCTAGTATTTATCTCCTAATACATACAGCTAAGGAAAATTATTTGAAACACATTTCTAAAGTGGGTGATAAACACTGTGACTTTTTTAATGGCAAAAATAATGTTTGTGACTAGAATCTTTTTTTTGCCCTGCTAAAGCTCATTAGAGGTTGTAATAAATCTTCCTTCTAAGGAACATGAACATCTAAACTCTTATTTTTAACTAGGAAAAGTTTTTTTGGTTTGTTTTGCATTTTATTTTTAAAAAATGCAATGTTGCAATAGTTTGAAAACTTTTATATCATTAGCAGTTGGATTTTGCCCAAAATAAGCAGCAGGTTCAAGTTGACAAAACTTGCATGTTTTTACCAACTGAGAAGGAGCAGATGTATTATTTTCAAGCAAATATTGATTAATTCCTCAAGAAATCAGGCTATAGATATTTTCACTCTTGAAAATTTGTATCTTCACGTCATAATTTAAGGTTAAGATAAAAGTTAGTATCTATTGATTGTTAGCTTTCTCACTTTTCCTTTAAATTCAGATGAATGTTTGTTATATTTTATTTTTATGGGACCCATTTCAACGTGAAGACTATTAATCAGTGGTTCCTTTTCTGATCTGGAGTGGCACTTTTGTCCCTCCATTCTGGCTTTTTGGCTTTGATGAAAAATGCCAAGGCTTCCAAAGAAAAGGTTAGTTACTCGTTTGACACAGGATGTATTTTATTTTGAAAGCAACTTGTATGTGCTGCTGTCAAACATAAAATAAAATAAAATTGTCCATATCTAGAATAACATAACATTTTTATAATTCAGTAATTGTAAAAATGTAAAAGCTAAATTTTAAATGTATGGTTTAATGGAAACAAAAACATTCAAAACTAGTATTTTTTTCAAACAGTGAGGCAGGACTCTGGTTCTTGTTGGTTTTTGGTCAGTAACTGACCCAAATGGCTCTTTTAATATTAGAGGTTGCAGACTCCTGGCATAAATGATCTAGAAATTGTTTTTTAATTGAACAAATAGGTTTAGTAACCGTTTTATTGTTCTAAAGTATAACATAGGGAAGTGTGAACCCATTTTTTCAGTATGATTGTTTTCACCCTGGTTCTATTTGTAACCGTGATCAAAATACTTAAGGATGAATACAAGTTTTCTGATTGTATTTGAAACTTTTCCATATTTAAAGCCTTTTTTTTGGTGGAACATGTTTTAAACTTTTAACTCCAGCTTAGAACAGACTAAACTAAGTAAAAAGAAATAATAACTAGGGGCAGACCTTTGTGACTGTAGATAATCTGTGGTAATGACTTTAAAAAAAGTAAAAACCCAATCTTACAACAAAAAATCAATACTGATTATTCAAATACAAGAATATCTTTTTATTCAAATATACAGAATGTTTTTCAGACAAAAAAATTGTTTCAGTTAACTTTTTTTTTCAAAAATACATATTTTTCTGTGACGGAAAATTTTGTTCAGTTCATGTCACTGATTACATGAACAGTGTTTTTATAATTCAAAAAACTGAATTTGACTGGACTCTTAAAATAATTCACTGTGAATTTTTTATTGAAACCAAATCTAGTCTATGTTTCGGATGTGTTACCTGGCCTTAACTCTTCGATTAACTCATGTGATTTGTGAATCTTAGCCACTGTTTTTTTTAAAAATCCAATGCATTTATATGTTCAGGCACAAATTTACAGGAGTTTGTAGATTTTTAGCATTACTTTAAAAGTTATCGGATCTCTTAAAAAATAAGTTATTTACTTCATGAATTGATAAGTTCTTTATCTTCTAGAACCTTGTGAGTTACTTACAGGAGGTCCCTGAGCACCACGTGCTCCTTTAGGTCCAGATACACCAGTAGGTCCCTTAAAAACACAGGAAAGCAGTTATCGCCATGTCAGACTTCAGTTATCCAGAATTACTGGAAATGTTTGGTTTCTGCTTTCTACAATGCATTTTTTTAAATGTATTTTTGAAAATAGACGTAAGACATATAGTGTCCTGTCCAGGTCCCAGTTTCCAGGTCAAATACTTACTACAGGTCCAGGAGCTCCAGATGGTCCCTGAGGTCCTGGAGCACCAGATTCACCTTTCTGTCCAGGCTCTCCGAGCTCTCCCTTGACTCCAGGTTGACCATCTGCACCCTAAAGTTATCCAGTGGAGCAGTAAAATGAGAATCATTTACTAAATTGAGTTTGGGTTATAATAGAAGAGAACTATACTTACGGGAGGTCCAGCAAAACCAGCAGGCCCTGGAGGTCCCACCTCACCACGGTCCCCCTGTGAAAGGGCAAAATGTTTCAAATGAGATTAAATTAGAGCCTGATTGGATCAAATGTTGATCATCTTTTCTAACGATCAACAGTGATGTGCTCTCCATGTTGTTTCGCGTTGAAAGCATGGGAAGGTACTTACAGGAGCGCCTCGAACACCAGGGGCACCAATGGGGCCAGTAGGTCCAGTCTCACCCTAAAAAGAAAAACAAATTCTTAATTACAAGCTTCCAAATCCATAATATTACAAATAAATTCTGAGATAGAACTTCTTTTTGTGAAGATGGAGGTTAGGAGGTTTATCTTACCTTGGCACCGTTGGGTCCAGCTGGGCCAGGTGGACCAATAGGACCAGTCAAACCCTGGTTAGAAAAGGAGAAAACAAGGAAATGTCACAGATTTAAAAAAAGTGAAAAGACCAATAGAATAAGAGAAAATGCCAGTGGTTCATGGTGAACTTACTCTTGCACCATCCTTTCCAGGAGCACCCTCAGGTCCCTTCTGTCCATTGTCACCCTGCAAGACAAAAATATCAGGATTTTTTTTTTTTTACCACAAATTTAAAAAGCTTTAATACTTTCTTCCTGATGGAATATAAATCCTTGAATCGCTCATTTTGCTGATCCAGAACTCACTCTGTCTCCCTTTGCACCTGGAATTCCACCAGCTCCTCTCTCTCCAGGCATACCCTGCAAACCCGGGGGACCCTGTGGTCCAGCAGCACCAGCTGGTCCAATTGCTCCCTATGAAAAAAATACTAATTCAGTCCATGAGCATTCTGATGTCATGAGGGGTTCTTAATCAACTTTAAATAGATCTAAAAATGTTTTCTTGAACCACACTCCATAATAAACATGTTTAATGATTTTAAAATAATAAAAAAGGAAAGGAATGTTTTCTATTGCATTATTTGGAGTTTCATTCATTTATTTAAGTTTTGCTGCCTTGAACATAAATAAGGCGTATTTGCTTATCTTAAAATGATGGATATTTGCTTTTTCAAAAAATGTTAGTTTAGTTTAGGCATGACTGTTTTTATCTAGCTGCCATCAAAATATCAGCACACTTGTTGGGTAGTGACCGTTGTGTTACATTGACTTTAACTGGCAAAACCTTTTCATTTTCAGCTAAAAAAATTGTAGTTTAAAGAAAGCAAGTCATTTTTAACAAAATAAAGGAGATGAAATACGTTTTAATGCTTAAATGTTGGTTTTTATAATGCTGCTTTCTTAATAAATTGTTTTTTTTCATAAAATAATATGTCAAGTTCCCAAAAATGTCTGGTCATTGAAGTTCTATGATGGTTTTCAAAGTTTTTCAACAAATAAATACAAATAATTATGCATCAATTATAACTTTTGGTTGTTAGATGAATGCCTCATCTAGTTACCAAGTTTCAAACCATATTTTGTTTCATTGTATTGAAGAGGAAATAAATGCCAGTAGAATAAATATTAATTAACAGCAGAATTTTCATTTTTAACTCACATCAGATAAAAAAAAAAGTGAGAAAGGCTGCTGTTGGTCTTGATTTCAGATGTTACCCCGATGACCCAGATTTTTTCTGCAGCATTGTGAATTCATGTTTCTTCTGCGTTTGTGGAGGTTTTTTTAAAGAGGCAAATGTGGCCAAACGTGCATTTTAAACTCAGCTTTGAAGATTCCTATTTTTTAAAGTGATGAACATGTATCACCCTGTTACAAAAAGTAGTTGTGTGTTAGTTCGTGAGTTATGACCTTTGGTCCATCACTTCCAGGTGTTCCTGGAAGTCCTCGAGGTCCCTGGAGACCCTGAGGTCCAGCACCACCTCTTTCACCAGGGAAACCCCGTTCGCCCTGTTCGGAGACACAAAACCAAAACCGGATAAGTGACAGAAGTGTTCAGCAACACCTCAGCTTGACTGACTTACTCAGAGCTTTTGTTCGTAAGCATAAATAAGGCCTAAACGTTACGTTTACTTGTGCATAAAGTCTGTAAATGACTGTGTAGATCATTTTACTCTAAAGGTCCTCTGACTGTGGGAGTTTAAACTCACTCTGGGTCCAACAGCACCAGGAGCTCCAGCCTCTCCAGAAACACCCTGCAGAGAAACAGGCATTCCTCATCAGGTCACAGCTTGTTCTGATGCAACAATTTCAATTTTTACAGTTGACAATGGATTTTATGTCCCATTTTACTATAAATATTTTTTAAAAAAATTAAATCAAAGTACTAAGAGAAGGAGTGCAGCCAACAAATGAGTCATCTGTGGTAGAAAATAAGAACAGGACAGAATATTGTGGTGCACCTCTGACAACTCACCTGGTCTCCAGGCTTTCCAGCCTCTCCTGGAGGTCCTGTTGGTCCAGGTAGACCCTGTCTCACAACAGGAAATAAGTAAGTAAATCCATCCAGCCATCCATTTTCTAAACCCATTTTGTCCCATTCGGGGTCACAGGGGTGCTGGAGCCTAACCCAGCCACTTTACATTTACATTTAATGACTTTTAATTCTTTAGTTTGTGTTTCTACTAAAAGCAGGTGTTGGAAACAGTAGAGCTTGAAGTATCTTTACATCTATGCTTCACGCAGACCAACTAAGAGGTTTGATCAAAATAGAAGCTCACTTGGAAGCCAGAAGGTCCAGGCTGTCCTTGCTCTCCTCTTTCTCCAGCAGGTCCCTAAGTTCATAGATTCAAACATTAATGATCAGGCACACAGAATGTCACCTCAGAACATGTGTGTGCACTGCAGTTCTCACAGAAGGGCCAGGAGGTCCTGCAGATCCAGTCTCCCCGTCTTTTCCAGGCAGACCCTGTTTATAGGAGATGGCTTAAATTAGGAGGGTGATTTCAGAGGAAAATAAACAAATCAGAGTTGGTGAAAGCTGACTGTTGACGATAAAATAATTTACTTACTCTCAAACCAGGACGACCAACAAGCCCCTTCTCTCCAGGTTTACCTGGTTCACCCTGTTTGGAAAAATATATATTTATTTTTTTCTTTTTACTTGCCCATATTTAGCATAAAAATGTAGAGTTTCTATCCCACTACCTACATTTGCTCCCTTTGGTCCAGGGAACCCCATCACTCCAGGCTGTCCACGCGCTCCCAGAGGACCAGGTGGGCCGGGGCGACCGTCCTCACCTGGGGCCCCCTATCACAGGCACAAAAACACAATTCAACAACCAGAAAACACCAAGAAACAATTTATAGTTTCCTTATATGAATATTTGTTAGCATTCACTTTGCTGTGAGACTATCATATTTTTAAGGCTTCCAAAACATACCTAAATTGTTCAAAAGTGATTCTAACTTTATTAGAACGTCTGCAACTTTTCATTTAACCATAAAAAAAGTTGAACATCTATGTAGATACTGTGTTTCATTGCTTTTCTTGGGTCATTTTACTCACAGAAGGTCCAACTTTGCCTTGAGGACCAGCATCTCCAGGACGACCGGTAAGACCCTGTGAAACGGGGGCATGTTAGAGACTGCGGAAGCGAGACCGTCCTGCAGTAACACCACATTTTGAAAGTTGGCTTCAACTGAACTGAGGTGCAAGACTCACTCTGGCTCCAGGGAGACCAGGCTCTCCAGTGCGCCCAGGATCTCCAGTGGCCCCTTTAGGGCCAGTAGCACCAGCGACACCACGATCACCAGGGGCTCCCTGAAATGGATCAAAATGAACGTTTTACACTTTTTTTTTCAAACCAGCCTGTTTCTCGTGTTTGATCATTGTTTTGTTTTTTTTGTCCAAGAAACGTTTTTTTTAGCAGAACCCACCTTGGCACCAGCCAGACCATCTTGACCAGGGAAACCGCGGTTACCAGGTGGCCCCTACAAAGATTCAGAATAAGAAAAGTAAATGGTCAATCAGCTGCTGTAACAGCCTGTAGTCTTGTGTTACAGTCTTCTGTTTCTTACTCTTTCTCCAGGAGGTCCAAGTGGTCCTGCAGCTCCAGGTTCTCCTCTTGCACCCCTCTTTCCTTCTTCTCCAGTAGGGCCAGGGGGACCTTGAGGACCAACAGGACCCTGTAGCATTTCAAATGCTGGTATTTTTACTTGCTCCAAGAGGATTCCCAGTCATTGCAACAAACATGAATAAGAATCTTTGAACAAAATTAAAATTTTGATGACTCACAAGTTCTCCTTTTGGTCCAGCTTCACCTTTGAATCCAGGAAGACCAGGGTCTCCCTAAAGAACAACAGAGAGATAGTTATTGATGACACCACACGTATGTCTGAAGGTTTCTCAGAGTTTTAAATGCTGACTCACAGACTGTCCTTTGGGCCCAAGAGGTCCAGTTGCTCCCTGCGGTCCTGGTGGACCCCGAGGGCCGGGAAATCCTGGAGCGCCAGCAATACCGGGAGCACCCTTAGAGAAGAAAGAGGCAAGAAAATATTTTAAGGTTTCAGAAATTTGGCTTTTAAAATATAATGAGAAAACTGACGCATCTACAAACAACTGCAAAGATAATGTTCTTACAGCGGATCCTTTTGCCCCGGGGATACCATCAGTTCCTGGGTTACCCTGTGCAGATGTGGAAAAATGCATGTTGCTTTACAAAAATGAGGGATGCAGAGCTGTAAATTTGCTTTGTGGAGCTTTTAAATCTCATTCTGAATGATTAGAATTAGTGAACAAACCGATGCTCCTGCAGGTCCGGGAGATCCTGGTGTACCAGCCTCTCCACGGGGTCCCTGTGGTCCTTCAGCTCCTCGTAGACCAGTAGGGCCAGCTTCTCCCTGACAGGAAAAAGATTGGTAAAGTCTTTAAAAATAAAACACAACTTTTTATTCTTTCAAGGTAACCTAACTGCAGACTATCATGATGATTGACAATTACATGTCCTTTTGTAAATTATGGAGATCTATTCTAGAGAATTCTAGAGAGGTAAAGATGAAGAGGATGTTTTAGACTATAACTATGAAACCAGATGGGGAAAAAAAGGGATGGATTCTAATTTTAGATTTATAGTCATATATCTTGCATTGTACGATATTTTCCATGGTCACATGATTTGTACAAACCTTGGCTCCTGGGGATCCAGGGAAGCCGGGAGCTCCAGCAGGACCAACTGGCCCCTGTGAGAAGAAGAAAAATGGGTCATTTTTAATTTTTGAAAAATGTTAAAACTCTCAGAGATCCCAAATGAACTGGAAGCAAGAAGATGATACATACAGGTGGACCAGCAGGACCAGGCAGGCCATCGTTTCCACGAGCACCCTGAAGATTGCAGAGACAGGATGTGCCACAAATATAAGCTTTTTAAAAAAAATCCCAAATGTAGAGACACCATTCTGTTCTTTGTTTTATATAAAAAGGATTACTCACAGCGGCTCCAGCAGCGCCGGGGCGACCCCTCTCACCAGGCAGACCGCGTGGACCCTATAACAGAAAACAGAATATGTTTGGATTTTTTTGTGGAATATAAACTATAACTAAATTGCAGATGGCTGAAATGATGCATGGCAGCTCAGACTCACCATGGATCCAGGTGCACCATTCTCTCCGGAAGCACCAGCCTCACCCTAATGCAAAAAGGAATGTAAAAAAATAAATAAATAAAAGGTTACGTAAGCATAAAACAGCATAAATACACCATCAAAGTGTGGAATTAAGAAGCAGAATGTGAACACCGCAGGTGACCTTACCTTTGCTCCTGCAGCACCAGTTTCTCCCTTAGCTCCATCCAGGCCAGGGTGACCCTGAAATACAGCAAGAAAATTCCCATCAGGACAACACGAGAACCTGAGAACCTGAAGTTCTATGGATCTGAGTGCTAGGTTAGTTTTGTCAAACAAAAAGAATTTCAGGACTCACTCTGTGTCCTTTGATTCCAGGAAGTCCAGGAGTTCCAGGGAATCCACGAGCTCCCTGAAACAAAACACACCCATTTACTGAGTTTTATTCAACATTTATTTCCTTGGAACTTTCAGGTGAGAAGTAATGCTGAAGTTAGAGTCAAGCGGGGAGTAGGAAGAAGCAGTTGAATGGTAAACCAAAGGGTGGTTTCACACCTGAGGCCCTGCAGGTCCACGCTCACCAGGTTTTCCAGGTTTTCCAGATTCCCCCTTGAAAAAAAAAAGATTAATAACAGAGAAGCTGCATGATGATATGAAAGTGGTCAGTGACCTTTGCTGCAGTGGCAGCTCATTGTTTACATGCTGTAAGGTAATTCAGTTTATTGACACCATTTAAACTTACAGTGCCCTCTAGCGGTGGAGTACGACAACAATATGGACACAGAAAAAGCTGCAACAGCTGATTTTAAAGCAATTTTGAATTTAAAATGGCCTCATTAAAGTAGAGTGGTTGAGAAAATTAAAATAGTATCAACAATTGGAAAAGGAAAGAACAAAAACAAGAAGTAGTGTTGCGCTTGATGTTGATTCAGTCATAAAATGATGACTCTTGAGTTGCTATGGTGCTTAAACTCACATCACTTCCTGGTTTCCCAGAAGGTCCAGGTGGTCCACGAGGTCCCATAGGTCCCTATCATAAAGCAAAACCACCAGTTATTTACCTGCAAATATAAAGAACTTGTAATGAGTTTTATGACACAAAAACAAGTTCAGCCCAAGATGTGATTTTTTTTAATCAAATGAAACATAAATTCAAAGAAACATAACAACAAAATTGTATTAATATTTCGGCGAGGCAAAACACTGATGCTAATGCTTATCTATATGTGATACATTGTATATTCGCCCAACAGAAAAACTATGCATGATTGTTTTTGTTCATACTTACAGCTGGACCTGACTCTCCAGGTTCTCCTGGGGCACCTTGGAAACCCTGTGGCCCCTGTTCGTGCAAATTATAAATACAGTGTCAGGAAATTGTTCACTGATCATATCTCTTTGGTAACTTATATATTCCAACAGTGGTTTGTATTTTTTTATAAGACAAATCTTTGCTGCAATAAAAGAACTTACTGGAGCACCAGAAGGTCCAGGGGGACCGCGAGGACCCATGGGACCCTGCCGAGACACAAAAGACGTGCAGACAATGTCAACATTTTGACATGCCTGATCTGTAAAGTCTATACACATATTCTGGTTTTGATCATTGGGCGTTCAATCCTCAGAAAAACATTGACAGATGTTGCATTTTTCAATACATTTGTTATAGTACTGCTGTGGATGTTTCTAAGTGTCTTGTAGTACAAAAATGAAAAGAAGAGATGAAATCTGACGTAGAGTGAATTTTTTTAAAACCACAAGGTGGCAGTATTGCTCTCAGGTGAACAACAGCATTTTCTCTCTCATTTTTTGAATAAAAGATGCTTATCTTGAACTGTGAGCTTTCCACTCACCATTGGTCCTTGCATCACTCCCATCTGAGCACCGCCGGCCTTCTCATCTGAACCTCCAGCCATCTGAGCAGCAAAGTTCTGAGAGCACAACAAAAAAAGACTCAAATTAAATAAAGGTTTATCTCACTTTGTTGCAGGAACCTCACTTGATTTTTTTAAAATAACAATGGAAATGTCTAAACCCCGTGACCCCGAAAGGGATATAGTGGAGTGAGAAAAGGGATGGATGGATGGATGGATGGAAAACCTTTAGTGAGAATTTAGGGAGATGTGTTCATCTGCTGTGATGATATGCTTAATATTAGTCATTTGATTTAGATGAATTCAGAGCAGGTCAACTTTCAGAAAATATTAATATCTGTTTCAATTCTCTTTCATGTGAAAGGTGATGGTAAAACAAAGAAACTGAGGGTAATCATGAACTATTTGTTTTATGCAATACTCTCAAACTGGTCACACATTCTGTTTTTTGCCAACATGTTGTCTGTGCTCTCTGTGATGTGGGGGTAACACTCTCCTCTTGAGATCTTTATCTGAAAGCAGTACAGTTATGTCGTCAGACATACCCCTCCAAGTCCTGGCGGTCCAGGTGGTCCCGGTGGGCCAGGGGGTCCGGGGTTTCCAGGGGTGCCAGGCTCACCATCTCTTCCTCGAGGTCCAGGATTTCCCTGTGAAAGAAAATTTGGAGTTTTCTTTTGAATTTAAAAAAGGGCATCAAAGAAAATACACACTGAGTTCGATGAACAAACGAAGAAAAAAATAAAACACTATCTGTGGAATTTAATCAAGCATGCCTTGTGCTCGCTCCACTTTACATGACAGACTGCAAAATCTGTCAAAGTTTGCATGATGTTATCTTTGGTGATGTAATTGGAGAAAATCTCATATCTTTGTGTTAATATATTTCCACATGTCCATTCAGTGGCAGTAAAAAGTCTTTTTATTTTTTCTTACCTTATCACCCTTAGCGCCAGCCTCTCCACGTGGTCCTTGCTCACCTGGGGGGCCCTGTCAAAAATATTCATAGTCTGCATTTCATCCTTTTATTACTTCTGATGTTAAAGTCATTCATTCATTTTTTTCATCAGAATTCAGACTAATTTAGTCATGTCATGTTGCTGGGAGTTTCAGAAAGATGCACTTTTGATTCATTGAACATTTTCAAAGCAGAATAAAAATATGTGATTTTTACCATGGGCCCTGGTGGTCCCTTAGGTCCTACAACCTGAAAATATAAAAAGAAAGATTGAGTAAATTTTTGTTTTTGCATATTTTTTAGTCTGATTGTCTTGTGTTTTACAACACTTCCTTGTGTCTGTTTTTGTGCCAGACGGCTTTTCAACTTTATTGAATATGAAATCAAACCCAGCTGATGAAAATTAATTTGACAAGAGACTTTGGTTAATTAACATCACCTCGTCTTAACCTCTAATTTAGAGGGGTTTTTCCACCTGATGTGCACTTGAAGCAAATAGGATTTGATTGGGTTCATTATCCACATGGAATGCAGCTTTTTTTCCCCCCATTAAATGTCAAAAATGTTATATTTGGTGTTGTATCACGGAGAAACAGTTGTATTTCACTTGAAAAAGTATTTGATTTTTTTAAAAATGAAGTAGAGTTTGAAATTGGAGGAGTCAAATTAAACTTTATAAAGTGCATACAAATAACTTTATGAAGGGCATGAAGTTGTGGTGGTCTGTACTCACATTTGCAATGTCTCCTGGTTCTCCTTTTTGGCCCTGATAGATCAAACAAATGTTTAAAATTACCCAATTCATGAAAATAATGTAATAAAAAATATAGTTTTATAAGTATCTGCTTATTTTCTTTTATTTGTTCTTACCTTTGCACCAATCGTCTCTAAAGTTTCACATAGATTGAAGTGGGAGAAAGACAAAATGTTAAAATTGAACCGAAACATTTCAAACAGAGGATTTCTTCAAAAGCTCGCCAACATCTCTTAGAAGGAGACCTGCAAGCAAATCTAAGGATTCTGCAGAGATCAAACACCACTCACCAAACCCAAAAGCAAAGTACCCATCCAGATTATATTAATTATGCAAGAATGGAAGCAGAAGCCAACGCAGAAAGGAGGGCTTAGATCTGATCTTACATGTTAACATAAAAAAGCATAAAAAATGGAAGTCATTGGACATGACTGCCATAAATCATGTAACGGAGCAAAGGAAGAACTGCAAAAACTCTGTTTTAGTCTTTAAGCTTTTATTTTGTAATTTAAAAAAAAATCCTTTATTGTTTAGTTGGTTTATGTTTTTGTTTTCTGTTTTTATGAACAAACATAAAACCATATTAGCTGAAAAAAAATGTAAATTAATTATTTTTTATTTCTAATAAAACAGTTTTTTTCTAAATCGCAGTTTCATTACTGAATGCTTAACATGTCAAATTATAATAGATAAAACTGTAATAGTTACAAATAGTTTACAAAGGATGCATCAGCTAATTCAATTTGTCAAAAAGTAAAATGTGCTTATTTGAAGTTTTGATCAAATTCAATATTTGCTGGGAAAACATTACCCTGTCAGGTGTTTACTCAGTTGTAAGTCAGTATGAAGACAAAATTCATCTTCGATTTGGATAAATGTGCTTGGAAGTTTGTCTGCTGCTTGAGATGCAGACTAGATAGCAGATCTTCAAATTCTCATCCCACACTTTGTGTTGCCTTTCCTAGCTTCCAGAAATAACATGCAGAAAGCCAGTACAGAAAAGAAAAGAATTAGCAGTTAATGATCAAAAATTCCAAATTGTGAGTCAAAATCTATGATAGACACAATCACACTCTATCAGAGACTCCAGGTGTGATAGGACTTAATGTTTTGATACAAAAGAGTTCTAGACACCCAGAGAAGGTAGAACTGCAAGATTCTAGAGTAATTTATTTATGGGTGTGTGAATAAATAAATTACAACCAATGGGCGCACTGGCATCAGCTGGGCAGATGGGGCAGCACTCTCCAGATGGGATGACAGGGTTGGCGCACTCTTTGATCTCCTCGCAGATAATTTCATCACACAGAACCGCTCCGCTGTCACACACACAGATGCGGCAGGGCTCTGGCTTCCACACATCTTTATTGTCATACTGCTGCTCATCCTGGATGCAGGCACCTGCATCCTCTTTGGCCACCAGCACAGGACGGAGGTTGGATGGAGGGGATGAGGGAAAAATGAGCAGAAGAAGAAGAAGAAGAAGAAGCAAGCAAACACAAAGCGGAGGTTGTTGGTTGAAGAAGGAAAAGTAAAGATAAGGTCAAGGGGGGAAAATGAGGAAGTGGGCGGAGGAACAACAGGGTGGAGCCAGCAGGGGAGGGGTTTCAAATGAAGACAAAAAAAGTGTTCTTTAATAAAACTTATTGGAGCTGTTTCTAAATGGGAAAACATGAAGCAAAAGAGACAATTTCAACTAATGTTTTAAAAACTAAAGAGGTTTTTTTTTGTCAGATTCAACATAAAGAGTTATTACTGCAGCAAAAGCTGCAATGTCAAGACAGGCCACAGCTAACAGTTGTGTTTGAAACCAGAGCTGCGGTATTTCACAGAGCCGGCTGAGTGTGTTTAACCGGCAGGCCTGCTCTGTCCCTCACATGAATGAACCTCTCTTACAGGCATACTGTGCCCAATTGACAAGCTGTTGCTGTAAGTAAACAGAGGTTCCTTCCAAATTTCTCCATCTGGATTTCACCAGTTCATTGAGGAAGAAGGAGTAAGTGATATGTTTGATGCACACAGTTGAGGCCTGCTAACTGTCACTGTGGGCTTTATAAAGCATGCTTGTGAAAGCAGACTTAATCACTTAAGAGTTAGTTTGGATTCTTGCAAGAATCCACACAAGACTGTGATTTGAACTTTGAATGAACAAAATGCAAAAAGAGAATTTTTGCACAGTAAATACCAAGCCTGAGAAGGTTTCAGCCATCATTTTTGGACTCCATGCAGCTACTTCTCTACCTGAACTCTTTAAGCCTTTTAGTCTGAGGTCAAGCACCGTCTGACCCTCACGGCACAAACGGCCTACACCAGCCAAACCTTGAGAATAAGGTTCAGCTTTTTGAAGAGGTTTCAACTCTTTGGTCCACCACAGCGGACAAGAAAAAGAAGCCATGAACAGGCTTTTTTTACACACTTTCTTTGCTAAAAACCCAAATCTGACAGTAAGAAATGTCGAACAGGTGAAAACAAACCTGATGCTTCAGCCCAATGCAGTTTCAACCTGACTGATGTAGCTCTGCATGCACGCTTCCTTCTTAGGAAAAGTGAAAAGCTTGCTGGTTTAGATTTTATAATTGACGCATTAAAATGCCCAAATGTATTCAATAATATAACATGTGATTTTCTTCCAAAACAGCAGAAAAGAAAAGATAAAACTTTACCAGAAACTTACCATCGTCATCCTCCTGACATCTAACCATGGATAGTAAAACAACTTGAGATGCTACAAGTAGCAGAACAGTCCTTGAGTCCACAAAGCTGAACATGTCTAAATGTTAGACATGCAGGAGCTTGGGTGAGAAGTGCAGGGACACCGGTGACCAGGTCTTCAGTGGGGTGCTGTGTTAGGTGTGTGTTCCCAGAGACTCAAGGCACCATGCAGTCAAACCCTCCAAAGTCTAAGTGGAATCCAACGCGGGGCCCCAGCTGGCACTCTGCACCCAGTGCGTCAGGGCAAGCACCGCGGTTTTATGTCCACTGTGCCTTGTATGGATCATCGTATATTCCAAAATGCCAGTCCTTCCCCCAGACCCCCTGTGAGGCTGAAACCCGAATCTACTCCCCCTCCCCTCGATCACACAGCATCCACTCTCCGGATTTTCTTTTTCAACCAAATCCCTCCTTCTTTTGACCTGCTTGGCCTGACAAAGGATGCACCTTTCTCACTCCCTACAGCGGCATCTCACTGTGCGAATTCCAGCGCAGGACAAATGGAAAAGGGGCATAAAAACACCACCACACATACTTTTGAGGGAGATAATCCCAGTGAGGTATGCCAAATCAGAAAAGTATTCAAATGAAGTTATTTAAATACCGAAAACAAGTGAAGACTGAAGCTGTTTTGGTTTATAGACCAAGACCTCAATCTAATCTAAAACTCATTTTCTGCAGTTCTATTGTAGGCTATGGAGATCAGCAGTAGGTCAAGAGGGTCCATTGTTCTGCTCAAGACTCTTGGATTATGGATTAATCTGCAAACTTGAGACAACCTTTAAATGTGGACCAATCTGTGTCACATTCCTGTTACAGTTAAACCTTTCAGGATAAAACAAAAAAAACAAAACAAGAGGTCATGAGGTCCAGTTAACGGAAGAGGCCTTTCTTTGTTTTTCTTCTTTTTTTGAGATTTCAGACTATAAAATAATGTTTCATCCTCTTTGCAAGTTTAACATCCAACGAGTTTATGATTGAACAACGGAGTTCAGTAGCAACCATCCTCACTCATTATCTCATAGATTGTTGGAATATTTGTTGTGATTACATACAGAGTAACCCCCATCAGTTCCATGTGTTGCAGGTAAGTCGGTTTAAAAGAGGTCTTTGTCATCAGAAGAGGCGCAGCGATTTCAGGGTTATGACATTCTAGCCGTGCTCGTCGTACAGAGACATTTCTGACTCTACTAGGTTCCTTAGAAGTTTGGATTTATGTCTCCCTGTTAAATCAATGGTCATTTTTCTTAATCATGTCTCCACAGTGTCACTGCAAGCCCCGTCCGCAGTAAATTCACATCAAATCGACTCTCTACCTTCAGACAGATGAAGACTTTCTATTCAAAGCTGTCTCAGGGTGTTCCACTTTCACGTCAGTTTGTCTTTAACTTTCCCTTTGAAGAGTCAGAAGTTGACTTTAGGGTCTATCATGGCAGTCACGATCAGCCAGAAGAGCTAAAGAAGTTATTGACACGAATTCCCCCTTCAATCATAATGGAGATCTGCTGTCAACAGCCTGAAACAATGCAACCAGCACTGAAAGTGTGAAGAAGATCTTGGTGAGTGTTCTGCACCAGTCCTGAATCCACTGCAGCCTTTACACATCAGTTTTCTCTGCTGCTCAGACTGTATGCTGCCTTCTGCCGTCTCCCAGCAGGCACAATAGGCCTCTGTGTGCACAGCCCGTGGAATGCTGTGAGATGGCAGGGCAGTGGGATAGCTGCATGGTGAGGATGGGGGTTGGTGGGAGAGGAAGGGTGTGGAAGCTCTGAGGATGAAAAAGGGGGAGGCGGTGGAGTGGGGTTGGTTGGAGGGGTTGGGGAAGGAGAAGAGATGGCTGTGATGGAAGGAGGGTGACGATGGAGGAGCTGATCTCCCGACAGTGAGGGTGCACAGAGGCTCCAGGGGTCTACAGGGTGTCCAGGTTTCACTGCAGTGACCATCTCAGCGGAGTGGCTGCAGGACTCCATGCAAACACATTTAAACCAGTGACCACTCTAAAGAACCCCTTATAAGCTGTTAGTCTAGATCACTGCATCCGCTATTCTCCTTCTGACACCTAACTCTATACTATATTACTGTTTCCTCTAAATAAGAGTTTGTTGTTTTTGCAAATGTTCTGTGTTTTCTTGTAGTTTAACTGTTGCTTTTTATGGCCTTTATGTTGCTTCATTAACTTGTCAATGAGAATTGGTTCTCACTTGACTTACCTGGTTAAATATAGGTTACATAAACACAAAACGGTGATGGGTGGGCAGTCAGTGCTCACGTGGTGTTTTTTGCACTGTTCTCTATATTTAGCTGAGTGTTGTTAGTAAAAGAAACATAAAAATGAATATTTGTTTAAATTGTAGAAAAACCTATTGACTCATTTTGAATATATTATGTAATTGTCATTTTGCTTTTCATGCAGTGCTAAACATACTATATGATAAAATTCAAGGTGCACTTAACAAAGCAGCATTACTAAGCTACGTTCGCACCGGCCTCAGCAACGCACACTGAAGTGATCACTTCTAATCAAAAGTCTGTCAGGGGTTTTCCAGAAACCCTGCATCATCTGCTGCTGATTACCTGGATCAGGTGTGTTTAGGCAATACGGACCTCCAATGGCAGGTTAGGACACATGTAGGAGTTTGTCACTGTATGTTGTCACCAATAAACGGCCGATTCAAACTTCCATATTCAAAATTCTCTTCTAATGCAACTTTCTACAATTAGTTTTGGCTCTCTCTGCAAAACGTGTGGCCATTGAACGCGCGTTGCTAGTTAAACCAGGTAAAACTTTGACCAGTCAGGGACTCGGATTGGATGATGTATGGATGGATGGAGTTCCTTCACGGAGTGCCAAGCATTTTAAAACAATTGTGTTTTGTGAGAATTATATAACACTAATTCTTTCCTATATCTGAATAAAGCTGTGAAAGAAAAAACCTGAAGCAAGATTTGCACCGCTTTGATATTTTAGACCAAGCTTCTTCCAACTGTAGGTGGTGGACGTGCGCGAGGAAACAGTAGAAACAGTAGAAGAAGAAGAAGCCCCTCCTTGCTGCTCCTTGCTTGTCCAGTGAGAACGCCACAGGCCATACGCACATTCTAGATCTGCATTTAGCAGATTTGTGAACGTGTGTCATATGCTTGATCTGTATATAGCTTTAGATTGAATTATGAATTATGATGTGATGCTCGTTTACAATATCCCCTCTGACGTTTAGTGTGGCGCTTGCACACAATTCGTGGGCATGTTTGGGTTTTTTCCTGGTTAGTTAGTTAGTTCAATGTTATGTATGAAAATCCTTTCTACTAATGAAAGACTTCAGTAGACCCCCACTTCTTCTCTACCTATTGACCTTTCCCTTTAGGGGTCACCATGTCAAATGTCCTCAAATCCTCCTTAACCACATCCCTGAATCTCCTACTTAGTCTTTCTCCCAAAATGTGATTCAATTCATCCATCAAAGAGACACAACTCTCTTTCTATTCTGCTTTGTGCTTTTCATTTTCATCCTCTTTACCACCAGAGTCATCCTGCATAACACTATTCTATACTGTCTGGCTACATGATCCCACTTTCAGATTTCAACACTTACACAAGATGCACGCTCCTGCCTTCCATCACCTCTGTTTCGTTCCTCCCACATGTCCTTTAGAGTCTGAATCAGACCCATCGCACAAAAAAAGGGGATGGATTGGTGAAGTAAGGCTCTACTAAAACTAAAAGGTATGTGAAGATGCTAAAATCCATTTGTGCATCCAAAGTTCAGTCCATACTTTTGAGACCACTCCAGCAACTGTTGTTACACTTTCAAATTTTAATTATGGAGCTTACGTTTTGATGGATTAAAAATCTACTTTAGTGGCTTTTTCTTTTTGCCTTCCTGATACCCTTGTTTTGTTCTTGCTTGTTTTTATGAAAACACAATAGTCCTTTAGGTTAACTGTAAGGAGAATCCAAAGAGAAACACAGTGATTACACAGTGATTACACCTGGCTATCAACACATGCTACATGTGATCAGTCCAAGATTCTCAGGAATACAGGAAAACAAAAGTGACAATTCTGTAATATTAGTAATTTCAAGTAGTTTAAAATTGCATGGATCATAAATTAACATGGTATCTTTATAAACATTTAAAATGTCTTTTCTACACACAGTTGGCGCAGGAAGATGCAGGCACGTAACAGTTCGTTAACTTCATGCATGAGGATGTTTGTGTTTGATGGGAATGGAAATGAAATTCCTTCCAGTCTGAATGGCTTTAGGATAATGTGCATTGTCCCAAAGAGATTGTATGAATCCAGCATTCAATTTTTGAAAGCGTTGTTTCAGCTGCTCTCCAGTAGAATAGTATGCTATCCTATATTTCCCTTATGATTGCAATGACTTATGAAATGGTTTGCCTGTTTGTCAACATAAAATTCTGTAACACTTGGACAGGTCAGTGACAATAAAAGGTACACAGCAGATTAAGAAGATGGATGGATAATTTTATTTTTTCCAAATGTAATTATTTTGATACTTTACAAAAAGATTCTTCTGAAAGGGGTGTGGTCATTTGATTGACAGGTAACTATTTCTTCCCCAGCGTTGGTGAAACTGCTTTAGCGGTTTGTTGGGCTTAGTTGTTTGAACATTTTGGGGAAAATTAACTCACTTGACTCATTAATTTTGCAATAATTCAGCCAAAATGGTGAATCTGAAAAACCATGTTCAAGCAGGCTCAGTACAAAACCAAGAGTTATGTGAACATCCGCTTTATATGGTCGCTATGTGGACATTAGTGCTAATAAAAGGCTGGGTTGGGTGTTTTTTTATCCTGATGGGAATGAAAAAAAAATCCCAAAAACCCAATAAACCTTCTGACCATTAGAAGTTTAGGTCATCATTTTGTCGGTGCTTGAAGCTCAGGTTTATGAGCTGATTTAAGCCTTTATGATGCTTCTACAACTGGCTTCTTTAAAAGCTCCCAAAAATAAACTGAATGTGTTATTCTTTGCCATCACAGAAAATTTTTCACGCATTTTTCATCACCTGATTTGCTGACAGTTCTTTGACTCTTCGGTGTCTGCCTTTGTGATCAGATCTTTTTATGTGTTTGAATTTATGGTTTTAAAGTAGCATCTCTGTCCGATCAGTTCAAAAAATGTGCTCAACACTCACCATCACTGTTCTTTTTCAATAGGCTCTAAAATTGGCCTCTTAGCCAGAGCGTTAGCCAGGCCTCCAAATTACAGACTAAATCAAAGCACCAGACCCTGTATGTTTCTTTTCCTGTGTGAGGTGGAGGGGGAAGAGGTTAAGTTTGTGCAGGCTTGGTGGGTGCAGCAAGGGGGGCTTTTTTCACATAAGATGGAGGATGAAGAGACAAAGGTGGCATTCATTGGCCCAGGAATGGAAAACATTTTCCTCTGAAAACAGAGACGCTACAACCGGCAGAAGTGGCGCGGAGAGGCCATGGGTTGGTGTGCACCCTTTGGAGAAGTCGCAGGCCTAAAATGAAGAGGATATGAGCAGAAACTGCACAGACCTTAATTATTTGGTAATAAAGATAACATCCCTTGTCGCCGTTGAGAGCCTTAGCTTGATGTAAAATGAAAAGTCTAGAAAAAAATGGAAGCAAACAAGAGCTAGACCAAAATGAATAAGAAATAATTGCATGAAACCATCAAAAAATGCAAAGGCTTTTTTATAGAAAGAATAGTGTTTTATGGTTTCCATTTACTTCAAATAAAAAACTGTTACTTCTGGTTAAACATAAAAAACATTTTTTACAGCTACTTTAAATTCCTTATGGAAATAAAACGCATTTAATTATAAAAACTTAAAAGGGTTGTTATGCACCTTGCTGAGTATCTTGCAGGGCAGCCACGATCAAAAGCTGGACTCAAATTTCAAACATTTTCATAAAAAAATACAAAAACATTTATGTTTCAGCCACAAGAAGAGAAGAAAAAGTCTCCAGGGATGAAAAATATCATTTTTCTTAGACTAAAACAACCGAATTAGACGTCAAAACCCAGTTTAGGTAGAGGGCACTGGAGTGAGTGCGCCACCTAGTGGAGCAGACAGGGAAGAGTTGGTGAATCAATGTGGGAAACTCACCATGGGGTGTCACTATCTCTCAGCAAGAGCATTTTTCCTCTGTGGACCATGAGAGAAAGGAAAATTCAACATGCACAGATGAAAACTAGATTTGTTTTACTTTAAAGACTAAATAAATTAAAAACATAAAAATAAAAAAATGTAAGAATAAAAAACTTGTGAACTTCAACTTTCATAAACTTTTCTAATAAACATTTCTGAAGTTTAGGTGATGCAATCTCTTGACTGTTTGGAAATGGAGCAGGTTTGGTCCTTGGATGGATGATCACCATACCAAAAATAAATTTTTTTCATCTACTTTCACATTTAATTATAACTAAACAGTATAATTTCATCTACACTAAAGCAGTGTCATCTAAACAAAATAAGAAAAAAAAAGATTTTTTTACTTTTAAAAAAATCCATTAACCTTTTTTTTAGTTTGAAAAAAGCCACATTTTTATTATAATACCATAATACCAAGTAAAATAAGAACACACATAAAATATATTTAAGGTCAACTGTGCTGAAAGGCCCCAAATAAATATGTAAATAAAAGTTGGTAAATGTCATGATAACATTCTCCAATGGTTGGCTGTCTCAAACGTGCGCACGTGTTTGGAGTCTGCAGGTCACTGAACCCCCGTTGACCCAGGCTCCGCCCCCACGTCAGCGCCTGTTCTGTGCAAGATCCAGACTGCAGCTGCTATTAAAACTCCGAGGACCAAAGGGCACCGGGCACATCTACTTGGTAGGGAGAAGACAAAGATAATAATATTAATAATAAAATTCTATTCACTCATTATAGATAAGCCCCTCTGCTCATGATGCACTGCCTCAAAAGTCTGAGGACAACCAGTCCAGGAGTCCTGAAGCTGCTTAAGAATGAAGTCCTCCCTGGCAGAGTTGGACCTGATCCGCTCAGGAGTCAGCAGCCTGCTTCCCTCCTCAGATGGGCAGCATCATCCCACACACTGAGGCCCTTTCACAAACAACTTGGCCCCGATCTGGAACAAGAACAAGACAAGTAGGTTGAAACAGACTTCCACCAAAAAGCAGCGATTTCATTAATCCAGTGTTTGCCAAAAGTGTTTTTATTTAAAAAAAAGTTACTGGCTGGAGCTGACTTGAAATTATTTTGAAAACATCTTTGGCCTACAGTATAGTTACATGTAATTAATTACAGAATTTAAAAAAATCTATTTCAAAACAGGAATTCAAGAAAATGTTTATTAAAAATGAAAATGCTCGTGTCTAGTATCATAATAGAAACACACTGTATACAGATTGTAAATAAAATACAAAACATGAAATCAAATGTAATGTAAGCCTGTGATCAGTTTATTAACTCATTTTCCATTTACAATTTTAATTTTTTTCATTTAGATATCCTTCTCAAACTTTATTGTAATTGGAAATTTTGGAAATGAACGTTTTAGTACATTGTTTTTAGTCATTTATTGATCTATTATTTATTTATTTCTTCATTTTTGCTTTGTTTTGCTTCCTTTCTAAATTTTCACAAATAGGCTTCACTTACTGATTGTCAAACCTGCATTGAGTTGCTTAGAAAGATGTTGCATCACCTGCACTTTTTTTATCTTTCTCAGTATTTATACTCCTAGGTTGCATGTGCAGAGTTCCAGATCTTACGTCTTTAATTGTCTTTGAACGCCCCTTATCTCCTTGTTTACACCTGTTTCCGACCCACATAAAAGCCGCTGTTTTCTTTACTTCTATCAGATTCTTTTGCAGTTCTGCCTTTGAATCTTTCAGTAACCCTAAATGTTACTGAGATAAGCTGAAATCTTGGAGAAAAAAAAGGATTAGACTTTAAGTTGGAGCTCTGTTCAGCTAACATTGTTTATATTGAATTTTTCTAAATGTGATTTACCACAGCTTTTAATCAAAGTAGTTTTAAAAAGTAATGTCACAAAGCTGCTGTTGACCGATTCCACCACTATAGTTTGCTTTTTGACATTTAACTTTGATGCAGTTTTTTTTGCTTTCCTTTTTTACTCACATATGCACACAGAGTTAACATAAAAATGTAAATTGTTTTATTCATTTGTTTCAATCCTACAAAAGACTAAAACGCACACAAACAAACCCATCAGTGACTGCTATCTCTTTCCTAACTAAAATAACCTTTAAAAAAAGCATTTCTACATTTTCAACTGAGACGACGAACATGGTATTTTCTGTGACTCACACTAGACAACCTCTTGCCAGTCTGCTGGTAAAGTATTGATAAATGTTTTTCTGAGGGGTCATTTGAGCTTGAAGGGTCATATGAGTTGAATTTTGATCATGTTCTCTAGATTTTCTCTTGTTTTGAGACTATAATCTACAAACTCTTAGAGATGGATGGGTTTATAAAAGGCTCCTTCTGCACCACACATTTCTCTTTCTCATTTGAAGCTGCAGATTGAACCTCAGCAGGCTGCCTTAACCAAGTCCGAAGCTCTTTTTGTTTTGCTGCAGCTTCATTTTTTTGTAACTGGAGATTCATATCAATGGAGAGTTAAGCAGAAAGCAAAAAGTGTGGGGGGTATGATGGTACCATGATGTAGACGCATCATTGTTCTGATCACTTCACTGTGGTATCGCAGAAACACACGAGCTCCTCTGATGCTTCAGTAAAACCGTCAAAGTGAATCTGGCTCACGTGTGTTCAGTTTGAGTGCTCAGAACTGATTTTCTCCCAGCTTTGCTATTAAAGTCCCAATTAAGATTTTGCGTGAACACATTTGAGTCTTCAGGTTGTCTTGGAAAAGTACTTATCATTTTCAGCTTTAGAGCACGCCAGACTGAATAGGTTTGTATTTTTTCCCCAAATTTTGATTTTAAATGTACAAACTCATCCTCAAGTATGATGGACATCTGGAAATGTGCCACTGTTTTCCTTGTGAGCCGTAATGTTGACACAAACTCGTTGCTGTTTTGACTCAATACACCGGCGCTCATCCAATTTCAGGATCAGCAACCTCTGTGTTTGTGTTTCGACAGAAGCCGCCAGATGTTCAGCATGGTGGACTTGCTTTTCTACACCATCACAGACGGCAAAGAGATGATCCCCTTTTCCCAGTTTATCTCTGTGAGTCAACATTCACGCGTCCTCCGTCACAGCAGGAGATGCCTGCACCTCCTGCGGCATATGTGAAAATCCACACAATGTGTGATAATCCACAGCTCCTACAGTTATGTCCCTCCAAAAACAACTCAGTTTTTAGTTAAATTAACCAAGATTAATGCACAATAGCCTGCAACAGAAAGCTGAGCATCTCCAGCTGATTGCAGGTTCAGGTTTAAAATGTCTTCAGGGATTTTATTATGCAACCAGACTAAAAATAGAAGTTGTGACACCCTGGACTATAGTAATTATAGTCAAGGAGCAATGTTGATTATTTCAAACTGCAGTTTAATTATGTCTGGGCTTTAATTAATATTATACATTTGGTGTTTTCTGTTGTGCTGGCAGACGTGATTAGAATTTTATTGAACAAAACTATTAAGCCATTAAAAACTCATGTGGTAAACATGAACCAGCAGGTCGGAAAAATAAATTTGATCTTAATGAGCCATAAGCATTATATAGTGAATAGCATGCAATTGAGAATGAATACATAATAACGTTTATTTCAGTTTTTGTCAAAATTAATATTTTATCACCAATTAAGATGAAGAAAAAGGTGGGAGTTTCTTTTTTTGTATTAGCTGTGGCAAATAAATGCTCGGCTGTGCTTTTGTCTGGTAGTTTGGTAATGTTTGCTAACCTTAGTCATCTGAAAAACAGCCAAGCTTTTAGGAGAAAAGTCTTGTGTCAATACAGGTGGCAGCTTGTTACATCACAGATGACTGGATGTGTTTGAATAAGAGATGCAGAAGAGGATAGAGGCTGAAAGGGCTGATCAATATGTTACAGAATACAAAACAACTTTTGTAAACTCCTCGGAACCAAAAGCTGTTAAGCAAAAGTTAAGTTAGGCTTTCTATAGAGAAGTGCAAAGGGAAAAAAATCTAATAGTTAAATGGAACATGTTTAAAATGGATATAAAAAAATGGTTTGGTCCTAAAAAATAAAAGTTAGCTTTCAGAATTTTCAAATTTTGGGGTTTTTGTTTACATTGTTTGTTTGTTTTTTTTTAACTCTTCATGCAGTCATAAATATTAAAAGTCAAGATTCCTAAAGTACTGTCTTCCACATAAAGCTTTGACGCCTGATATTATTTCCAGCAATAAAAACATTGTTTCTTTTTGCCTTTAAGTAGATGCTAAATTAAGTTAAGTTTGGAGCAGAAGGTTTGATGCATATTTGCATCAATAGGGGTTAAATTAAGCAGCCATTTTGGGGCGGTTCTGTTTGTCCTCAGACTCTTATCAGTTCTGATGACTGACAAAGAAATAAAACAGTCCATCTGTGTGGTCAGGGGGCCTGTGCACATGGTGTCCCTAAAATAGACCCACATGCTGCATGCAGTGACTGTACCAGCAGGCTGACCCCCCCGTTACATATTCCATGTCTTCATAAATTATCCCTCCCGTGTATCAAACTATCCTCCTTTCTTTTCCAGGCTTTGAGAAAAACTGGATTGCAGCCATCTGACCCCAGACTGCGGCACGGCATCCGTCAGATGCGGCAGTCCACACATGACTCCTCTGGACCGGTCATGATAGACAAGAAGCTCTTCAGAAGGTGAGAAATGCCTCGTTCGTTTACGCACAAGGGCGCCTGACTGTGCGGCAGATAAACTGCGGGCAACGGTTCAGGTGTGTGTGTCAGGATCCAAGACCTCAGGGAATCTGCTCTGATGTAAGAGAGGGGGATTGGGGGTCAGCACTATTTGAGGCCACAAGACTGACAGACACAGGAGCCGTGGAGCTGACAGCTGCTGCGATCTAAATTCACGCGCAGGCATGTCAGCCAGAGCTTGGACGGTGAAGGAGGACAGAGGGCCTCTGCGGCTGGTAATGAAAGGTTATCATTCTGGCTGAGCTGCAGAGTAGTAGTTACCTCAACAGGTTCAGCAGACCCATAAGCATTAGGCATCCTGCTGCCCTAATGGGGTCATTTTCTAAACGAACTCCGTGGTGTAGCTTTCCCTCTCAGTTAAAAAGTAATCCTCCACTGAGTTGTTTTTTCCTCTGAAGTCTTTTAAATTTTTAGGCCCTCAACCGCTCAAGAAGGCCAGCGTGAGCACTACTGAAAACACTGAGCTATTTTTGATTTTTTTTTTTTTTTATCTTCCTAGAAAATGACCTGTGTGAATAATGCAAGTTCTCTTTTTCATGGCATCTCGAAACCTTGCTCGCATTTCCACGCAGATAGGTCAGACGAGTGAGCAGAAGAAGTGCTTACCATTTCTTGGAAGCATGCAGCATGGCTGGACTAACCAGAGCAATGAAATTATTTAATAATGAATGGGATTGCTTTCTCTAAAACATATGAAATCCTTTCCACTTTCTTCCACTTGTACTCACTTCACCGAGAAGGTCCTGGCTGCAGACAACAAGACTGTGCCGGACATCCAGATTGGGGAAATTAATCCTACAAATTTAGACGAAAGCAGGAGTTTTCTTTTTTGTTTTAATGTTGTACCTGCATCCAAGCGTGTTTTTGTCTGGAAATGTCCAGCTTTGTAAAGTTTTATTTCGAGCAACGTGAGGGGGGACCTCCGGTTCGGGCTGATGATGTCTGCAGCCGGATCCTTTAGGGTACACCCATTAAATATTTATGTGTATGTGTCTGGGGGGCGGGAATCAGGTTTTTTTTTTTTGTTTGTTTTTAAAATCGGATTACGTTTTTATGTAAGGCACTTTAAGTAACATTAGTTGGACTTAAACAAATGAAGTTTGATTTAATTACTGTATTTTTAGGCTTAAACCACATTAAAAGTATACACATAAATATAAAAAAAACTCACAGATTTGTTAGTTTTTAAGATTATTTTTACATTTTTTCTAAAATATTCTGACTCTTCTTAAAGTTCTCATAAAATAAAAGTTTTGATCAAAATGAGAAGAATCTGTGTATTCTGGTACACATAAATGAGTTTCAAATGCACGGCCCTGACATTGTTTTCACCTCATGTTGTCTTGTAGGTGTGTGGGCAACAACGTCATGTTGTTGACGAACGCTTTCAGAAAACATTTCATCATCCCTGACTTTGAACAGTTCACCCACCAGATCAATAAGATGTATGAAAGTGCAAAGCATCAAGAAGGAGGGCAGGTAAGTGACAGAGGCACTTAAAAATATGTGGAGGGAGGGAATCACTCAGTAAATGCTGACATGACATATAATCACTCAGGTGGCTGATTATATCCCTCAGCTGGCTAAGTTCAGCCCCGACTTTTGGGGTGTATCTCTGTGCACCATCGACGGGCAGAGGTGTGGTATCTGTCAGAATTTAAGATATATATATATATATATATATATATATATATATATATTTTTTTTTTCCATCTGTATCAACGGCCTTCAATTTTCCTTAATATAGGCACAATGTCGGCGACACTAAGATCCCCTTCTGCATGCAGTCGTGTGTGAAGCCTCTGGAGTATGCCATTGCTGTTCACGAGCTCGGCAGCGAGCACGTTCACCGCTTCGTGGGCAAAGAGCCAAGCGGATTTAAATTCAACAAACTGTCGCTAAATGAAGAAGGCAAGTGTAAACTTGGGTAAAAGACACCAGTTTTCCTGTGTGCATTGATATTCTAATGTTTTTGTGCACACCTTGGGCTCAAATTATTAAAAAGAAAGTTTATTTATTTATTTATTTTTAATAAAGAATGAAGAATAAAGAAATTAACTAATTTGGAAGAAACGAAATGTTTCCTGATGAAGTTTACACAGATTTTTTTTTTATTTCCATCACTCAAGTTATTAAACAGTGTTCCTGGAACATTCATTTTTTTATCTGTTCATTTGTTGTTTGGAGCTAATCAGTGACTTTTGTTACTATCTTGCTTTATTTACTATGCAGATAAACCACACAATCCCATGGTGAACGCTGGAGCGATTGTCATCAGTTCTTTGATTAAGGTAACATCTAAAGATATCCCTGCTGTATTTACATCTATTATTTACTCTGAGCCTCTATGTTCACTAAAAACAAAAGTTGGCATTTAAGAAAATACATGCAGAATAGAATAGAATAGAATAGAATAGAATAGACCAAAGTCTCCATTCTCCATGATGCATCCACTTGCAGACAAATAGATCCATTAATGTGTTCATTTTATGTGCCTGAGCTGACATCTGGCTCAAAACTGTACGGCTAGATGGCTCCACCATTGGTTGCCATTTCTGTTGCACCAAAAATGTTGTGAGGGGCTGTAACCAAGCAGGAGAGAGTGTAAACAAGGAGATGATGGGATATCAGTGGAGGCTTACTTCCGCACAAACTGTTCTGCCAACAACTCAGAGATGTATGTCTTAAAAAAGATACAGATTTAATAATTTGGGCTAAAAAATAATTATTGCAATTAAAAAGACAAATGGGAACGTTTTTACAATAGATGAAAATATAGTTGGAGTGGGACTTTAAGGTTTTTTTATACCTGTGGTTACTGCACAAGTTTTCGTTTATTCTGTGGCTCACGGGCATGAATGTCACTTTTCTTCTGAATGTTGGAGAGATTTTGAATCCGTAGGGTCTGCCTGAGGGCACTGATCAAGGAGCTGTTGGGCTTTGTGTGAGGAGTCAGCCAGAATAGAACTGGCCCCTCTGAGATTTCTGGAATTGGAGATCTCTAGGAAAAGCAGAGGGCAGCTGAGGATTTTGGGGTTGTGAACACAACTCCCTGCCGAGGCCCTAATGTACAACACTGTAATGGAATAGATACATCAGTTCAAAGTAAGGGTAATGGAAGGAGGTAACCAGAAGCTTTAACTCCTAATGGTTTTCCATAGATGAATGGAAAAAAAATGATTTTTTTGTTCAGCTTAACTGCAGGTTATTTTCTTGGCATGCTGCTGTTTGTGCTGATTATGTAAGACAAAAAGGCAGTGTAAACACCAAAGCTGCTTTATTCAAAATTCAACTTAAACATTTTTTTTTTGGCAGAGGGTCCGATTTGTATGCATTTATTTTACAAAAGCCACACACCATAGTGGCAGAGTCCAGGCTCACTTGTTGGGTGGATTCTTGTCTCCCCAGTCTGACTTATTGTACACCTGCCGGCTTCACCACAAGCTAAAACACATCTGAGGGTGCTTCGTATGGCTGTGTTTTCTTTTCTGCGCTTTATGAAGTTTCACCTTTGACTGAAGAGATCCAGGAGTCCTCTTATCAAATGTGGGTCGAGTTCAGCAGTGGGAGGAGAAGAGGTGCGTTTGTGCTTTCGGCCAATTGCAGCCTTAAAAGCGGTGGATGTGTTTGCCGCCCTGATTCTTGCGTGTGTGCAGAGCGGAGAGGGGTTTGGAAAAAATAAGGGTTTGTGTAATGTATTTGCATATGACTTGGCATGAAGGTCATGCAGACACAGGGTTTGCAAGAGCGGCTTTAACTCTGCAGCATTCGGTGACCTTGTAACCACAGGTCTTTTAAAAGTCAGCGGGGGGGGGGTTCTTTTATGCCAGAAAACCAGCAGGGTTTGTCCTTGGGTCATTTTCCTTTTCTTTCCTCTGCGTTACTCTAACTAGTAATACTGCCATTGACCATTTTAGGAGTCAGATATGAATCTGAGTTTTATTCCATTTTGGTTACTGCACAACTTAGAAATGTTCCTTCACTGGTCCATGAAATTCAAGCACAGCCATAAACAGCCCCACGCTACACTGAGCACGTTGACACATGGAGCGGCACACTGCGTGACAACATTTCCACGAAACACAATGACACCCAACCAAGTGTGTAATCGAAAACATGTCTGTATGTGTAGGCACTCAAACACTGCCATCTGCAGGGACTCACCGACTCTCATCAGAAATTGATATCATTTCCTCTCTCCTTTGACAGCCTAACTCAAACAAAGCAGAGAGGTTTGATTTTGTAAGTAAGGACTTTATTTTAATTTCAATATCGAATTTGTTTATTTTTATTATTATCGTTTTTTTTATTACGATCCGCCACTAAATGTGACATTACAACAGGTGATGGAGTTCCTGAAAGGCATGGTTGGTGCAGAGTACGTGGGATTCAGCAATGCAACGTAAGATATGCATCCATAAGTGATTCTACTCACATTTTGTTTAAAGAAGTGCAGCTGATCGCTAAATATGTTCAAATGCGTCTGTCTCGCTGCAGCTTCCAGTCAGAGAGGGAGACTGGCGATAGAAATTACGCAATCGGGTATTACCTCAAAGAGAAAAAGGTTTGTTGATCTTGATTTAGTTTTCATTATTATTATTATCTTGGTAACTTCCTCTGTACAGCTTATTTAATGGTCAGATTATCTCATTAGATCAGTTTGTGCTGACTGACTACAATTGTTGCAGTGTTTTCCAGAGAATGCAGATATGATGGCAGCACTTGACTTCTACTTTCAGGTGAGACTTGACAGGTTTTCAACTAGTCAGTTGGCCTTTTACCTGTTGACTTCCTAAACCATGTGCATGTCACAGCAAAATACCCAAATATTTTAATATTTAGGAATATATTACAAGAATAATAGCTGCTATTTTTACTCTAAAAGCTTCTTTCTTTCACTTTATCATGACAGCTTTAACCATGTGAAGCCCACTATATCATAGAATTGAAATTCAAAAGGTTTTTGAGTTATTAAACCTTTGATGAAATCCATAAATCTATAGAGAAATACATAGTATCAATTATGATACATTGGGTGATTTGGTAAGTTTTCGCTGACAACAATGTAAATTTAAGATACAAAAATATGAATGTTCAGGAAATAGGCACCTTTACCCACTGACTCACATTGGATCCATACATTTTTCACATTATGTAACTAATGTAATTAACAAATTTTGCATTAATTTAATACAGCAAGTAGTCATTTTGAAAATCTGTAATAATAGATTAAATATTCTCACCATAAAGTTTGGAAAATTAGCTGAACTTTTTTCCACCAAAAGTATATTTAAGAGTTCAAGGAAGCAGCGATTTTTTAGATGACCAGCAAATCTCCTTCTACTGCCCCTAGTGGAATGAAGAAGAACAACAGGACAGAAAACATGAACCAAGTTATAAACAATGGGTTATTCAGGAAAGTTTGGATTACCGGTATTATGAAATGTGTGTATCCAATAAGAGATAAATTATTATAGAAAGTTAAGGGAATGCCTTCATACACATTTTCATTTGGGCAACAAAAATAAAATGCTACGGTTGGAATTTCAATGCTCAAAATCAACATGTAAAGGGTTTGCTTTGTTTGTGTCTCCAGTTGTGCTCCATAGAGGTCACCTGTGAGTCAGGAAGTGTCATGGCAGCCACGCTTGCTAATGGGGGCATTTGTCCAATCACGGGTGATCGTGTGCTGAGTGCTGAAGCTGTGCGCAACACCCTGAGCCTCATGCACTCCTGTGGCATGTACGACTTTTCTGGACAGTTCGCCTTCCATGTGAGCTCCTTTACTTTTGCTACGGGGCTGACTGATTTGAAAATTAACCAGGGAAAGTTAAGTTTAATGATTGGGAAAGTTTCATGTTTCTCATGAACTTCTGTTTGCTCAGGTGGGCTTACCAGCCAAATCTGGCGTTTCTGGAGCTGTACTGCTGGTGGTTCCGAATGTCATGGGCATGATGTGCTGGTCCCCGCCCTTAGATCGCCTTGGAAACAGTGTTCGAGGCATTCACTTCTGCCAGGTATGATCTTTGAAGTTTCTAACACCACAAAACTGCAAAACATAGAATTTGTGTGTTTCAGAAGTCGTTTAGTTGAACAGTTTTGACTTGTTTCCTCCTGCAAGGACCTTGTGTCTTACTTCAGTTTCCACAATTACGACAACCTGAGGCATTTCAACAAGAAGCACGATCCAAGGAGACAATCAGATGATGACCCAGTAAGTTGATGGAATATTATAAAATATCGCACAAGATGTGATTACATAAAGCTAAAATACCTTTAATGATTAAATATTATTATTCCATTAGAATAAATCTGTGGTAAACCTGATGTTTGCGGCGTACAGTGGCGACGTCTCTGCTCTGAGAAGGTAAGGTTATTTTATTGTCAACACTCAAACAGCGAGTATTCACTATGAGACATGCATGTTGAGTTTATGGATGCAGGAAAAAACTTTCTTTTTTGAATATGTCAAAACATTTTCCAGCATCATCTCTGCACTCTAAGGATTAAAGCGTTATGTCTGCTACTGTGATTCTTCTGGTCCTTGAGCAGTAATATTTCCTGCTACGTTCCTCCTTTGTCTTTGCTGTCTGACAGGTTTGCCCTCTCTGCTGTGGACATGGAGCAGAGGGACTACGACTCTCGTACGGCGCTCCATATCGCTGCTGCAGAAGGTGACACCTCTCATCACCAGCCTATTTTTACTTCAGTAGCATGGGCTCTGACATTTAAGCAAGAATCAGAGAAGCTCTGTGCATCAATGTAGATACTTTAATACTCATTTGTTTCCTGTTTTTTTTTTCCTGCCAGGCCACCAGGAAGCTGTCATCTTCCTAACTGAAATATGCAAAGTGAATCCTCACGGAAAAGACAGGTAAGGATTAGCACTGAAATGTGCAAAAAGTGCAAAAAGTGCCAGCTCATTTCTTTTTTCTGAGTCCACATTGTCATCCATCAGATGGGGCAACACCCCCATAGACGACGCCATGCAGTTTGGCCACGATGTTGTTGTTTCAGTCCTGCAAAAGTACCAGAATGAGTACCCCGAGAAACACTCATCAAGCAGCTCAGAGAAGCACAGCGCCACCCTGGACAGCATGAAGAGCTCTCTGTAAACCACAGGTGGAGGTGGTTTGCTTGTCTTGTTGACATGTTTCATGGTTGTCCCATTTAGTGCAATGTTTCCACTGTGTAGCAAAAATGGTTTGTCATTTTTATTTCCCGTATCAGCTTTGAAACTCACATCAGTTTTGTCCCTCCTTTCATACTTTTGTGTTCCACCTTTGAAATGTAAAACCCTCTCTCCATCCTACACATTGCATAAAACACAGTTATCATCTGAACACTTGGCATTATTAATGTTTAGTTTAGTTCATTTACGCCGTACCAAGAGTGCAATGCAAAAAGCCAAAGCATTTAACATTGCTAACGTTTCACCGTCATTTGGTGAAATTGAGTCCAATAAGACCAGATTTCTACTGCTGCATTTCAGGAAACGGCCTCAAATGGAAATTTTACACGCAACCCACCTTTTTTCAAACACCAACAATAAAGGCTTTTGAGAGCATATATTTTTCAACAGCCAAACTGAAGACCTATATTTTTGTGACTTGGATCAGCATTTTTGATAAAAAGACTACACAGGAGAAAAATCTACATTTTTGGAATGAGTGGAGATGATCCTGCCATTTGAGCGTGTAAATGCTGTAATATTCTCTGATGCGCTTCTCCAAAACAAGAAAATATTGTATATGTATATACAAAAATATACCGTACATTTGAGTTGAAAAATATAACTGACACATTTAGCTTTTTTATTATTTAAATTCCACATATGCTTTATCTTCAGTGTCCTAAGAACTGGTTTGAGTTTATAAAGCTGGGCACTACTCTATGCACTAACATTAAAATCCTTATGGAGTATAGTCCTTATGTGAAGAATGACGTGTCTTTTAAAACCATCGCAGCACTGATTTCTGCGATAATTTTAACATTGCACATTTTTTTGTCTACGTTGCTATCATGAACTTGTTTTTAGTATTATACAATTCTGTGAATATGTTTTCCCTGTTAAAAAAGTTGAGGCTTTTGAAGATTTTTGTACAATTAGTAATGATCTCAATACAATTGAATGTTTATATTTCATACAAGTTGTTAGCAGAATTTTCTGTTTAGCAATATTTTTGTTTGTCGCTGTAAATATTCTGCTGTAGTTATGTGCAAGATTGACAAAATTTACATTTAAATAGGTTCCTAAATGTCATGTATTTTAATTAAGAAATAATAAATATAAAAACCCTGTGTGAGTATATTTTATTCAATAACTTTTTCAATGAATGACACTACGAAAAGGCTTTGTGTTGATGGCGTGATTAAAAACAATCGTTCAGTGGTATGACGGACCAAGCAGCTAATGATTCTTAAAGCTAGACATTTTTAGCTTTTTTAATCCTCCAAAGTTAAATCATCATAAAGCTGTTTTTGACACAAAGATAAGACACATGTCAGCATGCACCAATGACACATTTGCATTGTTTGTTAATATGATTCTGAATTTGAATAACTGGTTCTTAAGATGACAATGATTCCCAGTGAATACACTCGCTTTTCCTCCTCTGTCATTTAAGATACTGCTGTGGTTTTGTTTTCCTTAAGGACTTCAATGCACCCCAGTTCATTTTAAATCCATGAAAATTCGTACAGTTAATGGTTCATTTGAGGCCTTCAGGCTCCTCCAAACCGGTGTGAGTGACCAGCTCCCCGTCCCAAACTCCAAATGCAGGGCAGAGAGGAGCCGTGAACTGAGCCCTGAGCGCGTATATGATCCGAGGGTTCTCCACGTCCACCAGCCCCAGGAGGCCTGCTTCATAGTCCAGCAGGATTCCTACGCGCTCTGGCTTCCCCACCAGAGTCACAGGAACCGTCTTTCTGTTGGTCATGGCAAACCACTTCCGCTGAGCGTAGCCGAACACCCAGGAAGAGCTGTTGGTGCCCACGCAGTCATGTCTGGACATCAGGGCCTCTGCAACGCCCAGGCGAAATTCTTGTGACTTTTTGACCGTCACCTCCCAGTAGTGTCTCCCGCTGCTGATCTGCTCATCCCCGAACACAACAGCCCAGTCTCTGAAGCGCTCGGGGTTGTCCTGGACCTGGGTGGGGTCTATGCCCAGCATGCGATAGATGACTCCTGTGTCTTTTTTGAAGAGGTCCAAACTGCTGTGGGCGGTGCGCTCGTCGAGTTTGAACTGAATATCTGGGAGGATAAAAACACAACAAAAATGTATCATTCCATCATAACTTCCAGAATCTAACAGGAAAACATAATCATTGAAATATTTTGTAGGACCAGTATTTTCCCATAATGCTTCAGACCTTAGATTTAATTTTCAATTTTGCAGAAGGAAAACAAACGAGGTTTATAGGCAAAATACACACAAATCTGGTCTAATAAAAGGTGACCTTTATCTTAAATAAACCACTCAGAAAGTAAAATGTTTTCACGAGAACTCTCATAAATGAACTCCTAATATCAGGATAATGAAGGGCACTGGCCTCTGGGGATCAAACATTTGTCTTTCAGTGACACTTTAAAAGCATGAACTCACAGTTAGCGGTCGCTGTACAGACGGAGCGGCTGATCCCGGGGACACCAACGGCTCGCCGGTATCCGGCTGAGAGCGTGGACGGCGTCCGTCCGGACAAGCGACAGAGACGAGCAACAAACACGGCGGCCGCCATGTTTTTCCCCCTCCGCCTCGCGTGCGCCTTCTTCTGCTTTTGTTGTCAGCGCTACGAGACTCTTCTGCCCCCTGTAGGTGTGGAGAGGAACATCAACACAGGAACGCATTGTCTGATTGTGTCAAACACGTGAACGCCAAAAGTTTGGCCACAATATCTATACAAAATGTTAATGAGGAAAGTTTCACCTAATTGTTTGACAATTTTCAAACATTCAGTAAAAACGGGTTTCGATAAAGTGCGACTAGAATTTCCAATTGTTAAATTGCAGTAGGTTACAAGTTATTCCTAAATAAAACCATTGTTTTACAGTGTCTATATGTCAAGGTTTCTTATTTTTTCTTTTTGCTCAAATTATTTTTTTAAACATACTGTAGCTTTTATTTATTTTTTTATTTCAGTAAATGAGCCTTTAATATCCATACACCCCTTGTTTATTAAAAGATGTTGTTATTGTGCTTGACATGTGCATTTTGTATTTATTTCTGGTTGGGAAACTAACATTTTGTTGTGATTAAATATGAAATTTTGGATTCGGTTCTAACACTTACTTTAAAAATAAATAAATAAAATGTTACTGTTTTGTTTTTTCCCCTTCCTAAATTTAATTATCAGTTATTTCTAGGAGTTATCGTTGATATCCACCCACTATTTTATAATTCAGTAGAGAAATATGAAAATATCAAAAGAAAAAACAATTGATCTGAAAATTTGGACCTTTTCAATAAAGCAAACTTGACTCGACTATGCTTTTTATTAGAGTCAGATGATCAGCATACCGAAATGGAACAAGCAGTGTTATTTTTAATGCAAATATGTGGTTTGTGGGATAAAACAGGTAGAAAGATTCAAATTAATTCATCTAAATGTACTGTACTTCCTAAAAGTCCAAACAGTTATGAAAATTGAAAAATACCTGGTTTTTATAAAGCATAATTAAAATGATTATATTATTTATAATTATATCAATTAAGCATAATGAAAATGTTGTTTATTACTATTACTACTAATAATTACATTTACAATTATATATGTATATTTATATTTACATTATTGTTTATTATTAATTAAATTATTGTAAATAAAAATGTACATTTGATGTGCAAAGTTTATTATATTAATTTCCTTCTGCCTTTCTACCGCCTCCGATCTGAAATGAGAACTGCTCCCAGGCCCCACTGAAAATGAAAGGCTTTTAATGGCTCAGATGAGGATTTCCTTTTTAAGATGATGCGTGTAGTATGGGTGATGCATCTTTTATCGCATGTGATAAATATTTAGTGATATTAACAAAGCTTCATTTGGCCTCATCACACAGCCAGATCAGATTTTCACGCCAGTATCCAGCTGGGGGCTGAATGTCATTGCTTATTTATGGGTCCAATCTAAACACAGCCCATATTATTTTTCTTTGTGATGTTGTGGATAACGGTTTTGTTTGGGAGAAAAAAAAGCTTCTCTCTTCTTCAGGGTCCTTTTAGTAAAGTATCTGCTCTTTATGCTGAAATGTTTCTTTTTCTCACACGGAGGTGAAGAAAAGTAATTTAATAAAGTAAGATGACGAGACAGAAAAAGCATCTCATCACATCATCCACTGGCGTGCACACTGTGCATATGTTAGTGTGCATGCCATTGGGTCCCTCACTGAAACATTTTATAATGAAATTACTCTAAGCATAACAAGAGCTGCAGCATATAGATGATTATGCATTGTGCTGATTCATTACCTTTGTTTTTTTTCCAAGGGATTCTTTGGTTAGATCTTATTAAAGACGAGTGTCAGAGTGGTAACAAAAGAATCTGGGAAAAGAGATTGCTTTCAAAGAATTGGCAGCCTTCCCGAGGGTTTTCCTTCCTTCCAACCAGAAGATTGCAGATGTTGGTCAAAGCGGTCTCCTGTGGCTCCAGACGGGATCAAATTAAAGGATCAAAGCCATAAATCTTTTTCTTTTTCAGCTTTGGCCTTAAAGGGTTGCCACTAAAAATGAACTGTCACCATTTCACCATATTCTCTGCATTATTCTGATAAAATCCAGTAATATGATTGGGGATCTTCGTCTATGTACTGGCCGGCAGCTATAAAGTGTACAAACCATCTTTATCTGGATTCTCTAGTGTTATCTCAAAAATCTAACATAAGCTTCTGCGCTCCCGATCCCATCCATCATCATCCTTCCCAGAGAGAATCTCAGCCTCTTCAGATTGACTTCCTATCATTTCTTTTTTGGCCACTGTCTCTAAACAGCATCACTGGTCTTTTCTTGTCCACTCCTTGACACATCTCTTCACCCGTTTTAACCTACATGCACTTTCACCTCTTTCCATGAACTGAAATCATCTGCCATTTATACCCATGTTCCCCGAAAACTCATAGTTTCTGTTATACCCCTCACAATCTGTCTGCAATGTAAAAGCAGAATCTGAAGACTTGTATCAATAAAAATAGTTTTATATTTTGCAAGAAAAATAAGCTTATCAAGAAAGTTCTTCAATAGCTAAATGTTTAGCAAAACATGTCTTAGTGACTAGAATTATTTTTCTTAAAACAGGGACTTTTGGTAAGATCATTGGCAGATTTATTAATTTATTTGCTTATTTATATAAAATATGGGGGAAGAATGTTTGCCTTATTTCTAAGGGAAACCTTATTTCTCTTATTTCTAAGTGTGTAGCAAACTTGCATGTCATTTTTTTCCGCAGACAAACCAACTGCCCCTCACTTCCTTCCACCCGCGTACCCCTCTCACAGATGACAGTGTCATCTGCAGGCATCATGGTTCATGGATCCCCCTGTCTGAACTCATCTGTCAGTCTGTCCATCAGCCAGCAAACAAGAAGGGGTTCCGGACCAACCCTTCATCCAGTTCTACCTTACAGCTCTCACGCGTCATTTCCCACTCCAGTGTAGTTCTCTGCCACTCCAATGTCCTTACACTAAACTACAGCTCCTCTCTCTGCATCCTGCTATTATATTTCTCTCCTTCTGATCATCTGAGCACTTCATTTGTACTACATTTTCTTTGCATAAAAGGAACGGCAAGTTTATTTGTATAGCACGTTTTGTGTTCAAGCTAAGACACTTTTAAAGCATTTAAAGAACATTTAAAGAGTTTTTAAAGGAGTGATTATTAAAACAAAAGTGTAAAGAAAGTTAAAAAAACACTGAATTTAAATTAAGCTTTAAGACCCACTCCAACTGGAAGTGTGTTTTTTGTGTTTTTAACACGATCTTGTGGCATTTTCTCTCATTGGAGGATGTGTATGAAGAAAACTAAGATTAAAATTGCATTTCTGAATACGTCTTTATTCAAACTGTTGTGAATCAAGAGCAGACGAAAAAGGCAGCTGAAAAAAGCTTGAAGCAGTGACATTTAGTGATGGGTTATGATCAAAATCGACAGGGAGTCGAAAGAGCAGACTCTCAAATGATGGGAGCCAATTAGTTATTTTTTGCTGCATGCTTTCTGCCTGCTTGTTCACACGCAACATGATTCGTGCATCAGAAGCGTTGAATTTCAATGATAAGTTAATGGTACAGGCGCGATCTGAGGTCGTGCAGATGCGGTTTGACGGTCTGGCAACAGCACGATTTGAGAGTTCAAATATCTGAACCGATCTAAACATTAGTGAGGTTGCCGTGTCGCATCAACCAATCAAGGACTCAGCTTTGGGCATGTGACTTGATCAGCAGGTGGAGTAAATGTAGAATCGATCCAGGAGTTCTCATCCTGAACTCCTGTATCCCTTCTGGGGCCACAGGGTTGGTTTTGATTCTATAGATGTGGTCGGTACAGGTCAGGAGGCCAATCATGTTGATGTTTAACCATTCAAAGTTTAATAAACCAGCAACAGGTCTTTAAAATCTGCCTTCTGGCTGACAGGCAATTAATGTAAAGACCTTAGAACTGGACTGATGTCTACTTTTTTGGTACTTTGTACAACAGTAATGTTTCTCTTAAAAACTTGCTGTAGTTTGTAGTCTATTTCATAACTGTGTTCTATAACATGATTGTTGGACTCTTATTCTTGCAAGAAGCCCACCCCAGGACTAAAGTGAACATTCAATCAATTAAACTCCAAGTTTAACCCTTTTGCTGACTGTAAGGAGCGCACACTACAAGAGAGAAGCCCTAAATCAAAATCAATTTTCCTCCAAACAACAATCATAACTATGACCAAACTGTGCATTTTCATCCAATCAGACCAAAGCTCATGAACATAAGATTTGTATTCCCCTGTGTGGACTCAAATACTGATCTGTTTGTGATGACAGCAGTGTGTTAAATGGTCCTTTGAGCGTACAGTGAACTTAGTTTGGCCGCAGCGTGGACGGCTGTCACGCCCAAGGTGCACCCCGCCTCTGTCCTCATGGCAGCTGGGAAAGAATCCAGACCCCACCATAACCCTGGACCAGATAAAGAGTTGACAAATATGAATGAATCAGAAAGGAAAATGAGGGAGGGCAAGACTTTGAAGCATTTTCTCTCTGCTGCCCCCTTTTAAAGCTATAAAGGTGAAATATAAAATTCCCTAAATTTCCCCTTAATCTTTCCTCCCTCTCCCTTATACTGTTTCTTTATCTGAGGCGTTTTGTCGTCAGGTTAAATTTCCTTTCTGTTTGTCTGAGACTAATGTTTAATTTGCTTGTCTGTGCAGAAAATGCATCATGTCAAAAATTCTGATTAATAAGCAGATTTTCTGAATGTAAACATTACTCTGTGTCGCCTCCATCTTTAACGTCAGTTTTTCAAGAGGCTTCTTCTGTGTGAGGCTTTTCATAGAAATATTGTGTAATGTGTTCTACATTTTGACAGTCCTTCAGATCTAGCACTTGTTTGTCGCTATGTTAACGTTTTTGTGCAAATTTTAGTTTAGATATCACGGCGATGGGGGCAAATCCAGAGTTAATGTTTCTGTCAGGGATGGGTGGTGGAGAGCTGAATATGCACAAGACCAGGCTTGGTGCCTGAAACTTAAATATTTAATAAATAAACTAAAGCATGAAAAAAACCACAGAGAAACAGAAAGTTGATAAAGCAGGTTACCTGACTGACAACTCAAAACATTACAAGAACCTACAAAAACCAAATCCAAAGTTCTCAAAGCACAGTCCGCAGTTTTATTCAAAGGTTCACAGTGAGTGACATTCGTTTTCAGTTTGAGTCAAGCGGATTTATGTGTTTTAAAAGATGGAAAGGAATTTTGAAACAAATTATTTGATTCACAAGAAACATTTCATGTGATCCATCATCTGGCGGTGGTTTGGGTTTTGCAAAGAGGTCGTTCAACAACATGCGCTTACCTGGCAAAAACATGGCCCAAAAGGCACCGACCACCAATGTGTTCCATCAGCAGAGGTTTCATGCTTTACAACATGAGGAAAAGCTTTGTGGGCCCGAAACTACATGGATGAAGAGGAAAATGGTAAAAAAGTAACCATAAAACAAATGACTTTGACCTCTTTGTTTATGAATTCCGCCTAAAAAATGGTAAAAATGTTTTCTGATTTTGCCGTTATTGTGTAGTTTTTTTGACATTTTTTTCTTCAAACATGATCAAAGGGAAAGTTTGCTTTGACTTTTATGTTTTAAATCATAAATTTTGTCCTGTAGTTTTGGGGTTTTCCTTTTTGTGGTCTCTACCTATTGATTTTTTTCAATAACCCACCACCACTAACACTCATGTAGACAGAAAGCATGTTCTTTTGCATGGTTGTGGAATAGCTTACTAGATATCTTTCAGGGGGAAGTGTGAGTGCTCATAAAAAGTTCTTTACGGGTACACGATCAGAACCTTAAATGGGTCCATTTGCTTCTCACTGACAGTGCACAAAAAATATGTGTAACGGGCGTGGATCTGCCTGACCACGCATCCGTTAACCCCAAAAAGACTTCTGCGTTGTGTTGTGTTGTGTTCTGCTGAAAAGATGAAGGGACTCTGGACCATGAACATCTGCTGGTTGCTGGTCTTTTATTGATGACCCTCCTCTCAGTCGTCTCAGCGCGAACTGTACATATCTGTACATATCAAATAAAGCAAATAAAACTTGGTGACATGCAGTTCCCTGGTCACACACGAGGTCGCAGTATCCTCCTCTCAGTCGTCTCAGCGCGAACTGAGATTTTACACAGTTTCAAAACTAAATATAAATGTAAAGCATTTCTTTCCCTCGATAACAAATATCGAAATAAAATAAACCCAAAAAAATGTGTACATTCTTGAAATGTGAAAATACATAAAGCTTAAAATAATATTATGCGCAACCAGCATTAACATGAAATGTATGACAAACACATGAAACAGAGTCCATACCTGTACATATCAAATAAAGCAAATAAAACTTGGTGACATGCAGTTCCCTGGTCACACACGAGGTCGCAGTATCCTGTTGAACAGAAACAGGAAACTTGTCCACACGTGTCTTCTACAAACCCCTAACACGTATCTGCACAGTTTGCAGTTGGCTGAAACCACTGTATGTTCACCATAACTGCCCATACTTGCACTTCAGTAAACTTTCTGCAGCATTTTCAACAATAATCTACAAATTAAATTCAAAATGCTAACAGAGAACAAACGCATTACCTCCTCTCAGTCGTCTCAGCGCGAACTGAGAGGGTGGGGTGGCACGCAGAAATTAGAAAGCTTTCTTAAAGTGACAGTACAGGTATTAGCACTCATGCCTCAACAAATATATATCCAGATTAAAAACAAAATTAACATTTTGGAAAAGAGATATAACTAAAAATGATCAGGATTTGGTGAAATTTAACACAAATACATACAAAAATAAAACTGTCAGTCTACCCCTGTTACATTCACCCCCCGTGAAATACACCAACATCCTGATTGGAGAATCCCATGAGATGTACAACGAGGGGTACATGCCTACCAATAGTGCACACTGGCCCAAGCCAAGGAAAGACCTAGTCTCCACATCAACTACAAAGTTACCTCACAGCAAGGTTCAAGGAAAATAAAGGTTGATCAGGCCTTCAAAGTCCCCTAGATTAATATGACGCCGTGTACGCCATACAGTACTTGGCTCCCAAAAGCACATCCCATAGACACACATGTGACACAGTGATTTAAATCAGAAATTCAATCTTGTCTGGTAGACCGCCATAAACAACGTGAACAGTTAACTCTGGAATAACCAAACAAAAAAACACACAAAAGAAAGCAAAAAAAAAAAAATCAGTGATCAGTAAATGTGAGCTTTGATCCCTTCGAAAATGTTACTTGCACCATGGATTCAATCAGCCTGTTCACAGACTTCACCAGACGTCCTGCACGTGTTCTGACTTGGCCATCAGATCCAGTCTGTGCACGGAAGTTGGTATGACTAGATGGAGTGACAACCGGAACCGATAAGGAAGTATCAGAGACTGCACCAACTGAACTACCTGGTGGATCACATCGGACTTGGTCATCCATGACAGGGCCAGGTGACAACACCATTGGAGAATCAGTAGATTGGCCACCATTCAGAGAATGTGATAAATCTTGTTCACTGATGTCCTGTGATAAGATACCAAACAGTGAAGATTCACCACCATCAGAATCATGTTCAGCAGAATCAGACACCTCATCCTCTATAGAAGCATCCAATGAAGGGGTATCCGTGCCTAAATCCTGTCCAGGAATTGGTAAAAAATTAACCCCCAGCAGAAGATTTCTGTGTACAACCCGTGTTCGTCCAGCGGCATCTTGTATCGTGTAAACATGAATGTTAGGCTTGACATCGACAACAGTATACACTCCATCCTCCCATTTATCAGCCAACTTCTTCTTCCCACGTTCCCCTTTGTTGGCCACCAAAACACGATCACCCACAGATAGATACGTGCCCTTGACACGTTTGTTGTATTGCTGAGCCTGGTGTTGCTGCTCAGTGGAAGAGTGTTTTTGTGCGATGGCTATTGCAGATTTCAAAGAGGAAAGCAAAGACTTAGCGTAAGAGTCATAGTCTGCAACGTCAGGATCATTGAGGACATGTCTGAATACAACATCCACTGGAAGTCTGGGAATACGGCCAAACATTAAAAAAAATGGTGCATAACCCGTGGTTTCATGAACGGTGGCGTTGTAAGCAAATGTGAGTGACTGAATTTGCTGAGGCCACTTCTCTTTTTCCTTAAGGGGAAGGGTACGGAGCATATTACCCAAAGTGCGATTGAATCGCTCTGTTCCCCCATTACCCATAGGGTGGTAAGCTGTTGTGTGGGATTTATTGACACCTGACAACCGAAGAAGTTCTGTTATCAATTAGCTCTCAAAATTCGTGCCCTGATCCGAATGAATTCTTTCTGGGAAACCATACACACAGAAAACATTGTCCCAAAGCTTTCTGGCGACTTGTTTGGCTGTCTGATTGGCACAAGGAAAGGCATGAGCAAGTTTGGTGAAATGGTCAGTAACAACCAGAACGTCCACAGACCTCTGCTTACTATCCTCTGCTGACCAAAAATCAATGCACACCAACTCCATCGGGGCACAGCTCTTAATGCTCTCCAGGGGAGCCCGAGCAGCAGGTTCTGGACTCTTCCCAACCACACATCTCTGACAACACTTAACATATGTCCGGATGTCCTTGTCCATATCTGGCCAATAAAAACGCTGTCTTGCCAGGGAAAGAGTCCTGTCCTGACCCTGATGACCTGCCAGATCATGAATGCCAGACAACGCCTCGGCCTTCAAAGAATGAGGTAACACGTATTGGAGACGTTTCTGCTTTGAGAGAGGATCTTTTGTCACTCGATACAAGACACCATCACGAATCTCAAGTCTCCCCAACTGCTTAAACAGCCTGAGAGCTATTGGGTTAGTGACATGTCTTTCCCGCCTGGAAGGCCGTCGTCCAGCCACAACAAAGGGTAACAGTTTTGAGATGACAGGATCATGTTCCTGACCCTGCTGTAACTCAGAAACAGAGAGAGCCGGCAGCACATCTTGACCACTTGACAGTTGTTGAACACGCTGAACCAAACAAAGTGCTCTGGACTCAGAAGTATCAACCCAGCCACAATGCGCCTCGCAAAGAGCTTTAAATGCTGATGCCTCACAAATGTTCGGAGATAGCGTAACACTCTGTGGTTGGCAAGTCACTCTGAAAATGTCCTGCACCGAGTCCTCCCCTACACCACCGGCTGTCTCAACCAGAGCCGAATATGGCTCTACCAGCAACCTGTGCCCAACTGACTTTGCAAAAGGATCACGGCTCAGTGCATCTGCCACAACATTCTTTTTCCCAGGTAAGTGTTTAAGATCAAAGGTGTAGGACGCCAGCTTAGACACCCAACGAACCTCACAAGCATCGAGTCTTGGTTTCGTCAAAAGGTAAGTGAGCGGATTGTTGTCGGTCCAGACGGTAAAGGTATGACCTTTCAGCCAATGGCTGAACTTTTCACACACACTCCACTTAAGTGCCAAAAGCTCAAGTCTGTGAGCCGGGTATTTCCGTTGTGAAGCACTCAGTGTTCTGCTAGCGAAAGCGACAGGTCTGGCAATAGATTCTCCTTTCGGCACCTGTGATAGAACCGCACCAAGACCATCAAGTGATGCATCAACCGACAAAATAAAAGGCTCGTCAAAATCCGGATGGGCAAGAATAACACACTCCAACAACATGACTTTCAGCTGTTGAAAAGCATTCTCACAAGCATCCGTCCAGTCAACAGGATTGAGCTTACGGTAAGTGCCCTGAGACATTCTGTCCTTAGCTGACCTTCCTCGTCTCTTCTGACCAGCTGTAAGTGCAAACAGGGGCTTTGCAAGTGAAGAACAATGTGGAATGAAATGTTGGTAATAGAATACCATGCCAAGAAATGACTTGATCCGTCGAACCGAAGGAGTACACCCATCATCCTCCATCAGATCCTTGATGTCCATGTTAGTAATCACCTCCACCTTGGCAGGATCAACAGACACCCCAACAGCACTGACAACATGACCAAGAAAGTGAACACGGTCCTGCAGGAAATGGCACTTTTTGGGTGCCAGTTTCAAGTTATTCTCACGTAGCCTCTGAAACACCATCTCAAGTCTAGAGAGCGCCTCATCTTCTGAAGGTGCGAAGACCAGAAGGTCATCAAGGTAACACAACAGCTTTGTAAAATTCATGTCACCAAATATTCCAATCATCATCCTCATAAAGGATGCTGGGCTATTACACAGACCTTGTGGCATGCGATTGTACTCATGCAGCCCTAGAGGAGTTGTAAAGGCTGTGTACTTTTTGTCATCCTCGTGCAACGGCATGTTGTAAAAGCCAGAAGTCAGATCCATCGTATTGAATAAGCAATTGCCACCAAGAGCAGCCAAACAATCAGATTGGTGCGGTAAGGGGTGGGCATCCTTCAGTGTTCTGGCGTTCAGCCACCTGAAGTCCGTGCAGATCCGCAACCCCCCATCCTTTTTCCACACCATGACCAAAGGAGAGGCGTACTCACTCGAAGACTTCCTGATAATACCGTTTTCCTCCATGTCTGTGAGAACTTGTCTCAACTTTTGATAGTGAGCTGGCGGAACTCTCCGATATGGCAACCGGAAGGGACGATCATCCGTGAGACGGATGCGGTGTGTGTAACTCTTAACCTCCCCACAGTCCAAAGTGTGTCTTGAGAAAATGTCCTGGTACTCCGAAACCAGCTGGATTAGCCTATTCTTGCAGGCTTCACTAACACAAGTCGAGTTTATGTCAATGTCACCAAGCCCCAACTCTGAAAGACTAGGGACCTGTAGAGAATCTGAACCAGCATCGTGTGAAATATTTGGTTCCTGATCATCCGCACCATGGTCACAGTTCGCTTCAAGAGACCGTCCTGACACTGGAATAGTTTGTTCTTTCTTACCAACCTGCAACCCTTGAAAGACAGTCAGGTCTTCACAGGCTAAGCACGGAAAAACATCGGCCAATTTGCAATTCCTTCTCAATGTAACAGGTTTCTCCGACGGGTTCACAACTGTCATGGGCACCCATCTATCACCCCAAAGAGGTGTGACCAAACGACCCACAAGAATTCCTCTTGGCATGGTTTTTGAACCAGTCGGTTCCACTACAACAGTGCTGCCTGGTGACATAGGCACCTGAGCAGGAAGTCTGCCCCACACCAAATGCTAATGTTGTGGAGGAAGTGTCACCGCTTGGGTGAGTTTGACGGTGCCTATTTTGTCAGGACAAAACTTCCCCCGCCAGGGCTCCACTGTGGTGAACATTGACAAAAAGCGTTTAACCTCAGGATCAGACTGGAAACCCTGTCTGGATGCAAGGTCCCCACTGCCATGTTTTTCCTCCTGTAAGTAATGAATCATATGCTTAATGACATTCGAACCCAGAATGAGATCATGATGTTGACCAGGAACGAGCAACGTCGGTACTACAAAGCTGAGACCATAAGTTTCAAATTCCAAATCGTAAAAACCCTCAGGCTTTGTCTGCAAACCACCACAGCCAATCAAAATTAAGTTCTCCTCAGGTTGCTGTTTCTCTGGTAAAACATTAGCAGACCTGAGCTTTTCAACTGCTTGTGAACTGATGCTACAGGCCATGGAACCAGAGTCTAGCATGCCACTAAACTGAACGCTGCAGTTGACTAGAACCGGAGCATAAAACAGCTCACTGATAGCTTGGACTGACTGAGTAGCTTGAACCACAACCGTGGACCCTGCAGGTGATTTTGCACAACTGTCCTCATAAAACTGTGCCAAATCAGTGGCTTCACTGAGGGATTCATCCATAACCACACCCACACCACCCCTCACCTGATGTGGGTTTCCTAGTTTAACGGCTGATTCTGTTCATCAGAGCTAGCAGTCGGCTGAAAGCGGCTGCGCTTAGTCAACTGGGGACAGTCCCTCTTCCAGTGACCTGGAACCAGACATTTAAGACACCGCTGTTCTCGTTTGCAATGAGATAAGGTAGAATGATCTGAAGCCCCACAGACCCTGCACACTTTCTGAAAAGAGTGAGATGCTGAGGTAGGATAGACAATACTAGTAGCTGTCTGAGTCTGCTGAGTGACCAGCCGGTCAAGCAGACTCACTAAACTCCGCATGCAATCATTGTCGACAGGAGCAACAGGTGAAGGCTGAGGCATGACTGGAGGCACAGAGGTGCTGCGTGAAACGCTGTCATCAACAGCTGGTACATGGCACTGTGAATGGACTTTGCGTGGCGGCATGTTGGGATCAGAGGACTTAAGGGCAACTCGAGTCTTCCTTTCCTGCATGTGCTCATCCAACCTCTCCTGTATTTCACAAGCTGACCATTTGTCTGCAGATTTGAACTTGAAGACATGGCACAAGGATGGGTCTGGACAATGTTTGACAAACATCATACTGACCTCATGGCTTGGATCATCAAGAGTGCGGCCCTGCCGAGCTAAGCCTTCAACTGCTACATCAACCGTGTTGTTCAGTCTGATCCAGTACTCCATAGCTTCCTCACCCGGTGTGGGCAAGGTATTGTAAAAATCAGCTAAAGGCATATTTGAGTACGACACTGGGCTAAAATGCTGTTTTAGAATGTCAAAAACCACACAGGGCTTTGAGGTGTGGTCAATAGATGTATCATTACGCAGCTTTATTCTCACCACGTCCCTCGCTTTGCCCATCAACCTTGCTTGAATTTCCCGCGACTGCTCATGAACTGGAATGTCTCTTTTCCTCAAATACAAGTTCATGACAGTTTCCCACTCATGGACTGTAAACTTGTCAGAATCATCACCCCTAAATACAGGTGGCTCCTTAGTGTCTGACTTCACAACCACTAGACTAGGCAGTGACGTGTCTGAAGACTGTACAGGTGCTTGAACGCTGTGCAGGGTCCTGTCAGACTGCAACTGAGCTGTTATTGACTGACCCAATTTTTCAGCTAGTTGTGTAATAAGTGCACACATGTCTGGGTTCTGGTCAACATTGCTGGGCATGGCACGATCCACGTACCGGGTTGATGAGAGGAAGGGGCTGTCCAGTACATTTCCTCTGAGCCCTGATGAACCTGTGCACAACGAATCATTGAGAACTCCCCGCCCCCTACCAAACTGGCTCACGGAGGGCACGGAGTCAGCATCCCCAGCTGGACCACCCGTGGAATGTGTCCTGCCATGTGCCATTTCGTAAACTTGCACAGTTACAAAATTCAGTCAAAACCCAAAAACAAAATCTGATAGAGCACACCGGAAAACAGGAAAAAAAACAGTCACTCGTATTGTAAGTCGTAAAATCAAAACAGAAACAATGTGGCTAACAAGTATTATTGCGGTCTTCCAAAAAAAATTATTATTTTTTTTTTTCACTTAAATTAAACACCAAAAGGACACATCCAAAACAAAAAATTGACCCTCAAATGCGTACTGATAAAAAAATGTGGATTGTAGCACACAACCTCTCCTCGGAATGCACTGTAGCACAGTCCAAGTCCAATAAGAAAAAAAAACACTCAGAAAAGCACGCACAGTCCGAATGATAATACCTGAACGCAGGTAAAAAAGAATTGAAAGCAGTTCCCCTCGGTGAACGAGCTGGCGTCGATCCTTGGACCAATCCTGGAAAGGTCACGGCACCAATGTAACGGGCGTGGATCTGCCTGACCACGCATCCGTTAACCCCAAAAAGACTTCTGCGTTGTGTTGTGTTGTGTTCTGCTGAAAAGATGAAGGGACTCTGGACCATGAACATCTGCTGGTTGCTGGTCTTTTATTGATGACCCTCCTCTCAGTCGTCTCAGCGCGAACTGTACATATCTGTACATATCAAATAAAGCAAATAAAACTTGGTGACATGCAGTTCCCTGGTCACACACGAGGTCGCAGTATCCTCCTCTCAGTCGTCTCAGCGCGAACTGAGATTTTACACAGTTTCAAAACTAAATATAAATGTAAAGCATTTCTTTCCCTCGATAACAAATATCGAAATAAAATAAACCCAAAAAAATGTGTACATTCTTGAAATGTGAAAATACATAAAGCTTAAAATAATATTATGCGCAACCAGCATTAACATGAAATGTATGACAAACACATGAAACAGAGTCCATACCTGTACATATCAAATAAAGCAAATAAAACTTGGTGACATGCAGTTCCCTGGTCACACACGAGGTCGCAGTATCCTGTTGAACAGAAACAGGAAACTTGTCCACACGTGTCTTCTACAAACCCCTAACACGTATCTGCACAGTTTGCAGTTGGCTGAAACCACTGTATGTTCACCATAACTGCCCATACTTGCACTTCAGTAAACTTTCTGCAGCATTTTCAACAATAATCTACAAATTAAATTCAAAATGCTAACAGAGAACAAACGCATTACCTCCTCTCAGTCGTCTCAGCGCGAACTGAGAGGGTGGGGTGGCACGCAGAAATTAGAAAGCTTTCTTAAAGTGACAGTACAGGTATTAGCACTCATGCCTCAACAAATATATATCCAGATTAAAAACAAAATTAACATTTTGGAAAAGAGATATAACTAAAAATGATCAGGATTTGGTGAAATTTAACACAAATACATACAAAAATAAAACTGTCAGTCTACCCCTGTTACATATGGTTGTTACTCTCGGTCCTTCTAGGCTCTGATTTTAATTCATTGCTAGAAATCCTCTTATTTCTAAGCAAAATTTCAAATCGAATGTTGTTATTTGAAAAAATGGTTTACTACTGGTGGCAACAAAATTATTTTCTATTGACATTTTTGCATTGTGACTTTTCATGGGTTCAAAACAGACTAGAGGACAAAGGGCTCATGGTGTTAGTGAGTGATTAAATATTTCTCACTGCTGACAGACGTAGAATCTTAATATTCGTGGTTTAAAACATTTTTCTGTCATGGCTGCAGTAGTTTTTCCTTTCCGTGTTTGTTTTCATTGTGTTTTTTTGCACTAAGTAGCCACAAGGGGGCCCAAGTCTGGATCTCCCTGTGCTGGTCCCCAGCTTGGGTAAAACACAGGGTTGTGTGAGGAAAGGCATCCGGCGTAAAAATATCTTTCAAACCACCTGTGCAAAATCAGTGAAAAGATTTTTTGCTGTGGCGACAATATTTGTCTGAGGTCATGAGCAGACTGAAAAAGCCCAGAGAAGCTTCCTGTTTGCTGCAAGATTGTTTCACTATGCCTGAGATCATGGTCCAGTGGCCAGTTGAGTATGTCTGAGCAGCTTTCAGTTCTTGATCCTTGTTCTGGAGATTTTTTGTGGTGGATTTTCAAAAGCCAACTGCAAAGCATTTGGGACTCTTCCGACTGTCAGGTTAACTTTACCTGCAAGCAGAGTCCGCACAAGGAGCAGTCTTTCAGTGAGACTTAATGTTAAACACCTAGATACTTTGTGGGAAGCGACTATTTTCATTTCAAAGATCTGCTCCAATCTAGAAGCTCATTAAAATGTTTTTCAGAGGAATGAATTCATTGTGACACATACACAAACCAAGGCATGTTAATTTTCTCTGCAGAGTATTTTCAAAGCAGACCAGTTTTTCTCCTCATAGCATGAACATGAAAAATAAAACCAGTTTTTTAATTCCCTAAAAATCTGGAATCACTACAGTGCACTCATAAAACAAAATTGTGGAGCTATTTTCTTCATTTTATGATGAAAGTCTTGAACAAGGTAAACTTTTGAGACTTCACACATAGTAATCTGTATATGTGAGCTATATAATTATTATTAATGTGTAAAAAATGTTCACCACCCCAAATGTAGAACTTTAAAGGGGTGTAACAGTTCATTTTAAGAATAATTTGAATTGTGGTTCGATCTGATTCACTGACCTAAAACTGATCCAGAACATCTTCAGCCAAAGATTTCCACCAGTGTGACTCAGAGATAAATACCTGGTACTGAACAGTGCAGGTGAAGTTTTCCAGAATCCTTGTGTTTCTTGCAGGATATTAAAGTGTAAATGTAATTTGTGTACAAACAAATAAGTAAACAAGAAAGTTTATTTTTAATTAATGGAAAATAGTAGCATAAATTTCAGCCCACTGCTGTTTTTCGTAATAAAATTATAATACAAACGTAACATTACTAAAACATTGTACCACACTGTATGGTCACACGTCTGCAAAATTCAGTGTTTCCACAAACTTGACCACAATGATCACCTGTGTATTGTCCGCTCTGATGGCACTTGGTCATTTTTACGTTATAAATACACTTACTGTACCTCAAATGGTATTTTCCAAAATTGATTGTTATCTTTTGAAATTATTTTATTGAATGATTTGATGAACAAGTTTCCTGGTACTGATTGATGGTTGCATCAAATATAAATTAATTCATTGATGAAGTCAATTAATCATTACACTAATTTTTAGAAAACTGAAGCTGGAGGTGGCACAAGTCTATTAAAAATAACCATATATAAAATAGAAGAAATATAGGTGCATCCTTTATAAAATGTACTTCTTTTAAGCTTGTTTTTTTTATGTACAATACCAATCTCATATTTCTTATAAGTGCTGTGATTGGACCCTCCTCTCATTTCAGCGCGCGCTCTCTCATTAAAGCAGCAGCTCTCAGGTGATCCGCGGTGGAGCGTCCGTGCGCTCTTCCCACCCCTCCGTTGCTGCTGTTGCTGCTGCTGTTGCTCTCAGCCTGACAGGAGCGAAGGAAAACCTCACGACTCAGCACCAACGCTGCCCCCTCCTCCTCTCTGTTAACCTGTAAACCTGCGGGCTGACAGACACGGCCGCGCTCGGCGCTGCAGAGCAACTCCACCGCGCTCCAGTGTCAGCTGGGATCCCGTCTTCTCTGCGAGCTTTCACTCTGCGGAATCAGACTTCTCACCGACGGGTGCCGATGAGCCACTTTGAGCAGCCCTGTGTGTTTCTCTGCGACCCGCTAAGAGAACTGCAGATCTTCTGTGCACCAGCTGTGGTGCTGATGCTGATGCACGCATCTTGATGCCGCTGGAAACAAATCCTCCTCCTGCTCCTCCAAGAGTCTGGCTTTTTTCCCTCTCCATGTGGTAAGTGAGTGATGGCGACAGAACCGAACCAAAAGTCAGCGGCTCCTTCTCCCGGCTGGGCTGTGCCACACACGCGCGCGTTCCTGCAGAGCATCTGAACTGCGGCGGCTCTCTGAGACACTTTCTGCAACCTGTGCTCAGCCATGGATCTCAAAGTGGAACCCGAGGAAATGGACTCGAACCGACCTCCGCCCATTGAAGTTTTCGCGCACAGCTCGACCCTGCACGGCATCGCGCACATCTTCACGTACGAGCGCCTCTTTATCAAACGCTGCCTGTGGCTCCTGCTGTTCCTGTGCTCCCTGACGCTCCTGCTGTACGTCTGCGTGGACCGGATCCACTATTACCTGGAGTATCCGCACGTCACCAGGTTGGATGAGGTCGCGACCCCGATCATGACGTTCCCCGCCATCACCTTCTGCAACCTCAACGCGTTCCGCTTCAGCCGGGTCACGCGCAACGACCTGTACCACGCAGGGGAGCTGCTGGCCCTGCTCAACCACAGGTGGGCCAACAAACCCCTCTGATACCCGAGACCCTGCACTAGAAACTTGTTGCCAAGATGTTGTGTTTCTTTATACATGAGAGAAAATAAGACAAAGCAAAAGCTTGAAACCCTGCAACACTTAACACAACTTTTTTTGGCTGCATACACTGCAGTCCTACTGATTTTATTTTTCCTTTTCTTCTGGTATATTTATTAAAAAACACTTGAAAAACTTATCTGAAGAGTTGTTTCTTAATAAAATCATAAATATTTTTGGAGCAATGCTATGTTGGGGGTAAAGGAGGTTTAATTTTTGCCCAATTTGTTCATTTTTTTCTGATTTTAAATTTTTCCTGCGTAAAAATAAAAAAGTGAGTCTCTTTTTTAAGCTCGGAGTTGGAGATTTTGGTGTGTAGAACAACTCTTTTTCAGTCAGGTTGTCTTTGTCAAGTTTTTTTGTAATGTTTTCATCATCCAAGGGGTGCACAATAATGTCAACACAATAATGATAAGAATAGATACTTTCATAAAAAGGCCAGAATTAATAAGTGTTGCAGATAAAGCTCAACTTTGAAGGAGGGTTAACTCCTCAAATTAAAGTGATTTTTCTTAATTGCATAATTTTAATATGTCAATTATGTCCATTTGCTATTACAAAAGTGCAACTTTCATTCAAAATAAACTAAAAAAGAGAGAAAGAAATGACACACATGAACCAGATGCTTCTATGGTTGGTTAACTAAATTCAAACTTAAGCTCCTATAAGTAACTTGAAGAGAAAATCATTGCAATATTTTTATATTTTTTTCTATCTGAGCAAATCTAAGTAAAAGTGTGGCTATTTCTATAAAAAAAATAGTAATTCTCCGGCCTCTCGTCCTTACACGAGTTAATTACCAAGTGTTAGTTACAGCAACTCCACTTAAAAAGGGGGATTCATAAATCTAACACAATTTAAAGCATAAGTAAGCTTGAGGATAATTCATTAGTTATCCAAAGGCGTGGATCGTGGGTTACATTAATTTTCAGAACAAACTCACCTTTTTTCCTCACCTCAAAAGCTTATCAGTTTACTTTTCACAGAACATTTAGCAGGACAGCTTTTATTGACATTGTGCGTCAGACTTTGATAGCAGACATAGCGGAGAGAAAAAAATAAAGAAACAACAGTTTGAGAAAGTGAGAAGACAAATTAAGGGTTGGGAAAATAGAGGCAATGATGTAATAAAAGCTTTATTGTCCTGATTTTGTTGTAGTTTCATCTGTTTTTGGGGTATTGTGTGGTTGAAGTTCTAACACGTCATCAGCAGTCAGTGTTCATATGCTGATAAATGTCTCAAACATTCCTTTGTTTACGTTTTACTGTAAATTTTAGTTCATTACTGCTTGCGTTTATGTGACTCTCAGTGAAAACAGCAAAGGAAGGAGACGAGAATCAAAGATTAATTCAGACTTTGATTTTATTCTTTGATTTTAGGTCAGGCATAAAAAAAATTGAATATTGGGATCAAAAAAACAGAATAGATATTTAAATCCATTTCAGATACTAAGTTATACATAGATTAAAATATAAAGAAAATGTTAGAAATGTGTTTGATGGCGCCTATTTCCTGACAGTGTATTCACTCATAATCATAAATAGACATTTTTGCAGTCATGCATACATTACATGTCCCTCATTTAATGCATAACATATAATGATCATCAATTAAAGTCAAGTACATTTTGATTTGTCGCTTGAAGGAAAGAGGTAAATTTGTATAATTTCATCCGTACTGACCGAACTGTATTTTACAAATACAGACAAAATCGAGTGCTATTTGATTGTCCTCCAAAAACATTCTTACATCAGTTCGGAAAATAATCATTTGAATCGCCCATTATATAATGCTCATTACTTATCATCAAAATACTTTATCACATGAATCAATAATCGTTGCTACACTTTGCTGAACAAGTAAAGAAATTTGATAGAGAAACTCGATACCTTAATGATTGACATCCATCATTAGTTATCATTAAAATACATGATCTGAAAATACATTATCAACCCTCAGATAGAAAGAAATAAGCAGATTGATGGTTGTGAAAGTGAGGTATTAAAAAGTTTTGACTTCTTGCTGTAAATGTAGTAATTAGCATGTGAAATCAATCTTTTATTAAAGAGCCTACTTCATGCTATTCTTTAGCCTTTCAGAGTAAACCATATCCATATATATGATAATATTTTACTTTTGTCACATTTTTTTAATAAAAACATAGGAAGTTTGTTAATTTTGCAAGCTTCTTTTCTTACCCTAGAGTAAGACGCCTCAATCTCTGAGGCACTGCCTTTTGTTCCTTGTGAGTGCCGTTCATTTCATGAGGTCATCCTAGAGATGACCTCTGCAGCGTGCAAGCGTTTCGAAAACAAATAACCAAACGTTTTGCAGAGATGGAAGTTCATATAAAATCAAAGCATTTTGAAGAACACCTTTAGCTCCATGGAGAAAGTGGGTGTGTGCGTTAGCCTGAGGGCGGTGCTGGTAGCGCAGACTCTTCCTGGAGGCCTGGAAGAGGCTGTTTTTACTTTGTGAAGTCACAATGAAAGAACTCGTGGATTGGGAGGGACTGATGATCAGAAAGCTGGGTTTTAGAAGAATACTCAGAGATGCATGAATGGATTCAAATGCCACTTTGGGGGTGTTTTTCATGAGGAATTATCATTATTGTACACTTAAAAGCTCAAACAGTTGATTTTGAATTGTATAGGCCCTTTAACAGAAGGATGATAATTTAGCATCACAACCCCCCAAAGTGTTTGATCATTTGTTTTTTATTTTCTTCTTTTTTTATAAAAACCGTCAAAGAAGTAATTCTAAATTCGTCCCTGACTTTTCAAACCACTTTATTGAAATTAGTGTGCTTGCGAAGCCTTCAACATGTCAGCGAGGAGGAGGCACTTTAAAATCTCAGAGGCAGACGACAAACTCGTTTAAGATGCTTGAGAAGCAACAGTGATGCAAGGTGTAAAGCAGTTATTCAAGAATAAAAAGTACCACATTTTAGCAGTACGAGTCGCTCCGGTGTATAAATCACAGGAACCAAAAAATGCATAATGAAAAAAAAAATTATAAAGGTCACACTGGAACATAAGTCTCATCTTTTTTTTTCGATTTTCTACTGAGGTCTATCATGCTGGAGCACATGCTGGAAACCAGTCATTTAAATTTATTGAGGATCATTCAGCCAAATAAAGACATCTGCAGATTATTATTTGATCCTGGTGTGGTTGTGACAAAGAGAGCACACAAAACCTGAAAAAAAGAATGTGACAAGAACCAAAAATAACAACCTTAAATTAAACAAAGTATAACTAAAGAACAAAATGCTGACTAGTTTTAGGCTCGAGGAGATTCCTGCAGATCTCAGAGCCTTTCTTAGTCTGAGAAGCACATGTGGATCAGACAGGTATTTGGGTCCCACATCATTTAGTGATTTACAAACTAGCAGCAGTGCTTTGAAATCAATTCTGCGTTTTACAGGTGTAATAACCTGAGAACAGGAGTGTTGTGATGAGTTCCTCTGGTTCTTGTTAAAACTCTGGCAGCAGCAATGAGCTGCAGCTGCAGCTTTTCCTACAGTCTGTTTTGGAAAGGGCAAACACAAGATGTTTGGGCAAATTTCTTGCTGTATTAGATCAAGAAATGCATGAAATCAGTCAGTTTTATCTGAAGTTCCACTACGATATTTTGATCTATTTTTATCTCGTTCCCAGTGGTCTTTAAATTATGTAGTTTTAGCCAAAATAAAATGTAAAAAAAAAAAAAAAACTGTGTTGTTTTTTTAAGGCAAAGTTTCTGCAGAGCAGCAGGAGCTCATTAGAAATGTGTCTCCGAGTTGTGGGCAGGACTGTTGGCACAGAAGTAACCCTACACTGATATCCCATCATTCCGCTTTGTTTACACTCTCTCACCTCTAGCTTACAGCCCTTCACAACCCAAATCTAACATTACTAGTGCAAAAAAACTGTGAGCAACATCAGATCCATCAGAATTGGAGCAGAGCAGCGAGACTTTGTCCCGCCCATTGCAGTTGCTGCATGATAAATATGTGAATTTTTAAACTGCTGGTTTTTATCTGTCCATGATGCATCATGATTTAAAGAAATAAACACTCAGAAATGCAGTTTAAGCTTAAATTATTTTATATATGTTCTCCATCATGAGAAAAATGATAGAAAAATATATAACTATGATAAAAACACAAAAAACATTGATTTTCATTGGAGTTCATTGGAGTTTATCTGTCAAGTCTTTTTTTAAATGTATTTTTATTTTGTCTAAGGGCTCTTCCACACAATGAGGCCTCAGTGTTTTAGTTAGAGCATCCCTGAGTTATAAGTGTCCCAGTGAGAAAAAAAAAGAAATTCTTTTTCTGTCTCAGAGTTAAAACTTGCAAAGGTCCATTCATATTTTTGAATCTCAGATGAAGTCAGTTAGCTATTTCCAGAGACTACAATGGATTTGGTTTTGAAAGTCTGACAGTCTTTTACCCTCAAGCAAATGGAAAAGAAGGGATACTGCTGGGTTTAGGAGAGATTTAATAACTAAATGTCTTTAAAAACGCATTTAAAGTTACCCGGCCTGGATTTAATAAAGCGAGCTCCTGAAGCTCATTCTTATTCATAAAATCCAGGAAAACAGACGAGGTGTTTTGATAGTATTTTTCACCAAAGATCAATAAAAGGCCAGACTTGCATAAGGGTACATTCATATGAGAAATTTTCAGAAAGCTTTTTATTTGAGGTGATGTTTAAAAAAAAAAAGAAAAAAGCTAGTAGCAATCTGCTCTTTGCTGAGTCCATTAAAACGGTGACATTTTTAATAATAGCATGGTGTGAGATCGCACTGAGGGTAGACAGCAGGAGCATTTCCAGCTATTCTGCCCTCTTTTTAGCACGGCGCAGTACGGCCAGACTTTAGAGAGCTCTGTGAAACCAAAGTGAGTTTCCCAGAACCATTGATAATGCCAGGTGTAAAGCTGATTCAGTTACCCGCCAACCTTTATTCTAAAGGCTTCTTAACCCTTTAACTGCCTGTTCAACCAAATGGTTGAAAACATATTTTTAAAGACATTAATTCCGTGCATTACTCAGATAAGACATTAAGGAGTAGAAAAAAAGTGTTTTTTTTTCCTTGCTTGAGTTGTCAATGGGCTTAAGAAAGCTAAACGGATATAGAACAACTGATGTATTAAAAAATCTGACAGAAAGCAAGTCACCTGTTATGTCTTGGAGCAAACTTTGAACATTACCACAGCTTTGTTCAAGGAGTAAATCATCTTTAAAACAAATGCTCAAATTATTATTAGAATATCAAATATCCACTAAAATGTATCTAACATAAAAGGAAATTCCCAATTTATTTGGACAAGCTTTGTGAATTGTGGGCCACTAAGGATTCTAAAATTTGACAGAAAGGCTGAACCAGGAGATGCATGGAGTGTTTTGTAATCCACCCTAGAGGCAACCCCCCCCCCCCCCCCCCCCCCCCCCCCCCCCCCCCCCCCCCCCCCCCCCCCCCCCCCCCCCCCCAAATATTAGAATCTGGACAAAAACATGCTTTAATTTTGATAAAAAATTAACATATAGTTTTCAAAACAGAAACTGTTAAAATTTTTATGTCAAAACTACGTTCTCATTTTAAAGCCAATTGCACTGATTGGTTGATGTCCCTCAGGGAAAACTGCAAACTTAGAAAAATGTTGCACTCATGTGGTGCTGGAACAATGGGAAAAATGACTGTCCGACATAGAAAACACTTAAGATGCTTCAATCCTGTAAAACATCCAGCAGGATTCGTGACATTCACTGTGCCACATAGTCGATACAGGTTTGGTGACAGTGAATATCCAGAAAACATTGCATTTCCCCTTTTATGAGTGAAAAAGAAAAAATATAGCCATATCTATCTCTTTTCCTTAACACTAAGGGCCAGACTTCCTCGTGTAGACCCTCATCTCTCTGCCACTGTGTGCCCTCGCACTGTCAATAAGTCTCTGTTGCCATTATCATCTGGTCTGCAGCAGCATGCACAACTAGCAGCTAATGCGCGACACAGGCAGTTGACACGGTGCTTTACCAGGCATCAGTAATGTGTTTTTTGTTGTGGCACATCGTTGCAGCACATCATCCCTCATTACAGCCCATGTCACAGGAGTGTGTGTACATGCCCATTAAAATGCAGCCATTTGTACGAGGCCATGGTTGAATGTTTACTGCAGCCGTTTGATGTCCTCTGCAGCATCAGGATGTTTGGATATCTACCAATTAGCTTTTGAGTATATAATTGCGTGACAGTGTGATAATGTGACATGGATTTTTGATCATGGAAATTGAATGAGCTCACTCACTTTCTCTGCTTTTAACTGTAATCAGAAAGCAGTTGACAGACATTTACCTTTGAGGCCCTTTTGTTGCGTTGCCTGGCGATGCCTGGCGAGGAAGTCTACTGTGGAGATCGCGTGCTCTTCTGGCCGTTTCTGTCTCCTCCAGTTCAGACGTTCACACAAGTTTAGCGCTTCAAAAGATGTGCGAGTTTGTCTGTCTTTGTTACCCAGAGGATGCAACTCACCCCTCACACAGCATAAACGGGCTCCTCGGTACTTGTTTTGTTCTGCTTTGGGCTGCGAACTCCATTGTGCAGCTGGCGCTTGTGATTTCCCTGCTGCTAAAAATTCCCTTTCGTTTTAATATTCCCCCTTTCTTTAATAATTCATTGTGTCTTAGGTTTGAAGGTGTTATTCAGTTTAAGAACTCACATGAAAATTTAAGCAGGCGTCTCGTGGCCAAAACAACACAGTCAAACAGAAACACTGCTTTCTTGAAGCCTGAAAAGTGGGACTTGAATTCAAAGCTCTAGCCTGGAGCTGCTGCAAAAGATGTCTGTCCAGCAAGGTTTATGGGGTTGTGTCAGAACTTTATTACACATAACACAATAAACTTTTGCACTTATTTCAGAGCCACAAAAGCAACAAATGTTATTGTCTGGGTTTTTTTCCCCCTCTGTTTGACGCACACATGCAGAAGAAAATAAACGTCTTCAAAAGCTACTGATAATTCAGAATGTGAGCCTGTGCCAAATGAAATTTCTCTAACCCCTCATTTCCTTTGTTAGATATGAAATAAGGGACGTGCACCTTGTGGAAGAGAGCGTTCTGGAGAGTCTGAAGGTCAAAGCTGACTTCCACAATTTTAAACCGCGGCCCTTCAACATGAGGGAATTCTACGACCGCACAGGTCACGACATTAAAGACATGCTGCTGTCCTGCCACTTCCACGGCACAGAGTGCAGACCAGGGGACTTCAAAGTGGTAAGTCTAATCTCCAACTGGATTTCCATCCATCTATTTTCGTTACCTGCTATATATATATATATATATATATATATATATCCCCTTCGGAGTCACCGGGGCTAAACCTGGTTACTGTTTGGCAAAGGTGGGGTCTGGACGGGTCACAGCCTGTCACAGGGCCTCGCAATCACACACCCATCAATCAACGTATGAAGCATGTTTTTGGAACAAACTCCACACAGAAAAGGCCCAGATGGGATTCGATCTGGGGCCTTCCCCGCTGTGCGGAGAAAGCGCCAACCACTGGGTCACTGTGAAGTCCCAAATGGATATCCGAGCTGTAAAATCAACACCTAAAACACAGCAAGAAAAAGTTCTTTTGAATCAAGATAAATACATTATACCTGTTTTTTTCATTAGCCTTTGTTCAGGCATCAGAATAGTATAGCATAACGAATGTCTGCCTGTTTGAGTTGAGACTTGTTCCCGCTCCCTTTGTCATCACGTCATCGTCGCTTTTCTTTCACAAAGCAGAAAATAATCCCTTTACGTCTGCATCTAAAGCTCAAATCAAGCTAACTGTTTAGTGTCCATTGAAGTGGGAGACTGGAATAAATGCAAAGGTGAATGTAGAGTTCACGAAACCCCCGTCTGAATACTACGGACTATCAAGGGGGTCAAACTTGTTATTCACCGACGTGGAGCCTGTTATAGAGAAAAGAAACCAGCAGACTGTTTGCGAGCGTTAGTTATGCTGCAAATGCTCACATCACAGATGGGACTACGCAGCAGCTAAAGTCAGCACCTCAGCTGCCTGATTGATGTGTAGTCAGTGAAACGGAAGTGATATTATAATTCATTATTAATGTACTCCCACACAGATATTGCACCAGGCTAACTTTAGGCAACCATACTTAGATTTGACTCAGAGCTGTAGCCTTGACTCACAATAAAGCAAAAAAAGTTTGAAATTCTATTTGAAATTCATGCAGATATCAAAACAGTGAAACCTTGCAGGAATTTTAATGGAGGGATTCATGTTTTCAAAGTAAAAAGCTGCAGTTTTCACCTCTTAAACTGAGAATCCTTGATCTTTCAGTGAAACAATACATGTGGTATTTGTTAAACCCAGGAATGACAATCCAAGTTATTTCTCACATAAAGTGTGCTTAGAAAATTTAAATTTCTGCAAGTCCACAATGTTTTTAGTTTAGATATTTCCTTTTTGTGTTGATTTGATCAATTGGTTTATTTCGAGCATTGATTGTGGACAAAACAGCAAAAATCACAGGGATATTTTAAACTTATTAAAGACATAATGAAATGCATTGATTAAAAATAAACATAAACAAAAAAATAATGTAAATGTAAGAAGAAAACAATTGTATGTCATAATATAAATAGAGATTTTTGCAGTTTTGTATACAATTCACACTGAAGTCACATCAGATTCATTAAATAAAGCGATTAATAACTAAAGTCAAGTAGAGTTGGATTCATTGCTGGAAAAGCAGAGGGAAAAAGCAAATTTATAAAATCCTACTGATTTCATTTTATATTTTTCATAGTTGTCACATTTCTGCTTTGATCAGATCAAATGCAATTTTTTTTTGGTCAAGTAACAAAATACAGTCCGTGTTACAAAATAAAATGCTTATTATTTTATAAAAATCATTGCTCCCCCTCCATTCATTGTGGGCGACATAAATCTTCACAGATCTACAAATTCCAAAAGAGAAGACGAAGAATAGCAATGAATAACTATGTTTATATAACACATATTTATTCTGGGTCACTGCTAACTACACATGTTAGAAGACAAACAAATAAATGATGGCATCTTATAATATACTCAAATGTAATGCAGTCATTAAGTTGCAGATTTCCCCACTCGATTATTTATACTCACGAGTTCAGTTAATTATGGAAAAGAAAGACATGTCTTCAGATCCTTCGTCCCAGAAATCAAAGACAATTCATTTCGTCTGTTGGGTCCGTCGTTAGTGTTCTTCACGTATCTGCGGTGCCATATAGAGTCAGAGGAAAGCATGTCTTCATTAAACCACAGCTGCTCCCCTTAAGGAAACCAAAGTGGCATCACATAATCATCTGAGTGACAGCAGGCCAGTTGTTAGGAGGATTGTTTTCCACTGTGTTGGCTTCTCCACTGGCATCAGCACAGGGGTGTATCAGAGGTTTAAAGCTCAGCTCCACCGCTCTGTTTTACTGCTCTGGGCTCAGCACACTGAAGGGCAATGAAGAGTTAATCGTCTGAAAATTCAGAAAGTTACATCCACGGAGTATTGGAACTGTATAATTCTTTCTTTTGTTACTACACGTTTACAAATATTGTAATGTAAAAAATGTTACAAATGTTGTAAAAGTGTATTAAAGATTAAAAATAAACGTGATGAACATTGTCAATGGTGTTTTCACTGAATGTTCAACAATGAGCAGACCTTTCAGTGGAATCAAAGGGGAGCTGCCATGTTTTCTCGTCTGACTATAGCTGCTGCGTTTTCACTGCCTTCGGTCACAGTGATGTGTCACTGCTCATCTGTACGAGCAGGTAAATGTTTTATTTCAACTGCGGGCCAACATTAGTGCTAAAAAATCATATTCAGCTTTCAAAGTAATATTTTCCTTTTTCTAATCCTCACTTCGGGGGTACAATAGTCGTAGGTTTGATAGAATAGTTTGACTCCTGAATATGACAGTCTGCACACAGACGTATCCTTGAGGGAGGCAATTCATTCATTAGAGGTAATATGCAGGGCTTAAGATATTATGACTGCGTTGGGACTGAAAATAAAGTTGCAGAAATGAGAAATGCTGAGTAAACTTTAAAACACACAGATTTTCTATAACGAAACTTTGAAAAGTCATCTGGAATAACCAAACTGCTGGATCTCATCTAAAAAATTAAGCTCACAATTAAATGGATACCATCATTAATTATTCCTGACATTGAGTAGTAAGTGTGGAGGATATTTTGCATATTTTTCTTTCAAGATGCTGGTCCAAGAGAAGCCGAAACCTCAACTAGTGAATTGCTTTTGGCTTTTTCTGCATTTTTGCCTGTTTTTCTTCACCTCTGTTGTCAATGACCCTAAAATCAGGAAGGCCATCATTTTAATTATCTTACAAATAGCTTGTGCAAATTTAAAATAAAAAAGGAATAAATTGTTTTATCTAGTTTTCATGCTAATGACACTTCTATGCTTTAAAAGGTTGCTCTGCACTTCTCATGGGAAACTATTTGGTCAGCACGGTGCCCAACTCCATCAGTTCTCAGTCAGTCGTGCAACATGGGGGCAGAGCTACTTGGTCACATTCGGAATAAAACCATGCAGTTTTCAAAATCCAAAACAAGTGTTTGGCTACACAGAATATCCACCTGCTCATTGTTCAGTCCTGACTAGACTGAATTCAGCTTGATGGTATCTGCAGATTTAATGTCATTATAATCGGTATAGTCAGTATCTTGTTATTTTGGCAAATGGGGAAGCCATTATGCACATGAAGATTTGATCTTAATTTGATGTGTCACGGCAAATAAATCACCATAATCCAACGCAATTAATGGGATGAATTCGTCTTTAACTGGAATTCAAAAAGGTATTTTAAATTATTTATTACATGTTTAATATTATTTCTTGCTCCAGTCTGTTTACCCATACAGTTTTGTTGTCTTTATTTCTGGCAAATGAGGGTCTTCATGTAGGGGATGATGGCTGACGAGTTGTCCAATATCAGAAACTAATGGATGATGTAGAGGCGGAAACCGTCCAATGGATTGCAGTGGACGGTTGCTTCTGCGAAGTCCCTTCATTTCTGATAATGGACACCTTGAAGGGCACTATACCTCTCATATCACAGTCACTTGTGAAATAAATACATATTACATCAAATATTAGTCTTTTAATTTTGGTCATTTTTTTTTACATTTAAATTGTATTTCCAAAGAAGCGGACTGTTTGATTCATAGTGCAACACGTTGTCATGGTAATGGCTACAGAACTTACTTTGCTGCAACTGGGGAAAGTGGTATTTGTGCTGATCATCAAGTTAAGTAATACAAATGATCAGTTCAGAGAAAAAGTTAACCCCTTACCGCTTGTTTTTGTTCAGATAATGACGCAAAAAATTGTGTCAAGGAAACAAAGTCCACAAGTAGATTCCAAATCACTTTATTCCAAGTCATATCCACCATTAACTAATTATTAAATGTATATCAATGAACGAGCCATTCATGAATTAATAATAAAATTATGTTCCACCTACCCTTTACTGATTAACCTTCTATGAAGGGTTTGTTAGAAACACGGTTCACAAAGGGACAGGAGCCGCACAGCTGATACTTAACCAAAATGCTACCAAATGTATAATCCTATTTCATGTAATCGTTGCTACATTAGTCATAAAGCAGTGGTTGGGAGTCGACAGCAATCATCCCTTCTTGAGTCATGAACCTCGCCAAAACAATGTGCCTTTTTTTACATTTATTCTTGATCCTCGCAGTGTCACTCCTCATAGGCTTGACTGTAGACCACATCCTGGGAACAGGCTAACAAGCACTCATAGACAATGACATCAAAGAGGAGCTCTTCACACTGCGTGTCAGATCCAGTGTTGGAGCTTTGAAGTAAAATCTGTTGTTGTGGGCCATTTTCCCTGCCCTCACCCAGTGCAAGCAGAGTCATTTGATGCAACGTTTTGCATCTGTCTGTGATTTCAAACCCATACATTAATGCTGTATTGTTGTTTTTTTCAAACTGTTAAGACTTTCTTTTTAGAGATTAAAATGCAAATGTGCTTTTGTTAGTGTAATTAATGCATCTGATCAGTGTAATTTCACTGACCTTTAAAACTCTCAAGATTTTGTGTTTTTCAAAAGACGCCTTTACTAAACCTCTGCTCAGAAGCACAAGGAGGTAAAAACTCCTCCTGATCTCTGTGCTACCTCATATAATTACATACATAACATAGAGGAGTTATTACAAAGAAAACCACAAGAGCTTTCAGAAAAAAAGAAGATGATGGGGTTTGAAGGCATGCACGCGGCTAGTAAAAAAAAGCCCTCTGCTGAAATGGAGGTGTTTATCTATAATTACGCGTTCATTTAAGGAACATAGGGTGAATTCAGACTGGACACATTTGGCTCGCTTTAAGTGAACCGGAGTTTGTTTCCCCCGGAACAAATTTTCAGTCTGAACACAACCAAGCAGATCCTGGTCCAGGTCTAGGAACTGCTCTCCATCTTTGGAGGTGGTCTTGGTTCGTTTCCAGTGGCCGTGGTGCAGTGGAAAGGGTAGTCGGCCTGTGATCGTATGTTCTTCGTCGTCTCCTCAGTAATCCCCTTGCAGGATGCCTTCGCTGTACCAAACCAACAAGTAAAAAGTGTTCTACCTCACGTTGATCCAGTCCTTTGAAATTGGTGAGCAAAATATAAAGTTTAAATGAGTGAACAAACCCAACAAGGATTTCAAAATGCAGGACTTCCAAAATTAACAATAATTTCCGCCTCTAGTTGCTTTGCCCTCATGATTCCTGACCAATGACTGAAGAGAGCTTTACTCTCATGCTCTCATGCTTACTGAAAAACTTTCTTACTAAAGTTATTTTTTGCATAAAATATGACGATTTTTCTTGAAACAAATATTTTTTTACTTTCTCAGGATTCAGTTTTTGCAGTTTGTTACATTAGATTTTGCCGACACAATAATTCCTCTGTTTGTCGTCGGCTGTTGGATAGGGACATGGAAAATAACGGGGAAAGTACAGTCTCATCCTGCTGCTCATAGTATTTAAAAAAAAAAAGACATGCAGCCCTTTGAGGTGAGAGTTGTGCGATGAGTTTTAACGCTTTAACAGTCTCTCGTCTCCTCAACCCAAACATTTGCTTCAGGATTTCGTCTTTCCAAGATTCCCCACAGATTCAGCTTGTAACCCCATCCTTAGAAATATTTGATCAGTTCTGCCTCAGCCATTCTTCCCAGCATTGGAATATAAAGTAGACACACATGCATCATGTAAATTGTTTTATCGCGTGTGTGTGTGTTGACATTTGTGCGACATTGTGTTTGTGCGTACGATAATTCCTTGTCTTGCATCTTACTGACCTTTCTGCTTCTCTTGAAATGAGAGAGATGGATAATTTATGTGGTGGTTAAATTATGAGTCCAGCAGAGATTCTAGTACTGAGACCCCCATATTTCAGGAAAAAAAAGGAGCGGGAGAGTTCAGACCAAAAAAAATTAAAAAATAAAACTTCCGACAACGAAGAGGTGACTGTAGAAAGGTGTCTTCCCTGGAGAGATTTGAGGCCATTATTTCTCCCCTCTCAACTGCCTTTTATAATGTTCACCTCATCACAGCTCCAACAACAGCCTTCCTTTGAAGACCTTCTTTGATGGTCGCATTGTTAATCTTTGCATCGTTTCATTTCAAAGCTTGTTGAAAGAGATTCCAACGGACTGATCTTTTTAAAAGGATCAAACCAAGAAAAGAGGTACCATGATAATGAAAATAAACTCCCTCAAGCTGCTCGCGATAAGACTTTGGTTTTAGTTCTGCAGAAGTCGGCTCTGGTTCTTTTGTGATAAATGTGCCTCAAAAAAATACAAATGAAAACTAAAAAGAGACTTCTGTGATGACGCATATTAAAATTGTACCTATTATAAAGGTTAATTAATTTTTTTAAACATCAGAAATTGTGTACTCTCAGAACTAAAAAATTCTCATGAGAAAAAAGTTGATTTTATCTTTATTTTGTTCACATATTCAAAGTTTTTTGCAAAAGAAAAAAAAAACAAAGAAAAAGTCGAGCAGATTTGCATAACACTCCAATGAGAATTTTTAATCAAATTAAAGACTATTCAGGTTTTTTTTTCTTGGATTCTATTAAATTACTTTATCGCAGATGGCTGCATAGGAAAACTGGTGTTCTGTCCTCCCTTTTATGATCAAATGCCTTAAAAATCCCTGCTAATATATCATTCAATGCCAAGACTCATTTATGAGTGATAGTTACAAATCTTATGAAAATCCATCCATCTTCTTAACCCTCTGTATTTCTCTCTTTGCCTGGCTACAGGAGAGCAAAGGTGGGATACACCCTGTCGCAGGGCCTATTATGAAAATTTAGTCAATGAATTTAGGCTAAAAATGGATGTAAATATTAAAAATGAAGTTCTGAACAACTATAACTGAAGTTTTGACTCACTCTGAACCAGGGGTGTCACACTCCAGGCCTCGAGGGCCGTCCTCCTGCTATTTTTCCAGAAATCCGGCCCTATCTGCCGCTGATGACTTGGATTGTCTGGAGTTTGACACCCCTGCTGCACCAAAGGAGGAGAGAAAACTGCTTAAAGGACTTGCTGCTGCTTTTCTGTCAATATTTCAAGCTGTTGTCATCCACTGCCATTTTTCATAACACGCTTGTTAGCTTGACATTAATTCTCATGACGACTTCAGAAAAAGACTTGCAGCAGACGGTCCTGTCCCTGACCTCAGGTAAAATAAAACCCGACTTTCTTTCAGTCAAACTACTTCTATCACTCAGAGCGTTACTTTGACAGATAAAGAAATGCTCCACTAGTTCCAGCAGAATTATCGACCACTTCCAGTGCTCCTCTGTGATTGAAGGGAATGATCACTGCTAATTGGACTCTTAGGTATTTCTGGTAAAGACAGCAGAGAGATTTTATTTATAAATGCTCTTGGCAATGAATTCCACCAAACCTTAACTGAGTGAGCCTGGTTTTGACAGCGCTTTGCTTGATTTGATTCCTGCCCCCTTTTTTTAAGTTTGTTTGTCAGAGTCAGTTTTTGACAGCTTCACCCTGGGAGGAGATGTAAGTTTGTGAACTCTCAGCTCCCTGCTGTCGTGACAGTCGCGCTATAATTTCTGTACTCTTATCGCTGCTGTCATATCTCAAGAGGCAAAGTGGATTTGTAGATTTTTACAAGCAAAATGTTCAAGAACTTGTGTTTGATAGATACGCCGAGACAGCCCAGAGGATTAACCCATTTATTTATTTCATCATTTGCGAGCTGGATGGAAGCAGAGACACTGAGGGATCCAATTGAAGGAACTTTAAGTGTCAAATCTTTGTGTTGTGTCTTGTTACTTTCAATGCATTTTGTTGACAGCATAACACAATAATTGTAAAGAACTTTCAAAATAAACAGCTGAAAACATTTCAGTGATCATTTTAACACATTGGTGTTGCTGTCACACTGCTGGAGTGATCTAAAACCAGTAGCTGTCTGAAAGAGGGAGCGTGGTTCATTGAAATTGCAAAAAGTTGAACACTGTCATTGCATGTGTTCAGTTCCAAACATACTGATCCTTTGGTCTACATATGAGTCAATTTTGTTAACTTCAAAGAAGTTTGGCTTTATTATAGTTTAGTTTTTCCTTCACGTTTTTTTAAAGCTAGAAAGATAAACGTTATTCCTTACATTTGAAGCCTTGTCGTGCATTTTTAAGTCTCATGCCTGCAATTCCTGAAGGTAAAAAAGGCAAAGCAGCCTCTCTCATCAACTCCTCACTCTCAGGTCAGAGCAGCAGCTGTTGTGTGTCCTGATCTGATCTGGCTGCAAACCTGTGTCACTTCATTTCTCTGCTCCTCACATCTCCCTGCGGTCTTTTTTTTTTGTTGCCTTCTTGCTTCATTACAACTCCTGCACAGAGCATTTTTCCCACCAGTTCCTGTGAGTGTGACATTTCTCATTGTGTTTTCATGCCATGCTTTCCCCTTTCCTTAGGGCCCTGCTTCTTACCCTTTCTTTCTATACATCACTCCTCTACATGCCGGCAGTTCCTATGAGGACATCTTGGACTCTGAGAGAAGGATGGGAGAGCAAGGACAGTGACACTGAAAATAGCAAAGGCTAGCTGCACTGCTGTGCACATGGTTTATTTATTCTAAGGATTAGTGCAGGTGACTTGAGGGACGACTTCAGTGTGGACTGGATTGAAGCCTACAAAGGGTTGCTTGTGACTCAAACGGGGGATCTGATGTCTCCATTTCAGACTCTGGAGCTCCTGTGGACGTCTCCAAAAGACCTCTGGGCCTTAAATCACTTCAGTAATTTTGATCACAAGGAGCTAATAGGCAAAATATTCAGCACTGCAAATGAAAACTCAGTCAACACTAAAACTACTACAACTCCCTGCTACTTTTATATGAGAGAATGCAAGAGGAATTGATTAACTAAATAAAACATTGTAGTAGAAGCTGGGAACACATTGTAGCTTAGTGATGAAAGACAGCAATTTCATTTGAAGAAGAAAGAAAAAACTGGAATGATGCAAATCAAATGCAGGCCAGCCGAACAGAGGAACTTGAGGAACAGCGTACAAAGATTGCAAAAAAACGCCACACAGGATGCCATTCATTATGCTAACTTATGCTTCCCCGTCTTTTTCCTCCCTCATGACCCAGAAAACATTTTCTTCAATCTCTTACCAGTGCAGCCAGTCAAACCTGCCAGCTGCTTCATGCATGAGTCGTTCAAATCTCAGCTGGTTCTCCGCCAGGTCCTTCGGAGCCCAGAGAACTCTTCTGACTGAGAGCTGGCTAAAAAATGGCAATCCTGGCAAAATGGTGTAGGCAATCCTTAGAGGCTGCATCTTTAATAAGAAAAAAAATCTCTGTTACATCAGGGAACATGAAGACGTCTCCCATGTGCTCTAGTGCATAGATGGTTAATCTCTGCACAGTTTTATGGTCGACATGGCAACAAGGACAGGTTACTTATCTAACTTGACGGTTTTGACACATCTGTCTTCACATTTTTCTTTTTTTTTTTTTTTTTTTACATCTTTGCTGGGAGACCCAAAGATGAGAACAAACGTGGAGATACATTAGCATGATAAAAATTAAATAAACATGGTAGTGTAGAGCAGGAAAAAAGCACAGGTGAAGATTCTGATTCAGCAGAGGCAAGCCAAAGCATTTGCAACTTTCAGGCAACCGGATCTCCTCTCCCCAACCTGTTTCTGATTGAAAACGTTATCTCAGAAAGTCTGAAAATATCTTAATTTCCTAAAGATCATTTAAAAAAACAAGACAAGCGAGAACCAAAAGGCATAATGCCGTGTTACAAAAAAAAAGTAAAAAGATTTTAAACAATAAAATAAAATACTGCTAAGTTGCTGTGTTTTTAGTTTTTAAGTAGTACCATAAGATAATATAATGTATATAAGGCATTTATAGCTATGCAACTGAAGATGAAGCTTTAAATACAGATAATAATAGATCATTTGTTTTGAAACTCATTTTTGAGACAAAATAAATAAAAGGTTGCTAAAGTTTGAAAGGAAAAATGAGAACCAATGCAGGATACACCTTAATTGCCCAAATCTTTCAGTACAATAACAAATTAAGCTTTTTCACAGTTTATTCACTTGTGATATGATATGCAATGACTTTAAAGGAGACTGCATTCTTTCATTTAGAACAGGGATCAGCAACCTGAGGATCTGGACCCACATGTGGTTCTTCATCTTCCTCCATTGTGGCTCTTTGGTTTTGAAGAAAAATGTAAACAATCTGAATAAATTAAGGGGTTTGTTGGTCAACTTAACATTTACATTTATTTTTAGATTTTTTTTTTTTTACTCAAGTGATATTACGTTAAATGTAATTGTCTTTTTTCTTTATTTTTATTACTGTTTCCTCCAAAATGTTCACATGTCAGATAACTAAGCAAAATGACATTAAAAGTTTGAATCTATTGTCAAAGTGGTTTATTGTTAGAATAAGTCAAAGCTCATGTCCTTATTTCATGTGTAGTTGCCGTTCAGAGACTGAATCTGCTGCAGCTGGAGTATTCTGTGTGACACAATGTATTTTATTTTGAAAGGTACTTGTGCTTATATCAATAGCAATATAATAAAAATAGAACTTTGTTATCATTTTAAAATTATACAATTTCTAAGCTACATTTCATAAATGAACGGCCACAAAACTATAAATAAAGTGTATTTTTCTAAAAGTTAAGGTCGGACTTTGCAATTCTTGCTGCATTTTGGTCTTCACGAAATTGGACCAAATGGCTCTTTCAGCGTTACAAATTGCAGATCCCTTATTTAGAATAACACAGAAAACTGCTTCTGGCTCAATGATCAGAATAATGACAATGTTTGATAACGCAAGTTTTGATGCAAATCACAACAGATATAACAGAAAACACTCATAAGAAGTTTTTTCTTGTTTGTTTTTCTAAAAGATATGACCAAACATTTGTATCAATGGTCTGTTATGCTCATTGACAAGAAAAAGAGAGCAACCGTGATGTCACTATTGCAGTAGCCCTCTGAGGTTATTGTAATATAAGAAACAAAAAGGTCAACATGCCAAACTGAGCTCCCAATTAAAATACAAGCAAGAAAAACTTGACATTGTTGGTTTTGCATTCCTGCCTCCGTTTGCACGCGCCTCTGCTTTAGTGAAGCACAGTAACAAGCAGATGCAGGATGTGTGAAAGATTGCCCATCACAGTGGAAAAAAAATGGAGCTATGCCACAGAAAATGAACTGGAAGCCTCTGAATGTTACTGGTTTTAAGGAGGTAATCGAGTGGCTGCATCTCAGTAATCCTGTGCCGTCTTTGAACATTGTAAACACAGCCGATTAATAGCGGAAAAGCACTGAACCTGCAAACAATCAAAATATCATTCTTCAAAGCAAACAATGCTGAGAGAGGAGAAAAAGGAGTTATGCTTTCCACTGGGCTCAAACTGTCTTTCAAAAGACCCTGCCTCAAGTCTTTGCACGCATGTTTGTCTCCCTAAACTGCAAAGAACGGAGCAGGCAGATGGGGTCTCTGTATGCAACCAGGTCGGGGCAATGGACTTAGGGCAAGACAAAGTGAGAAAGGACAGATGGGAGCAGTTGTAGTGACAGGTGAAGATGTAGACTGCAGTCTGTAGGTACAAAACCTGACGGAGACAAAAGCTCAGAGTGAGGCAAGGGCATGGGGATGAAAATGTGGGGACTGGAGGAGCCCCAGGCTTGTCATTATTTATAGCAAAAATAGAGTTTATGAGAAGGAGGTCTTGAAGAAAGAAGGCTCATTGCATGTCTTCCACCAACACTGTAATAATCTGCCATTTATTTTGTGAGGAGAAGGACTCAACTCGTGGATCATTATTAACCTTTCCATGCTTGTCAGAGAGAAAACCATCAAGAGAAGGAGAGTAAACCTCCAAACTCAAATACAGGTAAACCGCTCCTGCAGGAGGCGGTTACATACGAAAAACACCCTCAACTGCAGCCTCCTGGGAGAACAGCCGGGGGAATGATTAGCATTTCCTGGATGTGCAGTTCTACCTCTTTTTTAATCAACCTCAGAGTCGCACTTCCAGCGCAATTACAGAGCCAATCAGTTAAACACCGATGGCTCAGCTTTTGCTTGCTGGATAGGTTCAGCCAACCTTTCTTTCCACTCATTTTCCCTCTTAATGTGCCCATGACAAATAATGGCAGTGCTGTTAAAAACAGAGGCAGGAGCCAGAAGTTTGCTGCCTTATGCGGACCCAGCTCGCCTGTATGTCTGTGGCCTTAGTACGTGGCTGACTTGCAAGGACTTTGACAGCTTTGGATGCAGGAGGTTTTTTTTTTTAATTTTTTTTTGGAGGATTATTTTTGTGACTTTTTGTGTCTATGTCCCAGAACACAATTCAGACTGAGGAGCAAGTGAGGAGAAAATATTTATAGAATGACAGGAGTGGGGGAAATATAAGAGAATGGCACAAAGAAGTCAAGAAGTTGTTCAGTGGAAAATGAAACATCTAAAGTTTTCTTACAACAAAAAGTACAGGAAAACCGCAGACAAAATCTTCCCTCCAAGTCATACGTATCTCTAGTGTGTTCTTAATATTCTGGTGTTTCATTCCAGAACTTTTTTGAAAAACGTAACTTTTGTCACCTTTATCATCACTTAAAAAAGTTACATATCAAGTGAAATATTCACTCGGACAGAAAGTGATAGTCCGCTTTTCCTCCACATTTATCATAACGTGCTTCTCAGTTCAAGCAAGTATTATTTCCTGTCAGGACAGGCAGGTTTTTGAGAGACACTTCTAAGACCTACTGTAATGTAGTTTGTGTTTCTGAAATTCTCTCATGATGGAGGACATATAAGAAGAAAATTCATCCTAAAGTATCATTTGTGATTCAAATTTTCCTGAATCTGGAGCAGACGAAAGAAGGCAGTTGGAAAAAACTTGTAGTTGTGACAAAGAAGTTACTACGGCAAGCCACAAGCTCCTTACTGTGCTCCGATCTGATGCATCCAAAGATAGACAAACAGATCAATGAACGTCTTCATTTTCCTCATCTGAGTTGGCAGCTGGCTCAAAACTGTATGGCTGGGTAGCTCACCTTTTTTTATTGCACCGCTAATGTTAGGTTGGGGGTGTGAGGGATTGTAAGCTAGCGGGAGAGTGTGTAAACAGATGGATGATGGGAAGAGGCAGCTTACTCTGCTCCAACAGTCCTGCCCACAACTCAGAGGCAAAATTCTCATGAACTGCCACCTCTCTGCAGAAACTATTTTTTTTTTTTTATCTTGGCTAAAAACGGCGTAATTATAATTAAAAGACCACAGAGCGGGACTTTAAAAGCTCTTCATTATACCACGACTTTTGCACCAAATACATGTAATTAACAATAGGCTAAATGTTTCCAACAGGATGTGAGTCTAAAAAATTATCAGCAGACAATTTCTAAGTAAAACCTTCATAAAAATGACAAACTCAGCATTGTATGGAAAAAAAAATGTAGGCAGATGCAAAATTACATAATCTCATTTTTATTTTCCACATAGGTGATAATCCGTCAGAGCATTCACTGCACCTGGCTTCCTCTGCTCGCTGCTGTCAGTTGTCAGTCGGTTAATCTTAGTCTGCTCGTCGTTACAAAAGAAATGCTCGTTTCTGCTTAAGTGCTTGATGAGTTAATTATAGACCTGCCTGCCATTTCGAGTCTGTTCTTGACCGACTGTCTTCCACTCTCAGCTTGTTTCTCAGAGGGAAACACATATACTAAACTGGAGATCTGTTTGGTTTGTGAATGTATCATGCAGCAGGTGCACACGAAAGAAAAGCACACAATTAGAACTGCAGTTTTGCACCTCTTCATGTCTTTCAACCCAGCAAGAGATAAAGGCCACTGCTAATTATGTCAGCAGTGTTGTTCTCCTGCACCTGTGACTTGTGTGTGACAATGCAAGCATGGAGGCATCCTCTCCCATCTGCACACCATGAGCTAAGTGAAACTTCAACTCTACTTTATCAAGTTAGAGCACAAACCGCTGATTATTGGTTTAAAAAACAACAATAGTTGGGATTTCACCATCCAAATGTCCAGCACATCTATTTGCTGTTTTGTGACTTTGTCCGAGCCTCTGCAAAGTCCCATCCAAAGCCCATTTTGGATGAGACTGAACTGCAGTCGGTCCAACTACATTTTATCATCTGGTAGAGACCATTGCTCACTGACTTCCTGTATAATTTAAAAAGAGATGTGAAAAGCTCTAGAGGCTTGAGAGTGAACAAATGATTATGAACAAGCGTAGATCTGACAAGGAAGAAAAATGGACTTTTTAAATAATAGATCTTAAACACTTAAAAGGAGTCAGAGGAAGAATTACTGTTTATTCTTTTTTGTGTGTGATCTTGAGTCGTTCTTTCTCATAAGAAAACAGAATGAAAGCCATTTTTCATGCTGATGTGGAGCTAAACAAATCTTCACTACTTAGTGAGTGATGTTCACACAAGAAGGACGTGATGAGTGAGTCACTGCTCAGTGTGTGTAGTCCCAGCCGTGTTTTAGATTTCCTTTTGCACCGTTAATGAATAAGCAGGTGGACCTTCCCTCTCTCCGTCCTTCGGATGACAAGGACATACCTGGTTAAAGCGACAGTAGCAGATAAATATGCTCTCCAGTCGGCAGTGTCTGCCGCCAGCAGATGCTGCTGTCTGCCCTGCAAGACCCCACCAGTCAACCTCAGAGACACTTCTTCTGTTAATTAAGGAAGCACAAAAATAGGTTTTCAGTGAGACCATAACTGTGTCTTATTGCTTTTTAGACTCTTACGCTATAATGTTAAACTCAGCCTCTCAAATGACTTCAATCTTCTTTTAGAAACATTCTTTGTAGCAAACTAGGCAAGCTGCATAGGTGATGCATTAATATGCAAAAAGTTTCACACAATTCCAGACGGACTTCAACTTCAACCCAATTTTTTTTACTATTTTTATCTCAATGTTTTATCATAAAGAATCTGCATATGTTTCTGCACGAGTTTCTCAGTTGAGGACTACATTAAGATCTAGGTGACCTTCACATAGTTACATCCAAACGCATGTTGGCGTGATGACTGAACTGCACATAAATCAACTGCAATAATTTGTTCCTATTTAGGCTCTAAAGTTCTCACCTTTCCCATTAGCGTGAACATACATCAGAGGCCACATGGGGTTGAGTGGCTCCTTCAGTGACAGTCATTGTTGTACTTTGTACTATTTATACAGACTGAATTACCAACTTTCCAATTAATAGGCGACTGCTGCACCTTCAGAGCTGCAGGGAACTCGGAAGGCTGACCTTGTAAGGATGGATTTTCTTACATTTCCATTTCACTCCATTTAATGGTTTTCATTTTAATAATGTTTCCAGTTACAAAAATGTTCTTACACTTAAATGTGGTATAATGACACCCAAAATAATATTTAAAAATGCAATGAAAAAACAAAATGATTATTTAAACTGATTTTTGGATTTCAAATGACATTATTTCGTCTGCAACAAACATTTTAAGGTTTTAGCTATCAGTCTCGTATGCATTTGTTAGGTAAGTTCCTGAATGCATCACACCTATAAGACCACATTGATGTGTGAGAAAGAATTTTTACATACCTTCATGTAAGCTGAAAGGCGTTCACAACTCTGTAGAGGTCAACTGTGGTCACATGCGACAGCTCGCAGCAGAAGATCACTGCTAAGCTTTAGAGCAGCGTAAGACATGTTTAGCAGTAATTATATGTGTACAGAGGAGATTAATTAAAACAGTTAATAACTGGAGGCAATAACTTACTTGTGAAAGCCCCTGAGCAATCAGAGCATTTGTCTTTTCACTTGGAAATTAGTTTTGGACTGATGGTCCCACTCATTATAAATGTATTGTTGTGTGCCATCACGGGCGTGATTGGACGCGTGCGAACGCGAGTGTGTCTCCACAGAGTTATCAGCGCCCTGTGGTGATCACCTCTGACACCTTATTAAGGACAGAGTTGTTTTAATTATACTCTGATATCAGCGAGTGGAGATAATTTTGAGTGGCATTCATTATGTGTTTCATTAGCATTTGAAGACAGGCAAATGAGTTCCACTTTGCAAACGTGTGCTGTAACGGAACAGATACGGCCAAAAGGGAGGAAAATTGCAGGGTGAATTGTGGAGCCTGATTGAGACACCTTAGTTAAAGAAAGAGGACAGGCACATAAAACTGCAGTAAAACCCTTTCCTTCTGAGAATACTCACACAAATACAGCTGTCAGCTTGGTTGAAGGTAAAGGAAAAGTGGCAAATAGTGGTCAGAATGATATTTTTTATTAAAAAAGTATAGGTCTACTGAACGATAGCTTTTATTTTCCTCCACAGTCTTGTATCTTTGTAGATCTCAGTGGGGTCGTCTGTAGTAATTGACTTTGTAGAAAGTTGGTGAACTCTGTATAGAATACAGCACAGCATCCTCTGACTACATATTTGGTTCAACCAACATCTGTGTGTCTAAGGAGCTGTCTTTCCCAATCATTTCCATTGTTGTTATAAAACTATAGGTGAGTTAATACTTTTGGTAATCTAGTGTACACCAAGGCCCGCTTTTCCAGCACTTGGCTACTTCTGGTCATCACAGCTTTACTTGTTGTTTTGCTTTTTCCTTTAAGTCCCACTCTGATCATCTTTTGATCTATTGGAAAGGCGTTCCTAGTGGTCATTTATGCTACTTATGTAGTTTTTAGCCAACATTAAGAATATTTGTGTCATTTTCTAGGACATAGATTCTGCAGGAATTCATTAGAAGTTCTCCTCTGAATTGCAGGTGGGACTGTTGTTGCTCACCCCCATTTCCCATCATCCATCTGTTTACACAACTCTTAAACACCCTCACAACCCCAAACTAACATTACCGGTGCAAAAGAAAATGGCGAGTAATGTCGGAGCTATCCAGCAATTCAGTTTTGAGCCGGACTCCAGCTCAGACGAGGGAGAACATAGACGTACTTGGATCTAGTCTTCTACAATCGGATGCATCAGAATGGAGCGCCGCAGGGAGTGGCTGTGGCCAGTTGTCACTTGTTGCCGCTTGTAGCTTCTACGTCACAACAAGTTTTTTTTCAAATAGCATTTATTTGTCTTTGCCTGATTCACAATGATTTGAATAAAGAAATACCCAGAAAAGCAATTTTGATCTTAATTTACTTTATACATTGTCTCCAGCAGCAGAAAAAGGAAACATTAAACACTAAAGTAACAGCTTTCATCAGAGTGGGCCTTTTAGGAACAGAACCTGCTACTTGCTGTATTATGATACATAATCAGGGACGGTTCCATTAAGAGTAGAGCATGCTAATTTTTGATTTAACATGTTGCAAAGCACTGATTGGTGCGGGAGGGATTTCACAATATGAGATCCATCTGCAACACACATAACTATACATGTTATTACACAAAATAACTTGTTTTTGCTTATGGGTTATTTATAAAAGATATAATCACTTTTAGCAAGGCTTGAGTGTTACATTTTTGATTTGTTGGTTTTTGTCTTACCAATCCACTCTGATAAAAAATACATTTTTGGTGTTTTTTACATGTTCTTGTGGCATTTTTCCGATGATGAAGGACACGAACCAAGAAAATTCAACTTAAAATTGCATTCTGGAGTACGGTCACATCTTCAACTCAGAGAGGAATTTCTAATAAACTTCTGCTGCTTGCAGAAACTATGTTCAAGAAAACAACAATTTAAAAAAAAATGTTGCTAAAAAACTTCAGAATCAGAATTAAATACCACTAGAATGAGTTTTACAGGAGATCAAATAATGATCGAAGTGGGTCTTTAAGAGTTACTAAAAACGTCAAAATGGACAAGCAGGCGTACCCAACATCATTTCAATGTTCTTCTTTGTTTGTGTGTTCCGTGTCCTGGAATGGATGTTGCTGAACACAGCAGTTTTACTCTGTTAGAGGCAGATGTCTCTGGGTTAACAGCTTTAAAGCTGCATGAACATGATGTAAAAGTATTAGCTAGAACAGATGTAAGAAAATCCAAAAATAATGCGATTTATCAATATTTACACAGCATTTCCTCCCAAAAAAATCAGTCATTTATGCTAAAAGTAAGTTTCTGTTGTTAATTAATTATTTATCTGCCCTTCAAATGAACGTTGTTCATTTTGCTGACAACTTTTAAGGCCTAAGACTTTAATCAGCAAATTGGGCCTTAACAGAGTTGCGAATGGGGTCATAAAAGGTCAGACGAAGCAAGATAATAGTTATGAGTCTTCAAAAGCTTAAGCTGTTGTGTTATTGGCTTCTCTAAGCAGGTTTTTGCCCAAATCTCACCATCATCATGCCCCCCCCCTCTGCAGAAAAGGAGCTCCAAAGCATGATGTCTCCACCTCCTTGCTCCAAACATGGCGTGTGGCATTTATACCAAAGAGTTCAGTTTTTCTCTCATCTGATCGTATCACCTCATCCCAGTCCTCCTCTGGATCATCCAGATGGTTTCCGGAGGGCTGTAGTTGAGTCTGGACGTGTACTGGATTAAGCAGGGGTGCATTTGGAGCACTGAAGGATTTGAATGACGATATAGTGTTTTCATAGTAATCTTTGTTACTGATGTCCGAGCTCTCTTCAGATCATTGACCAGTTCATGTGGGATGTTTCTTTGTTGTTTTCAAACTCAATTATGCCCCACCAGGTAAGACATGGCATGGAGCTCAGGTGGAGGAAGATTGTCACTGATCTTGTTTTTTTTTTTTTTTTTTTTTTTCAAGCTTCTTATAGGTTGGTTCATCCCAGTCTTGTTAAGATGAACGATCTTGTTCATGGTGTCCTTTGACAGCTCTTTGGTCTTGGTGGAGAGGTTACAGTCTGACCGTTTAAGGGTGTGGACAGGTGTCTTATACAGATAACCAGTTTAAACAGGTTCCATTGATACACATAACCAGTGGAGGATAAAGGAACTTTTTAAAGAAAAAATAACATGTCTGTGAGGGACAGAACTCTTGCTTATTTGTAGAAGCTATAAACTTATTTTCTGTACCGTTTTATAAATTCTTTAAAAATCCTACAATGTGATTTCCTGCATTATTTTTTACATTCTGTCTCTAATAGTTGAAGTGAACTTACAATGGACATTATAGACCTCTCTCATCTTTTTAAGGGGGAAAACTTGCAGAAATGGCGCCTGACAAATACCTTTTGCCCCACTGTAGGAGTGGGGTAAATTTAAAAAGATATCACAATGTTGTTTTTAAATGATTGACATCAGGTCAGAGGACTAAACAAGTAAAGCAAAAATTGTGTTCAAAGGCAAAAAAAATTAGTAGCACATATACTCCAACTCTGCATTACCATATGTCCACTTTCTGCACCAGCTCAGTTTCATTCAGAGCCAGCGAGGACACATGACCTGAATACCTGCATGAACATGGATGCCCTCAGGACTGTACGCTTTGAGGAACCACTGAAGCAGGAGAACCTAAAGTTGAATAAAGTAGTTTATAAAAACACTGACACGAAATCCAAAAGCAAGATACAGACTCTTGATGTATTATTCTAAAATATTCTGCTTCTTATTTAGTCTGAAAAGCAACAACCAGACAGTACAAAACAGACTTCAGATTTACACAAAACATCAGTAATTCTGAGCGCTGTCAAACACTGAGAGAATGTCAAAGTAGATAAGCACAAATCAAATTCGAGAGACCAGCATTGGTCGGAGAACCAGCTGACACTGTGGACGGGAATAATTTCTAGACAGTTACATCCATGAAAGAACACATAAGCAGTCCAAAAAATCTTTATTTTCTCTTCATTTCGCCCTCAAGGGAACTCCTTCAGCTCTTAGGAAAGCTCACTCAACTTCACACTACCGCATGGAACTACGTCTCTTGCTTTTGTTAGTTTTTGCTGTTTTCAGACTTTAGATATTTCAGGTAAACTTTGAACTGGTTGTGAAACGTCAGTAAGAAAATGCTGCTCTGAGGCTTTCTGCCTGACTTGTGCTGCTGTGAGTGTTCATCAATTCATTTGACTTCATCGTTGTTTCTTTTGAACAAAATGGAGGAAAAAAAGAAAAGCTGTCGCCTTGAATGATGCCTCTCATTAGTTGATTATCAGACCTGGACGTTTCTCATGGACGAGGTCAATGACCGACTGCTATGTTCACTTGTTTTCTTCTCCCCCTTTTTGTAGCTCATCTTTAAAACATGGAATAAAAAAATTCCAAAGAGTGGTTTTCCCAAAATTTAAAGTCTTAGTTTCCAGTGAGACTGATGAAGGAAAACCACAGATTTAGGCAAAAAGCATTGACTCTACAGAGTAATGTGGACGAGTCATGTTTCACTATGGGAACCTGATGTTCACAGATAGAAACCAGTTTCATATCAGTTTGTCTCAGATCGGTACGCAGCCACACTTTTTTGCCACTTGTTTTAAAAATGGTACCTCCGCTTTTAGGAGCAATTTGAGCTGAGAAGTACAAGCATTTGTGTGGGTTTACTAAAAAGCTGGTACAACAAGAAAGAAAGTCTGGAGTTCTGAAAAGAGTGGAAGATGAGAGGCATTTTTAAGTGTTCAAATCTGGGTCATTGCTGTCATGGTCTCCAGAAAGTCTGAGGTTCTGAATCGGTTGACGTCTGAGTTTAAGTTAGAGTGTTTCTCCAGGTCTGTTTGACAGAACTTTAAATGTTTTTCTTTTCTTTTTTTATTTAAAAAAGTTAACTTGAATGTGGTTTTTCTGAGTATCTCAGAAAACACACATGATCAGAAATCAATGAAAAATTGGAGGAAATAGTTAAGGCTTTAATATGAGAATTCAGGAATTTGAACAAAACAGGGAAACGCTTTGTAGAAGAATGGAGAACATTCACCAATGCCTCTCTAAAATGTGTGAAGGAGTCTAGAGAACAGAACAGGGAAATAGAACAAAAGCAAAACAAATAAAAATGTAACTGAAAACAACTACAAAACAAAAACCTACAGTGAATTATAACGAGAGGTCAATGTGAGGCTTAATCTGTCTCATTATGTAGACTAATGGCACGACAGGAACAGCATTCCATGACTAGTGAAATGTCTAAACTCTCCTTGTTGTAAACTCAATTATGCTTCCTGTGTATGAAATCTGAGTTATTGTTGAAATTCCGGAATAGTTTGTTGACTTGGATGAAAGCATTTCAATAACCTTAAATTTAACCACAATCAGACTTTTTAAACCCCGTTTCCCATCAGTCTGCAGTCCACACAGCTTCTCTTTTTCTTCAATGCCATTAACAGATTGACTAAAGAGGAGGTGCAGGACATTGGCCCTTTTCCATAAAACATTTCAAATGTATTAATTCACAGATTTGTAATTTTTTTTTCCCATTTTTTGAACGCCTTTTCTCAGTGATGGTTTTATTATTCATGTAAACTACACAGGGACTCGTGATGTTGGGAAACATTTCAAATAACCAGTTTAGGCTGCATAAATGAACATTACAAATAGATGTGGTTTAGATGTGCACTACAGACAATGAAATGAAAATAAAATATTTTCCAGCATCATATATTAATCAAAAAGAAGTATTAATATACAGTTTTTATTCCTTTCATTAAAATACTGTGTACACAACACTATACACTAGGTGGTTCAATAAATCTTCCACAGCAACACAAATTACAAAACTACCCAAAATGGATTTAATTGCAAAGCAATTACAGAATATTGAAGAAACTTGAAGCAGTTCTTTTTTATTTTTATTTCAGAAGATGTTTTAGTGTTTTCTAACTTGCTGCAATACCTGTAGAAAGATTCAACAGTTAAAAAGCTAAATGAATCACTAATAAGATATCGACATAATTGAAGAATTGCTTGGAAAACTAATAAAAGAAAGAAAGATTACTTTGCATCATTTCTTATTTCTGCCCAGTTTAGATGAACATTACCGTATTTATCAGTGAATGGATTTAGATTTAAACACAGTCGAAACAAACGTTTTAAAAAGTCAACTCAGGTTTGAATATTTCTTAACATTTTCCAAGTTTCTGTGGTGAGTAAGGTCTGGACATCATCTCATAGACTGCTGCCCCCACGATCGGGCTCCAAGATGAATGGAGGGAGGGAGGGAACCGAGGATGGATGGATGGATGTGCGCTGACCAAATCATATGGTTTGTGTGCTGACACAGCATCAAGTTGTGAGATGCAATATATATATATATATATATATATATATATATATATATATATATATATATATATATATATATATATATATATATATATATGCAGCAATTTTTTATGCAGCAATAAAAAAAATACAAACAGTTGTTAATAAGGCTTTGAGTAGACTGAAGGTCAAAATAATACTAAAAAAGCTTTCCGTTTTTTTTTTTTTGTTTAATAGAAACTGACTGCATACATTAGGCAAAAAAAAGCCATTGTTTAAGTAAATATTTGATTTTTTTTTTGGTAATAAAAACAAGAAAAAATGGCTAAACAATAGACATCCATCTTGGTTACTTGTTTTGTTTATGAAAGCAGAGAAAAGGTGCGTGTGATTGTGTTTATGATTTCTGTGATGTTTTAAACTGCTTCTATTTCCTGTCAGATAGCACGCAGCAGGGACCCAGAGTGCCATTACAGCAAACACAACAAGCTCCTTTTTCACAACTCGCAAAAGGACCCAACATACAGACAAACAAAAAGGCACGGACTCTTTGAAATGTTGTATAAAACTGAACACAAAACATCTAAAACAATTTTTAAAACAGACTTTTTTTTTACAGACGTTTCAGTGACCAAGAAGCAGACATGTAGAGTTCCAGATGTTTGCAACATGTCTGCTAACATGCTTTGACCCCAGCCTGAGCTCTGCTTCTGTGAAAAGCATGATCATGTCATTAATTAAACTCCCCATGACTCTCCAGCTCACTTGATGACAAATTAGTACATTTTTATTTTGTGCTATGACTGCTGCGACTGCTGTAAACTCTTGGAGATAATACATTTAATCAATTATTCATGAATTTGATTACACCCAAAGGCTATAGAATTACGTTGACATTGTACTGCACTTGTTTCAGTCTCTAAGTGAGTATTTTTGTTCAAAGCTCCAGCCCTTGTGCTGTCCGTTATCTCTGCTCACACCTTGAGTCGTGCCGTCTTGGTGCTTTGAGATTGCACAGGTAGTGACAGCGTGAAAGCGCCTTGCTTGGGAATTGGAGTTGCTTACATGCATTATTTGCAAAATGTATTAATCTCTTGGGTCTTGGGAACAGAATGTGACAAGCTGAGAAACCTCGGGTCCCAGTGGACCTCCCTGTGGAGTGTGAAATTTGTCTCACAGAGGGGATTCACTTTGGGGGCAGAGTTGTGGGGGCCCCGCCGTCTCGACAGTTTCCTATCCTTCAAACTGCACCAAATGATGATGAAGGGGGTCACCGTAATGGCTGCATTCATTGACTAGGCTTCACCTCTCGGTTATTCTGCAAAAAACTTTAATGAACAAAAGTGAAAAGGTCGGGAGGGGATGTCCACCTCCTTTTATCCCTTCTGACGTGTTCTCCTTTAAGGAGGGCTTCCTTCTCTGCTTTGCTGCAGTCCCTAGGAATCATTTTCAGGTAAACGAGGCTTAATGCTGTTTGCCGTTACTCTCAACCATACCCAGCCCCCAGCTCCTGTGGGGGCAGGGCCGGGCCCCACAGGAGCTCAGCTGCTTTTTTACAGCCACTCAGATGTTGAATCATAGTCCTCTTCCTAAAATAAATATAAGAGTACTCCATTGTGTAACTATCCAGTGGTTTACAGGTTGTGCGTTGAGAGAAAAGAGACATATGTGTCTTTAAGTCATGCATGACTTGTTTTTTGTTGTGCATTTCCCCTCTGATACCGTCACGAAAGCTTCACTGTTGTTCATCTGACCAAAGCACAACGTTTGACTTATTTATGTGGCTTTATTCTAGGAAGCTGTGTGGCTGCATGTTTCATGGCAAATACAACACTTCCAAATGTGAGGTAGTGTCATGTTTTTACAGTACATGGCAGCAGAATAACGGATTCACCTCAACAGCTCATTTAGGTTCTGCTCAAACATTCACTTAAAGTCTCATTCCAATCATCTTTATGTCTATTGTAAAAGCGTGGTTTTTATCTATGATTATGTTGTTTTTAGGCAGAGCGGTAGGAGTTTAATAGAAAGTTGTCTCTGAGTTTCCCCCGTTTCCAATCATCCATCTTTTTACACTCTCTACCGCTAGCTTACAGCCCTTCAAAACCCCAACCTAACATTACCACGAAAACAAGAATGACAGCAATATTGGAGATATTCAGCTGTACAGTTTTGAGTCAGATGCCAGCTCAGATGTGGAAAATGAAAACGTAAGGATCTATTTGTCTACAGTACAAGCGGATGCATCAGAATGGATTGGTGCTGGGAGCTTGTGGCTTGCTGTTGTAGGTCCCACATCACATCTACAAACTTTTTCTAACATCATTTTTTCATCTGCTTATGATTTACAATGATTTGAATAATACAAATACTCAGCAATGCAATTTCAAGGTTAATTTTCTTTACATATGTCCTCCATCATCAGAAAAATGCTACATATTTAAAAACACAAAAATACTATTTGTAGAGAGGGCCTTTAGAAATAACTTCAGAAAGACATCTGGGACTAGATTTTGTAAAAAACTATTTCATCAAACAGGTTAGAAGACATTAAAGCTTTAACTGAAGCAAGTGAAGAATATGCAAAGAGCAGGGGTGTGCAAAGTGTAACACGTGATTACACGAGCACCCCTCCAAGACTGATGACAGAGTTCAAGTGAGTAAACTTATCTGTGGCTGTCCAAGATAGATTTTTCCTCAAGTTGAGGAAAGATGATTACATCACATTATTACACATTGTATGTAAGGAAACAAAGACGGTTTTCAAATTTCAATGTTCAAAGATTGATACGTGCACTCGCACTCGTGCACTGACTTTTATTAAGTGTACTTTATACTTGCCTGAAGTATGGTACCACCTATTACAGGTAATCTTGTCTTATACACGGCCAAAATGTTGCCTCCATCTCTCAATAGCCGTGCAGTGACTGTGCAGACTTTTTAAGATTCAAACTCAGATGGGTTACTGTCAGACAAGGCTGGGCTGCAGAGCTTGGTTGAATTGAGTGAGGAATGCTAAAATATGTCCTACCTTCATTTGGTGTGGGTTGCTATCAGCATGCATTTTTAAGCAGACTGAATCTGCGAAAATGTCACAGAATTACAACAGCTGCTGGTTTGGAAGCAGGAGAGCCAAAATGAATACTGAATATTTAAAAATAATAGTAATGAAATGAGTCTTGATGTCACAACCAATGTGTTACCATCCAGCATGAGGTTCTGAATAGGTGTTGAAAGCCTTTGGTCTGACCAGACTCCTGGTTAGGCTGCCTTGTTGTTGGTAAAAAATAGATGGAGCATCACTGTGTCTTTCTTCAAGCACACATAGTAAGACAGTATATCAGCTGTCAGAAAAAGTACAAAACTCTCTGGGACTACAGCGGCAACAGTGGCCAGTCATGCCAAATTTTTATGGCGTGTAGAAAAATACACACCCTGTCTGCTTGATGCAGCAAGATTTTTATGAAGGTGATGGGGAGAAAGCGCAGCTGTAATAAAAAAAAAGAAGGAAACTCTGAAAAACAACAAAGGAGAACACGCAAAAACCACGGTGATCAAATATGCAAAAAACTGTTTTATTTACAGATGCTTTTTACACCTATATACAGCCATAACAAGCATGAAACACCTGAAAGACAACAATAAGGGTGCTCTTCCTCTGCAAAACGTCCATCATACAGTCAAAACTGCAGCAGCTGATCGACTCTGCGCAGTCTGCTGGCCTCAATCAGGCAACGGATACCTGTCAGCGGACAGCAATCATCAGATTTCAGGAGTGACAGTTCCTCCAGAGGGACACCGCACACAAACTCGCACAAAAAAAAGGAAAGAAACCACAGCTCAAAGAATGTGACACTTGCTTTTTGGGATTTCTGGTACAAGCTGCTTCTTTTTTACAACTCAAAATACATAACTGGATTAATCTACTGTATTTTTCAGGGTATAAGTCACATAAACTATGTTTTTGCATTGTTTGGCTGGGGGTGCAGGTGACTTATACCGAGGTGCAATTTATTTGTGATTTATATTTCTATTTATATATATTTCTATTTATAAATATATATATATATATATATATATATATATATATATATATATATATATAAAATATGTATTTTTTTCTTTTTTGTGCTTTTTTTTCTTATTCTTTTTTTTTTTTTTTTGCTGATGTGATTTATACTATGGAGCGAGTAATAATCGGAGAAATAAGAAGACAGTACGTCTTTAGTTTAGTACCCTGCTTTGGTTTGCTGCATTCACATTGTTGTGAACGACAATAGGATTCACTTGCAAGTAAACTGTTGCCAGGCAGACTGTGGTTTGCTTGTTTGGTTCAGATGTTCAGATGAGCTACATCTACAGAAACAAACAGACTCTCAGGGAAAAGGAAATGTGTAACTGTGTGTGTTTGTGTGCAGTAAATGTGTTCATGGACAAAAAATAAAGCACAGCAACAAACAGACAAACGTTGGAAATATTTTAGGATTAACAAGAACTTCGACGCTCAGAAAGATTCTGTCACAATATTTTCAAGAATATCTGTAACAAAGAAGAATCATTCTCCTCTAACCTTTCTAGATGATCTTCAATGCATCTAAGTGTTTCCTTGCTAATCAGCTCACTGCAATTTTATTTTTGCTTGCTTTGCACAATCACTTTTAAATGATTATAAGAGCAGAGCAAAGGTTATATACAGTAACATACATGCCTCTGTAAATAAACAGTCATTGCCTAAATATTAAATGTGCAAGATTAAAGCCTTCAAGTGAAAGAGCAAATACCTCAGTGATATTCTAACAGATAAGCTTCTTCAGAGGCTCTTTTTGAGAAAGCAACACATTTCTCATTCAGCAGAGGATTTTCTCTGGGGTTACCCTTACCAAAAGGTAATCTATTAAAGTGTACTACAAATATATCTAGTCTAAAAGTGAGTTTGTATATTTGAAGTTTACTTTTTATGCACCATCTATATATTGGAAACTTATAATGTTCAATTTAGTCTGAAGAAGTATTCAGTTAGTATACTTCCAACATTACATGTAAATGATCTACAGTATACCTGCTTCACTAATACTCAAGCATACCAAATAGTGTTAAAAAAACATGAGTTGACTTAGTTTTAAAGGATTTTCTTTTCTTATTTTACTCTACAGCTGTATAAAATTGCACATACTCCACTCATCGCTTGCATTTCATATTTATTCTAAGCATCACCTTTGTTTGGGATTATGGTTTGATATTCTCATAAAATCCTCTGGTGAGGCGCCATCCTCTTCAGCGTGAACAATGGCTGTCGTCGTATGGTGTGTACTCTGCTGTGCGTGACTCTGGACTGCACAAACAGGCTTTACACAGCTTCTATCTACTGTTGTGACGGTCTCTGTGCTTGAGTGGCGTTTCCTCCCTGCAGACCGCAAGCGTAGGACCTGCACACGGCTGGCACAAACAGCCTGACAGGAGATTTGTGGGCGAGTGTGACAATCAAGACATGAGTGTGGCGTTTCGAGCTCTGGCACAACGGATGGCGTTAGCGAGCTGAGAACAATTTTACATCAGAAACTGAAAGCAATGTCAGCATATCTATGTACAGTATGTACACTGTGTAGACACTGTAGTATTATAGTCATATTTAGACCACAAAAATAAACTTTGCCTCAAACTTAATGAGCCAACTGTTCATATTTCTAAGCTGATTTTTGAGATCATGTCTTGAGCTTTATAAATTTGAGGAAGAAAATATTACGATTTTAACATCTCACATTAAAATAGAAACTAAAACAGTTTTTATATGGTAACCTGTTAACCGTAGGACTCTTTAATCTTCTTTTTTTGTCATTTTATTTATTTTTTCTTCTAGTGTGTAGGAGGGCTGCCCAGATTCAGCTCTCGCTGTGCCTGCCTACAGTGTCAAAGTGTCCTTGGGTAATACACTGATCCCCACATGCACATTGCTACTAATGCGTTGCATGGCAGCGGAGCCACCATATGTGTGTGAATGTGTATGTTCATGGGTGAATGTGACTGTGAATGTAAAGCACTTGGGGGTTTAATGAGAGAAGAAAAGCACTGCATGAAAATATGTTTACCGTTTAAGCTGTGTTGCAGATTATTCAAGTAAATTGTGATTCGTATCCATGCCATGCTTTTGGTTCTCTTTGCAAATGAATCCTGATTTAGTGAGGAGGGGAAGGCATGTATCAATAAATGACAGTCTACTGATGACCAGCAAATCTTCTTTACTGTGCTTTCTCTTTTTGGGTAACACTGCCCCAAATGAACAGCCGGTGTGACTGCATAAAGTTTACCAGGCTGTTTGGTTTATTCTTGAGAGTCCAAATGTGAAAGCAAACCCAAGTAAATAAAGGTGGGATTTTTCTTTTCTGCATTTGCAGTCCAAGTAAATATAGTGCCCCAAAGCTACATTGGTTTAAAAAATGTCTGAGTAGCAAGAAGGCCAATTCAGATTTTGTGGCATTTGAAGCAAAAAGTCCAAAAGCTGCAACATAACAGACAAAAGAAGGCAGCAAATGTAAATGTTTTTGTGCAAATGGCAAAAAACAGACAAACGTTTATACTTAATTGACAAGGACAGAGCAGGCGTTGGTCAGGGACAGGCAAGGGTCAAGGCAGGCAAGTGAACTGGGAGCAGTCCGTACTCTGGAGACTGTGTGCGCAGGCCACCAGAGGGGGAGGCAGAGGATTGCCGCCTGACAATACGTTCCTTTGACTACCTAAATAAAAAAGTCTCAATTATCTATTACAGAAGACACATTTTACTGTTTGTACTTCCAAACTTTTAGTAATTGAGATCCTGGTTTTGCTGAAGCACGAATGCATGAATTCACTGTGCAGCCACAACAGTTACAAAAGTGCTGGTTTCTGTTGCCTTCCTGCAGCGTCTGCTTGAGTTAAGGTACCTCAAATTCACTCAGGCTGTGACAGAGTTGTATAACTTTAACGTAGGTCAGACTATCAGACAGAGACATCCCTGAGTGGCAAATAAAGATGTATATATGTACTTTATAAATACACGCTTCCTCGTTTTTTTAAAGGCACTGCTTTTCTGCTGTGTGCTTATTCAGCACTATGTTGCTGTCGTGTCTTCCAGTGGTAGGTTATGAGAGCTGGACTGTGTCTGGGAATAGGATGAGAGAGGAGGAGGCCTGTCTCTACTGGCCTGTGAAATATTCATCAAATGAGGCAAGGGTGGGTGGGGAAGTGGGACAGGAGATGGAATGGAGTCCAAAGGGAACAGAACATCATAGTTCAGGAGGCACACGGGGAATCACGGAGGAGCAGAGCAGATCGGGGGTGTGGGGGGGTGCAGAGAATGGTTTTGTTGTGTGGGAGCTGAGGGTTAAATTCCCAATACAGCCGCGGAGGAGGTTTCATTATGTTTTGTCTTTAGATCTGGCGGTGCTAAAGACGAACTCCAGATGTGCTGCATACATCTTTTAATTTGGGATTAGAACTGCTGGTAGATTTTTGGTTTCTCCTCTAGAAAAAGTCAAAAGGGCTTGGATTTAGACCCATTAAGTGATCATGACACATTCACCTGACGGCTCTCCATCTAACCATCCATCAGCACACTGAATTCACTCATTTTGAGACGCATGGTCAAGTCGCTTGCACTGTTTTTGTCCAAAAACATGCAAAAGAAAAAAACATTTGCCAATTTCCATGCCACCCAGTGAAAGCGGATGTGGTTTCTATGGCAACATAGCCAAAAAAAAAAATCCTCTTTAACTGCCTGGCTCTGTTTTTTGACCTTCCTAACGAAGCGAAAATGTGGAATATATTCAATTCTCTGCGAGTTTTAATTTGAAAACAGAGCCGTTTATAATGCAATTTAGTTTCAATCTTGAGAAAAGGAATACATCTTTAAAAAAAAAAAGTCTGCTTTCATGCAGCAGCTTGTACTTTTTTTTCTTTTTTTCAAGAGAATAACTTTTTTTCACCCACAAGGCTTTTAATCTGAAGTTATACCCAACCGCCTTGTGCAATAATAAACACAGCGGGAGAAAACTGGCCATTGGGTCAATACATCTCCCTGACCCAATTATTCTGAAGCAGAGGACATTCATCAGGTACAGTACATTTAAGCAGCTTAAGTAGAGATACAGGCCAGCGTGGAAACACGTCTTAATTAACATGACTTTACTGCTGCAAGTGATGCAAACTTAAAAAAGACGAGTTAATGCTTTATTTATAGAGCTGAGATTGCCTCGTCACTGGGTGACATCTTTTAAAGACTTTGAAGGTCTTGCTGAAGTGTCACGTCAAAGCATGTGATAGATGTGCTGACATTTCCGTCAGACCAAAACAGCTTTGAATCAAATGTTCCCAGTTTGTGCTTGTTAAGATGCTTAAAACTTGCTGCCACTTCCGGAGAGCATCAGAAGGTTTTGCGCTCCAGTTGGAGAAGTAAAAGAAAATCTCTAAAGGTTAGTGGAACATCATTCAAATCAATACTATTTGCTCCTTCATTTGATATTTTTTTATACACAATTAGTTTTTTTACCCTTTAAAGTCCCAATCCAATCGTCTTTTGATCTATTTTAAAAGCATTTCCAGTGGTGTTTTAATTCTGATTTTGCCATTTTTACCTAAAATGGTTGCCTCTGAGTTGTTGGCAGGACTGTTGATGCAGAGTGACCCTGCACGTATTTCCCATCATCCCTTTGTTTATACACTCGTGCTAGCTTACAGCCCTTCACAACCCAAGCTAACATTACCGGTGCACCAAAAATGGCAAGCAATCAGAGCTATCCAGCCATACAGTTTTGGGTCATGTGCCAACTCAACAAACAAAGACGTCCGTGGATCTATTTGTCTGCAAACAGATGCATCGTTCAGAATAAAGCAGAGCAGGGAGTTTGTGGCCCGCAAACTGTTGCTCCTTTATCACATCTACAAGCTTTTCCAACTGCATTTTTCATCTGCTCTTATTTCAAGATAATCTGAATGAAGACATGTGTAGAAACACAACTTTGATCAAAATTGTCTATATGTAATTCCCCCATCATGAGATAAATTTCACAAGAAAATGTAAAAAAAAAAACAAAAAAAACACTTTTTTCATTAGAGTGGGTTTTTAACACAGGAGCTGTTGCTGGAAACACCTAAGTAACACACACTCGTTGACATTTCACATAAACAACATGAATCGGCTCCATTCGTCAAAGAGAAAAGCAGCTTTTCAAGTCAAGTTTGCACCAACATGCAACATAGTACTGAAATACACAGTAAAGTATTCCATATCAGCACAAAGCTGTTTTTCTTTGCAAAAGAATCAGCTGATTTACACTGATTGAGTAAGTTCTTCACAACTGTAAAGTGTTGCATATCAGAGGAAGGCTGCTTTTCTCCACTTCAGAATCCACTGGAAGAGAACATCGATACTGGAGCTAAAGCTCTTGTGTCAAAGGGTTAAGAATATGTGTTTATTAAAAAAAAAACCAAAAAACTGAATGAACACCACAGTTATTGCACCACATAAAACCAGTCATGTCATTTATGTGTTCATGTTACTGCCAAAATCTCAGGTAATGCTTCAAACAAAGAAAATTCCATTGAAAATGTGTTTAATACAACATTTAATATGCAATGTGTTAAAATTGCAGGGACAAAAACACGAAGCATCCTCTTATAGCGTGGCAGGGTGAATTTTTCTCTTTAATTACAGAAAGGTGTCTCTGGATGGAGGGTTCAGTCGTCTCCTGCTTCTTTTTTAGCACGTCTTGCATATTTCCCATAAATTTCTCTTTGACAAGTAGTGACTCAGGGTTACTCAGGGCCATAGAATAGTTCAAGTCCTGGTCATCGTTTTAATTCAAAACTGCACATAAAAATCTGCTGCCTTCAGCTTTCATCCACTCCTTATGTTTCACTTCTCTTTGGAGTAGCTTTACGTTCCATCCTAGGCTGGATATTAGCGTGAGGAGTCAGCTATTTACCGTATGGTTGAGTCTAACAGAGCAGCAGTGAGCACTGTGACTCTGAGAGGCCTTGATTTTTGAATAGTTTTTTATGCCGTGTGCGGCTGCCTTTAAAAGTGAACCAACAAACAGCTGAATGTTCATTCGATTCCACATTGTTTTGTTATGCTATGCTATATAAAACAGACATCTGGGCAAAATATCAACCTTTTCTTTGACGCTGGTGGTAGGTATTTTGCCAAATAGCAAACACTTTACTTCATAATACTGATGCAAATATTAAAAACAAAAGTCATTGTTCAAAAAGAAAACAAAAAATATTTTTCTATAAAAATTAGGCCACAAAGACAGCAACTTTGGAGTAAACAATGATGTGAAACCAAACATGGACCACTTCACACTTCACTGCAATTTCAAATGTAAATGATTCATCCTATTTACCAAAGGCTTCTGACATAATTCCTGCAGCTTCAGCCATGCCAAATGCTTAGGGGTAAAACTAATGCCTTGCTCACATGCATCAATACGGGAGTTGACCCATACGGTTGCTGTGGGTTTTTGGGTTGTCCAGGCCAGCAGAGGGTTGAATAGGTGTGGCTGCAGTTCCCTTGTGAAAATGGAACGTACCATTGTCGTGTGTTTGGTAAACGTATGCTAAAGTATTTAGAAGTATAATGTAAGTTGCATACAGTTCACACGGGTGATGTTGGTTCCCTTCCCCTGCACTCCAGTTGCTAGTAATGTGCACGTATTGACCCCTTCCTGACCCCGTAAACGGCTGCACACACGGGATGTGCCCACAGGATGCTCACACAAACTACGTTCTGATTAAAGAGCACCCGAGGAGCGTACACTTGTCACGTGAACAGCTTGAATGGGCTCCTTGCGCAGTGCACAGGCTTCAGGAGGGTTAAAAAAAATGAAAAATCTGTATGACATGCCTGCGTCTCAACCACTTCAGCCTTACGAACTCTTGCGTGTTGCATGTGTTTGCTTCGACATAATGCCCGCAACATACCGATAGAAAGAAATGTGCGCAAACATTTTCACACTATGGACTCACCGAACAGTCTAGGATCATAACATTTTGTACAGGTCACCTTTGTGCTCCATACAGGTACAGGTTTGCCCATTTTTGCTCACAGACAGCTCATACCCTTTCATAAGGACAGTTGTGACTAAGGCATAAGAGAGCAAAATAAAGTATTATGTTGAAAATCATTTCTGAGCAAGTCTGGAGAAAACTTTCAAAGTTGAGATTAGAGCATCACGGTGTGCAGAGGTTAAGGAATGTCGTCTCACATTTAAAATACAACTTTGGAATATTTTTTAAAAGTTTGATTTATGTATAAAACAGCAAAGTGCAACATTTCACACATTTTCTTTTCAAGCTTTGAAAAATCCTCTAAATCAAAATCTTCAGCTGTTGTTAATGAATGGCTCTGGTTCATTTCATTTGGATTCCAGGCCGGTGTGCTGGCATTTGCATTTGAACATTTTCAAGGAATTTTTACTGCTGCTGTATATGCATGCTGATTAATAACTGTGAGTGTTTTGCACTTTACAGAGAGAGCTTTTAAGTCTTTAAAAACATCCCTATAAAAACAAGGGAGCACTAATGGACTGAACTTGGCCTTCTGAGACATCTTTTCGCAGGTTGTATATTAAAAAAACAATATTAAGACCTCGCTGAAATAGTTTAGAAAGTGCATAGGTTTGCCTGTATGGAGATTCCTATAAAATTTGATTTGACTGAAGAAATATATATTAATAATTATGTGCAAAATGAGCAGCAAAAACAGAGCCCTGAGTGCTTTCCAATACAAGTGAAATTGTGCGCAAGAGACAGTTCTACTGATCACAGAGCAGGGAAGATTATTGTCCCTTTAAACTGCTGTTTTTAATTAAGTTATGTGAAGAAAGGGTCGATCTGTTGTCTTATCACCTAATAAATCAAGACAATCAGCAAAATGAGAGTCAGGTTCCATTCTCATTGCTGCAGAACTAGTCACCTGTACTGTTGCACACGATTCATTTGACTAATTGACTTTGGAGCAGAAACAACAGAATCTGCAACACTATTAAGAAGACTGGAGAGACTTTCTGCCAAAATTTATGCTGCTCAGCAGGTCAGAATTCTTTGGCAAATTTCCTGACTTTTAAATGCAAAAAATTTTGTTTTTGTTTTTTTTTTCGGATCCATGTTTTGCTTTCCTCTCACTACACATTGCTTGAAGAATGGCTATAGAGAAAACAAACTAACTGTAAAGCCAGGAAATGATCACTTCTATATGGGTAAAATCAAATTGGATAGTAAAGAAAAAGACCATATCAATACAAATTCTAGAAATATAGAAATAATTCTTAGTTTTGAAACGACAAAATTACTGAATCTGTGGATTATGAAACAATTGAGGATTTTTTTTATTTAAATGACAATTTTATTTATTTTACATTATTATTATTGTTGGTATTTTATTTTATTTTCCCAAAAACTGTACTTATTATATTCCACCCTCACAGAAAATAAAGCTTAAACTTTAGTCTTTTGTGCATTAGTCACAGGTGGGGTCAGCAGCTCGGCCCCCTTTCATGTATTTAGAGCAAATTAGGAGTGAAAAACAATGTGCTGATTCAAAAAGAAATCTAGCATGAAAAGAAAACCAGTTTAAAAAAACATGCATAAAAAAATGCATTTTTTATAAGCTCAATTCTTTACTTTGCAAATTAAGGACATAATGCTATTGATTTGTAATTTGTCATTGTTTAGAATCATTGATTTTATAAGAGAACTGGACTGAGGGAGTGTGATGTCAAAATGACTTACTGAAAACAAGTCTGGCTCCAATGGCATCTGACAAGTCAGTTTATAACTTTAATAACTTGAACTAGAGAGAAAAATATCACGAAAAATAAAAGGATTAACAAGAACACAAGAACAGTGAAAAGGTAGCAGAGCAAGAATGGTTACTGGGAAAAATATAATGACCGATTAAAAGCCTGTTATTTCTCTAAAGAAGTCTATGGGATTTTGACTTGTTGGGACCAGTAAGTTCTTCCTATTTGGAATGCGAGGGAGGAGGGGTCACTCAGTCCAGTTCTCCTATACAGTCAATGGTCTGATTCTGCATTCTGATTGTTGGAAAGCAACAGCACAGAGAGGATTTCTGGATGAGAACCAGAGTGATTTTTTTATTTTTGGTCTTTTCTTAACACAGGTTCCTTCACTCAGTAACAGCCTTTAGCTTTTCTCACTTCACCTGGACAAAAACACGTGGGGACAATAAAGTTCCAGCTGATAAGCAACTGGACTGAGTTTTAAGATAAATCAACAATCATTTCTCTCAGTGGCGTTGAGAGCATACTTTTCTTTCTTACATGAGGGACTGAAGATTGAAGTCCTCTTTCAGCCAGTGTTTCATCAAATCTGCATGATCAGAACCCAGACCTGGTCAAGGATGCATTTTTAATGTAATGACACTTTTCTATGTACACCGGGGGGCGTCTGAACTGGGGCAAAGTGGCAAAATGAAACTATAAAAGTATTTTCTGTTGTTGCTTTGTCTGTTTGGATGTTTAAAGGCTCTAAAATGTGGTGTATCTAATGTCCTATGAAAGACATTTCCCCAAAAAAGAAGGATCAATCAAAACAAAAAAAGGTTTCTCAAAAAATACATTCTTAAGCTGCATTCACACTGGGCACAGGGCTGGGCAAATCGGTTAAAATCGAAAATTGAATTTGGTGTAAAAAAAATCAGAAATTATTTTTTTTAGCCATATTGCCCTGCTTTAATTAACACCAAACCAAATTCACCGCTCGACGCCTGTCCAATAATATGTTAAATAACCTTAATCCCCCTGATGCAGGTGGAAGGAGCTACCAAAAAATGATTTAGCCAGATCACTACTTGGAGCGGTGTCTGTGTATGAATCTCATTCACAATGTATAGAAAACACAGAGGATGTTTAGAGATCAAATGTATTTATTTTCAAAAAGCTCTACAGAAGTATATGTAGATAATCATGTCTCCATGTCTGGGTTTATGAGATCTTTAGAGTCTTTCCCCAGTGATTTTCCTGGCAATTTTCGATACCTTTCGCTTGCCATACCGCAGAACCTCAGATCGCGTCTGTATATGTTGACTTAGAATTAAACTCGATGCCCCTGACCCACAGAATTGCATTCGGTTTAAATGCAGCTTTATAAGTGAGGAGAAGAGACTCAAAATGTATTTGAAAAAGAAAAGAAAAAAACCTGAAACATCTGTTCGGTTGGCAGTTAAATTATTTCCATAACAAAATAACACAACATATGTCCTAAACTGGTTTTAAATGAAAAAATTGAGGTAATGGACCTGTAGCATTCAGAAACCCACACCCTCATAAAAAAAACTTTTGTAGCCATCAGAGGAAAAAATGTACCTAAAATTGCATACATATTTTACCTCCGAGCTGAAATTTCTAAATATACGTATTTCTTATTTATCTGATTTGTTATTTGAAATAACAAGTATCAGTAGAATTCAAGAAAAAAAAAACATTATTACCATGAGTTGAGATGCAATGGATATAAATGAAGTTAAAATGAGTTACTTACATTTCATAACAGTCAAAAATGCAAAGCGTAAACAGACCATACTGTGTTCTGCAGTTTAAATAATGGTGTTTGCGTCAGAAAAGTACAGTACTGGTTAAAGAAAAAACCACTGGCTGTCACCAATAGTTTTATGTTAGACATGCACAAGGGATCTTTTATTTTAAAAAGTATCCATGCTGATGCTTTTTTTCAAAAACACATGAGAACTGAGAATATGAATATCCATTATGGACACAGTAATGCGTCTGGTGATTATAGAGCTGAGTTGTGGGATTTTTTTTCTTTTCTTTTTTTGATCTCAGATTGATGTCTGCATGTGCAGCAACCAGCAGCAGTCCCTTCTGACTTTACATGATCAATGGCCTAAATGTCTGAACTGCCATCGGCAATATCCCAACTGCACAATTACTTGCTTGGTTTGTTGTTTCTAATCATGGACATGTCAGTCTTTGCCGAAACGCTGAACGATAGCTTGCTCCAGGCGGTAGCAGCTAAAGTCCCTCTATCTCTCTGTCTCTTTCACTTTTCATCCTGACCCTCCTTCACACCCGACTCTGTCACCATCTCCCTCATTCCCCCCCTACACACTTGGATTCTGTGACACTGGCTGGGCTCAACCGTTGGATGTTAGAGTTCTCCAAAGTCTCATTTTGCTTTGGTCACATATAGGTTGTTGTGGCGTTTTCACAGAGGATCCATTTAGCATCTGTGCCTCAGCTTTATTTGAAAATTAAGGCTGCATTCTTCCTGGCTGGGATGCTGGGTCTCCATGGTAACATCAGGCCTATTGTAAGTGGCAGAAAGAGTATCCGAGGGAATGTTAAATCTCCCGTCTGCAGGCTACATCCCCTCACTGGGTTGATTGTATAACTCCCACACCCACAGCAAGACCTCCTTTTTTTCCGTTTGGTTCTCCACTCCCCTCACTCCTCTTTTTTTTAATGGAGCAGTGCGAGTATCTAACACTGACCCCCAGTGGAAAAGCAGAGATAAGACTTAGAACGGATAATAGATTCACTTTCTCCTCTTGTGAATCCCTCAGGTTTTCACTCGCTATGGGAAGTGTTACACCTTCAATGCTGGCGGTGATGGACAGCCTCCTCTCATCACCACTAAGGGAGGCATGGGAAACGGCCTGGAGCTCATGCTGGACATCCAGCAGGATGAATACCTGCCGATCTGGGGAGAAACAGGTAAGACCGGCGTCCGTCTTTCTTCGTGTCAATGTTTCATGAAATTGAGAGACAAAAAGACAAGTGTTTTTGCTTTTGTCTCAGCAGATGAGACTTCATTTGAAGCTGGGGTCAAAGTTCAGATTCACAGTCAAGACGAGCCGCCATCCATTGATCAGCTCGGTTTTGGAGTGGCGCCCGGCTTTCAGACGTTCGTTTCTTGCCAGGAGCAGAGGGTACAGACCATTCAACATGGCAATCATTCATGTTTTTCTTATTTATTTATTCATTTTTCCAGCCATTTAATCAAAAAAATATGATTATACCCTAAAATTCCACATTTGTTTTCTGGGGTTTTTTGTGTCCTTGTCAAGTTCTGTGCTGAAAAATGAAAAGGGCCGGACAGACTAGACTCATTAAGTATTTTAACAGATGGAGGCCTGTATGACAGTGTATATGTGCACAACTGACTTTAATAAATGTGCATTTCTGATTGGAACTCTGATTGGACAAAAAAAGTTCATTAAAATTTCAAAAATGTTTCTACTGCCTTTAAAGATGTAATTTTTAAAGAGTGTTTAAGAAAAGTAACAAAACAACACAGAAGATAAATATTTTTTAAATGAGTGTATTCATCATTTCCTGAATGCATCTGCAGAAGGAAACTTTAAATAAAAAGTTCATGGAAAATTGTATTACTTGATATGTTTTATATTATATATTTTTAACTGAATAAAAAAAGAATGAACAAGTTATCATTTTTGGGGTAGAATATAAATAAACTGTAGTTTTACTTATTTATATTGTTTTTAATGAATATTTGATTTGGTTTTTTGAGTAAAATACATCTTTTTTGTACATGTTCCTGTAAGAGTTGCTTTCTTTTAATTTATTTGACTTTTTTGTTGTTTTTCTTTATTTTAAGAGTTTTGTTATTTAAAAAAGTTTGTCTATAACATTTTATGGTCTTGTGTCCTGTTGCAGCTAATATATCTGCCCCCGCCGTGGGGAGACTGCAAAGTCACCCCCATGGATTCAGACTTTTTCGACAGCTACAGCATCACAGCCTGCCGCATTGACTGTGAAACGCGCTACCTAGTGGACAACTGCAACTGTCGCATGGTGTATATGCCGGGTAGGAAAACAACTCTTTCTTTCCGTTGAAAAGGAGTAACATCAGTCGCTCTGGAGCAGAGGAAATATCCACTTCATAGAGGGGAAAGAATGGAGAAGCAAATACTGATGCAAGTGTGTTGTTTTGGCTGCAGGCGACGCGCCTTACTGCTCTCCAGAGCTGTACAAAGAATGTGCTGACCCAGCTCTCGGTAAGAAAGAGACCTCTGCCATGTTTACGTTCAAAAAGAACAGATACGCATGCAGCTGTGTTTGCATCACTTCCAAGGACGTAATATTGACTTCCATCCCTTCACCCTTTTCCCTAAACACAGCTCTATCCTTTCCTAACATCTATTCGGATGATATAATCCAAAATAGTTTTTAAAAAATGAAAAAATGGATTTGTATCTCCACAGATTTGTATGTCTGCAGCTTGAAGAAGCTCTCACACGTAGCTCCCCATGAAATGTTTGGCTTAAACATTTCATGTTCTCGCTTGCTCTGGTTTTCCTCTCTTTAGATTTCTTGGTGCAACGAGACAATGACTTCTGTGTGTGTGAGACACCCTGCAACATGACCAGATACAACAAAGAGTTGTCTTTTGTCAAGATCCCCAGCAAGGCGTCTGCAAAGTATCTCGCAAAGAAATACAACAAATCTGAGCAGTACATTAAGTAAGAACAAACCATACGGTCTATAATGTTTTAATTTAAAAAAAACACACACACTGGAGCTGCAGTTGTTGATCAATTCCTTTGTAAATGTAATTAAATAAATCAATCCTTTGTATTTTTTAAAGTATAGGTCGTGCTGTTTTGCATAGTTTTGCCAGAAGTGCGACTTATACTCCAGTGCGACACAAATATTAATTTTTTCTTCATTATAAAGCATTTTTTTGCTGCTACGACTTGTATTCTACAGCGACTTATAGTCCTTATAGTATTGTTTCTACATGAAACAGCAATTATTTCAACTGCAGTTCTAAACTCATCACTGAAGTCTGATTTTTGGAAAATCCCCTTCAGCTCATTCAGTCTAACAGAATTTTATGCCATGATGGAGCATTGATGCATTAACTTGTTTATTTTGATTTTGCAGAGACAATATTCTGGTATTAGACATATTTTTTGAAGCTCTCAACTATGAAACTATCGAACAGAAGAAAGCATACGAAGTGGCCGGACTGTTAGGTATGCCTGTAATCCTTTATGAACACTGGATGGGTGAATATCCAGGTGTTAACGCTTGTTCTTTATCATATTTTTTCTTCCAGGGGATATTGGCGGTCAGATGGGGCTTTTCATCGGGGCAAGCATTCTGACAATTCTGGAGATATTTGACTACCTTTATGAGGTGAAGCGTTAAAAAAAAACAAAAGGAAAAAAGATTTGAGCATGTTCCTCTCCCAGACTGTTTGACTCAAACATGGCAGATATCTGCAGATTCTTTGCTCTGAGTTTGACCTTGACAGAGGATGTTGACTCAGATGGCACAAATCTGCATTTTTCTCTGAGCCTTTGGAGCACATCTGCCCTCAAAGGCACTTGCCTTAAGTTTTACTTCAAGTGCATGTCATGCTGGATCTAAATCATGAGCTTTAAACCATGTCTGCCCACAAAGCATAAGTAAAAAATGCTAAAGTCATATTGGACCCGAATGTGTCTAATATAAGGTGCTTTAAAGCATAACTCTTTCTTTTTTGAATAAAATATTCGATTGTATTTATATTTAGACAGAAACCAGACAGGAAGCACTTAAATTATTTTTATAAATTTAATATCATCTTAACTTTATATTTCTCTTACTTTCCTTATAAAGCTTTTTTTTTCTCTAATCCAAATAGGTGATAAAGTACAAGCTGTGTCGCTGCTCTGATAAGAAGCACAACAACACCGACCAAGGAACCGTCCTGAGCTTGGATGATGTCAAGTGTCACGTCAGTAACTTTCACTAAGCCTCTGCCACATGAGCAGGAACCCTCCTCCAGGACTTTGTTCACGGCGCTTGGACTGCTGCAGCAGCAGAGGATGTGTGAGGAAACTGTGCCTTGTCAAGGTTTGCGAGCGACGCGCTGAACACGTGAGCCCAGCGTTGTGATGGTGGAAAAACTGCATGGTCATCTGTAAACATCTTTCCTGGACAGTAACAGAAACAGTTGAAAGGGCATGAAGTGAATGAGGGTTTGTGTGCTCAGCATTTCTGTGGTTTTCGTCGTGTGTCTGTCATGTGGAAGTACTGTTCTTCAGCAGAAATGTTCTCGGATCTACACCACACTGGCTTTTTTTACCCCCATCCACCTTTTTTATTTTCATTCATGTCATCCATCTTCATCTTAAGACCGTCTTCCCTTGTTAATCTCAGTGTGTTCTGCCAATACTCTGTACTACCTCATCTCTCAAGAAGGACAGAACCACAGACGACCCGTGAGCCAGGGAAAATGAACAAGTTAGTTTTATTATTAAAATGCAGGGCGACCAAACTAAAGACTAAAGCAGAAGTGGAAGCAGACCAAAGTTTAGCCATTTAACCAGAGCCCAAATCTGTCCTTCATGGTTCTGCTCTACACTGATTTATGGGCTATCTACTGTGAACCGTATTGTGCTGAGGCTGAGGTTCCACCTGCAGCTGGATCGCAACATGATCAAACTCCAGCTTATTGATAGGCCAGAAAGTAACATCACAAATTGATATTTTCCCCCAAAATAGAAATCACTCAGAGCCCCTTTCAGCTCTCTTTTTGATTAATGATTTTTAAATGAAGTTAGACACCAAGCAGCAGGTTCTGTTTGTTTAAGTGTTGAATTTTGATTTGCTCTATTGCTGTTCTCAAACAGGAAGACGTTCATATACAACAACAGGCTCGCTCACTTTGAAGTTGGATTCTAAGGTAACTAAAATGGGACTTAAACCAAGGTACGACACACCATATAGCAAAGTCCAGAGTGAAACTATATTTTGGAAAAGTGGATCTTAAGCCATGTACACACCAGGCATGTGTAGCCCATTCAAGACTATGCTGAATGTGGGTTTTTGAACTTGCTTTTAGCATATGACGTTCACGCAGGACTGTTGCTACCACATCCTAGCACATGTACTCACAGTTGGAAGATGTGAAATCTCAAAGCGGTGATTCCGTAGCTGTATTTTTTTCCGGGCTGGGGACCGGTAGAGGGGGACCGTCCCCCTGTGGCTACATAGGTAGGGTGAAGGGTCTTGCCAAAGGACTCGCACAGGATGCAGCTCATCGCTCCCCCTGAGGAACAAACCCTGGTTTCCCATGTGCCAGTCCTGCATGCAGCCAACTGAGAAAACAGTTGACAATTCCATGTTTTGAAAAGGATACTACCAAAGCCAGGTCCCTGATTGGTTAAAGTTCAACTGGTTTAATTTTCAACGCGCGTACCATTGCTGCGCATTTTGTACATAGAGCCCACAAACTGAATTAAAAACTTGCGTAGCGACACGTGATTTTTCAACGCAGAAGCCCAAAACACACGGATGTGCTAGTTGACATGTACTTTTCATTAGAAGCAGTTGCTCAAATCCAGGTTTCCAAACCTGGAGTAAATATAGCATTATTCTGTTTCTTCTGTAATTGGCTGATATCTGTATAACTGTATTCATTCTTAATCTGCAGGTGAAGCTAACATCAAAATATATAAGAGCAGCTCTCTGACTTCTACTATTTTTACCATCAGTAGTCTTTTTTAAAACATATTTTTATGTTGTGAATAAATGTTAGCTTATGTTTCTTCAAAATCTGGTTAAAAAATAATAAGTCAGCACTTTTATTTTTTCTTAAAACTGAGGAGGACCTTATTGTTGTTCGACTGAAAGATTTTCTGAATTTAAACATTTTTTAATTGAGCACAGAATTGCTCTTTCAAAATAAAACTTGTAATTGTAATTGTATTTTTCCAAAAGAGTACTTTTACTGATTTTACAAAAATCATTAAAAAAAAACCTTACAAGATCACAGATTTTTTGAACACATTTTATTTATTTATTTAACTTTTGTTATTGAAAAGAGATGAGGAGAACGTGCTGGGTTTGGTGTGTCTGGGACAGTTGGAAAACAAGCTGAACAGTTTACATTAAGGACTGGAATTTGACACAAACCAAACAGGAACCAAACAGCAAACTATTTGGGAAACTTTAGCCCATAACTGCAGTTCCTACAAGAAGTAGTTAAAAGCCTGTGAAACCATTTAAAAACAAGAAGCTAAACGTGTGAATATTTTAGGTTCACATCATTGCATACTTGCAACTACTATCCTGTTTTGATTTATTGAGGGGCACTGAAGCCGTTATCAGCTCTATTCTTTGAGAGTCCAAAGTTTCATATTGTCCTTTGTGTAAGTTACTGCAGGGATGTTCAATACCAGCCAATCCAACGATGATTAGTTGTCAGCAACAAAGAAAATTCTAATCTTGATTGGTACTTTAAAGAAGGCAGAGGTTCTTTTTTTAAATAAAACATTTCATTGAAAACTAAGTCTTTAATGCTTTATGTATACAAAAATGCACAGAAAAAAAAACTCGAAAATATATTTATTCCAAAAAATGAGGATGACCAATGTTGGGTTTGATCATGTCCAAAGACTAATGTGACAGATGGGATCAAAGTGGAAAAAATATTTTTAGCAATTTAAAAAACATTAAATGCTATGTCTACATCACATCGATCTGCTTTTGTTTTTTTAAGTCAGTGCACTGAATAAAAATTAAAAATTATGACACTTGTCCAGATTTGTGGACTGTATTCTCGAGGTCTCTGACTTAAAGGTCCCACACCAATCTCTCCAGCAAGCTTACAGCCCCTCACAACCCCAACCTAACAACGCAAATGGTGAACAACACAGTTTTGACCCAGATCCCAGCTCAGAAAGGGAAAACAAAGACTAAACTGATCCATTTATCTACAAGTGGATGTATCAGAGTGGAGCAGGAACATTGTGACCTGTCAATTGTAGTTTGTATTTAAAAAATACAAGCTTTTTAAACACAGTTTTGTGTTTTGTTTTTTGTTCCAAATTCACTAATTGAATAAAAAAATACTCAGAAATGATATTTTACTCATAATTTTCGTCATATATGGCCTTCATGGCTCCATCATGAGACAAATGCTACAAGATCATGTTAAAAACACCCAAGAAAGATACAGTTTTCGCCGGAGTGGGTGTTTTGAAAGAAGCACATCAGTTACACTGTTTATCATATTTAAATGTACATTTTCTAATGCTACATTTTCATTCCATTATGTTATGGAACAATCCCATCACTGTGGGCAAATGTGCTGAATATTTCGTTCACGTTCCAGGGCTCCAATGTGCATGTAGCGTTGTCTGACAGCCATCTTTTAATGTAGTCCATCAGTTCATCCTCAGCTCTGACTGATTTGCTTCATCTTTTCCTGTGCCTGGCTGCATATTGTTCTGTATTTGTGAGCCTGACTGTGTGTCTTTCTCTTCTGTGGTGCCTGACGCTGACGCCAAACTCAGAAGCTGATATTGGTGTATGTGTTGGCTTTGCCGGTGTATGTTCAACAGATCCTTTTCTGACCGTGGTTTCAAACGTTAAACCATCTTATCTGCCGCAGTGAATCCACTCGACTCGAAACTTTGCGTTTGTCTCAGCAGGAAACAGGAATGTGTTCCAGTGTTTTGTTGCTACTGAGCGTCATCATGCCATCAGCTGTAATTTAATGTAAATATTCAAATGACTTGTTGCAATAAAGTTGACGTGTTAGCATCGTTTGGTCTGTCAGATGTTATAGTTGTCAGAGTTTATTTGCAAAAGCTACCCGTGTGTCTCAGTTTTCTGTATTGGATCATTGCAGATAGTTTATTTATTAAAGGTATATTATTATAGAGCTTTACTTCTAAGAACAAAAATAAACTGCCAGGTTGTTGCTTGTGCTTTGCACAACGTTATTTAACCTTAAACAAGTTAAAAAGTTATTTTTTTTCTTTTTGCTTTGTTAATAATTTTGTATTTTTACTTGTGAAGGATGTATGCTGTTTCAGTCTGTTAATGTATACATGAAATATGGACTTGCAGCAGTTGTTATATTAAACACTAAATTTAAAAAATGTGGTTTTTTTCTTGATTTCATGACTCGAGTTTTACCATTTTTTGTTAAACTGGTATATGAAAAAACAAGAGTGCAATGCATCTGCTATTAGTTTAGATTTTAAACTATTAATCCCTACTCTACCCCGCAGTCCCCGTGGTGTTCCACCCAGCGCTGAGCGAGGATGCCACAAGGCACAGCAGCCACAAGGCTGGTCATGTGGGAGCGAGGGTGTGGACCTTTTTGTCTATGTGAAATCCTTGAGCTTATATGTAGATGTATTTTTGCTTGTACTTCAATTTATGCCGCTCTACTGCGACACAGATCGAAGATGCCTGATTTTTTACAACATTCCGATACCCTCCCTTGTGTGTTTTTATGGGGGATTAGCGCTGTCAGTGGTCGCTGCCCACTACCGGGCAATATGTATGTCTGTATGTGTTGCCCACCAGGAATGTCCCCAATGTGGGAAGAATAAAGGATTATCTTATCTTATCTTATCTTATATTATCTTATCTTATCTTATCTTATCTTTTCTTTTCTTATCTTATCTTATCTTACAAACAGAAGGTGATGTCTAAAAGATTTTACAAAAATATGATGAGCTCAAAAATAAAATGCAAAAAAATAAAAGACTTTTGAAAATCAAACCAAAAAACAAAAAGACAAAACACTGTGAAACACCGGGTGGAGAAATTAGTAGCTAGTAGCTTTAAAACTTATGGAATAAAAATAAATCTCAAGATAAGTTTCAAAATTGTTGGGCTTGTTTATAAAAATATATTTGAAATATATTTTCCATTTGCAAATCTGCTTTTGCAGAAGCCTGTCCCAACTGCTGTTGGGAAAAGGCAGGGTACATCCTGGATGGTTTGCCACTTCTATCACAGGACCACACAGAAACATGCAGCCGTACACACTCACATTCACAGCCAAGGGACAATTCAACGTCATTAATCAAACTGTGAAGCTTTTTTTGGACAAACAAAAAAACGTACTCCTGGAAACTGAAGCAACCAGAGAAAACCCACAGCGAACATAAGAGCTCCACACAGAAAGCTGGGATTCAAACCACGACCTTCTTGCTGATCACTACACCACTGTGCAGGCCCTGCAAGAACATTGCCATGGCTTTAAAATCTAAGCAAAGACATGAGACATTTTAAAGACAAGACTGTATGTTTGTTTGCTATGAAAGCCTTGACTGACGGTAACCGTATAACAAGCCCCTTAGTAGCTTCATGGTGAACTGATCAGTTTTCAAACTTCAAACATGGCCGAAAGTCAAAGCGCTGCTAAAAACCTGAACTTAGTTTGTGTTGCCATTTGTTCGAAATGTTTATTTTTGTTTCTTGAATGTCACAGCTGTAAAAGCAAGAATTCAGCTAAGTTTTCTTTTTGGAAAAAACAAGAAAAAGAGAAGTTCTCTCTTAAAATGTGACTGAGTCTGTGGTGAAGACAAAATCATGACCTTTATTCGCCCAAAGAAAAACTGGATTTCTGCTCTCAGAAGCCAGATTGCTGAGCTTGTTCCTTCCTGCATTACCTCTTCTCTTTGCTGTGCGACTCTTTTGCAACAAGGTCCGCTTTCGTTTGAGCCCACAGGACCAAATATTTGCTCTCAGTGATCTCTTTGAATGTTAATATCCTGGCTTTGTTGTTCAGAAAAAGATATCTAAACAGACTGCACCTTTGGAGATAAGAAGAAAGTTATTTTAGGGCACAGAACCAGAAAATACAGACGTTCTGTATTGGGACCATTTCTTTAGTCGAATGCTTTTGTATTAAATTATCATTAAATGTCATTAATAACAACACATTGTTATTATTTCTTATTAAATGTCACTTTGAACAATATTGTCCTAGTCCTGTTAATGAATTATGATATAAACCAGTGTGTTTAACAAATATGATAAGATACATTTTTGCAGCAGTCACAGAATACAGCATTTATTTATTTAGCATGAAGTTCATAAATAATAACTTTTGTGACATGATGTACATTAATAAAACTACAATCTTTTGGAAAGTTTTCACTTTGAATCACGTTCCAAACTGGAAGTACCTGCTGATCCCAAGAAGTCAAAATCCTAGAGAATTCAATAGAGAAATAAACAGCTATTACTCATTCATTCTATTTGTCAGAATAACAATTTTTCATATATGTAGGTGTCCTATCGTCAAACCAAGAATTTGACAGATTCTCCTGAGCCCACTTTCAGTGGAAGGGGTGTGACCTTCTAACATGCTCGCTACTGATTGGAGAGAGTGCTTGCCATAAATATGTAAACTAAGACCGACATGGACCAATCACAGCTTACTGAGGAAGTCTGCTTTCAACATGGCGACGGACACTTGGCGGAAAAATTGTAATTGAATTGATTTTATTTGGTTGAAACCAGAAGTAAGTCATTTTCAATGGGTCGTGTCACACTCACTCTGTCCAGTTATCTGTATACAGTCAATGAATGAAAACAAAAACAATCCTGCTTAAAATATGTATACATAAAAATGTTCATAAATGGTATTGAAGAATTTCAAAACACTGCTTTGATTGATGTACAGCCAACCTCTCTAAAGACAAGATCTGTTTATGTATCTGTGTATTCTTTACTTTTTCCCAAAAGTAACATGATCTAAACATGATTTAAAGTCCCACTCCAATCTGCTTTTGATCTATTTCAAAAGCCTGTTGTTTTGTAGGACATAGTTTCTGCAGAATGGCAGGAGTTTATTAGAAATTCTCGAGTTGTGGCCAAGACCGTTAGTGTGGAGTAACCCGCCCCCATTCCTGTCACCCAAAATTGAGCTGTTTAGGTGCTATCCAGCCATTCAGTTTTAAGGAGGATGTCGAACATGGATCTACTTGTCTTCAAGCGGATGTATCAGAATGAAGAGGAGCAAGGAGCTAGCGTGTATTTGCTCCATCTGCTCCTGAATCATGACAACTTGATAAAGAAATACTCAGAAATACAATTTTAAGTTTAATTTTCATGATATGTTTTCTCCATTATCAAAAAAATGCCACAAGAACATGAGAGTGGCTCTTTAAAAGTGTGTTGTATCCGTGAAGGGATTTGAAAAAGGGTGTCCAGACATTAGTCTCTCCCTGATTCTTTTTTAGGTGTAATATTTTCTCTTCTTTTGTGTGTGTTTGGGTTTTACTGCACGAAGAGTTTAGAGTTTATTGTGTTTAGAAGAAACCCGGAGGCTAAATCTTCCACGTGTCGTCGTTATAAGTATTGACCTTTGACCCCCTTACCTTGAATCTGCTGACCTCTGTTCCACGAGCGGGTGGCCGCGCGCGGCGCAGTCTCAGGTGGGCGGTCCGGAGTCTCCCCCCCTCACACAGGCCAATAAATTCACGCTGTCGTTGCGTAACAACACTGCAGTCCGCGCCGCTTCGCCTCCGCCCGTTCAACCCCATTCACTATCTTCCTCACCATGGCAGCTCCGAAGAAAGTCTGCATCGTGGGCTCCGGAAACTGGCAAGTGGACGCGTTAACGTGATGAACTGTCATAGCGGCTCGGGGGAACATGCTAAAACAGAGCTGCCGCGGTGCCATAGACTCTAGCAACATTCTCCATAGCAACGGGCGTGAAGTTCCCATATCGCTCCGCTGCGGATTGCTTGGTTGACACAAACTCTGTGGCTTCAGTCACACGACAAGTCACTGAGTGAGCGCAGGGAAAGGGACCACATGTCAGGCTAGAACACCGGGATTAAAACGCCCTCGAAGTTAGCTGCGAAATGTGCTGATGTTAGCTTGCCTGCTCGACCGGAAGTCCGTTTTAAATCTGGCAGATTAAAATAAACGTGGCAAAATAAAAGTTCCACGGGGCTTAAATGTACATTTGACTATTAAAAACCACAAACTTTAATGCATTTGTGAATTCGGCTGAAACTTTTACACTCTTAACTGAGCAGAATGTACATAATTCATCTTTTTTGGTGTTTTGGTGCGTTCATTCATTTCTTTATTGACAACATCGTTTTATTACACGAAAATACTAATAAAGTTTAGCAGTAATTTGATTTATCAAACATTAAATCACAGCAGATCTCTATTATGTTGCAAGAATAAAGTGAGTTTTGTTGGCAGCACGCCGGTTTTTTTTCTATAGCCAGAGCAATAAGAGATCAAAGAAGAGCCATAAATGCGTGTGTTTGACTGAACTTCAAACCTTATAAATGAGACCTCAACCTGTCACCAAATACTGCAGGGGCTCAGCCATCGCCAAGATCGTGGGGACCAATGCCGCTCACAATGTAAAGTTTGACAACACTGTGAAAATGTGGGTGTTTGAGGAGATTGTGAATGGCAGCAAGCTGACTGAAATCATCAACTCCACCCATGAGAACGTGAAGTATCTTCCTGGACACAAACTGCCGGAGAATGTGGTGAGGAGATCGTTTTTTGTGACCTGTAAAGGGCCCAGCTCCCATGAGGTTGCTCTAGAAGCCGGTGCTTGATTTAGATTGCCTTCAGACTTTAATTACCCTTCCCTCTCTTCATTCTCACCTCCTTCATCACTTCTCAGCTGGCAGTGCCAGACCTGGTGGATGCCTCCAAAGATGCAGACATCCTGATCTTTGTGATCCCCCATCAGTTCATCGGTAAAGTGTGCGACACCATGAAGGGAAAGATTAAAAGTGACGCGCTGGGGATATCCCTCATTAAGGTCTGCTTTTTTTTTTTTTTTTTCTCGTCATGCTGCAGTTTGAGTGTTTTTTCTGGGCCAGGCGCTAACCTCCTCACATTTGTCCCTCCAGGGCGTAGACGAAGGCCCTGATGGACTCAAACTTATTTCTGATGTCATCCAGGAGAAGCTGGGCATTGCAATGAGCGTGCTGATGGGGGCAAACATTGCCAATGAGGTTGCAGACGAGAAGTTTTGTGAGACCACAATCGGTGAGATGGTCGCAGTTCTGAACAGGATCTTTGTTTTGGGAGAGGGAGCACTGTGTCCTCGTTTAGAATAAAAACTAACAATCAAAATATGCAGGCTAAATCTCATTGTGTGAGGGGGTCAAAGTTTAATCTGTGTTCTAATTTTTCCTTTGCATATTTGCCTTCTTCATTAGACTGTGCACAGGATTGCTATTTGCTGGATCAATAATTTCTCTTTTGTGTTTCTTCTTTTTATTGGCTTGTAGGCTGTAAGAACAAGAACCACGGATCTCTTCTGAAGGAGCTCATGCAGACCAAGAACTTCAGAGTGACTGTGGTGGAAGAACTTGACGTGGTGGAAATCTGCGGCGCCCTGAAGGTGACCTCCTGGAACAATAGTGAAAAATCTAATTTAATCAAACTGAGATTATCATGTGGAAACGGGTGATAATCTCCAAAGTGAAATGCGCGGAGCAGATTACGTGAATGTGGTTCAATTTCCGGAGCTCCTAACACCCTGGGTGTTCCCTGGCAGAACATTGTGGCAGTAGGTGCGGGCTTCTGCGATGGTTTGGGCTTCGGGGACAACACCAAAGCAGCAGTGATCAGGCTGGGTTTGATGGAGATGATCGCCTTCGCCCGCATTTTCTGCACTGCTGGACCCGTGTCGTCCGCAACCTTTCTGGAAAGCTGCGGCGTGGCTGATCTCATAACCACCTGCTATGGTGGACGCAACCGTAGGGTGGCTGAGGCTTTCGTCAAGACGGGAAAGGTGAAACCTTGAAGTTTTTCCTCATTTTTTTTTCTTTTCTTAAAAAGTACAGTGGAAATCCAAAGTTTGGGCACTCCAGGTAAAATGTTATATTATTATGCATAAAGAACCCAAGGAAAGTATGAAAAATCTCCTAAAGGCATCAGTTTACAGATGAGACTTTCTTTTAATATGTAAAAACAAATAGGCTTTATTTCTATAAATTACCCTTGCAGAAAACAGAGTAATGGCGTGTGCAAAAGTTCTTCAAAAGAAGTTCTTTTCATTAAACTCTGGACCCATTCTTCTCCACTTTTGCTCATTGCAGCCATAAAGTTTCATTTTAACCTTATCGGTCCACAGAACCCGTTTCTAAAATGCATCAGGCTTGTTTATTTGTTCATGGTGTGGTAAATGATGGAAATAAAGCCTAGATTTTTTGACAAATTAAAAGAATGTCATCTTTAAATTGATGCCTTTAGAAGACTTTTAATTTTTCCTTGGGTTCTTTATGCACAGTATAACACTTTACCTGGGGTGCCCAAACTTTGCATCCCCACTGTAACTGTTTAAAAAAAACTAACGCCTCCCATCCCGCTCAGTCCATTGAGGAGCTAGAGAAAGAGATGCTGAATGGTCAGAAGCTGCAGGGACCAGCGACAGCAGCGGAGGTTCACCTCATCCTCAAACACAAAAACATGATTGACAAGTAAGCAGAGCAGCACTCCAGACTATTTCCACGCCACCTGCACCACCATTAATACCTTCCTCCTTCTGCAGGTTCCCCTTGTTCAACGCGGTTTATCAGATCTGCTTCCAGGGCCATCCGGTCACAGAGTTCATCAGCTGTTTGCAGAACCACCCCGAGCACATGTAGAGTGCTTCCTTCATGGGGAAAATGACCACTTTACAGTTTGCTGCCATAAGTGAACGGAGGAGGACGCGGTACTCCACAGCTGCCGGGCGACTTATCCCCAACGTATGAGCTCGCGTTGAGGTCGAGGAACAAGGGCTCAGCTTTGTTTTAATCACATGCATCAAATTGTTTTTTTGTTTTTAGATGGAAGAAAACGTTAGACCTTTTTATACTCCTAAAATTATGACATCAGCATTTGGTGTATGTTTCCTAATCTTAGTAATAATTTGTAAATTGACTTGTCACAAAAAAATCTTTAATTTAGTTTTAGGTTAAAAACTCAACACCGACTGCCATTATGTTTATGTAGTAACAAATATTGAGTTAATCTTTAGTAGAGATGCATTATTGATGCATTCTTAATGCTACCGTCCACTGAACACTTAGATGTTTGATCATCTGGTTCAGCACCTCATCTCGATTTGTCAGCAACTCTTGACATTTCCTTACTCTGATATAAAGAAGCATCATTCTAAATGCATAAACTGTATTTAATGTAAAGGTAATGTGCCTTAAACTGCATGTTTGTTTTTGTAATCAAACCAGCAACTAAACTACTTTTGACTTTGGACAACTCCCACCTACAGTGTAGTGTTATAGAGCAGCTTGTTTAAGCTTTTCTTGATCCTTCTGACAGGATATTTACCTGTTAAAAACTGTAATGCATTTTGGAAAGATGCTAAGCTCCAGTTGCCAAACTGATGAAGAACAGAAGATTAAAATGTAACAGAATTATTTCATTAAGTGTTTGTTACTGTGATTCTGCATACGCACAGTTCTACTCCACCAATAGGAGTTCAGCATAATCTGGATCAGTCTGGATTAAATTAATTCAACAATCAAATGTTTGACTTTTGTGTTTTATTGGACAATGATTTAGCAATACAGCTGGAGTAATAGTAAAAATGTTGAATTATTTACGTTGACATCAATGAATATTGTTTTCCTTCCTAACAACTCTTGGCACAGCCTGAAGGAAACCGGTAATTTATTACAAATGGTGAAAGTTCGGCTACATTAACACAAATGTGAAACTGCAAAAATTCACCAACTTTAATGTTCTCTGGCTTTATTGAAATATGAAATACAGTTTGTCATTTTGAAAAGAAAACTTAAAAAAAAGCGCTTGAAAGAAAGCTAATAAAATAATCTAATATTTCCAGAAACACATTAAGACTATTTTGGAATGAGTTATTTTTTTAAAAAGTGATAAGTTTCAGCAAACTCACAGTTCTCTGCTCTAGGAATGGAAGAAAAAGACATTGCAAATGGAATCCTGTAATGCAATGAAAGCATCCTTGTGTACATTCAAGGTTCTAAGTGCTACTTGTTAAATCCCAGTTCCTACTCTTCAATTCATTCTGTGGTTTGTTTTTCCTAATCATGACAAAGCTGGTTTTTGTCACCCACTTCTATCATCCTAACTCTGATTCTGGAAAAATTCCACCCATTATTATTTCAGCAAACAATATTTCCTGGGGTTTTTTTTGGGTCACCTCACAACATTTCCTTAAAAATAAGTTTCCAGGAATGTATGAAAAACATGTCAAATGTCGTGTAAACATCAAATGTTTGATGAATAAGCTCGAATGAATGAATGAGTTACCTGAGAATATGTTTTGTTTTCTTAAGTTCTCTTTTTGCTGCTTGATGGATCCACACAGTGGAAACACTACCATCCTCAAAGACACTCGGGTATTGGAACATGCTAGCTCGCTTACTCTACGGACAGTCACTCTCCACTCTACTTCCCGATCTTCTTCCAACTTAAAGCTTATGAGGGTTGACCCATTTATAGGTGCCTTCATAGCGAAATCCAACTCTCTGTACAAGCTCATCTGCTTCTGCTGGGCCTCGGCTAAAAAAAAAAAAAACAAAAGAAAAAATATTTAGTTTGGGAGAAAAAAAAAAGAAAAGAACTGAAACTAGAAAACCAAAAGTTTCTTACCTTCCGTATTTGTAAGGAATCGGTTTTGGCTTCTCCTTGTCTATCTGATGAAGGAGAGGAGTGAATATCCGCCATGCTTCTCTCAGTTCATCACTGCACACAACAGCCGTTTGATAAATGTCAGGAAGGAACAAAAAAGGAACTGGAAGTCAATTCTGAGACAAAGCCTTGTGCTGCCATCTAGTGATGCTGAGAACAAACTGACCTGCGTACGAAATGCATCTGACTCCCACAGAAGACATCCAGAATGAGGCGTTCGTAAGCATCTGGAAGCTTCACATCCTGAAAACATAAGAGTTTGACAGCTTTATTTCATCTACTCACATGAATTTATATTTGATTGCAAAATAATGAGCTTGAATGAATTGTTTTTCTCGGTGGAGATGAAAGTTTTCTTTGGCTTGCCTTGTATCTGCTCTTATATGTGAGGTCCAGCTCTGTCTCTTCAGGGCTGAAGTAAACGCCAGGTTTCTTGCTCATCATTTTGGCGTAGATGGCCTCATTGGGTTGCACTCGGACAACAAGCTCATTCCTCTGACATTGGTTTCCAAAAATGTCTCCTGGGACATCTGTGAACTGCAGCCTCACCTCTGCTTTCCTCTCATTCAGGGCCTTTCCACAGCGAAGGATGAATGGAACGCCTGAGGGAGAAACATGTAGGTACGTTTGTAAAGTCTGACCAAGCAGCACTAGATAAGGTTTTTTTGTTTGTTTTTTTTTTTACCATCCCAGCGTTCGTTATGCACATAAAGCACAGCAGTGGCAAATGTAGCTTGAGTGGATCCTTTTGGTACTGTGGGGTCATCAAGATAGCCTAGTTTGGCTTCTCCCTCACCGTCCGGATTGCCCATATACTGACCCAGCACCACATCAGACGTGGTCACTGGAGCAATGCACTTCAACACCTTCACCTACAAGAGAAAACACATGCAAGAATAGATCAAAAACTTTCAATGATATGTCACAGAGACCCTAAAAGGGATTTGTTCCATGTACCTTTTCATCTCTCACATCATCTGAGCTTGTGGAGGCTGGTTTCTCCATGGCAACCAGGCAGAGCATCTGGAGCAAGTGGTTCTGCATGACATCTCTGATCACAACAAAGGCAGCAGGTGGTCACATAAAAAGGCAGACTACTGCAACAGTTCATCCAGTTCAAATTAAAACCAGATTTTCCAATAGTTCTGGAAGAACTTAATACAGAATAAAAACCTCTGCAATGCATGTATGTTCTCCATGGTATTTGAATAAACTGTTCATCAACAAATTATGATTCTTTGGAGATATTTTGCCATTTCTGTCCTTTAATGTAAAAAAAACCCATAAATTATAGATTTAAGACAGGAAGTTGATTCAATTCAATCAAAGTCATCAAGTTAAAAAGCTAGAACAAACAAAAAAGGGAGTTTTTTTTTCTCACCGAATGATACCAAAATCATCAAAGTAGCCTCCTCGCCCCTGAGTGCCAAAAGGTTCTTTGAAGGTAAGAACGACGCAAGCCACGCTGTCTCGGTTCCAGATCGGTCCAAAGATCCGGTTCCCAAACCTGCAGTGGACATCGAATCATTGTCTTCTGATCAGCAGGGTGCAGGAAACAGTACAGCTGTTCATGATCACATGCTTAAACATTTGTCTTTGCTCTGGTTTTTGGTTAGAAGCCATCTACTCTTTATATGGTTTAATGTTCAAGGAGGACTTTTGTTTTCAAACCAGAGGCCATCTGAAAATGAAGTGGAACATCCTTGAAATCCTCTTAAATCAACAGCAAGTACTTAAAAATAGACGGACCTCTGTTTTTGCTGGAAGGAAAAAAAAAAAAAAGGAAAAACTCTGCTATTCAGCTGATGAAAGATGGAGAAGCGCTTTTAGTGATGAAGATGAAAGCCTTAAAAGGTGACTCAGCAGAAAAAAAAACCTTACCTGAGAACCATGAGATTTTGCACCATTTCTTTTCCCAGATAATGATCTATACGGTAAATCTGGTCTTCCGCAAAAAGAGAAGAAAGATGGGAGGAGAGCTCTTCCGAGCTCTGAAGATCATGTCCAAATGGTTTCTCTACAATCACCCTGTTCCAGCCCCTGGAACGCAACAAACCATCAACACGTGAACTCCCCAAGAGGGCGTCAATAGAGGCTATAGAGGAGTAAGATCTACATGTCTATATAATTAATTTAAAGACATTTATTGATGCACAAATCAGACAGCAGAACATCATGTAACTGTGACAAATCTGAAGCAGCTGAGTAGATTTTGTACTGACTTGGTGCTCATGCATTGGAATTTGAGGTTTTTGGTCACGTCGTGGTAGACTGTCGGCGGCAGTGCCAGGTAAAAGAGTCGGTTTGCCTCGTTTCCTCCAGGAAGTGACAGGATGTGCGAGTTAAGTTTAGAGAAGGAACTCTCGTCTGCATATTTCCCACTAATGTACGAGTTCCTGCTGAAGAAGACTGACAACCGGTCTGCTTCTGAGTCCGTCACCTGGGAGAGAGGAGGTCACCATTCACAAGTCCATAAAAAACCAAGTCCAAAATGCAATGTGCAAAAAGAATGTTTTTACTACATTTACCTTCATGTATGGCATGCACGCGGTCCGTATGGAATCGACGGTCAAGTCAGAGCGGGCAAAGCCAACAAAAAAGGTTTGTTCAGGAAGGAGCCCATCTCTAAACAACCACCTGCAAATGCAGAAGCATCCGATTCATTTCACCCAACTTATACTTTCAAAAAATTTGTCAAACTTTCAAATAAACTTCACTAACCATAGAGTTGGGTAGATCTTTTTCTTTGCCAGATCTCCCTACAAGTGCAAAAGCCACAGCTTGTGTTAGAAAGGTCACTTTCTGACTTCAACAACAATGAAACAGGTAAGCAGAAAACAGGTTGGTCAGAATTTACACAAGTAATCCTTGAAGAAGTAAACCACTAAAAGATTGCCCAAATACTTCCTTATACTATGTACTTGAAGAACCTGCTGCGTTGGTGGTGCAACAGTCACACAGAGTTTAGTCCACGGCACAAAAGGCTGTGTATATTAGAAATTATGGAGAAACCGGAGGGTATCTGAGAGTTAAAAAAAACAAATATAAACTAAAAAAAAAAAAAAAAAAGAAGGGGCAAGACTTCTTGAGTAATTATTAATTAAAAATTAACTTCCATAACAGCTTTGCTTTTGGTCTTTAATACAATCTAACAAGCTTAGTTGGGTCTTATCAGCCGTTACAACACTAATCCTCACCTGGGAGGTTCTCAATTTCTAACCCTGTTACTTCGTTACAAGCTGAGAGTTTCCTATTAGAAATTCTCCTTAGTTCATTTGGTGTACACATTCTAAAAAAAAACAACAAACTACTAGTGCTTAGTCACAGTCAGGGTTACATGTGTAAAATAAAAGCAGCATCCATGCCTGCGCGAGTTAGAACACTAAACTTCATCCTGTAGTTTGCACCCACATTCAGTATGTGTATGTATAACAGGCAAAGCACGGGCTGGAGCTGGCCCAGCCCTTCCCTTGACCTGCATACAGACCGCTCTGAAAGAAAAGTGCTGACGGAACATGACACTGCAAAAATTGTACGACAAAGAGCAGAAAGGAAAAAAAAGCTGGGGGGGTGGGCTGTTTAAAAGTCTGAAAACGGAGCAAAGTTTGGTTATTTTCACATGATGCATTGTCATATCATGCTTATCAAAACGCTTCTTTAAAAGACAGATTCACTGTATTTAAAAACTAAAAAAAGTAGAAGGAGAAGTAGGTTTGTGTTGATTCCTTGCAATGGGGTGCAGGAAAGAAATAAGGATATGCTTTGAAATATATATGTTTTGTTCCACAGCTGAGAAATATGAGAAAACAAACGTTTTTAAATGGATCCTATACACAGTTTCTGACAAAAGCATGTAAAAGTCCTAAAAGATGATGTTTTTGGTGGTTTTAACATGTTCTTGCAGCCTTTTAACGATGATGACTTACATAAAGTAACTTAAGCTTAATTTTGCCTTTTTGAGTATTTCTTTTATTCAAATTGTTGTGAATCAGGAGCAGATAAAAAAAATGTCATAAGGAAAAGCTTGTAGCAGTGACATAGAAGCTACATTCGGCAGGCCACAAACTCCCTGCTCCGCTCTGTGCTGATGCATCCACTTGTAGACAATCAGATCCTTGTACAGCTGAGTTTTCCTCGTCCGGGCAGGCATCCGATTCTAAACTGTACGGCTGGAAACTCCAATACTGCTCGTCAGTTTTGTTGAATTGGTAATGTAAGGTAGTGTGAACAGATGAATGATGGCAGACACTATGTCCTAGAAAACAATAACTTTAAAAAAAAAATGTCATCTAAAATCGTCATAATCATCCTAATTAAAATACCACTGGAACCGCTTTTAAAATAGGTGATGGAAGTGGGACTTTAATGCTTTGTTCACAAGAGGCTTTGAAGAAGCAAATAAGCCATATTATTGGATTACTGTATACAAACACAAAGGTACTGTAGACATTCTCATGTTAAATAAACACTTATTTGTGAAATGACCAAACAAAATGTTTCAAAATGTCCAGATCGATTTGGTTGAAGTGATGTTCAAAGAGGAACAAAGAGGCTTTGAAGGGTTTTGAAAGCAGGCCTTGATGAAATCACGCTAAGCTATTACTGCATTGCTCTTTTAAATTTCCACATGATTTCTCGGAAAAAACTGCAAACGATTACCGCCCGATTGCCCCACGCTATCAACATCTCAAAACTAAAAGTGACTTTGCTTGAACCACTGAGTGCTTACCGATGCTCCCATGATGATGAAGATATGCACGTCTGACTGGTGGAACTCCTCATCTTCGAAAAGTTCCTTCCTCAGTTCTCCAAACACTTCGGAGCGAGAGAGGGGAAGGCCACTCATTTTCTCTAAAAACAGATGTTTCAGAAAAGGGGTTAAACTAATCATCTACACAAACGTATAAGCCTAAGAAAGTAAAACAGTCCTTCACAAAACTACACCTCTGCACATGACGGACACAAAGGAAGAATTAGACACTAAGGAAAAATTGCACAGAAGTGATTGTGATTACTCTCTTTGTGATCTGTGTGTAATTGCTTGGTGGTCTGTGATGTTAAGATCAAACCATCAACGCCTGCAGCTGGGCTCTCACATCCTTTTGTGCTTTGCAGCTGGTTCTTTACTAAGGATGACAAAGATCAATCAAATGCGTAATTGCTTAAGATGAGTTTTAGATGAAACAAGTGGAAAATCTTCATGCAGAGCTGCAGAAATTGTTGCACACGAGAAGTGGCCAATGCAAGTTTCTGACCCTTGAAGAGTCAGATGCCAGAAAATAGATTTTCTGTTTGTGTCGTCAGGCAAACAAATATTACACAAGAAGTTTTGAGAGTTCTCTGCTTACACAGATTATTTTTTTTTACATTTTCAATTCAAGAAAAAGAGCAAACATTATTGATTTAAAGAGTTAGCAAAAAGAAAAGCAAACTAGTCGTATATAAATGCAACCTGTTTGCATTTCTGTTACTTTGAGTGGGATGTTTAATGTTTTCTAGCTGTACTCAGAAAAAAATGATAATATGAATCAACATTTTTGAGTTTTGTTCTTTTCCTCTGGCTTTCCATAAATGGATATGTAAAGCCACTATTCAAGCCTTTTCATTCTTTTTAATTCAAGATTAAGCAATATTTTGCTGGGGTTGGGTTATTGGGTTGGGTTAATTCTGAATCTGATGTCTGCTGAAATATCGGTATCAGTGCATTATTGGTCTTTTTCTTTTCCTTCTTCACATGATGAAAGGAATTCCAAGAATCTAGAAGGAATTGATTTAACCCTTTTATTGCTTGTTTTTTTTCTATCCACCCCTTTCACATTCTACCTACAATACTGTTTAAAAATAGATTACTAGTTTTAAATACAGGAAAACATACGATTTTGTTGCTCTAATTTTTTTTAGTTATTGTAAAAAAAAAACTGTTTTAATGTCACAAAGAGGAAGGCCACTTAAAACAATGTCCTGAAACAAAAAAATCTTTAGCTAAAACAAAAACGAAGCAACAAAAAAAAAAAAAAAATCAGTTCTTGCATAATAAAGAAAATTATCATTACAAACCTGAATGTAATGAATCTCCAAGAAACAATAACTGCAGTTTGAGGGGAAACATACATAAAATGAAAATCATTGTTGGGGTTGTAATTACATTACCGTCAAAACACTGAAGGAAATATGAGAGAAAAAGTTAAACTGGATTTCTTGTAAAGCTCTTTCCTGCCAAACCCAATCAGGAGGAGCTAGATATTAAAGTAGTCCCAACACAGACTTAGCCCATATTTCTTATTTGTTTGTTTGTTTCTTAGCTTGTTTTTAGGGCAGATGGCCTCAACTGCCCCCCAAAAATAGCTAATTCACCACAACACCGTAATGTTATTAGTCCAATCCTTCCTAATTCCAGTATTTACACGCTTAAACCTGTCTGTTAGACAGTGGGACAAAGCTAGCAGCATTTGGCTAACAACAACATTTAAGCTATTCGATGTTCGCGCGTGCTTGTTAAGATACAAGCTAGAAGCCCGGATATGCCGATGTGTAAAGGCTCGCAGCTGGCGTGACAAAGCACGAACACATAAACATGTTTGTGGTTAATTAAAAGCTCCTAGCTTACTCCGGGCTAAAGAACAAACAGCCATAAAGTTTAACAGAGAATACTGTGGCTACTTACAGTCTGGGATAAACTTGCCGGTTAAGCCGAGAGGAAAGACTCGGAAACGGTACGCAGCCTGTGTGCAGACTGGGCTGACAGCCGAACCGGGCGTTTGTTTTAGATTTGTGCGCTGCCTACTTCCCTATTGAAATGACAAAGCAGAATTGAGAGATTTTATTGGTTTGGGAGAAACTCACCAGTGCTCGCTCGAGATCCCATCACCCTCGAAGCCGCTTACGTCACTGGTAATTACCAGTGGGCCGGGCTTTGATGATGACTCCGCCTCCTGTCTCTTGTGTATTGTCCACATGGGTGCCTGGTACACATTCCTGTTTCTATCAGTAATAATAAGGGCGTGATGTAAGCTTGTCCGCGCAGGTTATTAATATATATACATATTTGTATCTATTTGAGCTTTGAAGATAACTTTAATTTGCATTAATGAAAAAACGTAGAAAAATATACTTCATGTTTTAGTGGACATTAAACTATTCGTTTGTATAATGGGGCATTTAATTATACTAGTATTATATTTTTCTAATTGTAACAATTTCAACGCCTTTTACTTTGAAAAGCAGCACCAACAAGTTCCTTTCAAAATAAAACACACCATGTGTCAAAATAAGATCCTCCTGCTGCAGCAGATTTGTTTTAAGTAAAAATATATAAATATGACAACAATGGTGTAAATTTTTTCCAATTATTTGAAAAAAATGTATACGTGCAGATGCCTTAATACACTTTAAGAGGTTTTCTTCTGAACAGAAATATTGTGTTCAGCCGAAAATAATATTTGGTTTAAGCTTTTTCTCATAAATTACTCTGACAGTGGAATAAACTTTTTACTATCGATGTGTCCAGTTATCTGACACGTTACAAGTCGTAACATAAATGATAATACCTAATTTACAAGGGATGTAACAATTTATTTTAGCAACGATTTGATTCATATCTCTATTTGTGGTTGCCAGCGATTCTAGTCGATTTTGGTTGATTTTCTACAATCTCTTTTATATCCTTGGTCGATTTATTTTTAGTCTACTAAAACTTTTCCTGGCTCATATGAGGTGAAACGCACTATGCCTTGACAAATTACACATTTTCTTTAATTTATCAAAAAGTTTGAAAAATATTTATACAAACTTGAAGTTTTGGACAAACTCAAAGTATTTTTTATGTTTTCTTCATGTTTGGTTTTGTATCTCTTCAGCAGAACCATTTAAAGCACCTCAAATCTTAGATTTCTCTTAACAGTTTCTAAGAATAAATAAAAAAAAAAAGAAAAATCAGTTAAATATTTACCTCTGAGGCAATCGTAGGGATGTTGTGTCAGTCACCTTGCTGTTACTAATAATAGCTTCCTGCCAATGTAATAACTGACTAAATCGATGTGGAGTGGAGAGTGGAGAGCAGGAAGTCTGTACTGTTTTTTTTGTTCTGATTTAAAAAGAAGATTTTCAGATTTTCTATCAAGTAACTAAAAATAAGAACAGTTAATGAAGAATGTTAAATGAAAGAAAGTTTCTGAACTGCTTTATCCCTTTCAGGGTCACGGGGCTGCAACAGACTGGTTGCCTGTCACTCATACACACTCACACCTAGGGACAATTTAGAGTAACCAATTAACCTATGAAGCATGTTTTTGGATGGTGGGAGGAAGCCGGAGTCCCCGGAGAAAACCCACGCATGCATGGGGAGAACATGCAAACTCCACACAGAAAGGCGCCCATTGGTGGGATCCCATTCCTTCTAAAATGAAAAATAACTTTAAAAAGATAGCTAAAGCTTAACCAATCAGATTAATTAAAAGCATGAATTCCTATCCTGTTTGACAACTGCTGACATATATGGACATAGATACTGAGGTCATTTTTTTCTTAAGACACAGTATCACTGAGTAATACCCTAAAGGCCTCTGTAACATCAATTTTTTTACACTGAACAAAGAAAACATTCTAACAACATCTTTACCATTTTGTTGCTGTAGAAATTACTTGCTAAACTGATGACTCCTTTAAGGTATAAAACAACTCATACAGTAAGTGAAATTTGCATGTCCAGCCTCAAAGGAGGATTTGCTCCTGTGCATCAGCATATGATCAAAATCATGTCTCTCAGATACGTCAAATATTCTCTTAAAAGATTTTTTTCAAGTAGTTTAGCTGCAAATGGAATATTTGATCATATCCTGTATCAGGAGATGCATTCAGAGAAAGACTGACAAGAATGAGGAAACGGAAATCTTTCTCACTTAACTGCAAAGGTCGTGTGGTAACATAAATATTGCAGACATACATGTTCCACATGCGGACTTGCTATGGTGTTACTTCACCTCCCCATTTCTTAAATTCTTTAGGTGGTATAACATGGTACAGGTCCGTGCTTAGCTTTATCTCAAATGTCTGCAGAATATTTATTTATTTATACACTTATCCGTGTTATGATTAGGCTGTACTCTAAAATTTGTGCTGAGCTATTTTAGAAATCCCAGAGCACTGTTTTTATTTTATGACTGTAGGGACTTTGTCAAACAACTGCAAAAGTTATGGATCATATTCCCAGCAGAGGCAGCTGCTCTATGCTAAACCAACAGATCTGCTCCTGATGAGTTCCAGCACCAGTGAGCTCCAGTGAGGAGCAACTATTCTGATTAGGGTTTGACATTTTACCATTTTTTATTACTTACAGTGCTTATTGTTTAATTGTTTAAAAAGAAAAAAAAATTCAGTTTAAAAGATATTTTGATGGTCTTAAACTTGATTTATAACAATTAAATGTCTTTAAGTCAAACCTACAGTTTGATTTTATTAAAATTAGAGAATTTGAAAACTCGTCCTAATCGTATCTAACTTTTATTTTAATAATTATAATGTTTCTATTTCAAATTGGGAAAGATTATTATGGAAAGTACGCAGATGCCTGAAAGAGAGTCAGTTGTGCCCTGTATGGTATACACAGAATTTCATTTGATGAGATGTGACATAAAATCTACCTCTGTTAAAGCAAGCACAATGCAACAGGTCAATTAAAAACAGCAAATTAGGAAGCATGAGGAAGCATTTGATTTAAAACAAAAAAAACCTTTAGTTTTATATTGAATGAAATCACAAGTCTTAACACAGACCCTCTTGTTCTAACTCCAGAAACTCCAGAAAACACTGACTCTGCAGACTTGGCATAGAGCATAGACTTAAAACTTAAGACAACTTCAGGCAGCTCAGTATTTAACCTTCTTCAAAATGTTGCTAGATAGTTATATCAACAGGGGTCTTCGTGTTTCTTTTATTCCTCCATTGTTGTATTTTTGTCTTTGAGGAAAAATACTACTGGGACTCTGTAGTAATGAGACAAAGATCACTGTTTTTGGCACTAATGGTTTTAAAACTGTTTGGCGTCGCGAAGGATTTCAAAGAAAAATGCATGGTGCCTACAGTGAAACATGGTGGTGGTAGTGTCCTTATGTGGGGCTGCATGAGTGCTGCTGGTGTGGGGGAGCTGCATTTCATTGTTGGTATCATGAACTCAATAATGTACTGCTCTATACCAAGGAGGGGATGTACAGAGGAAGTTATGAACAACTTGTTTTCATCAGGGTGCTTGTCTAAATATACAGCGAAACACTTGAGGCACATTTTCAGGAGTCACATTGACCTGGGCCATTTTTGTGCTTTTGGGAAAACTATTGTATTTCTCTACCAAATCCTGTATGACATCACGTAACGCCTCGTGTTATTGGCAGTAAATAAAAAATCTCAACATTCTAGTTTTTAACGCTCGGTTAAATCTTTCGATCACAGAGGCTTTTAAATCGCTAGCTGTTGAAAGATGCATGGTTCCATGCTTTTTCATTAGACTTTGAAAACTATTTTTAAAAAACTAGTTTAAACTAGTTTAACGGTCTGGTGTGTGCAGAGTATAGGTTCCCTGCTCTGATAATAAGTCCTTCACATCTCATCCACCAACCATGTGTGAGAAAAGTCACGTGCTTTTACTTTGAAAAGCGTGATGGTCTGAAACAGCTAAAGCAGAAATTAATTTGTAAAAAAGCGGAGGAAGAAGCGGGAAGATTCACCTCTCTAAATTGTCTACGATAGTTCTATCCAAAATTCAAGGGAAATATAAACTGTGACTAATTCTACATAATAGTATCATTACTGCAAAAAAAAACACAAACACAAATCTTTGTTGTTATTTATTTATTTTATTTTCACGGGGAAATGTTATTTTTCTCTTTGTCATAGTCCTCAACTCTTTAAGTCTTTCAGCTGAGCAAACACTTCCCCTTTCAACTCCTCCAACTCAGGGAAAAAACAAATTAAAGAAAAATAAAATAAAATAAAAAAATAAAAAAAAACAAGTGCGGAAGGATTTATCAGGCCTGAGCAAAATACTGTTTCAGTAGTATAGGGACACGCTTCCTCCCCACTCCCAATTCCCCCCGAAAAAGCATCCCAAGAGTTAACAATCAACACAAGTCTAAAGACAGCCAATAGAAAGAGAATACACACAATGAACATCTTTATAAGTTTCTGTTCATTCTATAACCTTTTGATTAGAATTATCACTCATCATTGGTCATTTCTGTCCTCTGGTGCTGCCACCATCCCCAAGCCCAAACATCATCGCACAGGAGGGACCAGATGAGCTGGCTTTGGTACGAACGTGATCAACTGTTGGCTGCCAGTGCTGGGTGAGAGGAAAGAGCTAATTCTGTGCCGACTTCTTCCAGCTGAGCAGAAGAAACCAAGATCATTGCAATAATGGAAAAGTTGACCAAAAGACACACACACGCACACACACACCCACACACACACACACACACACACACACATATATATATATATATATATATATATATATATATATGTGTGTGTGTGTATATTTGTGTAAATATGTATATATATATATATATATATATATATATATATATATATATATATATATATATATATATATATATATTGTCAACAAGCCCTTAATCCTTTCTCTCTGTCTGAGCATCCATAGGCAGGGTAAGCAGGCACATCTTGTTCACTGAATCATTATATCGTTATATGTGACAAAAAATGTCTCTTTAATTAAGGCAATCGAACTAGTCTTTGCGTTTCTTCCTAAGATCAAGCAATGAAGGGAGGATAAATAAATGTGAAGGCCTGCTTATCCTGCCATCTCTTCCTAACACACAGCAGGATCGAGTGGTGCGGGGGGGGTTGTTTCCACTGAGAGGTTCAAAGTGCGGAAGCAGAAGGGCCCCTCACTGTTAAACGGAGGGTTTACGCTGCTATAGTGGTCTGAGCAAAAGGGTGCGAGGGGTGATCCATTTTAACACTTTGCTGCGCATATTTCAAAATAAAATGCAGAAGCAGCCAGTGGTTATGATTTATCACACGAGGCCTCACTTATTGCCGGCGAAAACACTGTGGCGTGCATTGGGACAGCACAGCAGGTTCAAGTCACGGACCGCAGTTGATCAGTTGGTACCAGCGAGCTTGAGCTTTAAAACTGGCATTTTCCCATAGAAAGCGTGCTGGTCTTTGATCCTTTCTCATCGGAATGGAATCATCATTAAGCATAATAATTAACCAGAATCATCATAATCATAACAACATTAAGAATATACAAATGATGGATACAGAATCGATACAAAATACCCTACGCTGAAACAAACAAAAATGAAATGAAAGTACCACAGTTGGACATGCTTCAAAGCAGTTAAGTTTGGCAAGAAAGCAGTTTTGCTGTATCATAAAAACCTCACAGTGAAAATAGTTATGCCCCCTCAGGATTACAAAGCACAGTATTTAGTCAAAATCAATAGATATTTTCTTCCTTTTCATCTATTTCTTCTTCATAGAAGAATCTAGCTGTTTTGATGCCCACTGCATTGAAATCCAAAACTCGTTCTCCTGGAGGCTGTGGAGCAACTGTCTGACTCCCATGGATCTTTACCCCCTTCATCAAAAGTACCTTTTCTAAAAGGGAACGATTCTGGTTACACGCCACCACCGTGGCTGCTCAAGCTCTGAGTCACCGACCTGGCTCGTAATACGGATGTAGGCAATCCGAATGCCAGCTAGATCTGTCCCCTTAGCTGGGATTAAAAAATATACATTTCTGAAATAACATCCTTCGTTACACGTTTGATTTTGCGTATTTCAATATTTCAGGGCAACATCATAAATTTAGACTTATAAATCTGCTCTCTGCTGCCATAATGACAGACAAAATAAATAAACTCTACATATTCTATGAAAATTATGGAGCAGCCTTCGATGCCAGCAGTCGGGCAAAAGGACGGAAAGCTCGAGGACTTCGGCCTGAAAACCAGGAATAGAGATCATTGCTGACACCAGCGAGAACACATCAACATGTCTTGCCTTGCTTTTAGTAAATACTTTAGTCTTTGGTCAATATATTCTTCCTCAGTTTATACATATAGCCATACACACACAAATATGCATGTACATACACACTTATAAACCGTGTAATAAACTGGATATTTGTGCACGTATGTGTTCACACTTTTTTTCGTCAAGGACCTTTTAGCACAAAACATTGAGATTGAAAATAAATAGTAAATGCATCAAGAAAACATGGGTACCGGTTTGTCTTCCATGTGAAACAGAGTTATCAAAAAGAAAAACGAGGGAAAACAAACGTAGCCTTATGTACAGCGTAAATCTTCTTTAGACAAAGGCTAAAAGGCGTTGTTTTGAACAAACAGACTTTGCATCTTTCAAGAAGCCTGAGAGAGAGGCTAGACATGAGAAAAAACACGTGTCCTTCGACATGTAGGAGGGCCAAAATGGCTGCCAAATGAGAACTTTTCCCTCTCTTCGGGGTCGTTTTCGTAGTCTTTAAAGTTTGTTGTTGTTTTTTTCCCCCCTTCTCTGCTTGGGATTCAAGTGATGGAGGCTGTAGTTCTATCGGTGGCGACTGTGAGTGCTCGCCAAGTGGTGCCCGTGTCCTTGCACTGAGGATCAATTCCAGCATCTGCTGCTGTGATGGCTGCTAACTGTTAGGTGGTGCATCGTTCAGGAAGTAAGTCGTCATTTCTCCTTTCCCTTTGACCTTAACAACCCCGCGACACTCGAGCACGTAGCCTTTGCTTGAAAGCACCTGGAAGAGGTCTGTGGTCACCTGGAAGGCAGTTGAAGTGGAAACGTGTAATCAAATAAATCCAAAGGAGAAATTGGAATTTGTGTCCAGAATTTCAAGTAATCAAAACAAAACAAAAAATAAATAAAAAAGACAAACAAATATACACTGACTGGCTGTTATTTTAAGGACGTGCAGCCTACCTGTATGCGGTCAGGTACACCTGTGCTGTCCATGCGACTGGCCACATTTACTGTGTTTCCCCAGATATCATACTGGGGTTTCCGTGCCCCAATAACCCCTGCTACCACTGGCCCAATGTTTAAACCTGGAAACACAAGCATATGTTTAACCTTTCTGCTGCACCTTTCTTGAACTTTGCTCTGACTTACCTATTTTCATCTGGAAATTGTTGAAGGAATGCTCATTGATGTATTTCATCTGTTCTCGTAGTCTCATAGCATAATCTGCCAGGGCGGTGATATGAGAGCGGCCCTCTTTGTCATAAGTGGAGTCGTTGAGACCAGAGGCCGTCATGTAGGTAGAACCAATGGTCTTGATCTTCTCTAGCTGCCTGTATTTCTCTTCACTGATGATCTGCCAAGTAAAAGAACAACAGATTGTTTACAAAAATTACAGTCTGTAAAAGGATTACCAGAAAGCGAAGGTCAGTTCCGCCCTGATGAGTGTTTTTTACCTCATCAAAGTCAGCGATGATCTCATTGAGCAGCCGGAGACACTCCACTCCCTCATTGTTGGCTTCAAGCTCCACGTAGAACTCAGAAAAATTGCTTATAGAAGCGAACATCACAGCCACACACTCACAGGACTGATAGTAAAGCTCGTCGTTTCGCCGCTCACGAGCCAAAAAGTGAGCAGCAACATCCTTCGGCAGGATATTATGAAGGAGGCGACGATTGTAGGCTTGAAGTTCCTCCATCTCCTCCTTCTCCTCTGTGGCCTAAAGGAGATTAGTAAAGGTTTGATTTCAGATGTTACATAATAAGTCACTACAAAGCCAAATCAGGTCAAAGCTGTGCTCATTGTTTACATTTGGTCAACTTCACGCTGAGTGAATGAATCCAGCTGGGCTACAGCAGCCCGATGCTGCCCCCTAGTGGACTTTAGCGTTTATACCTGCAGTTTCCACAGGAAGTCAAGGCGAGCAGTAGATTCCACTTGCTGTGCGTGCAGGTACAGCGCCAAGACGAAAACTGTGAGGATGACCGGGGTCATGACCCGCAGTGACACTTTGGTCACAGCGTATGGGCTGCAATGAGATCAAGAAAAGAAATGAAGGAACTGGACAACAAAAAGTGAATCTAACCAAGTCTACAATAAACTACACATGTAAAAGCAGACATAAACCATTTTGAAACAAGCCTTACCACTGGTTAGTGGTTTCGTTGACGCTGGACCTAAAATGACACAAAAAACTGTTGTATTCTTGTGAATGCAATTGAAAAATGTACTTTTAATTACTAAAAAAAAATGAAAGCATGAAACAAATATTTACATTATCATGTCTAAAATTTATAGAAGCAACAACGGGTTGTTTTAAGGTGAATATGTGTTTAGCATCTCTTCTTTTCCTTTCAACTGGTCCTGTCCCTCTGATGTACTCATTTCTGATCCTATCCATCCTAGTCACTCACAAAGAGAACCTCAGCATCTTCATCTCTGCTACCTCCAGTTCTGCTTCCTGTCTTGTCCTCAGGCCGAACAACATGGCTGGTCTCACCAGTTTTGGACGCGGTTTTGTGTTTAGCATCTGATTTATTTTATTTATTTTTTTATTTCATTTTTTTATGTTCACATGCAAGCATGACAACAGCACAACTGGGACATTTTCAGAAAAAGAAGCGAGTTTGGGGAGTTTCCTTTGTTATCAAAGAGTTTGAGATAATACTTTTACAGATTTTGTGGAAGAAGAATTATATTTGTCATGACTCTAATCAAGCTCCTTCAAGGTATTTCAAGCACAGTTTTACAATCCTGATGGAGAATTTTATCATCTGAAACTGTTGTGCTAAGAACGGATAATCTAATTTGCTATTCTTGCTTAGGCTGTGCTTTAATCCCAAGTACTCGTATAGAGGGGTTGAAATCGTACGAGTGCGTTGGGTTTTTGGGTTGTCCAGCCAATGGGGGGGTCATAGACAGGTGCAGCCGCATCTTAAAGGGGAGCGGAGGAATGTTTTACAATTCCCTTGAGGCTTGTGTGGCCACGTCAAGGGAAAAATAAATTGAACATACGATTGTCATGTGTGTGGTAAGTGTACCGTGAAGTATTGGTAAGGATAAAGTAAGTTACACGCATTTATGACGTACGGATGATGCTGTTGTATGGTGCCCTTATGCCACACACTAATGTTAGTAATGTGCATGTACTGGCCCCTTACTGACCGTGCGCAATTTGTAGGATGCTCAAACCAACTACGCTCTGATTACCTAATTTCTTAAATTGTAATGGTCAGGCTGCGAGCAAGGAGCGAGAACTTTTCACTTGAATAGCACTAGCAGGTCCCTTCCTTGCACAGTGCACACGGTTTCTCCTACTTCATCCTTACCTACCCTTACGTAAGAAAGGGGGCCACGTATTACTGATTTTATGACAGAAACCTACAGATGGGTAGCAATTTGAACCCGGGCAACATTTGACCGGACTTTGGACATCCCTGGTTTAAGTTAAAAAATTGTAAACCTTTGTGACACAGTGAAACGTTTCATATCAATCAATCTATTTATATATGAGTAAAAAAACAATTAAAAACATGTAAAATTATTAGTGAGTTAAAATAAACTTACCACTGAGAAACAGTTTCGTTCAAATCACTAAAAAAAAAAAAAAAAATCTTTATTAGAAAGTCGACAGAAATAAATAATATAAAAACATTTAGGATTAGTAAGACATAAAAAGATCTGTTTCATTTTTCTCTATTATTGTGTGTTTTTGTCTGATGCCTCGTGAACACCTAAAGTTAAAAATCTGGACTCAAACATTTTCACATTTTAAGAAATTATGTTTCGCTGTTTATTTAAAAAAAGTCTGTCTTGGTTGAAACAGTTAAATGTGAAACGTGATGATGTTTTAAAGCAATAAAGAGAAACAAAGATATTTCAGATGAATATTTGACGTGTTTTTTATATGCTGTGTATGAGTAAATCTAGGGAACAGCTGGCTGTTGAACATCACTCTGTAAACATCTCTCCTTGTGCTGTTGCACTCACATGGCATTGGAGGTGACAAAGAGGTCAGCGTTGTCGAATAATGCTACTTGTGGCCACTCCACCAGCAGCAAGAAAGTGAACTGGATAAGCAGCATGAGGGCGAGCTTCCCAATGCTGCTGATCTGCAGGAACACGGAGCAGGCCAGCAGTGTCAGCAGCACGCTGTAGCTGAAATACTGTGGCAAACGGGAGACGAATTGCGTCAGCAACAACAGATTGCAGGGAAAGCGTGTGGAAATGTGAGGTTTCATTCTGAGGACAAACAGTGACATGTGATCCACTCACTTCAGGGAAGGGGCAGGAAGGGCCTTGGCTTGGACAGATCTCTAAACCCCCCTCAACGGACACATTCAAGTTGCGGATCAGGCAGGGCGTCACCAGCGCTGCAGAGGTGTTCAGCTTCTCCGCAACGCACTCCGCCAAACTCTTGGTGTCACAGGCAAACTTTAGGAGGAGCAAACATTTAGCTTCCCAATAATCCCCTATTTTTGTTCAGTTTATGAGGAAGTCTGATCTTACCATATTAACAAAGGCAGAGATAAAGACGAGAATTATGGAAAACACCCCAACCAGCGTGCTGTTGGTGCGAGACTGAACAATCTTCTTTGAAATGGTCTGCATGGCAGCTGGAAAGAGCTAGAAACACAAATGAGGTTTTTTTTTTATTATTATTATTATTACATAGGCACACACATGAATAGTTTTGTGTAGACATGAACTCCAGTACCTTGATGCAGGAGTATATGGCACAGATGAAAAGGATATTGGCCATGATAAAGAAGATAGACACATAGATTCCCAGCATTACTGGGGTGCTGGAAAAAAAGACAGAAACACACCTTTAAATAGTATTTCTTCTTTCTTTTTTTATTTCTTGTAGCATTAATACACAATCTATTTGCTTTTTTCATATTTATGATTTATATAAATACAAAACAGCTCAGCATGACAACCAGGTTGGAGCATTTTTAATGTAGAATCAATTACAAAATTGGACAGCCCGTTTAAATCTAGGTCTGTTTTCTATTAAAACTATTATTATTGTCTACAAATAAGAAACAAACAAGAAAAACACAGCAGATGGTTCTGTCTCTTTGACTTCATTTTCAGAGTGAATCAAATCTTATTTCTTAATCTTAAAGTTTTAGAGAACTTTTCCAATAATATCTGTTCATTGCATAATCTCAAAGTTATCCAACGATAATCAATGATGTGAAATGACTGATGTTTCCACATCATGACTCCATATTCTGTAGCTATAACCTAAAGTATTACAGGTACATATAAACAAGTTAAAATATAATTGAACATGTTTTTTGTCAGTTATTTTAAATTGTAGCATTTTTATATTTTAGAGAATCATTAGATGAAAACTGAAATATTTTAAATATCTTGAAATGTTAACATAATCAACTAAACTCTGAAACTTGGTCTGTCACAGACTGAGTAATTTCAAAAACTTTGTTGAAGCATTTTTAGCAAAAATTAAATTACTGTGACATGAAATACTTACTGCGGAAAGATAACAATCTGTATGAAAGATATGAAGCAGAAAACGAGCAGAGTGCAGGCAACATAGCCCCCAAAGCGGTCATCAACTTTCTTTGAATACTGTAAGAAATAAAAATTACAATCAAACGTTAGTGGTCGTCTGATGCTTTTAGTAACTGAAAAGGAAGGAACCGGGTTCAGGATCAGAGATAGCACCTTTTTCTCCAGGCTGGGGGTCTGAAAAGTGAGAAGGAACTTCTTCACGTGATCTTTTCTGAGCTGGTCAATACTGCGAGCATCAATAGCCCGCCCTAGAAACTCATCCACCTCGTCCTCTGGGTTCATGACTTCCTGGACACCACGGCTGCAGAAACAAAAGAGGAGGCGCGTGCTCAGCACAGTGGAACAGGATCATGGAAACTCACCCATGAAGTGCTTCAACAGTCTGCACTCACTTGTCTTTAGTGGAGGACTCTTCAATACCCTGTAAAATAATGAAGTGGTGCAGAATTATGACACTCAGAAAAAAACCACAGGCTGGCTCTTTGAAAGCACAGCTCCATACTGATGTCCAGCCTTACCATTTGTCTGAAGACCTTAGAGTCTTTGGGTCTGGAGAAGGTTCTCTCAGGGACCCAGTGTGGCATCAGGCCCTCGTTGGAGTTGGCTCGCGTCCGTTGCATCTTGGCCATCATCGCCTTCTCCTCCTTCTGCTCACAGGGAACAACACCAAACCGTTCTCATTCAGCGCAGTGAACTGTGTAAGCAAAAGCACTTCTGTGTTTCACCAACAAGAGAAGAGCAGAGAGGCCACAGGACTTCCTAGACAACTCTGTCTGTGTGATGATACACGTCTGGTTTAGCTACCCTGAAAAAAACCCTCCACCCTTCTGTCGGCTGCTCTTTCTGTCTTCTTTAGTTTATGCTTTGGTCTCTGAACGCTGGCAACTTTAGTTTCACAAATCAAGAATTTTTTTTTAATAAGGACTTAAAATGTTTGTCAATCATAAATCTAACTTTTGGATTCTGACTTTTACGTGACGTAAACTGACGCTTGAGTTGAATTCAAGTGTTGAAGATATTTCTGTAGATATTGTCCCGGATGGTCTACGGAAAGTCTGAAGTAGTTATAGCTTCTCCTTTTCAGCCAATTGTGGAGACAGGTGATTATATGAAGCTCCTGTTGAAGGTAAACTCTCTGCATTGAGTCGATGGAAATTGGAAATAAAACGTCATCTCCAAAGCATTCAACAAAAGAATTGATGCTAAACTATAGGAGCAGAAAACCAAGTTAAAATTTCATTGATTGTTTAAAATTTAATTCTTGTTAACTTACAAAGGCTTCATAAAAAAGATTAAATTAAATATTTGAAAAATAAATACAAGACAGTGTATTCAAACACAAATTTACTGCAGAAAGCTTCATATAGCTGTAATTTTCTACATGCTGGAAACTACTAAAACAATATATGAACTGCAGCCTGTTATACATTATAACATCACAGATAAGGAAAACATCAAGTTTTTTAAAGTGTACGTTTTGATTTTAAAACACTATATTCTTAATGATGAGCTAATGGTGAAAGTTTTCTCATTTCAATTTCTCAAAATATTGATAAATAGAAAAAAAGATTTATAACAATAAGACATTGCTTTAACAGTATGTCTCTGCAGAGGGTGAGCATGTTTCATGGGTACTTTATTTTGAAAGGTTAATTATAAAAGCAGCTTCCTGTAAAGAAACCCAAAACAGAAAGGACCCACGCAAACATGTTGAAGTCATTTGAAATCCAGGTTGGACTCAGTGAGGTCAACACAAAACATCAGCATCAAGGCCAAAGCGACAGTGGAGCGGAGTCAATTCAGGAGGCCATAAATGGATTATCTGCAGGGGCTTTGGGAGGAGGCCACAGAGTGAGCAAAGGTTGAACGAGGTGCAGCGCTGTTCTTGCTCAGTCTAGATGCAGAACCAAATTGATCACCGGCAGACAGCACTGAGACTCTACTCTGATCTAAATAATCTAAGAATAAAAAAAACTGAAGTTCCAATAAGCTCTTTAACGTAATAGTTACTGTACTAGGAAAGACTCCCAACACTGAGAACATGAATGATAAATAACTGATTTAGCTATGAAGTTCTTTATGCTTTTAAAACAATTGGATTAGTGGTTTTCAGACCAAAAAAAAAGATTCTCTTCTACTTAGACACAAAGCCTTAAGTAGTTCTACACAAATGTGACAGAAATGTACAATCAGCTGTGTGTTCAGTGAACAACACAAACAAAATAAAAAACACCAGTTCATTATAAGGAATTAATTTGGTTGAGAACTTCTATTTATTTGTCACTACTGATACATAAATACTAAGACAGGTTTGTATAATTACAACAAAAGACTTCCTGTACTCAGAGATGCTTCTATAAATGAATAGATGATTGTAACCATTTTTAGTATGTAGGCAAATATAATTACTACGTCTGATCTGGTGGTCTGTTTTCTTTCGGATACTAATAACACTCATATTAACACACATTTAAACCTCTGTGTTTGTTTTTTTAAATAAGTAAGTAAAGTTACTTAATGCTAAAGTTCAGCATTCAATGCTGTGAAATCCATTAAAATCCACATCTCAACCCACATATTTCACAAACCACAGTGAGCTGCATGGGTCTTGATGATTGCAACAGGTTATAAAACGATGGCCGTTTAATGAAAGTTTATCTCCTTAGCTTTCACTATGAGGGCATTATAAACCACAGAAGTTTCTTTGATTTTTTCCGCCTTCACCCTCCCAGATCAGTAGATTCCCACATCAACTAAAATCTGAGCAGTTTCTCAGGGGCAGTCTGAACCTCTTTGTCGTTTGTGGACTGACCCGTTTCTGGCTGCAGCCGAGGACCAGAAAGGTCTCGATGCTGTTTTCCTTCAGATACGCGTTCCTCTCCCCTCCAAAGCCTGGCTCCACCTCATAGTCGCCGTTTAGATACTGCAATGTGGCCTTGGTGATGTGAATGCGCCTGTTGGGGAAGAAAAGGTATCTGCTGTAATCCCTTCTTCCTTTATCTGTACCGATGGACATTTGTGCTTGAAAAATAATAAATAAAATGTCAATATAAAAATATAAATAATAATAAAGTTTTTAAAACTTTATTTAAATAAACAATCATGGATTTTTCTTTGTTGCTTTTCTTGTATTGCTGTCTTCTCACCCTGCTTTGCCTCCAGCCTCCATGTGATTGGCCAACGTGACATCGTTTGACCACACGTCAAACTGCCACTTCCTGAGTCCGAGCACGCCGCAGTGCACGCGGCCGCTGTGAATGCCAACGCGCATGTTAACATTGACCCCGGTGACCTCGCGCACCAACCTGCAGAAACAGCCACCCTCAGTTTGGGTCATGCAGCAAGCAGACCATAAACAGAGTAAACAAAATCCAAAAAAACACCAATGTGACTCACGATATGGCCTCGATCATGTCAACACCCATCTCCACACAGCAGTGGGCGTGGTCAGCTCGGGGTTCAGGCAGTCCGGACACGCAATAGTAACAATCACCCAAAATTTTTATACGGAGACAGTGGTTCTCCTGGTGACCAAAAAACAAGACATGCTCACTCATGGATATTTTACAAGGTAAAAATATTTTGAAAACTTTTTATTCAGGTTTGCTTACCGATGCCAGCTTGTCAAAACGGGCAAAGAGTTCATTGAGCGTCATGACGAGCTCTTGAGCTGTGCACTGTGATGCCAGACTGGTGAAACCTTCAATGTCTGCAAACAAAATACTAGACAGGTCGAAAAGAGAGAAAAAAACTGATTAAAGATTGGTCAAACAAGCTTATAGTATCATTTTTAACTCAAGCAGCCTTTAAAATCATGATCTATGACTGTCAGGGCTGCCGACTCTGGGAGAAAAGTGACATTTGGCCTTAAGGTCCTCCCTGTGCATGAACAGCGTGTGTGGAGGGAGGGTGTACACGAGGGACTGTGCACGCAGTATTTGCTTATTGCTGTAATTGAAAGTGTGCTGAAGCTCTCCATCTTTTGGGATTATCTTATATTGGCAGAGAGAAACGAAATATTCCCTGAACAGCGTTAATTAGCCGACACTCAGCCAAACCATTCCCTCCTCTGACTGGGATTCCTGGAATCTACATGTCTTCATGTCTGCACCAAAAGAGTCTCATTTTTCTTGAATTGCTTTAATAAAACTAACACTTCTTGACATATTTTTTTAACTTTCAAATGCAACATTTTTCACAGTGTAACAAGTTAAAATATTTCAAATATTTTAAAAATTCATCCAAAAAATAAATAAATAAATAAATAAAACATAAAGATGATTTAGATGCCAAAATCAGAGCCAATTTCTCAGAGCGACTCACCTAACATTGTCATGTTTCTGGATGTAGATCTTGTGAAACATCATGTCTTCCTTCTTAGCATTGATGTCAGCCTTCATTTCCATGGCAACGTGCCTTGGCAACACAGAAAGCAGCAGGCGTTCCTGGGAAACACACACAAAAAGAAAACAGATCAAAAACCATTCAAACTACGTAAGGAGTTGCGTTTCTACTCGTAAGTATGTGTGAAAACAATGTGTGTCTACAATGTATTTATTTTTTAATTTTCTTGTGAAAGAACAGCTCTGGTTAATATTTGTTTCTTGGATTGAATGGATTAAATCTGTGACCTTTTATCTCACCGTCATGCAAAACTGCATTATTTCTGCAAACAGGGACTTGTTCTGGTATTCGTTTTATCAAGCCGTTTCAGCAAGAAAATCTTGAAATATAACATTCATCAAACTTTGTAACCAGTAACCCTTAGATTTTTGAATCTTTTCTTATGTTTGCCTTATTGACAATATCATCTGACCACATTCAACAGTTATAGTTGACTTTTTACTAAAGGTTTTACTAATCTGCATTAATGATTAAAGTTTAATGCAACAAAAATTAACAAATTGACACATTTAACAACTAAATTCAACAAACCATGAAATTTGCTCATTTCTGACTTTTGATATATTTAATACTCTAATTTGAAGTTGAATTTTCGATGCCTAAAATAGGAAACTGAGGCATTCTTTATTAATTCCAAACATTTTTGGATTTTATTTTCAAAATAATTTACAGAATCATGTGAATTGTTTGACTGTAATTGTCATTCTTCTCTGTTCTTTGTCCATGGTCGGTGTGAAGTGTTTGGAAGATATCTTTGCTGTCACACACACAGACGTACACAAAAGCATCGGGGGACGGCAGCAGCATGTACTGTCCCTGTAGCCGTAGGCTGATGGGATAAACGCTGGGATGTGTATGCAGGAGGCTGGGATTCATGGCGCTTGTGAGAATGTTCCAGCAGTGAAAAAATGTTCCAACTCCTCCTTTTCTTCATTGTAATACCTCATGAGAGTGTCAAGCATCTGCATTATAAGGTTTAAAAGTGCTCCTGTTTAAGCATCGGTGTGAATGACTGTGGATTTTGGCAACTCTGAACAGAATTTCCCGTCATTTCCCTAAACAAAAACTCTGCCGTGAAATTTTCTGGAAAACTGACGGTTTCATTAGATATAAGCATAACTAGTTAGTATTTCTAATCTTTTTTATTTTTCAGATCGTCTTTTGATTGGCCTAAAACTTTTATTTTTGAGGGGAGGGAGCATGTGCCCCTACCTGCTGCTGATTCTCCCTTTGCAGATGAAGCCTGGCTTGGATGTATCCTCTCGTCTCCTGAAAGGCTTGTCTCTGGGAAACTTCAGCAGGGTAGTGGGTACAGATGCCAATGATGTTGGTGCACAGGAAGATCAGGACATTAGCACTCACCTACAGAGAGCACAAACAGGAAACACACATTCAACAAGACTGCACCACAAATCCTAAATTCACTGTAAACTATAACGTCCAACAACATTTTTAAAAATTTGTGAAAAAGTCTCCTCTTTGAATCTTTTCTGACACTTTTTCATTCTTTGCTTTGTGATGCCAGACATTTAAACTTAGCGAATCAGCAAAACTCATAAATCTTTATCTGAGGTGTAATAGAAGGCTTGTTGGAGCCTTTTCCGATTATCATCAGGCAAAAGCCGGGGCACACACGGAAAAAAACATCACTGTTAGGTCCAAAAAGTGAAACACAAGCAGAAAATGAGCAGTTCAGATATAGAATAAGGATCATTCTGTTTTGGAATTGTGCATGCATCGACAAACATCACATTTGTGACAGTCCAACGATAAGCATTCCTTTATACATTTTCTAAAAAATTAAAAAATAAATAAAATAAAGACAAATTAAATAAATAAAAAGAAAAAGTATGCTTTTTCTTTTTAAAATCCAACAAAGTGTAACCCATAAAATTAATTATCAAAAGTATAGAACATTCTGGTGTGTATTAAGATATTTGTTCCCGAAAATCACTGAAAAAACAAGTGACACCTGAGAATGGACAAAGCTTTTGTACTTGTTTATAAGGAGTACACCTGCCTTGATTGAATCGTTCCTTTTTGTTCAAAGGCATGACATACTGACGAGCATCAGCCTTCTCACATTTCAGCCTTTTTTATTTGCAAAAACCCAGAGGTGTAGTTCATGCAGACTGTGCGTCAGCTGCTGGTATTCTAGATTATGTTACCACTGTTATTTCTGCTACCTTTTTCTCATCAAACGCCCACTAAAAAAAATACAGATTTTTTTCATGTACCAATAATTGCAGCAGTTGATCAGCATGATCCTAACTCCTGGCTAGAATCAGAACACATCACTTCATTTTCTGATGTCTAACTGAAATTTAGAATAAGAATGACTTAAAAACAAACAATCGAGCTTAACGTTAAACATGTTTTTAAGGAGGAATCACGTGTAAGCAGAAGCATAAATGAATGCATGCGTATGTATCGTGGCTGCAATGAATTCTGGGAAGAGCAGTGTCACAGAAATGAAAATAGAAACAGATGGGTAATGAAGAAGGGAGTCTGAAAAAAAAAAAAAAAAGCAAACAAGGGGCGGGAAAAACACCAGACAACACAGATAACACTGACGAATGACAGTTGTTGAGGGTAAAAAGGAAATAAGTGGTCTAAAGAGGCAGGATGAGGAAGGAAAAGGACAATGTAAGGATGACAGCGGTAGGAAGAGTAGAAATGAGTGAGAGGGTGAAAGGGGGGCATGACAGATATGGGCCACAGTGACATTAGGCAGATGGCTCAGAGTGCTCAGCTCTGTTTACTTTACTCTCACTGTTCAAGCCAAAGCAGGCATAAGAGAAAAGCAAAACCTGCCGCGTGTTTGCATTTGGATGTTTGCGTGAAGGTACAGTAAAAACATTCAAACCAAGGTTTTTTTTTTTTATTTCCATGAGCTGCTGCTCCTGAAAGCTATAAGGATCGTGTAGGGATTCCCTCAACCTCAGTGTCTGACCAGACCCAAAGGCATGGCTTGCTTTTCTCTAGAGTTCACAGTCGGTTAGCAGAGTACACAGTAAGGTCCTGTGTTTACGCAACAGTCCTCCATCTTTTTCTAGGATCTCTGCCCGGCAGATCCCTGCCTGGCAGCTTTTACCTGCAGCCACACTTCCAGAGCGAGAACACCTGTTCACTGCATTCAGCAGCACTCACTGAGCCCAATTCATCACCGTTAGCTTCTCCTTTTACTAGTTTGGTCCATTTAAAATCTTAACTTTGATACATCATTTCCACAGAGGTGACAGAAAGATTCACTGCAATAAAAAACTCTTTTTGCTTTGTTTTTTTAAGATGTTCTTGTAGCATTTTTCTCATTATGGAGGACATATATATACTAATTTAAGATTAAAACTGCGTTTCTGCGTATTTCTTTATACAAATCATGTTGGATCAGTAACATATAAAGTATGAGAAAGCTCAGGTTTGTGACGCAGCAACTGCCACGGGCGGACCAAAGTCTCCCTGCTCCGCTGCAATTCTGATGCATTCACTTGCAGACATTAACGTCTTTATGTTCTTCGTCTGAGCTGCCATCTGGCTGAAAACTGTACAGGTTCTATATTACTCACCTTTTTTTGTTACAATAATGCTTGCCTGGGCTTGTGAGGTGCTATAAGCTAACGGAGAAAAGTGCAAAAAAAGGCATTATGGGAAACAACTTGGAACAATTTTACAAATGGTGTCAGCCTGTAGAAGGGAACTCGGCCATATCCCTGGACATCAAAATAGCATTATGTAAGAGCGGACAGGAAAAACAGGAGTAACACTCGTTCTGCAGTGTGAATTAAACTGCATTTCGTCACGAGAAACTTCCTGTCCACCGGTTTGATCAATAATGGATCAGCTTGACTCGAGATGCATTGCTGAATCAATAAAAAGCATTCCCCCATCATGACAACAAACCCTTCAATTACGAATTTTATACATTTCTGTCTTTTGGAAGCTGATTCACTTTTTTTCATCCGTTCTGATTGTTTTTAGACTCACCTAACTCCCTTGTGTTTTTTTTAAAGCATCCACTTTTAAGTTATCTAACGTTTGATTTATTACTTGATATAAAGATAGAACGGCTTCAGTGACGAATGACACACAAAGCATTATCTTTATGGGAACACAATCTTCACCGATCCTCTATCCAGGATTCAACAGCAGATTCTGTCTCCTGAAAACAGTTTCATTAGAGAAATATTCAGAAGAAGTATTATTTTCCAATAGTATTTTTATTATGAATTTTAACACAGCAGCAGTTGACTTTAGTAGGATCATTACCAATGAGTCTATGGACTTTTGAGATCATCAGGTCTGCCTTTGGTTAATGGAAAGGTTCTCTAAAGATAGAAGAGAGGAACCCACAAATGAGATGTTAAAAGGTCCACTGATGTTCTCCATGAGAATATGATCATCCATTATTGTGAAAATCAATAAGTTCACATCAATAATGGATCGCAGTTGTGATAGAAATCCTTTAAAGCATCGCTATTAGCTTGACGGAGCTTTAATTTCTCATTTTACTTAGTTTTCTTAACTGTAACTTTTACTGCCAAAACAAAACAGAATGAAAACTACAGCAATAAACTGAGGTCAAAAAAGCTCCAGGAAAACTTTTATATAACTTCCTTTTTATAACTTCAGGCTCCAGAAAAACCTTCAAATGGCGTAAATGGTAAATAGCGTTTACTTGTATAGTGCTTTACTACCTTCTTAGAAGATCCAAAGTGCTTTACAGTCACACACATTCACACACTGACGGCAACTCCGCTTCCAAACTCTGGTGCCAACCTATAACCACAAGGAGCAATGTGGGGTTCAGTGTCGACACATGGCAGGACCTGAACCTGCGACCCTCTGATCAGAGGTCAACTTCTCTACCTCTGCACCACAGCCGCAGAATGTAAACTTGGTTGACAAGCAGCACAGACAGGAAACAGAACTGTAAAGCTCAGTCAAAATGTGTGATTTCTCAAGCCCTTTTGAGCCCTTTTCAGGTGAACGCAGGACAAGTAGGAACTAAGATGGATCATTAACCGCCAGTCAGTTTTACAGATGATCACAGTTCCAACGGCTTTGTGCACGGCCTCAGTTCTTTCAGAACTCTAACTCGACTTGAAACAGTTTTAGCAGGCAGCAGGATTCCATGTTTTTTGTGAAAGAACAAGGCCCAAAACTGTCAAAAGAAGTGTTACTTTCTAAGAGGCGATAACGACAAACACCTTCTGTGCATATTGTTTGTTGCATTGTTTTTTTTAATTAACTTTTCTGTAGTATTATAAATACAAAAGGACAACATTTGTTTGCCAGCTTTTAACCACATTTCTTTAACTTTTTCCAAGACCCACCGCCCTCCTCTCAGTCTCAGGGAGGAACCCGTACCAGGAGGTTACAGGTCCTTTTCTGGTGTTGCATTCTAACACAAACACAGCAGTTATTTCTGAAGTCCAGTCTCTCCTCCAGCTGAAATGACAATCATTAAATTAAGAATTTCTTCAACTTGTTGAACTCTTTTATGAAATGATTTCCAACTCTACAAGCAAACAAACACAGTCATGCACTTAAGATGTTGCTGGGCCTTTTTAAGACCAGGTTACAAACGTCAGAAGACAATACATTATCTAGGCGTTACATACAATTGTATGTACTTTCAGAGGTGTCTAGTCTGCAAAAGTGAGGTGACCCACTTTTTCTCAAGGTTTTTTTTGTGGCTATGAAAAGGTATTTCTGAGAGGTGGCTTGGACAAAATGATCCTGAACATAAATCCCTTTTTTTTTATTTTTAAAACAATGTATATATGATACAATCTGGTGTAATTCTGATGTCTGTGCAGCTAATAGAGTTATAACTGCAAACTTTCTCCTTCTGAGACATAAAACTTCTTTTCATAAAATGAGACTGTATTGTGTAACACAGTGGAATTTAAGAAACAATGCCTTCTGAAAGAAAACAATGATTCTTCTTATTTATTTATTCTTCTTATTTATTGTATTCATCAGTGCTGGTTCAGCTATTCAGACCAGCTTTAAAGGCCTACACCTCGCTGTCTGCATTTAAACACACCTGCTAAACTGTTTTATCCAAACCGTTCAGAAACTCTTCAGAATTATTTTTTTTAAACTCTTGATTCCTGCAAGAACTGTGCTTTTCTGAGTCTTTACAGGTGTGCAAAAGCAAAACCATGTGCAAATAAAAATGCAGCTGCCATTTACTGTAGGAAAGTCTGGGAAACATTTTTTTTTAATTTTGTAGCTTGGATCTAGCTTTTTTTTTTTTTTTTTTTTTTACCAACACTCCCAGAATGTCAAAGCGATCCCTGTTTGAATGATTTGTTTACTTCTGGGCTTCCCGCCACTCGTAGCTCGTACTTCCTCTTACTATGTATTCATAGATTAGTTGCTTCAGGCAAAGAAACCAAACTAACTGTAACAATGACCCTGCATATTTTTGGCAGTTTGCATGATTTGGGTAACAAACCACTTCCACACTTTCCAAGCAGCTGTCTTTGGAGGAACTAAATTTTCATAAAAGTTGTTGCACCACTCATCTTTCATGTGGATGGAACAGAGAAATATACACTACCTATTGTAAATAATATTGAAAAATAATATTTTAATGTCAACAGTATTCATTTGTGCTGCACATGGCTTCAGGTCTTTATTGTTTCTAGCTTTAGGCTTTTAAACAGTCAACTACATGGTGCAGACATAAATATTTTATAAAAAGTTAAATAAAAGTTGAAAAATGTGCATTTATTTATTGTGGGTTTTTATATTGAAAAGCAGCATTTTAAACCATACTTAAAGCTTTCCAAGTTGTAATTTCTGCATTGAAAGAAAAGTAAGATCTTTTTCTTAAACTTCTTTTAAAGCGCTTCTTAAACCTCCTTAAACTATTTTTAAAAAAATATCCCAACTCCCTAGTACTATGTATTTTATAAAGAGTCAGCGACAGATTTTTAATATACAGTCACTGTCCAACACGTCACGGTAACTGTCTCTCTCTGGATCCAGATGTGGAGTCATGTCAAAGTCATGGAAATCGGTTTTTAATGCAGATAGAATCATTTTAGTGCAATAACTTTTGAGAAAAGTGTGTTGTCTGCAGCAGTGTTTGAATTCCTAAAGACCAGAGCGCCTAGAATCCAAAGATAAGAACAGAGCTGTTAACACTAGATACTAAGCGAAGGGCTTAGATGTCATAAAAATGTTATAGAGTTAATTATCTGCCTGGCAGCCTCTGAAGAAACAAGATTACTACCTTCTGTGGTGCACCAAACAAACTTTTCAGTCAAAATACAGTCCTTTTCCTACAGCTAGCTACTGATTTTCTGCCTTTTAAGAAGCAAACATCTAGAGACACGTTTCAAAACTTTGTATAGACTTACAGTAGTCTGAGACACATCACGCGTCTGTTGGAGTTACAAAAAAATAAACCAGAAGGCTATCCGATCTTTTTTATCAGGGCTCAAATTTAAATATATCAATAAAAAAATCACATGGAGCTAGCATAAACTTTATCTAAGAGGGAGATAAGCAGTAGCTGTCTAAAATTGTAAAGCACAAGATAACAAAAAGGGTCAGATCAGGGAGTCCATATTGTTTGGTAATAATAATCAAATCTTGGAAGAAGTTGTTTGTTATATTTCAAGCAGATAAAAGATTTTAGGATAGAAGGCAACAGGCTTAAGCTATAATGGTTCACACTGAGAGATGTTTAGAATTGTTCACTCAGTTTTACCTTAATAATGTAGACACATTGGAAAGTCATTTTTAAAGACTCACTCTGATTAAAATGTTATTTTTGGTGTTTTTAAAACATTTCCATGGTATTTTTCTGGTGATAGAGGATAAACATAAAGAAAATTAGGCTTAAAATTATGTTTCTGAGTATTTCTTCATTCAAATTGTTGTGAATCAGGAGCAAAGTAAAAAAATGACAATTAAAAAAGTGACCTAGAAAAAACAATGGATACAGACAGCTAGATCCATTTCTGTCTTCATTTTCCTCGTCTGAGCTGGCACAAAACTGTACAGCTGGACAGCTCCAATATTTCTCGCCATTTTTGCTGCACAAGTATTGCTAAGGTGAGGGTGTTAGAGCGGCTGAAAGCCAGCAGGAGAGCACATAAACAGAAGGATGATAGGAAGTTGGGGCAGGCTTACGCCGTCCCACCCACAACTCAGAGGTGGATTTCTATCAAACTATTGCCGCTCTGCAGAAACTATGTCCTAGAAAACAACACAAGTTTTTGATTGTGGCTAAAAACTGCACAATTAAATTATTATTTTAAAAAAAACTGGGAAAACTTTTACAATGGATCAAAAGATGATTGGAGCTGGACTTTTAGTATGGCTAAGTCTGAGAAATATTTGATTTGTTTAAAAATACACAAGATATGGGGATGACCAAAGTAACTACTTGCATGTATGACACAAGAGCAAACAGAGAAACTAGAAGTTTTTATGACTGCGTCTAATCAATCAGAGAACCAATGAGCAAATAAAGGAAGTAAATTAGAAAAAAAGTAGCTTCGAACCAGGTTTTCAATTGTCTAACCACAAACTAGGCTCATCAGTACAATTATTCTTAACCATGTAGACCTTTTTTAAACACAATTGGTGGGAAAGGCTTAACTAGCCTATCAAAAAAATAATTATCTTTCAAACTGAAAAAAAGCTTTGTAAAAATCACAATAGTAGATGCATAAAATGCAGTTTGGAATTAAAAACAAAGGTAATATTGGATGGTCAAGAGTTCAAATTCCCCACATTGCCCTTAACTGCAATAAATCCCTGCTCTGAATTTAAAAAAAATGGCACATACATATTGTGGGAGCTGCCAATCACAGTCTAGCATAAAAACGCTACAACTTTCCAACCTAGAGATGTGGATTCTCATGCAAGCAATTTCAACCCTTCTAAAGTAAAAGTAAAGCTAATGCGTCCATCTTGATAAATCCATCAGCAAAAATTAAAGTTAGAATCCTCAAGAGCCCAACCCGTCACTCCTTTCTCTGCGCTAAAACCTCTGACAGAATTCTACATGGACCATCAGTGAGTGTCCCAATAATGAGATTTAGGGTCCGCCTCTGTATCGCATCAGAATCACTCTTTATGTTAAAAACATGGCCTAACAGAAGGCCTCCCGATGGACACTGTCAGCTGCTTTTCCCAGATCCATAAAGCAAATATGGAATTGTTGATCAAACTGTCACAACTTTAGAAGGATTTGACCAACTCAGAATTATCGGCCATGTGTTTCCTGATCAGGACAGAACCCACTTTGTTTCAACTGAATCTGAGGTTCAGCTACTATGTTCTACTCTAGCATAAGCTCTCCTTTAGGAAGGCTGAGGATTAAACGTTTTTTTCTAGTCCGTACACACCTCCCTAATATTCTTTCAAAAGAACAAAGCTGCCACACAGGTTTTCCAAACCAGAGGCTCTTAAATCATAATTAAACTACTCTACAACGGAGTGAATGCTAAGAAAACAAAGGATATCTTCACGATTGTGGAAGGGATCAAAAATTCTACTCTTATTTATTATTACCGCGGTGGAATCCAAAAACTCAAAGAGTAGCTAAAGTGTAAACTGACCCCGCTGATAAGTAATCATTAGTAACCTTTAGACATTGTTTTGATAGTCATAAAACGCCAAAAAGTCCTGTCATCAAATCCATCCAGAACAGCTGACTCATAATCTGTAATTCTATGCAACTCCATCAACAGGTCAGCAGCACACATCAAAAAGCATAATAACAATGTAAAATAAAACAAAAAGAAGGGCAGTATTATAATTTAAAATTAAAGTTCTGCAAAATGGCTTCATGACCACAGATTGATGATCCTTAACTAAACCCGTCTAGGCTAACTTTTTTATTTTAATAGAGTATGTTTTACTGGGTTTTTATCTGCTTTAAGCATTTTGTTCTATTTAATATTGTTCTCTGGCTTTACCTTGTTTTAACATTGTGAAGCACTTTGAGTCAACCTCTGTAAAAAGTGCTGTAGAAATAAACATTTACTTAGTTACTTACTCAAAAATGTATTCAAAGTTTTCAAATAGTCTAACTGCATTACTTTTTTATAATCTATTTTAACCAGCAATATCATAATAATGTTTTGTATTCTAATAATGCTATAATATCAAATCTTTGTGGTATGTGATATATGAAAAGTGCTGTACAGCATAAAAAAAGATTGATTTAATAAGAATATTACATGTACAGTGTGCCAAATAAGACAGGCAAACTTATAGTGTTCACAATAGCTTAATATTTAAATTAAAAATATAAACAAAAAGACATTTCAACAGTTTTTAGACTGTAAAATCATTGCTTAATGGACTTTGATTCAACAGGAATGATGATTGGTTTCCTATCTACCGGTATGTGCCCTTTTAGTCAGTCATGCACTTTTCACCTGAGCCACTATCAAGAGCTCCATGGATGAACCCATAAGGACAGAAAATGGAAAAAATCATGTGACCTTTGTGACAGCAAAGCTGCTTCTCACTGGAAATCCTGATCACGTATGTAAGGACGCTTCTCGCAGATTTATTCTGCTGACGATCTCACCTCAGCAGAAAGCTTTTGTTCGGCTGCCGTTTGACCCTTTGTGAAAGACGGCGCCTGAACATTTACAAAACTTTTAGCTAAACGTGGACTTTCTACCCATGCCAGGTTAACAGACAAAAGTTCCCTGGAAAACCCCAATCTCCCAAAGTTTTTCAGGCTGCATGATGCCAACTGAGACTCTCCAGTTTTGAAAAGTTGTATTTATGGTTTTTAGTCTTTGAGCTTATATTGATAGTGCACTGGCTCACCTTTCCTGACACCAAATAGCTATTTTTCTCTGACACGTCATGTTTCATGCAGATTCTGGTCTTTTCATGTGTCTTTGACAACCATGTGGTTGTTAATGATGTTAATATTTAATAAATTTGCATTTCTGCTCAAGTTTAAGCAACAAATCTATTGTTTTTAATTGTTTAACTGCCCAGATATGTTTTTCTTTTTTATTACTCGTTTAGCAGGTGTAAGATGCCTTGCATTTTCATGGTGTATGCATGTATTGAAAGACCCACTCAGATGAAAATTGTGTTTTCTGTGTTTTTAACATGTTTTTGCAGCATTTTTTCTCATGATGGAGGACATATATAAAGAAAATTAAGATTAAAACTGGATTTCTGACTATTTCCTTGTTCAATTGTTGTGAATTAGGAGCAGACAAAAAACTGTTTGAAAAGCTTGCAGTTGTTACATAAAATCTACAGTCAGCAGGCTACAATCTCTCTTCTCTGCTCCATTCTGATCCATCCACATGCAGACAAATAGATCCATGCACATCTTTGTTTTATTGTCAGATTTTTTTAAATGTTGTATAAGAACAGCATAATCATAATCGCGAGTTTGTAAATTAGAAGTTCATCAAGAACTTTAGAATTCACGGAGATCCTTTCTAAAAGGAAAAAGATACTTGTCAGCTGAAGTGAACAGTCGAGAGAGCTGCACAAAGTACGAGAGGTTTCAACATGTGTCCCTAGAGGGAATGATTAGTGATGGGACACTGTATCTGAAACAGAGTCAGTGTGAAGTCTGTGCATCTGGAAATTCTTAAACATCTGCTGTAAAACGTCACCAACGTAGAGAACATAAAAGTGTAAAATTCGTACTTGATATTTAGCCTATTTCCTTGTTTTTTTTTTTTTTTTACTTGGGCGCCAATTTCTCCTGTATCATGTTCAGTCCCCTCAAAGACCCTTTGACACTTTGTTTGGCGCCAGGTAGCTGCTAGCTTTGTGTACTGGGTTTGAGCTTCATGTCTACACACAGCTCACACCGACCTTATCTGAAATGACCAGCAGCACGTCCACAGATAAATAGCAAACCCCGCCTGCTCGCTCCGTTGCCTCACCCCATCATGCTGTCTGTCTGGAGAAAAATGTCTTCTCCTTTTGGTGATTATGTGTCCCACCACAGAAGAACTTTCAAGCCAAAAAAATTAAAAATTAGAGTAAATAAAATTGTACAAAGGTGGTATCTATGTGATTTCCCTGGACAGCAGAGCACAAAGGCTTTGGAAATCGTTTTCCAGGAAGTTTCCAGAACAGTCTCATTCTGAGTTATTCTTAGTCTCTAAACACTGTCATCTTTGCCGCTGACATGAAACAGTGTCATTTAGACAAAGAATGAGCACCCTTCTGGTCCACATTTGTTTAAACGCAAATCAGAGCTTATTTCAAACTCCAAATGTCAAGCTTGTAATTACAAAGAAAGATGAGTTTCCACTGCTCTTTTGGAGCGCAACCATCTTATTTATCTTGCACAAGGACAATGAACATATATATCTATTTTTTCCCCTTAAATTTTTAGTAGGCTGCAAGATTTGATTTAAAACTGACCACACTGTGTATTGTGGTCCCACAGGCGGCTTCTGAACCGCTTCGAGGAATAATTCAAATTCAACTTTAGTTTATAGAGTACTTTTCAGAACACCTCGAAGTGCTTTGCATAAAATAAATAACAAATATAAAGGTAAAAATAGCACACAATGTACGAAACAAACAGGTACAAGCAGTGCATAAAATCAAATTAAAACAGGAAGAGATGTAAAAATCATTTTAAAACTAAGGGATAAAGATATTTTTTATTTTTTTATTTTAAAAATCTCTACAGTGGATGAAGGCCTCCCATCCTCCGGCAGGCCGTCCCACAGTGTTGGGATGAGGCTTCAACATGAGTTTCTGTTCTGACCTTGGGGCCAGCTGGTAGACCTGCACCTGAGGACCTGAGCACTCTGGACTGGTCATGCACTAAAAGGAGTTTTAAAGCTGTGTAGCAACACAACCTTCGACTAGTTAGGTGACCAAACAAAGTTAATAAGACTTCTCACGCCCCACTCCAATCATTTTTTATCTAAATTATCAGCATTCACAGTGGTTTATTATCTATAATTATGCCATTTTTAGCCAATTTTTTGTCGTTTTTAAGGCCGTAGTATCTGTAAAGCAGCAATAGTTTGTTAGAAATCCACCATTTGCTCAAACTGCTTTTTTTTTTAAAAAAAACAAAATTTCCTAAGGTTGAGAAAAGACTAGTAAAGTGTTCCTCCAGAGTTTCCAACTGCCCTCTTACAGCACTAATTCCTCAAAATTGGAAGTGTCACAAAAGCCAGCGTTCCTTAACTCCTTTCAGCCATCCATCCTCATTTTTTGGTCACAGGATTGCTGGAGCCTACCCAGCGACTTTCGGGCGAAGGCGGAGTACACCCAGGACAGATTGCCGGTCCATCACAGTACCCCTCATTCCTCAGTTGTGTTTCTGTAAACACAGTTTGGGACAAGCTGGGGGTCCTAACACTGAAGAATCACACACCACACATTTCTGTTGGCAAGCAGGCGGGTGTGACTTCTGCAGAGCGAGTGTGAACATCCAAGCTTTCCAGCACAACAGTTACACTTGTGTGTATTTGTTAAAATACCACCAAAATCAGCATTAAAAATTGCAAGCAAACTGGAAAAGAAAACCTTATTTTTTTTATCCAAAAATCCGGCACAGGGAGTCAGCAGCTGTGGTGGCTACGCAGTTGTGGTAGCATCAAGAGCTGATGACATCCTGTGTGTTTCTCCCTTTCAACTCCCCACCACCCCCTCTCATATGGTCTCATCACCACCAGGTTTAATTATAAACTCCCTCATTCGGACACCAGTTGGGAGCAAAACAAGAATTCCCATTTTCCCATCTTCCTAAAAACGGTTTGTTTTTCAGCTGCAAGTTTGACCTGGTTTTTCAAAGCCTTTTTTTCCCTTTATTTATTTATTTTTTTGCTATTGTTACTTCAGGCAGCAGTTACCAAACTGGGTCTTGACTGCTTGAGCTGTAGTTGTTTCCATGGCAACAGCTTGACCAACTAAACAGGAGTACTGACGGAGACACTTTGTTATGCTGTTTATTCCTCGCAAGCCTCTGAAATGATGCTGAAGTGATAACTCCTTACCCAGAGCTCTTATTGGTTTATAGGTTGGATGATTGCGTGTGATGCTGTGTGTGTGTGTACATTCATACATGTTTATAACTTAAAGGGTTAAAAAATATGATGAAAAAATATTGTTTAAATTCATTAGGGATCAAATATCTTAAGAGGGTTTGTGGGTTTTTGAATCTTAAAATATTCCATCTGTCAGCATCCTGGTTGTGCAACTGTACATGTGACAGGTATCCTCGTTAAGATGCTGCGGCCGAGTTAAAGACACAAATTATTTATCAAGGAGGCTGTGCGAGGAGTGCGTGGGGAGAATATCAGATTCTCGTCCTGGTGCCCCGCCTCACAGATTCTTCTTTCTGTCTTTCGTACCACGCTTTCTGTTCTGCTGCACCGAGCAGCAGCTCCTACTACTGATCATCACAAGATGACAACTCCTTCCAGACCAGAACCTCTCATCCTGACAGGAAGTACACAAGGTTGTTCAACAGCACAGAGAAGCTGTGGGATCGGCCAGTACAGGTAATTTGCTTTGACAGAAGTTTGTCTGTTCTCAGGAGAAAAATCAAGAAATTGCCTAAAACGCTTCGGATCAAGTCCACTCGCACACTTTTGCACATAAAAAAGACAATTTTATTTCAAATCAATCCCTCTTATCTTATTTCATGAATGCAATACACTTTTCAGGTCCCAATTCTCCCTGTTTGATAGGATCTTAAAGATCTATCAGGTTCCATTTTCTGAAATCACACAAAAATAAAGGCAATAGACTTGAAGATCTGGATGTCATTATTGACAACAACCCGCCTGTGTCAAGGGTGTGTGAAAGCACAAATAGGTGTGTGTTCAGAGAGAAAAGGGGGATGGAGTGAGCTGCCTGGTGTTCTGACGCAAGCTCTGATAAGACCGTCCTGTGTGACGCAACAGTTTGCAGAAACACCAAAGGGCCTGGGATTTTTAGGAGCCAGAGTTTGACCTCTCACAGCACTTGTGTCAACAACGTCCCATGCAACAATGTAAGCCATTGTCAGGGACCATAAAGCAAATATCTCAGCGGTGAAGAATGTGACCAAATCTAGAAAGAAAAAGTCTTTGGCGAGCTTATCAGCAGTGACCAGCGTGTGACTTTGAGTGCATAACATGAGCCCATGTCCAAAAGAACACTGGCGTGCACATGAAAATGGGCATTATCGAACGCGGGAAGGATGGTTCTTTGGGGCTGTAACTTCCCAAAGACTAACAAACAGCTGCAGTCCTGATGGAAATTTAACAGCAACCAGAAAATAAGGGATAAACCACAACAAAGCAGGACGGAGCCGCTGCGGGGAAGCATGCACACGCGCACGAACCGTACTGTTACGGCTAATTGATTTCAGCAAGCAATTACAAAACTTGGTAACATGCGGACACGAGGATTAGCAGCTGAGTGAAGCTGACGTCCAACAAGCCCACCGGTGGACGATGTTTTTCCAGTCTGTGCACATGCAAGCCGTTCCGAATTTTAGATGATGGAGTTTTTTGAAACTACATCTATAAAAAGCAGCATTTTAACAAATAGCAACCCCCCACCCCCACCCCCCCCACCCCCCCATCCCAAAAAAAAAAAACATTGTTTACAAAAGCTTATTGGTTTTAAGTTCCACAATATTTAAATTTAATGATGTCTGCACACACTCAAACAACAGAAAGAAAAAATTACAGAAAGTTCTCAAGAGAATAAACATACTTTAAAAAAAGGTATTAAGGTGCATTCACACCGTATGCGATTCGAGGGCCCAATTCACGTGTTCCACCCCTCCTTCGTCGCACAGAGAATTCGCTGCTCGCCACGTGGCCAAAATGTGTTCCCTAAGCTTGCCGTCTCAGCCGCGTGTGTGAGAAGCTAGCAGCTAATGTTTTTAGCCTGATTGCTACATGGAGCTAGCAGCTAATGTTTTTAGCCTAATTGCTACATGGAGCTAGCAGCTAATGTTTTTAGCCTGATTGCTACATGGAGCTAGCAGCTAATGTTTTTAGCCTGATTGTAACATGGAGCTAGCAGCTAATGTTTTTAGCCTGATTGTAACATGGAGCTAGCAGCTAATGGTTTTAGCCTGATTGTAACATGGAGCTAGCAGCTAATGTTTTTAGGCTGATTGTAACATGGAGCTAGCAGCTAATGTTTTTAGGCTGATTGTAACATGGAGCTAGCAGCTAATGTTTTTAGCCTGATTGCTACATGGAGCTAGCAGCTAATGTTTTTAGCCTGATTGCTACATGGAGCTAGCAGCTAATGTTTTTAGCCTGATTGCTACATGGAGCTAGCAGCTAATGTTTTTAGCCTGATTGTAACATGGAGCTAGCAGCTAATGTTTTTAGCCTGATTGTAACATGGAGCTAGCAGCTAATGTTTTTAGCCTGATTGTAACATGGAGCTAGCAGCTAATGTTTTTAGGCTGATTGTAACATGGAGCTAGCAGCTAATGTTTTTAGCCTGATTGCTACATGGAGCAGCGTCTGTTTATCTCATTACAATGCATGGGAGACACAGATGATGTTTAGAGATACGGTTTATTTATTTCGAAGAGCTCTACAAAAACATTGGTGATCACGTCTCCATGTTTGGGTTCATGAAAACATTTCGAGTCTCCCGGTAGCTCCAGTGAGTTTCTCTTCTGCTGCTGTGGCTGATTGACGGCCGGTTCTGCGGTGTTTCTGTCTCTCTCTGACTGAGTTCAAATGCTTACTGTCGCGTATTAAGACGAGAGGGCAAGAATAAAAACAAAAGTAAAATGAGGGGACTTTTTAATTTTTGTTGCAATGAAAATAAGAAAAACATCATAAAGTCCAGGAGGCCTGAGCAGACTGCTTTCCCATCCAGCAGCGGCCCTCTGTCTGGCCGCCAGCTCCTCTCCCGAGAGCCAGCATAGAGAGCGTGTCCACTAAAGATCCAAAGGTTCTGTGACAGACTCTCTAGAGTGTACCCGCCTTCGCCCAACAGTGACCGGGACAAGGATGGTCCACCATGTTGGATGTTTTCTCGCCGCTGCCACTGAAAACGTCACGTGTCCGAAGTTGAGTCCCTGATTGGTTGAGGAAATGGAGCCACCACAAGAGTTGAGATTTTTTTAATCTCTGGCCAGCGTGCCGGCCGCTAAATGCGCACCGCAGAACCTCATTTCAAGTCTAAACCATTGACTTTACATTGAAATTGGCCGCCTCTACTGTGCGAATCACATTCGGCGTGTAAACCCCTTTAGAATATCTGGTATTTTTCTAGATCTAAAATGTGTATAAATGAAGAATCAAAACATCATTTAATTCCATTCTGTTTCCATCTGTCATGTCGTTTTTCTATATTATAATAAAAAAATCACTTGATATTTTGCATTAAATATAGCGGCAAACATTCAACTTATACACTGCAAAATGCTGCATTCACTGACTGCTTGAACATATTTTGCTGTTGTTCTCCTATGATTAGGTTATCTTGAAAAAGGAAGAAATTTATTTAGGTAAAAATTCTGATTATTAGAATATTTTAGTTGCTCTATTTGAAATCATCTAAGATGACAAAATATTGATCAAACATACTATGTTCAAGCTGTTGTCAATAATGGAAATATATAACTTTAATGATGAGATCTTAATGAAACACACTTGGAAATAGAACTTGTCTTGTTTTTAAAAGCTCTAAAGACATTTTTTAAGAGATGCAGCTCTGTCTTGACTGCTTTGGGATTTTGAGGTTTCTCACAATCCTGGTGACCCTTCTTGTGAAAAAACTGTCCAGACTCCAAACAAGCTGTCCTCACACGTTCAGGGTTAAATTTCACATCTTCAACCGTCTCTGTCATTTCCGAGTAAGGAAGCCCTCATCCCCATTACCACGTACGGACTGCGAATGGGAAATAATAACATCAATTCTAAACTCAGTTGTGAAGGTGTTGGGAGTAAAAGTAAAGAAGCACTCAAACATATCTGTGGATTGATCTGTTCAAGGTTATCATCAAATAAACAACTAGATGCACAGGTCCACACCAGAGCTCATTTGTTTTCAGATATTCTAAGAAAATTGGTCACTTTTAGTGTGACCCAAACCAGCAAACTCTGGTCTGGCCAGAAACTGAGGTCTTGGTTTGTTGCAAGTGAACCCTGATGTGGTTATTGACTTAGTCACAACTGTCCTTAAGGGTTGATATGAGCTGTCTGCTAGGGAAAAATGGATAAACCTGTATGGGTCATGCTGGTGATTGGCACAAAATACCTGCTTGGTAATCCCATAGAGAGAAAACATTCACACACCTTTTTTCTACAGGCATGCTGTGGGAGACAGGTTGAAGCAAACACATACAAACAGGAAAGGGTAAATAAGAGTGAGATGCAGATGTGTTTAAAGTTTTTTTACCAATTAAAGTCCTGCAGACTGCACAAGGATCCCGTGAAGGTTGTTCATGTGATAAGTGCGTGCTCCTTGCATACTCCTTACTGAATTGCCAATTTTTCGCCCATATCTAGCCAATTTGGACAGTTGTGACTGATGCTATACTAACGACTATAGTGTGGCATAAGGGTACCACATGACAGCATCACCTGAACATCAGAAGTGCGTGCACCTTACATTATCCTTACAAATACTTCACAAAACACTTTCCACTTGCATGACAATTTTATGTTTCTGTTGTTTCTGTTGTTTTTATAGAATTGAAGCAACAGTGGTAGCTTTAGAACTATCACTAAGAAGGACATTAAATGTTGCATCTGCAGCTCCTTCGGTACACTAAATACTCTCTAGTCTCCATGCTGCAAATGGACCACACCAGGGTTCAATAGTTTGGTTGTACACACTTCACAGGAGCTTTAACACTTACCAATCTGCACAAATTATTCAGAGAAAATAAACGCCGTTATCCATCAAACAACCCAGTATGAAAGTGCAAATAAATAGTTAATAAATATCAAAGTACTGTAAGCATAAAAGGAAAAAAGAAAAGCCTACAGGCTATTCAGGAATAGTTTTTATGGGCGGCGCATACGCTTATTTTATTGAAGACAGTCAGGACTAGCCAGTTTTCTTCTTTGTGCTGTTTTGAACTTTCTGATCTGTGTTTGTTCTTTCTTTCTAAAATGTGGCGTCCAAATTTGGGCACGTCAAATTTTTCTAACACAAGTCAAACCTGTGGACAGCCTTTTTGTCCAAAACGACATGATTTCAAAATACAATTTTAATGCTTTTACACTCATCAAGACAAGAAAAAGTTAACTAGAGTTTTGACCATTTGGAGGTTTGAAACTCAAGAGAGCTGCAGGCGTTTCCAATCAGCTTTAGCATGGAAGCAAAGCAGAGCAAATGAAGCTGTGAAAAGTTTTCATCGCTCCCCAATGAGGAGGGAAAACCATCAACTCCAAAACTGTGACAGAGGGATTCCTCCTTTTAACACAAGAATCCTCCAACCCAATCAAGACGGACATAAACTCTGAGGGGTTAATGAGTTATTGGAGAAAGAGGAAACACTTGTGCACAATAGTGAAGCGGTGATTGATGGGGCTGTACTCCACACTGCTGGGATGCAGCTATCTTGTGGCGTTCATTCACGTAATGATGGCAAACAATGTTGGATCTGTGATGGATTATCCTCCTACTATATCACGCAGGATGTTGGAGAGCACACCGCAATTACTGAATTCCCATGGAGCCGCCATACAGTCCTTTAGCTCAGCAATTAATATATAATTAACAATTGCAGCGTTACGAGACGTGTTTGGTGAGAACAATTTTATATAACCGGGCCAAACACGTGAAAGGATATCTGAATGAATGCATACCTCTAACACATTCAAGTGACAATCAGTGATAATGAAGGCTGATATCCCCCCATTGTTTTGGTACAGTGGGTTTCCTAATACGTTTCGCAGTAACTCTTCCCCGAGGACATGACAGTTGCAAAAAATGGCTGAGACGGTACAGAAGACAGTCACCCTTCACCGCCTGGCCTCAACCCTGTCACCCCACCCTTGGAGAAAAGTACAAAGAGTCCCTTGTGCATGTGCACAGAGACCTGAGTGACACCGCTTTGTGTCATGCTTTTCTCCCACTGTCAGAGACTAGAACAGGCATGCTGCCGTCCAGCCAGAGCTCCTCATTCAGCCCACTGACCTTCAGCGAGCCCCCAGGTCCTTGGCATGACGCACAAGCAACACACTGTGCAGTCGGACCCACAAGCTACAAATACACCGCTTCAACATGGTGACTAATCACAGCAGAGCAATTTACACTGTAGTGTCGCCATCGCTGGTTCACACGCTACCCCCCAGCCCATCATAAATATCATGTTTCAGCTGCAGCTCCGTGTGCTTGAAAACACCTTTACCAGCAGCCATGTTTACACGTTTGTTTTTGCTTTCCAGGAAACTCGGTTAAGAAGTATGATTTCAATTTTTGATAACTTGATTTTATAGGAATGCTCAATAGAATCGGATTGAAGGGATGCATAAGTACATTTTTTCTAATTTTTGCCAAATTATGTAACCAACTCACTCTCTTTAAAAAGAAAAAAACAACAACGTATTCTCTTTTTGAATCAACAGTTGACGTTCAAGCGGTCAAACTGAAAAAAACATATTGGACTTAACTTAAATTCTCCCTTTTTTATAGGCAAGGCAATTCTATTTACAGCACATTTAACATACAAAGACATTTCAAAGTGCTTTACATAAAACATCCCAAGAAACAATCAAAACAAATATTACAGGCAATATCATATAATAATCTATTTGATTTAACATAAAAACACACACAATTCAAAATATTCATCTTATAACACTAATCAGTGATGAGATGATAGATCTTTCAGCTACAAAAGTCAATATTTCCTTTACGGTCTCCTTTAGACCAAACAAATCTAAAGCCGTGTTCACACCGCCCTCAGCAACGCGTGTTCAAGCAGCCATCCTCAATCAAAAGCTTACGTAAACAGCGTAAATCTGCGTTAAACGTTACTGCATTAACGCACAACTACGCACATTTTTACGAACATTTCCGAGCTCTACTTATAAAACGCCCAGCCACTGAACGTGGATTTAAAGTTAAACCAGGTCAAACTTTGACTCCACTTTGGCAATGACGTATAAACGGCATGTCTTTTAATTTACGGAAGTGCCAACTGTTTAAATAATTGATAATGGAGGAGAAATTATTAATTGCGGTTTGTGCCCAGCAAGAATTATGCCGCAATAAGTCTTTCTCTTCGGGGCGGCCGTGGTGCAGTGGGGAGTCGGCCTGTGACCAAAGGATTGCAAGTTTGATTCCCGCCTTGCCCACCCATGTGTCAAAGTGTCCTTGGGCAAGACACTGAACCCCACATTGCCTCTGATGGAAGGTTGGCGCCAGTGTTCGGCAGCGGGGCCACCATCAGTGTGTGAATATGTGTATGTGTGAGTGGATCTGTGACTGTAAAGCGCTCTGGGCCTTCAATGAAGGTAGAAAAGCGCTATATAAGTATTTACTATTTACTATTTACTATTTACCATTTCATATGTTGTAATAGAGCTGTGAAAGAAAAAGATTTGTGAGACTTGCACGGCTTGGACATTTTGCACCAAGCCTCTTCTGACTGTAGGTGGTAAGCACGCGCTAGTAAACAGTAGAAGAAGAAAAAGAAGAAAACGCGCCCTGCTTATCCAGTGTGTACATCATGGATTACACGGGCATTAAAGAGCCTGCTTTTAGCGGGTCACATGTTTCACAAGGAAACACTCCTCATGAGGTGGAAATAAGAACTATTTCTGATCATGATTATAAATGTTGATCATAACATCCAATATCTTTGCCTTAAATTTGACTTGAACTTTCCGTCCTAAATGCAGACAACAAAAACAAACAAAAAGTCATTCACTGGGCAGATGAATCTGTCCCTGTGGCGTGACGGGATGAGCAACTTCAGAAATCTACCCGTCTACAGCTGAGCAGAAAAAGTCATGCTTTTGTTTGATGACATCTTTAAGTGAATAATGAGTCCTTATGACAGATACTATAAGACAAAAATAGGGCAAAATGTCGATTGCAGTGAACCGATCAATCAGGAGGAATGTGGGGGTAGATTGTGGGCCATCAAAAATAAATAAAAAATATAGATTTGTATTGTCATCAGCCAATAATCATTCTCCCCGTGAAGTACGTCACTTGAATGTCAGCTATGAGGAACGGTCAACCGAACATCTTCTGATACATCCGTGAACATTCATGTTCCTGCTAAACTGAGCGCTAAGCTCCACTGCCAAATGAGTTTTTCTTCCTCCTAAACTCCATAAAAGTGGGAGCGTTCAGACTCCTAACCTGCTAATGTGTCATTTGTGGCTCGAGGTCAGTCACTCAAAAAAGAATATTGAACATAACGCAGACAGAATGTTTCTGCTGTCAGCACACCGCGCGCTTCAGCGTTGACAACATGACAATTACGAACAATTCAACAAGCTGCTGAAGGAAAAGTGACAGAGGAGCATATTTAATCTAAATTTACCAATTTAATACCCAATATTTGTCTGATTCACTTTCAAATCTGCTTTTCATAAGAAGTCCTATATATAAGTAGGTATATCTTTTGGAGCTTGTCGTTTCAAAATGTAGCTTGCATGCTGAAGAAATGTTGGCACCCCTGCTATAAGCCAAAAAAGGAAAATGTTTCAACACAAATTTGCCAGAAAAAAATTTTTTTTCCATCTAATAAATGCCTAAGTGTCAAAACACCCCTATAAATCTTTTTCTTGCATTTTTGGATGGTGTGCAGAAATGTCTTTTGCCTTTTTTGTTTGAATTTGAAAAAAAAAAACAAATCAAAATACATACAGCTTGCATTGTTACAGAGGTGTTAACAACTGTCAAAGCTTAGCAGTTTCAAACTTCAAAACTCCAGCCAGTCGTTCAGTTCAGCAGCATTTTCTCTCATTTAGGTTTGATTGAAAAAATGCCCGTTTTTTTCAAAAGATCTTGTGCATGTGTTACCCAGTCCTGCAAATATTTACCATAAGAAAGTGTGTCAATGTGCAGTGTTGTAAACGAAAAACAAATGAGACTGGCCTCCACCCACTTCAGATCAGATGACAGTGAAGGAACAAAAAGGGGTTCCAGCATCGAGCTTCTCTTACTTGTTTCCAGAGGAACTTGTCTTCCTGGTTGATCTGCCAGGTGGTGACCACGTGTATGATGGACAGCACAGCTCCGCTCAGCACCGCAGCCCTCATCCGCACAGGCAGCAGAGTGTAGATGATGTAGATAAAGAACACAGACCACCAGATTCCTTCGGAAGCGCTCCTGGGCGCCACCATGAGCACCCCAAAGACCTGTACTGACACCAGAACTCCAATGACCAGGTAACTGACCATCCACATGTAGTCCTGGTGGAAGCCGTTGCGGTTGCAAACTACCATGAGAGCCATGAAGAGCGCCATCGCCACCGAAAGGGCAGAAGAATAAGCCACGTGAGGGGCGGCGTGGACACAGTGGAAGGTCAACATGATGCCGCACACGATCACAAGCACCCCCATGAGCATAGTCAAGGAGCTCTGGTTGAGCCTAAAGAAATACCGCTGGTATAGGCGCTCCAGTTTGCGGGACTGGAACTTTTTGGACTGGAATACTCGCACCACCCTGAGCCAGCAGTCTGCAGCCGTCATCACCCCTCCCGCGCCGTTGGGACCCTCATCGCCCACGTCTCCACTTCCTCCGTTACAACCTCCTTTCCTTCCTTTCAATTCCCCGTCCTCAAAGCCCAGGTTGACAGATTTCAGCCCCACTCCTTCTCCTGGAGCCCCTCCCCTTTTGCCGTAGTGGTCCTCCTGCCATCCACAGCGGACACCGAAGTTGCCTCCACCTCCCATCGCCCCGGCCACCCCTCGATGGTGCGGATGGAGGGGGGCTCCGGAAGGGGGCTCCATAGCATCCGGGTCCCGCAGACAGCTCATGTAACGCGGGTTGCAGAGAGATGAGCCTCCCTTCCGTTTGGACTTCTTGCCATTGCGCTCCCCCCACGCAGTCTTGCGGTCATCCACTCTGGCAACTAGGAGACCACTGAACCAGGACATTCTGTGAAACAGAGAGAGGAGCAGACAGACACATCACACAGTTGGACCACAAACCATTTCCTCCGTGTCCACCTCTGGGAGCAATTTCCTCACCTGTCTGGGTTCTGGTACATGTCCCAGCCCTTTCCCTTCCACCCGGCTCACTCATTTATCCCCCTGGATGAAATATGGATGAAGAGCGGAGATGTTTGTAGAGCCCACACTGCTGGGCCACCGGGAAGGAGTGAGTGAGCGCAGGTCAAAGCACTAAAAATCCAGAGATCAGCCAAGGTGACAGAGCATCCCTCCTGCCAGGCCTATCTCCACGGCTTCTGCTGGGTCTGCAGGAAAAGTCGAGTACATGGTAAGTAGACAACTTAGGATTGAGTTTAATAAACATTGGAATTGTTTAAAGTGCCACTGCAATCCGAAGCGTTCCCAGTGGTCGTTTAAATATAATTATGCCATTTTAGCCAAAAAATAAGAACCCTGCGTCATTTTCTTGAACATTGGTTTCAGTTGTGGGCGGGACTGTTGGTGCGGAGCAATACTCCTCTCATTTCCCATCATCCCTTTATTTACTCCCTCTAGCTTACAACGCCAACCATACTTTATCTGTGTAACAAAAATACAGAGCAGTTTTAGAGCTAGCCATACAGTTTTGAGCCTGATGCCAGCTCAGACAGAGAAAACAAAGACGTACACGGAGCTAGTCATCTACAACTGGATGCATCGGAATGGAGCAGAGCAGGGAGATTGTGGCACACCTATGTCATACCTACAAACTTTTCCAATGGTATTTTTTTCATCTGCGCCTGATTCACAATGATTTGAATGCAATTTTCATCTAAGTCTTCTTTCTTTGTGTCCTCCATCGTGAAAAAAAATGCCACAAGAACACGATTAAAACACCATTTTCATTTAAACTGATTTACAGAATCATCTGATTTCCACAACCCAAAAAGTTTGGTGTTTGCAATCATGTGTCTCTGTGTGACCCTGAAACACTATTCAGCCCACAAATAAAAAACAAGAACAAATCCCCAGAACCCTGACCCTTTAAAGCTGCAAGAATGATGGCAGATCAGAATATATGCATCTCTTACTTTTGATCCACTCGTGTTTATAATATGGGAGCTGCATGGTGCTGCTCCCACGGACTAAAAACATGCTTCATAGGTTAATTGGTGACTTTAAACTGCCCCTGGTAGGTGTGACTCTGTATTTGTGATTGTGTGGTCCTGCAACAGGCTGGCAACCTGTAAAAAATGTACCCCCCCCCTTCACCCAACATCTGCAGAGACAGGCTCCAGCAACCCTGTGACCCCAAAAGGGATACAGCAGGTTAAGAAATGGATGGGCTTCTAATACTGGCTAAAAAGGTCTTTAACACTGAATTCTGTGGGTCAGCAGATACTTTTCTGACCCTGGCAGTCCCTGGATCATATAAATGTTAGACGACTTCGGCTCTAAGTGGCAGAGAAGGAAAGCAGGAGGCTGAAACCCAAAATAGCAACGTTTCTTTTTTTTCCCCCAAGACTTTGACTCTAACAGAGTAAAAAGAAAATCTCTTGAATAAACATTGAAGTGATTTGGAGTCAGCTGAGCTGAAGAGGCAGAGAGACTCCCTCTCTGTCTGCCTATCGTCCTAATCAGAGACAAAGGCTTAAAGTTTAGCATTTACTTGCAAATGGAGGGATTTAAACGCTGATTTTTATCATGTTAACATTTTCTTATGTGCTGACACGTGGGTTCGTTAGTTTGGGTCCTTGAGGAAGATCACTTTATACTTCTGCCTAACTGTGTAACCACAAGGGGGCCTATAAGCCTGGGTCTCCCTTTGCTGCCCCTAACCCGGATAAAGAGGGTTGTCAGAAAGGGCATGCAGCGTAACTGTAACCAGACTTCTGAAGGTGAACAACAGCATGTCAATGATGCTCACCAGGTATTTCTCCCTGTAAGTGACTTGTTTGGAAAATTCTATTTAGCGACTGTGTGTCTGTAAAATCCTCCAAACGTGATGAATCAAATATTTTGAGCGTGGATCAAAGCAGTGGGTGATCCTGTGATTTTTTTTTTTTTTTTTTTTTTTTTTTTTTGGTGATCCTGGTCGCTTTTGATTGTGAGGCGCTTGTCAATGAAATCATCCTTACAGGACTTTTATGGCGATATATGTAATAATACGATGGCTGTGTGGAGTCCTGATTGAATTATCGTCCATATGTGGTCCATGGCGACCAGCTGATCGCACCAGTTCACCCCAGGGGGAGGTGGGGAGGGTGGGGGGAAGCGCATCCCTTCACCTCTGCGGCGCAGCCGCTGGTGTTTTTAGCGCGAGAGTCACGCTGCGCAGCTGAGGCAAAAATAGCATTTCCTCGCTTTCTCTGGCACGCGCCTCTCTGTCCAAGCTCCCCACCACCACCACCTCCACCCCCCCCACCCCCTTCTCGTGGCGGGCTGACAAGATTCAAGGAAGGCTAACCCCCTCCCACTTCCTCAAACACCACCAACAACAACAAAAACATCCACCTCTTCCACACCCCCCCACCCACCCACCCACCCATGCCTCCTCATCCTCCCTCCTCCTCCCACCTCCACCTCCCCGGTTGCGTCCCTCGCTCGCCCGCACAAGGTCGACCAGCTCATAACCAACTGCCAACGTCGAGCTGCTGCCAGTCGCCTGGGTGTGTGTGAGATGGGGGGGGGGTCTCCGGTTTCGCCCGATAGAGCTTTGGGAAGCGGGGGGAGGGGGTGGACTTTGGCTGAACACAAGTGGCGTGCATGAAGTCATTTTGGCTCGAGGAGCGAGACCGCGCGCGTAAATCTCATTTCATTTGGATGCAGGATTTCATTTACGTAGGAAGAAAAGCGTACCCCCCCCCTTCCTTTTTATTATAATCTTTATTATTTTGACGCTGTTTCTGCCCCCCCCCCCCCCCCCCCCCCTTTATTTTTATTTTTTTTGCCATCATGTTCAGGTGATGTGTTTGCAGACGGGGCTTGCAGCGCACGCACGGGCAAGGCAGTGCGTGCGGACCCGCATTCAAGCAGCGTAGGCTCCTCGTTACATAACACCGTGGCCTGTGTGACAGCCATAGCTGGAATCGTATAGCCGCTTCGCCGCGTCCTGGGACGCGCCACTCGCCTCTGTCAAGCATCTGCTCCCGTTTGCCACAACGCACCTCCGCAGATGACTGCGATGACGCGCATTTTGAATGAAACTCATTTGGGTGTTTGTCTTTTTTTTTTTTTTCCTCCTGCACATTCCACAGCATCAGTCTGTGGATGGAGGATTAGCCCTGAACGAGGCCCGCAAAGAAAAAAAAAACACCAACAAGGTTAACATCCTGTTCACGAGAATAATAAAGACGCGTTTTATGAGCGCCAGAGATGTTAACACCCTTCTGGACTGGCAGCTGCGCCGAAGAACGCGCATGGATGTAGCTCATCCTTTAACACGCCACCTCCCCAGTCCACCCCGCACACGCATAGATATGTTGTTATTGGCCTCCAGTGGAAAAACATGCACTGACCATGTCTCCTTCTCCTTCCACCGACGCAAACGCGCAGGCCTCAGAGGATCTGTCGCCTGCGCTGTCATCCAGGGACGGTGTCTGAGGCGCCCCCGGCTCAGCGCCACTGCGTTTGTGTGTGTGATAGGAGTGCAAACACTACATGTATGGATGGGCCTGCAGTGTTCAGCAGGGGGGTTAAAAAAAAAGAAAAAGAAAGAAAAAGACAGGCTCACCGTGATCATCTTCTGTTTCTGTTCCCCGACAGGTTCGCAGAGGACGATCCGGATCGGCGCCGCTGTCGCTCGGAGCCTCCAGAGTAGAGGACCATTTGTGGACAAGCTGTGCAAGGATGGTCCGCTTGAAGTGGTCACCCTGTGCTGGATCTCCTCCTGTCGTCTTCTCGCTACACTCCCCTGCCTCTCCTCCCCCTGACCCTCTCGGCTTCAAGCGCTACTGTCAGTCAGCTGAGACACAAACGCGCTACATCCGGTTTTCCTTTTCAAGTTAAAAGTCTCACAAGCAACTCCAAACCTTTTTTGCAATAAATTCCAGATTATTTAAGAATCTTTTTGAATTTTGCTTGAAATATTTAATTTTAGAAGTGGTTTTTGACAAAAAAAAAATGTCCGTTTGAAAGCTTCCAACATTTAAGGGACATGCAGAGTGTTAAGTCCCATGAGTTGTCACACACTTAGGAATGTGAAATGTGTTCTCTCCATTTGACTTATCAAAGCAGTGAGCTACAGACTCAGCTCAGGAACCATTTAGTGGTTTAACCCCCCAATGCAACCTCTTTATGCTGAGTGTCAAGCAAGGAGGCATTGGGTCTTACTTTTAGAGCCTTTAGTATGACTCAGCCATGGATTTGATCTCACAACCTTCCAGTGTCAGGGCGGTCACTCAACCGCAAGGTCACTGAGCTGATTCAATGGCAGTATCAATTGTTGAGCCACTTAAAATTTATTAGAAACTCCTTAAAATGTAAATTATTTGTAAATGTAAATGTGCACATCTTTTCAGTGTAATTTAAAACGTCTTATTTTGAAAAGATCAGTAATTTTCTTATTGAAAATATGCAGATGTTTTGGTCAAGACTCAGCTTTTGTCTCACGTCACAGAAAGTGTCTTTAAAAAACTAAAGGGAACAAATACTTTTATAAAAGGAATTTAGACATTTCTTTCAAACGTGTGTAATGGTGAAGTATGGAATTAAATTAATGAAGCTTTTATAGATTTATTTGGAAAGTTGATTTAATTTAAAATTTGCTCACATCTGGTAACTATATCAGCTGTTATTTAATGTGGCGTCACCGGCCAGCTGCTGAGTTCCTCCCATGTTTTAATTTGAAACCAAAACGCCATGACTTCCGGTGTCATGTTCTGAAACTTTCGCTTACTTTGCGCAGCTCGGTTCAGCCCAGGCGCGCCGCTGCTCTCACCACCCTCTCACTAACTCGGCACTCCCTCTAGAGGAGAAGAAGCCCCTCCAGCTGTGATGTCCAGCACGCCTCCTATCAGAGGAGAAGAGAGGAAAACCATCCATAACATCAACCAAACTGTCAATGACCAGCTTTCTACAAGAGGAGTCAGAACAAACACATTAATGAATGGAAAAAGTTCATTTATTTAGATTTTTACTAAAGTTTAACAAAAGATTAAAGAAGAGCGATAGCACTTACGGTATGAATAAATAAAACTGGGCCAACTGCAGTATTTAAAGTTAAAATAAACACGACAAGCATTATAAATGTTTGCGTAACGATTAATCAACTTACCGGTAGTGGATCAATCGATTTGCATTCTCAAGATCCAACAAGTTTGATCGGTCTGAGGAAAGTTGTTGATCGAATCAACCCATGTCAGTATAAAATCGATTCAAAATATATCGTTTACATCAATATTAGAACATTTGAATTTGATAGAAGTATAAAAGGATTATTTTATTATAATTTAAAAACGACCATCACAGCGGACAACACGTGATGGCAGCATCACTCCAATGCGTGGAAACACTTTGAATTTTGCAGACATGTGACCATACAGTTTGCGTTAACATTCTAACAATCCTCAGTTTGATGATAATAAACCACTTTAGGAGACTAAAATGTGAATGGATTTGCCAGTAATTCTTGTTTAATTTTTTGTTTCTACACATATTTAATTTAAACTCGATTACCTTGCAAGGAATACAATAAATCTGGAAACCTTCACCAGCACTGTTCAGTGCTATGTATTTATCTCTGAGTCACACTGGTTGAGGATTTGGCTACAAATGTCCTGGATCAATTTTAGGTCTGTAAATGATGTAGTTAACGTAACTTTCTAATCTTGAGTGGGGTTTATCTTAAAAGGATGCCTTATTCATGCACTTGTTGAATTAGCATATGAAAAATTAAAGGTAGAAAAGTGTTGGGAGTTCAGGAGGAAGTTTGGTTCCAAAAGGGTGAGCTCAGAGACAACGTCGTGCAGATCGTTCCACTGTGTGGAAGCACAGTAATAGGAGAAACAGATCAGTCATCACTGGTTCTCTGTCCTGGTTAAATCAGCAAAAGCTGTTTGAATGACACCAAGAAACTTGTAAACAGTTCTTGCTAGAGCATCAGAAAAAAAAAAACAATTCAAGGGTTCAATCTTAGTTCTAAAACTAAGTTCAGAGAATGGCATGATGTGCTCTCATCTGAAACTGAGGTTGTAAGTCCTGAGAGGATTCAACTGGTTTTGTTCAGTTAAAAGCTAAGGAATCTTAAATGACAACTTTAGACTGAAAATTGGGTTTGTCACAGTTTTGCCCATATTTTTTTAATTAATAACAATTTAATAGAGAATGCAAACTTCTAAAAGTTCAAACTAAAGCTGGTTTACTCCTGTTCAAAAATCAGGCTGAAAATCAAAAACAGGTTAAAAATCAGATTAAAAACTGCATTTTTTTGTGGTTTTTTTTTACATCTTCTGGTAGCATTTTTCTCATGATGGAGGACATATGTAAAGAAAACTAAGCTTAAAATTGCATTTCTGCATGTTTCTTTATTCAAGTAATTGAAAATCAGGAGCAGACAAAAAAATGCAGCTGGAAAAAGCTTGTGTGTGTAATGTAGGTGCTACAATTATTTGCACATCTATTTCTAAATACGTGCTGCTAGTGTTGAACTTCTTTCTTGGTTCCACGGACCGAGGAAGCCCAGCTAGAATATGCAGCTCTCACTTTCTGCACAGTGACATAAAGCGAACAGTGAAGAGTTGTTAGGGAAGGAGCCCGTAAATGAAAAATTAATAAAAGATTTAGTTTCCAACTTTTTTTTTCATTATGGTAGATTTTACAAGTTGTTGCTTACTTAATTTTATTTGTATGTGTAACTTTGTAAAGTTTATTAACCATTCGTGCCATTGAACTTCATCAATCTCCCTCCTTCCTGTGCTTGGGTGACAAGCATTTACAAACTCAGTTATGTGGATTCTAGTAATCAGGCAAAATTAAAAATCACAGATAGAAGCTGTTAATTTAACAGCAATGTGTTACCTACCTGTAACACCAGAAAGCGCAGTTCTTGCAGTTTTTACAGATGAATCTTTAGAAACAAAAGATTTTTAAATATACCACAAGATCAATCATTTTCCAAGTTTTAATTCGAGCCATGTTTTGTAAAAATAGGTTAAGAAATGAGGGAGCTAGCCCGATTTCTGTGGTTGATGCCTGCCTTGATGCCTGCCTGTTCTCCACTGGAACAGCAGCATTCTGTTGATGTGACTTCATGCAAAGCAATGGCGCCTGCGTGCGCACGTCACTGTGTACAGCAGGAAAAAGGCAAAGGCCAATCCAGTAATATCTATCAATGCACGTTTTCAGTCTTCGTTTTCCTCGCTTGAGCTGGTTCTGGTCATACACGCTCCAAATGAACGGACACAGTCTTAATGTCTGATTCCAGCTTCCTGTGTTTTCCCGCCTCTTGATTCAAAGGTGAGTGACCACAAACCAAACTAAAGTACCCCATTTTCACAACCCCCTTTTCAATTTTTGGCATGTAGGTGTAGACTGGGTGCTGTTAGTACTCCTTATATAAACCTACAGCAAACGGGTCTGTAGCATTTGAGTTTGTCTTCTAAGCCATCAAAAGAGCACAGGTTGAAGAGGCTGACAGCTTCAGGTTTCTCAGCCTGCACTTGGACAAAAACTGAGCTTAACCAAAAACAGTTAAAAAACAATGAAAAGAAATGCTTACATGTCCCTGGACTGTGCTGCTGAAGGAGACCAGACCCAGCCGTCATCACCTCTGCCGGACTCTACACAGCTCCGGTTGAAGACATCCTCACCAGATGATGGTCGCTCCTCCTCCACAGCAGGGTTCGGATACGACTGAGAGGAAATCACTTTGAGAAGCGAGGGTTATAAGCACCAGATTCCCTTCCATGGACAGGATATATACACAACACATCCTCAGGGACAGGAACCATCCAGCCCATGCTCTATTAAATTTTAGGTAATCTGGGAAGAACCGGAGACAGTCCTGCCTAAAGAGCCCTCCCCGTCACAAAGCCAGCTTTCTGAACAGCTTCAGTGTCTCAAAACAAGTGATGCAATGACTATTTTTACTTTTCCTTTTGTTGTGCAAACTCTGGAATCATGGATGCATGAACTCCAGTGTCCCTGTACAACCCTCCGTTTGTATGAATGGCATCGATTCATTATCTTCCACCTATCTGGAAGCAAGACATGAAGCTAGAAATGCTCAGATCTCACTCTGCACAGAAACTTTCACCAGTTTTGGTGGACTGACAGACTCCCGTGGCTCCAGGCCTTTTCCTTTTCCTTGTGACACACACCAAGACTAACTATCAATGCATGGAGGCGTCCAGGAGGATTTTGACCTTAACTCTCAACATGAAGGAGCAGCCAGTCAACTGCCAGCTCCTCTGAGAAAGGGGAGAGAACTTCTATCTACTACTGAGGTTTGAAATAGTTAGTATTTCCATTCAAGTGGGGGGTTTAAACTGTACCAGATGTGGTTTGGGTTGTTATACTTTGGTTTTACCTCCAAGGCTCATGACGAATCATTTACATTATGGTGTAGACAAGACGGCTGATCTCCAAAGCAGGAGGACTGATCACATTCCTGTTGTCAAAAGCTAAGAAGAACTTGAACAAAGGTAGACACTGCCTTCAAGTTGACGGAATCAGGAAGGACGCGGCTCTGAAGTGTCAGACCTATGAAATGGCCCTGTGTGTGCTCTGCTGGACAAAAGCTGCTCTTTAGAACAACACAAACCATTTGTGGGGGATTCTATGATGAATACACATTGTTATAAAGAAAAAAATGAAACATTCTCGCATTTTGATGTTCAAAGCGGTTTACCAAATTGTGAGCATGCTTGTGATGTGTATTCAGCTTTAAAAAAATATGTTGGGAAGATCATAAGTGGTTTGTGTTTCCAAGTACACTCAAAAGGGGACAGAACCCACGCGTCACAGTCAATTGATGGCAATAGTAAGACTTTTGTTTTGGATCAGGGAGGCCATTGCTTTGGATCACATCCTTCCAGGTGTCACTGTCGTTCCAGAATTGAAATTTAGTGGTCAACTTATGCAAAACTGACTGTCTCTACCTGGTACAGCTCAGCCTCCAGGAGAAGCTGAGGCTCTTTCCAGCTCAGTGAAGTGACAATCTGGAGATCTTGATGGTTGAAGGCCATTTCCAGTCATCTAAATCGCTCACCAACTTTTCTCTTGTGGTACTCCCTGCAGATGATGGGCCTACACAGCAATGAATCCTAAAATCCGCAGTGGAAAATAACCAGTTGAAACTATTCTCCTCCCATGCATGCCAAATCCAACCCAGACAAGATCTCAGAGGCAAATTGACACTTATCTCCATCAAAATGAGTCAGATGAGGCAGTTTGGGCATCATGTCGGGATATCTCTTTGATTCCTGTCATTGTAGGTATTTGGGACATGCTCGTTCAAGAAAAAGCTTCAAAGCAGAACTGAGAGATGGAAGACAGATATCTCCCAGCTCTCTTAGAAAAAAATCCAAATATTTGCTAAGGTGAACTATTCAAATGTTGTTTTTAAAGTGTAAAAACTACATCTTTTAACTCAGAGATACAGTTTAAAATGAGATACTCTTTTTATAAAATACATTTAGAACTGGTTATCTTCAGCATCAGTGCTTGAAATAATTTCTCTATGAAAGCTCATGCTGTTATTATTTACCTGAACTGTTGTGGGGTCGGCTAGAGTCTTGATTGTGCTGTTCATATCTTATACAAGTACTGCCACCCACAAGTGTTGCACAACTACAAATCCCAGTCACTTTGCCCACTCCCACGATCTGGGGTTAATTCAGGAAGAAAAATTAGTTTAAATAAGACTTTACCATAACAGTGCTTGTCACTTATAATGAATGTTTTTCACAAAATGTGGTCTCCTCATTATGCTACAGTAAGTAGCATTTTTAATTCAAATTAAACCATGCATACGCTGCCACCCCATCAGGGCAGTAACCTGCGCCATACACTCACCTAACATGAAATGTATTAACACATATGTTAAGCTTTATTTCAATTTCCTTTCATTAATTTAATGTTATGTTTTTTTTGAGTTACCGGTGCTGGGAGGGACCATTGTGGCTGCTGCTGCCATCTGCTGCTGGAACCACCAAGTCAGGCCTGACACAACAAAGTATTGCAGTCAGCAGAGGCCTTATATGAGGCAGGCCGCTAATTGGACTGAACCATTGTCCGAGGGAGGAGAAATATTTTTTGTGTTGAATATTTATTTAATTTCAATTTCACTTGATCACTTGTTTCATTTTTTTCTATGTTCATTTACCATAGGATGGACACGTTAATTTTGTTTTTTCTTAGTCTTTTTCAGTTCCCCCCTGTGTGTCTTGATCAGCCACTACATATGTTCCCTTGTTTCCAATTAGTTAGGTCAGTTTATGTTTGTCTGTCTGTTCAGTTGTCCTCCTATTCAAAGCTTCCCTTATTTTTGTTTTTTTTAGCTCTTTTAAAGGGCCATTTTTGTTCATTTAGATATCTTTTAAAAATAAATGTAAATATTTTTCATACCGATTTTTGCTGTACTTGCCTTTTACTGCTCGGTCCACCTCAGGTGAATTATCACTCCAATCATGTGCTCTGCTCCAGCTATAACAGTCTATAATTTAAAATAAAACAATGCCATTTTTTTATCTCAATTTGAGACTTCTTCAATCTTTTTTGCTTAAATAAACTGGACTCAACTGGATTGTTTGAAGATGGACTCCAGTTTTAGAAGAAAACATATTCTGTCTAGGAGGATCGATGGTCATAAAGTTGTTAAAACTGAGGACCCAAATGCAGAAAACAATGCAAAAAAAAGTTTATTGAAACTTAATCAATTTTTAATACTGAAACAGAGCCTAAAAAAACAAAATGTGATACTATGAATTATTACTTTACCAAAAAAAAGACAAAGTGAAAAAGAAGCATAAGGGATAATTAGGAAAAAGGAAGCAGCTTTAATTGTTTGGTTTTTTGGTTTTTTTTGCCTGGTTTTTGTCAAACCTATATTATTGCTTTTCACTTTTATCAAAGTTCTTAGTGCAACAAAACTATATGTTTCCTGTTAAAAAAAGCAAAAAAATATATACGTTTTTTTTCCTGTTTTTAAAATTGTTTCTTTCTTTCTGTGCAATAAAGAAACAATGTATAGGTGTATATTTGTATAAACCCCTTTTGTTTAATATTCCTGGTAGAATGGTACCATTACTGCAGGAAAAACATTGATTTATTCTCATGCATTATCTAAACAATGTTTCTTGTGCTAAAACATCTCAAGTATATAGTTTATTAAGTGCTGCATGCTTATTGTGGTAGAACTCCAGCTTTACAATGTGAAGGCCCTGGTTCAGCTCCCAGCTGGGACCCTTCTTTGAGAAGTTCACATGTTCTCCCAGTGTATGCATGGGTTTGCTCTGGGCAATTAGGCTTCCCTCCACAGTCCAAAAACATGCCTCATAGGTTTTTTTATATCTCCAAAATTGACCTTGTGTGTGCATGTGTGGCCCTGCAACAGACTGGCAACCTGCTCAGGGTGTGCCCCACCCTCACCCAACACTGACCCCACAACCCCACAACCTCAAAAGGGATCCAGATGATGGATGGATAGTTTATTCTGTTGTTCTGCAGCAAACTATGGTAGAATGCAGATAGTTTTCATATCTTGTGGTTCATTTTGATGTCATTTGCAGTTTCAAGGCTGTCTAACCTTAATCTAGTACCATTACAACATTATTATTGTTTTTGTCCATTCACAACAGTTCTACATTGATGGAAATAGTTCCACGTTAAGCATGTTCACATAGAGATCAAGAGTTTTTTTAAGGATGGAGAACGTTTGTTACACCCTCTGAGCAAGATATCCCAAGCGATACAGTCAATGTCTTTTTCAAATCAACTAATTATTTGTGGACGTGAATTAAAAACTTTGAGGATTACACCAAAACTACAGAGCTGGTCCATTGTTCCACAGCTAGGAAACAACCCAGGTGACATTATCTTGTAACTGGAACATAACCTCCAATCTTTTTTGAGAGGAGAACCAAGTATCAATCAAAAGCTTTGGAACAGATTGTCCTCCTCAAGTGCCTTATCAAGTTTCTTTTTTTTAACTTGTCCTGTCCAGCAGCTGAGCGAACAGATCAGAGCTGAAGGCCTCTTGTGTTGGACAGGTTTTACTGTTACATTAGGGGGTTAGAAATCTTTTGACACACGAGGTGTTTATTTGTATAAACCCCTTTTGTTTTTTAACTAAACTTTATTTTTATTAATTATGTTTGTATGCATTCCTTGCATGACTGCAGGGAAAAAAAGAGGAGATAAGGAGAGAGTGGGATGTTAGAGATGGGGGGGAAAGGGCACCAAAGAAAGAGGTGAAAAAAAGGGGGTTAAAGAAGTTGGAGGATAATTAAAGATGCAGGAGGGGGTAGTATCACAAAGTAAAAGGTTGCTGGAGGTTTATCATCATTACTGTCAGGTGTAGATGTTAGTCAAACAGACCAGAAACACTCACATATTACAGACATAACTGCTGGCTTCAAAAATCTTCACAGACAAACATGTTAACATGTATACAAAACAAAAATAGCTCATACTCGCATACATATGCACTCAAACACTCACATGCAAAGCATGTATCATTCCATCATGCTACTTGTGCAAAGGTGAGCTGGCACCTGTTCTCAGGTGAGTGTTTGCGTTCTACTGTGGTGGATGATGGAACGTGATCATACCAAGGCGTCAGTGGTAGCCGGGGTCCCCCAGACACCTGCGAGGGATAACAGACTGTGAGGAAATCTGACAGCCAGACTACCCACGACAGCCACCGAGACCGCCAGCAGGACAGAGAGCAGGGGGGCACGGGAGAACGGAGATTGCATGCTCCAGCCCAGCCAGGACTCCCGCCGTACCAGGGAGCCCAGCAAAAGTTTCTTACTATCATCAACAAATTCAATTCTGGTCCAGCCTCCATAGGCTCTGGTTCTTTCTTCTTTAGAAGAAGATGTGTTGATGAGATAGAGACCACTCAAGAAGGAACAATGCACATATGAACACACCTCTGGCAGCTACCTCAACAATAGATGTGCAGGACTAAATAAACAAATGTGCAGGACTAAATAAACAAATGTGCAGGACTAAATAAACAAAGTTAACCAATGAAAACCCCAGAAATACATTAGAAAATATGTTATCTGGACCACTTGGTCAGTCAGTTGTGGGTTTATCCCACATCATTTTCTTTTCAAGAAAAATAGGTCTGGGTTCTTATTGGTTAAAATAAAGGATAATAACTATAGGCGAAAAGATGTTTTTTTACAAATTGCAGTTTCAGCGTTTAGTAAAGTATCCCCTCCATCCTGTTAAAAGTTCCACTTTCACTCACTGGCCTTTCAAGTTTTTTCACCCTTCTGAGAAAAAAAGATGAACGTTTCTCAGAAAGAAAGAAAAAACGACATTAAAAATGAACTTTTGTGTTTTTTTATATAATTATAAAGAAAATGTATCGAGTTTGGTGTCCATATGCTTGTTTAGATTACATTTCGGTCGACCGTGACACCCCCGGCAAACCCGCATACTTAGTACGGACCTGTACTGAGCTCGTGCGATGACGCCTAACGGTTAAAACAAACCCCCGTTTCTCCCCAGTCGCTCAACGTTTTCCCCACCAGAACGCGATTTTTCTTTTGATTTCGGAATCTATGATGACTTCTTTGACATATCTCTTCCTTTCCTATCGACCGTCTCCTCGCTCCGCCTGATGCTCTTGGTTCTTCTGGCTCCCTCCGGTAGCCCATGTCTGTGTGTGCATCCCGCCTCCCTGCGCTTTCGATAGATGGTGCAAGTCAAAATGTCCAAATCGCCCGTGGACCCGCTGTCTGCCGTGGAAACCGGTTCGCAGTCGCAGTATTTTCAGGTAAAATCTCGGTCCCTCCGTCCTCACCGCGGGGAAGCGCGCTGGAAAATGGCTCGCTTGTGTCTGAAAAAGCTACTTGTTGTTCCATTCGAGGCGTCGCGTCCTTTTTATTTTTTATTTTTGGCAAGACGATACTTTTCCCCGCTGTACTCCCACCTCACTGCGGATCGATCCTCGAGCCCATACATTCATCCACCATGTTTTACGTTCCGCTTTAATATAGATTCATTTGATTTATTATTTTTGGTCACAGATCAGGCCTAAATGTACATTATTTTTATTTTGAAAGAAGCTTTCCTGTAAGATTCAATGCGTTTTCCTGACACAGTGGAAACCACACAGCAGCATCTCGGTTTGCAGGTGTTTTTGTTGGTGTGAACGTGCAGGCTCGGTGCCACCTGTGGCCTAAATGCACGCTTATTTTAATTTCACGTACAAAACCAGCTTTTTATGTGTTATGCAGCCATGTAAAATCCCTTCAGGGATCTCTGGGATTTTTGCAGCTCCTGCATCTTCTGTGGGTATGACCAGATTATGAAACTTGGGCTGCAGAGCATCAAAAAGAAAAGAAAAAGAACTAGGACAAACACTAATCATGGAGTTTGTGGTGTTTTCAGATGATTCATTTTAGTTTTTGCATCACATCCAACATTTTTTCTGACAGTTTCTTTCATTTTAAATGACATTTTCTTAAAAAGAATACATGGAATTTATGTGCCATTTTCCATCCTTTAAATCACTATAATGTGTCATTTCTGACAACTTGCATTATTTTTCTATTTTCTATCTCTTTTATTGGCTTGTATGTATTGAAAATAATAAGAATGCACAGAAAAGAAAATTTGTGGCCGAAGCTAAATAATGGTTATCAAATATGGATGTTAAGGTTTTCATAGTGTCTTAAGTGTTGCATGAATAGATTTAAGACATTTATCTATTTTTTTGAATAAAAAATGTTTATATCATATCAAAACATTAAGTCAGACAGTAAATGTGCTAATAAAACAAGCAACAGAAAACATTTATCCAGGTACACAATATATCCATTACAGTTAGTCCGGTATTTTAAAGTTGACCCATTAAGCCAGAACGAACTGTACCATTTTTCGCCCCTCGTTGGTTGTAGGTTCATGGAAAAATGGAACGAACGGTTAGCGTAGAGGTACTGTTGAAACCCAATGATTGGCGCCAGGTCATTATGACAAAAGAAAGCAGCTTAATTCCTCATTGCCGCCCACAATCTTCCGTCAAACCACATTAAATGCAATACGAAGTACCAAAAGCCAAGTGGAAAAATGCGCTGCGGGACGACCTCCATTGTTGTTTCACTCCACATGCGCCGACTTGAAGTGGAAACGCTTACTTGAATTGCCTTAGTGGAAAAAAGGCTTTTCAGTTCATTAGCTTCCAAATATCTGAAACGGAAAAGTCTTATCGTTGTTTTACACAGACATTCATTCATTCATTCATTCATTTTCGGAACCGCTTTATCCCTTTCGGGGTCACGGGGCTGCCGGAGGCTAACCCGGCTACTCATGGACGAAGGCAGGGGACACCCCTGGACTGGTCGCCAGTCTGTCCCAGGGGCCGTTTTACACAGACACATTACCTTATTTGTAATTCAGTGTGCTTCGGCACTATTATTTTCATTTTCTCAAACTCGTCGGCCACAGGCAGAGTGCTGCTAGCTTTTCTTTTAGCTGTGGCAGACTCTCTCTTGTATTAGTTGTGCTGTACCAGGTGTTTGGCTTTTAAACGACACATTATAACAGTGGTGCTAAAGGTTTAGCAGATGTGACTCCCTCCTGATAAATCTGTGCCAGTTTCAATGCAAACTGCAGTTCTTCCGTCACTCTCTGTCACTTTGAAAGACGTCCACACTGCTGACATTTTGAAGAAGGTGCTTTAGATCATCGATGCACGTCGATTAACCAAACTTGCCACATGTCACTATTCGGCCTTATCTGAACTCACTCCCACGGAAGGTTGAATGGGAATTTTTTGCAATATTCATTCGAATGGCCCTAGTAGATACATTACTTTTGTGCACAAGAAGGACTTTGGCGCACAAAAGTAATGTATTTTCAATACACAGTCAATAAACCATCAAAGCATTAAGAAATCATCCATCTGATTTTTTTTTTTACTTCTAAACTCCTCCGTGTGTTTTTTTCCCACTCAGCTGCCCAGGAAACTGCCTAAACGCAAGAGCCGCTTCAAACGCTCCGATGGCAGCACTTCCTCCGACACCACCTCCAGCTTCATCAGACGGCAGGTAAATAGCCCTGATTGTGCATTCATTTATTCCATGTGTATTTCTGGCTGCCGCTGACGTTTAAATGCTGAACATCAAAAGACTATCAGTGACAGCAGTTGAAAATATCCTAAGGAAAATGTAGGTGAGCATGAACAAAGCTCTAGCTGTGCAAAAGCAAAGAAGTATCCAGGCCCGGCCTTGGGCTGCATGGTGCCCTAGGCAAAAATGGATTTTGTATCTAATATGGATGTAATATTTTTCAAGATTAGCTAGTTCATTTAGGCAGCCATGAGGATATTTCTTGTCGGGCATTTTTTATTTCTGTGTTCTAATAACTGACAGTTTCTGTTCCTTTTTGGTGCCTTCAGTCTTCTGTAGTTGCTTATATATTTATGGCCACCAGAGGGCAGCAAAAGGTTTGGGTTAAAAAAATCCCAACACAATCTTCTGCTTTTTAATTAATGTTTTCAGGAAGACTCATGTGGAGATTCAGTTTTATTTAAGGCGATATGTCTGGATGGAAAATAGCATAAAGGTGAACGCTGAAGCTCTCCTATGTCTGTCTTCTTAGTCAGTCGATTTGGTGATAGTTCCTTAAGAAGACGAGTTGTGATTGACCACACTGTTGCTGCTGAGGTTTTCAGTCTGATCTGAGGAGTTGGAGCTCCAGATGTGTGCAGTCGATGCAATGCAGAGATATGTCAAACTCGACGTGTTTGGTGCAGAAGTACTTCTAATTGAAACTTCGTGTTCTTAAGAATCGCTCTCAGACAGATATACAAATATATTAGCCCAATGTATTTGCCAACTACTGGTTGTGTTTCATGTCTCATATCACCATTCTTTTTATAAACATACACGGTACATATTGGGAATTTTAAAATGTTGTTTTAGATTTAGAAGCATTATCAGATTTTTTTTTAAGCATAAAGCCATTTAGGTTCAGCATTGGTCTTCAGGTTTTAATTGAAAGTCCAACTTTTATTTGAGCTGAGATATCACATCTGATTGTTTTGCAGTCAGTCAGAGCAAAACAGAAAATAACTGAATCCTATTGAACTTCACCAAAGAACAAACGTGAGCTCACGCACAGCCTCTACATTTGCAGCAGAGCTACTGTGGACAAATATGCACAGAATACATCTAATTGCACATCCCTGGTATTCCTTTTTTTTCATTTGCAGTTGTCAATAGTCGACGTGTTTAAATATATGACTTATATATTTTTGAATCTATATTTTGAACACGGCTTTTCTGATTTTTGCAATCCTTAAAAACGGGTTTCACTATACCACATGACACACAGTCCTGTTGGCCCCTAAGTTTTGTGGTTAAAAGTGAACCTCTCTCATGATGCATCACATACACTCAATCCGATAAAAATCATGTTTTTGGTGTTTTTAATGTGTTCTTGTGGCATTTTTCTGATGATGGAGGTTATTTATAAATAAAAAATTAAGCTTCCAAGTTCTAGGTTCCAAGCTCTAAGCAGCAAGGGGAAGAGGCGCGGGGTTACTCTGTGCAAACACGCCCTCAACTCAAAGGCAAATTTCTAATGAACTCCTGCTGGTCTCCATAAAATATGTCCTAGAACAAAAAACAGTTTTTTATTTTGTTTGCTAAAAACAGCATAATCATAATTAAAAGACTACTGAGAATGCTTTTACAATAGATCAAAATATGATTAGAGGGGGACTTTAAGCTTCTTTCTTCTGCTGACACAACTCCCATCCATGCAGCTTCCAAAAACACAAGTAAAAAGTAAAAAAATGAGAAAGAAAATATCTAAATGAATGAAATGTCAATAATTGAGCTTGTTAAGAGATCCAGTCTTCACTGAATATGCCCACATTCTGCAGCTGAAGCAGGAAGCCTGAAACTCTAGCATGCAGGGAAGCTGCCTGCTGTGGACAAGCAAGATGTCAGACACACACAGCTAGATGGCATTGTTGCCTTGTCTGAGGTCCACTTTGTTGTGTTGGTCTATTTTTAACTTCTAACTATTTATAACTGTGAGCTGTAATTCATTTAGATCCGGACTCAGCGTGTCACCTTGATTGGACCCGTGCCCAAAAAAGTCCTTAAAACACATTCAGTGAAATTCTAGTTCTTTTCCTAATTTGCTTGTGGTGTAAAACATTTTATTAGGAAACCTGTGCAAACATTTACTCTATTATACATGGGATAGAAGGAATGTTTTTGAATCAACATGCAATTCAGAAAAAATAATACATATTTAGAGGGGTTTTTTTCTGAATTTTAGTTTGTTGAAACCCTCTTTACTATTTGATTTGCATTGAAAGAGACACAAATGTTTTTAGTTTCCTGACATTTTCCATTAGCTAATAAGAAATATTAAAGTTGATATAATTTCATCAACGTTTCCTACTTTTGGAGTGTTTTTTATCATTTTGATGGCAGTCCGATTCCAAACCAAGCTGTTATTTGTGTAAGTTGGAAGCATCTTTTCAAACGCACAATATAAAAGTTCAACAAACAATATATGTACATTTATTAAAACATTCAAAATGTAAAGGTTGACTGTAAGCTATAAAGAAATGTTAAATATGAATGTAAAAGAAGATTCATATTTATATTTGTACAAGAAAATATTATTAATATTATTATAAGTAAATGTATTTTTAATATTTAATATAATCTGTTGTGTGTATGTTGTGTGTTAACCCAATTTGTAAAGCTAAATTAAACTTTTTAAACGATTTTGAATCTAATTCATGATGACAGTAAATATTAGGTGTAAATTTATGTATTAAAAAATATGCAGGTTTTAGACTGTGGACGTTAATTGAGTCTAAAATGGATGGCAATTCATATTATGCCAAAATGTTGTATCAGTTTTGTATGTTTTGTTTTTTTTTAAATATACTGCCTTGATTTCAAGTACCAGGATGTATGCAATAATCAGTATTTCACAACTACAACTTTGTTTCATTTTATTTAGCATTTTAGCGTTTAATGTGATTTTACTATTGTTTTAAGAGCATTATAATAAAAGGAAAAACATTAAACAATATCAATAATTAGTTAATGTTTGCAGTTTAATATTCAGATTTTTAAAAATCACCTCACAGTATTTTCTGTGTGCTTTTTGGTTGTAGTTAGATGTAAAAATAATAATAATAATTTCATAATTGTGAATTGCAAATAAAATATTTTCCTTAATACAAGAGAGTTGATACACAGCATCACTGCCATTTCTAAAACTTTTTTTTAATCACATTCTTTTGCTTTAAAGTGAGCCATTGAAGAAGAAAAAAGGCTGAGCCAGCATTTTCAGAGGGAACATTTGTTATCCTGATTGGTGGGGAAGGGGAAAAAACTGAAATTCTTTAGATTCCCAAAGATTAAACTATTCATTCTGCTCATTTCAAAGGCCTACGGCAGGCTGGAGAGGAGTGGGTTCATCGAGCATCATCTTTATTCAGTCATTACCTCTACACACCCCGCCCCCTCCTGCTCCCACTGGTGATGTGACAAAGTGTTTTATGCAGAGGGAGTTAAAATCACAATCAGAGCAGATCCCTTCTTGGCTGTGATAGGGGTGGGGTGACGATGGAGGAGCGGTGGAGTATGACTCATTTCTGCAGCAGGATACAGTATGGATCTGTGGTGTTCTATGTAGGACATGAGGCTGTGGAACGGGAGAAATGTTAAAGGGGGGGTGCATGATATAACAACAGTTTCCTCTGTGCTGGTGAATTGGACTTTTAGGGGTGAACAAATGAGAGCAATGTAAATTTGAAAAAAAAAAAGGTGTTGGGGGGGGGTGAGCGAGTGACGCAAATGCTGCTGTTGTGTTGTGATGAGATGAGGTTAGGGAAGAGTAGAGGAGAAGATGCTGCCGGTGCCTTCAGTGCAGGTTGTCCCTTTATTAAGGGACGGGACGGTGCTATCTGCATACAGCATGTAGTATAAAGACAGAGTTGGGGGAACAGCACCATCTCTTCATTAAATGAGTAAGTACAAAAAATCTTTTTTTTCTTTTGTCCCTCGTCTGCTTTTCTTTCACTCCAGTCTGCATCATTGCCATCACAACAAAGGTCTTTCCTCTTTTCTTTTTTCTTCTCTTTACCTTTACTTGATCTCCTTTTTCCCTTCATTCCTTCAGCTATTTTACTTTGGTTACCACAGCTTAAAAGCTCTTTGCTATGTTTTGCTAATTTGGTATGCAGTACTCTTGATTTTTACCATAATCAAAGAGCAATTTACCGAAATATTTAAATAAAATTTAAAGTTTGCTTAATTTTCACTTTTTTGTGGCTTGGAAGCTTTGTGTTTTAGGTGTTTCAGCATTTCCAATACTCATGTATTCATAGTAAGGCGGTAACAAATATCCAAATACTTGGATATCCGAGACCTGTTACAAAAAAATCGAGTACGTCTGAAGCAAGCAGTTCTGTCACAGTATAAACAGTGACCCCATCCACGAGACGAGAAACTGGAGGGGATGAAGGAGCAGGTTGAAGGGGAGAGGCTTCAACTTGCTGACACACCAAATGAATGTGTAGTGTGCGAGGAAGGTCCACTTTCACAGTCACAGGATTGATGATTTGAATGATGGGGTAGGGACCAATGTAGCGAGGGAGTGGCTTCTTGGTTCCTCCTTTCAAAGGGACGTCAGCAGATGAGAGATACACCTTGTCCCCCACCTTGTATTCTAGGGCAGATGACCTCCAACGATTAGCAACAGCACTGAGCCTTTCTTGGTTCTGCAGTAACTGGAGTCGGTACTTACTCCAGGTGCGCCGGCAGCGCCTCACGAAACCAGCAGGACCAGAAGAAGAGGCCAACTGTTCCTGGTGGAGAAACAGAAAAGATTGGTAACCATAGGCTACTTGGAAAGGTGAGTACTCGGATGAATTGATTAGGGTGTTGAATGAGTACTCAGCCCAGGAAAGCTGAGACGACCAGGTCTTGGTGTTCTAGAAACAAATGGCTCGAAACGTCGTCTCCAGATCCTGATTGTACAGCTCTACCTGGCCATTAGTTTTGGGATAGAAACCAGAGCTTAGACTGACTTTGATCCCTAAGACCTTGCAGAACTCCCTCCAAAAAGCAGCTACAAACTGTGGGCCACCATCTGAGTTCATGTTTTTGGGAAAACCATGTTGTCAAAACAGATGCTGGGAAACGAGCACAACTAGCACCTTGGCCAATGGTAACTTCTGCAGGGGTATGGCATGCACCAGTTTGGAGAATCTGTAAATCATGGTTAGAATAATGGTTTTACTTCTAGATTGGGGGAGTCCAGTTATAAAGTCTGTAGCTACATGGGACCAGGGTCTGGAAGGCACAGGTAGAGGGTGCAACAATCCGGCAGGTCGAGTTCAGGGTGTCTTGACGCTGGCACAAGCGGGCCATGCAGCAATGAAAAGTCCTTATGTCCAAGGACATAGTGGGCCACCAAAGATGTTTAGCCACGGGAAGACTGGTCCTGGTCACTCGGGGATGACAAGCAAGATGGGAGGAACGACCCCTATTCAAAACCAAGGGACGCTGGAAGAGGGGGACGAACAAATAACCGTCTGGACATCCTGCAGGAATAGAAAGGGCGGATCAGGAACTGAACCCTTCACTCTGCATTCCAGCGACCAACGGGTGGCTCCTAACACCAGATGAGGAGGGACAATAGTGGTGGCAGATGCAAAAGCCACAAACTCCTTCTGCTGGAACTGGCGAGACAAGACGTCAGGCTTGAGGTTCTTGCTCCCACAGTTGTAGGACAGAGTGAACGTAAAAAAGTGGCGAAAAAAAGAGCCCACTTCTCTTGGCGAGGGTTAAGATGTTTGGCAGTCCGGATATATTCTAGGTTCTTATGATCAGTCCAGACCAAGAATGGCTGCTCAGCTAATGATACCATTTTGCCAAAGTCAATTTTACTGCCAGCAGTTCTCTGTTCCCTATGTCGTAGTTACTCTTTGCAGGATTGAGCTTGCAGTAGAAATATGGGTAAGGATGGACATTGTTATCAGACGCTCTGTGACAAAACAGCCCGACTCCAGATTTAGACGCATCCACCTCCACAATGAACTGTTTAGAGGTGTCAGGCTGAACCAGAATTAAAGCTGCAGAGAAATGTCTTTTAAACTCAGTAAACGCCTTATTGGTCTTCTTATCCCAGGTAAAACGTACATTGGCTCAAGTTAGTCTATGGAGGGGTGCAACCACGTCACTGAAACCTCTAATAAAGCACCTGTGGAAATTGCCAATACCTAAGAAAGCGTCGAAGTTGTTTTTGGACTGAGGGAGCTGGCCACTTCAGAAATGCTTTTACCTTGGCTTTGTCCATCTTCCCTGCTCCTGGTGAAACCACATGCTTCTAAAACCGGGTTGCGTAGTGTGGAATTCACATTTCTCTGCTTTGCAGTATAACTGGTTCTCAAGGAGACGCTGGAGAACAGCTCTGACATGCTGCACATGGGTCTTGAGTTCTGGAGAAAAAATCAAAATGTCATCAAGGTACACAAAAACAAACTTATTATTCATGTCCTAGAGAACGTCATTAATTAAACACTGGAATACAGCAGGTGCATTGGTGAGGCTGAAAGGCATAACCAGGCACTCGCAATGGCTGCTAGGGGTGTTAAAGGCAGTCCTCCACGCATCCCCTCCCTAATGCGAACCAAATGGTTTGTGCTACTGAGATCCAGTTTTGTGAAGATCTGAGCTCCATGAACCAAGTCCAAGGCAGTCTGTAACAGAGACAACGGATAAGTGTTTCAAGCAGTGGTATTATTTAGGCCCCTGCAGTCAATGCAGGGCCATAAACCACTGTCACGCTTGCCCACAAAGAAAAAACCCGCCCTAGCAGGTGATGAAGAGGAATGAATGATCTTCCCAGCCTGTATACTCTCCTGTATGTACTCCTCCATGGCCTCCCAGTCAGGATGGGAGAAGGGGTAGTGTCCCCAGCAGGAGGTCTATGGCACAGTCCTAGGAACGATGAGGAGGCAGGGACTTGGCTCGAACCTTACTGAACACAGTCCCTATGTCATGATTCGCAGAGGGAACGTTACTAAGGTCTGGAGGGTCAGGTGGAGATTGAATTTTAACAGTAGAACATACAGCCCCAGCATTGAGACAATTCATTAAACAAAAGGGACTCCAGGACAACACTCGCCCAGATGCCCAGTCAATATGAGGTAAATGTCTGCCAAGCTATGGGAAACCAAGAATAACCTGGAGTTTTAAAGATTCAACTACATAAACCTCATGAGTTCAGTGTGGTTACCGGACACGATTACTTTGATCTCCATAGTACGAGCAGGGACTCTATTTGTGCCTGAACCGCTCAATGCATGAATCAGTAAGGCTGGAGTCTGGGACTCAACAGGGATCAAAGTTTATCCACCACAGCTTGTGAGATCAAATCACCATCAGAACCTGATCAGAACCTGCCTCATCGATCGATGCGAACAGCCAGGTTGGTTAACTCTACCAGCTCCTCCGGTACTTCCCTCACTACCAGCTCCCTCGCTGGAGAGGCCACTAAGAAATACATCCACCTGGCTCCATCCAGCCAGCGGGTGTTGGCTGCCAAAGTCCAGAATTCCTCAGCATAATCTGAAACGCTGCAGGCTCCTTGCTGAAGACAACAACCTGATGAGGCGTGGTGGGATCAAACGGCGTCTGGAGTTGGGTGGAAAAAACAAAACTAGGAGCACAGCTTGGCTCTGCGGTCCCACTCCGCCAAACCCCATCGCTTGGCCCAGCCAGTCATGAAACTTAGAGCAAGTGCCACCTCGCTGTGCTGGGGGAACTCTCTCGGGTGAAAGTCAAAGTGGAGTCGACTGACGGGATGAATGAAGAGAAGCAGATGGTACTGCAAGATCTTGTTACAGTTGTGAGAGCCTGTCATGAAGCTGCTGAATGCCAGACATTCAGTCACCTACATCACAGGCCAAGATGGACATCTCCTCGGTTGCTGGTAGTAGCGAGTCTCCAGATTGTGATCCTCCTGCTGGCTTAGACATGGTCTCAGCTTAATGTGACAGTTGGTTAACAAGGTAACCCAAAAGCAGGAAGAACTGGACACAGGTCCTTGAAGCTAGCCATGGATTTTAATAAGACATGTCCCAAGGAATGAATACAACAACCAGAGGGTACAAAGTCACGTGATGTAAACATATTAGGAATGAAGCCACCAGTGAGCCGCGGACAAATGTAAAGCATTGATAGTCGTGTTATCAAAGAGAAAATAACTAGTCCAGCTGTTTACTTGTTAGAACGTTTATTTTTACACCACTGGCAATACACGTTGCTTCTCACTGTTTTCCCAACAATCTATGTGTCTCATTGCGTGGCACGTGCCGCTGTGGTATCATCTTAAAAGCTAGCTTATAGTTCAACAATGAGACACAGCAACTCATTGAAATGTGGTTGGGTGAAAGCAGACTGGTTAAAGCAACTTTTAACGTGATACACATAGCCTCCCACTGTTTTCCCGACAATCTGTATGTCATAAACACGTATCATCCTATCTTCATAGCCGCCATCTCCTCAGTACTGCATACACTGCAACACCCTCTGAGTTAAAGCACACATGACGCGTCTTCTTGCCAGTACTCGTCTTGCAGCATTACTCCACCGTATCAAAGTAAAGTAAAAATTGTTGTTCCCAATTTTCAAAACTGGTAATCCAAATATTACATTTTGATAAGTTAACTATCCCAATGAAGACTTTAAAGTGTTGCTGCTATGACTTTCTCTTGTTGTTTTGACCCACCTCATACTACCTGGCCAATGATTGAAGAGATCTTTAGTCACATGGTCAAGTTTTGGCCCAAAACAGAAATCTTCCAAAGACTAGACTGGTCTGAATACAGACCAAAAGCAATCTAATCTGAAACAAATTAGTGGACTCGGCCAAACCAAATGATTTTGCCAGTCTGAATACACCCCTAGTTGACAATTTGAATATACTGTATACGCAATTAATATGTAATGAAAAATACTACAAAAATCTTGTAATCAATTATGTATCATCGTATGACTGTCTGCTAGCATGGCGGAGAAGCTGTACCATAATGTGTCTGTGAAATGCTCTTGTAAATGGTGGGAGTTTTTTTGGTGTTTCCACTAAAGATGAAAAAACTTGTCTATTGGAAACTATGTGGTCAGTTTGTACTGAAATACTGTTAGTTCTGTAGTTTTGTTCTAGTTGTTACAGTCATTTTTATTTATATGCTGTGTCCTTATTTAGGATCTTCTTGTCATCTTTGCACTGTAACTGTGGTCAGCAAAACTTTTGAGGATGGAAAAACTGTGGAGAGCTTTGTCAGGATGTGTTTTTATCTGTTATGTTTTGCTGAGTCTATTTGAAGTTTGTTGGTTTTTCCACTGTCTTACAGACATGAAAGTGTCACACTAATGAGAACCATTTAAATATAAACAGAAATGTTATACCAGTTGAAGATGAACGTGAAAACACAAACAAAGGGATTCAGTTTTCACACCATCATTATACAAATGATTAATCCTGTTTTTTGACGGCTCATCCAAAAAAAGACCCCCTTTGAAGTCCCACTCCAATCATATTTTGATCATTTTTGCTTAAAGAAAACGTTAAAAACACCAAAAATATGATGTATATTTGAGCGCATCTTTAAGGAGGTATGGTAATAAAACTTAACCCTTAATTAGTTTCTCATCAACATATGTGCTGATCTCCATTAAAGCTGCCTTAGCCTTCAGCTGCGCTTTCATGTTATCTCTATAAGACAAGGTATTAGCAATTTTCTTGGACAAATAAATGTATAAAAGGTTGTTAAAACATTGACAGACATTATTATGTTAAGTGCTTTTATTTGAGAAAGATCAGTAACGAGTTTAAGGATTAAAAATGGTGGACATCCAAATGAACTTACTTCAAAATTGACCCGTTCTGGGGTTTTTAGATTTTTAGTTTTTTAGATATAAGTTTAAGTCTATAGTCTGTCGTAAGCAAATTTTATGCAAATATGCAAATGTATCTTTATGCAAATATGGAAAGTCTGAAACACACCGACCCATCTATTTAAAAAAACAACAAAAAAGATGTTTTCAGTCAAAAACTAGATCTCAACTTAATTGAAATGTTGGGGTAAAATTTGTACTTAGGCAAGACTCTTCTTGCTACTGTCTATGTAGCCAGAAGGGGTTCGAAGCCTGGTTCTGCCTGTGCCAGTCCCTAGCCTGGAAGAAATACAGGGTTGTGTCAGGTAGGGCATCTTGAATGTGCGTCTGATGCCTGGTGTGAACAAAGGACTAGAGACCAGTGATTCTCCTAAAGACAGTACTGAGAGAGGGGCTTAAGGAAGTCTAAAAATGATCTCTACCAAGAGGTAACTGGTATCACAAACATAAAGTGTTGTTCATAAAGTTTATATATTAGCACCTTATCGTTAAATGCCAGAAAGGGTTATAATCTTTTGATGCTGGTTGTCCTCCATCATTCAAAAGCTTTATTAACATAAACCAACACATAGACCAAAACAAAGGATGCTCCGACAATGAACCCAGACAAGACACTTTCTTAAATAATTGGACCAAAAGAGAGAACTCCAGGCAGCTGTGACAATTTCCAAGAGAGCACAAGTGGGTAGGGCATATAGGAGAAGGCACAGCTGACAGAACTAAACAAATGAAAAACCCAGAAACCAAGACACCATCCATTAATTTATCCATCCATCCACCCAAATATAAATGTGCATTTAGCTCTTTAACAATAATAATTTCCCAGAGTACCAAGACATGAACTAAAAATCTTTTTATAAAAGGTCATCTTTATGTCCAAATTAATGGTAGAACAAGTAGATAAATCAATGTCAAATGAAATGCAAAAAAAATAATCAATTATCTGTAAAATCCTAATCAAGTATGATTGCACCACAGACAGTATGATGCTTTGTTTCTCTCAGGGTTTAACTAGCTGGATGACACACTTCTCCTTCAGTCTCTCTCTGAGGAGTTGGGGCTAACAGTGTTGCAGTAAAAAGAAAAATCACAGAAGCAAAGAAAAAGTTAGGTTTAACCTTCTGTTTTCTGTCTCAAAACAGATCTGTGAGCATACCGTATAGGCAAAGACCTGTGGTGTCAAATACTCTGACATAACGAAATGAAGCACCTTTCTACTGCACCCACCACCACATTTATTCTGTTTTCATGTCGTTTAGTCCTTATGACCATTCCCAATGCACACAGGAAAGCCACTGCAGTAAGAAAATTCACATTCATGTCTTTATCTGACTCCAGCGTTGTTCTTTTAATCAGCCAGGTATGCAATTCTCCGTCTGTCTGCATATGTCTGCATGATGGGACTATAGTTTTATTACTCCTTCGTTTCTCCTGAGTCCAAAGCCGTCATGCTGCATTTTTTTCCTGCTCTAATTTCATCTCCTGCTGAAGGAAGACTCTGTTCTTTCTTCCCGCCAACCATCCATCAGTTTCTCATAAACAGCGCTCTTGGTGTATCATGTCAGCTGTTCCCTCATCTGATCTTTTCCCCCCTTCTCCTCTTTCCGCCCGTTCCGCCTCTCCCCCCTCTCCGCCGGCGCTGGTGCAGTGTTGCCCTGCAGAGATTGTGAGAGCTAGAAATCAGATATATAGTTATCTAACGCCGATGCCACAGAGAAAAAAGTTTGCTTGAACCGGTGCCGTTGATAAGCGTTTTCCCGGTGTTGCGTGCACGAGTGGACGAGAGGAGGTTGTTGTTTGTGGTATTTAGGCCTTTCTTTGTGGGTTTGGTGCCTGAACTTGTGCTGATGATAATTGGTTCTCCAGAGGATCTGCTGGTGTATGCTTGCAAGATGGATGACCAGGACCAAGCTGTTGTACTATAGAGGAGAGGGAAAGCAAAAAAGTATTATGGCTGTGATAGTAGAGATTATGCTTTGTTTACAACATCTTGTGTAATTATCTGACCCTTTCCCATCACACGTTTTTTTTCTTTAGCACCAGATTCTTGCCATCTTTTTTTCTTGATGTTCTTATCTGACTTGGTTTGGTTAACGCTGCATCATTTTTTTCTCAGAGAAACCACACCATACTCCAGCTGCCTCCACGGATCCTTCGTGATGTTATCCTTTCTCTGTGGAAGTCAACAATATGTTTGCAGACTTTTTAAAAAAAAAATATTTTCATTAACTTACAACACATTACACACAGACTGCAGCAACAACAGTTAATTGTATTATAGATTTTCAATTTCCAGAGATCTTTTTTTTCTTTCTACTGACTAATCAAGTCATAACAAATTAGTTCTAGTGCCAGTAAATACTTCTCTGATTGCATTTGACCAGCACTACTCTACAAGAATCAGACATGTAGGGAAGTGGTGACAGGTCACACAGTGTTACTGCTTTGCTTTGTTTTTGACTCAACGTGCTAAGCGTCCCTCGGGTCGTGTCCCTAAACTGCTTACATTGAAAATGGATAACCAGCGTGTATTTTGCTAATGAGAAGATGTCCTTGGAGTAAAAACTGGGGGAAGAAAGGATGTATATACACTGCACTGTGGGGGACGCTGGAATGGATTGGGGCCAAGCAGGAGAGGAGGAAGCAGTTGGCTCCTTTGTGCTATATTTGGTTTGTCAGAAGATGGCTAGTGTGTGAGACTAACACATTGTTTGGAGGATCCGTGCAGGCTCCTGCATGACTGTGAGACACAAATTTGCATGCACACCTGCAGAATAAAAAAAAACACATGAAAGCTCACTGGGGTCTCAGTTTATTACAATGAAGTAATTATTCTTTCAGAGTGTGGTAATATAAGCTATCTTAGCAAGGGTATGAAAAACCATGACTGCTCTCTCTCTTCCTGCAGGGGTCGGCTGATTCGTATACCAGTAGACCATCGGATTCAGACCTGTCAGCCGAGGAGGACCGCGAGGCGTATCGGCGTGAAGCCGAACGCCAGGCACAACAACAGCTCGACAGAGCCAAGGTATTCCATGCAGTGACATGCAGTTTGATGAGATTCACCTGCCAAAACATGCAAGATACTCCACTCTTCCTGATGAATGCTCGTAAAAGCGTGGATGTAGGAGGACATGTGCACGGTCATTGTTAGCCTGGAGGTTTGAGCTTGAAGTCTGATGAAAAAGTACAGCAGGAAAAAATAATACAATTTCATTTTCTTTAATGGAAATACCTAAAAATGTTCAGATCAAACGCAGAATATATTTAGCAATTTTAAAAAATGTTATGTAGAAAACATTATACAAAAAGTAGTGTCTACATTTGTCATGAACAGGTCTAGCCTCTCTCATAGGGAAAGGGTTTCTGCTCTTTAGACAGATTATTTTTAGCTTTTAATGTGAAGTTTTCAAAATGGACTGAACAAGGGCTGATTTTTTTGCATAACCTGGTGGCTACTTAGAGAATTAACCCGGCTCCAGTTACTTTTGAAGGCTGCCTCAAGCAAGAAATTGAAGGTTCAGGTTGATTAAGATCTTAAACAGAGTGGCCAATTCAAATGACTGTCTGTGTAGTTACTCATTCTTATTCTAAAATTTGTTTTTTTTTATCCTAATCGTTCAGGGAGTAAAGATAGCTGCTGTTTCCTACTAGTTTTTTTAGGACACATCAATAATTATCCAATCTGCAACCAAACGCTGCTTTATGTGCTGTTTGTGTTGGGTTTCTTTAAGACTGAGTCTAACTATTTTGCCAGAAAAAATATTTTACAATAAGTGTGCCTGTGTTTCTTGCTACTTAGAAGAGTCTATAAAACTTATTTTTCTTTAAGAATGTTTTTTTTTATGTCGTTATCACAGTCCAAACCTGTAGCCTTTGCAGTAAAGACAAATGTGAGTTACTGTGGAGCGCTGGATGAGGACTGTCCTGTCCAAGGAGCTGCAGTCAACTTTGATGCCAAAGACTTCCTGCACATCAAAGAAGTGAGCTGTTAAAACAATTCTTCTTTACTGTACAATATTCTGTTGAAGAATGCGCCACACCTTGCTTTGTCTGGATTCTATAGAAGTACAACAATGACTGGTGGATCGGTCGGTTAGTGAAAGAGGGAGCAGACATCGCCTTCATCCCCAGCCCTCTGCGACTGGAAGCCATGAGACTTAAACAGGAGCAGAAACAAAGGTCAGAAAATACATTCTGGCATAAGAGGCTCCCTAAAGGATTCACACTCCCATTAGAAGGATGGTAATTCAGCGTGTCAATGCCATTGCAGGAAGACAGGAGGAAACTCTTCCAGTTTAGGCGACATGGTGACCGGTAGCTGGAGAACCACACCGCCATCTGCAGGTGAATGTAAGTATTGCAAACCTGCTTCCCTTCTACAAAAATACCACATTTCCTGCTGCCTTTTCTGCACTCATTTACTGTTATCTGTTTGTTTTCACAAGCAAAACAGAAACAAAAACAGGTAGGTTTAAACTTTTTAATCACAAAAGATATTTGTTACAGTAAAAGTTTGGCAGACAATGTAAATTATTTAAATATATACAGGGCCTGAGTTTCACTGCAGGATTGCGGGTATCACAAATAATAAAATTAATTCACACATGAGCTCCTATAGTCTGGGAACTTCCCTCATAAAATGTATCTGTAATAATCCCCAAGTTTGCATCGCAACAACAAAATCATAAACAAAGAGTAGGACTGAAATGATGAAGTTGTTCGGAGTAAGGTTAGCCCACTCGTATCTCGCACTGTTGTACAGCGCAGATGAGCTTGCTCCTGAGGCAGAGACAGAGAGAAGCTATTTTCACAACAGAAATGTATTTTGTGGTATGATGAAACTTGATTTATATGCCAACATGCAGTTCCGGTTGCAAATCCATTCATTTGCGGTTTTGAATGTTCAAGTCCCCTATCTTGAGCCCATGGTTTTGGTTAATGAAGCAGCGGGACATGAAGCAATTTTTAAAGAATTCCAGACAGAAATGAAGCATAAACCTGATGGACATACAGCAGCAACAGAAAGTTTAATAAAAGGGTTGCTTTGGAGACAGCGCTGTAGTTACACACTCGTGCTATCATGCTATGTATGCTTAACGCGCTGTTCTGTGTGCCTCCTATATGTAAGCATGGACCGATTAAGTCAGATTAAAGTCAGAATATATTTTCATGGAGCGGAATTAAAGGCATGGCGGATAAATACATGAAAATAAAATATAACATTCATTCAATAAATATGACATTCATAAAAAATTTATTTTAGAAATATAATAATAGACACAAATCAACTTTGTGTGAAACTTTGTTGTCTGTAGCAAAACAGAGTTGGTGTTAAGCTGACATCCCGTCATTTTGGATTATTTCTGATGCCAACTCAGCAAAGACAGAGGTCACGTGAGCAGGTTTTTTTACATAAGTAATTTCAACAAAGTTGTTACTGTGAAGAGAGAAGCACTGGATGAGACAGAACAGGAAAGGACAAACATGGATGAACACTGATAATGCAGCCTCAATGACCCATGGAGGAGGAGATCAATAGTGTCAGCATCAATTGTAACTACATTTGATGCTGACCATCTGAAGTAAGAATGGAATTTGAAACTCTAAAATGGTAGAATTTCTTCCTAGACAGCGTTCCATGTTGACAAGTGTTTTTCTCTGTTAACCCTGTGTTGTTAGGGTCAAACCAGGGAAAGAACATGGACTCACGAAACAACCACCTATTATTATGACAGTACAGAAGGGAGAATAATGCTCACAAGTAATAACCCCCTTAAGGTGTAGAAATCCCCCCTACGAGAAGCAAGGAAAGGAGGAATTCCCCCCCATTTAACAAAGTGAATTTCAGGCCCTGATATATATTTTATTGAACAAAAAAATTCAACAAAAATGAATATTTATCTTTGTATATACAAAAAACTAAGTGTATTGTAAAATTGTGCATCTTAAGTGTTTTCATTACTATTTATCTTGTGTACCAGAGGATTTATCTTCATTCATAATACTGCTGTTGAGGTTTTTTTAAATATATCAAAACAAGATCTATTGTTTAGTAAAATACCATAACTCCCTTCCTGTTTTATCAACTCTCTTGTCCCTTTGCTCTCCGCCGTTTCTGGCAGGAACATGTCCCTCCTTATGACGTGGTGCCCTCTATGAGGCCGGTGGTCCTCGTGGGGCCTTCGCTGAAGGGATACGAGGTTAGCTTCTCCATATGTCACCTCCAGCTGACAGCACAGCTGCTTCACTATGAGGGGTTCGCTCTATTCAAATCTGTTGGAAACATTAAGGAAAATACAAAAAAAAAAGTTTCAAATATAAATAAATTTTCTTTTTACACAGAATATCATTTTGGGCAGCAAAGAGCAAAAAGTTCTTCCAGACATAAAGCTCGTTCACTTTATATAAACTGGTAGTTACCAGATTGTTCCTAAAATCTGCAACCTTAATCTGAACATTTAATCTCCCAGGGTGTTTTTCACATTAAATGAGAGGCCTTTTATAGCCTATAGGCTGATAGGCATTGGCAATCATCTTTTGGTCAAATATTTCCTGCAGCTCTGCTAGTGTGCCTGTAGCTTCTCATTTAGGAAACCAAATGCAACCTTGCTTGAGAACACGGAGAGATAGTTTAATCCTCTTTCTTCAGTTTCAGATTAGCACTATTCTGGATTGGCCATTCCGCTAAATTCAGGACAAGCAAGCTACACATTTCAGCTTCAAACACAGGAAACAACTGAAGCCCGAAGATCTGTCCAAATATTGACTGCCAAAATAAAAGCATGACACATTTAGGCAGGATATATAACAGAACATGGAAATATAACTTAAAGGCAAAAATGAAAAAAATGTGATAGTATATACAGTAAACATTAAACCCAGACATCAACAGTGAGGAAGAAAAGCTAGTATTGGAAGGATGCTTGTTGTTTTTTCTTTAATCTTACACTCAGTAACTTCACAATTCCAGTAGGGGGCAGCAGCACGTGCAGAACATTTAACATCCAGTGAGACTTAAATCCAGAACTTTGCTCTATTGTCTGTGCGGGACATTTCTGGATTTTATCACATTTCTGCAGTGTCCAGTCAAATGTAAAGGCAAATAAAAATAACACTCTTGAAATTAAACAGAGAATACTTTGTTAAATCACAAAGGGCCCTTGACTAGGCAACGTTCATTCAGATGTTTTTCTTTTACATCTAGGTCACAGATATGATGCAGAAAGCTCTTTTTGATTTCCTGAAACACAGATTTGAAGGAAGGTCAGTAAAAAAAAAAGAATGGCGAGATACAAAAACAAAATGACTACACTTTGAATGTTTTCAATTCTGTGGGGGTTTTTTTCTTATTTTGCAGAATTTCAATCACCCACGTAACTGCCGACCTCTCCTTAGCAAAGAGGTCTGTCCTTAATAAAAGACCCATAATGGAGAGATCCAACACCCGCTCCAGCCTAGGTAACTGCTGTTATGTGAGCTCAACCAACAGAGGTTTTAATCGAATAAAACTGGACTTGATGTGAAAAAGTGTTGTTGTTTTTTTTTCCTAACAGCTGAGGTTCAGAGTGAGATCGAGAGGATATTTGAGCTCGCCAAAACGTTGCAGTTAGTGGTTCTGGATGCAGACACCATCAACCACCCAGCACAGCTCGCCAAAACTTCCCTCGCTCCTATCATCGTCTACGTTAAGGTTTCCTCACCAAAGGTAAGTGGCACTCTTGACCGCCAGCTTCACACCACTTTGTCCCGTCTGATCTTTCTTCTGCCTCAGGTGCTTCAGAGGCTGATCAAGTCCCGGGGCAAATCTCAGAGCAAACACCTGAATGTGCAGATGATGGCTTCTGACAAACTCTCTCAGTGTCCTCCTGTGAGTTAACATGTTCTGTAACGTGCATGTGTTCCTGTTCCGTCACAGCCTCAATGATAAATGTGGTCCAGATGTTCAGGGAGGGGACCGAGACCCTCTCTGTCAGCCACTAGCTCATGGAATTAATGTCTCCAGACGGAGGAAGCCGGGCTTTAGATGAAGGTCTGTGCTAAAGCAATGCTTTTTTTAAATGTTCCCCAAAAAGAAAAGTTCATGGTAAATCTGATCATCATTTAAACTATTTTAAAAGCGTTCCCAGTGGTCTTTTAAATATGAGTATGCCATTTTTAGCCTAAATTTTAAAAAGCCTGTGTTGTTTTCTGGGACATAGTTTCTGCAGAGCGGCAGTAGTTGATTAGAAATTCACAAGCCCGCCCCTACTTTTCGCCACCCATCTGTTTATACGCTGTCCTGCTACCTTACAGTCCCTCACACCCCTAACCTAGCATTACCAGTGCAACAAAAGTGGCAAGCAATGGTGGAGGTATCCAGCCGTACAGTTTTGATTCAGATCCCATATCAGACCAGGAAAATAGATGTACATGGATCTATTTGACTACAAGTGGATGCATCAGATTAGACCGGAGCAGGGAGCTTGTGACCCGCCAACCGTAGTTTCTACCCCTCAACTTCAAGTTTTTTTAAAGAGCTATTTTTTCTCTGCTCTTGATGCTCACCATGGTGAATAAAGAAATACTCAGAAATGCAATTTTAAGCTGAATTTACTTTATACATGTCCTGCATCATCAGAATAAACACAAACATATGATTTTCATCAGTGTGGCTCTTTAATTAGAATCCAGTGACAAAAATGTGTTTCTGTCAGATCTCTGGTCCTGTTTATATGTATGATGTTATTGCTTTTATACATTTTTTTATTATTTTTAATAAAATTCCCTCAAAAGCAACTTCTATCCTTAACCCCCTCAATTTGAAAAGGTGTCAGTTATAAAAGAAAACCCTCCCAACACAAAGATGTATGGACGTTTGCTATTATTTACCTGCAGGACATGTTTGATGTCATTTTGGATGAGAACCAGCTCGAAGATGCCTGTGAGCACTTGGCTGAATACCTGGAAGTCTACTGGCGAGCCACTCACCTCCCCGGCAACACCCCCCTGAATCCTTTACTGGAACAGAGTCTGATAACCCCGCCCACTGCCATGTCCAGCCTCCAGGTGAGCCCCATGTGTAGGCGGAAGCTTTTTGAAGACTCCAGACTGGGACTTTGGTTTTGAGTTTGTTTGTTGTCACTGTGTTGACCAGCTTTTCTCATCTCAGACTCACTCCTGCGTCTCGCTTTGCCTGCAGTTGTCTGTCTCCTCACTCATCCGTGCTTAACATTCTTGCAGTTTTCTGAAACACAGGAATTAATTGAATGACAGCTTACAAAGAGGGGTGAGTAGTAGGGTTTATAATATGTCTTTGCCCCCCACCCACCCTCAACACCTGCTGGTTTCTCTTTTTGGGTTGGTTTTGCATCTTGGCTCCTTTGTTTTTATTCTTCACCGTCTCGCCAGCATCATGGGAGGACTTTTCATAATCCGGAGATAATCTGTCTGATTACAATATAATCAAATGAAGATTACTATTCTTCTAGAGCTGAATCTTGTCAAGGAAGTTTAGTGAATGTTTCCTCTCTCACTGGATGATAAAGTGAAATTATTTGAATGCATGTGAACACAACAATCATCATCTCTCACATGTGTTGTAGTGGTTTAGTCATTCATGATGATTGTTGTTGTGAATGCAAATCAAACTTTAAAAGTCATGACCTCCCATAATGCTTGCTTTAAGCCTTAGTCACATCTGCCCTAACAGGTGGAACAGGGCTGTCTGCGGGCGGAAAATGTTGGCCCGCAAGAAATCTAAAGATCGTAGAGCACTCGGTGAGCCTGTAGAGCCAAAATGTTCTTGCACATTCTTTCTACGGGCGTGCTGTGAGCGACAAGTCGTAGTTAGGACTTAAATAAGAGTGAAGTAGGTGAGACGGAGGCGTATTGTACAGATGTTTCCTTTTTATCCTGCGAACGGCACAAAAAGGGGCGTTTGTACTGTTTAAGTGATAAGTACGAGCTCCTTGCGTGCGGTCTGACTTAATAATTCCGAAATGAAACAACCAGAGCATACTTTGTGTGTGCATCCTACAGGCACTTGCATATCACCTGCAAACCCTGTGTATGCACTGCACACATACGGGTCAACCCCACACACCCCCCATGTGACTAAGGCTTTATTCGTTTAGCAGTTTCTAAGCATTTTGACCAGAGTTGCCCAAATGTAATCCTCAGGATCTCCACCCTGCTTATTTTCAGCTCCCTTACCTGTTATTTAGTACCTGGAAACACTTCCAGGGAAGATATCTGCAGATGTGGCTGGAAAACAAGTCGAGTGGCAAATCTTAAGGATCTGAGTTTAGGCAGCTCTGTTTGTTATAACAGAGTTTCACATAAACAGCTTCAAATTGGAATATTATTTGCCTCTTAGATGTTCTACTTGTGGGAAACCTGACAGTTAGAGATAAAGATGGTGTTCTATTAGATTCTGTGTGACATGATGTCATTGCTTTACTTTTGTCAACCAAATTTAGAAGATGATTTGAAAAGTTTGGATATCAATACGTTAAAAAAGTAGAATGCAATATCAACAAAAGCCGTCCTTCATAATCTTGTCAACAATTTCATCCCATTGACTACATAAAAGTGCTGCTAGTTTTTCAGGTGTTATGTTTTTGTATTTTTCATGAGGGTGAGTTGAGAATCTTTATACTTGTTTGTTAGGAGCTAAAATCAGCTCAAAAAGTTAACATTTCATGTGATTTTTGACAGTGAGGTTTAATTAAATATAATTTTCAAAAAATATCATAGAAATCTTTACAAGAGTCGTATGTTCGGAGGGGGCAACATCAAATATGTTATTACTTAATCATTTTTGTTAAAAATAAATCTCTGTAAGAATTACTCAGAACAAAACAGAGTGTGAAGGGAGGAGGTTATGATCAGGGGTCATACCACAAAGAGGCTCACTGTCCAGCCTAAAATATGTAGATTGAAGCCACATATATGGATTTTGTTTAAAATGAATATACAGGAATTTCTCCTCTCACAGTGATCAGCCATCAGCTTTATGAATTCCTTTGGGGATTTTATTAGCAGCTGCCTCTAGAGGAGGTTGTATTTGCACTAAACCTTCTTTTTTGACTCCTTTTTATTTCTCTACAATGTCCTGGCGCCTCAAGAACAAAAACCAGGCACAGCCACACGAGACAGAGGCCTTGGAGGGTGACGAGGAGGAGGAGGCGTGCGAGGAGGTCCACTCCCCTTTGGAGCAGGACAGCCTCATGCCATCAGACGAGGCCAGCGACTCTCTGTCTCGCGGCTACAGGGGGAGCCCCTGCCACAGGGTGGCTGTGGAGGATGAGGAGGAGGAGGAAGAAGACGAAGAGGAAGACAAGTACACCTCCCCACGCCACGTTCGCACATACAGGGACATGTACCCGCCTCAGCGCGGTCACACGGGCAGCCCCAACAACGCCAACGGGCACGAGTCGCAGGACAGGCTGCTGCAGCGCGACGCTCAGCAGGGTCACAACCAGAGGAACAACCGCCAGCGGAGCCGCCCGTGGCCCCGAGACACCTACTGATGCAGGGGCCCCACCAGACTCCATCAAGCTCCCCCAAGCCCTTCGACTGCCACACATTCCCTAACAAAATATTGAAAGCAAAGTCCTCGTATAGAAGAACCACAAACAGGTTTATTATCCAGCATCTCAGTTATTAACCCTGAAGCTCGTTTTTAGTGAGTTCTAGTCATGTAGAACCAGGGGCCCCCCACCTCTACAACAGGAAGGTTTCAGGCTGCCAGCAAACTCAAACTTTAGTGTCTTTGCATAAGGTTTGTCAACGGTAGGATGTCTCTTATATTGGCCTTAAAACCTCTATCTTTACTATTGCATGGATAATTATTTTAAGACTTTTTTGCACATTGCGTCTGAACAGGAAGTGAATGATCTTTATGGACACAGTAAAGTAAGAATGTCCTGTGTTGAGTTCATTTATGGCTACTAGTAATGCATTCGATTCCAGTGTATATACTTAATGGGCACTTTTGTTCAATTGCTTCTCCATCTGTAGATGACGACTTGTTTGTTGCCCGTCGTGTTTCCACTGAATGATCAAGCACGTGCAGCCTCCGTAACAGCCGCTGTGCGAGTCCCTACCTTGGAGGGCTGCAAAAGAACGTCACCCACGGTGCATCACTCGCCTTTGCTGTTGCACAATCAGTCTCTGACGCCGCTAAAACTCTAAAAGCTGGGCACACAGAATGTAAACACGACCAATAAAGAGAATGTTTGGAGCATTACAAAGGGACTTTGCCAAAACGTTTGTTTACATCCTGTCATTTCACCTACGTCAAGCACACGCTGCAACGCCGCAGCTCCTCTTGGAATCAAGAATGTAAGCTCGCATGCCTTTTGCACCTCCCTCGCCACCTGAGTCTCTCATGCTCACACTCAATTTGATTGTAGCACGTTACTGATTGTAGCATCCACATTACCCCAACGCTGGTCACACCCTTTCTGTGTGCGACACCACATTCGTTTGACAGATGGTTTTTAAAAAGACGTGCAAGTCAACTCCACGTCAGGCTCCTGAAGGACTCGTAGCACCCGTGACATGATGTCATTCTGTTCCTGCATTATTTCTAGTCCTTGAGCCGATGACGAGTTTGACGTGAGGCTGACAAGTGGCTGAACCATCGCTGTCCGTTCACAGGGTCAGTTTTTATTGGGTTACTGCTTCCATGTCTCACAGGTATTTACCTAGTGTTCTGTATATTTTGAATAGAAAAAATTAGCATGGTTAAAGAAAAATCTATGCAAGTGTTGCATGAAATTCTTAGTTTGGTTTCTTTTTTTTTTTTTCTATTTTCCACTGTTAAGTATTTAAAAAATGCATTGATCCGACTCTCCTTGTTGTCTTGTAGGGATATTCTTGTCTTAGGGGCTACTCACTCCTCTCACCACTGATTACAAAAAAAAAAAAATACATTTATTCTCTTTTACCACTTAAGACAACAATATTTCCCACTGAATCACTTTCATAAGAACTTACTATAACCAGTCCCAAAATAAATCTCAGTTAACTTATTTCCCCAAATTAAAAAAAACCTGAATTATATTATTGTTGAACGCCCTGCATGTCTCGGTTCACTAGTTAGGTATTTTCCTTGTATTTTGGCAAAGAACGTTCTTCTGAACAGACCAACTCATAAGCAGTTGAAGCTTTTTCCAATTTATGAAGCACAATTTTTACAATGGTTATCGTTTAATTTCCTGTCTTATTCTGTATGCAATATGAAGTCTAACATTGAAAAAACTATTATCGCCTTAGACCATCTGGACTTCCTCTTTTGTGTGAGTAGAAAAAAAATTGCACTACTTAGTTTTGGGATGGTTGCATTGTAATGCAATAAGTGCACTAAATATAATCATATATCCAGTACACTACTGCAGCGTGCTAGCGTGACCAGACACGCCTCTTCCCTCTATTTATCAAAAGAGACAGAAAATGTGTAAAAAAAGTGAGACATTTCCTGCCTGATGCTGTATAGAATGCTTTGTATTTGAAAATAGTTTACAATGACAAGTGAATTAAACAAAATAAACATGACATTTTATGTACTTTTGTTTTGCGTCTTCTGTCTCTGGAATTCTGAGCAGCTCTAATGAATTTACAGCACAAAATAAGTTTGATTTCAGAATATCAAATATTTACTTTTTTTTCAGAATGTGGCAATTAGAGATAAGATCAAATGTTACTAAAAGACGAAAGTGTACACCTTCATTTTTAATGCTAAAATGTCCAGTGATCTGTATATAACCTTCAGGGATTCATTTTTATGCAACATGATCACTGAAAAAAATTGACTGTTCAGTTTGTAATTCAATCATGCAATTTGAAAATGCATTTTGCAATTTAGAATTTCATATGAAAAATACAATTAAATCTTACATTTAAAAAAAAAAGAAAGACAGGCGGGACTTAGCACATTTAGACAGACGGGCCCCTTCCTGAGGACTCTGACAGGTTCCAATCTCACTTTGAATTCTGGACCAGAAAAAGCATAATCTCCTGTAAATAAAATGCATTACATGTGGGGGCTGAGGGGAAGCTGTGAAGCAATTTCCTTTTGAATCAATTTAGAAAAGTCATTCTATTATTGAATTGTAGGTTGCAAAATGTATTTTCAAAATAAATTCAACATTAAATTGCAATTAACAAAATGCATTTTCATATTTAACTGTGGTTCCAAAAACCCACATAACTGAAAATCCATGTGACTTTGCTATTTTATTTGTAACATTTTAATTGTATTTTTACATTTTGCATTTTAAAATGCAAGTCAAACTGTCAATTCGAAATTGAATATTCATTAAAATGATGAGGGAAAAGACTTGAATAGTTTATAGACTTAGAATAAAAATCTTCCTCTTCCTCAGTGGATCTGGCTCCACTCCCCGATGAGGACAGGCTGTGGCGCACGCTCTGCAAGCGCCAAGCGTCAGGGACCACACACATCTGCCTCCGACCGTCTCCACCTCCTCAAGCAGCGCTTCACTATGTAAAATTAAAAAACTCCTTTGCTCTGTGTGTGTAGCCACATCCTCCCACTCAGGTGTCTCTCATCCACCTGCTGACTACATGTTAGCCTTTCTTAGCATCAAAAAAAAAACCTTTAACCTTTTTAATTTAAATTATACTTTAATAATAAATATGCAAACAGCAAAACATAATGTTCATTAGATACTTTTAATGTTATTTAAATCATATTATTCATTTTCATTTGGTGAGATAAAAAAAAGCATGGAACAGGTGTGAGTCATGAGCAGTGATTCATTTTACTTTTAACTGCTGATAAGATGCTATCATATGGTCTTATGGGAGTTACTGGTACATTTTTTTGTTATAACTTGTGCTTCTTCATCTCCATTAAAACAGATGTTTCCATTTGGAGTAAAAACCACATTGTTTCTGCATCCATACACATTGTTGATGGACTTTTATTTTAAGAGCCAGTGGATTTCATTGAAATCTGCTGTAGTTACATAATAAAAATATTTTTTTATAAAGTCCAGAGTTTCTTTTCAGACAAAATAATCAGATGTTGGTCTATTAACCATTCACAAACAAGTTTTGGGGAAAGAAATTTATTTAAAAAACAGCACTTAATTTTTGTCTCCATAACATCAAACTGCTTTTTCACATTTATTATGATACAATGTGGATCAGAGTCCTGCTCACTGATGAGACTAAAACAAAGTGAAAAAAAAAAACTGGTAAATAACTAACCTGATCCCAAAATCCTGAATGGAAAATGGGACGACATGACCCAGGAATCTGCAGTGTGTTTTTCTTTCTTTTTTTTAATAAAGTTTGACCAAAAAAATTCAAATAATCAAGCAAAGATGGTTTCCTCGCGTCTTTTCTTGGTCAGGATAGTTCCAGGTTTGTGCTGAGCGTCTGGGTGGTTGGCCAGCTCCGGGGGGCAGGTGGAGACGGGACTCTCCAGGATGGCCTGCTTCAAGTCATAGAAGACGGCAGAGTCCTCTTTGGTGAGGAAAGTCATGGCCACGCCACTCTTACCAGCACGACCGGTACGACCAATACGATGGATATAATCTGGAAAAGGAAGGAGAACAGTGAGTAATCCTTGAAAAAAATGAATACTAATATAAGGAAAAAACATTTACCTTCAATGTTCTTTGCCATGTCGTAGTTGATGACCATGGACACATCCTGAATGTCGATACCTCGACCAGCAACATCCGTGGCCACCAAGATATCTTTGGCTCCAGCCTTAAGGTTGGAGAGCGCAAACTCTCTCTGCTCCTGACCTTTGCCACCGTGCAACGTGCAAGCATTGTACTGAGAAGATAAAGATGGTCATGATGTATCCGCCCAAAAATGATTCCAAAGTCTAAGAACTCCAAGAATGCTTGGATGCAACTAGGCTTCAAAACTAGCATTTTTACCAACGTCACAGATTTCCTGAGAAATTATGTAGTTTTTGTATTGAAGGAATTCAGACAAAACCTAGAAGTCATCCAGTGACCGATGCTGTTCTGAGTGCGGTCCCTTACCCCCATCTTCTCCAGAGACTTGGCCAACACATCGCAACCCTTCTTCTGGTTGACGAAGATGATGATGGGAGGCTCGAAACCAGTGGCCAAAACTTCCAGCAGCTTCTTCCTGTACCGACGGGACACAAAAACGCTCAGCAAGGCAGTGACATGAGGATGTTTGTTTCTACTGTCTATGCCAGTTCTCACCTCTTCTCCCCTTCTGACATCAGCAGGACCTTCTGCTCCACCCTCTCGTGAGGTTTTCCAGCAGAGCCAATGTACACCACAGCAGCGCGCCTGAGGTAGCTCCTGGCCAGTCTCTCCACAGCTGGAGGCATGGTAGCAGTGAACATGACGGTCTGCAGGAATCAACAAGAGAGCTGATCGAACTGAAGACACAAGCTGGAGCAGAGCACAGTGGAGACACGCATACCTGTCTGTATTTATGCTTCCCAGATTCAAAGTTCATGGTCATTTTCTCTGGGTCTTCTGCTTCATCTGTGTCTGGTTTCTGATTGGTCACTGGGATGTACTCCAGAATCTTTTGGACGTCAGGCTCAAAGCCCATGTCAATCATGCGATCTGCCTCATCCAGAACCACGTAGGTGCAGCGGCCCAGGACCAGGTAGCGGTTCTCCAGTACATCGATCAGACGGCCAGGTGTGGCAATGACAATCTGTTCAACAAAGACACAAAATGCTCACCACATTGATGCGTCGCTTTTAATGAAAGCGGTGAGTGGAAACTCACTATCATACCTCACAACCCATCCGGAGTCGGAATCCTTGGTCCTCTCGAGAGATTCCACCAATCACCGCCACCGTACGAATCCCGAGAGGTTTACCAAACTTTATGGTCTCCTCTTCAATCTGCTGAGCCAGCTCACGAGTTGGAGCCAAGATCACGGCATAAGGACCTTGATCAGAGTCTTCGATCCTGCCACGAAGAGCAGAGGGTCAAAACAGATGGAGATGGATGAGAACACAAATAAAATCAGACTGGTAATGAAAAAATGTTTAGTTGATTCAATTTCTGAAGATTTACCTCTCAATTTTTGGCAGAGTGGTGATCCAGACCAGCAGTGGAATGAGGAACGCAGCAGTTTTGCCGCTACCGGTCTCAGCCACACCGATAATGTCACGGTTCTGTAAGCCAATAGGAATGGCCTGCCTTTGAATTGGAGTTGGTTCCTGGAAAAAAAAATGTTTTGACACGATTTTAATCAACATTTTTCCAAACACTGTGGTTACAGGCGGGACAGATGGCGCCCTAAAGTAATCCCACCTTGTAGCCGCACTTGTCAATGACCTCCAGGATGTGAGCGGGCAGTGCGTACTCCTTCCAGTTCCTGATGGGGTTGGGGATCTTTCCTCCTTTGGTTGTGATGCTGTAATCTTCTCTGAAGATACGCCAGTCTCTGTCCGTCATCTCGTCCAGTTTCTTCTGAGACCAGTGTCTGTCATCCCAGCGCTGCTTGGCCTCCTTCTTACGCACCTTCTTCAGCCGTGTCCTGAGGGAAAATCAATGACTTTATTTACTCTCTAAAGGTTTCACATTTACTTTCTTCTTCTTCAAGTTAGTTTTTTTTTAAGTACAATGTGATGGGTAACTCACTCTTCCTGCTCTTTCTCTTCCAGTGTTCTTCTCTTCTCCATTAGGTCGCCATAGAAACGAGACTGTTCTCGTTTTTGCTGCTTCAAGTCAATGCCGGCTATGAAGCCACGCCCATACAGCTGCACTTGATGCTTTTCTTTATATCTAAAAAACACATAAAATGTTTTAATGGATTAATGGCCTTGGAAACCAAAAACAAATGAATGAGACATCAGGGTGTTGCCATACTCACATGGGGTTGTAGTCGACTGATGTGTCTTCAGAAGCATCCCACTCAAACACAAACTTCCTGTCGTTGAGGTGGCGTGTTCTCCGCCGTTTTTTGATGCCACCCAGGTAACGTTCCTGTAGAAGAGTTAATAACTTTAGCAATTTAAAAAAAAAAAAAAAAAGGAACGACTACAGGAAAGGCTGAATGTACGCAGAACAATCCAGAGAAAAGGAAACTCCTCTTAGTGGTACAAGAAGCCCTTCCTGTCTTTATCAAAACATCTGATTGACACAACTATGAATGCAACCAACCTTGATGGCATGGAGCTCTTTACTTTTATCTTTCTCCTCCCTCAACTTTTGGCGCTCGTCGTCGTCTTCATTTCCATTGTTCTCTCGCTCCATTCGCTCCCTCCTCTCACGTCTCTCCCGTTCTTGTGGGTCCTCTGTAACAGACGCCCTCATCTTTTATAAACATGCCACTACAGCGAGGGAAAAAGTTGAGTTGTTTGAAACTCACCCAACATTTTTCTACCCATGTCCTGAAACACCCTTCTCTTCTTCCTCTCATCTTCCATCATTTTCTTCCTCTCCTCCACCTGCTGCTCCCTGCGCTTTATAGCCTCAGCTTCCCTCTCTGCTCTTGATAGAAACTTCGGCTAAAAAAACAAGAAAAGAATTATTTTTAAAAAATAACAACAATAAAATAACATTTATCTTGGGAATAATCCAACCTTTGACTCTGCTTCTTCTTCTGCCTTCTTCTTGGCCAAAAGCTCCTCCAATGACAGCGGTTGGACCTGAATCACAACACAATGCAGGTTCAGTGCATCATTTCAAGCATTAATACCGAAGCAGCACAAATAAATGATTATAATACAAGTTTTTTATAGGTAGGAAAATCCACCTTTTCTTTTTTTTTATTGTCCTCTTCTTCCTCCTCTGTTTTGATGTCTTTTTCCTTCTTTATCCTGCCATCCTTTGACTTTGGAGACGGACTTCTATAAAAGATGAAGAGGCTGAAGTTCAATATAAAAAAACAACAACTTCAAGCAACGGTCACCATAATTTACTACAAACCCAGGAATGCCAAAGAGAGTTCCTTTTACATTTTCTCCCACATTTCCCCACAGCACACTAAAAATGATCAGTGAGATATGTAGACCTTTTACTGCGATCTTTATCCCGCCGATGACTGTCCCTGTCTCTGTCTCTGTCCTTGCGACTCCTGTCCCTGTCTTTATCTCTGTCCCGGTCCTTGTCTCTGTCCTTCAAGCGTCGGTCTCTGTAATTATAAACCAAATCAGAAGAAACACATTGAAATCTAAACACAAATAACCACAATGTCATGACACACCAGAACAGTCCTGCATGTGTAGCAGTTGTTATTGAGCGACCTTTCTGGCGATTTGGAGCGGTTTCGCTCACGAGAGCGATGCCGTTTGCGCAGAGGTGACCCTTTGCGATCTCGGTCCCGGGATCGGCTGCGTCTCCTCTCCCTGTCTTTGCTCGCTGAGGATTCAGCATCTTTCTTATCTGTGGAGTCAGCTGCCATCTGCAAATACAAAAAAAAAAAAAAAAAATGTGTAAGGAAGCAACATATCTAAATAAAAGTGCTTTTATTTTATAGTTATATAGAAAAAAACATTTTAGTGTCAAATCAGTAACACATACATACATACATATATATACATACATATACATACAACACATCTTTTTTACTTTAATTTTTCCCCAACAACTTCTTTACTATTCCAGTTAAATGGTTCTTTTCCCTACAACAAGGACAATTTCCCATTCGTAAATCTAAAGATCTTACAGAAAACACACATGCTGAGAGTTTGAGCTATCGAGTAAAAGATAATATAATACAAACGCAAAGAGCAGGTAAAAATTTGGTGTATATAAAATTGTAAGAAAACATAGACTTACTTAATCTTTTCTAAATGAACGCTGCTGTATTTCTAGCGTAAGCGCTGCAACGTTAGCTAGCTAACGACTTAGCTACAGAGGCCGCTTCTTTCTACTTAAACTCTTTGTTTCTGCAGCACTGAACTTCACATTGTGATAGCAATAACTCTAACCTTTTTAGAAACTTCATGTCATATATTCAAAAATATTAATATCATCATATTAAATTACCTTTTCCACTTGTCAACAAAAGTACTGCGATTGATAAACGATTCAAGAAGACTCCATAACGCTCAAAATAGGCTGTCCTCGCAAGGATATGTGGTAATTGAAGTTTCGAGCTCTCACCATGGGTGCAGGAAAAGGCGAACTTAACTACACTACCCAGCAGACACGTAAAAATTCTCAGGACCCCCAGACTTTAGTATGTGTGTCCGCCTAAATGCCTGTGCAAAATTCACCGTTTAGTTTTTAATTTGGGCACAAGGTGGCGATCATGGTGTACCTAAGATAGATAGATAGATGATAGATAGATAGATAGATAGATAGATAGATAGATAGATAGATAGATAGATAGATAGATAGATAGATAGATAGATAGATAGATAGATAGATAGATAGATAGATAGATAGATAGATAGATAGATAGATAGATAGATAGATAGATAGATAGATAGATAACCACTAAAATATAACAAGTATCTCAATTTAAAACATGCAGATAGAAAGCTGATGGAATAATTGGAATGACTAAATGGAATGACTTAGAAAACAAAGCAGGGATGAGTTTTTTCCTTTTATATTAGTATGTTGTAGTACTCCCCTTAGAAACTTTGTTTGGAACAGAAACAAACTTTTGCAAAAAAAAAAAAAAAAAAGTCTAGCTCAGGGGTCAGCAATGTTAAACACTTCATGAACCATATTGGTCTGTTCTCTCTGATCACAGCCCAGTAGATACAAAGTCTTGTTTAAACCCTTTGCAGCCCATGCAGAAATCAATTAATCTCTAATGAACAATTTCAGAAATGTATATTTGTGAAAATGAATTCCTTCAGGATGTTCACAGAGCATAAGATTTTTAAAAAGGGTCATCATGACTGGGTTTTGAGGTTGAAGACGTTTATCCAAGAGGCTTTACCAATTTGGAAGCAAACTGGTGTGAGAACTGGTTTTATAAGCTCCTCAGAGGGAGGAGTTGGACTTCAAAGATACTTCACTAAAGAGAATGAAAGCATTTTTGAATACACAATGCAAATACACTGTCAAAAAGAGCCACAACTTCACATGGAATAGCTTCAAGCTTGAATATTTAGTCAGAGGCACACATTTGTAAGTCACTAAGACTAAAATCAATGTTCTCTTACATCAGAAAGTTCACTCAAACCCTTCCAAGCCAAGCCAGAGAATCCATATTATTCAAACAGACATGAGTCTGGACTAAATTCATGGTTCGCTCAAAGAAAGAATTGACTAAACAATTCATGGAAACAAGGGCAGGAAAAAGTTAAGAAAGTTTGTCACATTTTCATTTCGATAGTAACGAGGGACACACTGATAAAGATGAGAATCAAACTGCAGACACTGATCTGCAGCCAGTTCATGAATACATTTATATAATAAAAGGTTATGGAGATTTTTTTTTTTTTTTAAGTGAACGTTGCATAGTTTTTGAACTATCAACTGCTGACTTCTCTTCAGACCTCTGCTGGTCAAATATGATCACTTTTGGTTACATAACAACAAAATTATCTGGGGCTAGAGAACCAAAACCAGGTGGAAATTCCACTCTGACTTTATCTATTTCCTTTGCATGTGAATTCCTCTCTTATCTTACTCCAACTCCTTCATACTCCTAGAAGTGAGTGCATTTTTTTAAAACTACAGTTTTTTTCTTCACCTCTTGTGATGGTCTAGAATAACATAGAAAGTAATTATCTATTAAAGTTACACAATAATTATAGTGCTTTTTAAATACTGTCAACACAAAGAGAGATTTCACGCTTTTAAATGCTGACCTGCTCTTGACCAAGGTTGCGTACCCTGACTGTTGCGTAACTCTCATTCCTAACGGCTCAAAATTGATTAAAGAAGGCTTTGTGTGAGCAAAAATCTATTTAAAATGCTATAAAGCATGCGGTGAAAGACAGTTTGAGCCTACGTCTCAATTTCAGCTGTTCCAGGCAGTCATGAAAGTATGACACCGACAGGATTTGTTGAAGCTGCTCTCCAGATGCACAAAGTTCATCTGCAGCATAGCCCCAAAACTCCACACTCAAGTCGACCCCCATCACGAGCACCTCATCTGCCTCCACCGCCACCCCCCATACTCCCTGATGCCCGTCGTCTGATTAAAGAGCCAGAGGAGCGTTCACTCCTGACATGCCCTCAGGCTGTGCCAAACAGGGCACATGTGCACGGGCAGCAAAAGACAGAAGGGCAGGGGGGCCTTTTGATCTTTGAAAGGTGAGCAGAATCAGTAAATGGGAGTTCCTGGTGGATGGGGAAGGTTTAGAGTTGGATGCCAGAAGTGGAGGGTTTTCATCCTGACCTCTGCTGAGCATCAACCCCACTCACCTTGCTGCTGGAAGAACACACTCAGAGCATACAGACGACACAGGCAGCAGACATATTCATACACCAATTCACAAGAGCGTATTCATGCATGGATGGTCATCCAGTTTAGTCAAAGAGGCCAAAACATAGTCTGATAATTGGACTGACCCAGTGACATACATTTCACTTACTTTCAGTCCGTGTCTGATTTGACTTGTGGCACACTTTAGCAGCATGCTCATGCTTTTTATGCTGTCTTGAAGTTGATATGTTTAATTAACGGCAGTGAGTCCTCAGGGTTCAGACCAACAGATTTGCTTCGTGGTAACGTCTGTCTCCTTTAAGAAGCAGGAAAAACAAGCTGGGAGCTGCCTGGAGCCGTTACGTCAACTTTCAACTTAAAAAAAAAACATGAAAAACGAGGACAGATGGAAGAAAATGAACTTCTTTTCAATCTGCAGTCACAGATGCCAGTTTTCCTCATTTTTTCTTTAGCTAAAATTAAAATTACAACAGCTTTAAATTGTTAAACGTATAATTTGTCAATTTAATAAAAACTCCATAAAGTATTCAAGTTGGGTCCGGTGGGTTTGAGCTCAGAACCTCCCTCTCACAGGGGAGACACTCCACCACAGACCAGTGAAAGTTTCCTCTTCTTTTAATGCAAAAAAACCTGAGTAACAGCCACCACCTATCAGACTTTGATGAGCTCAGGTTTGAGTCCAGCCTCAAACACACCAACTATCAGCTGAAATCAGACTTTAAAGATGATGTCTTGTCATTCATTACCATTTCTGTATGGGATAAACACACATACATATTTAAAAAATGTATGCTATGCTGGAATTTATGACATGGGCCTCATCTGCTTACAACAGAGATGGATGCCCCCGCAGGACTTTTTCACTTACTCTTCATCCAGCTGAGCCTTTGACAAATAATCCCGTTGTACATCCCGACAGGCGTTGCCATATCTGACGTTTTTGCATCTACATCATTCAAAACCGGTGCAAGTATAGTTTTTCTGTTTGTTTTGATAATTAATCATTTCAAGAAAATGTACTTTTTAGAAATAAGTTTAAATGTTCTCACACCAAACAATAGGATTTAATGTTTACATTCTTTGCATTTTATTCTGGTACTGAGTTATATTTCTCAGTTCAAGGGGCAAAACGTTTTTAAAATTTCAGTTTTAATACTAAACTAACAAACAAGGAGTATTTTGATTATTGCATTCATCAACTTATGCAGATACGCTGCAAAAACGGAATCTTAAGAAAGTAAAAATCCCCTAATTTAAAAAAAAGTCTTATTTTAAAAATAAAAATGTTCCTCTTTACACTTAAAAATGTTTCCAACAGTAAAATATAGTCAAGATGCATTTGTTTTTGCCATAGACCACCTTCCTCCATTCTTATTATCTATGATGGTGCTCTGCTGTGTAATCAGCAGCACTCTCCCTTGGATAGCAGGCTCCACACGCCTTTGTAGGAGGGTTATCTGATTTGCAGACTAGTGATGAAAATATGTATAAAAAAGGAGCACAACAACTCCAGATTATGATCAGGGGAGGGAAATATCTCATATTTCAAAGTCAGAAATGCTGCCAGCAACGTCTGATCCTCGTGATGAGCTGTAGAAAATCATTGCTGCAGCAGTTGAGGTGAAATGGATCTGGTTTTTTTCCCGGTGTGGAGCACATTCCTTCAGCTGCCTTCTGTCTCCTGCTCTGGTGGGGGTAAAGATTGAGCTGAGTCCTTAAATAAATAGCCCAGGAATGGCAAACATTCCCGTCCTGTCATCTATGGAAGAGCAGCGATAGACTGATACCGACATCAGTGGACAGCCAGTACAGTGATGGAGGTCATGGAGGATGGATGATAACTTAAAGATGAGGAAAAGAAATGACCCTTCACTGGAAATACCAAACTACCCGAAGAAATGACGGAAAAATGATGAGATTTTAAGAGTATGCTCACAGATAGAGAGGTTAGGCACATTTAACGAGTTTGAAACACTAATTATTAAATAATATTTCCCAATTAAAAAACAGCTCATTAGCGGATGTTTAGCAGCAGCCGACTAACTCATTGTTTCATTACAATTATTCACATTTGGAGACTGGGTTGATTTTAAAATAATTTAAATCAAAATGAAAAACAACCAATTACCAAAAAAGCCTCCAAAAACTTGAGATAAAATAAATACAGTCTGAGCGGATCAAATATCTTTACGTAACCAGCAAGAGCAAATGCTAAGAGGGGTTACTTTAACTTTAAAAACTTTCACTTTAATTATAAAAGGGGATGTAGTAAATAGATATAAGACACTCAGCAAGAGCAATCGATTTTTTTTCCTTTTAACCATCATTTTCAGCACGTGTTTGGTTCTTGTTGTTCTGTACCAATGCTGTTTGTGTCATTTTAAGATTGAATTGAGGAAAAAGAAACTTGGACTCGATAAGTTTGTCAAACTTCATCCAAAGGCCTTTTTGACCTTTACATAAAGTCATTTACAATCATTTCATTTTCGTTTTTTTTATCAGTTCAATAAATAAATAAAAGGTGCTAATTAACAGTTAACACACAGGTTTTGCAGTGGAGTAAAGGTAAAGAGGTGACCCAACTCATTCCAGATGACGTAAAAAACCTCAGCGTGCTTCAAAAAACTGTAAGTCTTTAAATGAAAGCTGAAAGCATGTGCACCCTAGACTTCCAGATGACCTCGAATTAGCACATAGGTGGTGCGGCATTAACATGTTTGAGACCCTTGGATGTAATTGTGGTGTTTCCTGGGTTTCCACAATTTTTTTTTTTTTTTCTGAACTGACTGCCGGGCCACCAAAAGCGGAGCTTTGTCTGACCTTGTCTACATTTATGTGCAAGACCACATTAAATCACACAACACGAATAGGGGTATCTGCTGCATTATTTATCTGCACCCAGGCAGCTTCTCTGCAGTTTTAACCACAACCAGCACAAGGAAATGAATTTCTTTTTTTTTCCAACTTAAAAAATGGGTTTAATATATTTGCATGAAGTCAAACAAATGACAATCTGTGGGCTCAGATAGTGTAGTCTTATTTTGTAATGTTTACACAGCCAAATCAGGCCCCCAAGAAATAAATATTATTAAAATTTGAAATATTTTCTTTAAAAAAAAACGAAAAAAAACAATGACAATAGGGTAAAAAAATCTAATTTTAAGAAAAATAAACCTAGTCAACAAGACATGTTTTCCTAGACTTTGACAAATAATCTACTATTTTTACTAAATTTTGCTATTGAAATGATTTCTTCATACCTTTATTTTTTAGGCCATTTTTTCTTGAAACAATAAAAGTTTTGCAGTGTAAATATTTGTAATTATTGGTGCATTACATGAAATAAAAGGTTCTTAACCAGAAAAAAAGTTATTGATTTCTTTGTCCTTCATAATAATTCTGTTTGAACTTTTTTGCTGCTTTCTTTGATTTAAAATTGCACAAAAACTGTTATCTGTACCTTATTCTGACATGAGCAAAGCAGCAGGAGGACAATTTACTTTACACATTTTTATTAAAAGCCTGCGTTTGTTCACACATTAAAAAAAAAGAGGAAAAATAAGTACAGGCATTTTTATTTAAATAAAAGTTTTCAAGATCAGAGAACTATTACAAATACAGAATTCAGTCAATAATTTAAGTCATGATAGATAACTTCATACATTTATGTTTGGATTTTGTGAAACAGCTTTATGAGGAAGGATATGTACAAATATTTCAAAACCAGGACAGGTTACAACAAAACAATGACAATGTTTGATAGAAACATGAAGACGGCAGCTTTTTATGCTGCAGCCGGCACCTGAAAGCTGAAGTGATGGCTACAAGAGAACCCCAGCCTCCCCCTTTCAGACACGTTTGCTTTTAACAGCCAGTGCACGGCTGCCACCAGCATGGGGTCTTTTCAACCGCGTCTGCGTAGCGATCCGACAGCCTCAACTTCATTCTGATGCTACAAAAGAAAGGTGAGTCCATCGCTCCCTCCATCGCAGAGACAGCGACGGCCCCCTCCCCGCTCACCCTGTTGCTAAGCAACGCTTTAAATTCCACTGCTCTTTTTACAGACTGCAAATCGTGGAGTCTTCCATAAGCCGAGCTGTCAACAGCGGCTGATGCCAGAAGACTCCAGTGAAGAAAACATCTGCAGCTTCCACAGAAACCTGGAGAGGGGAACGCGTGTTTTCACCATGGAGGATAAAAACGGAGGTCAAAAACGAAATAAAAAAGGAGGACAGGACCAGCCCGTTTGATGGAGAATTTAGTCTGACTGTAGGTTTGAAGGATAAACAAGAAAAAACAAACATCAGTAGATAATAGAGATTAAAAACTGAACCAAAAAAACAGATTTAAACTAGCACTACGATGTTACGATTTCACCTTAAGCCTCTGTTTGGGTCTGCCCGTTACATTAGAATATCACAGTTTTAAACTGAACGTGGTTAACTCCATATTTGATATTCATCTGCAGATGGTAAATAAAACAAAATCCAGTTATTGAGACAGTCAAGATTGTAAGATGATCATGTATTAATCAAGCTTCACAATAAGCTAACAAAACCCGAACGACTGAGGCTATGTCTGAATTCCCACCCTCTTCCATAAATACCAAAAAAAAATTACATTGTGGAGGACTATCTTAGAGCCCTGCATTTTAAAAGCAATGGGGACACCATGCTCACTACTTTTTTTAACAGCAAATATGAGATTTCCCAAAGTAATTCATAATAAAAATGCACATTTTACAAAGATTTTATGAATCCACGGGGCTCTGATGATGAAAACTGTAGTCAAATTTGTTTTTTTCACATGGAAATTCCTTCAAACGCAATGCATTGTGGTCTATATTCGCCAATCTAAATAAGCATTGATGCATACTAGTTTTTCGCAGAGACTTCTGGGAAAATTCTATGGGCACTCGAATATGGAACTGTAGATTCGGACTGCTCGACCAAATGGTGAAAGCACTATATAGTGCACTAGGTAGTGAAGGAATTCGGACACAACCTGAGTGTTTTTTTGCTCGTTATTTTTTGACACAAACAAGCAATGGGCGAACATTTACACGTTCATCGAAGCCACTAACTGAGCTACACCCTGACAGATCAGTCAGCAGCTGCTGAGCTGCTAAAAGATGTGCTTTCTCTGCGTGCAGCAAATCATTTTGAAGGAAACATAAAGCAGGCGGAAACACTCAAAACATTGTTTTCTACTGTGAAAAAGATGCATTACTGTCAAATCTGTCACTGGAAAAAGGTGTAAAAATCTCTCTATGATTATGAAGGTAAATTGGTGTAGCACCACCTCAAATCTTCTTTGTCCTTCCGCCATTGGAGTTTCGAGACTGTGATCCACTCCTATGTGGAAATGGTTCTCATCTCTGCCACATTTTACGTTTCACCTTGTCACTTAACCTGTAGTTTGACCTTTACCAGACATCGTGGCAGAGAGATGGAAGGGAAAGGGCACTACTACAAGGCTACAAACAGGTTTTTATCACTTTAAACAACAGAAAGTTTAACAGCCAGCTTCTGAGTGGAAATATGACGCTTCTGGCATCATTTTTGCTGATTAAAAGCAGTTTGAGGTGAGTCTGGATGTTGTTGAATGTAAAGTTGAATCTACAGCATTTATTCTTTGAGGAAAAGAAAAACACCAAAAGCTTTATCTGAAGTCTGCATCATTGCTTTGCTTTGCTCCCAAACCAGCCCAGCTGCAGTGCAGTTCACAGGCATGTCACAGTGGGCTTCACATGATGGAGCAGCTCTTGGACCTCTCCTTGCTGAGGCTGGAGGAGAGCAGCTCTGTCTTGCTGGACAGGTGCAGCAGTCTTTTAGAGAGGCGGCGGACCGGGCTTGGTTTGTCTGTAGCCTGCACTTTGTTCGTGCAGGCCAAAGCTGCGGTACGGAAAACGCTGTGGATGCTCTTCTCTGACGTGAAGGCCGAGCACTCCAGGTACGCAGCAGCTCCAAGCTGCTTGGCAAAGCACGAACCCTAGACGAGAACTCACGTTTATCTGACACCAAACCGAGGAGCAGATGAAAACCCTTTTACTGTGAAAAGATCAGTGTGCAAACCTGTTCCTGGGAGATTGGAGCCTGTTTCTGATGGGACAGCTCCATGCGTGTGCAAACATCTGTGCGCAGGTCTGTCTTGCAGCCTATGAGGAGGACTCGAGTGCTGGGGCAAAAGTCCTGAATTTCTGCTTTCCACTACAAACAAAGAGGAAAACATTGATCTTTTGGATGCAAACTAAAGTTCAAACGAGCAGCAGATTCTAGATGTCCAAACCTTCTTCAGCGCAGCGTCTACCGTGTCTGGCCGGCTGATGTCGAAGCAGAGAAGCACCGCATCTGAGTCGCTGTAGCAGAGGGGCCTGACGTTGTCATAGTACGGTGAGCCTAGAGGGACAAAAGATGACCAAGTATGAAATTTTTTCACATTTATGCCGTGAAAACCAGCCAAACCAATTCAAGAAACCAAACATTTTATTGAGGCTGATGTCATTCCACAAGGAAAGTATTGAGGAGGCAAAGCTACCAACTTAAAAGAACAAAAAACACAAAAAAGGTGATAATTATAAGCGTGTTAAGGCACAACCACAAGATGAAAAGGGTACATTTTAATCCTTTATTTTTCATCTTCAAAAACACGTTATACAACAGCATTGTCCCTGTCAAAATAAAAGTTTGATTGTCTTAAACCACAGGGTTTAAGAACAACAGTCAGTTTGCTTCACATGAAGATTGAAAACATTAAAAACATCCACCTTTGAGCAGCTTATCTTTCAGTATTTTGACACCCTGGTAAAGCCCTTCATTGCTTGTACTAACTTGCTTTTAAAATTTTTATTTTGTTATTTCATGTTTATTCCTTTTCCAAAAGTTCAGGACAGGTGTGACGTGTTAGTTTAAGATTTGAGCCTGATACAAATCTATTTATATTTTTAAGAACAACAATGAAGATTTTTTTGTGACATTCTGAAAATATAAGAACATTTTAGAAATAAAGTAGGAAAATAAGAGATTTATTTAATACAAATGACTAGGTTTTGGTGAAAAGTGTCACGTTTTCCAAGATTTGAAAGAGAATTGGCCAATTAAAAAAATGATTTAAAGATAAATGGTTGAAAAACCTAACAAAGACTAGAAGCAAACATTTTACAGAGTGTAGCAATGTTAAGATTATATTCATTAAATCATAAAAAATATAAATATAATTAAAATTAACCTGCACAATTATTTGACTAACCCTCATCCTAGAACTAAGTCCTCATATTGAGGTTTCAGTTTTGGAGCCATGCTCTCTAAAACAAGTTCATTCCAGAATGCTGTAAAAACGGAACGTACGTAAACATATTTCACTCCATACAAAAGGTTTGTGATATTATGCTTTTCAGTACAATTTCAACATTTATCTAAAATGCAGTGTAGCCTTTACAAGTTTGACATAAACTGAGCAACGTTAACCAGGTGATAAACCTCTAAGGTTACTGCAGTCAGTTTGAACTATGACCTGAGCTCATGTCAGCTGTTCCAAAACACTGAATCACTTAGATTTGGATTTACAATTTGATACCGGAATCATCCTAATTCATTAGAACCATGTGTGTTCATGTATTGGTCAAATTTCCATTCTATTGTGTTTTGTTTTTCTCAAACTGAACATAATTTTTTATGATAAATAACACATCTTGACAATAAAAACTAACATAAAGGCAGGTTTTTCTTGACAAAAATACCAAAAAATGATTTAAATAAAACTGATTAATGAACTCACATTGAAGTCATAATCAATTAATTCATGAATTTGGATTTGGAGGGATTTTTTTTAAACAAATTGTTTTGGACAAAATACACAATTGCATGCTTCAGTGGAATAATAAAACTCTCTTTATAGAATTAGAACAGAAATCTACTTAAATGGGATTCTTTCGTTGGAGTAACACTTCTGACTCCTGGACACTCCTAACTTTTCCCGAGTCATTGAGGCTTTCCTTTGATTTTCTGTTGTCCAATTCCCTTTTCCATCTTAATTGGTTGTCAAACCCTAAGTCTACCCTGAAAAATTTAACCTTAAAGCAACAAGTTCTCACAAAATCTCAATATTGGTCCTAGTCATGACAATTTACTTATATGTGCAAACACTCTTTTGCAAAAAGAAAATCTCAAAAAAAAACAAAAAAACTTTGATTTCCTCCCTTTTCCATAAACAGGACAACTATGTGTCAATGTTTAACTCTCCGGAAGGCTCTTGTGCTATAAACAGATCGACAGGATGTCCACTCTCTATTGTCCACACTCGGCCACCTCATCACCCTTCACAAAACACCACAATTTCATTTCCTCGTCCTTTTCCTCAGGAGCCAAATGTGCTCCACAAGATGAGGATGCAGTTGGAAGAGGCTTCTGGGCTTCCATGTGGACCAATCATAAATTTGCATAATTTGCAGTCTACTGAGACACTAATGCATGTATACAATCCTTTCATTTATTCTATATTTTACTAGGCTCTGTTAAAAAACAGCACATTTGTATCTCTGTAAAGGGAATCAGAATGTGTCACGCATAACCATCCAGGCTGATGTAAGACTTGAGAAAGAGGAGGCAGACAGATATAAAGGGTACACAACCTGCAGCTTCCACCCCTCCCTCCCACACACCAGCTCCCCCTCGCCTGAACACACAGACTCCTTTTAGCCTAGCAAACACCAAGTTCACCGTAGAATTCGTCTGTGGTGCTGTCACAAGAGGCAAACGAAGGAAAATGCCCAGATCTGCTTCCACTCGAAAAGAAAAGATCAAACTCATTCGAAAAGCAACAACTGCAAAAATAACCTTATAGTGCACAAATGGTAAGACATAAACGACCCTTGTTGGGTTTTTCTTGATGATAAAGAAGAATGAAATAACAGAACTAAGGATTTTGCAATGTTGCAATTACTCAATTCATCCATCCATCCATCCATGCATCCATGCATCCATGCATCCATGCAGGCTAAATCTCTTTTGGAGTCACAAAGTTACTGGAGCCCATGATAGCAACTGTTGGGCAAAGGCAGTATACACCCTTGACAGGTCGCCAGTCCATCCAATTCAACCATTCATTTATTCATTCATTTTCTGAACCGCTTTATCCCTTTCAGGGTCACGGGGCTGCCGGAGCCTTACCCTGCTACTCATGGGCGAAGGCAGGGGACACCCCTGGACTGGTCGCCAGTCTGTCGCAGGGGCCCAATTCAACCAATTCTTGCATATATCTTGTTGAAGGGAAATACAACAACTGCTTTAAAACGTGGACGTCCTCCTACAGCCTTTAGTTGAAAGTTAATATTGAAAAATATTCCAAGAACCACACAGGGGAGACTGGTCAATGACCTGAAGAGAGCTGGGGCCACAGTAACAAGGGTTACTCTCAGTAACAGACTTTGTTGGCATGAATTCAAATCCTGCAAAGCTCCAAAGGTCCCCCTGCTTACTCCAGAACATGTCCAGACCTGACCTGTTTAAAGTTCTCCTGAGAACATCTGGGATTGAGAATGAGAGAATGTCAAGAGGTCAGACGAAGCCAAAATTGGAAGTCTTGGTATAAATACTATTCTGTGTTTGTTGGGAGAAAAATTCTGAGTTGAGGGACTCAACTAATGGAGATGGAAACAGTATGAGTTTCTGTTAAGGGACGACTGAGAATCCTGTTGGGAGAGAAGAAAGTCTGCGTTGCTGATCAACAGCCCCAAAACATCACAGCTCTTGAGAAGATCTGCATGGAAGAATGGACCGAAACAGCAGCTACAGTTTGAACTAACCTGCTGAAGACCAACATGAAACTTTTGACGTCTGCCATTGTCCACCAGGATTGTGTTACAAAGCACTGAAGTGAACAAATGTTTATTTTCTGCTCCTATGATGAACATTACAGACCAAAATCATCTTTGTTGACTGACAATTTCATTTAAAACACATTTTGGAGCTAAAATAAAAATACAATTGTTACATTTTATTTTGTTTCTTTTATTTTGTCAAGAAATTCAAAAAATAAAAGAATGAGCATTGATAGAAAACGTGTGCTTGGCTTTAAAGCTCGTATTCACAACACAGACAGAGCATTGAGCGTGCATATGGTTGTGCTGCAAATGCAAATAAATCTTACACAACATTTCTTCCAGAAAGAGTGACTGTCCAGAATGTTTCTACTTCGTAGGAGACAAGCACACAAACCTACATTTGCTCAGGGCTGCTTTCAATTGCATAAGAGCTTTTTATTTTATGTTTTTTAGGCAACACACCAGAATGCAGAGAGGTCAAGCTAATATTTTCTCTGAGTATCTCTGGCTTCTGCCTTCTGCTCCAAGTGTCTAAATCCGACACACACATGCTTGCCCTCACTCATGCAGACTTCCACCTCCCGCTTGGAAAGAGGACACCCCCACCATTAAAAAAAAAAACCCTCTCTGCAGGCCAACTGGCACTGCTCGACTTCCTTTTGAACAGAACCAGAAGCTCAATGTTCAGACAGCAGTTATGAAAGGCTTCCATCAAAATTACACAATTCTGCAGCATGTTTAGGTCATCCGTTCACATTGAGATCTAAAGGTAAAGACGTTTTGTTTCTCAGCACTATATTTCCCCCTTCTAATACACTGCTATGTGTGAAAACATTCAGATCACTAGAGCTGCTATGTGACTAAAGAAAGCCAACAATTCCACACATTTGTTAATATAATGTAAATGTAGTATCATGTAAATTCAGTTTCAGATGCCAGCTCAGATGAGAAAAACAATGGATCTAGTCGTCTGCAAGATGCATCAGAATGGAGCAGAGCAGGGAGCTTGTGGCCCACCCAGCGTATTTTCTACATCACAAATATGATCCTTTTCAAACCTCTCTCCATCCTGATTCACAATCTGAATAAAGAAATACTTCTGAACTTAAAATTCTTTATATATACAGTATGTCCTCCATCAGAAAAATGCCACAAGAACATGTTAAAAACACCATTTTCATCTGAGTGGGTCTTTAAGACCTAAAACGTACTTCTTCATCATTTAATCTTTCTCATAGATAACTTTTGAGCAGCTCAGCATATAAAATATGTTCACAGATTTTCTTTTTGGTCATCCAGAAGCTGGAATGGACACCAACAAGGACTGTTTTCCAACATTACCTGCCATCTCTTAATTGGCAGGAAACACTTGATCCAGGTAATCAACCATGAGCTTGCGGATACCTGGAAATATATCCGGATGGACTGGCCCTGGAGGCCTGGAGTTACACACCCCTGTCCTAGAGTCAGTGTCCACAAGTAACGGCATTCTTTCAGAGATAAGGGTTTGCTGTTGTCATCACAAAAGCAGGAGGGCTGTTAAAATTCCACTTGAAGTGGATCTCGGAATCCCTGCATTTAATCTAATCCTCCACAACCAGCAGAGGGAAGATCCGGCTGATTTCACTTGAGAGAAAAGCTGCTCAAACAGGACCGACAGATAGCCACGTCTGGGTAAACAGTGAGTGCAACAATGACTGAGACGGGGAATCGTTCACTGCTGCAAGCCGACTCCCGGCTGACTGACAGTCAGAGCTGTAAACAAATTCCAGATTACCCATCAATGAAGAGATTAAACTGACTGTTTTTTTGGTTTTGTTTTTTGTTTGCTCTACCTCAGCTCTGAGGGGACTTCAAATTGGATGGAGATCCACAGAGGAACGTGCTTCCAACTCACCTGATGTGTCCCAAAGACTGAGCTCCACACGCTGGTCTTCAAGATTCAGACTGGCCGTGTAGTTCTCAAACACAGTGGGGACGTAAGTCTAGGAGCAGATGGTTTAGGACACATTTTGTTGGAAAAATGTCACCAAGTGTCAACTTGACCACATAAAAAGAAAATTAATGTTCAAAGATAGAGAAAGGATGCAATAAAAATAAAGAGTCCTGAAAAGATTTTCTTTGATCTCTTTAAAAAAAAATCTTTAAAAAAAACATAAAGAGTTTCTTATTTCTAAAAAATCCATCTTAATAATCTCTGCGCAAAGACGAGCAGTGAATCTATTTATTACTAGATAGTTAATTGATTACATCCACAAAATGACTTACTTCAATGAAAAGAAACCTTTATTGTCCCCTAGGGTCAATTCTCTTCAACTGTGACCTTTAATGTTCCTTATTTTTTTATGTGAGCTCTATGGTTGTGGAGTGCATGGGTACAAACCTCTGGATAGCTGTCCTTCACGAAAACTTGCAGCATCGCTGTTTTACCGCATTGGACGTCCCCGACCAGCACCAGTTTGCACCGCGCCACGAAAGGCTGCGGGGGTCTTCTCTCCTTCATGGTGACAGTGGTGGTCGGGGGGCACTCACGCTGGGGAGAGGCGGAAATAATATTACCAAAATCCTCGGGTTATCCGGCTGTGAGGAGGAGGCTCTGCGGCGAGGGTCAAATGCTGGACGGCTGCATCAGTTTGAGACTCCAGACGCGCTGCGGAACTTTATACCGGGGCGCCAACCAATGAGGGGATCGGACAGTGATGACATCACGCCTGTGCTTCAGGCTGGAAACGTCCGCATGGGAAAGAGTTAATGTGTGGATTACAAAATAAAAGATTTACAGTGGATATTGTTAAAAAGAGCTTTTACATTAGAACTATTTTAAATATTTTTCATACTTTGTTGTATAGAAAGCGTACTGTCATAACAATTATTACTTAGGTTACATTTGAAAATCAGTGTAATAGTAATGTCTTTTATTAGTTTTACATTATAGCTTGTTCAGAAAGAACAATAGTTTTACATTTTTAATGAGAATTACTCATATTGTGGTTTGTAAATACAATCTAAAATGTTCTCCAAGTTTAAAAGCTCTTCTGTCATTTCAATTTTTTCTTCTGTTTGGACATCTGCTACTGCCTAAGGGGGGGGCAAGTCTGGTTCTCCCTGTGCCTGTCTCCAGCCCGGATAAAATAGAGGCATAAGAATCTTTGCCAAACCACCAGTGCATATCAGTGAAAACTGCCTCTCTGTGGCGACCCCTGAAGATTTGTGATGAAGGTGAACAATAACATCTTGAATGAGTTTTATAATAGAACTGGTTAGAAACAACAACAGTAAGGACAAATATAAAAAAGGAAGATACATATTTTTAAAAAATCATAAATATTAAAGTAAAATTCTGTTTTTAGATTGAATTAGTTTTTTAAAATGCCTTGTCGTGGCTCTACCTACTTATTTGCACACATTTGTCAATAGATAAAAGATTTAAATTAATAATTCTTTCATATTTTTAATGAGAAATACTCACATTATAGTTTGTTAATATAATGAAAAATCAACAGCTGTGAATGAAAATAATTAGTGGACATTTTCCTGTTGCACATTCATTAGAAGTAAACTATAAGGAGACAGCAAAGTAAAAAACAAAAATTACAAAAAATATTCACTTGGACATACAGCAAGGCTTGTCATCAACCTGTGAACTAAGATGAAATTGCTTTGTGAGGCCTAACAGAATGAACATTGTTTTTATGTCAATCATATATTTTTGTATATTTTTTACCAGTATAGTATGTGTGCCAAATAAGAAAAGAGTAAAAAAAAGTATTAAATATCAATATTGTTGTATCTGTTGCAAGAGGCAGACATTAAATCCACTTTGATTACTGAATGATAAACAGTCACGGAGCAGTCACATGGAAAGTACAGCGATCTTTCACTGTTTATTTTGGACAGCAGATAACCTTTTGGGGATTTTTGTTGTCTCATTCCCTATTCCAGTAAATATCACATTTCTTGGTGGAATATATTTGACTTCCAGTTTCTATTTTAAGCTAAAAAGCAGACACACAAGAGAGTACAAACAGTAGATATAAAATTGACTGTAGAATATGCCAAATCAGTGGGGTTTTCCAATACTAATGTAGGACTTTTTGTTTTGCTGACTCCCAAACAGATGACAGATGGAGTTGGGTTTCATTAATGTGAGCTATAAGAGAAATTTGTGTTTTCCATGTGGATGGAGAACGTGTTCAACTGTCACAAAGACCTGCTTATTTTAGGAAAGGATAAAAAGTGAAAACTTAACTGGAGCTGAAGTTCTCTGACACATAGACAAACTGTGATATTTTAGTTGTATATTATTATTGTAAAACATTCCATTCCCATTCATTATGCTTATAGTACTTTATTCTATACTTAAACTACTGTCAATTCTCAAAAAAGATCCTAATAGCAACATAAAAGTACTTTTAGAAATTTTTCATAAGAGAGGAGGTTGTGGTCTGGTAAATAATGTGTCTTTTCTAGGTGGCCAAAGGATGCATTTTGTGATGTCTCTTAAATCTTTTAGGGGTGGGTCAGTGGTTAGCGCTTTTGCCTAGCAGTTAAAAAGTCCAGGTTCAATCCCAGTTTGGTCCTTCATATGTGGAGTTTTTATATTCTCCCTGTGCATGTGTTAGTTTTCTCTGGACTCTCCAAAAACAATTCCCTAGGTGTGCATGTAACTCTGTGGTCCTGCAACTAACTGGTGACCTGTTCAGGGTGTACACTGCCTTCACCTAACAGTAGCTTGGTTGGCTCCAGATGGATGCGCTGTGACCCCAGAAGGGACACAGGGTGTTCTAAGGAAGGAAGGAAGGAGGGAGCGGTTAAATATATATATGTAATATATATATATATATTCTGCTTGATGCGACAAAAATTAGAAATGTTCAGCTTTGACGTGTGAGCGTTTGTCACATTTAAATTATAACTTATATAAATCGTACATTTTTTCATCTTTTAACCTCTCAAAACCCAAGCTAATGTTTGAGCTAAACCTCTACATACGTAGTCACAGAGCCTCAGTCAAGCAGAAATGATGTTGTAATATAACCCAAAATGTGTTGTCCATGCATGTGGACACCAGATCTTAAGAGGCTAAGAAACTAGTTTTTTTTTTCAGCAGGGTGTCAAAAGAACAATTGTTCTGTTAGCTTGAAGTGTTCTGACAGATGCAAGTAATAGAACTGTTTAGACTGCTGTTCAGTTTTTTACCTCAGAATATTAAATATAGATCTGTACAGTCTTAAATGACATGTAACACTGTTGAAACAAAGTGGCATTCTTTAATATTTTGATCACTGACCTAATGACTTCTTGCACAAAGAAATAAAATTACACACAGTCACCAAATTTCACCTTTGCGAAATACTGTAACTTGTGGCTTAGAGAATAGCAGTAAAGTGTTACATGTCCCATAGTGAGTTATGCAGAGAGAGACCAGTTAGACCAGTTTATGATACATGTTTTGTACACAAGATTGTGCAAGATGAAGTGGTCATGCTTACAGAAAAAGCCCTCCAAATGGCATTTATGCAAGCTTATGCTGTGTGTACTTTTGTCTGCTTTCAGAGGCTTTAAGGAGGAAAGCTAGAAAAATATTACAAAAATTAACTTGGTAGGATGTAAAGAAATATATATTTACTTTATGTGGATATGATGAAGGCATGTTTAAAGGTTGCAGGTTGCAGTGACTCACCAAGTTAACATGTGTTTTATGAAGTTAAATGAATGATAAATCTGATTATTTTATTTCTAAGTTTTTTTTTTTTACTTTTTTAAAATCTTACAATGTAAATAAGATGCTTATGTGTCTGTTGCTGAGCTGTATCAAAAAGCACGGGTGACAGCTTTACGTGTAACAGTATTGTCCTCACACTGAGTAATCTCTACTGGGAAATTTTATGTATGAGTCTGGGATTTGGCAACTTTGGGTATTTTAGTTTGTATTTTAATAATGTTAATATGTTTAAATTCTCAGGACTAAAAGCTGATGGGGTAGCGGCATGAGTGTGGTGAATTTTGCTGAAGCGGTTTCTTTGTTTATTTTGTCATAATCTTGTACCAAGAGAATTTTCAGGCACTGTTCTAATAAAGGCAGTCTTGTTTCAATTTACTGAATGATTCACTGTTTTTGCAGTCTTGAATAAAGGCCAGTGATTCATTTTATTTTGATCCACTATTCTCTAAATGTGACAACACTGGGAATTAACCTAGAGCTGTGGCGCCCTCTAAAGGTGTGAAGTGCTAAAACTGTCTCTGGAGGGAGCAGGCAGTAAAGATAGAATTAAACATAAACATTTATTTTGGCCTGTCCAAGAATGTAACATGGAGAATTTTGAGTGTTGTTTAAAATATAAAATTGCAGGAAAAGAAAAGGAGAGCAAAAACACATTTGGTCTTTGAACACTTGTCAAAAGCAACAAATTTTTTTGGAACTTCTGTTCTGATTACTGCAATAAATTATAACTGTTTCTATTACAAATGTTTGGAGTTTTACAAAGACAACTAGATAACATGTGCAGAAAACTTGTGTGCCTTATTTTGGATGAGATTTTTTTGAAACACCATTTCTTCAACCGTCATTCCTTTAATACATTGTCCATTAAATTTGTTTGTGCGATTTTAGTCTACTCCTAAATTGTCAATGCACACATTTTTTTCCCATTATTATTTATAGTTTTGGGTTTTTTTTTTACACAAAACAAAAAAAGACAACACTTGGTCCATAAATTCATGAATAGATTGAATGTGCAATGAGTCCTAATTATACCATACAGCAAATAAAAGGAAATGGTGTAAAGAAAACCATTTTATAGGTATTGAAGTTAGAAAGTACAAATGCTCTCTTAGTAATGGAAGCAGTGTCAAGTCTAACATATGACAAGGAAAGTTCTCCTCATCTTTGTGACCCAAATAATCATGGGAGACATAGTCCAATACGATATTACTATTATTGTTACTGTGACCTAGAAGGAACTTTGTCAAAGATTCAGTTCATAAGAAGACACTTTCTAGCACTAAATGTTAGGATTCTGTAAAGTTTTCTTTTATTTTTGCCATTAACAATAGAGTCAACCAATTCTTGCTTGTTCAATTGGTCTTGTCACCCAGACTAAAGTGTAAAATGTTTACAAGTAGACATTTTATTGAAAATGTCAGTAGATTTTTTTTTAACTCAGCGTGATTTATACACAGCATTTTTTTAGAGTAGCCCAAGTTTTTACAACAATTTTTACCAAAAAAAGAATATTTTTAAGGCAAAAAATATTTGAGTTCACTCTTATAGTGGTAAAATATATCCACATTGAACATTTATTTAAATAGGCATGTCCAATGTCCGGTCTGTGGGCCAAATACGTCCCGCAGGCTCCTGCCCTAAAATCAATAACATGTCCCCCTTCCAGCACTTTCTAAGAACTACGATTTCTTGATTGTGATTGGCTAAACTATGTTATAAGTTGTTGTAAACGTGTGGCTATTTGACCTTCAGAGCCTTGGGGGCCGAGTGAGAAAAGGTTTATTTGTTTCTTTGATCAAAACTTCTGATTAAGATAGCTACTATATAGTAATGCAGGCCGAATTGTTGGCCCGCACACATTTTCAAATCTGGCCCTTTTTGGAAATTGCTTTGGACAGCCCTGTCTTAAACCATTTCTTTTTCTCCGTTTTTGGTCTATGATTAGGAGTGTCTTTAGGAGTCTCTCGGTGGACACTGATGTGTGGATGGATAGATGAATGAATGGTCTTTCGAAGGGGAAAAATTAAAACTTCCCCCAAATTTTCCACTTATTGAAATTTTATGATACTTGAAAAAAGAATTTAAAAATAAACATTGAAAGAAATATATTTAATGTCCCACCAGATTGTGTTTTTGGAAAACACAGCAAGACATCAGATTTTTGTAGGGTATGTCTGCCTTTTTATTCATGAGCTCTCCACAGCAAAGTCCTAGATACATGTTTGTAAAAGTTTTGCCTACATTTTTCTAACCTGCTCTTGGGTTTCAAATTTCAATATAGCTCATCAACTGGGGGACAAAAAAAAAAACTACAAATTTAGCTTAGTTAGAAAAAATAATTTCTTAAGCAGGTGCACTTATTTGTTTGTATTTGTATTGTTGATTGTTTATTGATTATTGTTCATGTCAGTCTGATAAGTAACCCAAGTACAATGGCATTATATGTCAGTGTAGACTTTGAATAATAATTGCTTTTATCAATTTACTATTTCTTCCTGTTTACTCATGCTTTTTAGTAACTTTTTAAATGTTGTATACTCTTCTTTTATTGTATTGCATTTATGTTTTTTTTTTCTTATAATTAATGTTACAATGAATTATATCTATCTGTTGGATACAACCAAACTACATTTCCCTTAACAATTTTCTCTCTCGTCACTTCCGCCAAGAAGGTGTGCGGGCGTTTCCGGGTTGTGGTGACGTCGTGAATGAAATTCCCTGTGATTGGTTATTTCTGTTCTAAGATTTCCCGCGCGCTCGACAGTAAGCAAACGGCATCCTGAGCATTTTAGCAAGCAGATTAGACAAGCTAACGTTTGCTCGCTTTTTAAAACTCTTACCTTTGTTGTTAAAGCTGTAGCTTTAGGACAATGTCGTCTTCAGACTACGACCCTGCTTGTCTCCCAGACTTATTACCCCTCTACTACCGGCGACTGTTTCCCTTCTCACAATATTATCGCTGGCTGAACTACGGCGGAGGTGAGTGTTATAAACACACAGGTAACAGAAGTACAAGTCAAGAGGCTAAGCAGCTGAAGGATGTGAAATACACTTGGATTAGGATGTTTATAGGCATTGACTTTGTTTATCCAGCCACTGACACCCGGGAGGATATCAGTTGATAGGCAACAAAAACACAAAACATTGAGATTGTTTTTTTTTTTTTTTTTTTTTTTTTTTTTTCATGTAATACATTTATCTAATCCTCTCATTGATTTTTGAAACACATCTTATTACTATAACTTTAAGAGGATTTTTAATACAAGGTTTAATTTTGCATGATAGTTTGTTGAATATTTGGTCAAAACAAGTGGATTTTTGAGCAAAAGCTTGTGTTTGGCTTAATAAATGTAATCTTGGGATGTGATCTTGCTTTCCTTGATTGTGTTTTTCAGTGCAAAAGAACTACTTTCAGAATCGGGAGTTCTCCTTCACTCTCAAGGATGACATTTATGTACGCTACCAGTCATTCAGTAACCAGAACGAGCTGGAGAAGGAAATGCAGAAGATGAACCCTTACAAGATCGACATTGGGGCGGTTTACAGTCACAGGGTATGTGTGGTTCTGTCTTCTCTGAAGATCAATGCAGACATGCAGAAAGAGTTGATTGCTTCTTTTCACCTGCAGCCTAACCAACACAACACTGTAAAGTCTGGGAGCTTTCAGGCTCTGGAGAAGGAGCTTGTGTTTGACATTGACATGACCGACTATGATGATGTCCGCACCTGCTGCAGGTAGAACAAAGGATGTTCTATTACTGTATAATATGATTAACTTTACCCTCACTTTTGCGTTTGCTGTAAAAATACTAATAAATGTTTAAAACTTTGCTTGTAGTGCTGCAGACATTTGCACCAAGTGCTGGACGCTGATGACCATCGCCATTCACATTCTGGACAGAGCCCTTCGAGGTTTGTCTTAAGTTTCTTCTCTTCTTTTTACTCCTTCAAACCTGATTGAAACCTTTTTTTTGTTGCTGTTTCCAGAGGACTTTGGTTTCCAGCACTTGCTGTGGGTTTACTCCGGCAGAAGAGGAGTGCATTGCTGGGTGTGTGACGAAGCTGCCCGCAAGCTCTCCGCAGCAGGACGTTCCGCTGTCGCAGAATACCTCAGTCTAGTCAAGGTAATTTGGTTTAAACAGATTTAAATTTTACATTTTATAAAAATAAAAAAGTTTAAATCATTTTTTTAAAAGTATAGTGAAGATTTAAAGTTTGAGCACCTCAAGTAAAATTTTATATTGTTGCGCATAAAGAACCCAAAGAAAGACTGGAAAATCTTCTAGAGGCATCAGTTTACAGATGAGACATTTTTTTATTATGTCCAAAAAAAATAGGCTTTACTTCAATAACTTACCTTTTCAAAATAACAGAAATGGCGTGTGCAAAAGTTTGGGCAACCTGCAGAGTTAGTACCTTGTACTGCCCCCCTTGTCAAGTATCACAGCTTGTAAACACTTTTTGTATCCAGCCAAGAGTCTCAATTGTTGTTTGAGAAATCTTCATTTATTACTCTTTCCAAAAGTCTTCCAGTTCTTTGAGATTTCTGGGATGTATGTTCCACTCTGCTCTGTTCAGATCTATCCATAGGTTTTCAATGATGTTGAGGTCAGGTGATTGGGAAACTGCAAAACCTTCAGTTTCTGTCTCTTAATGTAAGACAGCGTGGATTTTGAGGTGTGTTTAGGATCATTATTCATTTGTAGAAGTCATCCTTTCTTGGATGACAACTGCTTGGAAGAACCCATGATGCTGATTGTTGGGCCAAGATCAGATGACTCAGATTGTTTTAAATCTTTGAGACTGAAATCACCTGGTCTTTGCAAACGATGACTGTGAACAATCCATGACACTGTCAGGTCTCAGCTTTTCCAAGGGTGCCCAAACTTTTACACACGCCATTATTTTGTTTTCTGTTATTTTGAAAGGGAAATGAGAAATAAACCCTATTATTTTTACATATTAAAAAAATGTCTCATCTGTAAACTGATTTACAACAAATTTTAAACTTTGGGTTCTTTATGCACAACAACACAACACTTTAATTGAGGTGCCCATGGTGTTCTGTCAAAATGAAAAAAAATTGCTAAACATTTGTTATTGTCAGTTGCAAAATGCATTTTCAAATTTTATGATCAAATTGCTAGTCATTGATTAAGAATTGAATATTACTTGAGCTAAAAGTATCCTGTTTGCTTTGTAGGGTGGTGAGGAAACAGTGAAGAAAGTGGTCCTGACAGATCCGATTCACCCTTTTATCAGGTAATAATCAGATTTTTGTCTTTTTTTTTAAAATGCAGTCTACTTTTGTCCATGGTCCCATTGAGCAGTTCACATCCGCAGGTGGCCAAAAGGCGGAATGGTGTGGTTATTTTGGGAAACTTGTAACTATTTTTTAAGCATCAGACTGTTTTGTTTTATTAGAATTGATTGGTTTCCTCTGTTTAGGTTTTAGTTTGTTCAGATTTCAGATTTCTCATATGTATAATCCTAACAGCGCATCTCTGGAAGTGGTGGTGAAATACTTCACACAATACGCCCTGCAGGAACAAGACATACTAGGTCAAAAGAAGTCTGCGGACAAAGTCCTGGCTCTTGTGCCTGAAGATATCCTTTTTTTCTTTTTAAATCATATCATCTGTGTGAATATGAGCCAATAAGAGAAAAGAATTACAACCTTAATACACCAAACACATGTCAGAAAAAAATTGCAGGTTAATTTTCAAGCTCAGAGGAACTCAGAGGACCGCTGGGAAGAGATCAAAAATATAGCTGAAGAAAAGCAGGTATGTTCTTTGATTTTTTTTTTAATAACATTTTCTTGTTCATGCATTGCAACAGAACAGTGACTGTTTTTTTTCAGGGCACTGTTAAAAAAGGCCAGCATTTTGAAAAAGAAATCATGCTGCAGTACTGTTACCCTCGGCTCGATGTGAATGTCAGCAAAGGGGTGAACCATCTGCTCAAGAGCCCGTTCAGTGTCCATCCCAAAACAGGTGAGGAAGCTGAAAGTTGGCCGTCATTAAGACAAATTAATATAAATATGTAACTCAGATTTAAAAAATAAAGAAAAAGCAAATACCATGCAAGAATGTAAATAAAAAAAATACCATATTTTTATTAGTAATTTATTTTTCATGACAGATTAAAAGCAAACCTTAAAAAACTTGGATATTTTGCTTTTACTTGAAAATAATTAGCTCCCTTTTGTATTGGATAGTCACCACTGCTAAATAAAGTACTAAAGCTATTGCATGCTTTCTAAACAATATAGAATAGAAAAGAAAAGAAGACAAACTACAGGGCTTTCTGAAGTGATTGTTGTCCTTTCGTTTAGTTTGTTTATCAAATGGGATTTGATTTGAAGTGTTACTTTTTAACATTTCTATTTAAGAATTTACAAAAAATTCTCATAGTTGTAACTTCAGTTAAGCATTGGGCACAGACAAAAATAACAAAAAAGGAGTATTTTTTCTTTCTCACAATTTGTGTGTGTTTTTTTAAATAAGTTTAGATGATATTCCACTAAAATTACAATACTTCCTGAGCATACGAGCGTCCCACAATAAGTTTTTTACTGTTTCCTTTGCTCACAAACATTTCTTTCTTTAAAAAAAAAAAAAAAACACTCTCTCTCCATTATCGTTTGATCTATTGTAAAAGTGTTTCCAGTGGTCCTTTCATTGCGATTATGTCATTATTTTTTTTTTACAAAATCCAAAAGTGTGTCTTGTTTTCTAGAACATCGTTTCTGCAGAGCGGCAGTAGTTTCTTAGAAATTGCGCCGTTGGTGTGAAATAAGCCTCCCTCCATTTCCCATTATCCCTTTGTTTACATTCTCTCCCACTAGCTTACAGCCCCTCACAATTCCAACCCAACATTACCGGTGCAACAAAAAGAGTGAGCAATATTGTAGCTTTCCAACTGTACAGTTTGGAGCCAGCTCAGACGAGGAAACCACAGACGTACATGGATCTATTTGTCTACAAGTAGATGCATCAGAATGGAGCAGAGCAGGGAGCTTGTGGCCCACCCAGCAGTTTTTTTAATGTCACAAATACAATCTTTCTTTAAATTGCCTTTTTTTCTGCTCATGATTCACAACGATTTGATTAAAGAAATACCCCATCTTAAGCTTAATATTCCTTATATGTCCTCCATCATCAGAGGAAGAACAAGAACTTTTTAAGCACTATTTTCATTGGAGTGGGTCTTTAATCACTTTTATCCAACAACAGATCTTTAACTAAATGTGTTGTTGTCAACTACATTGAAAAAGGCTAAAATAAGTCAGATGTCATTTTGTGTTTCAATTTAAAAATCACTGGAGGGGTTTTTTGTTTTATTTTATGCAGCATGAGAAAATTTTGATATAAGAAGTATAATTTAACTGAGCAAATGAATCATTTTTTTTCTTCCAGGACGGATATCCGTTCCCATAGATCTCAAAGAAGTAGACAGCTTTGATCCATTTGCTGTGCCTACAATCAGGTAAGGGGAAATTAAAGCGTCTCCGTCAGTGTGTCTGATGCAACAAAGCTAATGGAGCTTCTGCTGTTTTAAAGTCGTATCTGTGAGGAGCTGGATCGGCCCAGAACAGAAGAGGAAAAGTCAGAGGACTCTCAAGACAAAGAAAATGAGAGAGATGCAGTTGAGATGCGAAAGATAAGAGGTACTCGAATATGCTCTGTCATTAAAATATGTACACTGTTGTGTGTAAAATGTAAGGTAACTATTTTTGGGCTTTACGGAACTGAGCCATTGTGGCAAGTAAAGTAACGCAGCGTAATACTTTCTTATTAAATATATTTCTTAGTCTAATATAAAAATTTGTATTTTTAAAGCACACACAAAAACCAAAGCGACTAAGCTTACAAGTAGTATTTTTTTCTCCTTAGATTTCAAAAGAACTAGTCTGGCAAAGTATGTGAAATACTTTGATTCTTTTCTGGATGGAATGGCTCGATCATGGAAGGGAGAACTTCTAAGAAAGAGCGGTAAATCCTCATTTTTCAAATTTAAAAGCGTTTACAAAATTTTGTCCTTCTTTTTAAAATTTTACTCTCTTTTCTTTCTTCCAGATCATCAAATGGAATTCTGATGAGCATCAAACACAGACACCAACGCCTTTAAAAATACACTACTTATAGTGTGTTAGTACATGTGGTGGTGGATGTATTTTGCTTAAGACATGCATTTGGCTTTTTTTACTTTTATCTCTCTTTGTATCATTTCTTTTCTAAATTTGCAATTTTCTCATAACTTTCCCCATCATTTTGCTTGTGTAAAACCATTTATATGGCATTTAATAAAATGTACAACTAAAATCTGCCCTTGTAAGACCTTGTGTGATTGTTTTAACTTAAAAACAATGATTTGATTTGGTTGCATGGTATAAAACAATTTTTAAAAACTACATTCCTATTTTTTTGGAGGTTGTCTCAACTTAACAGAAGTCATCCAGCATTGACAAAAAAAGGGAATATTTTCTTTATCAGCCTATTATATATATATATATATATATATATATATATATATATATATATATATATATATATATATAATATAAAAGTTGGATTCACACACCCAGATCTTTCTCAGACCTTCTCATACTACAAATTTCTCTTTAATGGCACCGGAAGTAGAAACGTGCTACACCGGATATTGCTCAAAAACCGGGGTCAGGAGTTCTTTCTCACAGCCATCTTGGAATTAGCGTCCCGAGTTGGTGAGTGTCTCCACCTGAAATCCAATATCATCTGACAGGTTTTCTTACATTCATGCTCTTGCCGATGACCTAGCTGGTTTAATTAAAATGTGGTCCTCAGGCTGGTACAATTATTGTTCTTAAAATCGCTCTATGTAGTGAATAATGTTCCCCTGAACCACCGTGAAGCAGCTCAAAATGGGGGAGCGTGATATGTAACATTTCATTAGCCAACTGAGTGACCTAAAGAGAGCGTTTTGTTGCCAAATGTACGCTTGTGAAGGTAATACCCAGCCGGTTACCGACGTAAATGTTGATAATAGCAGGACAAGGCGGCTAGACGAGAAGTTCGTGGCCGTTCAGGCGGTCGCTACTTAGCAAGAGCTAACCTTGCTTACAAGCTGAAGCATAGGCTTCTCACCTGTTCAACCGGCCATGATAACGACTAGCTGACTGAGAAATATTCTCAGTGAAGCTGTGTCAACTGTTTCATAGCCGTTTTCAAACTCTGTTCGTGTTTTTCTGTCTTCTAGCGGCAATGCCTGGTGAAGCGACAGAAACGGTCCCGATCACCGAGCAGGAGATGCAGCAGCCTCAAGTGGAAACTGGTTCGTATCATTTGTTTTTTTTTCCCCATTTTTTGGTTGTCGGATTGAGAAGGAAGTGGGGGGTCTTGGATCTCGAAAACCATCTTTATACGTCAACAATTAGTGCATCTAAGAGATAAATCATCATGTAATTTGCTGGTTATAAGGGGTTCATTCAGACATTGAGTTAATACAGCAGGTGATAGTCTGACAGACACCGGGCAGGTGGTTTGCACGCGGATATGATCTCACTATATTTCTTAAAGATCTTGAATAATGATCTGAAATGAAAAAAGTTATCCAGATCCCCTCTTTCATCGGTGCAATGAGTTGTGATGGCATGCTCTGGCCTTGGGATTTTTGCAGACTGCATGCTGTTGCTGAGTGTTTTTTGCAGTGTTAGAAAACAGTGCTTGAAACAATCAATTTATTAGAAACGAACCTAATACCTAACTCATATTTATTACATCATAACAACATTATTTAAATTAATGAGAAACCTGCTTTTTGGAGTAGGGCTTTTGTGCTGCCTAAAATACCAAAGCAGGAGCAGTATAACAGGTTTTCAACAAACTAACTTTAGACAAAACTAAGACCATTTTCTAAAAGACCCACTTCAACAGAAATCATGTTTTGGTGTTTTTAGTCTTCGATTAGCATTTTTCCTTTATTGAAGGACATGTATAAATAATTTAAGATGAAAACAGTTTCTGAGTTTTCCAAATCGTGTTGAATCAGGAGCAGATGAATACAGGATGTTTGGAAAAGCTCAGTTTTGTGACACAGCAACCGTCATGAGTGGGCCAAATTCTCTCTTCCGCTCCAATTCTGAAGCATACATTTGCAAGCAAAAAGATCCACTAATATCTTTATTTTCCTTGTCTGAGCTGCCATCTGGGTCAAAACTGTCCAGCTAGTTGGCTCCAATATTGCTCGCCTTTTTTTGTATGCTGATGTTAACTTGTGATGTGCTATGACAAAGTCATGGGAGAGTGTAAACAAAGTACTGATCTGGAAATTAGCGGCGCTAACGTACGCCAACGGTCTCGCCTACAATCTGAATGAGCGCTTCTGATAACTCCTGCCACGCTGCCAAAAATTTCTTTAAAAGCGATGCAGGCTTTTTGATTTTGGCTAATATGGTGTAATCAGAATTAAAAGACCACTGGGAGAAAATTTTACAATAGAAACATATGTAGTTGGAATGGAACTTAAAACATTAAAGGATAAGTTGTTGATGGAAATTAGCAAAACTAGTTTTGTTTTAACTGTATTTGTTTGAAATTGTGTTTTAAAGCACTTTTTGAGGCCATTGTTCTTAATTTACTGAACAGCTAAAACTGCTGCTGATGTTTTAGAAAATGCACTCATGCATCTGTCAGCCAATATAAAAAAGTGCTAAAAAATATATGTTTGTGTCATGTTGCTTTCAAGGCCCTTATTTAAATTCAACTTTGTTTTGTATTTATATAGCCCAATATCACACAAAACGTATGTCTCAATGGGCTCCACACTGGTATTTATGCAAAAGAACATAAAGGCAGTCATAAAATATAAACAATAGCTGGTTGGCGAACTAAACAGACTAATGAAGGAGGGATCCTCTCTCAGGACAGACTGGCGATGTGCTGGAACTGTTAAAGAAGAATAATCTTATCTAACATGTTTGAATAAGCTGGGAGTGCGAGTCGAGCCAGAGGTGAGGCCTATGGCGAGAGACAGGAGCACAGTCGGTGCGATTTAACTGTGAGGAAAGCTTGTATAGGGAATGTACGTGTTCTTTACTCAGTTACAACTCCCATTTGTTGCCATTGATGACTTGGTTCAACGTGCTTAAGGTTATTAAAAGATGGAATGAAAGGAATTGCTACTTGTTCTCTGCATAAAGTGTCACGTTCTAAGTCCCTGCTGCTTTGAGAAAGAAACATTGCTTTGAAAACGAGAGCGCACCCCTTTATTAAAAATCTTCTTTCATAACTTAAGTATTGCAAAAATAAAATCCCCTTCCTAGTTAGGTGTTGTTTTTTTAATATTAGGAGTTTACAGCTACAAGGATATAACTGGTACCCCACACCCCCATTGTTTTGCTGTTGTTTTAAATCAATTTTTTTTTGTGCATTGCTTCTCTAAATGGCTCTGGGTACACTGTTCTAAATGTTTTCTATCCTACCCAACTCAAACATACCTGGCTTTGTTCGCTTTCATTGTGGGGTCTCTGCACAGGTCAAAGAGCTGAATCAGGAATGTTTGAACATCCACATTCAAAACCCATGAACCCAGTTTGGGAAATGCAGTCTCACTGCAGCTAATGACAGTTGCTTCAGCAGAAACATTAAATCGTCAAGGGCTGTCTGCAGAGGTTGATATGGGTTCATCAAAGATCCAAATCCATCCATTAAATAAGCAATCAACCAACGAAGAGCTCAGTTATTTATTCGAATTAAGTTTACCATGGTGATAAGGATTCACCCCAACTTTGGATTTTGGGTCAGGAGCAAAGTTTTTTGTTTTTTTTTTTTTTTCCCCTCAGAGCATGAGAAGGTGTGCGTTGCTTACCCTAACATTTTCATTTAGTTGATGTGATAAGCTGCAGGTATAGTTTGCATTCTAACTAAATACAGAATGAGTTTGTTTTGTGTAGATGTATCTGTGTGATGCATATTTGTGGTCATTTGGATCAAACTAAAGTTTGAGAAATGGGTTGTTTTTTTTACCCTAAACCTCAGCGACCAGTGCTTTGTGGTTTGGTCACATTTAACCTGCATGGTTAAGATTTCCAGATTTGGGTCAATTTTTTTAAAAAGACTTTCTTCATTCAGCTGCATCTCCTGCCTCAGCCTCTACCCAAAAACCTCAGACAGCTTCAGGACCTGCTAAGCCCAAAGGCAAAGATGCTAAGAATGTGCAGGGTTCGTCTGCCCCTAAGCCTGTCCCAGGCAGAAGAAAACGCTCCTCTATGTCTGCGTCTTCCTCATCTCCCACCTCACCAAAATCTGCTTCCTCTTCTACCCCCCTATCACATGGGCCATCTCCCTTGGCCTCTCCAGCTAGTAGCTCCCCTGCTAATTTGGGAACCTCTCCCACCCCAAAAGTTGTCAAGGCTGGAAAGCAAGGAAAAATAAAAGGAGAGGCATTTGTCCCCATCCAAGTCAACTGCAATGTCACAGGATCTGATGAAAAGCCAGAACAGCCTAAACTAATGGCAATGGGTGAAACCAAGCCTACTCAGATTGAAGTAAAAGCTCAGTCACCCCCAGCTGCTTTTAAAGTTGCCTCAAAGCCAGCTGCAGCAGCTCCAATTTCATTTTCGGACACCATTCTCTCAAGTTCTCCCAAACCAGGTGATGTTAAAGCCCCACTGGCTCTTTTTGCTGACGATGAGCTTCCTCCACTGCTTCCACCAGAGAAACCAGTTAAAACATCTGTGGCTGAAAAAATACCTCCAGAATCTGACCATGAAAAGAGTTACACTGAGACCCCTGCCACTAAAATATCGCAAAAGGGCAAGAAGGGTAATGAGCCCAAATCTGTACCTGCTGAGCCTTCTAAACCAGTTGCTAATGAAGCTCCTAAAAGTATTTCCAAGCCCAAGTCTACCCCTGTTTCTGTTTCCCAGGACAAGCTAGCTTTTGTTGAAGCTGCTAAGCCTTTGGAGAAAGTCCCCAGCATGGGTTCTAAGCAAGGTGAAGAGGTTAAAGTGTCACCTTGTAAGGCCATGAAGCCAGATGAAAATGTAAAGGCGGTCCCTGTTAAAACTGAGAAAGCTGCCACTGTGGAGGCAGCCCCTGTGAAGACTGAGAAAACATCCCACATTAAGGCTCAGGAGGCAGCCCCTGTTAAGGCCGAGAAGGCGGCCCCCGTTAAGGCTCAGGAGGCAGCCCCTGTTAAGGCCGAGAAGGCGGCCCCCGTTAAGGCTCAGGAGGCAGCCCCTGTTAAGGCCGAGAAGGCGGCCCCTGTTAAGGCTCAGGAGCCAGCTCCCACTAAGGCTGAGAAGGCGGCCCCCAATAAGGCCCAGGAGACAGCTCCCAGTAAGGCTCAGGAGGCAGCTCCCAATAAGGCCGAAAAGGCGGCCCTTGTTAAGGCCCAGGAGGCGGCTCCCAATAAAGCACAGAAGTCAGCCCCTCTTAAGACCGAGGAGGCGGCTCCCAAAAAGGCTGAGAAGGCGGCCCCTGTTAAGGTCGATGAGGCGGCCCCCGTTAAGGCTGAGAAGGCGGCAGCTCCCAATAAGGCTGAGAAGGCGGCCCCCGTTAAGACCGAGGAGGCGGCTCCCAAAAAGGCTGAGAAGGCGGCCCCTGTTAAGGTCGATGAGGCGGCCCCCGTTAAGGCTGAGAAGACAGCCCCTGTTAAGACCGATGAGGCGGCTCCCAAAAAGGCTGAGAAGGCGGGCCCCCTTACGGCCGAGAAGGCGACAGCTCCCAATAAGGCCGAAAAGGCGGCCCCCGTTAAGACCGAGGAGGCGGCTCCCAAAAAGGCTGAGAAGGCGGCCCCTGTTAAGGCTGAGAAGACAGCCCCTGTTAAGACCGATGAAGCGGCTCCCAAAAAGGCTGAGAAGGCGGCCCCTGTTAAGGTCGAGAAGGCGGCCCCCGTTAAGGCTGAGAAGGTGGCCCCTGTTAAGGCCCAGGAGGCAGCTCCCAAAAAGGCAGAGAAGGCGGCCCCCGTTAAGGCCGAGAAGCCAGTTGAAGAAGCTAAAGCTTCTCCCCAAAACTCAGCAAAGCCAGGTGTAGACAAAAAAACAGCTCCTGTTGAGGGTGACAAGCCAGCTGCAGCAAACAAAGCAGCTGAGATTAATAAACCAGCCCCTGAAAAAAGTGCCAAATCAGCTGCTGAGGCCAATTTGGTCGAAGTAAAAGAGGCTCCAATTGCTTCCAGGCCTGTAGAACCATCATCAGTTGCAATAAAACCAGCTCCGGTGGAGCCTGCTGTTGTAGCCCCAACTCCACGAAAACTCACCTTTGCAGAGGCAGTTGCTAAACCTGCACCTGTTAAAACAGAAGCTGTGGTAAATAACATCCACTCTGAACCACTTTCCCCTACCAAACCCATCCTTACACCAGCTAAAACCCCTGCCAAAGTGGACTCTGTGATCAAGAACGCCAATGGTATTTAGCCATTTGTCCTTTTTTGTGCTTGTCTGTTTGTCCTGAGCTGAAGAGATATTTGTTTTGCCCCAAAAAACATAATCTTTTTAAGTAAATGCCTGAAATGCTTCAAACCTCATCAGCCTTCAATTTTTTTTTATAATTAAATTTTTTTGTCACGTAAAATTTACATAGCCGATTTATTGTTTACTATATTCATATATTGTTCACTTGCAGGTTCATTCTTCAGTGTCAGAATTAGCATCAAAATTTGTGTGAGACTGGACATAAAGTGCAGCTTTTCTAGGTCCTGTCAGTGTATCGCCTTGATACAGTACAGATATTACAAAGAGTACTCATTTGAGATACTTCAGTGCTGGGTTTGAAGACTGGTGAAAGATAGTTTATAGCATTAAGTTAGGAGTGTTTTAATCTAAACAAACATGTCTTACCCATGAAGTCCCCCCCAACTGTTTTTTGCAGATAAAACAGTTTTGCAAAACTTTTGCAGAATGCAGTTTGAAAAAAAGACCAAATGAAGTTTATTGGGAAAATGTGGTTTTAAATGCCAGTTTATTACAAATATTGTCAATAACAAGTGTGACTTTTCTTATATTGGTGCTATACTTGCATACCTGTGATGACAGCTTTGTTTTAAAGACCTATTTTATTTGAAATGTTTTAAGAATCTCCCATTTAAAAGCCTTTTCTGTTGTTTGGATTAGAGCAGCACTGCTCTTGTGTCTACAGTGGCTTTTTTATAGTCTGTTGGTTGTGTACTTAATAATTTAATATCTGACTTAAGAAAAATAATTAAAAAGGAAAATATTTTGGGAATTGCATTTGCCACTTATACTTGTCAGAGAATCAAAACGCATATAACAAAAAATTATTTACATGGAATCAGAATTTGGGTAAAGCTCTCAAAATTCTGCGTTGAGAGTTACAAGAGCTGTTTACGATGTGCTGCTGTGGGAATTAGATTATCCATCCCCTGTGGATTCAGGAGCACCAATATGTCCAATTCGGAATATGTCTTAAAAGATCAGATGCATTCCCACAAAAAATTAACGGCTATGATGGGGGTAAAATTTGGAAGATGTCTATCTTTTTTTATAACCTAATGTTTAGAGGATGTTTTTAATCTTTTTTTAAATTCATTTTTGTGTCTAGCTTCCAGTTGTGTAAAAACCAACTGAATATATTTGATCTTTCTTAGGATCCGGCACTGAGTCGGACAGCGATGACTCTGTCCCAGAGCTGGAAGAACAAGACTCAGCCCAGACACAAACACAACAAGCCCAGGTACAATTCCCTTTAACTTTTGAAAACTGATGACTAAAGTTTTTAGTGAATAGCTGATTATTAATGGAGATTTTTAGATTGTGACTCTTCAGGGATGATTTACAGTGACTTTCGTTCTTCTGAGTCAACTGAAGCCAGCCTTTGTGTTCTGAGAAGAGACCTTCATTGCATCCAAACTTTATATCCTCCAAGCCAGTTCACAAAGTTAAAAACATGACTTCTCTTCTCTAAAGCTTGCAGCAGCAGCTGAAATTGACGAGGAACCAGTCAGCAAAGCCAAACAAAGCCGCAGTGAAAAGAAAGCACGAAAGGTAATCATATCTCAATCTGTGTCAACTGAAGCTGGCTTTTGTCGTTCATTGTCTAACTTGTTTGCTGTCTTTGTAGGCAATGTCAAAGCTTGGTCTTAGGCAAGTAACGGGGGTCACCAGGGTCACTATTCGCAAGTCCAAAAACATCTTGTTTGTCATCACCAAACCAGACGTCTACAAGAGCCCAGCATCAGACACATACATCGTCTTTGGAGAAGCCAAGGTGATGAGACTTTGCTGTTCATCATGCTTACTTGGAGCCTTTACAACTGATCACCAGATTTAGGAAATTGGTGGAAGGGTTGTTTTTTTTGTTTGTTTTTGTCCCCCAAGTAACAAATTATCCACTGTTTTTATGTTGCAGATAGAAGATCTTTCTCAGCAAGCCCAACTGGCTGCTGCAGAAAAATTCAAAGTACAGGGAGAGGCTGTTTCAAACATCCAGGAAAACACGCAGACCCCTACAGTACAGGAGGAGAGCGAGGAAGAAGAGGTAACATGTCGGAAAGTCACGTTAGCATGGATGTTTAAACTTGAATGGTACGTTCAAACTTTGTCTTTGCCAATAGGTTGATGAGACCGGAGTCGAGGTGAAGGACATTGAACTCGTTATGTCGCAAGCCAACGTGTCGCGGGCAAAGGCTGTACGCGCTCTGAAAAATAACAACAATGACATCGTCAATGCTATTATGGTGAGATTTTTAGACCTTGTTAATCTTAAATTTCAACTCTTCAGTGATTATTTAATACAGTGACTTTCGTTCTTCTGAGAATACTGAAGCCAACATTTCTGTCATGAGAAGAGAAAAACGTACAAAACTCCAGCGAATGCATTAATAAAACTTGCTCTTATTTTTAATTTTTCTTGTTTGTTTTTTTTTGCAGGAGTTGACAATGTAAGGGGACCTTGTCAACAAAGAGTGGAAGAGTGTTGCTGATTTAATCTCATTTATACAGTTTATATCCAAGATGGAAATAAAGTTGTGGCTTGGTGAAACTAAAATGAAATTGTTGCTTCTTATTTTCTGAAACTTAAATTCAGTCTTTTTCCTTTCTGTTGAGTTTCTTTGAATGCCAGGGCTGAAGATGGGTTGTCTGTGTACACCGTCAGAATCTAAGAGATTTAGTTTAGAGGTTGATTCTTTATCAAAAGGAACAGGGTTTGTTCAATATAAAAAATATATATATTTTCTATATCAACAACAGTGTTAAAAGAACAAATGTAATATTAAGTTTTGTCCATCTTGCTGTTCCTGTGTCATGCCATGTGAAAGCAATCTGCAAAGGTAACCATCAAAATTACACAATTCAAGTCGGTCCTTTTGAGAGAACGTGTTAATACATTCTAAAATTAAAGTTCTAGAAATTGACAATAATCAGGAGTTTAACATATTTAGGAGGGAGCCACAAGAAGACCCATTCAAATCCCATCTGTGCAAAACCCTACAATTTGGTTCTTTTTTCTGGCTGAATTTTAATTTTTAAATCTGTGGTTGAGATTTATTTAGAAGAATTTAATTTACATATTTTTGATTGCCTTTATTTGTATGTGAATTTTATTACATGCTTAGAACACTGTCCCATATTTTCTGAAATTCCTACTTGAAAGATCAGGCTTTGAATGTACTTAGCGGTAACCAAAAGTTGCTATTGGTAACTCTCAACATCATGGATTCCATTCCTGCTGAGCTTTAAACATCCTCCTTAATCCAGTTAATGTCCAGCCCTGTCTTTAAGTTTACCAGAAATCATTTGGAGGATTAGTAGAATGTTGTGGTCATTGAAACCAAACCGGAACTCTTTGGTGTGAATAACTCCGTGTTTTAGGGGGTCAGGAGTCAGTGCTGGCGGTAACACAAGATAAAGACGTTGAGCTTCACTTTGGGAGTGGGTAGAATCAGGAATTAATTATGAGAACAGGTCATGGTAGATGTTTTCAAGGGAAGCAGGTGATTTGGACATGTTCAGAGGAGGAACAGTAAGGTCTAAAGACCAAAGAAGAGTTTCGTGAAGGAGGTCATGAGGGTGGTTTGTGGTGAGTCAGGAGGATGCAGCAGATATACAGTAGGTACGGAAAGTATTCAGACCACCTTAAATTTTTCACTGTTATATTGCAGCTGTTTGCTAAAATCATTTAAGTTCATTTTTTTCCTAATTAATGTACACACAGCACCCCATATTGACAAAAACAAAAAACAATTGAATACTTTCTGAATCTGAAAAATCTGAATACATTCCTTACCCTCTGTAGATCAGGGGTCTGCAACCTGTGGCTCTTAAATGCCTCCATTGTTGCTCTCTGGTTTAAAAAAGTGTATTTTTTATAAGTGACTATATAGTAGTAAAGTAAACTATCTCAAATTGTATTCTTCTTAAACACTGACAGATTTTTGTGCGCAGTGTACCAGAGAAAATCAACTGGACATCAGTTGGCCAAATCAAAAATAGATGGCACCAGATTATAAGGATTTTTTTATTATCTTTTTTTTTTATTCAAGGATTTTAAGGATGCCTTATGGTTTGAAAATATTGTAAAGGGCCCCTTAATTAGCTCTGATTTAATTTGTGGTTAGTTTGACACATTTCTGTAAAAGATGCCTCACAAAGAGTAAAATAAACTTTAATATATATATATATATATATATATATATATATATATATATATATATATATATATATATATACATGATAAATCAATATTAACATTAGAATGAATAAAAACCAGTGGCTTTTTTCCGTTTTTTTTTTTTTTTTTTTTTTGATAGATACATTGGCTTTGGCGACCCCTACAGGAAGCAGCTTCAAAACGAAGAAGCTCCGCAGTTTAGATTTGTTTGTAATGAAAACATTAGGAGCACTCTCTGGTACTTGTGTAGTAAATTAAATTACCATGATATTACATAAAAGAACATGTAAAGACAATTGACAAGCGCGTTAAACCAGCTGGGTTCTAGGTTCCTTGGAGCTCAGTGAAAGCTCTAGAAGCATCTAGCGCAGTCCTAGTGTGTCAGTGCTGCTATTCACGTTTCCGGGTACGCAAAATCTTCCGGAGTTTCAGAGTGGACTACAACGTAGTTGAGGCGTTTGCCCTGGTTTTGTAGGTCCAAGCGCTCTCTGCTATATACCACTGCTATTTCTTTTTTACTCTACACGTTTTTATTGTGTGATCAAGAGGCTCACCTCACAAAATGTAAGTAACGAGTGAGTTACGAATAAAAAAATACCGTAGTCCCGCGCGCTTAGCTGGCTGCCGTTATCTGTAGAGCAACATGCTCTTTTTTTTCTTAAAAGGCGGGAATTGAAAGTAAGCTCATGCTAAGTCTTTGCACGTGGACCTAGCATTACACTACAGGGTCCCAACACAAATATAGCCAATATTAGTTAAAATCGGCACAAACGCGGGTTCTTTTATTTTGTTGCGTGGCTCTCTGGCACCGCATGGCTTGACTAGCATGGTGGCAGCGTTGTTAGCCGAGCTAGCAGAGCTCATTGGAATTTCACCAGATTAGCTTGGTTTTATTAACTTTAGCTTTAAACACTGAATTTTAGTGCTGTTAGTAGCACCTTTAAATGTCGGCATTGTCTGAAAGGGGCAACAGGGGTACATTCAATGGGTTAAACTGGGTTTTAAATCATTCACGCACGATTTGTTAGGATTTTAGCTAACAGTCCGGGCATTCAATGCTATGTATGGAGGAGTTGAGAAGCGTTTTAGTTTGCTAATCTTGGCATTGGGAGTCACCTACAAATTTACGAAGGTAACATGAGCTGTGTTATCGGGCAGCGTGTGGACGAACACCATAAAGGTTAAAATGCACCTTAAATTGTTTTATTTATTTTAGTGAAGTTTCTAGTGCGTTTGGTCAAAGTAGAAAGCGACCGATCGCGTTTATTAGCTGAAAATGTTTACTGTTCTGAATAATAATAGTAATTATGGCATATTGTAGTTCTACACGGATGTGTGCGCGTCTTGTGTAACTTAAACTTGATGGGGAGGCCATCTGTTGAACCTATTTGCTGCTGAACGCAGCCCTGCTGTTGATCTCCAGCACCTGTGGTATGCAGCAGTTTGAGGTTTTAAGGAGTCTCCATGTGCACTAAGCTTGATACGAAACAGGATCCTCATATGTTTCATGCATTTTAGACTTAAAAAATATTATTTTTTACACTTAGTTAGTAGATGCCTGTAATTTTTCAATCTTGGGATTACGAAATAGATTTATTAGCACTCTGACTTTTTTTTTTTTTCAACTTAAGCTGCACTGAAAAACCAAAACTCTTGAATTACTCGTGGGTTTTTGGGACAACAGCATTCTTGGGAAGAAGATATATGCTTAAAATCCCACTCCTATCATGTATTGATCTATTGTAAAGCATCCCCAGTGGTCTCTTAATCATGATAATGCTGTTTTTAGCCAAATTAAAGAAAGATGGCGTGTGAAGGACTGAGAGGGAGCATCCTTTCACCCTACTCTCCTGCTAGCTTGTAGCCCCTCACAAACTTGTGGCTTTCTGTTATAGCTTCTACATCAGCTACAAGGGTTTTCAAACAGCAGTTTTTTGTCTGCTCCTGATTCAAAACGATTCGAACAAAGAAATACTTAGAAATGCAATTTTAAGATTATTTTACTTTTTATATGTCCTCCATCACAAGAAAAATGCTACAAGAGTATGTTAAAAACACCCCAAACGCATATGGTCTTGAAATAATTGCCTTTGAAAGCATCACGTTGAAGCCATTTCATTGATTTTCATTGAATGTGTCTGATCACGAGGGGTCTAACATGAAAACCAACAGGACTAACAAACTCTTGTTCTGTTTTCTCACAGGCATCCAGCAACTGCCAAGTGGTACGACAAGAGGGACTCTGTTATTATAGAGTTCTGTATAGCTGACAGCAAAGATGTTAAAGTGAACTTTGATAAAACAAAGTGTGCTTTTAGGTATGTTGTATGTACATTGCATTTTGATGTAAAGCTGTATTTACCTATAATTTCTAAAAAATATATATTTATTGCATACATTTAACAATATTTTGGTGAGCTAATTGTTTTGTGTGTCTTTTCGTAGCTGTCTTGGAGGAGCTGGCAATGAAAAACATGAGAATGAAATAGAACTTTTTGAAGCTATTGATGAGAATGTAAGTTATCATTCAATAATATATACATTTGGTAATCCATACTGTGTGATAAAAATCTGTGCTGACCGTGTGCTGCTTTGCCGTCTATTTCAATGCAGGAATCCAAACACAAACGCACAGATCGCTCAGTGTTGTGTTATCTACGAAAAGCACAGCCGGGGAAAGCATGGCCAAGGCTAACTAAAGACAAAACTAAGGTGAGTCCCACTCACTATTGGGGTGAAAGGGTGCTCCCTTTCAGTCCTTAGTTTGAATTAAAGCAGCGTAATCAAGCAGACAGATGCACAAAAAGTTATCATATTATATCACCAAAGAAATATTATTAGTTCTTTTCCCCTTTAAATGTGCTCTCCTTATTAAACAAGCTGCTGTAAAAATACTTGTGATAATGTGGCCTGATAAGACCATAGATATTTGGTCCTGACCTGATTGAGTTATTTTTAAAGAAATATGTTAAAGAGAAATGACTTAATTTTCATAAATTGTGTAGTTCTGTAATACACAATACTATTCCTTTTTTTCAGCTGAGCTGGCTTAGTGTCGATTTCAACAACTGGAAAGACTGGGAGGATGACTCGGAGGAGGAGATGGGCAACTTCGATCAGTTTTCAGACGTAAGCATTTGAAGTTGTAAAAGTCAAAAAGTTATTTGACTTTTGTTTTTAGGAAGCAACAAATCCTATCAGTTAAAAAGTTTCTTTTTCCTATAGATGTTATGTTTTGGTGAACTATGAACAACAGTGTAATAGATGAATAAAAAACAGAAGAGACTTTTAAGAAGTATATGTTGTAGAAACATCAGGAAAGTCCTGATTATGAGCACAGAATGATTCCAAAAGGAAAAGTGGCTTTGTTAGATTAGAATAAACCCTTTAATCTGTGTCCTCATGGGCTGGAGCTTGTGTAAGCGGCACTAATGCAGTATTTTTAAATGAACTAAACAAGATGACTTTGAATAGAACGCTCATATTGCTTCTTATTCTTTTCAAAGCAGAGTCACTTTTCTTGTCTGGATGAGCAAAACTGGAAATTATATTTAGAATTTTTTTTTTTAAGTATAGCAATTATCATGTTACACACATTAAATTAATTTAACTGATGAGTTTAAATTGAAGCATCTATCTTGCATTCGCTAAAAGGGGCTAAAAAGGATGTGATATCCTACTAATTTTACATTTAAGCATTATTTGGAAAATAATACAATGAGCAATAATTGGAAAAATAAGAAGTTTTAATTTTTTGGATTGAGCTTCTGGACAAATGCATTTATTTATAGCTATATCCTGAGTTTGTTCTTGTCTGTCTGCTTTTGTTGCTAAAGTAACAGATATTCGGTTCTATCAGCTAATTGGGTTTACTATTACACAAAAATAGATCAATCTGGAATCGAATCTTTAAAGCCAATTAAAAAAGAATGAATTTTCCATTTTCTGAAATGTTTATGTAAATAAATGTTGAATATGTGATTCCTAGACTTTGTCAGTAATTTTTTTTTCCAATTTACAAACGAAGCCATTAAATAAAATGATGCTTTCCAGATGATGAACAACATGGGAGGTGAGGATGATCTTCCTGATCTAGATGGTGCAGACGATGTAAGAATCTCTAGTAATCTGAAGAATTAAACCAGAAAGCAGATTGAAAGAGCAAACCTCATGTTTTCTCTTTTATTCTTGTTTAAGGATGACTCTGCAGATAGCGATGATGAGAGTAAGTCTTCACAGGCTCATCAACATAGTAACTAACAGCTGAGCTTTGTGGTCGATAAGCTAACATTTTCCTTCCTGTTTTGCTACAGAAATGCCCGACTTGGAGTAGAAGCTGCAAAGACTGTAAGGATTGGAAATGAAAGAACGACGGACAAGAGAAACCTTGACAAATGTGTACCTTTTAACTAATGGCCGCGATAAACAACTGTACATACGAGTTAGTAGCCATATTTAAACCACAGCCTCAGCTCCAAACTGTTTCACCTGCCCAACACCTTACAGTTGATTTGCATGGTAATGTACAGAGCAGCTATCTCTACTTCCATTTGCTACGATGCACTATTTGAGTATCTTGGTTTGATGTAAATCAATAGCTGTAAGCACATCTTAATTTTACAAAGTCCTGTATTTATCCTCACTTGAGCAAAACCTAAGATATTTAGTTCTTGTTTTCAGTTTAATTGGACCCACTTATTCCAAAAATGTTTTTGTTTTAAATATATCAGGCAACACAGTTCATATCATGATTTAAATATGATCTGGATTCAATGGTTGGCCTCTTTTTCTTATTTAGATTCAGACCAGTCTTGGCATTAGTTGTTTGAACCTTCCAATTTAAGTGTTTTACCTTTTACTTGTTTAATGTTTGTAAAGTTGGGATAATCCAAACATATTTGAGAGAGGTATTTGCATCTTCCAGGTAACTGTAACAGGTAAACATATTTGATATTTTGACATTTATCTCTTCACACCCACCTAACACATGTTTAATAGAAAAGGCAAGTTGAAATGTTTTGCAGCTAACAGGCTTAAGGCTTAGTTTGTTCTTGGCATTGTGTGGTTTGCTGTTATCCTCTGGATTCCCTCTGTTCATCTGTCCTCCCTCCCTCCTGGGGCGAGGAGGTGTTGAAATGAAACATGTAATGACCAAATCATATTTGCACTGTCAATAAAATGTAAGGGGAAAACAATTTTCAATTACAGTGAAATTTCTTTTTTTTATTGTCTACATCTTTCTAATAAACAGTTGAAGATTGGTTTTCTGTTTTTTTTTTCCCAATTGATTTTTGGTTGCTTTCAAGATATAATACCTAATTTTATTTTGAAATTGGGGGACAAACACATTTAGGATCGGAACAAGTGGCTAAACTTGAAATGCTGAATGTAAGAACAGCAATAACAGTCGATCTGAATTCAAATGAATGACCAAGTTATTACCACGTCATATTGAAATACATTGGTGTACCACTAGAGGGCGACTAGTGACATCTGGCACATCCACATGGAGATCAATACTGAAGCAACATCACAGGAACACACCAATTAACGTTCTTTCACTAAGTGCTGTTCTGATTATAATCTATATTGTTTGTATCTCAACTACTTGGTAGTAATCAAAGGATGTATTTCGTCTTTAAGACCCAGAAAACATTTCAGGTTTTCGTCCCGGTTATTAGCATACTTCCTTAGGCCTTTATTTCCTCTGTCATTTAATAAGGTGTCGAGTACACACAACTCTAACTTCCTGTTTACAAACCCCACCATTTCAAATTAAAAGCACGCGTTTATGTTAAAGGATGTGCATGCACGTTTTGTTAAATTAAATCCTGTAGTTGTAAATACAGCTTGTAAATGTTTTACGAATGTGTACTAACATAGTTTTTTTATTTAAAAAATCAAAGAAATTGAAAGAACATTTACCTTATAATTAACTTCTAGAAACATTGCTGAGAACAAAATGTTTATTTCAAAAAATATATTTATTCTTATATGTATGTTCTAATTTGCCGCTATAATTGGTATAATTCATCATCTGTTTATGTGAGTTCGCGTGGAGAGATTGTTTTGTGAAGTTTCGTGGATAGCTTACCGGATGTGTGCGTGCTAGTATGGTTGTTTCTTGACATATTTACGACGTTTCAGTTCACTCTGTTCTGTGATCATGGCTGCACTGGACCACACCAGCCATGTTTGCTAATTTAAAACCCAAAGGTTAGGCTCTGGTTGGGTTTTTTTATTATTATTATTATTTATTTATCCCTTTGGCATCTTCAGCCTCATATCCGCTCAGACGGGACACCACAGTCGTCTGTGCCCACCGGGACCCAGGAAAGGAAAGGTTTGGCAGCTTTAAATGAGATATCAGCAAAACTTTGGATGGTGTGGGAGGGTGATGCTCTGCAGAAATTGTCTGCGCGTAAACAATGTAACTTCATTGGAGTGCTAGCTTACGGTGGCTAGTGAACAAAAGGGAGCACGCCTTCAGATGTTAATTTGTGAGGCGTGAGAAGAAGTTGACTATCTTAATCAACAAGCAGAGGCACAATTATTTTACTTGTTAAACTGTATTTAGAGTACGGATTAAATATATTTAAACCCATACGATACCAGCGACCATAAGCTAGCATCTTAGCCTCCTGCTTACTCCGGATAAATGTAAATGATGCTACTAGTTAGCTTTATAGCTTGCGTCAGTAAGCAGACTTCTATTGTGATGAGAGAGCTAAATAACCTTGGGAGTTAGGCGGAGTTATGAACTATGGTATGTTTTACATATAAAATATATGAATTATTAAATGTTCCTTGATCAAATTCACTATTAACAGCTTTTAAATGAGAGAAGAAGCGAGAGGGAGCATTTTTAAAGTGGCATTTTCGTTTGCGGGCGCTGCTAATACCATAGCTAGCGCGGCGCCTGGCATTGCAAAGGCCTCGTTGAATTCGGAAATCAAGTGTGTTGGAGAGCTGTCGCCGGGAACAGTTTAATCTCGAGTGTCGTGGCAAACACTCCATTAGGCCTGGAAGTAGGAATTATTCTCTCCAATCCCCCACTACTCCACTCTTATTTCCTCGCGCGGCTCAGGTCGCCGGGCGCTATTTCGCGGTGCCTTTCCTCGGATGTATATTTCTCGCAGTGGCTGTTCATTACAGCAGCGCCTCATCACAGCCAGTAATGATGAGCTTCAGTCTAACGTCGTCGGGCCCCGGCCGCTCCGCTGCGACATTTTGATGGTGGTTGCTGGAGCGAAATGGTGCTGTCACACGCCGCCAATTCCCAAATCACGCTTTTCAGTGAGGAAGTGGCACACACCCGAGCCGTCCATCTTTATACCCAAATATATAACATTTTTCTTTGGTGACACAATTCTAATGGGGTTGGGTGCTATTTTTGTAGGGATGTATTTGTCAATAAAGTTTGATTGTCTTTTTTTTCTTCCCCTAGATGGACTCAAATAATCACTTTAACTATGGCACCCACTCCTCAGCAAACTCAGGACTGAAACTCTCCTCAGGGGATTCTCCTTACACCAACGGGTCGTCTGTGAGCTTTCCTCAGCAAGGGAAGAGTGAGTATTTTCACCTCCTTTCACCTGTCCACCGAGTGTTTGAGTCCCATCACCTCACCTGTGAAGTATTACTCAAAAAGATGTAGGCGGTACCAAAACATGGCTGCATTATAAGGTCAATATCAACAGGAAAAAAAAGACTTCAGAGCAAAAAGGAGTTGCAGTTTGAGTAAATTTTAAACTTTATGTTGAAAAGATTTCAGATGGGCATAAAGCTACAGTAAAAATATTAAAGTCCACTCCAATCATCTTGTAATCTATTGTAAAAGCGTTCTCAGGGGTCTTTTATTACGATTATACTGTTTATAGCCAAAATTCCAAAAAACGGTTGTTTCTGCAGAGCGTTCATTAGAAATTCGCCTATTGAGTTGTGAGTGGGACTTTTGGCACGGAGTAAACCCGCCCCTACTTCCCGTTATTCATCTGTTAACTCTCTCTAGCGAGCTTACCCTCAATCTAAAATTACGGGTGCAACAAAAATGGCGAGCAATATTGGAGCTATCTGGCTGTACGGTTTTGAGCCAGATGACAATTCGGACGAGAAAAACAAATACATACGTGGATCTAGTCACCTACAAGTTCTACGTTCAAGCTGTAAGCTTTTCAAACAGTATTTTTTCACCTGCTTCTGATACACAATAATTTGAATAAAGAAATACTCAGAAATTCAATGTTAAGCACAATTTTCTTTATATATATATGTCCTCCATCATCCAAAAAATACCACAAGAACATGTTAAAAACACCAAAAACATCCTTTTCACCAGAGTCTGTCTGTAGGTTGCTTACAGGAAACAACTAGAAAGATGGTTACAATGACCACATATGAAGATGAAATCGATTATAAAGCGACCACATCAAAGCAATGAAGAACATACCTGCTGAACCAAATGATTTTTTTTTTATTTATATATCGCTCTGAAAGACAGACCTTACTATGTTATACACATGTTTTCTGAAAAGTATGATGTATAATCAAAGAAATCATTTCAATCTGCTGTTTTGTGTCCAACAGATTTAAATGGCGAAATGAATGTTAATGGCGTATCTACTGTCGGGTCCAGTGGGCCTGCTTCCCACCAACCATCTGCCCCGTACCTGCACCTGCGCAACCACCACCAGAGCAGCATGGGCTATGACTATCTGTGGGGCGCACACCCCCAATACGGTCAGGGCGTGGGCTCTGAGATGCACCAGAAGCCAGTCACGTCTGGAATGGCACCGCCTCAGTCACATCACCACTTCCAGGCTCACGGACAGTATCAGTTGAACGGAAGTATCGAAGGCTCCCACCAACCTCCTGTTGCAGGCGCCGCAAACATTCCAATCACAGGAAGTCAGTACTGGAGCAGGAGTAACCCTGGGTCACAGCAAATGGGTTACAACTCCCAAGGCATGTATGGAACCTACCAAAGTCAGGCTCATCCTGGGATTTCTTTATCACAACCTCACCAGCAGCAGCAGCCGTCACAACAGCACCTCCATTCCCACCGTCAGCCTCCCCATCACCACCAGCAACCACCACAATATGGGATGATGCCTAACGGGATGCCCTACTACCAACAACACTCGTCCCCACAACAGCAGCTCCCTCAGCCGGCTCCCCAGACTTTCACTCCTCCACGTGGCAGTCCACAGCACCACAGCTTAGGCAGAGGGCGCTCCGGCAGTCCTCTCCCTGTAGGAGTGCCAACAACATCCATTATGTCACCATCAGCTGTACAGGACAGCGGATCGCCCAGAAGTCACAACAGAGATCGAAGCCCCCTTGCCAGCAACATGGGGATGTCCTCTCCAGTTCACGGTAATGTTTCTATTATGATCAAGATCCTGATTAAAAATGTTCTGATCATTTTGAGTTTAATGGATAGCTTACGTCTTCATTTAAACTTTTTTAATTTGAGCTGTAATCAACATGGTTTCTAGTTTTTATGCATATTTTTTTCATGCACAAAAACATTTGAAAAGTACAAAAAAACAAGAACCCTTTATCATATCTAACTTTGTTTTATTGACACACTTTAGTGCTGGGATAGTGCTGTGGCACAACCAGCAGGGGGCACTCTTTGACTGTCATTTCTTTGAAAAATTTGCTGGAATGTTTTGTTTAATTATTCTGAAAACCTAAAATATATATTTTTTATGTTAAAAATGATTAAATGTGTATATTGCAGGTTTTTCTCAGGTATTTATAGTTCTGCTTCCTGTCTTAGGGCTTGCAGGGGAAGTGGTGAAGGAAGTGGATGCAGGATACAATGGCAGTAAAGGGGCTCCTAGTTATCAGGCTGAACCTTCTACTGCTCATGTGGCACCTCAAAGCGACTACAGACATCTTTTAGACCAGCCAGCCGGTCAGCATCCAGAAATGGCCTCACCTGTTAGAGATCCGATTGGTAACCCGCGTCCTCACTGTGTGTCGTCTCCACTATCCGCGTCAAAAGCTGGAGCATGCACATCTCTAACCAAGGCCTCCACGCCGTCACGAGTCTCTGCAGCCGCTTCCTTCTCCTCACCTGGTCCATCTGTGCCGGCCACGCTCTCATCCGGTTATGAAGAATCAGCGGCTCCGCAAATGTCGGCCACTCCCAATTCCTTCTTTTGTTCATCTTCAAGAAACTCTTCCAGACTTTCCTCACCACCTCCCATGCTTCAAGGCCTCAGGTCTCCGAGCTCTGATGTGTCCGAGGTACCACCCACAGAATCCAAGCCCCCCTTCAAAAGCTCATCTTCGCCCTTGCACGAACCGCAAAAAGTTTCCAAACCTCTGGCTTCACCTGAGGGCTTTTCAGAAGCTTCAGCTGGTTCTTGTAGTCCACTGGTCTCATCTTCACCTGATTCGTTAGTTCGTCAGTGGAAGTTGGAATCGCCTCTAAAGACCTCTGGAGCGCCACCCGTTGCCTCTTCACCCTACAGCCCTCCTCATTCGGCACCCGTTTCATGTCCTGAGAAGCTGCTGGCCCGTGGATCCAAGACGCCTTTGACACCTCCTTTCTCAGAGGCTTCTGAAAGTCGGCTCGAGAAGCCTCCTTCACCACAGGCGACAGCTCCTGCTTTATCTCCAAGTCCACCGCGATCCACAAATCCCTCATCTGCAAGTGTGGCTCCAACTCAGACATCTTTGTTCGAGACAACGTCACCTGGACCCTCTATTTCAATAGCTGCGCCTTCTGCAATTCCTATAGTTGGCAGTAAACCTAGTGACCCACCAACCGCATCGCAGTGTCAGATCAACACCCCTGCAGCTGCTGCCGCTTCCACAGCCCCTCCTTCAGAGAGGCTCGACTTCATTTCCCCAATTGCAGAAGAGAGAACTGTGGGCCAATGTCTGTTCACCCTACCTCCTTTAACCACTCAAGCCTCCAGGACTGCACTGTCCACTCCCCCTTCCTTTGTGTCCATACCTCCTGCAGCGACTGCTCATACTGAAGACATCCAGAGACCAAGGAATATAGCTGCTGCTCACATCCTTTCCAAACCATCTTCCAGTGAGTCAGATCGTCAAGGATTCTGTGAAGACAGGAAAGCTGGGGAAAACAAAATAAATGGAAAACCAGAGGAGCATCTTCTTAAGCCGGGCTCGAACGCAACGAGGACATCACAGGTGGAAATATCTGGAGCTGGGACGTCGGGAATCGCACAGAAAAAGCTCAGTGACCATCCAGGAGGATCCCTGCACACGGCAGATGCTCCCAGTCAAAGTCTCAAGGATCAACAAACAGATACCAAGAGGCACGGCGTGGAGACAAATGTGGTCTTTAAGGAGGGTGACTCTATGCTTGAACCAACTTCGCTCAGAAAGTCTCCTCCACTCAACAGCACAGGCGACCAAACTTTCAAAAACTTCTCACTCGATTCCTCCCAGTATGATGACGACTCAACAATCGCTTCAAGCCTGAACGTCTCTGTCATGGATCAAACCTCTCTGTTAGTGGAAGACAGTTCTGCTTCAGGGGACTCTTTTGACCTCAACTTTTCCCAGAGAAAGGACAGCTCTCAGTTTGACAGCACTTTTTACGACGAGGAGGACAAGTCTGCTACATATGACAGCTCCAGAGATGGTCTCTCTGTGGAAGCTTCTCGAGATGAAACAGTCGACTCTGACAGGAAAGACAAAACCTCAGATGCAGAAAAGACAGAGAGCAGCTGCCAAGCTATTGGTCAGTCTGCGCTGGACTTTTCTGTAGCCTCCTCCAACGAAGAACCTGCCGTTGAGGTGTGGGATGCGTCCAACCTGGAGCCATCTGTGTCGTCTCAGCCCGCTCTTCAAGGTATGCGTGAAATTCATGTCTTAGAATAAATATTCACAATTTTGGCACGGCACTCTTTCTTCATTGTTTCTATGTTATCATTTTAACACAGAGGAGAAGCATTTTTAGAATAAACATGATTGTATGACTTCAATCCCTCTTTTATTTATTAATTTTTCCAGTTCCTGAAGTTGCATGGCAGCGCACAGAGCATCAGGCTCCAGACTCAGTCGGACGCATGGAGATCCTGACACCTCCAAGTTTGAATATGAGAGCGGAGAGCTTCATGGCCCTCAGTACGCCAGCAGAGAGCGCTGCTGTGCAACCGTGTACCGAGCACGCTGCAGAAGGCCTCCTGAAAACCCCAAGAAAACCTCGCAAACCTCGAACCCCAAAAGCATTATGGATTACAGACGGAGGTATTTGAATTGATGACTTTAAGTTTGTTTTACTTCCATCGATTTGTGAGATTTATCTCCTTTTTTTTGTTATCATAAGCTCGTGAGGAAGTGCAGAGGAAGCCTCGCGTTCGAACCCCAAAAGTGGAAAAGGCGAAGGCTGATGAAGAGGCCGGCGTTAAAGAAGAAGGACCAAAAGGAAGGAAGAGGAAGAGGTCTTTAAAGGTCAACACCAATCAGACAGCTGACGTCCCAGGGGGGGCTGGGCCTCTCACGCAGGAGGTTGATCCGATAACGGCCGCCATTGATGCTGTTCTAGCTAATGCGTCATCTATCAGCGCAGCTATCGAGAAAGCCAAGAAGATCAAAAGAGCCAAAAAACCAGAGCAGGATGGAAACGTGGCGGCAAACAAACAGGACGCTAAAACCTCTGCAGACGACGGGGAAGATAATGACGATGATAGCTCCACGGCAGGTAAATGGTTGAATTCATACTGTTTAGATCACACATTAGAACCTTTTCGACAGAAATCACTTGTTTACCTTGTTTATTTGTAAATAGGAGAATCAAATAAAAGAAGAGTTGCAACTGAGGAGCAGGTCCGGTTTCCTCTAGCTCATGGGTAACTGATGCCGTTCTTCTTTTCCTCAATCTGTTTGAAATCAAAATACATTTTAGATAAAATTCAAAATGTACTTTAAGAAGATCTGAACATTGATCATCCAGGTAGACTTTTTATCTTTGAGATGTGCTGTTCCTGATTGTTTTCTTTGCATAAAGCATACATTTAGGAAAAAATGACCCCCCCAAAAAAGATTGAAGTTAAATTGATAAAATTGTTGTAGATTTGATTTGATGACCTGTCAAAAGAGAGAATAAAACCGCTGAGGGGATCATGAGAGTTTAGCATTTTTTAAAGCTGTTGCATTGTCATGGTTCCCTATCCTCTTTGCAGCTGGAGGAGGGAAATCCGTGTCAAGAAAATGGAGAGCCGCATGAAGGGGGAAACTTGGTATTACACTCCATGTGGGAGGAGGATGAAGCAGTTTCCTGAAATCATAAAGGTGCATTTCCCCGTTTCATTTTTCCACCTCAGTCAACTGCATTGGCTCCTTTGTTGTAAATCCCTGATGTTGTGATCTTGATTTCGCTGCTTTGAATCTTTTAGTATCTGAAGAGACACGGTGACAGTATAGTCACCAGAGAACACTTCAGCTTCAGCCCACGGATGCCTGTTGGAGACTTCTATGAAGAGAGAGAAACTTCAGAGGTCTGTGTAACAGTGACTCAGTTCCATCAAACCTGCTGAACATCTAAAGACCCAGTTTAATCATCTATTGATCTATTATAAAGCATTCGCAGTGGTCTTTTAATTATGATTATGCCATTTTAGCTGAAAAAAGGCATTGTTTTCTAGGACAAAGTTTCTGCTGAGCGACAGTAGTTTATTAGAATTATTCTTTGGTACCCCAGTACCATCATCCATAACTGAAACCTATCTGTTTACACGCTCTCCTGCTAGCTTACATCCCTTCACACCCCCAACCTAACTTTACCAGTGCAACAGAAATGGTGAGCAATATTGGAGCTTTGTGCCAGATATCAGCTCAGATGAGGCAAACAAGGTTGTACATGGATCTATTCATTTAAAATTGGCTGCATAGGAATGGAGTAAGAGGCTTGTTTTTTCAAAGCAACAAATACTATTTCTTAAAAACCTTTATTTGCTTCTTTTTTTACTTTCTGCTCCTGATTCACAAAATGTTTCAATAAAGACATTCTCAGAAATGTAATTTTGAACTTAATTATCATTATTTATGTCCTCCATCATTAGAAAAATGCCATAAGAAAATGTTAAACACCAAAAACGTGATTTTTCATTGGAGTGGGTCTTTAGAATCTGGCTATTTAGAAACAAAGCTAACAGAAATGTCCTGCAGATGTTTGATTATTGTGGCCATCATGCATTACAGGGTGCAAAGTGGGTCCTTTTGGCCAACGAGGAAGTTCCCTCCATGATCATGGCCATCACCGGTCGACGAGGGCGACCGCCAAACCCAGATAAGGAGAAGCCTCGCAGGGTTAGCTGCGTGAGGGGAGGGCAGGCTCGTCGGCCTGGTAGACCTCCCAAATTAAAGATGGTTGATCTTCTCAGTAAAGTCGATGCCAAACTGCTGAAGAGACTTGAAGCAAAGGGTGAGTACAAGGTTTCTGAATTTCAGGCAAAACACAGGATTTTACAATGTTCTATGCATATGTTTAAAGTTTCAGGAAGTATTTTGGATATTCTTGGCTAATCGTTAACTTTTATATTATGAATTTATTCTAATAGTTTGTGTTATTAACTTTTATAGAGGCTCTTACAGAGGAGGAAAAGGAAAAACTTGCAAAAATCAAAAAGAAAATGAAGAAAAAGGTAAGGTTCTCACACTGGTAGTAGTTTTTGAGCAGTTCATGTGGACATATATCATCTTGGAGTTTGCTGTTGTTCCTTTCTAGGCACGGATGAAGAGGAGGCAGGATGCAAAGATCAAGAAGATGAAAGAGGAAAAAAAGAAAGCTAAGGTGCAGGAGCTTACTACTAAATACAGTGGTTGCGACTCTATCCTTAGCGTCACCTCCTCTTAAAGTATTTTTTTCTTTTCTTCTGTGATTTCTAGCTGGAGCAAGAGGCTAAACTGCTGGAGGGAAAGGCTGAGCCGACTGACCTGTCAGCCCCAGAGGTCACGCTTTCAGAGTCTGCCGCAGAACCTAAAAAGTCTGGCCGCAGGAGATCAGTCAAAGTGGAGGCCCCTGCGTCTGTGCAGGCATCAGGCGAAGCCCTGCCTCAGGGTAACCGGCTGCAGAGTGCTCGGAGTAAAGCGAAGGCCCTGGCTAAAGCTCAGGCAGAGGCAGAGGCGGCGGCTCAGGCCGCTCTGGCCGCTAAGAGAGCGGCAGAGCGAAGAGCACAGGCCCAGAGACGTCTGGAGGAGAGGAAGAGGCAGCAGCTGATTGCAGATGAGCTGAAGAAGCCCACAGAGGATATGTGCCTCACTGACCACAAAGTGAGCTTTCATGTTAACCTGCGTGACATCGACCTACAGAAATATCTCATCCTAATCATTTCTTTCAACGCTGTCTCCACCAGCTTCTCCCAGAGCTGTCCCGGATTCCTGGTTTGGTCCTTTCTGGGACGGCTTTCGCACACTGCCTGTCTGTCGTTGAGTTTCTTCGTGGCTACGGAAAGGTGATTGGTATGGACGTGTCCAAAGACATCCCAACCCTCGCTACGCTGCAGGAAGGCCTGCTAGGTCTGGGTGACAGTCAGGGGCAGGTCCAGGATCTGTTAATAAAGCTGGTGGATGCAGCACTGCATGATCCCGGTCTACCATCTTATTATCAGGTGGGTAAACCTCTAAAAGAACCCAACTTTTAGTATGACTCATTTTTAAATTTTAACTTATGAATTTATTTCATTTTTAAAAAATTCAAATTCACAGTCCGTAAAGATTCTTGGAGAAAAGCTGGTTGAGTTGGAGCTGACTCGGAGCACAGTGTCGGAAGCCCTTCGCATCTTTTTAGAGTCTCACGGTTACGAGACGGAGGTCTGCAACTCGTTGAGGACCAAGCCCTTTCACGCTCTTCCCCCTGACACCAAGGCGTCCATCCTGGGGTTCCTGGTGGAGGAGCTCAACAGCAGCAACATTGTCACCAGGTTAGGCAGAGTTAAATGCCTTTAATGTTGAAAGTTTGCACTTGTGGGCTTCTTTAGCCTCAAATACACATGTGCTTGTGTTTTAGTGACATTGACAACACATTGGAAAACATGACCGCCTACAGGAAGAACAAGTGGATCATTGAGGCAAAGCTGCGCAAGTACGCTTTCTGATTTTTGTTACTTTTCAAAAGCAAAATCCATGAAACTTTTTTTTTTCTTGATTTTTCAGTAAAAGCTCTAAATGTTCTCTTCTGCTAGGCTAAAAGCTGTGCTGGCGAAGCGCACGGGACGCTCTGAGGAGGAGATCTGCTTTGAGGAGAGGAGGCGCAGTGCAAGAGTGGCTGAAGAAGAGAACCTGAGTCTGGAAGAGAGTGGACTCATTCTGGAAAGAGGAAACAGGCGCTCCCGTAAAGAAGAACCCAAACCCGTTGATGTGTGTATCTGCTCTAGCTTTGGAGTCACAATCTAATCCTTCAAAGTCTTGATAAAATCAATTTGTTTCCCCACTGTAGAGCGAGAGCCCTGCTGTTGCCAGCATTCCCGAGCTCGAACGACAAATCGATAAGCTCACCAAGGTGGGAATAATTGCGATCTATCAGTTTCTCATGTATTTTTAGCAGATTTTTGTTAATCGTCTTCTTTTTCTTGAACTTCGACAGCGTCAAGCGTTTTTCCGTAAAAAGCTGCTGCAGACTTCCCATTCCATGCGGGTCATAATGCTGGGCCAGGACCGTTACCGCCGCAGATATTTGGCCCTGCCTCACCTTGGAGCGGTTTTGGTGGAGGGCCCTGAAGAGCTGCTCGGTGAGTTTGGCTTTTAAACTTTCAACACTTCAGCCGCTTGTTTTCCGATGTTGCTGATTTTGTGTTTCTGCGTTGCAGCTTCTGAGGACGTTCTTGTCGCTGAAGTGCCTGTCACTTTTCTGAAAAAGGAGCCAAAAGTGGAGGAGACTCCCATGCCTGCCACTCCACCTCCCACCCTCCCATCTTCTCCGTCCTCGGCCATCCCAGGGCAAGCACAGAGCTTCTCCGCAGAGGAGGACTTCCTTCCCGGAACCGCATCCCTCATGAGCACGCAGAGAGGTCGTGGTCGTCCTCGAAAAATCAAGCCTGAAGTTGAGCTTCACCTCCGCACCGCAAAGATCCGCAGGCAGCGGCGAAGTAGCATCAGATCAGTGGGAGGAGACAGGCCGGGCTCGCCAAACGGGGCCACGCAAGACCTCACCCAAGCAGCTTTTCAAAGCTGGCTGAGCCAGTCGCAGGAAGCAGCGACCCACGGCTCCTGTTCAGCAGCAGGGGAGGCTCCGGAGGGAAATCGACCTGAAAGAAGCGTCAAGGAAATGGCAGAGAAACAAGGACAGTGGTTCAACCTGCTTCCCAAACAACCATGTGATGATAACTCTTTGACTGAGGCCCAGATGCCTGCCTCGCCCCCTAAGCTCCTCCCTCAGGTCCAGGATGTTCTATCAACCGTTTCTGCTGAACTCATCAAGGTTTGCTTCTGGAAGAAATGCCTTAAACGCACATTTATGCTGTAATAATTCACCTGTGTAACCCAAAAACAAATCTCCTCCCACAGCCGGATCCCCTCATGCCCATCCAGGCTCCTGGTGTCTGTGTGGACCCAGCGCCGCCACAGGAAATCAATACCCCTGCTGCTCAAACTGCCCCCACACTGACTCCATCAACACCTCCTCAGCTCACACCCATTCCCATCGGCCCGCCAGCAGCAGCATCCACCCCTCCTGTCAGACCTGCTCGACGGCGGAGAAGAGGCAGCAGAGGCAGCAGTCCTGCCCGTCGAGGTCCACGAGGCGCAGCAGCCAAACGCCGCGGCCGCCCGCCAAACTCTGTGTTCCAGGAGCTGGAGCAGCAGTACTTCACCCAGATGGTGGTCAAGCCAATTCCCGCCTGTAAGATGTGACCCTTTCAGCTTCTCAGAGTTTCAGTAACCAATCTAATATTAAGGTCTACTTTCAAGAAAAACATTATCCTGCCGTAATGTAAAAAAACTGTCCAGTTTGTTCCCATAAATGCAGCATTTATTTTTTGCTGAACCACAGAGCATTTTTTTCTCCCATTTTTCACCACCTTTCCTTGAAGTTTTGGGAAAATTGCTGAGTCACTGTAACCCTGTGTGAGCTTTAGTTTGATGCTTTTGTTTAGTTTACCATTTTCTGTTTGTTAGCCGTACGTGTAACATACATGTGTTTGCAGCAATGGTGCGCGGCTGGTGGTGGGTAAAGGATCCAGAGGAACTCTACAGCACATTACAGTCCCTCCACCCTCGGGGCATGAGGGAGCGACTGCTCCACAAGCATTTGGCCAAACACATGGAGAGCTTAACTGAGATGTGCACCAAACCCATTAACGGTAAACGTAAAAACAAGATTTGTTTTCTTTTTCCCTGCCGTGGTCTTATAAATGCTTTTTTTTTTACTCCAATGAAGACCCAATATTTGAGTCGAAGGTGGAGGAGAAGGACGCTCTGTTGGAGGCTCTGCAGCAGCCGTGGCAGGTGCAGGACAAAACCATGGAGACGGACATCATCGCCCTTCAGTGGGTGGAGGATCTGGAGCAGCGGGTTGTGGCAGCTGATCTACAAATGAAGGTAAAATAAAAAATATAAAAAAAGGCCTTGCATTTGTTAAATGAACATATGAAACTAAAAGGTGTGGATTCATTTTAATATACTTATTCCTAGTTAAAAGAATCTGTGCTGTTCTTTAAAGGTACCGCCTCAAAGTGCGGTGAATGACGCTGAGACAAACGCAGAGACACTAGTGGCTGAATTTCAGGTAATTTCAAAAATGTGGATTGGGGTCGACCGATTATTGGGGCCGATATTTGTTATTTTTGACCTATATTGGGATCAGGCTTTTTATTTTTATTTTTATAGACCAAAGGGCCTCTATTGAACTGGTTATTTTGGCTTAGGTGTACCCACGCCGCGCTAACTCCAGCATGGTCCCACGTGGACAATTGGTTATGCAAGCGCGTTAAGTCATCTGCATGTCACGCCACTCCCAAATAGGACTGTCGCTTTGAGCGCGTTATCGCTATTAATCCTGTGTTAAAAGTGAATGACAGTCTTCCCTGTACTGGGAAAAAAACGGCTGCTCTGTGTTTGGGTATGACTACAGTGCTGCAAGCAACTTGTGAAACATGCAAGAACGCTCAACAAATGATTTATTTAGATTTTATTTGATCTTATAAGATATGCTACTGTGTCAGGAACCTCCCTGCACTTTTTGTTTCAACTTATCACAAAGAAAAGACCTTTAATTTATCCTGAAGTTTACTTTATTTACAATGACAACTTTTAGTTTATTAAGATGCTGCTGAGCCTGTTACTTCCTGTCCTTCTAGGAGCAATTCATTTGCAAATTTTTTTTGTTTTTTAAATAAAGTTATTTAAACAAAGTTAATTGTCAGTGTTTGTATTATTCTAAATTTTGTTGCCAGTGTTTTCACTTCCGCTACAAATGAATGTCGGCTCCAAATATTGGTTATCTTGACTACTAATTATTGGTATCTGCCCTAAAAAAATATAAATATATTCATATTAATAAACATCTGTCGATCTCTAAAATGGATCCACTTCCTGTCCCACACACACACACATTTAAAGGTTTGCTAACCTTTTCACATCCTTGTCTCCCTGAAGCCCTTCACAATCCCAGACCCAGACTCGACGCGTGAGGACCTTCAGTACTACGAACACGACGTGGACCCACGAGACGACTGGATTGTAAGAACCAAGAAGGAGTGGTCCGGCTTGCCTCGCATCGCCACTCACCCGTTGGACCTGGCTGTCCTGCGGCTCGCCAACCTAGAGAGAAACATCGAGAGGCGCTACCTGAAGCAGCCACTCTGGAACCCGGCAGAAGTGATGCGCCTTGCCCCCCTCACCCCCACGCCTGGAGAGGAGCATCCGATGGATGTCATCAGGTGAGAGCGAATGGGCGTGGCTTGAGTCTCAATGTTTAAACCAGAAGTACAAACAGTTTTTCCTCTGCCGCAGCCTTGAAAGTGAGATCACCTCTCGACTGCGAACATGGAGACAGGCGTTAGACCGCTGCCGCAGTGCTCCTCAGCTCTGCCTGTGTTTGCTTCAGCTGGAGAAGGCCATTGCCTGGGAGAGATCCATCACTAAAGTGGTTAGAAGTTTTAAGTTTTTAAGGGTTTGGGACATTTTTCCCATTTCGTTTGTTTTTGTTTAGACATCAGTCAGTAAACCTTTCCCTTAATGTCTGCAGACTTGTCAGGTCTGCAGAAAAGGAGACAACGATGAGTGCCTGCTGCTGTGTGACGGCTGTGATCGCGGCTGCCACATGTACTGCCTCAAGCCTAAAATTACACAGGTGCCAGAGGGAGACTGGTTCTGTCCAACCTGCACAGCAAAGGTCAGAATCCACCTCCTACAGCTGGAAAGAGCACGCCTGCTTTGTTGGGTTTTGCCTCACTGGTTTGTTGGCTTTCTTTTCAGGACCAAGGAGAGTCTCAGCAAGCCTCTAAAAAACGCACCAGAGTGAAGAGGAAAAGATACGAGGAGGAGAGCTCTGAAGAGGAGACTGCTCGACGTAGCAGCGGCATGTCCACGCGACACAATGACACCGCGCCTGCGGCTTTACCCTCCCGTTACTCTGGCGAAGGAGGCAGCACTAAACGACGCCGCATGACGACTCGCAACCAACCCGACCTCACCTTCTGCGAGTGCGTCCCGCCTTCATCACGTTTACACACAGCGTATCCATAAGCCAAAAAAAGTGTACTTTTCTTCAGGGATCTATTTTTTGGCTAAATTTGTTGAAACTTTCTTTCCAAGGATCATTCTGATGGAGATGGAGGCTCATGCAGACGCCTGGCCGTTCCTGGAGCCCGTAAATCCTCGCCTGGTGCCAGGTTACCGCCGCATCATTAAGAATCCCATGGACTTCCTCACCATGAGAGAGCGACTGCTACAGGGAATGTAAGAGCTCCATCTTTACATATTATCTGGTTTTTTCTTTCTTTTTAGAAATTAAAAATTGGGAACACACAGAATCTGCCATGTTTACACCTTAGAATGGATTCACGGAAAACCATTTTAACAGCTGGAAGTTTTTCAAAACCTGCTGAGAATTACATTTATATATTGATTTAAATTTTTAGAACAAATTTATATATATATCTTTATAATGATCCTAAAAACTTCAAAATACCCAATGATTTAAAGGGCCTGTATCACGCTGTTCTGGTATGCTGCTATGCTGATGCTCAGAGAGCAGGGTTTTAGAGGAATGCTCAGAGATGCGTACCTGGATCAAAAGACCGCTTTGGGAGTGTATGTCATGAGGAATTAAAAGCTAAATTTGCATGATATAGGCCCTTTTAAAGAATATTCAGAGGCACAGTTAATACGTTTTGAAGTTTTCTTAAACCTCTAGTACAAAAAAGGTTGTTTTTTTCTCTCATCCTCCTTGTTTGTTAAATTTGTTTATTTTCACGTCTTTCTATAGTTTCCCAAATGTTGTTTCAGGACACTGTCCTCCAAGGCCTGGATTTTGAGACCTGTGATTTAGACTGTGAAACACTCCTTTTTTTTTTTTAAGTCATCTGAAGACACTTGAACTTGTATGCGACCTACACCTCCTCATGCGTGTCTGCGTCCTCAGGTACTGCAGCTGTGATGAGTTTGCAGCCGACGCACAGCTGGTCTTCAATAACTGTGAGCTCTTCAACGAGGACACGTCTGAAGTGGGGATGGCCGGACACTCCATGAGGCGTTTCTTTGAGAGCCGCTGGGCGGAGTTCTACTCAAACAAAGACAAATAGGAGGCAGCGGCGGGTTGGCCTGATGGTGGGGCTGGAGACTGCTTCCTACTGTCCCCTCCACACTCTGCATCACTGCTAAGACTGCCTAGAGTTTGTTGCAGCCACGTGTATTATCTCCTGTAAAGGTATATATGTATAGATTTTTGGCTCTTTGTCTGTTATTGTCCCCTGTAGAGGCCTAATATTTTTCAAAGGCCTTCAGCTGAAGTGGCTTGTACCCATTTCCCCTTCAGAGTGAGAACATTTGCCCTCACCCCCTCCTCACCACCTCATCTCTTCTCTGTGTTCTCCTGTCGGGTCCCACCGTGAGCCCGTGACGCAGCCTCAGGCTCTGCGCCTTTTCGCTCACGATCATACCGAAGGTCAGAAGTTCACAAATGCAGCGTATTTGCGTGCTACAGACCAGACCTGCTCAGCACTCCCAGCAACATGGATCAAAGCTCATCAGCCACCTCTAGCCATTTCTAACCTGTTCACCAGAAATGTATTGTGGTCTTACGCATACATGTAATTTTTGGCTCTATATTTTTATTATATATCCTATATATATATATATAAATAAATAAATATATATATATACAGATTACAATAGCTGGGATTATTTAATAGCAATAGCTTGTAGTGAATGTGTACAGATTACCTCATAGAGATGTTTAGACAATTTATGAAAAGGCCAGTCAACCTTTAAAGGCTTCTGTTATTGGACCATCACGAGTAGATGTTGTATAGCCTAAACGTAACTCCTGCACACGCACACACTTCCCTTACCGATATACACACCTGTACACACACCTGCACTGTCACACTCACAGCCTGCTGCTGTGTGAATGACTGTGGTTTCTAAAACTGGAGCATTTATTGTGTTGTCAGTCTTTAGCTGTGGATTTTTTCACTTAACATGTGAAAGTGTTCAGTTAGGTCATAATGATGGGTCTGTAGTTTGGGTTGCTGTAAATACTCCTGTTTGATTGGGCGCTCTGAAGTTTTTCTTTCCCCCTTCAGACTGAAATGATGAGCTGGCACATGTGAGACATGGAGGGGGTGCTAAGAAAAAAAACCCAGAAAAACACTCGTTTAATCAGATGAAACTCGGCTCAAATCGACTGAAATGCTTTTATTTTGTAGGGCTGGCTTTGCAAACTAGCAGATACAGAATTTGTAGGCTTGACTCCACCTTGTTTCCACTCTTACATTCCTTTTTATTTAATTCTTGTGTGTGTGCGTGTGTGTGTGTGGGTGTGCGTGTGTGTGTATACACGGGCCAGCCTATGACATCGTGCTATGAAGGCGACGGGATGATTCCACAAACCGGGTTTTTATTTAAACCAGTTCCTTACACTGAACCCGCTCAATTCATGGATAGGAAGTAAACGTTGACGTTCCTTATTACGCAATGGGACAGTTATGTTCTGCATTTTTTTTCTTTTCCAAGAAAGAAAAAAAAACATGAAAACCAAATGTGGTGTTAAGTGAATTTTTAATACTGTACAGTTTTGGTGACTTTAAATTTGTTCCTTTATATTTTTAGGACCAATTCATCATTTTTAAGAAGGAGTGTTCTAAGACTCTGTTGTATTGAGGTGATGTAACATGTGTGCATCTGTAGAATGTACTGTGAGTTGAATAAAAACACATCTTATAGAAGGGATTTGTCATGATTTAGTCTCCATTCAACTTTTTAAATATCTTTAAAAGTTATGAGAATTGTACCTGCTCTTAAACATTGGTCTGACCTTTCCTCCCTACTCATTTAAATGATTAGGAACATTGTTTTGCAAACTAAAATGATTCAGAAAACTGCCCTCTTAAAATCTGCAATAGCAATTGGATGTTAATCTATGCCGTTTAGAGCAAATCTGCATTTTTAAAATGGTTCATTTTCTGAGTGTGTAGAAAACTGAAGTGATTTTGGATTTAAAAGCCCCTATTTGCTCAAAACTCATATTTGTTTCATATAATTCTCTGTTTTGAATCAGCCTGAACAAAAAAAAGTCCTGAAAATTTGCTTTAGATGTGTTTAACAGGATGCTGTTTTTCACAAGTCATCTGGACAGTGTTGCAACGTAAAACTTTACTTTTGGAACTACGGGTATATTTGTATGTATTTTGAATCCTTGGTAGTCCAGGGCCCTTTTTCAGTTTTTTTCACTTCACAAATGTGTTCTGTAAATGTATCTTTAAAGCTGCTTTCTGGCAAAGCTTGATCTTTTCCACAATCAAGACAAACACAAAGTCAAAACAATAAAAAAAAAATAGTCAGAATCCAATAAAAAGACAATGTTCTGTAGATTTATTCCAAGGGGTTTCACAATTGTGTGTCATAACTCATGTTTGTTTTAAACCAAAAATGTCAAAGTTAAAAACTTTTTGAAACCTTCATGTTAAAACTTGAATGAAAAGCGTACTAATGGAGGGGTTGGTGTCATTGTGAAAAGCCGATGTGTTTGGAAAACTCCAGTGAGTTCAGAAAATATTAATCCATTTATGTGCCACTCTAACAAATCAGTAAATGTAAATATTGGTAACTATGTGTATGCCTCTTAACACAGATTTACAGAACTGCTGCCTCATTTACTGTAACCAGTAAACCTTAAATAACCGGTGACAGGAATAAAAAAAAAATGTTGCATCTAAAAAACATGGTGGTTGTATCTCGCAGTAGAGTCCTGTCTGAGGCACATGGTGCCATCACATGCAGCTGCTCCAATTACACACATCTACCTGTTTGAAAGGAAATGTGGGCACTTCACGGTCAGGTTGACAGATTCTGGGTCTCTCCTGTGCCCTCCATCAAACCCCTGAGTTTGCACTTTGAGTGTGTTGTATAGTGATGAGTCAGCACTCTGTTTGGGTGGGTTAGGGGGCAGAAAACTCCCCACGCCAGCGGGTTCCAGTATAGCCTCCCCCATCACCCAGACACATATCCAGCATCCAGCCTCTGTCACACATTCAGGCTTAAATCCCACAAAAGAGAGGATAACATTTACACTGTTGCCGTGGTGAGGGCGGGGTAATCCGCTGCATAACGGGGAACACTAGCAGATTTCAACACCCCCCTGCCCCTCCAGCCAGATCTCTCTGGACACAGGCTGCCAGACAGATTGAGGGCCTCTGGAGCCCGAAGGGTCAAGAAATTCACAGTGGACCGCCATTGTTTTCCTCATTCACTCATCATTTCGTCTGATGAACGTGCTCTTGTAGCAGATTTGTGAAACTGATGCAGCCTCTATCATGTTTCCATGGCGACAGCATCACTAAAAAAGGCTGGTCCCCATGGTGATCAAAGATGCACCCCACAAAAGGTTTCCAACAGACGTACAGGAGAGTTTGTCTGTTACTTTCTTCATCCCAACTGAAGCTGTTTGGCAACCTCCTAAACCAAACAGAATCCAACAGAATCCGATTTTTAAAAACTGCTTCATAAAGGATAAATGTCTGGGAGGCAGAACTTTGGGAAAGAGAGCAAGAGAAATGTTTGTTGCCTCTGCTACTAAAATACATGACTGAAACCAACAGATGATGTCATGTTGAAGAGTTTATTTATGCCTTTACTTATGATGCAAAACAAAGGGAAAGCAGCAGCAGCTTTAATGCTGAGCTGGAACATAACTGTAACTTTTATTGAAACCAGAGGAAAAATGTGAGAAGAGTCAAACACCATTTTGTTTACCTTGCTCTAAATCATATATTTAGCTGCATACTACTGTCAGAGACATAAAGCCACAAGCCAAATCCATGTACCAAGTTACAGCTGCGAATTCTCTGCAAAGGCCTAAATCATGCAGTTTTAGTGGATATTTGCCATTCATCCCAAAGAGTGAAAAATGAGTGCACTAAATTTATGTGAACTTTTTTTTTCTCTTTATTTTAATTAGCTATTAGTGCAGAGATCTTTATAAAGCTACTGCCTCGTCTACATCCCCTTATTTTCTTTTAAAGTAATAAATAGGCAGTTTTTTGTAAACATTTATAAACAATAAAAAAAAAAAGCTTCTGCTAAATGACTAAATATGATTGTAATTTATGCACAGTAATAACATTATTAGTAAACTGCAAAACTGAGCTTTTTATTATTATTTTTAGACGTATAAATTTAATTACTAACTGATGTCACTGTTGTTTACTTCTGTGTCCTAACTTGCTCCTTGTAAACCCAATCTGTCCACACACTGTAATGTTCATCAGGGTCTTCTGAAGGTTGATGGGTTTGTTAGATTTCTCAGGATGCTGAGCAGAAAACCCGGAGGAAACATCTCCAGAAGGCCCTGAGAGGATGAAAACTGTGTGGGAGGGCGCGGGGCAGAGAGGGAGGAGGTTATTTTCATCAAAGGACCTCTCAGACTCCACAAGATAATGAGACCCTGAAGCCCTCAGATCTCCTCACCAACACAGAGACTGAAGGATAGACGAATGCGTGGACGGATTACAGAACTGGAAGCCTGAGGAGAGCTGCATCAGTGGATCTGAAATGACGTGGCGAGAGGTGAGCATCCGCCGCAAGTCATGTTACTTCAATAGAGAGGAAATTGTAAATTACAAAAAAAATTACACCTTCATTGAAAAACTACAAAAAAAACCTCTGACACATAAATGGAAAATTAGGACAATTTTTCTTTGTTTATGTCAAAGTTTGCTTAAATCTGAAATGATTTAATCTGTCCAAAATGTGAAAATATCAGTGTAAAATCAGAGAAATATGAAAACAGAAATGGACTTGTGTGTTTTCAACATGTGCATTTAGGAATCAGGACTCAGTTTATCAATCTTCAACATCAATATTTGTTTACAACTTGTAAGAATATAACAAGTTTAAAGAAAGAATAATATTTCAAAGTAAGAAACAAAAAATAACTCTAACTGTCTCATCAACTAAATAAAAGATCCCACTTTGAAAACAAAATTGTAAAAACATTGATATTATGTACACCCAAAGCAATAAAAAAATAGGAAAATGCTGTTTATTTATTTGTTTATTTGTTTGTCTGTCTTGGTGATGTGTTGAAAGGTCAAAAACTAAAATTGTAATTTTGGGAGGCTGTTGAAGTTCTACGTTCATCCAAACTCTGGGTCACCAGCCTGGTGATGTTCAGAGTCAAGGGGAGTTTCAAAAAGTGTTTAGGGCCCTTAACAAAATGCTGTCAGACACCCCACCACCACCAGCTATAATTGTTGTTATAATACTTTTATTACTAGACCTCCTTGACGTTTACACCACAGTCATCTAATAAGCAACACACAGCTTCAAACAAAATACTTTCATCTGTGTCTGAGTTTATTCCCATTCATTTGGGTAGAATGACAAGAAGATAAAAAAAACAACCAATTGGATGTTGATCTGTCATGATGTACTGGAAGCTTTCTCAGTTCTTTCAGCTGTGACTTTAAGTGGAACTGACCTCCTTTCCCAAAGTCTCACTCCAATCATCCTTTGATCTGTTGTAAAAATGGTTCCCAGTGGTCCTTTAATTATGATTGTTTTTGTTTTTTTGGCAAAAACAAAAACCTGTGTCATTTCTAGGACATAGTTTCTGCAGAGTGCCAGTAGATCATCTGAAATTTGCATCTGAGTTGTGGACGGGACTGTTGAGGCAGAGCAAGCCTTCCCTGACTTCCCATCATCCCTTTGTTTACACTTTCTCCCATTAGCTACATAACAGCCCCTCACACCCCCAACCTAACATTACCGTTGCAACAAAAATGGCAAACAATGTTGAAGCTTCATTCTTTCTGAAGCTGACTTTGTATATATACATCTATTTGTATACCATAATGCTTACAAATCGTTCATGGTGTTGTTGATTGGATCAATAAAGTTCTATAGAGTTTATTTGAGTAAAACTTTATGTGATAAACATTTTTCCATTGACAGTTTTCAGCTCCCTCTGGGCTCCCCGTCTATTAACCAGTAACGGGAGCTCTGCTGTACTCTGAGCGGCTGACTTCATCATAAACTCGAAACATCCCTTCAGGACAGAAATAAACTCTTTACTTTGCCAAATTTCTACTTAAATTGTTCTTTTCAGTCAAAGACAGAGTGATTTGCAAATGGATTCTCTTTAAATATTATTTTTGCTCAACCTATTGGCTGAAATGATTTTTATTCCCTACCATTCTAATATGTTGGTTGGCTAAATATTTTTTTGTTTATTTCAATTTTTTTTATTGGCTTAAGGAGCTGCGTAGTAGAAAGTTCTGGTGTGCAATTCTGGCAGAGCTGTTAGGTACCATGGTGCTGGTGAGTGCTGTGCTGGGTGCCTCTGTTCCGGGACCTGAAGAAGCCGCTGTGGGACCCCTGTATCCTGCAGTGGCAGTGGGTGTGGCCATCATTGCACTGAGTCACTGTTTTGGAGAAATAAGTGGAGCACAAGTGAGTTTCTCGAATTACAGATGACTTTATATTTACACTCATATTTAATATTTAGCAATAATATTGAGATTTCAATTTAGCATCTAAAAGTACATATCCTCAAGTCATAGATAGTGCTCTTATTTGTGATAAATACTGACAAAATGTGATATGAATGCAACACATACGGAAAGAATGTTGAAATGTGGTAAAGTTGTCAAATCATTTTCATGTGGTGAATTTTTACATTCAGTGCCCCATACATGCAGTTTTTCTTAAGTTTGACTTATTGGAGGTTAAATGATTTCTATCTGTGGATGAGTTTTCACTGTAATTACCTGGAGTTTTTTATGCAAGTTGCAGCCTCATATGTAATAAGTCAGTGTTCATGTCCGTGTAATCAGTATTTCAGATTCATTTAAAGATTTTTTTTGTAACAGAACGACCTTTCATACATCAGACGGAAAACTGGATTCTTCTCATCAATTTAAATAGGCTGTTTAAAGGGATGTTGTACAGTTGAGGATTAAAAAATAGACAAGTGTTTTGTTTATGGGACTTTTTCTGCATTTCTTCCATCAGGTGAACCCCTCTCTGACTCTGTCTCTCTTGGCCACTCGGAGGCTGGATGCTCTGCGGGCCCTGGTTTACATCGCTGCCCAATGTTTAGGGTCCTGTTTAGCCACCTGGATGCTATATCTGGCCTTACCCCTCAGTACAACAGCGGAACACTTCGTTAACAGGGTCAGTTTTCAAATATCAGTTACAGGTCAAAAGGTTATGATATAGTACATTTTTCTGTTTTTAATCCAGGTTTTGCCTCCTTTTTAACCCCATATGGCCTCAGGTGCCCATTGAGTTAAACACAGCTCAGGCTTTGGGTATCGAGGTTTTGTGTACCTTTCAGATGGTCTTCACTGTGTACTCAGTGGAGGACCAGAAACGGAGAGATTGCCCAGAACCAGGAAACCTGGCCATTGGAGTGGCACACTCTGCTGGAGTTCTTATAGGGGTGAGAGGAATTACTTCCCATTTATTTAAAGGTTCTTTTGTACTAAACAGAGACCGTATAGAAACACATCAAACACATAAAATGATTCCAACTGGATCACTTTCTGTCTCGAAATCAACAGAATGAATCAACATGTCGCTTACCACTCTTCACCTTTGAGTGAATCACCTGTTGGGTTCCTTCTGGAAAATTTCCAAACAAAACTTTCAAGCACTCGTGTTTCTGTTTAAGGCGGCTTGAAATGGAAAAACGTACATTTGCACAAAACATGAAAAATAATCAAAGTGTAAACAAACGTGACCTGGAATGACTGTATCTGTGTCAGGCTCGGTTTTCTGGTGCCAGTATGAACCCGGCACGCTCCTTGGGTCCAGCCATCGTCACAGGTTTCTGGGAGAACCACTGGGTGAGAAATGTTTTGATGTTTATTTTAACACTGTTGTTTTAAACTGTGCCACGTTTGAAAGGAAGATGGATTTGTTTGAATAATCACTTTCACAGCTGAGTCTGAACAGTGTCAAACAGCTTATTCTGCCATTGGCTGCTGTTAACAATCCCCCAATGTGGTTCCATGAATGTCCATTAGGGTAGAGAGTGAGACTGGTGGCAATAAGGAAGAACATCTCTGTTCTGTGGGGGCCAGTGTCAAAAAAGACACAGTTCAGTCTCAAACTGAACAGATACAGGTTTTGTTTTTGGCTTCAAGGCTCCTTTTTCCAGTGAGGTGATGTCTTCTCATACCATCATACTACCTCCACCTAAAGATGCCAGTTTATTACAATTAGGGCACTGTTCAAAATAGAAAAAAAAAACAGTTGTCCAGCATAAAAGGAGCAATGTTGTAACAAGTAAATCTGCACTTGCTTGGACTGTTAGCTCTCAAAGATAAACATCTGTGACATGTTTTTTCTGCTGTCAGATTTATTGGATTGGACCAGTGATGGGTGCGTTGCTGGCTGCAATGTCCCATGAGTTCTTTTTCGCACGCAGCGCCTCTCGTCAGAAGCTAGTGGCCTGTTTGACCTGCAAGGACATTGAGATTGTTGAGACGGCCAGCGTGACCGGATCATCGCTGTCCACGGTTACGCAGAACGCCGCCAGAAGCAAACAGGCCAACAAACCGGAGAACAACTGAAGACGTGACAGTACCCGGAGCTTCCTGGAGCATAACTGTAATTCAGTCAGACTTCCCACTGCTGGGGACCAGTGAAAATGGAGAATCCCTGTTGATTTATTTCCAACATACCGTTAACATAACTCATGGCTACATTTGACTGTAAGCAACTTTACTCGAAAAAGAATGAACATGTGTAGAAGCATAAAACATTTTCCCTCACATCTGTTAAAGCAAAGGATTTTCAAGAGTTTCATAATTAAAAACTGTCTTTCCACGTCCAATCATCTTTTTGTGATGTAACACAATACTTGTTTTTTATTGTAATTTGATCTTTCTGCTCCTCCCTGGTCTCCCTTTTCTGTAGCAAGTTGTTTTGGATGATGCTCCACCCCCTTTGACAGAAGTCATTTGTCATTTGATTGGTTTACTGTTGTGTTCTTGCACAGAAACACAAAACGTTGGTCTAAATTGAATTTATAGCAATAAAATGAAGCAAAGATCCATCACGATTACTTTAGCTCCGCACCTAACTGGTATTAGTCTGTTTGTTTCATACACAGATGCAGAATGTTTTTGGACACTTCCAGACTTCAGAAGCAGATTTGTGGAAAATCCAGCATAACATGAGGTTTTGCTTGAAGTCGAAGTAGAAGAAGCTGTAGTTGAAAAAACAACAACTTAAATTTACATTAATGTCATAAGAAAAATAAACTGCATCCACTGTTACATCTGGTAAAAATATGACTCAGGAACACGACTTGAATTTGTCACCTTTCACAGATGAAAACACTCTTCGTAAACATCTTCCAGTTTTTAAGGACTTGGGTCACTTCATCAAACAAGCACAAAAGCTACACTTTCATAGTGGAAACGCTGAAAAACAGACAACCAACTTTCTGGATTCTGCACATCCAACTGTGGCCTACTTGACGAATCAGGATCTGAGAATGACTAAACCAGGTCCCCTGATGTTTGTGCCAAATCAAAACAAGATCAGGGTTTAGTGTAAAGTCATACCTTTTGGGTGATATTTCTTGTAAATGTATAGTGTCGTTAAAAAATATAACATAAAAGAATCCTGATGGGTTCCCTTTCAGATTGTGACCTGAAGGTCCTTACCTTTCACTCTAACTCTGTAGCCACTATGATGAGATTCAGCATCTGCTTTTGCATTTACATCCCATTTCAATATGTGAAAGAGACTCATTGAAAATCATGTTGAATGACGCCCTCGTGTTCTCGGTGCATATCGTGTTTGTGAGCGCTTTGAAATGCTAAGCAGGTCCTGCCGCTGCCGCGGCTCTGTGGATGTGGTCATGCTGTCAGGATCAGTGCATCTCTTAGTTCTATTTTTTTGTTTACGAAAACCTCTTGTTCATCATCAAATAGGCCTTCATACCTCCATAATGGCTGTACATAGAGAACACTTTCAGTCAGAGCACGCTTTGTAGTTTCAAATGGAGGAAAATGGCAGGACGTCTGTGGACGAATGCTGTTTTGAAATTGCTTTCATGAAGCCTTTAATTGTCGTTGTAAACTGCAGTTTTTCACTCCTGTTGTTCAAATTTCTCTGAGTTGCCCTTTAATTTAGGAAATTTACTCTTTGTGGGATCAATAAAGTTCTGTTCTATTTTATTCTAAAATGAACTTTTGTCAAAGATCAACATTACTGACAGTCAGTTGTTTGGCATACAGACACTTTAAAAATAAAATCTTGTTAAGTATTGCTGTTTCAATGTTCTTACAAGCAGATAAACTTACAGTGTGGAGACCTGCTGTTTGCACACACTCATACACACACAGCACGCACAAAAGCCATATCTGTTGCTGTGCTGCCAGCATTTTGCATTGTGTGTGTGCTTTCCAACATGTAGAAAAGGGCCAGCTCAGCATTTCACATTCATCCCCACCTCTGCTTTCACACAAACACACCCACACGCAGCGATTCCTCTCGAACGGTCAGTGCGGTACCCCGGTGCTGCTTTGTAGCCCTCCCTTGCTGACCTCCCGCAGGTTTACCTAGCCTCACATATATAGAGAACTTTCCGGGCTTTAGTCGTATGACCTCCTGCAACAAATCCCAAATCTAAAGTAAATCATGAAAGTACCTGTGACAAAAAACATAAAAGCACTTTCTTCATGCTAGTTGCAGTGCCTGTTGAACATTGACTATTCGCGTAGTTCCCTTTCTCATATCAATTGCATTTAGTTTTTTCTTTGCATCCATGTGCAGAGGTCTGGTCAAGCTACGTCCAGGCTCCTCCTCTACGATGGCTGCCATTTCTCCCACCTTAAAGCTACTGGATACAGGTTGACTTTATCACCCCAAAGCTTTAATACATGCATTTATCCATCATTTTTCCTGCTCATGCGTTTGTTTGTCTGTAATATGTGACCCACCTGTTTGTGACAGACAATACTTTCACAAGGTCAGGCTTTTTAGCGCGAGTAGCTTTGGGCATTTCCGTCTGGGGCCCCCAAGTGCATTATCTCTGTGTGTTGTGGCCTTTCTATGTGCATACATGTGTGTTTTCTGCCCTTGTCCATCAGCATTTGTGTCTCCCCGTCATGACACTGATAAGTCAACAGATGACATAAGCCCCAAACAAAAAGCTTTCTCCTCTGAGCTCCTGCTGCTGTGGGCAGGAGCTGCTCCCTCCCTCCAGTGGAGTCCTTCACGGCTTTCCTGTTGTCCGTCTTCAACCTTTAGCTAAATGTCTCCTTGGTTTATGTGTACCCGTCAGATAGACATCATCTCTATTAGATGAGCTCTCTTATGGGGGAGGGTGGAGTAGGGGGTTAAACTTGTTTGATTTAGGACACCCAACCCAGCTGCACCCCCGCCCTTGGCCCTACAGAGGGATTATGGCGTCACCTGGGGCCCCTGGGGGGGTTCTATAAAGCGCCCACCGGCCCCTTCCCTCTGTCAGAGAGGCTAAAAGGTCCGCCAGACACTCAGTCTAACCTCGTCTTTCCTTCAGAATCCCTCCTTCAGCATTGATGCCCACCATCTCTTGACAACTCAGTCCGCCTAAGATCTCTGCCCACTTGAACGCACACCTATGTCTATCCGACAGGTGGACACAGGTGGCAACTGAACTGAGTTTCCCGACCCAGTTCAGTTCAGGAAAAATTGACCTAGATTGGGCGTCTGAGGTTTTTCTGAACTGCCCCTCTGGTAATTAAGGCACTTGAAGGTGACAGATCACACTCAGATTTATTTTGGAAGAACCTTCTTCGTCTTCTGGTTGAGAGCCTTCGTTGAGACGTCACCATGTGGGAGTTCCGGTCCATGAATTTTTGGCGGGCAGTCTTTGCAGAGTTCTTCGGGACCATGTTCTTTGTGTTTTTCGGCATGGGCGCTGCCCTGCGCTGGACCACGGGGCCTCACCACGTCCTCCATGTGGCCCTGTGCTTTGGGCTGGCAGCTGCCACCCTCATCCAGTCCATCGGCCACATCAGCGGCGGCCACATCAACCCCGCTGTCACCTTTGCCTATCTTGTCGGCTCACAAATGTCTCTTTTTCGAGCCATTTTCTACATTGCCGCCCAGTGCATGGGCGCTGTAGCGGGGGCTGCTGTGCTGTATGGGGTCACACCTGGCAACATGAGAGGCAACATGGCGATGAACATGGTAAGAACCTGGGCTTTTAGCACCTAAATCTTATATTTGATCCTCATTTAGCTGCTTGTAGCACCAGCACTACTTCTCAGAAGTGCACCTTCACTTTGTTTCCAGCTGCAGCCTGGCATCAGCCTGGGTATGGCCACCACAGTGGAGGTTTTCCTCACCATGCAGCTTGTCATCTGCATCTTTGCTGTAACTGATGAGAGAAGAAACGGCCGTCTGGGATCCGCTGCTCTCTCCATCGGCTTCTCTGTCACCATTGGACATCTCATGGGGGTGGGAAAACTACAAAAAAATTCTATTGGAACCATAGTTGAAATGCACCCTGCAGTACTGTAGAGCTAATGGGTGTGTTGTGTTTTAGATGTACTACACTGGTGCTGGAATGAACCCTGCCAGGTCCTTTGCCCCTGCCGTCATCTTCAGAAACTTTATCAACCACTGGGTAAGACCTGAAAATGTGTCTTTTCAACACCAGGCATATTTACCTGCTATATTGGGTGATAACTGAAGCTTTGTACTGCAGGTGTATTGGGTCGGCCCCATGATAGGAGGTGCCATGGGGGCCCTACTGTATGATTTCATGCTTTTCCCGCGCATGAGGGGTCTGTCTGAACGCCTGGCCACACTGAAGGGCAGCCGGCCCCCTGAGAGTGAGACCCAGCAGGAGACCAGGGGGGAGCCCATCGAGCTCAAGACACAAGCCCTATAAACCTTCACCTGCCACCCTCTCCTCACCTTTTCTGACTGGGGCTGAAGAATGAAGGACAAAGCCCTGAGCTAGGCTTACCCCCCAACTCCACCAAACGCCTTTACACACGCCATCGCTCACACTAACCCCATTCTGTCACGTAGACTAACACTTTGACTGATTTTATGGTTTTTAGGGCTCACCACTTTCAACCTCAAAACACAACAGGACTCCTCTAACCCCACTTGTCACTTTTTATTTCCAACTGGACATCACGCTCGTCAGAAAATGGGATCAAAGCCTGAATCAGTAGCCATCTTGTGTCTCCCTCCCTTCCTGCTTCCTCTCCCAGGCCAGATTTTTGTCCATGAGAGAGGATCCCGAGAGCAAACAGAGGTCTGGGGGTGGATATTGTTGAGAAATAAAGGGGAAGGAAGCAGAACGAGGGTGAGGCAGGGATGCTGGGACGACTTGGGCAAGGGAAGAGGACGTGGGGCAGATGAGGATGGATCAGATGGGTAAAGATGGGGTTTGGGTTTGACAGAGAGGGTAACACTTGGATCTGTATTCATTTTAAGTTGAGTTAGACCATTGAAGATGGGAATTATTTCCATAATTAATTTGAAATTATATCAATTTTTAGTTTTTTTTTTCCTCTTTTGTTTGTTTTCTGCACTTCACACACAAAACGTGGATGTATAATATCATTAGAAATGAACAGGGCTTCACTTTTTTTTTCAATCATTGCATTTTATCTGTGGTTTTGTGCTTGTGTGTGCGCGTGAGAGTGAGCATGTGCATCTGTGTGCGCCTGCCTGTGAGTTATTTGCAAGCAAGTGTGTATTTGTGTGTAAGTGTGAGATCAAGTTTGCAGACGATGCATTGTTTCTCGTCATGACAGCTCTCCTGTTTTGTATCATCCTTTATCATCCATTTATGAAACCACATCAGTTCTTCTCTCTTCACTGTGGTATTTACTATGATATTCATTTTTACATCATTCATCTGCTTCTTTTGTTTTGAACCAGCGCAATCCAAAGCTAGTGTTGTCTCCCAGGCTTCAGTGATAGGTCTGCAGAAAAGCTGTGCGCGCTTTACATCGAGTCTACTTTTATCATTTGATCATTTCTTGGAGCACACGGTATTTCAATAAAATATCAATGAAATAAACACAATCTTGATACAAGCATCGGCTCATCTTCATACCTGTAAACAAAATTAATTTAAAGGGCAGCACTGAAGAGAAGTGTCCACTGCAGTGACTAAACATGACCACCAGGGGGCAAAATGATCACATCAAATGAGAACAATTAGAGGCAGTAATAAATAAATAAAAACAGGGGAGTACATCTTAAAACGAAGTATGCTGTGAAGTGTTACACTTATCTTCGGGTAGAGGGGTGTGAAGGGACAGACTGGGCCCCACCCAACTTAAACTACTGCTGCTCAGGTTTGATAAGAAGACAGGGTAAAAGCTGACCCAGGACGTCCCAACAGCTTCATCCCTGCTTCTGGAAATAATACAGCAGCTATGTGAAAGTCACACCCTCCCAAAAAGATCATTCCATTACTAATAAATCTGATTTCTATTATACCTTGTTTCCTGATTGGATGTTGCAAAAACTTACAAAACAAAGGATTACATTGGACCACATGCCACTAAACTATACTGCACTATTGCGGAGTAGTCCCTTGTTTAGTCTGCCTGGGTTAGCAAAAAGTAGTCTATATAAGTGTACTACAAGTATACTTACTCTTCGCTAAAAGTGGGGCAGTACTATAATTGAAGTTTATTTTAAAATGTTCCAGTTTAGTCTGAAGAAGTCTTCACTTAGTATACTTCCTACACAACCTGTATAAGTCTATAGTATACTTGCTATACTTATACACAAGTATACTTAATAAAATACACCTTAAGTGTGCTACTTTTTACTTAAGGTAGTCACAAAAATGGTAAAACTGGCCTTAACGATAAACATTTACATTTGCTTGGTGCATTGGTTGATTGGGCTTAAAAATGCACATTTTGGAGATAAGAACAGCTGAGAAAAACAAAACGTTTTTTTCTAAAAATATGTTCAAACCTGACTAGCTGTGCTTAAAGTCTGTAAAGAAAAAAAAACAAATGTAAATGTAAACAACGTGGCTACACTGGAATTTTGATAAACATCTCCCCTAATGTATGTTGAGCTTCAATCAAAACAGCGCTTAACTGCCCTTTAAGGAGATTTCGGATCGGTGACAAACTGGCTTAAAAAAAAAATCCAAGTTATGAAAAAACAGAAAAATGTTTTTATTAACAAATACGAATGACATAACATCCTGTTTGTTCGTTCCAAAATGTCCAGTGACTCATCAGAATTTCTCAAATATGATTAAATGAAGGTAACATCTGGTATCACAATTAGTAAAAATCCTTTTTTTTTTTTTTTTTTTTGCATACTTGCTTAAAAATATGTATGGCTTGCTTTACAACTACAAATGTGGCGACGCCACGACTGCAAGAAACTTTATACAAGTCCAGCTCTAATGGCTGGAAACCTACGGAACACGGAGCATCATCTACTCCTGTTGGTCACACTCTCCTCATCCAAATGCAACACTTGATATGTATTGATAGCAGTGTAACAGACACCTCAGAGACTCGTTGTTAACGATTTACTTTATAACAATAGTAAAAAAGTTGAAGAACAAATGTCTTTTTTTAACGTTTATCACTGCATGTTTGGTGATAATCTTCTGTGTGCTAACAGTGGATGTGACAATTAAAAAAGGAAAGAATCAACTTCAATGGTCAAATTTAAACCTCTAAGGCCACATACAGAGTGGCAGTCTAGAAAGAGAACCAGGATCTTTACTGAGCTGAACACAGACTTCAGCTTTTGGAGAAACTGCAGCCGCAGCGTCGCGTCAGGCGGACATTTTCTCTCTGTCTGCATGTGGCCTACAGCCCTGCCTTTAAAGTCAGCGTGAACAGAGGGTTTTCTCCACATAGCCTCTTGGTAGCCCGTGGACATGAACATTCATTGAGGGCGTGCTGGAGACAACAGCAAATCCTCCTTCTCAGTTACAACGAACCATCACAAAAAGCCCTTTTAACAACAACACTTTTCCAAGATCCAGTGTTTTTCTGATGGTGCCATAGGCTGACAGTCAGAAGAAGACTCCCAGCATGCTCTGTAGGGGGCAGGTCACTGCAGGCGGTCGAGCTGCTGTAGGGGGTAATGGAGGAAAGCCTGCGGCGCGGTGGACATAGCGGTCAGAGCCGCCAAAGGAGGATGGATGGTGGTGGCCGGAGGCGTTGGAGATGCGGTTAATGCGGGCGTGGGTGTGCTGGGTGTGAAGCTGTAGTTGAAGTAGCCAGAGGAGGGCGACAGTGAGGAGGTGTACGGGAACTGCTCCAGACCTGAGGGAGCGTAGGGGCTGTAGGCCGAGCTGTACTCCAGGTAAGGGGACGTGAGTGCCGTTGCCGTGGGTGCAAGGTGAGTCTGAAGCAGGAGGCTTGGCTGGAGGAGCGCCTGCGGGTAGATGTACTGTGGGGCAAACCTGAGGGGACAGTTAAGCAAAGTTCCTGATTATTAAAAAAACTACTATAACAAACAATGTTCCTGTTTGTCACTAAAGCCTAAAAGATCAAAAAAGGATCCCCAGTTTCTTAATTAGAAACATATTTCTTCACAATCACTTAGTCATAAAGAAATTCGGTATAACTAAAACCATCACAGATACACAAGATACAGGCAAGCCTGGAAAAATGAAAAAAAAGACTTTCAATTGAAAAAGTTTGACCATGAAACAGCTTTGAAGTTTGAAGTCGCCATCAAAGCACAACCCTGTTAATGTGACTTTGGAAAAGTCTGTTGGTCCTGATCGAGTGCGTTTGGTCTGTATTCAGACTGTCTTTCAACCAGACATGTTTGTTTTGAACCAAAGCTTGTCAACAAAACCGTGTGACTGAAGAGCTCTTCAGTCATTGGCCAGGAATTACAAGGGCGGGTCAAAGCAACAAGAGAAAGAAGAATGAAAGTTCTGCGCTTTGCAATCCTTGTTGGAGTAGTTCTCTTTTTCAAACGTTATGTTTTAATGATCAATTCTAAACATCTGCATCAACGTGAGGTAGAACCCTGTTTACTGCTGCAAGATTGCAGGGGAAACAGTGTGAGAAGCAATGTGTATGCCGTTAAACATTGTTTTAATGAGCCTGCATTCATCCGACCACATTTTAATGAGTTGCTGTGTCTCACTGTTGCTCCACGTTTGTCCGCGGCTCATCGGTTGCTTTCTTCTTACTCTGTTTAAATCGCTCAATGCCCAGCTACGGTGGCCGTTTTGGTTCAGTTGTTCTGTTCTGAGCACAGAGCCTATTCAGACTGAGATACTCAGATCAAACTGGAGCTCAGGAAGATTGGAAACCAACCAAGACCACCTGAAAAGATGGGTCCGAGTGTGTGTGTTCAGACTGAACGTTTGTTCCAGATTTTCGGGTGAAACGAACTCCGGTTCTCTTTAAGCAAACCAAATGTACTCAGTTTGAATCCACCATAAAAATCCACTTAAAAAAGGATTTTTAGGTGATTATCATTTCTAAGGTGAAGTCTCCTTATTAGCATCTATAATTTTAATGAGCAATACTAACTATTTGTTAAATCATTTACTAATTCTTTAAAAAAAGTTTTGTATGAAAACTGGAGTGAATTTTGCTACACAGTCATCATCTAAATCCATCATTTTTGATACATCAAAGATGAATCACAGAAGAATAGAATGAATACTTTGACATTGTGAGAAAATCTGTTTATTTCAAATTTTCAAATTTTCAAGGTGGGAACTGAAGCTGCGATCCTCTGATTAGTGGTCAACCGCTCTACCTCTGCACCACAGTGGCCTATTATATGATTAATTAATACTTACTTACAGCAGTAAATACATGGACTACACTGACTTTCCATCCTTCAGGTCCAACAAATCCTGAATATCTGGATGAAGGCTTCTTTAAAATACAGAATCTGTCTTTAAAAGGTTTCAGCGACTTTAAAGACATTAGGGCTGTTTTCTGTCCCCAGTTCTGTTTTCTGTGTACACAAAGACATCACCTGCAAGAATGAGAGAATGACACTTGTAAAGTACGCAGACGACATGGCTCTGGCTGCACACCTGTAGACACTCAGAGTTGCAGCAGGTAATCCACACAACCTTTGCAGAAAGCTCGCTGATGCTTAACGTCAAGGAGACAAAAGAAACTGTGGTTCACAGACTCACAACAACCGCTTGAGGAGCAGATGCAGAAGTTCAAAAGTGTCGGGACAGTGAATGGCACCTGCCTGTCCTCTGGACATTGTGCAGACCGTGTTTTTAAAAAGACGTCCCCGTCTGCTGAGGAAATGAAGACGTTTTAACAAAGACATTGAACTCTCGTCAACAGATTACAGAATCCACTGATCTGGTTTCACCTTTCAACTCGTCTCAAAAAAAAAAACATAAATCAGACCAAAAAATGAGGTCAATCAATTCAACTTTCTCTGTCTGAACCAAAAGAGTCCTTAGTGATTCTTCATCAGGATGACTCTCATCCACTGCAACACTGTTTCATCAGAAAAAAATGTTTGTTTGTGTTGATTTTCTCTCATTTATGTTTTTACGCCTATAGGTTTATTTTAAATGCTCGAGTGTGAATTTCATTTTTTTCCCTTGAGCCTTTTCAAAATGCATTATTTTGCTTATACAAGAACAAACAATGATGCTTTTCTGAATGTAGCTTTCTGACAAAAGTATATATAGACACCAGAGTTGTACACAGAAGTGACTTTTCGAAGACCGATCTTCTATTTATTTCAAATACTGAGTCTTCCACAGGCGTTCTTCGGTTCCTTTAATTGCAATTATTGACCCGTTGCCTAAAAATAGATCTTCTCCCTTGTGTTCAAAGCTAATTAGCACACAAGCTTATAAAGGTTACAAAAAGCACTTTGATCCAATTAAAATATGAAATACTTTTTAGCACAGATTGTCTAAAATTCAAAACTGTGTTGTTTTTGTAAACGCCATCGTCCAACATGGATGGATCCAATCTGAGAGTTTCAGGGCTCAATAACGAGCTAAACAAAGCTCTCGGCGGTCTATCTGTGTTCAGTCAGGTCTTCGCTTGTGGATGCTCACTTAACCTGAACTGCCTCAGCCACATCTGGCAAAAGCAGTTATCATGTCAGAGGAAGTAGGTCAAACTGCGGTGGAAATGGCAGAACTGGAGAGCGCTTAAAACAGACTTTTCTCTGGTCAGGCAGAACGGTAGAACCCTTTAACCTGATCGTCGACGTGTCATTGAGACTGAGCAGAGGCGACCCACTGCTGCTGCTTAGCCGTAAACACAACCACAGAAAGGCTTGAGTGTGCTTTCACAACAAACACTCACTCCAGGTTGGCTCATTTTCTGCTGCTTACACAAAACACAGAAAAAACGGCCAGTGCCGAGCGCCTGCTGGACTCCTCCAGAGCCAGTTTGTGATTTATCATTTGTTTGACCTTTTTCAATGCAAACAAACACAAAATCATAACAACAAAAAGAGTATTTTCTTTTTTTGTGAAATGTCTGTGTGACTGATCCACAGTGAATGGTCAATAATTTAGGTTTTGCTGAACAAACTTCAGCCACCAACCCAACACTGCTCTGTGGGAGGAAACTCAAAGATAATAGAGTGTGTGTGTAAAGATAAGTGCTAATATTATCATTTCTTTTGACCATAAAAGAAGAGCAAAAAAGAACATCTACAAGACTGAAATTTAGAACTGTGGGTCAAACTCTGTGTCCTTGCTGTCACTTTCAGTTCACAGCTACGCTCTGGCTGCACAGCGAACGGGTCTCCTTTTTGAGAAACGGCTGCCAGCTTCTGTATCATCAAAACAAACCTGACTGGCAGGAAAGACATGAGAGGAACAGTTACAACAGCATAAACTTTGATGGTTCAACAGGAAAAGGACAGTGTTTCTTCTCCTGGAATTTACACTGATGATTTCTGGACACAGAGTTAGGATTGTAATCTATTACACAATCCAGATAGATTAAAATTATTACAAATATATTAATATATTTTTTCCCGAAGCTGGTTTTGCTTAATTATATTAAAAGAGTATTGATATAACCAGTGATTTGAACAGAACAAAGTCCAACTTTGATCATATTTTGACCCATTTTAAAATAATTCATAGTTGTCTTTAATTATTATTAAGCTGTTTTTAGCCAAAATTAGTCATTTTCCAGGACATAGTTTCTGCAGAGTGGTAATCCCTGTTGCCGAGAGCTGTTTGTTTACCAGGGTTATAACGATTTGTTTTAACAGCAATTTGATTCATATCATAATTTGTGGTTGATATCGGTTGCGGGACTGTTGGTGGGGAGTTAGCTTGAGCTCATTTCCCATCATCCCTTTGTTTACACTCTCTCCCACTATCTTACAGCCCCTCACAACCCAAAGCTGACATTAAAATGGTGAGCAGTATCGGAGTTATACAGCCGTGCAGTTCTGAGTCAGATGCCAGCTCAGACAAGGAAATGGAAGACGTACACGGATCTATTTGTCTATAAGTAGATGCATTGGGATGGAGTGGAGCAGAGAGCTTGTAACTTCAACCTTTTCAAACTGAATTTTTGTCTGCTCCTGATTCACCACAATTTGAATAAAAAAACACAGAAATGCTGTTTTAATCTTCATTTTCTTCATGCACATCCTCTATCATCAGAAAAATGCAACAAGAACATGTAAAAAACATGATTTTCTTTAGAGTGGGTCTTTAAAGGATGTCAAAGGAGCAAAATTCATCGATTTTTAAAGATACATTTAAATTCCAATGTCATATTTTTATTTGCCTTATTTGCTGTCAGATAAAGTAGTGGCCAAACTTCACAGAGCAGAAAAATTACCTTAAAAACTTGTTATGCATGATCAAGAAAACACAGAATATTTGACAAAAACACTTGCTGGGGGGGCGGATTTCTAGCACAACTTACACAAATGATATAAAATCAGCACACAGAATACAGTGAGCGAGTTTTTCACTCCCATGGCTGTGCTGCACAGCCTTCCTGCGCGTCCGTCTGATGGATCCAATGTGACAGAGATATCACACGGGAAGGAGTTGCGCCTCTCGTTGCCTCCTCCCCACCCCGAATTCTGACATCATTACTGGCCGTCGAACAGACATGCATGTGTGTGTGTGTCAGCATGCACACACACAGGCTGGAGATGCATGGCAGATGTGCTCGCACACAATGAATCACACGCTTGAAGACCCCGGAGAGAGCCAATAGGAGCAAAAAGAAATGCGAAGCACACCGAACAGGTTGTGTGTTGTTAGATTAGGAGTTCAGAAGAGGATGCTGATGTGTGTGTGTGTGTTTGGGGGGGTTTGAAAGATGGCAAGGCTAATTGGCGCAGCTGCAGTGGTGTACGCTCACTAACAGACTCATGAGAGCAGAATAACCTCCACTGACTCCCAGCTCCCTCGCCTCTCTTGGTTTTACTCCCTCATAGCCATGTTCCTCCCCCTCACTGTCCTTTCTCAAAGTGGGCATCAGATGAAAGGGAAAAGATGCAGAACAAACAGAAAGGCGTTTGTGGTGAATGTTTCCAGAAGCTTTAAGTCCAGCCTTCATGCAGGATGGCATAAAGGGTCACAGAGGTGAGGGATCGGGCCGCACTTCTCCCCTTCCTTCAGCCGCAGTGATTTTAATAACTGGATTGAGGGTGGTACGGGTGAGTCAATCAAAAAGACAACTAATGGAGAAACAGACACACATGACCTTCTGTCCTCACTGGATGATGTCCTGCGGAGGGGGGGGGCAGGCATTAGAAAGACCGACATCGGCGCCGGACTCGGCTCTGCTGTCACGCACATCAGTTTGAATCACGGAAGACTGTTGTGTGATACAGAGACGATGTGAAACCACTGACAGATTTAGGGAAGCATTATCCCAGCACAGCCAATCACGCCGGCTCAGTCTTGAACTCTGAATGCCACGGACTGATGAGATGCTGCTGTCAGCGCATCGAAATGCAAATCATTGAAGTTGAGACTCACTTGTTGAACGTCCTAATAACCAGTAACAATAGTTGCAATCCTACTACAAGATAAAACTTTTGACGTTACAGGGTGAAAAAAAGACTTTAAAACAACGAGATGGGAAGTAATCGTAAACAACTCCATGAATCCAGTGAAGAATGATGAACATTTTTCAGCTGATTCTTTTGTAACATCTGCAGCAAAAATTCATCTGGTTAAAGACCCACTCCAATGAAAGTCTGATTTTGGTGTTTCTAACATAATCCTGTTGCATTTTTCTCATGATGGAGGACAAATATAAAATGATTTCCTCATTTTTGCACAGCTAATATTAGCTTGGGCTTGTTAGGTGCTATAAGCTAGCAGGAGAGAGTGTAAACAAAGGGATGCAGGGATTTTGATGTAGAGTTACTTCTGCTCCAGCGCTCCCGCCCACGACCCAGAGATAAATTTCTAATGAGCTCCTGCTGCTTTTCTGAATCCACCACCTTTTTGGGGGTTGCTGGAGCCTATCCCAACAACTGTAGAACTAATAAAAATGGATATGTTATTTAAAAAATGATTCAAAGCTATCATGCAAAGAGAGTTGGTGCACATAAAAAGCAGGAGAATTGAGATTCATGAATTAAAATGATAGAATGATTCAATTCAGTTCAATTAGGATTTTTCCTGTTGACCATCATCACATTTAGACTTTGATGTTTCAGCCGGTGTTTTGAGTGGATTTGCAGAAAGTGTTGCTTACTGGTTTTGCAAAGATGGGTGTCTAAGTGATGCGTCACTTTGAGCAAAAACGAATCTGGAAGTATTTAACAGCTCAAGTCAAAGCAGCTGCTAGTCACGATGCAGAATCAAGTTTATTTTTAAGAGGACTCATAAAAATGTAATAGGTAGAAGTGAGTGACTTCAAAAACGAATACATAGAGAAGTAAAGTCTTCAACAGCAGGCTGAACAAAAAGAGCATTTTGCAAAATAAAAATCTTCCAACATAATCTCTAGGTTCATTCTAAGCTTTTCATCCATCAGATGTTCTTTTCCTAATTGAGTCCCTGGATGACAAGAAAAAAATCCACCAGAGGGTTTGTCGTTTACCTTAATAGTAAGGGAGGAACAGCAGAGGCGGGGAAGAGAAGGTACTGAGTGTGGGAGGATGACAGGCCGACTGAAACCAGAGGTGGTAGAGTATTTGAAAAAGACGACAGCATCAAGACACAAATGAGGAACGTCTGATCAGAAACTTTTTTAAAAGGAGAAGTCTGTCACCCCCTACAGCTTTGTGCTCCACTGGTCCAACAGGAACTGACCCCACACTGAGGTCACTTTCACCAGCTTTTCTTTCTTAATAAAAACCACCAACACACTTCCTCCAGCCTCTGCTGACATCTCAGAGGCTGGAGACAGACTTTAGGGTCCACGGGCGCCAGATTCCAACCCTCTGGCTCTTGAGTGGGGGCTTCTTCCCACCCAGATTCAGCTGCACCCCAGAGCCTGTTCTACGTCTTTATTTAAACAAAAGTAATGAACTGTGCTGTGTACATATTTGTTGTTTGCTAAATCTGTTTGTCTGAGGGGGCTGATGAAAGAGCAGAGAAACCAGGAGGGCCTGCAGAAGCAACACAATGAGAGAAATGACACTTTAAAATCCCCTTTTTTATAAGAAGTCTTCTGATTTCTATACTTTTGTGAAGTAACGGGAATTATTATGTAGCCTAAACATGGAGAAATCCCCTGCAGCTGCCAGACTCTCCAAACGTCCACAAAGAGAAAATTGTCCTTAAATTCAGGAAGAATACAAGATATTTTCCATAGTTATAAGTAAAATAATCTGCTAAAGTAACAAATAGAATTTGTCTTGTTCAGATTTTGAAAAAAAGTTCTGATCTCCTGCCCATGTTAGACAAAAAGAAATCTTGAAATTAGCTATAAACAGTCATATTTAATTTTTCTGCATTCATTTAATGTCTTTAATTTCTTTAAAATAGGTGCATTTATACACATTTCCACCAAATATATGTTACGCAAGTGCTACAAAAGTCCAACTATTCCTATTTCTGGACTATAATCCTCTCAAAGTGAGACTAGAATGACACATTTTAAGATAAAATTGTCCTTAAAATGATGTGAAATACAGAGGAAATATCAATTAAGTCTTGAAACAAGCTCACTTGGGTTGCAGTTGCTTAGGTCCCCAAGTTTCTAAGCATTTCTAGAAACCAAGTTTTTTTTCTGTAGGACAATTACCTACGTTTAACGTTCTGGTTGCTAGTTCGGCTAACAGTATACTGCAAAGTGAATATAAAATAGTTTTGGAGGGTTAAAGCTTGAAGGGCTAACTGTTACAACTGTACCTCTTAAGGTAAAAATGACCTTCTGACTTCATTTATAAATGATTTCAGATTTCCAAGAACAGAAGAGACATCTCACAGTCGACAGTTATTGCTCCTAGACTTTACATGTTGGTGGAAAACACAGTTGAGCATTTTTATTACAACAACGCTTCTACAGGCTATGGCTGCTTCCAAAGTTTACATTTACATTCATTCTTTTAGGAAGGGGATTTATTCAAAGTATTTTACAAAAGTGGGACACACGGAAAGTTGGAGGACTTTTAGTGAATCAATGCTTAAAACAAATTAGAAGAGTAAAAAATGAACGAAACAAGGAAAGTAAAAAGCAGAAACACGCAAAAATAAATGTGACATGAGTCTTCAGAGTGTCTAAAATTTACTTTGAAAGCTCTGCAGTTTTACAGTTCAATGACTCGTGCTAGCAGTCTAAGACAACATTGTTGTGAGGTACACAACACAACAAACTACTGTGTGACTGTTAAAACCATTACTTATGTGACTGCAACTCTTCCTTTTTCCCTGGTACAAACTTTTGATTTGCTTCTCCACTAGCTTTTTACCAACCATGTCTGCCTCAGTTATAACATTTACAAACAGAAATAACAATTCAACTCTGCTTTTCAATAAAATCTTTTCATTTTTACAGCCTTTTATATATATATCTTAAATGACCTCCACAGCAAAAACATGTCCTGGGTCACTTCTATCAAGAAAACTATTTGTGCACAAAACATATAACTCGTAACACAAAAAGGTTTATAAGAACATCCATCAGGATGAACACCCAAAAGCTTTACTGTTTAGTCTGCAAAGATTTCCCTAAACGACAACATCCTTATTTCTTTCTTGACATTCCTGCGTGAACCTGAATCCTCTATGTGTTCCAAAAAGCCAAAAACCCTCAAGTTGCCAAGAAATGTTCGCAACTGACTGCAGTCATACTGATCACGTCAAAAACTCAGCAAGCCTCAGAGCAGAGAGGTTGAAAGTGGGATGGATGCGTCCTTTTTACGCATCAAAAAAAGGAGCGGGAGGGCTTTTAAGAAGCCTTAAGTTTCTATTTTCTTTTTTTAGGGAAGTGGTTTAAGAGCTGGACATACCTTCTGTCAGTCAGTGTAAGTGTAGTGGCGACAACAGCTTTGAATGACTACTGCTGGTTGAGAAATATGGCATCAAATGTCTGTCAAAATTGTGGGAGAGCAGCTAGGTTGGTGCCCTGCAGCAGGTAATCTGCAGATCTGCAGAGTAAAACTAGTGGAAATCTGGTTTAAGGCATAACTTACTGAATAAGTAATGAGTAAAATATATTTAAAAAAAATTATAATATCAGGCTGCACTCACCTTCAGTGAGAAAGGCCCTGGTTTAAAACTCTACAGGGTTCTTTCTGTGTTTTATGTTCTCCATGAGTCCAACAACCTGCTTCTTAGGTCAATTGCTGGCTCTAAATTCTACCATGCAAGTGTGTGTGGTTCTATATCTTTGCCCATCAGTAGCTGTAAGGCTCCTGCAACCCCATGACCCCAAACAGGAATAAGCAGATATAGTACAGTATTACTTTAAAGCATTACTTTGCATTTTCAGGATATGAATACACATTAGTATCCTTAGAAATAACAAGATTTTCTTTTTAAGAACAAACCCTCCTGATGGTGCTTATAATAAAATTATTCAAATACTTCAAGTACTTTAATGAATCACACTTGATTATACAAAAAAACAACCTTTTTCAACTGTTTTACTGTGTTTTTACATTGTTTGTTTTTAATTCATTTGGTTATGCATTATTGTACTTACAACACTGTCAGAGTCGTTACAATCACAGTAACTTCTTAAAATTACATTAAACAGGATTGAAATTACCTGTGTAGATGTAAAGAAAGACTCACAATATGTCAGTATAGAAATGAACACATTAGTTAATCCCTGTTTTGATATATCATGAAACAAACTCCAAATACATCACATAAAATGTGAAATTTGAATATTTATTTCATTTATATAAAGTATTTAGGTGCCATCAGTTCATACATTTTGGGAGGGACTGGATGTATATATATATATATATATATATATATATATATATATATATATATATATATATATAAACATCTTTTATGCGTAAAAAATGACAACTGATGTAAAGTTTCATTTTAGTACATTATTGAGAGAGCTTCTCTGTTCTACACACCAGGAGCACTTTTTTAATGAGAACGAGGGCAATTCTCCTCAAATACAGGCGTACTCACACCCGCATGATTTTTAACAAAAGCGATAGAGGAGTAAACATTTCGACAATTCAAAGAACAGCATTTTTATGCAGCTGTTTGGCGCTGGATCTTCTCAAGTCAACAGCACTTAAGGTTTTGGTATCGGTTCCTCTTCTGCAACTGATTTTGCCCCAAATAAGCCAAACTATAATGTGTAAAAAAAAGAATCCATCAAGTATTATATTATTAAATATAAAAGATAAAAAGACTTAAATCTCTAACTTGTGAAACCCATCTTAATCGATGTACAATCCCTGAACTGCTGGACAACGTTGCAATCAGAATTTAGCAGCACAGGCAGTAGAACCAAAAGCAGGAAATAGATGATGACGACATCAATAAAACCCACGTAAAATAATCTATCAGTTATTTCACTAAAGAAACTGTACGTTTTTTCTCCTTTCTGAACAGACTTTCTTATTTCTTTGGAAATATGGATAATCAGTCTTTTTATTGCAAAAAGGGGTCTGATTGGCTGCGTTTGAGGCAGCATGTGCAGGTGGGATGAGATTGATCCAGCTGTGCAAAGGGAAGCATTACAGTTTCATTAAAAACAACGGCAGCGTGAGTTATTTTAAAAATCCATATGCTAATGTTTCTTTTTTAAATCTAAAAAAAAAAAATCTTTTTTTTTCAGTCACCAAAATTGTTATCTCTTTTGTTTTAAAATACAGTTTGTTTCATAATTCTGAATGTTTTTGTGGTGTGCCCTTTTTGTTTCTTAAAATAATCCGAATTGTGTTGAATGTAAAAATACATTTGTCTTATTATGTTAAAAAAAAAAGCAGTAAAAAGACAATTTGGACCTGAGATCATCGTTGCTTCATGTTGTTTTTTTTCTTAAAGGAGAAATCAAAAATCATAGTGTGGAAATCCAAATAAGCAATTTAGTTTAATCACAGAAAGGTCCAGCTTTAGTTTAATTACTACAAAAAAATAACATAAAATGACCAACAGATGAAAGATCTTGTCAGTTATGAAAACACACAGGAAAAAAAAGGTCTTTCACAAACATAATGCTTTAGCTGAAGGTGTTCCACACGGGCAAACAAAGAAGCATTTTTTCTTTGACTGTGTTTACCCTGTGGGAGTGTCGCTGTGAGGATACCAGATGTTGTTGTCTCTTTTGTTTCAGCTCTGGCAGCACAAGAAAATAAAAAAGGAAAACAGCCCGGCTTATTTAAGCATCCACTCTTTATATCAAGCGTTCAAACATCATGCATGGACTGGGTTCGTCTAAAAGGAAACATGCAGATTTAAAAGCACTCAGAACAGCTTTAGCTTTTAATGGACTCAAAGATCATGCAAGTCTGAAGGAAGCCAACATCCAAATATCTTTTCTGAGTCTGTACTTGTCAAATTCACATTTAACTTCCACTCAATGAATGAATCACGGATGATGAACGGAGGTCATAAATAACCCATAAATGAAGAAAAATCCAGGAAAAGACAAACTCTCATTAAATCATCTCAGAAGCAGCAGCAGCAGCAGACTGGGCATCTGAGTTGTCATCCACACTAAGCTTACGCAGCAAAACAACAAGCACTGACCATCACTACTGTCTGCAACAGTGAGTCACCTCCACGCCTCACTCAGCAGCTCAGTCACGTCCATTTTTTCTAAATGTCTGTAGTGAAGACGTGAAGCTTTAGACTGCAGTTTTCATTAGAATGAGTGCACATTTTGACAGGTGCAAAAACTGCCTGGCTCATTTTTGATGACCTGCACTACTCGCCTGACCTTTGCAACATGGTTTTAGGGATTTCCTGGATTTAAATACCACTTTGAGAGATTAAAAAAATCACACAGAAGAAAACGCTATTTGGTGAGTTTGATGATTTACAATTACAGAAAACATATTTATAATTTTGATGGATCTTTTTTACACACATTCTTTTTTATATCACATCTTGTGCAATGGCAGATGTGTACTTATTTCATAACCCAACAGGGGTGAGATAATACGATATATTTGCCTCCTTCAACTCTCTTTAAATCACCTAAAAAAAGTGTTTTAATATATTTCAATTTGTACCATAATATGTATATATATCTATATATAAATATGTCTATTTATGTTTATGGTGATTTATATTGGCAACTTCTGCCTATAAACAGATCCTTTCCAAAAGATTAGAATGTCATAGAAAGATGTATTCATTTCCATAAATCCATTCAAAAAATTAAACTTTTATTTTTTTTTTTCTCCCAGCAGCTCTGTACGTCTTCCACTCTGTATCATGAGGGAACAGCTGCATCCATAATTTACAGGTCAGAATTATCCTGCAAGGAAGCAACAGAGTCTGCATCAGTTAATGGACAACCCTGATTGGTGGAGCAGGGTGCAGCTGTCATGCATGTTACGTTTTCAGGGAGACCGCTGAGTGAGGCACATGATCCTCGTTCAGAAGGACGGCCTCAAGAGTCATGTGAAAAAGTTCTGAAACAGTTAAAGCAGCACAGTTTAGCTTTTTGTGAGTTCTCTGGGGATTGGAAGGTCTGTCCTCGCTGTGAACTCACCACATGTCTACCTGATTGTCTGTGTATATATTAGCTGATACAGTCATGAGTAAGAACAAAGTCTTTGTGCAAAAGAATCTGGCAACCAATAGTTTCCTCTCTGCTAATAGCAACAACACACGAAAGAATGAATCAGCCTCTGGAGAACTCTGAATTTTCAAGCTGTATTTTTTCACTCCAATAACTCAGTTCCCCCTTAAATTGCCCCTTAACTTTCCTCTTATGTGTCATAGGAAAATGTGAATTAAAGTTTAACTTTAGCGTTATGTTCTTGATGTTTGCAGCACTGGTATTTCAAAATCTCTCAGGCTTTTTAAATCAAAAGTATGCATTTTTTGCTTGTTTGTTTGTCTGTTGTTGTAGTTCACATTTGCATTTCTTGTCTTTCGCCTACATTTCTCTGATAAAGAAAAAACTAAAAAGCTTTCAATCACACACATGTCAGCAGAAAAATACCAGAATGTGAACAAAAAAACAACTGCAAATACAAATAAACAACTATCAGCAGACTCCCATGAAAAAGCAGTTAGCACTTATTAAACTTTCTAGAAGGGTGGTGGAGATGAAAGAACAAAATTTCTGTTTAATGAAGAGAACCTGAAGATTTGTTGTAAAATCGCAACAGTACTGAGATACACTTACCCCTGACAAAAAAGAATGGATTGTCAGAAAAGTGAACTAAAGTTGACTCTTCTGTCAGAATGAGCTAAAGCCAACCTTTGATCAGAGGGTTGCAGGTTCAGTTCCCACTTTTCTACGTGTCTAAGTGTCCTTGGGCCCCAATTCAAGCAACAAAAAGTCTAATGCACGTAAATGCACGTTTTAGACTTCAGCGTTCGAAACCCGTGTTCACGCGACGCTACGCAAAGCTCTCTTTTCAGGCTCTCCACATACACAGCCATTACACGGATGTTGAAAGCTAAACCAGTAGAAGTTTGACCAAGCAGGGACTCAGATTTAGCAGGATCGTTTTTTTCGTTTCATCGTTTTTGAGCAGTGGTCATGGAGGAGAAATTAATAATTGGGGTTCGTGCTCGGTCAGAATTATAGGACACCAAGGCTAGAGATGTGAAAGAAAAAGCCTGAAGCAAGATTCACAAGACCTGCAGCGCTTCGACACCAAGCCTCTTCCAACTGTACGTGGTGGACATCACATGCCCGGTGAGTCCATGGCATGAGGTGAGAGTGCTAACCATCACGCGACCACTTCTGAACTGATTTATTTGGGGGTGTTAAAAGTCAAGCTTACCTATGAGACTCATCATTTTTCTGACTCAGAGGAGACATGAGTGCGAGCTGCAGGTGGAGAAGACCATCAACCTTTATCTAACCACCACACTGTGTCATTGAAGTCAAGCTGGGGCATGGGTTAAAGGAACAAATGAACCCCTGGAAAACGAGCTATCACAGACCTCCTCTGTTCAGATGCAGGCCTCTCTGAGGCATCTGCACAAACAGCATTTGTGCTGTAATTGTTTTTCCTCGCACTGCAGACTGGCAGTGACTACCACGATCTCGGTGCGGAACAGGAGGGAGAGTCCACAGCTGTCAAGGAGGAAGGTGTGGTTGAACATGTGGAGGGATAGACAGTGGGACTGATTCTTCTGCGTCTTACCCGTATTGCCTCTGAGTCCACGGGGGCTGGATTTGCTGTACTCCACCAGAAAGAGCTGCGGGCAGAAAGAGAAGCAAAGGTGAGGAGGGATACTGTTGACCCGATGTGATCCACTCTGGCTTCTGTTGGTGTTTTACGCTTTAACGCAAACATTAGTGTCTGACTAACAGCCTTTTTCTCACATTCACAAACAACATGTACTCTACTGCACACACATATATGTGACCTTGATGCATCTTCACCAGAAATAAAGATGAGTAAGAAAAGGGAAAGTTATCCTCCTCGTCCTCCTCTCTGCCCCTCCCGCTGACTTCATTTCTTCATTCCTCTTGTGATTCATTCCTTTCTGGTCCCCCTTTTTTTAATTACGCTCCCATCACTCCTCCTTCAAACTTGCCCCTGAATGTGTATTTTCTGTCTTCTCTAAGACAAAGAGAACAGACATGCTGTTATTTCCTCGTCTTGACTCCCATTGCCTCTTGGCCTTTTCTGTCCTTCCACTGCACATGCGAACAGCAGCAAAACGCCCAGCACAGCCATCTCTGATCAGCTGCACGCACCAGCAGCGGGGCTGCAGAGCCTTCTGAGGACACAGCCGGCTCTTGCTGGCACCACCGTTTGTCAATCACACCTACACTTAACTGCTTTCCAGCCAGCGAGCTTTAAAAAAGCTGCTGTCAAGGTCTGACGTGCAACCAGACCTCAGAAGGGGAAGCGTGCAGCACGTGTGGTGGAGAAAGCCCAGCAGCCGGAAAGCTGCAGGTAAAATCCAGCAGACTACAAAACAAATGTAGGGTGGGAATGGGCAGAGATAGTTGGCTGGGTGATGAGCATTCCAGTGGCTTACCATGATTTATCCACCCCGACTCAATTTCATGCCTCTCTGTTGCACAGGCTGTACTTTCTATGATCCAAAAAACTCGTTTGTTTTAGAAGAGCAAACACATTTTTGTCCAGTTAGCTGCCTTTGCTCTTGAATCTAACTGAAAAAAACGTCAGCTGGTAATAAATTAAATGAGCCTTAAAGTTCCTTCTTGGCCCATTTGGCACAAAAACAATATATTATTCAAATCAAAAATTTCATTAGTGGAGAATCATGTAAAAGTAATGAATCCGTTTCTTTTTCTACATTAAAATAAGCAGCTTTTATGCATAAATTGTGGTTTTATTTGTTTTCATTTGGAAGAACCATGGAAGCATGGCGACCAAAATGTCATCGAGGCTTTGGCTGCACTCACACAACAGACAGAAATGCTTTAATGCCCCCTCCTTTTTCATCTGGTTTAGTTCTTTATATTTTACCATCATAAAATTACAGCATCTGACCATCGGTTTGGTTATTTTTGTGTTCATATTTTCTTATAATCACACTTATTTTGTAATCCAGATTACAGTTCTGACCAATCCCGGTGCAGTTAAATCCCAGATGTTTCTGCGTATCAAAGGTTGAACTCGTTCTCGTCAGACCTTCCTGGTAAAATAACATATAATAAACACTAACAAAACCTCACTGCAGCTCTGTGGTGCATAAACTGAAAACAAAAGAAGCTGCATTCAACATTAAAAGAACATCTCTAAATGTTGCGGTGGTTAGATCAGAAAAGGGTTCTGAAGACGGTGGTCGTCCGATTCTTTTCTTCCACCTGCAGTTTAAATGGATTTGAACTCATGTCATAGAGGAAGATGTGCGTTCTTCTTCTTCTTGAGCTCAGATTTCAGTGTGAAGATCCCTATGCCACCAAAGCAACTTCACAACAGTTGTCCAGCAACACATGTTCCTTTCCTGAGAGCAGCTGCAGGCCTACTACATCAAATGAACTGTAAATACACTGTTAAAACACACACATAGTAAATCCTTGTATCCACATCTGATTGAGGACCAAACATAACAAGAACAGGCTTTGAAAGAAAGCTAAACCCTGTTTTCAAAATGCCAAAGCGTAGACATGAGCGGCAATATAAACTACAGGGAGGATGAGTTTGTTCACATAGAAGCAGATTCAGTCTGAGGCAACATTCACACCGGGCTCACACATGAGCATTCAAACCACTTCCAGTAAAAAGTCAATGTGATTGAGTACATTTGTGCGTTTCGGGCTTCCACGTTCTAAGCTCTTACTTGCTTTAAGTTTTAAGCCGAGCAAAATTTGGGAGATTTATACCACTTTAACATTTCACATCAAGTGTTTTCCAACTGTAGGTACATGTGCTATCGGGTAGCGACAGTCCAGTGTGACCGGCATATGCTGAAAGCACATTCAAGTCCCCCACATTCAGCGCAGTGTTGAATGCACCAGACGTGTGTCTGTAGCTTCAGAGTTTTCTTCGGAATGCCAAAAAGACTTACACTCTTTAACTTTTACAACAGGGCTCATCCAAAAGGTTGTTTGTCAAAAAATAATTCCCCCCACAAGTGAATTTTTTATGTTATTTACCTCCAAGGATGGTGCTACTCACAGCTACCCATTGATATAAGAGAACTTGATTGAGTGAGTGTGATGCCCCCCTTAGAAAATGACTTACATCCAACTCCAACCAAAAAAAAATCAATTCAGTCGCCTTTTTTTGTGATTCGGCCATCACCATGTTGGAACCAGAAATCGTCTGTAAGCAGTGATTGGTTCAAGTTGATATGAGTCATCGCTTCTATGGAAAGTGTAAATGACACAAATGGCAGTGAGGATATGGCACGTTCTTTTAGTGCTTTGGATCATATACTGACCCACGCCAGTCTGTAAAGGGGACTGTTGTTTTAAAACGGAGGCTGCAGCTGCTCATTCTCACTGGGAAGGGATTACAGACGGAATATCTTTTGATTGAAATCACGTCTAATAAGAAAAACTGCAATATCTTGTGAATCATGTGTTAAAAGTGTGAACCAAAAAGCTCTTACTCGTCTGTGCGCTTCGAGGCTTTGCTCCCAGGTACGCCAAATTCACGTTGGCCTTCCTCCCGTCAATGATGGGGTTTGCGTCTTTGCACGCCAGCTCTGCAGCTCCCCTGTCCGCCATGGTCACCTGTTGACAGCATTGTGTGCAGACGCTTAATGTCCCACAAGAGCATGAGAACTTTGTGGAACAACTTGGATGAGCAATTAGAGTATCAAGATCAGAGACAGAGACTGCTCTCCTCACACAAGCTTCTCAGAAAGCCTTTCTAGTGGTAAAACAAACACAGAAGTCAGTCTGCCTCAAAGCTGAAACTCCCTGCTGATTCCAGAAACTACTAAGAGCTTAAATTCAGAAGTGGACTGAAAAATGTGTGTGGATTGAAATTTGAGGGTCATATTTAACTGAGATATGAGAATCTTCCCTGAAGAAAATTTTAAGAATGAGGTTGGAATTGGTGACATACAAAAGCACGAATCTGGACGATTCCAAAACCATGCTTTGGACTCCAAGCATTCAGTCAAAGAAGACCAAAAGTTTCATGTTTTGGCAATTTTGATCATTTTTGCCATCATCACGGGTGTTGTCCGATGCTATGACACTTGGTCGTTTTACATTTTAGTAAAATTGACCCACCGTGTCTCAACCAAAATGATATTTTTTCAATAAAGCGGCATAATTAATCTTTTATTTCGTTTTGAAACAGTTTTTAATGGTACAGGTCGATTAACAACTTGCCTCAGACAGATCAATCTGGTTGGATAGTAGGAATAGATATCGATTAATTGTTACACCTTTTGTTTAATGTTTAATTAACTACGTCATTAAATAAACGAAAAAAGAGAGACCACAAAATGAAAACGCAGCTCCTGCTCTAAAATCTGACAGCAGACAGGTTTCTAGTTTGCTTTAATGGTGAAAAAAGGGAAGTATAGAAGAGCTGTGTGCTCTGAAGAGGAGAAGCTAAAAACCACATCTACTAATGTGATGCTCAAGCTGACATGGGTGAAACAAAGTCCAACACACACCAGTCTATCTCGCCTTTCTCTGTCTGTCTGTTTGACTCAAACAAAACTCATCCTGGCAGGAGGGGGGTGGGGGGCTGCTAGGGAGGAAGTCACAACGTAACCACAGCAGCCTTATCTTACACTGCCAACCGACATGTCACACCTCTGGGACCAAACACTCCCCCACCCCGGGTTTGACTGTGTCATACACACAAATAGGAGGACGCGCACACCAGTCCCTCCATGCAACCTGTTATGGCAAGCAAAAGATATCATAAATCACCAAGAGAAACACCAGAAACCAGGGGTGCTCACACATTTTTTTTTTTAGCATGCAAGCTACTATGGAGATGACAAGCTTTAAATAAAGTCATTTTATTCTACTTTAAAGTTGACAACTTGTACGGTATTTTCAGTCAAAAGTACTGTGTTTATGTACTAGTAAGTTAAAAACCACACAGTAAATGTACACAAATCTTTGTGAGGAGATAGCTTTGTCGTGTGTATTAATATTACTTTTGTTATAATACATAATTAGAACAGATAATGCATTTCTTTATGAAAACAGAAAATAATGACAATAATGATTCGTGCTCTGCTATAAACCGTTGAATTGGGTGGGGAGAGGATATTTCTAAAGTGCTGCTGTCTTAACCACGGCTGAGTGAATAGCGGCCCCTGGTCCGTCGGTAGGGCTCAAGAAGCACATGCTTCTGGATGACACTGCTGCCTGAGTGGGCTCGGATCCCTCGAGCAGGAACCGCAAACCCGGCAGCAAGTACAGTGGCAGACTAGATGGGTCAGACGGGGGCGTCTTGGTCGTGATTCCAATTCAGGAGGCATGTGGGCTGGCCCAATTAACACTCCTGCGGGATGGAATAGTCTTTCGCCGGGGGATCCGGCGCGTAGCCGGGCTGGCAGAGGGTCTCCAGTGGCGAGCGGAATGTGTCAGTCAATCATCTGGCGCTCAGTATAGTTAAACTTGCACGTGCATTGATATATATAGTGGGTACGGAAAGTATTCAGACGCCCTTAAAATTGTCACTCTTTGACATATTGCAGCCATTTGCTAAAATTATTTAAGTTCTTTTTCCCCCTCATTAATGTACACACAGCACCCCATATTGTTGACAAACAAACGCAGAATTTCTGACATTTTTGCAGATTTATTAAAAAAGAAAAACAGGTTCTGCCCTGTACTTGGCTGCATTCATCTTTCCCCCTGATTGCAACCAGTCCTCCTGTCCCTGCAGCTGAAAAAACAACCCCACAGCATGATGTTGCCACCACTATGCTTTACCTTTTTATGATACGTTTCGCTTGCCATACTTTGGCACATGATATCTTTTGCTTGCCATAAACTGTCTGTCTACGCGCGCGCTCCTTTTTGGCAAGAGCACAGATAATTGGTGACACACTTTCAAGAAAGAACCTGCTCCTCACGCCTCAGGCATGTGACTGACATCAGCCGACACTCCACATGTGGATTCTGACTGAACAAAGTGACAGCTTGTGAAGCCTGCAGGGCTGAGAAAACTTGCCAGAGGTTAAAGTGATAGTCAGGGGAATCCAAAAAAGAAGCAGAACCTTTAAATAAAAAAAGGTCTGTTACTGTCGGGGGGGGTTAACATCGGCAGCATTTCAATCATATGTACATGAAACCCCCAAATCAGAAAGATGTAAAATAAAAGAGATGAACTTACAAATCCATATCCTCTGGATTTCCCCGTCTGTTTGTCCGTGATCACCACCGCCTCGTCGATTTCTCCGAAAGTCTCGAAATATTTCCGAAGTGAGGCGTCGCTGGTGTGATAGGGCAGCCCGCCGACGAAGATCTTGGTGTAGGTAGTGTCCTTCTCCATGGTGGGGTGCATCATTTCAAACGGAACCCCAGCCAGCTGACCCAAAGACAGCAGCGAACTCATGCGACTCGGAACGTGGCGCAAAGACGGACGAGCAGAGCGGAGGGAGAACTTTACGCGCAGCGAGCTCCGGCAGCCTGTTCCAACAACAAACCCTTCATTGCAGAGCACGATGGCGCACACGCAGCAGTTCTCCCCCCTGCAGGCGTAAGACACGTCCGTTCACTGATTCCAACAAATAATTCCAAGCAAAATCCACTTCCAGCTTCAGTCAACTCTTCCACTTTGCTTGTGGTCCAATAAGGGAGCGGTGCGTCTTTTCCCAGTGGCGCAGCCCGCCTCCAGCTCCACCCTGCTGCCGGCGCGCACCGGACACCCCCCTACACTTTAACTGACACCAGGACAGAAGAATTATTTGGCATCTTCTTTAACTGATATGTCCGAATGTCCTTGTGGACTCAATCCAGTTGATTCGTCGTTTAATTAATTTATCTTAGTGAAAAAGCAACATTGTTGGCAAGTTAAAAAAAAGTTTTACAATGGATTTTAGAGAAGAACTTTTCCCACTTTCACGCATAGATATTTTGAAGGATTCTTCTAAGAATGGCTGTTCTTTCACAGGACAACAGTATTTGTATGTAATATGAGGCACAGAGAGGGAGAATCATGATATAACTAATAAAAACACATAACTTCTTTATTTAACAAAAAAAAAAAACACTGACATTTCATTTTTAGGGCTCCTTGACACTGCTGGAAGCAGCTCTGTCAGGGTGAAATAGTTTGTGTAGAGGAAAAAAAATATATAATAAGCAGAAATTCTAAAGTTGTAAGACAGCAGTTCTGTTGTACTTGGATAAAGGCTTTCAAGGAGCATTTATATGCAAAAAAAAAAGTCACAATAAGAGATTTATAATAGATCTATAACCTCTTTTCTTGTAAAAAAAAGAAGTGGGTTTCTTAGTTGGTTTAAATTAGAAATAATAATATATTTATATTGACCTGCTAAAATAGCAGATTCTCTATTACTGTTATTATTATTACTGTCCGTATCTGTGCCATATTCATGCTCTTACCATTAACATGTCGAATCAAATTTCCAGTTATTTGCTAGCAGGCTACTAGAAGTTAAAAGCCAGGGAAAGTATGGTGCACTGGGGTTCTGTCCTTTATCTCCCCCTTTTTCTCATTTATCCAGTACTGTTTTTTATTTAGTTCATCATGCCTCTGTTTGGTGCAGTGCGATTCATATGTTGTCCCTGTTTCCCATTCCCCTATTGAGGAACGGGAGATATTCCAGATGGATGGTCTGTGCTCCTGCCTTTAGCTGTGGACCTTGCCTCTGTCTTTAAGTTTCATCTGGATGAATTCCATTTTCAACACTATTCAAACATGTAGGCACTATTTAAACATGTAGTTGTAGAGTCAGATAAGCTAATTCACAGTTCTAGCACATCGCCTGTCCGTCCTGGGAGAGGATCCTCCTTCATGTGGACATCCTGAGGTTTCTTATTTTTTAAAGGAGGGTCTAAGGGCCGGGATGCAAGTTTAGCTTTTTAGTTTAGTTTAGTAACCAGCTATGGCTTATATTTTCATGATTGAGTTTATGTTCTACAAAAAAGTATTTTACAAACTGTAAAATACAAAAACATATCTTAGCTATTTGATGTGCATTGAGCATACTCTATGTATAAAAGTCAGTTTGTGTTTGAATTTGAGTTTCTCATTCATTTGGAGCAATGTTAGGTAATTTTCTTTAGCAATGCTGTTTTCGTTTCAGTGACAAAACTTTAACAGAACTAAAAATAGGTCAAAAAATAATCTAAGAAAGAGAATTTGTGCTGCATCACTGCAGGATTGGTTAACCAATGAATATGTCGTTACTTTTTCACAGAGGAGACATTTTACTCATCACTGTGAGATGTGAGCTGCCTTGAATTGTTTCTAGAAGGTGTTCTATTTGCAAAGTGACTAATAGAGGAATTTTACATCATTTGTCTCATCTATTCAAGTTCCAGAAATCTCCTGACAGAATTTAGCTATCAGGGATAATCAGGCACTCAGAGATTGTTAGTGTTTGGTTGTAGTTTCAATTAATCTGAAAAGGTATTATGTCTTGCGGAGTCCGTTAGGGTTTGATTCTTGGACCTCTACAAGTGTTTGCTCTATCAAAAATTAATCTGAACTATGCAGGGAGCCTCCAGCTGTTAGAAGTGTGGGTCAGAACCCAACAAGTTTTGTGCTGTCCAGGTTGAACCAAAAGATAAGCTTGAATATGCTTCTTTTCCATCTACATTTAAATACAAACTACAACTTTGCTCTTTTTGATGCATTTGTTTTACATGTCACACCAGCTGCTACTTTTACCTTAATAACTGTCAGCCTTTCTCATTTTGATCCATTTTCTTTTTAAAAACATTATACTACTATAGCTTTTTTGATCTTTGTAAACAAAGCCTGACTCTAAAAGATGTTAGAGAAATAAAGCTGCCAATTAAAACCATTTTGTTGCTGATTGCAACACCTTTTAACAGCAACAACAGGCTGACACACACCTCGGCATCCTGCTGTGCACAGAAGGACCTCGTGATTCTAAGAAGGCAGGTTCTGCTTAGGTTCTGGTTCTTCTGTTCAACCGCTGCAGCTGAGGTGCAGTTTTAAGCCATCTGCAGGTCTTTACTATGGAACCTTAACTGTTGCCATCCCCTTGTGTCTCCCTTCATCCCGACTTTAATCCCTTTCTTGAGGTTTAGATTTGTTCGGAAAAACAGTGAGTGCATTCTGAACCAAAACAAAGAAAAATCTGAATTTCTACAACGCCATCATACAAAGACATCAAGTGCGTTGATACAGAGCAGACAGGGGGCTGCGGGTGTGGTAATACAGCCATAGAATGTGAGCAAACACTCTTTAATGAACACATTCTTTCAGCAGCCTAATGTGTGGAAGCCAAAGACAGGAAGAAATCAGGCTGCCTGATCTCCTGCACCCACATTCACACCTCCTTACAACAATAATTAAAGCTTCTGGTTAAGATCTACAAAGCCTAAAGGAAGTATAGTTTGTGTTCCTTGAAATCCACCAAAGTTTTTACATTTCTTAGCTTTCGGATCCTATTTTAGACACTGAAATAATAAAGTTTGAAGCGACTCTTACCGGACAAATGGTGTTGAGTTTTAAGCCTGAATTTTGTTGGACGACTTTTAACAATATGACCCTTTAGAGGAGAAACCCACAGAACTTTTATGTTGAAGAGCATTAGGTTAAGTGAAATTTCCCCTCAGAGCTTCTAAACAGATGCTAGCTTAATTCTTCAGGCCAGGATGAGAGCTGGGGAGGTGCGAGAAAGCTTCATGGGAAGCAAAGAAGAAAGCGGAGACACTTGAAGGCTGGCGGGGCGTTCGGCACGTCATAAGCTCACAGATGAAAGCGAGGCTGTAGACGGGGGCCTGTAGGAGACATTTTTACTCTGCAGGTTTCCTTCACATGTTGATAACCCTTTTTGTAAGAAAAAAAAAAAAACTCTTTTCCAGTTGTGTTGCATTCACTGAGTGATGGGAAAACCCAGCGCTGTGCACCTTTTCTGCCTTCAAGATTTCTGAATCTGAAGAGCAAAAACTCCAAGACAATATAATGTTTAAATATAAATTTATATTTACATCAATATTAACATCAAGAAAAAGGCATGAAAAAAATCCAACAGTATTTACATCCTCTGATAAAGGCAGCCTGTTTCCCAGATGTTTTTCCTTTGTTTTTTTTTGAGCTACAGCGACACGAGAACTCCTTAAACATTTTACCCCACCACAACACTTTCAGATCTTCATTTCTGAATCAAAGAAACGACTCCAGGCTGTTAATAGGGAATAAAAAAAATGGCGTTGACCTTGAATGAAAGACACCGTTCAAGCTTAAAAGAACATTCTTATGTGGAGGAGCACCAGGAAACTAAAAAAAAAAAAAGACTTCTACAGACAAGAAGAAACGATCACAAAAATAAAATTCTGCATTTTAGCAGAAAGACCATTTCATATGGGCAAGTGATATCATATATGCAGTACGACTTAGCTCCATGTACATAAGAAGCTATGTGCAACAAGAAAAAGCACACAGGTATTTGCACGATCAGGAACTGCTTCTATGCACTGAAACGGACAAACAGAAATCTTTGGATCAAGCGTGTGTTCAAAGGTAGATTTTTTTAAGTTTCGCAAGAGAAAAATAAAGTAAAATCTTTATAAAAAAACAAAAAAAAAAAACCCAGTAAAGGACTGACGAATAAAAAGTGTCCATCTTTTGTGGCCTCCTATCGAGATCAAGCAACGGATTTATGATTGAAATGATTAACAGAGCAGGAAAACCAACAACTTTAAGAGAGCTGCAAATGCAAGTAAGGTCAAGATCACAGTATTAAACCTACAATCTGCTCTGGGCCACATCAAGGAAAACACAATCAGGAGACAAACTCTTTAAGTTCAGACATTAATTGAGTTTTTGCCTTTTCTTTTTTTTTTTAAAAGGGAAGGAAAAAAATCTATTAAAAAGGATAACCTACTAGCACCTCTGTAGCAAAGACTCCAGGAAAATAAAAAGTTCATGATCTGAATGATCACAAATTAAAAAGTGCTGAGGAAAAAATGGCAGTATGAAAGAAGATCTGCATGCACCGCTTACAAAAAGAGGCCTTTTCTATCCATCTGATGGTTTCTGAAAATAAAAACTGACCTAAGACAGGATAAGAAAATTACACTTTAAATATCAAGCCTTACAATCTGTGCAAAAACCGGTATGTGATCTACAAAAGCTTATATATATTTATATATAATACATTTGAGCTATATTTACAATTCATATTCACAGGTAAAAGAGAAAACCTTCCAAACGTGAGATCTTAATACTGCAGTACCGTTTCTGAGTGCACAACACTTCTTCTTGGCCCTCAGAGGAAAACCAGGAAAAAGGGTTATTGCTAAAGACCTGTACGCCTTTAAATGTCTTCGAATTTCTTAAAAAAAACAATAAAAGACAACCCAATCCGCCTCATTTGTGCTACTCAAACACATTTTTAGCTCAAATTTACCTCTCAATGTGCACATTAACAGAAGTTGGTGTCTGAGAGGTTTTGAAATGACTGAAAAATGACTGTGCTGAGTGCTTTTTTAGCTGGTTTCCACTGAGGAGCAAAGACAAACCTGTCCTTTATTTCCAAAGCTTTCAGTCTCAGAGTGGAAAACTGGTAGAGGACACAAACATAAGCAGGAAATGTTTGATGCAAAATTCTTGGGTAAAGGCCTCTATATTGCCACAATCCTTCTGATGTTGGCTTTTCCTTAAAGTGCAACCAGCCAACGAGTAATTCCGTCGTTTTTCGCGACACCCTGGAGGACGACACAATGTGCTACTGCTTAATGACATTCATGTGAGTGTCACAATCTGGTGGCTCGTCAGCGGGAGCCCCTTTAGGAAAATGATCCTCCAGGAGCAGGAAAAAAAAAAGATGGGAATCAGAAAAATACAGCTTCTTGGTACATTCGGCAGAGTCTGTATGGTCCGCCCTCCCTGCTCCACCCGGGGAGGGGCTTGTGCCTGCAGAGTTTGTGTGTGGAGGTCCCAGATTTTGCAGGAACGCAGTTGCATTTTCATGTGGCGCCCGTTTGTTCTCAGGTTGCCAGACTGAAAATACTGGCCTTCGGTCCAATAGGAAGTTCACTCCCCCGTGTGGTGAAGGTGCAGCGTGTCCCATCCACCCCCACCGCTCCGCACAGACTGTTCGGACGCTGGTCACAATGAGCTGCAGCGTTCAGCAGTATTTCTAAAGTTTTGGGAAAAAAATAAAGAGAGAAAACATTAGCAAGTGGACTTATTCAAAAAAACTTTTTTGACAAATGACATACTTAATACTACTAAGGCAAATGTCAATATATATTTCATTGTCTTAAACTGCCGTCAATTAAAAAAAAATCATTAAAAAGTTTGTTTGCTTTGAAAAAACCTAGCAAACAGGCTTCTTAGCATTTAAAGGAAATCACACGAATGTTTTCAAGTGAAATGTGATGTTTTGTTTAACAGTTTTATATCACCTTCACTTGTGTCTTTAGTAATTCCTTTTTTAAAGTTAATTTCAAAGCCGCTGTAAACCTGTGTGTAAAAAGTGAGAGGTGGCCTTGCAGAAAACACAATTGTTCATTCAAGATGCAAAAAAGGTACCATTGCTTTTACAACACAAAACCAAACAAAACAATAAAAGCTGGAGATGAAGTAATGCATACAGTCATGTTAAAAAAAAAACATAAACATTATTCCCTCCGTATATATGCCGGTTCACCTTTCACAATCTCACTGTTTCGCAGATTTCCTTTTTCTTTAGAGAAAATGTGCATTTTTTTCATGTAATTATTTTTTACACAACATCCTGATTGGCTGTAGACCTTGTCAATCAATCTCCTCCAGGCACGGTCTCCTTTATGCAATGTGTTCAGCTTGTCAATTTAAAATAAATATTGGCAGATCTTTGTCTTCATTCTAAATTAGAAAATTTTATGACTAATTTTGTTTGATAAATCTTTGCATAGATATTCATTTTTGTTGTTTGTCTTGTTTTTGTATTACTTTTGCCTTGAAATAAACCATTTCTAAATCCAAATCCAAATCTATAAAACCAGACTTATTGTTCTGCAATGGACTGAATGGACTGAAAAGTGTGAAAAAGTTCGTGTCTGTCTGAGAAACGTGTAGAAAGTGTGTAGCAAGGCGTTTTCCATCCTTACATCTATAAACCTACTTTTTATAAAACGTAACTGCCGCGATAAACGAGGGAACACTGTATAGGTTAAAAAATCATGGTTTTAAATTCAAATCTGCTTCCTATGTTTAACATTGGTTAACCTTTAGACAACCATTAAATATAAAACAAAAACAAAAAAAGTGTCCCTTTCTTTGAGAGTTTATAGGAATCACATGTTGCTCTGGAATCTCAAAGGAAAGTTGCTCACAGGAGAGTAAAACACTTTGATACGAGCCCAAAACATCACGACCACCACATGTTTTCAGCCTTGGAAGTCTAATTTCTGCCAATAGATGTAAAACAATGAGAAAACTTCCATAAATTCTCATCTTTTCTCTTACTCTGGAATGCGCTACCGTTTTCTGTGAGGTCTGCCAGTTCCCTTAGTGATTTTAAGTTACTTTAAAAAGTCATACAAATAATCAAATTGACTGACAGATTGGTTAAAGCTTCATCCTTTCAGAATTAAAAGCTCATGCACTCAAAAACATAACAACCCTTCTAGTTTTCTTACTGAAGCCTGTGTGAGTTGAAAGAGCGAAACTGTAGCATACAAACTGAAATGTAGATGATGGGACACCGTGAAGTGATATGACTTGTCGGCCATGAAAAGAAAACAGAGTCGAAGTCTTTTTTTTTGTTATTTTGTTCTTCTATTTTTCTTCGTTGCATAATACATACCAACTTTCTCTGAACGGAAGTTTTCTGTATTGTGAAAATAAAGAGGATCAACAGCAGAAAAACATTTTTACAGCAGTAACCCCCCCGCCCTCACCCCAGCACTCAGATGAGTGTTGTTTCCCACTTTTCCGGCAGGACTCAGACTCTCGCCACATACCTGATCAGGCCCCATCGGCATGCGTCCCATAACCATTGGGTTCATTCCCATTTGCCCACCCATCTGACCCATGTGACCCCCTCCTCCACTGGACGGCATGCCCCCGTTCATCATCATCCCTCCATACTGCGCTGGATTTCCCTGCTGTCCAAACTGCTGCTGAGGATATGAAGTGCTGATGGAGGGGGGAGAAGGAGAACGGTTCAAGTCCGGAGATAGCACCCATGTGCACATCTATCTCCTAAATGGAAATGTCTCCTACCTGTTCCGTCCAACTCCTCCTTGCGACCAAACTTTCATGTCAGGACCCTGGTACATGGGACCGCCCTGTGAGTGCTGTTGCATCATGGGGTTTTGAGGTCCCAAGCGGCCAGGCATCATGGCATTAGGAGGACTGCCTCCTGACGGGCAAAAGGAGGGGTCTCCTTGCTGAGCCATCCCTGAAAATCAAAACAGGATTTCAACCCACTGTCACTGGAACGCAAAACTGAAGGAGAAGAAAACTCACCATAGTTGCTGCTGTAACCAAACTGCTGGGGGCCTGGCTGAGCCAGGTTAGGCCCCCCCATAGGGCCGTCCATGCCGCCGGGAGCCGTGACGTTGGGAGGGGGACTGAAGCCTCCAGCTGCTGCGGCTGCAGCTGCTGCTTGCTGCTGTTGCTGCTGCATGAACATCATCATGCGCTGCCTCCTCATCTGCATGGTGACCACCTCTCTGCTGCGCTGAGCCATCATTTGAGCGTTCAGGAAGCCCGGCTGCACGTTGGACAGAAAAAATAGAACGTTAGTGCTTTCACACAAAAACAGTACAATCAGCAGTGGAGCTCAAACACATCCAGAAAAACTGCAAAAATGTGATACTGAGATAGCTGTTGAGATAAAACTATCTGCTATCTGACCACCAGCATATTATTTTTATTAAGGTGACTATGCAGCTAATCAGGTAACTAATTATTTTATAGTTTCTTTTATTGTAAAGGATAATACTGGGGCAGCTGCAGTAAACAATATTTGAAATCCTTGATACAATGATTGGAAAATCTTCAAGAAAATGTTTTCGCTTCATCACAGGGACATCACCATGGCAACATCTTACCTGTCCTCCCATGCCAGGCTGCATGCCAGGCCTCATGCCGGGGTTTCCTCCAGGGTTCTCCATCTTCATGCCCATGCCCTGTCGCGTCTGGTTCATGAACTTGAGTAAAAACAAAAAGTGACATCATGGGTGAATGTTGTCTTTGCAGAACTAACAATTCAATGGAGTTTAAAGGGAGCAGTAGTGTAAAAACAGAAAATATTCTGATAGAAACATTGAAGTACAACAAAGACAGAGTACTCTGCAATTAAAAGATTGTATCTTTATGTCTAGTATATTTAATAAATACACACACACACATTAGGTAAAACAAACTTTTGATATTTTTTTAAATTTATATTGGTGGATTAATGTTTTTGGCAATTACCATAAAAAGAGATTCGACTTGCTCTAGTTCTCTATAATCTATGACAGGACAACAATTCAATATTCAATATTATTAAATACACTAGTGTTCAGAGGATTGAAGGTATTGTGCATTCATTTTTTTCTTTGTTTTTATTCTGTGAAGCACTCTGTGGAATCCAGTGTATAAAAAGTGTTTTATAAATAAAGTTTTATTGTTTTTTTTGTTGGAATCGGAAACTGTTAAAACTTAAAATTAAAGCAGCACACAGATTCCACTGTTTAAGCTCATTTTTGATATGAATTGAACGTCAGATGTACAAACAAAAGCTTGTTGGCACATTGATGCACATTTTATTCACGCTGATCCACGATTGGTCAGCATTTATTGTTCTGTACCGCAGTTTTCACTGAGAATAATGAATGATCAAATACTTTATTATCAACACGTAAATAGAAATATCTTCTTTACTATGAGATAAAAAGAGACGAAGTGGGGCTGTTGTATCAGCAGGCCCCACTGGATGAACCCTGTAGCAATAAGATCAAAAGTATGTCTTTAAATCTTTTTCCAAAAACTAAGACTTTTTTGCCTTTATGGTGATAATATCCCACCATAAATTTGAAAAATGTCTCACATTCTGCCTAAAATAAAGAAAATGTACAACAAAAACAGTATGAAGAAGACAAACAAGGTAAGAAACAGTTAAATGTAAAAATCAATTTTTTTTTAGAAATCCTGGATTTAAGTAAAATATTAATTTGTGCAAAAATAAACTCTTTTTACACAATTTTGAAATTTTTGGTATAAAATAAACTATTTTCTCCTAATGCAAAGAGTGGCACTATCATAGGTATTATATTTTTACACAAAAGAGATGATTTAAGTAGGTCTGGTTGATTTTGAACTTTGCTGACATTCTTCTGTAGAGTGATCTAAGGTCACTGGGGTCATACCTGCTGTCCCTGAAGCCTCTGCTGCAGCTGGAGCCTCATGGGCTTGTTGGGGCTCATCATCCTTGGTCTCATCATGTTGGCACGTGGGTTCCCCATGCCCCCCATTCCAGCCATACCAGGGAAGTTGCCACCTTGGCCCATCTGCGAGAGCATAGGCCCAAAGCCCCCCTGCTGGTCCCGACCCTGCATGGGGTTCCCTCCATAGCCGGATTGCATGGGCATGGAGGGGGGGCCGGGATAGCCCTGTCCATAGAGAGGCTTCTGGTCCAGCAGCATGCTTTGGTCCTGGCCTGGGAAGGTCTCCAGCTGCTCTGCTCCTTGGTTCTACGGCAGAAACAAGAAGATAACACAGGAAGTTTGAAAACTATTCAATTAAACTGATCAATTTTAAACTAGTAGACACTGACGAACAAATGATCATGGCTCCACCCCTTTTTCGCTCTTAAAAATTGATTTAAGAATGATCCGAAGATGCCTTCTCACCTGGCTGACGAGGTCTGGGATGCCCAGAGCTCTGTCGATCTCCTCTAAAGCGATGCCGTCTGTATTATTCAGAAGTGAGTCCAGCTGATCCAGAAGCGCCCGCTCATCACTCTGACCTTCACTGGTGGTGGGAGGAACCAGAAGGTCGTCCAAGGAGTTTCCAAACTGCCGCCTGAGCCCAAAGTAACAATGTTTACCTTCTGCCATTTCACTCAAGAACACGCAAACAATTGAAGGACGGCTCACTGACCTGTTGCCCTCCATGCTCATCATGGAGTCGGGCCAGGACGGGGACTGGGTGGGTTGGCCCTGCTGGCTGAAGGGGCTCACTCCCATTCCCATGTCACTAGACCCACCTACAAAACAGAGCAAATAAAATAGCATGTGAATAATTCATTTTACTACTTTGCAATTTTGAAAAGCATATAATGAAGAATTCAGTTTGATTTCGGAAGATCCTTCAGTCAATGACACAGAACAAAAGACAGCAGGAATCTTAGGGGTCTATTTTCAAATGATGATCAAAGCTTTTGAGTGACATTAAAGTAAAGATGGACATTTCAAATTTAGTCAGGCTGATACGTTTAACCTGCAAGTGCAGACTTTTCACTTATGGACATCATTTGCAAAAAAAAAAGAAAACAAATAAACTAAGAAAAGAAACTAAATTAAGACATAAAACCTACACTGAAATAATAATAATCTACGACAATACTGATTTTATTTTTTGTAGTTTCTCCTGGAGTCCAGATAAAAGCTTTCAGCGAAGAACGTTTTAGTTTCATTAACATGTCTGTTCAAAACCAAATACTGAGACCTCTAGTCCTGTTGTCCCCCTTACTTCACAAAACAGCATAAGCATTTAGCCCCCCGTTAGCCGGCTTACCCATTTCCATGAGCTGCTGCTGCAGCATTGACCTGGAGCCGGGTACGCTGTTGGAGCGGCTGACCATGGGTCCTGACATCATAGTCTTGCCGCTGTTGTACTCCATGCCGGGGCGCATTAGGGACGGGTGTCCTGCTGAACCTGCAGGACTGGCATTAGAGCAGGCCATGCCCCAGTCTCCAGACCCCCTTTGTGGTACAACACCTCTGTTCATCGGTCCTGGTGCAAAAGACAGAGCGCCGAGTTCATCCAAGTGTTCCACAACAGAGATGTAGACCAGAATTTTTCTTTTACATGAAGGAGTATCTGGTAGATCCTAAAATGTGTGCTGTGTCCCTAAAGCTCACCTATGTTTCCTGGGTAGCTGTCAGGACTGCCCATCATCTTCTCCTGCTTGATAAGCATGGGCCGTCTACCTACTCCACCAGGTGCAACAGAAGGCTTCCCGTCCATGGACATGGTCCTCTGAAAGGGCCCCCGAGCTCCAGGACCCAAAACTGGACTGCCTGAACAGAGTTATGAAAAGAAAAAAGAATGAATGAAAAATTACTTTTTAAGTGTATTTTTAGTGTTAATTATCTATCTGCTTCATAGCTGCTGAGCTAAGGGAACAAGGAAATTTTCTCTTTGTGGCCCTAAATAAAGTTCTATTTTATTCTAACTGCAGTAAATGCAACTAAACCTGGTAAAATTTATATAAAAACAGTGATTGGAATTTTAGTTTAAAATAGATATTTGAGCAAAATGTGATTTTTGTTGCTAATCAACTTAAACCAGTATTTTTTTTAGTTAGATTTCCTTGAAGGTCCTCGATTAGAACAGCTGTAGTAAACATGGTGGCGTTTCTTTCAGATGTTATGCCGTGATGTTCCCACACCAGCCCTGTGAGAACCCGCCATGGTCTAGTAGCGTTAAACTCTTCGAGCACTCACCTTGCAAACCATCATCAAGACAACCCTGTGGTTTGTTCCCTGTTCTGTTTGCCACGCCACCTCCTGTCAGATCAGGGTAAAAGTCGGAGCTTGACCCCCTCAGATCCCCCAGGATGGACTCCAGGTTGTGTAACTGAATTGGAAAATACAAAAAAAATGTCATTTATGAAATGTAAGTAAGAAAACTGAATTTCTAGTAATGAAAATATTTAATTCCTGCAAAAAATAGGAATTTAAAAACAGAATCTTACATCATCCGATGGTTCCGACTTGATCTTGCTCTCGGGATGTTCAGGTAGAGGGCCCCCAGTGGTGCCAGGAGGCCCCTTCCCCTCTAACTCTTCAAGTTTGGGTTTCACGTCCACAGGCTCTTTAGAGTCGTCCTTGTTCAGGAGGTAATGGAGAAGGGCATGGGTCTTCTCTTTCTTAGGACTATGCTGGTCCTGTTTCGAGTCTGCTGCAAACCCAGAGCCTAACCCGGGCCCCGAAACACCGGCTGCGGCCTCGCTGCTCTCCTGGCCCCCGAGCGATACTTTTCCTGTCGCCTCTGCTGTGATCTTTGCTACTTCATCTGGAGTATTTCCGTTTTGAAGAAGCTTGTGTAGGATCTTGTGCTTCTCTTGCAGTGAGCCTGTATAGTGCGCCGATGACAAAGACAGTGAGGCGCCTTGTCCGGCTGCTTGGCCTGAAGCGGCTGACGAAGAGGACACCCCTGTTGACGAAGGGCTGGTCATCCCCCCTGTGGCGTCCTTACAGTCTGAGCCAGCATCATTTCTGCTGCTGTTCGGTGGTGGTACAGGTGGCCCTGATGTTCCGCTGCCTCCTATTCCCAGCTCCTCAGTAGGTGAGGTCAACAGCTGCAGCAGCTTCTTGTGCCCTTTACTGTCCGGTAACCTGCGCTGGGATTCAGAGCTCACTCCTGCCTCGTTGCTTCCCTCTCCAGACTCTTTTGTCGATGTAGCCGCCTGGCTGTCAGGTCTGTCTCCAGAACTTTCCGCCTGATGTTGATGATGGTGGTGATGGTGCATGGATAGGTGGTGGTCACCTGGTCCCAGACCTCCGGCTGGACTTTTGGAGCCATCCTGGCTGGGTTTCCCCTGCTGGTTAGGCTGAGATGAAGAGGAGGATGAGTGGATGCTGGGAGAGCTGTCGGGTTTGTGGGCTGGTGAAGGGGAGGTCAGAGTAGAGGAAAGAGAGCTGCCCACTCCCTCACTGATGGCTTGTAAGGCATTAAGAGAGCTGCTGGAGAAGGTGGAAGTGCCCCCACCACCTGCCCCACCACTGCTAATGCCACCCATGGGTGAGTGCATACCTGGAGCAGAAAAAGCTGCAATCATTATTACACAGTAAAGCTGAACGGTTGGAAAGTTGCGTCTAAAAGACTTACCTCCAGGGGAAAACTGGTTGGCACCCATTTTGGGGCTCCCTCGGTTTCGAGGTGACATGAGGAGTCCCTGCTGGGGACCTCCCATCCGAGGACTCCCCGATGGGCTGTTCATGCCGCTAAGTCCAAACCCACCGCTGTTCTGAAACGGGGGCTGCTGTGGATGCGGGTGCAAGCCTTGGCCTGGATGATTCATGTGCCCCACCGGATTCATCTGGTTCATCTGCATCCCGCGGTTGCCCATACCTCCACCGCCACCTCCTGCTCCACTGCTCCCTCCGTACATCGAACCGCCTCCCATTGGGCCCATGTGAGCCATATGGCCCTGCTCATTCATGCTGAAGCCCCTGCTCATGCCGCCCATGCCACCCATGCCCATTCCTCCGCCTGGGTTCACATTCATTTGGGTGTTTGGGTTGGTGCCACTCATGCCTTGTTGGCGCATACTGTTGGACATCATGCCGCCGCCTGGTGCTGAACGGTAACCATTCGGTTCTCTAAGTGGAACAAAAGAAAGAAAATAACTTAAAACACAGTCCTTAGGCTCTGCAAAGTTCTGAATACAGTCAGAGTTTTGATGCTTTCTGACCTCTGAAGTAGGTGAGTGGAGATGAAGCCTTGGGGCTCGTTACTCATGGGGTGGCGGTACAGTTTGCTCTTGGTCTGGGCTGTTACTGGAGTGCCGTCAGACAGGGAGAAGCGGTACAAGGGCGTCTCGGCGTGACCCTGCAGAAAGGCTAGAAAGCAAGATAAAGGTCAAAGCACTGGCAACAGAAGTCGTCAATCACATCCTGTGTGTTAAAATCCTCTCGATTCAAGTGAGAGTTCGTTTTACAAAGTACATCCATGTGTAACAAACTAAAAACAGAAAAAGAACTGTTCATAGCTTCAATAACAGATCCTTAGAGCCAAATACACAACTATAACTTAGTACTGCTTCAGCCTCATACTTTTCCTTCCTGATTCTTTATTTATCTAACCCTTTTTCACTATTCTTAAAGAACTACTGTCGCAAACTTAAACAGCGTGAGTGGACAGGTGTAACACACCCTCGTGGTAGTGGCGTTTATGCGACCAGGGCTGCCCATCACTGTGCTGGAGGAACATCTGAATGCAACGCCTCAATAAGTCCTCCCATCCCGGACGCATGGAGGCCCTCAGGGAGTTCTGATCAATCTGAATCAGTTTACCTGACAGGATGACAAGGCGAGCAGAGAGGGTCAAGTCAGGTTTATGCCTGGATGAGGATTGGTGTAACATTTTGCGCTTTGTGAGTCCACGGCTGCTCACCTGAGAGCTCATGTCGGGTGTTGAAACTCTCTGTTCTCTCCATCGCCGTGACTCGCCGGGCCACACAGATCATGCATGACTGAAGGTCTGAAGGTCAAAGGAGAACGCGGATGAAGACATTTATTACAAGTCACTGCCTAAGGATTTGACCTCACCTCGGAACTGGGAGGAGGAAAACAATTTATCTTCATTAAAGCCTTTTGTTATTTCAGAGAGACTAAACTGCTTCTTTTACAAATCAGTAAAAAATGCTGGTAAATAAAAATATATTTTCAATATAAAACGCATTAATGACTGTCAGATAAAAAGAGATTATGGTTTCATAAAAAAATGTTTTTGTTGATGAACAACATCTTAGCATACATCTATGAATTATGGTTTGTATTAAACAAATGACTGTTAGAATCATAAAAAATGCAATCAGTGGACCAGAAAGACACTGTGAAACACAACTGAACTCAAACCAGCATCATATACAGTGGGGGATTGAAAGTTTGGGCACCCCAGGTAAAATGTTATGTTGTTGTGCATAAAGAATCCAAGGAAAGACTGAACAATCTCCTGAAGGCATCAGTTAACAGGTGAGACATTCTTTTAATATGTCAAAAATAGGCTTTATTTACATAATTTACCCTTTCAAAATAAAAGAAAACAAAATAATGGCGTGTGCAAAAGTTTGGGCACTGTAGTCATAGTTTGTACCCCCCCCCCTTTTTTTTTTTTTTTTTTTTTTTTTTTTTTTAGAAAAGCTGAGACCTGACAGTGTCATGGATTGTTCACAATCATCCTTTGCAAAGAGCAGGAGATTTCAATCTAAAAGATTTAAAATAATCTGAGTCATCTGACCTTGGCCCAACAATCAGCATCATATGGGTTCTTCCAAGCAGTTGTTCAGAACAATGAAACTGAAAATAGTTGATGTTCTCAAAACAGGAACATAATTTAGCCGCAATGAGCAAAGGTACGTTTGGAGAAGAAAGGGTCCAGAGTTTAATGAAAAGAACGACTGTCCAACTGTTAAGCATGGGGGTGGATCAATCATGCTTTGAGCTTGTATTGCAGACAGCGGTACAGGAAACATTTCACGAGTAGAAGGAAGAAAGGATTCCACCAAATTTCAGTTAAATTTGGACACTAACTTGATGTCATCTGTGAAAAAGTTGAAGTTGAAGAAAGGATGACTTCTACAAATGGATAATGATCCTAAACATGCCTCAAAATCCACGCTGGCTTACATTAAGAGGCAGAAACTGAAGGTTTTGCAGTTTCCCAATCACCTGACCTCAACATAATTGAAAATCTACAAATAGAGAAGTGTGTAACAGACATCCCAGAAATCTCAAAGAACTGGAAGACTTTTGGAAAGAAGAATAAATGAAGATTCCTATAAAACAAGAAATGATACTCTTGGCTACAAAAAGCGTTTACAAGCTGTGATACTTGACAAGGGGGGCAGTACAAGGTACTAACTCTGCACTATCTAACAATGATATAACATTTTACTTGGGATGCCCACAATTTCGATCTCCACTGTATGTTTTAAATTCTATTGTTTTGTCATTTCAGTGTTTTATCAGCAGTTTCAGTTAGCACACAATGTTAAAACTTTTTTTTCTTATGTTTTTGTGGACTTCATAACATGTTTTCATTCCTAAAGTTAAACTTTTATCATTTAAAGACTTAAACCGTTTGACATCACTGAACATCATCTTTTCATTTTGATGGTTTCTAGAATTACTTTCTTTTTTAAAGTGTTTTTTATTCAGAAATTAACGGCCTGCTTTTCTTGTTGCATCAAATGGAAAACATCATTGATAATACTATACATCAGTGGTATTTCATGATTCTGAGTAAGGGAGTGTCTGGTTTTAGACATTTTTCGACACAAATAATATTGAAAATACTGCTTTTGAGAATAGACAGGGGTTTTTAAATCAAGAAAATATCAATTAGAGGAGATTATCTGTATCTATTCATAAATAAATAACTGGTTTGTCACAACAACTGTCCATTGGATAATCCCCCGCATGTCTAGTTGCAGCTCAGCCTACCTTCCCCCTCCTCAATCATGGCCTTGGGTTGAGTAAGAGCAAAGCACTGCATGGTCTCGTATTGTGGTCCTCCTGGCCCCTCCTCCATGGGTCCATGGGCGTGGCCAAACTTGACCAGCATCCGACAGGTGAAGGTGTGACTCTTCTGTCTGGCGGGCTCGTTTCCCCATGACACTCCATTTACTGAAGGAAAAATGACGGAAAAACATCCAAAAAAGGAAATGTTACCACGGGGAATATAAAAGGAATGTAATGAGCTCGCAACATATCCTGCCACAGAGCACACAGAAAACAAAAACAGAGGCGAGCTTCATGCGGGGAAGCTAAAGCCTCTCTGTTCTGTGGCTAAATGGACCATGGGATTAATGCAGCTTAGGTGTCGATTTCCAATATAGCCTCCTCTCAGTCTGCCCCTCAATGGGCAGAGGCTCGGGACTTTCAGCCATCTATCCTCATTTAGATACTGGCTCCTCATCCCAGCACACCCTTTTAGACGGGGGTCACCTTCACTGAAAAAAAAGGGGGGGAGGGTGTATTCAGGGAGACATCCAACTGTCCTCCAACGTCTGGGTGAAGCTTATCAGAGCCTTGAAGTGGTCAAGGGTTTCTGTCTGCCAGGTGCAGAGTGGGAACAACAGGTTAAGTGGGAGTGGGTTGAATGCGATAGTGTCTAACAGTTAGAGGTGATTTAACAAAGCCCCGGGTGTCTGCAGAAAAAGAAAAGGTAGCAGCAGGGGCGGACATCTTCTCTTCTACACACCACATCACAACGGTGAGGCAAAACAGACCGAGCAGAAAACTACTTATGCACAAGCATGTGTTCGTTGGGTACACGTTTCGTCTGAAGCTGGTGTGGACGGAGGACACCCAAAGCTACGTTCACACCTCCCTTGTACTCGGTTGAGAGACCACTTCCAATGAAAAGTCTATGTACAATGACTGTAAATGCGGGTTTCAGGCTACGGTGTTCAAAACTCTTGCATTCCTGTGTAGCTACGTGTGCTACAACCAAACACAAACCAAACCAAGTAAAGATGAACCCTGAGGGCCTGAACTTTATAGAGCAATTTAACAAATAGAACTCAGAATTCACACTGAACTGATGAACTGAGGTGGGGGTAAAGTGGAACTTTGAATCAGTATAAACACTGACACAGAGGAAAGCATGGAGGTGCATTATTCAGCAGTGTGCGTTTCCAGATGGTTGCCATGGGATCTGAATAAAACACAGGTCTGTTTTACAGTGTCTGGAGTAGTGAGTGTGACTGACAGCTGCGCGGTGTTTGGAGAGCCTGGTGGGTGGGTGCTTCGGTGCACGTGTGTTTTGTAAAGGTGTGCGCATTTCGGGATGGCTCCCGCACTCGTGAGCAGGCCTCCCAGGAGCTCCTCGTTAGAAGAAGAGATGGAGTGGAAAGCGGAGCAGCATGAATAAATAACTGCGTTCTAGCCGGCGTGCACACAGTTGTCTTAACCTCTCAAAGTTTGTTTTACACCTCAGCCCTGTGGAAGATGTCAAGAGCTGACAGGAGACGAGGCTTCGTCTGACTGCGCTTGGGTCTTACTGCTGCTTTTGGGCAGATTCTTGTGGAATTCCTCCCTGTCGTCCTCATGGAGAATGTTGTACACGTTGGTGTTGATGAGCTCCTCCTGTTTGTACTGCAGGTACTGGGTCACATTGTCCGACACAAACACGATGCTGCCCTCCCGGTTCACCACAAACAAGAAACCATCCAGTGCCTGCTGGGACAGAGACAGGAAGTCATCACTGATGGAGATGCCAGCCCTTTGCTGAGGGAAGGCTGGGCTCACCTGCAGCAAAAGAGGCCCTAAGTGGTCCTTGTCGATGACTCCCTGACCAGTCGAGGACACGTCCGACTTCTGAACGTCATCATTGTTGGATGAAGCTTTTCCTGCAAAAAGGGAACACAATTCCAAACAATTGTATCATAAAAAAAACTGTTATTTACAGAGCAAAAGGAAAATACAAAGAGAGAGACAGAGACACACCTGAAATTTGTGTAACCTAGCAGTAGTTTAGAGTTAAACCAGCAGGGGGCAGCAGTTCTCAATCTTTTTTTTCTTTGTCTACAAACTACAGGTAATGTGGGAGACTGATGGCTCCTGCTAAGAGCCCATCAGGAGCAGAGGAGGAATGGGCACATGTGAAGCAAGTATTTGCTGCCACCATGTTTTATATTCAGTGTCGAGCTCTGAAGGGGCCGATGGAGCCGAGAGAGTTATTCGGCGCAGGAGTTGATGCGCCTGAATTAATGGAGGGGCTGAGGACTGACAGATAGGAAGGCATCCAATGAGGACATTTTGGGGGAAGCGGAGAGGCCCAGAGCAGAGGGTTGAAGACAATACAGGAGGAGAAACAGACACCGAAAGGGTTTGTTGTCTGGGAGGCAACAAACTGTGCAGCAACAGAAAGGATTCTGCTTGATTAGATCCCAGAGGATGAAGGTACCGGCACAAAGTAAAGGAAAGGACATCACTGCCTTGTAGGCCTTGTGAAGTTGGGTAAGGACAGAGAAGACAGAGAGGAAATGGATAGAAACACTTGGAGCAGATCAGAACAGAGAGAAAAAAAAAACGACTAACATTAACTAAAGAAGAAGAAGAGCATCTTTATACTAAGAAAGACTTTTTTTGAAAAGGGATGAACAATGCAGAGAGGCTGACAGTAGGAGCAGCTGAGGGTGAGCAGAGGAGGAGAGGAACAGGTAGCAAGCAACAAGGCGAGTCAAAGCGCCTGTGTCGTTTCTGTCTCCACTTCCTGTAACTATGGCAACCTGTCAGCAGCCAGTCAGGGCCAGCTGTAGTCTCTTCCCCTTCCTGTTGATGTGGCAGAGGCCGACTGAGCCGAGCAGAAGCAAGAATGAACAACAATTTAACACCAGTTTGCTTGCCCATCTCCAGAAATTCCACCCGACCTGGAAATGAACCGCAGGAGGTGACCTCTGAGTGAACACAGATGCTTTGACAAACTCAACCAGCCCTCTGTTGTTTTGAAAACACTATTACAAGACAGACTTTGCACAATCGCAGCCAGAATCAAACACAACCTTGGCACCAGTTAGAGGTCAGGTGTGCTCTCTTCAAACCGGTGACGGCTCTGCAGCTCGTCCTGACACCTCAACTCTGACATTGTTGGCAAATAAGCAAAAACCTGACTACTTATGTGCAAACATGGAAGAAAAGTCCCGTTGAGGAGACTCGAGACTGGCAGGCGTCTTAGCAGGAGCACCTGTTGTGCTGTAAACAGACCGTTTCCGATTCACACAAACTTTGCGTTAACCTTTACTCCAGTTTTCCTAAAACTTTGCTTTCCTCACATATGAACATCAGGTCCCTGCTCCCCTGACGGAGCATTTATACTGAAAACACCTCATTACGCCACTCATTTCAGTGTTTGCTGGAGAAATGACAGCATAATAAGATTCAGAACTGTGACTGAGGCAGATATTAATAACATGGCAGCATGGCAGAGCAGAATGACATGTGGCTACCTGCAAATGTCCAATTAAAAATCCCTCGGCGAGGCCTGCTCACAGCTGTGCACGCTCATGCCACACACATGACAAGCTAATGCCAATGTTTCCACACAAACACAAATGCTCAGTTCTGTGAAAATTGTGGGGAGGGAACAATTTTTCCTTGTACCTGGGCTCTTTATGGGGCAATAATGCACGATAACCCCCCATCTGAAGTTTTCTTCCAATTGCCTTATGAGTCACAACTAAAACCGCCGCTCACCCTGCTCCTTGATCTGCCGGATCTGCCGCACCGTCTCCTTCAGGATGGCGCATTTGTCTGGTTTGACGTTGAAGCTGTCGATGTCACTGAGGTTGGCGGAGATCAGCTCGGCCAGCTCCTCGATGTACTTGCTCTCCTGCTCCCGCCGTTTCCTCTCAGACCTGCGAGAAATAACCCACAAACATCAGAAACCAGCATTTCTCTCCTTTTAACCACATTACAATTGAACTTGACTGGTATTTGGCTACCTTTTTAATCAGTAAGTAGCAGCATTTCCTCCGTAATCGGGACTTCTACATGCTTTTTAAACTCCAAACTTTTCAGTTTTAGTTTGAAGCATATATTTATTCTTTAGCATTTTGGCATTTTTATATTAAATTTGGCAAAACTTATGTTTTCGTTCAAAATCGCTTTCTGAACTGATCCCTCTGAATGTATCATGCTGAAATTTGAATGTTGTTTTAATGAGATGCGGCTTAAATGTTGTCCATGTGTGTCAATAAAGTTTGATTCAACTGATGTACAGTCACTTGAGAGGGTTTTCTTGCCCTTTTTCACCTCAAATGTTATCTAACATTTTTGTTGGCTAACATCTCTTTATTAAAAGTTCTTAACGAGCTAACAGAGCAGTATTTTCTCTTGTCCTTCTCCTTCTGGACTGATGACTGGACACTTGAAGACAAAAAAGACGACTGAGTAGTTTTAAAGAGAGGTAGAAGGGGGAAATTAGTAAAAAGAAATCATAACTTTAACCTCACAACTTGACTTTTTGAAGATGGATGGATGACTTTTTGTGTTAAGGTGTCCAAACTTCCATAAAAGTGTTCATTTCTGTGTTTTATCTTCAAATTTAAAACAAATCTAAACATATATGAAGTGCAAGAATGAAACATGTCATCATGAATGTCCTTTAAAGACCCGCTCCAGTAAAACACTGCCTTTTGGTGTTCTTGCTGCATTTTTCTAATGATGGACGACATATATAAAGAAAATTAAGATTAGAATTGTGCTTGTAAGTATTTCTTTATTCAAGTCTGTGAATCTGGAGCAGACGAAAAAACGCCATTGGAAAAAGCTTGTAGCTGTGTAGGTGCTACAGCCGGCGGGCCACAAGCTCCCTGCTCTGCTCTATTCCGATGCATCCACTTGGAGATGACTAGATCTGTGTACGTCTTTGTTTTCCTCATCTCAGCTGGCATCTGGCTCAAAACTGTACGGCTGGATAGCTCCAATATTGCTCACCATTTTTGTTGCACCGCTAATGTTAGGTTGGGGGTCGTCAGGGGCTGTAAGCTAGCAGGAGAGCACATGAAACAGATGGATGATAGGAAGTGGAGGTGGGCTTACTCCGTGCAAAAAGTCCCACCCACAACTCAGAGGTTGATTTCTAATGCACTCCTGCTGCTCTGCAGAAACTATGTCCTAGAAAACAACAGGTTTTCGGATGTTGGCTAAAAACGGCATAATCATACTTAAAAGACCACTGGGAACCCCTTTAAAATGATTTAAAAGATAATTGGAGTGGGTCTTTAACTACTGAACTTTGCATCCGCAGTCATGAATTTGGCCTCTTCCAGCAGACACTTGGACCAGACTTGATTTAAACCACTGACCCAGTAGCCTGGTTTCCTACACTTCAGTCCTTGTGTGCTGATCTCATAACTTACCCCAGAGCCGGCGTGTCGCAGGTGGAGAGCTTGCGTTTTCGGTTTTCTGAACTCAGAGGCTCCATGGAGTTCTCCCCGAGTCCGCTCATCGTCCACACATATCAGTACCTGAAAGGAGGACGCACACACACACAGGGGAGAACGCACATGAGAAAGTGATTCCATGGTTCTACTGAGTCTTTTAGCTGGTGTTATGAAAGTAATTGTGACTGGAACAAGACATTCATCCTTTTAAACCCAGCAGAAAATAAACCTGCACACGGGTACGCTGCAGAGCAGTAAACAGTGGAGTGAACTGCGCTTATATCATGCAAATCGCATTCTCCTGGCACAGCCTGTCGAAAATAAACATGTCTCGTCGGCCTTCTCCTCCTCCTCCTGTTTGGAGAACAGTAAGCATGCAAGGTTGTGTTTGTTTGTGTGGGGCTGTGCATGCAGGGGTTCATCAACACATGTGTTACACACACATGCACACGCTCAGGATTAGCAGTGTCTCTGACGATAAGCCTCAGCGCACAACTAACCCTGTCAGACAGCCGTCTGTCTCTCAAAATGCACCACATTTCATCTCCAGGAAGTGAGCTGATAAAGGTTTTGTTGTGTGTGTGTGTGTGTGTGGGGGGGGGGGTTACAGGAAAGGAATAGAAGAATAAAAAAGGGAGGGATGGAGGTAGCATGAAGTGAGTGCTGATTGGTCTGTTTTTGCCACAGTGACAGCAGCCGACACCAGGGAAAGGTAGGAGGGAGGAAAAGGACGCCAGGATGAAGAGAGGGAGGAGAGCACACAGACAGGGAGAGGAGGAAGGGTAGGCTAATCAGAGCGAAAAGAGGCGGAGGGGAGGGGAGTGATCGGAAAGAAAGACGACAGGTGAAAGGGGGAGGAGCTACAGTGCGTGTTGGTGTAACATCTTGGGTGCACAGAAAGTCTCTGCCCCCCTAACCTTCACAGCCATCGCAATTTGTTCTTCATTCTATTGATAATATGCTTGTCGCCTGACCGCAGCACTGACCCCTCCCCATATATGACAAAGCAGGGCTGGAGAACGCACCCCAGTCCCAGACTCGGGAAACTATCTGACACATGTCGTCACGCCAAGCAACAACTGGGGAATCTAAAAGCATAAAGCTCTCAGAAACTCTTGCTTCATCCCTCCTCCCTTTACAAGTCTCCCCCCAAAAATCAAAGTCCCTCCCGTCAGAGCGCCTGCCTTTGTCTGCCTATCTGCATCCTCTTTTGCCTCTTTTCCCCTCAGTCTGCTTTCCTGCGTGCACGCCTACCTGCCTCCCTGTCTGCCGCTCTTCATTAGACAAAACCCCCGCTTGTTGCTGTCTGATGAAACCTCCCAGGAAGAAGAGGAGCACAGGAAGTTAAGAAAAAAAAAAGAGGCAGCGAGGGGGAGGAACAAAGTCAGAAGACTCAAAACTCCAAGAGCCGGAGCTAAGTGTTTGATTGAAACTCTGTCTGTACTCCTACACCGATCAAACCGCCCTGCCAGCCCGCCCATTGATGAAGTCCTCAAAGGGGGTAGCTGCTCTAATTGCAGAGTGAATGAGGCTGCCCCAGAGAATGGCTGATGAAGGCTGCTGAATGCCCCAGGGAAATAGGTCACCTCCAGCCTGGCGCGGGCCGCCCGCTCCTCCAGCACGGGGAGAAAGTCAATTACACGCTACAGGCAGTGGGGCCTGGTGGCAGAGAGGCAGCGGGGCACAATGCAGCAGCAGGGGGGCGGCGAGCATGAGGCGCACTGGGAGGGGAAGCGGAGAGGTGGATGGCAGTTTGGAGAGCAGCATGACATGAAAAAGAGGAGGGCATGAAGATGGCAAATTAAAAAAATAAGATGTGTGGGCTTGATTCCTTGCACCTGGGTAATGCAATTTCAGACTTAATTTGCCAGTAATAGCAGACAGTCATTATAGTGAGCTTGAATAAAAAATGTAAAAAAAATAAATAAAAAAAAAAGAAATGAGGAGGACTTGATTTTTAATGAGTTCACTGGGTAACCTGGGTGGAACTTGGAAGAAAATAATAAAATATGCATGCATGTCAAGTTTTAGTCAGATCAGCACTAATGTAATCTATGCCTGCAGCAGGACAGTTTTGATGGATGCTGGCGTGTGTGTGGCACTGACTGAGGAGGTCACACACCGCAGCTAGGACTTAAGGCTTCCAGCTAAATTAACTGCAATTAAGGCCTTAGTCACGGGTGGATTCGGGCTGTCTGCGGGTGAAAAATAGGGTAACTTGTATGGGTGGCCAGCACGAAATATCATGGTTAAAGAACGCTTGGTGAACCTGTAGAGCAAAAACGTTCATGCTAATGTTTTTCTACGGAATGATGCTAGCGACAGGTCATAGCTAACACTTAGGAAGCAAGAAGCAGGCGTGCCATAGCAATTTTTCATAGTTTTAACTCCTAAATTCTGAGCACTGGGCAAGGTGTCGCCTTTGACAAGAGACAAAAGTTAAGGTTGAATTTTGACCATTTAGGGCAGGGGTGTCAAACTCCAGTCCTCAAGGGCCGGCCTCCTGCTGATTTTCCAGAAATCCTGCTCAATTTGCTGGTGATTACCTGAATCAGGTGTGTTTAGCCAATCAGGAGCTTCAATGGCCAGTTGGTTGAAAAACATGTAGGACACCGGCCCTGGAGGCCTGGAGTTTGACACCCCTGATTTAGGGACTCCGATTTGGTCGCGATGTGTGGATGGCGTCCCTTTTATTTCATGGAAGTGCAGACAGTTTGAAAATTGATCATAGAGGAGAAATTGCAGTTTGTGCCCAGCTGGAATTATAGGATACCAAGGCCAAATTCAAATTCTTCCCTTCTCCCTACCCCTCCATTTGTAGGGGCATTTGTAGTGGAAGGGTTGTCCAAAATAGTCTTTTTAAGGGTTGACCCTCCAAGCGGAGGGATACAGAGCCCTCCATCGCTAGGGGGTTCTACGTCTTGCTGAGGAGAAGCACTATTTTTCCATAACTCTCTGTTTGGCGGGCTAAATGTAGGGATAGGGAGAAGGGAACAATTCAAGAAAGCATAAGGAAGCATAAGTACAACAGCATCACCTGTAATAAGTGCGAGCAATTTTCATTTGCCTTACAAAAACTTCATGATACGTTTAGCACATGCTCGACTATCATACGCTCGACATCCTTTAAGGTAACGGTACGGGCCACAAGGGAACGTTAAAACACACCTGCGCTCCCTTTAAGATGCTGCCGCTCCTGTTACGACCCTCCACGGGCCAGAACAGCCCAAAAACTCAACCTTTGTAAAAGGAACATGCGACTTATAGAATTTTGTGCTACTCAGGTGTTTTTATTTTCTTTTTTGATAGTTGAACCACAAGGAGACTGATGGAAAACCTCCGGGGGAAGAATTCGTTAAATCAAAGAATGCTCGCCAGACAGAAGGACAACTAAATACCAGCTAAACTGCCTTTAGAAAAGTGAGCCCCGTGCTTTAAGTGACTCCGTCTCCTGACCTTTTCAAAAAGTTTTCCTTGTAGCTGTGTAACTTTAAAGTCCTAAAAACTATTAATTTTCATGGGAAATTGGAAACCAAAAGGTGACACGTTTGACACTTTAGAACAGGCCTCATCCTGCTACGATATCATCAGTTTCTGTACCTGATAGGCACAAGACTTGGATAGAAACCTTAACGATGTATCCTAGAGCAGACATACATTTTTATGTTTGTCTTTTTTCATTTCTGTATAGTCTGAGTAGCTGAATCTCACTGTTGTTTTACAAAACTTTGGAAAAAAATAACTTTTTCCTGAAAGAGTCACAGCCTCGTATGTTTAAGGTATTTTTGGAAACCCTCTTTCAGGTCCTAAATTCTGACTTGATGACAATTTGCATATTTTCCTCACAATCCTGCCTCCCCAACAAAACCAAGAGAGATACAAGCTTTACGATTAAAAGATGGTTTCCATTTTTCCCTTCAAATCACAGGCTTCAGCAGGCAGACACGGCTGAGCACTTGAAAGCTCTCAAACATTACTACAGTTCACGACTTGGCCTCCGACTCTGAACTGGCTTTCAACCCTAAACTTGACCTGGAGGATTTCACGCTGTGACCCCCCCTTCCCACTGACCCATACTATGTACTGGGCCACTGAACAGGTGTGGCGATAGCTCAGGTCAAAACTGCCATGAATGGTAAAAATGAACATGGAGGACAACGGTTCCCATTCTACACCACTGATCAATCCAAACTTAAATTTTGAGTACACGTTATAATCTTGTACAAATTTACTCATTTTAGACAATATGCCTCCCAAGAAAGCACAATGGTCTGTCTTCTTCGTATTCTTCTCAGCATCAACCCCAATTTGTCAGGTCTCAGAGTCACAATGGTGCTATCAAGTGAGTTTTGTGCAGCATCAATGCCATCTCCCCATTTGGACCCACGGTGGCCCGATCGCAGATTGACATCTGGTCATCCTGGCCAATGTCATCAGCCCTTGTTAAATGCCAGCGCTGCTACCGTGCGATTTCAAAAATTCAGATGGTGGCAGCCCAGGGGCAGGGGGGTGGCTGGCTGAAATTGGCCAAACATCAGAGGAATTTGGGGTCCGTGGAGACCCTCCTATCTGTCAATTATTGTGCTGCTGCTTTCTTGGCACCCGCCTGTCACTGGACTGCCACCATGCGACCTCCAAATGTGCTCGACCGGCCACTCACCAATTAATTTGAACTTTTTCTTGAAACCTCTGCGGGAGGATTTTGCATTTAAATTTGACAAAAATAAACAATTTAATCAAATCAAATCTGCTTTAGAGATAAGGTAAAATATTAAAAGCAATATTAAAGATTAGGTTTCCCATCCAAGTCAAACGTTTAAGTGTAGGTGTAAAAAATTGAACTAACAAAAAAAAATTAACATTTTTAGTTAAGAGCTATAGTTAGAATGGAGGCCAACAAAACGTTTGCACTTTCATTTGTTTTCTTAGCTCTTTCTTTATAATCTTTAATTTTCGTTTTATTTAAGCAAAAACTAACGACCAAAAACTGTAACAATGTAAATAACTTTTTGAAAAGATTCCTTGTCATTTTAAATAAAACATTTGAAAACATTAAAAAATAAAATAAAACGCCACATGGATGCTCCTTTTCCGCTTCTGTGGCAGGTAGGCAAGAATAATTTCACCTTCGCTCCTGTCTTCTTACTGTCCAACCACCCTCTCATTTTCTCCACCACTTCACAATAGCAAACCTTTTTCTTCTTTGTTTCCACGTTGCCACTGACACCGCCCTTTTTCTCAGAAACTCTTCCAGACCTCAAACGCACAGAAATACCTGGATTTGTGCATTTCCACATTTGCCTCAGAAAAACATACAACGCGTTTCAGGTCAGGGGGATGTTGCAAGAGTGTGGCAACAACCAGAAACTGACTATGACAAACAGCTCAGCCCAAATCCAGCAGACCGTTACCATGCCAACCATCTTAGCCTACTTTGTAATGGAGCCAAAATGATGGACGATCGGGTTCCCCCGCCCCTCAATCAAAGGGTCGAGGAAGTCCGAAGACATTGCACGCACACACAAAAAGTTTCACATCCGCGCTCATTCATACAAAATTAATTGATAAGCGAAATTATTAATCTGCAGCCTGAAGATGAGCACATGAAATGGCATTAGCAGCCTAATGAGGGGATAGAACTTTGAGAGCGCCATGCTGCACGCTTTTGTCTTCATTATGGGTGTGAGAGTGGAGAGCACACACATTATGCCTTCCATATATTTGCTTCCTGAAACACACACTGTTTAATAGTAACACCAAGCGACACACGCTCACATCTACACACCTTAAAAGAACAGTCGAGTTTCACAGGAAACTAACAGCTCACTTCAGCTGATTTAACTGCACAATAAGGTCAGATGAGAGTTAAAAAAGTCAGTATTTTAGTAAGACATCTCCATTGCTGGAGGGAGTCTTTAAAGTTAGATGTATAGGAGCATTTCTAGAATTTGCCTATCCAGCCGTCCATCAACTTTGCCTGCTTTGCTGGAAACAACCACAACTGTCTTTGAGTTAGATGTTGGTCAGTCCACCGCATTGTCACATACACAGGATACTCTATTTCAGAATGTGTGAATTTATGCCAGACATCACAAATTACTCCAAGGTACAGTAATTCTGCAACTACTGGCAAAACATAGGTAACATAGGTTTTACAAAGTAAAACAGCAACCTCAATATTTTAGCTTATTTATAGATCAAACTGAACACTGATGAAGGTGTGTTCTTCTTAACTGACAAACCTGAAGCACATTGTTGCATTGGCACCAACTAATTTGTCCTTCCTTTAAGAAAATTATTATTTCTTTAGTTCCAAACCAATCTGCCACAAATCCAGTGATTGTAAGATATCAAGAAAGAGAACTTATTTTCTTCTGGTTTGTCCTAAAAGTATACAATAAAACAACGTATAACAGAACAGCATCTTTGCAGCCCTTTGGCTTTTAGCAAGTAGAAGCTTTTCTTGCATGCTTTCATCATACACAAAAACAGGTTTATCATATGCAGAAACTGGAGACATATGTAAAAGTAATGTGTTACTTTGCTTTTTAAAAGATTTTTTTAACTAAGACAAAACCTTATAGAAGCAGAAGGGTGTTGGCTGTGACACAACTCAAAAAGCAATGTGAGCAGCAGGTGAAAGAGTGTGAATGAGATGGTTGACATTTCTGCAGTGTGCTACCTCACAGTCTGTTCAGATGAGGAGAGGACAGTCTGACATTTCCACTCTGTGCTCTGGATTCTGCTGAATGTAAAGAGCCCCGAATGCTCATTTATCGTCATAAACTTCGTTTGTTCATGAAGGTTCAGAGTGTGGGTTTTCATTGTCATAGCTATTTAAAATAGAGCATAAAAACTGTTATTTTAGGACAAAATGGGTTTTTGTCTGAACTTGGTGAATTATTTATCTGATGTGGGTTAATTTTTCCCATTTCATGCTGGGAAAATTTAGCAAACTTGTATTTAATGTGATAAAATTGGACCAAAATATGTGTTTTCTAAGGGCTAAACTAAAAGATCAGATTCACTTAGAAAATCAATATCTACTGAATATTGTCTGCAATTTATTTTATTTTTTGAAATGTCTACCTTTGATCAGTTTGCATCACTACTGCAAAAAGTGATTTTCAAATACCCCAAAATTTGGAGTTTTGCATTAAAATTTGACAAAAATAAACAATTTAATTTTAAACCAAACCTAATAAAAACAAAATTGAGTCAGTGTTTTAATGCTGTCTCCCGGCTCTTCCTGACCTTAATTTAGTAGTAGAAATATTATTACTTCATTTCATTCATTCATCACTGAAATATTATTACTTTCACACCAATTAGGTATAAAGACATTGCTTTAACTGATTTATTGTCAAACATACTAAAAATGCTAAAAGTTTGGAATAAAGTTCTGAACTTGACTAAAAGTTTGAATGAAATATGAGCAAATAGAGAGGCTCTCATTTCCTCCAGGTCGTAGTCAACAATCGTTGACACTCTTTCGTTGAATTCATATATATATATTTTTACTTCTCTTGTTTTTTGGGCACTTTCTTTGTCTTATTTAAGAGAATACATTAATAAAGCTTAGATAAACAAAGTTGAAAGGCCAAGTTTGACTTCAATTTAAATGAATAATCCACAAATAACAACAAATATGCTACTACAGACATTTTTTCATATTCTCTCTCCTGTTTTTAATTGAATGTTTCTAGAGTCAATGCCATTCAGCTGTTTGGCTTAAAATCATATTATAAATATTACTTACAATTATAAAAAAAAAACCTTATTTTGAAATCCTAAAGTTGGTAAACTGATTGTACAAAAAAAATCTAATTTTAAGTTAAGTGAAGAAGATGCATCTAATTTTTGAATAATTTCATTATTGAACTATAGAAATTATTCATTTTGCATATTTAGGGTGTAAAACCTGGTAAAAGTAACTATATATCTTTTTTTTGGGAGTTTTTTTTTTGTTAAATTATCCCATGAGTAAATATTAATCACTTTAAGTTTGGATACTCTTAATAAACGACACTGATGGGTTTGAAGCAGACGGAGCAATTTGAGCAACTCAAGTGTTTGGTCCTGGCAATAGAAGAAGAGTACCCTGAAGGGGTAAACAATGTGTAACCATGGAAAACACTGGGTGTTGCCATGACAGCCTCTCATCAGCGAAACACACCACGAGAAGTCTCATGTTAATCTGTCAGCGTGCCCCTGCCTGCGTGTTGATGCTCACATCTCCATGTGTGAGGCCACGTTTACGACCCGGTCTCAAGTGCTTGCATGGCTGTTGTCATGGCTAGAGTGCCCATGCTCTGTGTGTGTGTGTGTTTATTTGTGGGAGCGTGTTCGCACGTGCCTGACCGCTGGCTGCACCCATGATTGGGAGCAGATGGGGACTGTCACCGAGCGCATGTATGTTATAGGAGGAAGGAGCTGGAAAAAAGAAAGGGGGTGGTGGGTGCTCTTGTTTAGGTGATGTATGGGCTCTCACACCCTTAACAAAGACCCTCCTTTAACTGATTCATTTCCTTTTAATTGGGGCGGAAGACAAATAGAGTTGGACAATATCTGCTCAAGAGAATTTATGGCTTAGCCGTGACAAGGACAAACTGACTTTTCTTTTGGGGAGGGAGGAAAAAAAATGAAGTCTTGCGAGGAAGAAGAGAGCCTTTAGTGTGATCATTGCTTCTCTTTTTGCTCATTTGACTCAGAAGGAAATAAGATAGTATTTCGAATGGTACGTGGTGCTGCTCATACCAGTGTAAAACCTTGAATAGAATAGTAGAGTGAATAAGCTTAAGATTCATAGTAAATGGAGAAATGTTAAGCGTGCGGTCGCCAAGGCCTCTCAGCAGTCTCTGTCTCTTCATCTGTTCACTTCTTTCAAAAGCCTTGCTTGTATGTTGAATAAACTCTTCAACTGTATTAAATGAATGCTCATAAGATCTGTCTTTCTTTATGTGCATTTTCCAACTAAATAAAGAACGTCCAGATGCGATATAAACTCTCCCCTTAACAGGCCCGACAGGATTTTTTTTATTACTGTTGCAGCATATAAAAGGCTCAACTATTTTTCTAAAAAGTTGCAAAATTTGTAATCATTTTCGATCAGAAGCTGTAAAGGACGACGTACAAATTCCCTGCCAGGGGATCAATAACATTCTAAAAAGTTTAATTCTATTTTAGTTTAATAAATGAGCCTCAATGCGCATTCACTCTGTTGAATGTATGTTCTTGATGCACTCTCTATGAATCTATCTGTGACCCTGTGACGTATTTTTGACAGTTTGTTAACAAGACAAATTTTTTATGCAAGACAAAGAAAAGTCATATTCAAAACAGACATGTTACACGTAAAACTGAATGATGTATTCATATTTTTTCTGCAAAGTTGTGGACATGGTATCAATTTGTGCATATGAAAACAACTTTGTCTTTATGAATATGTTTCTCATTGACAGTTTCCTTACCCCATAGATCACCTGCAATTCAAAGTTGAACAGAAACAATGTGTCTGTGCCATAGACATGATCCGCTTTGTTTATTTTTTCTTGTTAGACAGTTTGCTCACAGTAACCAGTCTATTTTGTTCGTTCAACTTACTTTATCCACAATTATTACAGAACAACAAATTGGATTGAACAGAATGAACTGATTCTTTTTGTCTGCGCTAATGCAGATAACGAGTTACAGCCGGAGTTTGCCTTCATACGAAGCTACATGTGAAGTTGAAGAGGGAGGAAAGCACCGTCAATATAGTACACAAAAACACAGCAGACAAACAATAGCAATTTCTCAGTAACTCACCCTAAAATATCCCAAAAACAACACAAGTACTCATTACTGTTAAACTCCACAGAAATCTCTGTCATTACTCTATCTCTTGGAGTGAACCAGCATGTTCGAGTAGTGCAAGTTGTAGACGTGTCCTTATTTCCTCACTTTAAGACTGCTGTTCAACTGTTGTAGTTGAAAAAAATTAGAGCAAATTCTGAAAAATGTATAGCAAATGCAATAAAAATTATAGCGAATTCTGAAAAAACTATAGCCAATTTTGAAATGTTATAGCAAAGTTGACAAAGTTGACCACACACACAACGTGAATATCTAGCAGGTCATCCAATATTGTCGTCTGGATTGACTCACAAACAAAATAAATCAAAAATTCATATTGGTCAACAGAACTAAATCCATAGTTTTGCTCTGTAATATGTGTATGTATATTGTATATTTCTTTAACTTTTAATTGTGGGTCAAATGATAGTTTTCACGAGCAGATCAGGTTGGTGCCAGCCTGTTTGTAGTTCTTGGGTTTTGTAGTTTTCTTTTATCAAGTTGATTCAGTGTGACAAAAAAAAAAAACTGTCCTTTACATTCGATCACATGAATTGAGCTCATATTTCACCTAAAGAACAGGCGCACTGGATTTCTTTCAAACCAACATATGCTAAATTAACACACTTCTGCACATTAAATGGATGAGTGCTTTAAAATTTGATTGGCTGGGAGAGTTTGATTGGCAGAACTTGTGATTTGACTACACTACCCAGAATGGCTAGAGAGACCAATAGGCAGAGGACTGGTCAAAGGGATTGATGGGAATTTCTGTATATTTTCTAGTTGACTAAAAGAGAGATTTGGCCAATATTGCAGAAATTTAACAAAGTTTAGGTGTCAAGAAAAATGTGTGAATTGGTGCAATTGTAACATTACAAAATCTTGAAGGTACTGTCATTCTGTGTATTATTAAAGGCCCTTCACAATTGGACCATTTGGTTACGACATTGTTTCTTCTTTCTTTTTGCACCTTTTGATGAAGGCGTAAAAATGCATCTGAACGCTGAAACAAACCAATCAAACAAACAGTGGTCCACAAAGCAAAGACAAGGACTGTCCTCAAAGACTTGTTAAACTGAATGCGTTGTATTGAAATTTGGCAAAGTCCTATTTTGTTAAGAGGATGCAGTTTTATCTATGATTTCATGTGGTTGCTCACCAAATCAGCCACATGAAAATATGTGGTAAATGTACTGAAAGCAACAATGAGGGGTAGTACAAGCAAAAACGGAGTGTGGGGGAAGTCCCCTATACTTTGCTCCTAGATTTAAAGCCAACAACTGAATATTTAGAGTTGCAGTTCCAAGTGGGCGGTTTCAAAGGGGAGAACTTTCTCATTGACTCCAGAGTTAAAAAGTCCAACTTTATTAAAAATGAATGAATAAATAAACTTATGAACAAGGTTTTACTGGTTTTACTTTTTATTTTGAGAGTGAGTGTTTTATTGAATAAAACATCTCTGACTTTGTTAGAGATTTGCTGTTCTGATTGACAAGTGGGTAAAAACAACAGCATTCCCTTTACACTTTCCTGCCTATTTTCTGAATAACAGAGTTTCTGTAGCTCACATGTTTTTTATATGTATGTGAGCATTTTGATTGTGGGAGGGGCAGACATGCCAACTGTAGTACCCACTGTTTGTTGGGAAGAGTAAAATAACATATGGTTTACATCACAAAACAGTTTCAACTCGTCCAGTAAAACCAGTATAATCTTTATACCACACATCATCCCCAAGCAAGCAGCTGTTCTAACTGCATGAAACTGTCTGGGATGTTTAGTCCACTCTCAAAAGTGCAGTGTGAAAGGAGAACCCAAACCACATATAAATGTGAAATGATTTGTGACATTCTCTCCCAAGTCAAAGCAAACCCTGGACTGTCTTGATCTGAATGGGCCCTTTTGGCTAATTTTCAACATTGTAAAGCAACAATGCTTTCTGAATACATTGAATACAAGCATGTCGTTTTAAAAGGAATCCTCATAAAGCTATACTAAGAATCTCTCTGCAAAAACGTAAAAGAAAAGGAGCACAATTCTTCATTCACAATAGGCACTCCACCAACAAAGGCATGATATCTAACCACTGAAAGAAAGTCATAAAAATAGTTATCTTTGACTTGCACTTTTCAGCAGTTGAAGGAAGCATTTTGTTTTTAACAGAGATCTTATCTGTGCTACACTTCTTTATGTCAAACCAACCTGAACAAAAGGAATGGTAAAAGAGTCAAAAAATGGGAGTCTGTTTGGTTCCACTTTTCAAATTTCTTCCCTTAATTCCGCATCTTACAATTCTGCAAAACTAATGAATCACTTCTTCAGAAGTAGATTTCCTTAATAGATAAATGGCTATAAATAATTAATAAAACAGCCAACTTGTGTGCTTAATGACGCATGAAAATATGGAGTTTAAACACCAAAATGTTTATTTCTTATTCATTAATTCTTGCTTTTTGGGTCAAAACAAATGCTTAACTTTGGCCAAGATAACGCATAAACACACTGACTAATAATAAGAATTGCAAAGACGTGACCTGTGTGTCACTTTCAAGCCAAAGTATAACAAGCTCAGCAGTGCTGCGACTGCTGCTTTATTGAGCAACAGTGCTGTGTTGTCCAGTGTTTTTCTCGCCTAATCTGTTGTTTTGGAGAACCACCGTGATAAAGATTGTGCTGCTCCTCCACTGAAGTCTATGTGACAACAGTCGAGTTGAAACAAGTGAATGCTGAGGAATCAGCTCCAAGAAGGCTTTAAAGAGCGTGTTATCATTATTGTTGGGCCTTTATCTACCTTCTATTTGTCTTATTTTATTTTCTAGGTTTAAGGCTCATTTATGCCATAATGGTAAAAGAAGCCAACAAATCAAGAGAACGGTTTTAAGTCAAACCCAAACCAAGGGGCATTGAGACCAAGGTCTTTGGTAGTCACTGGCGTATCTCCAATATAGTGCAATGATATGATGAATATTAATATTTGAAATCTAAAAGGCTAGTCTTCCAAAAGCAAACAGGTTTACCTTTCTCATCATATAAGTAGATCAATAAACTGCTATGTGACCAATATCATTTTTATTTTTTCTTCATAGGATTTTAAGTAATCGTCTTTTTGTTGCACAACTTTAATTTTTATGCAATAGTTGTGAAACAAACAAAAAAAGAAAACACTTTCAACCTGCATAAAGAGAACAACAGCAAAGTCAGACATGCACTACAGCAATGTGTGTGTGACTCCAGATTACAACTTCGCTTTCTCCCCATCCAACGAGTCCCACACTCACACTGCAGTAAAACACCGGCCAAACCACTGTTTTGGCACCTTTTCTCTCCTTAAACAAATATGACCACAGAGACTAATAAAAACCAGAAGTTTGCCTCTACGGGGGAGGGAACAAGAGGAGAGCTTTTCTCTCAGCACACAAGACCTGCTATTCACAAAGAACATTTTCTTAAATATTTATTAGAAATAAAAAACTTTTTACTTCAGTGACAAAGAGAAAACAAACCCAATTTTTTTTGCCCAATTTCTGCCATCACATTGGAGAGACAGCTGCTTCAGATGCCACACGTCAGAGAGGAATCAAAGCGGCTAGTGGCAGAAGCAAAGGAAAAGTGTCCTAACATAAAAACTCATCCAAGCATCCAGGCTGTGCCTCTGTTTGGCTGCCATCATATGTAAATATACATATTTAAAAAAAAAAAAAAAAAAAGCATTGGCAGTTGCACGAGTCAACCTTTGCAAAAAAAAATAAGTTGAAGCAAATTCTTTACAAATGTAAAGTATGTAAAGCAAGACAAAGAAACCATCTAAACCTAAAAAAACGTGTGTTGTATCACACCATGGTGGCACATAACTTGTAAAAGTTATAGCCACATTTTTTTTCCTACTGGTTGTACATTTCCTTCCTAAGACTGAATATCTAGGACTGAACAATGAAAGTAAAATGGAACAGAGGATTTGATGAAGGCTTACTGTTTTACAGCAGAAGCAAACATACCTACAGTCTGCTTTCAAAGCATTTTTTGCATCTTTGTGGTTAGACGTCATGCCTAAACTTGGTCTTTTGATTGACAGCAACTGTCAAATCTACCTCTTTAGAACGGTCAAACTGTTCCTCTTTGTTTTTTATTTTTTGCCAAAAGCCTTGGTCGTTGACATCTCATATGGTTATGATGCAGAGTTATTTTTGGCTCTAAATAAACCCAATACAAAGCAAAAGGTGCCACCACCTGTTGCTCCTTTTTCTATGCAGTCGTAGACTTACATGTATGTTATTTTTCTTATCTTAAAAACCATCTTTGATTTGAACATTGCTACAAAGCTTCTTTATCACCCTTCATTTTCATAAAACTGACTTATACGGTGCATTCCAAATTATTATACAAATCATTGTTTTCTTTGATTTCATATTTTGATTTCCATATTGCTTATTAGTTATCTACATTGATTTCAAATGATTTCATATTTTTCTATGATTACAAATAACAGTCAGCATAATTTATTTTGTAGCAGCTTCACACTTCTTGCATCCATTGAACTTGTGAGTTTTTGGAGAGTTTCTGACTTTCTTTGCAGGGTGTCAGACTAGTCTCCCAGAGCTGCTGTTTGGATGTGAACTGCCTTCCACCCTCATAGATATTTTGCTTGAAGATGCTCCAAATTTTCTCAATAGTGTTGAGGTCAGAGGAATAAGGGCCACAGTATCAGTTTATCTCCTTTTATGCTCATAGGGGCTACTGATGGAGAGGTATTTCTGCAGCATGAGTTGGTGCATCGTCATGCATAAAGATGACTTTGTTCTGGAAAGCACAGCTCTTCTATTAGTACCTCGAAGAAAGTGGTCAGTCAGAAAAACCACATACTTTTCAAAGGTCATTTTCACAACTTAAGGGACCCTAAAGGGGCCGACCAGCTCTGATTTCAGCCAAAAACAGGGCTCCAGCACCTCCTTGCAATTCACATGTTGTCCGTCTTTCCCACTGCCCTTACGGGGGATCGGGAGAGATTCCTGATTTCAGGTGGATCGTCTGTGTTCTTGTCTTTGGCTGTGACATCACATCTGGCTCTTCCTGCAACCCCAGCTGGATGAAGCCCATCTGCTACATTATTCAAACATGTCGTTGTTTATTTAAATATTTAGCTGTTATCTTAACTTGTAGCTGCTTATCTAGACTTGTGGTTGTTTATTAGACATATTGGTTATTCAACCATGTAGCTGTAGAATTAATTATGCTCATTTTTCTTTAATACATTTTCTAGTACATCACCTGTCCGTCAGGGGTTGAGGATCCCTCCTTCATGTGGGCAACCCTGTTTAACAACCAGCTTTTGTTTACATTTTCACGTTTGACTTTTTGTTCTAGCAAATACAGATGTAAGTCCAATAATACGACTATAGCTGCGATATTGGGCTATATAAATAAAACTGAATTGCTGACTTTGCAGCCTTGTTGGGACATGGTGGCCATCCACCACCACCCACTACTCCAAGCTACTGGACCAGTCAGGGCTGTATGGCACTCATCAGTGTTTGAAAATGAGTCTTCATGTATGTCTGGGTCCACTGCAACCGTTTCTGTTTGGGAATTATGTGTTTGTTATTTTGGTATCTGTTCATATCAACATTGCAATATTGATTACTAATATCACACATTGCAAATTTTCCTCATATCGTGCAGCCGCAGTGTTCAGATGCAAATGCGCACATCTTTGTTACCTTCAGCTAGACTCTATAAAAAACAAAAGACAGAATTAAATACATGGGCGAGCTTCAATAAAAACTGCAGACACAAAGAATGTTGCTCCTGCCAGAAAGCAAAAAACACAAGCTACCTACAATACAAGTCATCACAGGACTATCAATTATGCAGGAGGTATACATTATCATAACACGGAGCATCATTACTGTGAGTTAATTAACAATGATCCACCAGCAAAGACTGTCATATCCAAGAGCAATGAATTATTGAAGCCTTGGTAAATCCTCAAAAGATTCCTGTCATCCTAGTGAGTAAATTACCAAATAACAAGCCTCACGGTGAGGAGAAACAATATGAAGGAGTGCCTATGTGGGGAAAAGGAAAACCAAGCCCTGCATCAAATGTTTATTTCTTTTACTCCATGGGTTTTAAACTGCACATGAATTAAGTTTGTGTGACTTGTTTTGTTAAAAACACTACAAAAGTTGATACATTCATCTTCTCTCAAACAACTACCTCCAACCAAACCCGTCATTCAAACTTCTGTTAAATACTGTGGTTAAAGTAGCAAACAATTGAAAGTTTTAGTGATATCTGTAGTTTTGATGTGCTGAGCAGCAAAGACATGCCTGCTCTGAAACAGTGCAGTGAGACCCAGTCATGCAGTTCAGCCAATGAACTTAGCCTGACCTGAGTCCTAATGCAGGCAGATAGAAAGCCTATCATACGATGAAGCTCCTCTGAAATGATGCACAGCCTTGAGTCAGATGTACACAGCATGTTTTCTTTTTTGTCAGATAATTGGAAGGATAAAAATGTAGGTTACCTTGGCATGTTTCAACTTTCTGTCAGCTGATAATGACACATCGTGATGGGTACAAAACCTTCCAAGTAATACCTAAGAAAGACAACAGGCCAGAGGTGAAAACCTGTCGAAATAAACTCGATCTTTTGTCTGACAAGAAAAAAAATTATACAGCTATGAACTGCTGAGAGACAACAGATGCAACATGAAATAAAAACGGGTGAAAAAACATGGTTAAACAGTATTATCGGGGTCTGTTCTGACTTATTTACAGATCTGCTTGACTATTAAAGGCCTGATTGTCAAAGGTGAGTGAGTGTAATGTGGTTTCCAGTCTGTTTCCAGTCTCCTGTAAAACCTGGTAGCCTCCAAGGACGCAGACAAGAAGTTTGTTTGATCATTCTCATCTTGAACTTTACAATATTTTTCTTATTTGCATCGATAGATTATAATTCTTGTTTATATTTTTTCATTCCTCTGACTATTGCAGGACAGTCACTCGTCAAACTAGGTTACAGAGAGATGAAAGTACTGCTGAAAGCGCCATCATTCAGACACAGCTCCTGCAGTACAAAAGGTACGGATTGCAGTAAAAATAAATAAATAAATAAATTACGTGATCTCATGATCCCAGACATGGAGACTGGATTACCAATGCTTTTGTAGAGCTCTTCAAAATAAATAAACATGATCTCTCAACGTTTTCCGTGTCTTCTGTCATTGTAAATGACATGTCCAGTCCATACTTTCATGTAGCAGTGATGCTAAACATTTGACAGTAGCTCTTCCCACACGTGACAGAAGCATCTAGTTTATGAACATGTTTTTGGACAAGCATTTGAGTAATAATAAGCACGACAGAGTTTACAAAAACATTTACGTTCCATGTGGTGACTAACCCTCTAACTTTTACACGCAAAACAGGAGAAAATGGTCGCGACTGTCTATTGAATTCCAGACCCTTCCAATAAAAGTCAATCACGATAGGCTCATTTTACTATCGAGAAAAGGTACTATTGCGATATCGATGGCTATCGTTTTATCGCACAGCCCCACTGGTGCCTGGACTCAACAATACACTGTAGACCATCTTTTTGTCCACCTTCTCGTGCCCTTGTTTTCCTCTGTGACAAGAAGGGGGTAGTTTCACCACATAAATACCCTCCTCCCTCTTTTTCATTTGCTCACACTCTAAAAACTGCAAAGCATAAGGAAAAATATTCCAGGTGGGAGGGGTAGAGGATGAGTGGAGGAAAAAAAAAAAAAAAAGAAAGGTACACAAATGTACAATGCAGATTCAGCTGCACAAACGTGGATGGGACATCAGGAACACATGCACTACACACACACACACTCCTGGTTGAGCAGCCAAATCACATTAGCTGCCTGCCTGCCATCCATCCATCACTCCCACAGATGAAAGCACATGTGAGACATGTGAGGGAACTGCACGGCAACATGCAGAACCTCTCCGCAATCCACACAACTCAACACATCAGGCCAACACACCTTGAAATCACAAGAGAGTGTGCAGCAAAAAGTGTTCCCTCATTACATGCAATCGCCAAGCACGTCCGTGCGCATTAGTGTCAGTTCGCATCAGATGCACTTTCTGGAGAGCCACTCATTTGCTCTGCTGCTGCCACTCAGTGCAAACTTCCACCAGCATCAGAAGAAAAAAAAAAAAATCAACAATTATATGAGAACACAATGAGAGGGAAAGGCAAAACATAACCTGGCTGCTTTAAATATTTAAAGCGGAAAGAACTAAGCAGGGGCAGAGCCACATCTTTCTTTTCTGTCTGTATCAATCTTCTTTCCCATTAGAGGGGGATGGGTCCAGCTGTGTGTGTGTTTGCAGACCCAAATGTTTGTTGGAGGCCATCCTTATCTTGAAGATGGTACATGTCAGTGGGGTGCTCCTGGCTTAATGGGATGCATGGCGAGTGTTTGTGTGTGTGTGTGTGTTTTTTTTTTCTTTTTTATCTAATGGGCTGTCTCTTGGGTGAAGTAATTGGCTGGCAAGACATGCGATCGTGGGCTGTGAGCGGGTGAAGAGAGACGAGGTGGAAAAGGGAGAAGATTTAAGGAGGCAGGACAAACTTGACGTCTTCTCCATATATTACAGGACCATATGGTGCCCATGCACTGTGCAGAGGGAGCAGAGCGCCACAGCGGAGCCTCCAATCAGTCTCCCAGCTCTCTCCGCTCTCCCGCCCTCTCTGTGGCTTTGTCCTTTTAACTCAATAACTCCCACAACCTCTCGTTTCACTTCAGTGTTTTCCATCCGTGCCGTTACACCCTTTTCCCCGCGAAGTACCGCCTTGACCCCTTGATTCATTGCGAGGCTTAATTCCCACCAAAAAGGATTACTCCAATCGCATTAAAACCTGAAAACTCACGACGCTCTGTGCGCTAACGGAGCAGCTCGAGACACTGCAGGACCTCTGTGGCCTTTCTGAACTGTGAAAGGAAGCGGGCGGCATCCAGGAATCAAACGCCAGCACCGCCTTTCCAATTGGTTCATGCAGTTGTCTCCAATCAGAGGCGTACACACTCAAACACACAGACCCTCAGCTGTTTGATGAGAGAAACCATTAAGCAGTGAAAATGGGCTCTCCCCGCCCCGCCGCTCAGCAGATCTTAGTCAGAGCCACAGTTACGGGTCTATTTATACATTCACTGCTCGCATGGGTTTTCTTTTTCTCCTACGGAGTACAGTTTATGCACAACCGACAACCCTGCATTCCTGCAGCCCTTCCATGTCCTCATCTGCTGCTGCGGCTTCTCCACCTCCCTTCTTCCCATCCCCCCCTCCTTTGGCAGTCTCCTCCCTCTTTATGCCCCCCCCCCTGTTTTTTCCCCTCCATCCCTATCTACCGACCGGCTACATGCAGCAGGGCACAAATTAATCAAGGAAGGAAAGATTCGTAGGAACGACTGCGAGCGGGAGGGAAGCCAGGGATGATTGGACCAGAAGAGTGCAAATTATGAGTGAATGGCAGCTAAAGGGGTAGGGGTGTGAAAGGGAGGGGAGAAAATGAGAAAGATGGGTAGCTTGGGAAGGCAACGCTGAAGAAGAAGAAGAGGAGGAGGAGGAGAAAGCTCGCTCACAGTGATGGGCGTTCCTCTCCACGGCTTCTGCGAGGTCAAAAGTTTACCGTGGTTTTAATTTCACCTTTTTGCAGCCAATCAGAGTGCAGCTCAGGCAGCTGGGGGGAATTTTGACCCACTCTAAGAATGTGCTCTACTGCCGACCCCCTCCATTTTCTTCACGTCATTCCCCACTTTTCCGATTCTTCCGAACACACCTTTTCCTCAAAAGAATACGTAAAAGCTATTTGGTAGCAGAAGGGACGATTAAATACAAAGTCAGGGGGTGCTGAACCAAAGGCAAATTCATGACTTGTTGGGGTTTTTTTGTGCATTGACTTTTTCCTCTGTTTTTCCAAAGCTGTTGCCACCTTGACGTCATGCGGTTTAAAATACCACAAACTCCACGCGGGATTCACCGTGAAAATACAAATCACTGGCGTCACAATCTGACCCGGGAGTCTGAAGTTCACCCTTGGGTCGCTTAAAAACAACACACACAGAAATATCTCCAGTGTCGACACGCCCCACGTGCAGCCTGAGCGCCATGTGCACACACGGATGCGAGGGGGAGGAGACTGCAGCTCGATCCCAGCATCAGAGAAAGAGAGGGGGCATGACATTCAATAATAAGCAGAATGCTAGTGAGTCACGTCCAAGGAGACCGTGCTGCCAACGACTTTACCAGTGAGTGTTGGATTAATTAACAGCCCCAAGAATACGCAGCTTCCATTTTGTTCTACTGACGTCAAAGACATCACTACCTGTGATCCCATTAACTCTGCCTTAGTACCTGTGTTTTTTTTAAATATATATATATTCTAGGTTCCCACCTGTCCAGAAAAGAAAATTACAGTTTCTAAAACTAAGTTAAACAGAATTTCAGTTTAAAGAGGAATTCCAATCCACCCCTAGACTTACACCAACCTTGTAGCCCTCCTACTCAAGGTCTTCAACTGTCAACTAGCATCCTGCTTGTTTTCCAAACATTCATAACTTAACCCGCCATCAATTTACTGGATCAGTCCATCAAAACCTTGAATCAGCAGGTCTCAAGGACCAGTGTTACAGACCACTGGATTGGAGAAAGGCTTAGAAGGAAGAGGAAAAAATGCAAGGATTTGGACTTCAGAAACTGTGCTTAACTTTTGCCCTGAAGCAAATCTATCTACAAGTTACCGCTGGCATTCCAGGTTGATGCATAAAATATAAACAAAAAGTGTGTAAAAACTGAAACAGAGAAATAACTAGAAAGAAAGGACCACGAAAATGTGAAACTCTTGTACACCATGTTCTCCAAAAAGGTTAAGGAACACATAGACATTAGTTCAAATGTGTACAACGCTGATATGGCAACCACAATAATAACAATATTAACAAACATCTTTTTTTTCCAGACAAAAATGTCTTACACAAATAGCATTTTTTAAAAATAAACAGTGAGCCCATTTGCAGATGAACCAAAAATCAGATCACTGCCTGATATCTTGAGTTATCTTTTTTTTTTTAATTTGCACAGATCAAGCAGACGCCATGTTTTCGTCAGAATGTTTGTCTGATGGTCAGGAACATTTGATCTGTGTACAGCAGCTTCTGCCATGAAATCCAACCTCACCTGGTCTCAGGTGGCAAGCTAAGAGGAAATGGATTAAGCAATAAAAATGGCTTCAGACACCTATGACAAGCCAGACTACTTTGAGTCCTTACACACGTGGACAAAATTGTTGGTACCCCTCAGTTAAAGAAGGAAAAACCTACAATTCTCACTGAAATCACTTGAAACTTACAAAAGTAACAATAAATAAAAAATATTGAAAAATAAATAATCAAAATCAGCCATCACTTTTGAATTACTGATTAACATAATTATTCAAAAAAACAAACTCATGAAACAGGCCTGGACAAAAATGATGGTACCCATAACTTCATATTTTGTTGCACAACCTTTTGAGGCAATCACTGCAATGAAGCGATTTCTGTATTTGTCAATGAGCGTTCTGCAGCTGTCAACAGGTATTTTGGCCCACTCCTCATGAGCAAACTGCTCCAGTTGTCTCAGGTTTGATGGGTGTCTTCTCCAAATGGCATGTTTCAGCTCCTTCCACAGATGTTCAATGGGATTCAGATCTGGGCTCATGGAAGGCCACTTTAGAATTGCCCAACGCTTTTCTCTCAGCCATTCTTGGGTGTTTTTGGCTGTGTGTTTTGGATCGTTGTCCTGTTGGACCCATGACCTGCGACTGAGACCAAGCTTTCTGACACAAGGCAGCACATTTCTCTCCAGAATGCCTTGATAGTCTACAGATTTCATTGTACCTTGCACACATTCAAGACACCCTGTGCCAGATGCAGCAAAGCAGCCCCAAAACATGACTAAGCCTCCTCCATGTTTCACCGTAGGGACAGTGTTCTTCTCTTCGTATGCTTGGTTTTTGAGTCTATGAACATAGAGATGATGTGCCTTACCAAAAAGCTCCAGTTTGGTCTCATCTGTCCAAAGGACATTCTCCCAGAAGCTTTGGGGCTTGTCAACATGCATTTTTGCAAATTCCAGTCTGGCTTTTTTAGGATTGTTTTTCAGCAGTGGTGTCCTCCTTGGTCGTCTCCCATGAAGTCCACTTTGGCTCAAACAACGACGAATGGTGCGATCTGACACTGATGTACCTTGGCCTTGGAGTTCACCTTTAATTTCTTTGGAGGTTGTTCTGGGCTCTTTGGATACAATTCCAACGATCCGTCTCTTCAATTTGTCATCAATTTTCCTCTTGCGGCCACGTCCAGAGAGGTTGGCTACTGTCCCGTGGGTCTTGAACTTCGGAATAATATGAGCCACTGTTGTCACAGGAAGTTCAAGCTGTTTAGAGATGGTCTTATAGCCTTTACCTTTGAGATGTTTATCATTTTTTTTTCGGATGTCCTGGGACAATTCTCTCCTTTGCTTTCTGTTGTCCATGTTCAGTGTGGTTCACACCTTTTCACCAAACAGCAGAGTGACTACTTATCTCCCTTTAAATAGCCAGACTGACTGATTATGAGTTTGGTAACACCTGTGATGTCAATTAAAGGACACACCTGAGTTAATCATGTCAGTCTGGTCAAATAGTTTTCAATCTTTTATAGAGGTACCATCATTTTTGTCCAGGCCTGTTTCAATAGTTTTTTTTTTTTAAATAATTATGTTAATCAGCAAATCAAAAGTGATGGCTGATTTTGATTATTTAATTTTCAATACATTTTTATTTATTGTTACTTTTGTAAGTTTCAAGTGATTTCAGTGAGAATTGTGGGTTTTTCCTTCTTTAACTGAGGGGTACCAACAATTTTGTCCACGTGTGTATTAGGAAGAAGAGCGAGTAAGGTAAGAACTTTTGCAAAAGTTTGAGAGATTGCTGGGACTCCCTTTGAACAAGAAGTTTGCAATTTGTTTCAGTTTTGTGTGATTACCTTAAAAAAAACAGTGTATTTCAATATTTACCCAGTGAAGTACATTACTTTTTGGAATTGTGGAAGGTTCAGTGTGTTCAAAAAAGCTTTTCCTAACAACAAGCTTTTAGAAGAAAAGGATGGTCAATCTGTTCTCACAAATGTAATTGGTATCAACACCACATATTTTTACAAAAAATGGAAAAGGAAAACTTATGCTGTTTCAAGGATAAGCATTACACATTTCCCTTGAACATCCTCTAGTCCTCCATTGAAACTACAAATGCAAACTGATATAAACACAAAAGAAAATGTTTGCGTAATGAGTTGTTGGTTAAAAGTTAGTTCTTTTACTTTTTTCACATAGTTTTTATTTGATATTAAAAAACTAAAGTTCATTTATTTACTTCATTTTGCCAGAAAACTAGATTTCCAATCACACATCTGAAATATGACCAGTGACCAAAACAAAACAGCGGTATCACAACTTCAGCCCTAGTTAAATATTCTACATTATGTACATTACTTTTTTGTGTTGGGAATCCATAAAATAAAATAAAATTAAAGAGTAATGAGGGTCCATATTGTCAATCATGTTTTACAACATTTTTTTAAACTTGTCAATGCAAAGAAGCTTCCCATCCATTAAACTAATCAAATAACAAATCCTGACAGGAATGTCTGAAGGGTCAGGTTACGGCTTTGCAAGCCAACAAACCAAATCTCAAATCAAGAGTTTCCTTGAAATAATATTATTATAATAATATGTTGTCAATGTTTATGTGAAAAGCTGGGAAAAAAAGGATCTTTTGAGGAAAAATAAAGAATTTAACAGCTGACCTTGTGACACTATTTAATAAATGTAATAATAGCATGAGCACTTTTATGAACACAGTGCAAGGATGCCCCAGGATCACGGAGCCAAGTATCTGGTAAGCATCTTACAAACCAAAGAGGTATATTCTTGGTTTTCATTAAAAAAAGAATGCCTAATTTGGATATAATCTGAAATATTTGAGTCCTGATCAAGACTAAATAATTCAGTGGTCCCTCGTTTGTTGTGGGAGTTACCTTCTAAAAATAAGCCGCAATAGGGTAAGTCCATGAAGTACTATTATAGATGTTTTAAGGTTGTCAAATCAAATTGTGTCAAATTGGAAATCAGATCACATTGGTTCTCTGTTTTAGCAATGATACAGACACTCACTAAAACCCTTTAAAAAGTTCTCCAGCAATCGCTGAGAAAACCATTTCAAATTTTCTGGAATCCCTGATTTTTCAGGGAGGTCTGAAGTTTTTTGCCAAAAAGACATGTAAAATAAATAAAATCTTAAATATTAGGACATGATCAACTCCTAAGATGAAAACTGATATGTAAAGTTGGTATGTAAATGTCACTAATTCTCAAATATCCTTAAGACTTGAAAAGCACAAATGCTTTGACCCTCCTGAGAGTCAGCAGGACAATGGTATGTCACACCTTGCCTTGGGCTGAGGTCTCCAAAACCCCCCTGCTGGGTTTAGGGTTACACAGTAAAAGGAATGTTTGAGAAACACTTAACAGTGTCCATTTTTCTGGCTCTTCAGTTTCCAATCCCAGGTGGAAGTCGAGCCCGAAGACCCTTTCCCAGTCTCCCCCATCCTCCCTGCCATCTGTTTGAAAATCTTTAAGAGACTAAGTCAAACCATGACGAAAACCAAAGCTTTGGGGAGGAAACCACCAATCTTTACCTCATACATAACCCTTATTTGAGAATTCTGCCTGTTTTGGACAGAAAATACAAAATCTTAAATATGCAATTGTCAGGCAAGTCATGGTAATCACAAAGCAATAAGTTACCCAGCCCCCTTTAACCTCTCCGGCTGGAATTCTGCTCTTTTGTGCTACTAAAGTGTGTGAGGACAAAGGTTAAATGCAGAACAGTCACAAATTAGTCCCGACTTGCCAGAGCTAATTATACGAGTGTGTGTTTCAGAGTAATATGCCGTAAAGAGGACACATAAAGCCATCTGAACGCACACAGCCACGCAAAAATGAAACGGCTAACAGGCTTAATTTGCTGTTGCCCTGTTCACTGACAAATTATTTTACGCCAACTGACATCCAGTCTGTGTGTTAGAGTGGTAAGTGAGAAGAATCAGACGCCGTTATTAACCACAGGTGCTCAGGATCTAAAAAGGTCCTCGGGATAGTTATAAAAAAAATAAAAATCTGGGAGAAGCTGAAGGAAAAAAAAAAGTTACTTTAAATAATTTTGTTGTAAAGCTTTTATTATCTAAGAGACAAAACACGAATGGATATCGTGATTTGGTTTTAATTTGATATCTTATGTATTTCTGTATTTTGAAACTGCAAGAAACAAATTACAAGTCACTAAATCGACTTGTACATAAATGTTCATAAATAGGAGACCTACAAAATGAATACATGAAGATTTTATGTTGAGTAATTGATGCAAAAATTCCTGAAAAATCCTCCAGTATGAGCCAAAATGAGAAAAGAATCTCCAACTTAAAGGGTAGTTGTTGTATTTTGCCACTGGAAGACTTAAGGTATTTCTGGGTATGCAAGGGAACAGAATACATTTGGAAAACAGTAATATTTAGCTGCATAGTTCTCTTCATTTCATTTCAAGAAATTAATTCTGTATTTTGGATGCAAAAATTGTGGGGAACGCACCAAAGACTTAGATGCAGGAAGCCACAAAGATGTTTTAAAGTTCTAAACCCCCAATAAAAATTGTGTTTTGGGAGTTTTTAACATGCTCTTGATGCACTTTTCTGAAAGAAAACTAAGCTTAAAATTACATTTTTGAGTATTTCTTTGTTCAAATTGTTGTGAAATAAGAGCACAATAAACATGCTGTTGGAAAAAGGATAAAATTTGTTATAGAAAAAAAGCGGGGCGGGCCACAAACTCCCTGCGCTGCTCCATTCTGATGCATCTACTTGTAGACAACTAGATTCATGTGTGTCTTTATTATCTTCGTCTGAGCTGGAATCTGACTCCAAACTGTGCAGCTGGCTCCAACATTACTCGCCATTTTGTTGCACCAGTTATGTTAGGTTGGGGGTGTGAAATAAAGCGTGTAAACAGAGAGCTCTCAGCAACAGGAAGGGGAAAAGAGGGGGTTGCTCTGCCCCAATGGTCCCGTCCACAACTTGGAGGCAAATTTCCAATGAACTACTGCTGCTCTGTAGAAACAGCAAGCTGAGAAGACTAAAACAGTGTGAATAAAAACTAACTGCAATAGTAATCTACTAATTTGCATCAGAAAGTTGGGTCAACCAAGAAGCCATAGAAGAGGCTTTATTGAAAAGAAGATTTTAAACGTAAAGCTTTACAGTCAAATTCAAAGTGAAAAGGAAGTTGAATAATATGCACTGTGGTTGAAGCATGAAAATGATTGACCTATCTTAACGGGCAACTTCATATGCAAAACAAGCTCTTGACTCCCATTGTGCTCTTTGAGTTGTCCTGTCACAGAAACTCCATGTGCAAACACTGCACAGGGAAACTGCTACAGAAATGTCCCTTTGCTTCCATAAAGCTTTCCTCTTACCAAAGACAAACTTGCTTCCTGCTTTGAACCCTGCGGACATATTTTGAATATCAAAATGAGCAAGAAACTATCTGGAAGCCAGACAGTAAAGTACTCCAAACTTTGCATTATCTGGACTAAATTAAAATGACTTTACTTCTTCACGTTATTACATAGAAACCCTATTATTCTTAGCAGTACTTTTAATTTGCATGATTGTTTATGTACAGCATTAATAGGACAATCAGATGCTCATAAAAACAAAAAAATACCAAAAAACAAAAAGACCTAGACACAGGCAAGAAGAGAAGAAATGATTAATCTTCCCTTTTTTAATCACAACAGTTGTTGTTCCTTTTTCAAACCCACTGGACTGGATACAATAAAGGTCCGAAGACACTTCCAAGTTAAAGGAATCTTTGTAAACCCTCCAGTGTGTCCTTTTTCATCTTCATGTTTGAGAATCTTACTTTGCTGAAATTCATAGGTTATGCTTCTTCACCTTTTCAAGACAATGTACTTTTTTAAATTAAAAACAAAACAAAGTTTGGAAAAATGTGGAGAACCTACGCACATTTGAACAGTGATTAGCGCCAACTTCTACAAGCTGTTCCTACTTGGCGCTACTGACCAGAACTAAAGGTCAAACTAGAGATGTCCTAAAGGTAAATTATTGATAACTTGTCGTCATTGCCTCCCTTAACCCTTGTCCTCACTACACACATCTCTTTCTATGTTTCCTCTCAAGTCAAGTTTGTCCATTCCCTACAATCGCTGCAAACGCCACTTGATTTTTTTCTGAGTTGAGGGCATAGTTGATTATGACGTGTTGACCTTAATTGAGAGAAATTGACCTTAATTGACCTTAATTGAGAGAAAACAGGCTTTATATTTTTTAGCCGTTTTTTTGTTAACTCTGTCTTCTTTAGGGTCAATAAAAAGTAAATGATTGTAAAAAGGACTTTGCAATAAATTTTACATCTTACTTCTCTAGAACAAGGGATAATCTGGTTTATCCACCATTTCTCTTTCTTCAATTAAATTTGATCCACTTAAAAAAATATTAATCAAAATCTGCAAGCAAGATGAAGTCCTTCTCTTCTGACAGTCACCTGAGTGGACTGCATAGTCTGGAAGGAGATGATATTTCATCCTTTGAGTTATATCCATTGCTGAGCTAACACATGAGGAAAGGCAAACACGCCAACTCAAACAATAAATTCTTATTTGCTTTAAATCAACAATAAGACAAAACAACATCTTAAAGCCATGAGATACTCAAATCTTCTATCCTTGAACCTGCATTTCCTCTTTATTTTCACCCCTTTCACTCCCGCTTGAGCTGAGACGGATGTACAAAAACTTGTGTTTTTCCACAAGAAAAACGTGGGATAACAGTAAAACCGCTGCTCTGCACACGCCTACAGCAGAAGGTGAAACCCAGCACTCCAGCTGGATCATGAAAGCTCTCAGTGTGAAGGCTTTTAAAATCTCATAACTCTTTCTCTGAGAAAGCCTCTGAGAAAGCCTCTGAAACAGCCGTTTTATCGAGTTCAACCGAAACGTGGTCGTTCGGGATTCATTTCACATTGATCGTATCTGAATGGTTTTGGGGCAGCTCAATCCTCCATTCCGTTTGTTTGACTTGCAAGTGTTCCCGTTGTCTTCCCGTTCGGCACTCCATCACCCCTCAATTGCGAAGCGTCCAAGACACAAGGGAGGCGAGGAGTGAATGAAGTTGAGGAGGTGGTCACATTACTGTCTGGTTCAGGCAGAGTTTAGGCCACTTGCTTGCTGTGCTGCAGCTGGTAACATTTACCGTGAAAAGTCTGTGTGTGTGTGTGTATGTGTGTGTGTGTGGGCACGCACACAAGATCTCAAACACACAAAGTAGGCCAAGATTTTTACGATGGAAAATGAGTAAAAAAAAAAAAAACATTAGACACAGACCACTTTAAGAATCCTTTAACAAGCTTCCATAGCTTCACAACAAACGTGAACTTCATCCAGACCCAGAAGGACAGAAGGAAAGGAGTCTTTGGGGCTCACCAGATTGTGTTTTTCTAGATTTATCATGTCTGACTTGCACCATCACGTCAAATTCTCAGAAAGTGGGACCCTGTTGCAAAAAAAAAAAAAAACTTGAAGCCCCTCCCTTTTATTTGTGAGTAAACAATGTAGTGAAAAAAATGTCAAACATTCTTTTCTATATCTTTTTTTAAATTGTAAGTATTTATTTAGACTTTCCACAAACACAAACATTGAACACATTCTCTGGCATCCTCCATAGGATTCTGAATTTGGGTGAGGCACTATGGCCAGTTTGCTTCACCTACCTCAAACAAGACGAACTGTGACCGACCGGGTGGACAAAGTAAAAAGAGTTTTGTTGAGTCCACTCATTGATCCATACATATATAATCCAGGAAGCAACCGTCTTCAGCCAGTTCAGGCTTCCGCGGCGTGTGTCAAATAATGAATGCACACTTCGTGGAGCCCGATTCCACTAAAACATGGTCACTTACAAAAGAAATAAAAATTAAATCAATTTTTAGCATTTTGCTTTGGTTATTTTTTAAGGATTAGATCGATTTTTCACAAAAGGCGGACTATTTGATACGTAATAAGGGCCCGTTGTCATGGTAACACATTGCGTGGCTTGGCCGGCAGACGTCGACTGCACCGGCAAAGAAAGCGATAGGTTCAATAAAGCATCAGTTCAGAGAGGACGTTTACCTCTTACAGCTTGTTTTTGCCCAAATCATGAAGGAAAAGTTTGTTTTGAAGTAGCCTGGACATATAGAACATTGTTTCTGGAACTTCTTCCAAACACCCATCAGCCAATCAGAATAGCATATTCACCTAGACCATTTAAAGTGCAGAAACACAATGTTTGTTTCTTATGGCTGTATATCAGCATCTTTGTTTTCTTGGAGTAATACTGCAGACATTAAAGTCTTTACAATTCTGCTTATCTTACTGTTGATGGGTTTTGTGCTCACAGATTAACACTTGAGTTAACACTTTATAAATGCAAAGATTTCAGACAATAAAAATGAAGGGAAACATTTTCTCTCTAGACTCTTTTTTTGGTCAAAAGCTGCATAGAGTGGTAGTATACATATATATATATATATATATATATATATATATATATATATATATATATATATATATATATATATATATATATATATATATATATATATAGTTTGTGTTAGTGTTAGTTAGTTAGTTTGGGCTGACTTGTGGCTTATTTTCTAACTTCTAACTTCACAGTCCTCATCCTCCTGACTAAACCCAAGGTCACACAACGCCAACTTTTTCAAAAGTGTGACAAATAGGAGACAAACAAGCCTGGCAGTTGTTGGAGAGTGCCCATTAAGGATGATTTAGAGCAGGGCTACCCAACCCTCGTCCTCAAGATCTACCACCCTGTCTGTTTTCCAGCTTTCCCTGCCCTGTTCAGAGCTAATTTGCTGACTCAAGTTTTTCCACACTCTGATTGACTGAGAAACCCCTGATCCAGGGAGGGCGGGACATCTAGAGCAGGGGTGTCAAACTCAACTCCTGAAGGGCCAGCCTCCTGCTGGTTTTCCAAAAATCCTACTGAATTTACTGCTGATTACCTGGATCAGGTGTGTTTAGCCAATAAGGAGCTTCAATGGCAGGTTGGTTGGAAAACATGTAGGACACCGGCCTGGATTCTGACACCCCTGATCTAGAGGATCAAGGTTGGGAAGTCCTGATCTAAAGCCTTGGAGTAAAAACATGATATAAATCCCCCCCAAAAAAGTAAAAGAAAATCCAACCATTTATGTGCAATGTAACTTTCTGATCCAGTTTGAAAGCTAGTTTACTGAAGTTCCTTTGGGCAGCTTTACATTGTAATGAATGGAAACTGCGTTTTTGGATGAAGAAGCAATATCCCAAGAAACTGCATCCCAAGATGTACTTTAATATATTCAAATTTGTGATGAGCTTCGTCATAGCAATGGTGTTATGTGTGCATAGTGATGTTCGTTGACTGTGTTCTATGCAACACTTTACAAGAGAAAAATGAAACAGTAACAGTTTATGTCTAATCAGATTGAACTTCAACAAAATATGCAAATCTCATTGAAAGGTCAGGCTTGTACTTTTAACCTAAATCTGACTAATCTGATTCAAATAGATAAGTCGTATTATCTAGTATTTTATGTATATATATCTATATATATTGTTTGGCAGGTCACTGGCATCATATAAGGGTATCACAGAAGGTCAATGCATAGTGTTGGATCAGTCCGGCTTGTAAGCTTAGAACAGAGGTAGCATATTTAGTTGCAAGTGTGCCTTAAATCCCCTCATAAACCCCACTAAGGGGCTTTACTTTGATTGCTTCTTTTTGAATCTGAAACATTTGAATTAGACATCAAAGGAGTAAAGCATTTATTGGTAAAGTTATTGAAGAGGGTCAACACAGGGTTACAGAGTTCAAGAACAACAAAAATAATAATAAAACTCCTGTTTTTTTCTTCTAATAATGTGTGGAGCAACATACTTAAGGTTGCATTGTGTTTGCACAAACAATAGTACAACGGTAATATGGTTTAAAAGGGAAAGACAAATGTTTTATTGATAGCTTGAGTAAAAGCTGCAATTACTTATTTCTCCAAATACATTTCAACAAAACAAAACTTTTGTTCTGATTCACTGTATTAAAAAAGACATACACGAGTTAAAATGAATACATTAGAAAAGCAGATTCTTCATATTTTATCAGACCAAATCCCCTTGTGCTATGGTTAAAAATAAAAATTGGTTAAAAATTTTTTTGAAAATACACTGTGGCAGGGATCGCTAGATCTGGTCATGGCTAGGCCCCCGACCCATGTCAACAACCCTTGTCAATTCCCTGCGCTGTTACTGTACGATTTCTAACAATCGGACGGTGGCGGTAGAACGGCAGCAATGTGGTAGGATTCTGAAATCAGAAGATTTTGGGGACCATGGATGCCCTCCTATCAGTCAATTACTGTGCTGCTGCCTTCCTGCCACTCACCTGTCACTGGACTTGAAACCTTGAAATGTGCCCGGGCAGCCACTGACCGATGACAAAAAAAACAGTCCGTTTGCCTTTTCATTTAAACCTTTTCTTAAAGCCTCCGCGTGCAGCATGTTAAGTGCGACTGCCACTTCCCATTTACAAATGCCGGCCACCTGCCAAATTTACTGGAAAACATACGTTTAGATCACCACACTGGCATTTTGGGACACATGACCGTAGTCATAGCAAGCCTAAAATACAAGGTTCACACCAACCTTGGCAAAGCATTAAAGAGCCTATGTCATAAAAAAAAAACTTTTGAGATTTTACGTGTATTACAGTGTTCATTCCTCACTATAAATAACCTCAAAGCAGTGTTTTGTTCCGGTTACGCATCTTCTAAGACCTGCGCTCTGAGAACCAGCCCCACCCAACCCAAAATATAAGCAGGTTCTCACGAGCTGATGTCATAAAGTGAGAACAGCCCCTTCCAGGAAGAGTCTGCACTGCCAGCACCACCTGAGGCTAACACACCTACCCACCTTTTCTGTGGAGCTAGCAGTAATCAGCACAACGCTTTCATTCTAAATACACAACTTTATCTTATATCTTCAAATTGTGTCCTGTCTCCAATATCTGCCGGGTCTAACAGGTGTTTGTTACTTTAGACGCTGGTTTCTATAATGGCCAGGCTCCTTTACGACAACCCTCCACCCTCCCGTGCCGTGCACAGTCATGCAGACGCCAGCTGTCTGATGTTTGTGTAGCGGTGGAAATGCTCATTCGCCAACAAAAATTCTGGTAAGGAATCCGCATGAAAGGCGCAAGTAGATGGGTGATATTGGAAAGATGGTTTGAACGTTGATTATTGAGCAAAGACAGAAACGTGCATGTGTCTCCAGGAAAATGATCTGCAGGAAAGTGAAGAGTATTTTTGATATGGAGATTGACGATGCTTCAAAGAGATAAGAAACTTTAACAGCCATTGCTAATCAGAGCTGAATACAATGTTCTAATAAATCCTGAAATATTCATCTGGTGTTGTCTGCATTTTGTGACCGGATTTCACCGCAAAATGAAGCCATTAGCCATCATCAGTCTGTCAGAGATGGAACAACCTGCTGCCACATTTTTGAGATATACATCCAGTCTACTAAAGTTAGAGGTACACATAAGGCACAACCATCTTTGCAGAAATGTGGATGTTTGTTTACATGGTAGAAACACAGACACACTGCTGAGGTCGGCTCCAGGTTGACGTCACGAAATCGGCGGCACCCAAAAGGAGCGAAAGGCAGTGCCTCAGAGATTGAGTCTTCTTACTTCCGGGTAGGAAAAAAGCTCAGAAAAATAACAAATATTTCATAAATGATTAGTTCTTTTGCGTGCCAAAAGGATCATATGACCTATATGATCATATATATAGTTTACTCTGATAGGCTTAAAAAAACGCAGTATAAGCCCTTAAAAAAAATAAAATAAAACTGTCGTTTGCACATTGCTACGCAAGTTTTTAAGTGTGTTTTTGGGCTCTATGTAAAAAATGCCAGGTAATGGACTCCAAGTGTCAAAATACACTTTCTCTACTAAAATATAACATTTGTAAAAGCATTACTGTGACATAAAGATCAGTGAATGCTGCACCCTAGATGACATGAAGTCAATTCTTCAGGTGGAGAAGTTCAATAATACACTTTAAAACACACTGCTTTTGAAATTTAAGGACTTTAAAAGGACAATAAAAAAGAAGTTTTGACACTTGGAAGAGAAGATCGACAGACGGTCCAAACACCGTTTAGACGAAATGCCTTCAGTGTGAATTGATGCTTTAGAATAGATGTGCATTAAAACACCCACTGCTGCAATGACCTCGTAACGTCTTTAACGTAAAGTTTTGGGGCAAGTTGTTGTGGTTCAAGCAGATATCTCTGATTCTTAATATTTCTACAACTGATACCCTTGAAGCTTTGAAAGTTTTGGGGCAAAATCTAAAGTAAAACCCCTGAGGTTTCACAAAACCTTGTGCTCTTTTTGTTAGTTCATTTTTTGTGCCATGACAAAGCTTGATTAGAAACAAATTTTACATTTTAATTAACGTAAAAAGTAAATTTTCAATTGGTCAAGAAAAATTGTCCAACACAAATTGAAGAATTGCTGGTTTTATAAAAACAAAAAACAGTTTTTGTAACCTGCTGCTCTTGCTGCTTTGGTGTGAATTGAGGGTCAAGAGCAAGACTGAATTACACACAGTCAGCAATACAAGTTCAGAAAAGACATTTTAATCTGCTTATGTTTGGATTAACAGACTGATTATTATCACTTCTATTTTTACTTGTTAAAAGGTTACACAGCCGCTAAAAAGCTGCAAAAGAGGTACAGTTATTTGTCAAAGCCATAAGATATTTTTCAAATTGCTTTTTAAATGTAAAGAAGCAAGACAGGAAATCTTTTGTCGAACTGAAACATATTTTTGCTTTGCACCAGTAACCTAAAGTTACAGCTACAGTCATTGTCATTTTTAGTCATTCAATTACAAACTGATAAGTCAACAAGTAAAACACTGGTCTGTTTAAGCTTTTGCTGTTCAATGAGTGCTGCAGCAGGTCTCGCCAGTGCCAGCAAACGTGCAGCAGAGCCCCTTAGAGAGGCTCCTGCATCCCTGTGAGGAAAGGGGGGCGGGAGGAAAGAAGGTAGAAGAAGCCCCAGGTAGCCTCACAGCAATGCGCCACGAGAGAAAGAAAAACAAGGCAGCAAAGTCGGCTGCTCACTTTTTCAGCAACCAGCGAGTTCCCCGTTCCCCCGTCTGACCAGCTAAATATTTAATCAGCCGGCAAAAGAACCTACAAGCTTCGTGGCTGCAAGTTTTGCTCTGTCTTTTGTTCCTTTTTCTGAAGTAAAACAACCGTTCATTGTCTTTGTGTGCAAGTGCATCACGCAGTGGATGCAGGACAGGCTGAGCTCATTTTTCTGACTGCACCGTCACCGGAGTGCTTCTGATTGGTCACTTTGAAATACATTCTGTGGGTTTTTTTTTCCTCCGTCCCTGTGCATCCTATGAGCAGCGTGCTGCCTGGCTCAGAGCTGGATGAACGACCTTGAGCGGGCGTATGGAGCTGCGTTGTCATGGCAACGGAGTCTCGCACAGCTAGTAACAGCTGGATGCGACTGCACTCCCAGATTTTTAGCGGGAGCCGCCACGTTAATAGAGCTACTCACCGCGTCTCCTCCCTCTTTCGTTCAAGCCCCCTTCCCCTCAGCTTTCCTTCATCCACCCCCTCCACCCCCAGACAGGTCTGTCCAGACACAACAGAAAGACCCGTCTAAAAGACATGTTTTATATTAACTAATAAAGTGTAACAGCTTTGACTTGGACGTGTGTTTTCATGGCCTCCAGCTGACTGCATGTAATAAAAAGATGGCGGAGAAGATGAATGAAGCAGATGATGAGAGATGGAGATGGAGGAATGAGGCAGAGATCCAGACTGAAACATAAGTTACAGAACAAAGCAGAACAGGGAAAAGCACACTGAGATGGGAACTTGACATTCCTCTCACAGAGGAAACAGCTCTCAAAAAAATAAAGCAGAAAAGGACACGGGCTGCACTGAGACATTCTGCAGGAAAGCCAGGAAACAGAAACAGAGGACACGCCGCACAGCTCTGACACTCCTTCAACCTCAACCCACACTTCTCTTCCCCTCTCTGCTCCCCACAAATAAATGCAATTTTGCAGCTGATTATACAAAAGAATTATGTAAATCTTTATGTTCATCTTAGGTGCAATCAGTGTCACTACAATTGTTGGTAAATAGGGGTTTACACAATTCAATTATCTCTGGTAATAATAAACAAAAAAAAAGTATTTTTTTTTTATATTAGGACATTGCTACAAATATTTTTTATTTTGGTCTCTTTAAGGAGACTCATAATAACTTCAATTTCATCTCTTGTAAGAGCAAAAAACATTAGTTTAGTTTTTTGATCAAGCTTTATGTCATGGCTAAAATTAGCTCATTTTTATATAATTGCTCTGTTTAGTTATGACTCAAAAGAAAAAATTTTCTCCAACACCAATTTATCCTGAAAAACCCACAAGAGCCAGGTAAAATCAGATGTGTGTTAATGGAAAACAAGCTCCAATTTTTTAAACAAAAAGATGCATCACCACAGATAATAAAAAGAAAATATTTGCTCATATGTCTGACAGGGAAATACTGGAGGCTTTAATTTTGGAATGATCAAACCTTCGTATGTATATTTTTTTTTTTGTAAGAACATCATTGTCAAATCTAAACGGCCGCATGTTCTACAGAACCAAAAAAAAGATCACAGAGTAATCATAAATGTGCTAATTAACCATTAAAATGCAATCTGTTTAACATGTTTGCTAATATTTTACTTTATCTTATCAAACCAAAAATATAATTTACGCAAATGACTAAACTTTAAAACTTCCAGCATCAGTTTGTTCTTTTGTAAACATGGCAGTTTGGACTGTCGTTGTGTTATCTTTGCTAATGTAGAAGCCAATATGTCTGCAAAACACTTGTCGCTACTGTTTTCTACTAGAAAGACTTGCCGAGATACACATCACTGGTCTTGGGTCTCATTTAGGTGACCCCTCACCTGCTGGATTTTGTTCACACATCCCCATATGTAGAATTACGTAATAAATCAGATGAAGGTGGACACATCGCAAGTAGTATCAGCCTTTTAGGGAAAATGTAAAAGTTTCAATCTGATATAAATCCAATAACTTTGGTGTGCATGTAAACGAGCTCATCATGTTAGAGTAGTGGTTGGACAGATGCTACATGCATGTTGTATGTTGTAACAGATCTTTACTGTGAGACTTGAGAAGACCTGGACTTGCAAAAAGTGGATTCAGTTTAATGGTTAGCATGGTTTTAAAACATGGTTTATATGGAGTCAAATTGGTGTCAAAATCATGTTAGCAAAACTAGGCTCCAGCAAAGGACCAAATGTGTCCTGCACAAAATAAACAAACTTCAACAGAAAAGCACAATACAAATGCACAGGACAATATGGCTCCCAATATGGGATTGGGGGGCAGTAAACCACTTCGGGCAGCTGAAGCCTCAAATGCATCAAGGCAAATCAAATGATACATTGACTTTCCTCCTCCAAATTGTCAAAAACACTGGCTAACACTGGCTGGCATAAAATAAACAGAGTAGAAAAGGCAAGGGCGGGCATGAGGCACTGGTGTTTGGTTATGCTCTCACGAGTCTCCTTTTAAGCTACAGAGCATCGTTCTGTGCACACAAAAAGCATCATTTTACAAGGAGAAGGACAGATCTGCTCCAGTCCTCGAGTCTGGTTACGCTTGTGCATTTTTTGACTAAAATGTAACCCAATAGTTCATTGACCCAATGATCTAGTGGCAGATTTTGATTTCAGAAGGTTGACTCAGCACTCAGAGAATCAACCTTTGTCGTTCAAGAACCAGGACTGAAGTATAGGTCAAGAGGAAAAGTCGACTCAGTCTTTTGATTGGGTTAGAGATGGCATCTTGGTGCACCACAAGAAGAAGACGTGTTGGCCAAAATGGCATAATGGTGAAGAAAACGGTATGCAAGTCGGTGCACTGGCAAAAATGTGGATGTAGTCTTTGACGTGTATCACCAGGCTCAAATGCAGACCACACTCCCTGCAGGAGACTGTTTCACCCTAGTGCACTGATAAAAGGCCTCAGGAATGTTTCAACAACAAGATAAAAGAGGTCACTTTGGTGAAAAGGTCTCCACGTTTGCTTGAGATCTTATTTTAGATTAAGCAACAAAGGGACACAATTAAAAAAAACATCAGTCCTATTGATGGAGGCCTGAGCCTATTACTGTGAGAACATCATAGCTGTGCTACCAACATTGCAATGAATCAGAACTGCACTTTCCTCAGTAATTTTATAGCTAATACTTAGGTCTTTTATAAAAAGGTTGCAACAAAACAGTGTTATGTCTGTGCTTTTTATTGAAAGTCACCAGTGCGTTGTAGGTGTAGAAGATCTACAACTAAACATCAAAACAGGTTGATGCATTTACTAAAACATTGTATCCAGAGAAAAAAAACTGCTTTCAATGAGTTTAAATGTAAAAAAAGATCTGCAAAAAATCTGCATTTTATTGCTAAAAGCTCAACGTTTGCTCATTTGAGTGAAGTGTTTCTCACAACCAAGTAAAATCTGTTTTGAAAATCAATTTGTTAACTAAATAGATATCTAAATTGAATTCACTTGTGAATTTGGAAATCCCTACAAGTTTTTAGCAGTGACACCCAGCCCTTGTATGAGCTATGATGATGTGGACACACTTTCCAAGCTCTGTAAGGAACAGATTTCTTCAGAAAAGAATGAGTGGCTGTTAAAAAACAAACCCTTTCTAAATGAAACTACCATCATTTATCCCATTCTTGACGCAAGACAAATCACAACTACCGTTGTTCTTGAAATACTGTCATTCGTCTTTCAGGATGTCTGTAGAAGCATTTCATTTTTAAGTAGTCAGCTGATGATGAAGCAGTTCTAAATATTTAAACTACTGTACTTTACAGTAATTTATCATCCTGGACACGCCAATCCTATCTAGCTCAAGAAGCTAAGAAGGGGTGAGCCTGGTTAGTCCTTGAATGGGACTGAGACTGCCAGGTGTTTACAACCCTTTAACACCAGAGATGTCGCTGGCGATCCCTAAATAACAAGTGCTAAAAGAATTAAATTACTGCAACCACATGGTTGCATTTTCCAGTGTCTCCATGTGCCTGTCCCAAGTCCGGTTAAAAGAGATTTGGGTCAGGAACCTCAGCTGACCCAAAACTGGCTCAAAACCGCAATATTCTTCACTATTTTTGAGCCAGACGCCTGCTCAGACGAAAAAACCAATGATGTACGTGGATCTATTTTTTATCAGCAAGTGGATGTATCGGAATGGAGCGCAGCTGAGAGACTTTGGCTCACCCATCGTAGTTTTTACATCACAACTGAGAGCTTTTTGAATCTGCTCCTGATTCACAATGATTTGAATAAAAAGTACTCGGAAATACAGTTTTAAGCTTAATTTTCTATTCATGTCCTCCATCTTTAGAAAAATGCCAAAAGAACAAGTTAAAAACACCGAAAACACAACTTTCTTTGGAGTGGGTCTTTAAGGGAGTGGTCAAAACTGCTATTGACCTTGTACTTCAAACTAGTAACTATAGCAAAAATAATCTCATCTGTTCATTTAGCTTAGCTCTTAGAGCCACTCTGTTCTTCTTGAAAAATCTACATTTAGTTGATAGTAAGAAAAAAAAAATTCCAATTCATCTAATTACAAGCATCAGATTTCAGGGCCGGCTGCGTGCATCTGGTGTGTGCAGGCCTTGAGGACAGGACAGGTCAAGAATAGCAAGGCTGGAAAGTGAGTAGTCCAAGGCATGTTGTAACCCTGCAGTCATACCTGGTTCAATTTAAACAAATTCAGAGACCCAGCTTTGGGCTTAAACTTTGATTGAACACTAATCTATTAGTCTAATTGCAGCTTTTTGTGTCAGTCCCTAACATATCTCCTGCCTAATCGTGTGGCACAGCAGGCAAAAAGACAAGGACACTTGAACATAGACAATTCCGCACTGTTTATCTTTTACAGCCAGATCACAAAAGTGTTCCTTCTCTTTCATTAGATCTTGTGATAAAGTCCTAACTCAAAGCGGATCTGTCTTTCAGCTTTCAGCTAAAGACTCACATTTTTATCGAAAGTTTTCTCACGGGCCAAAATGTGACAAAGCACCTTTGGCACAGCCTGCTTTTAAGGAACTTCCTAATTACCACAGCACACGTTTCCATCGTGTTCTGAAGTGCAGAGCGGTGTGACTCACTTTTTTATGTCTATCAAACCGTTTGCATGATGACTGTAGATGGTTCGCGGTGAAAGAGACGCTCTAGCTGTACTCTCACCAATGGGCTGTGTGAATCCCATCTATAGGGATGTGTTGAACTGACAGACATTTCAACAGCCAGACTCACCGCTGCCACTCACCTCACTATGAGTGTCTTCCTAACTCATAGAAATGGACAAAAATGTCAAGACGTGGGTTTTTTTTCAATCTTTTTTTAATAAGGATTTCTGCAGGACAAGCTACAGGTAACAGATTTGACAAGATAGACAGGAAACAATGTGGTGAAAGCTTGCAGCTAGGATGAGCTATATTCCCTTTTCTAGTATCTTTGATAGTTTTTGACATTATCCAGATGGATGGTATTTCCATCCACCCATCTTCTGTTCCCACCTTTTTCTGTGCAGGGTCACAATGTTGCTGGAGCCTATCCCAGTTACTTCTGGGTACACCCTGAACATTTCATCAGCCCATCACAGAAAAACACACTCACACACATACTCAGACCTAAGGGACAGTATAGAGCCACCAATGAAGTATGTACGAAGCACCTATGAAGCATTTTTGGGATGCACAAGGAATCTGAAGAACCCACAAAAGCCCATGCATGAATGAGGATAACATGCAAGCTCCACGTAGAAATAACTTCCTGTGCAGCAGTACTAAAATCAGTCCTAAAAATCACACCACTGTGCAGTGTCTATACAATATTTATCTCTGAAAAGTCACCATCAAATCTTTTATTTGAGACACTTTTAATAAAAGTGAACTAAAAATGAAACAGCAGGTTCACTCAGTGTGGCCAAGCACTCAGATCTTATCAAGTAAAAAATGCACTAAAATCAGCTCGCCACCATGCAGAAATGTCATGTCGAATGCTAGTTGTGATACTTTTTTTTTATTAAAGAATGCACACACCACAATAGGAAAAATACAAAAACTGAAGAAAAATGAATAGCAAGAATTCTTAGCAAAAATAAAGACCTCTAAACTCTTTCTTTGATCACCTTTGAAACAGACCAAAAACAAAACAATGGGAATAGGTTCATACAATTTTTTCCCCCTATTTTTTGGTCATATGGGGTTGATTCACAAAGAGGTCAGAGTTGTTTGTTTTGTGGTTACTTGTTTGCGTTTTCCTCTGTGTCAGTGGAAATTTAGCCACACAGTTTGAGGAATTTTCCTGTGTTGTAGAGCAAATAAACTTATGCTGATGAAACACATCTGCAGTGTTTTTACCATTGACTGTATATGAGAACTGGACCGAGTAAGTACGATGTCACCCATAGAAACTGACTTATTTCTGGCTCCAACGAAATTAAGTAAATTCAGTTGCCATTTCATATGTGATATGGCAAAGTGTTGGAACCAGACAACATCAGTAAGCAGTGTTTGTTCAGAGCACATTTCTATAGCATCCATTCTAGCCATTCAGGAGTGAGCTTGTTGGAAATCCACACCCCTACCACTTGAAAGTGAGTTCTGAAGAGGTAAAAAAACATTCAAAACATTTGATTTGAGATCACATACTTTTATTGAGACATCTGACTGGCCAGTTTATAACTTAATTCAAAAAATATATGAAAAAATTGGATTAGCATGAACTTGTAGTGTTCAATCAAAGGTAACAGCAAAAATGGGTATTCTGACAAATATGACTGATAGTTGTTTATTTCTTGTCCATGGGATTTTGGACTCTTGGAGCTGACGGGTTCTTCCTCTTTGGAACGTGACAGGAGAGGGTCACTAAGTCCAGTTCTCGTATACAGTCAATGGTTTACACCAAGCGTCTTCCAGAAAACCACGTTCTGCTGAACCCAAAAATCAAGATAGTTCATGCTGCACATTGACGAAATGCTCATTATATTTAACTTATAAAACTTTATAAAACTTCCAATCCACATGCAGATCGTCAAAAAAGTAACAAACAGCTGATTCGCAAAGCAAAAGCTGAAAACAATTCATTATAAAAAGTAACCAGAATCTCTTAAGACAGACTTAATCAAGTAAGTGGTGTTAAGGCAAAAAAAAAAGCAAAGACTCCCTTCTTCTTCTAAAAAAATTGATAAAAATGCTTAGGATTCTTTCCTGCTTGAAAAATCAGAAAGGCAGCCCGAAGCAACAGGACAACAGGTCAACCACATCGGGGAAGGAAAGCCACAAAAAAAATTAAGGAAATCAAGTAAATACAGATGCAGGAAAGTAGATTAAAACAAGACAAACTTAAGCCCAAGATGGCCCAAAAGACAAAAGTGCAGGGCCAAATTCCAGAAAGTCTGCACACACCCCAACCAACCAAACTCCTTCTCACACAGTGTCTCAGCTGGTGAGTCTCCTGCCTCCCTCCCGGTCAGCCTCCAGATCCCTGCCCCCAACGCCTGACCTCGTCACCAGCATCCCTCACTAACCCCTGTCCCCTTTTTCTCCAATCAGCAAACATAATGCATCACTGTCACCCTCCTCCTTCTCGTCAATGCACTAATCTCGCCATCCGCTTAGCGAAAACCCCTCATGGGATTTCCGCGTTCTCTTCAATTCCTTGCGAGGAGGTCGTGGGCGTGTGCACCAACTGCACGTGTGCAGCCACAGAGTTGACTGTAAATCTGTCGCGAGCGAACTGCCATGGGCTCTCGCCGCCACACGTCTCCACTGGGGAGACAGACAGAAGGTCGTAAACCAAAAAAGTGAAGCAGCAAACCAGAAAGCCTTAAAAAAAAAGACCAAAACAAATGATTGTGTGCTCATCGTTAAGTCTCAAAATGATCCTGTCCTTGTTCACCACCATTTATAAAAAGCTTGAAATGTTTTCAACAAACTAAATAACTAACTTTACACTTCAGTATTTGGAAATCCAGCATCATTTATCTTGAGGCTCACTATACAATATCTTCTCGTTTAAAGGTCTTAAGCTACGTTCACACCGCCCTCGGCAACGCGCAATCAAGCAGCCACTTCCAATCAAAACGCTTATACGAGTATTTCAGGTTTCCGCATCCAAAATTCTTGCGTTCACGTGTAGTTGTGCACATTTTTAAGATCATTTTAAGGCTCTACAAGCAAAACATGTCACCGTTAAATGCATGTTAAAAGTTAAACCGGGTCAAACTTTGACCAATCAGGGACTCGGATTTGGTAGTAACGTATGAATGGCGTCCCTTTTAATTCACTGAAGTGCCAACCATTTGAAAATTGATCATGGAAGAGAAATTAATTATTGTGGTTGGTGCCCAGCCAGAATTATTTGACACAAAGTCTTTCATTTATTGGAATAGACCCAAAAGAAAAAGCCTGGAGCAAGATTCACAAGATTTGTACAACTTAAACACACCAAGCGTCTTCCAACTGTAGATGGCAGACATGTGCTTCTAAACATTACCAAACAAAAAAGAAGAAGAAGCCCCTCCCTGCTTGTCCAGTGTGAACACCGTGGGGTAGATGAGCGTTCAAGAGCCCGTGTTTTGGCGAGCTCTTGAGCATCTGTAGCTTTACTGTTTCCATCGTTTTGAACAAATGTACGTTCAATGAAAATTGTGTTTTTTGGTGCTTTTAACATGTTCTTGTAGCATTGTTTTCTTATTATGGAGGACATATACAACATATTTTGAGATTAAAACTTCATTTTTTAATAATTTCTTTAATTCAAATCATAGATCCATTAGCACCGTAATTTTCCTCATCTGAGCTGACATGTGGCTCGAAATTGTACAGCTGGATAGCTCCAATATATTAGCTTTGGCTTGTCAGGTGCTATAAGCTAGCAGGAGAGAATGTAAACAAAAGGTTTATGGAAAATTAGCGGAAGCAAACTCCCACGCCTACAGTCCCGTCTACAACTGGAAATTTCTAATGAGCTCCTGCTGCTCTTCTGAAAATATGTCTTAAAAAACGACCCAGGCTTTTTTATTTTGGTTAAAAACTGCATAATTATTTTTAAAAGACCATTGGAAATGATTTTACAATAGACAAAAATACAGTTGGAATGGGACTTAAGGCACAACATGCAATCTTGATGTCATCCTGCTGTTTGTCTTTTTCTATAAAAGTTCCTCATTTTTTTGTTCTGACTCACAAACCTTTCAAGGGAGAACTGGACGCCACTATAATTTAAAAGGTAATGAGAAGAGCATTTCGGGCTTCTGCACAAAGGAGCAGTGTTGGAATACACCAACCATTTTTCCCGCATGCTCCAATCCACTTGTGACTCACTGCAGATTTATGGATGCACATATGAACTGCAGAGGGACTTCAGACATGGCCCGCTCCGCTGGCTGCTTTCTCATCCTCAGGACAAAATAAAGAGGCTGATGACAAAAAATAATTATTGTTTGAAGGGATATCCAAATTTAGACGAGGACTTTGGTGTAATTAACTGGAGGCTGGGCGTCCCCTCACCTGCACTTTTCAATGGCACACACATCAGCAGCACATCCATTCACCGTCTGTTTGCACACACTGAAGAGAAGGCTGCTATTATACATTGAGAGCTGGTGCTGTGGTACAGCTCTGGTGTCAGGCTCAAGGACACAGTGCTTTTTGCATGTGCACACACAAGGCACAGACACACAACGCGAGCCGGCTGTTTTCAGCTCTGTGGAGCTGCAGGCTCTAGTAGGCAGTGCCAGTCCCTTTAAACGGCAAGCAGGCTAATAAAAAAAATGCACCAAAAGCATGAAGGAGTTACCAAAAAAAAAATGGATGAATAAAAAGAGAATCAAGACAGAATCAGTCTTTTGTAGTTTGGATCTGTGTTCAACTGTCCTGTGTCTTCTGCAGTCTGAAACCTGTACGCTTACTTGTTGCTTCCTGCCTCACATGAAGTCTTTGTTAGTCTGAGGTGCAGTGGTTTGCCAAAATGTCTCTTTTCAGCAAGACTGGTAAACAAAAATTGAGGACTTTTAAACGTAATTTCAGGATCTATTTCTACAAAGATACAGTTAATTATTATTAAAGTTATCACTCTTTAACAGATGGGTAAAATTGCTAAATCAAATGGATCTTTATAAAGTCAAAGTAAAGTATTTTCAAGACATCCATCAATCGATAAAAGCCATTTCTGCAAATGTTTTAAAGCTAAAACTGATTTTGTTGTCTTGGTTAACCAGTTTCACTTTTGTTTACATTAAAACATTTTTTTAAAGTACATTTAAAAAACTCATTTCAAGTATTTTTAAACCAGAATCAACAAAACATGTAAAAAAAATACATAAAATTTAAATAAACAAACATTTTTTTAATTTTAGTAAAGCTGATCTCAAAAAAACATGTTTGAAAGGGGGATGAGCAGAAGCCACTTATTTAAGCCTCTCTCTTTATCTACTTTTCACATATTAGTCAATATTATTCCACATAAATTATATTTCCTTTTTTTGTCCACACTAATTCCACAATAACAACAACTGAATAAATATATAAAGTAAATTAAAATTAAAACAAATCAAGTAAGTATTTTGGAAGTTATGCTATAATTAGGTGTTACCAAAATTAATGTTTTTATTCCTAAATAATGTCTAAATTGTCTTAAATCCAGCTTTCACTCTTGCAATTTCTGTTAAATTACTTGGCTGAAAAACTTACTGTCAACTGAGATATTTTTAAGGTAAACACAGAGGGGGGTTATAGATTTTTCTAGAAACCCAGGAGGCATAAAAACATAATAGGGGGGGCATACAACCAGAATTTACAATAATCTACCATCCCAAAAAAATAAACTAACTAAAATTATAGGTTAAACAACAATTCATAGAAGCACATGAAATTTAAACATAAAAAGACTAAAAGCATCCCTAATAAAAGAAATGTGGATATAGAAAATACTGTTGATATTATGTAAATGTGCAATACAATAAAAAACACACCAAAATATAAGAATATGGGTGAATCCTAGTGGTTTAAAGTTGATCCCAGTTAATAGTCAGTAATGTAGTTTAGATCACTGCAAGTTTGAAGTGGGTCACGATTTTATAGAGTACCATTGATTGGCCTTAAGCTCCACGTGAGCTTTGACCGGCTCAGCTGTCAGGGCCACGGTGCTGCCCCCTGCAGGCGAGGTGGCCACATCATTGAAGGGAGCAGAACCGGGGGGGAAGACAGGAGACAGAGGGTTCCTCGCGGGGGGGAAGAGCAAGCTGAATCAATGCGTCCACCCCCCCGCTTTATAACATCGAGGCTTTGAACGCACACTAGCCCCCTCCAACATAAGACACCGGTGCGCTTCAGCCCGTTCAAAAAAAAAAAATAAATAAATAAATGACAACAGCGCGCGTGAATCTGACAGGATCAAACATGATGCACAAGGACGCACGCGGGTTCTGCTGGACCCGCGCGACCATCAAACGTCCCGCTCCGAATGCCTTCGCGATGCGGCAGCCTCTACTATCACCATGTGTTAGGTTCACGTCTCAACTCCACAGTGGGTCCTATCGCAAAACTTCCCCGTGTTCTAAACCAGGAACGCTTCTTCCCTCCGCCGCGAACAGCGCCGAACGGGACCGACTCCGCCACAGCCGCGTGCATCCCGCCCCCTCGGCGGAGAACACAAACGTGACACTTGCACCTGGACGTGCACTTCAGTGCCACGGACGGGCTGATTCCTCACTGTCATGCACTGACTGTGCCCTACGCACCGATGCATCTGCTGCGCGTACACCTCTGCGAAGAGCCCGAACTCCCGTTTCTGTCTGCAAAGGCGAACCGAACCGGGCTCAAAGTAGCGACGTTGTCGCGAGCACGCGACGCTGTCTTACCTGGCTCACGCGTCTCTCTCCCGGATCGATAATTTCTTCTTTACACGATTAACTCTCCGCCATCTTCGTCACTGTTTGTTTAAATGGGAAACGCTGCCGAAGCCCGAAGAAGCCTGGTCTCTAAGTTGAAGCGGCGCGTGGGCTTCTGGGTAAGCGAGTTTCCTTATTGCGTGGACCCCCTAGAAACAGACTGAGTTCACCGCGGAAAACGACTACAGGCAGACTCCACCACCGCAGGGAGGAGAAGGGCAGGCGGGGGAGCAGGCACCGTCAGTGTCGCTGCCTGCAGACGGATGTCAGCGACGAGAGAGATGTTGGCAGCGTGTGAATGATTATTTAAGCGCTGAGCGACACGACAGTCAGACTCCAATGGCCGCAAAGCCAGAAGGAACGTTCAAGGATCAAGACTTCCCACATTAGGCGAGAGGAGGGCACTAAGAGACAAAATCATTAAACAGTTCAGCCTCTTTTCACTAATTAAATAGCAACTAATAATCTGATATTTGAGGTTGACGTAAAGACACACACGTGTAAACATATTTGTACATATGTACAGTGTGTATATGTATACACTATATTACAGTAATTGCTCACCTGCCTTGACTAACATGAACTGAAGTGCCGCCCCATTCCTAACCCACAGAGTTCAATATGAGGTCGGCCCACCTTTTGCAGCTATTACAGCTTCAACTTTTCTGGGAAGGCTGTCCGCAAGGTTGAGGAGTGTGTTTATGGGAATTTTTGACCATTCTTCCAAAAGAGCATTGGTGAGGTCACACCCTGATGTTGGTGGATAAGGCCTGGATCTCAGTCTCCACTCTAATTAATCCCAAAGGTGTTCTATCGGGTTCAGGTCAGAACTCTGTGCAGGTCAGTCAAGTTCATCCACACCGGACACTGTCATCCATGTCATTATGGATCTTGCTTTGTTCTCTGGTGCACAGTCATGTTGGAAGAGGAAGGACTCGCTCCAAACTGTTCCCACATGGTTGGGAGCATGGAAACGTCCAAAATGTTTTGGTATCCTGAAGCATTCAAAGTCCCTTTCACTGGAACTATGGGGCCAAGTCCTGAAAAACAACCCCACACCATAATTCTTCCTCCACCAAATTTCACACTCTGCACAATGCAATCGAAATGTACCATGCTCCTGCCAACCTCCAAACCCAGACTCGTCTATCAGATTACCATTTAGAAAAGTGTGATTCATCACTCCAGAGAACGCGTCTCCACTGCTCTAGAGTCCAGTGGCGGTGTGCTTTACACCACTGCATCCAACGCTTTGTATTGCACTTGGTGATGTGTGGTTTGGATGCAGCTGCTCGGCCATGGAAACCCATTCCATGAAGCTCTCTGCGTACTGTACTTGGGCTAATCTGAAGGTCACATGAAGTTTGGAGCTCTGTGGCAAATGACTGTGCAGAATAGTGATGTAGTGTTCTGTGTCGAGGCTTCAAGAAGTGTGTTGAGTAGTGGAGGGAAGTTTCTGCGAAGCTCGTATCAAGGCCTTCATCTGGGGGAAGAGCTGAACATGATGATGTCAGAAGCTTCACTGCCTGGCTGTGCCATGTGACTGATTCATGAAGTGATTGAGACTGTACCGCGAGTCTTTACAGCGGCATGAATCCCGCTCACTCACTCCATTCAGTGAGACTCAGGAGATTCATGGGAAACTGTTGTTTTTAATTAAAATAAACCAAATGTGTCTCATTACGCCAAGAAAAATATACAACAACCAAATTAGTTTATAGATGGGGTCACTGCCCCCGACCCACACAAACTCCACTTTTAAAGTACCGGTTCAGCACCAGCACCCATAAAATCTGAATTCATCCCTACTCTCACCTCCAAGAGATCCTTGAAACAAGAATGTGATTTTTTAACAGTCAGGTCAAAGGAGAAATACTCCCTTCTGCAATCAGCTGACATAGTCAGTGGTGGAATTGTAACATTTGGTTCTTCCTGATTTGAGTCAAACTCAGAATGGAAGGTGGAAATGAGGAGTGAAAAGTGAGGAATTGATCAAAACGGCTTGCAAAACAATCACATTTTTCTGATAGACACTTCCACCACCATTTAGCTCCACTAAAAACACCTCAAATCACATTCATCAACACTCTATGTCCACAAACCTTGACCAGGCACCGAAAACCAGTCATGACATTTTTGGCAAAAGCCCACCAAGTCTCCCAAATGGGCCATAATCTTTGTTTGTCAAAGTGGAAGAAGGAACAACCGAAGAGAAACTTGGCGTCATGTGAATGTAACCTTTTAATAAAGAAACAACTGCCTTCTTTTTCTAGCTTTTTGCAGCATTTTCACTGTTCTCAAGAATTGTAATGAATAAAACCACAAGGGCTTGGACCTTTTGCACCCTGAAGATTTTACTTCCCCCAACAGCAAAGTGACCCCCTGGACTCTACAGAAAGAATAACAGTGAACATATCGCATGTCATGTGAGAAATAAGCAAATAAAATGCCCTCAGAGAACATTCAAACTGTAAAAATTAGTTTTTCTTGGACCTCATTTGTCTTCCAATGCCCAAAAAGTAATGTGCTTTCTCAATATCAGATTTTTATTTAAAAAATGTGGAAGCTTTAGCTTTGCAAACAGAAAGCTACAGTACGTAGGTGTCCAAAGTCAAAGTTGTTGGGATCATTGACTATATATAGAGAACTGGAATGAGCAAGTGCTATGTCACCCATAGAAAATGCATTACTTCTGGCTTTGGCAAAATTAAGCCAATTCAGTCGCTATTTTTCCACGATACGGACTTTGCCATATTGTAGCCAGACGTTAGTAAGCAGTGATTAGTTTGACTCAGTCCGAGTGCACGTTTGTGTGGCAATTATTGTTGTCAATCAGGAGTGAGCTTGTTCCACACACCTTCCATTGAAAGCGTTCAAGGTGGGGTCCAGCTATGTCCATAGCGTGACATAGAGGCAGAGGCATTTGGATCCACACGCTACTGGTTTATTACCGAGATAAGACAGACAAGGAGTCAAGACATGCAAGAGTCAGGATAAACAGAGCCACAGCAGTAGACCCACTCAGACTGTACATGACAACAAGACTTTGCACTGAGCTTTGCTTGGTGCCAGACTAAATACTGTTTGAAATGATTGCAAGATGAGGAACAGCTGGTGGGACCTGGGAGCAGAGGGCAAAGACTGATGGGAGATGCAGTGAAGAAGCTGCTCAGGAGAATGTCAATACTCAGGGGACGCCTCCTTCTATTTGTCGGAGGAGGAGATGGAAGTTCAAGCCCTCACACATAGGCTATTTGTTGTACTTTGATCAGAAAAACAGACAAAAAACTAATTGTAATGTTATTCACACATAAAACAGGTCACATATCTGTCTCCATGTGAGGAGCAAATTTCTAAACTTATACAGAAATGTTTTAAAAAAACGTTATTTTATTTTGCTAAATTTGACCTTTTTATTGGGCATGAAAAATAAATCTTGCACTTTTCTGCAAAAGTTTTCATTAGTTTATATTTAGACACAAGTTTTAGCCCAGCTTTATTTTAAAAGACACTTTTATTTTTGACCTCACACTTGAGAGTAACATGTAATTTGTGTCATTGAACAGGAAACATTTTCAAAAATTTTATGTAACAACATGAGGAATAGATGTGGAAGTTTCTTAATAAAAGAAAACCTGTGATAGAATTGTATTATTCTTTTGTTTGTTGCTTTTACTGTGAAATTTAAAATAGCATCACTCAACTTGAGGCAAAAATAAAGAGTAAAAAGTATTTGACATATGCAAATATTTTTTCTTTTTTTTTTCTTTGTTCAGTGTGGCTGTTATTGCAATAGACTATTGCAGTTGCAAAAGCTGAAATGTCACCCCAAAGCCTGCAGTCTTTTCCCTGGAATGAGCCTTTGTTGAATTTGAGCTTTGTCTCACCGAAGGGCTTGAAAAACCTTCTGGCCATCTATCTCTTATAGATGAGTCCCATATGTGAGCTCCATATGCAAGCTGGAAGGGTCAATGTTCAACCGTGACGTCAGAGCTCTGTGGCCTATGAACCGGGACACGTCAGAGCCGCGCTCCAACTGCTGCCATCACATACAAGGCACAAACGGATAGCACCAAAACCCATCACCATGGAGATTACAGGCAGAAAAGAGTCCTGAAAGATACACATGCAGGCGCGCAGACATGCAAACTGAGTAAGGACCCTGTTGTGTCGATAACAGTCGGAATGAAAGATGAAGAAGAGGGAAGTGAGACGAGATGATGAGATTGTGGAGTTTAGTTGGAGGCAGTTGGAGAAGGCGTGAGGACATGATCACAGATTATGAGAGACGGTGCCTATTACCAGAAGAGAAGGATAAAAGGGGGGAAAACCTAAAGGTGTTAAAGACACACAAAGTGGAAAAAAAGAGGAGAGAGAAGGAAAGTGTGAAATTGTAGGTGCGATGAAGGAGGAGAAGAAGTGTTGATGTTCAATAGAGTGAGTGGAAAAAAGCCAGACAAAACTGCACCAATTTGACGTGAACATTGAGAAAAGAAAGACTCAAGCGGGGAAGTTAGTCAGACGGCATGAAAACCAGTTTGATGAGAATTTTAAAGTTTCTGGGTGTGGAATTACGCATCTTTCAAGATAAGCGCAAACCTAAATATTACGCAAAGATGCAAACGTTTTAAATCTCAGTTCCAGGAGTCTATAGATTTTGTAACAAATGGTTTAAAAAAAATTAGTAACAATTGTAGTTCAAGAAGATGTATCGACGCAATAACTGTCAGTGAGAAATCTCAGCCCTTTAACCCTTTAAGACCTGACATCCACATGCATGGACATCATATTTTGGGTTATACTACCACAATAGTTTACTATACTTAACTGGGGCCCTGTTCAGATCACAAGAGGTTAAACACTCACAAATAGAGGGCCAAACCATAAAAAAAATGCTACATGAACATGTTAAACACTATTTTCATCAGAGTGGGTCTATAAATGAATAGCAAACAACATTCAAGGGCTTCATAAAAACATGAAATTGTGACTTGTCAACTCTTATAGCTGCCCAAACTAAAAGAAAAGCCTGTTTTGATGTTGTGATTAAATGTTGTGTTGTTGTCACAAAAACAAAAGCAGAAGGCTGGTCCCAAATGCAGCAGGTTTACTGGATAAACAGGAGCAAAAGCTCAGACTAGAAGTGCACAAAACGAAATCAGGGTCAGAATCCAAGCACGAGTCAGGGCAGGGGTCAAAGAGGCAGCGTCAGAGACGGAACAGGGTCAGGTACCCAGAAGTTCAGATCCAATAATAATGGTTGGTATGTAAGCAGAAAGGCACAAACAATACTTTACTTATTTAGTGTAGCCCTGAGCTGTGCTTAAGTATATTGTGGCTGATCAGCTGGTGAGTGACAGCTGAGTTACATCTGGGGAGTGTGCGCTGGGGTTTATGGGAAATTGAGTGCCTTTTGAGTGCCCTTTAAAATAAATTATTATTGTTATATCTTGAGGACATAAGAACAACTTTTCAGTTTACTTGTTCAGAAAACACAATGTTTATGTCTTCTGTAGGTACAGACTCAAAGAACATGCTCATGATCAACTACACTCTGGTGATCACAAAAAGGACATCTATTTTTTATGACAGCTGTTTTGTGAGATAGACTGGTCAGAATGCTGCTTTCAAGGATGAATGACGGCAAAGTCAGCATTTATTTAATCGTCAGAGTTAATTAGAAAACAAGGACCTGAAAAAGCCAAAGAGTTTATTATATTTGAAGATGAAAACTCTTTTTTTTCCACTCTAGCATTAATATGCTGTAAGAGTAGTCATTCTTGAGTATTATCTCTGTGAAATCTGATTTTTTTAAACTTGATCTCTTGATTTGTTATGGATGAGTTTTGCTGAGATTGAACACATACGACAAATAAATAAATAAACTAAAAACTCTGATGAGTTCTAAGGTCAAAGCATATTCCTGTGTGCAGGGCTCGATGGCCTTTTTTAAAGGCTACATAGGTAGTATTACATTTTAGCAAGGGAATCACATTTCTGCACAGCGCTACCTTAACAATCAACAGATCTCGAATGAAAGTTCACAAACTAACGCAAGTTTTTAAACACACTAATGAATTCAATATAACCAATAGAGTTTTAAGAAGACAAAATGTTGTAACATTTTTAACAGTAAAATCTTATTCAACATTTTAATTTTTGCCCAAAATTCGTTTGTCACATTCTCTACCTTATATGCACATCACTTTGAAGAATGGAATTGGTGGGAACATTGAAGGAGAGATCAATAACAGTGAAGGGGAGAGAAATGGGAAAAAAAAGCAAAAAAAAAAAAAAAAAAAAATGTTGGGATAATTTAAGACAATATTTTAAACTGTCAAAAAATATGCTTTTTCTCAAAGTTCTTTCTGCTTCAAGAACATTAACCTTTTGTATTTATTCTCTTCCCTTTTTATTTACGAAAAAAACGTCTGTTTAGTATTTTTATTTGCACATCACAAAATAGACATACCTGAAATTTAGGGGAAAAAAATCGGAACATTTAGAGAATCTGAATTCACTTTTCCCATGTAGGACAAACATGAACACAGAGGGACATGTGTTGTCATTTTGATGTTCCAGTCAGCTGCTCTGAAACACAGAAACTGTGGTAAGATAACAGGTATTCAGATTACAAATCCATAAAACAGCCACTTTCAAATATAAAAGGCTTGATCATGCATGCAATTTAATGCAACAAGCAAGAATGTCACGTTATAAAATAGCAGTCTTTATCAATTAGGGAAAAAATGGGCTGAATGAGTCCTCTACCTTGCTGGTTATCTTTTGCTGCATCTTTAAACAAGTTTTTCTGCTCAAAGGTTTTAAAAATTTAGAATCTGATGGAACGAAAAAAACTTCCATACGTATATCTGGAACCTATACTTGAAAAACTTGCCACTGGTTGCAAACTTTTTTTTTTCTCTACGAAGTGGAAAAAGAAATCAGAATTTCCAATTTTTTCAAAACATAATCAGACATGCTTTACACTTCCCTTTCGGTATACAGTTCTTAGATCACATAGAGGAAAATGACAGTTTTTTCTCAGTAGCTGTTATAAGATCTCTGTTTTTCTGCAATATTTACTGTCTCAGCTACCATAATGTAATTAATTACACAAAACAAAAGCAAAGGCCACTCACTAGACTGCCGCTCTGAGTGGCATCATAGATGGTTCTTTAAATTAAAAAAACTTGGGATTTTCTCTTTTTTAGCTTCTTTTTTGTTGTTTTTCTTTGCTAAAAAAATGAGGTTCTCTGCCTGTTCTGTTGTTAAACATCTACACTGTTTTTCTTCATATGTAAATATGTTGCAGAGTTTTCTTTGCTAAAAGGGAGAAACACTGGAGCCTTTCATTTTTTTTTTAGATTAAATATGACAAACCTCCTCATGGTCACCACTTTAATACTCCAAGCTCTTTTCACACTGTTTTAGAGCCTAAAAAAAAAGATTGAATTCAAAGTCGCCATTTACCCTTTAACACCTGATGATACAAATATGCATCAAACCATTTGGGCTCCAAAATTATCTTAATTTAGCATCTATGAGCAAAAACACTGTTTTTTATTTAATGGACTAAAAAATAAATGTTGGCATCAAAGGGGTTAAGAAAAGGAGCACTTGATACCTGAAAGAATTTCCTCTTTTCTGACCAGCAAAATCCTTATGGAAAACTTTCACACTTTGGGGAGGTTTTGGATTAAAAATGAAGCAGATGATTGAAAAGAAAAGAAAAGAAAATTGCTCTTCATCAGCCTATCCATTGATCTATGTTTGGTTTGGATGCATTTGGATGACTCGTTTGGAGTTGATTTTCCTCATCCTAAATTCAGGAAGCTGTCTTGCTCTCAAACTTTAAACTCTGCATGCCATTAAAATGATATTTTGTTCCTGACATTTTGAACATCTATTAAGAAAGCAGTATTTTACACTCTCCTACCATCTGTCAAAGGATCGTGCAAACATTTCACTCTTCTTGTGGTCTCATTTTATAGTACAGTGCAATATACTGTTTCTTTTAGTTTTAAGTCTCTTTGGATTTTTGACACCTCACTTGAATATATTAAATATGGAATATTTTGATCTCAAAAGCCTGATTTTATGAGTCAGGTTGGGCCGCCAAGGCACCTGTCTTTCATTGCCTCCAAAACCACATTACAACAGTTCCAGGAGGGGTGATCCCACGTCATTCCCTGTGGGCTGAGCCTGAACAGGGCTTGTGGGACCGAGTGCTCCCCTTTGAGCCCCAACCCCAGGCCTGGCTCCAAAGTGGGGTCCAATGATCTCAATCTAAATCTTCCTTTTATCTATTCATAAGGGGGTTTTTGTCTGGTTTACCACTAAGGGCATGTCTTCCATGGAAGTTAGCCCTAGACAGCTTGGCTTTTAGGATCTACTGGGAGCTAAGCTCTCAAACTCCCCTTCGTTGTTAAGGTGGCACTTCACAGAAGGGCTCCACATCCAGAATTATCAGATAAGGTGGTGTGGGCATCTGGTCTGAATTCTTCCTGGACATCTCCTTGGGGAGGTGTTCCGGACATGTCCCACTGGGCAGAGAGGCCCGGGGAAGACGCTGGAGAGACTACGTCTCTCGGCTGACTTTTGTACGTCCAAGGATTCCCCCCAGAGGAGCAGGAGGGAGAGGAAAGTCTGGGTATCTTTGCTCAGACTGCTGTCCCTGCAACTCAGTCCCAGATAGGAGGAAATGGTTGAATGGATGGAAACATTTTACATTTTTTTATTTTACAGACCTGACTTTTTTGGGTTTTTGTTTCCCCCAATCGAAAACATTTTGAAGTTGTATCTTATTTTCCCTATTGTTGTGATTAAGTCGATGGCTTTTCATTTTAATTTAAAAACGGAATCTGATGTTTTCCATTTTTTTGTAATTCTGCCTTTGATTTGTATTAAGCTCCATGTGTGAGAGAGATGCCACACAAATGAGGCTGCTTTATGTTGGTTAGGGGGTATTTAACTGAAAAAAAAATCATCTTTCACAGGGGGGTTTATTAAAGAGAGCGTAAATTATTGTAAAAAGATTAAGAACAACTGCAGTAATGAGTGTAAGCAAATGTCGCAATTCTGCTAGAATGAATCAACAAGAATGTGGAAAAGCAAAGGATAATTGTTTAATTCTTTCAAAGTGAGCACTTATGATTTAATGAAATTAAAATGTCATGCGAGCTAAACTGAAACAGCATTTCTATTGAAAGCAATTTCAAATCTTTGATTGCACGACATTTCACTGAAATCTGTTTACTGAACAGCTGAATGCCTTTGAGAATGTCTGCTAATGAAGCTAAATGAACATTTTTCTGTTGATTCCTGAAGCGAAGTGCTGGAATTCCTCGACTTTTTTATTGATGCTCAAAAGATGAGCATGAGCTTTCGCAGCCGCGCGGCTTCAGGTTAGCGTCCCGTGATGTCTAAGGCAACGTTAGTGTTGTTTTCAGTGTTTATCGCTTAGAAAAACACAATCTGTGTAGATGCTGGAGGCAAACAAAAATGGCAAGAGGGATAAAATAAATAAAATGGGAGTATAATGGAATGAATAAACAAAGACAATAGAGTCACTTCGAAAGAAGTCCATTCACATTCAAACTGGAAAATACACAAAGACAAAAAAGTGTTTCAGATCAACAGATTTAAGGGTTGAAGTCTGGACTGAACACGGCCAGCTAAAAAGCAGCAGGCATGTTATTAAGAAGACATTTTCTGTTCTGGAGACAGAAATCAAGTCTCAGGAAGGTGAGAGGAAAAGTGAAGCTGCTTAAAATTCCAAACAGGTAGGAAAGAGCCTTCAGGAGGGTAGAGGAATATCTTCTAGCACACACACGTTCATGTCGATCCTTCTGTTTCCCAACGACGCACAATGCATTCCTCAGCCCTTTAAGTGATGTTAGTCAAAGCAACTCCCTCAGACTTAGGTTGATTTCATGCTGAGATAGGCCCAGTTTGAATGGGTGGGGAATGCAGAAAAACATCTTTTGTCTGGTTTCCCACTCAGGAAAAACTGAAGCGGATTAACCATCTGAGAAAAACTAAATCATACAGTTCCATCAGCTGCAAGTTAGGGGGTTGTATTGCAAATTCTCAAAGTCCCAAGTTTATTATAATTTCTTATGCCCCTGTGAGAGGTCATTTGCAGGTTAAGCAACACCTACGTTCTCCAGAGACCACTTGCTGGGCCTGCACCAGGGTAGTTTCTTTAATGGACTAACTCTTCTGCTGATCCAGTGACATCAGTGTAACTTTAACCCTTTTACTACAGCTCATATTAAAGTCTCACTCAAATCATCGTTTGAGCTCTTTCAAAGTCATTCCCGTTTCTGCAGAGCGCCAATAGTTCATGATAAATTCACCTCTGAGTTGTAGGCGGGACCAATGGTAAAGCAGGGAACTTGTGGCCCACTCAGTTTCTTTTCCACAGCACAAACACATTCTATTTTAACAGCATTTTTTCATCCCAATTCACTTCTCAGAAGTTAAGTTTTAAAGTTTAATTTTCTTTATATTTGTCCTCTATCATGAGAAAAATGCCACAAGAAAATATTAAAAACACATGATTTGCATCAGAGTGGGTTTTTAACAAGCAGACCTGGTTCTTGACAAACATGATTTAACCTTTAGCCCTAAACTGAGCCGGAACTCACTAGTTTTACGTCATCTTCAGAGCTGGGTATGTTTCACAACAACAGAGTATGCTTTCTTATGGATCCAGCAGCAGACGATCTTTTTTTCTTGGTTCCAAAGACACGAGAGTTCACATCTCCAGTGAGGATGGAATGTGAGAGGAACCAATCATATTGTTTTGGATTCTCCTTAAACTTTGTTCATCCGGTGTTAGTGTTTTCTGGAGGCACTCTCTGTGACATTGATGGGCCGAGGAGGGACTTGTGGCAGGGTTAGGGTTACCTTTGTGTCACCTCCAACGCTATGAGTCACTGGGGAAAATTCTTGCGACAGAAATGAGCTTCTTTTGTCGGATGGCTGGGATTTAAGATTAGAAGTTCAGTCAATTAGGAGGAACCGTTGACTGTATATGAGAACTGGACAGAGTGAGTGTGACGTCATCCAGAGAAAATTACTTAACTCGCACAAACCAAATAAGATCAGTTTAGTCGCCATTCTTTCACGTTCCATGTTTGAATCAGAAATCGTCAGTGAACAGTGGTCCGAGTCAACGTTTCTATGGCAACCACTCTCGCCAATCAGGAGAGAGTTTGTTGGAAGTCTATGATTGGGAGACTCTGTCAAGCAAATTCTTTGAAGGTCCGACGTGAGAGCACATACTTTTATTAAAGTATCTGATTGGTTTGGGAATGACTTAAAAAACAATTAGGATTAGCAAGAACATGTTAAAAAAAAGATAGTAGAACAAGAATGGTTATTCTGACAAATATTGTGTTCAATAGCTGTTTGTTTCTCAATAAAAGTTTATGGGATTCTGGCTTTTTAGGAATAGTAGGTACTTCCACTTTGGAACGCAGGAGGTAGGAGTCACTCAGTCCAGTTTTCATCTACAGTCGTCAGTGGGAGGAACTAAGGATAAAGATAATCCAGGTGAGGGGGTCGGGACATTTGGTGAGAATGGCACCTGAACTAGTCCCAAGTGAGGCGTTGCGGGCATCTCCAACTAGAAGAAGCTCCTGTAGAAGACTCACGACCAGCTGGACAGATTTTTATTTCTCATACAGCCTGAAAGTACTTGAGTTCTTTTGATAGATGGTTGGAGAGCTTTTACTGTTACCGTCTGGAAAGATGAACCCAAAAAAGTGACAGAAAATCAACATGATGCAAAATTATTTAAAGCAATGTCTTTCTGTCATGCATTTCTCAGTGTATTCTGTATTTTATTAAATAAACTCCAAATTTTGATGAGTAATCCGATGTTTTTCTGAAAATACGGCAAAATAGACACTTTTGTTTATACCACTTTAGTTATTCAAGGTGACAACAAATTCACACTATGATACAAACTGTAAATTGACTACTTTACATTCGAAGTGTCTTATCTTTACTGTCATCCTATTAACGTCATAACACATCAGAGAAATGTGGGGTCATTCCCACTTTTTGGAGATACTACATGTTGAACTTTTTTCGTCATGTGTCGCATTTTGTTTAGGATTTAAAAATTTTAAAAAAAAGATGAATTAGAACTTGTTTAATTGTTTTATTTCTGATTACATACAGTTTTGTTTTTAGGGTCACAAGATAATCAAAGGTGAAATTTCAGACCACAAATTAATTAATAAATCTTATTTGGGTTCTTCTTATTTAAAAACGCTTTAAAACGAAAATAACTAAAGAGTTGGTGTAAAAAAATTAAGAAAAAAAAATCAATAACAGACATGATGGTGACACCACTACATGGCCAACAAATGACTTTTCTCTGCCTCCAGGTCTGCTTGTGAAACCCAGCCTCTTTTATAGACTCACTAATCAATGCGATTGGATTAAACAGATAAAGTGAAAAAATGGGGTCAGTTGTTGAACGGCTAGCTTCAAAGCCTCCACAGTGTTTGAGCTGGAGCTTTTTAAAAACAACTGAGTGTTGACTCATGGTGACCCTGCTTGTCTTGCCAGTTGTCCTGTTTACCAACTGTGACAGGGTATTGCACAACCACGAAGATGTTAAACAAGCAAAAAATGGCTGAAAGTGGAGAACAACACAAGATTCTGGACTGGAAAGTCTGTAGACAAATTCAGATGTTCCTGTGAAGAAAGTACGTTGACCTCAGACAAAACATCAATATTTGGTTATGCAAAGAGCCATGGAAAATCAAAGTGAGAAAACCACAACTATCTATTTAAAACACAATTTCTCTACTCTTAGACAACTATAACTCTTGTTTTTTGGCTATGGTGGTAGTTTTGACCGAGTACTGTGAGTGAAATGGGACTGTTTCAGAATCATTCAAAGGAAAAATAAATAAATTTCACTGGGACAATCCACTTTTCCCCCTCCTTCACAGGGAGCTGCAAACAAGCCCTAAAGCTAAAAATCAAATGCATCAACAAGAATTTAATTAATTACATCAGTATTGTGCAAACAAACACACAAAATAAAATTATTTATCTTAAGATACCTAATACTCAACATAAACATGAAGGATTAGCTAAATACTAAAAGGATAGTGCAGTTGGTATGAAGAATCAACACTAAAATACTAACTACATTGTGACAAGAATGGTGAATTACCCTGAAATAAATTAAAACAGAAAGGCTTCTCTAATAAGAGCACAGAAGTTCATGCAATAATCCATCCTACAGTTGAATTTGTATCTATTTTTATTTGATTTTCTTTTTCAATTGGCTGCAATGTTTTAAGCAACTTCAGAAGGAACAGAATATCAAACATCATACCAGTTTTTGCAATTATAAACTCATGGGATCATAAAGCTAAAAGGCTAACACTGCTTCAGATACTGGAAAGGTATGTATTTTTTGGGTGGTTATGTTAATGTTTAGTACACTCAGAGTTCTTGAGTCAAATAAAAATATTAATTGCATCACTTTGGGCTCTTAAATCATTTTCATTTGAATTCTTTGCCATTTTTTTAAGAAGTACAATAAACTACTCTATTTATTAAAGTGTGAATCAAAATCTTTTTTATTTTATTGTTTGGTTAACACAATTTTGTTTCTTTTTATACTATCCAGATTTTTCAACTTTACATTTCCAGCCTTTAGGTTTTGCGACCACCTACATCATAAACCATTTAAACAGAAGAACTGGAAGAAAAAAAACCCCCAACAACTTGAAGACCTGCTTTAATGAAAATTGTGTTCTTGTGGTGTTTTTTCTGATTATGTAGGACATATAAAAACAAAAGTACAAGCTTAAAATGTTTTTTATGAGTGTTTCTTTATTAAAAGGCATTGTGAATCAGGAGCAAAAAAGTCTGTAGGTGTGACGTAGAAGCTACAGTCGGCGGGCGTTACGTCTTTGTTTTCCTCGTCTGAGCTGTCATCTGACTTAAAACTGTATGGATACTGGATAGCTCCAATATTGCTCGCCATTTTTGTTGCAGCGGTAATGTTAGGTTGGAGGTGTGAGGGGCTGTTAGCTTGCGGAGAGTGTAAACAGATGGATGACAGGAAGTGGGGCTGGATTACTCCACACCAACAGTCCCGCCCACAACTTAAAGGTGAATGTACAATGAACTACTGCCGCCCTGCAGAAACTAGGTCCTAGAAAACGGAAGAGATTTTTTTATTTTTGCTGTAAACCGCATAATCATGATTTAAAAAAAATACACTCTGGAAATGCTTTCCAAATAGCTTTAAAGATGATCAGACTGGGACAGTCTTTTTAGAATTAATGTACAAATTCTAGTTATTACAAATGTATCTTACATGGTGACGAGAACTCTGTATTTTTCTCCTTATTGAATCTGTCGTCTTCTTATCTGCAGCATTCAAAGGTTTTCTCTGGTTTGCCTTCAGATGGACACACATCCACAGCATTTTTCTTCCATCTCAGTGTCTCTCCATATAAATTCTTTTTCCTCCTGTCCAGACGTTTCCACCTCTTTTCCTCCCTCTCTGTCACAGGTGTGCACCTGCTCCATCATTGTCTTTTCTTCCACCTGCTTTTTAATGCACCCAGGGGTCAAAGAACCACGAGCGTCTTGGGCTCCAAGTGGACACGACTGTGAAAGCAGCAGCTGCTTTTGCTTATCAGAAGAAACTCTAAAAACAGTAACCAAGTCAAATCGGTGATAGTAACACTCAACAGCTCCGGCGCTTCCAAGAGATCACACACATGCACACACACTCCTGTCCTGCTAATTGTTGGCTATTAGTCTCAGAGTCTGGGATTACTTGTCTTATTAAATCCAGAATTCAAAATGAGCTCCGTTAAACAAGAAAGTGCTCTAATTTTAATGAATCTAATTTATATGGAAATTACACATAATTCTGACGATTCAGCAAGAGATTTATCCTCACAGGAAGAAGGCCAGGAGGACTGCAGAACAAAACTGAAATTGTTTTTATTGTTTATTGTTGCTATTTCAAACATGCTCAGTGCAGCGCTTTTGTTTACTAGTTGAGATCAGGTTGGATTTTGAGGAACACCTCAAGAAGGTGGAGGGGGTCATGGACGCTTGCTCTGGGCTCACAGTCAGCAGGACCCCTGCGAGTGTGATGAAGAGCATGTGAATTATCTTCTATCCTTGTGCACCCCCTGCAGAGCTGCAGCCTGCCTCTGTGCCGCGCTCTGATCAATCAAGCTGTCTGATTGCCTGAAGAAAAGCCATTAGTCTGAAACAACACAAGACATTAGCTGTGAGCGGCTGTCTCCTGTCTGTGTCGGGCTGATTCTTCACCGTTTGTGGATGAAGGCCATATTGACTGGCTATTTGATTCCAAGATAACAGTAATACCATTTTCACATCATCAATCTATGTTGAAATATATGTGGATTCATTGCTCTCTTTTACCTTTTGAAGCATATTTTTTAATAAAGCCATGATATGACCACATCTTTCTCTGAGACAAGTTCAGCGTTGCCCCCTAGTGGACAAAGGATGGCAAATATTTTCTTTCTCCACTGCAAGGTTTCCCAGCACACTCCAGCAAAATCAAAAAGATTAAAAAAACTAAGATTAAGATATAAGATAAGGAAAGTTTTACATTTTTCATTTTGCTTAGGAGCTCCTCCTTAGTTACCTTTAACATTAAGTTAAAACAGGGTTGAATTAGGCAAACATACTTAAACTGTTGAAATATTGTCAATCCCCTTCATTTTATCAATAAGTAGGCAAAACCATAAACACTAAGCAGATAAATTATGTTCAATCACAAGTTTATCGACCACATCTGCAAACAAGACTTCATGTCTAAGCAGGCATCAGACATTAGCAGTGCAATTATCAGCAGCCATCATAATTTAAGGTGCACTTTTGCACCGCAATCTTTCAGCATGTCCTTTTTTTCCTCCTGCTACCATGGAGACAAATGCACTACTCGACGTGTGCCCTCAAAAAACAACAACCACAAAATAAAACGATCAAGTGATAACTGGTTAACAAACAAAAGCTTTACTCAAAACATCCAATTAAAAGAAAAAAAAAAAAGTCACAATAATCATAAGTGGACAATTGTGTTCATAAATATGAGAACTTAACAAGTTTAAAAAAATGAAAATTTGAATATTTGTAGAGATGTTAAACAACTGAATAATAAGGAATTTTTTTTATAAATAACTTTATTTTCTGGGCAAATCTAGCTTTTATTTTGTTTTTTTAGTTTAAATTGGAGAACTGGCGCCATCTAGAGGCGGATTGTATATCAAATCTATTACATGTGACAAAATTGCATTTATTTGGAACCATCCTAGTGAATGTGTAGAATAAAGGGGATGTATGGGAGGAGCTTAACTGATTTTAACAGAAAAAGGAAAGGGATGGGATATGAAAGTCTGCAGATGTAAAGAAAATTGACTTCAAATAAAAAAGCTGCACTGTACATCTGCAGCTTGGTGTTAACTGTGCACTGTTGAACAACCGAGTCCACTTTGCTCCGATAAGGCCATGAAGTTACAGAAAAGAGAAGACAGTCATACCACAATGTTTACACACATCCACAGTTCAGCAAGCTTCATTCTCATTAAAAACAGAAACAGGAGTGTAAAACAAATATTCACACATGTATACGGAACAACAGTCAATTTCAACAGCTTTTCCTTTATAAAAATAGTTTAAAAATCTGACACGTATTTTAGTACAGTGTAGGGTTAACTTGGATATATTTTCTTTATATTTACTTTCAGAGACAACCTCATAAGAGGCTGGTACAGCAGTCCTCTGGTCCTTTCCTCCCGTGACATTGCCGATAGCAAACGTGAGCCTTTGCGGACTGACAGAAGTCCTAAAGAGCGCTGGATCATTTCCTTCCCGCTGGGGAACTGACACAGGTTCAGCGGAAGAGCTAGACCTCGTCTTAGAGAGGAGCAGTTTGCCACAAGTGTGGCAATGTCACGATCACTGAAAAGGTGATGGGATGGAGCGCACAGGCAGGGGGACAGAATCATTTCATGAAACCTATCCACAGTTCAGAGCAGGAGCCAAAGACCTTAAAGGGAAAAAAGGCAGGCAGGACAAGATGGACAGATTGTCACTTTTCCATATACGAGCAGATGAGGAGAAAAAAAACGAGAGGTTACACATGTCAAAAAAGTGCACCAAAAAAAGTCCCTGAAACCCCCTGTCATCAACTGCTCCAGAAACCCCCAAGAACCGGAGAAAAGCGAAACCGAGCACAACACAAGCAGGACACGTGACCAACATCATAAGGACACTTGAAGAAAGATTGTATTGTTTTGGATCAACCAAATGCAGTTGCTATGTACCGCTGTTTGCTGGTTATAGCTTTTCCAAGCATATAAAGAAATAACCTTTTGTGGCAGGACAAAAATAAATAACTGAACCCTCTTGCAGCAGTTGTAAAAAAGGCCACTGAATGCTTAAGTGTTTGTGATATGCGACATCCTACATTTGAAGTAGCATAAAAATCTTCAGCCTTTTAAACCATCATGCACAAAAAAAAAAAATCACTTAAATGCAAGCTTAGAGGCAGTTTCTCACAAACATTTTCAATCATGCCTATCGCAACAACGGGATGCAAGCAGCACAGTGTCGCAGCGCAGCCTCCTGCGTGCGCCTCCTCGCCCCGGCAGGCGGGCCGCTCTGTCAGCGAGGAGACGGAGAGCTGCGGAAAGTATCCGCTCAGCTTAAAACCTGTCATTTTAACAAGTCTGACAAAAAAGAAACAGAAAGCAAAAGAAAAAAAAGTGGCAGTAAAATCTCACATGTCACTATTTTTGAGTCCACAGTTGAGCTTTAAAGGTTGAAGTTCTGCAGTTTGGCTTTTATGCTTTCTACTCACTAGAGTGGCGTCGCTTCAAATCAAACACTTTCCTTTGACCTGTGAAAAAAGGAACTTTCATATTTTCTCTCCATGTTTGAAACTCTTTGTCACTCACAATGCTTTGTCTCTTTGGCTCAGACACCTGAGACTAAGTTCAGGGTTTTTTTTGTATGTTTGTTTTTTTTAATAGGAAGTTGCCCCATTAGGGACAGTCACTCCGGTTGGTGTTAAAACTACATGTGGGCCACGAGCAGCCTTGATCTCTACACCATATATTACATTTGAACATTAGCTGAGGGCCAATAAAACTCGTTTTTTGCTTGAAATTCTCGTAATACCATAAGGTCCAAACTCTGAACAACTCCACCACAATACTTTCTCAAAGTTGCCCTGTCGTCTCATCTCTTCAAAGTCCAGCAAAGTTCAGGTTTCGGAACTTCTTTTCCACAAAGAGACACCTCAAAAGAGACACGAATCCATCCTGTTAAAGCATCAAAACCAGCGTTCCACCTGTGACCGATGAACGACTGACACAGCAAACCGCATCACCCAACCTTCTCAGAGGAGGAGCTTCAGCTCCAGCCGGACGCGTTCAAATGTTTTTTTTGTTTTGTTTTGGAGAGCAGGAGACAGAAAGAAGGTGTTAAAAGTGAAGAAACTGCGCCACTCTATCTTCATGAAGCTTTCGTTTTTCTTGCACGAGGTGACGTTTTATCCTCAGGTTTAACCACTCCGTTGGCGGCGCCTACTGAAAACAATCAAAAATCATAAGCATTAGGAGTCACTTATGTGTCCTGGGCATCAAAGCTGGAAGAGGATGAAGCCTCTCCTCACCCCTCGTAGGTTCCCTTTTATGAGGCTTGCTCTTTGGGCTGAACGTCTTTTTCTTCGAGGCCTGGCTCTGGCTGTGCTCTCTCCACTTCTTCAACTGGAAATTAATGAACTTCCACATCATCCAGGCTTGAGTTAGGCAGATCGCTGCCAGACACGTCATCCTAAGGGGATGGAAAAGTTGACAACATTTATTTGATTTTTTTTGCTGAATTGAAACAACACAGAGCCCTTTTTCTGCACCTACCTAACGGTGAGTACGTTGAAGTTGCCGTCCGCTAGGGAAAAGCCGTGGTTTTCCGTGCGGGGAAGACCGAAGCCAAACGTCAGCACCGAGAGCGTGAGGGTGAGGAGGCGGGCGATGACAAAAAGAAGAGCCCACAGGGTGAAACTAGAAAGCAAAGCAAACAGGTTCAGAGAGAAGACTGCGAGTGAGAAAGCGCAGCAGAACACACCAATACCCTTTTTGCTTGTTCTCGTCGCTGAAGTAGAAGAGGCGTGAAGCATGGAACAAGAGCTCCACAAGGTAGTGAGGAACCAGCAGCACCAGGCCCAGTCGGTGGAGGCTGAGAAGACACAGTATCAACTACATAACACACCTGAAGACCACATCATCCATCTGAAAAACGATGCTGTTAGAAAGACATGCTACTTTCGTGCTCCTTTTCCAAGTAAATGTCTACAAAAGAGAAATAAAATAAAAACCAGTGGAACTCACTTTAAGACATAGGCACCGGTGATGTGAACGATGTAAAGGCAGATGTAATACAGCTGGCGAGGGATGTCTTCCTGTTGGAACAACCGTTTTTTTTTTTACATGCGTATTACTCATTTGTATCACTAACTCATGTACAATAAAATTTGTCACAATGGGTTATTAAAGAAATCAATTTTGACGTTGGCATAGTATGTTCTTTAGTCCAGGACAAGGCCCGGAGCCAGGTGGCCACAAATTAAGCCATCCCGAACATTCTGATTTTTTATTTGTAAAAAAAAACATTGAATTCTTTTATAATTTTCTTTCCACTTCACAATATAGAATATGAATGTTTGTGGTCATAATGTGAGAAAACGTGGAGAAGTTCAAGGGGTATGAATACTTTTGCAAGCCACCGTCCACTTGTAGAAAAATTGATTTTCTCTTTCCTCATCTGAGCTGGGAAGCCTGCGCAAAACTGTGGTGCTAAAAACCTCATAATCATAAATAAAATACCACTGGGAACACTTTAAAATAGACTAAAAGATGATCAGAGTAGGTCTTTACATTAAAGAGTGCATGGAATACTGAAGCACGATTAAACTACTAAAACTACATCAGCATCAGTGAGGCAAGTGCAGTCAAGTGAAGCAGCCACAAGCATATTAGCTCCAGTCACTCATTGGGTGTAGATGACCTTGGAGTTGATAAACTCAAGCAAGTGCGCTTCAAAAATTATCCAGAGCTATATTTCTCAGGAAAGAAACATGGTTTCTCTAGTTTGACAACAATCGAATGTTCTCCCGACACCAGCAAATGTGAAAACCTACTCTGAAAGGTATCCTTTTCACATTAAAAAAAGAAAAATTCCAAACAAATGCAACCTTACCTTTCGCACTTTCTGAAAATAGAGCTCGGGAAGAGCGTGGAGCCAATAGGCAATTTGGCAAATGTAGAAGAACTTAACCTGAAAACTGCAGAGTAAGAGACTTCTGTCAGCCATGCATCAACTTAGGTTGAATAATAAAAATTTCTTATGCAAGATTATGATTTACAGGCTGTTTTTCTGCATTCATTTCAGACATTACAATCATTTAAACTGAACAGAAAAAAATTAAAAAGTGCATCACATTTAACTTTTCATGAATATACTTGCATAAAAGTCAAAACCTTTGATCATTTTTGTGCAGTGAAAAACATTTGTATTTGTGTGAGCTTTTGATTAACAGAGATGTTAGTGTTGTACTTACACCATGCGAGTGTGTGGGTAGCCCTCCCATAAGAAAGTGGGATTTGTTGCAAAGTCCTCCTGCCATTGATAAAGAAAATGGAGAGGGTGAGAAAGACAGCCTTCTGCAGCAGGAGAGTGCATGTTTTGTTTTTGGGAACAATTGAGCCTCATACCGCTGTCAGGATGCTGCAGCCCCAAACAAAGGAGAACAGGTAGAACGCTGCCAGCTGTCCAGACTCATTAAACTTGCTGTGTTTGGTTTTAGATAGATGCAACCTCCTGTTTATTTTCTGAAATAAAATGTAAACAAGCATATGCGAACATAATAAGATACAGCAAGAAATATGTTTCGTTTTTTTGGTACACCTTCTCTCATTTTTATCTTAATTATCTTGCACTTTTTGCTTATAACAGGTCCTTCAAAGATCAGGTAAAAGAAATGCTCTGAGGGTTTTCAAGACATCTGAGTTCATGTGCAAAAGAAGACACAACTGTGGATTTTTGACAGGGCATTTTTTAAAGAAGTTAAAAAGTTTTTTCTATTAGAGACACTTCTTATAAAAAAATATAACAAAACAGATTATTTTCCACATTTTTTTGCTCAGCCACGTCTGCTTTTTAAATGTATTATTACAACACCGTCTGAATTTAGCATTTGAAAAATGACCCATTATTTAACAGGCTGTGTCTTCATGGCCCAAATTACGAGTATCTTATTTCCTATGGACATAAACAGCAGTCTTTAAGAATCAAGGAGCTGGCATTGGTTTGAATAAAAGTCTCATTTCTTTAGCAATGTCTGGAAGGTTCTAAAGGAAATGTAAAAAAGGAAAAAAGAGATAACTCACATAAAGTTGGTGACTTTACTTTAAAAAGTTTTGTTTAGAAGATAATATCATTATTATTATTACTACTTTTAAAGTCTTTTTGGGGTTTGCACTACAAGTAAAAAAAAAAAGCAAAAACAAAAAGAAAGGGCAAAACTAACCAAACTATGGTTTCAGAACGAACTTACTCACATCAAGAATATACTCTTGTATCAAGGCGTGAAGGATGACTGCTATCAGCAGGTAAAAAAACACAGTCGCCACATCTTTGGGGCCATAATGGTAAAGATTCAGCGGCTCAGTTTTCTCATCTGCAAAGAAAAGGCGAACGATAACAGAGCAGCTTCCAGTAGATTTCAAATTCAGATTCATGTCAGCTCACCAAGGACGTCAGTGACGTTGTACTGGACTGTGATGAACATGATGGCAAATTTTGCTGTGACCTGCAACAAGACACAACAAAAAAGATTCAAAAGCTGTTTGAATAAAACGATGACATCTTAGTTCTGCTACATCAAGAAAATGTCAATTTTGTGCACTCATGCCTCTCAAATAAACCATTATTGCAAAGATGCTAACATGTAGAAATGTCACCTGGTGGGGCACTACCTCAGAGGAAGGATGCCAACAACTACATATTTCTCTAGGTTCGGGGCACACACTTTTAGTCAATTATGCAAATGTATCTTGGCTGGATTTGTTTTTTGCTCTGAAAGTTTAAAAACTGTATTTGGGAGGATACTAGCTAGTGAGAGGCAAGCTATTTTGCTCCCTTAAGCTAGGCTACACTTTCTGTGTAATTTGCAGCAGGTTCCTGCAAAGGTTTAGCATAGCCACATCTACAAATAAAAATCACGTGTTTGTTATCTAGAGGGCACTAAAAGACACGGTTTTACCGAACTAGTGTCGGCTAGGCCTTTAAATTATCTGAAAAAGACAAGCGAGAGTGAAAGACACGCGCTCGCGCCCTACTACTGCTGTCATGTATGCTAACGACAGCTAGCATGCTGCTAACGCGAGAAAGCTAAAGAAGGGCTCCTAAACTTCTCAAACGGTACCTCAAACATCAGGCCGAGGAGGATAATCATGGCCAAACACGAAACCATGTCGGCGTGATTCTGGATCACGAACTCGTGGCTCAGCACCGGCGGGCTCTTGTTTTTCTTGCGAAAACCCATGACTCACGGACGCGGCTCCTCTGCCTCTCCGTTGGACTGTGTTGTTGCTACAGCGGCGGCGGTGCCGTGCTTCTCAGCTGACAAACGCCGGGGCCGATCCCTTCACTGCAGTCCAGAAGTCGCATGAAACACAGCTCGCTTTTTCATTAAAACACGCATGCAGCAAGCCCAGCACAACACCCAGTTTTTCCTGCCTGGAAAAGTCAGATTGATGGGCCCTCCCACTTGAGAACCCCATTCATGAACCGCCCCGTGCCAGTGACGTAAAGGAGAACCCATGACTGTGATGCCTTCACGTACCTCACATAAACCCACTGTATTTATTTATTTATTTATTTATTTAGCAATTAAAAAAATACAAAAAATCGCGTCTGATCTATCCACAGATATATTGATTCACTATCATCAATTAACTGTCTTCATTTATCAAGAACCGTTTCCCATTGAACTAGAACCAGGCTTTTTTTTCTAACACATTTAACTACTTGTATCTTGACACTATCTTAAAATGAATTCATAATGAATAGACATGAAGTACTCTAAAAAGTTAGTGAATTGTTTTTTTTTTTTCTCAAAAGTTGATGTTCATTGTTTTTTTTTAAGAAATAAAAAGTAAAAAAGAAAGAAAGAAAGAAAGAAAGAAAGAAAGAAAGAAAGAAAGAAAGAAAGAAAGAAAGAAAGAAAGAAAGAAAGAAAGAAAGAAAAATTATGTACATTTAGTAAACCAAAACCAAACCTAGTAGTTAAGATACATAGTAATAAAGTGATTGGGGGGTGATAGGCAAATGAACACACAAACAAAGACCTTTACAACATTTTTTAATTGTTGCCATAATGGAAGAATAAACGTCTTGTAGTTTTATTCTTTATCAGGTCACGCAGAGATTTAGCTCAGGTTAATATCTTTTTTTGTTACCTATTTCTTCTCTTGTTATGTCTAAATGTACATGCATGTACATTATTGACCATTTATATATTAGTGACAGGCCTGTTGAATAAAGAAATGTTTGACATTGTTTTCCGTTTTGTGCCTTTAGAAGGTGGCATAAATAACACTGAACATCATATGGCTGCACGTTTGTACATATTTAAAGGTCAATTCCCCATTTGGTCAGTACAGCCCGGCTAGCTCAGTCGGTAGAGCATGAGACTCTTAATCTCAGGGTCGTGGGTTCGAGCCCCACGTTGGGCGCTGCCTTTTTTTTCTCGTACCTCGTACCCCCAAACATTGGAACTCTTTGGTTCGAATCCTGCTTTACACATTGTGCATTTGACGTCCCTGTAAGACTAGGAAAATCCTTTTACGTTTCTGTTAATTAACTGTCTGTACATTTACTGTGTAGCTGAATTTATTTTCATCAAAGCTATGTGTCTCTAGCCAAAAAGTTTTTTTTATTAATGAACGGACTGCCTTATTATCCATTCATTATTATTAAACCTAAACGATGAATTTAAAGCCATTGGTTTAAACGGCTTAAAAAATACATGTTTTTTTTTTGTCGACTTGATTAAAAGATTCGTTTATTTTGAATAGGGGGGAAAACAATTTCTTTTCTCTCCTCGAGCCCAAGAAAGAGGGCGGAGCTAAAACACAGGCCTTCTGCACATGAAAATGGAGGCTTGTGTGGAGAAGCCATGGAGCCCTGCCTCTGACTGTAAGTGAAATGTTACCAGCTCCACCTCACGAGGCTTCTATCTCAGAGACTCCACTCAAAACTCCCATTACAGAAGGTTTGTACATCATTAATGCTTGTAATCGTCGTGTTTCTGAGCAGTTGCTGAGCGCTCACTTTTCCTCCCGTGCGTCTGACTCTCACAGCGCTGCCCCAGCCTGCACTGAACAAAGATAATTACTCAGGAAACATTTCGGCCAATCAGGCGCGGCTTTGTATCTCGCCTGCGAGCAAAGCGACCAGTCAGGATCTGGCTACCATCGCCGGGCCTGATCGCCTTGCCTGAAGAGCGGAGGCTTCCCCAGCTCAGGGCTGAGAGTGTCCTCCATGTTTTATAGGTGTTGACATAACAGTGTTTCAGGCAGCCATGCATCCACAGAGGTAAGCTCTGTCTCTTTTATCTTCACCTTCCGGTAAAAAACATGGCTTCCTCGTTGTTGGTGCGGTGACTGTTGGTTTCCAGTGATCAGTGTACACACCTTTAAAGCCAGTATGGTTGTGCAGGAGGAGGAGCTGGGGTGGATTGGAGGCCTCAACAGGCCTCTGCGTTCCACAGGGCTGAGGGTGGGGGCGCTGGTACCGTCCCTCACCCTTGCTCTTAGGGTCACATGGGTGCCTCGGACAGTCAGGCTGCCAAGCAGGAGGAAGGGTGCACCATGACCAAGTGTTTCCCTTTTAAGATCAGCATTTAAAAGTGAGACCGAGCTTGCTGTTCTGTTCTGTTCTGTTCAGTGCCTGCCATGGACAGACCTGGGGGGATGGGCATTGTCCGTTTGGATTGTAATTGCTCTGGCAGTGGACCTCTCTGTTCTGGATTTGTCTAATGTCATGACAGGAGAAGGACACAACTATGCTACAGGAACAGGATGAATTTCCTTTACTAATGTGAATATACATGCTGAACCGGACGTTCTTCCTATTCCCACACTTCTTCTTTTGCAGCTTTGAATTCCAAAATGCCAGGTTTGCAAAACCACACTAAAGTTAAAAAAAAATGTATTTTTTAATACTTCTGCTGCATTTAAAGACCCACTCCAATGAAAATTGTGTTTTGAAGCATGTTCTTGTAACCTCTTTCTCATGATGAAGAGCATATTCAACAGAAATTTAGATTAGAATTGCGGTTCTGAGTATTTATTTATTCAAACTGTTGTGAATCATGACCAGACAAAAAAAAAAAGCAGTCTGAAAAAACTTGTAGTTCGGCAGGCCACAGGGTCTCTGCTCTGCTCCATTCCGATGCATCCACTCATAGACAAATAGATCCATCCATGTATTGTTCGTTTTCCTCGTCCGACTGACATGTAACAAATAGAGAGAATGTAAACAAATAGATGATGGGAAATGAAGGCAAGCTCACAGTCCCGTCCACGGCTCGGAGGTGAATTCCTACCTCCCTGCAGAAACTATGTCCTAGAAAATGACACAGGTTTTCTGATTTTGCCAAAAGACTACATAATTAAAAGAGCACTGGAAACGCAACGCTTTTTACTGGAGATCAAAAGAGTGATTGGAGTTTGAGCAAAAATACATTTTTGCAGATGTGAAAACCATGACTTTGACAAAACCCCTGATTGAACACATTCAGTTATCATTGTGGAACATGAACTATGACCTCAGACTCACACTAAGATAATACAACTAATAATACAATATTTTCTTTTAGTTCAAATCCGAAACCAAAAGTAACTTATCATTAGTCGCATGGACCAAATGAACTGGATTTATAAATACGTCAGAAATGTACTACACCCTAAAGGTGAAAAGTGTTTGAGGCCTCTCTGAGGTCGCCTTGAAAAGGGTCGAACACATGCAGTGTTGCGTAACTCATTCCCTCTGAGCTAGGCATCATGGCCACTGATCTAATATATCCCACAAGACCTTTCTAAAAAAATAAAAAAAACCTCTCCAGAATTATGCTATCGTGATCAGGAAACAACGGCCTAAAAAAACCAAAAAGCCAAATATTGCGGGGGAAATCTCTGCATTGCTGCAATAATAAATAAATAAAGGCTTTCTGAGAGGAAGAGGCAGCCTGCACTGGGTGATCGGTGTGACACAAGGCAGCCGACCAATAACGTTCCAGCCTGGTGGCCCTCCAGCCAATTGTAGCAGGAGCTGAGGTTAAAGATTGACAATCAGGGGGGAAACGGCACAGAGAGCAAGGGCCTTCTGGAAAATTCCACAGCCGCCTTTGATTCAGTCTTAACATCCTCATGCAAAATCCAGGTCAAACCTCAGTTAAAATCAGTATATACTGTTTCAAGCAGCAGAGCAGGGTCTGGATTCACACTAGAACAGGCAGGGTGTCAATCAAATTCCTGTTGAATTGTTTGTTCTTTGTCCACCTTGTTAGTACCGCTCTCGTGTTGTTTTGTTAGATTACTAAAGCAAACTAGCTTAGATTTTTTTAAAAGTCGCAGTGGCATAATATGTTACTATTGGGTTTGATTTCTGTGATTTCACAATCACATTCAGCAACCAAATAGATTTACATGTGGAGAACAGACTTGTCGGGTTGTAGTAGTCACTGAACGTTCAGCAAAACCGTCTTCTACACTGGTGTTTACAGAGAGGAGAAGCTCCGATCAGAGAAGGGGGGAATAGCGGGCGGGTGTGCCTCACTTGGCTGGATTTTCCTGTCTCTGTTTCTCCTCCATGTCTGTGTGATAGTGAAGGTTAGTCGTCTCTGCAACGGCTTGTGCGTTTTGTTTTGTCCTTTTTTTTTTTCCCCCCTTAACGGCCGTTTTGAATGGCTTTCTGTAGATCTCCCCTGGTCCTTGTGCGTGGATGTGCCAGCGCCTGACTCTCAGCCTTGGAGTGGGGGATGGGGGGTGGCGAGGTGGTGTTGGTGGTGGTGGGGGGGGAGCAAGCTGTGGCCTCCATTTTCTGTGACGAGAGAACCCTGCTCGTCTCTCACAGGAGCCGAGTCTGAAGCCACTGGCTCAGTGCTGCTTCCTTTTTGTCCATCAGGTACTAGACTACTTGCAGAGGGGGAATTCAGTGCTTTCTTGAGCCGACGTTCTTTGGAGTCTATTCCACAAACTGCTGGGGATTTATTCGCCTAACTGTCTTTTCCTGGTGGATCATATTTCCTGATCTGAGAAGAACCATCTGGATCATTATACTTGTTTTGTTTTTTTTTAAAAAACTCTCTGTCTGTCGTTGCATTAGTGTTTGACACCTAGACCTCAACAAGACATGAGGGTGAGGGTTCTGGGTTGCAGGGATAGTGTGTCAGAATGGTAAACATGCTGTCTCTTCAGGGCTGTGGTGAAGAACGCAGATTTTGGCTAACGCTACATTTTCATGTGGGCCTCGTTTGTTCACTCAGTCCGGAACAGGAAGGCCCTAAAGGCGTGCGTGTGTTTCTGTGGGTGTGTGTGCACACTGGCAGGCTGAAACATGAAACCTCTGCGCTATATTTCCTGGGAAACGTAATCCAGCCAGAGTTTGACAATTTCCAAACAATGCAAGACATGGGTTTCATTCCATGAAGCTTTGAGTCACTGCAGATCTAATGCAGTTGGGTATGGTGTGTCCGCAAAGGGGTCATGAATTGTCAGAATCTTTTTGGTCTGTAGTTTTGTTATTGCTTTTTAGAAATCCATTCCCACCTCAAGCACAGGAACAGCTTTGGATCGACTGCAGGAAGATGGAGACACGAAGAGCATTCCTTTGGGTTTCCCACAAAAGCTGTTGACCTTATGCTTTTTTTGCGTTGCTCTCTTAAAGAAAGCTATAATTTCAGCTGGAAGTCAGAACCGTAGCTGCAAACTAGTCAAGTGTGTGAGCCGTCATGAGGTTTCTGAAGGGATTTTCTGCTGTGGGCCAGCGGATAAAAGGATGCATCCTTGGAACAAGGTCCTCTTGCTCTGACAAAGGAGGAGCCAGGGTTTCAAAGACCCGCTTTAATTACCAACCGCCACAGCCAACCCCCCCCCCAAAACCTCATCTGTTCTTTCATTTTTTTGTGTGTTTATCTAAAAGACTCCGGAAAGGAAAGGCAAAGCTGGGAAATCCTGCATTTTTGTGTTGCTCTCTTCGCAGTTGACCTTTATTAATTAGAGACAGATTCCTAAATGTTAGCTTTTGCACGAAGAACAAGGGAAAACTTTTTTTCCCTTACAAATAAAACATTTAGGATCTAGATAACTGTTGGTTTATTTCCCGCCTTTGTTCTAAGACCATATAATCCTAATGTTTCTGAGGAACTTTCAGGGGAGAGGTCTGAAACCTGAGGATCCAGAGCCACGTGTGGCTCTTTCTATTGTCGCTCTCTGGCTTAGAAGAAAAATAACTATTTCAATTTAAAAAAAATGATTTGTAGTTTTAGGTTTAGATTTTTTTAGATTTCAGATAACCAAGCAAAATGATGGCAAAATGTCTTATCTTTTGTCAGAGTGGTTTATTGTTTGCATAAAATAAAAACGCAATCTGATTTGCTGCTTCACAACAGTGTGGATCCAATTTGACTCGAGGTGTATTTTATTTTGAAAAGAATATGTATGGGCTGATGAAACGGCTTGAAAATAGTCAAGGTTTATTTGAATATCAGCTTCCCTCAGACAGTTTGATGTGGTTGGATCGTCAGAGTATAATTATCAATTCATTGATTAATTGTTAAACCCGTATTGCAGACCCCTGATTTAGGGCAACAGTATTAAGACACAGCACAGTTTAAAGATCATTAGTGGGATTTCTTTAAGTTGACATGAAAGAAAGGCCTTTGGGGGGATACGTTGCTACTGAAGGGGCTTTTATAAGGTACCATGTAGTAGTTCTGAGGGACCATCTCTTTATTGACACTCTTTGCTGCAGTGAAATACTATATTGGTGTGATATAAAAGCGTAGTGCGTGATTGTAGCCTATAGAACAGAGATGCATGGTAATATTGGCGAGACGGCTCAATGTGTCGGCGTGCATATAAACGACAGCCTAGTAGAGAGGACTGTTGCCATGGTGATTGCTACTTTTCCCGGTCCTGGAACGTAAAGAACCTTTCTCTTTTGTGCCTTGATTGTTCCTGACGACAAGAACAGGGGTTAAACCTCAGCCTCAGACGTCAAATCAGCTGAAAACAATAACAATGGATGAAGGCAAAATCCCCAAAGACAGATCCGATCCTAAGGGACCTTGGTGTCTTAGGTGGTGCTCCACTTGTTTACTGTTACGCCGATATGGTTGCTGAACACCCTCTCTGACTTTGTGTTCGCCTCTCTTACTGTGTGTGTGTGTGTGTGTGTGTGTGCTCTTGTTTGTTGCTCTGCAGTTTGGCTGAGGAGGAGATAAAGACAGAGTCTGATGTTGTAGAGGGGATGGATGTTTCTCTGCAGTCCAAAGGTAAGTCTCAAGGCCAAAAGTCTCTCATTCGGTGACAAACACCATAGTTTCAGACAAAACCGGCGCTGGTTTGTCTTTGAGAGCACAGCTTTATTCGTTATGTTATGGGGAGCTGTTTGCACTGCAGCAGAACTGTTTGTTTGGAGCCTCCGAATATTTTTGTATGTTTAAGTTGTCATTTTTAAAGATTGTTTTCCAGATGACGATGACTCCGCTGAAATGCAAATGACATCACATATAAGTTGTGAACTGAGCTGCTAAAAATGCATGTTTTCATTTGTTTCAGATTGTTGGCACTGATAAGTAAACAAACCTTGTTGTTCTTTTATTCCTGGATTTAATCTATAAACTTAGTCTTTTGTGTACAGACTTTTTCGGACCATAAGGCGCACCGGATTTTAGGGTGCATTAATCGACAAAAACAGTCCTATAATGTGGAATGACTACAATACCCAGAATTCTTTGAGGGGCATAGAGGCAGGCGATTGGTCAGAGGTGTTGATGGGAAGTTTTCCCTCTGAATTGTGTAGTTTTTTTGTCTTTGCCTCTTTTTAACTGCAAAAATCAGCCTTTGTGGAAAGTGCAAAATGACAGATAAGTCAAACCTTTCAGTTGTAACACATAAAATACAAAAAAAAAACAGTACGCATCATTTTGCTAGCCTCTTGACTACAGTAGCTGTTAGGCGCCAAAAATCCATCAAGCTGTGCTGCTTAGTAGTTTACTAAATTCATACAAAAATATTCTGACAGATTGGAGCGCTGTGTACAACATAAAATTGGTTTAAGGTCAGTAAGCTCCACCAGAATTCACAAGGAGCACTAGTTTATAAGGCACAATGTCCATTTTTTAAAAGAAAATGAAAGGGATTGAAGTATGCCTTATGGTCTGAAAAACAGGAATTTTTTGGACTTGAGTGATTGACACTTCCCGCTGTTTGATTCTTTGCACCCAGTCCCTGATCCTCCAGGGTCAGCAGAACAGCCCGCTCCACCACAGAAGCGAAAGGTGTCGAGTCCCACCCATTCTTCCAATGGACACTCTCCCACAGATACCTCCCCCAGCCCACTTAAGAAAAAGAAAAAACCAGGGGCTGTGAACAGTAACAGCAAAGACCAGGTAGGACACCTGGTGAGAGCAGACCTGGCTTGTTCTCACAAGACATGTTGCCTTTTGAGGAAGGGTGTGCACGTGTGATTGTGTGTGTGTGGGGGGGGGGGGTACTATATAAAATGGGGAAAGACTAAGCAAAAGTAGGAGTTCGCATGTGATCTCCAGGCCTAAGCTAAAACAAAGTGTTTTTTTTATGACTTATCAGGAAATGTTTGTTTTTTGTTTTTTTTTTTGTATAAGGAAGTTCCACTTTATTATCATTTTTAAAATTGCTTCTTTTTGTTGAAACTGGTCATTCTCTTGGATAATAATCATGCTCAGCATAACTGACCATCAATGATCTTTGACATTGGAGAATAGACTGTTCAGAACACAGCCAACCATTAAATCCCATTTAAATGGCGAAAAGTGTTCATGAATACACCATTATTTAAAAAAAAAAAAAAAAACAAAGCACAGAGGCAACCCTCTGTCCTTGAATGATATTGCTATTAAATTATTCTGCAATGGGCGGACCTTCATCCTACGACACTGTCGATCAGTGAATGGTTCTTGAATGCATTTTTTTAATCATTGTTGAACAAAAAAAAGTAATGAAACCAGTTTTACTAAAAATGAGCACTAAGAAAAATCTAGTCTATTGTGTGGACTAATAAATAATAATATCATGAGTCTGAATATATTTACAGTGAGTCAACTTTAGCTTCCAGTCTTGTTTGTGTTTTTATAATGCCTTCTTTAAAGACCCACTCCTGCCGCTCTGCAGAAACTATTTTCAAAAAAATGCTCAGGTTGTTATCTTTTTTGGTTAAAAACAGCATAATCATAAAAAGATTACTGGAAAGACTTTTAAATTAGATCAAAAGATAAGAGTGGGTTTTTAAAATGATGATTTTGCATAGAATGAACCTGTGTTGAGTTGAATGTGATTGATGCTTTTAAAAGTCCTGCTTAACTCCCTCACTGTTGCCTTGTTTTTCTGTTGCATTGCACCTTTTTTGTGTTCCTGCGTGTTTTTGAAACGTACTCCCCTGTTTCTCTTGCCTGCATTTCAGTCAGAGCTAAGACATGGTCCCTTTTACTATATGAAGCAGCCAGCACTCACAACAGACCCTGTTGATGTTGTACCGCAGGACGGCAGGAATGACTTCTACTGCTGGCTGTGCCACCGCGAGGGCCAGGTGCTCTGCTGTGAGCTCTGCCCCAGGGTGTACCACGCCAAGTGCCTCAAACTACCAGCCGAGCCCGAGGGCGACTGGTTCTGTCCAGAATGTGAGGTATTTTGCTGAAAACGTGGACGTGCGCAAGCTGGTTTTGCTTTACTCAAACTCAGTGTTTTTCAACCATTTTTGGTCCAAGGTTGACTTTTTCTTCAACGTTAATCACAAGACAGACCAGCAACCGAACGTGTGTAAAAGCTGCATGACAAAAAAACTTGAAGTTGAGGTTGTTTTTCTTGAAAGTTGGGATCATTTTTAATAATAATTTTCAACACACATCTAAACGCAACCTTTAGCTGTTACTTTTTGTTGTAACCGAGAGACTTTGAGTTGTCTCGGCACAAGAAAGTGAGGACGTTAACCTCTTCTGATTGGTTTGATTGACGTATATGGTTAAAGCTGCAAGAATGTTTGGTCGGAGACGGTGCAAGTGGTCAAACTTTTTCCACACTGAGACCGAATGCCTGAAGTTGCGGTACAGTCAAAGTGTCTTGAAAAATTAGAACAAAGAAAAAAGTATTTTATGATCGTTCAAATTCTTAACTGCTCAGTGTGAAACCTGGTCTGTCTGAATGAACACAGAGCTGCTATCCTAGTAATCGTAAATGTTTTTTGGACCAATTAGGTGAAATGGGATGCTTTCCCACGGCACACCTGACCATCCTTTAGGGCACATTAGTTTACCACGGCAAACTGGTTTAAAAAACACTGTTCTAACTTTCCTAAACATGATTTAATTATTGTAAGCATCATGTAATGCTGCAAACTTTCCCAAAAATTGGGAAAATTTAATTGAAAACTGCTGCATTTTTGATGTGCACTCCAATGAAAAAGGGCGTAAACTTTTACCAAAGTTCTTTCTCGGTTTGCATTTATTTAACTTTGCATGTTTGTCTTCTATTATAAAGCATTGCAATAAATGCCTTTTTTCCTTTTGGTGCAGAAAATAACAGTTGCGGAGTGTATTGAAACCCAGAGCAAGGCCATGACGATGCTAACAATAGACCAACTCTCATACTTGCTCAAATTTGCACTCCAAAAGATCAAACAGCCCGGGGTAAGAAAGCTGTCATCGTTTTTTGTATATTTAATGTTGAAATATACTTAAACAAATATGGTAAAATAGAGTTCCAGAATATGCAGAATCTACATTTAAAATGTTTTGTCTTAAAAAGACGGAGCCGTTTCAGAAGCCTGTATCTCTGGAACAACATCCAGATTATGCAGAGTACATCTTCCACCCCATGGACCTGAGTACCTTAGAGAAGGTAAGGAGACATTAGAATAAAAAATCACAAGAAAAGAGAACATTTCAAGTATATTTGGAGTTTTAAATGCATAGAAATTTCTTGCTCCTAATAATTTTTTTCTTCTACTTTGTAATAGAATGTCAAAAAGAAAATGTACGGCTGCACTGAAGCTTTTCTGGCTGACATGAAATGGATTTTGCACAACTGCATCATCTATAACGGAGGTTTGCTTATTTTTCTGTCTACATATGTCTCCTGTTGTTGAACTGTGTGAAGAAAACTAAACCAAAACCTGATTGTTGTTCCAGGAAATCACAAATTAACAGCAACAGCAAAAGTCATCGTCAAGATCTGTGAACATGAGGTAAAAGATGCTGGAAATCAGTGATGGAATCAACTGTTTCTTTTTTAAACTTATTAACACAAGTCTTTGAATTTTAGATGAATGAGATTGAGGTGTGTCCAGAGTGTTACCTGTCTGCCTGCCAAAAACGGGAGAACTGGTTTTGTGAACCATGTGTAGGTTCTTTTACACATTCTAGTAAATGTGACACAGAGAAGACACTGTTTTTGAACTATTTATTCAAAATGTGTTTATGGCTTAGAGTCAACCCCACCCCCTGGTCTGGGCTAAACTGAAGGGCTTTCCGTTCTGGCCAGCCAAAGCACTTCGAGAAAAGGATGGACAGGTGGACGCCCGCTTCTTTGGACAACATGACAGGTGAGATGACCTTTGGGCGTTCTGGATCTTCCCTTTTTGCTCTTTTCTGATGTGCTTACAGTGTCGTTTTTATGTTTCACTTCTCTGCAGGGCCTGGGTTCCCATCAACAACTGCTACCTCATGTCCAAAGAGATCCCTTTCTCTGTGAAGAAAACAAAGAGTATTTTCAACAGCGCCATGCAGGAGATGGAGGTGTACGTGGAAAACATCCGCAAGAAATTCGGAGTCTTCAACTACGCGCCCTTTCGCACTCCCTACACACCCAACAACCAGCTGCAGATGCTGCTGGACCCCTCCAACCCTGCCGGTGGGACCGTGAAGACGGAGAAGCCAGAGAAGCTGCGCTTCAACTTCGACATGACCTCTTCTCCTAAGATGGTGCTCAGCAAGAGTTCCACACATAGCAGTATGAGCCGGCGCGTATCCATGATGGAGATGCCCCGCTCTCCCATGAGCACCAACTCCTCGGTCCATACTGGTTCGGACGGGGAGCAGGATGGGGAGAAGGCTGGCAGGAACCCAGCCTTCCACTACAGCACAGGGGAGGAGTCTATGGATTGCACTAGTAAGAAAACTCTCTCTGGCTGCAAACATTTCACTTTGTCAAAGAAAAATGAAAGATTGAAAACTTTGTCCTTTTTAGCATCTCCTGCCTCAGGGAAGATGGGTCCTACTGGCAGCGTGGCAGAAAGTCCAAAGTCTATTAAGCCGGTTGCTAAGCAGGAGAGGACCTCAGGAACAGGCGGCATCCTTAACCTCAATTTGGGTCAGTACCACAGATCTGGGTTTTTTTTTTTTCAAACATCAGTAGCAATTCTTGAATTTGTGTGGCTTTTTCAATGCATTCATTCAGATCGTGTAAAAGCTGAAATGGATCTGAAGGAGCTGAGTGAGTCTGTGCAGCAGCAACAACAACAACAACAACAACAAACACTGCCGGCTGCTGTCACCACACCAAAGAGACCCATCAGGAGTCTGGACAAAACTATAGAGAGCTGCAAGGCACAGCTCGGTCAGTATGCAAACACCAGTTTAAAACATTATTCAAAAGATATTGATGCTGAAATTGTAAATTAGATTTTTAAAAAACCCAATCTGATCATCTTTTAATCTGTTCTTAAAGTGTTCCCAGTGATCTTTTAAATATCATTTTACTTTTTTAAAGCTAAAGTCAAAAACCCGTTGTCGTTTTCTAGGACACGTGAGGCTAGAAAATGGAGTGACCTCGCGTACGCCCAGCGTATTTTCAATGTCACAATAAGCTTTTTTGTCCAACAGCACTTCTGCGTCTGCTCCTAACTCACCACGATTTAAATAAAAAAATACTCAGAAATGCAGTTTTAAGCTTATTTTTTATGTCTTCCAAGGTCAGAAAATTGCTACAAGAACATGACAAAAGCACCAAAAATGTTTCAATTCTCATCGGAGTGGATCTTCAATCATTTCTGTAACTCTTATTGCTGGCATTTGAATATTAGTGAAAGATCAGTTTGCCATTTGTTTGTTTATCAGGAATTTAGATCACCGTTTTGCACAGTGTCTCAACAAAAATACAAAACAATAACACGTTTTGGTTTGTCCACATAGGAATCGATGACATTTCTGAGGATGTTTATAAAAATGTGGATCACAGTGACTCGGAGGACTCTGAAAAATCGGACTCAAGCGACAGCGAGTCTGTCAGTGACGAGGAACACAAAGCAAAAAGCTCCGTTCAGGACGACAAAGAAAAGAACGAACAGAAAAGGTCCAAAGCCAACGCAGAGGGAGAGCACAAGGAGGGAGTTGCAGGAACAGGGGATAAAGCCACCTCTGAACCCCTGGTGAAAGAGAAGCAGGGCAGCGGCGGGGCAGATAAGGATCTGCAGGACAAGCCAAGGACGCCCCAATCTCAGCCACCCACAGAAAAGCCTAAACCCTCCGAGGAGGGCCGAACAGCTGCTGCCGCCGCCGCCGCCGCCACCACACCCGTGCCCGAGCAAGACTCTGACTCTGAAAGAGAGCTTGTGATTGACCTGGGGGAGGAGCATGGAGGCCGTGACCCAAAGAGGGCAAGAAGAGAGCTGGGGTCTTCTTTTACCAAATCCCCCAAAGAGTCTAGTGTCGCCAAGCTGGATGGTGAGAATGCCTTCACACTCTTTCATCTGTTCATAGGTCAAAACTGTGAGAAAATTCAGAATTTTGACGCTAAAAATGCTAATGAAGTGAGAACTTATTTATACTAAAATATCAATTATTGTTATTTGATTAAAAAACAAAAAGATATCTTCAGTCAGTCTAACATTTCACATTTATAAAACATACAGAAATCATTTTGTGAAACAAAATGTCAAAAGTATTTGGGAGGGGAAAAGAGCATTTAATTAAAACGTATATATATTATTGCAAATTAATGAAAAAATGTATTTTAAAAAAATCTGCTATTCTGTTGGTTTTATCTCCATAGCAACCGGTTTATTTTTTGGTTGCCGAGGTGTGACGAACACATTTATGTAATTTTCAGAAGAATCTGCAAAAGTAAATTTTTAAATTTCCTTGGCAACTGAGGTTTTTTGTTAACCTTGTTCAACCCAGTTCAGAATCTACAAAGTACGTCTAATTCCAAGACTTTTTCCCTTGTAGAGATGGATGAAAATCCCTAGGAAGAGTTTAAATTTGAAGCTGGTACTAAGGGTGACGTATTTATTGATTTGTTACTTTTTAAGACGGTGGTCTCATCCTGTCCTAAAGTCCAGGGTCAGCGAAACTTTGGGTGGTGATTGTAGACTTAAGCTTGTCACAAGCGTGTCCATTTTCGTGAACATCGCTCAAACAAATATATTCTGCCAAATTTCACACTTGGGCACAAAATGGCCACCATGCCGCATGTCCTGTGGTCATCCCATATTCATTTCAAAGCTGGGACTGCTGCGAGCCATAAATATTGTTTTTATATGTAGGAAATCATGCAAAAAAAATGTTTCCTGAAGATTCTTATGTTTGCAGTTTTTTGATTAAGATTTATTTTCCTACTCAGGTAAACTTCCGTCTTCTGCGTCAGGCGCACATGGGCGGGAAGCTGCATCCCATCCGAAAGAGCTGTCACAGCCCCCAGTCACGGCAGCCGCTACCACCAACGCTACGTCCACTGCAGCAGCTGGTCAAACCAGTTCTACCGCAGCTTCCGGCACGTCTGCCAGCTCTTCCAGCTCCACAGCAGCGCCCGCTCCTGCAGCAGTGAAGAAACAGCGCCCACTACTGCCTAAAGAGACAAGCCAAACGGTGCAGCAAGCAGTAGTTTGGAGTCCTAACAAAATTCAGGCCTCTTCCCAGAAGTGGCAAGTGCAGAAGCAGCAGCATTCAGAGCAGTCGACTGCGCAGACACAAGCCCAGAGTCAAGTGCAGTCCCAACAGCAGAGCTCCTCCAGCACTCGCTATCAGACCAGACAAGCAGTGAAGGGTAAATGCACCGACCCAGTTCTGCATGTTGATGTAACTCCAGAATGTGTCTAAAAATCTTCCCTCTCATTTCTGCTGACATCATCACCTTCAGTGCAACAAAAGGACTCATCTCATAGTGCATCTCCTTCAACAGCTGGCCAGCTCACATCTGCCAACTCTTTAATTTCAGCAGACTTGCAGATTCCCACAGTTTCAGCAGATGTGGCTTCAGATATCGCCAAATACACCAACAAAGTAAGTCAACATTCCCATCTCTGCTTTATTCCCCTTCACTGTTTTTCCGCTGAGCTGCACGAATTAGAAGATGATCAAAGAGTTGATTTATTTAAGTAATTCTGTCTTGACATCTCTTTAATAAACATAACTTCCAGCTAACAAAAAATCCCCCCAAAATGAAACATAAAAAAATTAAATGTTGGAGACTCGTTATGTTGCAAAACACATTAATTAATTATTTTTGGAAATGGTTTATTTTAAGCCATTTTTTTAAAGCATGAAATGGTTTCCTGGACTTTTCAATGTCATTCTTAATGCAAAAATAAAAGTAGCACTGCTCAAAAAGACGAAAACTCAAAAGTTCATTCTTTTTGAGATGATTGTCTTCAATTTTGGAAAATTGAACTGAAATAAGTAAAAATTAGTAGATGAATGCATTATAAAGAAAGAGAGCTGCTGCCAGGGGAGGATTTTTGACATGAAGCGAGGGGTAGAGTCCTGTCGGTGCTTTAGAAATCCCTGTGCACAAACGCTTTAGATCCACAGACGTCAGCTAAAGCATCTCATCTGGCCATTGAGGTTCCAAATCTACTTTTCAGACAATACAATCAAATAAATCTGTTTTTTTAGAAGAGGAGAAGCACAAATTCAGAAGTCTAGAGTAGAGTCTCCCTAGTGCGTGGTGGGGTGAGAGTCCACTGTTCGGTCAGATTAAGGTCAGCACAACCATCAACTATCTTTTAGAGCACTTCATCCTGTCCTCTGCCCATCAGCTTTCAGGAGATGCTGACTTAAATTTTTAGCAGGAACTGACATCTTCTCGCTGTTGCATATGATGAATGTCCGGATTAGAGACCACTGTGTGGTTTAGCAGCCACAGAATTCACCTAAATTCTAGAAAATCTAAGAGGTTTTGTGAAGAGGAAGATTGCACATTTCTGAAAGTTAACTTTAGTTGGTTAAATTATACAGGATTCTAATTTTTAGATTGTTAGATTGTATAACTGTACATCTTTTTAAAACCTTTAAAAATACCTTAAAGAACACTAAAATGTAGTCTATTGAATATATATAAATTCACTCTTTCTAGTAAATTACTGAAATGCATAAATGTATTGACAATAATTGACTGAAATGCATTTTTTTTTGTTGTGACAAACAGATTTTTTTTTCAGATAACCCTTGCTTATAATGTGTGCATTGAAGTTGTGCATTTTTAATTTTAATATCTTGTGGTTTTTCTCCTAATTTTTCAGATTATGGACACCATAAAGGGGACAATGACTGAAATCTACAACGATCTCTCCAAGAGTACATCAGGAAACACGATTGCAGAGGTAAAGTCCAGAATCCAAAGTCCTACATATGAATTTTCCTTCTTAAAATAACAGTTAATAAGTGTAACAAGGTTTACTTCTGCCTCAGATAAGGCGGTTGAGGATAGAGATTGAAAAGCTCCAGTGGCTCCATCAACAGGAGTTATCAGAGATGAAGCACAATCTAGGTATGTTGTGCTTTTTGTTATTGAATACCACTAAATCGATGACCTTCTGACCTCTGTATACAGTGTCTGAACATATAGCTAAACAAACATTATTTTTAAAGTCCTTGTTCTTCCTCTAAATCCAAGAGCTGACAATGGCAGAGATGAGACAGAGTCTGGAGCAGGAAAGGGAACGTTTGGTGGCGGAGGTGAAAAAGCAGATGGAGCTGGAGAAGCAACAGGCGGTGGATGAAACCAAAAAGAAGCAGTGGTGTGCAAACTGCAGGAAGGAGGCCATCTTCTACTGCTGCTGGAATACCAGCTACTGTGATTACCCCTGCCAGCAAGCTCACTGGCCAGAGCACATGAAGTCCTGCACGCAGTCAGGTAACATGGGCTGCTGTTGTGTACAATATTCAGCTCTTTTGGATGCTTTTTTGCATTTTTAACCAGCTCTATATAGAACTAAAAACAAACTGTTTTTATTGCCAAATAGAAATAACAAGAACATTTAGCATAACCAAAAAAATTTACTTTTCAACTTTCTGCATTTAAGCTGGCAGTTGGTGAGCAAATTTTGAATTTATTTGCTCTTTCCATAAGAATTAATGTACCTTTAAAGAGAGATCAAGTTTGAGTTTGGTTTACTCCTACATGTCCTTGTTAGGTTTGTCCTAACAGATACTGACAATAACAGTGAGCCCTCGTTTATCGCAGGGTGAAAGGGGAATTCTCCCCAGCAGGATTTAGATGTTTTAAAGACCCATTCCAATGAACATGGTGTTTGTGGTGTTTTTAACATGTTCTTGTGGCATTTTTCTGATGATGGAAGACATAAATGAAGAAAATTCAGCTTAAAATAGCATTTCTGAGTATTTCTTCAATCAAATCATTGTGGCTCAGGAGCAGAAAAATACAGTTGGAAAAAGATCGCATTTGTTGCATACAAATGAACTTTCTCCGGAGACCAGGGGTGTCTCCTGCCTTTGCCCATGACTAGCTGGGTTAGCAGCCCCGTGACCCCGAAAGGGACAAAGCCGGTAAAGAAAATGAATGAATGATGAATGAATACTGCTGCTCTGCAGAAACTATGTCATAGAAAATGACACCGTTTTTTTTTTTTTTTTTTAATTTGGATAAACTCTGTATAATCATACTTAAGATCACTGGAAATACTTAAAGATGATTGGAATGGGACTTTAAGCCTGTACAACTCACTTTTCTCAGACATGCATGAACATGTTGGCATTTTTCTCTCTTGTTTAAACAAAGTTCAAAGCTTCATAGAAAAATAAGTCAAGTTTTCTAGAATCACAACTAAGATCTACTTGCGATCAAAGTTTTATGTAGATTTGGCAAACTGAATGCATGCTGGACAGTAGCCAAGGCACATGAGATATTGATTGACAAAGTCTCCAGCCAATCAGGATGCAGGACACGATGCTCTGTTAGAAAAAAGCCTGCAAAATTGCCCCGAAAAAAGTTTGTAAAACAAGAGACCCCCAAAAGATGAACTACAATAATGAGGGACCAGTGTATTAGAAATTTTAAACATTTATGTTCTAATTCACTGTTCTAATTCTCAGTTTATTTTCAGTGAAGTCAAAACGGTTCATGTTTTTCAATATTCACACATTTTAACTAAAATTATATGTTAATTTCAGGATTTTCTTGCAATTTGTTGTCTCTTAAATTGTCAGGAGCATAAATATGGGGACCTTTTGAGAAAACTAGTCTTACACTGAGGTTGTGCACAAACACTAAAATCCAATCATTAACTGATTTCTGAAGTCAGCAGATTTTTTGAACCACCTTGTAAACATAAGTATCCAACAATATGACAACAACAGGTATTGGATGTGAAATAGGCTATAAATGTAAAGATTTCTCCCCTAAGAGCCAATGTTTCTGAACATGTTTATCTTTTATCCAATTTATTTCATAGTTCTACATCAGAGCATGAGGGAATCGACTGATTTGGAGAAGAAAAACTGAAGTACAGCAACAATGCATCACTTTTCCTCTGTGTCATACTTGTTCCTTGACCATTGAACAGAATAATTGCAGATCCGTCTTTTTTAGGGTGACTATTCATGCGTTTTTTTGTGTTTTTGTTTTAGCAACAGCATCACAGCAGGAAACAGAAGTGGAGTCCAGCTCAGACCCTTTGCTGAAACCCTCCAGTCACTCCCCTCCTACACAGACCCTAGCTTCTGGGTCAGGGTCCTTATCAGACAAAAGCAACTCGCCTACATATGTGGACAAAAACAAGGACAATGGTGGCGTTACTGTGACCTAACTGCTTCACTACAAACACTTTTGTGCACCAACTGTGGGGCTTGTGGCCCTCTGTACTTGAAGGCCTGTATCTCTGTGACAAATCACTGTTTTAGTTTTTTTTTTAGTTGTTTGCATTCCTTTTTTTTTTTTCTTTTAACATCTTCTTCTTGGAGATCTACAGAGTTCTTTCATTCATAGATTTCCCTGTTCTGTTCCAGGTCAGTTCACCATGTGAAAGTAGTCTGTTTTAAGAACCAAACTGTACGTCTTACTTTTCATACTGTACTTTTGTTAGCTCTGTTACAATTTCCAACTCCAAGGAGGATTGAATGGAAGCACAGAACCTTTTCAACACGATCCCTTTTTATGCTGCTTATAGTTCTTTTCTTGTTTATTGTTCTCCATATTGTGAGACAAAACAATCAAAAACACCCATTTATCAGAATGTCATCTTTAAGGCATTTAAACCTACTAACGAAAATTTTATTTTTGACCTAAACCAACACTATTTTAATGAACCGTGTTTATTTAAAGCGTGTTGGTTCAAACATTTCATTTTGTGGCATCTTTGTCTTAAAACAGCTTTGTATTTCTGTGTTTTTTGTTGTTTCATCATAAATGAAAAGACCTGATTTATAAAGAAAGACTTAAAAATTTCAACGTGTACAAAGCTTTTGTAAGAAGATAACTGAACAATATTTATAGTGTTATATGTTTTTATAGTATGTTTATTGAAATCACATTTCTATGTGTCCTAAAAGTTATTTGAAAATAAATACTCCATATGAATGTCATCTCTTGGTGAAGTCTGTGTGCGGTCAGTTATCTGAAGCTGATGCCAGCTCAGGTTAGACTGTGTGTTTTATAAAAAGCTGCATTTTGGCCAGATCCTTCCAGTGGGTATGTTTGTGTTCAGTTGTCTTGTTCTTTACGTATTGTACATACAAGACTTGTGAAAGAAACAATAAAAGTTCTCCTGTAAATGGATTGCTTAACTTTATTAATTTGCCATTGTTGAGACAAGCTGGAACAGCCAAGATGGAAAATCCTAATTACACAACATAATAAAATGCAACTTTATCTCTTTAGACTAAGATGATTAGATTTACTTAAGTAATTTTTCTAAAAAATACCTGAAGGTCAGATTGCACTCAGTTGATTTTATTTTTTGGTAAATGTATAATAAACATTATGGGACGCACCAGCAGTCTTGATTTGTGTTATCAAAAGCCACAACTGTGAGATGAGCAAAGTATCAAGAGGAAAATCCTTTTCTTGCAGCATATCCAAATTTTAACCCTGGAGAACCCAGGAACATGTTTTGAGAGCTTTTAAAGTTAATTTTACACTTTTCCCCCCCAAATAGGGTAGTAGCAATTAACAGCAGTCAAAAATGTAACAAAAGAGTAAAGTTTAAAATTGTTTTGTTTGTCCATGTGAGCTTTAATTGCATGTTTCTCTTTTGGGTGCACGATAATTCTTGGAGCACAAAAAAGTTTTAAAACGGAGACTGTTGCACTTGGAATATTGGCACAGAAATCTCTCTATATTAGCATTGTACAAGAGTTGTGTTTGAGTATTGCTTCAGAATTTAGGATCAAAAGTGTCTGTTTATCCATATCTGGTAGTAGCAACTTTTGATTGGTAATAATTAACCTAATTACCTATTTGATTAAACTTCTTAGTACTTCTAAAGATCATGTTTTCTTCCCAATTAAAAAAAAAACTAAACTAAACACTATTTCTCTACTTACTGTCCTTCTCACTATTTAATCCACCCACTCATTTAAAACTCAAATTTCAATGTATTCAATAAAAAGTTCCTAAACTTTATTTTATTTTTTATTTTAGTTATATTATTTATTGCATTAACTTTTGTCTGTGATTCCACAAATAACAGACGATTGCACATGTTCAAATCCACATCTTGAACATGCACTTTACTGGTACCTTCCGTTGCTCTTTCTCTGCAGCTTTATTAACACTCATGGACCCCACTATGTTATATGATGGTAAAATCTGTTTTCAGATGACTGCCTCTTCCCCCTATATCATCTCCTATTGGAATGGGATCATCCATGACTTGTTATGGGAAAAAAATCTAGATGTTACCCTACTAGCTAACTAGTGAAATTAGACAAATTGCTGAAAAACTATTCTATAAATATTACCCTTGTTAAAATGTTTTATTTACTAAAGATTTCAGAAGGATATCGACACCAGCTGTTATTTTTCTAACAATCATGATGAAACCATTTTACATTTTTTTTGGACTTGCTCATGCACTTCAACCTTGTGGACTGGCATACTTCATTTGGTACAAAACATACATGCATCCTGATTTTAAACATTATTTTAAACATATGGTTTTGGGATTTTTTGAAGATCGGAAAAACAATAAAACCTATCCACTTAATTTAATTTTTCTCTTAACCAAATTTCAAATTCATAAATGTAAGTATACACCTGCTAAACCTTTTTTTCTTTTCTTTTTTTTTAACCATTTTTTTTTCTTAAATAAAAAGTACAATGAATATTTCAAGAACTCAGCAAATTTAAAAGCTGTCAGAACCTGTAACCTGTTTGAAACATTTTGTGCGGACAATTGGTAACCCATTTAACTATACACCTCATGTTTAATTCTATGATTATTCCGTGAATTCTAATCTTTTTTCTTCTTTCTTGTCTTTTTATTGCTCTTTTTCTTCACCCCTTTGTTCAATTTTCTGTTTACTGTGGATGGTTCCTAAATTCTGTTAATAAAGTGTGAAAAAAACTACTTCCGTTGAGGGGGGTGAGTGTTTATCTGGATCAGCTACTCTCGCGAGATCTCGGCAGTGGGGCACGGAAAATGGAAGCTTGTTAGCATGATAGCACAGCGATTGAAACAATAACTGGAAATATAAGTTTACAACGAAGGTATGACTTTTGTGTTCATGTGTCAGTATTGATAACACACTAAATCAGTAGAATCAGTTACAATATCGTTCATATTTTCTTTTCTGTTTTACTTATTGCCGAACAAATAGCTGCTAAGGAGCGTTAGCGGGCTACAGATCAGGATTTGCCTCGCTTCCTGCTGCAAAACACTTGATTAATAATTTCACTACCTCAACGCTGTGATGCGTGAAAACGTTGAAGTTTCGAAGCTTTTTAACCAAGGTCACATTTAGTTTCGATTTTGGTTAAGTTTGATTAAGAAAATTCTGTTTACCTAGGCTCAAATGCTTCCTACGAAGGCGTACACAAACATGTTCACTGGGTTCAGCTAGTCAAATGAAAGTGAAGTCACAAATTCTCAAAAAGCTGGAATTTATAAGATGAATTTGAAGATTATTTTAAGAAATCAATAATTTTTTAAATTGAAAAATCGACGTTTTTGCATTGAGTCAATTTGTTTTCTTGAACGCATTGATAAAATTGTATTTTTAACACAAGGCCACACAGCACCTGTGCATACAATTTTCTTTCTTTTCCTCATAAATGTACAAGATTTTTGTCTAAAATTTTGACTTAAAAATTATGACTTTATTTTGCTAATTTTTGTTGTTTCTTAATGGTGACCCTAATATTCAGTTGTATTATCCTGTTAAAATCAATTTCAAATATTGCCGCATTATTTCTGGGAGTTTTTTTCAATTTGATTTGGTATTAATTGTATTATTAGACTAGAAAAAACATGAATTTACATTCAACTTGCAGTTGATTATATTCAGTTACGCCTAAAGTAATTTTACATCATCAAGATACTCTGAGGCACAAAATTAGAGATAATTTTGTGCAAAAACATTTGCAGAGACCATTTCTAGTTTTCTTGAGAAAATAAATAATAAAAAACATCCGATTGATTGACAGAGGATATTTACAGAGAACTAATTGATTGAAAATACAACACTTGGGTGCAAATTTAAACTTTTTAATATATTATTTACTTAGTTTTTGTTAAGTAATTGTTTTTAAAGGATTTAAAGGTTTTTTTTAATCTATTGTTACATGTAGTTGCATGGAGAAAATTTAAGTTTTGCAATGAAGGATTTGTCAAAAAAAACCAAAAACTTGCAAATCTTTAAAACAACATAAACAGATATTTGTTAAAATTTGTGTTTCTATGATTGGTCCTTGCTCAATTCAGTTAGTAGTCATCGACATTCTTTATAAATAATTTTTGATCTAAAATCGTTTTCTTGTTTTGCTTACTTTTGGTCACTAGAATGGACACAGTGGAAAATAACACCAACGCTGAAGATAATCATTCAGGTACAACCCCCCCCCCCCCCCCTTTTTTTTTTTTCCCTTAAAAGACCCACTTTGATAAAAAAAAAATAATTTTCAATTTATTCTATTGACATTTTCCTCATGATAGAGGCCATGTATTAAGCTCAAAATGGCAGTGCTAAGTATTTCTTTATTCAATTTGTGAATCAAGAGCAGACAAAAAATGCCATTTGGAAAAGAGTTTGTTGTGTAAAAAAATCATTAGGCGGGCCCTAGCTCCCTGTTTTCCTCGTCTGAGCTGGCATCTGGCTTAAAACAGTTTTGCTCCAATACTGCTCATCAGTTTTTGTGGCACCAGTTATTTTTAGGTTTGGGTTGTGAGGGGCTGTAAGCCAGTGGGAGAGGGTGTAATCAGATAAATGACAAGAGTGGTCTTACTTCTGACCAACTGTCCCGCCCACAAATTTCTAATAAACTTCCTTTTTAAAACTGCTCTTTAAAAAGTATATTCTAGAAAAATCTGCCTTAAAACCTGTATAATCTTAATAAAAAGACCACTTGAAAGGCTTTTAGAATCGATCAAAAGATAGTCAGAGTGGGTCTTTAATGAATTTGATGAAAAAGTGTACGATTCTTGTTTATTCTTTTTGCTTTTGCCTTTTATAGAGGAGCAGAGTACTTCAGAGGGATCAGACTTGGGTGTTAGGCCAACCCTGTCACAGTTTAGAAAGTCCTGGGGTTTCAGGCGGACAACCATTGCCAAGAGGGAGTTCATTGAGGAGGTTGGAGAGTTGGCCCACAGTCCTCCACCTGTTCGGCGAGGCAGAAGTCGCAGAATCAACCAAACACCGCAGGCCTCCACAGACACTGAAAATACACAAAAACCTCTAACAGCTAGGAGTGTTTTAGATGACCTGCAGTGGTCCGCACCATCTTCACCTCTGTCTGACGATGGAAAACTTGACTCTGAAACCTCTGCAGGAGATGTTCTTGATCCCAGTTTATGGCAGGATTTTGGTTCGGCCTTCCACACAGCTTTCTCTCTACTTGGTGGGAATGAGGGCCTGTCGATGACAATGATGGATTCAGAGGAAGTGTCTGATGTTCTCGAAGCCACTGCAGCCCCCAGTCCTCCAGCTATAGAAGAAATGGAAGTGGTAGACAACATGGATGCCATCGGCGAGACACAGCCAGCTAGTTATGGCTTTACTCAAGGAGAAAAGATCAGTGAGACCATTTTGATTTCTAGTCAAGAAGAGGACAGTGATGAACTGACTCTGTTACAGGTGAAAGAGCGGGCTTTCTCCTGCAGCAGGCAGGATGACACAGTAGCTCGTGGGGGTAAAGGGGGAAGAGGAAAGGCAAGAGGAAGGGGGAGAGGCAGAGGGAGAGGTAGGGGCAGGGGCAGGGGTAAAGGCAGAGCCAGGGGTAAGACTTTGGAGCTTCAGAGAGTCATTGTTGATGCAGAGGACAGTGATGATGAGGTGATGATTGTTAACACAGCCGAGCAACAACATGCACAAAAAGAAAATCCAGATATTCCTCTTGAAAAAGAAGCATCTCCTGTCAGTGTCTCAGTAGACCTCGTTCAGCATCTCAGCCCAGAGTGTGTAGTTTTAGATGGGGATACAAGTGTGAGTGCCGCTGCTATACTGGGTCAGTTTGATGATGTGCCAGAAGAGATGGAGGACAAGAAGAAAACAGAGAGTTTAAACAAATGTTCAAGCATTTCAAACACTGAGGGGTGTAATCCCAATGTCCTGTGCTGCCTCTATCACCAAAAGCACGACAAAAGGTAAATGCTCAGTTCCCACTTTGAGCCATTTGCAAACCTGAACCATGTGTTAGTTTCACTTCCTGGTCAATGTTTCTTTTAGGCTCATGATATGCTGTCACAGCTGCCAGGGGTGGTTTCATGATAGTTGTGCTGGTGACAGTTCAACAGAAGTCTGGAAGAGGGAGAGGAAGGAGCACAGAAACACGTGCGCGCCATGCGCAGCAAAGACGCAACTTGTATGTGAATCTCCCTCCCAACCTGAACCTGACTTTAGCGTTCGTGAATGCTTGAAAGAAAGTCCTGGAGAGGATTCTGTGAAGCAAGAGCTGGAAAACTCGAAGGTTTGCATTCTTTTGAATTTCTACTGAACTTAACATCACAAAAAAAAGTCCAAAAGTGTAGTTTATTTTTGCATAATTTGTTAAACACTCGTAAAACGTGATCAGTGCTTTCTTAGTTGGGGTTGAAGGTGATCATCTGTTTACAGGAATGTGACGCTGGCAAAGTGGAGCCAAACTCTCTGCTGAAGAAACCTGAAGCTGAGATGGAGACTGACCATTCTCAGCCTGTGTGCACCGGGCCCGGCTGCTCCAGACAGGCACTGCCTGATTCAGTGTACTGTGGCACAGATTGCATCCTTCAGCATGCTGCCATCACTATGAAGACACTCTCTGACCCCAAGGTGCCAAAAACTAAGGGGCGCGGATCGAGGAAGTCAGCAGGAGACAGACCCACTGGAAAGGTAAACACAATTATATGGATTGCAAATATTAAAGTGGCTTAATTTTGTTTTTCTGTTAGATGTTTTCAGTATTTTTGTCAATAAGTTAATAATTTTGGAGTGTCTATTTTTTTCTCCTTAAAAATCCCCATCACAGACACAAAAACCAGGTCAAATGTCCAGGAGGTTGGCAGAAAAATCTTCCGAGGATGCTGGCGAGGAGGAGAAAAAGGAGAACGATGGGGAGAAAGAGGCTGCTACATCCTCTATAACCTGCGACCCCAGTCTCACAGATGTTCAGTCCACTTCCATCCCACCATCTAATTTAAACACGACGTGTATGTACCATTCAATACTCGTACACATCGAAACAGTTATGCACTATGTACAAAGCACCTCTTTGGCATTTCATGGATGCCGTCCCCCAATTTTTATTCAACACACCAAAACAGTAACACATGACCTACAAAAATCTTTACATCTCCAAGTTCTCTTTTGGACAACCAATAAGTGGCAGGGGTCAGCAGTGGGTAAGTATGACAACTTTTATAGCTGCTCTTGTTGAAAACGTTGCATAGAAACACCTGAAGGAGGCAGGTTTCCGGTGCTGATTAATCACCAAGTTGAACTAACATCAGCGGCAAACTTCTGGGTTATCTCCACATGTGAGGTTGCAAAAGAAAGAGGCGTGTGGTTCTATTGTGCTTTTCCACAGGTTTGGGCTTGACTTGAAATGGTTTTCAAAGGTTTTCCCTGAAATCAAATGTAGTATTTAACAAATAACTGGCAATAATTCTGGTGGCATCAGCCTGAATATATCTGTGGCTTAAGCTTCTAACCTTTTTGAGATGCAACAAACACCTAAAAAAACACACTCTTCAAGTATTACGTCATTTTGAACCTAAACTGTACATTAAGCTTTGATTTCCTATTCCAAAAGAATGCAAATTATTATTATAGAATAATTTTATTGCAGTTTGAACATCCATTTTAATTTCCTAAATCCTAAAATAACCACCTAAAAATATAGTTTTTAAAATCTTTATTAGACGTGCGGACACATGACATTGTGAACAGATTTATTTAGATATAAAGAAAATACTCTTAACTGGTATTGACTGCATACTATATATAATATATTGTTCAATCGAATAATAGTCATAATCTTTTGTGAAAAATATTATTTTGAAGTAATAGTTTTGACCATTCTCAGCACTATTGGTGCATTATTTTTCATCAAAAGTTGCTTCAAGGCAAATCAAACAAAAAATTATTGATCTCACAATCAAAGTATGAAAAGGTAACAGAGCTTTTGCGGGGTTTTCAACTCTACTGTGTGATCATAATTACTTAAATCAACAGCTGGTATGTGGCAGACTTTGTGTGGAATTGATCATGTTTTTTTTTTTTTAATTCAACCTGCTTCTCTGAACGGAACGGCAGCAGCCCAAGCAGCCCTCAGTTCTCCGTCATATCAACTTTCCAGGATTTTTAAAAGCCTGAATCCAGACGTTATCCAGACCATTCTGCTTTTTCAGTCACCCAATCTTCTGAGAACGATTACTCATGTTCTTTAGTGTTTGTTTGAAAGCCAAGCAGCAGATTGATGCCTGCAGTGAAGATTAAGTAGACTAACCATATGTCTCGAAGGACTTTTGGAATATGTTTTATTACATACACCCAACTATACTTCATGCACTTTTTAAGATGTTTTTTTTTCTTTAAAGGCTTTTGTTCTTGAATCTTCTACTCTCTTATACCCACAACACATAAAAACACTTTTTTAAAAATTAATTTGGAGGTAAACTGCATATCCTGCATATCTAGAGATGAAAAGTGGACAGCTGGCACGGGGGAGTTGTTCTGACAGAAGTGCAGAAGATGCCACATTGTGCATCAGGGGAAAGCTAGAGTTATGTTTGACTTCACCAGCAGACACATCATACTTCCATAAAAACAAGTAACCTGGTTGCATTCTTTACTTTGAGTCATTTGAGAAGTCATTGCAGCTGAACACATCGACACAGAACCATCCTGAGGAAAAAAATAACATCTTTTTTTTTTTTTTTTTTTTTACACACAGTACAGAAGTGCACCATTGCCTGGTCCTCATCCAATGCAGTTATCGTCACTCTACACACATGAGCAACAACAAGTAACTACTGACTAAAATGGTACCTTGACATTTACTAAGTTGAGAAGAGAAGTCACCTTTGATCTCTATGGAACTACTAGGATTATGTTCAAAATGGAAACACTCATGGTTCACACTAAACAAAGGTGTCAGAATATGCTTGAGATGTTTAGTGGAACAGCATGCACTACATGAAATACATGCACAACAGGTCTGTTCAGGATGGACTCTGCCTTTGCCAAAGCTGGGATTGGCTCAAGTATAGAATGTGAATGGATAGATAAATACATCATATTTAGTTGTGAAATATTTTCAATAAATCCTTTCTGATTTTACTAACAAAAACGGACAAAAAACAGCTTAATATATAAATAATAGGAACAAGAATCCATCAAAACTGAATTATTTGGAAAGGCTTTTCTTCCTCAAAACAATTTTATATTGTGACTAAATACAAGGCGTAAGCTGAAGATGAATTGATCAAAAAAAGAAAACTAATTATAGTTTTATAATTTAAGTCTTGTTTGCCTCTAAACTATTTGTGCTTTTGCTTAATACAGATAATGTTTGTGCAGAAATGTACCACGTAGTGTTTTATTTATGACCACAAGTGTTTTGACACTGTAACTTGATCAAACTCTTTTACCTTATTCAAATATTTAATTAATTTTAGTTAAAAAAGAAAGATTTACACTGAATGTTGCTCAACATTTAGAATTAAAACCAATACTCAAAGATAGATACTACTTAGTCCTTTAAGTATATAATTATTAAATAATTTATATTTCTATTTCATTATATTTTAAGTAAATTAATTGTTTCAATCTTTCAAAGTTTCTGAAGCTTTACTTTTATATATTTACATACTTACTCTTCATTTTCAAAGATTAAAGGTAAAGAAAAAGAGACCGCATATCTTTTTAAATACCTGTGGCAATACTGATAACCAATTTACGATTTCCCTACAATAACACTGAGAAGAAAGCCAAACCAACAACACAAGGTTAAAATCACATGCTTGATGACCTACAGTCCTTTAAAACCTGGTGATGAGCGGCTGCAACCATGTCTGCTTGACCCACTTCATGGAGCCATTCAACCTCAGAATGTGCTAAAACGGTGCTAAAACATTTCTGGAGGACATGACCCAAACTAAGCAGCTGGCGCCCAGCGTGACCGATGCCATTTGACGTCCTCCAGGATCTCACAGTGGGGTTGAGCATCATGGGATGAGACGAGCTCAGACGACATCTTCGTTCATGGTTCCACCAGGACAGCTTGGCTCTCTGACCTAAGAAGCAAAGACGCTCTGATCTATCAATGGGAGCTTTGAGTTTGGTGCCTCACTATGCAGATCGGTCACTGATCAAATTCAGTCCATAACTCTTGGTCCTACGTCATTCTAGAACTATGGGTTGGAAGGAAACTACAAAAAAGCTGCCTATTTTTCAAATAAGCCACATGACAAACAGATTATACATTATTAAGCTCGGGATGTCTCTCTTTTTTGGCTGCTAAGATTCAATGGGAAAATCTTGTGCTCAGTTTAATGAAAATGCAGTACAATGGAATTTTCAGAAGTCAACACTTCTATTACTCAAGTTTTTGTTCACACAGTCGATAAAGATGGAATTAACCAATTTCTTACTCATTTTGTTCATTTGACCAGTTCTCGCACACACACAAAACCAGGTCTTCATCTTTCCTTCTGTGTTTACAAAACTCATGAAAAATGACTGCGAGGTAAAAATGAGCTCACCTCACACCTTCAGACCACTCACACATATTTTTAAACAGGCTGTTTAAAAATAGTGAATAAGAATGAAGTTATTGTTCACCTTCTGACACTTCGAGTTAGGAGTCGCCACAGTGAATCAACTGTCACCCTTGGTTTGGCGAAGAGTTTTATGCCAGATGCCTTTCTTACAGCAACCCTGTATTTTATCCAGGCTGGGGTCCAGCGCGCAGAGACCCAGACAGTGGCTACATAGTTAGGCAGTGGTGTGAAAGTTAAAATGCACAAAAGACAAGAAAAGAATTTCAACAAACTTTCCTTAAATTAGTAATAAAACATCTATCTGAGCCTATCTTTTTAAATATAGTATCCTTGTGTAAGTCTGTGCTCTGTGTATCAGTAGCAGAAGTGTGATGACTGTGCATAATGATAGAGTTGAAGCCCTTTTCCATGTGGCTTTGAGAAATGAACAAATACCTCAAATGCAGTTTTCTGGTTCAATATGGTATGGAATAGCTGAACCATCCTACTTCTCCTGTAGTCTAAATTCTGCTTTTGTTTAAGCTGATGGCTTTAAACAGGTTAACATTTTCTTTGAAATGCAGTTTTTTTTAATATTAGAAGACTCAAACTGCTGACTTTTTTCAGCTTTTTTTCTATGCAAAACTGATTCAAAAGTGTTTTTTTTTTCCTATTTCATGGAGGGTTTCAGTTTTATAATCTGTGAAATATAAATCTTTGTTTTAGCTGTTGCTTACATTGCTGCGTATGCTTTTGTTGAAGTTGGAAGGGTGTTTCTGGCCAACAAATAACTGAGCAGAAGAGTGTTTGCGGATATTTCTATCAAAACGGAAGTGAAAACCTGATTGCAGATGGACACCATCGCATTTATGCAAATATGTCAGAATGACGGTGATGTGTATTTCAGTAAATAAGGCAAAAAAAACAACTGAAAAACATTGAAAAGCAGAAAATATTTTATTAGGACTTTTCTTATGTATAAACTCTCCTTTACACGTGACAAAATTATCCACACATATCACATTTTTCCATGTATTTGATGCAGGGCATATTTGAATAGATGTTCTGATTCATTTTATCATATTACCCTGAAAATTCTGAGGGTCTTGTGTAACTAAAACAAGCCGTCTCCTAATTACGACGGATTCTTTTAATCCATCGAGTAACTGAAAAAAGGCAAAAGAGAAACTTTTCTACAGCCACGTTTTGCACGTTGTTCAAGTGCAGTTTGGGCCAACGGTTGTTGATAAACCTTTTCATTTGGTAGGAAACTTGAAAGTGGGTGGAGCTTGTCTTGAAGGCCCGGTACCCTGTGTCAATCCATGCTGACTGAGTGGGGAGATGTGACAGATTAGCTCTGTAATGTCAGAAAGTGCTTTATCATCTGAATGCTATAGCTGTTTGAGGAAGAAACTTTCCCTGCTCCGCTGTGATTGTAACAAGAAGTCAAATGTGTCCTCTTTACCTCTATTGTTTTGTTAGCAATCATTAGTAGAAACGACAAATCTTCTTCCCGGTCAGCTTCAAACGTGGTTTTAAACGGTCCTTTTTCTTGAGTCTGCACAGGTGACATGTTCTGCTGACATCCATGAATTCTGTACTTGAAACATTCCAATCATATCTGGGTTTAAATGTGGTTTTCAAGACTTTAACTTGAAAAAAAGAAAAGTTTAAGTTTTATTATTTTATAAGGGAATGGCCTCAGTCAAACAAGGAGCTGTACATTAAAACACAATAAAAACAACAGCTAAAATATTAAGACAGTTAAAGATACAAAGCATAAATAAACGACATAAAAACACAAAAACACCAGCTAAAAGTAAAGTCAAATAAAAAAACTGTAAAACACACCGGCAGAATCTATTGCCGGATTAAAGGCCTGGTGATAAAAATGAATTTTAAGACTTTTTTTTTTATATGGACGGTGAGGATGCCTGCCGAATGCTCAGTGGCAACGCGTGCCACAGTTTTGGTGCACAGACTGAAAACGCTCGTTCCCCTCTGAGCTTCCGCTTAGACCTCGGTGCCTCCAGGAAAAGCTGATCAGCTGATCTGAGGCACTGGGTTGGTGTGTAACGACAGAAAGGATAGTCTTACATTCACTTATAGGAAGTAGGAAGTACATAACAGTGTTGGTAAACATCTAGGACAAATATTTTTATTTATTAGTGAAATGTCGGTCATTTAGTTGCTACAATGGGATTATTTCTAACAGAGCATTGTATCAATTCAGTTCACTTATTAAGCAGAAGTTTACCGCCAAAAACAAAAAAAAAAGACACCCAGATTGTCCTGATTTCCTGAAAGATATTTGGTTTAATCCTTGCTCTGAGGTGACTCTGCAACACCTTCTCTAAGAGAACGATTTAGGAAGAAACCTCCAACAGAACTCTAGACTCTATAGAGACCATCGGCTTTGACTGTGAGGGGTCTAAGGACAAAAAAAGAGACAAGAAATACTGCACCCTCTGTTGGATGAACAAACATAACTGTTGGTAGCAGCAACAATGAGAAAAGACGAAGCTAATAGATAAACAGGAAATCGTTGGAACATTTGTTAAAGAACAAAACCAAAAAGTTAGTCATTGCAGAAGTAAAAGACCATAAAGCAGATGAGAACAAAATGACCAAATGGCAATTATGAGCCAAATGCAATGACAAGATAAAAACACGAGGACAGAAAAATGCAAAAACCCTAAAGCAATCGAATTAAGACAAAGATAAGTTAGTCATGGACAAACTTCAAACTGTTGTATTATTTTTAAAGACAAAATTAGTTAATGGCTGGTAGTATTAAAGAGATAAAATGGGCAAAAACACTTTGCAGACAAGAACTATACAAGTTTGTGAACAGTGATTTTTAAAGGATTCCCTTGTAGCTTTTATTAGAATGATAAAACAAAGTTACACAAACAAAAGTCTGAAAAAAGCCAACAGGGTTCTCTTTGGCAATGTTCACACAAGTATACCTTCCTGTCAACTAAAGTCAAGTCATTTTGTGTATGGAGCCTGTCTCATCAATGAAATAATAATAATAAAAACATATTCAAATAGAAGTAAAAGTGGGGAGAACATTATGGAATCAATGCTGGGATTTGAATAGAGGGGATGAGAAAACCTCAGTCTGAACTGAAATCACTGTTTTTCACTGCACTGAATAACAGATAAAGGTTTTTGTGCTCCATCTTATATGCATCAATACTTACTGGTTTTAGGCCTTTGAAAGTAGAGATGTCCTGATGTGATCACGTGATCGGAAAATGGGTCAGATCACATAGTTTCAGACTCAATCGAAATCAGATGTTGCATTCCAATCACGGATTGGATTGATATTTTATTCTTATTACAATGATTAGTGCTATATATTTCAAGCTTAATACTACAGATACTAGAAATCTGCATATCATTAGAGTCACGATAGTTTTATTGTTGTAAAGCACAGCAGAGTACAACACTAGTTTGAACAGGAAGCAGGTAAAGTTAGCGAGATATTCACAGATTCTGACTTCCGAGCTCAATAACTGTCAAGAGGGGTTTCAAATTGACAGCAACTCTTATTGGGTTTTGTTCTAAGCTAAAAAAATGCCTATAAAGACCTATAAAGTTTAATTCTTATGAGAATTAGACAAAAAGAGTGCAGAAAAACGGCTGCCGTGACAGCCTACAAAATGCAAGCTCCTGGAAAAAGTGATCAAAACAAATCAATGATGTTTCAAAAACAGATTGGTTACATTGATATGAGCTAGTCATGAATAGTCATCATCATATTCATGCTACAACAACAGTTTTGGAGGAAAGTCATTTCTTCTTTGGAAGAATTTTTAATCAAGATTGGAGTCACATTTGATCAAAAATTGTAAAAAAAAGTTCTGAAGATACTAAAACTACAGGCACCGTGAATAATTATCACTTTTTTTTTTACTTGTTAATAGTTAACTATTTTTCTAGTTAATAGTTGCCCCATTTTTGCTTGAATGTTGAAGGTACTTCACAAAAGTGCTTTATTAAAGTGTTAAAAGATAAAATAAGGTGAATGAAATAAAGACAGGAGAAAACCTGGATCTGTTTGTTTTCCATCTGTTCATTTTTGCTTGGTACAAGGTGTTGGCAGATAATCAAATTACTCGAAATAGGATTGGGCTTAAAAAAACAAACTCACTGGGACATTCCTAAGAAAGTACTCCTAAGAATTTAAATATTGCTTAAATAAATGAACATAATAAAATAGTACATACAACTTTGATATATATATATATATATATATATGGTATGTATGTGTTTTTTTTTATTTTTTTTATTTTGGTTTTTCTACCTCATTCCCACCTTTTTCCAAGACTGTTCAGCTGTAGTTTCCACAATGCTTCTTTCTGGAAGGCACATTATTCTTATTGATTCGTGTTGTGGTTTTCAGTATGTTGTGTCTGAGTGACACTGGTTGAGTAAAAGTGTCACATTTAAGGAATACTGTGCATTTATTGCATTAACTATAACATAACTCTTTTTTTTGATTGGGTGATAATCCAGTATTTAGCACATTGTCCCTGTCACACACTGACAACACCTTCTTGGCTCCTGTTTATTTGTTGTTCATTTATATATTTTTTAAACACTGAAATGCTTCAGTTGTCTCTGTCCGAAGTATGAATTCAGAACACATGCACCCCCTCCTGGACAAATGAGTGTAGTACACCACAACAGAATTTTATTTTTTTGTCTTCCAGCGTTTCATTATTTCAGTTTCTCTTTTAAAACTCTCAATATGATAGGAATAATGTAACAGGCAGGAAAAAAAATGAAACATGAAAGTATCTATAAAAAAACATTAAAGATAAAATTAAAAAGTTTAAATGAATTACTCGGCCCATCAACTCACAGTTGTGTGAATGTGTTGTGATGTAATGTGTATGAAATACAATTTCCCACCTACCACTTATGTTATGATATCCACATTTGATGTCTTTCTTTTATGCACAAGACAAAATGCCACTTGAGTTTTACAGTTAGCTAAAGTGACATTCCTAAAGCCTTACAGAACTACTTGAACTTTATTGATTGAGAGTTATTTGCAACCTTCTATCCACAGTATTTAAATTTTAACTCCTGCCATATACAATCGTTGACTGTATAAAAGAACTGGACAGAGTTCCCCCCCCCCCCCATTCCATATACTTCTATTGAGAAATAAACAGCTGGTCCTCTGTCATTATATTTGTCAGAATAACCATTCTTGCTCTGATACATTTTTAACATGCTCTTGCTAATTCAAACATTTTTTCATGATATTTTTTTCTGTAGTGCAAGTTATTCAAGTTATAAACTGACCAATTAGATGCCTCAGTAAAAGTAGGTGTTGAATGTTGGAAGCATTTGATTGACAGATTCACCAGAGTCCACTTACTGAGGATGTCTGGTTCCATTTAACATGGTGACAAACATATCACGGAAAAATGACCATTGAATTGACTTTGGTTGGAACCGGAAAACATTTTCAAGTCATTTTCTATGAGTTACTTCACACTGTCCAGTTCTCTTATACAGTCAATGTGTATGATTTGAAGTTTATGTTTGTCTTTGATTTAAAGTTTCCATTTGAATAATTAGAGGATCAGTTAAAAGAGAGATTCTGTTCAGTCTTGTCATTAATGACATGGAATAAATTGTGAGACTAAGTTTATAAGAACGTTTCATTCTAGCATTTATGCTTGTGTGCCGCTTACCTTCACCTTTTTGTGTGTTTTCATTTTACTTTTTTTCCTGAATGATCCGGACTGAAATTTTCTTTTAGGTTGCCATTACACTAATGAAAGCTTTTCAAGCACATTTATGTTTATGAAATATAAATTTAAAAGCCAAAGTCAGTTATTGGTATAACAAGACGAGAAAAAAACAACTGAATACACAGAAAGAAAGCAAGTGTTGCTTACACTGCAAACAGGTCGTGTTTGTACCTTTAAATAAAAAAAAAAAAAAAAAAAACAGTCTGAAAAACTAGTTTTAAAGAAAAAAATCTGCCCAGGTTTCCCAAAATTATTTATGGAAATAAAGTAATAAACCTGAAAATATTTCTCTTAAAACCCAATAATTTTGAGGACATCAGTATAATCCAGATATTTTCAACCACAACCTCAAGTTTTGCTGTGAAGTTCTCACCATGCAGCCATGGTAAAGAAGGTTTTAGACTAATAAAACGTTATTACAAACACACGATTTGCATAATCAATGTAAAAAATGTTCATATTTGGACATGTCGGCTTCATTTGCTGCACTTTAATTCTATATCCTGAAGCTTCCATATATTCTCTGCAACATCTGCTCTGCTACATAAATATTTAAGTGATGGTAAATCATCCTCATTGCATTATACAAATGTTGTAGAACAACAAGACTAAGCACTTTTACATTATTTACAAGTTAAAATATGAGAAAAAAAGCAACCAAATATATATATATATATATATATATATATATATATATATATATATATATATATATATTAGTTTTATTTTATTTTATATTTTACACTAAATCTGAATTTGGAACCATTTTATATTTTTTCAATTCAGAACAATCATATTAAAAATGAATGGACAAAACCCTAAACAAGACTTACATTAAAAGAAAAATCTGAATTTTGAGAAATACATTCTGTTCATGAAAAGGAAATGAAACTGTTGAAAATGTTCATTAGAGGTTTTTACTCTCTTTGAACCGGTTTAGCATAAAGTAACTTTGAGTTGTTATTGTTGCATTTGCAGTAATCAGCAGCATAATCATAGTCCTGATTCCTTCCTCCAAAGTTTCATAGCAATCCAAGTCAACTGTCATTTACCCATCGCTCTACCACTGTGATGGGATTTGTCTGACATTGGATCAGATGTTTACAACATTTATTGCAGTTAATGTCATTAACTTGCATGCTTGATTCAGTCATCCAAAACTGACTAGATATGATATTGTTATTCTTTAAGATTTCAGAAATAAATGAGTACTGTTCAGTGGAGGTTGTGTTAAGACAAACAGATATATACATACCGGTATACATGCAGAAGTGAGTCTAAGTAGAGAAATACAGTCCTTATCTGGACTAAGCAAAGATAAGCGCAAACAAATGTTGAAGTAGATTTCTATAATCTCCTGGTTTCAAGCTTAAAAAATCTTGCTTTATAAAAAGTATTTATCTCTTGATTCAAAACTGTAACTTACTCTATTAAATGTTGATGAAAAACCTAGTGTGTTTTAGAGTAGGTTCCTTCACTTTAACATTCTCTGGAGCTCAATAGAGTCAAAGGGTGTCCAAACACTCAACTAAAAGGAGTCTCAAAGATAATTGGCACACTTACATTTTGGGTACCACTGTCCACCATCAGTGCACTTGGGAATAAAAGATGCTAATAAAAAAAAGTAAACAGTAGACATAGAAAAATATGTTAAAGTATAACTGACTGAAATTTATTTATTCTACAATACACTAAAATGCAGTTTCTGTTGTTTGACCTAAACTAAACTTCTGACGTTCCTACAAAAAAAAAAATGACAACAACCATATACATACACAATCATTTCTAACTTAAATGATCATAGTCTTAGGTTTGCATGTAACAAAAATCCTGATTTTTACTTCAAAAAGGTTTCTTTAAATAGAAACTTTACCTTTGATCTGACAAAATCAGAATGGGGAACAACATGCTCAAAATGCATACACAGATTAACCACAAAATGCATGCATTTGGTTTAAGTTGTCAATCTATAAATATAAAGAACCATAACTTTTTCTCATCTTACATTCAATCTTTAATCCACAAGACTTTAGTGACAAAAGAAAATAATACTTAATATCAATTTTTCTCATTTATCCTTTCTTAAAATGGCTATGTAACAATAAAATAGCATGTTTGAGTTTACTTTTCCTTACATTGGTCCAAATATACTTAAAATTTGATTATATAAACCAAAACTACAGCAGAAACCTGTAATGAATCTTCTATTGGACAGCTATCTATTGATAAATCCATTTATTTAACCTCTGCGGAAAATATTACTGTATAATAAAAGGTCTATCAACCATGAAACATTTTTCATGTCATGACGATTTAAATTACAGTTCAACTTATTGTCATTCACTTGAGATTTATTTATTTTTATTTGTTACAACACCACATGATAAAAAGTTTTCAGTCATGAAATGCCAGAAGCAGGGAAAAAAAACTGTGCAATTTAACTTCTTCACTGATTAAATGACCAAAACAGTTGTCGTAGACATAATCATGTATATTTCAAATATAGATACATGAATAAATATAATGTAATCAAAAGTAGTGTAAAAAAGAAAAACAAAAGTACTTTTTTTACTGTAGTTTAATGACTTAACTGAAAAGTCTAGAGGTGCTTTACTGTAGTAGAAGACAATGTTAACCTTTATTTTAACCAGTCCTGCATACAGTTCAAGATGATTATTGACATAATTTTTGATATTTTCAAATGATCAGCTTCACAGGATTGACTGTAGTTTCTGTATGTAGAACAAAACCGACATATAACAAGAGATGACAGTGATCAAGAGATTTGAATGTGTTAGTATTGCTCTAAAAATCTATTTTACTTTGAGCACAGCACATGTATTTGTAGATCATCAGAAAAACTACACAGATTGCCATTGTACCCTTTAACGTTTACGTTAAAACACACTGTAAACCGTTTAAAAAACACTGTAAAGTAGAACAAGGAGAATTTTTAGTACTTAAAATGTAAAAATGGATTTTGAACATGAATACAGTGGTGAGCCACTTTAAATGAAAAACTATAATAATAGCTAAAGCTTTGAACATCAGGTTATTGTCAGTTTAATTAACTCATGAATGCATAAGGTATTTTTTGTGTAATTTTAGCACAGTCAACTAATAGACTTTCGTGTTTAAAAATATACACTTCCCTCTTTTCTGTCAGCAGTGAATGAGGCTGACAAAAACCCTGTGGTTCACTGTGAGGCTGGATCTTCTCCCAAACTTCCAGAAGAGGCCTCCACAAACCCAGCTGTCCTTTCCCAGCCTGCAATGGAAGAAGCCGCACCACAGAGTGAAGCTCCAGAAAAGTCTAAGGACCCTGAAAGCAGTAGCACATGTTCTGAAGGATCAATTACTTCAACAACAACGCCTTCATCTGAAAAATCTAATCAGGGCCTAATATCAAAACATACAACCTCCTCAGCTTCCAGACATCATGAGACCGGAGCCCTCGTGGTCTCCAAAACCACATATGTCATCCCTAAGAAACCGTCTGCATCCCAGTCTTCAAGACACATTTCAGCATCAGCAGCCGTCCAGAAGCCCTCTTCGGTTCTTGGATTGCCAAGTGAAACCCGAATTTTGCCTGTTTCACCAGCACCCAGTGCTCCCTCATCCAGACCCTGTCAGCCCAACAACCAGATCAGACAAAGCATCCAACGCTCCCTCACAACAATCCTGCTCAAAAGGTGGGAGTCAGTATAGTTTTATTTGCTGAAAAACGATCTGTTATAAATGTTTATCTTATATTGCTAGACTGTATTTTCGAACAGGAAAGAAAGGTTTTTTGTTTATTTTCTGTTGTGCTGATATTGCGATTTTTTATTTTTCTTTTTTTGTTTCTTCAGGATTGGTGATTGTGAAGATCTGGAGATGTCTGAGGGTGAAATTGCAAAGCTTGTTGCTAGCGTTGAAATAGAGATGTTTGACATATTTCGCAACACAGATAGCAAATACATAAACAAATATCGAACAATTATGTTCAACTTAAAAGACCCAAAAAACAAGGTTTGTTTCGTTTTGTTGTGTATTACTTTACGTATGAAATAGATCTAAAAATGTAAAATTCAATGGAACGTGAAGTTGTGAACCTGTCTCTTTTTAGGGCTTGTTGCATCGAGTTGTGCATGGAGAAATTAGTCCTTTCAGACTGGTTAGAATGAGTCAAAAAGACATGCAGGCTATTACTGCGCCTGAGCCTAAAGCTGCTGAAAAAATACAGGTAAAAAAAAGGTCAGAATTACTCAACAAGTAAGAACTTTGCTGCAATTTTGCTGATTATGTTGTTTGATTTGTAAAGAAAATGGATGGAGCTACCAAATTGACAAGTTTGCAGAAACCTGAAGCTGTGAAGATCGATTTGCCCAGTTTGAAACCTCCTAGGCCTGAGAAGAAATCTGAAATCTTGGTATGTACACTTCCAATTTAGATATATACATAGAATAGCAATTATTTTATGTCACTATAAGTAGTTTTATGTTGAATACTTTTATAAAGCATAGATTAGATCTAATTGATGATAACATTTACTTTGCAGGACCAGAAAAAGAACCCAGCTCCTCCTTTGAAGGTTAGAGCTGCTCAGCCTGGCCAGGATGGTGCTGCTCCAGATATTCTCTCCTGCATGCTAAAGGATACTACGTCAGAACACAAAGCTCACCTTTTTGATCTGAAATGCAAGATATGCACAGGTGCAACAACTAGATTGTTTGACAAAGACATACAAACTTTAGAGGACCCCATACTCGTAACGTGCAATATCCTGCAGTTTTCACTTTTGGTTCTTTAATGTGATTTCTCTTTGCATTCACAAGGTCAGAAACAAAGCACGGAAGCAGAAGAACCTGTAAAGAAAAAACCTAAATTGTCTTTGTCAAAAGATAAAAATGAGCCGCCTTGGAAAAAATCTGGGGAAGACTCTCCTTTGCGAGCACCAACTGACTTCACTGACAGAGATTTGCCAACATCTTCATCAATAGAGTCCTTTTCCCACCTGTCTGACTCCCCTAAATTAACTATTGTGGAATCGCCTGCTTCACCAACAACTGATTCACCGGCATCCCCTACTTTCGAATCTCCAGCTTCCCCTGTCATAGAATCTCCCGCCTCCCCAACTCCAGACTCTTTTTCTGTGACTCCATCAAAGAGAGGATACACACCTGTTGTGATTCCAGCTGTCTCTACAGTTAGCATTTTAAGACGCGATCCCCGCACTGCAGCGAGCAGGATGGCAAGTTCATCTGGAAGCACCAGTAGTCCTAATGACGCAATTCAAAACCAAGCTCCCTCTTATGCCTCTGTGAAGGACACTCTTGCTTCATCTTCTGCCCCATTATCTTCACTTCCAGCGCCGAAAACTATACCCAAATCAATCCTACTAAAGCCGTCTTCAACTTCTGATCCCAGACTTTATGGCTCATCTTCAAGGTATGCAAACAGTTTTGGAAAGTACTGGGAAGAACTTTTAAGCTGTTCACTTTTAAATGCAACGTTTGAGTGGAATCGTATGTTTTTTCTAATCACGATTTTTGTGTCTCAGAGCCATAACCTCTAAGACTCCAGCTGAAGGTGACACTGCCCAGTTCCTAGCCAAACAAGAGGTTCTATGGAAAGGCTTTCTAAACATGATCACCGTTGCCAAGTTTGTCACAAAGGGATACTTGGTTTCAGGATCAGCGGAAAATCTCAAAGTGGTATGTCCATACACACTTCAGTTTACAAAATGTTTGTACAGCAAACACATGACAAGCTGCTACTGTTGTTGTAGGATCTACCTGATACGATACAAATTGGAGGCAGAATCTTGCCTGAAACCGTGTGGGACTATGTTGAAAAACTTAAGACCTCTGTAACAAAGGTAAGTAAAATTTGTCAAACTTTGTCTCTTTAACCATAACATTAAGAATATTGTAAACTAGTATTTTACATTTCACTTTTGTTTCCTAGGAGTTGTGTGTGATTCGGTTTCAGCCAGCAACAGAGGAGGAGGAGGTGGCGTACGTCTCCCTTTTTTCCTATTTCAGTAGCAGAGGACGTTTTGGAGTGGTTGCCAACATCAGCCGTTCGATCAAGGATGTGTACCTTGTCCCACTCGGTGCAAAAGAATCAATCCCATCAATGCTACAACCTCTTCAAGGACCAGGTGTGAATGCCTTTAATTACAATTCTTTAAATGTTTTGATTTCCCTTTATATACATCTATGTTAACACCTATAAGATGAGGTAAAATGTAGATACTATATGGCTCAAAGGGGAGAATATCGTTTTGTAAAACAACAATCCGTAAAACAACAATCCGTAAAACTCTATCCTTAAAGTTGGATTAACAATTTTAGGCCTTATGAGTTTGTTGTTTGTTTTATCAATGCTGTCATAAATGGAATGCTATAGCTATAAAAAAACAGACAATTAAGTTTTGATTTTTAAAAAATTTCTAATTAATATTTTTTTGGGCACGAACACCACTTTTGTTCTATAGGAATCAGGGTCTGGTCACTATGTTAATGAGATATTTGATTTGACAATCAAGAAGCATTGCTTATGTTTAACTTGTTTATTTTGAACTCCTTCCCATGTAAGACCTGATCTGGACTTTTTTAATGAAAAGATGTATTTAAAAGTGTTGGTTAACCATATTAGAAAATACATTTAAAAGGCTTTACTTGTGTATTTTATTTTCTCAGGGTTTGAAAAAAACCGACCCAATCTTCTCTTGGGTTTAGCAATTGTCCAGAAAGCAAAACGTCAAGGAACCTCTCCTCCGCAAATTGAAGAAAAGAGATCCAAGGTTAACATGTCAAAGGATCCTATGTGGATCCCCAAACCACCAGTCCTTTATGGGTCTGATAAACTGGAGATGTTTCAACCCTATGATCCAGAAACACCTGCTAATACCTCTCCTCCTTTGTCACCGTTGGATTCCTCAGCTTCTGGGTCTGTTAAAACACAGTCTGTTTTAACCTCCCACAGAGCACCCCTTCCTCTCCCATTTGAGTCTACATCAAGTAGCAACTCGGGCAAGAATCCAGCACAAGCATCGAATGATAAGACTCCACTACAATCCATTTTGAAAACTTTATTTAAAAGTAAGCAGTCTGACTCCATTGTCTCTGAAGAATGTTCTGCAAAACCAACACTTGGTGTCAGAAAGAACCCAGTGTCTCTAATGCCTGACTCAATTGTGGATCCAATTGTCCAACAGTATGGACAAAAATCTAAAGTCCAAAATTTGGAAGAAGAGGAGAGCGACTTTGACAGACCATATGACCCTGAAGAGGAGTATGATCCTGCAATGAAACAAAAAACATTTACCCCACAGAAAAAAGAAACAAATATAACAGATGGCTCTACATTGTCAGACTCTATGGAAGATGATGTTGCCTATGATCCAGAAGATGAAACCATCTTTGAAGATATTCAAAGTAATAAGGCTGTAGTAAAGCAGTCTGCTTCAATTCAGACATCAAATTCTTCATCATGTCCAGAACCAGTTTTCACTTCTTCTTCTTCAGCACAGAGTTCTGTTCCTATTTCAGTTACATCCGAACTTCCCACTGGTACTGTGGTTGTCTCAGCTGCAACTTTAACTGAGCAGCAGAGGATGCTCGAAGAACTCAACAAGCAAATTGAAGAGCAAAAACGTCAGTTGAAAGAGCAGGAAGAGGCACTACGGCAGCAAAGAGAAGCTGTGGGTATGTTCATGGCTCAGTTTTCTGTTTCTGATTCTCTAATGTCTCCTCCAACAAAAGCGTTACCTCTAAGCCAGCTATCATCTGTGGAGTCTGGTTTGTTAAAGACAGAGGCTAGACCTTCAGATAAAACGAACATTACAGGGGCAGATGACAGTTCAAAAGTGATTTCCAAAATGGTTAAGAAAGATGATAAAGCAAAGCCTGATGAAACACAGGCAAATGTTGAGGAACAGGACAAATATTCCTCAGCTGGAGAGATTGATGACTCTGATGTAGCTTATGACCCAGAGGATGAGTCACTTTTTGATGAAATACAAGATGATGTTTTTAAAGGAGGGAGCACAAAGCCAAGTGATATTTCATTTAAATCGAGGCATAATGACACTAATATTGGAGGTTCTCCAGATTCATACCGTAGCAAAAAAATGAAATCCTCACCAAAACGACGGACTCGTCGTGAAAGGCACCACCATGGAAGTCCTTCAAGGAGATCCCAACCTCGATCCCGTTCCCGTTCCAGTAGACATAAAGACAGAGACAGACATAGAAGAAGTGAAAGGGACAGATCAAAGCATAGGGCCAGAGATCCTTCAGAACGACAGAGACACCATCACAAAGACTCCAGTGCATACCGACATTCTCGAGGTCACAGAAGATCTCCATCGTCTCCCCGAAAAAAACATTCTGCGTCTCTTTCTCCAAAACGAAATAGGGCCCCTCCCTCTCAAGGTAATGAAAAAACAAAAGAAAGTGATCTTCTTGAGGGTTCTGACTTTGTTGCAGAGAATAAAGAATCATCTTCTCAAGTTCCAATTAAAAATGATCCAGATGGAGATCATCTGGAATCCATCTCACAGATGACAGGAAAGGACTTGCTCAAAAATACTTACTGTATTAAGACAGAGATTCCAGATCTCCCAATGTGTCAAAGTACTGAAAATAAGGCCTCTCAAAGTATTTTTTCTACACAGACATGTAAATCTGCTCAGCAGGGCTCATTCTTTGTAGATAAATGTGAAAACACAATTCCATTAAGGGAAATTGAGCCTCCCATTCGAGATTCTCCTGAGAGCCCTGATCCAGACCCACGGTTTGTAAAACATTCCCCCATAGAAGATGATGATTGTACTGAATCTGGGGATATGAAAGATCCAGAGGAGTCTACCAATGACTCTGTATCAATTAAATCTGAAAAAAACTGTTTACCGATTGGTAGTGAAACAACTACGTCCTTCGAGGTACTAAATCAGCAAAGCCTGGGTGCCAGAGGTCAATTTACACCACAACAAAAGGACAAGACAGCAACAAATATGGTCGTACCAGATTCCAACAAAAAAGTTTTGCCTTTATCCACCATAGAAAATTTGAAGATGAAAAATAGGGATAGTTTACTGAACCTTAACCAAGATGCTAAAGATCTGCGACTAGTTATGCAATCAGGAATTGTCTCACATTCAACAATGGAAGAATCAAGAAAGCAAAATGAGAAAGCAAGTAGAGACAGAGAAGACGTTTTGGTAAATAGGCCTGCGTCCAATAATGTGGTCTCACAGCCAAGGCACCAGTTGTCAAGTGCTGATAGTTTAAAAAATGATGCTAAGGGATTTGCTAGTGGAGAGCAAACCAATATTTATCCACAAGGCTTGCCTTTAAAAATGGAGAACCTTCAGTCTAAACCTGGGGACACAGGTAGATGGACAGAAGTTTCACAGGGAGATTTAATACCAAAAAATGAAAATCCAGATTGGAAATGTCATGAGTCTTTCCAGAACAAAGGTCTTCCTACTCATATCAGAGATTTTGAATGGAATGTACCAAGATTTGACAAGAATAGCAATCAGTGTGATAAGAGTGAGACTGTTGTTTTTGACAGAAAAGGCGTTGGAAGCTTGCAATGCAGACTGCCAAAAAGTAGCATGGTAGTTCCTGATTTAATTGGGCAAAAATATGAAGAAGCTCAATCTGTGGTCAATCATGTACCTGGTTTGAGAGAACAAAGTGGTACTGGGTCTTTTGGGCCGGGATTGAATGACAGAGGTTTAGCTGTGGGCGTGCTTGGCCCTGACAGAAAAGGTTTTGTTGGGCCACATTTCATAGAAAAAGGTGTTGAAACAAAGGGTCTAAATTTAGGGACACAAGGACCATACACAAAAGAGTCATCCAGCTCAGATTTAGGAAATAAATGGCCGGTAAGGAGAGGGCGGGATATTGTAAGTCAAGGACCTGGTATGAGCAATTCCATGGGGGACTCTGGGAATAACACCAACAAAGTAGGAGGTCACGGTTTTATTGAAGGACAACGTGAAGGGCAGTTTCAAAATTCAGAGTCCCCTTGGAATAAAATGGGAGGACCTAGACACTCAGATTTCAGAGAACAGAGACCTGGAGACAGAGGCTTATCTGTGGAAGATCCTAACCTTTTTAGAAAAGAACCTGCTGAGCTACAATTTAGAGGACCAGAGTGTGAAAGGGGAAGACCAGTTGAAAGAGGTCCTCGCAATAGAGGACGTGGAGGTCCAGTTTTTAGAGGTCCACAACCCAACCAAAGATACTTTTCCAGGGAGGGAACTGGTCAAAGTTTGGAAATGAGTTCAGATTTCTGTGAGTTGGCACCTGATCTTAGGAGCTCAGATATTCATGATCCAAGGGTTGACATGGGAATGTCTGAAAGTTCAGATTTTAGTAGGCCTGCTCCCAGAATGAGAGGTCCCACTTTAGACAATCAATATGCTGGGAGTAGAGGCCCAAGAGGGACAGATGTCTGGGTACCTGGTTCAGAAAAGATGGGTCCTGGAGAACAAAACATTGGTGGACTGGGTCCTGACAGAGCAAGAACTTTTATGGGGGATAAAGGGAGTAACTTCATGGAAGGAGGGCAGGGACAACTTGGCCCAGGTATAGAAGTTCCAGGGCATCACAGTAAACAAGGAGGGAAACAGTTTTGGGATCATGGGGTAGAAGGTAGACATCCAGATTTCAGAGAACCAGATACAAATCGAAGTCCAGCAGGACCCGTACCTTGCAGGAGAGAAGGTGGAGGTCCAAATATTGGAAGACCAGGCCCTCAATATGCTAGTCTCAACATGGAAAGTCTAGGACCAGACAGGAGAGGTCCAGAAAGCCCAAATGTTATATTTGAGAAAGAAAAAAATCCCCCAAATGTGGAAGATATGCCATACAAAAGCTTTCCAAGAGGCCCACAGTTTAGGTGTCCGGAACCAGGAATAGCACAGCCAGATATAGAGGGCCCACAATATGGCAGAAGAGGGGCATGCTTTGGAGGTGTGGGTCCTGATAGAACTACCAGGGGGAGTCAAATGCCTATTGGTAGATATCCAAATATTGCTAGAAGAGCAGAAATGAAAGAAAAAGCTCCTGGCAGTGACATCCCAGTTCATGAAAGACAAAAAACACAAGGCTTAAACTTGAGAAAACCTTGGCTTGAAAGACACTCTGGAGAGGAGGTTGGTGAAAGACATGACTGGAGAGAATCAGGTGCCGATTTGAGAAATCCAAGCATTATGCATCAAGTGACAAATTCAGAGACAATAAGACATGAAAGACATGATGAATGGGTAGAACCCGGATCTGTTCAAGAAAGTTCTGATATAGAGGCTCCAAGGTTTCATAGGACAGATCGAAACTTTAGGGGTCGGGGACCCATGAGAAGACGCTCAAGAGGAGCAGGTCTTAATGTTCGCTCCTTTGGACCTGGAAGGTGTGAGACAGAATCTATAGAGAACTGGACTAACAGAACATCATCTAACTTTGAAGCTTTTGGAAATAGAAGGGGAAGAGGAGACAGACATGGTATAGGTATAGATCATTATCGTCCAGACAACCAGGACCAAGAACATAGTCAGCAAGAAATTCATGGTGAATGTCATCAAGATATTCATGATGAATGGGAGGACTTTTCAGCAAGTGATGGTGGGATCCTACAGGATGAGCAGGATGTCCAATTTTCAGACCATGCATCAGACTGGAATTGTGCAGAATTTGGAAATACAGGGCCTAATCAAGAGAATTCAGATGATTTTTTTCCTGTACCAGGTGGTGGGAGACAAGAAAATGAATGGAGAGAGCCTTGCAAAAGAGTTGGCAGCCCGTTTTTCAGAAAGGAAGGGCCTCTGGGAATAAGAGAACAATCCTTTGATAGAGGCAGAACTAGAGGAAGAGTAAGAGGAAGAAGTAGAGGAATAGGTAGAGGAGGAAGAGGAAGAGGGTCAGTGATGCAACACAACATCGATGGTTCTCAACCTTTTTCAGGTGCTCCAGATATGATGGATTCATTTCCAAACAAAAGTGAATCAGAGATGATGGTTTATAACAAAGATCCTGATTTTAGACACCCAGGACTCAGATATAGAAATTCCATCCCTGATTACCCAGGTTTTGACGAGGAGGCTTCAGATTTTGGGGAGCTGAAATCTGAAATGCTCAGTGTAGACATGGAGGGCCACGAGCAAGACTTTAGAGGAGAATGGAGAGGTCCAAATGTAAGACAGCAACGTGGGCCCAGTAGTTGGGACAGAAATGTGGAGTTTCCCATGTCTGATAAAAGACGTGCAGACGTAAAGGATGAGCGACATGGATTCAGTGGTCAGTCAGCCAAGAGGGAAAGAAGAGGTTCTCGTGTGTCAAGCAGATTTGAAGATTTTTGTGAATCACATTCAACGTCGTTCAATAGTTGTGATGATGGTCCAGGCAGAGGAGGAAAAACAATCCCTGTCTTTAATAGATTACAAAACCAGCCAGTTGTAGAACCCCAGAGACACAGAGGTGCCTTACTTCCTACTCCAAAAGAAGGTTCTTTATTACGACCAGATCATTCGGTAAATCATGATGCTTTTAGCATGACACAAAAACAAATGGGCCACCCAAAACATATGGAACCAGACAGAAGCAGAGGAATGGACTCTCAATACAGAGGGCGAGCAAGAGGGCATAGATGGTAAAGCCTAACTAGTAAAATACCTTAAGACAAGAAAAAGTTGAAGATAATTTATGTGCAGTAATCATTACCAGTCAAATAAACTAGTCAGCATTACTTTCAAACAGAAAGTAAAGTCTTTTTCATCAAAAAAAGAAAAATGCAAAATAATCCTTTACTTTTACCACAAATCAAAACTGCTAAAGTACTCTTTAGACTGAACTGTATAAACTTGTAAATGCACATGTCTGTTTAATCCATTCTTTAAAAACTGCCATAATGTCAACATAATCAGTAGGCAGAACCTTTAAACATTTGGTTTAAGAGCTTGATACAGAGAAAAATGCCTGTATGGTTTTTTTTTGTTATGTGCTTGTTTTGCTGAATATAGACAAAAAGTTTGTAGTTGACTAATGCTCTTAAAGATAACTCGTTTGTATTTGATCCATTGTAGTGTTCATGGTACAAAAAGGCTCTAAACGTTGTACAGATAATGAACAGCTCTTTTCGTTGTAATCATAATGTCACCATTGAAGTGTTCATTTAAATTGTATATTTTGCCGATTAAAAATCAACCTTTTTCAGTATCTTTTAAAAATACAAGTAGTCAATAAAATGACATGTTTTTTAAAAAAAACTTATTTTGTGTTTTTTGTCTTTTATACTATGGCTGATTACTTACTGCATGAGTCTAATCCTGATCTAGTAGTTATATGAAGAAACATGGCCAGTAGCAAGATTATGAAAACAAATCAAATGCATTTTCAAAAGTGCAAAAAATAGTGTAATGAAACATGTTATTAAATTGTTATTCTAGTGGAAAGAAATATTACATTTTATACATTTTCACTACTGACCTGGACTTTCAGTGGTTAAATTAGTTTTCCAAGGGAGAATTCAGCTGAAAAGTGCAATGTAAACTGGTGGTTGCAGTAGTGTAATGCAATGCCTTTGAAATCATGCATGGATTTTTTTTTCTGTTTTTAGATGTTTATTTTAAGGTACTTTTATAGCTTTCTAGTGTAACTGATTGCATACATTACCGGATTAGAAATAGAAATCAAACAAATATGACTGTCAATATGATTACATTAAAGTGAATGGTTAATTTCGAAGTATTTCAGTTTTCGTCTCACTTTGTTAAAAAAGTGGAGTGATCGAGTGATGGTCTCTGAACTGCTGACAGTTTTGCAGTCTCATTTTTGACAAAGCTCTGAATTGGATGATTGGTTATTGGTCATTTTACACACATTTTAATACATTTATACCAATAAAAGGTGTGCTTTCTTTTGAGGCTGTAGGTTCTCATTTTCTTTCGGAACTGCACACACTTTTATTAGAAAATAATCTTATTTGTATATAGGACTGGGAATTCATGTTAGAACATTTTAATTAGTTAATGAAGCCTGTGTTACAAAAGAAGCGTATCTGATTCTAAAAATCATCTTCAAAGTCAGATTTCTTAATCCACGTTTAACTTTCTGCTATTTGTCTCCATTCCCAAATTTCTTAAATCACTCTCAATCATGTAATAGTAATGCAGAATGAGATAAATCAAGGGCATTATTATACCAAAATCACCATCACACCAAACAAATTCAAACACTATTATGTACAAATATTTTTGTCCATCTACAAGTTTTCATTTTTACAAGACTCAGCAAAATTAGAATTTTTTTTTTATTTAGGACTTCCTTACAATCAAACTTTATTTCTAAATAGCGCTTCTCATACTTTGCGCAGTTTAAAGCACTTTACAACTAAAAACCAAAACTGAATTTTAAATAAAAAAACAACTCACCCTTACACTCTCCCCTCCTTTAACACATACATCCCTAAACCCGACACACAACGAATACTTCTTATGAAAGTAACTTATAAAAAAACTTGTTCCACTCCAATCATCTTTTGATTTACTCAAAAGGCATTCCAAGTGGTCTTTGAAATATGATTGTGATATTTTTTGCCCAAATAAAAAAAAAAAACCTGTATTGGTTTCTAGGACACAGTTTCTGCAGAGTGGGAGTAATTCATTAGAAATTCCCCTCTGGAGTTGTGGGCGAGGCTGTAGGAGTGGAGTAAGACCCCCCCTGCTTCCCGACATTCTTCTTTTTGCACTTTCTCCTGCTAGCTTACAGCTCTTTACCACCCCAACCTAACATTACTGGTGCAACAAAAATGCCAAGCAATAACGGAGCTATTCAGCCATACAGTTTTAAACCAGATGCCAGCTTGAACGAGGAAAACAAATACGTACATGGATTTATTTGTCTGCAAGTGAGTGCATCCAAATGGAGCGGAGCAGGGAGCTCGTGGCCCACAGACTATTGCTTCTACATCACAGCTGCAAGGTTTTTTAAATGGCATTTTTTTGTCTGCTACTGATTCCAAATTATTTGATTCCAGAAATACTCAGAAATGCTATTTTAAGCATAAAATTCTTTACTGTGTCCTCCATAATCAGAAAAAGGCTATGTTAAAAACACCAAAACACACAATTTTGATCAGAGTAGGTCTTTAAGGCTGTGAGGAAACGATATGTTTGAAATCTATCTATACCAGGAACCACCTCCGCCTCAGGAACATTGCCACAATGCTCACCCAGACTGAGACAGCAACGGGATCCATTCCATAGCCACGAGGCTGCAATCCTGGACCTGAGGTGCACCAGGAAAGGTGAGAACGGTGGCAACAACAATCCGGCCAAGCTGGCAAGCCCTGACATAAAAAATCCCCACAGAGATACACTAGGACTCAAATTATAATAAGAAATGGGTTACAATTAAATACATGAGTTCATACTTTAAAAGATCTTGGAGGTAAGAAGGCACAGGACCATTAAAACATTTGTAAACTTTTAAAAGAATCTTATGAGTAGATGATATTCCTACTCAATGTATTCTTGTCATTAAATGTGTGGGCCAACATTCAAACTGAAATGGAGTCCTAATTGATTGAAAGAAAAGGAAGTTCAATTACAGATCCTTTAAAATAATTGAATTTAATGGAAAAGTGTGTTCATTTTCATAATAAAATAAAATAAAAAATAATAGAATATACTCAGAGTACAATGACAGCCTGTGCAAAATTATTAGTATTATTAAAAGTCCGTGTTTTCTTCGGAACGATTGGAGTAAAGCAGGTTTTTGGTTTTGTTGTAGTTTACTGGAAGGACGTTTTAGTGATCGCACAGAAGAAACAGCGACAGACGATAGTTCCCTGACATCGAACTGACTCGGAAGTAAGTCTGTCTCCTTTAAGGACCCGTGAACTGTTCAAAAATGATCAGGAATAATTATAACTAAATCTACAGTTAAAATTTTTATCCGTCACCTAATACGACAGAACCGCACGTTAGCTTGTTTTAATTTAGCTTAGCATTGTGCTAATTGAAGCCCACCAACCGGCAGCTAGTTTTAGCCGAATTTCCGGTTTTGGAGTATAAAAAACAATATATTTTACCATATATAGTTCAAGTAAGCATCTTAGATGGTCAAAATAATAATAATAATAATAAACATTTATTCGGGTATTGTATTAAGTGTAATAAAACAGGTTTTGTTTTTATGTCTTCTGTTCCAGAAGTTTTGTTCGTTTTTAGGTGAAAATAATCGCTAAACTGGGGTGCTTTCTTCTCATCTTGAATCCACGATTTTATTAGTATTTTTTTCAATTTCTTCTTATATTTTTTTATTAGTATTTCTTTATTATACTTGAAACCTTTCAGCCCATGGCAGTGGAAGTCCGAATTAGTGTTAAACTTGCCAGTAAAGTGTAAATGTGTGTTTAAAAACAGGTGTAGCAATGTTCAAATGAAGCCTGAAAGGAACTCTGATGATAAAGTGAGCGTAGCCAGGGTTTAGATGACTTCATGTGATTTAATGACTCAATTTGAGGAAACTCTTGTAAACAATTTTAAATTTCTTTTAAAGAAGGAGTTAATTATACATATATTTTTTGTTGAAATGCTTCTCGGTATCAAACATCATCATGCCGTTGTAGAGGCTGCCTATCCATTGTAATAGTTCCACATTTGAAAAGATCGTGTTGGGTTTGTTGTCTTCTACCACTGAATAGCTTGTTTTGGCTGCTGGTTTAAGGTTTTGGCAGCTTCAGCTGCTGCTGATCAGGTGCCTGATGGCAGCAGCTGTGAGCATCAGGGGTGGTGGGGTCAGTGTGGGTCTGCATGGCGGCCAAAAGCACAGTTTCATGTTGGCTTTCCGCTAAATTAAATTGCAATGTTGATTGGAGTGAGCCTTAGTGCCATATCCAAAACGAATAGTCAACTTCGGTACTCTTTGTTTCCTTAAAGACCCACTCTGGTGAAAATTGGGTTTTGGGTGTTTTTTACATGTTCTTGTGGCATTTTTCTGATGATAAAGGATGTGTATAAAGAAAATGAAGCTCAAAATGTAATTTCTGAGTATTTATTTATTCAAATTGTTGTGAATCAGGAGCAGACAAAAAGAAAACCTTGTAACTGTAGGGTAGAACCTACAAGGAGAAGCCACAAGCTCCGTGCTATGTTCCGTTCTGATGCATTCACTTGTAGTCAAATAGATCCGAGTACGTGTTTGTTTTATTCATCTGAGCTGGCATCTGGCTCAAAACTTCAGCTGAATAGCTCCAATATCATTCACCACTTTTTTTACACTGGTAATGTTAGGTTGGGGTTGTGAGGGGCTGTAAGATATCAGGAATGAGTGTAAATTAAAGGATGATGGGAATGTAGCCAATATGATCCAGCCCACAACTCAGAGGGGAATTTTGAATGAAATACTGTCGCTCTGCAAAAATGATGTCCTAGAAAGCAAAACTGTTTTTTTTTATTCTGGTTAAAAACTGTATAATCATAGTTAAAAGACCACTGGGAACATTTTGGAAAGAGATCTAAAGATGATTGAAGTGGAGCTTTAAGTTGGAGGACAGCGTGGCTGACTGCCCACTGCCCAAACACATGCATTCTGGTTGTCTATTTTCACTTTATAAAAGATTAAATAAAATTAGCTAGTGACCAAAGCTGTTCAGTTGTGCTGTTTGTAGTTTATAAGACAAAAATCATTGCCCTTGATCTTAATTTTCCCCTCAGATTGAAAAATGTCATCTCTTTCTTCATCCTGTAAAACTGCCCATGCCTCACCTTCAGCCAAACAACACGCCGCTGACTCAGTTGAGCTAATTCTGACACCAAGTGGATTTGTGACGCAGGATCAGGGGCAGATGTTGACCTCTGACCTTGGTCTGATCGAGATGATGGAGGCTGAGTATTCAGACCTTCAGAACTTCATCAGTGGGCGCGCAGAGACTCAGGCGGGGCCTGCAGAAGCCCCGGACACCACGCCTCACTCAACTGTAGTGATGTGCAAAGATGCTGCTAACTCTACAGTGGTTTCTCCCCTCACTTCCACTCAAGCCATCGACCTGTCGGTTTCAAGCGACGACCACTGGCTGATGGCTTCAGTGGAAAAGACACCAGTGTCCTACGGAGAGGTCCCAGGATTTGTGCTGGCCAGGATCAACACGGAGGACAGCCCGACGACACCTGTCGGCAAGCTCAGGAGATCTTCACAGAAGCAAACCTCATCCAGTGCTAGAGTTTGTCTTGAGAAGAGATTTAACAGCATGTGTCCTGATACCACGAGACAACCAGACATTCACCCAACTCTTCTCAGCAGGTACTTTAAAAAACCAAACAAACCTAGCATTCTGCTTTGTTACAGCTTTGTTTATAGTGCGCCTACATTTTGACTGTGCTGTTTTAGTCTGCTGACAGCGTTCCAGCAGTCGGCAGGGGGTGAAGAGATGGCCATCAATCCTCAGAGGTCAAAGTGGGTGAAACCTGATAGGGAAAATCCTTTTGTTGGTTCTAGCAGAGACGTTAACCCAGTGTGTGGTCAGGTAGGGTGAGAAAAATGAACAACATGCTTTATTAAAAATTAATTTTGTTCAGAGCAAAACCCAATTCTCTGCTTTTCAATTTCAGTTCCTTGCTCAGACGGCAGAGACAAACAAACACCCGGGTTTAGTCATCTCCAAAAGCTTGTCATTTCATTTCTACCCTGATCACACTTTTCCAAAAAGTGTTTATACCAGCAACAACCCAGCAGAAGAGCAGCAGCTAATAAATGTCCAAGGTCAATAAAAAAAGCACCTTACATGTTGTGTTTTTAGTTTGTTACAGAGTAATTTGCATTATATTTTGTTCTCTAAATAGAGGATATGGGGACACCTGCTGTCCACAGAAATAATTGCAGCACCCTGTGCTCTCAAGCCAGCAGAACGTTCAAAGCTACACCTAATTTGGTCGAAGAAGCACAGAGTGGTGGCCGGAGAAGAGCTCGATCTCTTCTGACTCACAGTCAGCGCAGAGAGAAACACAACATCACTGAGAGGGAGCGCAGGTGAGCTGTGGTATGCATGCAGAAACTCCTTCTTTGGAAATGTCAAAAGACCTGCTGAATTAAAGTCAAGTTCCCAAAACTTTTATGCTCTACACTTTAGCATCTTTGCATCTTTAGCATGTTAGGTGTGGCAAGGATGCAATTGCCCAAACAGATTTTAAGTGCATCCAACGCTAAATGCTGTTGTTGGTTGTTGTTAGTTGATGTATTTACCAAACCCTAACCCTTCTTACGGGTCCGTGCAACCAACAATACAGCACTTATTTACACAGATTTAGAAAATTATGTTTTTACTTAACTTACTTAAGTACTTTTACTTATTTCTATGCCGCAGTTTTGTTTGTATACCACAGAATTTGCTATTTCTTCTTCTACGACCATTTCCGGTATTTTAGATACTTTTGCGCATATCAAAATGATTTATTTTGGTCAAAAATGTGGCGCATGTACACGTTTTTCATAATGCGATAAAGTTTACACAGTTCTATTCTAATCCGATCAGACATTTTTCACATGTAAACGCAGCTAATGACTTAACCTTTAAAAGCCTTTTTTCTGTCTAATTTAGTTTTCAGTTCCTTCAAATGCAGACATTGCCTGATCTTTTTTAAGTTAATGGTTCCAGAACATTTAAACAAACTTTTAAGCATTTATTACAAATGTAAGCATGTCTGATGAATGTCAGGAAGAGAATCCGCCTGTGCTGTGATGAGCTGAACACCATGGTGCCGTTCTGTGATCCCTGCACTGACAAAGTTACCACTCTTACTTGGACCACAACCTTCCTGAGGTACATCACCAAGAAGTATGGAGACACTTTTAAGGAGGTGAGCCTATGTGTTTGCTGTGTCTTAATCTCCAGACTTATTGACTGTATATGAGAACTGGACTGAGTAAGTGTGACATCACCCATAGAAAATGGTTTACTTCTGGCTCCAATGAAATGAAATCTATTCAGTCACCATTTTTTCACAATATAGACGTCGCCATATTGGATCTAGTTGTTGTCGGTAAGCACTAATTGGCCCAAGTTGTTCTATCATCATTTAATTGGCAACTACTCTTGCAATTAGGAGTGAGCTTGTTTAAAGTCAACGCTCACTACCATGCGAGATGGTTACACAAAATCTGTCAACCAAACCTTTCAGAACTTGCAACGTGAGACCACATACTTTTATTGAGGCATCTGATTGGCCAGTTTATGACTTGAATAACTTACACTACAGAAACAAATATTAAAAAGTTAAGATTAGATAGAACATGCTTAAAAATGGGTAGCAGAGCAAGAATAATTATTCTGGAAAATATAAATACTGAATAATAGCTGTTTACTTCTCATCAGAAGTCTATACAATTTTAGCATCTTGGAACCAGAGAGTACTTCCTGTTTGGAACGCAAGGGGGGAAGGGTCATTTAGTCCAGTTCTCATATACAGTCAATGGTCGAGACGTTGTTGGAATAGATTTAAGTATAAATACACTGTAGCTGTTCTGCAGCACTCTTTTATTGTTTCATAAAAGAAACAATAAATCGCTAGCTAGTGATAGTGTCTGGGAAACAGACTTCAAATTAAGGTAAATCCTTGTGGACACAATCACACATGGGTGGACAGAGGTAGATGTAAGAGGATATTTTTGTTTATCTGTATAAGATTTAGATAAATAAACAGCCTCAACAGCCATGTTTAAACAGAATTCAGTCCATCAGTTCTAAACTTTATTTTTCTTTTGTTTTGTCTTTAGGAGTTTAGGAAGCTCTTTGCACATAAAAATGAAATCTCTCTGAAGTCCAGCTCCTCTTCAGGCCAGCACCCGATCCAGCAGGAGGTGAATGAGGCACTCGACACCTCCCTCGCTGCTGAACAATAACCTTCTCTCTTCACTCGCATTTACCTTTGCAGCTTTTAGAATTCATTGATTTGTCTGTCCTGGTGTTATCAGGGAGGGGGATTACACAAGAAATGTCTGAACCTTTTCACTTTCTAAACTCTTTGTTAAAAACTTGTTTTGTTGCAGTTGAAAAAAACACTTGTTTAAGCAAACACTTTTAGAACAGATGAACTGGTTTTATTGGAGCAAAAATGCAGTTTGAAGTTGATCTTTTTAATCTTGACTAAAGTGTTTACCAAAGTTGACAATTTTTTTATTTTTATTTTAAAAGTTTGTTTTCTTTTAAAAATCCATTTCTTTTTTTTACTAAAATACTGAAGCGTTTAAATTTAAATCAGTTCTGTTAAAGCTTGTCTAATGTAAAAGTGCATTCCCCTTTATCTGAAGTGTGCCATTTTCTTTTGACGTGTAGAAAAGAGTAGTATTTTACTGAAAAGTGGCTTTATTTGATCTTTCTTACAACAATGTCGCTGTAGCATCTTACTGTACATACAAGTCACCCACAAACAATAAATAGTATTAAAGTAAATGTATATTTAATAGTTACAGCACCGGTGGGATATAGGGGACATGGTTATTGCAGATAGGAGAAAAACGAACTTATAAAACTAAAAAAAAACCCTAAGCCTCTTAAATGATGTTTATTTCACATTTCTAATTTATGCATCAACAGTTTTTATCCTGTTGTTGATTCTTAATCTTCACACGTGATTAAAAACATTTTGGCAGAAACAAGTTACTAAAAGCGGATCAAAATGTTTAGGTTTGCATTGTTTGGAAAAGTTTTGGACTTCTTTTATTACTGTTACAGTACGCACACAGCTTTTTACCTGCTTCATATACTTCATATTTTACACGATAAGCTTGTTAGTTGAGGTATCACCTGGGATTTATACAATGGGCCATGATAAAAGCACATCGACATCAGACAGTCACTGGTGTTTGTTGCGTGGTTACAGATGTCAGTGGGGTGCTGGACACATGTACAAAGTTTTTATACATAAAGGGATTGTTCCAGTTTGTAAGTCTGCGTGATGATGTTTGGATTGTTGTTCTCCTGCACTTTTCCAAGTCTCTATCTGCTTTCTTTCTGGGTGTCACACGGGGTCTTTGTGTTTTTTTTCCCCATCAAACTCGCTCTGGTGACTCTCTGTTCTTCTCCAAATATCTGATGTTACTTTCTCCATCTGGTGACGCTTGTATTTCAAATAAAGAGACGTTTTTAAGAACCAGTCTCTTCCTTGTTTTTCATCCTCCCTTGTCCTAGTGGAGGATTTTAGGCTGCAGGAAGTCTTTTTTTTTTTTTTAGTTTTTGGGGTTGGAGGATTTTCCAACCACTGATGCTCCTTGGCAGGCTGATGTGTCACAGATCCCAGGAGGTCCCTGGTGTCCTGTCCTTCCTGCTCTGCCCGGCTCTCCAGGCTCACCTGGATCTCCTGGAGATCCATCACGCCCGTCTTTGACAATTCCAGGTACTCCTGGTTGACCTGTGAGAAACAATGCACATGGTTGTAGAAACAATCATGAAAGTTAATCCTCTTTCCTTGATTTAGAAACCCTTCATACCTTGGTGACCTTGGTCTCCAGGTGGTCCATCAACAGCTTTGCCTATTGAGCCCTTGTCACCTTGATCTCCCACATCACCTTTATAAAAAACAAACATATCAGTGCTTTTCTTGTAGAGTGTCCGAAACTTTGTGACTAGAATATTATGGTTTAGTCACAGAAATGACTAAAAATGGGACCCAAAGCTTTATCAAGCTTTGGATTGGAGGGCCTAAATCATTAAATAGTCACATTAGTGACTCAGCTCCTCTACTTTCTGAGGATGCTTCAAGTACAGGTAGCACATTTTGTAAACATAATCGATATTTTAGTCTTTGGAAGTGAACTTTCTGTTTAAAGCCTCATTCAGTGGTATTTGTTCTTTCACAGCTGGCTGAATGTTTGAGAGCTCCTACAATCAGTACAAGTGGATTAGTGTTGCACCTGCACTATTCATGGTTAGGGGTTAACAATGAGGTGATTGGTAACTTTTTGGTATTCTCCACTTTTGTTTTTGTTACATCTACATGAAAGCAATTTTCTCACATTTGAAGGATTCTACAATAAGTGTTTAGGAACTATAACATTCAAACGTCCCTTAGAGGAGCATCTCTACACACTAATATCAATGATTTGGTCCTAATACTAGAGCTAAGACTATTTTCACAGCTGGTTTTAAAGTCCCATTCTGATCATTTTTTGATCTATTGTAAAATCCTTCCCAGTGGTCTATTAATTATGGTTATGCTGCTTTTAGCCAAAATCCAAGAAACTTTGCTTGTTTTCTGGGACATAGCTTCTACAGAGTGGCAGGAGTTAATCAGAAATTCACCTCTGAGTTGTGGGCAAAACTGCTGGTGCAGAGCAACCCCATCCCCCCTTCCCTTTTCCTGTTACTGAGAACTCTCTGTGACATTGTCTCCTGTTAACTTACAGCCCCTCACATCCCCAACCTAACACTAGTGGTGCGACAGGAATGACGAAAAATATTGAAGCCTTCCAGCCATACAGTTTTGCGCTAGATGCCAACTTGGACAAGGAAAATATGGAGGTGCACGGATCTTTTAGTCTGCATGTGGATGCATCAGAATGGAGTGGAGGAGGAAACTTGTGGCCTGCCCAGTCTGTTTTCTACAACACAAAAAAGCTCTTTTTTGCCTTCTCCTGATTCAGAACGATTTGAATTAATGCTCAAAAATTCCATTTTAATCCTAAATGTGTCCTATGTTTTTTTCATCATGAGAAAAATGTCACAGGAAAATGTTTAAAACACCTAAAGCACCATTTTTGTGGGAGTGGGTCTTTAACAATTTGACTACAAAAAAAGACTTTTTCTTACCTCTGGGACCTGGATCTCCAAGTTCCCCTGGCAGGCCTCTGTAACCCGGCGGTCCTCGAGGACCTGGATGCCCAATAGAGCCAACAGAACCAGGCTCTCCAGGTGAGCCGGCAGGTCCGGGGCGGCCCACCATTCCAGGTGCCAGGGGTCGCCGTAGATTAGCAGCCAACTGTGCTATCTGATCTGCAGGATGGAGAAGAGCCGACAGTGAATCCACAACTCTTGCTTTCATTTAGACCAGGCGCAGTAAAGCAGAATCTCACCGTCAATCATGGAACCACACAGCTCTCTGATGTGCTGCTCACTCGTCAGTTTACCCTGAGACACAAGAAGACATGTGACCTCTCCCAACCAGCGGCAATGACAGCTTCTCAAGAGTCTTGAACAGCTTAGGGCGAAGGGCAAATCTCGGACTCACAGGTACACCTCTCTTTCCTGGGAGTCCAGGCACTCCCTGTTCGCCTTGGAAACCGATTGGCCCTTGCTTTCCCGGAGGCCCTCGTGCCCCGAGTTCTCCTTGTGGCCCTGTCACACCCTTCGGCCCTAGTTCACCTCGCTTCCCTGACTACAACCAGAAACAGTTATTAGCTCAATCCCTGCAAAAATGACAGAATTTTGTAACAAGAAACATGTAATATATCAAAACACTGAGTTGAAAAGAAAGATGGTCTGCTGAGAAAAGGTGGGGATGGATTCATATATAAATTTATATTTATATGGACCCAATAAACAACATATAAAGTAGAGGCAAGTTAGTCAGCACAGTCTCCAATTACACAATTGCTAATGCAGTGTTGTTTGACATTCATTCATTTTTTTCTAAACAACTTTATCCCTTTCGGGGTCACGGGGGCTGCCAGAACCTCACCCGTGTACTAATGGGGGAAGGCAGGGGACACCCCTGGACAGGTCGCCAGTCTGTCGCAGGGGCCACAGTCACACACCCAGGATTTAGGATTTAGAGTAACCAATTAACCTATGAAGCATGTTTTTGGACAGTGGGAGGAAGCTGGAGTCCCCGGAGAAAACCCACGCATGCACGGGGAGAACATGCAAACTCCACACAGAAAGGTCCCCATTGTTCTATCTATAATTAAAGCTGGAATGTGGGGTTCAATCATGTGCAGAGGCTATCAATAGATCTTTTGATGTATTGCAGAAGGATTCCCACTGGTCTTTTAACTATGGTTATGGTGTTTTTAGCCAGAATCTAAAAAACTGTGTTGTTTTCTAGGACAGTTTTTGCAGAGCGCGAATATCAGTAGCTCATTAAAAAATCACTTTTGGGTTGTGGGCAGGACTGTTGGTGTGGAGCAACCATGCCCTCCCCCTCTCCCCTACCCTTTGTGAAGTACCCAGTGTATTTTCTACGTCACAAATACAATTTTTGTTCAAACTGCTATTGTTTTGGTCTGCTCCAAAATCTCTCCACTTTGAATAAATAAATACTCAGAAAGACAATTCTGATCTCAATTTTCTTTATATGTTCCCAAACATGAGAAAAAAATGCCACAAGAACAGCTTAAAAACACTAAAAAAAACCCCAGTTTTCGTCGGAGTGAGTCTTTAAAAGGCTGTTGAAACGATCAAAATAAGCAAAAAGAAAAAAACGTATTTTTAAAAATTATTTTTTTAACACCTTACCTCTCCTTTTTGTCCAACTGGCCCAAAAGCTCCCTGAAAAAAAACAGGAATAGCTTAATTCTTGCAGGTATGGATTAATTTGACTTGAAGGCTAATTAGTTGGTTTAAAAAAAAAAAAAACACTCACCGGCTCTCCGTTCTCTCCTGGTAACCCGTCGCTTCCTGCCACGCCCTAAAATAACAACATAGTCATTTAAGTAAATATGTGGCCTAGTAAATGAGGATGATCAGAAAAATGTAAAATTGTCCCAACATACTATGTCTCCCTTTGCTCCAGAAGCCCCCACCGGGCCCTGCCGGATTTGGACAAAAGAGAGAGGCACAAGAAATGAGAGCCATGAAGAAATGCATGGGGAGTGGGGGGTGGGGGGGCAGCGAGGTGGGCTGGTTGACGGGGAATGAGACTAGCATGAAGGCCTACTTTGTTCTTTCCCCAGGTTCTGAACAGGAGGCCACTATGTGTGTGCAGACTGAGGCCGTGCTGAGGAGCCCAACGTGACACTCAAACACTCAAACCACTGCAGGGCTTTGAAATATTGCTCTTCTGCTCAGATAGAGCGTTTGAAGGTTTTGTAGACCAAGAAAGTGAATCAATGAGTCAAATGGACCTCAGACAGGTTACATGTAGCAAACACAGAAACACTTACCCTGTCACCAAACTCGCCACGAATCCCTGTCGGTCCTGGAAGTCCTGGGTCACCCAAAGCTCCTTTTATTCCCTACAGAACAGGCACACTTAGCATCTACTTTAAAATTAATAACATCAATGACAGAAAAGTTAAATAAAAACCAAGTGATTCCAAACTGCTGACCTGGAAACCTTTTACTCCCAAAGGTCCAGGGTTTCCTGCCGGTCCAATTCCTCCCTAATGGAGAAACACAGTTTGGTTTTACAAAAGAACAAGTCAGAAAATGAACCTGCTGGTTTTGTGAAGCCTGATTTATCATTCAGGAAAACGTGTGATGATTCAATTCCAACTCCTGCAATCTTTATCTTTTTTTTCCTTCATGCAGGATTTGATACGTTACAAATATCTATCTGCTCTTGAATCCTTCTTTTCTCCTTTCTGCTTTCATCTCTTGCCATGGAGGCAATTCCAATTTAATTTACTATTCAAATAAGTAAAATTATTTAGTAAAATTTAGCACATACACATGTATATTGAAAAAAAAAAAAGTCAAAAACGTTTTCTTACTGCTACTCCTCTTGGACCTGCGATCCCCCTCTCTCCTGGGATTCCAATCTCCCCCTGGAGAATGACGCCCATAAAACATTTTTAAAAATTCCACCAGGTAGAAATACGGCATGAAATGAGACTGCAAAGAACCAATCAGATACCTACAGGAAGACCTGGCTCTCCAGAGGGTCCTGTTTCTCCAGATTTCCCAGGATCACCCTGAAATAAAAGAAACAGTTTTTCTCCATTTTCCAAGCTTCCCTTGATGCTGGTCTGGTTATTTTTACTCACAACTTCTCCTTTAGATCCCTTTGCCCCAACTTTCCCTGGCAGACCCTAGAAAAAAATGGAAATTAATGCTAAATGCTTCACTACCATGTTCTCCTATGTGTTTGAAAACACTCACAGGAAGTCCATTTGGTCCTTTTTCTCCAACGGTTCCATGGCGTCCAGCATCCCCCTATCAGGAAACAGACAACAAAGTACGTTTTTATTTCATCCCACTGAGGCTAAAAACCTATTTTATCAAGGAGTCCTGGTCAAGAGGCAGCAGCAACTACAGATGTAGGTGAGCAGAAGTCCAAGTGTTGCCTTAAAAATCTAAATGTATCAAAATGGCATCCTTTAAATGACCAAGGCAGGTCATTCCACAGTGCTGTGACATTGCTTTATAGTTAGCAATAAACCCGTTCATGTAAAACAGATCTCCATAATTTAACACAGACAGAAAAGAGGCTTTTTATTAAACTCCAAATAGAAAACAGATGATTTTTGAAAATAAAAAGCCAATTTGAGTCTCAGTTTCTTCACAAAATTCTCCTTGTGTGGTTTCAAGTGATCAGTCACTACACAAATGTATTTAAACAAATACACCACCCTCAAAAAAGTGGGGATTGTTTAAGGCATGTAATTATAATTAGTTAACATCATAATGCTTGGTTTCAGCATGGAGGACTAATTTTAGATGAATCAAAGAATGCTGTTCAGCAATACATGCCTTCTGCAAAAATGTAGTTTCCAGTCAATAACAGTATCAACATATTCATGTATATTATCATCTGACCATTTTGATCCAAGATGATCAATATAAATAGTGAAAACAAGGGGACCACATACAGAACCATGTGGTGAGGTTATCAAAGCTTTGCTCCCTCTGATCTTTGGGTCAAATATTCAGGAAGCAGAAGAACAGCTTACTTTCTCGCCATCCAACCCTGGAGTTCCATCCTTTCCATCTCTGCCCGGCATTCCCTGTCAAAGACGCCACATGTGACCAACGTGGTTTGTAAAGCCTCCATTACTACAGATGACAGAGTGTTTCAGCACATAAGAACTCACAGGGTCCCCTTTGGGTCCTGGTCCTCCCAGAGTGCCTTTGGGGCCAATTTTCCCCTATAAAAAAATACATGCATGTATTATCTTTGCATTTTTACCCATTCCAACCCGATATAGATAAACCATTTTGACTCACCACTTCTCCTTTGGGTCCTTTAAATCCCTGTGGCCCTCTTTCCCCAGGATCACCCTGTGGACATCAGATGAAACACTCACAGCTATTCATTGATAGGACCAATCACCTGATCCAACTCTGAACTTCTAATAAGAGTGTCTACAATAAATCAAACAAACAAGCAGCGACTCACTGTCTTGCCGATGACACCGGCTATGCCAGGCTTGCCCCTGAAACCCGGGAAGCCCTGGAGAAGATAATAGATTTTTAAACATAAAGGTATTTCTTTTAAAATAAATATTGTTGGGGTAAAACAGAGAGGAGTGATCTTTCTTTCATGCTGCTTACTCTGTCACCTCCTGGTCCAATCGAACCTTGTAAACCTCTCAGACCGCGTGGGCCCTGCAAATGCAGCATTAAACCACCATGAAGAGACTTCAATCAGTACAGGGAAAATATTAAGATTTTCGTCTTGTATCTTACCTGTAGACCCACAGTGCCTGGAATACCTGGTGGCCCCGGTGGACCTTGGTCTCCCTATAGGCCAAACAAGACACTTAAACCAAAGCGAAGATGGAAAGCGGGGCATTATTCTTCTCACAAGCTCAGCTTACCTTTTCTCCATTTTTCCCCTGCTCTCCCTTGTCTCCTTTGTGCCCGGTGTGTCCCTGAGGGAATGATCGCACAAAAAAATGATCACTGGAGGACACGTGAGTATGACACCCATAACTTTTAGTAAGATGCAATTTACTTTGAAGCCTGGCATCCCAGGAGGACCAGGGGGTCCAGGGGGGCAAATTGCAGGACACTGTTGGGGACAAAGACACAAAAACTGAGGGACTCTGTAAAAGACACCTCCTTTTCTTCTTCATTTGCATTGCCAACACCTTACCAGAAGATCACCATTAAGATCCTGAAGAGTGCCAGGAAGCCCCTAGTAGACAGAAACAAATCATGACACTTTTTTTGTATCACCTGAATCATTTTGCGGAAAATAAATAAATAAATAATAACTTACTGGAGGGCCATCGAGACCAGGAGGTCCAGGAAGTCCGGGAAGACCCTCAGGACCCTAAACAAAAGCAAAGAAGAAGAACATTGGAAGAACCTTCGACCACTCTCTTTTTGTTTCCACGTTGTCTGTTGACTGTATAAGAGAACTGGACCAAGCGAGTGTGATGTCACCCATAGAAAACGACTTGCTTTCAGTTCCAACAAAATTAAGCCAATTCAGTTGCCATTTTTCCACAACATGGTTGTCGCCATGTTGGAACCATTCATTGTCAGGAAACTGTGATTGGTCCGAGTCGATCTGAGTCTACAGTTCTATGGCAACCACTCTTTCAAATCAGGAGTGAGCTTGTTAGAAGACCACACCCCTTCCACTGAAAACGGCCTCAAGAGAATCTGTCAATCAAATGTTTCAAACGTTCAATGTAGCACCACCTACTTTTATTGAGGCATCTGATTGGCCAGTTCATAACTTGGTGAACTGGCCTGCCTCCAGTTACTTTGTACTTTAAACCAGCCTGAAAGTGGAAATCATAGTGTTAACCCTTCTTTGCAGATGGTGGTACCAGGGGACCAAAGAGCAGTCCAAAGTAGGAACACAAAGAGGTGCATATTTAAAAAAAAATCTGTTGTAAATCATGGTGTGATTTGAAAGAAAAGGAAGTTATTTCTTTCATTGATGATCATGAAAGACCAGTACTGGCTTGGACTCATGGAACAAGTCAGTTCTGCTTTGTTTTTTCCTGATTAGTGCTGATTTTGGGCAACACCACCCCCGAATGAGTTGCATATTGCAATGATGGGATGATTTTAGGTTGTCCACTCTCAAAAGTGCAGTGTGAACGTGTACTGCACCAAATGAATATATATATCTTTCTATGTTCCGCTCATTTGAACTTAGTCTGTTTCTAAGTGTTCAACAACCAAGAAATGCAAATAGATCTGAATAAAGCAGAGTGAATCAGGATTCAGTGAAAACACAGACCAGTACTTAAAATGATCTGATTCTTCTTCATTTGGAACATTTTCTGAGCTTTCTGTGACCTGATGAAGCAGGCAAATGTATAAAAAAAATATTTACCGCCGGACCCTGGGGCCCAACTGCACCTGGAAACCCATTGGTCCCTGGCAGACCCTGTCAAAAAAATTACCAGGTGTAAGCAACACATTCAAGTACTTAGACATTGTTAAAATACTACAGACACATGGATCAGTTTGGTGTCAGAAGGAATCAAGTGAACTCACTGGAGCTCCTGGTCTCCCTCTGCCCTATGGAAAACACAGGAAGGCAAATTAAGTCACCGCAATCAAGAAGAAAACTCCGCCTCACTCACGAGGAAGCAGGTGAGTCTAACACAAACAGATCTGTATTTGGCTCATTGGTTGCCACATGTATGTGGGGTTACTTACAGGAGGTCCAGGTGGACCAGGAGGCCCCGATTCACCCTGTTGATAAGGAGGAAGAAACACATTTTTGGCTTTAAAAAAACCACTCCTATATCCATTATTTACCCATGTTTTTTAAGGACTGATGCACTTTTATCCAAAAACAAATACATTTGGTTACAAATATATGTGTTTACTGATTGAATGATGCACTTTGTGTGTTATGTATCATTTATTTAGTCGTCAGTTTCATCATTGTGAATTATTGTTTTCATTTGTGAATGTTGCACTTTTAGTAGATGGGTGAATGATACAAAAAATAATTTAGTTGATTTGGTTTAATTAACAAAGCAGATTTGTAAACATTTTGCTAAAAATAAATGAAGAAAATGTTTGTACACTTCATGTAAATGCTTTTAGCCTTTGAATAAGGCAGATAGTTGTGTTAAAAATCTTTATGACATAATAAAAAACCCAAACAAAAAAGTCAAAATAGAAGTTTTTTCACCTAACAGCTTTACTTGTGTTGTCCAAAATCTAGATAAACAACACTTGAGTGCCACATTCCTGCAGATCTGAGTCCTAGTGCCCAGTCTCTGCTTTTGGAAGTGAAGTCGCCACAAAATTACTGATGAACAGGTGAGGCTACTCTGACCTTTAACCCGCTTCAGGATGCTTATTTTTCCTGTTGTTTTTTTTATGGCTAGTTTTTCATTCTATTAAGTATCAGTAGTTTTTTTTCCCTTTTATTGATTTTTTTGTTAGTTTGTTTTCCAAGAGCATTTGTAGCTTAAAAAAGGCTTTTGTGATGGTTATGACCCCTGCGTAGCCACAACACAGTTCTTCACATCTCACCTTTGAATTCCTTTGCATGGCTTTGAGGCAGCAGCAGCAGCAGTTATCTTTATACATGCAGACGTGTGCTGAAGCAGTCATTAGCTCAGCTAGTTAGATGAACTGCCAGAGAGGTTTAGGGCTTTGTAACACCACTAGTTTCTTAGTCTGTATTGTTTCATTCATCTCTTGGTGCTGCAGAGGATTTTTCAGTGGTTTAATGTCACATCTGAATTTATGGCTTCATCTCTTTGAGGTTTCTCTCTGTATCAGATTAAAAAAGGAAACAATAACATCTACAATCTTGTGGATTGGGGAGAAACAGAGCACATTCTGGAGCGGATTAAGGGATAATCAGACCTCATTCTGATCCCTCATTAAAAATAGTTCTGAGCCCACTCGACAAATTCAGGTTGACATGGCAAACACAGATGTGAAGCTTAAAGCATGAGCTGCAACGTTAGCAAAGGTGATCTGAATATTAGTGTGAGTTGAGCCGTTTAAAATCTACAGTTGTGTCCGCTGCCTCTCTCAGAAGACCAAGAGACCCTCACCTGCTCCCCTGGAGGTCCATCTTTTCCACGAGGACCGTCGGGTCCGGTTAAACCCTGGAGAGAAAGAGTCACATCAACTCTCCTCTGCTGTTACTGAGTAAACTTAATCTAGATGTGGTCTCACTAGTTCAAATAGCAATAATATTGTTTTCAGGAAAACAATTTTCAAAATCAAATGAAGATAAAGTTGTTTAATAGGAACTGAATGTGTGGGCACTCACATCGATCCCTGGAAGTCCCGGCAGTCCTGGTTTTCCTGGTACTCCTGGCGTTCCTGCTTTTCCTTTGGGACCCTAAAAAGAAACAACTGAGACTGTTAGACCAACTGAAGAATGGAGTTTTAATTTGTATTAATTTGGCATATTAATAATAGGGTTAGGGATTTGTTTAGATTTTATTATTTATTTTGTCTCTGAACAAAAGTTTACTTCATCATTGAGTTTATTTTCCGGTAGTAAAAAACCCCAAAATACTTAAGGTCCTGATTTGGCTCATTTGAGTCAGATTTAGTTAATTGTTGTAAATGTAGTAAAAAAATTGTTGTTCACCTCAAAATGATCAAATAAATGGGTTAGTAATGACTTTCAGTGCAGATTCATAGAAAAAAATCAAAATCTGAGTCCAGCAAACCAAGTTTGGGACATTCAACAAGTGACCCATGGACTGCTCTTCAATTAATATTGAGACGTGAAACCAGAAATCCAACCAGAACTCAAGAAAAATATTATTCCAACTCATTTTAAAGTTGCCACTGACAGTTCTACATATTATTTCTGATTTTTGAGAACAGCTTGAAGTAGCACCACTGAAAAGTACACAGTTACAAATCTGCTCACAGCAAATGTGAGCATGTTCAATAGCACATCAGAGGAAGAAATCCCTGTATGTTTGCAAAGATGACTGAGGTGAAAGAGTCTTACTTTATCTTGAGCTTCAATGCCACTCTCAAGGAAAAACATGAATGTTCATGGACCCCGACAATACAACTGAAGCGTTCACACAAATATTCAAAACAGGAACTTCTGACAGATCAGATGTGCGCAGTTGGAGTACAGGTTTTCTGCTTTTGGTTAACCAGAGAAAAAGAAAGCTCCTATTCTCCAAATATATGACAGAAAAATAAAGATTCAATGAAAGCAATGCAGCTCTGGTGTCAAATAAACACTATAGTTGATAATGACTTAAAATCCTCAAATCAACACAGTGTCTGAATTACATAAGTCTACATTATTGATTACTCGTGTTATTTTTTAGATTTTAAATTTGAATCTTTAGAGATAAATAAATACTTTCAGACATAGCCATTCGTACAGTAAAATATGGTCAAATCTTGTAGATTTTTAGGACGTCAGTGAAGAAGACTTTCTTTAGCAGAACCAAAACCAACAAGGTTTTGGTTTAAAGTGTAATACCCACTGTAGAATAAACAGAACAATTACTTAAACGTGTGTCACAAAACTGAAAATGTTTTGTTTTATGTATTTATTTATTTTTACCATTATGTGAATAGAGATGTTTCTACAAATACATCTCAGTGCAGTTTCTCCACTGAGCTACTAACTGAGATAATGATTTAACTGAAATACTTACAGGTTTCCCTTGGAATCCTGGAGGTCCAGGTTTCCCCTAAATATGAAACAAAAGTGACAATGTGCATTATAAATATGTTACTTTATTTTCTGTACATTTAGAAAACCCAATTCCATCTGGTTATACTGGTAGCTCATCCTGTTGTTACATCTTTAAAGAAACTACAAAAGGATAAAAAATATTGTTCATCAGAGCTTCTTTTCCTCTTTGCGGTGTTGAGCTTCTGCAGGGATCGGGAGAGAGCAAATGGCTGAAAATGAAGCAGATTGGTCCCATGATACAAGCCGGAATTTGGTTTGGATAGGAGGGTGAAGGTGCAGGAAGGAGGTGCGAGCTGAAACTCTAGAGGCTCTCACAGGCTTGGGGAATGCATGAATGAGCTCTCTGTGTCTACAGAGTTTGAGGGAGTCTGAAAATATCCAAAACTAAGACTGTGGAGCTTTTTAAGATATATAAAAAAAACACATGTAGCATTCAATAGCCTTTTTGTCAAAGATTTGTAAGCATTACCATAAATCCATTCGAGTTACCAGAGATTTAGAAGCCCGTTTATAATTTTTGACAACTGTAAAAATCTCATTATGTGGGTTCCCCACCAGATCAGTCACCTTGTAATTGAAGATGGTCCATAGACACATTGTATTTTCCATTCAAACTGTCAGTATTACAGTCAGGAAAGATGTTGGTGCAAAAAATGTCAAAGCATGTTTTGTAAGGAGGAGCAAATAAGGAAAGGTCTAGATCCTTTTTCCAAAGTAAGACACACACCTTGATCCTGCCTACTAGCTAAAAATAATTAATCACATCTGGGAGAAGCTGTGGGAGGAGTCAGTCAAGAAGAACCTCGTCTTTCGGATCATCCGGATCATCAGTGGCACAAAAGCCACTGAAGATGAAATGAAATTGATCAAAACTTTACCAGCACGTGTTAGCAATCACTACAAATAAAAATAGCACTTTTTGCAAATTAAGTTCAAATATACGCAATTGAATGTGTGTCCACTGTCATATTTCAATACACAAGCTAAAATAGTACAAAAGTCCAGATTACAGCTGTGTTCAGATGCAAATTTTCCAGGAATGACCCTAACTTACATCTGTGCCATCTCTTCCTGGTAACCCTGGGGGTCCTGGCAGCCCCTTGGGTCCTCTGGGGCCTTGCCTCTGCAAGAGAAAATCCATTCAAGTCAGGGGTTTGACCTAACGCTGGTGAATTCTGCATATCATTTGGCTGGGGGGAAAACATCGCAAATAAATCTATAAAATGTAATAATAACATATGAATGAACAGCAATAAGAGCTGCTCTAAGAATATTACCCCTTATGATGAGGATGATGATGATTATTATTATTATAGTTAAGATTTGGCTTTCCTTCATCACATAAATAAGGATTTTCTCCAGAGTTGAGCTTTGTCCGGCATGCTGAAGAACAGAGGCGGCTTTGTGCGCGCTCACCTCAAATCTGCACATTCCACAGGTTCAGAGAAAAAAAAAACCAAACGATGCAGCAACCTGCACTCTGCTCCTCTCAACACTCAGCAGCAGATCCGAGTGTGAAATATCACCAATGTAAGGCCAGAATGCGCAAGAAAACACTTAAAAAAGCTTAACCATCAAGTAATAAGTTGCAACTTCTTCAGATTTTTGAAAAATCCCAAGTTGCCTCCGCGAATGCGTCTAAAGAAATCCAGGAGAGCAGCGCGCAAAGGGCGCATCGTCTCATGAACCCACCTGGGCTGTGGAGGACGCCAAGAGCTGGCACAGCAACAGCACCCCAACAGCAGAGAACACCTTCATGCTCCCCGCTCGTCCTCTCGAACCCGTGCGCGTACCCAGGAGGTCAAATGTCAGCTTCCTGCTCCGGCCTCCTGCTTTTACGCGTCCGCCGCGGAGCTTTCCTTCACCCGAAGCGCACGGAACCCGACTGGCTGTCTCTGCGCTCCCAGATAAACCCGAGCCTCCAGCTGAAGGGGCCGAGCTCAGCCTCACACTGGGCACGCGAGGGTGAGGGGGCAGGAGAGGGGGAGGAGGGTCCAGAAAGAACCAAGACTAATCTTAAAGTAAATCCTCTGACCAGAGAATTTTAAAAAACTACAATAAAACGAGCAAGTATACACAAACAAACAAACAAATAAAAGTTACAAACAAAAATCACTTTGGTTTCCCTTCCTACTTGGCACTGACACTTCCGTTAGATATGCAAACCATGACTTTTTTAAAGCTAGTTATGCATTATGCATCTGACAGACATCAATTCTTAGAGGTCTATTGTATATCCAATTTAGATCTCTGGTAGACAACTTTCCCACAGTTGAGTGTTATCATGCCTTGTGTGTTGTAAACATGACATTGGAGTTGTTTCTTCCCATCATGATGTGTATTAGTAATCTAAAAGACATGTCTAGTCGATAACCAGCATACATCGACAGCAAATGTCTATTAGTTATGTTGTTACTCTATTAGATGTCTACCAATAGTGTTCAGCATACAGAGCTTTCCTACATCTACCTGTAGACATCTAATCTGTGGAAGGAAATGATGTCTATTAGAGAACTATTATACATCCACATAAACATATACATCTTCTATAGAGCTGAGCACAGAACTGACTTGTCTATAGACATAAACGAGTTTATAAGTTAATAGACATCTACTGAATATCTGCTGGACATCTCATACAACTTATGAGTTTGTTTTTCTGATGCATGTCTGCAGTGGGTTCCTCCTTGGTCATCTCCATGTAATATTTTTGGAAATGATTCTGGGATCCATGGTTACCGTAACTGTTTTCCTCTTGTAGCTCAGTCCTGTAGACCTTTAATCTCAGAGGAACGTCAAACTGCTTGGACATGATCTGTGGTGGACTGTGGTGAAGAGGTAGAGTGGTCGACCTCTGATCACAGGTTTGGTTCTTCATGTGTTGAAGACACTGAACCTTACACTGGTTATAGGTGTATATAGGTTGGGTTAGTGTGTGTGGATGGGTGACTGAGACTGTAAAGCACTTTGGGCCTTTAAGAAAGGTAACAACGTGTTACAAAAGTCTCCACCATTTATAGTCTTTAACACATTTGTCAATGATTGTCTTTATAATCTCTGGATGTAGTCCTCTTCCTCTCTTTCTGTTGTCCGTGTTCAGTTTGGTAAACACCATGTCACCAACCGGCAAAGTGGCCGTTATTGCTCTTTAAATATAGACTCTTAGACTAGGTTTAAAACACTGAAAAAGTCAGTCGAAGACAAACCAGTTAAACGTGTTTCTGTGGTCAAACTGACCTCCATCTATTCTATGAACATCAGATTGCTTTTCCAGACATACGTTTTTATCCCTTTCACCCTGTACACTAATTCACAATGAACCATTTCCCCCATGAACTCCACTTAATTTAACATCACCTTAATATATTTTTAATGTATTTGGAAATAAAGTCAAGCACGAAGGGGTTCAAATGATTCTTTAGAGAAATTCCAAAGTAACATCTAATGTTTTAGTACATTTTCATTTCATACTTCTGTCTCTTTTGACTGATTTCAGAGACTCTGGTTAGTTTTTCTTTCACTAACAGAGCGGCGCAAACACCTTTATAGATGCCTGTAAAGCTACCAAATGTAAATGTACAAGTCCTTTAGAATGACAGAGGTGAATGCTGGCATGATACTGTAACTGTCAGAACAACCTGTGACAAATTAGTCACTGTCACAACACTCTTGTCCTTTCACCAAACTATAGCGGGACTTTTACTTTAAAAGTTTAGCCTTTGATGAAAGAAATCAGAAAATACGATGACTTTATTTTGCTCTGTTAACAGCCAGGTAGGTAGCAGGAAAAGCATCACAACTTGTATAAAGTTAGTACCATCTTATCAGGTAAATACAGTGACTTCAACAGTAAACAGAGGAAATCAAGTGCAAATACAGAAAAAAAATCCCCAAAAGATCCTGTTTCTATGCAGTTTGAAGACTTTCAGAGACTATAAATGAAACTGTCAATCATTCCTCATTTTTTTTAAAGAAACGCATTTTACAATCACCAGTCTTTTCACATTTTTGGCGAGGCTTCCAGTTTCATTTTTCCCACATGTCTGCTTCCTGATTCTGCATGGCAGCATGCAGACTGTGCAACACAGGTTGAACTTAAACAAAATCCAGCGATGGTTCCAGTTGAACAGCAGGATTGAAGGAGGAACACAGTAACCGCTGAAACAAGGAAAAGATCAGTGCAAAAACATCTTAAATGCCAATGACTTTGGAAGGCTAAAACCTTCAACTGATATGCATTCTTCAAAATACTTCACATGTTCTGTGGAAATATTAAACACGTCTTTCAATCTTTGTCCCTCTTATTACCAAGAATAAGTTAATTCAACTTTTTAAAAACATAATAAAACACAAAAGCAGCAATGATTTCAGTCAGTTTGTGAGCCCTCTGATCCACAGCTTGAGTCAACTCCACTCTGAAACTCACAAAACCAGCCAGACTCAAGGTAATAACGGAAATATCTCACTTTTGTCTAAACAATGACTTCCTTAAATATAAGGTCAAGCTTTACAGGTAAATATTGTTCAGCGAGTGCGAAACGGCTCAAAGATGCAGCCAGAGAGAAAACAAAAGGGTTTTTTTTAAGTCTGACTGACACTATTTTTGGTCTGTTTTTGGATTTGTTTTAAATAAAAATCTAAAAAAATAAAAATCTAATTTAAAGCAAAAAAAAAAAAAAAAAGAACATCTAGTACCTTTTATATTTGGCAAACACATTAATGTAACCCTTTCTTAAAAGTGAAAATGATCCATATCTTAGCATGAAGAACTGTAGAAATAAGGCCTTGAGTTGACTCTGTCACCCTGTAACTTTTCTTCATCACTGTCTGCCCTGCTTGGTCATGAATTCTCCACTTTTTGATCTGAGCTTGAAATGTTTGACTCCATCTCCACATCCTCTGACTCACTGATGCTTTTCTCTTCCACGCTTTCCTTCCCTCTCATCCAGTTTGTATCTGATGGACTTCCGGGTAATGATTCCTCCTCCTCCATCTTCACCGGCGCCTGGCTGAAATCAGTTCGTGGGATTTTCCCCTCCCTTTCAGAGGAGAGGGAAGGGGAGTGTTTTGAACTTTTAAGAGGAGTATGTAAAGATGGACTTGTTTGACTTGTGACGCAAACTGCCTTCTCCTCCATCTGTGGGCCGTCCTCTGCTGCGCTGCTGCTGTTTGGCAGGACTTGGTCTTCTTTTTTCTTCTTCGAGGGTTTTTCCGTTTCCATGTCGGTGTCGGTTTGCACAACGCCGGCCTCTTGTGGTGTCCACGTCTGCGCGCCGGGGTCCACGTGGAGCATCACAACGTCAGGATTGGGCGACTGATCCATTTCATGAACATCATCAGAAGAGTCGTTTCCGTTTCTTAATTCACTTTCAGATCCAGTTGAAACGTTCCCGTTTCCGACTGGTTCGGCCTCTGCCTCAGGCTGTTTGCTCCTGTCTTTACATTTATCGCCTCCTTTCTGAAGCTTAATATCTCCTCCCTCCTCTTTCTGCTGCACACCTGTGTCTCCGTCTCTGTTTTTACAGTGTGAAAGGACCTCCTCCTTTCCGTCTCCGTTTCCAACGGCCTCCTGCCTTTTCTCTGCTTTCCTAAGTTGTTTTTGGATTTTTCTGGGACACCACACAAACTTGTCCTTTGGCTCAAAGTGGAGGTAAGCAAAGCGCACGAGCTCCTGCCGCTTCTGTTTGTTCAGCACGGCAAACAGAAAGTAGTCGAGGACACTGCGCTTCACGCTGCTGAGGGTCTTCTTGACCAGAGTTTCCTCCAGAAAGAAGCGCACCAGTGGGGCCTGGTAGTGCTCGAAGCCCAGCTCCCCCAGGCTTTTCAGGATGCGAGTGATCCGTAGGTTGTTGTGCATGTTCCTGCAGAATAGGGGGCATTTTAAGACATGAAGACATATAAAACCACACATTAATCAAGTTAAAGATATTTTATGAGCACCTTTCCAAGTTTCCGAAGCGCTCCTTCCAGTTTTCGGCACGTTTCACCTCACCGGTCTCCTTGTTTACCAAGCGGATGCCGTAAAAACCCAGCATGAGCTCATAAGACTCCACCAGTCTCCTTTTGGCAACTTCATTTTTCCTGAACTCCTAGTGGCGATATAAAAAATAACAGCAACATGAATTAAACACCTTATGCTATGTTATTGTCCTCCAGCATAAAGGAATTATGGGAAAAATGTAAAAAAAAATATACCAAACTTTTAATGTCAAAGTTTACCAAAGCCGAAAAACAGCTAAAAATGTTTTTACTTAATGATTTAAACACCCAAAAAGTCATTTTCTTAAGAAACTAATACTTTCAAAGCTCATTAAAACGTCGCGTTTCAAACTTGTTAATTCCTCCTCTTTCTTTACATTATTTTTAATAATAATAATCATTAAAAAATCATTAAAAATCATTAATATTAAAATCCTCTGGTTACAGCAGGATTAGAGCTAAAAAAGATTTAAAAAAATATCACAATTCGTTGAAAAGATTATTTTCACCAAATTAAAAAAAAGTCAAAAGGTAAAACACACATTATGTAAGGTCACGTTCTGAGGTTTCATTTTAAACAAAAAAAACATTAAAACATTCCAAACATTTCATAATCTTAATTTTTCTGGTCATTTTATTTGGTCTAACTTTGATCAAGTAGGACAGATGGGCTCATATTAAAAAAAACCCTGAGATTGACTGTTTTCTTGAGACTCCAAAAGAACGCCCACCTGACACATTTTTTTCTTTTAAAATTAGACTTATTTTTATCTCTTCTCCAACTTTTTAATTTTTTAACAAGTATAAATGATCAAAATTGACAGTGAGATGACAAAAACAGTCCTCTAAAATCTCCTAGGAGTGGATCAAGCTGTAAAGAAATACCTGGCAATGACGAGCAAAATGCAAAACTATAAAAATAGCTAAACTTCTAACACACACATTGTTATTATTAAAAAGAAAAATGTGAGAGATAAAAGTCTGCTGCATTTTATGCACACTTTTGCCTTTGAGTGACATTTGATGACAAAACAACCCACAAAATGGGATAATTTCAGAGGTCATGACTGGCATAAACAAACATCTGGTGCATTTTAAATGTATTTGTTTGCTATCATCACTACTTAGTGAGATTTATACAATTTGTGGTTAATTTAGACTGTTGATGTATGAACAACAGTGTACTTTTTGAAATCAAATGTGACTTTTCTAGACTTCTCCACGTGCTTTTCAGTTTTCCGATTGGACAAAGTTCCACGTTTGTTTTACTAATTTCCTATTAACATGAGGCTTTATAGATCAATTAAATAGGAAGGATAAAAACAAACGTGTATTACACACATTATCGTCAATAAATCAAATTTTCTGCACAGACTGTGTGATCAGAGAATTGACGCACTGAAAGGAGCAGAAAGTGTCTTCCACAGAAAGGATTCAGGTTACTATTCTTCAGTCGATGCATTGAGCAAAAAAACTAGCCGAAGTAAGATTGCGAGTACTTTCCAAAGTCTTTAGGTGGAAGCATCGGTTGCAATAGGAGGTTACATTTGCGATTTGGCTCAGATCTTTTGTCACAAGCGGATCTGCAAAGGAATCTACAGAGAAATGCTCCAGATAGACCTGTATGACCTGACATGAGGAGTTTGGCGTTTCATTTTACGCCATGTTAAGACATCACTGATGGGCTCTGCTGGTCAATTCCAAACATGTTCACGGTGCAGGTACCTCAATCTCCTTTTTGGTGAGTTCTGAAGCCATGTAATTCACGCCTGGTTCTCGCAGTGGAAACAGCCTTATGATGAGATAAACATAAATAGATGAACAAATGAAAACGTTGCATTGAGATGAAATACTGTCAAACTAATGTTGCAAACATTAGATCAGAATGTGAATCCAAAGGATTTGGGAGTCAAAAGAACTTAGAAGCTGCAGCAGGTCCTGCAGGAAACTACAGTAAAATTGAGCAGATATGACTCAGAAATAAAGAAATTAAAGAAGAAACTTCACACTAATGACTGCAAACACTTCCTGTAAAAAAAAGGTCAAACAAAAGCCTTGATTTAGCACGATTATTTCACATTTACAGTACCAGGATAAAGGAGAGGCTCTCACATCTTCATGGAGTCCAGAACTAAGCCTTACTAAGAACCTTTAGAATGTGCTGGACATGACTTTGAGGTTCATCTTTATCACCGAAACAAGACTTTGACGTTAACCCCCAAGAGAAGAATAAACTGTAGAGGCTTGTCCAAAATGGAGAAAAAGGACAGTCAATGGGCAATAACCCCGACCTGAACCGATCAAACCTGAAGCTATATTTAAACGGAGTGTGATTTGAGTGGTAAAACCCTTCAGAGGAGGATACATTCAAACAAAATCAAAAAGAAAAAGATGATCACTTTAGCAACTTGACAAACAAGAAATATCTGTATAGCTACAATACGCTCACTTGTTTATTCAAACAAAAACCTGTAATTTACCACTGAATGTAGGAGTGAACTCTCTCCAGTCGCTTGTAGTCGTTCCTCCAATCTTTGAGGAACGAGTCAATGTAGATGTCTGCAATGAAAGAGATAAACGCTGAGTTCCATCACCGTTTCCTACCAAAACCTGAACCAACATCTCAGTGTTTTACCATCGGGAGCAGAGGGGAACTTATTGAGATAAAACTGCAAATTATTCATTTTGTCCTCCGAGCACTCGTCGTCCGCCAGATTCTGTCAAAACAAATCAGCAAATACAAAGAAGAAAAACAAGATCAATTATTTTGACAGCGGCTTATGTGTTTCTTGTAGAGTCTTGAACTTACAGGGTAGCCTCTCCTGTAGTTCTGCATGTCCCTCGCTGCCCTCATGTTTCTGGGGGTGTGATGCCACTGCAAGATAAAACAAGTCACCAGACATTATTCAGTAATAATAAAAATAATAATTATAAAAAAAACATCAGATGAGTCATCAGCAATTATGATTATGCAGTCTGTAAACGTATTTATGTCAATATGACACTTGAATCAAAAGCCACAAAACCACAAACTCCCCATAAAAACCTTCACCGTACAACAAAAACGTACATGCAGATATTATTTTATATAACTGGTGCAAAATTCAGTGGTGCATGAAAACAATGTGGGAACATTACTTACAACAAAAACCAACATCGTTATTTTGAAAAGTATTTTTCTTTTTTTACAAAATATTTTTAAGAAACAGCTAACAATCATAGAAATGGATTGCTTTTTTTAAAAAAATCTTTATTGAGGGCTTCAGCATTATTAAAGTGTTAAAAAATGTAAGTATTAAACTATCGAGATTTAAATGGGTCATATTTTTCTTTGGTTTTCTGGTTTTAAAGTAAAGTAAATATTTCAGGAAAGGAGACAGAAATTCTTAAGAAAATTAATCAGGGATTCCTTCTTAACACTTCAAAAGTGAATACCACTTGAAACAGAATTGATTTTCTACAGAAATATGTCCTTATTATCTGCTATAAAATCATTGTTTTTAACCAAGTCATTCTGTTTTCTTCTGAAATCATATATTTTAGGTGGAATTGAATATAAATGAATATCTTTAATTATTTACAAGGAATGGGATTTCACGGCTTATTTTAACCAGCCAATATTTGATCAAATATTAAGAAATGCCGCTTATTGATCTGTACGTATAATATTTTCTTTGTTTCCTGATGGATTGTGTTTTTCTACTATTTTTTAGACTGTTTTGACTAAAGTGAAAAAAAAATCAATGTCACTCACAGGGTAAGGTATTACTGCCAACACATTGTGTCAAATTAATAAAATATTGATTTTTTTTTTACATTAAAAAACACCAGATTTGGGGGGTTATGTCACATATTTTTTTACATGAAATTAGATTTTTTTTTAAAACAAACAAAAAAATTAAATGTCATATTAAAAGTGTACATTTTTCCAAAAAAAAAAAAAAAAACCCTGAATAAAGCAGATGCCCAAAATCTCTTTAGAATAATAAAGCAATGTAGTACAGAATATTAATAAATTCTGTTAGTTTAAAAAAAAAAATACTCAGCATTATTTACCTGTTTTACAAAATAAATAAAATAATAAATTGCAGTGGACTCCATTTGAAGTGTCCACAAGACATTTAATTTTTTTCTAATGAATTAGTGCTTTGTTAAAAAAAAAAAAAAAAGCATATTGCAGGCTACAAAAATAAATAAACGAAAGAGCAAGCATCCTTAAGAAATACCCGACAGCGTGACACATCTGTTTAGGGTTTTCTCTCAACTTCTTTCCAAAATAAAGCAAGAAAATGGAGAGATGCTGAGAAGGACTGATGGTACTGTGAGTTTTAGCAAAGCAGCACATGTGGATAAAATATCCACTCTGAAACAGATGTTTGCAGGGATCTCTGCTCCTTCGAGGAGGACAGATTGTCTCCCTAATTAATATCCCGACACCCCCTTTCTTGCTAGGCTAGTTAGCAGGGCTGTGGAAGTGGGCACAAGGCTAACGGCTGCCTTCCAACACCAACACTGAGCAGCCGAACCGGGCGCAAAACCCACCGAGGCTAAGGCGACACGACAAGATTCTGCTTCAAAACGGCAAATAAAAGCACGTACTATAGCCCACGCAGATTTGTTTTTGTCTTGGTTTGACCGTCGGGTCTGGCTCTCTCCGGCCGGGTCGTCTCCATCACTCTCTGTGTCCCAGGTCGAGTCGTATTCACAAACACAGTCGTCGTCCATCATTTAGAAAAAAGGAAAAAAAAAAAAAAAAAAAAAAAAAAAAAAGTGCGCAGCCTGGCTCTGCAGCAGGACCAGGGGGAAATGCGGCGTTACACCTGCATGTTCAGGACACACGGGGACGGCCCTGACCATCCGTCTTCACAGCCGACCATCGTCAGGCTGCAGCTTCTCCTCTGGCGGCTGCAGCGCTGCCTTCACGGAACCCTCGCTCTGTCGTAAATATTTCAATCAATATAATCCGACACGCCTAAGCTTTTATCCAGGATAGTTAAACGCTTAAAAAAACAACCAAACACAAACTAGATTGTACCTATATTATCAACTATGAACTCAATGAATGTAACATCGAACCCTCATTTAAGTTAATTGGTCAATGATCTGTACTCTTACAGTAATTTAGAACACCTCAACTGCATCATTGCTTCTTAGTTTTGGGCGCTTCAACTGGACGTTAAAACACTGTAATATTTAAAGTTTCCGATTGCCTTTGAATGCGTCACAGTAGCTGGTACTTTTGAGTGAGGCTGCACACCAGCTGAGTCAGACAGTCTATGAAGAACAGAAAAAAACAACAACTCCTACACCTTACTGTTATGTAAAGACAAAATGTAAGAAATAAGGACAGGTGAGCTAAAGTGGAAAGACAACACTTACAAGTTAAATCTATGTGGTGTTGCAGGACATCATTTAGAAGTGAATCAAATAAAAACAGCAGGAAATGATGGTGTAGGACACACAACATAGCAGAGTGAGCTTGGAGGAAGAAAGTTAGAAACTTTAATAAACTTGACAAAACCTTTAACAATCAAACAGGAATTTGATGAGACAAAAAGGATGACATGAAAGCCAAATGTTCAAATGTGTCCCAATTCCTTCACTTCACTACATAGTGCACGATATAGTGTTGGACAGCTGTCCAAATCTACTGCTGTGTCCAAATTTGAGGGCAGCATTTTTCCAAGGATGCCAGCCCAGTTTTATATGAGGAAATGTAGTGCATCAAGAAGGTATTCACAGCACCTCACCTCTTCCTTTTTTCTTATTTCAAAATGGATTAAATCAGTTTTGTTCCTGAAAAATTCTGAAAAAAACACCCCATAGTGACAATGCTGAAAAAGTTCTTTTAAAATTGTTGCAAATTTATTAAAAAAGGAAAAACCTGAAAAACGATTTGTACAGAAGTATTTACAGCCTTTGCTCAATACTTAGCTGCTGAACCTTTGGCAGCAATTACAGCCTCAAATCGTTTTGAACATGACGCCACAAGCTTGGCACACCTTTCTCTTGACAGTTTGGCCCATTCCTTTTTGCAATACCGCTCAAGCTCCATCAACTTGGATGGGAAGCGTCGGTGCATGGCCATTTTCAGATCTCTCTATAGATGTTCAGTTGGATTCAGGTCTGGGCTCTGGCTGGACCAATCAAGGACATTGACAAACTGTGAACGCTTTCCGGATGCACTGTAGGAAGGATGCAGCCCTTTGAATTCCAACACTAATTCCAAAAATAGAATTTCCCAGTGTGCATTGATGCTCGCAAGACTGGTGAGCCTACAACACAATGCATTGTGTTTCAACAATTTATGTGAAAAAAAAAGTATTTTAAAAACATCCAAGTTTTCATCTTCAGAACACAGTGAATCTCTAAATAGTTTGTGTAAAAGGTTCATATTTGTAAAGTAATTGCTTCAGGAAGTCGTTTCCGTTTAAAAAAAAGTAGTGAGAATGGTATCCCAATTGCTTTTAAAATCCAGAGAAAGTCTCGCACTACATAGTTTTTTAGTAGTTATCGTGAAGGGAGGGAATTTGGACATAACTTCGAACACAGCGAGGATCATAAACCAAAATGAAGACAGTTGTTGATGGTCTAATTAGCAACTTGAAGCTGGTGTGACTGTGAAAGAGGAAAACACAAGCCCACACAGCTGCAGAGTGCAAAGACACATCCCTCAGCTTTTGAAACCTTATTTTTTTTCTTTGCCATTCTTATATGATTAATAATTTACCCTAAAATGACTTAATCCTAACCTATTAAGTTTTTTTAACACTAAGTTCAAAGGGCAGTGGTTCATGCTTACGTGCTTCAGTTAAACCTTTCAGGGTTTCAGGTGATGCATAAGAGGTTGACTGCTATCATTTTATATGATAAATTACTGTTATTAACAAAGTTACTCTTTATAATAAGGGTCCCTTCATCAATGTTAGGTAATGCATACTTAAGCACTAATCAACTATTGAATAAAGTGTTGACAGACACTTTCATGCATTACTTTGCATATTTTAATGCATTAGTTAGCAGTTATCTAATGTTTATTAACACTTGATTCAATATTTAATTGATGCTTAATTGTGCATTTTACTAACATTTAGTAAAAAGGATAACAATTGATTGGATTTTTCCTGACGCTCAAAGTGCATTTATTATTCAGTGAAGTGAAGTGTTTGGCCCAAAGACACAACAACAGTTGACTGGGAAGAGGGGGGTTCAAACTGCTAAGGCTTCGGTCATAAAAAGAAATAAAGTAAAATGCTTTAGGGCTTAACCATTTAACACCAGAGCCCCAGTTATGACACACTTTCATTTACTCTATCTCTTAAACCGTTTATGCAATTAATGCAATTCCAGCATTTTCTACAGCAGAGAAAAACATCTTTGCGCTGATATGCAACACTTTCCAACAATGAAGTGCTTACGCAATCAGTGTAAATCATCTGAATCTGTTGTGGCGGCTATGTGCCGCTTTCCTGCTTTTCTCTGCATCAGAATCAGCTGATTCTCGTTGACCACAATGAAGAGTTAAGGGAAGTCAAAGAATTTGTGTTACATAAGTGTGACTGGCCACACATCTGGTGTTAAAAGGTTAATCAAGGTAGAAAAGTGCTTTGTAAGTAAAAGCCATTTACCAGTCAAGGAGCCAAGATATGGAACAGTCTAAAACAATCTATTAAAGAAACTAAGTCATAAATCACCTTCAAAAACGAGTTAGAAAAGAATTGCCACCAAAATACAATCAATGAACCTTTTTTCTTAATTCCAGATACTTTCTTCTGAGAATGTAAACATGGCAGAAAAAACTTTTTTTGCCTTTTATTTCCCAAGTATAAGATCTTGAATAAGACCATTGGTTTTTCTTGTTTCATGGAAATGAAAAGAAACAATGAAAAAATATACTGTAACAGCTATTGGACCATATGAGTAATGGGGGAGTGAATCAAGAGGAAAAAGTCACAGCAGCTTATGGTAAAGCATTTGAATTTGTTGAAATTATTTCACGGCTGGTCAGACAAGTTAATGGACTTGTTGGCCTTTTCTCCAAATTAGACCAAATGCTTTTTTTGTCGAACAAACGTCAGGTTTTCAGAACATCCAAATCACTTTCTTTAACATCTTAAATTATCAAAAACAGAACACCATTCTAGTTCTCTGCAATAAAATAAAAGCTTGGTACACAGAGATTTCAGCGCCTGTCTGTCTATAATTGAGAAAAATTGAGAAGTTCATAAAAATCACAGAAATATTTACATTTTTTGTGTTCCCATCAAAAACATTTCATTGGTATACAGATGTTATTACATGTTTTGGAGGCCAAATACTTTCTTTTAAAGTGGAGAACAAGTTTCAGCGAGAAAGACAGTAAATCTCTGAGTGGCTTCAGATAAATAGACTCAGGCATAACTCAAACCTAAATAGGAATCAAACTTGATTTGAGCACCTGCAAAGAAAGCCAATGAGTAATCTGGTAACAAGATCTGTTGAAAACATCCTCTCCCTCTGCTTCTGCACTATCACAGCAAAAGCTGTCTTCAGGTTAACTATGAAGTCCAGCAGCAGAAAAAGGACATACATGTCAGCACGCATGTACAATTGGCCGGTGTTATTTTTACAAGGGGTTATTTCACCATAATAGCTGCATGCGCTTTCACATGAGATTCAGTGTTGAATAGCCGCTGGTGTGGGTTACTATATTTGTTCTTAGTTACTGTGGAAACCAGAGAGCTCTGCAGGCATCCAGCATTCTCTGCTGTTTGCCTCCTCTGCTTGATGACATAGAATCACTTTTTTTTCTGCGCCGGCTCGAGACAGATGGACAGATCTGCTCAGCTATCTCGCAGAGATTACCAAAAGTCTTGAAAGCCACATCAGACGTCTCTTTTTCTGCTTTGGCATGCTGTTGAGATTCATTTACAACTTCATACATCCATTCTATCCGTTTCTCAATATCCGCTGTCACGCTTCGTGCTTTCTGATGTCTTTCCATGCAGGATTCACTGTTCTGTCTGTTTTCTATTTCAACATTAAGTTGAGCATCTTTTTTTTTTAATTTTTTTATTTCTGAATTATCTGGAGAGTTTAATTCTGTTAAACCAGCTTTTTTATTATTGATTCTAATAACAACAGAAATTAGAATTTTCTATTTTTGGTTGCATCAGCTTTTTAGGAACTGGTCTTTGGATAAATACAAATAATTGTAGGTAATTTTAAGCAGTTTGGAGCTGATCACACTCACGGCTTATTAAAGGTTTACTTCCACTATACAGCTCTCCCTTCCATCAGATATCTGGAGAAAGGAATTCTGTCCATTTTTGTGAAAATTAAATTGTTTTTCTTTTTTTTTTATGCAAGTTTATGCACTGCTGGAGAATTATAGACCTATCTTTGATTGTAACAGTGATTTGGCTGTCCATCGTTTCTAGGAAATATCCTTTGTAAAATCTTATCTCCCAGGTAAAATCAGTCCACAGTATACTTAGTTATGTTGCAGTTTTACATATTACATTTTTAAGGTATTTTTTTAAAGATATAAATAAAAAAAATCCAGCAACCACTTAACCATTTGAAGGATGTGAGAGAAAAAAACCAAATCACAGACTGCTCCATGGATCTTAGCAGTCCGCTGACTGTTTCAGGGCATCTAACAACAATAGTTCATGGTAACCTTTTTCCTGGTGATTTATGTTTTTTTAAAATTCTTTTTTACCAATTTTGAATTTTATACGATAAGGTTTTGGCCAACTTTTTGGCATTACCTGGGTCCAGTGCTATCCTTGTTCTGCTCTGAGAATAAAATTGTTCTTCATCCTATACAATTTAGCTTTAAACACAAAAATTCTTTCACGTAACATTGGTGCTTAATTTTTGTAACCAAATTATGTACAGTATTGTAAATATGTATAAAATAGTATTATTGACTGAAGGTTGCACAGTCACACTACATTATGACTCTGACTTCAGACACAGACCATTGTAGCAATTCCGTTCATCTTGGAATAGAACAGAATATTTCTATTTCTAAAGCACGTTTCACAGAAAGAATCACAAAGTGCTTTATAAAAAGGCGGCATAAAATTAAAAACAAACACAAAGAGGTAGTAAAATCCAACATTGACAAGGCGTACTAAAAGTCAAAATAAAAGTTAAAAACGGATTAAAAGAAGGATAAAATAAACTAAGCTCTTCTAAATCTTGATCTGGGATTTGAAACACTCAACCCTTCAGAGATTACAAAATAATTTCTGAGTTGAAATTGAGTTTAAAATGTAGAGTTTGGCACTTAGCTTAGAGTAACTGTTAAACTTAGCTTGAGCTATGAAGTCTCACTCCGATCATGTTTTGATCTATTGGTATAGCATTTCCAGGGATAAGCCTGTGCCTTTTTTGGACATAGTTTTTAAATTTTATTTATTTTTATTCAAACATGTTAGTTTTTACAGACAGTTATATGTAACAATCTCATCTGTAGTAATACAATTAACTCTGAATATAATACATTTTGTGACCATGTTTGAAAGGTAGCAGGCTGAAGCATTGCTCATTAAAACCTGCCCCTTAATTCTTTAAAAATCTTCTATTATACATATAAGTTCATTACATTGTTTTTTTTATCCACAGAATTTACAATATTCAGAGAATTATAACTACAATATTTATATGAATTTAAACATTTATGTCTTCATTTAAATTTTTACATTTTCATTAGTCTTTTGTCTATCATCGTTTATATACAATGCACGATGTCATCACACATATATCATGAGTTCTTGTATTTTGCTCTCATCATACATTGACAGATTGATAGAACAGGTGTATATTTTTGCATTGCCTTTGTTATAACCTCAGATTGTTCCATATTTTTATCCTGCATACCGACACAGAACTCTCTGCTTTTTGTTTATATCATCAGTAAATAAAATGTTCCTATTCCTCGTAGTTTATGGGAATTCTCTCTCAATATAAAAAGCCTCTGGATATTGTAAGGTACTACATTTTTATATGCTTTATATAATATTTGAGCTGATTATTTATGAGACCCTGTAATTTAAATAATTTGGACTGTATGAAAAGTTGATTAGTGTGCTCTAGATGTCCTACTTTGTGTATCATTCTATCTACTCATTTTTTGTGATATGTATAACGGACATAATGTAGTTTTGTACTTCGTTACAGTATGTGAGGTAAGTATCATTGAGCAATAAAATCTGTGAAGTGTATTATTGTCGAGATAGTGTTTACATTTATTTATTTTTTAAATGTTTTTTGAGACTCATTTTTAGGCGATTTCCAAGAAAATGTGGAATCAATTATTAATCCTAAATTTGTTTTCCTGAATTCTTTCAATTAGTACTTATTAATATTTCTAATTAGGATATCCTAACTATCATCACTATAAAATATGTTTGTGTCGCTGACGTACAGAACAAGCTTCAATGATTTGGGTTCAATAAATATATCATTAATGTACATGCTAAACATTTTAGGTCCAAAAACAGAACCATGAGGGACACCACAAGTAAAACCAGGTTAGAAGACTCGTATTGATCAATGTTGACATATTGAAATCTTCCAGTTAAATAGCTTTGTATCCATTTTCCTGCCATACCTCTAATCTCATGTCATATTAGTTTATCTAGCAGAATTTTTGGATTTATTGTATCAAATGCTTATTTAAAATCTGAAAATATTCCAGCTGCATTTTTGTTTTTTTTACCATCCAGTCATCCACTTTCTGCAGAGCGCCAGTAATTCCTTAAAAATTTGCCTCTGAAATGTGGGCAGGACTGTTGGTACTGTCAGGAGTCTCTCTGTCTCCCCTTCTGGACACCGGCAGGAGTATTGACAGGACTTCATCTCCCATTAAACCCCAGCGCACAGAGTCTGGATGCCTCCCCACCTAACTCTCATCAGTCAATCAGCCACAAAGACACTTAAACACTGCTCGTATTGTTTGTGCCTTCCTGCCTTCATACAGAGCGGTTGTTCCTGAACTGATCACCTGTTTACATGACCCTGCTTTGAACCTGACTCTTCTCTTTGAGGCCTACCCCGATCTTTGCCTGGATTATAACTCTAAGGTACCTCTCTGGACTCTTAGCTGAGCTTTGCTCCCGTCTGCCTATCACTTTCAAATAAATCTGCTGCAAGTGCAACCAGCTGTCTGCCTGTTAGTGACAAGTGCAGAGTAAGCCCACCCTCACTTCCTGCTACCCATCTGTTTACATGCTTTCCCTCTAGCTTACAGCCTCTCACACCCTCTGCCTAACAGTACCTGTGCAACATAAATGCATTATTGGTTGTCTAAAAGTGGAAACATCAGAATGGAGCGAAGCAGGGAGCTCGTGGCTTGATGAAAGTAGTTTTTATGCCTCAACTACAGGCTTTTTCAAACTGCATTTTTTCTGTGTACTCCTGATTTACAGGAATTTGAAGAAATAGATACTCATAAATGCACTTTTTAAGTTGAATCTTCTTTGTATGAGTCCTCCATCAAAAAAATTGCCACAAGAAGATGTTAAAAACACAGCTTTCATCGGAGTGAGTCACAAAACAAAAATTTACTGAAAAATGTGTGATAACATCTGATCTTTTCTTGCTGTTTTTGTTTTAAACTACCATTCTGTTTGTCTGAGTGACTGTGATCAGTCTGAACGTCCATAGGGAAGAATCTTTGTACTGTATCTATTTCCTTGCAAGCAATGAAAACCATCGTTTTAACTGTCCTATAGCTACGAGACACATTGTTTATTTGTTCATGAGAGTGACTTGTAATGTCATTCATTGCCATAAAGTTTGGCAATGAGGATTTCAAAGCCTTAAACTGACAGTACTCATAACAGCAGCTCTCTGTTACAGTCGTACATGTGAATTTGATAAAGTTTTTATTTGTGCTTTGATTGTCAGTCTGTTTACTTTGGTTATATAATTGAATCCAGCCTGCAGTCAGCTTTATCAATAAAATCGATCAATTCTACGAGTCTTGTGATAGAGCACACGGACATGTAATTGACACTTGATGAATAATTTAGCATTCTAGTCATGATAGAGGCATTGTTTTGATGAACAGATAGAACTGAGTCATGCTTAGGAGTGCGTAAGACTGTGCTGCAGAATTTTGCAGAAAAATGTCAGGGTTTCATAAAAACTATTTGAAAGAGTCTGTGTGTAAAATAATAACAACCAAAAAGCGGAAGGATTGGAAAAGATAGGATTCCAAAATAGTCATTTTTTTAAAACCTGAATCATCACTAAGTTTCTTTGCTAAACTACTTAACAATTGAATTGGTTCAAAAACATTTGTTGTTGTTACATGTCCTTAATTCACAGTAAGCTGATTCTGCTTCTTTCATATGAAAGTTCTTACAGGTAAGCGAATCTGTCAGCAGATTTAGTCATTTTATACATTTGTCATTATTATAATGTCTTGTTTCCATGTTTGGATTTACATAAACCTAAAAGTATTCACTTTTTAGGATGTTGCATAACTGAGGTAGTGTTTAGTGCTCTCCCCTCACAGTGCGAAGGCCCTGGTTTGAATCCCAGCCAGTGTCCTTTTTTTGTGTGGAGTTTGCATGTTCTTCCTGTGCATGTCTGGGTTTTCTCCAGCTTTCTTCCATAGTCCAAACATGTTTCACAGGTTATTGGTTACTCTAATGTCTCCCTAGGTGTGTGTGGGAGTGATTGTGTGCCCTGCAACAGACTGCATGGTGACCTATGCAGGGTGTGCCCTGCCTTTGCCAGACAGTAGCTGCAGGCTCCAACACCCCTGTGATCCTGAAATAGATTTAGTGAGTTAAGAAAATAGATAGTTTGTGTAAGCTTTCTTTTATAATGTTGTTTTTTATTTGTCAAGATTTTGTCTCAGAACTAAAAAATGAGTAAAAAAAAGTGTCTTCAGCCTCTTTTATCCTTTAGATGTGAGTTTCTAAAAAGATTTCTTATTTGTTTTTATCAGACATCCCCACGTTCACAGCAGGGGTCCTTTTGTTTTGCCTTTTTCAAAAATTATTAACAAATGGCACAAAAAGTATAAGGATATATTACTAAGTGATACAAGTGCATATAGTAAAAGTCTAATATTGAATGAAATGCTTTTTGCCCTCAAAAATGTCTGCATTTCATCCATGTTTTGCCTTCTCCACATTAGATAGTGTTTTGCAGTTTTTGATTCCTTGATAAAATGTACCTCAAGAGGCCAGTGACAGCAGAACCCATTTAACTCAACATGTTTCCTTTAAAGTCTGGATTGTTTAGCCCTGTGGGGATCGTTTCCCCATCCTGTTTGGGGCCGTTGGTCTTTTAAATGGATTTAAAGTGAAGCAGTTTGTTGATGGATGGCTGTGGTTTAACGATCCCCTCTTATCAGCTGATACTTGATTATGTTATGCTTTGCTTGTTGAATCAAAATAGAGCTTTAGGAGTGTGGATTCAGTCACCAAAACTGAAGCATGGGGCTGATGCGTTCGACTGAAACAAAAAAAAGGTGCATCATTCACCTGCAGACTTGCTACTGCTGAAGGCTGCTTTTCTTAGATCTGAGATGTAAAAAAATTCACTAAACATTTTCTAATTGATCTAATCTGAGCATCATTTGCTGAATGCAAACCAGGATCATTACGCTTCTATTGGCATCAGCCTGTAACTGATTGGAAAAACTCTGCCTTTGGTACAAGTACAGTTACCATGGCAACCAGCTTCACCTACAGTAAATTTCCAGAACCATCTAGCTGTCTTGTTTATTTAGCCACTGTACATACTGTGTGTGCATCAGTATTTCAAAATGCAGAGGTGATCCATACTGTTTTTTTCCCCGATTCCAATCCAAATTATTATTTTCAAGCCCTTTAATAGGCAGTTTTATTCAGTTGCTTTTTCATTGTTGTCAGATGCATTTGTGTTTAATCATTTTAAATATATTTCAGCTATTTTAAAAAAATGATTTCCTTATTTATTTCTTAACTTTTAAAAAAAAAAATAACCATATGAGGATTTGTCACGATTTTTATGTCCATGATTTTTATGTATCCTTATTAGGATTTGCTGGGTAATTCAATACTTTGGATAACCTAACATTTCAAAATGTTACAAAAATGACAAAAGAATTGATCAGATGCTATTATCAAAGCGTGGAAAAGTAAAATATGAAAGTAGCTAATTCAATAGTAGATGCAGGTCTGTGGGTCTGGTCGTCATTTGATGTCCACCGGTTGCTGTCCATGGTGCTGGAGTTCTTTAATGTAAGGCACATATCTACATCACACACTGGCTTTCATTGGTGACTGCTTTGCGCATGCGAAGAAGTAATCCCAGAGTACTTGGTTTTAAACAGATGTCCACATCATGACCACCAAAAGATCAAATTGCAAACCCCCCCAATTCATGAAGAAAACTAATCCTGTTCAGGAGATTTCCAGGTGTGACTTCTCTGCATGCGCCTCCTGCCTGCGTTTAACGCAACAGGCTGCCGCACCAATCTGGTGTCTCCGCTGAGGAGCATCGCTGCCACCTGTGTGACCGTGCCTCCGCGCTCGTCTTCCATGCCGTCATCGAGGATGAAGAAGCAAAACGTCCGGACGTTGTCCCTCATCCTCTGCATGTTCTCCTACCTGCTGGTCGGCGCCGCGGTGTTCGACGCGCTGGAGTCCGAGTCGGAGAGCGCCCGCAGGCGCATCCTGGAGCAGAAGCGCAACGAGATGAGGAAGAAGTACCGCTTCTCTGAGGATGACTACCGTGAAATCGAGCGAGTTGTGCTGCAGGCTGAGCCCCATCGTGCCGGGAGACAGTGGAAATTCGCTGGGTCTTTTTACTTTGCCATAACTGTCATCACCACTATTGGTAAGTGATGTTTTGTCTTTGGAAAGCAGTTCATAATTGAAAGGAGATCATTTTTCTGCAACCTTGAGCTCTATTTATTGTATTTCTCATGTTTTTTTTTCAATTAAAGATTGTTCTAGTACATGCTCACCATGTTCTCTGTCATAGGTTATGGACATGCAGCTCCAGGAACAGATGCAGGAAAAGTCTTCTGCATGTTCTACGCAGTCCTCGGCATTCCTCTCACCTTGGTCATGTTCCAGAGCCTGGGAGAGCGGATGAACACGTTTGTGCGCTTTCTCCTGCATAAAGTGAAACAGTGCCTGGGCTGTCGACGCACCGAAGTATCCATGGAAAACATGGTCCTGGTAGGGTTCCTTTCTTGCATTGGAACCCTCTGCGTTGGAGCTGCAGCTTTTTCCTACTTTGAAGGTTGGAGTTTCTTCCACGCTTACTACTACTGCTTCATCACACTAACCACTATTGGCTTTGGGGACTTTGTGGCCCTGCAGAAAAAAGAGGACCTGCAGGAGAAAACGCCCTACGTTGCTTTCAGTTTCATGTACATCCTAGTGGGGCTGACTGTCATCGGGGCATTTCTTAATTTGGTCGTTCTTCGGTTTCTCACAATGAACTCTGAGGATGAGAGGCGAGATGCTCAGGAGAGGGCGTCTATGAAGAGAGACCGAGGCCTCCTGGAAGGTGCTCTTGGCCTTCATGCCGTGGGGGATCAGAGTAGAGACAGAGGAAGAAACAGAGGCACCAGGATGCACAACAACAGAACACTCTTCCTGCCAATGGAGGAAGGAACAAGCCGCACCAACCTTATCTCCTCCCCAGCAGAGAACCAGGAGAAGCACGGAAGTCCATGCAGGCAGAGGCTTCACTTTCAGATCAACACAGGTGGACGGAGGCAGGATTCCAGCCTCAGTTCCCTCTGTTCTTCCTGCGACTGCTACGGCTTAGAGGTTTGTGATAGCCCTCTGATTCTCCACGCCGATCGGCATGGCTGCCATGTAAATTCCATTTGTTACAACTCAGTCTCCTATAAAATCGACTTATCCAAATCTGGGGAAAACACAGGACTCTCATCTCCGAGGAGCACACTCTCACCCGGGTACAGCTTCAGGAGTTTGAGGAGGAAATCAGTGTAGAGAGCGGGATTGTGTGTTTGCACAGAGTGAACAGCATCAAAGTGGCATTTCCTTTTGTTGCATGTCCAAGGCCACTAATCTCTTCGAAAGGATCCGTGCTGGTAAAAAATATTTTTGAAGCAAACTTTTTCTCTTTTTTTTATGTAATTTTGTTGGTATTTTGCTTGCATGTAAGCCTAAGTGCCCTGCATGCTAAAAGAGAATGTATTGCAACAGAAACAAGAACTACTTGGAGAGTTTTCTGTCTCTGCACTTTTAACAAAAAAGGATTTTAAACAGCTGATTGCTCGTTGTTGTACAGCCTTCCAAAGAAGGATTGTAGACAGTAACGGTAAACAAGAAGAAAAAAACTATGGTGGCCCTGAAGTGCAAATTACACCAGCAAATCCCTCAAGACAAAAACATATTAAAGATCGTAACAATTTAAAAATCAAGACAAATCAAAATAATAAAAAATATCACATTTTAGAAAACAAATCAAAATTCCAGAAACCAAGGCACAATTAAAGAAAAAAAAGGGAAATGTTTAGGAAAACACAAGTAATTTCTAGAAATCAAAATGAAATGTTAAAAATGAAACACAATAAGAAACCGGAAAAGGCTGGTATTATGGGGCATCAGTTGGCTGGGTGTAGGATTGGTGAGCAGGAAACCTGGATTTGCTTCCCAGGGGACGCAATAAGTTTAATCAAGACCCTTCATGCTACTGCCTAACCATGTAGCCACATGGGGGTCTCCCTGTGGTCTCCCAGTTTACTGACATTGAGGACGCATTTAAAAAAGCTCAACTGTCAAAAAATCAAATATTATCATCCAATCAGTGATGCCCTGCAGTACCTACCTTTTCCAGTTTTTTTTTAACTTTGTTTTATTATTGATCATTTCATTTTGATTTCTAGAAATTACTTATGTTTTCTAAAATGTTTCATTTTTTAATTTTGTTTTGATCTCTTAAATGCAATGTTTTTTCTAAATATTTGTTTTGCTTTTTAAATTGTTGTTGTGATTTTTAATATGTTTTTAGGTTGAGTGATTTGTTGTTGTGATTTGGACTTCAGGGCTGCCGTACAAACCCTACACTTTTCACGCCATATCAAGAAGATGTCACTCTACTTTTCTATGACAAAGCCTTAAGGAACTTTGACCAACTTTTTCAAATACATTACACTTTAAATAATGTTGTACTGTTGAGCACTGGAAGGGAATGAATGCTGCACCGATGCAATATACTATAAAGAGATTTTTAACATAGATGTATGTAGCACAGGAAAGACATGTAGCAAAGTTCTACGTTTATGTCTCGTTGTTCTGGAAAACTTGTCATTTTCCAGCGGGGAAGTTGATATTTTAACAAACTATGTGACTTTCTTCCAGCATTTTTTCTTGTCTAACCAAAAACAGGACTGTTACGTTCACATTATTTGACTTCAGATTTACTTATGGTTAAAATGGTTTGTTTGGATGAAGTTTTGAAACTTTCATCTTCATTTGTCTTCCTTCGTTTGTTCCTGAAAAAGTAACACCCAGCAAAAAGTAATCGGGTTCTTTCCATTGTAAAAAGTTGTTTGGGTTAAAATGATATAAACTCACTAAAATGAATAAAAATAGTTGAAGTTGTGTATTGTGATTTTGTGTTTATTTTACACTTTGACATGAGGTGCCTAGTCATGAAAAGTGTGCAAATGTAATAAAGTATTTTGTGTACTTCATTGTTGAGGGTGTTCCCAGACTTTGACCTACAGCAACTGAGTGTGCGCTATTATCCCTGTGATCCTGAAATAGGAATATGTGGGTACAGAAAATGACCGGATCAATTTAATACAGGGGCGGAGCTATGGTACAACAAATTTTTGAGTTAATTTTTGAGTCAATATTAGTATCATTATTGACTAAGAATAAGAAGTCATCAATACGAGCGTGTTTAAGAATTGTAACAACTTAAAGAAGCATTCGATAAATAAAACTTCTTGAATATTTTTGATTTCATTTGTATTGGCTTTACACTCTGCTGCTCTCATTTTATCGTGCTTTCAAAGTTTTCTGCCCCCCATATAAATGTTCTAGCTCTACCACTGGTTTAGTACACCATGTAATTAATTCATTCTGTCTTATAGATATTTCCAACTCATGAAACATTTAAGTGTACATTTCTGCTAAAAGTAGCACCGAGACTATTTTTGATCTATTTAAAAGTCAATCGTGTTGACTCAGCAATTTCTTTCAAACTAAAAAAAAAAAAAAAAAAATACCTGCAACGTTGTAGAGAAGGTTGACTAAGACTGTCCATCAAACTGTCAGGCTTGGCAGTGATTCATGGTAATCTGGGCCTGTTTTAGAGCTACAGGCCATATCAGGTGATTCCATACTGGGGTGTGAAGATTCAGCTTCCCCGAAACCTGATTGTGGGTAAAGATTTAAAGCAAATCCACCACAGGACTGTCCAACACAAGCGTGACAGACAAAGTCCAGTCTTTCTTGCAATATGTTCAGGGGAACTTCTGTATATAAAGAACTGCACGCTAACCCATCATGTGGTACAATTCCTTCCATAAAATACTGATTCATCAGCTGTGCTCTATTTTTGACACAGCACTTCTGAACTTTAACTCAGTTGTGGGTCATAGTTGCTAAAGCTTTTAAACTTTATTTGCATAGTAAAACAGAACGTTTACGTGATCTGACTTCATATTTACTTATGAGTAAAATGGTTTACATGTTTCAGGTTGCATTTATTACCTGCTAATTTTTTATTTAAAACTTCTTTTTGTTACGTTTGGTGGAAGAAACAATAACACAACTGTAATAAAAACACATTTATTTCAATTTATTGCTTGCTTATTCATTTTCTTAACTACATCTGACAAAGTGAGCAAATATTCTGCAGTAAATTCAACAAACAAATAACCAAAGGCAAATATTTTTACAACTCCATGTATTTCAGTCTTGTTTTTGTATGTCAACACACAGACAAAATAAATAAATTAGTAAAACTTGGTGTATGAAAATTGAGCAAAAACTAAGTGCCCTAACAGATTTTCAGAATTATGAAAATGCATAAAAATTAATTAGAGCCGAGCAAACATGGTAGGTACATTAGTGAAAATGTTTTTGAGATAATTAAGAGCAGTTAAATCGACTGAATTGACATATTGATAAAAAAAGAAACTCATTAGTGTCTCTCTCTCTCTTTTTTTTCACATCACGCACCCGTTGCTACCATGAGAAAAAAATCCCATCCCGTGCTGGAACTTCAACACTTTCCTCCATTTTCCATCTTCATGCTTTGTTTTGGTTTAAAACGAGGCAGAAAAATCACGAGGTTACCACAGAAGTATCCCCAGGCATCTATTCTAAGCCATCTGTCGCTCTCCTAGAAAAATCCACGACTTTACATATAAATGTTCAGCTAACTGGGCAATTGCTTCAGGAATGGTAATTGGTTATGAAACGCCATCTGCACCGGCTGCTCGTGGGTGCACACTGACACGCTTACTTTTCTCTTCTTTTGTTGCTACTTTTCTCATTTTTTTTTAAATCAAACTGAGCAGAGACTGCGTCCTGTCTTTTTGAAATCTGCATCAGTGTGTTGATCCTGTGTGCTCCTGATAGGGAGGAGAAGATTAACTGCAGTAGCTTTGACGAGGAGGCCCTCTACAGGTGATAATGTCCCTCTGGAGATTTAAGGAGAAAAAGGTGAGCCTCAAATGAAATATAAAACAAAACTACCACTAGAGGGCAGTATGTGTCTTTGGAAAAAAGCCTAGACGAGAGAAATTTGACTTCAGCACTGAGCTGGGAATTAATGAGGAACAATCCAAACAAAAGTCAATTAAATGTGGTTTTCCCCTGCAATCCTAAACATGTAGATTTATAAAAAATAGTGTTTGGCTAAACGTAAAAGGTTTGAAATGGAAAGCTTTAAGGGGTTTTAAACTCTAATGGAAGGAGTAAACAAACACTGCTAAGGCATCTTACACGAGAGCATCACCTTGGTGTCATTGCCCAATGCATTTAATCCTGCACCTTGAGGGATTTAATAATCCCCACAGTGTAAACCGCTCTGCATGCTTAGACCTGCAGTAAAAAAGAAAAAAAATAATATAAAGCTGCTTAACTGGGAAAAGATTGGAAATAAAAACTTCAGCTGGAGTGATGTGATACTTCCTCCAGGAAAAACAACAGTAGAGCAGATGTTGGGAACACATTGCAAATCAGGATCCCTGCCCAATCATGGCCAGCCCCAGCGCCAATGACTCAATGAAATCAAGGAGGAAATTATAGATAGAGGAGGCAGTTTTATGAGGAATATTACCTCAACAAAACTTAACATCACATCCAGATTCTGCTTCTGAAAGTTAACAGAAAGTCATCCTGGCACAGCATGATAAGTCAAATAAAACAAAGCCTTAATGTTTTGGAACATGATAATAGACCCACCCTGACAAAAATGGCGTTTTTGGTGATTTTAGCATGTTTCTGTGGCATTTCTGTCATGATAGAGGACAAATATAAAGAAAATTGACCTTAAACTTCTTTTCTGAGTATTTCTTTATTCTCATCGTTGTGAATCGGGAGCAAAGGAAAAATGTACGTTTGAAAAAGCTTGTGATCGTGGAGAAGAAGTGAGATATTGAGAAAGCACATTTTGAGAGCTTCTGAATGCAGTTGTGTGAAATATTATCTTAGCCAGGTTTATGAAGGTCACACGTGCAAACATGTATTCTATTACAAACTGAGGTCATTTTGAAAGTGGAGTGACAAAATCTGAAAATTGAGATTTTTGGAACGTCTATTAACCTCATTCATTTAGTTTCTATTTGAGATCAAAAGTACTTCAAACGTGTCCTGGGATTGACTGGCAATCTGACCAGGATTTAACCGGCTTTTGTGGCCTCCAGGAATGCTGTGACCCCGAACAGTAACAGAGGCGATTCAGAAAATGAATGGATGTACTTCAAACAAGCGTGTTGTCCTCTGATTGACATGCAACCATTCAATTCTCCACTTTAAAATTATTGTCAAGTTTGTTTGTCCAATTTTTAAAAGGTTGCTTATGACATATTCTGTGGTGCAGAGGCCAACCTCTGATCGAAAGATCGCAGGTTTGGCTCCCGTCCTATCCATTCATGTGTGGAAGTGTCTTTGGGCAAGACACCCAACCCCACATGGCTCCTGGTGGTAATGGGTTGGTGGTAGTGTTCGCCACCAGTGTGTGAATGTGAATGTGTGTGAAAATTGGACTGTAAAGGGCTTTGACCTTCTAAAAAGGTAGTAAAGCGCAAATACATCATTTATCATGATACCATAAAAAAACTGCATTTCTTGTGTATTTGGCCAAATCTTTTTTCAACCTGTTTCCATTGTTGCAGGTCATGGGTCAATTGTTGGAACCCCAAATTACTCATTTAGCATTTTATTAACACAGACAGAGCTTTATGCAAAAAAAATAAAAAAAAATCTAGTCTCCAAGCACCTTTAATGGCAATTTGTTTTTGAATATTAGTCATAAATCATTTTTTTTGTTTACCACCAGGTTGTTGCAATCACATCTGATAATCCAGTCTTCCACCCATCCATTTTCAAAACCAGTTTCCTCCCTTACGTGGTCGCAGGGCAGCTGGAATCTAATCCAGCCAATAGCCTACTAGGTCACCAGTCTGTCACAGGGCAACAATCACACCTGGATTCATCAATTCACCTATGAAACATGTATTTGGACTGAGGGAGGAAACTGGAGCATACATGGGAAAACATGCAAACTCTACCCAGAAAAGGCCCCGGCTGGGACTTGAACTGGAGCGTTCTCGCTGTGAGGACTAACCACTGTTTTACAGGGCAACCCTAATCAGAGTCTTCCCAATTTTAGCAGAGATTTATCAGAAACTAGTATATTTATTTGTTGAGACATGAGTGGAGATGAAAATATTGACCTGACCCTGAAGGAGGATTTCTATTGGATTTTAGAATCCCAGTATCCTAGCTGCTGACGCAGACGGGTTGCATCAGATAGATGACACACACTGATCTGATTTAAATGTTAAGAGGTCTTGTTTCAGAATTTATTTCAAACAAACTTATCCTAATGATTTTATCTCTGGTCTACAATTTTTTAAGATTATTTTTCAGAGTATCCACAGATTAAAATATACCCAGGGCTTGGAGATGTAGGATGATATATCATGCCTACTACATAAGTATAAAGTAAACTCCAGAATATCCCCTGAGGTGACCCAAAATTCCCTTCATCTTATTCAGCTATTTTATCCTCCGCCCAAACAATCTCAGGTTCTGTGAAGCTTTTTGTGCTCGGGGACATGGATCAAAGTGAGGTGCTTCAGAACTTCTCCTGCTAAAATGAATGATCTTGAAAGGGATAATCAAATTGAGACTCATCATAATGCATGATGGCGCCACTAGGAAGTGGAGATAATCATGCTCGTCTCAGGGATACTGCATATTGGTTAAAAATGTGAAAATTGCACTCTGTTATAATGTGACATTAGACCTCTATTTATTCACTTGCAGTCTTTTGGGGGGGGGGGGGGGGGGGTGTCATGTGAGTCAGGGCCTCTGTGTCTCACACAAGACATGTCGGAGTGTACATAACAAAAAGACAAAGAAAGGGTGCACTTATGCTGGCCAAGTATTGATCGCTCATTAGACGTTTTTTTTTTTGCTTTTACAGTTTATGGAGTTTAGACAAAACAAAAGAGCAGATCACTTTGACATCAAGTACACAGAACTTGTGTTTAGCTTTTAATTTCATTTTTTCATTTAAATTCCTCATATAGAATGGGTTGTTTGACTTTAGCTCGTTGCTGTGGTTTTGATCCTAGTTTGAAAAATAGGACATTTTGTATCGTCTTGGTAATTGTATTCACGTCTGTTGTAATGTGGGAATCCACAAGGCTTAGTTCTTGGCCCTCTTTATCTGTGTTTCTTTAATACTTATGTAAACCTTTTGACTGTGTGCACATTTCATGCTCCAGGTTTGTAACTTAGCAACAGCCAGAGCACACACATAACTGAAATGTGCCGGAGTCCAACCCGGCTATGGCTGAGAAGTGTCGGAGTACAGCTTTATTTTCTATTCATTTCTAAAGAACTTTTTCCTTGTTCTTTGACACCTTCCTAGTTGTAAGAACTTTTATTGTTTTTACTATTTATGATCTGTTGTCGAATAATTGGGTAGTTTTTGTATAAACTTTGTAACTTTTAGAGAACAAAGATTGACCTTTTAACCCCTTCTGTTGCAACTCACATTACACTTGTGATAATCCGCTTAAAATCAGACTCTGCATTTGCAGCAGGGTTTGAACACATTGACAACTGATCCACACGGGGATGTCCTAAGGGTCGTAGTTAGCTACTTGAGGGAACAAAAAGGAGTCATTTGTATCACCCAGGGCCACTTCATGTCTGTTCCTTAAGAAGGACCTTGATTTGTTCCAGTGCCTTGTATAACCTAAAATGTTACATGTAAAATTTTATGAAATATTGTGAATCTTACAATTTGTTATTTCTCCATTTTGTTGAGCTCAATCTTCTTCTGAATAAAAGATTGGGGCGCAACAGCTTATTTCTTTCAGGAATGTGACATTTCCCATTTTACAGTATTTTAATTTGGACAAAAAATGCTTGTTTCACATTTCTTTTTAAAATATTTTTAAAGTTTTCCTGCTTCTTTTGTGCAATTCGCTTTAGCCTTTGCCTTTCTGAAAACTGTTTAGTTGCAAAAAGCTTCAGTTTTGAAGACGAGCTGGAAAAAACAGCATATGCATGCTATTGCATACTTTGTGATAATGTGTTCAGGTCATGCAAAAAGCGCCCTATTCTTTTTGAAGTGTTTTAAGTTTAGTAAAAGTCTGAGCAGACAGAATGAGACGTTCTTTCGCTTTAGCGTCATTGCAATTAAAAGAAGTGCACAGAGTCAATGCAGGCAAACAATAAATACACTCAGGGGAGATCTTTATGGGGTTGCTTCTTTCAACACATTTCTTCACAAATGTTACCTGAGCATGTTGTGATGAAGCTCCAATGAAATCACTTAGCAGTTTTGTCAAACTGATGTGCGAGGCAAATTGACACAAAAGTGCAAAAACACGAGAACGACACAAAGCTCACATCCATTTAGCTGAAATCTCTGCAGAAAACAACAAAAAAATTAACTATATTAAATGAAGACAGGTTTGGCACCGAAACAAATGATTCATGCGTGAGACGGAATTAAGCAAAGGAGGAAGACAAAAGGAATATTTTAAATGCAACATTCATTGTTCTTTTTGTCAGAATGACTGCTTTCTTTGTGTGCTGCTGTATGATTAACAAATCACACAGATTACTACTTCTCACGGCTGTATTATCAATCATCCTCTTTAAAGCCTTGCATATACATGATCTTCCAACCTGCCTACTGAAAACCAGAACTGGGTACTGGAATATTTGCAGGTTTACTCAGGGGCACAATACTTTGCAAGTTTGCAAAAGGTCATCCATTTATCACAGCATTTGAACCCTCAAGGAAACTATGCCTTCTGTCAAAGTGGCTTTGAGCAAGTCACTGAACTTGAAGATGCTCCTTATGGGGATGGGGAGTTGTCAGCGGCTTCCATGCTAGCACTCGACTGTGTGGGAATGTGGACTATAGGGGGACAGAGAGAGGAGATATGCAGCAGACTAAACATTTGTTCTCTTTTTGCAAAGATTTCTTCATGCAGTTGTCACAACGCTTGAAAAATGACATTTTACACAAACAAAAATGTTATGGATTTCTCACTATGCTTTCCAAACAAAGCCAGATTATTGAATTTTGATGTGAGTTTCTGTTATGAACCTTGAAATCAACTGGAATGTTTTTGGCATATCCATGAAAACTATCATTCATCCTGATCAGGGATCTGCAACCTTTAACACTAAAGGATCGTTTTGGTTCAGTTTCTTACTTACTTCTTACTTAAGAGCCACAAAGTCCCACTTAAAAAAAAAATGCTTACTCTATTTCTGTCTTTGTGGCTGTTAAGCCATTCATTTATAAAATACAGTTTTCAAATATTTATAATATTGAAATATAACAGTGTTATATTTTTCTCCATATAACACATTTTTATTTATTTTATCTAAAAGTTCCTTTCAAAATAAAATACGCCCAATGTCAAATGAGATCCTCCTGCTACCTCCTACCTCACTTACTGTAATAAAGTTTGGAGGAATAATTGTAATTTTCATTACATCCATTATACATACTTCTCTGCAGAGCTGAACAGAGGGAAGATGGTTTGATAAACCGGGCCTTGGCGGTCTATTCCCCCAGATCATACTTACCAGGACGGACTGTGTGTTAATCTTGATGGTTTTAAATCTAGAACAATTCAGGTGTCTTTTGGAGTTCCACAAGGTTCAGTTTTAGGGCTGCTTCTGTTTCCTTGTATCTGCTTCTGCTGGAGTCTATTCTAAGAAGTCATAGCGTTTCTTTTCAGATGACAGCCAGATTTATCTGCCACTAAAAAGCAACAACAGTTTTTCTACAAGTCCGCTTGTGTCATGTTTGCGTGATATTAAGGATTGGTTGGCCCTGAGTTTTCTGAGTTTTAAGAAAGGAAAACACAAGTACTAGTGTTTATACCAAATGATCTTAGAGGACCATGCCCAGCTGATCTGGGTTTTTTGACAGGCTTTTTAAAGTCAACGGCTTGTAACTCTGATTTAAAATTGGACAGTCATTTTAAACCTGATTATCAGATCAGCTCAGTAGTGAAGCTCAGCTTCTCTAATCTTCGGCAACATTCCAAAGTGAAACCATTTTATCACCTGCACATTTTGAGATGGCAATCCACGCCTTTATTACCTCTCAGCTGGATCACTGTAACTATGTATATTGGACTAAGCCAGACAACTCTATTACGTCTCCCAACGTGTTAAAAATGAAGATGCCCGACTTCTGGTGGGAGGACGTTAGAGAGACCATATTAAAGCGATTTTAACATTGCTCCACTGTCTTTTATGTGTTTGTGTACAGTTCTTTGTTTTAGCTTTTTACTTTTGGAAAGTGTCATATAAATAAAGTTGAGTTGAGTTTAGTGTGCTTTTTAATATTTATATTAATATTGACATGTTAAAACTGAAGATTCTCTATTATTCTTATTTTTATTACCATCCTCTATTTGTGTCATATTCATGATTTTACCATGTTGGAAATAAATTTCAATACTAATTACTTGCTTGTTGTCAGAATTATTAGTTGTTATTAGATTAACAATTTGTTGTTAAAAGTTTGAAGCTAGGTATGCTGCACTGGGGTTGTGTCCTTTATTCTTTATCATTTCCCCAGTACTATATTTTACTTAGTTCATCATGCCTCTGTTTGGTGCAGTGCGATTCATATGTTGTCCCTGTTTCCCACTCCCTGGAGAGATTCCAGGTGGATCATCTGTGCTCCTGTCTTTCGTTGTGGACCTCGAGTGTTTCCATTGTAAAGTGGATCCATAAAACATTACTGAACCGTATCTCTTGGGGACCCCCATCGGTTGGAGGCCCATAGAAAAGTGGAATGGAACGGTTGGGATGGAGTTGCTGTAGCCACCCATTGATGGGCAGAAAGTGATGACGACTTAAAGAAAGTGCCAATATAACGCTCATAAGCTGGCGTTCGTAGTTAGCTATTTAAGTTAAGTTTTTTTCCTCTTTGGGGTGGTTTCCTCTTAGCCGCCCAATCATCTTTCAAATAACATGAAATTCCTTTTATACACAATGTACCAGCAGTACAAGAATGAAAAGACAAGCTGCTGGATTACCTCCATTGTTGCTTTTCAAGTCATCGCACTACAATGACGCAAACACGTGATCGGTCTATACTACGCGTTGTGACAACAAACCACTCAGTGGAACAGAGGCTTAACAGAGTTCACCAGTTCTAAATCTTAACCTAACTCGCCAGAATTAACTGCACCATACTGTACCACTCTTTATCGTATCGTACCAGACCGCTCAGTGGAAACGAGGCTTCAGAAAAATCACATTTTGTTTTTACCAAAAACAATCAAAAATTTCATCCACAAATCTAAGAATAAAAGTGACTTTTTTGTAAATAAGAACTCATTTTTATTGGCAATTTGTTATATTAATCTAAGGCAGCTTGTAAATTGTATGTTTTTGTTCTAATGTTGCTTTCACTTATCATCTGTTCGCAGGCACACATGCCCGCATTTCACGAGAGCTTTAATCGATCTGACCTCCTGGCGCTCCTCACCCCCTCATCCCAGGATCTCCTGTTGGTCCCACAGCAATTAGCCTGTTTGCAACCCAGTCATATGGCTAATCTCTCTCTTTTTTTTTATGATCCTCCTTCTTTTTCTTTATCGATTCCATTATGTCACGTTAAGACTTTTCTTTTCAAAGTTTGGCTGTGTGTGTATGGATGCATCTGGAGGTGAGGCAAGTTTCACAGCTTTTACACTAATAACCTTTATTTGATTGTAAAAACGCATTTATTGGGAAGGCAGTAATGAGTGTGTTCATCTGATGCCGTCAAATCTTTGGATGTGTTTGCTCGCTTGTGTGCATCTCACAAGGAAGTAACTTTGAGAGAGCTGTTGTAAAAAAACTGACATTTTTGTGCCAGAGAATGAAGTCCCTTCTGTTTCACACGGATAGAGATATCTGGACTCTTTGAATTGAATCTTTTTATTTTAGATCATTTACTGTTTCCTTTTTGGCACTGTTATGGAAAGTTAGAAAGCCAATTTATTCTCTATAAATTATACAATAGAATGTAAAACTCTTGTGACAGACGAAGTTTAATGTTTTTTGTGCCAAGAATATGGTAAAAAATCATTGCTTAAAGTGATATTTGCCAAATAATAACTAGAATGAAGCAAAATAGTTCTCCAGGAAACACTCAAGACAGTCAAATTTCAGGGATTTATTTGATGAAAATACTTAAATTAATGCTAATTTGGTATCCCATTAGAAATTTCAATCAATACATATCCAATGGATAAAAGGGTAAAATACATACAACTTAACTAATTGATCAACCATTAATTGCTTGTTTTTACTAAACACCAGGACTAGCCCAAGATTTAATCTCATGTCAAGGTTTTTCATTTAGCTTTAGGTATTATTGTTTAATGATACAGCATCCCATCTTGCTTTATTCAAGATAAATACATAATCATAACTGAATTATAAGTTATTAACCAACATTTTTATTAACACATTTGATTACATAAATTTAGCAGAGAATGACTGAAATCCTTGTTTTAGATCACATATGATGGTAAACATCTTTTACACTTGACAGCCTTAAAAAACTTAATTAAAAATTCTACCAATTAGAGTCAGTATTTGCACACTTTAAAAATGTGCTACAACCATTGACTGTATACGAGAACTGGACTGAGTGACCCCTCCCCCTCGTATTTTAAACAGGAAGCCAGAATCTTGTAGACTTCCATTGAGAAACAAACAGCTATTACTCAGTCATCATATTTGTCATCACAACAATTCTTGCTTTACTACATTTTTGTACCATGTTCAATTTTTTTCCCATATTTTTGTTCTTTAGTGCAAGTTTTTCAAGTTTTAAACTGGCCAATCAGAAGCCTCATTAAAAGCTTGTGGTTTCAGGTTCAAAATGTTTAATAGACAGATTCTCCTGAGCCGGCTTTCAAGCGGGTGGCCTTATAACACCCTCCTTCCTGGTTGGTGACTGAGGTTACCATAGAAATGTTGACTCAGCCCGATTCAGACCAATTACTGCTTACTGACCTCATGTGGCTCCAACATAGCGATGTCCATATTGCAAAAACATTGGCGACTGACATGACTTCATTGAGTTGGCGCCAGCATTAAACTATTGTCTATGGGTGACATCACACTAACTCAGTACAGTCAATGGACACAACCCACATCTGCCAGCCACAGGTGCTACTGGTTTGAATTGAGCATGGGGAAGAAAAAAAGCACATTTTCTACAAGTCCCATAATATTTACAAGAGAACAAAAAAGTTTTCCTGGTTTGAAATCACTGATCTGGATGGAAGCAAGTAAACACTGCTATCATAATGTTTCTCTGACTCGAGTAAGTACAGAGGCAGGAACTCTTCTAATGTTATAACCTACCCCAAAGCAGAAAATCCATGTTACAGGTTGACCCAGGTTCAGTTTGCAATAGAAAGTTGGTAAGATTCAGTAATTTTGATGCAATCCTTTACATGCGGACATGGGCACGAGTTATGTGATGAAGCATTACTGTCTCCAGAATTTCAGTGAACACTGTGGATTGGAAGTATTTGATACAAAAAAATGCAAAGGATTTTCATTTTTACTTACTTTTTTAAATAGGAATGAATGAATGCAACATTGTCAACTGTTTGTGAATATTTACACCTGAAAAACAAAACAAAACAAAAAAAAACTATTGATTTATATGGGGTCCCTGGATTATTAACATAAATTTGTCAGGTTGTGTGGAGATGTGATGTACGAGAAAGACAACAATAGAAAAACACAGTTTGCTAAAATTAATAAACCTATTTTTATTGAACATTATTCATGGTGCAGAGTAGGAAAAAAGGAATTAAATGGCTGGTTGATCTTCCTTTGCCGGCATTAATTTCAACCCAATGTTTCCTGAAGTTGCAGCTCAAAAGGCCCTTTTTGCCAAGTCTGAAGTCTTTAACAAAGCCTGTTGTTAAAATAAATATTTCATTCTCACAAGTTGAAATGAAATTACTTTTGAACAACTTGTGGAGACACAAAAGCAAAACAGTTGGTGTTTCAAAATTCTCAATGCAAAAGCCTTGTAAAGAGAACCTGACATGACCTGCAGTAAATAAATAATAAACAAAAAGAGCAGGACTCATCCTGAACCTCAAGTCAAGTCTGAAGTCTTTAAATTTAGTCTACAGTCCATTTTCTGCATGTGAGACTTAAGTGTGACTTGAGATCAAGTTCCCATCTTTGAAAACAAGGGTTTGTCGTTTCCTTTTACCCATTTGTTTATTTGGAGAAAACACATTTGGTTATCTCAAGATAACAAGATGAATTATTCAGCCTTCATGGGAAAACAAACATCTTTAAGATACAAAAGCTTACCTTACGCTACTCATACCTCACTAACAAGTCTGAGTCCCTGATTGACCAAAGCTCAATTGGTTTACCTTTCATTGTTGCGCATTTTGTATATAGGGCTTGAAAACTGACTTAAAAACTGGCATAGTTTTAAACACAGAACCCACATTTACGTGCATTTCCATCGATTTTTCATTACAAGCGGTCACTCAAACACATGTTGGTGTAAACGTAGCATCATATTAAGGCATGACTGATATATAAAATTAAAAAAAAAACACCCTGTGAAAATTAACATTAAAAGTAAAAAATACAATTTCTTCTGCAGATAAACTTACAGTTTATTTTACAGTTTCAGGAGATCCTCAATATGACTAAATAAAAAGTAATAAATGCTAAAAGAACAAATATATTCTTTTTAAAATGATCAAAAATGAAGTTTTCTTCATACATAGAAGCAAAATGGAGGTTAAGAGAGCCAGTTTGGATAAATATGGTGATTGGATAGAATCTAGACCAATCAGCAGGCTGTTTGATGGCATATATGTCACACTAAACTGCAACTAATAAATATTAAATCAAAGATAGAAAGGAAGCGAGATGAGAGACAATGCATCTGAAAACATGTGTGTTGCATCTTTTTTAAAGGAAAAAAAAGTTTTTGAAAGCAAATATTTAACATTCTCATATTCAGATTGTGAAGTTTTATTTTTAAATCTTTACATTTTTCTTGCAATTTAAAAGTTTTGATCTCAAAACCGTGACTTTTGATCATAATATGATGCCATAAAAATCCCTTCATTGTTTCAAAGCTACACAGAGGATGAAAAATTCAGCTGATTTAGTGAATCAAAGTAAATGAAAGACTTTAGTTGACTTGTTAGCATGTTCTTCATGCTATGGTTTTCCAAATAATTGTTCATTTGTTGTTCTAGATTCCTCCTATGTTTCATGAAGCTAGATAAGCATCAGTGTTATAGTAGTGAAGCGTACATATATTCAGCCTATTTTTGTTTTCTTTTATTATGATTTACGTTTCAAGATAAAACATCTATTCTTGCTCCCATAATTTTTAAAATAAATTTCTCACTTAAGTGTGACTTATATATGATTTTGCCTTCTTTATTGTGCTTTTTTTTACTCCTTTGATATACTATGGAGAAACTTACTGTCCCAAAAATTTGGTATATTGTTTCTTAAACAGACTAAGCACGTTTCTATGATTATTTTTCTTTTCTTCTTTAGAAAAAAACAAACAAAAAAAAATCGATGTATAACTTTGCATACTTAGGAAAAAGTAATTAGTGTTTCTTGTTTTATTCTCCTAAACTTTCAGCCAAAAGGCTAATAGCACAGTTGCCATCCAGCAGTAGAGTAAACACGGCTGAGGCTCCCCGCCGGCTGCTGCATGCGGTGACCTGGGAAAGAAAGAGCACAGTCGTGCTGACTCTGTGAATCTGAACACACACACAGGCTGGCTTGTCACAGCGCCAACCATTCGATTTGTTTAGAGACACAATATGGCCATCTTGGCTGTGGGCTGGAAAAGACACCAAGGGAGACGACGCTTGCCAGCCAACTTTTTCTTGTCACTCTTCCTCTCATATTTTTCACAGTGAGACAGCACTCTGCAGGGAGTATTTGAAGAAGGAGAAGTACTTTCTTGTAGGATTCAAAGAGGTGATCAAGTATTCAGCTTTCTTTGAAATAACTCTACATGTTGACATTTTCATTGTCTGCTCGTTGATTTATAGCTCTCTGTCTTATAATATAATCATGTTGCATTCTTTCTGTAAAATTTGGAATTGCACACATCATTTTAGTCCTTTACTTTTAAACAAACTCTAGGAAGGACTGTCAATTTTGCAAGAAGGGCTGTTTGTCCAAAGAAACTTTTCCTGTTAAAGTCTGAGACGACATGAGAGAAACAACAAAGATTCTTGCTTCTTTTCTTAATGATCCAGCTCCAGCTCACTTAACCACCATTGGCAACGCTTCAGCAGAGAAAAGTAGGATGAGGGGTGTTGGCTGTCCCAAAAGTTTCAAAACAAACTTAGTAATGTTCTAAAAGTAAAACACATTTGCAAAAGTCATATTTACGACAAAAAATGCTTAGAAAGTAATCAAACTAACTTTTATTTTTTGAATTGCAGATAAAATCTTCAATATCTTCTTCTCCTCCCTCTGGGGAGGAGGCTGGAAACATATTACAATACAAGTCTGGTGACTACTAAAAATGGACTCATGCTTCCTATTTGTTTTCTTTCACTTGAAACTTAAATTTGTGAGGATGTTGTTTGGAACAGATGGTGAAGGGCTCTACATGCAAGAGATGAGGCTTGATGGCAGGAGCTCAAAACTTTGAATAATTGACAAAGTGTGACAAAAACCCTGAAACAAAGGGAGCAATACAAAGGTGACAATGCAGATGACCTCATAAGGATTAGCCAGACACTTATATACACTGATTGTCTTACATGAAAACAGCTGTGGATAATTACAAACCTGAGCTTGACTGACAGAGGAAAAAAAAATCCATGACAAGAATCAAGAAAACATGACTGAAAACAGGCCATGAAAAGAATCGTTCTCACTGGTAGATGAAGGAATTCAAAACAAGAGGCATTTGAATTGTCAAGTGGAATTGTTTCCTGTGCTGCAGGATTAAATAAGCCATTTATAAAATGAGATGCTTGTCTTTACTTGTGAGCATCATTTTGTACACTCAATATAATATTCAAATCATCAAGTCATGCTTCGCCGCCATGCCACAGTTGTGGAGAAACCAGGAAGCGCACTTCTGTCTCCTTTCAACCATCAATGACTCCATTTACCTTGTTCTATCTGAAACTTTTGAAGCTTCTGAGTTGATTCGAGGTTGTCCTTTAGTCTTTTGACGGTACTCAGATATTGTGCCTGCTCTCAAAGTCCCTCTCTGACATTCAGAAAGTGGGATGTTGCTTTTGCTTGAGAAGGAGATTATGTTTTATAGGTTTATAAAGTTTGGCTTTCCTTTTATCCTTCGGAATAGGCTTGATTACAGCAGCTAAATGATTTATGTGTGGTCATCAGGAAACCCCAAAACCAGTGTTTTGTTGACCGAGTGGATCAAAATTTTGCCTCAAACTCAAGTCGACTTCCGTCATTCAGATCTGCTGTTGGAACATCTGTTTGCTGCTTGGTTTTTCTTCCAACTTGCAGTCTTGCAATCCACGTTTAGTCAGCCGATGAAATCGAGGCAATTCTACTGTGAAGGGAAAAAAAGGAGGAAGCTGTAAAATACATTGCGCACTTGAAAGAAATAAAAAAAAAAACACAAAACAATACTGTTTTGTAGCTTAAAAAATACAAACTGTGCCAGTTAGAGTGTCAGCGCTGATCATGAAAGTATAAAGGATCTTAGTGAGATTAATGGGCAGTAGTGGCACCAGGACACAGTTAATCAATAATAATTAGAAGTCAGCGTTTTTGTTAGTTGAAGTGATGTGAGAACTTGCTCTCACTCTGCACCTCTATTCCGTTTCTTTCAGATCATTAGGATCTTCTCCGGTTTATTTGTTTGCTCTCATCTCTTCCTCATCTTTAATAGTGTCATTAAAATGTCATACTTGTCCTTCTGTTTTCTTGGCAGTAAAGTTGGAACTTTTTGCCTGTAATGGGCTCACTATTGAACATTCACTGGTAATTGAACACTAATGAACTGTTCTGTGACCTGTGGCGTGTGAGTAATTGATTCTGAAAGCGGTGTTTGTGGGTGCGGTTAGTGTCTGCGGGGCAGGCAGACACTGTAAAAAAGGCAGCTGTTGTTTTATGGCTGGGTGGTGTTGTTGCCACTCTGGCCTATAGATGGTGATGCTGCTCTTCCTGGTGTCGAGCGCGCTCTTTTCCATTGGGGCTGAAGTGCTTTAAGAAATCAGCCCTCACTGAACAGAAACATTAATGTGTGTGTGTGTGGTGTGGGGGGCTGCCAGTGTCCACCTTGTTAGGATTAAGATTTGTCTTGTGATGTTTGAGGATTTTCATCTATTCATTCTGCAGGTTTTTAACTGTTAATCCACACTTATGTTACTTCTCCCTTTGTGGTCAGTACTCAGGCACATATACCAGAATACAAAAGGCTTTTATTTTACTCAAAATGTGTTTTTGCTGTTTTTGTTCATATTTAATCTGCCTGATAGACCTTCAAAGCTTTTCACTGGTACGCTGGACTGTATAGTTTGCTTCTAAAAAAAGCAGAAATAAAAGCCCAAATGAAAAAGTTTGCTTGATTTAAATAAAAAAAAAAGGTATTGTGTAAGATATCTGTCAAAAAGAAACATATGCATAAAGACTAAATTGTGTACAAATTAATATTTTGTGCACAGCGTTGCAAAAAAAATGAGTACAACATTTGTTTTTATGTCTGCAATGCCTGTTTTGAACATGATTTTTCTGTGTTTAAATATGAATTTCTCCTGTTATATTACTGTCAAAAATATGCTACAGGTTCACAGAAATTCATATTGCATCACTAAACACAGGGGTGTGTGGATACAACAAAAACAGAACAACTCCTTCCATATGCAGAAAAAAAAGAAAGTTGGCTATTCTGATCCTACTGACGATGTTACTTTTCTTTCTTTCTTTCTTTCTTTCTTTCTTTCCTACTGCTGCTAAGGGCCTTTATGTCCGATGATCAAAAAGAACATTGTGTTTTTGCAATTTTGTCTTGCAGAAGTTTGTAAAAATTACCTGGTAATGCTGCATCATGTTTGATATTAGCAACACTGTGTACCAGCTGGGTCTGTCCATTTGTTTTCTTCCTGAAGGCTGGTTTTGGACAACACTTCCCGCACCCTAAAAACCCCCCAAAAAAACAGTTGAAACTGAAAGACATTCATTGTGGTTTGGTTCTCTCTTTAAAGTGCAAAAGAGTTAATCAAATCAAATGACAAGATAAATACTGTATTTTCCTCACAATGAGTCATTCCGGAGTAAAAGTTTCAGCCTAATAAAGCCTAAAAAAGCCAAATAAAGAAGAAAAAAATCAAATCCAAGTTGGATTGGAGTGTAAGTCGTTTTTTTGGAGAGAAAGTGTGACGCTTCTTAACAACTCTGGCAAGCCAGATGTAATGCTGCGTTCACACTAAACGCCATTCACACGTCAAATTCACGTCCCCTCTTCTGATGCGTGTCAGATTTGCTGCTTGACGGTTGTCCAAAAATTTATACGTTTGAGGCTCCTGACACATGTTAGAAGCTACCGCACTGACTGGTATTTATTTATTTAAAAATCCAAATAAGTCACACCTGAGTCATGGTCAAACCATGGAAAAAAACTGACTTCTACACCAAAAAAATAGTTTTTGCTCAGAAAGGGTTGGTAGTTAATGTTCTTTGTTGTCATGTATCTTTTGAACACCTTTAAGTACCAGATTCAGTTGTTCCTGGAGCTGTGGTTCTGACAATAAATGAGTGTGCTTGAAAAAGTTGGAAGGTAGTTTTTACAAAGTGTCTCCAAGTAAAAAGTCCTTGTTGCTGCTGAGTGATAAATTATAAAATCCACTGTTGTCTGGCGTAAGAGGTCTGCCGTATTTACTTGTGTCTGACATTTTAGACCTATTTTTTAAAAATAAAAATACAAACGAAAGAAAAGAACAAGTTGTCAAAATAATGTCAAACCCCAGATGCGCTGAAAATGGCAAGCATAGCATCTGGGAGCGTTGCTGAAAACATACTGCCTAAGTCTTTCTTTGAAACGTTATTTCTCTCTATCTGCCCTTCTGATTGCACAGCGCGGAATAGCGTTGCATTAACCTCTCAGTCACCCCGAGGCTCATCATTTTCATTGGCCCTTCACTCCAACGGCTGGAGTGGGGGTTTTGCCTTGAGCACAGATGGTGAGCACCATGGAACTCTGGAGACCATCCAGGCTAACGGCCAACTTCTCTTTGTGTGAGCAGGTAAACTGTTTGCAGGGCCGAGCGAGACAACAAGAGGGCAGATATTATAAACACAATAATTCTGATGACTGCATCATTGAAAAAACATGTTATTTTGTTCACTTATGCATTTATTGAGCATCCCGCAGAAAAATACAAGTTCATGGAAGTTAATAGGTGGGAGAGTTTGTGATTTGAGCTGAAGTGCGCTGTGAAGTGTTTTCTTCCCCATTTCTATTGTAGTCAGAGATGTTGAAAACAGCTAAAGTGGATTTTATTGCTTTTGTTCTTAGAAGTGATGAAATGGTTCATCATGCATTCTGATGATGAGGGCCATTGTGACCGTCTGCTTGCTTTTTATTTTTCCCCTTTTTTTGGGGACACACACATACACACACATCCCTGAATGTTTGATTTCGCCACAAAAACTGATAAAACTGCACAAACGTACCACCAACCGTCTGAACTGAGTTGACAACATGTAAGGAAGAGACATTGTTTGCATAAATGCTCCACTCGTCATAGGCCACTGCAGGAAAAAAAAAAAAACAATCATGTAAAATTCCAAAAAGAAACACAAGTTTTGTCTGAGTGGTGCAATTACAATAGTAGTAATCTTGTTTTAGTTTGTTTTTATCGTCACTCAAAGGAACAAGGTAAATATTTTTGCATTTCCTGCCAATGGAAATGTCAAAGTGCACATTCATTTTGTAATTTTTTTTAGTTTGGTAAAAAAAAAATACAAAAGAGCCTTTCAGTTCATGGCATAAACTAGACTATGCAAAGGTGACCAGCGAAGTGACCCAGTGGGAGAGTGTCCGTACTGAAAGTGGGAGGTTGTATGCAAAATATGGTCTTTCTAAAGAGTCTAAAAATCGGACCCAATGTCTCCCTGACACCTTGACCCCTCAGCCCTCGTGTTCCAAATAGGAAGTACCTGCTGGCTCCAGAAATCCAATAGTCCAATAGAATCCAAAATCCCGTAGACTTCTATTGAGAAATAAACAGTTATTTCTCAGTCAGTTTATTTGTCAGAATAACCATTCTTGCTCTGGTACCTTAATCATGTTCTTGCTAATCCTGATTTCATGATATTTCTTCTTTATCGTACATTATTCAAGTTATAAACTGACCAACCAGATGCTACAGTAAAAGCATGTGGTACCCACTGACTGGCCCCTACCTCAAACGTTTGACAGACTCTCCTGAGCCGCTTTTAGTGGAAAGGGTGTGGACTTCAAATAAGCTTAGCCATGACTGGCAACACTAGTTGCCCTAGAAATGTGGCTCAGACCAATCAGTATCGACCGGCTCATAATGCCGTACCGCGGAAAAATGGCGACTGAATTGGCTTCACTGGAGCTGGAGGTGAAGCATTTTCTATGGGAGATCAACATCACAGTCACTTTGTCCATCTCTATTTACAGTCAATAAATGACACTCAGTATTAAGGGTTAAAGGACTTGGGTGGGGGATAAAACTGCTAAATGCCCCCCCCCCCCCCCCCCCCCCCCCCCCCCCCCCCCCCCCCCCCCCCCCCCCATGGTTGTGACTGCAGCTTACTGCTTCTCCAAGGGATGTGTCACAACAACTCTAACACAACTGATGGTACTATAGCTTTAAAAACAACGCAAAGACCCACTCCAGAGAAAATTGCATTTTTGGTGTTTTTAACATGTTTTTGTGGGATTTTCTGATGATGGAGGACATATTTAAAGAAAATTAAGCTCCAAGTATTTTTTTTTAAAATTCAAATTGTGAATCAGGAGCAGACAAAAAAAGGCAGTTTGAAAACAAGCTAATTTGTGACCTAGAAAATATGCTGGGTGGGGCACAAGCCCCTTGCTTCAGCGCTCAGCAACCAGTGAAGGGAAGGGGGACCGGGGTTGCTCTGCTCCAACAGTCCCACCCGCAACTCAGAGGTGAATTTCTAATGAACTACTGTCACTCTGCTGAAACTATGTCCTAGTTACTTGTTTTAGTAACCTGTTCATGCATTTAAGAAGCTATAAAGTACTAGCTCTACTTCTAACTCTTTTTAAGAAGCAACTGTAACTAAACTCTATCTTTATTTTTTTTTAGGAAATTTGATTAAAATCTGGTTTCTTGGGTTGTCTTTTAGGTAAGAGGCATTTTTATTGAATGAAACATAAATTCCGTACAGACCAAAACCAAAAGAGTAACGCAACTTGAGGTGAGACTAAGCTAGCTTGGCGTAACAAAGCCATAAAGCTTTTGGGACAAAGCAGCAGGGACAAAAATGTGTTTCCTTTTCATTTTGCTTAAGTCAGTGAACTAATCTGACTTATGCAGTTTTATCTTCAGCTGCCACCCACTTTTACTCAGCCATCATCTTACAGTAATCCTTAGCATTTAGATTCTTTTTAAGCTTCCCTCAAATGTTTTGTGTCAAGGTTGGGAGACTTGATCTGACACCGAGATTGTGATTTAATTATTTCTCATAGGAGATGTCAAGTGGTGCTTAAATACTTCAGAGTCAGGCGGCAAATCAGTTGAAGGTGCAATGATGAAAGTACGGGAATGCTGACAGTATAACAGAGCGCCTTATATCACACATTTGATTACAGCTCACAAAGTCCCTCAGGATCCAGCTGTTTCACACAGAAACCTCCATTGCTGCTGTTTATTCTGTCTCACATGACCTCGCGGATGTGATCCCATGGAGACCAGCTTCATACAAAGTGCTGTCACATTGAAAAGAAGTGTGAAAATGCACTTGTCTCAGATTTGAGCTTGGATAGAAAAGCACTTGTTTAGGCAATAAAGCCGCATCTCTGAGCTTGGAGGAAAATGTTTGTCGATATCTACATCTCTATAGCAGCAGTGATGTGTTGTAACTTCATCTTCTGATCTTCAAATTCATGGCTATATATAAATCAGTCCTACTAAAATATACACTTTATGGGTGTTTTTTGTGTTGATATGAAGCAGAAGCTTTTTTTTCTGCTGCACTGACAGTTTGTATGCAGAGACAGCAAAGATGATTTAGGAAGAAATTCTTAATGTGTTTTCAGGAATAGTGCTGACCTGAGTTTCTGGACTTTATTTAACTCACCGAGGTGATTAAATATTATGCATCAAACATTTAAGATGGTAAAATACTATATATAAAACATAAATAATATTTTGGAGTCGGGAGAATTCCCGCTTCAGTCTATTACAGTCAAACTCAGCCTAGAAAACGATCCACGAGATTCTTCCTCACTCTCTTTAATTGACTTATGGATTTGTTTTGCTTCTATTTTTCCTCGTTCTCCTGGTAGGCTCATGTAAACTTCTTTTCAAACGTATCATCTTTGCTTTTTCTTTACCTTTAGGGAGCCAAACATCCCTGCTCTGCACTGACTGTAAACGGCTGCCAGTAGAAGCAGACGGAGGAGGGTGCACTAAAGACTTGAAGAGTGCTTGGGATAAATATTCATATTTCTATGCACCCACGATGCTGGAAAAGCACCATCTGGGACAGGCCATAGATTTGCATTACAATATAAATGGGAAGCTGCTGGAGCTGAAAGGGTGATGTGAAGTCACTCAGCCAGCCCCCTCGTGCTGACAGGTCGCATCTCCCTCCCCATGCTAGGCAGCAGGCAGGCGCATTGCACTTTGTTGGTGCTCGGTAGACTTGTGCATTTCCCCCACTTACTTTTTCAAACGATCAAGTTGAATTTTATTTTTTATTTTTTAATGGCACAACTCGGTGCACATAAACGCAGTTTCAGCACCAGCATCTCTTTCAGATGTGATGTTCTGTTAACCCCCAGAGCTCTTTTTGTGGAAGAGTAGATGCCCCAGAGACAAGGAGATATAAAAAACAGACGATGTTGAGAAAGGTAGTAGTAATGGCAAATACTTTGGGTGCCTATTAAAATTTGTTCTACAACATACTTATCTTGTGATACTTTAAAAAAACGACTTTTGAAAATAGAACGTTGGAGCAAAGTTGCAGCACTAACAAATCCTGCCACACAGTAAAAGGACTTAGGTAATCTGGGGTTTGTTGCAGCCTGAATCCTTTCTGCAACTTATTTAAAAAAAAACAAAACTTTTGCACGACAAAACCCTTCCCAATTTGATGATACACAAGCAGAAGTTAAACACTTCATGGGCACAGGAGGTGCGCTTCATGATGGAGCAGTGTTAGGGGTAGAGAACTGTAAAAAAGCATCTTCCTCAAACGAGGGCTCTGAGCCTTTCGGAAATGTTTCTAAGTGGGATACTGTGTAAACTGCTGCAAACAGGAGTTTAGGAGATAAGCTTTTAGATTTTGAAAACAATTCAAATGTTCTTTGTCCCCAGTGCAGGTTCTCCCTCTAAGCAGAAGAAAGAACCATTAAGTGTGAACTTTTGTCTCCCACATTAAACTTTTATTGTTACCGGTGCACACACTTTACACGCAAGGTCCTTCATTTTTTCATTTTCGGAGTTCAGTGAAGAACCGTGTTTCAAAAGCCTCCATAGAATAAATGTGCACAGTGTTACAGAGGCAGCAATGTCAGTCATGCATTTCTCACACTCAACTAAACCTCATATTTTATGCAAAAACTAACCTGAAAATTGGAGAGGTGAAGAAAGAATAAAAGGGAAAATTGTGTGTATTATTTGTAGCTTTGTGTATTTTATTTGTTGCCCCAATGACAAGAAGTTAAAGACCCCCTGTGATAAAAAGTTGTGTTTTTGGTGTTTTTAACATTGGAACATTTTTCTGATGATGGAGGACATGCATAAAGAAAACAATGCTCAAAATAGCACTTCTGAGTTTTTCCTTTTTAAAATTGTGCATTGGGAACAGACTATGAAATGCTGTTGAAACAAGAGCTTGTTTCGTAGAAAATATGCTGGACGAGCCACAAGCTCCCTGCTCTGCTCCATTCTGATGCATCCACTTGCAGACAAAGATCCATGTACGTCTTCATTTTCCTCATCTGAGCTGGAATCTGGAACAAAACTGTTTGGCTGGATAGCTCCAGTATTGCTTGCCATTTTTGTTGCATCTGTAATGTTAGGTTTGGGGTATGAAACGCTGTAAGCTAGCATGAGGTGTGTGAGCAGATGGATGACAGGAAGTAGGGGTGGGCTTACTCTGCACCAACAGCCCAGCCACATCTCAGAGGGCGAAGTAGAATAGAATATCTTTATTTCTATAGCACTTTTCAAAGTAATAATCATAAAGTGCTTTACAAAAAGACAACGCAAAACCAAACAGAGAGGTATATAATGTCCAATTTTAACAAGGCCTACAAAAATCAAACGAAAAGTTAAAATCACAGTAAACCAAGGACTAAATTCAATTAAAAGATGTGAATAAAATGTCTTGACCTGGGATTTACAGAGTCAATCTGCCACAGCGACAATGGAAGGGAGTTTCAAAGATGAGAAGCAACAGCTTGAAAGGAGAGCTCTCCTCTAGTCTTAAAGCAGATTTTTGGAATGCCTGAGAGATGATGGTTTTCAGACCTCAAGGACCAGGCCAAAGAGAGGAGGTAAGGGTGGGCTTCTTCCTCTTTTATAATCGATCAAAAGATGATTAGACTGGAACTTAAAGGAAAAGAATAAATGCAAAATTCATTAAAAAAAAGAAGAAATTATGTCAAGGTTGGATATAATAAAGGCATAATGGAGATGAAACTTGACATGACCAAATGCTGTTACAAAGAACTGATTTAGGGCAGTAATTTAAATGACTGAGGCTCATGTTTCTACTAAGTACTAATTAATTTCTGTCAAAAACAAGAAATAATGGTTTTCTTTAATTAAAAAGATTAACTAGTGCTCTAGTAAGAAGGATAACTTACCAAGTGGTGTGTGTATATGTATAAATATAATGTTCTCCTTGCTTTGGAGGAGGGTCATTCATCCCTCATCAAGCTTGTATCCTCTTCCCAGAGGTCTTTGGGCTTTAGGGTCCTGCGCTGCATCTTTTCCAGCTCTTCTATTAGCCATTCATTTTTCCTCAAGCATCACTGTCAATCCCTTGGTAATGCAACATTCCTCAACACATCCTCCTTCAGGTGTTTGTCCATCAGCACATTGTCCGGTTCGTTAGCCATCACGTTCTTGTCAGTTCTATCTGAATAATTCAAGAATCTTCTCAGTTCACTGATGCATGTTCTACTGAGGAAGCTGAGCCAGTGGAAGATAAAAGGTATATATATATATATATATATTTATATTTATATATAAAATAGATACTGTTTCTATGGCAACAACTCTTGCTAATCAGGAGTGAGCTTGTTGGAAGTCTACACCCCTACCACTTAAAGGCAGGCTCGGCTTATCACCACCAACCTGATCCCTCGCATTTGGGTTCTTCCACAACTTAAAGTTCTGAAAGCTCTTATTATTCTTATGTTCTAACATTCCATGATGTTAATTTAAGGACACTGAAATTTCCGGGGAAATGAGTTTTGTCAACTGTGCTTCTTCTTGTAGATTGAAATTCTTTGTTCTTGATGGAAGATGTTCTAAATGAAAGGCTTCATTGCACTGGACCGCACAGACTATATTGCAATAGGGAGAGATAAAGAATTCTAATTAGTTCTAATTATTAGAGAAAAATGGGCAAGAAATAAGTCGATATTCCTTAGCAGCTAGGCTCTGGGCTGCTAACATCTTGCATACTTGGGATAAACTTGGAGATTTATAAAACCCCAGAGTCTAGATGCTGATGGTTGGAGGCCAGACCACTCCAAAGCATAGCTCCAGGTGGAGATTGGCATGGAGGAAGGACGGCGAACTGTCTAGAAGGTGAGGCAACCGTTCATGAATTTAAAGGCAAGAATATGATTCAGAAGAAAATGGCTGTTAAGCTATTGGTTCAAAGTGAAGACCAAATTGATCATGGTCTGAGGAAAGACCTGGAAGTGAGGTAAATCTTCCTTATTGCAATTGGACCAAAGCTTCTCTACTTCTTTTGTATAAAATCATTTTGTCCTTTGGATGGTGTAGCATGTCAGGGAGTTTGCCTTTATCTTGTAAAGGGGCCCCACCTTCCTAAATGGAAGGAAAACATTGCTCAATGATGGAAATGTATTCTATGAAACACAGTCAGCAGTTAGTAAATATATCTTGGTTCATTCATTCATTTAGTTTCTAAATCCTTTTTGTCCCTTTTGTGGTCACGGGGCTGCCGGAGCCTAACTCAGCCACTCATAAGCGAAGGCAGGCGATATCTTGGTTCATTTTTTATAAATCTTGACTCTGAAAGATTCAGTGCTTCATCAGCCACAAACTGGTCTGTAGTGAAGGGATTTGATATTCAGACTTTACCCCGGTTCCCTTCCATCTCTGGGTTACTATAATTACAAATGAGATAAAGTAAGTTTTTGTTATAGAGAAATCATTTTGGGATTTTTGAAGAGAGGATGTGTGAGCTTGGAGGAAATGTACCTAATGTGCTTATAAAATTTAGATAAATAAATTTCCTAAAGCACACATGGTCTGTAAATAATTCTATTCTGTCATTGAAATGGTTTGAAACATTCAATGGTAGGACTTGCAACTCAACTTGAGACTTGACTGCTTTTGACTTGGGACTTGACTCAGACTTGAGGACAAAGACGTGAGACTTACTTGTCACTTGAAAAAACAATGACTTGGTCCCAGCTCTGCCTTTTATCATCCCAAGTGAAGCCAGATCCTCAAATGTCTTGATAAGATCTTCAAAGAGGGTCTCTATGGCTCTGAAGGTCTAAGCCTCAGAATGTTTTTCTTTAGTGGATTGTTTTTCCTTAATTTCTCATGACTTGAGAAATTAAACAAGTCAGCAGGCATCGTGGCGTGCTACAAGTGTTTCCCACTGCGTTCAAAAAAAGAAGGAATGCAGAAATGATCAAAGATTCCTCTGAGTTTCCCTAAACATCAGCCATGTGGGGAAAAAGCCACGTTTTTGTCTTGTTTCAGGTAAAAGGCATCACTACACTGCTAATATAATGTCTACATTTAATCTACAGAAAAACAATTCAACAAACTATTCAGTCGAATAAATATAGACAGAGTGAGCCAAGTACCAAAAGAAATCATGCAGACAGTGTCAAAAAGAAAGGGTGATTACCAACCAGTCCCGGTTGGATCAAATACGACCACCTGCCACTGTTCTCTGAAACACTGTCCCACATCTTTCCAGCACACAAACCCCCACATCTGTCCCTCCCAGGTTGAACTGAAAAGTGGAGTAGTGGGCTTGGGTACAAAGGTGACACTGGTGACTTTTTCCAACCCATTCATTTTGTCTGTCTGCAGCTGTGCAGACCTTTCAGCTGACTGTCCTATTGTTTTCTGCTGTAAATCTCACCAGGTTCTTCTATCAAATTAAAAAAAAAAGAAGAGAGGGAAAAAAAAGACAGGATAATAGTAGCCTTTGTTGGACAAGGCTTTGAAATATCACATATAAATAGATGCCATTTGAAAAGTGCAGCAACTGTTAAGTTTGAATAAATTGCGATAAACCCTGCATGGAGAAATAATACTCATTAGTGCTTTCAACCTTCAACCAAAAGTAACTGCTGGCGCTGAAAAAAATGGATGCAGAAAAATAAAAAAAACTCTTTATTTTAAATCTTATAGCATTACAAAACTGGATCTCGCTTTGTTGCCTACAGCTGTCTGCTACTTGTGCTTTCATGTTTTACACTTATTATGTTTATACTTATTTAAGTAATGTTCTTTTCTTGTTCCTGCGAACAAGACTTATTTTGGTTTTGTTTGTCTTATCAAATGATGAGGCTCTGCTTACTGTGGAATTGAACTGATACTTTATACGTTTGTGGTTTATTTATAAAAATGAATGTCCTGATTACTGGTGTACATAATTCAGACTAATAATAAAACACCAGAAAAGGGATTAAAATGTGGAGACTAAAACAAAATCCCAGTTTATTTGAATTTACTGTAAAAGTGCAAATTCAATTTATACCCATTTATCAGACACGAAAAAAAATAATGCAGTTTTCTCAACGTTTAATCCTAGTAAATGCACCACCGCTCTTGACTTTCTGTCAACTCATCTGATCTCTTCTCAGAACAATAGTAATTGTTGACATGCTCTTTGATTTGCCTCATTTAAAGGGTCTTTGGTTAATTTAACGGATCATAGAGTGACATTTCTGAAGTTTCAGACCGAACAGTTTAATAGCAGTTTATTAAAAATAATCTAATTTGATTTACTATTGTAAATAGCTCTTAAAACATCTATTAAAAATGAATTAAATAAAAATCTGGTTGAGGGTCAGATAGGTCTTTAACTGGCGTATAATTTAAAGAAATTTCAATAAGCCACTCAAGTATGCCTCAGATCTTATGCTAAGTTACATTTAATTGACCAACTCCACACAGCTTGGAGCTCTCATGATGAGACATTGACTGTATATAAGAACTGCATTGAGTGACCCCTCCTATTCTCTCATGTTCCAAACAGGAACGACCCACTGGTTCCAAAAAGCCAAAATCCCATAAACCTCAATTGAGAAATAAGCAGATATTTTTCATGATCATTTTTCTTTATCCCAAGATACGCCAGTTATAAACTGACCAATCAAATGTCTCTACTAAAGTATGTGGTCTGACGTCCAACGTTTGAAATATTCAATAGATTCTCCCAAGCCTGCTTTTAAATGGAAGGGGTGTGGACTTCCGACAATCTCACTTCTGATTGGGGAAAGTGGTTGCCATAGAAACGATGACTCAAACCGACTGACTAATCATGGCGACTGAAAAGACTTCATTTGGTCTGAGCTGGAAGCAAGTCATTTTCTAAAGGGGACGTCATTCTCACTTGATCCAGTTCTCTTGTACTGTCAATGTGAGGAAAGCTTTGCAAAATTCACTTTAAGTTAAACACAAGTAACAGAACTTTGGAGTCAAACCGAACAACAGAGTTGTTAGTGTAAGTTTGAACAAATTATAAAAAAGCAACCATTTAAATTTATGTTTTGATCATAATTTGGTATTAACTAAAGGCTTGACATCTAATATTTAAAAAAATATGATCCTTATAGCCCCTGCGACAGACTGACGACCAGTCCAGGGGTGTCCCCAGCCTTTAGGCTCCGGCAGCCCCGTGACCCCGAAAGGGATAAAGCGGTTCAGAAATGAATGAATGATCCTTAGAATTTTATGGCTTGTGGTAAGATGTAACAAATAGCTTTAAAAATGCTTGAAGAAACTGATTTCCTAACGTCTAACACCCTTTTTTGCCCACCATTGCAGATAATCAGTTTGTCAAACCAGAAGGTCCTCAGAGAATGTTGTGTAGTAAGAATGTCATCTTAATCTGTGCAGAAGATCATATATGCAGCTTCATATTTCTAAACACCAACTTTTCAGATGATCCAACTTTGTGACTCAAATGACTAAAGCTGTTGTGGGGCCTCAGCTCGCTGCGGACTTCTGTACCTGCGCAACCAAGAACATTCTCAAAAACTGCATCTCTACATGATGTGACTTTTTTACTGGAGCCCACAAACAACACTCCAGATGGTACTGAAATTGCCCTACAAGTCGCTGTTACCCTTTTTGCACAGCACTGAAGACATTTACAAAAAACACCTCACTGGTAGGGACCGAGACATCATCAAAGATACATATACCAATTCACTCAATTTTACCTTCCAGGAGAAATATCTGCTCCTACTCCGACTGGTTCAGGATCAGGTTTTCTCCCATAGGAGAAACATTTATGAATTAAATAAGACTTTATTTCTAGAGTACTTCCCAACACCAACAGGATACCAAAGGGCTTTACAATAAAAAATGATGAAAAGAAAATTTCAAAATAAGCAAATTAAGAACAAAAATTTGAAAAACAGAATATAATTACAATTGGCAATAAAACACTTAAAAGACAAATACAAATTCAATAAAATTAGTACAAGAAAATAAAATGTCACCAACAACTTAAAGTTAAACACCTTTCTAAAAAGGTACGTTTTTAATTGCATTCAGAACTATCAAGGTCTGATGTCACGCACAGTTCTGCAGAAATAGTATTTGATAAACTAGGGAACAACAACGAAAAAATCAACCCAATTTCTTGGACTTTTCTGTGCATAAAGCTAAAGCTTGATTTAAACAATTGCATGCTTGAGGTGCTCTGCAGTTGCATTTGCACGATCACTGCTTGGTTACTTCTAAAAAGTAATTGATTGCTTTACTTAGTTACTGGATCAAAATTGTAATTAAATTACTTTACTCATTACCTTTTTAAAAAAGTAATTCACTACTAATTACTTTACTTTTTTTCCTCTCATATACAAATTCTCAAGGGAAAAACCGCTTCGCACAAACACGATCCTTTCGTTTTACAGAGCTTCTTTGAAAATTAGATTTTTAATCTCAACATGACTCATCTGGTTAAATAAAGGAAAATTAATAAAATAAAACTAAATAATAAAAAAAACTATATTTTTCAAAGCAATAACCTTGTGCAATGTATGAACAAGACATAACATAGAACAAGAACATAGAACAAGAAGTCCATAATATTAATAAAACAGTAACATTTAAATTACAGCAGTAAATTATTTTTTTTAATACAACATACCTCTTCTTGCTCAAACTAAACTAGTTTTGATGAAACTAGAAGTCAGCGGCTATAATTACATTTTTGTTTTTTTCAGTTACTTAAAACAGCTGCAGTGACATGACACCAGTCTAAATCCTGTTGTTCACTGCATAGTCATTCACTCTGCCCACCTTTGTAAAAAGGCTTTCACATAGATGTGAAAAGATTTTGACTTTTAAAGCTTCTCTTCACTGCAAGGTTGGAAATGAGAGCCAAAAAAAAAAAAGAAAAAACATCAAAAAACGTGAGGGTGCAGAACTGGTTTTACTTGCAGGTAACTCAAGTTGCAGCAGAATGGATATTCATTCATTTGCTTTCCTAACTAATCGAGTGTTCATGTTTTCAGTTGGACTGTGCATGTCCAAAGTCTGGCCTTTGGGCCAAGTGTGACCTGCGTGTGATGGCTGTGGAGGCTCTGTGTTGTTTTTTCCCCTCACTTTCTTGTTTTTCAGAGCATGTGAGTGGCAGGGGGTGTGTCAACCACTCCAGAGACACCTGCACTCAATCCTCTCATTAGCTCACCTTACTTAAACCAGTCTACCCACCACCACTGTTTGCCAGATGATTCCGTCAGGTTGTCCATGTGATTCGACTCTTGCCAAGTGTTTTTTCCTGCCCAGTTGGATTATTCCCTGCCTCTATTTTTGATTTTTGGCCGCTGCAAAATAAATGTGTTTTTTCCATCTTTGACACTCTGCGTCGGGGTTCTCCTTCGCTCCCGTAACACTGCGTACAAATTTCTACCAGCCCATTCTCCCGTCATAGAATCACTAAAATGAAGACCTGAGCATTTTCTAAGAACTAGGAGTTCTTGATTGTGATTGGCTGAACTACATTATAAATTGTTGTAAACCTAAGGCAACAACCAGACTACTTGACCTGTACAGCCTTTAGGGCCAAACAAAAAGAACACTTTTGATTTCTTTCTGTGATCAAAACCACAGTGGTTTGTCCTTCTGAATATGAACGGTATTTGTGTTATTTCTTTAGCAATATTTATATTTAGAAGTTTACAGTAACCATTTGAATATTAAATTATAAGTAACATTTAATATGAATTAGATTTAATGTTGATCAAAAGTTTTTTTCCACAGACTTTTTTTTAAATTTTATTTCTGGTCTTCAAATATGAAATTCTCAGGAATTTTCGTTAGAAATGTATTTAGTTATAATACTGTAATATACGCAAAATTAAAACGTTCCACATTTCAAAAGAAATGATTACATTTGCATTTTGTGTAAATAAAAATAAGGGTTCAAAGAATACACGCCGATTGGTTGATCCTCCCACATTTTCTCCTCATCAAATCTGGCCGTCTTGGAAAAAAGTATGGACACCTGTGATTTATAGGAGGAACTAAGTAAGAAGAAAATAAAAGTTTGTTGTAGATTGGGGGGCGCTTGTGCTCTTCCTTAGCTTTTACCCTGCCGTTTAGGTGCGGAAACTGCACAATCTCAATTACTTTCTGCAAGCAGAGCATGTCCAAACTGAAATGCAGTGCAATTGGTTTTTATTAATTGAATAATTTCTCTTCTTTGAAGTCTTTTTCTCTGATGATGCAGACCAAAGGCGTGCTGGATCTTGAGTAGAGAGTAGTGTTTAAATAAATTAAATTGTTGAAAAAAAGAGAGAAAAAAAATGTAAAAATCAAGAAAAAACTAAAAGAGCAGTGCCCAAAGCTTTGCTTCTTTGAAAGAAGTAAAGTGGATTTGCTGAAATCTACAGTGTGAGAGTGCACTCAGTGGTTTAACAGCTCAGTGATTGTGTGTGAGCGTGTGTGTTTGTGCGTGTACGACTGCGTCCGGCTCACGCTCATAAATCAATGTCGTGTTTTATTTAGAGACATGGCCGGCTCTCTCCCAGCGAGCCCCCCGCAGCCTGTCTTTCCGAGTCCCCGGGTAAAGACAGCTCACACGAACACAACACCAGTGGAAGCTTTTGTTATCAGCTTCATCAAAAGAGGCTTCAGAACCCCCCCCCCCCCCCCCCCCCGCTTCATTCTTTCACTCCTCTGCCTTTCATTTTGAACGCAGCACCTCCTTCCATTACCTCCTGTGACATGCATTTACTCACTCTTTTACGATGAATTCATAAAATCACAACAGTGATGGAACACTAAGGATGCTTTATGGAAACTCATTAGGGAGTATCTATCTCTGCCTGCCTTTCTCCCCCTCATGCCCACAGATGCATACACACTTTCTGTCTCCAGTGCACACAAAAACGACAGAGGAAGCACAGTGAAGTGAAAAGTTGGGTTGTGTGCTCTCTGTGGAGTGTTCTGATAAGTATATCAACGCTTGGCTGCCTGATACACTTGAGGCTGCAGCCGTTTTTCTCTGAAATCCCTTTTCAGATCACTCAGGCTGTCTCCACCACATTAGCCTGTGTTGTTGGTTAAAGGAGAAAACCGGCTGCTACAACTATCAAATTAGGAACATTAAAGACCCACGCCGATGAAAAGTGTCCTTTTGGTATTTGTAGCATGTTCTTTTGGTATTTTTCTCATGATGAAGAACACATAAAAAACCAAGCTTAAAATAGCATTTCTGGGAATTTCTTTATTCAAATCGACTGGGTGAGCGTCCTGCTCTGAACTCTCAGCAATGGCGAGAGGAAGGGGGGACGGGCTTACTCAGCGGCAACAGTGCCGCCTACAAATTAAAGGTGAATTCTAATGAACTACTGCTCCTTTGCTGAAACTATGTCCTAAAAAAAGCACAAGTTATTCAAATTTGCCTAAACATAGCCTAATCATGGTTACAAGACCACTGGGGACACTTAAGAGTTCAAAAGATGACTGGAGTGGGTCTTTAATAGATTTGCAATGAATCTACAAAGTAGTAACAAAGTAACAAAGTAGAGAATGACTACTTCCTTAGATATGTTTTATTCAGCATATATAACGTTCTGCCTGTCGCAAATTTAAACTTTAATATTATACATAAATACACCCATTTTAAATGGCAAAATCACAACTATCAGTCAGAAATGTACATTCAGGAGTGGAATTGGTAAAACTGGAGTGTTTAAACAAGTGAAAAAATGGAATCTAACATTTTATTTTATTTCATTTTCTAAATAATAAAAAGTGTTATGCAAAAAATGACCCCCCCCCCCAAAAAAAAAAAAAAAAACATAAATAAATAAACAAGAAAAGAAAAACACAATGTGTAATAGTCATAGGGTTAAAAACAGTAAATAAATCACCCGTTTAAACTTTCCGTTTGGCTTTGCCTTTACAAATGTATGACTTTTCTGTCATGATTTCACAGCAAGAAGGTCCCAATTCATATCCCAGCTAGGACCTTTCTGTGTGGAGTTTGCATGTTTTCATAGATGTGTGTTTTTGTCGAGCACAGGCCAAACACATGTTTCATTGTCATTCTATTTTGTCCTTAGGTGTCAATATCTATATCTGTGTGACCCTGCAATAGACTGTCCAGAGTTTTAAGATGCTTAGTTTTCTGTTGTCGTCTTGGTTCTTTGACCCCTTGTCAGTCATGGCAGCTTCACTGTGTTAGTTCTCCACATTTCTCTTTATTTAGTGTAGTTAATGAATGTATTTAAGTGTCTGTGGTTGAGTTCTTCATGGTCAGGTCATGTTTTGTCAACCCTTCAGTTCATGGTTTTGTCATGTTTGAGTTATTTATTAAATGTTTAGGGTTTAGCCTGGTCTCCTGTGTATTGAATCCTTCCTGACATCGGTTATACCCCATTCTAGGCACCCTGTATTTGACTATTGCTCATGTTACGGGGCTGCTGAAGCCTAACCCGGCGACTCATGGGTGAGAAGCAGAGGACACCCCTGGACAGATTGCCAGTCTGTTGCAGGGACCACAATCACACACCCATGCACACTCGCATCCACACCTAAGGACAATTTAAAGTTTTTGAATGGTGGAAGGAAGCTGGAGTCTCAGGAGAAAACCCAGGCATGCACGGGGAGAACATGCAAACTCCACACAGAAAGGTCCCCAATTGGTGACAGTGTTTCAGGTCCCCCAGCTGGGACTTGAACCAGGGGCCTTCTTGCTTTGAGGCAAGTGTGCTAACCACTGCACCACCGTGCAGCCCTTTCATTAAGTACATTAATTAAAAAGTATACAAAGTTGGAGTGCCTGCTGCAATCATTTGGTGTCAACTTATTTGTTGTTTAATTAAAATCTTTCCAATTTTTTGGACATTCAATTATTCTGAATAGAATTAATTCTTTTTAGATCATATCTCTGAATTCCATGCTTGTGTAAAAACATATTTAAATGAAAACTACTATATTCTTGCTACAGCCTGTATAACTCAGCGTTTATTATGTTTATGCAGTGATAAAAGCGGCAGAATTGTTAGCATGCCTTCTTCTTTGGAAAATGTTAATTCCACAGAATCATTTGTATTTACACAGCCTGATACACTCGATTTAAAAACAACAACCTTCTCCAGACAGAACATTGGAAAATCTTTACATCTAGAGAAGCCAACTCATTCACAAATCTTTCTTACTTTTGAAGCATTTCCTAGAGGAGATGAATGTGAACATTTAAACTGACCGATTCAAAGCTATGACACATTTTATATATTCAACAATCAGCTGCTAATCTAATCTTAGCCCTTAAAACTCATCCTTTATCGCACTTTTTAATGCATGGTTACTTTTTTGTCTTGTAAATGCAACCCGAAGCTTATTTTGTGACAAAATCTTTCTTGGTTGTCTGCAAACGTGACAGACAGATATAAATTCTCCTGAAAATGCTGCTGTTTTCAGGACCAGTCAAATTCTCGGCTAACGTTTTGAGACAAACTTCTGCGCCAACAGTCCTGCCCTCAACCCAGAGGTGAATTTCTAATGAGCTCCTGCTGCTCTGCACATCATGTCTTTAAAAATCGACAGGCTTTTTGGTTTTGTTTGTAGTGTCTGTGGTGCAGTGGTGGTAGGTTGGGCAACCTCTGATTGGAGGTTTAAAAGTTTGGGTTCCACCTTGCCTGCCTGTGTCAAATTGTCCTTGGGCAAGACTCTGAAGCCCACATTGCTCCTTATGGTTGAGGCTGGCACCACGTATGACAACGGAGCTCCCATCAGTGTGGTATCGGGTGCATGGGTGTGTGGGACTGTGTGTGTAAAACATCTTGGGCCTGACTGATGGTTGAAAAGTTCTGAATAAGTGCATGCCATTTTACTTGACAGCTTTTGCATGGTGTGTCTGTGAGCTACTATGTTAAGAGGATTTTTTTCCCTTCAAATAGTGGAAGAATGTCCTAATAAGCCAAAAGTCAGTTTAGTTGTAGTTGTCATCTGTTACAAATGTTCAGCTTCAGAAGTTTTCAATAAAACCTGCAATTTTAAGTTGTCTTACAGTTTTAAATGCAGGAAGATTTGCCTCAGAAACTCTCTCTAAACGCCACACATTTGCAGTCTTTTTCAAAATTCTTCTGCCTTTCTTTAAATATCATTTGTGCAATGTTAAAAAAAGCCTTCAGATTTCTCAAAGTCTGCAAAGTCTTTCCTGTAATTTCTGTGAGACGTGTCTGGTGTGTCCTTGGTTTGAACCCTAGTGCATGTGAGTTATTACATTTGTGTGCCTGACTCCAGAAAAAAAATGCTTTTTATGAAACCTTTTTTTTTTTTTTTTATAGATATTGAATTGTTTTATCTGAAATTAGGTAAAACCCTGAAAAAAAGGCTGCTGCAGATATGAAAATTGCCTTGCTTCCACTGTGCAGTGAAAACTCAGCACAATGTTTTCTCTCCCTGTGTACATCATCATCGAGAAACTTAACTTACCACTGGACCATCTCTCTGATTCTCAACCAACTCTGCAGCCCCTCCAGGTTTGTCTGTATCCCAAAGTCTCTGCTGTGATGAGAAAAACTCATGCATCCAGTACAACCCAAAGGCTGAGTTTCCATTACAGATCTACTCCTAACAGAAAATTGCATGCTTTGCTGAGGCACCACCACTTTTCCAGGTTTGAATTAGAGTAGAGTGAGACCCCCCCCCCCCCCCCCCCCCCCCCCCCCCCCCCTCCGTCCCCCAGCAGATGAGGTCAGCAAGATGAACAGCATCACAGAGTTGCAAGTTTTCTAAGAAATGATTTGCTGAAGTGAATTGCATGAACACACTTTAGTTGGAGGACCAGACTAAGACATAAACTCTGGTTTGGAGATAGAGTCTATGAATTAAAAAGAAAAGTAATTCATAAAGATGTTTTTAATCTTCTTTTAAACACAGGTATGGGCTTTCTTGTGTTTCCTTTATTTTTGTTGATGTGTATTGTGTACAGTGAGCAGGTTATCAGTGAAAAGTAAACATCTTTCAAGAACCCCATGTGACCCTTATTTTCCATCCTAAGGGGAACAAGAAATCATGAGGCGCACTGTCAATGAGTGGTATATTTTTAAAATTAGGTCAAATATTAGGCACACTAAATTATAAGACGCATTAAGCAAAACAAAAGACTCAGAGATAAGTCCATCCATCATTTAGACTTTGTTACTGCGTTCACAGTAACTTTAGAACTTGTTTGTAACAAACTAGAAGTGTTAGCTCCGTTAGCCGTGTTAGCATATTCACAATACCTGGTGATAATCCTAATTTGTAACACGTAAAAAATCAGACTGGCACCGTTAAAAAAAGGTATCTGTGGCTACACTGACTCTCTACCTTATTAGCTACCTTATTAGCAACATATATATATATATAAAACATAGTTCCATCGCTACACGTTATCCACGTTAGAAGTGTCACAATAAAACGAATAAGGAAAACTTCTACTGGCGCTCTTTGGATTCTGAACAGTAAAAAAAGCCTAAAGTGGTGATTGTAGCTGACTTTACCGTATTCTATCATTCTAAAAATGGGTTATTGGGCAGAACAATTGGGTCTGAACAACTGTTGGGTACAACCATCTGCCAATGAAAACCACTTCCCTGATGATGCAAAAACTGGCGCAGTGATATAACAAAACAACTAATTTAATTTCCCACTCACAGTTGGGATTAAACTTTATACAATTTTTGAAACTAAGACTATATGAATTCAATTTGGATGTAAAGGTGGACTTCTTGATGCAAAACTCAACACTAAATTGGTTTCTTTACTAAAACCAGCCTCTAGTGGTCATTTGAGGAACTGCAACAGGTGGTACTTCTGGTTTAGCTGAGAATGTAAAACCATAATGTGGGGACTTGTAAAAATTAAAAACAACACCAAATGTGTTCATTTGTCATGAGTTGTTGTTTTGGAAAACACCAAAATCAGCATTACAGAGGCTTGAATATTTTAATAAATACACTAAATCAACACTTTAAAAACCAGAGCACTAAACCAAAATGTGACGCCATCTTATACATGAGGCAAGTGAGAAGCAGAAGATGTGACACGGAGCAAGTAAAAACACACACTTACACAGAGAGGAATTAATAACAACTGCGGATTGCTAGCCAAAAGTGAGCTATAGTGAACTCAGAAAGAAAAACAAAAAACTTGGCAAGAGACTCATTGCCAAATTGAACAGGCTAAGCATGAAAAAAACCCAGAAGAAAAAAAAAAGCCCCAAAGAAATCTGAACCAAAGGTATCCTTTAAAAACCTTCTTGTCATTTTCAAAAAAACAAAAACTCTCAAAACCATTTATTGCAAGTTAGGGATAAACCCATGTCTAATTTGTTTCATGTTTTGATTCTGCTATCTGTTAGCTCCATATAGGACAACAGACAAAAGAAATAAATAAACTTGCAGGGAGATAACACAAAACACCCCAGGCTTTGCCTGAGGAAGATAAACCCATGAGAGAGATCAGGGTTGAAAGAGAGGCTTGACTCTGACTGCTTACTCCCAAATGTCCAGGATCCTCTTTCCCTTCCCGTACACTTAATAGTTTACACAAACCATGTTGGTTTATCTAAAAAAAAGTAAAAATCAACAGGCTGTACATCTTTATGTAGAAGCCCATGTTGTTCAAAAGTAAAACTAGACGTTTGATGACTAAACAAAAATACAAAATCATATCTGTGTACAATGATACAATAATCTATGTGTAAAATAAGAAGGTCTATTCCACTCAAATCTGTAATAAACACAAAGAGTGTCTCAAAATCAGAGCTCAGCATAGAGTAACTCGGAGTCGAGCTTTGATGATTAGCTCTGGTTGGATGGCACCCACACATGCTTACCTCAGAATAACTTAGAGTCAAATGCACCCATGGAACTCGGTATAGCCTTTCTTTAGCAAATTTAAAATCTGCTGAACCAAAGCAGTGGCCACATGGATCTGTTTGGGGGTTTACCTGTACTGGTGCTGCAGGTTTTTGGGTTTTCTGGGCCTGTGGGGGGTTGTAAGGGGGGGTGCAGGTGTGTTTTGCAGCTTTCTTGAGGCTTGTGCGTCCATCACAAGGGACATCTTGACACATCACATGACTGTTGTACATTGTGAATTATTCTTATGGAAAATGAAACTTACCCCTACTGATGGCATACGGGTGTTGCTGTAGTCCGCTACTGACGACACGCAAATGGTTCACACACAGGGTACACAGGTGATGCATAAGAGGCCGTAGAATGGCCACACAAACTCGGCTCTACTTGTCTGATTTTCTCAATTCTGTCAGTTTGGACGCAAAGAATGTGCAAGGAGTGACTTGAACAGCACTATCAGGCTCCCTGCACAGTACACAGGATTCAAGGGGATTAAAAAATCTCTGACGGGATGTGCCAAAAGGTGAACAACAAAAACAAACTGCAGTAATAGAAACAAAGTAAAGTGGAGGCACATCCTAGACTGTTAAAAGCTCAGCTATACGCTGAAGCACAAAATAGTCACATTCAAGCTACATAAATGTATAAAAAGTAGCTGTTTCTTTTAAGAGTTTCATGACTAAATAGCTGGCATCAACTTGTAAATAGCAAAAGTTATGATGTTTCTTATTCCCCTGTGACTGTTTATGTATAGACAACATGAAGTAATATTCACAGACACACACATGGTGGCAGTCAGAAAGACAGAGTCTATAAATAGTAGCAGCACTTGTAAAAAAAACACAACAAGAGGAAGTTTTTCTTGAAGGTGTTTCCTTGGTTTATTTTTGTGGGTGTCACAGGGTGGCAGACTTTTAAAGTTGAAGGAATACATAAAAATAGAGGCATATAAACAAGGTGAACTGAGCAGTACAGACGCCTGTGTTGAATTGAAGTTAAAGACAGTCTAAGAAAGAAGGGCAAGTTTAAAAACTCTCTCTACGACTAACAATGATCCAAAGAAAATGCATAAGTGCTGGAGCTGTTAGCTTGCATAGGGTCTAGCTTATTTGGACTTTTTCACTTTTTTTTTTACTTCTAATTAAAAAAAAATTGTATACATGTTTTACATTAAAATGAACGTGATCTTTTTTTTTTTTTAATGTCTGCAGATTTTTTTAAATAGATGAAGATTCATGGGGGTTGGGAACGATGATATATTTACTATAAGTAATATATATACTATTAGTAATATATATCAATGGTTGGGGACCTCCATCTCCACTTCATATTTTTTTGAATTCCATAACTTTACTGATATTCTTCTGGAGGATCTGAACATGAATGTGGGCTATAAGCTTGATGCCTTTTTTTTCATAGAATGGCAATAATTAAATGTATCTTTAATTCAAAAACAACAAAAATGCAAACCTTTTCCCTAAATAACTATATTTGACTGACTGACAATTGTCAGCAAAAAAACCAAACAAAACAATGAGCACTTCATGGTTTGATCAATTGTGTAAAAATATGCTCTGAAAATTCACAAAAAAAGGGACTTTTCTGTTTTTGTAACACAGGCATACAAAATATTAAGCATAATATCTTATCTGCAATTAGTTTATGATTCAGATTGCTAAGATACACTCAATTAAGGGATATCTCCTCCTGTTTGGTGCATTTTTAGAAAAAGAAAAATTCTTGAAGCCAGTCCAAAATGCTGTTTTCTCTTTTGCTGTAATCACTTTATATCACTTTATCAGACTGTGGATTACTGGGAATTTTAAATAATTTGAGTCAGAAACGTCCAAGTCTATCACGATCTCAATTCCAAAGTCAGAGGTTATGGCTAACCCAGATCATCTGTACTCCATTGCTCTTGCATGGTTTGAATCTCATCATGGGGCAGGACTGCTGATCCCATGAAACCGCTGATCCCATGAAACTCCATATAATGACGTGTATATATTTATTTCATATTGTCTCTTCTGGACACACACACACACGCACACACACACACACATACACTCACATATACATATTTATAGTCTGCTTTGTTAACAAATCTTTGTATAGAAATACAAAATCTAAGGAGGTCACCTGTCACATGAAACTGTTACCACGTTAATTCCTGTCACAAAACTTTTGATAATATAATCAGTTTGAACATACTTATTAACATTCTTACCATGTTCATGTGCCCTTTTGCCCTGAATGTGAGATTGTTTGTAAGATAGAATTTGCTTCTTTTCTAAAAATGACTTCAAGTAATACTGGAACAAAGATTAGTGTTTGCTGCAATAAAAATGTTTTAATGAGATCCCTTGGTCTCTTTATAGGGCTTAAAGAAACTACAAGGTTTGTCTTATAGGCAAAAAAATAGATTCAACAACATCTAGTACCGATATGACAAATTAACATGAAGCTTTGCTCCATCTGTATGAAATACAGAAAGATGAGTGGAAAAAAGAGCTATTTTTTCCCTGTGGGTTATGGAACACAAAGTTCTGCTGTGGCTTCAGTTTTGTCATTTTCCAGTGGCACCAGAGGCAAGAGCAAAGCGGCAGATGGAAATAGCACTGATGCCGCAAAGAGCGAGGATACAGCTGGTCGGTAATGGAAGGAGATTGAGGAGACACGAAGGACAGGAATTGGGCAGTGAATGGCTTGTGTGTAGATACATATTCCTGCAAATCCCCATCATCAGTCCTCATTCCCCTTTTCTTGGTCCGTCTCTTTTCTTAAATGCCTGTCTGTCGCTTGTTCCTGTGCTTGCTATTCATCTGTATTTTATTGTTTGGCCCGTTCCAAGACAAAGAGCGACACAAAGAGCCAGATGTACGGACGGCAGAGACACAAAAACCACACTAACACATTTTCTTACACTTAAATCTATGTTTTATGGAAGAATGTGGGCGAGAATGCACTTACCTAAAATGTCTATTGACTGTCCAAGCACTTCTATTCAAGCAGTTCAAGGATGATAAGATTACCTGAACTTAAATAAAAAATAAAATATTTTAACAAAAGTTTTGAAAGACTTCTATTTGTATAAAGATAGTATCTATTTTTCCACTTAATTTACTTTTTAGTACAGCATGTCCTCTGTCTATAGAGTCAGTCAACCTGAGACTTTTCACCTGGTCTGCTTCCCTCACAAGAAGAAAACGACTAAAGAAGTGGATCTTCATCTGCCCTCGTCTGAACCACAATTTATTTGCATAATAGCCTTGCATTTTTTGCAATTTCATAATTTAATGAAGCTAATTAAATATTGTAATCAGGTTTGTGAACCAATTAGGACAGAATTATTCTTCTGATAAGTCCAGAGCTATGTTCAGAGAACACTTTGATCATGTCTCACCTTTACCACTGTTGGGCTTTGCATTATCTCTTAGTTTAATAGTTTTATGTGTGAAAATACAGTTTCATGCAAATACAATATCTCTTAAAGGAATATCTCCATCCGTTTATGGCTAAAAATTTAAAAACCCCACTGCACTTGAGCTTTAGTTCCAATGTTTAAATTCTTTCGACTACTGGAACTCTTCAACCATGTACGCAATTAACAAAATTCCAGCGGATTCTGAATCGGAGAACAGTAGCTTTATGCAATTTGCAATATTCTAATACGCAAAGTGAAGTGCTTACTCAATTAACAAAAATCAGCTGACTGATGCAGAAAATATGACCGTTGCGGCGTTATGCAAGACTTTATGTTAGCAAACTGTTGCAAATTAGAGTTACAATGTGTCCGAATGTGTTGTTTAGGTGTTGCCTGTGAAAGCTCCTGTGTTAAAACATTAAAATCAAGACTGGCCATGTGCAGAAAAATTGAAATATGTCAATCAAAACTTTAAATTTACTTTAAAGCAAATGTATTTTTAACTGCAGTTTTACACAAACCATTACACACATATTCAACCACATGGCACAAGCTTTCAGCTTGTGTAGGTATTTAATTGATTGTAGTGAGTAATTAACATTTTCATTGCTTTTTTTTTTGGTTAGTAAAAATATACATGTATGTATCAAAAATATAAAATATAGGATGGGATAGAATGAAGGTAGAATAAAGATCCAATCTTTGCAGAAGATTATTTTTTGTGTAAAAATGAATTTCAAGTTTTCCAATCTTGAAACTAAAAAGGAACTAGATGCACTGTGTATAAACTGTTAGGGTTGCCAGTTAAAATAACGTTTTTATTGTGCTACACGGGCTTGGGGGTGAACTTCTGGTTCCAGTCGATGATGTCTATGTGCCATCCTGTTCTCTGCAGTTAGATCCTCTTGAAATTCTTGTTAAATTTTAGATTAGAGACAAATTGATCCATTTAGTGACAGACGTTCTAACACATCTGTTCATATATATATATATATATATATATATATATATATATATATATATATATATATATATATATATATATACTGTTATTTTTTAAAACAAAGAAAAATTTGACAGAAAATTGAGAAAACCTCCATTTATTAACAAATTATATTTACACATCATTATTTACATTTCATATTTTGCAACATGGAGCAGAAAATAGATAAGAAACATGAGTCTCCACTTCATTGCACTGTATTTCAATTTTATTTCCTATCTTTGTTAGCATTCAATGTGTAACTGAGAAGTCAAGAAATATTTAGTTGTCTCACTTAATTGTCTGTATCTCCATTTACTTCCTACTTCTATTCAGTTAAGAATGAACAAAGCAATTGAAAAGAGTGAAAAATAAATATTTCAGCACAGATAAACATGGGTTCCTTTCACGTTCCGCTATGGACCAAAGTTCGGTTCCTGTACAAAATGCATTTTTAATTTTAAGTTTAAAAAGAGGTCCAAAAATACCTGAACATTTTTCTGCTGCTTTCTGGTGTTGTACCAACATCAAAACAATATTAGGTAGTGAAGATGGAGCTCAATGCTGTTGCTTGGTTGACAAACATAATTATACTTCCATGCAGCATTGAGAAAATACAGAATGTGACAAATCCGACAACATCATGGGCTCAGTTTACATTCAAACATCTCAGATTGTCTGACTGGAACTTCAGCACTTAGCCTAAATTAGAAAAACATCTGCAGCAACTAACAAAAAATTCTGGATGAAATATTTCTGCTGCAAAACATTCAAACTTCATATTCACTTTGAGATGCAGAGAATATATATAAAAACACATTTTACAGCAGGATAAATCTTTGTTACCAGATTTCGTAAAACTTGCATTTTTTTCTTTTCCTTAAACTTTTTAGACTTACATTGATACTCGTTTTGTACTGTGAGTCGTTTTTTCCTTTTAATTGCCATGACGGGTGCATTTTTCCTCTGTGAGATGTATAAATCGATTTGAAACTACATTCAAAATGCGTTTGGTAATAAAATTACTGGTTCTTCCAATGGGCTTTATAAAAGTTGTAGTTTTGGAACGCCTCCTTGTTACTCCCAGTTTGAACTTGAACAAACCCAAGAGGATTCAATTGATTAAAAAGTGGACATTTCCAGCATGACTGCACAACAAAAACACATCATCTTCTTTTTACTACTCATGTACCAACAGAGAAAGCTGTCTTAAAGTCAGACTTGTTTGTGCTTAAATGAGAGTCTCATGTAGCTCTAAAGAAAACTCAGGATGGGATTTATACGGTGGCCTGGAAGTGCACAACGAATCATTCAACGCAAAAACATATTGTAGCGTCTCTTCCCACACTGAGCCAACGAGACTTAATCTTATTGAAGGTTCTTTATTTTGGGTTACTGTAGGCCGTAACCAACGCCGTACAGATCGCCAACCTCTTCAAAGATTAATTGGGTTCAGCCCCAATAGTTGAACCCAATTAATCCAAATCCCAACAATAGTTGAGTGACAGAACAGGGGGCCAATCAGAATCTCTGTCAGGTGTGTTCACTGAACATCGGAACTCAGAACAGCATCCAAACAGCCACCCAGCCCAACTCAGTCGGCTACAATATTAAAGATCACTGCAACAATTAAAAAAAGCAAAACAGATAAACAGAATTACATTTTATAAATTAAAGAAAAAGGATTCCTAAAAACCAAAACACAAAAGTAAATGAAGCAAAATAAAAATGAAGCATTTCAGAAAACAAAAGTAATTCCAAAAGTAAATTAAAAAAACCAAAACACAATAAGAAACGTCAAAAAGGTAGGTACTACAGGACACTCCTGTTTGGATAATAACATTTGATTTTGGATGTTTGATTTTTTTCAAATGTGTCTTCAATGTTTGTATACCGCTCAAAGTTTTATAAATAGTACAAATATCACTTAAATTTTAGTTGAAAAGATGGATAAACACCCAGACAGTGATGTCCCATAGTACCTATCTTTTCTAGTTTTCTTACAAAAAAAATAAAAAAAACCCAAAAAAAAACCAAAATGATTTCCAGAAATCAAAATGAATTGTTATTAAAAAACAAACAAAAGAAGAAACCAGACTTTCTTTTAGTTGGCATGAAGCGAAAATAGATATCACTGTGGGGCTTCTTTTAACATTTCATTTTCATTTCTAGAAATTACTTATGTTTTCCAAAACATTTCCTTTTTTGTTATCATGTTTTGGTTTCTGGAATGTTTTTTTTTTTAAATACGTTTTGCTTTTTCATTGTTTTATTATTTTTATTCTTTTTTTCAGCTGAGTGATTACTTGGTGGGATTTGCAGTTCACTGCCACCATATCAGAGCCAAAATACAACGTTTTTAACAATAGATGGATTCAGATGGTGCTTAGGCAATGTAAACCTAAACCCTACAAGATTTTTTTGTACAATTACTGCATTCAACCATTGCAAAAAACACATCAATGCTTGTTTTTTTAAAACTTGTTTTCATTTGCCAACTGTTGTTTCAACTCTCACTTATTTATTTATCTAGTTCCTTCTAAACAGCAAAAGTATCTTTTCCACCATTGCTAAACAATGTTGGAGTTGTCAAAGTATTTGTGAAGATGAAAAGACTCTGACTGAAAGTTGAAGGTCTTCTGGGCGAAAAGAAAACTAAGAGTTTGGTCCTCTGAGGGGCTCCTGTACTGCTGACCACATCCTGAAACCCACAGTTCTCCAGCTTCACAAAGTGCAGTCTGCTTATCCAGGTGGAAGAAGAGTGGGCCGGATCATAATGAACACACTGGAGAAATCAGAGAACACCATCCTCGCAGTGCTATCAAGTGTGTCCAGATGAGATTGGGCTCTCTGAAGCAAGTAGATGATGACATCTTTAACTTCAACACCACAGCTGTAAGCAAACTTCAGCTGGTCCTGAGAGGTTTTACTTGTTTACTTAGTTCTGAGAGGACCTGTCTCCCTGAGATTTTCCTGATGTGGTATGTCAGGGCAAGTGGGCCGTGGCTTTTGGAGACTCTTGACTCAGAGAATTTGGGTACCTAAACAAAAGAGGGCGTATTTTAGATTTCGAGTTATAATTTACAAGCATGTTGTTCTGGAGCATAGATTAAAAGCAGTTTTTTTTGGGTCAAATTTAACACATTTCTCTATAAAAACGCAAAACTGATTGACAGTAACCCTGTTAACACGTTGCTGGTTTAGTCACTTTACACATTTCATTCTTCTAAATGCTTCATGTAACTTTCTCTGTGTGGCAAATTAGATGTGATTTCAGCACCGAATTTAACACATCAGTCTGACTTAAGAAAACAAAGAGCATTGTCTGTGTTGTCGAGAAATACATTTGCGAGACTCCTAAGAAAAGAAAAGTTTATTATTGAATAGGAAAGTTCAGAATGGAAATGATTGTTTTATTCGATCTGAGGGAAATGAATGCCCGGCAGGAAAAAATAGATCATGTCCAACTAAACTGGCTGTCTGCTGTCTGTGAACACTGGCACAAAAGGTTAATGCAGTCTCGTCTCTTGACTCCAAAAGTGTTTTCTAAAAGTTCTAAAAACAACATTGTTAACAGAGATCTTTCCAGACATGTGAAGTCAAAGGTCCATGAGATAAAACATAGTTTAAATGACTTGGCAACAACACAGACATGTGCTGCAGGTGAGGACTAGAGATGGGTTTAATGATTCAAATATACTCTTTTTAATACACAAGAGTTTAGTTGTGTATTCATTTGTAAATGTAATATTATTGATCATAAAATGACTTATGCTACCTTCACACTGGACATGTAATGTAGTTTCAAGAACGGGCATTATGGTGAGCAGAGAGGAGCTTCTCCTTCTTTTATTTCTTTCTACTGTTTAATAGCGCATGTCCACCTCCTGCAGTTGGAAGAGGCTTGGTGCAAAATGTTGAAGTGGCGCAAATCTCGTGAATTTCCTTCCAGGCCTTTCCTATCACAGCCCGATTCCAATATATGAAAGACTTGGTGTCATATAATTCCGGCCTGGCACAACCCGCAATTATTCATTTAATTACAAAGGGAAGTCATCCATATGTCACCACCAAATCCAAGTTCTGTATTGGTCAAAATTCACCCTGTTTTAAACTGGTTTTTGGAAATGGTCACTTGAACGTTTTGCAGAGGGCTGTGTGAATGTAGCTTCAGAAGTGTTTGACTTCTTCTTATCATTAATCATCAATTTTTAAACACAAAAATAGTATTTATGAAGAATTATGTTGAGTTATTTTAATTTTGTTTCTTTTGAAATAATCTTTTTTCCACAGTTGAAGTTTCTAAAATGAACACGTCTCAGAAAAGGTAAGAAAACTGCTGCTGAACAATATTTCTATGGCTAAGCATACAAGCCTTACACCAAGTCCAAGGCCAGCTATAAGGAGACATTGTCACTGGACTGTGAAGCAATGGAAACATGTTCTGTGGAGTGACAAATCGCGCCTCTCAGTTTGGAGGTCAGTTGGGTGAGTTTGGGTGATGATGGATATGGGTATGGAGCTGTTTGCAGGTTTTAGGCTATTCTTCTTTCAGTGAAGGGCAATCGTTATGCAGCAACATGGGAGGATATTATGGAAAACTCTGTCTCTAACTTGTTTTTATGGACCAAATTTTTATAAATACAGTATACTATTATAGTATATATATATATATATATATATATGTATATATAATGTGTGTGTGTGTGTGTGTGTGTGTGTAATTTTGCCTACAAAGCAACTGGATCGCACAGATTTTGAAAGGAAAAGAACAAATAAATGCATTATGTTTTTCTCAAAAACAAGAGTTTATGATACGTGCAAAACAGAAACAATGATATGTCTACAAATTCCCAAATATTAACCTTTTTCTCTGAATAACTCAATGACTTTGGGGGAAACAAGTTCTGTAAAAAGCCAAAGTTATAACAAGTCAAGTTTATGTTTAGGCTGACCTCTCACTGCTGCAGTCAAACAGACATTCATGTAGGAAAGAAACACAACCAACTGTTTCTTTATTAAATAAAAATGTTAAAAGATGTGTTGAAATTTCACGCTATGTGAAACATTTATTTAGGTAGATACTTTAGTCTTCTATTTTTTGGATTGAAAGGATATTTTAAAGACCCACTCCAATGAAAATGGAGCTGGGGCTGAGGACGTAACTACTCGCATTCGAACACTCTGCTCCTCCACCCCCTTGCGCGGATTCATTTTCCTCATTTGAGCTGACCCTTGCTCAAAATGTGCAGCTGGATTGATCCAATACAGCTCGCCATAATTTTTGCGCCGTTAATGCTAGCTTGGGGCGATAAGCTTGCGCATGAGCAAAGACAGAGTTCTCAGCGACAGCTAGGGGAAGGGGATGGGTTTTTCCGAACCAACGGCCCCGCCTACAAACCAGAATTGCATTTCTAATGAGCCACTGCCGCTGCACAGTCATAATTACTGGAAATAATTAAAAAAAAAAAAAACTTTGGTAGTAGTGAGACTTTAAAGCGTCTAAATCATGTAAAATAAACTAAAGTGTATTATATTGTTAATTTCTCACTTTAAACAACCCCAAATTAGTATTTTGATCCATTCATGCTTCTCTGTGTCTTCTTCTATAACCTTGTTCTCTGAGAACCAGCCCCTCCCAACCCATGAAACTGTTCAGGTCCTCACATTGTGACATCATAAAGTGAGAACAGCTCCTTCCAAGTGTCTGCACTGCCAGGAAGAGTCTGCGCTGCCTGCACACGCCTAACAAACACTCCTACTTTCTCCGCAGAGATATCGTGATCGGCAAAACGCTATCGTTTTGTATGCACTTCCACCTTTGCAAAAGTTTGGATATTGTTTGTTTTTGTGGGCAAAACGCAGACACACTGTCGAGGCCTGCTCTAGGATGACATCATGAAATGGATGGCACCCACAAAGGGCAAAAGGTGGAGCTTCAGAGATCGAGATTCAGAAGTCGTCTTTCCTCTGGGTAGGAAAAGGAACTTGCAAAAATAACTCATATTCCGTAAGAAATATTGTTCTTTGGTGTGCCAAACGTAATTATTATAATAATTATTATTGCTATTAGTATCCTATACATGGATATAGTTTACTCTGAAAGGCTTAACAATATCATGGTATAGTTCCTTTACCATTTTTTTATATAATCTGCTGTATTACCTTTTTATTATCTCTTCATCCCAGATTGGTAAAATTAAAGAACTCTGCACTTAATACATGTATATTTTATGCTGCATAAGCTAAATAATCCACCCATCCATCCATCTTCTGAACATGCTGAATCCCTCATGGGGTCAAGGGGTCGCCAGAGCTTATCCTGGCTGCTCTTGGGTGAAGGCGATGTACACCGCAGACAGGTCGCCTGTCTGCTGGAGGGTCACTAAGCTAAATTTTATTTTTAGAAAAATATCTGAATTGAAGCATGTACTTGAGGTTCAATGTCGAGTAATCAAAAACTTGTCACTGATGCCGTCTTGCAGTCATCGCCATTTCTTGTAGAAATCAACAATGTGTATTTTCTGTTCCCCAGAATTTTGAATCCACCACTGTTGTAAATAGCAGATATCTTATGGTTAACATTAGTGAGTCTATGGCTTCTAAATCAAGTTCTCTTAATTATTCAAACTACGATTAATTTTTTATTTTTGTTTTCTTTTTTCTTTTGAACTCAATAAAAGTTAAGGCAGATATATAAATGCTGAAATCATAAAAAAATAAAGGGAAAATAAACGTTGCTTCATGACATTACTGTTGCAGGGTTTTTACTGATTAGTGGGAATTTTTATTAATTTCATCCAGAAACAAATCAATAAGCATGAAGCAAAACAGCCTTTAAAGAGAGAGAAGCAAACAGTCGATTTAACACAAAATCAGCTGTAAAATGATAGCTGTAAGCCGGAAAGTCAACTGTACATGTGTGTTTAGTGGATACAAATAGGTGAAAACAACGGCGAAAAACATTTAACTAGCGAGAAAAAAAGGCGTTGCCAGTTTATCCCTTTGCCCTCAGTTCCCTTCATTTACAAATAGCTGTTTTAGATTTAGTCCACAGTTTTCTCCTGACCATATTGTCTAGTAACTGCTTTAATGACACAAAATGTAGACGAGTTTCTATGGAGACGATAAATTGTCCATGTGGCGAATAAAATATATTCGAACAGCAATTTTGTGCTCCGTTGACCCTGAAAGTCTAAGCCAGCAAAAATAAATAGATAAACAAATGAAAACAAAATACTTTGCTGCTAAATAGACCATGACTGCACCTACAAGTTTTAAAGTGCTACTGTGTTCATGTCCAAACACAAATAATGAAGCTTGAAATGAAGCTTAAAGCAGCTATACTGTTGTCAGTGAGTATATGAGGATGACGATTTCTGTCGAGCTCAATTTGAACCTTTGAAAGTGAAACTGTAAACATCTCGCTGGCTGCGTTACACGCTGCAGCAGCTCGGTTTCATCTTTATAACACTCTTGTTAACACAATCAAAATAATAATTGCAAAGAGATGGGTGGCAGAAAGACGCAGACAAACACAAACCAAGAAACCGGAACACTATAAACATAAAACAGTGGACAGAGTAATTTGATTAGTCTTTTTCATGTGCTCTTAAGAGCTTCTACTGAATATAAATAAAGTGATAAACAAAAGGATGTCAAATTTGACCCTCTGCCACAGTTTTAGTGGTTTTAAAAACTTTAAAATGGATATTTCATACATTTTAATAGACGTTTTTTTTGGAAAGGTTAGAAATAGTGAAACAAGTTAATTAAAGGTGATGTTACTTTCAAACTCGTTTCTTTTTAAAAAATTTGGCTTAATATAAAAGATTTTATAAAATAAAAAAACACCATAAAATACATTCTATGCAGCTCTTCAACAAGTTATGTAACCCTTTTTTTTTGGTTGAAACACTTCATTTTTTTTTTTTTCTTTGTGGGGGGGTTCAGAGAAAGATGGTCAGAGAAGAATTTTCTGCAATAAATTTACATTCATTAAACCCAACACTTTCCAAAACATGGGTCAATACAAACAGGCTGACGAAAGGACACCTGTCAATCAAATGACCCCACTGTAGAAGAAAATGAGTAATTAAATAACACAATGAGGTTCATAAAAATTCACAATAGTCATGAAACAATCTCTTGGGAACAGGCTGGAGGTGTGTTTGCTTCTGCTGTAAGATTGGACTGTTTTCAATGAAGGGAAAAGACACAGCTTTGATTGTGTAACTGTGGTGATTACTTGGGAAAATGACCCGACTCCAATGACTTTTACTTCACATAGGAAGTGCAAGTGTTGCCTGTTTGCTCCACTGTTTAAAAATGTTTGTTTTGTATGTTTTGTAAAAAACATACAAAACAAACAAGTAAACTAAAAATGAATGTTAGATTTTTCACGTTCTCAAAGCTGGTTTGAAACCACAAGTGGAGCAAATGCACTGCACAACTTCACCACAGGAATCAATAACCAATAACTAATCAATGTGCTTTTTTTTTTTCTTTCTTTACTCAAATTGATAAATAATTCAATGTCTGTAATGGCGTAATTTCCAACTTTTAGGTTTTATGTAAACCTTCACCACCAGAGGTCTTGCTGCCGACATTTAAATAAAAGACGCTTTCGGACAAACCGGAACTGTTTATGTGATTAACATGAATCAGCGGATTCTGACGCAAAGAAAAGTGTCTGTGTGTAAGACGTCATGTTACAGACAGACCATTTTTTCCCTACAAGTCCAAAACATTTTTAAACACACAAATCTTGTACTACAACTACAAAACTTATTTACGGACAGACAATTTTTACAACAGCTAAAAAGCATTTTTACAAACGCACACATTTATTATTGCTGTCAGGTTTTTGAATTGTCCCTCAGTCACTAGTTTCAGGTTCATCATCAACAGCTGTTTTCATTTCTGTTAATCATCCTCAGTCTATTTTAGTGTCTGGTTTTCAGTTAATCCTTGTCAGGTCATCTGTTTTGTTACGCTCTGCCACCTTGTTGTTTCCCCCATGGGTTTTTGTCATGTTTAAGTTTGCTTATTAAATGTTTTGAGTTTCTGCCACCAAGCCTGGTCTCCTGCACTCTGGCAATTACAAGCACAAAACTTTTTTAAAGACAGACAATACTTTAGCAACCTTAACAAAGAGCTGAAAAATCAGGTGAAAAAAACAACAGGGCATGAGACAGCTGATTTTATCTTCCCCTTTGCACAGAATTTCTATTGACTACAAACGGTGGCACTGAAGTGCAAATTACAAATAAGTATTTGAATACCCTGAAATTTTTCAAGTTCTCCCACTTAGAAATCATGGAGGGGTCTGAAATTGTCATCTTAGTTGGATGTCCACTGTGAAAGACATGATCTAAAAAAAACGGAAATTATATTGTATGATTTAAAAAATAAAAAGGTATTTCAGCTCCTGTCTACCAGCCAGAATTCTGACCCTTAAAGACCTGTTAGTCCACTTCCACTCCACTTATCCTAAGTTAGAAGCATGTGTTTGAGGTTGTTAGCTGCATAAAAACACCTGCCCACCCCATGCAACCAGTAAGACTCCAACTACTAACATGGCCAAGACCAAAGAGCTGTCCAAAGACACCAGAGACAAAATTGTAGACTTCCACAAGGCTGGAAAGGGTTATGGGGCAATTGCCAAGCAGCTTGGTGAAAAAAAAAAAAATTATAATATTATAATATATATATATATATATATATATATATATATATAATATATTATTGATATTAATATTAATAATAATAAAAAATTATCAGAAAATGAAAGAAGCTAAACATGACTGTCAATCTCCCTCGGATTGAGGCTCCACGCAAGATCTCACCTCGTGGGGTCTCAGTGATCCTACGAAAGGGGAGGAATCAGCCCAGAACTACACGAGAGGAGCTGGTCAATGACCTGAAAAGAGCTGGGACCACCATTTCCAAGGTTACTGTTGGTAATACGTTAATACATCATTGTTTGAAGTCATACAGAGCACAGAAGGTTCCCCTGCTTAAACCAACACGTGGCCAAGTCTGTCTTTAGTTTGCCAGTGACCATTTGGATGATCCAGAGGAGTCATGTGGTCAAATGAGGCAGACATTTTTGGTCTTAATTCCACTAGCTGTGTTTGGAGGAAGAAGAATGATGGGTACCATCTCAAGAACACCAACCCTACTGTGAAGTATGGGGGTGATAACATCATGTAATGGGGGTGTTTTTCTGCTCATGGGACAGGTGGACTGCACTGTATAATAGAGACAGTGACCAAGGCCATGTATTGTGAGATTTTGGGGAACAACCTATTTCCCTCAGTTAGAGTATTGAAGATGGGTGGTGACGGCCGTCTTCTGTCATGACAATGATCCAAAGCCCACAGCCAGAATAACCAAGAAGTGGCTTCATAAGAAGCACATCAAGGTTCTGGAGTGGCCTAGCCAGTCTCCAGACCTTAACCCAATTAAAAAAAAAATCTTTGGAGGGAGCTCAAACTCTGTTTCTCAGCGATAGCCCAGAAACCTGACTGATCTAGAGAAGATCTGTGTGGAGGACTGGGCCAAAATCCCTTCTGCAGTGTGTGCAAGCCTGGAGAAAAACTACAGGAAATGTTTGACCTGTACAATCGCAAAGAAAGGCTCCTGTACCAAATATTAACATTGATTTTCTCAGGTGCTCAAATAGTGATTTGCACCAGTAGCTGTGACGGAGGAGCTCCGTCCCCCTGTCTGAGCGGAGCGCAGGGAGCACATCCACATTCACGCACACCTACATGCAAGCGCGCACATTCATTCCATAGACAAATTCTGCCGTTTTTAAACCCTGATTCTCTACTGATTTTACTCCTTTCTTGCTGTTTTGACCTCGGGTGCACATTTGGTCATCACTTACGTCCGCATACACGCACACACACAAACTTACTCACCGCAGCCCTGCAGCACGGCGTCTTAGCCACGCCCCCTCCTTCACTGTTTTGCCTGGTTATATAATTTTGATGTGAGTTTCGAGCCAGCTGTTTCTAATTTAAATTATTTGTTTTTGTTTCTTTGCTTTTCATGGCAAACTTTGAGGGTATTAAGTCTTGAAAGTGTTATTGAAATAAATGTATTTAATTGTGAAAGCAAAGGAAAAACCTAGGTGAAAGGTAGTCACTGAACTTAATATTTCTGAAACTGAATGATGTGCCTAATTAGGTGGGAGTGGCTATAAGAGGTATATAAGAGGATGGCTCACTCTCACAAGTGGGGTGGGTGTGTCGCTGAGCAGCTGAGCAGCTGAGCAGCTGAGCAGCTGAGCAGCTGAGCAGCTGAGCAGCTGAGCAGCTGAGCAGCTGAGCAGCTGAGCAGCTGAGCAGCTGAGCAGCTGAGCAGCTGAGCAGCTGAGCAGCTGAGCAGCTGAGCAGCTGAGCAGCTGAGCAGCTGAGCAGCTGAGCAGCTGAGCAGCTGAGCAGCTGAGCAAGGCAGCAAGTGCTTGTCTGATGCCAAAACTAGACTGTCGATTGTCCCCTACTGGTTGTTTTTGTGTTTGCCATTTCGTCCTCATCCGTGCTTGCTGTTTTGTAAACCCCAAAGACTACATTAAAGGAAAAACCTTAATGGAACCTCCTGGCTTGCCATCTTTCTGATTACTACATTCTGGACTACCTACACGAACCCGCGACAGTAGCATACAAATAACTATTAAAAATCAGCTTTTCGTTTTTGTCTCTCAGTGGAAATGCACCTTAGATTAAAAATCCAGACCCCTCTGGGATTTCTGTCTGTCAGTTCGTCCTTCCATCCGTCCATACGTGTGTGTGTGTGTTTATGTTGAATGACGCTGACAACAATTCATGCTTTTTGTTTTTCCATCTATTCACCTGACTAATGATCATTTCTGTTTGAGTCCTATCACATGTTTCGAAACCCTTTCAACTTTAAATGGTAACCGTCTCTAATGCTGTTTCTAAACATCCCTTTATTTGTCAGACATTTGTACTGCCTTCAATAGGCTGAGAAGACAGATTGCAGCATGAAGGGCTCAATAATGAAGGAAGATTTGTCAGAAAAGCTGTGAATCAAAGAGTAAAAATGTAGTTCAGACATTTTTCATCATTTATACCTTTTCAGGGGGCAGAAACAACAATATTGAACCCATTCAACTCAATAAATTACACAACATTATAGATTTTTTTAGCAACAAATCTCTTCTAAAATTCAGTTTGAGCGTCATAAATAGAGCAGCAGCTTCAACCAAAACACCAGTTCTGCAGAAAGAAGATGTTTACGGATTTCCACTATGAAAAAAAAATCAAGTTAAGGTGTTAAAGCTGAAAACTTCTATTTTTTTAATAATGTGCAGGAAAATTAACCATATTTTTGTCTTAAAATGTTACTTATTGGATTTCATAGTCTGCAGCAGGTTGCTGCTTTTACATTAAAAGGACAAAAAAATTTTTTTGAGAAAAATGTTGATCACAATAGCTTTTGTAACAGATCTGTGGGCCATAAATGCTGTTCAGCCTCTCACTGTGCAATGAAAAATCTAACCACAGTGAGAATCCATTAACCTCTTCTCAAATTGGCCAATCTAAGCTTTGTCAAGCCTGAAATTGTTGTGATTAAAACCAAAACTCAATCATGACAATGCATAATTAATTTTCCATGCATGTTAATTCTATTATGTGCAGACAAGACTGATTTTAATCAATTGTTTTTGTGGAATCTGAGTTTGAGGAGTGACAAAAGGACCATCCACTCTGCAGTCATTTGAAGACTCATTTGTACAATTTTTTTGTTTTATTTTTTTTTCTCAGTATCTGAGCTCCAGTTACATACATCTTCCAATTTTTACATGATGGAAATAAGCACATACAGTATGTTTCAGCGTTTTGCATGTTGCTGATGTTACATATTCAGAGATTGAGGTTAAATAAAAGATCTCTGTTGTCCAAGCTACAATTACTTGTAGATTACTTTAAACATTTGCCTATTTTTCATCATGAAGGGGTCCTTAAATATCCATTCACTGTTTCAGACATGTTGCTGTGGAGTTGTGTTCCGTTTCAAAATACTACTTTATTTTGTAAAAGAGAAAAAGAAGTGTCATTAAAAATTGTTAAAGCATAAATGTTGCACTTTTGCAACACTGATGTGGATTCGTGTGGAAAGAAAATGGTGGCAGGATAAAAAGTTACCCATGTGAAAAAGATTTAGTGCTGCAAATATGTTTTAAGCAACTGCAAAAATGTTTCAAAAATATAAGTTAATCTTTGACCATAGTGTTTATAACTAAACTATTTTGATGTTGTGAAATGAAATTGCAATATTCAATGTCTAAGCACACTTTCTTAATTACTGAAAGCGCTGCAAATAGTTGTGAATTTCAAAATAAATGTATATAATATTTATGTTTTTTACTCTGTAATTTCTTGCACACCGATTAAATTTAATGAGATCACACTAAACTTGAACTTCAATGTTAGATTTCGTTTGATGAAGTTTGAGTAAAACTGTGAGTTTTGACATGTTTGACAGCACTTCCTCAACACTTTCACAACATTTCCAGGTGACGTTTGGTGCCTTTTTGCATAATATTTATCTTTTTTACTTGTGCTTGTGTTTGGTTTGTGTTAAGTCGTATACATTTCCTGTTTATTTTCATGTCCTCTTTTTCTTTTCCATCATCTCAGCTGCGTTTAGTCAGTCACCACCCCCATTTATTTTCAATGTTTCTCCCTTTATCTTGTTTAAGTTCTCACTTTGTTTTTTTAATCACATTTTATTTAATATGTTTGAAGTTCTCTTGTTCTTGAGTCTTTCTTCTAGCATTGTATTTACTACAATCAACAGACACATTGAGTCCCAGAACATCAATACATTTTTGTCATAAACAATTTTATCATAGCCTTTATTTTCTTTTTTAACATTTCTCTCTTTGCTTTCCATTATTTGTTTCTGTGGGCAGGTTTAAACACGCACATTCAACAAACACTGCTCACAGTCCCAGCACTGTGTTGGAATCTGAGACAGACTTTGCCATTGTCTAAGGGAACTGTTAAATGAATTCTGCAGGGATTTACTCTATGTGAAAACTAGGCCTACTGCTAGTACTGCTAGGCTCACTGTAGCCCAGATGACTGTGAAAATCAATCAAGGAATGTTTGGGCTTTGTGATCCCTTGGATGCATTTACCAGATGCATTCTTAAAGCCCCATTCTTAAACCTATTGGTTTTTGAGAGTGTGATGTAAAGGCATAGAGACAAAATTACAGTCAAACACACTCACCAATGCAAGGCCATTGAAGAAGTACACAGAAAGCGCAAACAGCATTTTTTTCGTTACTTCTGATTCACAACGATTTAGATTTTTATCAGAGCGGGTTTTAAAACAAGAAAAAAAAATCTAGAATGAAGCAGATTTAATATTTTAACCCCCCCACTCCGACGCTTAATCCTCTTTTTGAATGCACACATATACACTTATACACACACAAAGTCCACAAAACTTGAAAGGATTTGAATGGTGACACCTTTGCGTCCTCTCCCAGAGGCCTCATTAACAGAGTTGGGTGACAGGAGGGCTCTTAGTTGCATAAGGTTCTCTGAGTTTGTTCATTCTACAAACAGAAGCTTCAAAGTGAGCATTTCTGACTTTCACACAATGACTGCACAGACAGAAGACATGATTACAAACCAACATGAAAAATACAGCAAAAGAGCATTCCAGTCCTTTATAGATAAGTAGTCAAATCTTGTTATGACAATAGTGCAAAGTCCTTTGGAGTCTGCAACCATTTTTCCAACGGCTTCCTTTCACTATCACTTTATCTTTGGCATCCATGGCTCATTTAAACAATGTTGCACACAATCACCACACACAATTGATATATTGGAGAAAATATCATCTAATTGCAGTTCAAGATAACATTTGTGTTGTGCTGGTCTGCATGCGGCTATAAGCCCTAAAGGACTGTAAACCAATTTCCCCTGGTTATTTCATCACCCATTCCACCAATCCATGTCCCCTTAATGTGGAGCAACTACACACTCTCACAATCTGGTGGATGTTATTCAGCACAGCATGAAAACTGTCTAATGAAAAGACAGTTAGATAATTATCATTTAGCCTTTTGTTATATAATGGAGATTTGGAAGGCTAGGAACGGCAGTAGAGAGTGAACACATTACATCAAGAGGATAAGAAGGCAAAATAAGACTAGGAAAGAAAAAAATCATGATTCCTTGCTGCACAACCATTTCCATGGTGAGCATTAGATATGTATCTGAATGCAGCTTGCTGTTTTTCTCAAGGCCAGCCAGCTTAAACACTGATGATTCTGCCTGGGGGACTGTTGCTAAAGGAATGTTTTTATTCTAATTAGATAAAGCCACTTTCCCAATTTGCTGGCTGCTTAAACATAAATCATGGTAGTGAGAGAAGCCTCACAGCCATCTTGAGATGCTGCCAATCCCTGTCTCTGCATAGTTTATCACCCAACTCTCAAAATCACATCACCCAGGAGACAATAGATTGTGCAAATGCGTGTGGCTGAGTTTATTTAATAAAAAAAAAAATAATTGTTCATGTATAGAGGAAGAATGACGTGATCGTCAAAGTTTAGCAATTTTTTGTTGTCAATTCGACAAACTTGTGGAGTTATCCCTGTTTGGTTTTATTATTCATTCTGCAGAACCAGTATGGGTCACAACAATGCTGATACCAGATCCGTTCACTTTTGACGTTTTAGCAACTTAAAAAAAGGAGGGGAGGTAAAGGTTTGATTGGAAAGCGGAACAGATGATTCATTTCTAATAATAACCTTAAGCTCATGATGTTTCTGGGAAGACACTGAACAAGTAATGCCTTCCCCCGGATTTCCACTGGTTCGTCTGTGGTACTTCTCCGCTGCGTTGCGTGGGGATTCCGTCTCACAAATGTCAGTTAGTTTACAGTGTCTCCATTGCTTTTCTGGTCTGTCCCTTCTCCCCCTGGTTTGTCTTACTACCCTCCATGTCATCAATATCCCAAACTTTGGCAACCAGACCCCATGTCCTCTCCTTCCTCACTAAGTTCGTGCAAAATGCAAGTTTTATGTCATAGATCAGGGATAGGCAACTCCAGACCTCAAGGGCCGCAGTGTCTCCATGATTTCCAGATTATCCAAGCCCTACTCATGACTGATTACCTGGTTCAGGTGTATCTAGCCAATTAGAACATGGCAAAATATGCAGGAATGCGGCCCTCGATGCCTGGAGTTGTCTATCCCTGTCATAGATGATGTAACATTTTTGCTCATCAAAAAATAAACTACCCCAGAGGGTAGTGTCAGAAAGAGCATGCAACAGAAAACTTACAAGACATATCACACAGGTTAAGGATGAAGATTGATGTATGGATTGATGAACTGAGATGATGTTTTTTAGGGGCTCAGAGGGATTAGACACCCTAAACTCTCAGATCACCCAGAGTTGCCCCCCTTGATTTTCTGCTTGCACCCCATTGTGGGACTAGCTAAATCCAGGTCTGGTCACAACTTCCCTTACGGGTCAAAACAGGCTGTCTGTGGGTGAAAAATGGGAAACCTGTTTAATGCACATAAGTGGCCAGTACAAACTTCCAAGATTTTAGGCGAACCCAGAAGGCAAAAAAATGAATTTTTTTTGTTCAGGCATGCTATGGCCGACAGGTTGTAGCAAACAACATGTGTAAGGGTAAGTAAGGGTGAAGTAGGTGGGATGTAGACACGTATGGATTTTGCCTTTTTTCATCCCTCCCAAAACCTGTGAACTGTGCTAGAGGCCTGTTGGTTCTGTTCAAGGGATGAGTGCACTGGTGACGGGCACTTCAATTCTTAGTTCGTGTGGGCAGACGTCCTATGGGCATTTACATATCACCTGCACACCCTGTGTGCGCAGCATTTGCACGTGATAAACAAGCAGCCAGAACGTGTATTTTACTAATGGCTAGATTGTGGCATTAGGGGACTATGTGGTAACATCCTCCATACTCCAGCATTCCTCGTCGTCATAAGTTTGTGTAACTTCCATTATCATTACAAAAACGTTCCAATACATTTACGACACCCGCAGCACCTATAAGGTCATCCCGCGCACAAGTGCATATGACAAAGGCCTAACTGTCCACTGTTTGGATAGATGGTCAGATGTCCTTCATGCGCAACATGAGATTCATAAATTTGCAGTACTGAGGTAAACATAAAGACAGCAGAAATATCTCCCTCCATGCTTCTCATCACCTTTCTCTTGAGGGCTGATTGGGGAATGAAATGAGAAACAATATCTCGCATAGACACAGATTTTTAATTAGAAGTAAGATGGAATTCTCCTACTTTAGATTTCATTTAGCAGCACATCTAAGCTGTGGGTTTATAATCAAGAGGCTACAATAACTCAGGCCTGGGAGCACTTGCGCATTATCTAGACACATCCTTTTTCTTTTGTCTGGAAAGATTAAATGGTACTTATGCAGACAGAGACCTTCAGTCTCTTCTGCCCTAAAGAGGTTTCATCAAAATTGGTAATGTGATTCAAGACCGTTATTAAAATAGTTTCTCAAGGATCCCAAAGAATTTAATGTTAACGCAAAGTTTTAATGGTTGGAAGCTGTTCTTATTTTTTCTTTATTGTTCAGAATTAAGGTAATATAGAAATTTAGAATAAAATATGTGACATACAGACTAGAATATGCAGTTTACATGTGACCGAAAAATGCTAATGTGAAAAAATATTGAAGAAAGTTGAGGGAGAATTAGGATGCTAAAAATAAAAAGATTAGCAAGGAACTAAGCAGTTTTTCCACATGTTCTTTAACTTACCTTTTCTGGCCCTGAGTGAGTCTGATTTAGTTGATTTGCTTTAGGAAATGTGATTATTAGATTCTGTTCAACGCATTTGTTTGCTCATGAAGTTGGTTGTCCCGTGTGAAAGCCAGGAAAAGAGGAGAATAGCACACAGCTAGTCAGCTTGTTAAGTGAATCGGGTAGAATGGTTCGGAGTGTGTCAACCCTTCTGTCACCAGAACCAGAGGTTTCATCCTTGGCTGTTGTGAAGGAGATCAAACCCTGTTCTTGCATGAAACCCAGTCCTCTCTGAGCCTAAACCAGGAAAAAGAATGCTTACTGCCTTCTTGAGTAGAACTTTTTCCTTTCTTAGTTGGTGTAGCAGGGGTGTCTGCTAATGCATCTTCTGTCAAAAACAACAAATTCTTCATTTAAAGACCCACTCTGATGAAAATTGTGCTTTTGGGTGTTTTTACATGTTTTTGTGGCATTTTCTCACGATGGAGGACAAATATGATTCTAAAGATTCTTCATTGTTTGTCACTTTAGCGAGGAATCCTCACAAAAAATGTTTCATAAGATGTACAGTCCAACTGCCAAGACTTAAAACAAGAAACCAGACTAAAGCAAACTTTTGATCCGTTTGTAGATCAAAAGTTTGTAACCAAATTTGAAACTTCTTATCCATTTTTCATAGCTGCTCATTCCTGTTCAGGGTCATGAGGATGATGGAGCGTACTCGATCATGAAGGGTGAAGGCAGTGTACACCCTGGTCAGTTTGCAGGTCAGTTTGAGGGCCACAGATCTTCTTTAATTTGCCATCATGTTGTACGGTCTTTCCCAACCCTGGTCCCTGGGGCACACTTTCCTGCATTTTTTCAACTGAACCCTGCTCAAACACACCTGCCTTTGATGACTGTCATTGTCAGGCTTCTGCCTAAGCAGGGCAACACGCAAAACCTGCAGGACAGCGTACCAGGAGGACCAGGGTTTGGAACACTGATGTAGTATGTCATCACCTAAAAAAACAAGAAAAAATAGGTGAGTGATATTTGTAGGAGGTACAGTATGTGGACTTTTTAAAAACACTTTAACACCAGTGTTGACATTCTTTTGATCACCGTAAGGCCAATGTTTCTAAATTGGTACAAAGCCGATATGAGAAACCACTTTTCTCTGGACAGATTTAGCTGATTCATATACATGGTGTAAATGGCTGACCAGTGATAGTTGGTCAAAGACTGGGTGTTGTTTAGGTGCTGCCGCTGACATCTCAGGTTTTGAAAGATTAACCTGGTTGATACTGTACAAATCAGACTAAAATCAGAGATTTTAGTCTCTTGTGGTTCACGTTCTACGTTTTAGTTTGTTCGGTTAATTTAGTCAGATTTCGGGTTTCGGTGATAATGTTTCTTGCTCCACCCCCACTTCCCTTCCCCCTGCCATGAACACACCTGGTTTCCGTTTTTCATTATCACAGCTGCTTTCTGTCAGCTAATTATCCCTCAGTTTTTAATTCCATGCTTTTCTGTTCTGTCATGTTGTCTGTTTTTGTCAAATTTTTGGTTTCCCTTTATTTCAAATTTGACACAGTGTAGTTGGTTGTGTCACATGTAGGTTTAGTTATTAAATGAAGTTCTTCAGCCAGTCTCCAGCAGATGGGTCCTTAAGAGCCACCGTTCCTGACACCCACAGTTAAAGAGCTTTCAAATGGCGACAGCCCACCGTAATGTTTGTGTGATAAAGATGTCGGAGATGTCAGCAGCGTTAGAAAGCTGTCAGAAGCTGAAAATAGAAAATGGTTTAGAAATCTGTGGTAAAGAAATTTCTTCTGTGACCCCGTTTTGTAACCCTATCAAATTCCTCCAGGCCAAAGCAGAGAAAGCGTCTCTTTTCTTTTTAAGTTCTCAGTCAAACTCTGAGCTTTGTCCAGGGTTGCATTCACAGTCATCCCTCTGATGTTTAGGCCAAAACAACAGATGACCATGTTGACGAGGTTGGAGCTGTCGCAAAATCTGTTCACCTTTGTGACTGCTGGCGCCGAAGACCACACTTTTCAATCTGCCTCTGCTTCACACACACTCAAATTAAAAGTTGGACTCAAACATAATTATAAGTTATTACAGTACTATTTCTATTCAGCTATATAGTAAATAGCGGTTGCGCATTAAAAAAAGCTGATCCCATAAAGTGTCATCCGGAAGTGTAATGACTTGGACCACAGCCAAGGAAATTTTGCCCCATTTTACGCCGTTTCAGCCCAGGAACTTTTAATGAGCGTCATAATTATGGACCCCAAACGTGGTCTTGAAATGAAGCACAACAAAAAAAAGGGTGAAGAGGTTGGGGGCGCATCCTTTAGAGGCACAGCTGCTGTGCAAAATGGCATGAACAATTCAAAATCATAATGGTGTGAAAATGTTATGTTTGGATGGATTCATTTCCCTCTGAACAATTATTCAAGATGCAGGACTAATGACATTCATTAATTAATATCATAATATGACCACAACAATATCAAACTCAGATCTTTTAATTACACATGTACATAGATTTGCTTGCTATGCTTAAACCATGGATTAGTTATTAAAGAAAATTACGTTAAGGGGCTAAAACATTGACCCGGCAAGTATGCCTGTGTAGCTCACACACTTACATCCATACGAAATTCTCTCCAGGTAATCGATTCAGGCTGGAAACACCAGCGAGACAGAGACAAAAGCATGTTTCTCCCCTTCTGACTTTTTCTGTCTGTGGAAACAACTGGGGGAACAGTGTAACCATGCCGAACGCTCAGGTTTGTGAGGAATGAACACTGTTGTTAAATCGACTCGGTGTTGCTTAGCTACTGTAGCTCTGCGGTAACCAAAACGATTCATTTACGAAACATCCTTTACGCAGCTTAAACTGACTGCTTTCCACATTAAAACATGCAGCAAGGCTTTTCAGTAAACTTTAATTAGTTTTGTGAGGGGTGCAGTGAACACCGGAGACAATTCTTACCTACCTGATTACTTAAACACTAATGGCATCTGGAAGACATTGAAAACTTTGAAACTTCTTAGTTTGAACATTTTAAGAGCTCACAGTTTTTCTTAACAGAAAGCCTGCAAGTTTTTAGTGTTTACTTCAAACTGGTGTATATTATGAACTATTTAAAGAATGAAAAAAAGATTGTTTGCATTTCTTTGTGTAACTTTTTTTTCCTTTCATTTCTGAATCAAACATATTTAAAGACCCACTCCAATGAAAATTGTGTTTTTGTAATTTTTCTTATGAAGAAAGATATATATATATATATATATATATATATATATATATATATATATATATATATACATCTCTTTATATATATATATATACATATATATATATATATATATATATATATACATCTCTTTATATATCTATATGGTCTATTGTTGGCAAGAATGCCAGGATCTAAACTGGGCTTTTTCAGAAAAGATTTAACAACTGCACATTTGAAAGACTGTGGCACATGACCTGTAAAGGTATTTATTATAGCTAAGATTAATTAATTAATTATGGGGTAGGTTTCTATAAAGAGTTTAGTAGAGTCTCAATTAAACCCCATTAAACATTAGACTAAGAAATTGTGAAGTTTAAAACTAAAGGCAGAACAAATGAAAACATAACTGAAGAAAGATGAGAAAGAAAATCTCTAAATCCTTTAACAGCAAACATAGTTGACTTACATTTACCAAAGGGAACTCCTAAACAGAAAGTTGTTGTGGACTTTAATAATACAAAAGACATATAGTTTTTGCAAGCTATGATTAAAGCATTCATACCCTTCAACCCATTCATGTCAAAGACATTTTTACAAGGGATAAAGTTGTGAAGTTCAAATGTATCGTTAAGACTTATTTCCATAAACAGAAACGTCCATTTTCTTCCTGAAATCTGCTGTAGTCAGTCTCTCAGCTTGTTGTCACGTGTTCTTTACTCTGGTGTCTTCCTTTCATCTTGAATTTCTTCTTGTTGTTCTTCACATCCTTCTCCACAGTACTAGTCTTGCACTGTGTGCTGCAGTTCATTGCTGGAGAGTTTGAGTGTAAGTCAGGTTTACTCACAGTTTGTGAAGGAAAACATTAAAATAGATGAAGGACGTCCAAAATCAGGTTAAAGGTTTTTGGTTCAGCTCTCTCTGTTCCTATTTCTTCATAACTTGAATCAGAACAAAGGAAAATGATCATCAAAAGTCTTCAGCTAAAGGCTAGATGAGAGATGAGTTAGGAGTTAGTGGGAAAAGGAAAAATATAGCAGAAAAAACTCACTTCACCCTATGTATATATAATACACTCAGTGATATGAATAAACATTTAATCTTTTAATCTTTAATTTGATAATTATTTGGGTAAAATGTGCACCATTTTCATTTAAATATAAGTGTACAAAAAGACAAATTAGTTACAGCAGCTTATTTTATACTTTTATTTTATTAAAAACTGATACTTCTGGTTTGCTAAATTGATATTCAAGTTTCATTTTCATTGTTAGGACAAACATTTATCCCTCAAACTGTGATACTTCTAACAACCTTTTAATAGACAGAACTCCTAGATTCAAATCTCACATTTACATACCAGCGGCAAAGTAGTAAACACAGATGTGTTTATTCCCAAAAATGATGCTCAGGTACAGGTAAAAGCAACAGGTGTACCTTGAAGTATTATGGGTTGTTTACGTGCACATTGCCTTAAATATGCACCAAATGTCAGTTTGAATAATATGTGCTGAAAAGTAGGAAGTTTAATGTCATGTTTTATTCATTGCGTTCACTGTTTGTTAGGGGATGTGACAGATGTTTATGCGCCTAAAATGTTATTAAAAGTTTGAAACATCTCTTGTTCTCGCATAATTTTAATGAACCTAAAGAAGTAAAGAAACAAAATAAAAAGTTTATTTCAAGTTTATTTATTTTTATTTCCCTGACATATGAGGATGGCTGTAGCAGAGGATACGTTCTGGTTATGGGCACACTAAAATTGGCATGTTGGGCACGTTTAACATTTTCTGTTTGCTTTGGCTATAAAACTGTTTCCACTTTACCTTTCTAGTTACACATCACCGTTCTCATCTCATTAGTTTGGAATTGTTCTGCGGCTCCGTTTTTTGTCATCACTGGCAGCATGAGTTCTACCATTCTGCTGGTGACCAACCTTTTGCTGCCTTCCTTCATGATTCGGCCGTGACTCCCCCATGCCCTATGTGACAGTGTTACAGCAGAGCTGTAGCTTCATGACACTGGCATCACTAAACGAGCATCTCCCTGGATTTCTCTAATTTGGTGGTCACAAAGTAATCCTGCAAACTATGGCCCTGGGTAGACCTTTGTAATGTCAACAAAAAAGCAATGCTCGGCATTTCAAGGTTGAAGGATCATCATCAAGCTTGACCTTCACTTGATGTAGCTACAAGTTTCTTTGCATCCAGACTGTCATGACCTAAAAGATTTTGTCACATGGTTGTTTTTTTAACACTCGCATGCCTTTTGAACTCGGCTCTGCACATAGCTGCTTTCAGAAAATATGGTCTTGCTGGCATTCCAGGGGGCAATGCATACCTGGATGACATTGTGGAGCACAGGGTAACATCAATGCTTACCTCGACCAATGACAGCTGAAGGCAGCCGCTTTCTCATTAGGGTCATTTTATGTCTTGGACATAACATTGGTTTAAAGGCTGTTATATGTCTCATTACTGCAGTTTTATGCTTCAAAATCTTCATACCTATGCAAGTTTTCCTCTGATCATTTCAGTGTAAATTCTTCCTTCTTTTCTGATTTTTAGTCCATGTTTTTTTTTAAACTTGACAAAAACTAAGATTTGTGTAAAAATGAAGATGCTGGTCAGGGTACAACTATTGACGTTTCGGAATATTAGAGATTTAGATGTTCATGAGCTAGCCTTACACACCCCAATGCTTGGTAAAAAATGTAATGCATATTTGAACATTTAATAAAGTAACTATTTTTTGACATAGCTATTTAAAATGGATGTAAAATCTTCTAAATGCAATGCTACATTCACACCGATCTCAGAAATGTGTTTTTACGTGACTACTTCCAGTGAAAGGTTTAAGCTGGGCTTCTGCGTTTACAACTCTCATGTTTGTGCATTGCTCTACAAGTTTTTAAGTATGCTATCCAAATATGATATGAGCCACTATTGGGTAGTCCAGTGTGAAAACCATATGCTAAAAGCACATACAAGATTACTTATTTTCTTGAACATTCCCACTGTGTACATAGCGTTAGTCTTTTAGGTGAAGTGTATTTTGAAGAGATGGTTATTTCAACAACTTCTGCTCTTTATTTTTTGTTCCTTTATTCTCTCAAATGATTTTTGCTTTTAAAAACTGGCCTTAACCTTGTTCCACACTGATTAATTTGCACATGTTAGTTGGTTCCTTCAAAGAAATTGATACAATTATTTATGCAATGTTTCATGTTGGTTTTCATAAGTGAGTAGAATTTAAAACAATTACAAAAGCATGACATTTTGTGTGGATTTAAATATGCAAATCTAACATAGACGTATCCTAGGAAATTGCGGAAAATCAGAGAAAGCCAATCCACATTCAGTGATGCCACAACAGTTAAAAACAGATTTGACAATGAAGGGAAAAAAGCTAATTTTCCAGAACCATGTTTGCCCTTGTTTTCCAAATCATGCTTGTTTTAAAAGATGCAAAGAGTGCCAGCGCAGCATACTGATACAACATTTAATCAACCCAGCTTGAGAAGGCATCGTCTTAGCGGAGCAAAAACTATATCTTATTTGAGAAAAAGCCCTACGGCTTCATTGCCTATCTTGGTCTGGTGTGGAGAACAGACGGATGAGTTTAGTCTTTGATACCAGCTGTCTAGCAGGGACATTTAATTACTTTTCCTTATTAGAAGCAACATTTTATTCAGCAGCATTTGCAAATAGTAGTTCCATGCAAAACTCTCACTTTTGCTTCTTTTTTTACCTTTCTCATCTCTTCCATCCCCACTGAAGTGATAGTATGATGCTGTCCACTAGGTGGTGTCTTCTACAGGTCAGACTGAATTTAAAAACAGAAGAAGATGTGCTCGCAGATGTCGTTCAATTTGTCCCTGATGAGCTTTCAAAGGGAAAACAAGTGTTGAAAATAAAGACAAGAGATTAATTTGAAAATCTTTGTCTTCCATGTATTATGTTTCCACATGAAACATAACACCCATGAGAACAGAAATAATAGAAACAAGTAAATACATTGTATTTTTTGTATCTTTTATCCTTGGGCTCCAGATTAGGCCCGGATTCAAAGATTATATATATATTTTTGTTTTAATTGCTTAAATACTTGATTTTTCTGTCTGACCACAGCCACTAACCAGATGTGGGGGGATGAGGGGTTTCCCCCAATTTTTGAGTCAATACAAGTATCATTATTGACAAAGATTTAGAAACCATCAATATAAGCTTCTTGAAACATTGCAAAAATTAAAAAATGAAATATTTTTTAAATTATTAACTTGAGCCCCTCAAATTATTTGCCCCTTTATATGTTCTGCTACATTAGTAATAACACCTCAGGTAAATTAACTTCTGTTCACAAAAATCAAACTATTTGACATTCATATTTGATCCTTTTAATTGTAATGGCGTTTCACTCTGGTGATCTCATTTGCCTCCTCTCTAAAGTCTTCTGCACTCCTCCTTCCCCCACATACGAGCCCCACTACCCCTAGCCCTCTGCAGTCAATGCACAGCAAACTCTTATTTTATGTTTGAAAACATCAGAGACCCTTCTGCACACAAAAAGTTTAATCGTCTAAAAAAAACTTGTTTGAAAAACAAGAATTGCAGTGTGAAGTGTTTCAGTTTTTGTCATTTGCCCTTCGCTGAAAAACCTTCCTCCCACATGTTGCTCAGTACACCTGTCCACGTCTTGTTCACAGCGCTGACCTTCAGACTGACAGGAAGGATGACAGAAAGGTGCGGTTTGGGGCTAACCCCTGACTAGCCCTCCGCTTGGTAACAGTGGGGCACTTGCTTCCATCAGGTCCGGCTCCAGTCCGAGCGAGCAGCTACACACTGTGGACCACAACTGTCTGCAGCGTGAGATTCCGCCCATAATCTTTTAATACCTAAGATCCACCTGCAAGGTGACCCGGTAGCACGGCAAGGCGAAATGCATTTACTGTACTCTCCCTGTGAAGAAGTGGTGAGAAAGTGTTCTGCAGTCGCAGCAAGTGCTGCAAAGGCACTTATGCGCCTACAGAAAATGATTAGACAGCCACGATGGCAAATCCACTCACTGTAAATTTAATATGCAGTAGTGGAAGAGATGACGCTGTAATTTCAAGATGACACGATGTGTCCATGGTTGAAATGGTCTCAAGTTGCAGCAACAACATGCAGGATTTATCTTTAAAAAAAGCAACTTTGCATAAATGCTATGCGGCCAGGGTCTCGTTGGATATTAAATCTTGCAACAGAATAATTCACAGTGGCTCAACCATCTGCTAGCTTTTGCTCCAAATATAGTGCTGAATTTCAAAACTTATACAAAGCAAATACATTAAAATATATAATTTTCCTCTAAATTATTATCTTTTTCCAGCATCATTTTTTTTCTGTCTGAAATACAGCTGTTGCAGAAATATCAGATTGAGAAGAACTACTAGAATATTGTTATTGGGGAGGCGATGCTGTAGTATCGCGAGACCCAACGAGACGAGTGTGGTGATTCAACTTGGCGGTATGCAAGTAGTTGAAGAAACATTTTGGTCTTACTGGTATTTTCTTTTACCCCCATATTAAACTAAAATAAAAAAAAAAGCAAAACCTTTGACAAGATTAATATGTTTTTGACAGACTGGAGAACTTCATAGAACACTGCTACACAACCTTTGTCATGGGAAAAACCATGACCCCTGTCTTTTGGGCCATTCGCTCCCTTCTCTAATCCCTCTCTCTTCTTCCCCCTTCATCTTTTCCGTTCGGTTCAACAAAAAAGGATTCAAACATAATCAATATAAATAAAGTTTACTTTGAATTACAAAAAGGGTTTATACAAATATACACCGTGTGTCTAAAGATTCCCCGATTGTAACAGCAAAATCTGTCTAACACAAGAGGCTCTCAGCTCATATCTGATTGCTCAGTTGCTGGACAGGACAAGTTAAAAAAAAAAAAAAAGAATATTGGTTTGGACTCCAAGCATTTTAGCATTGTAAGTGCATGAACAAATGCTCGTTTAGTGCATCACATCCCCGGTGAGTACATAGCATTAGTCTTTTAAGTGAAGTGTATTTTAAGGTGTAGTTAATTTGGTTTGTTGTGTTATCCAACTATTTTTGCTCTTTCTTTTTTGTTCCCATTTTCAAAAAAGCACATTCAGCAAATTATTTAACACGTGATTCATATAACGATGTGAATGTAGCATTACGCGCAAAGTGCCATTCACTCACGCAAATGTTCACATACCAATGGCGGCTCCGCTGCCTAACACTGGCATCAATCAATAACCACCAGGAACAATGTGGGGTTCCATGTTTTTTCTAAGGACACTGACACAAGCGCGAGCTGAACTTGCAATTTTCTGATTTGAGGTCAACCGCTCTATCCCTATTCCTATTTCCACAGCCGCCAACAAGTCACGATGTTCAATTTGTGATGAAGGAATTAGCTTTAAGACCTGCGTCGCTGAGTCGCTGTAATCAACTTCTGTATCAAAATCGATATTCTTTAGAAGTAGGGAAATGCAAATACAGACTTTAAGATTTTTACAGTATTTGTTTTCTTTTCACACACTTGAGATACAAACCAAATGCTACTTTTTGACTGTTGCGTTGAAAACAGAATTGACCAAAAACAGGAGTCTGTAGCCGAGAGGCACTTGGACAAATTGAGGATAATTGATATTATATCAAGTTTGACCAACAAATCCACTTTTAAGAAGTTCTCTTTTTAGTAATATTCAACAAAATTACCACTTTCTTAAAAATGCTGCATGTTTCAATGTAGCCACAAAAAACTTACAAAAAGGAACTCTTATCACATAAAAAGGAGTCGAAAAGTAAATAATATTTTTTTACTGTGATAATTCAATGCTCAAGTGGTAAAAGTGGGTATTAACTTTAACCTCAATGAACCCAGACATGGTTTTCCTTTCTTAAATTGGTTTTATTTTTAAGTGGCAAATTGAAACAAAACTGTAGGAAATTCAGAGTTGTAGTGTTTTATTATTCTCTTGATTTATTCTCAGAACTCTCAGGATGCAAAACACATGGGAGACATTAGGAGATAATTTAGTACCTTTTTACAAAGATACTAAATTACCTAATGGATTTCAGGGGGGCTGGAAGAACAGGAGAGCTTAAAGGTCATTGCTTTTATTTTAAGAGCAAGAAATGATTAGAAAGGTAATAACAATAATGTTTTTAATGGAGTGGTCATTTGCATTTTTAAGGAGTAAAACAAACTTTTTTTTTTGTGGAAATTTATGGCAAAATGTTTTTTGTTTGCCAAATTCTGTGTGTGTGTGTGTGTGTGTGTGTGTGTGTGTGGGTGTGTGTGTGTGTGTGTGTGTGTGTGTGTTAGTGGGGGCTGACAGGAGCCACTGCAGCCTATCATCCAAAAAAAAAAAAAAAAAAAGAAATATACATATATATATATATATATATATATATATATATGTTCATCAGCCTGTTAGAAGCTGCCAGCAATACATTAGTAAAAGCAGATAAATCCCCTTAAATTAGTTTTTTCTTTTCACAAGTGCCATTTGTTCATGGTAATTAATTACTGATATTTGGCAAATTGTAAATCATTTCTATGCCAGTGAGTTAAATGTTTCTGGTTTTTGGATCTCTCCTCCTTCCAGATTTATTTGTCTTTTTTCTTCAACATTTTTCAGCGCGAGCAGCATGTTCTGAGAGTGCAGTTTTGGAAAATGGGACACTCAAGTAAAAAAATGATTGCAATAAAAAAAAAAATACCTGAATAACTTTTCACAAGTTGATATTCTTTACAGTAGTTTAGCAGCACAACTTTTTTTTGTCAAAGTAAACAGAAGATGAAAACTAGCCTTTCACCTCATCGGTAATACTCTGTTTTTAAATAACATGCTTCAATCATTGCAAATGTCTTTAGGATGCATAATAATAGGAAGCTGATTGTGAACATATCTGCGTGTGCATAGATTAAACCCTCCAACAAAATTTTAATTTTTAAATTTTTTTTCCCCTTATTGTCCCCTTATTCAATTGAATTTTGGATTATCTTCATTCCTAACACTTTGCTTAAAGACCAATTCAAGGATTTTTACATCCACCACTACATTAATCTTTACTTTACTTTAAATGTAAATGTAGATATTTGCTTTCATAAAATATATGGATATATAGATAAAAACCAAAATCTCTCTTGTTGAGAGTTGGACTGCTGTTTTTATTTTATCGTTGCACTGTAATTCCCTTTTTTTCTGCACACTGATGTCTTTTCATTTTGTTGCTGCACCTCTCAGCTTTAGGATGCTTTCATTTTGTTGCAATTCACTATTGTGATGACAATATGTATTCGGATTCTGTTTCTCTTTCAGATCATTATTTATATCTTTCATTGTCATTATTATTTGTGATTCTGGTTTATATTAGTGTTTACATTTAAATTTAAATAAATGTTTTGGCTTCGTTCTTAATTTTTGTATAAACTGAAACCCCCAAATATGCAACATTTGAATCTTGTTCTAAATTTTGTTTTAAAAAAAAGATATCTTGTCTTTTAAAGTCATAATGCCTTTCATATAAGGCATTATCAATCTTTATTTAGTCCATTCAGATTTTGTAATCCCTCCTTTTGTGACCTGTTGTGTTGTTCACATCCTCCCCCCTGGTTTCCCTGGAACTTTTTCTCCCAGCACCGCCAGATGGATCCTGTAACTTACACCAACTAAGCAAGTATATTCTGTAACAAATGTTCACTTTAGGTATGCCAAGGGAGTTGTTCTGAGAAAATGAAGCTGGGAGCCAAAATTAATATTGACTCGATTTGCATATTACAATCTAATATTCTAGTTCCATTTGGTTGGAGGCAGGAAAAAAAGACAAGCTAGGTAATAATGTGTCCTAAGAAGCACCTGCAAAGAATCAGTAATTACTATTTTAAAGATTTAGTATATTTTACTCACACAGACTAAAAAAAAAAAAAAATCATAAACGGTGACATCATTTTGGGACTAAAAAACATAAAACTGCATCAAGAACAATGTTCGGCATAGCTTTTTAAACAGAACAAAAGTTTGAAAGACAAGTTTGATGTTCCTGAGACAAAATAAGTCATTTCAGGTAATGCTGATTTATTTCTACAAAGTGTTGACTTGATTTGATTGATTTCAAGCATCAAACCTAATTGAATACTCATATAAAATAATGACATAATAAAAATATATCAAACCCATTTATATACAGTATATTAAATCAATTGATTAAAATATAAAGAAAGCTTTACAAAGGTGTTAAAAAATGATCCCATCTTCTTGACAGTGTAATTACTCATAATCATAAATAAGCTTTTGCATATAGCACACACACATGCCGCACATATCACATTTGATTTTTGAGTACAATGATCATCATTTAAAGTCAGGTAGATTTTGATTTGTTGAATTTTTTCCCCCGATTTCCTTCATCAGCCCTAATGTGAGGGTGTGCGTGTGTGTGTGTGTGTGTGTGTGTGTGTGTGTGTGTGTGTGTGTGTGTGTGTGTGTGTGTGTGCGGGTGGTGGTGGTGGGGTATCCTGTGGTAATTTGACTGCAGTTTTGTCATGCTAAAAAAACAAAAGCAGAAATCAGAGTGTAAACTAGATTTTGATTCTCTTTGTGTATGTGTGGAAAATCCTGTGTCAAGTTTCATGGTCTCTTTTGAGACGTGGAATCATATTTATACAGTATTTAATTGAAAATTAAATCTGTTGTAATGTACTTGTAATGTCAAGAAGATAGCATCATCTTCTTTTCTGTTCTTTTTTTCACAATCAATTTATGAAATAGTACAGTCAAATTATTTGCTATATCAATATATGTTTTTAATTCGTATTGTCTTTTTCTTTTGTATTTCTTGAAAAAAAAAAACAAATGATATAAACAAATTGTCAGAAAAAGGTCAAATGAAGCTGAAAAACCTCTTTTAAAGAGGTCTAACATTACCTGTACAGTCACACACTTAATTAGTCTGATCAAAAAGCAATGTGCTAATCAACACACTGGTCTTATTCAGTTTAGTTGGAGATCTATCGTTTGGAAAGGTATAGACCCCTCTTGACTGGACATTTGTCTCTACTTTAGTACCTTAGTTTATTGTGGTGACACTATTTTAATTTTGGACAAACTGCTTCTGCTTTTCATCAAAAAACAGAAGAGATCAGCTTAGAAAAATATAGCACTGTTTCTAAAAAAACAGTTTTCAGTGGCTGCAGAAAAGGGAAAGTAGTTCACTTCCCTCATTGGCAAAAAAGAATATTAATGGAGCCATTTATTTCCTAATTGTAAAATTTAACAAGAGTGGGCCGAACAAGAGGTGGTGTTCTGTTTTTTTCTTGGAATTATTCCTCTGAAGCAGCTCTATTCAGGCTTATATCCAGTTTTGCAGATCAGTGTAGCTGCAACTAGAGAGAAGAGACAGCCTTGGTGCTGCAGACCATCTGACCCCCAACAGAGAGAGACAAAACTTCTCTTCTTCTTAGAGCACAATTATGAGTCGCTGTAGTCCACTTCTGTATCAAAATTGATATTCTTTAGAAGTAGGGAAATGGAAATACAGAAAAAAGAACTTTAGTAAGAAACTATATTTGTTTCACTGCATGAACAGAACTGCTGTTCCCAGAAGGAATGTGGTATAACAACCTCTCTGCCTCTCTGCTGAACTCAGTTCTGTGAAAAGCAGCGTCCAAACTGAAGGGTGACTGTGATGGTAGCTTTTCAGGTGGCATTGGGAGAACCAACTTGCCGTTGGATGTCATCTGTAGTAAAGTATAAAGCAAGAGTCTTTAGCCAGAGTGTTATATTCTGTGCTGTAATGGTTGTACTCTCATTTCTTCCTTTCTCTCAGAGAAAATAGTTTAAACGCTTAACACTTTATTTCTTGATTGCCTAGGCTGAAATTACAAGAACATAAAAAAGTTGTTTTCAAAAAAGGTGAAGTAAGAAACGTTTGTAAATGTTCAAAAATATCTGAAATAATAATGACGTAGTACTTGGACATGTACAGTTTGTGCTGTCTATTTGCTTTAAATTAGGTAATATTTATGTTATTTCAGTAGTTATCATGTAGTTATCAAAAAAAAGTTTTATAGACGGGCAGTTATTCTTTTTTAGATGAGAATAGGCTGTAGGACTCGAGACCAAGTTTGTGGCAAATCCTTTAAAGTCCAATAAATAAACATAAACTTGAAGAAACTGTGAACCAAGGGAGGAAAAAAAAGTGCGGAAAGCAGATGACCTATCAGGATGAACTGAAAACCAGACATTTAAATACACTGTGGATAAATTAACTCAAATGAAAAAGGAGCTCAGGGGATACCTTTCAAATTAAAAGCCAGGTGAGACTGTTAGTAAAAAACATAAAATAAAAGCACACACCTGAAAAAATTTCAAGAATCACGACAACTGAAAAACAAATCAAAACAAAGAAATCAATTATCACTGATTTAAAGATGACATATTTTTTATTTTTATAAAAATTGATGCTCTTTTTTTCTTTTTTTAAAGGAAAACAAGACAAACCTGCCTTCCTGTCTCACACACAGGGTGTGAAGAAATAGGCAGTGAAATGACCTCTGTCTGAGAGAAGACTTAAAGGAAAGCCCGACTCTTTTCCATTCTCTAAGAAAGTCTTGGGTGCTTTGAAGAGAAAGGACTACACCACAGACATTTGTTTCTTTTCTCGCAAATTTAAGACAGTTAATTAAAAAGAACATTTTGGTTTCCTTTAGTCTGGAATGAAATAAAAGTCAGAGTTAATTAGAATCACTATTTTTTTTAAATGTAATTTTTAACAAACTCTCAAACCCTAAACTAATCTTTTTTGGCTTCTCTTGCAGTTTACTGCAGTGTGTCGATGGAATCAGGGAGACAACATCTAATAGAACAACAAATATGTAGATAAATGTACAGAAATAAATGAATAACTTATCGAAAGTTTATGGCGCAAATATGGTGTATAATGGTGCTGCCACATTTCAGTTTTTTTTCTTCCCCTTTAAATAATGGTATGTACTTGCGGTTGAGTCGCTGGCTCCACCTGCTATCCATCTTCCACGCATCATTTGCGCAATCCTTCAGGGTCAGAACACCGCTAAAGTGAATCGGTAGACAACACTAAGGTTAGTTTTGGTCCAGCTGCTGAATCTGACTGTTTTGAAACCAGTCTCCCTTTTCTCTTCAGGTACAACACATCTGACTGCAGACTTTTGTTGAACTTCTAGTTTTAATCTAGCACTTGCATAGACCAATGCTTCAGTTTTCTCAGGTACATGACAGAAATTAGAGCGAGACACTCGGAGGTTCAAATGGAGGAGAAACTTCTCTGTTGTTCTCTCATCTTTGTTTCAACACATCCGCTCACTAATTAACACATGCCAAACTGGTAGACGTGTTTCTGGTCAAGATAGTCCAGCTCATTTCTCTAATTAGGAGTTTTGTGGTGTTTTACACATGTCCAGGAAGGCACTTCTCTAACCTTCTCACACAGCCACAGCTGTCTACTGCTGATTTGAAATAGAACACTCATTTAAGATTTCAAGACTGTTAATAAAATTAGCTCTTTTCTCATTTTTTCTTTAAAGACTCACTCTGATCATCCTTTGATCTTCTGTAAATGTGTTCCCAGTGGTCTTACAATGATGATTCTGCCACTTTTAGCCAAAACACACAAACAAAAAAACCCCCCACAAAAAACTGTCGTTTTCTAGAACAAAGTTTCTGCAGACCGGCAGGAGTTCATTCGAAATTCGCCTCAGAGTTCTGGGCAGAACTGTTGGATGATGGGAAGGCGGCAGACTTACTCCAAGGCATCTGTTTCTGTGCCCCCCCCCCATTATCTTACAGCCCCTCACACCCTCAACCTAACATTACCATGCAACCAAGATGGCGAGCAATATTGGAGCTTTACAGCCTTAAAACATCAATAATTACCAGTTTTCCAAAAAAAAAAAAAAATTATATTTCGCCGATAATGTCGATCATAGGTTATCTTTAGAACGTAACTCTCGTGATTAATGAGGGACCACTGTGGATAATGATTTTTTGTAACACTGAGATATGTGTGGCGTCCGTGTGTGGCTTCATTATTTGCAGAAATTTGGCCCAAATCACTTGCAGTTCATGTCCTGTAGGGGTTGTAAGCTGCCTTTTTTGTCTCGGGTATTAAAATAGCATTAATTCTTAATAAAAGCCGAAAAGAAATGAAACCTATTTAGAGTTCCCAACGCTGTGTTCAATCCTAAAACTGCTTGTTTGTTTTAAACTGTGACAAAGCACTGGCTCTTTTATCCCTACACTGTTTTTCCAGATGCTATCAAACACTGACAGGTCCTGCTTTTATGGAAGTAGTGATGACAGTGACAGGGTGAAAGGTTGACAGCCAAAACAGACTGTTTCATTAGCCAGCCTCTGGCCTTCAGTTTTCTAGCAAACTGTTCAAAAATCAATGAGGCAGCGCATGCTGTTGAGAACTGAAAATGTACAGTTTTGGTGGAGGGGTATTTGTTCAAGTGATTATGAGCTGTACAAACTCTGCCATTTAGGAGAGTACTGGAGACCACCAGTGAATGTTATCAGAGCTCCAGATGAATGATTTGACAGTTATAAAGACCCAGAAGACTCCTAGTTTTCCTCCATGACTCATTTACAAGTCCTGGAATGCTGCAGATGTCCTTGTGAAACGTACAAATGTAATCTGGGGGCTAGTTAGCTAAAAGATGGGGGGGAAAAAAATTCAGTTGGCTTAGGAACATAAGCAAAGAGGCATCAAATCCCAGAGTCTTCCACAATTAATTAATCAATTAATCCTCATTCAATTAATTATGACCTTGAGAGGTCCTTGGGAGATAATACCAACTTACGTCTGACTCATGCTTGTTGCTGCCTTGTTACAGTGATATAGCTGCAAATTACTCCTGTTCTCAAGTTCTTGCACTGGCATCCAGTTAGATGAAGAATTGATTCTAAAGTGATCCCAGTGCTCTTTTAACTATAATTATGTTGTTTCTAGGTAAAATAAAGAAAAACATGCACTGTTTTCTAGGACATGGTTTCTGCAGAGCAGAATTAGAAATGTGCCTCTGAGTTGTAGGTGGGACTGTTGGCGTATAGCAACCCCACCCCCCTTTCCCTTCCCGCAGCTGAGAGCTTGAGCAGGGAGCTTGTGGTATTTTCTATGCAAATAGGCTCTTTTCTCAAACTGCCTTTTTTCATCTTCTCCTGATTCACAGTGATTATAATGAAGAAATACTCAGAAATGCAATTCTGAGCTTAATTTTCTTGATATGTGTCCTCCATCTGCAGAAAAAAGCCGCAAGACATGCTAAAAACACCCAAAAATTTTATTTTCTTTGGAAGCATGTCTATATTGGTGTGGGTCCATTTAATCTTCATGTGGTTTACAAAACCCAGCAGGGCTCTGGGATCTGTAGGAAGCAATCAGCTGGTTGTACCTGGAATCTGAAGTAAACATGGTGAAGCTGCTTTCAGCTGTGGTGCAAACAGATGGAAGCTGTGTGAATGATCTCAGGTGTTTCCAAACTGTTTCTGCATTTTAGTCCAAGCTTAAAATGTTACAATTAATGTGACTTATGAAAAATGTTGCCCTTTTACAGTTTAATTTAATGCTCTTTTCTCCTACTATTGTATTGTATTTTCTTTTTTTTTTTTTTTGGCTAAAATAGATTTTGTGTCTCTGTTAAGCACTTTGCTGTAATTGCCTCTGCGCATGAACAGTGCTACACAAATACAGCTGCCTTGCCTAACCTCACTGCCAGGCCTTCTCATCTGTCTTGGTTCTAAATGTTTTAGTTTGTCATGTTTGAGTTCAGCTTATGTTTCCAAGTTTTATTTACCCATTTCTAGTTGAAGATGGTATTTCCTTGCAGCCCACCAGTCTGTCTCTCCTCCAGTCCTTCATCACCATCCAGTTCTAAGTTATCAGGATTGTAAAATCTTTTCATAGCAAAAACTTATGAAAAGCTTTATTGTTGCTATATTCTATGGTTTTGTTGATTCTATCATCAACAATATAGTAACATATTTTTAGGGAAAAAGTTACATATTTGTTAGACCAGGGGCATTTCCAGCACATGTAGTGGTTTATGGAGAGGAATTTAAATAACCCAATCATTTCTTTATTTATGTTTTCTTTCTTTCTGTGTATTTGTTTCTTTCATGAAAAGTACATGACATTAACACATTCCATACACAACATCATTTCATATATCTTCATGTTAGAAAAGGAGCAGTGAGATGATTAGAATTCTCGTTTTTATTTCTGCCTCTGTGTAACATCTTATAAAGAAGAAAAGAGAAATTCCTAGATGGCCTTTAGCGCCTGCCACTACACACTTACTACACATTACATATTCCTCAAATTTTGTCTTTGCAAATATTGTTTTAAATAATATTTTATCTGGACAACCTTTAAGAATTTCCTGCTGAGCATTCCAAACTTTTACTCCGACAAAAGAAAAACACGTCTGCTTTAAAGCAGTGCGAGCAACTTGAAACCTAAAATCACATTTCCTCCTTTGATTTTCATCTTCTGGAGTGAGAACAATTAACTTCTGTAGGCTCTCTCTATTTTAAATTTAAGCATCCCTAATAAAGTTGACTGTTTTACTAAATCTTCCATTTACTTGACTTCATAAATAAAGCATTTCTATGTTCCCTAACTTCATGAATTACTCGAATAACTTTTTTTCCGCTGTAAACATAATTATGTTAAGTTGTTTTTTATGTACTACCCCACACTTCAACACAATAAGTGAAATCAGACAATAAAATTGAACAACATTCTCAACACATTACAAGAGAAATACTACTTACTGTTATTCGAAACAAATACAAGTTTAGCCACTTTAGGTTTAATATGATATTTGAGGCTTCCAAGACAAATATTTATCCAAAATTACCCCAAGAAATCTATACCCAGAGACTTTTTCAACTTTTACTCCATCAATAGATAATTTTACTTCCTCCTGTTTTTTATTGGCAACCGTAAACACAGTCTTTTCAAAATTCAATGAAAGCTCATTATTAAACTAATATTTAAGCTTGACCTTCATTTTCAATATGTTCTATTAAGTGTTTTGCATTTTTACCTATACAAAAAATTGTGTAATCAGAAAAAAGGTTCAATATGTTTGAAAATTCACAAATGTAATTGATACATAAAAGAAAAAGAAATGGACCCATGATTGACCCTTGTGGAATTCCACACTCAACATTCATTGATTTTTGAGGAATGACCTGCAAACTGTACCGTACTGTATGTTTTTAATCAAGTCACCTAAAAATTAATTGAGCGATAAGTTCACTCCTAAAACAATTATTAACTGCAGACCTACTTATTCACAGTAGACACGACCAAGGCGTCAAATTCACATCTACCGACTTTTGATGTGTGTCAAATTTACTGCTCGATGCCTTTACACCCCGGCCGCAGAGCAACCGCCAACAAACTTAATTAGTTGACAATATCATGGAAAACATGGATGATGTTGAGCGAGTAGCTTGTGTTAATATAATTTTGAGGGCTCTACAGAGGTGCTGGTAAGCATGTCGCTGTGTCTGGGTTAACCACATCATTTAGAGTCTCTCCTGGTGAAGTGTACTGCGCTCCTGCAACGGAGCTGCACCTCATGGCCATTTCAGACGGGACTTCCGTTTGTCAGTTTGAGCATTAACTTGAGAGAAGAAAAAGGGGGGGGTCTTTTTATTATTGTCTCGATGAAAATACGTAAACATCATAAGCCAATAAGCCCTGTGCAGTGGCGCTCGCTAGCTCTGCCGGACGCTAGCACTTTTAGTCAGAAAAATTGTAATGCTACTCGGTAATTTATTTTTTTAATGGCTTATACATTAAAAATAAGTCCTTTTTCGTTTGTCAAGTAGTTTTGTAATACTCCTAGCCCCATTTAGTATTTTGATTTGATTATTTTGTTGGTTTGACATGTAATCGTTTCACGAGGTCTGGTCTTTACTTCATCAGTGTCCACTGAGTTTATATCAGACTGATCTGTATGCATGCAGCCCCAAAGTGGCAACATTATTAAGACTTGTCACAAGTCGATCACGATTTTTCAAGTGCAGCACAAATGTGCCACAAGAGAGGAAAGCATTCAAGAGATGTGCTCAAAGTGGCCCAACTCCTTATACCAATTCTCATACATCATTTTTCAAAGCTTTGCTTAAAAACAGTTGGATTAATTTTTTCAATTGTGCTAGTTTTTTCAACCTTTTCACAATTAACTTAAAGCAAATTCAATTCAACAGCTTAAGATGGTTATTAACCTAGAAAATATTCCACCTTGGAAGTTGCAGTTTCTTTGAGTCTCTGTGGTGTTACATCCTCTCACAAAACACCAACATTCACATTGGGGAATAAAATCTTGAAAAATGGTGCAACTCTCATTTTGAAATATATAACAAATGTCATTTATTTCTTAAATGTCGTGTCTACGGTTTTCTTTTAGGGAAACTGAAATAGATCTTTTTGCTCACTTATTCATGTAAATAAGAACAGCTGCATGTCTTTTAAAATATGAGAAAATAAGAGTACAAATGTCTACATTCCTCTGTCTATCCGGCCTAAAACCCTCATAATTCTTAGACAAAGAGCAACTTTTGGGTTGTCCAGATAAAAGCATGAAATGTGCTAATACAGCAGAACACTGAATAAAGCTTCAGCTAATAAGTCTACATCAACCCAGAAGTGCTGGCTGCACCAAAGCTTTTATCCCTGCATGCGGACCAGCATTTGTTTGAACCTATTTATTGGGTACATTATACCAGTTCTTTTGTCTGAATTTTAATTAATCTTTGAAAAACAGCCCATGGACTAATGCCCAAATCTCTATCTGTTATAATCAGCTGACCATAATAATTGGAGTCAGCATGCTATTAGGTTAAGCCATGCCGACAGCTTTTTTTTTCATTTTAGGTGTTGAATGTGACAAAACTTGAGAAATCCCAGAGTCATTAAACATACTTTTCTACAGTATAGGGCCTTATTTTGATATGCTCTTTTTGGACATCAAGGGATTTGCTGAAACAATAAGATAAAAACATTCAGCTTTTCCTATAGCTAATCATTTTTTATGATGTCGCAATGGGAGAACATTAAGGAATGTTTGATACAACAACATTCTTTAAAGAAACTTTATAGAATGTCCTTGAATAGGAAAAGCTTAACCCCTGAGCCTTGTGCTAACCATTGACTGTATATGAAAACTGGACTGAGTGACTCCTCGCCCCTCAGTTTCCAAAAAGGAAGGGCCCAATGGCTCCAAGAAGCCAATATCCTATAGACTTCAATTGAGAATTAAACTGCTATTACTATTGACCAATTACTGCATATTGATCTTGTCTGGCTCCAACATGGCAGTCTCAATATTGCGAAAAAAGCAGCAACAGAACTGACCTCATTTGGTTGGAGCCAGAAGTAAGCCTGAGTCATTTTCTTTGGATGTTGTCACACTCGCTCAGTCTAGTTCTCACATACAGTCAGTGGCCATACGTATACTGATTATTGCTCAGTTTATGATGACTCTATAAAGTGGTATCAAGACAACCCAAATGGAGGAACAAAGAGATACCAATGAGCAGAATAATTGTTTTCCAAGTGAGAAGAAAACTCCAGAAGCATAACAACAAACACAGGCCCTTAAAGCACAGACGAGGAGACCAAAAGTACCAGAGAAGACACTGCGACACAGAGCATAGAAACATAGAAACCAAGACAAAGACAAAAGGAAACTGACAGACTGTGTTAAACTCCCATGCTCACTTTAATCCTGGTTAGAGGAAACTGGAATTCAGTTGCTGGAGGTGTTACAATGCAACAAGTTCAACTGGCCCTTGTAGTTTTAAAAAAGACAAGATGTTGGCTTTGGAATGTGTGGTTGGATTCTAGGATAAAAGTAGGCACTTGTTTAGTCTCAGCTGTCAAAAAAGAAATAATTTGTTATTCATTGGCATTAACCCCTTTGTGCTTGAATTTTCTAATTTTATACATTAAAAAAAATTCTCCATTGTTTTTTTATGTTTAAGGTGATGCTAAATTAAATAAAGTCCTGGATTAAATGATACATTGTGAATCAGTGACACACGGCATGAATGGGTTAAATACACATTATTCAAGTTGATCTAAAACCAAATTAATGAAATATGTATCTAAAAACAACAGGAAACCAGCAAAAATGCAATGACACAGATACACAGAAACAGAGTATTGTGCTGTGTTGAATACAAGTAAGATTAAAAATAGCACTGAGACCTTCCTAAAAAACCTATAGGGTTAAGTGTTTTGATATCTGGGGAAGGCAACAGCAAACTGCTTGTTCTTGCCTCAATGCTATATCATACTTGTAACACTGAATAAACCAGTCACCATGCCAACAATTAATATGAATTAGCAAGGCTATACCACATCCTTGCAACTCTGTACTTTATTTATTAAGGCCACTATTTGCTTTTCTGATCTTTTTCAGGCTTAGATAAATGCAAACCTTAAAAAAAAAAAAGAAAAGTACGATAAAATCTTTAAAAATCAAATAACTAAATACAGTCTATTTCATTCTAATTCTACTTTAGTTTTGAACAAGTACGGAACTAGTTTGCAGAGTTAAACATCAGGACAGTTTTTTTACTTCTTAAAGCAATTCCTATTTGAATTTGTTTGCTTTTATTTTGTGTATTTGACAGTTTTGTGTGTGGGAATGCAAACCATTTCAATACTGTGCATTCTGTTTGGGGAAAAAAAAGGTTTCTGATGCAAATTAACTGAGAAAAGCAGGAAATGGATTACATAACCCCACATTGAGCAGCAGGGCCTCTCCTTAACTGGCACCATCATGTGTCAATAAACTTATTTTGGAAGAAAAAAAGAGTTATTTAGCTAAACATAAAAAAATACAAACTTATTTTTTTTTTGTAACAATCAGTTAAAATTCATCCTGCAAGAATTGGTGGATGGGCTGCATAACTTTCTTCATAATGTCTCATTGCAGTGTGGCACCAGACTAATTGGCTGCTGGAGTTTTTATGTCTGTGTTTAAAAGATGCAACAACAAAGAGAGTATACTTACTAAGAAATGTTTCTTTAGAAGTACAGAAAATACTACAATCACACTAGACCTTTGCTCAATAAACAGATATAAATCCTTTTTCTTCTATTAAGGAAAGTTAGACTCAGACTGCATAACTTCTGGGAGAATTGCCATAACACATTTTAGTCCACTAAACTCTGTTTGATTAAGGAGAGCAGGACACAAAAGTTCAAAACTATTATTTTTTTCTATCTACAGTTTTAAAAGTAGATCATTATCAATTGAACACAAGTACTAAAGCTCTTTTAAGTGATTAAAATAAGCACTAATCAAGAATGCTACATACTGTACATGCCACCTATTATTTGTCTAATGTAAATCAATAATTATAATTTTTAAAGATGTATAATTTCAAACGTTTGATCCTCATGGAAACGTATTTGAAATGTATCCCCATTAACGTCTAAAAGCATTATAACATATAAACAGTCTACTCTTTGCAGAACATTACGGCCACAAAAAGAACAGAAGTTTGCTGAGGAGTATTTGTTCTGAAAGGTATTATTGCTGCATGCATTATTGCTACAGCCTCTTGGTAGATTCATGATGACAGTTAATTTTACCTACAAAACACGGCTTTGGAAAAATACAATGAAAATGCAGTTTTGAGCTAAACTTTAGTGACCACTAATACACATTCTCACAATCTATTGAGTGTACAGATCTTCATTAAAAAAAAGCAGCATACAATAAAGCTCACCAATTTACACAAACATAAACAAACTTTGTTTACAGGGTTAGAGATATATAGGGAATGGGTGCCCCCCCCCCCCCCCCCCCCCCAACAAAAAGATTTTCTGCTAATTTTGACGATAAAAGGGTCAGAGGATGTCCTGTAAATGTATGCTTTTTGTCCCCTTTCTAGAAAACATAGCCTCTCAATATCTGGGATTATTTCACAATTTACTCCATGAAATAAGAGCGTAATAAGTAAAAAAAAAGATTAAAAAAAAAAAAAAAATTAATGTTTAGAGTTTTATTATTGCGCTGGTGCATGACAACTGAAATAATTCACATTTGTATATAATTACTGGACTTTATTTCCAACACGAACACACTGAATCAGGCTAAAAACAGTTCAAAAACAGTGCATACAATGTGAAATATGTGCAGGTGATGTTTGGTCACACAGAGTAGTTCTCTCGTCCCTGGTTCCTCAAAGGGTTTGGTGATGCTGCCAATGTCTGTCTGGCTGCAGACACAGGCCCACATCACATGACACTTCCAGGGAGTTCTCTTGGTACAGAGTTTGTAGAACCAGTGGGAAAAGATTTCATCTGGTGGGTTTCTTGTATGTGGCTAGACACCTGGGATGCATCTGGGGTTGAACCTCAGTGGGCGAGGGACTCCATCATCAGGTTCTGCATCTGTCTTCCACTTTTGGTAATGTGATGAGCATCTTTGGTTTCTCACTACATCACCAGAGTCTCCAGCATCCCCACGTTTTCTCCCTCTTTGGCCCTCCAGCACCTCATCAGCTCAAGCCCACAGGCTCACACACCTACAAGAAACAGGGAGGTTGAAGATAAAAATTGACTCATTTATTGGGATTTGACAGCATAGCTGTTCCTGAACAAACATAAAATTATGCTTATATTACAAGATAACTTATACGTCAAAAGTCAGATCCAGTGGCTTGCAAAAGTATTCATACCCCTTCTCCACATTTTCATTGATTTTGATCGCAAACATAAATATATTTTATTGGAATGCTTTGCAAAAGATCAACACAAAGTGGCACACACACTTGCGAAGTAGAAAAACAATTTTACAAGAGATGCATTTTTTTTCCCAAATAAAAAACGGAAATGTGCAGAGTGCAAAAGAATTCCGCCCCCATTTCTCTGAGTGCATCCGATTACCTTCAGAAGTTGCTTGATGATTGGTGACTGATCAAATGTTGACTTAAATTTAATCTTAGTATACAAACACAGCTGTTTTGTGACAGTCTCTGTGGTTTGTCAAGAGAATATTGGGGAGAAAACATCATCATGAAGTGTAAGAAACACACAAGACAGGTTAGGGATAAAGTTGTAGAGAAAATTAAAGCATGGCTAGGCTAGAAAAAGATTTCCCAAGCTTTGAACATCCCAAGAACTTCTGTTCAGTCCATCGTCGGCAAATGGAAAGACTATGAAACAACTTTCCTACCTAGACGTAGTCGTCCACCTAAACTATCAGGTCAAACAAGGAGAGCTCTGATCAGAGATGCAGCCAGGAGGCCTGTGGTGACTCTGATGAACTGCAGAGATCTACAGCTCAGGTGGGGGAATATGTCCATCAGTCGTGCACTGAACAAATCTGAACTTTATGGAAGAATGGCAAGAAGAAAATCATTGTTAAAAGAAAACCACAAGAAGTCCTGTTTGCAGTTTGCCATAAGCCATATGAGTGACCCAGCAAACGTGTGGAAGAAAGTGCTCTGGTCAGATGAGACCAAAGTTGAACTTTTTGGCCTGAATGCAAAGCATATGTGTGGCGAAGATCTAACACTGTGCATTACTCTGAACGCACCTACCTGGGGTAGGGGACAGAAGATCCGAGGTCCCGCCTTCCTTGTGTAACTTGTGTGTGTTTATTCTTACGGAAAGGGTGTGTGTAACAAGGGGTGCAGTTAAAATTGTCAGTTAGGGCACTGAGAGGACATCTCCTGGCAGTGACGTCCAAGCATCCCCAGCCCCCCACCCCACCAAGGGTCCAACATGTCTAAGTTGCAATTAAAACCAATAAGGGAGAGGCCCGGATTCCTGGGGCTAAAAGGTCATGCTAAAACAGAAAGTCTTTAATTACATTTAAATGTAAACTTCTGTGCTTCAGAGCGCACCCCTGAAGGGCACAGAGAGCTCTGAATCCCTCCGCTTGGAGGGTCAGCCCTTACAAAAACAATTTCTGACACCCCTTCCACTTCAAATGCCCCTACAAATGGAGGCGTAGAGAGAAGGGCAGAGTTCGGATTCTGCCTCTGTGTCAACTGCTTTTGAAAGGTCATACACAGAGACAGAACAAACTCTGAGTTGGCGTGTTCAATAAAAACATATACATTAGCTTGAAATTTCAGAAAAAAATATACAACATTGTGATAATTTTCACTGAAATGAATGTTTTTACATTGCTTGAGGTCTTTGTTATATGTTCTGAGCTTGTGAGCAGCAGATTCCCTTCGTCTTACAGGAGAGCTGATGTAAGCATAACCAGAAAATGCATTCATTTTCTGTATGTACATAGAAACTCACACTGAACACCTGCGAAACTCCAAAACGGATTGCAGTGCTGACTAATGAGAAACAAATTAATTCATTGAGATAAATTGTTCATTAGTGTTTGCCAACGTAGTTTGTGGAGGATTTGAAAAGTTCAGTGCAATTTGTGTTTACAGAATTAATGGCTTCATCTATTTAATTCAATGGGGCGTCATCATCATTCCTTTGCTCTAAGGTATCTCTGACAGATGCAGTCTATCATTGGTCCACCATGCAAAATTGCCATACAGCGATATTTACAATACGAAAAAGAAAAAAACGGGGAAAAAGGCAAGAAGTGGTAATGTTTTGCAAGCATAAGCAGAGCTTTCCATTCTAAAAGTTAAATGATCTCCCTGTGTTTTCACATTGCTGTTTGGCTGAAGCTAAATGAAGCGGTGACAGGTCACCTCATCTTTGTAAACAGCAGGAGAGATGACACAGGGATGTGGAGAAGAACCGTTGTCTGAAACATCACAAAAGCCCCCCCACCTCCATGGCACCAACTTAACTTCTAAGAGCGTCGCGCCTAGAACCTGACAGCTTGACAATTTATCTCGTATCTCACACCCCCAATCCGCTCCGCAGCCAACCACCAAGTAACAAAAAAATAATAAAATAAAATCAGAAAAATGAAAGCGTGCAGAAAGCTTCTGAGATAAGACTGTCTCTGTAGGTGCCCTGCTAGTTAAACATAGCTCCACAGCCTCTAACATCCCCATTTAGACACGAGTTTGTCACTTGGGAGGAGGTCGTCACGGTGACAGTGATGAGGAGGCCCAGACGTCAGACATGCTGTCAGCGCTCGTTAAGGTCACCTCATTAAAGAACGAAATAAATAAGTTAGAAAGTGTGAGAGGGGAGACAACGGAGGGAGGTGTCTTTGTCCCACCCCCCCACCCACTCTGGCGTAGACCGAGGCAAATAGATTGCAGCGATTGAGCCGTAAGCCGACACAGCTGCATTTTCTGGAGCTAATGATTCTTTACAGAAAACAGATCAGCGCAAAGGCACTTGTCATGTGTCACAGAGCTGTGCAGCTCCCCCCCACCAACACCAGCCTGCTCAGAGGCTGATCAGAAGATCGTACGGTGGAGGAAAAAGGAGTGGTGAAGCAGGAGGTTTGTTTGTCTTGGGAGAGGGGGGATGCACCACTGTACCTAAAGACAGTGACGCTGAGTGATCACAGCCACAAACATGGCTAACTGCAGACAAGAGGACAGACGCATATATGCCTAAATGCTCCAGAGACTGGCAGCTCTTTGAAAAGCTGACGTGAAGCCATCAGCTGTCAGCCGCTAAAGCTCTCGCATTTAAGACTTTCTTCCTCTGAGAAGGCACATGTGCACGCTCCACAACCCAGAACTTTTTTTTTTCCGCTTTCTCCTCTTCGCTTAAGGTGAGAAAAGTTTTATAACAATATTCCCATAAACGAAAGGGATGGAAAGTTTCTGCCAAAAAGAAAAAGAAAAACAGACAAAAAAAAATAACAAAACAAAACAAAATGAGTGTTTGCCTGTTTCACTCCACTGGCCTTAGAAACATCTGTTGGATTTGCCTCGGTGGCCACTGGCAAAATATCAAACAGAATGCCAGGGGGAATGAGAGGTAAATAAATGAAAGCTGTGTGTGAAGAAACAGTGGAAGCAGAACAAGGTGTTCAAAAATGTTCAAAACAATGTATGCTGGCTACAAAGTACAGACTAACTTTTTTCTTTTGCAACTTGATGGAAGCACTGCACCTTTCACTAAGATAAAAAAAGGAAAGATGCTGAAGAGAGGGATCAATATCTTAGCACAGTAAATGGTGAAATCATGATAGAGGGAAGGATGTTTTTTAAGCAAAAATAACCTCTGCTCCACTCCGCCATTTAGGCTGGAGTTTTGTAAATAAGATTATCTTCATACGTTTGTTTATTTCCTTGAGGCTAAGAAGATTAAAAACTGTGAACATGCTGCTGCTCAAATGCACACCCTCATTAAACTGGACAATTTAAACAATCCAATAATTCTGCTAAAGTAAAAGAAGAGAGTTGGAAGCTTTATAGCTTTTAGTCACCGTAAAAATGCCACATCTCAGAGCACGCCAGCAGCAATGAAACTGTAGCAATCTGGGCAACAGTCAAAACCAATCATTTCTCTCAATATTTGCCATTTTCTAAACTTGCTTGGTTCCATTAGGGGTCATGGGTTTTTTTGGAGCCTACCCAGCTACTTTCAATCATTCGATATCTTATTCATGATGTGGTCAAATGAGTTTTCACCAGAATTTGAAAGAGGATTGATAAATTACTTATTATAGACAACAGCTACTTGCAAATTTCCAAACAAACACACAATTCTATACCTGTTCTGTTCAGCTTATGATGAATCACTGTAATGGATCCATTTTGACTTTAAAAAAACCCAACCCAACTGCTGGATCTATTGATTTCCAGACAGATCAAACAAGAGGCCATACAAGAAAAGGTTTGTCCAACTTTATCTCATTTCTCAGTCTAATAAAAGTAAAGTGCAAAACAGCTTTAAAGGCAGTGATCTTGTTTCTCCTTTTTTTTTTTTTAAATCCTCCCAACAGCCGTGATAAGCTCCCCTCCTGTTTCCTCTCACGGGGGAAGTCTGTCGATACTCTCTCCCCTTTACCAGAGCCCCATGACGAAATGAAGGGAGCGGTGATCAATTTCAGATATGGCCAGAAGCACAGGGTTGACTAACAAAAGAGATTTCATGCACTGTTAAAGCTATTGAGTGGCCAGTGGATTAGCTCACACTTCACATTAACCCTGAAACTCTCTGACAAAGGCCCATTTAACAAATGCCCTCCAACCCACACCAAGCAGGCCTGCTCTGGTCCTGATAGCATCAACAGTAATTGAGATACTTCAGAGGCAACAAACAGTTCAGGAGATACAGATGTTTAATGCAGGGCAATCCAAATACATGCCTATTTGCACGGCAGGCTCTGCTTACAGATGTCTCCTGAAAAACACATGGATGTGTGGACTTTTCAGGGCAATTATCGATTGAGCAACTGCTCAATTACCTCAATTATTATTATTACTGCATGCTAATTCTCATAGGTTACAGATGGTCTACCGCCTTATAAACTTTATGCTTTTAATCGCTGCAGCTACGTTTTATTGCTCATCATGGCTGGTAGAAAAAAAAAAAAAAAAAAGAAAGACACAAATTAAACTGTGACCAGAATCAGCAGAAGCACTTAATGAGGTTCTTCTGAACAAAACAGAAGCTTATAACTAAAAAGATCCATCCAAAGAGGCCTCTCCAAAGAAGGAGAATGACTTCTTTAATTAGTGATAGGACGGCTTTGACCAGTCATTCCTTTCCTTTTACTAAAGACCATGTTTTACGTAGTGTAACATAAATGGTAATGAGTCCACTGCAGGTCTGTTTGAGCTACTTTAACAAAAAGTTTTGCAGGAACACAGTGCTTTGTATAAGAAAGAACACTTCTTGCAGCGTTTTCAGGGCACATCATCATCCATCATAGATTGTGCTCCAATGAGGACTGACTGCGTAATTTGTTTGCTTTGTTTTCTGACAGCAGTTGTTTGCTGAATCCTGCATTCTTCTCGAAAAAAAAGCACAGTGAAAGCAAAAAATAAGAAGTAAGAAGGAGGAAAAAGTTTATTCAGAAACTTGATATTACTTTCATCTCCTCTTCTCTGCCTCACTATGTCTAGCCTTTACTATTCAGTGCACACTTATGAAATGCAGTGTGACTGCAGCAACGAACAAATGAGGTTATTTTTATATGGGCTGTGATGACAAGTGTAGCTGTGTGTAGTAATACAAAGTATAGCTTCTCAAAAGGAGTCATTCTCTCTGTCATGATTGAAAATCTTAACTGGGAGACATTTCAGCACGGTTTAAATAAACGCCTGACCCCCTGTGTGTGCTCTCCTCTGATCAAATTCTCAGCTGATTCATGAAAACAATTTAAATTTAAATCAGACTCATAATTCTGATTCAGCGCTCCTTTTTTTCCCACCCTTTGAACAGCAGAGAATCTCTACCGATCTACATATTCATTTGTTAATACTTATTTTTTTGTCATGCCTCACTGAGCTGATGTTGATTCATGAGGTTAAAGTTCCACCAGAAACACGAAAAATCAAACAACGGAGCCCGCTTCAGATCTGCAAACTGACAGTGGGTGCATTTTGAATGTGTAGGTGTGTCAGAATTAAAATAAATTATAAAATACAAACAAAGAATGACGCAAATGATTCTCATAAAAAAAGCGCTTCCATTCTGTTTGAATTTATGTGGTTGATAAGTAAAACGAATTGATCTCTCTCCCACTTTTTTTCTTCCTTTTTTTTAAAAGGTGGTTCAACTTGGAAAAGTTGCTGAAATATATATGTTCTGGTCGACTCTGGAGTTTTTCTTGAGGCAGCATTTGCAAACCTCTTTTCAAAGATTCAAACCTTCCTTTTTCCTTTTGCCAGCATGCTGCTGCATTTTTGATCCACCCAAAATCCATCACTGGAATAGTGCCAAGCTGTTCAGTTATATCTGCAAACTTTTCTGAACCTTGTCGTCTCCACAACACAGGGAGATTAGTGTCTTGATGTTCTGTGTCACAAAAGCTTTCTTCTCGCGGGGGAGTATTCGGCATGGCAACCCACACTTGGAATTTAGCCCACTTTGGAGCTGTTTTGGTTAAACACTAAAAACGTTAAAGCAATGCATACTTGCCAACTAGTTTTATTTTGAATTAAACAGATCACAAATGTAATTTAACATTCTAAAAATATATAATACACTGACTGTGGGTGATTTTCTAACATGAAGCAGCTGAGGTGAAGGGTGATTGTAATGTGGTGTAGAGATGGAGTCAGCAGAAATTGAAACCAGAACGCAAAGTGAAAAGAAAACAAAAACTGACCACATAGTGTCCCTATCCTCCATAAAAATCCGAGATCTATGTTTTTTTTTGTTTTTCTTGCTTTTTTACTTTCTTGGCCGTCCATTTTTGAAGATATCCACTCTTCAAACTCATCACACAAGTGGAGTGTTTTAGTCCTGGGTGTAAGTGATGATCTCAGTCAAAAAGGAGGTTTTTGTAAGTAACCCTAAATTTCACCAAAATGAGAAACATATTTTAAAAAACTAGGGGAAAGCTGAGCATAAGTCATATTGTTACTTTGCCAGTAAAAGTTTTGTTTGTGTTTTTTTTCCTGTACAAAAGCATGCCCTTGTCTGTGCCATGGCATTTTCTAAATTCTAAACGGTGACTGTTTAACTTAAGTCAGCCCCTTAAACTGCATTCCAGAAAGCTACAATAATTATTTGTATAATTATTGACAAAGATTTAAAAAATAATCATTACAGTTTTCCTTAAACTTTAGAAATAGCACATTCACAAAAATAACTGCAGCTTTATTACGAGTAAGAATAATAAAACAGTTTGAAAGATGTACTTTTGATCCTTTAATTTCCTTCCACTCATCTGCTGTTCTCATTTGCCTCCCTTCTAAAGTTTTCTGCCCTACCTCCTGCCCACCCAAATGCTGTTGCTCTGCCACTGTCCAGAAAGCTGGGTTAATGCGGTATTCATTGGTAAAGAAAGTCTCCATGTAATGCGGAGTACCTCATGATTCAATTATTGCACTTCTGCTCTTTAGGCAGTATTCTACTTCTGAGACAGATAATAAACAGTAATATTAATTATAATGACAATATTAATAATAACAATTATAATAAACTTTTTTCATTGAGCACTTGAATTGCCCAGACTGGTCTGAAGTACTTTACAGACAGAGAATAAAAATACATAAAAAATCTGATAAACTAGATTAGAAGTGTACAAGAAAATGCTTTGTAAAGTTACATTACATAAACATAAACATTACATAAAAGAGAATACATTGAAATGTGGTGGGATAAAAGAAAGAGAGGGAACATCTTCACTGTGTAAATTAAAAAGAGCTTAAGAACATTATCTGACCGTTCTGTGTCTGAGTTTAAACTCACAGGTCAACCATTACTTTGTCACATGAGCACAAACTTTGAGACCAGCTCCCATAGTTTCAGTCCCAGTAAAAACGATCAGTTTGGTAATGGTGCCACGCAGGCCCTCAGGAGAACACTTGATGCTGTTGTCCCTCTGAAAGCTTATTAGACAAAACCGTGGTTTAATACTGAAACATGTTGCCTTAAACAAGCAACCCATTAGCTAGAGCAGTTCCGGCACAGAGCAGTCTCTTAATACCTGTAACTGGAAATATAGCCTCTTAAATTATACAAAGAATCTTTGCGTAAAGCCAGAAACCAATACTATTCAACTTTAAAATCAGAGAATGGAAATAATCCAAGATTCCTTTTTAGTACTAGAGCTAAGCTGATCAGCAGTCACAGCTCAGTAGAATCACATATTCCTGCTACTCTCAGCTCTGAAAATTTCCTTACCTTTTTTGATAGTAAAATCTCAAATATTATACATAGTTGAATGAATACCTGAGAGATGCTCTATCTAATCAGATCACTGGATGATGTAAATATAGCCTCCAATTCCACAGTTAGAAACCTAGGGGTTTTATTTAACCAGGATTTCTCGTATAATGCTCACATATCACAAGCTTGTAAGCCTGCATTTTTTTCACCTTTGCAACACATCTATATCTAATATACTACATATCATCTAATATATCATCGAGAAGTGGTGCTGAAAAAAAATCATCCTTGCATTTGTTACATCTAGGCTGGATTACTGTAACTCTTTGTTAGCAGCGTGCTCTAAAAGTTCTCTAAAAAGTCTTTGATTTGTTCAAATTTCAGCAGATAAATTGTTAGCAGGAACCAGCAACAGAGAACACATTACTTCTGTGTTAGCTTCACTTCACTGGCTCCCAGTTGAATCTAGAATCAAGCCAAAAATCCCCCTGCTAACTTATAAGGCCTTGAATCATATGGACCCTCCCTATATTAAAGATCTCATAGTGCCTTATCAACCAAACAGAACACTTGATGCACAAAATGCAGAACCGGCTGTGGTTTCTAGAATCTAAAGGTAAAGCCTTTAGCCACCAAGCCCCTGTCTTATGGAATAAACTCCCAGCTCATGTAAGAAAGGCTGACACACTTTTCACATTCAAAGTTAGGCTTAAAGTATTCCTCTTTGAACAAGCCTACTGCCAGGCTTACAAGCAATCAGAGAATATCTAACTTACTGCTCCCTACCTCACCTACTGTAATGAAGTTTTGGGGAATAAGTATAACTTTTATTACGTCCATTATACTTATTTCTCCGCGGAGCCAAACAAAGGGAAAACTGTCTAACAAATCAGGCCATGGCGGCCCATTCTCTCTGCTTAGTGGTCTTACGTTGGCTTAGATTAGATAAATAATTGGTGCATGCGGTGTCACATATTCATTTAAAGAACCAAGATTAGCAGTAAGGGACCCAGAGCCATCACCAAAAACTATTACCTCTGTTTTGCTGTAATTGGGACTTAGAACATGTAGATTAAGTACTGATTTTAAGTCTAAAAGATATTTGTGATTATTTCAACAGATTGTTCTTTTTAAGAGGCAAATAGAGCTATTTCAAACCATGGTTTTGTTGAGAACACTTAGCTTTATTTAGCTTTGAAACCAAACCTCAATGGTCTATTAGGCTCTCTGCTGTACTACTCCTACTAAATTCTTTTTTTTTTTTTTTTTTAAACTTGTCCTGTCCAACAGCTGAGCAAGCAGATATGAGCTGAGAGCCTCTTGCATTAGACAGATTTTACTCTTACAATTGGGGGTTATAAATCATTGGGAACACAAAATGTATGTTGGTATAAGCCCCTTTTGTAATTTAAACGAAACTTTATTAATATTAATTTTGTTTGTGTTCTTTTTGTTGGACCGGAAGGAAAAAGAAAGTGGGAAAAGGGGGGGGGTTATAGATTTTAGAGGATGACTACTGGAAGGAGAAAGTAGAATTGTAAGTCTACAGGCAACAAAATGCTGAAGCTTATACCCATTACAATAGTGAGTGTTGGTCTAAAATGGGCGGGGCCTGTCCACAGACTCAGCTGTTACAAACATACCTGCCGGCTCCAAGAGTGTTCACAAACTTGTCCACAACCAGTTCACATGCACACTTGTGCATACCAACCAACACATGTAAAGCATTACATTCTGACACTCACACTATTTGAAGGTGCAAATGTGAGCTGACGCCTGTGCTCAGGTGAATGTTATGTTAAGCTGAAGTGGATGAAGGAAAGAAAAGAAAAAAAAAAAGGAGGGAGAGCTCCCAGACATCCCCACACCAAGACCCCCGCCGAGGCAGCAGCGCCGACCAGGGCCCGCCCCCGCACCCATACTGTGGGGTCAACGGAGGAGATCCGCCCGCCAGGTAGTCCGGCCAAGCACCCAGACCAGGGCCCGCAGGACCACCACATGGGCCCCCAATACCCGAGCGCAGTGAGGCACGGAAGCGCAGAGCGCAGGGCCCAGCCCAGTCAGAAGAGCAGCCCCCCACCGCGCCGGGTGGTCCAGCGCGGGGCCCCACCCCCGAGAGCCCCACCACCCCAGACAAGCCGCCCACCACCACCCAGGAGTTCTGAGCATCCCCCCACCCCAGCCCCAGGTACGAGCCAGGACCCCCAAGGGAGACCCGCTGCGAAGCTCCAGAAGAGAGCACAGCAGGGGTCAGCTACCCCCACCTAGAGGAGGGATGACCTAGAGAAGTGGGGGTCCCCGAAGGAGTACATAGCCTGACCAGGCTCTCCTATGTTGTGACTTAGAAGGGGCCCGGCACCCGAGGGTAAGGACCAGAACCCGCACCACAAGAACACAGACACCCTCCAGGCTCAGATGGAATATGATCCCCCGCTCATGGACTTGCCAGAGGACTGAGGGATCCCTCTCCCCGCGTGGGGAGGGGGGCCGCCGGGCCCAGGAGGCCGACACCCAAGAGACAAGGCCGCCGCCGCTGAAGGTCCTGCTCCCCCCACCGGGGATGGGGTAGGGGACAGAAGATCAGTATTCCCATCTTCCTTGTGTAATGTATTTGTGTGTGTGTGTTGAGGTGTGTTTCTTGTGGTTGAAGGGTGTGTGTCATAAAGGGTGCAGTTAAAATTGGCGAGCAGGGCACTGGGGACATCTCCTGATTGCTTACAGGGATGTCCAATCACCCTCTCGCCAAGGAGCCCTAAATGTCTACGGTGCAGTTAAAATTGGAGGGTAGAGCACTAGGAGGACATCTCCTGCTTGCTGGCAGTGATGTCCTAGCACCCCCGCACCAAGGGTCCTACGTGTCTAAGGTGCATTTAAAACCAAGAGAAGGGGGCGAAACTGTGCGGAGAGGGGGGACCACTGCCAAGTGGCTCGGCCCCTCGAAGTATTCCGCAAGGACACCCCCCTCCAACCTAATAAGTGTTTGTATGAGGAAGGAGGGGAGGTCTCCTACTCCTACTAAATTCTTTGAGTCAGTCTGCAAGAAATAAAACATTGTAAGCTAGAGATATTTTTTGCCACACATCTTAAGAAAACTGTAGCAGATGTTCATTTTTTACAAAATGTCCCTTTGTCTCTGGGCAGCAGTAATTAACTCAGGAAACGAAGGAATCCCCCATGAACAAAACCTGCCAGTTTTATTTGCAAGATTTGTATCCAAAGTAAAAAATAAAAAAAAAAAGTTTTTCTACTGGCCATTGACACAAATTTGTGTTTGCTCTCTGAAACCCACTTGCAAAACTAGAAATGCCATAGTTCTTTTGATGCAGATGCTGCAGTTCTACACATACACACAATTGTACACTGTACTGTTCAAATTTATATTTAAACAGTACATCATATTTACATACAAGTTTTATATGTATGTTTATAAAATACACCAATTTAAAGTTAGTGTAAACCTGAGGATTGCTTTTGTTTTACTTAATGATAAAAAATATTGCTGCAGACATTCAGGTAAAGAAATTTGATTAATTGGACAAATATCACTGGATACTGCCTCTTAGATCACTTCTGTTTATTTTGTTAAAATCTTCCAGCTGTCTGTTGAAGGTAAAGTCTTACTTAATGTCTTGTTTTGGATTCTTTTTGCAGGGTAAACAGATGTTCCTGCTCTTTTTCTCTGTAAATGTCCTGTGCATTGACAGTAAAACAACCCACCTCCTAAATAATGAGAACATAAATGGGAATTCGTTTACTTGCCAATCTTCATCAATGTCTCTTGGTTGGCTGTTTTTAAGCTTTTGTTTGTTGTTGGATTCCTGGAGGGTTAAAACGACATGTTTGCATTGAAAACTCTAGTATCTGAAAATAATCATGATTTAGTTTCCATTTCCTGTTTTCTGTAGCCATCAAGTTGATTACTATGATTAGAGATAATTATAATAAACAAACAACAACACTGTTCAGCAGCCATTTTTGTGTGGAATTTGAGACAGTTAAAATAAAATAATTTAATTTTATTCTATAATAAAAAAAACTGGTTGACTTACACCCCACACCATGGGGCAGCCGTGGTGCAGGGGTAGTGCAGTTGGTCTCAGGTTGGAAGATCACAGGATCAATTCCCCCCCTGCCCTGTATGGCCATGTGACGATGTGTTCCTGGGTAAGACACTGAACCCCACATTTCTCCTCATGGTTATAAGTTGGCACCAGTTTTTGGCAGCATAGCCACCATTAGTTTGTGCATGGGTGAATGGGACTGTAAAGTGCTTTAGGCCTTCAATGCACTTTGCAAGTATATTCCATTTAGCCCCAAATAGCTATCATTTCAACATTTTGATTCAGGACCTAAAGAGATAACTGAAGGAAAAAGGCAAAAAAAAAGTTCAGTCTGAACCCAGATAGTGTAGGCATACATGATGTGTTTTTTTTTATGAATGAAGCCGTAGTGCCCTGCAACTGCTAGGTAACCTCTCAAGGGTGTACTCTGCTTTTGCCCGACAGTAGTCGGGATGAGCTCCAGCTGCCCCGAGACCCTAAAGGAATATAGCTGAAAATGGATGCATGAATAGATAGAGACACAGTTGTGACAAAGTGGACTTTCACACTGAGCAGTTTGTCCCAACATGAGCTTATATCCCCAAGCTATTTTCTTTCTTGGGAAAATCACCAACAGTGTCAATTCAAATTGACTTTTGAGGAATAATGATAAATAACAAATATGCTATGTGTTTTATGTACAAAAAAAAAATAAATAGAACAGCTCACTATAGGATTCAAAAGTGAAAATTACACGAAATTGGAAAGTGTTAAGAATGCAGTTGTTGCATTGAGTAAGTTATATCAGACTCAAGAAGTCAATTTCTTTAAGCAGATTTTTTTCTTGGTTAGTGCTTGTTTCAGGCAATGTTGTTTTAAATCCATGATTTTTCCAAATGGTCTGGTCTATTTAGTGTGAAAACAAACCAGATAAAATAACAAAACAACAGTTTTCTTTTTTTTTTTTTGACAGAACTTTCCTCTGCAAACAGAGTCTGTTAGACTATGTGTGAAAGCACCCTTTGTAATGTCAGTGATGTCACAGTTGATTTGGATAGAGTTCATCATGACTTAGTAAAAGCAGCAACAGCACAACTACTTCATTCACCAAACCAGAGATGGCGCTGTAACACACAGCTGCAAGCAAATTCAGTGTGACCACAGAAGCTACCGTGCTGTGACTGGGCCCTCAATGTTAAGCACTAATCCGCATTTGCTTTCTTGATTCTGTATATTTTGGCAAAGTGCAACAATTTTGGCTTTGGATTAACATTTTGGAATAAAAGATTATTTTGCTAAAACAAAGGAACTTTTAAGGTAAGAGGGGTTTACAATTAAAGGCACCATGTGAATAGATCCCATGCTGTCCCATAAAATGATGTCAAACAAAAATACACAAAAGAAAATGCAGGCCAAGTTTCTAGGGAAAGGCTGCTTGAAATTTAGATTTATATGGAATTTAGAAAGTTTGACAATAAGGTATTTAGAAGAGCCCAGAAAACATCATTTTTCTAGTGAAAGCTGCATTCACACAGGGCATGTTATGTGCGTTCTAGAATCAGCTAAACAGCGTACTTGAAAACAAATTTAGCCCATGGTGCCCATATTGGACACACTTTCTTTCTTTCTCTAATAACGCATATCCGCCACCAACAATTGGAAGAGGCTTGGTGCAAAATGTCAAAGCAATCTCAACCTGCTTTGATCTCGTCACACATTTTGTATCTAGAACCCCAAGACTGTGTAGTGACACATGGATGCTGGAGTTTTGAACGCCCTTTTACATGAGTTTACCAGGGGGTGCCATAAGCTTAATCCAGAGTGGGTTCCTAGGCAAGACCCTTCACATTACTTCCTAAAACTAAGTGGCCACAAGGGGGCATCAGTCTGGATCTCCATGTGTCAGTCCCGAGTCCGGAAAAATTACAGGGTTGTGACAGGAGATATGAAAAGTTAAAGGAAAAAACAAATATCTGCCAAATCACCTGTGCAATCTGTTAAAGCTGATTTGCTGTGGCGACCCCTGATGGGATGTACCAAAAGGTGAAGAACATAAAGATGCAGTACTAAATGTATTATGTTTTCAGTTCAACTTGGTGTCCAATAATAATAATTGAGAGCTTCAGAAAAAAACAGATAAAGATGAATATGATGTTAACAGTTGTGTGTCATTATTTACTGTTGTCTCACATTTGTAATTCAGAATTCCTTTAGGAAGTTGCCATCTATTATTTAAGGCATGTGTCTCTGTTTGATGTTTGGATCTTGCAGACAACAATAGAAGTGATGGCAACTTAAAAAATAATAAAGACAATTCCATCGGCATTGTTGGAAATATGAGAACATTAAAAATAGATGCCACAAATAAGTTTAAGGACTCAAAGGAGTGTGACTAAATGCAAAGGAAAATTTATGCTAATGGTACAGCCTTCTAAAGTAACCATAAATAAAATGTTTTTGTCAAGTAAGTCATAATTAAGCTAGAGTCTAATACAATATCAGACTGAACATTTTGAGAATTTTCACCCTATTTTTTTAATATTTATGTTTACCACCTAAATGACTTTGTACAAAACAGACAATAATCAGTGACTGTGTGTGACTCTGGTGCACTTTCAGAAAGACAAATGAGGTTTAGGTGGCCATTTACTTTTTGGCACATCATCTGTGTAAAGGGAGGTGGGTGTTGGGAAACCAGCCCCTGCATTCTAATTTGTTCTCTACTGGATTCTTTTAATGCAGCAGAACAGGAATATTAGCCTCTAACACCCACCTCATTTTTCACCTGGTTGTGTTCGGCTCTCGCCACAGAGGGTTGGGGGTTTGCATTTAAATCACGGCGGTTAAGAGTGTGCTCAACTCAGCGTCTTCTCAAAAGGACAGGCACTATGACAGCTTCAGTTATTCCTTTAGTTTTTCAAAGTTGGTTGACTGTTAAAAAGTGGCGGAAGTGACATCTGAACTTTACGTTTATGGTTAAGTGTCCAGCAGTTTGCCTAATCAAATGTGTTGCCTCAATGAACCCCCCACCCCTACAGTCACAGAGCTGAACATATTGCTTACTTGGGCAACTTTGCAATAATTTCTATTTGGCTGAATATTTATTTTCCTACCGTGAGTCAAATTGAGAACATGTTTGTTTCACCTTTACGTGAATTTTAAAGAAAATATCTTGCAGTGCTTTCACTTTAACTTTTGATGAGCCCCGTGATTGCTCCATGATTGTTGTTTATGTCTTGCTTTCACAATCGTTCTGGATCTCTTTTCCGGTCCCATTTCTGGTTGGTTTCCTTCCTTCCTCGTATTTTAAATTTTTTTTTTGCTGCTCCATCCAATGTGCCATGACTGAGTAAATGATGAAATAAACACCTGCTCCCTGAAGGTCAGCTCAAACCTGTCTCACACTTCACACACGCCTACTCACAGAAACACCCTCCAAACATCCTACCTTCACATCACGGCTTCTGGCTCTAGCTGATTCTTCGAAGAAGACGTGCAGCTGTTGAAAATGCATAAAGCTCCATCTCTCCCACACAATATCCACTTGTCATATTAGGTTGCGAATGCCATGATTTTTTTTTTTTGACTGTAATGCATTATTCATATATAAAACCTTTGGTTCTCTTGAAAAGTTGCATCTTTGCTTAGGTATGTTTGCTTGTTTCATTAACACATCACTCTGCTTAAAGGGAAAACAACCTCAGGTCTTTTAGCAATAGCGACCCCGCTGCCTACATGCATGTCACCCTGATGTAATTAACAGTAAGAGGAAAAGCCAATGGTGATGCTCAGAGATGAAGCCACTGTTTATATTTCATTGTTGTTGCTCTTATATCTGATTATGTATCGTCCACAAACAAAGATGGCCTTCATGACATCACTAGAAAAACAGTGCAGCGCTGGGAGATACTTATTTTCAACGTTTTAGAAAGTATAAAAAACTTGAATCATTTTAGTTTAGTTTCTTTCATGAAATTGTTTTCTTTTGGAAAGTCAAAATATGTTTGAGTTTTTTATGTTTGCTTTGACATAACCCTGCTGCAGCAGTTTTTTTTCCCCGTTTCTTGTAACTTGAACAGAACTTGGACCTGTCTGTGGGATCAAATCCTAATTCTGTCCAAGTATACCAGTATTATTTTTGAGTTAGTCGACACTTGTTTTTATCATGCAGTGGTCTTTTGCTATATTGCAGTTCACCTTTCACAATCTGTTTGCTGATGTTTTTTCAGCAGCAATGCCTTTTTTCTCAACAGCGCACCATGTTCTGCATCCTGATTGGCTGTTGGTTTCATTAATCTCTTCCGTGCTGTGTCTCCTGTACAGAGATGCAGCACATGTTCATGGCTCTTCATTTTCATTCTCTAGTGGGCCTACTACTGGACTTATTTTTCTACAAAGGTTTGACCTTTGAGAGCTAAAACAAGAGAGAAAAGTGTGAAAATGTTATTATCTGAGAAAAGTGTATTAAGTGTGTAGTGCTTTAATCCTACTTTGTAAAGTTTCACCTATGGCAGGTTATTTATGGAATGCGATAAATGAAAGAATACTGTAAACCTTTGCTCCTCTCACCATGGATGTCCCACCCCTACTCGTCCAGGTCTCTCTAACTAGTTAACATTTCACTATATTGTGGCTGTTTCCCAGTCAAACAAAGTCTCCTTTGGTGACCCCTGCAGAACCAGCAACAGTCAGATCACTGTAGAGAAGTTGTGTTATTAAACCGTTTTTGTATTTATTCATAAGAGAGCACCTGTTTTGTTTACAAAGTATGGCATTGTGGAATACAGGAAACTGCAGTTTGATGATAGATAACTGGTCCATGCAGTGAATCACACTGAGAATACTTGGTTTGTATATAGTGTCCCTGAGAAAATGCGGATCAACTCATTGTTTGGCCAATTTATAAGTAGGCTAAAAACATACTCTTGACCCTTAAGCATACTCTTGTCACAATGACTCCTGCTTGCTCATGCTTGTAGAGAAAGAAAAAATGCTGACGCATCCAGGCTCACCAGTTATTCATAAATGTGTGAAGGATCTTTCTGTGCAGAAAAATAAACTGCATCCACTGCTGCTAAATGTTGATATGTTTCATGAAAACAACACTTTCTATTGTCATTCAGCATGAATTTCTGTGCTTGCTTTATTTATTTATTTATTTATTTAAATGTCAGATTCATTGAGGAAATGTGAACTGCTAGAATAGAAAACTAACACATTTCCCAACATTTTGACTTTAGGTTTTATTTCACTGGGCTTTACCAATCAGCAAAAACATGCAACAAAAAACTGGTTTCCAGGAAAAATTGTTCAGTGTCTTGAACTGTTTGAGGGGCGTCTTGTATCACTTCATTTCACTATTACACGTTGCATAATTCATTTTTTTTATTATGGAGTAACATTTTTCAGCTTAAGACATTATATTGTACACTTTACAGTGTGCTTTGTTGTATTATATTTAAAAAAAATAAACATTAGCGATCAATCTGCATGAAAATCCAGGCCTTGTGTAGGTGTAGAGTCATGTTTAGTGAAGCTGTTCACTGATTTGGTTTTAAGTTCTCTTTGGAGTTCATTCATTCTTTGATTCTTTTGTTGCTTTCAACCTTAAATCGTTTACTTCAACTTGCAGTTGCGCTAGCATCTAAAAAAGTGAGTTTGTCAGCAGCAGGAATAAAATGTACATTTAAACATACACATATTTTCTAAAACATATGATAGTGGAGTAAAGAATTCTTGAAAAAAGAAAAGGAAAAGAATGAGAGAGGTATGTTATCTTTATCATAAATAAACTTCAACTGTGAGAGACAAAATAAAAAAAGAGAATCCAGGAAGTCCTTTTATATATTTAAAGAACGTTTTTGTGTTATGGTGCAGAAAATAAAGGTTTAGCTTCTGAAAACAAGCAAGAATTTGGTCCCTAACAGAATTGTTACTTCTCCTTGAAGAAGCTCCACAGATCGATTAAAAGTTAGCTTTAATTTAGTTGTGGTTTGTGCATTAAGTTCTAAATGACCTAATTCTATCTCCAGTATCATGCCTCAATTGAATGTTGAATTGTCAATTTAAAATTACATTTTCAGAACTGAATATCAATTAAAATTTTACTGAAAAAAACATACTTTTGTTATAACTAAGGAGTAAGTAAAACTGCTGTTTTATGTTTCAGAAATGTTTTCAGCAGTTAAGATTCATCTGCACTGATTTTCATCTGTGATGGTTTTCTAGGGTCTGGGAATAATTTTATTAAACTGAAGATTCATGTTGTTTTTCTTTTTCTGTTTAAACTGGGAGTTTGAATTTAATATCAACCACCTAACAAAAGGGATCAGTCTGACAGTCAGGCTCCAAGTGTTTTTCAAAGTAAAATGTGACAACAGGACTATAGTTGGCTTTTTCTGTGCTAAATTATGAGATGGCAAGCCATCAGGAGCTCAGGGCAAATTAACAAAAGACTCATGACACTGTAGAGTGAGATCAGTGGCAACCATGAAATACAAAACAAACAAAAAAAAATGATTAACCCTTTCCTCATGATTGCATGATGACTTTGGCAGACCACCTTTTCATGCATGCTTTTACTGTTAGTAAAAAAAAAAATCATGTTTGTGATAAGCGCTGCTGCTAATGAAACTATCTCCAACAGAAAAAAATACATATAATTTATGGTTTACATCATTAGTAGCTAGTTGGCTGAGGTGAAATAAGAAAAGTTGGTACATTATATAGCAAAATTACCAAATAGCTAAGGAACTTCCTTTAGGTTGACAAATAGAAGCATGTCTAAATTTCAACAGCCTTGCACAGCTGACTGGTAAACAGATAGAGATGGCATCTGTGTGTCTTCAACTCCATTTGGGAAATCACTGTAATTCACTTTTATAGCAATGCAATTTAACACAGATTTGGAGAGACTATAAGAACTATAAAATGCCATCAGTGTTCGGAATGTGTATAAAACACATAATGTGACATTTGAAAACTCTGCTGCAATCAAATCCACTGAAAAGTCTGGCTTGGAAAAATTTGAAGCAGTATTTCAGCAAATGTTTTGCTCACTTTGAAAATGTATCTTTTTGGTAGTTTGTAATCAGATTTAAACATTTTTTAACTTTGTCAAAAACAAACTTTTAAAGACGTTTTTATTCAACCTTTGTGCTCTCTTGGTGTTTACTGACCAATCATTTGAAATGAGTGGGCAGGTGTAAAAAACGTGGATACATCGTCTGGTTTGACCCACACACCTTTTGAGATTTCAGAGCAGCTGAAGAATCCGTTCTGTAATTTCAGGTTTAGTTCTGACAAACAGGTTAGGTTTTCAGCCAAATCATATTATTATTGCAGCTTTTGGATAAAATGCTTTTTAGGAGGGCTCAGTTAGTTTCCATGGAGGATTAGAATATAAAATAAACACAATTTATGATTCTGTGCTGCTTGACCGTTAATGTGATAAAATGGGATTGTATAAAATCATGTCTGTCTCAAAAAAATAGGAAATATACAGTACCTGACATTATTACCATAATTAAGAAAATTGCATTAAATAGTTTTATTACAGTATAATACAATTATGAGATTTATCTTAAATTTCATGTGAATTAAAGACATTGCAGTGTTGAAATAATGAGATATAATCCTGATATGACTTGAATCCAGTATTAATTAAGGAGCAACCTTTTCTTTCCTGCTTGAGGCTGATAAAAAACGGAAAAGAAAGTAACTAGACAGGTCAGTTCACATGTAACATCTGAGAGGTTATTCACTTCTGTGATCAGATTGAGTATCTATACCTGCTGGACTGAAAGTAAAGTGTTTTTAGATCCTTCTCTCAATTAAAAAAAAAATCAAGATCAAAATTGCACAAAAATGGCAGATGATAGAAAAATCCTTAGCTCTTAAAAAGCTTAAGCACATTTGGATCAAATGACTTATGGTTCTAGGGTTGATGTCATAGCTGACCAAATATACCAAGTTCAATAGTTGCAATGTATGTGGTTGCGAGAAAAATGGAAATGATTTAAATTAATCTCCAAGACTTGTCCCCTGCCGATTGTAGTTTGAACATCACAATAACAAGCTTTTTCAAAAGGCATTTTTGTCTAGTTCTGATTCACAGTGATTTGAACTAAGAAATACTCAGAAATGCAATTTTATTTTTAATTTTCTTTAAATTAAGACCAATTAGGATCCATATGTCCTCCATCATGAGAAAAATGCTACATGTTAAAAAAAAAAAAAAACCCACAATGTTCATCAGAGTGGATCTTTAAGTCTGTTAAAGTAAAGTAAAATGATGACGCAATTTAAGCCAGCTTCTGTTCACCTTCAAAGTTAAAGACAAACTAACTCAAAGTTTAATAGTTTGATAAAAAGATTCACTTTAGTGTTTACAGAAAGCCAGTGCATTTGAGAAGGTGAAGTTCACCAGGCCTTGAAGGTGATACATGCTATGAAAGCTAAGACAAAAGCTTGTTCTCTCAAATCAACATTTTATGTATTACGCCCCTGAATCCTGATAGAGTATCCTCAGAAACATTGTTCTATTCTGTTTTAGCAAAGCACTTTTGTAGCTTCATAATTGGTTCCAAAGCTGAACTAGTTAAGCTTATAACCCCCTCATACAATAATTTAAGTGAATATTTTCATATTTTCAGCAAAACTGTATGCTAAGATTTTTTGAGAGATTTTCTTTTGGATTTGTTCTCACAAATAAAGTAATTTCATGGCCAAAGCTGAACAGCAGAAATCCGTGAAATTGAACAGTTTCATCATGTTTATGAGAGTGTTGTGTTTAGAGATCAAAGTGCACTTTTGGGCAAATTAAATTCCCTTCTCAGAATTTTTAAACTGCACTTTTATTGTGTTATGGATAATTTAAAATAGTAAACATAGGTGAGAAGAACATTTTTACTCATTGTTTTTTCTGACTTTTGCTTTCTTTCTTTTATTGACTGAACATTTCTTAGTAAGGCCAGCTCAGTGGTCTTGTGGTAGAGTGCCTGCCCTGAGACTAGAAGGTCATGAGCTGAAATCTGGGCTGAGTCATTCCAAAGACCCTCAAAATGGGGCCCAATGCCTCCCTGCTTGACACTCAGCATTAAGGGCTTGAATTGGGGGGTTAAACCACCAGTTGGTTCCTGAGCACGGCTGTGGTTGCAGCTCACCACTCCCACCGGAGATGGATCAAATGCAGAGAACACATTTCAAAGACCTAGCAATGGCAATAATCAGACTTTAACTTTGCCTCACTTTCATTTTATGCCTCTGCTAATCTTAACTCCTATGTACAAAAGTATACGCTCCTACAATATCCCTATACTTTGAGTTACTAATGCAACTGATATTTTCTTAGTATTCTCTTTCTAAATATTGCTCAGTGGGGTGATTACTTGCTGCAATTATATTTGGAAATATATATACATATATTGATAAGATTCCACTTAATCCGTGACAAATGACCTACATTTGTACTACACGCTGTGAGGCCTTTCTCCCTGCTGTCCCCTCAATACATACCAATCAACTGACACTTTCAGTCCCCCCTTCCTTCCTCCTCTGACCCAGGCTGTCATATGAGAACCATCCCAGGGCATTTAGCGGTGCTTGCCCCAGCTGAACCATGGTCCACCTCACAGCTCTTCAGGGGCATTTGTTAGGGCTCAGCCTGTGAAGTTCTCCAGCTGGGTCTTACAGCCTCGGGGTGTATGTGCGTGTGTGTGAGCGTATGTGTGGGGGTGCATTGTATGAAAGGGTGTGACAACAACAAACTAAAACAGTGCAAAAAGCTACAGACTGTGACAAGTGGACCTTAGGACCTTTCTAACACATGTACTCACAAATGGACTGATAGATGCATGCACTTTGGTGAGAGTGGCTTACAAACATGCAGTGCAGTTAAATAAAAAAAATAAATCAAGGTCACAGAGTTTCCACAGCTTGCACAAAAAAGGAAATTAGGAATTCTAAATTTTACAGAAGAGTGGACTTGGTAAGACCCTTTTAATTGCATGTGTCGCAGAGTTTGAGATGCTCAGATGCTTGGTTGCAGTTGTCTGCAGGTTGATAAAGGCCAGATTTGATCAGGCCTCTTTAAAGCGATGCTAAAGAAGCGTGGATAGACTGGGTTTGCAAATGCAATCTCATTTTTGTTCAAACAGATATCGAACTCAAAAGACAAAGTGGCCAACAGAGGATGCAAAGCCTTCCCTGGTATACTACAAACTTTCAAATGAAAGAGAACAGGGTGTGTGGGTACTTTGTTTAATCAGTGCTTCTTATAATGGAAAGCTCTGCTCTTTGCCTGAGGGGTTAGCACTTTTATTCATTTACCTTTTTATTCTTCTTTCTTTTAAAGGCTGAAAATATCTGGTAGTCATAATCAAATATATATATATATATAAATAATCACACGGAAGGATATTCAATCCTTGTCCTTAGTGTGTATTTGTGTTTAGTATTTTATTTGTTAGTGTGTATTCTGATATCACCAGGAGCAGGTTCATGGGGGGATAAATCAAGACCATAGATGAGACCAGATTATGAGCTAGTGGGAGCTACTTCTGTGAGCTGTACCCTAAAACCTGAAGATAAAAAAGTAAGACTAAGAGACTATCCTGGACATAGCAGATTCCGTGGAAAAATAAGTCGTAAAAGAGCTTTAAAATAAAAGGCATCATATTAAATGAACTAAAATCACATTTCATTTTGCAATGAAAGGGCAACTTATCAAAACAGTTGTCCCATTAAAGTCAAGCACAGCGTCTGAACATCAACATCTGATTGTAAATTATAAACTGCCAACATAAACGATGAGAATGTGACCTGTCAATGCAGATCTAAAAGCCAAAATAATAAAAAAAAAACTTTAAAAAAAGAAATAAAAGAGATGGTAAAGCTAAGGATTTGCTTTGGGTTTATTAAAGGAATACTTTCTTTATGCTTGTTTCCAGAAAGAAAAAAAAAATCAAACTGCAGTTGAAAATCAACATGCTATGTCCTAAATAAAGGTTATGTTAATCAATGATTTATATAATACATGTGCTTTTTTCTAATGCAAAGTCAGAAAAATGCAATCAGTATATTACGTTTTCTTAACAAATCTGTAGACTAAAATAAAAAACAACATACATCATTTACGTTTTCAATAGCTGTATTGGTTATTAAGCTGTAATAGTGTATGAAGACTGGGATCTTTACTTGCTCTAGTTTTGAAGCTTTTATAAAATTGCAAGCTGCTCCTGCTGCATTATTCAATGCCTTCCCTGTATTATCATATCATTAATAAAAGCATGTAGTGTCCATGAAGCCTAGAAGCAGTTCTTATCTAAACACATACAAAAAATATGTTTTTTAGGATGGATTTTTACTCACATTAAATGGGCTCCATATCACTTTATATATTTATATATGTATCTATATACATATATATAGATACATATATCTTTGTCTTTGGAGGCCAGTGTCTCATCCAATAGTTTTGAATGCAGCAATTAAGTGGATTCAATGACACTAGTTTTCAAAGGTTTTTAGAACCCGTGCAAATATTTCCACCACGGAACGGCAGCGCTTTAAAATCCAGAGGCATTTTACAGTTTGAAAATAATGATTAAAAGAACCAAATTCAAATATCCTTTGGGCAAGGTGAGATTAAAATTTCTCTGCATAATATTAAAATGTTTTTGATTGACAATAAATGCTTTTAAAAATGGAAAGGTAACGTTTTCTGCAGTTCTGCTTAGACACGGTTTTGATTGAAGTGAGTATTATACGCAATTTGTTTCAGAAAATCACTAAAGACTTTATGAGGACAGCCCTCAGTCATAAGTATAGATAGATACATGCATATACACATTTAGTACAGTTAAAGGAGAATTATTCTTTTCATGAAAGTCCAATAACTTTAAAATGACAACAATATGTTTCACAGCCTTAAACTATGTTCTGCAACATGCGTTCAAGCAGCCGCTTCTAATGAAAAGTCTATGTAAACGAGTGGATGTGTTTTTGGTCTCTATGTAAAAAGCGGAAGTTAACTAGGTGGAACTATGACCAATCAGGGACTCAGATTTGCTAACTTTTGATTTGATGTCCCCTTTAATTCACAGACGTGTTTGAAAACTGATGACGGAGGTGAAATGAATAACTGTAGTTTTTGCCCGGCCGCAATTATGACACCGAGTCATTCATATATTGGAACAGAGCTGTGGAAGCAAAAAACTGGAGCACGGTTTGCACCGTTTTGACATTTTCCACCAAGCTTAGTCGAATCGTACGTAGACTAATATCGAGTAGCTCAACGCGCGTTCAATATTGCTTCTAGCACGTTCTTGAATGTGTGTCACATGTAAATGTAGCATCACACTAACCCCAACCATTATCATTGTGCCCAACCATAGCCTGAACTGAATTAGAAGCCTAAATGAATTTATCTTGAATTCACCCTTCCTATGAAACCCTACTGATGACGTTTTAGGCTGTTGCCAGAATAAACACATAAAAATGTGGAACTAGCCCACAATATCAAAGAGGGCTTAAATAACAACCAAGTCACCAATAAACCTGAACAGCTCCACTACACTTTTGAATGAATTTTAAACATTTTTAAAATGATTGCCTCTTGTTTTCATTTGCATTCCACTCAGAAAGACAACACATTCTCTGCCGTTTCTCCCCTGCCTCTTTCTGCAACAACAGTCACAAAAGACGTAAACAGTTTTGGATGCTCCACTTCAGATTTATCCTTGTTTTGACCACATATTATTCACACAAATTTTAATAAAAGGAACTGCTGTGCGTGGAGAGTAACAACATGTGCCCATCGAGGGTCTCAGGACATCACCCTGAAATAAAACATAGAGATTCGTGAGAAATGCACAGAACTCAGTCTCCACATGGCACTGCACACTGAACCAGGACCTAAACACACACACACACACATGCACACGCACGGTTGTATTTTTGAGGAAACAAATGAGCAACGCTCTCATTGGTTTTCTTATTAAAACAACTACTGCACTACTTCAACTTCTGCACTTCATGCTGCAAAATGTTTCTTTTTCAACTGGTGTAACAGCATCTTATTAACCTTGCATGTTATAATTTATTTCATATGCAATTTGGAAGTATTGCCTGGCACATGGCTAACATGTCTGTGGGAGGACATGCATACAGATGCATTCATCCTTTAATATCTTTGCATCTCATCTAGTATGGAGTCCATGTTTCTGTGTACTTGAAACGAGTGTGTAAATCTTTTTTCTTTTTTTATCATCACTACGATAACTTGCACCACATCTCCTCCATAATAGTCATAGTCCTTCTGCCCTCAACTTCTCTTTAGTGCTTTTACCTAGATGCAGCAGAGGGACAGCATGGCACTTAAACATGCAGCTGCTAAAAGCTGCCCCCCATTGACTCTCACCTCTGGGTAACATGGATAAATACCAGCTTTAATCTCAGCATGCAGTAACTGAGTGTGTTTTGTATGAATCGACCACTTTTCAAAAAGATTTTTTATTTTTAAGCTAAAAGTAACATTTAACATATGCTTTACGGTTTACACTTACAATGAGAAACTATTCATCGGTTTCATAAGAACCATGAAAACCAGCTTTTAACACTTGTTTAATTAAAGATTTATTCTTAGAAGTAAGACTCCACCAACTCTAGTAACTAGGAACCAACATTATTATTCAAAGCTGGGTTGAAATTAGACCAATAAGTGATGTTTTGTGTGCAGTGGGGAATCAGTGGACATGAGAATCATGTATGAACTGAGCTGCACCTTCAGCAAAGGTAATTTTCTCAGTGCTCATGATTTAACACCACTGAGATCCACCGAACAGAGACAGCATCTCAGATCTGTCATCAGAGAAAACTTCTCAAGTGACTAAGCTGCAAATAACTGTTTTTTTTTCTTTTTTTTATAAGATCTGCATGGTGTTTGGGGAGGTTATTATGTTCTCAAAGGTTTTCTGCTGTATACTCAATTAATATGTTGCTCAGCCACCCAAATGATTATTTGTTTATTCATTTTTTGTTGACTGCACATAATCCCAGACTCATGCTGGCCCTGTGTTAATTATTTTGTCAAACCTCATATCTCTTTTAATTGTTGTTGTTTTTTTTTGTTTTTTTTTACTTGAAAATCAAGCTGAGCTTGAGGAAATTGAGGGCAACTGCCAGCTCAGGTCATTTCAGGAAGATAGATGGCTGTGCATCACATGGCTGAACAATGAGGCAATAGCATTTCTGACTCTCAAACGTGTTTCTTGTTTCGATTACTGTACATACGTTCATATGGTGAGTTTTGGAAGGAAATTCAAAGACATTCTTTGTCTTTTTACATTTGTTTTTCCTTTACATAGAATATCTCTGGTAAAAACTCTGCAAGATGCAGATGAATAATCTCTTAAATAGAATTTCAAAGTAAGAAAAACATAAATATGTAAACATACATATACATATATTATGAGTTTTACATATAGGCTAGAGATGGCACGCCAGCTTGTTGCACATGCAAAGTTGGACGCCATATTGGATTGGGATAGATGTCGGTTCACTTTGGAAAGCCTTTTTAACATTAATTAGACATTCAAATCTTAAAAAGGCCTTCCATAGTTCACTGCTGTGCTACACTTGTACAAACATAGCTGGAAAAACAAGGATGTGACTTTTCACAAGTAAATTCTTACTGCCTGCCAGTAAAGGAGAACTTCTAGAATACATTTTTTGAAGATCTGAGTGAGTTTACTCAAAACAGTAAACGTTTAGGCTGAATTGTAGCCTATTCAAAGCTAGAAAACTATATCTCCATGTTTTCTGGCAAGACCTCCTATGTTTTTTTGTTTTTTTATGGAGGATGACCGTGGTATTTGAATGAGTGTTCAACCTCAGATCCGTCCAGATAACTGCTGAATGTAAGCATATCCCTAAACGGAGGAAAAAGCAACTAACCAACATTTTCCCACTAACGACGAGTGAAGGGGGAAAGAGCCAGGCGCTGAATCCCCGGACCAGCACGGGGTCAACCAGAATGCACCTTTCTCAGGCGGTTCCGACAGCCTTGCGCTGCTTTGGGACAGACCGGCCAGTGGCTTTCACAACAGCCGCAAGCGAGGAGTTGAACAGTTTGGGTAAATTTCTGTTTGTGTGTGAATTTGAATAAAATCCCAACCACGCATCAGGTATGCATCCCAACAATGCATACCTTATGCGTGGTTGGAGTTTGAATAAAATCCCAACCACGCATCAGGTATGCATTGTGTTTCTTATGTAATAACATATGTATTTATAGAAACTTTTGAAATGTTGTTGATCTGTTGCACTTGTGCAAAAATATTAATGCCACGGCCTGGGTCTTATTTTTCGGATTATCATGGCTTTTTCTTTTTAAAATCGGACCAAAATTAATGTGTCCGAAATTAATGAAGATGTGAATTCTTTCCCTCGCACATGACAACAATTAGGCACCTATGAAATGGAAACACTAGGGGGTGCGTTGGTTAGAACCATTGACTGTATATGAGAACTGGACTAAGTGACCACCCCCTCCCCCTTCGCATTCCTAACAGGAAGTACCTGTTTGGCTCCAAAAACCTAGTCTTTCATAGAAAAATAAACAGCTGTTACTCAGTCATTAGACTTGTCACAATAATAATTCTTGCTGTGTAGCTTTTTTTTTTTTACATGTTATGACTAACCCTGATTTTTTTCATTATACTTTTTCTTTAGTGTAAGCTATTCAAGTTATAAACTGGCCACTCAGATGTTTGAATAAAAGTATGCGGCCTCACATTGGAATGTTTCTTTGACAGATTCTTCATAGCCTGCTTTCAAGTGGTAGGTGGTGTGGACTTCCAACAAGCTCACTCCTGATTGGTGGGAGTGATTGTCATAAAAATGTTGACTGAGACCAGCTCGCACCAATCACTGCTTCCTGACAAGTTCTGGTTCCAACATGGCGTTATGTTTATCATGAAAAAATGGTGACTGAAATTACTTCATTTATTTGGAACTGGAATTTTCTATGAGTAACATCACACTCACTCGGCCCAGCTCTCATATGCAGTGAGTCCCCGATCCAAAGCAAAAAGCAACAGGGTGACAGTCCAACACAACAATGCAAATACACACATACAGTGATGATCAACAACTAACAGGATGTTTGTTCTTCCAGGAAGAAGTTTAATACAAAGACAGAAACACTTTTCTAGCACAAAGACAATGGTTTGTGCTCAGAAATTACAGAGCAGCATTACAAAATAACCATAGGCATATACAGTATGTATATGTGTGAATCTGATGACTGCTCTGTTCTGCACTTGCTTTATAACAGTGTGCCAGAAGTTAAAGATTGGATAAAAGCTGTCCCCTTTCTTCTGATATTAAATCAGCTAAGCATGCAGGTTTATTTAATCATTTGATAAGCAACGGTGAAGGTAAATAAGGTTAAACTTAAAAGATTCAGCAGTGTTTCATTTTTCACTGTTTTCCCATTGACTCAGCATCTCTGGTTGTGCTATCTATTCAGACTGTGGCTGGAATATTTTCTTTAAGCTTCCAGAGAAGGTCAGAAAAGTAATTAACCTTGTTCTGTGTGCATCAACATGGCGACTGAGACAAGCGTGCTCTCCCTTCCTCTCCCTTTCTCTATAAGAATACCCACACCTATCCACCCACATACAAATAAACACACCAGCACACTTTTTCTCTCATTTGAAAGGACAGAAAAGAAGATCACCGCCACGCTGTTCGATACTTACATGAATCTGTGTAAGATCTGCTGTCAGAAAGACAAACAATGACATTTAACAAATAATTGCGCCATAATCACAGGAAGTGGGTGGAGGCATTTCTCTTTTGCGCTCTTAATGTTGACTTTATTGTCCGTCCCTCTTCTTTATCTTTTTCTGTTCATTTGTCTGGGCAGCTTTAACCTCATCTGGACATTTTCAATTTATGAAAGCCACACCGGTGCTGAGTGAGCCTAAATGGCAACAGGGTTTCTCCCCTCTTGGCTGAGTTGGCCGCCTGGAGGCTTATTCATGTAGGCTGAATGATTTCGCTCTGTGTACTTCAGTGCTGCAGCCCCTCCTCTGATTCTTACTTGAATTACCACAAGGGTTTTCGTAAATAAGCTTGTTACATCACACGTTGCTGATATTTATTCTAGGATCAACTGCTTTTCAGGACTTCACACATTTTTCTTTTTGTACTCCTTGCTATATTTGTATTATCAAATGCGCAGGTCCTTGCACAACAAAAAGGTTTGCTAAAACTAAAAGGTGAATGTTTGCAGGAGCTCGGACAAAGAAACAAAAGTCTAGTATTGCTTCTTGATGTTTTCATGAGACGTACACATAAAAGACAGCCCAAAAATGCATAAAATTCCTCATTGTGGCACCAAGCCCAGTCTGGTATTTTCACTTCCACAAACAGCCAGGTTGTTTATAATGCATGCATTGTACTGTCATCACACAACGCTTTTGATCACAGAAGATGGATATTCACTTTCACGCATCATTTAACCAGAAGATGACAACTGCAGCGAACAACATCAGATGCAACAAATCCAGATGCAGGGATTCTTGCTCAGCCAGCCAAACGTACGAGTAGGAAAAAGTATATTTAAAATCAGTCAGTTTTAATATTATCCAATTTTTACAAATTAAAATGAAAGGTGCTACGCAAAGTCTCTTACCCTGCCAACCAAAATTGTTCAACAGAAATTAAATGTTTTGGCCGAGTGTTAACCTAATGCTTATTTTTAATAAATGTATTTTTTAAAGGAAGACTGAAATGAATGGTGGCATTGGACATAAAAATTAGGATTTTTCTCTAATACGACATATCTGTTGCGGATAACAGAACTTCATAAAGAAGCTGGGAAAAAGGTTTTCAAACCTTTATTTATTACGATTTTTGCTGCAGTTTCTGTTTGTTTGGATCTGTCTATGGTGAGGCCTTTCACATCCAATTAATGTTTTCGTTTTGCACCTATAGTGTGTTTTCAAGTTCACATTCACTTCTTCCATCTAATGAGAATTTTCTTACACAAGAATAAAGAATAAAAAGTTTTTTTAAATAATTGTTTGATTGGATGTATTCAAGGTAAGAGCTTTTTCAAATGCTGCTGAGATTCTCTGGTTTAATGCAGTTTTATTCACGCTGAACAAGAATCTGACCGAAAATTTCAGTTGAATTTGGTGAAGAATGGAAAGCCTTGATGGGAAAATGAAAGTTTTTAATGATCATCATCATATTTGCTTTTGTTCAGTTTGGTTTAAGTTGAGTTTTAATTATAATACAATTGATCCATTTAGAGTTTTAAAAGTATTTTAAAACTTTTTTTTTAGTATCCTGTACATTGGTAACAGTCAGCACCTTAATAAAGAAACTGGATTTTTAGCTGTCAGAAGACGTTCAGCTTTGGTCTTATCTATCCAGAGTAACCTGTCTGCACAGATCATCATTTATCCTCAGTATCCTTTCATCAGGAACCGGGTTAGAATTCGTGTCACGTTTACAGCTGACAAAAAACAAACAAACTGGACTTTTAAAATATTTTATGAACAAAAACAGAAAATGTGTTCCATGTGTTTTATAAACCAATAGCCACATATGCCGAAATTCTGCAAGACAGTAACCTAAATGCAAGTTTTTCAGCAAATTCTGCAGGTGGACTGCGGCATTTGTAATCGGGAGGTCACATTTAAACATCCCGCACGGTGGTTTTGAGAAAAACGTAACCTTTTTCAGAAACCAGATTATTTTTCTTTAAAAGTTGACATCGGTCAGTTGCCGCCCGAATGCATTTCAAGGTGCCGAACTGACAGTCCAGTGACAGGCGGGGATGACACCGTTACGATATCGGGCTACAGCTGGGTGACCACTGAGCCGGCCGGCAGCAACTCTGACTGGACGATGTGTAAATGTCTTCAGACACCGGATGTCCATATCAAGTACTACCAGCTGCCCGGTAGCCTGACGGTATGTAAAAAGTGGGATATTCTGACGGCCGCCTGACTGCCACCATCTACATTAATGACCACGCCAACAATTTAAAAAAAATCAGGGGGCAGCAAGAGATCTTGAAGATTCTGCCGATGCCTCCTGTAGCATTAGTGGTCCTACTTATCCTCTGAACCCATCTTGGAATTATAAAGTTATACAGAATCATAATTGCAAAAGATTTGAGGATTAACAAACACCTGCAACTTTTTCATTTCATGCTGAGGAGCGTGAAATGAAAAAAGTCAAAAAAGAAAAGTTGTGCTGAAATATTACAGATAGTGTCTTCTAAAAAACTCCTAAGGAAAGTTCTGTAAGTCAATGTATTATCCAAATGACTTAACTATTGGAGGAAATTATTTTCTAACAATGTCTGTACATAATTTAAACTGAGCATCTGCTGTTGGGAAAGGGAAATCACACATTTCCCTGCCAAAGGGGACTCTGACTGTGTCACAAACACATCAAAGTTTCCTCTTATGCTTTTGGAAAGGCGCACAATATACAAAATCGCATCTGTGGCTGATAAATTAGCTGCTAAATAACCCTTCATGCTTGATGGTGGTGGTTGGAAAACTCCCTTTAACATAAATGGGACATGAAAGGGCTTTCTAAAACCTTTCAGCATCATTTCTCCAACAAAGTCTACAACAAGAGTGTCCTACTTTCAGTTGCATTGTTGAATAATGAATGCTCCATGACACAGTCCTCGGGCGTCAATCCAAAAAAACAAATCTGTTTGCCAAAGCAAATGTAGAATTAATAAAGAATGGCAAAAGAATGATTGCTGATTTAACACATGCATATTTATTTTGGGCAGTAACATCCATCAGCTGCAAATCTTTCCATTATGTCTTTTGAGCTGGCTCCAAAAATAATCTAATGAAAAACAAACAATCAAAACAAAACCGTATGTTCATGCTGTTGAAAAAGAGAGTGCAGCTAAAACCTGGAAACAGATTTAAATCAATGTATTTCTTATAAATGGAAAATCCATACAGATTCTTAATGGGTACTTTATTGTAATTTCAATGATGACCAATAAATTATTGATGGTTTACGGCCTCTGATCCCTAAAATGAACATGTGTGACAGAGAAAGATAGGAGACAAATTGAGAGACAGCAAATGAGACTGAAAGACTGCACAATTGCCTAAAGTGAGATGTGGCACAGATGGTGGGGAGACTTGGTAATGGGGGGGCTGCCATGCAGTGTTCTCCAGACACATAACTCAGAGGCACCATTATTACATTGACACAGTCATTGCTTCCCAGACATCTTGATATCTGGCCTGCATTTTCACAACGTTGGAAGGAAAAAAAAAAAATAAATCCACGTGCCGAACAAATAAATTAATCTGCTGAAAGGAGGAACATTTTAGTAACATTCGCAAATTTGTTAACTCCTCCTGAAATGGTCGAGTCAAAGTTTGTAGAGAGATCGCTCATTTGCAGTGCACACCATTTGAAACTTGTACCTGCACCTCCGTCACAGCTACAAGCTCTTTCCAACGGCATTGTTTTGTCTGCTCCTGATTCACAATGATTTAAATAAAGAAATAACCAGAAATGCAATTTTAAGATTAATTTCCCTCATAAATGTCTTCCATCAATAGAAAAGAACATGTTAAAAACAAGCAGGATTTTCTGTGGAGACGGTCTCGAAAATAAATATAAAAAATTAAAACAGTCCAGAATTATGGGGTTTCTACATAAAGTGCTTTGACACCATTCAACACTCTATATTTCATTAATAAATACATATTTTGTCAAATAATCAGTCATGAAAATACGGAGAATATGCAAACTGCTTCCATTCAAGTTTTAAATTTTAATTAATTGGTGCAAAAAAGAAGTAAGTAAATTAAATGTAGGTTGAAATGTAGTTTTGACATGAAAACTTCATTATCTTTGATGCAGCTTGAAAAATGTTTTTGTTTGTTAGGTGCTCAGTTAACCTCTATAAGGAGAAAACCTATTTATCTAAACACTAAACAAAAAATAGTAAAACAAGCTAAAAATTTAGTTGTTATTTGTATTCAGCTGCAAACTAGAGTATTTCTTCATCATTTTTAATGTAGTTCAATCCCTGCTCTTTTTTTTAATAATTATTTTCATCGAGACAATGATAAAAAGATCCCTCAGTTTTATTTGTATTTTTCTCCTCTCAGGTTAAGGCTCAAACTGGGCCACTGACAGACGCACGTACTGTTTGAAATGACTGTCAGACTCTGATTGATTTGATGGATCTTGTAGAGCTCCACAAAACATAGCAACACAAGCTACTCGCACAGCGTCCTCCATGTTTTCCATGATGTCAACGAAATAAGTTCTTCTTTCGATTGCTCTGCGGCCGGAGTGTCAAGGCGTTAGCAGTAAATTTGACCGGCGTCAAAGAGAGGTGGCAGGTGCAAATTTGACGCTTCGGCCGCGCCCGGTGTGAATACACCATAACAGGTAATTAATAATTTTTGGTCAAAACTGGAAAAAAAAAGGCTCACCATTCCCTCAAGAGATGAGTCAACAGCAGACACCACATTTCACACACTTGCATGTAATGACTGATGGGACTTTAAAAATAAATGAATTTTGCTGCGTGTAATTTTTATTTATTTTTTTTTCTGTGAGGACTTTCTGTTTGCTCCATCCCATTTTTTTAATCGAACACTGTTCAGCCTTTGAGTAACAGTTGACAGGATGAAGATTTCAGTTTTCAGGAAGAAAAATATTAAGAAAAAAGTTTAGTTTTCCAATATTTTGACAGAGGTGCAGAAGTGTTTGCTTATTTTCCCCCCAGAGCTTCCACCACACAATCTCTGTGATTCTGTGGACCAGAAACAGAATCACCAGTGGGGGACCTCTCTGTGTGGAGTTTGCATGTTCTTTGTCTGAGTCCATGCATGGGTTTTCTCCAGAGACTCTGGCTTCCTCCCACCATCCAAAAACTTGCATGTGACCCCAAAAGAGATAGGAAAAGGTTTAGAAAATGATCCGAATGAAACTTTAGGTAGTAGAAGGTCACTTTTTGTAGTAAAATGTTTGTCAACTCACCAAATATTATTAAAATCCATTAAAAGCATGTATGTGTTTCAGTCAAAATGGTTTTACTAAAATCCATATTAATAGATCTTGTTGGCATGCTGTATAAATGATTAATTATAGTTAAATAATTAACTTCATTTTATATTTTATTGTAAAATGTTCAGATTTTTTTTTCGTAATCTGTTTGTAGTGGCCTTAAAAGTGAATCTATTAAAATGAATTGAAATTATTGTTTCTATTAACACTGGTGCCAAGTTTGAAATTGTAGTATTTTCATCATAAAAATGTTAAATACAAGGTACCAGATGCTGAGAGGTTTTATTTTATGCATTAGAGTTGAATCATTGCTCATTTTGATCTAATGTTTTATCCATAAGGGGGAAGTTTCGGAGCTCAGGGACCTTATATTTTGTTATCACATTAACGTCCTGTGGTGTAAGCAATAGGAGTCACTGGAGCCATTTCAAAAAGAGAGATAGTAGGAATGCAAGTAAAGGTTTATTTGTAATACAGAAAAGTGTGCATGAAATAAAAACATAACCTTTGGCGGTTAGGCTGTGGGCTGATGACATCTTGCGTGCTTGATGAACCCCAGAGCCTAGACCCTGATGCTTGGAGGCCAGACCATTACAAAGCATCAGGGTGGAGGAGGGACAGTGAATTATCTAGAATTAAAAAAAAAAAAAAAAAACATTCATGAATTTAAAGGCAACAATTTGATTGTGATTTGCTGAAAAATGGGCAGGTTAGTTAGCTGTTGGTCAAAATGAGGGTCTAATTGAAAATGACAATGGTGTGTAGAATGATTTAACCTGTAAGTGAGGTAGATCTTCCTTATTGAAGTTGTGTCAAAGTTTCACTTGCTGGAGAAAGAAGTTTAACTTTGTGTTCGGTACGGGGCCACAAAAGAGTCTTTTGCAAACTTTTTTCAGCAAAAAACAGTGTATAATTTTCTAACATGCAGTGAAAATGAACTTTTTGGGGCACTTTCTGGAGAGAAGAAGAACCACAAAGTTCAATTGTTTCAAAAAAGTTGAAATGTTTTCCCCCTTAAAGCGACAATGCTGGAAAAAAGACAGTGATCAATGAATCAATTAAACTGTGCACATGTTGCAGACCCAAAAAGTGCAACGGCCAACTTTAGAGCACAATGGTGTGGCAATAGATAGCTATGTTCAAGAAGTCACCAGTTCTGCACAGTGTCTTCTTTTGAAGACCTGTAGGCATCCTGGAATAACCGAATTGACCTGTAGGGATTAGAAAAAGGGAAGGAGGCAGAAAACAAAATGAAACTTTGAACAAATGTGTTTCTTTACCAATTCCAGACCAGGAAACAGTTGGTGAGTGCATAACCTCGTCCGTTAAACACTACATTGTGGACACAACACAGAAATGGCCAAAACAGGATAAAGATGTATAAAAACCTTGTGTTCAGATCCTATTTCCACACAGACCACAAAAAAGAAAATACTATTTTGAAGATTTATAGACAACTTTAACATGGCTGAGTAGAATAATTGCCTCAGAATCACATTCACATCAATGATTTCTGACACAGAAAGGAATTCTGTATCTGACTGGCTCCAGTGAAAAATATGACTGATTGTACTTTATTCTCTACAGAAAGTCTGAGTTAAAAAAATCTGTCAGCAAAAGAAAGTGTCATCATTTCCATTCTTTTCAGCTCCTGGCACTTCAAACAGCAGAGAGTGGAAAATGAAAAGGAGATGTGCAGTAAAACAGAAAACAAAAAGCTCATCAAAAGCCTCATTGCATATTAGTGCAAAACAATCACTCCTTTTCGATTCCAGTGCTTTTTATGTTTTGTTTGGATTACCAAAACTGACGGTAAAGACACAATGAGTTTGAAAGAGGGGAAGACGAGCAGCAAATAAAAGACACAGGGCCCCGAAATGAGTCATTACAGACATGTTCATTGAAAGAGCGCTGTGGCTGAACAAAGCGGTAGCGTGAGGCAACGGGAGTAAAAATGTTGCCAACTCTGGCTCAATAGAAAGGTAATAGCAGGTGAGAGCCTGCGAACACGGAGCTGCAGATCCACATGGAGGTGCAGCAGAGGCTGAGTGTATCAGACACATTGATGTTTTAACTGTTAGTGCAAAAGAGCATTGCAATGAACCTGTATATACATGAGCCACACACGGAGATGCATTTGAATGATGGCAAAGTTCAACGAGGAAAGTAATTATAGCCAAAGCAGATTTTTTTTTTTTTTACATATTTCAGCAGGTTTAGTATGATTTCCCAACCATTGACTGTATATGAGAACTGGACTGAGTGAGCCCTTTGTCCTGGCATTCCAAATAGGAAGGTCCCACTAGCTCCAAAAACCCCAAGTCCCATAGACTTCTATTTAAAAATAAACAGCTATTCCTAATGCTACTTGTCAGAATTACCATTCTTGCTCTGCTATTTTTTTTAAATATCCCCTTGCTAACCCTATTTGGACTTTTCCTACAGTACTGGTTATTGAAGTTATAGACTGATCAATCAAATGACCCAAAAATATGTGGTCTCATGTCGAACGTTCAAAACATTTAATTGACATATTTCATGTACTGTTACCTTAACCTGCGAAAGGTGAAATCTACAAAATATAATATAAATATATATATATATATATTACAAATATTTATATTTGTTGAAACTCTCTGAGAGTACAAACGTTCATAGAAAAGTAGGTCAAGTTTTTTTTACAGTGAAGCCAAAGATCTGATCGTGATCAAACATTTATGTAGTTTGGCAAACTGAACGTATTCTGTACAATCAGGATGTAGAACTTAATGCAAAGTAAAACAAAAAAAAGAAAATACGAAAAATTGGACAAAACAATCCCTTAAACCTGCATTAAGACAAAAGGTGAATCGTGATATAGCGAGGGCACAGTGTAGTCCACTTTAAAGTGGTAAATGGCATATATTTTTATCGTGCTTTTCTAGGCCCAAAGTACAAACATCAGTCTTTGGTCAATCTTTAAATGTTTTCTCAACCAACATTACTCAGATCAATGGAATAACTGTGCTGCACATAGAGGAAAGGAAATTTTCCATCTGATAAAAGCTTCATAATCATCTTATTGTATATCAGACATTGAGAAGTTCTTTTCCCCAATTTGCAAGAAGAGGAAGGTAAGAGAAAGAAAATGTAAATGATGGTGCAGCTGCAGTGATTATACGTATTAGTAAAAGCAGCTAACACAAAGATGAGCAGAATGTTTTAGACACTTTTATGGCTTGCTAATACCCTGTCATTGACTTTCCTTTAAACGTGTCAATTGGAACTTTGGGAGGCGGGGTTAGGCAGCAGAATCTGAACTATAGCAGCATGTGGAGGCATCCTTTAGGGTGAACACACTCACCCATTCACATACTTGCAGATAAGGCCAGCCACAGAAGGTCAGGACTATACTGAGGTCTTGTATGCAATTATCTTTGCAAAACAGAATTGGTGCAGTGCAGGATGATAAAAGAAATGTGCTTAATAGAAGACTTCTTTTTTTTCACAGAAGCCAACATCTTACACTTTACAAGAGAGAAATGAATTTTGTGTGATCATTTTATTGAACTGAACATGCGGCTGTAGATTAAAAAAAAACTAAAAGGGAACTTAAATTATTTCATGGTGCAGGATTCCAGCTGCTCAACAATTTGAAACCTTTTTGATTGTATTATTCGTCTCACAATGAGCTTAATTTTTTGATAGCTGAAAGGTCTGTGCTGTAGATTGACCAATTTACCACCTGGATTACATTACAAAGCATCCATGCCAATGAATGCAGAAAATAGTTGGGTATTGTTCATTCAAAGAAAGACAGTTTTCCATCAGAAAACTGTCATCTGTGTTACATCTTGTCCCACGGCTTTCATATGTCTCTCAACATGTTCCAAAGGCTTTAGGTGATCAGCAGTAAAACTTTTGAGTGTGTAGTTTAGGGCTGTCAAATTATCACGTTAATCGCGATTAATTAATTACAGACCTCGTGTTTAACTCTTCTGTGACGTCCGTTTATGTCTGGAATGCCCACCTGGAAGAACATTATCCTGCTCATACCAAGGTCAATTACTGTGCACATGCCAAAAAAAAAAAACCTAAAAAATGTAATACAATATTAGAACTTCACTCCTGTTGTATTTTCAATTTTAAATCATTTTTCACAATAAACGAGGTGCATCACGATGTCATGGTAACAATTCCTCTGTTGAACTTTGAACAAAAATATTATTACCACAGCCTGGGTCTTATTTTTCTATTGTTCATAGTCCAGCACTCTGGACCTGATTTATATATATTTTTTTAATTGTTCGAGATAGAAAAAAATCCTCCTTGGTAGTGTAAAAGTAAAGTTGGATGTCTTTTTTAATAAAAAAAAACGTCATTAAAGACATTTTGTAGTTGAATTTTGATCTTTAATTGTCACAATCTCCCAAATTTAAATGAAAATACCTCAAAATGAGGCTTTTATTTGGTTGAAAAAAAATGTGCGATTAAAATTGATTAACTAGATTCATTAATCACAGGCAACGATTAATTGTACAAAAAAATAATCACATGACAGCGTGAGTGTAGTTATGCAACAGTAGAGAGAAGACAACTAAATTTAAATACATATTTTGATAAATTGATTTATTTCAAGAGACTAAAATTTACAGAAATGTAAAAATATTTCAGAGAAGACACTAAATGTGTTATGTACACTTGTTTCATTAGTTTGTTTTTTTAAATAATTATGTTAATAAGCAATTCAAAAGTGATGGCTGATTTTGATTATTTAATTTTCAATACATTTTTATTTATTGTTACTTTTGTAAGTTTCAAGTGATTTCAGTGAGAATTGTGGGTTTTTCCTTCTTTAACTGAGGGGTACCAACAATTTTGTCCACGTGTGTACTTTGACACTTGGCATGTGTTGCGTGTTCTTGAACATACTTTTAGCTGGTGTTTACACTGGACTGTCACCACCTGATACTAGTGCATGTCTGCCACCTACAGTTGGAAGAGGCTTGGTGGGAAATGCTCCCAAACACCAAGCGGTGCAAATCTCGTGAATCTTTCTCTAGACTTTTTCTTTCCCAGCTCTATTCTGGAATGTGAAAGACTTAGTGTCATATAGTTATGGCTGGGCACGAACTGCAATTGTTAATTTCTCCTCCATGATCAATACTCAAATAGTTGGCACTATCGTGAATTAAAAAGGGCGCCATCTGTATATTACTACCAAATCTGAGTCCCTGATTGGTCAAAGTCCAAAAGGTTTAACTTTCAATGCGTGTTCAGTTGCTGCGCGTTTTTTACATAGAGCCAGAAAACAGTCGTAGAAAGGTGCTTAATGAACGCGGAAGCCGGAAACGTGCACCTACGTGCATTTACGAAGACTTTTCAGTGAAAGCAAATGGTGTCCAGGCCGGTGGGCATGTAACTTAACATTAACAAGATGTCTTGCTACATATGTTTCTTTTTATTGCAACTATTGTGTGTTTTTGTGTGTGTGTGTGTGTGTGTGTGTGGGTGGGTGGGTGGGGGGGGGTGGGGGGGGGTTGTGGTGGTGGTGGTGCTGCTGCTGGTTGTCAGACTTCTGCATCCCTAATTTGGTGGTTTTAAAGCCCAGACCTCATTGGAAATACAACGAATCCTTGAAAAACTCACTGATAACAAGCACAAGGCTGTTAAAAGTTACAGGTGCTCCTGGTCAAAATGAGCCTTGTCATTTTGTCTGAGATTGTGCAGGTCATATTTAATCAGCCTCACTAATTCCAGTGGAACATATCATCATAACAAAGAGAAGAAAAGATGCTCCAAGAATTGGCACACACAGCCAACTCCAGGTCCTTTTAGGCTCAAAGGAAGCTGGAGCAATTTCCTCAGGTTAATTCATGATGGATGTTCTTTTTATACAAATGTGCTGCATGTACTGTTCAACACAATGAAGCCAAAGATGTTTCTCACATTTTTGAGATGCTGCAGTGTCAGGCCCTCATTTCCTCACCAGGTCAGGAAAATAATCATAAAAAGACATTTTTTGCACGCCTGGTTTGATCCTATTTTCCCTCCCCCCAGGTAAATAGGCCTGCCATGATTGCCAATGAGTCTTGAGGGAGGGGGACAAGGAACATATTGCTCCCATTGCCTAACCCTTCTATGATTAAACATTCATTCATGAGGCTCTAAAACTTTAATATCTGGCCATGTGCAAGTGAGTTATGTGAACTCATCTCACTAGAGTCATGCAGATTTGAGGATAAAACAATTATTTTTTTTCTATATTTGCCAAAATAAATAGTATAGAGAGGTATGTAGTTGTGATCATTTAGCGCACAGGGAGCAAGAGAGTTTTGTTTGTTTGGCTTTAATTAACCTATTAAAATGGAAATTGGAAAGGACCACTGTGCAGGTTGTAAAGGTGTCCTGCCACATCTAATCAAATAAAACATGGTGTTCTAAAATAAAACAAGAATATGGTAAACTTTGATCACGTGAAACAAGTGATTGTTAATGGAATTAAAGGTAACTTTGGTAATGTGAAAAAATGCTGTCATTTCATCTTTTTAATATGTCAGCATAGCTTTATCTATCTTTAATGCAATTTGTTTAAACCAAAATGACATAAAATAAAAAAGAGGTGGTGAGCAACTTATGGAAATCAGTCGAAATACTGAATTAAGACAGAAATAATCTCAAGTATGGGGTAAGATAACTGTCAAAAGGACATACACAAAGACAAAAAACACTTTGCAAAATAATATTTAAAAACATTGAGTTTCATGTTTAACATGTCTGTTTTGAATGCAAATTTTGTCTTAATTTTGAATACGACTTTCCCTTGTCTTGACTACAAAGTTTCCCTTTTAACTTACTGTCGAGAATACATCGCAGAGTCACATATCGAGTCATGAAGCGTCAATTCAACAAAGTGAGCATGCGTATTCAGGCTCAATTGTTAAACTAAAATAAATAACAAAAAATAGAAAGTTATTGATCCCATAATGTGAAAAATATCCTGTTACTCTGTTGAAAAAAACAACAAACAAAAACAAAACAACAGGCAACAAAAGCTGATTGTGTAAAGGATGCACCAGTGGATTGTTTCAGACCCAGAAGTGGTGGAAAATAGTGCTAAAATGAGTGGCAGACATGCCACTTATTAGTGGTATAAAAATAAGTGTTTTTCAAAATAAGAAACAATAATAACAAAAACAGATAAACTAACTCTGAGCCAAAGTAGGCTAACAGACTGTGGTGACAGTTAAAACATGTCAGTAGGTTCAGAATACCCAACTTTCCTTTCTTTTTCTTCTTTCTTTTGTTTTCGCTAGCTGGAGTTGTCCTGTTTTAGCATTATCTACACAACTCTAAATGCTGTGTACTTCTTTTTATTCTTTTCTGGTGTTGTTCATAAACTACACTCTGTCTTTCTCATGACCTCACTGCTGCGACATGAAGGTTGGTGAAGATATTTCTACACATCAGTGATCTACATTTACATAATATTGATGAAGTAATGCAAAAAACTACAAAAAAGTAAACTGTTCCTCAGTGTCTGGTTGTTCTCCGTTTCTTGACATTCTATCTCCAGTGGTTGACAGTGTTACATCCACACTTTGTTGAATCAATATTTTGGGATTCACTACGAATATCTGTGAATACGTGATGTATTTTATTTAGTAATCTAACTGGAGAAATTTCGTATTCTAATCAAAGAAATGTTGTTTTCAAAACAGACATGTCAAACAAAAAAAAAACCTTGTCCATGAGGATACATTTATTTTTGAAAGTTTTCTTACTTTATAAAAAAGGACTTCTTTAAAATTAAGCAAACTGAAGATATATATTTTTTTCATTTTTTTATCAAAGTAAAACAATGGTTTGTTGGAGCTTGTGGAAAATGTAAAGACAAAACAATTACATAAAACATGTTAGTGGTCTTCACTAAATTTATCTGACAGTACAGCATTTATATATATATTTATACATTTTTTGCACGTCTGAGGCCAAAAAGAGGATTTCTTTGGGCCTAATACAGTCTCTCTTTCTGCCCCATTCTTTCCAGTGAAATGTTGACACTGCTGCAAAAACACCTCTAAATAATGAAAATGTGCTCTCAGGGTCAAGTGCCTCCTCAGCTCAACCTGTTTCCTACCAAACAGTCAATACAATGTTCCAGTAGTGAGTGGGGGAATGGGAGGAAAAAAAAAAACTCCTTTTTTGTCCCTGAGGTTTTAATGCAGCTGTCTCAGCAGTCAAGTGGCCAAGCAGGGGAAACAGTAGATCTGTCAGACTCCTCAGGCTCTTACCCTTGGAGGCGTCCAATTCATCTTCCCCTTCGAATCTTTACTGCATGTTTTAGCTTTTACCAGCAATACCTCCCTACTTTTCTCATTCTTTATTTCTGTCTGCTTAATCCAAATAACTATTTTCAGAACAATATTTCCAAATTAAATATTTCAAACTCCTGTATGAATCCAAATGATAATACAAACACGTCCATATTTGTAGCCATTTCGTGGCTCATGCTCCAATTCTAATGACTCCAAATTTGATTGCACACGATCCTTTGATTTGTGATTTTTGGACATGACGCAGTTAAATCTGTCTAATTTGGAAGAACTGGCTAAATGTTTATTTTACCACAAAAGTCAATCATTCCCAACAGTATAGTCCATATGAACTTAAAGGCAACTGCAAGAGGGCACAATCCAGGGCTTTTATTTTTCAGTCCAGAGCCATTTAATATTAAGCTGGCAAGTAACTGTATCAGCGTTGGAAAAAAAAAAGGACTCTTTAAAAAACTAAGAAACTCACATCACTCTCATATCATGGACATGCAGTAAAATCACACAATCTGCTTTCTCTCTTGAATTTTTTTCATTTCGAATCTGTCTAAAAAAACAAATTCAAGTGTTGCCTTATGGAGTCCTACACAGAAATATGAATGAAAGAATTGATTCTTTAAACTTTTTTTCCTGTCGCTGTATTTTCCCATCATTTTAACAGAACTTAGTAGATGATTTGAACTTTTTTCCCTTTTTTATATTTCTACTTCCTCTAATCGAATATCAACTGTGTCGAAGTCTGTATTGCATCTTCAGGGTGATTTATCATCTTACCTAGCATCTTCTATACGGTATATTGAGCATTGCATTCTCAGTCACCACAAAGCAACCTCTAAAGAGTCTGCATTGTCATGCAAAACTGCTACAGGAAACGGAATTTACCACACTCCATTAAAACATCAACCCTAAAGAGCAGGATGCAGAAGGAAACTTGAATTACTTCTTCCCTGCTGCCTGTGGCTCACTGCATGGGCTTGAACATGCATCCATTAGGGTCTCTCAAAAGAAAGGTATCTCAGCATCTTTTCACCTGGTTTCCTTGGAAACTGTTTTTAAATATAAATAGAACTGTAAAGATACTTCTTTTTAGCTCCAACACTTAATCTGTCGCAGAATATTCCAATTTTCAATTACCATTCTGTATGCATTTTCTGTGCTTTGTAGGTTTAATGTCAGTTTTTTCTTGCCAGTTCTTGTCCTGCTGTGAGCATAATTTCTTTGAACACCTACACCGTTTGCTAAAGCTGCTGCACAGCTTCTATCTTTTAAAAGAATAGGAGCCCAAACTGGCTAAGAAACAAAAGTTTTTATGCAAAAAGTGTGTAAAAGAAATCAATTGTAATGCCATAGAACAACAAACAGCCAAAACTTGTGCTATATGCTACATACAGTAGGTGCTCAGTGCATTTGGAGCCATTAATTCAGGAACTGTTAGTATTTTTGCTCTTTTTAAATTTTTTTTTATTAAGGTGAGGAAACCTGTATCTATTGTACCTTAATTTTAAGAGAGTTGTAACTAAAATCCCTCTTTTTAATTTCTTTTTAAACTTTTTGGAACGTGTTGCTCCATATTAGTGCATCACTTTGTGCCTTCTTTGAATGTCCCTTGGCCACAGTTTGTTGAAGAATGCGGATGCATGGTATAGAGAAAATGTCACCATGATAAATTTAACATTTCCGTTAAGCTCTTGGTGGTGGCAAAGCTGTGTACTTGCATTAATAGCCAGATCTATCAAAAGGGGAGTTTTCAATTGCGTTAGTTTGTAGAGTAATTGCTTTCAACATGTCCGGTCATGAGTCCAGGCACCTCAATCACAGCTGTTCTATAAATCACACTTAAAAAAAGTTCATGTACCGCTTCCTATTTCTCTTCTTCGCTTACTGGAAATTTTTCTTGGACAGATCTTGGTAATCATCTGTTTTCTATTTTTTTCTTTTTTACTAAGGGAATTATTCAAACTACTTCATGTGCTGTGATTATGATATAAAATAAGTTTCATCAAATGGCTTCTTATGTGCTCACTTGGATAACTGTATCAAAAAAACCTCCACTTTAATTAAATCCATCTGTGTGACTCTGTTCAACTGAAAGTTATTATGACACTTTTTTTAGTCAATAAGCAACAAGCTGAATATATGAATCTACGAGGGGGACAAAATAGATGTACTTTTAAAGTCTACTTGCTGCATTTTCAGAACCAGAATGCCCACATGCACATTTCTGTTGCCGGCGGGATGTCTTTAGAAACTGTGAGCGACACTAACACTTTTTTTCTGATAAGAGCTGGAAGCAAATACACAAACTTTCAGAAGAAAACCAAATTCAGAACCTGTAGGTGAGACTGGACTGGTGGTAAGACTATCTACAGACACTGTTTAGGCAATATCCAAATAACCAGAGGCATAGCCTTTAGGTGAACAGCATGATGAACAAACATTTATAAAGCATAGAAGGCATACAGATATGGTGCTACATATTTTTCTAATACAGGCTATCGAAAGAGGGATATGTCAGGTAAGTTAACTGCAAAAAGTGGAAACTATCTTTGGAACTTTACTTAGTTTATCACATTCTGATTAACACTGCAATAAATTAATAGCTCTGAGTTGGAATTTCTTGATATAATATACAAAGGTACAAGAGCTACATTGGGTACTAACCATAAAATAACTCTTCTTGGTTAAATATAGATGCCCCTGGTTTAAAAAATACATTTGAAACTCTGCAGTTCAAAATGCTTAATTCTATAGTGGCTGTTTCCCTGATTTTTGTTTGACTGCTGTACTGGCAGGTGGGCACAGCCTTTCAATCCTTAAAAATTATGTGAGTGTAATCTTACCAGATGGTCACCTGGGTTGATGGTCATGCTCTTCGCCTTTCTTTGTTATTATTATTATTTTTTGGCCAATTTTAGTGGACTATCAATGGTAGCATGCATGATTCTATGTTAGCTGTAAAGCTGAATAATGATCACAAATCTGGTAATTTTATTGTTTACAGCAACATTGAAAATACAAGCAAAACTTCCACAGATTACCTTTTTTAGGCTAAACCAAGACCAATTAACTGTATCTGTTTGTCACATGTTATGCTTCATTGAAAGTCATTAGAATGACTTTCAAAGATTCTTCAATTTAATATAGTTTCATTCATCATTTCAAAATGTGCTTCGTCCCTCTCAGGGTTACAGGGACACTGGAGTTTATCCCACTGTTAGGAAAAGCCGGAGAACACGCTGGAAGGTTTGCTAGTCAATCGCAGGAGACATAAACCCACACATGCATTCACACACAAGGGGCAATTTAGAGACACCAAATGACCTATGAAACAGAATTCTGGACAGTTGGAGGAAGCCAGAGTGTCCAAAGAGAATCCATACTTTCACAAGGAGGCCATGCAAATTGCTCACACGAATCTTCTGGCTGTCACTTCCCAACCATGCCTATTCCTGCTTGCCTATCTGCTGCTTGTTTAGAGTTTGGGTTGATTTCTCTGCAGTCTCTGCAAAAATTCCTTCATTGCTTTTAATGTTTCTATGGGAGGAGATGGTACACTGTACTGTCCTGTGCTGTAAAGGCCCATTCAGTCCAGTGTATGAAGGCTCTGCAATTACGTAACACGTCGAGGACCTAGGGTAGCATTCTTACCAAATATGTAAACCTAAACTGTCTCCACTTGTTGGGAGTTCCTCTGGTATGGCTGAGCTTTGAACCCTGTTAACGAAGCCAATTTTCACAGTCTTCTGTGTGTGATCTTATCCAATTGTTCAGAACCACTCTCATGGCGATCTATTCATGGCCATTTCCATCTAAGAATCATAGAGTCAGACTTGGTGGTGCTGATTCTAATCCCAATTGCTCCATGCTCACTTGCAAACTCATAAAGCCATCGCTTCAGGATGAAACAAGGACTACGTCATTGGAAAAAGTGAACTCACTAATCTAAAGGTAAAGTAAAACTCTCCTCCCGTCAGGCCATGCCAAAAAATGTGCATTTATGAAGTTAATTCAGCAACCGTTGACATTTTAGCATCTCGTTTGAGAGACTGTTTTACTAGCATTAATACTTTATAATACTATATGTCCCATTATGATTCTGTGTTTTCTTTAACCTTCTTATGAAGGCTGCTGAAAGTGACAATGGCCACAGAGCCTCTGAATCCCACAGGACCTTCATAATGATTGACTATATTATGTAAGGCCCTTAAAATGCATAATTATGCTTTCTGCCTTGCTCTATTTTAGCTCCTGAGAGCTCCAGTCTTCTGACTGATGGTCCTTGGGGACTTTTCACTCTGTGTTTGAAAAAAAAAAAATTCATTTCCTTCTCTCACTTGACAGAGTGTGAAACACAAATAGTTTCTTTTTGGAATGAGCTAGAATCTTTGTCAATGAAAGCACAGGAAGTTAGGCTGCCACAGCAAATTCAAGTCAAAGATGATTTTGCTTGTGATTTTCAAGCACAAATTGCCATTCGGGATTCTTGAATTTTGAAGAATTTGTTTTATGATCTAATTTCTTTCTGCCTTAAAATAAAATGATTATGCAGAGAGCTGACAATCAAAGGCAAGTGTAATTAAAAAAAAAAGTGATGGGAAAATAATTTGTTTTTCTTATTTTTTTAATAACATTTTAGGAAATTGAAGCAATCATTATGCTGTTTTCGTTTGATTCATGGGTGACGACAGCATAACAGAATCTGAACAGAGGCAGTTTGATTATGTGTGCATTACACTTGCTCATCTGAGAGATTTATTTTAATATCTCTTTGCATTTCCATTAACCTAGGCTGTTTGTTTTTAATTCAGCTTGGATGCAGAAATGGGTTAAGACTATGAATGTCTGCATCTGCATGTGTGTGCGTTCATGCATTTGCATACTTGTGAGGACCACTGCTTGTCAGTCTAACATTTGGAGGACGTCTGGAGTTTTGAGGACATTTTGCACATAAGAGAAAAGTCATTTGTCGTGTATGTGCAGTTTTGTGTGCGGGGGTTCAAAGAATTGGTGACAAGTACTAAAAAAAGCAAACAGTATTATAAATTCCATTTGTAAGTAGAATTTTATACTTTTTTTGTGGCAGACGTGTCTATGATGCATTTGCCCCTGTCCCTAAAAATTACCATAAACAGATTAAAACAAATCAGTAATTGTTTTGGCTCTAGATTTACAGCACACATGCTTGCAGAACACTGCTTTCTCTCTAGCCTTTTTACGATGAAGCACACTCCATAGAGACCAATCAAAATCAGGTCAACCACAGGTTACACTCAAACAGAGCTAAAAAGAAAGAAAAGCATTATTTGTTTAAGATAAAGTGGAGGAACAGGGTGTGAAGTTTATTCGCTCATCGCTGAGCTTGGAACCATTTTCTCAGTATCCTGTTCATCCAAATAAGTCCTCCTGTGGGTGAAATTCTCTGCTGGGTTCTTCTACGTTACTGGAGCCAGAGCAGATGGCTGACTGCTGACATGCAAGGAAGCCTGGCAAATGCATGCACTGTACTGCAGTGTTACTGGCAACAAGGGAAAGGGGCTGATTTAGTTTAAAGTGAATTAGCTGTATATTTTGTAGTTGCTAATTGCAACTCTGTTAGCCAACTCCTAAGGTTTTAAGGAGTTGAAATTTGACCAAATAAAACAGGAGAAAAATATTGTTGAATAATGTTACAGAAGGTGTTGTGACAGTGAAATGTGGGTCTTAAAGGAAAGAAAATGTTGGGAAAAAAGATTCCAGTAATGTATTAAATTAATGAGAAGATAGGACACATCTGCTGGATAAAATACTTTTTTTAAAAATTTGTTTATTTCAAGCATAAGTTGAACTACACACAAAAATAACCACACAAAATTATCAAACTCATTATTGAGACAATGAAATGCATTGATTGAGAGGAAAGAAAGAAAAGGAAAAAAACAAAACAAAAAAGAAACCAATGAAAAATGAACAAATAAAATTAACGCACTTGAGTCACATTTGTAACATATGTTAAGTATCCAATCAGAAACATTATTGATTCACAAAATACACACTTTAGGTAATCAATATGTAATAAACATTGATTACACTAATTACATTGATCTAGTAATCATTGGTACATATTTCAGATCAAATAAAGAAAATCAGTAGTTGATCAATAGATTGTCATTACCTTTGAAGTAACATTTCAGTGATCATTATTGCACATTACACAATTTAATATTCATACAATTCATATTCATTCAATACTGATGTTCAATAGACTGAAAACAGAATTTAAATAATTTAAAAAATGTAAATGTTGCACCATAACAATGAATCAGTATATTTTCGTTTTTATTTTGTTTTAGTACGTTTGTAGTGCTATAACACACATTGTAAAGCAAGTCTCACTACTTTGTAGAAGTTTAAAACTGTATTTGCAAACTCATCCAGGCGATTGGAGGGTTTGTGACTCGGGTGGGGGTGGGGTGGGGGGTGGGGTGGGGGGGTGGGGGGTGGGGGGGTGTTTCAGGCATGTCCCACAGGAAAGACCCAGGACATGCTGGAGAGACTTCATCTCTGGGCTGGCCTCAAACCACCTTGGGATCCCTTTAAATGAGCTTGAGGAAGTGGTCTAGGAGATAAATATCTGGGCATCTGTGAGTGGCTGTGGTGCAGAGGATCACAAGTTCAGTTCCTGTCTTGCCGGCCCATGTGTCAAAGTGTCCTTGGGGGTGACAGGTTGGTGCCATGTATGGCAGCAGAGGTGCCATTGGTGTGTGTATCTGTGTGTGCATGGATAAATGGAACTATGACTGTAAAGGTCTTTGGGCCTGATTCAGGGTTGAAAACTGCTATATTTACCTCTTTTACTTAGACTCCTGCCCCTGTGACCCAATCCCTGATGAGTGGAAGAAGATGGATAGATTGATAGGTTGTTTGAAAATGTCAAAAAGACTCAAGCAATCGATGTTTTCAAAATCTTTTAGCTTTTAAAGTAGCTATCATTCTCAAAACTCTGGAGTTATTGTAAACTTGTAAAACTCTGAGGACCTCTCTGACGTTCATGTTTCTTCACCATGTCAGTATCACTCTAGTTTCACTAAGAAACAACTAGGGGGTGTTATAGAGGAAAGCTGTCGTTTTTTTCTGTATTTACATTTTTGTAATTCATGGGTGTTTTGGAGCCACAAAAACACATGCTTAGAAAAATGTTGTCTTTATTAAATCATTGATCAATTACATTTCTAAATGTGACTATGAATCCATTTTCTACAGTGCTGTCCTAATCTGCACCTGATCTTGAATGTTGTCATTTCAATAAAATGTGAAAGTTGACGATCAGTGGTAAATATGTGAAACATGGTGCAATGCAACTGAATAGAGTTTAAAAGATTTCGCTAGTTTGTCATTTAACTATAACTAAATATTTATCAACACAAGTTCTTTTTCTTGTTGTCTGGTGAGTGTTTTTTGAAGTGTTGGTAAAGATTTTTTTTTTTAAAAGTTAAAAGCCATGATTAATGGAAGCCTAGAGATGACTTTTCTTGTGAACTAGCACAATATAATTACACAGATTCCAAATAGACCCATTTCTTTTCTCATCACTGACATTAAGTGGAGGGTAAAATACAGCTGGTCAATGTTAGAAAAAGTCATTTCGTTTGTTCACTTTTCCTCTTGTAAAAGGCTCTGTGTCTGTCTTAGCTCAGCAAGTCTTATCTAGTAATTAAAGTCCTGAATAGAGGTTTAATGACCCTCACATCAACCTTTCTTAAAGGAAGCAGGATTAAAGATGGTATCAGGATATGTAATAATACAAGAGGTGCTGGGTAGCAGGAGTGAAAATCCTGAGCATCAGTGTCATCATTCTGCTGATCTGGCATGAGTCCCGCTCATGCATTGTGAGAGGCCCTTCAGGCAAGCAAAGCTTCTTGACAACTCCTGACTTTTTGTATCTGGTTTTTACCTCAAACTAAGAATAATTCAAAATAAAGTAAATGGGCGCTGACCTTGGATGAACATGTTTCTCAATAAACTTGCATGGAAGTTTGCTACGTCCAAGTGCAAGTAGTCAAGAGGCATAGAAGTCCTCTTCCAAGTCCTCAAAGTTCATTAAAACTGAAGCAAAACTATTGGTTTTATAGAAATGAAGAATTTTAAATGTCATCATTTATGGATATAGCAATGAAATGTGATTTGGCATTTTGAGCAATATACTGCAAATGAATGTAGTTGCTTTCTAGAGAGCTCATCTTTGTCACCTGTCTGCACAACATTAAATAAATGTTAAAAACTGCAAATCTTGTCAGTCATTCAAGTCTCTTGAGGCCTCCTACATTTTAAAGGAGGGTGTGCCCATTGACTTGATAGAAAGAAAGAAGCCTGACTTTTATTATTATTGAAATTTAGTCTTCATTTTTGTTTTTTTTTTTTTACTTGAGCCATGTACTGTTTTTCCATAAAACGGTCCAGGCTTTATGACCAATAACTGTGGTCACTCTGGACACACTTGAGGTTTACATAGCAGCATTAATGCTGTCAGGAGGAAGCACTGCTTTCCATAGGTGTAGATTCAGTTTTAATACACTGCAGCGACTAAATTAAGTTAATCTGCATAAACAGGATCAAGCAGACAGTAGGTCTTTGTGGATGAAAGCGAAAGAACGAAGTTAATGCAGATAAAATGAAGATGAAACACAACATGCAGACTTTGCATGTTACGTTCAGAAAAACTTTGGATCTCATGAGCTCTGCTGAGTAGACAAAGCTACAGTTATGTGCCTAGTGATGCTTGCAGAGGGAGCAAAATGGCTTCATGTAAGATACGCACAGCTACCACATACAGTGTCTGGGCCTTTAGACTGAGGCTTTTTTTGGCTGCACTCCACTTATTCAACAAGCATAAGACAGTGATTAAGAAAAATATGTCAGTTTTTGTAATACAGTTTGCACTTTTGGCGTTGAGTTGTGGAATTATTCAAAAATACACCAAAAAGCAAAAGGCATTTTTAGAGGGTGTTACCTGTGGAGGCATTGTGATTTGGACTCACCAGCCACTGCACCTTGGTATCAAGTTAGTGGAGTGTTGCATGTACATTTGTACTTTAAAGTCCACTGTGATTTCAGTCTGCCAGACACGCAGAGCTTTCCTGTATCAGGCTCAGAGCAATGAGCCGAAGCATGCTTGTAAACCTATAACAGAATGGCTGCAGCTGCCCAGTTGTTGGGCTGATGCAATTGTGCTTTAGCAGGACATTTGGAACAAATGCTCACATGTTTTTAATCATGTGAAGTAACAGTTTTAGGAACAATATCTGCAGACGGATGAAAATGTCTAAAGAACGTCATTAATATTATATATATATATATATATATATATATATATATATATATATATATATATATATATATATATACAGCTGATTCAAGAAGAAAGGCTTTTTTTTTCAGACCATATGAAATTAATTGCACAGCTTGTTAAAGATCAGGTGATTTTCATAGTATTGTAATATGAACCACCACCCCACCCCCCACCCACACACATACACACCCAGAACGTGGGTTCGTTTTCCTCTTAACCTCCATTTTTTTTTTTTTTTTTTTTTTAGGAAACCTGTCAAGCTTCAAATATTTTAAATTACTCTGGATATTTGCACACATACTGAGCTCTTGCCAGCATGTCACTGGCAGAAATCCCTTTTCATTCTTTTAAGTCAAAATTGCACTAAATTTGCAAATGAACTCATACTGTTACAAACTAAAATGTTGGATAATAGGTCTCACTAATTCTGTGCTTTCAGAAATGAGGGAAACACCTGTGTGGAGCCAGCAGCAATGCCACTTTGATCATCATAATTCCCACTGTTAACTACTGAGAAAGAAATGAAGAAACCTCATCGTGCTCATTTCCTACTGATCACCTCCAACCACAGCGTTTCAACAGTCGGGCATTTCAGAGATTTTTCTGTTGTTTTTGTAAATGGGAAAATCTTCATGCCATGTCTTTGCAGGAACAAAAAGAATGGAGCTGCAGTCTTGAACCATTCTGGCAGGGTTTCTTCTCTCTTGCTTCCATGTGTATGTCAAGTCTCCAAGTTGCCCACCAGTATCTGGATCAGGATTTAGAGCTGTCCTAAAGCCTACCTTAGGTGATTTTGAATCTGAATCTTTTAGTTTCTTTGGTTTGGATTGTAAAATTGGGGTCTTTCAATTATTGTGCTTTGTGGATGTCTTCTGGTCTTGGACTTGTGCCATTTTGTCCTGGTTTTAGTCAAGTAAAAGGCTAAAACAATTGTAAAGTGAATCACGCTGCAAGAGGACAAGAGTTTGTTTAGAAAGAGATGCCCTGAAGCTGCTCAGCTGTCTCCATCTACAGGCTAACTGCTGGTTGGAGTGTTTACTACAGGGCCCAAGTTATCCTCTGTGTCCTCTGAAAGAAATAACAGTAAGTTAGTTCCAGCTAAAAAAAAAAAAAAAAAAAAAAAAAAAAAAAGAACAATGACTTAAAAGAAACTATGAACCCATTAACACCAGCAATGTTTCCTGTGACACCTAAACAACACTCGCTTTTTGAGATATCATAACCCAGGGATAGGCAAGTCCAGGCCTCGAGGGCTGTATTCCTGCATGTTTTCCAGCATACCGTGCTCTGTCATGTTCCTACTGGCTGGACACACCTGAACCAGACAATCAGTCATCAGGGCTTGGATATCTGGAAATCATGCAGACAGTCCGGCCCTCAAGGACTGGGGTTGACTATCTCTGCCATAACCCCTCCGCCATTCATGCAATCACTGTAAATCAGCTGATTCTGACATGGAGAAAAACGTCTTTTCATATCAACTTTGCATTGATATGCTACATAATACAAACATAAAGTTAAGGAAATCTGCTTTTCTCCAGGACAGAATCAGCTGATTTGCATTTCTCTGTTTCAGAATCTGCTGGAATTGTAGACATTTTCTAATTTTTCTGCTCAGAGATTTGTCTTCTTTTGTATGAAAAAGCTGTTGTCTCAGTGCTCATTATCTAACAGTTCAATCTAACGTAAAAATCATAACGGTAGTCTCTTTGTCTGTAAAATTTCTCAATTGTGGCTTTCCCACGTTGCTTTAAGTTTGTGCAAATTTAAAAGAACTGTTCTTTAAATTAAAATGAAAGATTGAAATGCAATAAAAAATAATGTCATTTTGAGGCTTGTTGTATTGATTTTATCATGTTTTTTTCTGACAACTAATGCATCTGCTTTTTATTTTCTCTTTACACTGGCCATAACCCCAGTGTACCAACTTCCTTTTGGCCAATGCTCCATCTGTGCTATTATTTTTTTTCTCTTTTACATTGCAAGTCTTGAGGATAATTTACAATGCCTGTGGCTTGATGGTTCCTTGTATCCCTTCCCACTGATCATCAAACAAGCTTCCAGCCGTGGCCTCTGACTGCTGCCTATACCGCCTCCCTATCATCCCTCTCCCACAAAACCCAGAGCAGAGAGGAAGGGAGATCGTATTTATAGAAAGGAAAAGAGAGAGAGCAATCAAAAGGAACCAGAGAAGAGAGTTATCGGTTCAATTGAACGACGTTTCTTTTCTCCAGTAGCACACAGGCGATTTCATTGAAAGGCTGTTGCTGTCTATTGATCGACCCTCAGGGATAGATACCGTGAAGCCAATGATGAGGAGCGAGGTTGAGGGATTTTTGCAATGAGAGAAACACAGATGAACAACAGCATTCTGCTGTGTTACAAAGAATATGACTGGAAAAAATCACAATGGAAAAGGACCAAAAGTCATGTTCTTTGTGGCAAAAAAGTATTTTTCTCTGCTGGTCAAACCATTTCAGTAGCTACAAGCTGCTTGTAGCTCTGCAACAAAGAAAGATAAATACACACAGATCAGACAGTTCAACTTAATACTGAGTAGTCCCTGAAAATGAAGACAAATCTAGCAAAAACAGCCCAGTTAAAACACGTTAAAATAAAAAAGATATTGGTGTATGCTAATAAACTGATTAAGTTAATTGCAGCGACAAAGATTTATATATATTCTTCTGTTGCAGTGGAAAAAAGCAAATAAAAGTTTCACTTTCAAAAATGTATGAAATACTATTTAAAAATAATCTACAGTAAATTAGCTGAACCATCAGTGCTGCACTGTAATTATTTAGTACTCCATCGTATGACATTCTATGTTGATGAGATTTTTTTACAAAGTATTCTAACTTTTTGTTCTTATAACAATTTTTTTTTTAAATTAGGAAAGTAAATCAAAATCAAAAACTATGAATCCACCCTTTAACATAAATGCAGAGAGCTGAAGAATCAACCACAATTTCCTTAATTTGGTTTGTAAGTTCTACACAAGGCAAAATATTACTGCTACCACAGCTTTAAGCCTTTTTTTAATCATCAAAAATTTGATGTTAAATAATGCTGTCTTTGGGCTGTCACAGTAAAATGCATTTTCTAAACCCGTTCCATTGAACCTGTTCCTTATGGAGTCACAGGGCTGCCAGAGCCTAGCCCAACTACTGTTACTCACATTCACACCTCAGGCCAATTTGAAGTGACCAATTCACCTATGAAGCATGTTTTTGGACTGTGAGAGGAATCCATAGTCCATGGAAAAAACCCACACATGCATGGGGAGAACATGCAAACTCTGCACAGAAGAGCTCGACCAGGACTTGAACTGAGGCCTTCTTGGTATAAGACAAGAGCGCTAACCGCTGCACCACCGCGCAGTTTGTGTTGGAAACATTTTTGTTCATTTGGAGTTCAGTCTTCTGCAAAAGTCATTTAAGTATGAGAATTATGATCTTGTGGAAGCAATAAATACGAAGTACAGTAAGTGCTGTGAGCTGCACAGACAGAGCTGGGGTGCAGCACAGATGCAAAGCTTTGGTTTGTCTTGTACTCTAGTTTATTTTTTCCTCCATTCTCTTGTTGTACACTGTGGTACTTTTTTCCTTTTTAATTTTTTTTCTTTTTCTACTCCTAGAATAATCCCCATGAGCAGCTGCACTGGTTGCTACTTCCTGTTGACAGGCATCTTGCAAGTTTGAAATGAAGTCAACAGTGAAATAAGTCTGGACATGTAACCAATTAGACACCTTTGGCCAGAAATTCAGAGAAGCAGACAACCTAGAAAGACTGTTATGGACACAGCATGAAACAGGTTTTCTTCATGACTTTTCAAATAAGAACATTTTTGACATGAAAAACTTAAAAAGGATGTCATTTATTGAAAAGACAACAATAAGCTAAATTGGCTGGTATGCTGCTCCCGCTGTGGTGACATATGCTCATTCCCTGTGACCGGCTTTTGCCCTTGGTTGGTGCGATTCAGCTCAAGAAGCCTTTGTGACATTCAAATGAAGGTCGGATATTCAAGCAAGAGAGGCATTTGACCACTGTTACATTTGTAAGTTTTACACTTACATAAACTAAAGACCAGATGTAGAAGAAAACTGTGCATGAAGTAGTACAAAGCATTAAAAAATGAAAATTACCAATTTAGCTTTATATTTAAGTAAATGCAGCGGCAAGTAGTCTACTTAACTGCAATAACTTGAATGCTATGTACATAAGACATGGTCTTGTCTCATGAATCTCAAACTCCAAATAGCATTACAGTACAGAACTTTTACCGGTATGATGAACATTCTCATGCCCCGTTTTCAGCAAACCCAAATGGCTATTAAGCTCCAGCCAAAAGCAATACATTGAACAAGGAGTTCATTCATCTGCAGTGATAACTATTTAACCAATAGGTTCTAATTCCATGACATTTACAAAATAGGTGTTGGAAAATGCCAATTGGACCATGCTGTACATTAACACTCATATTCAAATCAATCTCAATCAAAATAAGTCTATCTTTTATTTTAACGTGCTTTGCACCTATAATATTTTGCAACAAAGCAGCCCTGATTGTTTCATCAAATTAGGAAACCCTGCAGGCACTAAAGATTTGCAGATAAGTATGAAGTATTCATTTTTGAAAAACTGTTGTAATCTACATTTGTTGGATGGATTACTCTCTGCTGGATAGAATTTAGGGTGTTTTCAGACTGGACACATTTGGTTTGCTTAAGGTGAACCAAATTTTGTTTTCATGGATAACCTGGTGCAAATTTTCAGTCTGAATAGACCCAAACGGACCCTGGTCCAGGAACTGGTATTTATTTTTTTTAAGGTGATTTTGGTTAGTTTCTTATTGATCTGAGCTATGGCTCGCTCGGAGTTTCCTCTAGTCTGAATACACTTTGTGCTGGGGGGGGGCAACTGAACCAAAACGGTCACCGTAGCTGGGCATTACATTATGTAAACAGAGAGCCGAAGACAAACGTGGAGCAGCAACACAGCAACAACTCATTAAAATTTGGTCAAATGAATGCAGCTTATTAAGATATTTTTAACATGATACAAATTACTTCTCACACTGTTTTTCCAACAATCTAGATGCTATAAACCCTTATCAGTGCATCTTCATAGCAGACGCTTCCTTAGTAACCCCCTTCCAGCATGGCAGTAAAAGTGTTGTACCTGATGTTGAAACAGACACAAAATTGGTCAGCAAAATATTTAATTTGATTAGGTGAACTATGCCGACAAGGATTTCTATAGGACTTCAATTATTCGTTCTCTCTTTCTGACCAAATGGAACTTGGTTTGGACCCAATTAAGTGGACTCGGTCCAGACCAACAAGTAAACTTTTTTTTTTTTTTGTATCAGACACTGTCTGTCAAGTACTTTAAAATACTTTTTTTTTTTTTTTTTTTTACAAGTTATTGAACAAGTGAAAAGCAGCAATTGTTGTATTAATGCAGCTTTATATTTCTTGTGATCTTCTAAGTCATATAAGACAAAGGTAGTCTGAGAGGCTGCAAATGTAACAGCACACAATGACTAATGCTCTATCAAGACTAAAGGGCAGAAGAGCAGGACACCTTCAGGCTCAAACCTGTCAACCTAACAATATACCTAATGAATCTAGTGAATTGTACTATTTCTTGCCTTGGATTTGTCTATAGTAAGAACAAACCCAATGGGAGAAGATCCAACCAACAGGGTCAGATCTAGTTTGATGGATGACTCCTTAGAGGCAGTAGATGACTGAACCAGTCCTTGCCTTTTTTTGTCTTTTGCTGTGTTCATCAACAGGTGAGTGTACACACACACTTGTATACTTATATATGGTTGACCTTGCGTGAGACCACACAATTGAATGGCTGTGTTTCAATGAGCAGCTTCTCATTAGACGCAGGAAGGGAAAAAGAGGGTAGATGTGACGATGAAATACAAAGATTCTCCCTTGATAGATTGGGGACAGGGCCCCCAATCGTTCTTGATATCATGAGTATGACCTCAGTGGGTACAGAGCGCAGATTCATCACTTGCAGCTCTGGCTTCCATTCACTGCTAAGTGAATCAGTAGTCATCATCTACTGTACAGATATACCATAAATAGTAGCTTTCACCTGATGAAAACGTTCAGCAAGGACTGATCTTCAGGCACCCCAAACCAGGGATTTGCTTAGTTGTTGACCCCTTGCTACTACATTATGTAAAAGTATTGCATGCTACTTGTTCTTACTTTGCAAGTGTATGTTCAAATCACAGGGATTCAATTAAAATGTATTCTATTGTCTAGAATATTTAAACAGATTATTTCAGATTCTAAAAAAAAATCAATATTGGAAACATTACATGATTTTTTTTCCCATAGGAATGCCATTTTAACACTCAATCCAGGCTTCGATTATCTTTCAGGACAAAAGATTGATCATATTTTGTCTTTACATTAATCCACATTCATTGTGTGATTTTTCAATGCAAAGGAACATTTTCTGTGCTAAAATTTCTGAACAGATGCCTACCTAATCCAGCCTTACTGTGGGAACTTTATTTGATTGAATTATCATTTTCCGTAGTTTAAATTTTGTGAAGAAGATTTTCCCTTTGACGTCAAAGTGAAGGCTAACAACTGGATGCTAGCTTTTAAGGTAAGATGGATAAATAAAGCAAAAGAAAATACGCAACCACCATAGAACTGGTATTTTCCAAATATAATGTAAACGTGAATCCATTGTCTCTCCAACTTTATTATCTGCGTGTGTAAAACAGTCTAGAGTCAGTCGCCGTGTATTAGACAGAGCTGCTTTGGTCACATGAAAACAACAGTCTCAGTTATGTCAAGAAAGACTCCAGGTTTTGTCTGTAAACAGCAGCTTTATTGTTCTTTGATGTCAAAGGCCCTTATTCAGTTTCCTCACTGGCTTTTTCCTCCCTGAAATACGGTTGGTTTTTGGTTTGTTTTTTTTAGCTTTGGGCTACTGACTTAGCAATCCAGGTAGCCGTGCATGTCGGCGCTTTAAGTCAGGTGACCAAAACAGATGTTGTGAACAGAATCAGGCGTTTTTTTCCAAAATAAAACTTCAGTCAGGATCAGCAAAATAAATAAAATGGATATAATCTAAGTTAGTGCATGTATTTCTATTTCCTGTCTGCGACTCAGTGCCAAGTGACCAACAGGCTGGTTCCGATCCACGGTTTGATTCTTGCCTTACCTGCCCATGTGTTGAAAAGGCAAGACACCGAATCCCACTATGCCTCTTGCGGCTATAGGTTGCCAACACTGTTCAGCAGCAGTGTGTGAATCTGTGTGTGCATGGATGAATGGAACTGTGACTGTAAAGCGCTTTTGGCCTTCTAAGAAGGTAGAGAAGTTTTATAACACTTACATGTAAGTGTAAACTTCAGAGCACACCCACATGAAGAGGTTAGTTTCTCTTTCACCCACAAGCGTGACTTAGATCACCCTAGTGGCAGCGGGATAGCTCTGACTTAGCTTGAGCTTACCTCGCCCTAAGCTTCACCTTAAAAAAACACACTTTTGGATACCACTGCAGCTTCAAATGCCCCTACAATTGGAGCAATAGGGAGGAACTGAAGGGGTAGGGAAGCAATTTCGGATTTGGCCCAAGTCTTTCATGTATTGAAATTGAGGTGTAAAAGACAAAGCAAGATTCACGTGATTTGCACTGCCTCATTCTACTGTAGGTGGCGGACACGCGCTAGTAAGCAGCAGAAAATGAAAAATAAGCAAAAACCCCCTCCCTCCATGTCCAGTGTGAAGATTATTGTGCTAAAGACCCGTTCAAGAATGCGCTTATACCATTACGTCAGGTCCAAATATAGCATAAAGAATACATGAAAACACTTACTTTAATTGATGGATTCTCAAACTGTCATGCATGTTTCACACCAGTTTAGAGGCACCTATATATATATTTTGTTTATTTGAACTATTTTTGAAATCTCACTAACTAGATTACCTTTCTACACAGACAAGATACACTTGTAGACAAAAATAAATGTTGAGAACACACAGTTTGAAGATAACAATGTTAATCCAGTGTGTTTTGATGCTACACTATACTCTGTTTATTCCACACGGTCTCCACTCCGTCAGCCTTATCTGTATGCAGCCTACTGGTGTTGTGCATGGCCAGCTCCACTCAGTGTATCCATGGCGGTGCTTTGTGTAGCGTGGCTGTTGCCTGTGTATTATCTCTCAATGGATAACATAACCTCACTTTGAAATTATATTCCACTGAATCAGAATTCAATTCCAGAATCCAACAAAAAAATCTCATAATACATCTCCCCTGGACTCCACTTGGGCAACTGTCACTCTGCTTCTTGACTCATTGCCTCTTTTGTAATTTCTCAATAACGTTTTTGGCAAAGACATGGCAAAACATTTCATTTCAGCAGCTTTCGGGGGGGGGGGTGTCCTTGGGAAAGGTATAATTTTAGATGTATGAAATTCAAGGGTGCTTACAAACATTGTTCAGGTTGTTATACATATGAAACGCTGAGACTGTTGGTTGTTATTATATTATTCATAAAAAGAAAAATGCCTCTGTGTGATGGCAGAAGCGAGCTTAAGAATGAAAGAAGAGCAGAGATACCGTTGTGGTATGAGCTGTGTTTGAAATGTTTTTTAATCTTGAACAGTAATAGTCTCCAGATTTGGCTGCAGTTCATACAAAATGAGCTAGATAACAACAAATATAATAGATAAACTAACTAAAAACAGTGTTATAGTGTAAAAAGACAAATTTCATTCTGGTTAGTCATACTAAACAGCTGACAAAGAGAATATCTATCTGACATGAAAGGATTACAACACTGTAAATCTATGCAATGGACTTCACTTTCATATGCTTTACATTTTTATGGCTGTTCTTTAACTTTTCACTGAATCATAATAGATTAAAACAAATAATAAGTCAGTGTTACAGTCTTATAAAATGAACAAACACTTCCAATAGTCACAATATTGTCATATTCAACAAGGTAAAGGAGGTTTATCAAAGGAAACCGTGGAAAAAAGAAAAAAAAATAGTATAAAACATTTTCACAATGAGATGGTGCTAGTTCCCAAACAGTGTTGACTTTTATTGTTCTCTCTTGGCATCAGTGTGTTATTTTTTTTCCTGGGCACTGCAGGTTCCTCCCACTGTCCAAAGACGTGCCTGGTACGTCAGGTTGACTTTCTAAGTTGTGTGACCCTACAATGAACTCCACCTTTGCCCAACAGTGGTTGGGATAGGCTCCAGCAACCACGTGACCCCAAAAGGGATTAAGGTGGTCTAGAAGATGAATGGGTGGTATTTTAAGAAAAAGTTCAAGTAAAGAATGTGTTAACTTTCATTGTTGCACAAACTTTGTCCTTCAATTTTCTTTACTTGTTTTAGCCTGTGCATTTTCACAGGGTTTCAGGAAATCTAACACAGTTACTTTAGGGTAAAGATGGCATACAACTGGCTATTTGCTAGTTCATCACATGGCTGTACAGACACTCAGACTCACTCACATTCACTCCTATTGGACAATTTGTATGAGCAACTTATCAACCTATGAAATGTGTTTTGGGACTGTGAGGAATCTGGATTGACTGGAGAAAATTCACACGAGCACAAAAAGATTGAGCAAACTTCATACAGTAAAGACCCAGCTGGATTCCAACCAGGGTCTTCTTCTTGTTGTGAGGCAAGGATGCTAACTGCTGTACCACCTATAAGCCCCTTGCACAAACCAATTTTCCAGAATCTTTTGGGTTGTTCTGAAACTATAAGTATTACTGACATCCACTCCCACCAATTTTAAATGATTTTTGTTCATAAAGATCAAAACAACAATTTGTTTCTTAGGCACTTTGCAGTTTGAAAGAATGATTTGTAGAAGCCGCCACACTGACTCATGGGAATTGCATTGAATGTTTGCATTAGTAATGCAGTGGTGCATCTCGGCAAGGATCTCTTTTGCTGTAGACATGGTTAGACATTTTATGAACTGTCACGGGGAATATTGATATCATTTGTGTGGAAAGAACGGTGAATAAAATAAAGAATGCTTTTAAGTGTCTTATAAGGTTTTTAATGTTTCTGTTTCTTTTGTAGCATTGTTAGACAGTCGAACACAAAACCTATACCAAAAAGAAATATGATGTTTATTATAACATCTGAATATTTAATGAAAAAAGAAGAAGTAACTTACTATCCTGAGCAATTTGGTTGCATTTAAATTATAGACCAATTCCACTCTAAAATAATGACTGAAACCGCTTTGTTTGTGTTTCAAAATTGTCATGCTTTCCTCCTGCAACAACATTGTTATGAATGACACAGACACAATCGAGTGTGTTCTTACATCTTTTAGTTTCAACTAAATCTTTCCCTCTGATCATTTTGCTATCCTGAAGGACGCACAATTTTCCATTAGGATTGATATTGTCAGTAAAATGTGTTGTTCAGATGTTCATACACTGTGAATTCATTTTTTGTGACACTTACTTCAGCTTCCCTCTGCATGTTGGAGCATGTGCAATGTTTTTCTCCATGTTGTCTCTTAATACAGTTAAGAAATGTATCTCAGTGTTTGCAGATGATTTGAATTGACAGTATTACTTTATTTGTAAAACAGCCACAGATGAGACCGGCAGAAACTAATCAAGTGTTGTACACCTTGGACATGGACAAACACTGAATTTTACAGTGAGATCTTACCACTCTGACTCAGTCACATGTGATCTGAATCAACGGTAGGCACCGGATCATTAGCTACAGAGACATAAAACCAGTGGCGAGTGTTTTGTTTCACACAATTCTTTCCCTTAGATTCCCTAAATCATATTTTGATCTATTTTAAAATGGTTCCCAGTGGTCTTTTGATTATGATTATGCCATTTTTAGACAAAGCAATATATATATATATATATATATATATATATATATATATATTTTTTTTTTTTAAACTGTCATTTTCCTGGACGTAGTTTCTGCAGAGTGGTAGTAGTTTGTTGCACATTTGCCTCTGAGTTGCAGGCAAGGCTGTTGGCAGTAGTTATTGCTTTTGAAAAGCACCCCTACATTGAACTTTTTTTTTTTTTGGTATTACAACCTATAAAACCAAAACAATTCCAAACAAATGATCTTTTCTCTTGTTTTCATTTTCTTCAGCAAATTTCTACCTTCCTTTTTTCACCATTACGTCATAAAATTTCATTAGCTAGCACCTTGGTTTTTCTCTGAATACATTTGGCTGACTCGTATTTGCTTTAGACTATCATGCTGACTTCTGTGGAATGTATATGGTTTAACCTAATAGGAAAGTGTTGTGAAGGCTACAGTCTATAAATTGTTAGTGTCATGTAGGGTCATATAAACGATTCTATAAACGATTCTATATATGTGTCTATGCTTGTGTGTTTGCATATGTGCATATGTGTGTTTTTAAAACTGCTTTGTCCCTCCAAAAAAGTAGAAAAAAAAGAAAAGCAGAAAGAAAAGTTCCTCTGCCTGTGATGTTTTAGCTGAAGTCCTCCTTAAAGGCTCAAAGGATGCGTTCGCCTTTGGGATTATGTATGTACAAAGTGGAGGTAAATAAATAACGAAGAGATGAATGAAAGGCTAAGCAGACAGCTGATGAGGCTGATCATAGGAAAGGGGTGAGACTGGTCGTCTGATGCTGTCAGCGGGGTGTGAGGTTGAGTGGTGATTAAAACTGCTTTCCTCTTACCCGTCAGCAAAATAAATCAAACACACACACTCACACACACACACAAACTTACTGCTATCTCTACAAACTGACTTACAAATAAACAGCTTAGGCTTCTATGATGTGCAAAACAGATGATTTTTTTTTTCTCAACTCAGATCTTTTTGAGTACCTCTACATTTCACATGTTTATGCAAAACCTATGGTTTTGTACATCCCGGCAGGCATGTAAAACAGTTATCCATGGGAGAAAAAAAACATACATGTGCCATTCCTATACGTACTTAGAGTTTTAATTAATTTCAGTATTGTAAATTATGTTATTTATAAAGTTAATTGACAACTGAAGATATTTTTTATGGATCTTTGTTTTATGCTGCACTCTTAAAGAAAATCCTAGCAGGTACAGAAATACATTATTTGGATGGCATACTTACAGTGGGTACAGAAAGTATACAGACCCCCTTAAATATGTCACTATTTGTTATAGTAAAGCCATCTGCTAAAATCTTTTAAGTTCATTTTTTTTCCTCAAAAAATGAAAAAAAAAAAACTTAAATGATTTTAGCAAATGGCTGCAATATAACACAGAGTGACAAATTTAAGTGGGTCTGAATACTTTCCGTACCAACTGTATTTCCCTTGTTCGTTAGATCTTGGTTGTCATGGCTACCATTAATGATTGCAACGTAGCATTAAGTTCCAATATTTTTTTAAGGCATTTAAGAAGTTTCACAGAATGTGGAAGATCTAAAGAGAAGAAGTTGCAGCAACCTATCCAGATCAAATAGTTTATATTTTAATACCATATACTGGCCTATATGAATAAATGTGAGTACCAGAATTCTTGAAAACGATAGAAATCTGTAGTTTCCTTGTGCAGTTCTAACCGTCCACATTTTTAATCCGCTTTAATCATTATGGGGTTGTGCCATATTGAGAACAAAAGTCACAACATTTCCTATATTTGCAAAAAAAATGTTCAGTTTTAAAGACAAAACTTTCAAAGTAACAAATAAAAATATTAAATGTTTGCTTTCAAAATTGTTTTCTTTGCTTTCAAAATACATTTTTGCGTTTGTGATAGAAATGTTTTCAGATGTGTTGTCTCTCATCTCGCTTTCTCCCTATCTTTGCACTCACAATTTTCAGTTTAGTAATAATGTGCCACCAAACAGCCAATCACTGACAAGAAGGTTCATACTAATTGGTCTAGATCAGGGGTGTCAGAATCCAGGCCTCGAGGGCCGGTGTCCTGCATGTTTCACAACCAACCTGCCATTGAAGCTCCTTATTGGCTAAGCACACCTGATCCAGGTAATCAGCAGCAGGTGGGACAAGGTTTCTGGAAATCAGCAGGAAGCCGGCCCTTGAGGACTAGAGTTTGACACCCCTGGTCTAGATTCTATCCAATCAAGTGTCTTAGCCTTGGATTGACAATGCTCCGAGCAGACCGGGACTTTGTATCCTTCTTATCGGCCAAGATTCTGCGATCGTCAACCATTCTGGCCAATTTTTCTTTGAGTAGAAGCACCAAAGCCAAATAAATACAACATGGTTCTGTTATATATGTTGCAGTGACCAGCCTCTTTAAAATGTCTGCAGCAGAAAAACCTGTCTCATCTCCCTCTCCATCCAGCCGGACGTTACAGTATTTTACAATTGTGAGTTGTTTAAAAAAAAACATAGTTTTTTCATAAATAAAAAATTGGGGGGAAAAATCATTTTTTAGAAATAATTTGAGCCATCATTCTTCTCCTTACTTATTGCTGTTAATCTAATTCAAAAACATTGTTATGCAGCAGAAGAGTATATGTGATTCAAATCTCTCTCTCCCTTTTTTTAAAAATAATAAACAGATCTTAAAGAAAATCAAACTTTTAACCAATATTTTCATCACACAGGCTTGTTGATTTAGTGTAATGTCAGCAGATAAATCTTAGACAGTTTAATTGATGGTTTCTAGAGCTTCTCAACCATACATCTATGAATTTGATTAAATAAAATGTAATCCATTCCGTAGCACAAGCATAACACAAACATCATAGGATTTGAACCAGTACTTCTAATGATGCATTTTAAACATTGAAACAAAATATACGAATATATATATATATATATATATATATATATATATATATATATATATATATATATATATAACACAAAGACTGGCTATTTATTATATTCATTATTTGTTTTTAAAATAGCCTTTGCAAAAATCTGAGATAAGGAAGATTGAGAGATGACAGTTGAGAAAAAGAAAAGAGCAAATAAGATGAAGACAAAAAAGTAAGATAATGGCTGAAGTGGGAACAGTAAAGATGCAGATTGATAGATTAGGGTCCAGGACCAAAGACAAAGCAAAAACAGATAAGGGAAACAGTCTTCTGAGAGACGAACAGAAGAAAAACAAATATAAAATAAACTTCTAAAGAGTGATTTTGGCCACTTTGCTCTTGTGCTTTTACTTTACATTCTATTCTTCAAATGGTTGCTGGTTCAAAAACCTACGATAATAGTTTTAAATGCTTGGTTTATGCTAAAAACAGTAACTAACTAACCACTAAAGGAGTGACTGAGATTTCAGCTTTACTATTAACTATCCTTCAGATACTCTTTGAAAATACAGCAATTTATTTATTATTATTATTATTATTTATTTAGTCAGGGAAATAGTTAAACCGAAAGTACCGCATTTTTGTACTAACTAATTCTACTATATATAATAGCTTCACACCATTGTTTAATTGTTTTTATTGATGGTTCAAAATGCTCCAATTCAGTTTTTTTTCCAAACATCCAACCTGCTGTTAATTCCTGGTGTGTTTGGTCAGTCAATTAATAGGTTTGGTGGTTTAGCCGAGAAGTTATGGGATGGGGTGATGTCCCTCTGTTTGTTGGTTGCTTAAAATCACTTTGAAGCTGGGGTAAGTTTTGCTAAGGGCTGATGTTGTTCACACGAGTTTCTGTGCAACCAATCACAAAAACTGATGGGAATTCATGTAAAGATGCACATTGCTAAATTGCCCGCACTTATTTTAATGCGTCCAAGGTGAAATGTTGTTGTTGGTCACATGTATAAAGCAAACCCTAACCCTTCCTCCTGATCCATGTGGCCATGAAAAGAATTCTTTGCTAAATCATGTCTTGATTGGTGTGCATTATCAACCTCCTCTACTTTCTTTGACTGTCATTATCAAACCTAAACTGGCAAGAAAGAGTTATGCTTATCCTGTCTTTAACCCTTAAGCATGTTTGTATTTTTTTTCGAAATAAAAATGTTTGTCCCTGTTTTACCGCTTTCTTTGAGAAAGTTACTGACTTGAAATCTATAGGAAGTGATATCTGCTCAAGGCAAATGTCTTATTTTAAAGCCAAAATCTTGTTTGTTTCAATGTAAGAAGTCAAACTTGATAAACAAAAGTGTGCTGTTCTGTCTGTATAACTTTTAGTATGTGAAAAGCATATGTCAGAACTCTGACATAGATCTGTGGGATCTATGGTCGTGGGGGATTTTGTAAGTGAGTAACAGCACAGGAGGAACAAATAAATCTAACTGGAAAGACCAAATATATACATATAAAAGAGCTTTAAATCAAAATAAAACAGCCACGAGGAAACTTAATCTAGTGCATTTGTCAGTCTCAAGTGAGGTTAGGGCCTGGTCACACCGCTCAAACTTTGCTGGAGCACTCACCGCTTGTGACCGTTCATCACCGTTAAAGCAGCGCCGCATACACTCGGCCACTGCTGATTTTTCTCAAGGGTCACTCCCATCGCTCCGAAGGTTTTGAGCTGCACAAAATATTGCAGCGGTGAGGAGGGGTCCATTCTCCGCTCCGCCAAAGTTCACCCCCGCTCCACCGACGCCCAGTCAAAGTTTCGAAGCTCTTGGGTCCACTGGACCAATGCAGAAATCTTGAACGCTGGACCACCGCTGCTTTGCCAATGTTACTATGACGGCAACTACACATTGCATAAACATTGGTGGAGCGGTCATAAGCGTCTTACGAGCGGACACGGCGTTGCTGGGACGGTGTCGGGCGTTGAAGCAGCGATCCATGGCAGCGATGAACTTTAATGCCATATACCTACACCGAAGCTGACAATAGGTCGCTACCGCTAGTGTTCACAAGGCTTCAGCGGTGCATCGCTACACCAATGCCAGTGTGTTCCATTTTTTTCCCCATTTTGTGCGCAGTAAGGAGCGTTGTCAAAATTCTGCACTGCTCCAGATGCGTTCCAGCAAAGTTCGGGCGGTGGGACCAAGCCCTTAAATCCAAAGAGTTGGGTCAGGAAAGGCATCAGCCTTAAAACTGACCCAGGGTGATTTGCTTTAATACCTCTAAAAAATACATTTACATCGAGGCCAGTTTTGTGATCAACAAAAACAACCGAGCAGTCATTTTAACACACATGACACACTCTAAAATATTAAAATAACATGTCAGAAGTACATGCAAAACAAAAAGGATATTTAATTGTAATCCCCCTCCTAAATAAAACAACAGTGCTTAGTTAATAAACATGCACATATGGTAAAGCTTCACCTTCAGGGAGACATTTACTATATGTTTTCATTCATTCAATAATTTATCTCAAACTTTAATGACATCCCCCTGCGGCTTCACCAAGCTCAACATATGGCCATTGTTCAGCTCCTCACTCTAGCGCAGTGGTTCTGCTTTATTGTAGCTCATGGTGGCAGGAGCCACCAGAGCACTTGTGAGTGTGTGTAGCGGTGCATATTTGTCTGCCTTTATTTCCAAAGTTCAAGAAAGCTCTTCAGACCTCCCTGGAGAAATCCCCCAAGACCTTTTTCATACAAGAGACTGAACCTCTTCTTGCAGCTTCTCTCAGATTCTTTGTCTGAGGTGAGATAGTTATCATCTCTGTGTCCATTCATAGAAGGCTTTATATAGTGAAGGGAGTTTTGAATTGAATTTATCCTTTATATCTTTGAGCTTATTCTGGCAAAGCAAATTTAATTTTTTTTTCTCTTTTGTGTGATAAAAAACTCTGTCATATCCTCAGACTGCCTGAAATTTAATAAAAGATGACCCCATCATCTTCGGATTACTGACCTTCCAATAAATCTAGTATGATGACTCAGTTTAAAAATTCCCTTTTTCCTCGACCTGCTTTTGTCTGATTATAAACTAAACAATGTTGAAAATATTTGTTTTTATTCCTTTAATGCAGTGTTTACGTCTCCTTTGCATTTTCATCAATCCCAAAAACATAAGTAGGCTACAAAAGAAAAAATCCACTGGAGGCTGGAGGATGGAAAGTGTAAAGCAGAATTGCTTTAAAAGAATATGGATGTTGGAGCAGGAACTTTTTAAAAAGCAGCAGCATGTGATTAGCTGGCCGTGTTTCATTTCATATGGATTGACAGCATACATCTGTGGAGAGGACTGTGTGGCTCAGAGCAAGAGAAAACCAGATGTGAAGATTTCAGCAGAAACATGGCTAGCATAGCTAAAGCATCAGGGCAGATGGATCAAAGTCTTAGTCAAACGGATTGTTTATTGCTTTGGGGAGATTTTTTTGTGCTCGTCGTTAGAGGCATATGTATCAGTGCGGCATGCACTTTATTCCTATCCACCAAATAAAAATTGTGCTCAGGTTTTAGGCTTTTATCCAAATGTCACTTCAAATGTGCATAACATGCTAATATTGTTAGATAGGCATGAGGGCACATAAACAGGATTTTAAGATGATGGCATTTCTCCAATTGTAAAATAAATTCTTTTGACTTTTGTGTATCTCCTTGCATATATGTAAATCCACTGTCAAGTAAATGTTTTTTCTGCTTGGACTGGCGTGTTCTTCAGAATATGTTATGTCTATCGGGTGTGTACTGAATCTATCACTGGAGAAGGATGATGCTGTGCAACCCAAAAAACTTGTTTTGCTTTGAAACAGTCTATGAGTCATTTTTTTTTCTTTCACTGATGTTGAAGGACAGGTTGTCAACAAATCGAACAGCAAGGAGGCTAAAGATGTATTTTTCTGCTTCAGTTGAATGGTCGCTGTTGTAAGTAACATGCTTTACTTTAGCTAAAACTATACGACAGTCCAATGTCTCATGACCACTGATTAATGATGGAAGACAAACAAAAAGCATAAAAAAAAAGTCAGAAACCTTTTTAGTCCCATGAACGTGTAAATTCATTTAGAATTGTACATCAAATCCTCATCAATCATTGATGATAAAGATTTTTTCTGTTCAGTGGAAATATTCAAAATCAATTAAAACTTCATAAAACTTCTGTAGAACACTGGATGAGGAAACGTGGGCACAAAAACAGCATCCAAAAGAGGCACTTTCTTTGAAGTTAAACTTTATTTGGGATTTATTATTTTTAAGATGCAGCTGTTAATAAAACTGACTCCTGGAGAAGAAAGAAAAATAAGCAATTAGACTCTCATCATGAGGTTTGACCCTTGAAAAGTATGTGAAAACAATGTATTTGTCAGTTTGTGTGTACTATGTTTGTATGCACTCACAGTTGTTGTCAGTCTTCAACATCATTCATCCCCAAAGAGCATCTAGGTTTGTGCCGTCTGCAAGCTTCATCCACACATTCTACTACAAAGCTCACCACATGACTGCAGTTTTATCTTCTTTACTGAGGCTTTCCAGTTAAAGATTGAACACAATTTTAGATTTTAGTATGACTTTTAAAGCATTAAATTCTAGACCCTAGAAAACATTTCAGAGTTCCAACGTCCTTAAGTTGGACTTTTCCATTCTCACAGTAAGACTTTCTTTCCGAGTCCAAAGCCTGTTTTAAAACAGGAGGTGACCTGTCCTTCCTCAGTTTTGGATTGTTCTATTGGCCATTCTGACACTGCTGTCTCTTTCTAAAAAGAGGAGCTGAAGACATTTTATTTAAACAAGTGTTTCATTTGATTCTGTAAAGTTTCTTTCATAATTTTTGTCTCTAATTTTTTTTAAACCCCAATTATTAATTTCTCCTCCATGATCAATTTTATAGAAAGTCGGTGCTTCCATGAATTGAAAGGGATTCCATCCATATGTCACTATCCAATTCTCTGATTAGTCAAAGTTAGATCTGGTTTAGCTTTCAATTGCGAATTCAACAGATGGACATTTTTGAAGGTAGAGCCCAAAAATAGTGGTAGAAACTTGCGTAGCTGCACATGAAAATGAGAGTTTTGAACGCAGAAAACCCTACATTTACGTAGACTGTTAATTGAAAGTTGTCGATTGAAAATGCTTAGCCGAAGACACTGTGCACGTAGTGACTGTTGGCTACACTGGAGACAATCAGTTCATCATACAATTTTATTTTCATGGTTAATTTAAGAAATAAATTGGTTTTCCATCTGTAACAGACAGCCACATAATATAAGAGTTTACAATTACATATTTTTTTTTAAAAGCAGTTTTAAAAAATCCTTTTTCTTTGGGGTTTGAATTATAATTTTAATGTGCTAAAGAGACACAAAGTTGTATATTTACTTGTTCATCCAGGATGTTTCACCTAGACATATTATTTTGAGTTGAAGGGTATTGGCCTCTCAATTTAATTTAATAAAAGTTGTCTCAAAAATGACCTTGTTTTCCAACACGTCTGTATCGTTGATTCTGTTCTCCAATATTACTGGGGTTTGATTAATACATAGATTTGGTTTAATCAAAACACATCAGAGCAAAAATTATCTAACATTTGGAAAACATGGGCAACTGTTGATTTACATCAATATATATCCCTTCAAACATCTCATGCCATGGTTTCTTTCCATAGATCATTTTTAAAAAGTAACACATAATCATGTAATTTTAACAAATCTCAAAATTAAAACCAAAAGAATAAAATCAAAATAATTGATTGTTTCAGAATTACACGATCTGTTGAGTTTGTCATGTTTACATGTAGCTTAATCTACATTATGGTGTTATTTTACACCATACTGTACACCATACTGTTTAGTCAGGATGCTGAGATCTCTCGTATGCTGTACATAACAGCAGGTGTTTGTTCATGGTTTGTTTGCATGCTCATGACTTTGTGATGAGTGGGTGCTAATGCAGTCACTCGGCACACGAAAATTGTTTTTGTGTTCCCCTTCATTGGTTCCAGCTGCTTCACAACAACACAAACCAAACTCAGTGAGCCGTCCACCTCCTTCCCCACCCATACCATCCCTGCATCCCTTCTCAGAACACTGATGCCCTCTGAGCAATAGAACTTGCTATCATTCATTAACAGAAAAATTAGGGCAAAAAACAAGTCTGACCCCACTGGGAGCTATAGAGAGAGGCTGAGTGAGGAAGGATGGGGCATTTGGCTGTAGACGCCTCTTCCTCTTTTTCCAAGAGGCCCTAATTGCCTCTCATTCTCTGCTGTCTATTCCCTACAGTTTGCTCTCAGTGAGTAAAGCTATGGAAACACCGCGCATTTGACGCATTCTTGAAAGCGTGTTTAGCCCATGGTGTTCAAACTGGACTTACCAGGGAGGGGCTTCTCCTTTTTCTTCTGCTGTTTGCTAGCGTATGTCCACCACCTACAGTTGAAAGAGGCTTGGCGCGAAATGTTGAAGCGGTGCAAATCATCCAAATCTTGCTCTAGGCTTTTTCTTTCTCAGCTGTATTCCAATATATGAAGGACTTTGTGTCATAAAATTTCACTCAGTCACAAATCAAACTTAATAATTTCTCCTCCGAGATCAATTTTCAGCGGTTGGAACCATAGAGAGAGGCACTACCTCGAATTTAAAGGGACACCAAGCATACATCACTACCAAATTCGAGTCCCTGATTGGTCAATGTTTGACCTGGTTTAACTTTCAACGCGCGAACAATAGCCACCCGTTTTGCACGTATAGCTCGAAAATGGTCATTGAAACTTACGTAGCTACAAATGTCTACGTAGGAAACGCACATCAACCCTCATTAACAAAGTCTTTTGATTGCTTAAACAGGCGTTAAGGAGGGCAGTGTATATGTAGCTTAAGATTGTAAGGCTGTTCATGGCAGTGCCACCAATTCTTGTTTTTCAGATACCACAACACCAGCGTGACTGTCCTTCAGTCCTCATCTTTTAGCCTATACAGCTTCCAGATACTTGAGGAAAATGACTCAAATTCCAAACAGCACTACTTGCTCTAGGAACACCAGCTTTCATTACCTCATTTCCTGTTCGAGTGCTTTATTTATCTCTTTTTAGCCTCATTCTGACCATTTCTCTTGCATTCCACACAGATAAAAGAACAAAAGTTTTTAAGGAGGATTTATTAGTTACCTGTGTGACAAAGGTGTGAGGCTTTAGTTCAACACTTGATAATGAGAGTTTTGCAGAACGGATTATTGGATAAAAACATTTTTAGCAGATATCAAGAAGACAAGACAATGGCCTCAGGTTGAACAATAAGCTGGAATATATCTTTATTTCATACCATTATAGATTTACACAGACACAGAAGTCTAATTTAGTTTAAGTGGTGCACTTCCTCAAGATAATTTACCACATTCTCTTTAGCATATTCACACTTGCCCAACAGTTTATGTGCCCTGACCTGTCCCATCCAATTAGCCTAATTGGATGAATAATTCCCCTTTGTGTCAAACAGAGCACTTTTTCACCTGCAGGGTCACACTGACGTTAACCCACACTTTGGCATAATGATACACAAAAGCACTGAGGAGAATATAAATGTAAAAAGTTTGACACCACGCATTCCCTTCTTTTATGTGCAACTGCACAACAGAGAAGTTTCTGTCACATGGTCGTGTCTGGGGAGAGAAAAAGATACTCTTCTGCCTTTTGAACTGTGTGGATGACACAACACTGAATTCCCTTTCCTGTGTTGTATTTCCTAATAGACGGGCAGCCCATAACGTGGGTGTGCTTGGCCATGAATTATCGATCTGTTGTTGGCGCCGGGTGTGTGGATATGAACTGTGCATGCCAGGGCCAGATAAGGCCAGATTTATACCTTTAGCTGCCAGGAGGAGACTAAGGAGCCAGCTCACAAATTAAATGTAAATTGAGTTTGAGGGAGCTAATAAAACAGCCGTACCACCCTCACACAACTCGGTGTCCTCTCAGCATACAGTGCACGCGTGATGGTGAAACATGTTTAGGATTGCCGCAGTCGTTGATGCAGAACTGTTAAGCAACTGTTAAGCTTGTGCTGCTTTCAAATGCGTGCATTCCTATTGGAAGATAAGCACTGTGCTTTGTGATTAATGGCACAATTGCTCCATCAAGATTTTTTAAGTACCAATTTATATGATGAGCCAATCAATGACTCAAAAGCTGTAGAGTTGTTAACGATTTGCTAAGATCATAAATAAATGTGATGAAGGATCAAGTTTACAACACTCTAAAGCCCCCAGTCCCACAATGCTTTTCAACCTTTCATATTAACTCCTTGTCTTTCATGTTGCCATCATTCTTGTTGCAGTGGTTGCTTTGAACGTCTGCATATTTCTTTATCTGCAATTTTCACAATCTACACCAGCAAAAAACAGGCCCTTCTTCTTGTTTGTGGGTATGCAGATCGTGTGTAAATTGAAATTTTTGGGCTGGAGCCTGAAAGAAAAAAGCCAATAGTTTCTTGGAAGCTTTTGGATTTCTATATTTTTCATTTGAAGTGAATGACATTAGAGGCCCTTCTACAAATTAATTGAAGCTGGAGCTGGGTATCATAGCCAAAATAAATAACTATTTTGGCTTTGTATCCATGTCCTGCATCCTCCTCTGGCATACCAACCTCCCTCATTTCCTCCATCCTTACATTCATGGATCTTCTCTTTGGTCTTCCTCCAGGCTTTCTCCTTGTAACTCCAACCTCACCATCCTTTTCCTCACATAATTATTGCTCCACCTCTGACCACGTTCAAACCATCTCTACTTCCTTGCAAGTAGATATAATCTGCTCCTCTGATGGATTCATCCCTGATCCTATCGATCTTCATCTCTCCTATAGAGAACTTCAGCATCTTCAGCTCTGCCTCCTGTCTCTTTTTCAGAGCCAGTGTCTTTTAACCAAAATGGCTATCCTCACCATAGTCTTGTACGTATTTGCTGCCATTTTTGCTGATACTCTTTCTTTCTGAAACTTTCATCCACCCATTACATGCTTCTTGCACATGCCTCTTCATCTCTTTCTCACATTCTCTTTTCCTCAGGACTGTTGATACCAAGTCCCCAAAGTTCTCTACCTTGTTCATGTCTGCTCCCTGTAAACTTACTGTTCACTCCAGAGTCTGCAGGTCTTTCTGGAGGGATGGTTCAGTCGAATATGGGTTTTGATTTGCTTTTCTCACAATTCTGTGAGCTGCTCTGTCTGGGATTTTTCTTGGTTTTCCAGATTTTGTTTTAACTTCTGTTCCTGTTGACTTCCATTTCTTAATGACATGCCAACTAGAGGATATTGTCATGTGAAAATGCTTTGCTATCGTCTTCTAGCCTTCTCCTGCTTTGTGAGCATCAACTATTTTCATTTTTATTGTTCTGGACACCTGCTTAGAAGAACCCATGATGTTGATTGCTTGAGCCAAGGTCAGATGACTCCAAATATTTCAAATCTTTCAGATTGAAATCACACAATCCATGACACTGTCAGGTCTCAGCTTTTCCAAGTGCATACTATAAATTCTGCAGGGTGCCCAAAGTTTTGCAAACACCATTTTTGTTGTTATTTTGAAAGAGTAAAATATATGATGGAAATAAAGCTTTTTTTTTACATATTAAAAGAATGTCTCATCTGTTATCTGATGCCTTTAGGAGATTTTTCAAAATTTCCCTGGGTTCTTTATGCACAATAATATAACATTTAAGATGGGGTGCCCAGACTTTTGATCCCCAGTGTGTCTCACTACTGTCTCATATTTCCCATTCATGACCTGCACAACTACAACATGTGTCTCTGTCACTCCAGACTTCTTCAAACAAAAGCACAGCTCATCGTTTTGAATGTGGTCAGAGACTTGCTCTATGACCTTCTCTGTATTTTTCCAGCAGCATCCTTATAACAAGTATTGCATCCTTGGCATGAAACTATGCAGTTGCTCACAAATGCTCACCTCTGGTATGGCTTCCACTACTCTTTCAAATAACTTCAGTTTGACTCATAAGCTTTATTCATCTGTAATGTCCTCAACTCTGCACACTTCACCCCCATTCCCCAGTTATCCTCTCACTCTCCAAGATCTTGTTAAACAGCCCAGTCAGAAACATTACGGCACTTCTCCTAAACACTTCCATACCTCCACAGGCATGTTGTCACAAGCCTTTCCTCTCTCCATCCTCTTCAATGTCTTCTTTACCTCATTTTCACTAATCTTTGCTATTTCCTGCTCCATAAGAGCCACTCTTCTACATTGTGCTTTCTAACGTTTCCCTCATTCATCAGCTCTTCAAAGTTCTTTCCATCTTTCCGTCGCATTGTGAAACTTGTCAACACATTTTCATTCCTGTCCTTGATTGTTCTAATCTGTTGCACATCACTCCATCTCTGTTTCTCTGTCTCGACTACACAGATCCATCCCCTCCTCCTTTGTGTCTAACCTGTCAAACAAGTCCTCATACGCCCTTTGTTTGCCCTTTGCCACCTCCACGAGGTGAAAACCTCGTGTTCCATCTTTCTGTATGCTTGTCTGCTGTCTTTTGTGTCCACTTTTTTTTTTTAAATCAAACCCTTTTCTTCTAACATGTTTCTGAGCTTTTTCATTCCAGTGCCAGGTCTCCTTCCACTTTCCACTTTTCAGATAACAGAACGAGTGTTCCAAATCAGCTTCCTCCTCTTCTTCTTTGACCAACAGTCGTCCAATTTTAACTGACACCGTGTAGGCCAACAGCACCGATAGCAGATGTTGTTAAGCTGGACTAAAATAGTTTCAGTAAGAAAGTTCTGTTTGAGATTATCATGACTGATTAGGTTTTGGTTTTACTTCAGATCCCATTTCTGACTAAACCATTTGCATTCATCCAGACTTGGGGCAAGCAAATAAAAGTACTGAATTGTTCCGCTTTCTGGTCGCATTTAATTATATATTCTTTTTACACTACCATCCAAAACCAATTTATTTGGCTGTAAAAATCAGCATTCATATAACTATTGCTCTAAACTGAACAAAAAGGTAAATTTTTAAAAACTAAATTACAAGTTCCAGCATTTGGAAAAAAACAAGCTGGGTTTTTTTGCCCCCAAAAAGTACAAGTAAGGATGAGTTTGATTTTTTTTTTTTAACTTAACCCTAAATGAGACTTATTAGTTATTAGAGTTATTACAGTATCAATGCTTTTTTTTTTTTTGTGCCACATGTTTCATAGCTTTGTTCACTTTTACCAATATGACATTTATCAATACATAGATAAATGGGAATTTCTTTGTTTTAAATTACATTTATTATTTATTTTTTTAAATTTAAAACAAGGTTTATTGTTCCCAGGGCAGAGAAATTGGCAGCTATGGATGAATAGCCACATCTATATTGGCCAAAATGTGAGACAACAAAAAACTGCAGATACAGAGGTTTAGTTTCCTATGTGTGTTAAAATCCTATGGTACTTTTTCCAAAATACTTTCTTGTATTTCAGAAGTTTCCCTTATTTTTACATTTTAATAAAAAAAAGTTCAATTGAAATGAGTAATACAACTGAATTTAACCAATCATGTTTGTCTTGTTGACTGTTCATTTCTATTCTTGGTTTTTAACGATCTTTCACCTTAATCGAAATTGTCACTCTTGTATTGGATGCGTTGCCTCTACTTTTATACTTAGAGTCATTTTCAATGTTCTGGTTTTAACCCTCCTCAACATCAGAGAAGCAAGGAAGTCAAACAAGACGAAGATGTCTGTAACTAAAAGTAGATAAGGCACATGATGTGTTCCTGCTAACTTTAATGACAAGTACATCTGTTCACTATGTGTGTCACTCAGGAGGTGGAGTGGTTACATCAAATTTATTTCTTGTTTTAATATCCAACTTTCCTCAGTTTACTTAAGTAAAACAAAGATCAAAACATTCTTGTGATTATTTTTTTTTTTGGTAGAAATACAGGCTGTTGCCCTATTACCATGCCAGAAGCTCTTTGCTAATTTAATTAACTACTCCACAACTCATCTAACTTTGATAACTCTGTTTTCTGACATGCTTTGAAGTTCTCTTTTCTCTGACCTTGTCCTGACTGAAATTTTGGATCCTTTAAATTTCCCTCTTTGAACATGTGTTTTAAATAGAAACTGGATGCTTTTCAGATGACCGAGAAGCTCATTGAATATGTTAATAATGCTATCACAATTAATTTGGGTTTCACTGGTGGGGAGCTTATATTTGTTCTCTGGCCACCAGTTTACCTCTCACCCTTGTGATTCAATATAATTTTTAGTCCATTCATTGAAGTATTTTTTTTTTTTTCTTAATACAGTGGTGTCCACCTCTACAGCTCTGCCAGTGTTTCTCTTTTGCTGTTCTATAACAGCAGCACGGTGGCACAGTGGTTAGCGCTCTTGCCTCACAGCAAGAAGGTTCCTGGTTCAAGTCTTGGCTGGGGGACTTGAAATAGTGTCAACAATGGGGGCCTTTCTGTGTGGAGTTTGCATGTTCTCCCCGTGCATGCGTGGGTTTTCTCCGGGGACTCCGGCTTCCTCCCACCATCCAAAAACATGCTTCATAGGTTAATTGGTCACTCTAAAATTCTCCCTAGGTGTGGATGTGAGTGTGGGTGAGTGTGTGAATGTGGCCCCTGCAACAGACTGGCGACCTGTCCAGGGGTGTCCCCTGCCTTCGCCCATGAGTAGCCGGGTTAGGCTCCGGCAGCCCCGTGACCCCGAAAGGGATAAAGCGGTTTAGAAAATGAATGAATGAATGTTCTATAACCAAGAACACAGGTTGTGGGTAAAGTTTATTAAAATATAAACAATATAAAAACAAATAAAGTTTTTTTTTAGCGTACTTTACTCTTTTTTCTTTTCAAACTTCTATTTTTTATATTTTAGTATCTACAATTAAAAATATGAACAAGTGGCCAAATCGTCATTTCCCACACTGATGACAGTGACAAAAGTTGAGAAGTATGCATCACGGATGACTGTTAAGCTGTATGGAAAATCATGTTTAAGCCTACTTTTCTTAACATATGTCCCCCATCATCATAAAATCTACCATTGGCAGCCCACAATCCACAGAAACTATTTCCTAGAAAACAACACAGTTTTTTTTTTGGCAAAAATTGCACAATCATAATTAAAAGGCCACTGGAAACGCTTTTCCAGTAGATCAAAAGATGATTGGAGTGTAACTTTAAACATGGTGAAATCAAATGATGATCACTAAGGATCAACTAGAGCCCATACGAGCCATGATTAAGTAAAAGTGATGCAATTTCAGACAATTTAATTTCAAGAATTCAAAACATTTAAAAGTGCTGTTGCTAATAGGAAGAACCTTTCTGGACGAATCTCTGCTCCATATAAACCCACCCATTTATTTCCTGGACGGATATCTGAGGAAGCATCAGTAGCCCCCTGGGGGTCTAAGCTGGGACCATTTTTGTTGTTGTTAGTAATTAATGACCTCCCTGAAGTCTGACTGTGCGTCCCATGTGAAAATACTACCCAATAGCGTGTTCCCATTTTTCACTTCTTCTGCTCTCTCTTTTGCCCTCCTTTCTGAGCCTATGATTTCATGGAGCATATCTGGCCTGAAGATGAGCTTCAGGGGACTGGGCAACACCCGCGTTCAAGTACAAATCGTGATATATGACACTGTGTATGACTCAAAGTACTTGCATAGAAAATACAGTTCTTATCCATGTGTATGTGAGCCCAGCCTTTAGTTTTTGTGCTGATCACAATAACAGCCCTCCTTTAGCTGGCAGTAAGGTGTTTTACAGCTGTGTATGATGCTGTAATCAGCATTATTTGTGCTTGTTTTTCTAATTGCTCTATACGTAAACTGTCTCAACTGTAAAAATGAACTGTAAAAAGTTTAGCCTAGATATTTTCTTGTTGCGATTTAAGGAGGATGTTTTAGGATTGGGGTTCTATTTTAAGTAAAAATACATGAAGTTTCAGAGAAAATAGATTGAATGCCAGTCGTGGTACTTCTGCACCACAGACAGTAGAGCGGTTGACCTCTGATCGGAAGACTGCTGGTTTGGTTTCCGCCTTGCCCGCCCATGTGTTGTAGTGTCTTTGGGCAAGACACCAAAGCCTACATTGCTCCAGGTGGCTATGGGTTGGCGCCAGTGTAAGGCAATGAAGCTGCCAGCAAGTGTGTGGAAGTCTGTGTGGATGGGTGAATGGGAAAGTGACTGGACAGCACTTTGAGCCTTCACGGAAGGTGTAAGTGTGATTATAAGTATGCACCATTTCCTATTTACCGTATGTTGAAAGTCACAGGTTTTCTTTTATTCCCTGGTGATCTTTTCATTCATGGAGTAAAATATTTCAGCTATTATTAGTTTTTATTTTATTTTATTAACCTGATGGTTTAAGGTTTAAAAAGAAAGAATAAGATACATTAAAGGTTTACCAACTTTCAGCACAGTCTGAGCTAACTATAGTGGAATATCAATGAGAACATAGATGAGACTGTCAGCACAGTAAAGAGCAACTTGATATTAAAAATAACAAAAAGAAATAGATTAAACAAAATAATTAATAAACAAAAGTCCTGGCAATTCAGACTCCATTTCACACACCATTGTGGTTTTGTTTTTTCCAAGTGTGATGGTCCATAAAAAGCACACTCTGTTGGTAACTGTATTGGATGACCATCAACTAGTAAAAAGAACAGATGGCAAAGCACACTAGATAGATATTCATTCTATAATACTGGACTTAAGTGTGTTGTGAGGCGTTTTATGGCTTTAAGACACCTGTAATCCTACTTTTTATTTTTGATAAACGAGGGACTGATGTAGTGCAATAAAGAAAGCAGTAATTCTTCAAACTTCACAATTATTAATGAAAAACAATGCAAGCCGTAACCTTTTTCATGATCACAAATCAAAAATTCAAGAAGTTGCTTGATATTAGAAATTGGACATGAATACACCAAATGGTTTACATGGTTTAACTGTTTAAGGATAAGACAAAAATACTATGACGATATATTGTGCACTGTCAGGCAGTGCACTTCTGTTATTCATCACAATCGCTGCCTCAGGTAAAAGATCTGCTGCATGGCTGACCAGAACAGGGTGAAGAAACTCTTAAAGACAGTAATGTGCATCAGGCCAATGAGCCATTCGTAGGCCTGGTGCCATCTCATTAGTCTTCCAATGACACTGGTAGAGGCATGCCTAATGTTCCATTGTCTGTCGCCGTCAGACACAGGAAGGGAAACAGGTCTGAGCTTAAAAACAAGAGGAAAAAAAAACATACCAGTTCTGGTGTTGATTCCGCATTTACTGTCTTTTTTTACGTCTTTTTTTCTATTCCTGCTTTAAAGCTCTTACAGTGACTTTTCAAAGCAGAGCTCTAAGTTTTTTGACCATTACTGTGAGAAAAGCTTTATTAAAAAGTTTGTAATTTGACAAATGAAACTTTTGTCTTAAATGAGGCCACTAATCGTTGGGTTTTTTTGTGAGTAGTGGTTCACCAAAATAGCAGAGCATGTACTTGGCAAAGCGTTTTAATTCTGATGGCCAATTTTGAAACAGTTTCTCTCTCTAATATGTAATTTTTTGAATTGTTGATTTCCTTTTGTAACATCAAAACAATACACAACATCAAAATAAAAAATAAAATTCTATTTCATGTCTTATTAAGTTGATGCAATTCTGTCTTTTATTAAATTGAACCTGTACATTGGGGAGTAACATGTCTTGTGTGTTTTGTATGTAAATCTGAGAATGTCGTAAAGTACTAGGTCACTAGTCACTACTTCATTGTTTGCAAATGACTGAATAATGGACCTGATAGGACTCTAGTTTTACTTCTTGCAACGATTCTTAAGGCCTTTTTTGTGTTGTTTGTGGTTAAGTATGTTTTATAAGTAGTGGCCCAAATTTTTGTACAAAATTGGAGGTGTGGTGAAAACTAGGTCAGGAATACAGGAATACACCTGTTAAAAAACTTAAGTTACTGTTGGAAAACTATGCTCATCACCTTTAAAACACTTGGGTTTTTTCTCTGCCAAAGTTATTCATGTGGTTTTTGTGTTACTTATATGAGCAATAGTAATGTTTGGGGTTATGGGGGTTTCATTTTAGCCCAGTTTATTGTTTTTGTCCTGGTTTCTTTATTTGTTTATTTTGACGTAAAATAACCTTGGAGTTGGGTTAAAAACTGGTGGTTTTAGAGTGTGGATTGGTTTGCTGGTTTAATGTACAAACTGGATTTAAAAAAAAAAAGGAAAGGCAGTTTAAAGAAATGTAATAAAAAGTTAGTAAATGTTGCAGAACAGATAAAGACATTAGTTCTGCATTCAGACAATAATTACATGATAGATGACCTTTCTTTATGGTTAAAAGGCAGGCTATCCTCAGAATGATTTGAACACAGGTTATGAATGGTTGCAATTGAAAATGATGCACCTGGTCATGAGGTCATTCACAGATATGCCGTGAATGAATTAGAGCCCGCAGAATGACAGATGAACTTTCACTAAGATCTGCTCTATTTCGTCTTCCCGCGCTCTTACCGCTTTTGGCTAAAGTGCTGCGGGGTTGTGTTAGCTGTATATTTCGGTGAGGAGGCACAGATGTGGGAGGAAAATGGATGTGGGTCATTTAAGCCTCCGTATAACAAAATATGAGTGAGTTGTTGCTCGCAGTACGAGCTTTAAACAGATTTTTTTTTCCAGCCATTAGATAATGATTTTGATAAAAGCCATTCTGTGGGAGGATGATAACAGTACAAAGGCAATTAAATTGAACTCGGCATTCAATTTTGTCTGTGCTCAAAGGCTATGTATAACATTGAGTGAAATGATTTTGCAGATAATGATGTGAACATCCTCACCTTTGACACGTTTCTGCTCCACAGTCTTTTAGTTGGGAGAAACTCAAATGTAACTTTTAAATATACATACTTAATACTTGCATTGCTGCAGGCTTTTTACAGGCAAGCTTTTTATAACTTTGAAAATTATCTTATAAAGAGACATCTACTATTACAGCCACTCCTTGAATCCAGGAAAATGACTGTATTAAATTTGACACAGTATTTTTAAAAAGTTCCAAATTCCCTAAAAGGTACATCGACTGGGTGCTAAAGTTATCAAGAAAATGAAAACTCTGAAGCCCTCTATATCAAAGAATTGACGAAAAATTCTAATCATTTAGAAGAATGATGTTCTTAAAAACCTTTGATAAAATCCACAATCCAATATCATTTTTAATAACATATAGATGGTATTTATTATAATGCATTGAGTGATTTGGAAAGTTCTTGGTCGCAACAATGTTATTTATTGATATTGACATGAGTGTTCCAGAAAAAAAATCCCCATGTTTACCCACAGTCTCAAATTTGATCCACACATTTTCACGTTTTTAAAGAAGTAATTTTTTACCTAAAAGTTGAAGTTTACCATAAGGTTTTGAAAATTAGCAAACATTTTCCAGCCAAAAAGTATTTATGAGCAGTAAAAGCCCTTCTACTGCCCCTAGTGGAATGATGATGAACTACATGAACGAAAACATGACCTAAGTTAAATAGAATAGTTTTTTTAATTGATTGTGCAAAAGATATAGAGGTCTCAGAAATTTTGTGTGTGAAAAAAATGAATTAGCCTTTAAAAACTGGCTTTTTAAAATTTTAATTCTCTAATTTCCAAATAACTTATTAAAATGTATCATTTCTGAGTGATAGCAGATAAAGAGAAGTTGACTCACAAGCAAAGATCAGGCTAAAGCCACATTAACCCTTTTTTGCCAGAGCTTTGGCTCCAGCGCTTATATTCTATCAACTATCTCTCTAACTGTTGACGCAAGTAATGTATCTCCAACGGATTTTAAAGCGGAGAAAAGCAGCCTTGTGCTAATACAAAACACTTCACAGCAGTGAAGTGCTCACAGAATCAACATAAATCACCTGATTTGTCACGAAGAAGAGGGGCAGACAGTTCTCTCTGCATCAGAATCCGGTGATTCAATTCGATCGTAAAAAGTTTCGGTATGATGAAGAGCATGTGGTTTTGTTTTTGGTGTCCCTGGCGACATCTCTGGCAATAAAGGTTCAAGTTCAATCTAATTTCTTTTTTTCACACAGAAGTCTATAGAAAACTGATAATTCCCTTGTCTGGGTCGTACAGAATAGAAAGAATTACAAATAATGCCTGAAGTTAATCACGTTCAATAAATGTCCCATTTCTCGGAATCTAGTCATTTTTACTCAAAGTGTGTTTGACTGCTGCATCCCTCCGTAGTCAATTACCCTTTTGTGCTTTCTCACCTGGATGCCAACCGCTTTTATGACTCCATACCTCAGTCAATATCTACACACTGATTACAACAAACTCATAAATAATTTATGTCACAAATGCCTTATTGCTGAAATGCGCCTTGTTCTGTCTTGTCCTTCCATGAAAACAAAAGAGAAATCATTTATATTTTCATGGATACTTCAGAGCAGAAATGCTCTGTGTTACCATCAAATAAACAACCCCAAATACTTTTCATTTTTTTTTATCCTGTCGTACAGTAAAGGATGGAAAGCCATGTGGACTAAATTTCATGCAGTTGCATTCTAAATGAGGTTTAGTTTGAAATGCCTTTTTCTGCTTTTTGCAGTGAAAAACAAGCAAAAAAAACTTTCATTTGCAATGGCCTTTCACTGAAACAGTTGATGGCTTTAAGAAGAAAAGTGCTGGAGATGCAAACTGAAATGGTTGTGATAAATGAAGCCCACCCTTCTGTTGTCAAATCATTTGCCCCTCGGGTTAAATATCTGCTCCTGGTGAGCTTTTTGTCAGCATTGTTAAACATGATTGTTTTTCCAGTTATTTCTAACCAAATCCCCAGAGGCTTTTCAATCCAATTATGAGCGCAACAGCCGTCCAAATGCCCAGCATGCTTTTGAAATACCAGGTGTGACTCAACAGCTTTATTTTTTCTTTTTTTTTTTTTTTGTCTCCCATCGTCATCGATGTCATTTGCTGCCAATGTCTTTCTTCACACTTGTGTTTTCCAGATCAGATAAAGGTTTTACATTTTCTGATTTATTCTGCCTCATACATTGCCAAGAGAATGCTTACGGATTCTTCACGAAAAACTTCTTCGTGCGAGAGGACACTTCAAATATTCGAAAGAATGCTCTAATATTTATGACAGAGTGGTGTGTGGACCAGCTGTTGGGATTTTTAGATTCTTAAGAGTTGCATTTTAAACAACTATAAGTACCTTCATAGGCTTATGCGATTATTTTTTTCATTCCAATATATAAAAGAAAAAGAGAGAAAATGATGGAAAAAGATAAAAAAAATAATGTATATATTTTTTCAATGCATTCTGCAATCGGTATCATCCTTCAGATTTTAGATGGAGACCAGACTTTAATGTTACTCTATTCTCTGGAGTCTGGGTCCCATTCACTCCAGAAGTGGATAAGATTACTTGATGTTGTATTGTTTGAACTAATCAGTCCCTTTTAATTGAGGCAAATGTGTTGTAAGATATCGGCCATAATTTAATTTTATAAGAGAATTGTATTTTACACACTTCAGTTTTACATAAAATCTCATTTGTGAATATTAAAATGAATGAAGGCTACTGAGAGACAAAAGATAAAATAGATGAACAAAATATTTAAAAAAGATCACGATAAATGTCATTTAGATACTCAATAATTGCACAACATTGTTAAGGTCGTGGAGATTGCTCTGATCAAGTTTTCTTGTCTTGTAAGATTAGTGACTCGAGATTTCAGAAATGGATCAAACTCTGCTGGCTGGTGTTTCCCTCAAAAGCTCCTTGAGGTGGGTTCAGAAAGCTTCAGCGGATTTGTGCATGAGCAGTGCTCAGCATTTGTTCCTGTTGGAAGACAGGCTTTCATGTAATGCAACGTCCACACTCACCACTTCTAATGAAAAGTCTAAAAGTAAATGCACGTATAACTGCGTTTCGGGCTTCCGCATTTAACTTCCGTTGTGCAAATTTTAAGTCCATTTTCAGGCTCAATGTGCAAAACATGTTGTCATTGAACGCACGTTGAAAATTAAACCAGTTGAACTTTGACCAAGTCAGGAACTCGGACTTGGTAGAGACACATGGGTAGTGGCCTTTTTATTACCGGAGTTCCAACCATTTGAAAACTGAACAGGATGGCAAAATGAGCAGTTGTAGTTCGTGCCTGGCCAGAATCACATGACACCAAGGCCGAATCCTTCTATCCATACACCTTCTCTCTACCACTCCATTTTTAGAAGCATTTGTAGTGGAAGGGGTGACCAAAATATATATTTTTAAGGGCCAGCCCTCCAACCAGAGGGATGCAGAGCCCTCTGTCACGAGGGGTTTCCGCATTGCACTATGCCGCAGAGGAGAAGCACTTTTCTTCACGTGGGCGCGCTCTGAAGCACAGAAGTTTACATTTAAATGTAAGTAATGACTTTTTGTTTTAGCATGACCTTTAAAAAGTTATAAACTACTGTTATTATGTATATTCAAGCACTGGAGCTCTGCGCTAATTTAGCTGACCGCCAACTACTGGTGACGTCATTGAGTGGTAGCAACGTCTGAATTTGGAGACACTATTTTTTCATAACTCTACGTTTGGAGGGCTAAATGTGAAAGAAAATGCCTGGAGCGAGATTTGCACCGCTTCGACATTTCACACCAACCCTCTTCCAACCACAATGCCATGGGACTGGTAATCTTGAATGTGCGACACATGCCCGGTGTCTACGTAGTATAAGGTTAATAACAGGTGACATAACAACAACTTGCATCACATAATGACACCTTAACACCATCTGGAACAATATGTTAAAACTGAACATCCATTTGAGATTATAGTGCATCATTATAAATAACAAATACAGTATTTTTTAAACTTTGAACTTGTTTTCAAAGTTCAAACATGTTTTCCAATGCCTAAGCCTCACTTACTTTAAGGGATTCAAATCTGATGAAAGGAAAAAGGCAGCAAAAAAAGCATTAACATAATCATTATTTATTGCATTAAAATGTATATTAAATGCATTTCTTTATCCAGATGTTTATGAGATTGTTCCACATTATTTCGTTAGTATTTGTTTTTCTTTCAAAAGTTAAAAAAGTGCTTATAACAATCTACAGTCTTAAAGTTTTCTCGATTTCAATTCTTGTATAAAAAACTTTCACAACAGTCAATTCGTTCTTTTGGTACAAAACTTCATGTAATAAGTAAAGCCAGATATTATCTGGCCAATTTTATGCAAAAAAAATTCAGGTTTTTGGATGTCCAAGCCGATGGAGGGTCGCACAAAGGAGCTATGACCTGTCACCTGCAGCATAACCATTTTCTCTCTACTGGCTCACTGAACAGTCTACAAACTTGACTCTTTGTATGGCCAACTGTGTGCCCCGCAGAAGTTTTTTCCATGTTTTGCCGGTAGACAACCCGGATCCTCGTGAGGGAACTTTTGACTAAGACATAATGAAAAGTTTCACTTGTGTTTAAGTTCTGTTGCTGATAATAATAACTTGTTGCAATTATCAATCAATCAATCAATCTTTATTTGTATAGCACTTTTCATATAAAACATAACACAAAGTGCTTTACACAAAATAAAAATAAATAAAACAAAATAATGGTACTAAATGAGCAAATAAAAACAAACAATAATATAAAAATAAGTATAAATTAACATTAAGTCCCCTCCCTCAGATCTGTACACAACCCCCACCCCTTTCAGTCCTCCTACCCCCTAACTGATGGAGATTGGCAATGAGAAACAGGCTGAGCATGACAGTTTTTTTTTGAAACTCAAATAGTTGGGACCTCTCTCTCCGTGAGTAGCGGCACAGCCAACCAAATGCAGCGACACAAGCAGGGACCCGCCTCACCACAGCTAGGGAGCGATGCAGTTCCCCATCCAGAGCCGCCGCAGCTGAACGGCAGCCGACCCATAGAGAGAGAGAACCCAACTGAGGAAGCACTGGAAACAAAATAAAATAAAATTAAAAACTAAACATTGCTAAAAGCTAAAAAACCAACAATAAAACATTATGAGGAATTTAAAATAAATTAATAGTTTATTGTAAATTTATAAAACATTATAAAATAGATAATAGATAAATAGGTAAAAGATACAAAGTAAAAATTATTTAAACGCCAGGTTAAAAAGGTGGGTCTTGAGCCTTTTCTTAAAAACATCTATGCTCTCTGCAGCTCTTAGATCCTCTGGCAGACCGTTCCACAAACGAGGGCCATAATACTGAAAGGATGCCTCTCCATAAGTTTTGGTTTTTACTGCTGGAATGGTTAGAAGACGAGTGCCAGAGGATCTCAGGGTCCGCGAGGGTTCATATTTAACTAAAAGGTCAGACAGATAAGAAGGCGCAAGACCGTTAAGACATTTAAAAACCATTAAAAGTATCTTAAAATCAATCCTGAAGCTTATGGGGAGCCAATGCAGGGATTTTAAAATTGGAGTGATATGGGCCTGTCGCCTGGTCTTAGTAAGAAGTCTTGCAGCAGAATTTTGGAGAAGCTGAAGATTCTTAAGGTTAGTCTTTGGAAGACCGGCAAGCAGGGCATTACAATAATCAATTCTACTTGTGATAAAAGCATGCATCAGCATCTCCATGTTAGCGAGAGAGAGTAGTGGGCGGACTCTAGCCAAGTTTCTAAGATGATAAAAACACGTTTTAACCACATGTTTAATATGTGGGATGAAAGTTAGCTTAGAGTCAAAAATAACGCCAAGGTTTCTTACCGTTTCTGAATAATCTAATGAAAGTTCTTTTAACTTCAAAAACTGTTTCTCTCTCTTAGCTTCAGGACCAATAATTAAAATTTCAGTTTTCTCCTGGTTGAGCTGCAGAAAATTATTTGCCATCCATGATTTTACCTCTAAAATACAGTTAAAAAGTGCTTCTATTGGCCCTGTGTCATCAGGAGACATAGCTATGTACAGCTGGGTATCATCAGCATAGCTATGAAAGCTGATGTTGTGCCTCCTGATGACATTCCCTAGAGGAAGCATATAGATGTTAAAAAGTAAGGGGCCAAGTATGGAGCCTTGAGGCACACCACATTTAATTTTGTGGATCCTAGAAAAGTAAGTGTCCATATTTACCATAAAGTATCTCTCCGTGAGATAGGATTTGAACCACTTGAGAACCGTCCCTGATATGCCAAGACTTTTGAGTCTGTTCAACAGGATCAGGTGATCAACAGTATCAAAAGCAGCACTTAGATCTAGTAGGACTAATACTGAGATCTGACCTGAATCCAAGGCACACCTGATGTCATTAACTATCTTTAACAGGGCTGTTTCAGTGCTGTGGTTTGTTCTAAATCCAGACTGGTTTGTCTCAAAGATGTTGTTTTGTACGAGAAACTCATTCAGTTGAATAAAAACAAGTTTTTCTAAAACCTTGCTTAAAAATGGTAAGTTAGACACAGGTCTGTAGTTATTAAAAACTGAGGGGTCTAAGTTATTTTTCTTAAGTCGTGGTTTTACAACGGCAGTTTTAAAGGCAGCTGGGAAAATTCCCGTCTGAAGAGAGTAGTTCATTATATTTAAAATCTCACTCTCAAAAGACCCATAAAATGTTTTAAAAAGGGATGTGGGGATGGGATCTAGAAAGCAGGTTGTTGGGTTAACTTGGGAGAAAACTCGACCAAGTGTTGCTGCTTCAACCAGGTCAAAACTGTCCAGTGCTTCCCCGTGTAATATCAAGCCATCATTTTCAGTAAAAAGGCTTTTTTGTTCATTTAAGATACTGGATCTGACAGAATCTATTTTGCTCCTGAAGTGGTCAACAAACTCTTCACACAATGACATGGTAGCTGGCATTGTGTTTGTATTTAGGTCAGGGTTGATCAAAGATTCAATTGTGGAGAAGAGGACTCTGGGATTGTTTTTATTCTCAGAGATGATCTTTGCAAAGTATGCATTCCTGGTTTGTTTCACGGATTGATTATATAGTTTCAGTTGATTTTGGTATAATTGGTAGTTTATTTCAAGTTTCTGTTTTCTCCAACGTCTTTCAGCGGATCTACATTGTCTCTTCAATTGTTTCATTCCTTCAGTTCTCCATGGGGGTGTGGGTTTAATTCTTATCTTTTTAGACTTAAGTGGAGCAACTGAATCAAGACTGGATTTTAATTTGCTGTTAAAACTTTCTACGATTAGGTCACAGGGGGCTGGTAAGACGAGTGGAGCGTTAATACAAACAGTTGAAATAAATTTTTCGCCCACTTCAGGAGTTAAGTAGTGCTTCTTCACCGTTCTCACAGAGGTCTGTTGTTTTATAAAACCAGTGATGTTAAAAAGCACACAGTAATGATCAGATACAGCCAGATCCACAACAGTGGACACACTTGTTGACAAACCATGACTGATGACCAGGTCAAGAGTGTGCCCCCTGTTGTGAGTTGGCTGCATGACATGTTGTTGAAAATCCAGAGAAGCAAGTAATTCCATAAACTGAGTAGCGCAATGGTCCGACTCCTTGTCTACATGCAGGTTAAAATCACCAGTTATTAAAATCATGTTAAAGGAAATGTGGACAGACGCAAGGAACTCAGAAAACTCCTCAATAAAACCAGTGTTTGGTTTTGGTGGTCTATATACTGTGATGCATAAAACTGGAGGGCTGTTAAAAACAATGGCATGGTGTTCAAAGCTGGGGTACTGATCTAAAGTAATTTGCTTTACTGCAAAGGAGTTGGATATAATGGATGCAGTACCACCACCCTTTTTTCCCTCCCTGGTTGAAAAAACAAAACTAAAATTTGGTGGGGAGGCCTCTGTGAGAACAGTGGATGCGTCTGTGCTCAGCCATGTTTCAGTTAAAAAGAGAGCATCAATGTCATAATCTAAAATAAAATCATTCATAATAAAAGTCTTGTTGGACAAGGACCGAGCATTAAAAAGTGCCATGTTAAAAGATGGTGGTGGATTGTTTATTGTTTATTTAATTTATTTATTTATTGTTAATTTATTTTAATTAAAGCTACATACTTTATCATCTTGACAACAGATGATTTATGCTATCTAAAATTTAAAGAGTCTCTCTAACACCATCAGTGTTTGTCTTAGGAAAACCCCAAATGTCCGTTAAGCTCCCAGCATTTTAAGAAGTTAACAGTGCCCTCGAGGCTCTCTGTATTTTGGTCCATTTTTTTAATGACATGCTGAATGTAATATTAATACACCACTGGATCATTGGAATGAAAATGGACAGGGGATAGAGTCTCGTCCCTTTGTGAAAGAGATTGCAGATTATTGCATGTTTGCATGCACTACATCTTAAAAACCCCTTTGAAGCAGTTTGAATTGAGCTTGGTTATGCCGAGGTCTTTGGCAGCCAATAAATGTATTATTTAGAGAGACAATCGTTAATAAACATTAAACCCTGACTGGCACAAGAAGAGCTGATAGTAATCATTATAAAATGTATAAAAATAGAGGGTTAGTTCTGGTGAAAAATCCTGAGGATTATAAACGTAGTCCTCGGTTTAGCTGAAGATCTAGTTGTAATCCCTCAACTCAGCAATAGGCACATTTGATCTCCAAACATTGTATGATTTCATAAAACATTGATGGAAAAACAGTTTTCTTTTGTATGGAGACTGCTAAAGCAATACAGTTTATGAAGTTATGGGCACTCTTATTCTGTTTCATCTGTTGAAACAGCTTAGAGTTTAAAATAACCCAACAGTACTTAGTTATAAATCAACACTGAGATGATTCATACAACTTGTTACTTTGGCTGGAAAGATGTGCACACATTCAGCCTTATTTTCTTGTTGGTGTGACTGTCTTATTCTATTATTATTATTATTATTTTACATGGTTTTTTTATTGTAAGGATGAAGCAACTGGCTTCAGTGCCAAAACAAAATCCTCTGTTTAATAGATGCTTGTGCTGCTTTTCGCTTCCCTTAATCTTGGGTAAAAGTATTGACTTAAAATCAAAGCTGGCATGAAGCTATTGCATCCCTGATTCATTTGCCGTTTAAAATGGTTTTTCTCCTCCATGCTGGAGGAGGAAAACACATTTATGGCAAGAGGCCAGCAATCATGGGATAGATACTGATACAAAAAAAAAAGAAACAGCATGATACACGGCACTTCCAGAAGCTTGTTCGTAGTGTTATAAGCCAGTATCTTTACTTAATGAAAAATATATTTATGCACATAAATAAAAAGCACTCTACCAATAAAGAGCAGAGAAAGTTTTACACTGTGTGAAGCTACATGTTTATGCTGAGAGGACATGTTGAGTCTGAAATCATAAGTTATGAGTGACAGGGTGTCACAAACGGGCAGACAGACAGTTGGTTCCACCTGCAGAAGGTATATTTATTCAGACAGGAATCAAGGACAGCTGAAAGTCTACATAGCTACTGTAACTCAGAGTCAGGCATGCAGAGGTCAATCACAGGCATGGGATTATCCAAGAAGCAATTAGAGTAGGCAGAGTCCGGGCAAGGGTCAGGGCAGGAGGCAGCCAATCAGAACACAAGCACAGTCAGAGAACAGAAGATCGGGTGAGGATTGAAATGTTCGATACTTCACACTGAGCGAGGGTGTGTGCTGCTTAAGAGACAGGCGGGTGATTGTCAGATTGGTGTCAGGTGAGCGGCATCCGGGGACTGCGCGCTGGGGCTGCTGGGAGGTGTAGTACTCTGGAGACAGCTCCTCCGTGTGACCAGAGGGGGAGAAAGAGCATTGACTCCTGACACAGGGAGGGCTGGTGGAAGCTCTCTGTAGGTTTCTTGGCCAGAACTATTAATAAATAATCAAATTAGTGGATTAGTGGAGGGAATATCACAACAGACATGCTTGATCTTGGAATATAAGCGACGTCAGACGAGTGTTTTTCTGGTCCTCTGTTGGATTAGCCATAAGTCCCTTACTGTACGATGCCAACTTGGTTAGAATCAACTTGACAGAAGAATTGTCAGAGGAGATGTCTTAAAGTCATGGTGACACAGAACCACTCAGACAGCCGCTCCTTTGAGTGAATGACCTCACTCAGAATTAACCTCTTCCTACGATGGTCACTGAATGTGTTAGTTTTGAAGCCCAAAGAACTTGTGAAAGTTTGACAATTGAGGGGAAGCTTATGCTAGTTGAATTGATAGTATAGTATTGTTTACTGGTGCTTTTAAATGTTTTTTAAACAATGTTTAAAACCGTGACACTCATGGTCATCACAGATTAAACTGTAAAAGGAGATAGATCAACTCCACCCCTTATTCTACTTTTTTTTTCCATATCTCTGCTTGGACGGACAAATGTAGGGATAGGGAGGAGCTATAGGGTAGCTTCGGACTCAGCCAAAATGATGCTGTTTTTGGGCAAATAAAAAAAAAAAGTGGGATGTTCTCTAGGACATAGCTTCATCAGGAATTCATCTCTGGGTTGTGGCATGGAGCAACCCCGCCCCCTATTCCCCTCCCTGTTGCTGAGAGCTCAGAGCAGGGACATGGTGGTCTGCCAAGAATATTTTCTATGAAATTAGCTCTTTTTCAACTGTATATTTTTGTCTGCTCCTGATTTTAGATTAATATTTAGATTCATTTTCAAAAAATATGTCATAAGAACATGTTGAAAACACTGAAAGCATGACTTTCATTGGAGCAGGTCTTCAAAGACTTTTATTGAAAATATATTGCTGCTCATATTGATCTTCATCTCCAATTGTTGGTGAAGAAACTCAGTTTATTGATGTGCTAACAAATTATACGAAATATATATTTTTATTTTCTTTAAATATTTTTAATCTTTTTTTTTTTTTACAATTTTCTGCATTGTGGCAACAAACGACAACAAAAATGAACTACAATACAAAACACAGAATTTGTTAAGCTGCTCAGGCTTTAAAAAGACCTCCCTTTTTTCTTATCTGAATTTAGTAGCAGGAAATTAAAAGTCATCCAGGCTTTTATGCCTTTCAGACATGCTTGTAATCTGACTAACTGATTGGCTTCACCTGGTTTGCGGATAAGTGTAGTTGGGCATTATGACCACAGAAATGTGAGTCTTTGCAGTGGTTCTCAATAAAAAAACATAATGACAAAAACAGTGAACACTATCAGAACTGAGACTTTGCTGCCTCATCCAGTCGATTCATTGAGAAAGCAGATATGGCTCCAAGGAAAAATACAATAATATGAAGCATTGGCATATTTTTGTGCCTGAGTCTGTTTGTCAGCTATACCAAAATTTAAATTGTTTTTTTTTGTGTCTTCAATGCAGAACTCCCACCAGGCTTGAAATACCAGGTCCACACTTGCTATGATAGTAAAATATAAATAAGAATCATTCTGCGTCTACTCTGGTAATTGTCTCTCAGGCAAGAAGAATGGTGGCAGTCAGTATAATAACATGAATTCATTATAAATAAGGGGAACACCAAAACTCAAAAGGCTGACATTCTAACCTGTGCTTGTTTATGTCAAGCCGTTATTTGAGGGAAGGAATTAAAAAAAAAAAAAATCCATATGACCTGCCAGCATTTCATTTAATTCACCTATACTTACCCTTAAGCTACGTACATACCGGGCATGTGTGCCGCATTCAAGAGCCTGTGTATAGCATGTTCATGAACGCGCTTTTAGCATTTGGCGTTTACTCTGGTCTGTTGCTACCCGATGCTAGCGCATATACTCACAGTTGGAAGAGGCTTCATGCAAATGTCAAAATGGTGCAAATTTTGCTCCAGGCTTTTTCTTTCACAGCTGTCATATAATTCCAGCTGAGTACAAAGCCACAATATTAATTTCTCTGTCATTATTATTTTTTTTGATGGTTGGCACTTCTCTGAATGAAAAGGACGCTACGCTACGCTACCCATACACATCACTACCAAAGTCAAGTCCCCGATTGGTCAAAATTCAACTGGTTTAACTTTCAGCACACATTTAGTGGCCGTTTGTTTGTATTCAAAGACCAAAAATTGACTTATAAACTTGCATAGCGATGTGTGAACACGAGTATTTTGAACGCAGAAATCTAAAATATGAATATGTGCATGTTTACATAGACTTCTCATGGGAAGCGGTCACTCAAAATCACATTTCCAAGCTTGGTGTGAACATAGCCTTTCATGTTGTATAAGTGTTCGCTATGACCTGTCATTCACAACTTTCCCACAGAGACACATACGTGAATGTTTTTACCTTACAGGCTTTCTGAGTGGTCTACAACCTTGATATTTTATTTAGGCCACCCTGTATGTCCCGTCTGGGTTTGCCCATTTGATGACAAAGGTTGTTTTAGAATTTGGAAAGAAATAGACAAAGGTGTAAAAGTATACGTACAGTGTTGAGCATTTTTGGCCTACAATATTTGGTGGCCATCAAAAAAGAAAATATGTCTTTATCAAATGTTGTGGCTGTAGGTCAGTATGGTGGTCTTCTTTCCCAATAATGCTTCCCACAAATGTGCTATGGGTTCTGTTGTGACATTACAGTCCATTACTTGCAATATGTTGTAAGCCTGTAACTGGACAGTGTAATGGCACTAGTGATGTTATATATTCAAGGAGCACTTTTCCTAGTGTCTCACCTGCCTCCCATGACTGAATAATACTGCTCCAACCCTCTTTTTATGGTGGGTCTGATTTTAATCCCCTTTATTAACAAAAACAACCCCCAAAACATGCAAATAAACATGAGCATTAAACAAGAATTCAATTATTTCTAAATATTTCAGTTTCCTTTGGCCGCACAACATCTTTGCATATGTTGAAGGTCTTTGACCTGGTGATGAATCTTCAAACACCGGTTTTGCGTTTATTAGTTGTGGTCTTGAAGCGTGTGGTTTAGTTTCACTGCATGGTCATTTGAGATCACGCTGCTTTTTCTGTGAATAATGATCCTCTAATGGTTTCATCCAGCAACTTCAGCAGGGCTTTTGATGTGCAGTTCATTTGAGCATTCAGAAACAAAGCATGTCCATCTGTGGAAAATAAGAACCATCTCACAGCAGTGAGATGACCATGTGTTTTATGATGTGTATGCACAGATTTTGTTTCAATACTTAGAGTAGGGGGAAAAAAGTATTATGCATTCACCAATTCTGCACTTTTATAATCATATACAAGTAATTTAATAATTCTTTTTTATTAATCATACAATGTGATTCACTGGATTGTTTTTTTTTCCATTCAGCAAGTGTACAAATGATGAACATTAAAGACCTTTCTCATCTTCTTAAGTGAATTATGTTGTAAAATCGGTCACTGACAAAGACTTTTTTTGCCCCGGGGTAGATGTGGAATGTACAAACTTAGTTATTTTCCTGATCATGCAGTTGATTATTTTCAATTTACAATGCCCAGTGTGATTTAAGATGTGGCCTGAGATAAAAAAAATAATAAACCTCCAGTTATTTCAAAGGGAGTCTGAAGGTGTGAGTAATTTTTGTAACAAGACATTTAAGGTCATAGTTAATTTTTTCTAATTTCCAAGAAGGTATAACAACCAGTGTCACAAAGAGGAATAATACAAGGAAAAATAGTAAGTAATAGTGGAAGGGTAACCAAAATAAACAGAAATTGTGTGCAAATATAGTCTGAATTTCTTCGTGAAAGAAAAAGAAAAAAGAATTGGAAAGATTGGAAGAGTGTCATTAAGTCAATGAATAGCAAAGAAAGACAAATGTCTCACCAACACGGTCTACCATGAACAGTGGAAGCATAGAGCCCAGGGTGCAAATCCTTTTCTACAAATAACTTTGATTTATTTACCAAACGACTGGTTTTTAAGTCTGAAAATATGTGTAAAATTGTCAAACTCTATTTGATGAGTAATTAAAAGTTTTTAAGACTTTATGAGCTAATTTAAAACTCTGAGGACTTATTCTTTAGTGCTTCACTCAGCAGATCTCTAAACATCAGAGCATATTTAATTATGAAAAATCTTAATCAAACACACCTAATTAATATTTAATCAATTCTGTCTGAACTGGAAAACATTGTGTCAAAATATATATGCAATTTAAAGTTGCTAAAAAATGTCAAAAAATAATTTCCAATAATTCTGTATAAAAATTTCTTAAGAATTTGATTTGCTTGTTTATAGGTTAATTTAATTATATTTGAGGAGATTTTAATAATTCTAACTTTTTTGGGTGAATACTTTAACACAACAGCTGTTAACAACTCTCCTTTGAAGTCCAAGGACTGATAAGCTTTCCAGTGTTCTATTACAAAATCCTATCTTTATTTTATTGGACTTATTTTTTTTTTTTTGCGTATGATTAGCAGGATTCTCCAGACAGTACAGAAAATAATTACTTTTAGACTCACGGCTTTGCTGTCTTGTCCAGCATCCTTCACCATCACATGGTCTCATTTTCTCTGCGGTATGAGTAGGTGTTCTTGGGTCATTCTTTGTTTTCATAAAAGTTATATCATTGTTGTTTGTACAGATATTGTTGGCACTCAGACCTCTGAACAAGAGCATGTCTTTAGCCTGATCTCTCTAGAGCACTCGAGTAGAAGACACTTCAACACGCCTTAGGATTAGAGTTGTTCAGTTCACACCGTCCTCTTTTTTCTGACCTTGCCAGTGTCCTTGGCTATGCCCAAATAATAACCAGGTTCTCTGAGACTCTGAATTTCTTTTCTTTTTTTCTGTTCTATTTGGAAAACAGCTAACAGATTAATTAAGTCCAAACTAGTGTCATAGTTGTCATAGTTTGTGTGTTAAACTGCTCTTTCGTCTTTCTTGAAAAATAATTGCTTTTAGCTGGGTTGCAGATTGTTTCAGGTTTTGACCGGGTCACTAGCTGAATGATTGATATGTTGGAAAAGGTATTTTATTATTCTGTTTTTCTCTATCATGCTACATTCACACCCAGCATTTGATGTGTGTTCAAGAATGCACATTTAGCCCATGGTGTTTTCCGTGAACAAGCAGGGAGGAAATTCTCCTTTTTTTTGCTCCTGCTCACTAACGTATGTCCACCACCTACAATCGGGAGATGCTTGGTTTAAAATGTGAAAGCGGTGAAAATCTTATGGATCTTGTTCCAAGTGTTTTCTTCACAGCTCTATTCCTATATACGGTATGAAATACTGGGTGTCATATAATTCCAGCCGGGCACAAACCAGGATTCAATTCATGATTTTTAAACGGTTGGGCTTTCCATGACATAAAAGGGACACCATCCAAATGTCAGTGATAATCAGAGTCCTTGATTGGTGAAAGTTCAACCGGATTTAACTATCAACGTACGTTCACATTGACTTTTCATTGGAAGTGGTCACTTGAACGCATGTTGCCGAGGGCGATGTGAGCATAGCTTCAAATTCAATACATCCATTTTTATTTCTTGTTTGGGGTCGTGGAGTTGCTGATTCATACCCAACAACTGAAGAGTGAAGGTCGGGTACACCCTGGACAATTTCCAGTCCATAACAGACTTTTTCAAAGTTTATTGCTAAATTGAGTTAACCTCTTTAGACCCAAGCTAATATTTGAGCTAACTCTTTAGACACGTAGTCACATGGCCCCAGTTAAGCAGAATGAACTGCTGTAAAAATATAACCCAAAATGTGATGTGAACACATGTGAGCGCCAGGTCTTGAGAGGTTAAAGTAGATATTTTAAGTCTAATGGCAAAAAACGATGGGGATTCAGATCTTTACATCAAATAGCTACTTAACGTTTTACTAAAAAATGTGACCCATAAGCAGACCAATGCCATCTTGATGATGATGATGGTGTAGTATTTCTCAAAATTTATCAAGCTTGCAATTTTTACCTGTTTTTAATGACAATACCAGTTTTTTTTTCTTTTTGAATGTGGTTAAATATAAACACGGAAAAATTCCCTTCAATTTGTCTGTGGTTTGTTTAAGACGTTCTATTGCAGTAAATGGGTGCCAGAATCTTTGGACTGGCACAGACAGAGTCCTAAAACTGGGTATATTAATTCCTAAGCGAAAATCTTTGACTGAATTTGGTTAGTCATATTAACAGAAAAATAACTTGCAGATTAATTGTTTTGTTTTTCCAGACTTGATGTCTAATAAAATAGTGTAACAAAATTTGCTTCATAGGTTTTGACTCAAAACTCTCATCTGTGAAGAAACAAAAGTAACAAAAGCCCTATAGATGTATTTCTGCTCACAAAAAATAAACTGCATCCACGGCTTTCTGGTAAAAACATCCTTCAAGAGAAATAACTGTTTTCTCCTATCATCTTTTGATCTATTTTAAAAGCGTTCTCAGTGGTGTTTTAATTCATATGCTGTTAAAATCAAATTAAAAAAAAAGTCCTTTGTCCAGTAATTGTAATTAATTACTGGAATTTTAACTGTCGTTTGTTACGTTACTCCAGTTCTGACAAAAGTAATTAAATATCAGTGATTTGTTATTTTGTAATCCGTTACCCCCAACACTGGGGAGTATTAATGTAAGTGAAGTAGACTAACAGGTGAGCACGAACTGCAAGTCCTTAACTTTTATGTCAAAAGCAGGTGGACCAATGTTTTTCATTTCATAACAGATCTCTGTAGTTTGTGCTTTTTTATATTAGGTATTACCTTCTTAGAAATAAAAAAGTCAAAGGAAACATTAGATAGAAACAATCTGCCGTGTGCATTCATGTCAAGCTTTGATTTTTCCCCTCAGTCTTCCTAATTGGAATATTCCCGTTAACAATATAAGACCAAGCACATTTCCTGTGCCTCTTACCTGGCAACTTATGAGAGAGTTTCTCCACCCTTCTCTTCCCTCAATCTGTCCAACAGAAAGTAGATGAAACAACCATAACAGGTGCACTTACTTTGTGCCTCATTACAGGAAGTCTGAGTGTTGGGACGGTGATGCTGATGTGAATATTAATTTGCAGAAGCTTTCAATTGATGATTAAGGCCAGGTTTTGAGTTGAAGAGTTAGGTTCATAGCAGCAAACTGGATTTATTTGAATTACAATAACTTTTGAGCATCAGTGACATGTATAGTCAGGATGAACAGACTTGAGGTCACAGTAAAAGATATCAGAGATCATTTTCAAGTGACTAAGGGCGAATAAAAAAAAAAAAAAAAAAAGAAAACAATTGAAATTTTAGTTCTGTTGGGGTGTTGGACTGTCCTAAACATTTCAGTGCATTGGGTTTATGTAATTTTGAACCACAGTGTGAGCGCAGCAAAAGACTTTGCCCCATGGCTGTTTTCTATAAACGAACTGTAGATAGTTCATGAGCCTCTATCTGAATGTCAGGCTAACATAGGGAATCTCCGGACCAGAATAGAAGTGTGTGAAACAAATACAGCACAATCTGGCTGCTTCTAACATTCTGCCCATTGCCACTGCAGCAATACTAAGTCACTAAGCAGGTCAAAAATGTGCTTGTCAGGATAAAATTTGACTGATTTGCATTTCATTTTGCATCACTTTTTCTCAAAAGTAAAAACTACTTTTGAAAAACCTCTTACGTTTATCTTCATTTCATCAGGTTTTCATGCAGACAAAAAAACAAGGAAAAATGAGTTTAACAAGAGTTTTGAAATACAGATGCAAACAAAATTGCTGGTACCTCACTGTCGATGAAATATACCCCCACAAAAGCCACTGAAATAACTTTAACTTGACAACAAGCTATTATTGTTTTAAAAAGCTATTTTAGTTTTTACTGGAAGATAGCAGAAACTTGGGCCATGCCAGAAACCCCCATGGACACTGAAAATAGTGAATACTGCTTCCCTTTGCAAAAATGAGTAGATCTGAAGTTTATTTTAATGAGCATACTTTTATCGTAACAGAAGAAATATGAACAATACTGGACGAACTTTATTGATACCTTTGGGGGGAATATCTGTAAGGAAAATAAGTGTTATGTAACATTCACACTTGAAGCTTTTTATGCAGTTAGATTTTTTCATAAAGTTAACAAATTAACTTTAAATTAATATCTAAATTGTTAATAAATATTGTCCGTCTGTAAGAAGGTTTTGTAAATGTAAAAAGAAATGTGCGTCTGTAAAAATGTTTAACCGTAGAAAAAAAAATCTTCATCTGTAAAAATGTTTTGTCTGTGTGTGAAACATTGAACAGACGAGCATGGGCATTGATCTACGATGACAAAACCCAAGTTACAAGTACAATTCTTTTGCTTACCAACAAATCAACCAATCACTGTCATCCAAACAGTGCACAGCTGTGACCAGCCAATCAGATGCACGATATTTATGTCAGGAGGACGAAACAAAGCAACGAAAACTACGAATGAAGGTTTTTCACTCAACACCAAGGAAACAAGATGAAATGTAGGTAGAAACTCAAAATATTGTAATTGATGTATGTCATTATAATATTACAACTGAAAAAAAGATGTTTTGTTAATTTCAGGAAATCCTTATAGTTCTCATTTCATCTTATTTCCTTGATGTAAAACAATGGTCCAAACTCCCAGCCCGGTACCGGTCCGTGGCCCACTTGATACCAGGCTGCAGACAGGAAAAAAAGAGATTTATTTGCTGATTTTGAATATTTCTGCTTTGTTTATTTTCTGAATCTGAAGGAAGTTGAATTTTGGAAAACTACCAGATTCGGTTCACTACATCCGTCTGTCTAGACGCGTCACGTTAAATAAAGCGACTTTTCAGACTGCTTAGTTGAAAGTCCAAAGCTAATAAAAACCAAACAAAACAAAAAACATATTAGGAAACTTTCTTTGGGGAAAAAGAATCAGTCAGGAAACTGCAGAAATAAGAGAAGAAAAATGAAGCTGCTATTTACAGACAGAACCACAAGTCTTCCTTGAAAGACGAATTTATTCAAACAGTTGTTCCTACAATAACTGTGCCGAATAACTGTACCTGTTCAGAAACTTTGGCACATAAAATGCTCCTGCGTTAAAAAGAAATACACAATGAATCAGGATTTATATTATGTTAAGTCAACTTTCTTTCTGTGTACACTTAAGAAACAGTTTTAAAGATCCACACATTCCTTTTTCCAAGTACAAAACATTTGTACAGATTGACAATTCTTTTTCTGCAGGTACAAAATCTTTGTGCAAACACAAATATCCTACTACAAATAGGCTACGAAACTGGCAGAAAGACAATACTTAAGCAACAAATCTAACTTCATAGCTTTTGCTGCTCAGTGTAAAATGAAAATGCACACAATCTGTTTCAGCATCAAGGTGTGTCAATCAGAGAAACACTGTTGTAAGTGAGATGTCATCTCATGTTTGGTATTCATACAACCTTCTTCTTCTCAGTACTCTGCTATCTTGTCACCATACATGATTCAGTGACAGCCCCTGCTGGCCAACATCAACCCTTTTTTTTTTGTCTGGCAAGTATGGATTATGAATTTTCTGCATAGCTGGTTGCTGCGACAGTTGGACCCCATCCTGTTTAAGCTGCATTGGCTGTTGCACAGAGCTGCCTTTGCTCCTCTGTGGCAAAAAGGCACAATTCTGTTATGTTTTGTTTAATCACCTGAGAGAGACCACTGAGAGAAAAGAGGGATAGAAAAGACAAAACCGCAAACAGAGTGCATGATCTGAGTGTGTAGGAATGCCTGTGTTTGTGAGCGGATGAGTGCTTTACTGAGAATAGTTCCACGTTACCCCTTTCAACACAAATACCCATTACCTTCCCACAAAAAGACACCTGGCAGAAGCATTAAAAAATACTTTTTTTTCAAACAATTCATCTGCCAGTGGCGGCCTATCTCCTGTATACACATATCTACCACTGTTTCTCTATTCCTCTGGTTTTATTGATTTGATTCCACAAAGTACAGTCATCTCCTGTTAAGCCTCTTGGACGCAGCAGGAGATCGACTCGGCCATGGCTATGCACGCACGAGCATCCGAGTGATGCATTGTTTTGGAAAATGGTTGTTTGAAAGCAGAATGCCTAAATCCATCTGTTGTTCCTGCTTCTGAGTAGGAAAAAAATAACGAAAAAGTGCAACTTTAACAGAGTCAATTAAAATTCAGCACTTCATAAGGTGTGTCTTGAATGATGAAACACGCATACACTCGAGTTTTAACGCTGGACTTACTGCAAATATACAGCAAAAGCTCAATAACCCAGTAAATATGCTTATTGAGTTTTACAACATTATAGGCAAATACGAGCAGAATCATCAGCTTAAGTATCTTGTTTGTGCTACAAATGCACTCCAATGAGGTTGTATGCCAGCTCTCAACAGATTCCTATGATGCCTTTATGTAGTTATATGCCCTATCATCAACAAAACATATGCTGGCAGAAAGTCTGCCGAAGCTGCAGTAATCACTGCCCTTCCTTTTCCACTTCTCTCTGGGCAACCTCGATAAGGAGAAGGAAAAATGTGGTGTCATATTTATTCATGACTAGCTGTTCGAATCGACATTCTCTTGTCCTCCACTGAGGCCACGCGCATGCAGCCCACTCCACAGCCAACGTAAAAGCCAGATAAACGTTAAATGACTTTCTTGTTATTCTGTCTCAAAACTAAAAAATCATTATCAATATTGTTTTTGCTTTGGAGCTAAAAGAGAATAGAGACGGAATAACTCTTGTTCCATCTTGGTAAAAAAGTAGATGATGATCAAGATAGTTATTTTGTCATCATAGCATGGGAAAAAAATGAGGAAAATGGGAAATTGAAATAAAATGGAGACAATGTTAACAGAAAATGGACAAAAGAAAAAGCATGGATGTGAATGGAAAATGAGGTCCGTGTGGGACAGAGAGCACAAAAACATCTTTGCACTGTATAGTTCCTAATATACAATAGAAAAAATCGATTCCGTTCACACCGAGCTCAATGCGATGTACTTGACAACGCGTTTAGCCTTTTGTGTTCACACTGGACAAGCAGGGGGGGGCTTCTTTTTTACTGTGTACTTTGTGTTAACGAAATAAGACATTTTTACTTTATAATTTTTTTCTAGTTACTTTTCTATTTGTGCAACTTTTATGCAAACAGGGTAATTTAGCAAAGATAAGTAGAAAAAAAAAACTCAACAATTTTCCTTTCCTTTCTTTCCTAACTAACTGCCATTTATTGTTTGCTTATTAGTTTTTCCCTTTATGACCCTCTTGTTCGAGCCACTCCTGCTTCCCAGTTTTATAAATTTCTAACTGTAAAAAAGAACTGGAATAATAAACTATTGTTTGTAAAAATAAATAAAAAAATAAAGCACTCAGAACCACAAGTAAATAATAGCTGAAACTGATGATTTGTGGATGGTTTTCTTCTTACCTGCTTGATTCTGGCTCCAAACTGAACAATGTCTGATGAAGCAGACAAAATTTATCCACAAAAGTCTTTCTGCCGCAGACCCTTTTAAGATCAAGACAGAAAAAGACAGAGTGTTGATGTAGCAGAATGTAGCTGCTGGGGTTTTTTTTTTTGCCTGTCTTTGTCTTCTTAATTGAGATCTCAGCTTGTGCCAGAGAACAGAGATTCTTACAATGAAATGCAAAAGAAACAGCTTGCATTGTGTATTTTTAGTCCTTCTTTAACCAAAGGACCACAAATGTGCATCTTTGGACGATTACATTAAAGTTTTCCCCTTTGCAATATTAGGAATAAGAAGCAGGAAGTGGACATGTGCCGCAAAACCTTCAAAAGTACTTGCAATGCCTTTTTCATCCACTTATTGTCTCTCTTTCCCTCTTCTGATTCTACAAGGAAGCAGGTCTACATTTTCTCCTTTCTCTTTAAGAAGGATAAGCCTTTTGGTCTTTATTTCTGTGCGCAGGATTTGCAGTTTTTTTGAAACATCTGCTATGTCTTCACGAGTGGGAGTTTTGGTGCAAGAGCTTTTTTTAAATTTATACTGTCACTGTCTTGTAAAAATGGAGGATCTTTGTTTTCCTTCACATCAGCTGAAAAAATTCAGATAATTTAGAAAAATCCTGAAACTCCTTTTATTAAAGTGCATTTTTAACATATTTTCTCCTAAATAATCAAATATCGAACAAGTTTGAGATGAAATGTGAAGGTAAAGTTGTCCTTAAGGATGTAAAATTCAATTCACGAACAAAACCTTAGATCTGAAAATAATTGTTTTATACTAAATGAAAAGTTCTCCATAAGATCTTATCTGTATTCTCTATTCTTTCGTTCTGAGATCATCTCTTAGATGGCTAATAAAACCCCTTGAACATGACGCTTTAAAATGACCACAGGGATGAATATATCTGTGAAAAACCCTTTTCGATTTGATAAATGGATAGAAAATGGCAGTCATATTTTCCTGTTGATCACTTCAGCTCAAACTCTGGTAATTGCTGGATCCTTCACTCAGCAGCAAAGAGCACATTTCTATATATAGACTCTGAATATGGGTTTCCTTTCATCTTCTTTCTTCTTTTCCAGACTTCTAACTGACTTGGGTAACTTTTTAACCAGAGCAATTTAAAACTAACCAGGCAGCAGCAGAAGAAACCGTAGCTAATGGTGAGCGTGAAAGTCAAATCACAACTATTAATTGCGTAAAAAAATGTTTTTGTTATCTAACTGATACTTTTCGTTTTTAAAAATAAAGCCGGACTTTTTGCAATTGCGGATTAAATTACTTAAGCAAAGTTAGGAATATAAATATTAAGTAACTAGCAGCTTCAACACACTATTCAGGTGGCTGAAAGAGGTGACTAAAAGATCATAAAACAAACATTTCAATTTTTTACACAACTCATATTGAGGATTGTGCCCTGCGACAGACTGGCGATCTGTCCAGGGAATATCCTGCTTTCATGAGTGGCTGGGTTTGGCTCCGGCCCCCCTGTGACCCCGAAAGGGACAAAACAGGTTTAGAAAATGTATGGATGGAAACTGAGGATTGTATTCAGTCCATTACGCAAATATGGAGCCATTACAGCCAACTTAAAGGCAAAATTTGCCCTTTTTGACTGAATTAAGAAACATAGCAAGAACAAAAGGGATTTTTAGGAATGATGAGTCGATGTGGAATTATTACAATTCAGGCAGCCGTGGTGCAGAGGTGGGTAAGTGTGGTTCTACCTTACTAGCCCATCTGTCAAAGTGTCCTTGGGCAAGGCACTGAACCCCACATTGCTTCTGGTGGTTATAAGTTGGCACCAGTGCTCACCAGCGGAGTCACCATCAGTGTGTGAATGTGTGTTAATCCATCAGTGAGGCTTTTTCTTTGTGGTTTTTAGACTTGATAAACCATGTGTTGATAGCTAGAAGAATAAAACCTGTTGATACAGTTTGGCAAAGCACAGGTTGCAGGACAGCACCTGAACACCAGCCTCACTTTTGGTTTCCTTCTTTCCCGTTCATCTACTAGTCGTTTATTTTATAGTTTGCACCAGACACATGCACACATTCAGGCAGACAAATCATTCACAACATCATAGCCCCAATTTTTTTTTAATTCTAAGGGTGCACACTTAGTTTTAAATAGAGTTCTACTCACCGTCTAGGCTTCTTACCACAACAGTCAAACCAGAGCCATAGCATTGTAGACATCATTATATACATAGGAAACAGGAAGTGACCTCATACATCTGAATGTTATGTTTCTTTTTTTCTGTCTAAATAATTTTGTTACAAGTTAAAACATGTTTAATTGTTTCTACTTTTTGGATTGTCTATTAATGATTCTGCAGATTTAAAGGCATGAATTTGTTTCAATTATTGTCTGGTTAATTGTCCTGTGGGAGGGGCTAAGCCTTTATAAGGAGGGAATATATGGCAGTTCAGAGAGAGACGTCTTGGTTGCAGTGGTGGCAACAGTTATTGTTTAGGACAAAAAAAAAATCCCATTGTTTCTTCTTTAAATGTCTTCTGGCTTGGTCATCTTGACACTGTGAAGAACCCCGTCATATACAGTCCATCCTGAAAAATGTGCCTGATTTGTTTGGTTGTTTTTGCATTCTATGAAAAGCCATAGAGTTCTGTGATGATGTCTCTGGGAAATTCTTTTGTCAGAATGGTGTAACCCAAAATGCAACACCTGTAAGACAGGAAACAAAGGTGAATTAAGTAGAATACTTGTGACTCAAAGATTGTGTTATATTTGCTTTAAGACCCACTCCAATTTGTTTTGTAATCTATTTTAAAATGTTACCAATGGTTTTTTGATTTGATTATTCAGTTTGTAGCCAAACTGTAGCCAAAAAAAATATATATATATTTTAACAAACCATTGTTGCGGCCCGACTAGCACATTTTCAACATCACAAATAATCTCTTAATAATTTCGTCTGTTCCTGATTCACAACAAGTTGAATAAAGAAATATTCAGAAATGCCATTTTGAGCGTTATTATCCTCATATGTGTCCTCCATCATCAGAAAAATCCCACAAGAAAATGTTAAAACACACCAAAAGCGCAATTTTTAGCAGAGTGAGTCTTTAACAAATATTCAACAAAAAAATTGGTTTAACCAATGTTTCTACATTTCTCTTTTACAAGCACAACAAACAGCCTGTCACTTTGCACATTCTACTCCCATCATGAACACAACTTTTCCTAGCCCACATATAGTTTGCCGCTCTGTCAAAAAAAGTTGTGGTTGCTCCAGCAAATCCCAGATGCAGCTAGCCAACCACAATTTGCACCACCATGACAAGAACAACAGCTCTGGCAAGATCTGTGTCTCTGCAATCACAACGAGCTGTTTTCTGATTTTAGACATCTTAACGCTTATTGCTCTTTTGACATATATGCATGTCAGTTGTTTGCAAAACACTTTATTCGTCTCAAGAGTCGTAAATGATGCTTATTACTGCTGTCACATGTTGCTGTTCCTACACAAGTATGAATTCTCATCTACATGATCAACCAGCTTCTGAATTCACAGTAGGTATTGATGAAGCGTGGGTAAAGGCTGTGCTGACAAATCAAAAACAAAATAATGTACAAAGAAAGACCCTTTAACTGTCAGAATGGCATGCAACTAAAAAAAAACATTTTTTGCTAATTTTGTCTCAAGTGTACAGCTTTTCTCAGTCATTTTCCCGTTTCATTGTGGAGTTTTTGCTTTTTTTGCTCAAGCAAAAACTTGTCTTGTCTACAAATGCATATTGAGTTTTTGCGATCTTGTTTTGTCCCTATTTGATCATTTTTCTCACATTTGCTGTAAAGAATCCCATTTGGATTTAAAAGTTTTTGTTGTAGAGTGTTGGACAGTAATAGTCATTTTCTCGTTTTTGCAAGGAACTTGTCTTAGAATGTGATCCCAATTATGGCTTTCTTGTGTTTTTCTTGTGTGTATTTTATTGTGAAATATGTTCTTATGGTTTCCTGTTTCTGTTTGTTTTGGTTCAGGTGTGATTAATTTGATGTGGGTCTGTCATAATAAATGTGCTTCAGACACGGCTTAAAAGGACATCTGGCCAGAACCTGCCAGAGCAAGCTGTGGTGCAACTTGCACAGGAGCAGCACACACCGGGACACCACCTGGAGACGCAGAGAGCGCAGAGAACGGGACGAAGCAAAGGCTGCAGTGATATGGAGAGCCAGGATAAAGAGTTTGCAGTCCGAATGAACAAGGGAACGGGCATCAACCCTAATGGCTTGATGGTCGACTGCGGGGCAACGTCGCTTATCATAACCAAACTTCAGAAGTTCAAACGTTTCGATGAGAGCTTCCAGACCGAGTCACACTGCATGGAGCTGGCTGATGGCCCTAAGTGTAAATGGGTGGCGGAACATCATGGTGACGCAGAGGTCTGTCTGACTGACAGCAGAGGCAGACGCATGAAAGGCTGTATTGAAGGACACTTTGTACATCCCGTCCTACCCACAAGACATCTTCTCGGTGAAAGCAGCTACAGCCAGGCGACCGACTGTAATCCTTGTCTCTTTGGCATTACGGAAATGTTTTGGTCTCAAACAAAAGGGCCATTCAGGAGCTGGACGGCATGACCGAATACTGCAAATGACCTCAGGGGTTATGGAGAGTGCTCGTCCTCTCCTGTTCTTGCTCCATCCGAACACATGCCAGACATTCTGGAGTTGCAGCTTCATAGAGACAGTAGCCATGGAAAGAGTTGAAAGAACAAGGACTGTCCCTAGCCGAGCAAAGTCCCTTAAGTCAGAACTTTCTCCACGCATGTGTTGGTTCTAACATTTTCGTTTGGTTTTCTCAGAATTCATTGATTTGATTGAATATTTTAATTAACCATCTGGGGTTGTTTTTAACCACAGTTGCTCACTGATTTTTTAACCAAAGCAAGAGAGCAATTAGAGCTCAAGCTCACATCCCAGTAACCCTGATATCAATTGGTTTGTCAAAGTTAGGGGGTATTTAGACTGTAAAACTGCATTGGTGCCACTTAATTTGGTCCAGATTGAGTCCTTAACCTTGCATTTGGTCTGACTGTTGTCTACTGGACATTTCTGTTTTCAAACGAGGACGGAAAATTTGCTTCGGATTATCGAAGGAAACAAACTCTGGTTCACTTTAAGCGAACCAAATGTGTCCAGTCTGAAGACACCCTTAGAATAAGAGTGAAGTGTACTGTAATTGGTTAGATAAAACGTGTTTAAACTCATCGATACAGAGCCTTAATGCTTTTAATTCATTTTTTGAAAATAATACTTAGATGAATAGAAACAAATGGCTGAAATGAAATTAGAGTAATTGCCATTTTTTTCTGTGAGAGGGCACTGTGCTAAAATCAGACCTAATTTAATAGCAGCAAATTAGTCAGAAGATGAGAAAAACCTTGAAACTAAATTTTTATCAACCTGATTTTTAGCTGCTTTAGCTGTACTATGCATTACATAGTACATTTTCAATTCTTTGGATTTGTTAGTCTGTTTTTGCAAAGGATCTGAAAGCAGGGACCAAATGCAGGTTAATAAAAACACATTTTGTATATTTTTACATAAAGCAGTTTTTTTCCCCTCTCATTTTCATTTGGTTTGCAGTGTGGTTTGCAAAAGAGAAGAACACAGAGATAAAACTGGTTAAACAGACTCCAGAAAGAGAAAACAAGTGTAACTAAGATGTGAACAATTTAACTTTTGTTTTAGCACATGAGAAAATTAAGGAAAAACTGTGTCCTAGCATGTAAAAAGAGCTGTTGCTGAAAAAACAGAGTTGGAGCAGTTCCCAGTCCAGAGTGTATGAATATTTAATGAACCCAACCAAGATGCAGTAATTACCAGGAGAATGGACTGTCACAGTACAGCACTTTGGGCAGATTAAGCAGGTATTTGGAGACTGGAGCTCTTTGTGGTTCATGGACCTCAGGTGTGACAACGCATTCGTTTAAGGTTACAGAGAGGAGAGGTGAAGGCAGGCGGCACAGGCGCCGCAGCCCCGCCGAGATGTGTTGCTGCAAACGTGTGAGAAACAAAGCATCTTGCTTTTACTGTTTGTGTCAGCTGCAGCCTGAGAACTTGAGAAGAGAGATCCAAGAAGACAGGAAGGTGGAACTGGAGATGACCTGTCTTCCTGTGACAAATCGACATCCTCACTGAAAAAAAGCTGTGCAGGTCTTGCGTGATCAGAGAACATGTGAGGATTTGTTATTGAACATCTTCGTGTGGCTAAGATACGGTGGCAGGAAAAAGAAATGCACAAAATGTAGATATTCTACTCAGGGATGAAAACATTTGAGCCCATTACCACGCGGACAGACTTCAAAGACATTCCTGGCTTCAAAGCACCATAACCCGGCCGTACCTGTACGTAGGCATTATCCTTTCTCATGCCTTAAGGTTTTCATGAATCAAGATTAAAATGCCAATATTATTATGATGGCACTTTTCTCCAAAAAGGACACTGTAATGGGTACGAGGCAGTACACCTTAACCACTGTTTTTCAGATGGTTGCAAAAATAAAAAAGGATGAAATAATTTCAATTCAATTATTGCAATTTTTGAAATTTCCTTTGTTGAAAATGGTTGTAGGGTCTGGCAGCAGTGTTTTAGTACAAGTACAGGACGTTCTAACCAAGGGCATTTAATGGAGTTTGCTTTAATTGTTTAGTCCTATTTTAACTTTACTTTTGGTCAGTCATAACATTACATCCAAACCTTAGTTTGTAACGCTAATAATTCATTTTCAAAAGGTACTGACAAAAATTGAATGTTCTTTTTTTCCCATATATGTCATGGTAAATTAAGTGTATTTGTTTTAAAGAAAGCAAAGTTCCCAACCTTTAAGCATGAGACGCAGAACCAAAACACCAAACACACTCAAAAGCTCACATGTAGTATTGTTTTGTATGAATGGAAATCGTGAATGTAGAAAGGTTGCCTTAAATAGGTAAGTATTTAAATGATTAGATTGTTTTTATTTACTTCCTTACATTTTTCGTTTTTTCCCGATGCACTTAAAAAAATGAGTCATGATCAACTGGATTTTTCTTCCACATATTCTCTGTCTGTTTCCCTAAATAATCTTAAATTTGTGAGTGCCTTCTTCCAGAGATGTAACACTATTTCTTTAGCAAATTGCAGTCGGGAGGCAGAGACTAGACAAAGTCTGTTATAATAAGTCAGCTGGATGGTGACAAAAGCTGGGAGTTCCGCTTTTAAAAAGTGAGGTTGACTAGGCCACCTGCCTAGATGGTGATGGAAGGTAAAGCTCAAAATGAATGCACATTTCTTTAAATCCAAGATAAGTTATGCAAAATAGTCCTCAGGAGCAAACCTCACTAGACTAGTTCATAAAACCTTCGCAAAAGAGTAAGGTGACTGACATAAACTTGCCTCTTATTTAGTGGGGCATAGATATGACCCTTATTGCTGCACCAGTGAAAAAAGATGCCTTGATCATCTGAAAAAGAGGCTTACACATCTAATATTTTTAAATTGTTTTGTACTTTTGATTATTTCAAATATCATTAAATTGATTTATGACAGGGTAGTGGTTAGTGCTCTCGCCTCACAATAAGAAGGCCCTGGTTCGAAATTCCAGATGCTGCCTTTTTGGGTGGAGTTTGCATGTTCTCCCCGTGCAATTTTCTCCAATCACTACAACTTCCTCCCACAGTACAAAATATGCTTCATGGGTTAATTGGTGGCTGCTGGGTTAGGCTCCAGCAACCCCAGGAACCCAAAAGGGATAAAGTGAGTTCTGAAGATGAATGGATGGATGTTTTTTTAAATTAAGAAGCAAAAACATCAGGAAAGAGGTTGTGTTAAGATGATGTGTTAATCACAATGATCCTCAAAATTTTAAAACCAGTTAATTGACTCACTTTTAAAATCGGCTGCTTGTTTAGTTTACATGAACCAATGATGGCATACATTTAAAAACATGAACGTGTTCTGCAGAGTCCTGCATGGACTTGAAAGCACTTTTATGAAAAGATCACAAAAGGAAACATTGCAAATGCCTTTTTTTAAGAACTACCAACCCTTCAAAGACCAACCACTGCTACTCAGAGGCTCTGTTGTGTCTTGTTGGATTTTCAGCTACCCTTCAGTATATCACAGATTTTGTGCACTACTGCAGCTGTAAATATTGTTTTTCTTTTTTTCTAAATATCTGGAAAAGTTTAACCAACAAAATGTAAGAACACTATTCTCTCATTTGGTACAGATGAAGAAATATACACTCAATAAAAGCTGAAGTACATTTTAAATCAATCCAAAACTGAACAATCTTTCTACGTGGAATTATTTTTGATTTTGTGATGTCGCTTGTGTTCTTTTTAACATTTCCTCAGCTTCGTGTTTCCTTTACCTACTTAAACCAGGAAAGTGTAGCTGTCCTGGGTAGTTGTTTTTTTTTGTCCTTTCTTTGGTTTTTAATGACCATGTTGTGAAGAGTGATCAGGCTGACTCATGTGAGCTTTTAATGAAGGCAGAAAAACACAAGCTGTGCATTTTGACATTTTAACTGAACAGATTTTTCTTTGATGGTTTGTGTTGACACAAGAAACGAGTTAAAGTTTTTTGTGTCCTGATTATCCCTTTGTGCTTGCTACTCTGGTTTGATAGACTCCCTTAGGCCCTACAAGTACACTGTAAATGATGGACTTATCTCCAGTAAAGGACTGACTCCAGCATACCATGGGATTATCTATTTATTTATTTGCTGTTCACACAGTTGCCTGCAAATAGTACCCAATCAGCTGATGATGTTTGTCTCACACACCCCCGAAGATCTGGTGGACAGATGATTCTTGAATTGCCTTAACCTGAACTGGTCCAAGTTCATGCTTTAAGTAGCATGAGTCACAATAACCAGCTGGGTCAACAGGCCCTGCCAGCAGTGTCTCTGACCTGAGCACAAACAGACTTCCAGGTGCCAGGTAGGTTAATCACAGCTCAAGCACAACAAGGTGAAACAGTCTCAGCCTCACACAGACTTGTTCTGTTTCCTTTCATTCTGCTAAAGTGAGTAAGGATAACCCAACCAAGCTTCTTTAGCAACAAAACATAACTAAATATATAGTAACTCCTCAACAAATTAAACTTTTCTAATGAAGGGATCTCCTGAAAACCTTAAAGAAATGAAAAAAATATGCATATTTACACTGCCCTCATATACAAAAAGCTGTTTATGGTCATTATTTATTAGGGTAAACTGTAGATATAAATGTATTTATGGAGTAAATAATTTAAATATATAAAAAGATGAAAATGTCGAGTTTGGGGCCGTCCAAACTTTTTTTTACAAAAAGGGCCACATTTGTGAAGGTCTGACATTCTTTGAACCCTTCTAAAATCATTCAATCTAAAAAAAAAAACATTGTCAACATTCAATTTGGGTTTATTTGAAATGTCACATATTATGTATTAAAATAGAAAAAAAAATAATGTGAACAAGAAAATAGCAAAGTTCAGAAATACAAACCACTGTCGTCTTGATCATAGATCAAATAAAATTGTGTTCTTCTAATGAAGTAGTCAGAGGTTGTTGCCAATAAACTTTACCCAATCAAACTCAAGACATAGTTTTTTTGAAAATGCAGAACATTATTGACTTTATGGGAGGGGCCCAACAGCCAGTAGAAATTTAAACACCAGCTGCATATGGCCCACGTGCCGGACTTTGGACATGCCTGGTCTAGTTCCTTCTTCTACAGAATATTGTCCATGTTGCATGCCATTGTCCCAAATGTAGAAATGTACTTTTACACCCAAATATATGTAGAAATTTACTTTTGCACCCAAATATACTCACGCTGGAGTTTAAAAGCTGACTTTAAAAAAAAAAAAAAAAAAAAATTCATTTATGTTCTACATCATCCTATCAGGGCTCCTGGTTGGACTTCGGCCAATCTCTGTTGTCAGAACAGATGACCAATCTAGCAGAAGGCCAACACAAAAGTAGACTGAAAGGCTCACTCTGGCCGAAAAAATCAAAATATTGGCATTTTTTTTAACTGCTAGAGAATGAGAGCCATACCACACAGCTGCATGGAGAATATGCAGATCAAACAGGAAACCCACAGATTGCTGTGAGGTGACCTTGCTAATCATCACACTATCAGGGGACAAAAACGAAAATTCTAATCAAAGATTTTTCCATGTTCAATGAAATGCTCTAATGCACATACTTTAAATCAATTACACTTTTTAGTGTGTTTAATTTACATTAGTCTCCAAATGAGGTCTGTGCAAAATATGAAAACCTTCCTATCCTAATCAAAACCAAGTCAAAAAAGATTTTAATAATTAAGCACAAGCCCAAGGGAGTTCAGGTCGTTCACCACGACTGAATAAAAAATATGTTCTGCCACATACAGTAATTGATGCTGTGAAGAGGGAAACAGAAAAACAGGAGAACGAGTTGTATCTGCACGTTGGTAGATTAAGTCAGCTTCAGCTAAAGATGTGATATAGTTCTTCTACTTACATGACTTGATCCAGTTAGTCACCCAGTCTCTAAATCAGCCACATTATGGAGTTTCAACCAACCTTTTCATTCATTTTTTTCTAAAGAAGTTAATACAGGTGACCTCATGTCCTCGAGAGGCCAGTCTAGTGCTCAGAGTAACAGCTGAACCGAGATGTAAAGCATTTTCATAATGCTTCTGCTCCTTGTGATCAATACAGACTTAATAGAAGTACATTCAAGACTCACAGATTTATTTTTTTGTGTCCCCATTTTTTTTCAGCCATAATCTCTTTTCCACACATCCATTTCAGTGCCTGACATCATTTATGATTTGCACATGTTGACTGAATTAAAAAGGAGGATTTAGAATTGATTTACATTTCCTGCATTTCCCATAACATCATTCTAGTCTGTTAATTCCGGCCTTTTCTGGAGCGCCTGCTTAAAAAATATTTAATTGTTATTGATCACCGAAAAGGTCAGTCTATTTTAATTACTTCACGTTCTTCCGAGGGGCACTGAAGGATGGGATGGCTAAAAGGACTTTGGATCGATTTTCATATATTTCCTCAAAAGCAGCCGAAACTAGAACCTGATGTATTACCTTCATATAATTGATAAAAGCCTTGTTTTTGAAGGGACTTTGGAAAACGGTCGTGTTCCAAGACAATAGAGAAATGTCACACGGCATGACCAGACTCACCTGAATGCTGTGTAACTAGCAAAGTAATAAAAACATTTAAAATAAACATTATTGGTCTTAAAAAAGCGATAAGGATGAGTAGAATAAAGAACACTGTCATTGAACAAATGAAAAGTGCTTTGAGCTACAGCCGTTCTCTGCTTCTCTGCTCTCTGATACGAGGTACTTCTACAGTCAAGTGATGTACAAAACCGCAGACCCTGGAGTTGCTGTCAACAATTTGCAGGATTTCATTGTTTACAAGTCAACATCAGAAAACTATAGCACGTGGATCACCCCAATTCTACCCAAGGGTGAAATTGCCTTTTCATAATATCCATTAAGCTTGGGCACTGAAAAATAGCTCACAGTCTATGTCAAGACAAAAAAAATAAATAAAAAGTCTTCATAAAAATGTTTGGATGATGCGCTTTGGAGTGTTTCTGTCCTGCACTCCAAAATGCTGGTAACAGTGCTTTGTTTTTAAAGTTTAATTTCCATGCCAGGTGGAAGTGATGGAAAACGGATCCTGCTGTGAAGATAAAAAAATCCTCACTTAGAGACACCTGAGCCCCGTGATCCGATGAGGCAGCAAAAGGAATCTGTGCTCCCTAACCGACATTTTGTAATACAAACTGCGTTAGAAACCACCTGCATGCTTATCAAACTATATTTACAAATCTATTAAATAAAACCAGGGACAAAAAGGATGATAATTCTTGTATTTTTGTTAAATAGGGCAAATACTGTTTTTGCAGCTGTTGGTTAGCTGCAGCAGATGCTGGTTGCTGGTTAAATCATAATCATCCCCACCTGCCTTTATAAAAATTATACTTATGATAAAATGAATAGGTCTCATTGTCTATGCTGTTCTATGCTATAAATGCAATTTCTGTATAATTTAAATAATTTGAAACATTTTTATAATAAAAAATGGCCATATTTGCCTTTTCCTGTTTCCTGTTACAGCACAGACAGCGAGATGAAGAAAACACATTGTCTGTGTCCTACTCATTATATGATCTACTACTGGTGTTGTTATCTGGTGTTATTGTTAGTATTAATAAAGTTGTGCTTCCTTCAAGTACAGACCATTACTTTACATTATATATTTGAACAATTTTGAGTGAAAAAAAGTCTTTTAATGGTGTTTGTAAATTGCTCGTATTCCATAGGTTTTCATTTGAAGAAATATCAATATTTTTACTTTAAATCATTGGAGCTAGAAGTAAGTCATACTCGCTCAGTCCAGTTCTTTTATACAGTCAATGGTTTTGTTCTGACCGAATGCAAAACATGACAGATGTAATATTCCAACTCAAAAACTTCTCAAAACTGGACCAAAACTATTCAAGATAAGGAGAATTTTTTACCAAAGTCACTGAGAATATTGTCTAGAACGAAGGTGTATAAACTTCATTTACAAGTAAAGTTACAGCCAATGTGCAGATTCTGCATGTGTACATGTCTGTATGTGTGTGAGTGACAGCGTCCATCCATTATTGCTGTGTTCCTTATTATGGCATGTCTGTAGCGTCCATTTTGATGTTTTTTGGGAGGCTTACAGAACCACAATCCATTTTACATGCTTCCTTGGACCAATATGTACCTGTTATATGTATAGAAAGAACTCTGATATGAAATATGAACCACAATATACTGGTTTCATATGCTTGTAAATATATTTGTGAATCTGTTTCCATGCCCAGGTTAAGGTTCCAAAAGTTATTTATTTTTGTCAACACAGTGGGATCTTTTGAACACAGATGCCACAACTTGTATTTTTGAGTCTTCCTCTAGCAGGACACATATCCTCAGCAATGCTATCTCCAGTTTGGAGGCAAATTCTTTCTTTTTTTGTTGGTCTGAAAGATCTAGCAGAAATCTCCAGCAAGAGCATTCTACTGATGCTTTAAAAATAGGAATTGAGCAAAACTTGTCTAACGTGGAGCTGGAAGCTTTTGGGGATTACGAATTGAGTGCAGGGCTGTTGCTGTGTGCACTGTCAAGACATATAAGCAACCACAGCGCTGAGCCAAGGCAGTTGAGGGAATAACAATGTCTACACAGTGCAAAGTGGCCATATGTTCACGTTTTTTTTTTATTTCGACCTCCACGGGGAAATGTGTGGCATTAATGAAAAGCCCTTTGCTGTAGGTCTGTTGTTTGACAGAGCTCTGTGTGACAGAGAAGGATTGAGGTCATATAAGCCTAAACTAGAGAGGACCAAACCTGCAAAAGTCATTAAAGTTTGAGTGTGTCTGCTAAAAGAAGACAAATCGTATGTCATCCTCCGGCATTCTTTGTCAGAGCTCATGCTCCCCCCCCCCCTCTGTTTATGACTTCACACTTATTAGGCCAGACTTGTTAGTTTTGAAAATGGGTTAACTGTTTGGGCAGTGGAAAAAGGTGAGGGTCAATTGATGGTTGACCCTGTTTTTATGGTCCAGTTGGGAATTCTGTCAAAGTGCTCCGGGGAGGCTTGATTTAAGTGCTGAATGAGCCAGACATCCAGAGGCTTGGTATGAACCCCATAAGTCTGGCTCATTTTAAGGGGAATGGGGACTCGTTCACTGGGAATAGTTTAATAATTTAGTATGGCCTTAAACTAATCTATTTCAAGCACCCAGATGGTATTTATATTGAGCAAATGCTGGGATAATTGAATGGAATAATTTACTCACTAGTGTTGCTCAGTGTCAGAGGATCTCTGCGCTGGAAAAGACATAAAGTAAAGTACTAAACCAAACCACCAGGAAAGTGATTTTCAGAAATAAATATTCCTCTGTGACTCCAAAGCAAGTGAAATATTACACCTAACAGCATTGAAATGTGGGCGCTGTCAGGTTATAGTTTAGCATATTTTGCATCAGAATTAGATTTGTTTGATTTATTAGGGTGTGCAGGAAAGATGGAGTGTGTTCATGCTTTTTTAACGTGCACCTTGTGCTCATTAAGAGTCCCTGTCTTCGGGTTACGATGAGTCCCGTGCCTTCTGTTGGCAAAACTGCAGCCACTGAAGGGCTGGAATTTGGCTGGGTCATTGTGAACACAGAGTACAAGAGCGCCCTGACCCTCAGTACCGCGCAGAGTGAAAGAATCAGAAGGTCAGCAATTAGGAGAAAAAGCAGAATAGGCAGAATAAAAGTAAGGGAAATAGGAAAGTGTTTGACATAATATCTACGAGACTAACTTGTGAGGAAAGGAGAGGGAAGAAAGTAGGATGAAAAAGGAGAGAAATACAAAGAGACAGGCACGTAATGGGCAACTGCTGAGTTTTAACAGGCATGTCCCTCCATCTCTGATCAAAGCTTCCTATCAGCCTTTAGGGCATCTCCACTGACTGCCTTGCCTAGATGCTAAAAATTCCTCCTGCCTAGACATAATTTTAACACCCCACTATATACACTTTAATATTTGTAGTCTATAGCCCATGCATCATGTCGGCTGCACATGAAAGCGCTTCTTTCTGGAGTCTGCCTGCCTGCTTCTGCTCTGACAACAGGAAGACTAAATATGTGTTGATAAAGGAAAGAGGAAGCAAGGTTTACAGTGGTTCTGCTGTTTGTTCTACCTCACTTTTGCTGTAAAGATTGATACAAAGGAAACTGTGCCAGCTGAAATGCATCACTCCATTATTATAGATTATAAAGAAATTCCGTTTTTTTTTAGTTAAACCTTAGTCAAAGGTTTTGACCTGTACAGGTCCTACTGGTTTTTAGGTTGTCCGGAAGCGCAAGTGTGCCTTGAAGTTCCCTTTAGGCTCATATCGCCACCATGAGGGACGTCATGAAAATGAAATGTACTTTTGTCATGCATGTTGGAAGTATATTGTGAAGTATTTGTAAGGATAATAAAAGTTGCACTTCTGACGTACAGGCAATACTGTTGTACAATGCCCTCTTTGCCACACTGGTTGTTAGTAAGGTGCCAGTACTGGTTCTTACTGACCGACTGTGCCCACACAGGGCATATGCAGGATATGTAAATGCCCGCAGGATGCCAACAGGGTGTCCACACAAACTATTCTGTGATTCTCTCATTTCCAGTGTGTAATTTCCTCATTTCTAGTTCCACGCAAAGAGTGGATCAACGCAATCCTTGCACAGTGCACAAGTTTTGGAAAGGGTTGACAAAGTCGGAAATACATATAACTGAGTCTCACTTATTTCACTTACTTACTGTTACGTGTTGTATTTATATGTTGTATAAGTGTTCGCTATGACTTGTCACCCACAGCATGCCCATAGAAAAAAACTGTGCACACATAGCTAAACGTTTCTACAACAGTTTTTGCTATCAATATACAAAATGCATGGCCATCGCATACGCCTGGCAAGCTAAACCATGTTTTTTGACCAATCAGGGACACGGATTTGGTAGTGACATGTGGATGCCGAAACCCTTTCAATTTTTTGTGCGGGCCACCTGTGTGCCCTGTATAGGTTTGTCCATTTTTCACAGACAGCCTCTACCCACCTGTAAAGGCAGTCGTTACTAAAGCCTAACTCTTGAACTCACAGGAAAATCTAATTATAGAAGGCCGCCTTGCACCTGGCTTTCTGTCGTCCAAAATATCAGTGACAGAGAGGGAACTCATGGCTGTATTTTCTTCCCACGGTGTCTTCATCGAAAATGGTAAACCAAACAATGGCATTTTTATTGTCCCAAGCCCAGAGTTTCCCCTGATCCTCGCCTCGGTCATTGTTCTCCAGCTGTCAACCAGTCTTTGAATCTGTCATCAACCTTTGACTACCATCCTTTTTATGTCGGCCTTGTGCTGTTCCAACCGGATACTGAGGGAGTTCCAATGAATAGGCAGAGATCACACAATTCTGAAGGGATATATGAGATCATGTCTTCTTTCCCATAAAAAACTAATTTTCCCGAAAAGCATCATTTATATTTTCTTTTATAAGCTAGTCTAGTAGGCGATAAGAGAAATTTTATGTGTAGGATGACTGCCTTGACACAAAATAGGTCCCTGCTGGCCTGTTATTTATTTTTTAAGAAATGCTATCATAATGGGTTCTGTTTTACCGTTTTACTTTAAGTTACTCTCTTGCTGATTCTAATTTTAATTTATGGGATCAAAAAAAAAAAAAAAAAAACAGGGGAAAAAGACACAGTCTGCGGTCAGTGAGAAAGACCCGAAAATGGAAATATTTTAGGATGCAAACAGCTGAGGAGGGCTTTATGATCTTAATGCAGACTGTTTTACATGTGGTGTTGTTCATATGCTTCTTTTGTTGATGAAATTTAATGAAGGCTACTCAGACAGCTTAGAACTTTCAAGGATTTTTAACACAATGACATTAAGTCTGTTTCAATCAGTCGCCACTTTTCCTTTAAATTTAGGAGAGAAATGCCACTGTAAGTGCCACACTTTTTTAAAAATGTATTTAAACTTTATTTAACCAGATGAAGCCGATTGAGATCAAGATCTCTTTTTCAAGGATGACCTGGCCAAGAGATCAGCAGCACATGTCATATAGATAAGTTATGCATCTTTGAACGTTCATCCCATGCTAGGTGTCAACATAAAACTAGTTTTGGAGTTATTTGTTGACGTGCACCTTGCAGGTAAAACCTAAAGTATGTTTTTACAAGACTCTCTGTTGCATTTAGCTCTGGGTCAACAAAAATTTCAATCTAACATAATGAAATGAGAATCAAAATGTGATTACGAGTGACGGAGACTGAAGGAGAAAATAAACAGCTTGACTTTAACGAAACTGTTTCTTCTTGAGTTGAGTTAAATTAGATTTTACTATGAAGGTGCTAGAATTACACCAGAATCTAGAGGTTATTAGGAAAAAAAGGTTTATAAGCTAGATATGAATTCTGAAATGAGCTGTTTTATTTTCTTCTGTTTATTAATAAAAATATGACAGCTTTTTGTTAGCTAACAATTAACCAACTGCTCAAAAACAAGTATTATGAGATAAATCTGAATTTTGCATCAGAAAACCAACCCATTTTTTTTTGTTTCTGTCAAAGACTTTCATAAGAAGAAAGAATAGCCCCCACTTTGAACTGGTGTCAACATGTGTCCTGGCTCATCCGATCACATTTGGACAGTTCTGATCACAGGCGTGAACACACTCGGGTTACATGAAGGACAAATTGAAAGCCAGTGACCCAGAGAACATTCAAAGCCAGCCACACAAATGACCCTGTTCTTCCTACACACTACTACATGCTCCTCTTTCTCCATAAGTGACCATCTAGTGAGTAAGAAGAAAAAATTGTCTCCATAGAAAATGTCCACAAATGCAGGATGCATTAGTCACAAAGAACCACCTGCACCATGGGGACAATTTCTATGGAAGTTTTTTAGTCAGATTTCAAAGTCATATGCAATTCTCAATTGACAATTCAGTTTACAATTTCATCATGCAATATGAAAATACATTTTGCAATTTACAATTCAATACACAATTCGACCTTTCACTCATACTTACACACCTATTACTATAAATTAAATAAACAGGACAACAACCAAAGTTTATCGTTCACCTTTGAAAAAAAGAAGATCTAAATAAACCATCAAAAGCAGAACGATAGCAAAATGTAGATTTCTATACTTAGATGCATCACAAAAACAAAATGGTGCCAACAATGACAGACAACAGTTACAGTTGGACATCATGTGGGGTTATAGTTTTATCACAAAAAGAAACTTAACCTGGAACCCTGGTGAACGACTCTAGCTGAGGAAAAGGACACCCAACGACCCGAAACAAGTCAGTCTAATCGTGGTCACTGGGACCAATAGAAAGTGGTTTCAGTTCCAACACCTCCTTCCTAAAGGAATATTAACCAGCTCCCTTACCAGTCTAAATCCTGGATAAGAGGTGAAATGTCATCATTTTGAAAGAAAAAAAAATCGTATCCATATGACTGATTTTTAACATTTTTGTTCCGATATGCTTAAAATATAATCATTAAAAATGAACTAAATAAAAAAGTAGCCAAGATGTCAATATACAAAACCCCCATATAAACAATAATAGAAAATCGCAGTAGGTAACAGGCTTTTTCTGATCCAGCACTAGCAAAGAAAAACAGCAGATAATTGCTATGAGAGGAGATACAAATGGTTGACATTTACTCGTCTCCAAGAATATCAGTGTACACTGAGCATGACCCACGTCTCCTCGACATTGAAATAACCGTCCATAGAAGCTGACAAAGGAGAGCAGGAGTCAGCAGCCGCATAGAAAGCCACTGACTTGACACCATGGAATTGTATTCTGGCAATTATCAAAAAAACACTTGAGAACAATACAGTGAAACTTTAACATGTGTAATACAGATCAGACAACACTAGTGAAAGTTTTAATGTCAACTAATGTGAAATGTTCTTGCCAGTGAACTTCTCTGTGTCTGTGAATGGAGTTGAAAGTTCAATGAGGCTATTATAAAAGTAGTTCCTGGTAAGGACAAACGTAGTGCTTTTCTAGCTTTCCTGTGCTGAGAACTGTTGGGTTATTTTGTGCTGGTAGGTTCAAGGAAAAGGCTTTAGCCGTGCAAATAGCACAGCAGCAATACATCAAGGACTCTTCAACATTTCGCTGCATGTTTTATATTGTTAAATACGTTTAAATGTGCATTAAATATGAAGGTGCTAAATGCTCTGGGAGGGTCCCAAGACAAAACCATTAGGTCTAATCAGTGTTCATCACCCTTTCATCAAAAATCATCTGATAATCACAAACAGGATTCCTATGTGTTTTCGTTTAAAATTTGAAATGCAGCATTTTGGGCTCAAGGTTTTCCATTTAATATTTACAATTGTTATTAGAAATAAGTCAAACATTCTTATCCCATTGGCAGTTTTTTTTCTTTCAACAAGCAAATAAAAAAAATGTAAATGGGTCAAGAAAAATGGTCTTTAAGAAAACAAATTCTAGTGACTGAGACGGGTTCTCTTAAACTGAGATTATTTAGCTATTGAAAAAAAATAGTGAAGATTAATTTTTTGCAGAACAGAAAATAAATTTTTTTCTTGAAACAATAATTTTTTTACTTTCTTGAGGATCTTTTTTTTGCAGTGTAGATAGCATGTTTTCATCAATGAGCACTAGGGTTTGCATTAACGATGACAATGTAACACAAATGTTTGCATTTGTGTGTAAAATCACAAAGACCATTGATACCAATTTATCCATTCACCCATTTTACAAACCTGCTTAATACCTTTTGGGTCATTGTGTTGCTGGAGCCTATCCCAGCTACTGTTGGGCGATGGTAGGGTACACCCTAAAAACACTAGAAGTTGTTCCTGATTCAGGCAAAGGTTTTAAAAAGTGGTTTTCCATCATCTTTACAAGCTGATTTGTTTCACTTTTGTTTCTTTTGTGTTGCTGACGCTTTCTCTCTTACTGCTGGATTTTGAATCTGTCAGCTTATAGCCACAAAAAAAGGGAAAAGATCCCCATACAATCAAGCAAGAACTGTCTGGAGAGAGAGAAAAAATGCTACTGAGGCACTTCTTTAACTTGATAGTTCACAATTAAAGAAAGGAAGTCATTATTCCATTTACCAGAACTGAAAAGACTGTAGACATTGACACTCATTTTCGAGAAAGAATTAAGACTATTTAATCTTCCTTGATCCACATAACATTTTGAGATGAACTCTTTTATGCATAACAAGATTGAGTTTCATTCTGAAAACCTGTTTTGGTTGAACTATGTCCTCTGATAAATTGTTTCCTTTATGGTTTAGGTCTTAGAAGGTTTTCCGTATTTTCCTATAGGGCTCACCGGGTTAAAAGGGCCACCGTCAATAAATGTTCGACTTTTTAAACTTATGTCATATATAAGGTGTACAGAACTACAATAAAGCGAGAAAAAAAAGAGTCCAAGATAAGTCTGGCAGTCAGACCACATTACCTGCATTCATCTCTGGAGGTCTACTTGTTTGTAACACACTTCAGGTTAGCCACCAATGAGTTATATATCAATAGATACGGCACGCTGACCTGTTACCATTGTCAGAGATACGGAAAGAGTAACGCCATATTGGAATGGTATGTAAACAATGGGACATGGCCCAGCAGATGCAGTCAAATGACCATAAAATGGTTAATTTTGGTCTAATTTTACAAAGAAAAAACTTTGATCATCACAAAAGTAAGACCCAGGTTCATGCTATTAATGTTTTTGTACAAAGTGCAACAGATAAACCACATTTCAAACTTTTCTATAAATAAATGCATCATTATATAGGAAACACAATGCATACCTGATGCATGGTTGTGATTTTATTCAAATCTACACACAGATTAAGATTTACACAAATTGTTAGACTCCTCGGTCCGTCGCGCCGGTCAGGGGGGCCCCGAGGATGTGAGAGAGGCCACACTGACCACTTCATCCGCGGCTCCAGAGCGGCGAGGTCCGGGTGGTGTTAGCTTTAGAGCACCGAGCGGCATCCCCGAGGGGCAAATGGGCCCAGGGGATGCTGCAGTGCTGAGGGGGTTCCGTTCGAGTGGATCCCAGCCTCTATCAGAAGGACCCAGGCACTCGTATGACAAATGGCGAGTAGTTGGAGCCATCCAGCTGTACAGTTTTGAGCCTGATGTCAGCTCGGACAAGGAAAACAGAGACGTACGTGAATCCGTTTGTGTTACGGGAGCGAAGGAGAACCCTGACGCAGAGTGTCAAAGATGGAAAAAACACATTTATTTTGCAGCGGCCAAAAATCAAAAATAGAGGCAGGGAATAATCCAACTGGGCAGGAAAAAACACTTGGCAAGAGTCGAATCACATGGACAACCTGACGGAATCATCTGGCAAACAGTGGTGGTGGGTAGACTGGTTTAAGTAAGGTGAGCTAATGAGAGGATTGAGTGCAGGTGTCTCTGGAGTGGTTGACACACCCCCTGCCACTCACATGCTCTGAAAAATAAGGAAGTGAGGGGAAAAAACAACACAGAGCCTCCACAGCCATCACAGTTTGTTTCCATGTGCTCCATCAGAATGGAGCGGAGCAGGGAGCTTGAGGGCCACGCATTGTAGCTTCTACATCACAGCTACAAGCTTTTTCCAAATACATTTTTACATCTGCTCTTGATTAACAACAGTCTGAATAAAGAAATACTCAGAAATGCAATTGTAACATGAATGAATACAATCTGTAGAAATATGCCATTCTAAATGTCTTAATTGCATCCACACAGCAGATTTAAGCATCTCATAATCCGAATCCAGATTCAGATTGATACTAACGTGTCTGTAAATCAGGTGCTTTGAAGTTTCAGGTGAATGCATTAATGAGGGAAAGTGTGCGCCGCAGACTGGTGCAGCAGAGCGGATGGAGGGATGGATCAGGTTTGATGGTCAGTGGTTAATGACTTTGCCAGAGCAGCACAAAGCCCGCTTCACTTTAACCACCAAACAGGCAAAGCCTTTCATTTCGCCTGAGAGGGGGGTTCAAATGTCGGAGTCTGCGGAGAGACGTCAGTTCTGAGGATGCTTGGGCCAAAAGGGCTCAAGCGAGTGTGTCTTTAAGCGCGCGCATGTGTGTGTGTGTGTGTGTGGTTTCCCTGCACCGGTTGATAGGAGGGGTTGGAGTGAGTGACGCCGGCTGCGCCTCGGAGCAGAGTAGAGCGCTCACCTGCGGATGAGAGCCGGAAAGAAAAAAAAAAAAAGAACTCGGGCAGAGCTGCAGCACACCCACGGAGCGCAGGGAGGGACGCGAGCCACGCTCCCCCACCAACTAAAGTGGAGCTTGAACAGAAGAACCAGGGAGCGATCCTCTTTCTCCTTCTTCCCCCCTCATCCGCACTCCTCCTTTTGCACTCGCAACAATGAGAAGTGACTTCGCTGCGGTCCTGACAGCAGCTTTTCTACTCGATTCATTCTGGGTGAGACTGATCTTTTCCTTCTGATTCTGCGTTTTGCTGATGAGCTTGGAGGAGAAAGTCTTGCGCTCCGAGGGAGACGCAGGCTCTCGCTGCGGCTGCGGCAGCAGGGATTCATCTGCTTCTCCCATCAGCGCATGAGAGCAAAACTAAACTAAAAACAAAGTCTGATTTGAAGACAAAGATATTTGCCAGTTTTTCCCTTTAATGGCCAACAATCAAGTTCAACCGCAGGCTCTTTCCATCCTTGGGCTCTTCATCTAACTAATAGAGTCACGTCGCGTAATTCAGCTGCAGAAAGCCTAGAATTGCACAATAAAATAACAGCATTTGATATAAAGTTTACAGATTATTTCACTTTCTTCTTTAGTGATTAAAGGATGGATTTATTCCGCGCCGTTCTGCTTTCTTTTTATTCTTTTCCATCCGAGTTGCAGCTCCGCTGCAGCGTGGGATTAAAAAACCTTTAGAGTTTGAGAATGAATCAAATCTACTCTGTGATTTTTACCCCCCTTTAGGTCCCTTAAATCATAAAGAAAAATAGATTTGCATTCTTTTTTTGTGCGCCCGTTGCGCGCGCTCCGGGGCAGGTCAGACCCAAACCACCCACACGGCGGTGGGGCAAACTTGACCCTTCAGGGCGGACGCTCTACATGCCTCAGCTTTGCGCATGCCTCTGTTGGAGGGTAGGCTTTAGGAGGGGAAGTTTGCCAGTCTCTGAGAGTTTTAATTAACCCTTTTAGCTTTAAATTTCATCCAAACCTAAAATTTCTCAGATTCGTCAGATTTGAACTCTGCCCTCTGGGCTCACCTAACCAGCTGTTTCCAGACACACACATTTCATGAACTTGTTGCATCTGTTTGACACTAATTTATATGCATTTTTTTTTGTCCTTCCTTGGGGGATCCAGGAAAATAAAAGTCAAGAAAATCCATCCTTATTTGTGCTTTCTTTTTCTTTCTCTTTAGAGGAATAATGGGGAGCCTGCCTCCACTGCTCCTTGTCGACCCGGCTTCTCACAGAGCTTTTATTCTGTGCTGATTTCAAGGGATGTACTGCAAGGACAGGGCATACTTAAAGGTAAGACCTGTTTTCCCAAGCCAGGAGTAATAATTTTCTTACATTTTCTCAAAGTACTTTACTGTGGAAAGAGAAAGAAGTTCCTGTTTTTGCTGTGAATCTTTATGGAGATGTGAATCCTTCCGGAACATCTTTTGGTGGATTGGATGCTGTTAAACTGGATTTAAACTCACCCAAACTTCAACTTTACTTGTAGACATTGAATGGAAACATTTGTCGGATATTGTGGAGCAGCCGAGTCTCCACATGATGCTGTTTTTGAGAAAAAAAAACAACAATCATATGTATTTTCAAATTGTTTCTTCTTTCCATCCGTCTATTTTAACCAATAGTCATGAAGTTTACGGTGAAATTGCCAGGCTACACATCGCCGCACGCCACCTTCCTGAGTTGCATGCGTGTTCCTTCAATGACAGATTGAGCCAAATGAGTTTGAAGGTCCTGATAGTGCGGGAAATGGAATTGACATCCCTGTGTCTAATCTAGAGCTGCTGCTGCCAATGTGGGCTAATTGCAAATCTCTATCGATCCCAGTGGCTTTTTTTCCTCATAGTTCTGCTAGGCTGTATTGTTTTGCTGTGGGAACACAATAGCTCTTTTGTGGAAAGAGTGTCTCTGGCAGCTGCTCGGCATACACTTTTACTCTCCTTAAGCCGTGTGCCTCACTGTCTAGACCTTCTATCGGACTATATATATATATATATATATATATATATATATATATATATATATATTGTGTGTAAAAACAATAACAGGATACCTAAGGATAGGGCACATAATTACTGAACAATTTTTTTTTACAAGTAGAATAGTATTCTGGAAATGTTGAAGAAGCAATAAATTACAGAAATGAAGCAAAACGAATTAAATCAAATGCTAAAATAAGCCCCAACTTGACATCTGAAAGTACTTTTTTTCTGCTTAAACAGAGTGCAAACAGTCAAAATGCAAGAGAAATTAATAAAAAAAAATCTATTCCAATTGCATTGCACCTCATCAAGCTTAAAAATTAGTCAGGAAGGACCTCTCTGAAAAATAATTAGCCATGTGTGACTTGCAGATCCCCTTTGCAGCTTTTATAATGGACATTTTTTTTCATTTTGTTGCTCCCTAATATAAGCAATCTAAATGTGTTTGTTAAAAGAAGGTTTTTCTTAATTTTTAAGAAAATGTTTAATGCTCTTTCTTATACGTTGTCTTTTTTTTTGTGATCAGGTTGTAGTTTTTTTTAAACGTTTCACTGAACCTGCTCCTATCAGAAGCTGCAACGTCCTCTTCAGTGCAGATTTAGGAGTGATCATTGCATAGTTTTGTCACTCATTAAAAAAATGTGTACACTTTTTAAACATTTTTTGTGGTGTGCCTAAGCTTATATTCCATCCATTTTGTTGCATATTTTTGGATTGTTTTTGTGCACTACATTTACACTTTTATAGTTTGAACTTGTTTGGACTCTATCTTTTAACTGCTGAGCAGGTGCAGAGGCTCAGCATCACATGGAAGTGCTCTGACTGATTAACACATTCAGACTCTGCAGGATTGAACTTAAAATGCTAATTGCAGGCATGTTCTATAAATCCATCCTCATAAATCAGTAATTCTAAATTATTTCTCCTCCTAAACAAATAAATATTCACAATTAAATCTTTTTTTTGTTTGTTACAAGGACCTCTGTTGTTAAATAAAGCAATTTTGAACCAACTGAAACAGCTGAATGAACATATTCCAAGAGGGGTTATTCCACATTTTTCGCCAGGGGCTGTATTGCATTCTGGCTGGGAGTGGGATTGGATGTGGGACAGTCACCGGTTGCCAGCTTGTTTTTTGTAACGTGGTAGTGATGGCTTTAGCCCAGCAGGGGGTGTCAACACAATCACATCCAATCTTAGAATAAGCCATCACTGCTAAATGGAAGGAATTTATTTCAGGGAGCTTTATTTGTCTGTTTTTCTGGAGATGAAAATCTCTCTTCATCAGTCCAAGATGCTTTTATTTTCTATTTGGAAATTAGTTTGCCACCAGAAGCAAATGGTTTTCCCTCATCCTAAAAAAAAAAAAAAAAGAAAAAACAGCATCAGACATTTAAATTTAAGTATTTGCTCACAACTCAGAAGACTTGGATTCATTTGAAACATACCTTTCAAATGCATTCAGTGCATTTGCTTTCATATGTTCATGTTTGTCTGCTTGTTTGAAAATAAGTGCTGTCATTGTGTAGTTTTGATGTTTTTTTTTTTTTTTAAAAAAAGCATGCCAACCACAGCCAGAAAAAAAACAAGCGCACAAACCCACATTCATCTGTGTAAAACACACTCCTCCAGCGTGAGTCGCAGGTCTTTGACAGTTGATTTATAGACGGTAAGGGTTTCACCAAAAACATGTTAGAAGCCACTCTGAGCAGGATTTAATACATTTTTTTTCCAACCCCAAACCGTCAGATGTGCAGCGGAGTGATGATATCTTTTGATGTACACGCGCATTAATGCACAAATATAAATATATTCAGCCATCTAGGGAGTAATGGGAAGGACAGAACTAGGATGATGGTCATGATGGGTCTGGCGCTTGGGTCAGGATAGGAGGTCAGCTTAAAAGAGGGGGAGAAAATACATATACCTTTTTTTAGATTAGCTCTGAATAGCTATTTTTTTTTGTTAATATAAAGAAGTATGTCTTTTTCTCCATGAATTCAAATCTAACATGTAGAGTTTGTGTGCCATTTATCTATTTACTGCAGTATTTTGTTTTTCAGTCACATGCAAACATTTTATTCTTTTTATTGCAATGTAATCAATAGAATTTTACTTGTTTAGTGTATATAGTTATTTATACAGGGTCCCTTATAATGTTTAAAGACCCACTTTGAGGAAAATTGTGTTTTTGATATGTTCTTGTGTTTTTTTTTTTTACATATATACTGAAAATTAAGGTTCAAATTGCTTTTCTGAGTATTTCTTTATTCAAATCATCACGAATCAGGAGCGTAGAAAAAACGGCATTGGAAGAAGAGTTTATTATGTAGAAAGTACTCTTGGCAGACCACAAGATCCCTGCTCCACTCCAATTCTGACACATCCACTTCTAGACAATTAGATCCAGGGCAACTCAGAAACGAAATTCGAACGAACTTCTGCCAGAACTATGTCCTACAAAACAACACAGCTTTATTGATCCCAGCGACTTTGGCTAAAAATGGCAAAATTATAATAAAAAGACCACTGAGTATGCGTTTAAAATAACTAAATAACTTATCAAAGTCAATTAAACATAATAAATAAAGGGTAACCTCACATTTCTTCGTGTTGATGCAATAATTGAAGTCTTAGCCACACACATTTGTTGTGAGTTTAAAAGACCTGCATCTAGTTTGAATTTGTTGATCTGGCACACAAATTTCAACATGGTGTACACATGAGAAGCTTTAGCAATATCTAGAATTGTATTTATTATTTAAAGAAATTATGCAGTTCATTTTTGCTTTTCTGTAATGTTTAAGTTTGTAAAAAAATAAGATTTTTTTATAATATGAAGTAATGTGACAAACAGCAATACTACACTAAAGGCTTTAATTGTGCCGTTATGTGCTTGACACACTGTTAGTGCATTTCTGTAACAGTCTGTCAAATCTTCACACACCTGGCATTGCTGGTGGACCTTCAAGATGTTCTTTCTGCCACAAAGTCACAACACTGTAAATAACTTTCTGCCAAAAGGCTTGTGACTCTTTTAGGATTGAAAGGACAATAGTTTTCTTGATCAAAAGTGAGCTTCAAATGTACCATCACAGTGTTTGGAGAATTTTGTGTACGTTAAACAAAATACAACAGCCAGTTTCACACAGATAAACAGAGCTGGACTGTGTAACCTCATCCCGCATGTCCTTGTATTCCTCTGCTGATTCTGTTCTGGGTAACGAATGCCAGGGATGCTGGTTCCAGCTCAGTGGGCTCACTCTGCTGACCTTGGAATTTGTTTGGGTTGCTGGTGGTTTTTGGGCAGCGTTCACTCTCCCTATCTTTGGCGGTGGACTTCTGAGCGTGTTTAAGGACGACAGAAAGAGTGAGGACAAGGAGTGACTGTCAGATTTGTGGGACTCTGACAGGCAGCTTCTGGATAACATCACTTTGGAAACTTATCGAGGCTTAGCCAAAAAGTAGAAATGGAATGAGGTTGTGTTAGCTTTATGAAGGATCCACCAGGGGACGCGAGTATTGAACTCCTAATGCTTTTTGAACACTACTTAAGAATTGTGCACCACGTAGTAACAGCCTCATAAAACATCATGAAGGAAAAGCAAATATCTGCTCTCTGGATCAGAGTTGATGGACCGTTTTGATGTATTTTATCAAGACTGACATAAAAGAACTTGACTCCACTCTTTGGAACAGCAATGGACAATTCCAGGCCTCAAGGGCCGATGTGTCGCCATGCTTTCTGCATTTCCTTGTCCTACTCATGGCAGATTACCTTGTTCAAGTGTGTCCACCTATTTAGAGCATGCCAGTTGGAAAGCAAGCAGGAGTTCAGTCCTTGGTGGCCACCCCTGTTCCAGACACTACTAATTATATATGCTTGAACTGAGCTGCTCAAGCAGGAAGGGGAATGAAACTAAATGGACACCAGCAAAACCTTTCACAACATGAATCATTGTAAGTAAAAAAAAAACAAAAAACAAACAAACAAAGCAATCTTGTTCAAAGTCGACAAAAGTTACATCCACCCATCCATCCATCCATCCATCCATCCATCCATCCATCCATCCATCCATCCATCCATCCATCCTTCCACTAAACATACTTAATCTGTTTCGGAGTCACACAGTTACTGGAGCCTATCCCAGGTATTACTGGAGAAAAGCATTACACCCTTAGTGGGTTGACAGTACATTGCGAGACTTTTTAGGCTAATATCTAATAAGATGGTCACATGAGTCATGAGTTTCCATTGCACTGATCTGAAGCCTGTTTTTGAGTTTCTTCATTTTTTGTAAAATATGACTTTCTGATTTCTGGCTTTTTTTGTAAATGGGGCAGAAAAGTGTCACCAACAGCCTTGGCGGTTGTTGGAACACGACCAATTGGATCGCTGTTGAGCTGGAGGATTTGATGGTCATACATCAATAAAAATATGTTTTGAAGTGAAAAACAAAGCCATCCTTTTTTAATAAAAGTCATCTCCCAAACTGCGGAACAAGAAAACCTTGTATTAATCACTAAAGGTTTGGCTGCAAAGGTAGCGGACTTTGTCGCCAGTACAGCACAAGCAATGCCAAGAGTTCTTCTCAAAGCTAGCCAGATTCCGAGATGCCTTTGGGTTGATAAATACAGCATCAGATCCACTAAGTACTTTCCTCACCCACCCAAATCCACATTCTTTTAGCCGTACAAATAGATGCGAACATTGGCAATTGCAATGTTTTTGATGCTGGATGTCAGTCAAGCACACACTAGTTGTTGTCATTTTTCATTCCACATTCTGCCTCAATTGTATTCTATTTTTCATCACATCTGTAGTACGTTGTGTTTTTGCCGACTTCTAAATGAGGCAGGCTCTGGGAGAACTGCATTACAGAGGTTTGTGCTCTTACATCTTGAAAGACCTGGGGGAATCCTGTGTTGGTAAAGCCTTCCTATGACGCGATAGGCAATTTTTCAAAATCCAATAGCCTGGCTGTTACATCGCTGTAGGCTCTGAATTCTGTACATAATTTTTCAACTTAGAAGAAGTTGATACACAGAAAGTATCAATTTCACCCCAGTTTAATGCATAAAACTATTTTCTTATGAAAAACAGCTTCCCACTGCAAATATCCTTGCAGGATCCTTTGCTGAGAGCTTAGATAAAATACCCCAAAATGAGGCTAAAACTTCCCGCCGTTCTTCCAAAACTCAGGGCTGTCACACTCTCTTCAGAGGTTCAGAGTGCCGAGTCTGATAATGGTGGAACTGAAGTCTGCTGGAAAAAGTGACTCATGGGATCCTGAATAAAAGAAGCCATTTCTCTCCGCATGCTCCTTAGGGATGGAAAAGACATCACTCCTCTCTTCCCCTACCACTCAAGCTGAATTCGATTGGTTTTTATTTCCCGTTTACCTTTCCCTCCAAATCTCAGGACGCTTAGCCTGCAGTGTAATGTGGGTCAATAATAGACAAGCCTCCTTTTATGGAGATTAGACATTGTTGGAGTAAAGCTTTCTTTGCACAACATTCCTGCTAAAAACCATCTCTTCTATCTGGAATCGTTTTTGCCCTTTTTTGTTGTTTTGCTAGTCAGTGAGTTCCAATTCTCTTTGACTCTTGGTTCTCTAAAGCCAAACACGTCTCAACATGTAAACAAATCCATGTTTGTAAACCAGAAGGCATCCCCTTATCCCAAACTATCATTTCCTGTGAGGCGGCATTCCGATGAACTGATTTTCTCAAATAGGAATAAGTGATTGGTGTTAATATTTTAACGTTCTTGATATATATGGATATTTGCTTGATACTTCTAAATAGACATTAGTAAGTTTGTGGGAATGCTGCAGAGAAATCAGTGCAATGCAAAACATATTAAATACCAAAAAACCAAAACAAATAATAAAAAAAATACAGTTTAGAAAGCAAAATTTAATTCTAAAAACTAATGTGTAATTAAAAAAACACAATTACAAAAAAGTTTAACAAAATAAAAAGGAAACATAAGTCATTCTCAAAAATCAAAATAAAAAGTTTAGAAAATGAAGCAAAATAAGAATCCAGAAAAGGTGGATATAATGCAACATTGGATGATTACGTTTATTTATCTTTTTAGCTGGAACTTATTTGGCATGCCAATATCTTCAGACACATGATATTTTAATAAGCTTCTGGCCACAGCCACTGCAAAAGTTTGATAATTGCTCCATCAACTCTTTACCACTGTTTGGGCAAAACGCCTTTCTGCTTTTCCTCTTCTTCGAAACTCAAACATCGTCACCCAAACAGTAACATGTTTTTTTGCTTAATTTTTAAACTTGTTTCCTGGAATTTTATTTGAATTCATACAATTTTATGTTTCTTTTATTATTTATTTTGCTTTTTTAATTGTCGTGGTCTAATATGCTAACATGGCAAATATGTCTAAAATAGGCCCTCCTAATTTAGCTTAGCTGTAGGAAAATTCCTAAATGTCCCTTTTACAAATCAGAAACATTATTTTATTGCACCTTCATCTTATGAAAAGTATTTGCATCCGGTTTAAACTTGGGACTCATTGAAATGTGATTTAGATTGTCCTTTATTTCTTTTTTGTCAACTTTGCTAGCTTTGGGCCATTAATTTAGCGGTGCGACCAGCGGCAGAACTGAGGTGAACGACTTGACATGTGTAAGGGTAAGTCCACGATGGATGTGGTGGACAGAATCCATTAGTTTTCCAAAATAAAACTTTCTTCAGATTTAGAAAATTAAAAAAAACCTGAAATAATCAAAGTCACTGTGTATTTTAGCATTTATCTTTTTTTTTTCTTTTTTTTTTTTTAATTTGCACCGTAACAAGTGCCGGTCCATGACCAGGAAGTAGGCGGTCGGAGTCTTAAACTGCTTTGTCAGAGCCTGAATGTAGAAACTTAACATCTTGAAGTTGGAAAATAGATAAATAGAACCAAGAGCAATCCACAACTGCAACTTTCTGAGGTTGCTTTACTATTGCAAATAAGCCACATAATCCATCTTCCTTCCTTAACATCTGCTGGACTATTTATATTGTTCATGCTTAATTTTTGTAAAATTACAGTCTCATTGACTTTAAAGCAGCCACATCTGGACTCACTTTTTCTAAATCCCATCATCAAGCTGACATTAGTGCATGTCTGTTGAGGACTTGAAGACACTGCACACAGTGATTTGTAGGCTTGTATTCTTCAGGCCAAAGGCTAAGGTAACCATAAGTATCTGTAATGCATAACTTCATGCCTGATGTACTTCATGAACGTGTGTCACATATTTAGAACCCATGTAGATTTTTCCAGAGAGGCTCATATAGATGATTTAACCACTTCACTGAACAGTTTTTTCCCCTCATTTCTCAGGAATGTTTTTTAGATGAGAAAAGACCTAAGGTATGAGGAGGCTGCGTTTGCTGAATTACCTTCAGATTATTGCTATTTAACTTGCAAATACATGCTCCAGAACAATTAGTTGCTTTTGCAACAATTTTCTAGTTGAATGTGCTGTGTGGATTGACGTAGTTTAAACCAGTGTTTTTCCAATCCGGTCATTAGAAAGGAAAAGGATAACTCAGTAGAAAAAAAAAACCCTAGCAGGTGGATCCCATTATTTCTAATGTGATTTTTGACATCATCTTCTTTATTTGGAAAGCAGGAACAAAGGGAAAAAGTGAGGAAGGTAGAAAGGGGACGGAAAGAAAATGATGTGAGACTTCCTGCAGATTGAATTACTCTGTGTGCTGTGTGAACTCTGCATCTTGTCATCTGCTCGGTACATTAAGAGACCTCCAGCTTTAGCATGATGAGCCTTCAGGGGTTCCATGGGACCAAGGTTATGGCCCTTCGGAAGACATTCAACCCTTTTAAATACTTTATTTGGCCTCCAGCTCTTTAATGCACAGATGGTCAGTGTGGGCGCTGACAGTTCAGAGATGACAAGGGGACACTATCGGCACTCTCTCCAGTGCCCTTAATCTCACACACAAAAGTACATGAGCACGTTCGGTGTGAGGTTAAGGATATTTTTTCATTAGTAGTGTTTAATTAAGACTGTACAGCAGCTGCTGCATGGATTATGGCAGGCAGGGAGGGCATTAACAGGCTGATGATAAGCCTACATGGTTGTTTACTTTTTGCTTGAGAGCAAGCCCGTCTCCCAACAGAAGCGCTAAGTAGCTGGTTTGGTTCCTGCAGGAGGGCTGGTGAGCAACAAGAGGGCCTCGGTTCAAATTCCGGCAAGGTCCTCTCAGAGTGGAGTTTGCATGTTCTCCCCATTCATATGTGAGTTTTGTACTTCACATTAGGCCTGCACTATAATTTAAAAATGTATCACATGTTTCGCGCATCGCAAAAGATGGAGGAAACTGCGACAAGTGGTTATCCTATATGTTTACACACATACAAAGAAAGAGAAACTGAAATGTTATAGAAAGCTTAAGCACACACTACCTACATTGTTCTTATATAAGTTTTGACCAGTGCTACCAGAAAAGTAGATCATTGTTCTTTCGCGTGCTTACTTGAAATACAAGTTCTTACCTGTCTCCTTTTGAAATAACTTGCTAATTTATGTTGACTTTAATTTAAATAAAACTAATTCAGTGAAATGAAAAGGATGAATTAGTTGTTTTTTGTTTTGCTATTTGTTCATGTATCACAATTTGTATTATCTTTGCAATAATGATCACTAATATCGCACAATGCAAGTTTTCCTCATATTGTGCAGCCCTACGTCACGGGTTGATTGGTGACAAAAACTTATCAATTTTTTGTTTTTAGGTAGGGGACTCCAATGATTTTGCTGTGAGGTTTTCCTAAATGCACGACCGTATGACACAAAAAAAGCTATGTTCTCCATTAGAATAATTTGATTATATTGAAAAAAATCTTTGTCTTTTAATGTTATGCATTTCTACCATATACAGCAAAAAGAAAAAAAAAAAGATTTTTAAAATGTTTATCGTAGAGTGATTAGCATTCAGCTATTACTAGCATACATGCAACATGAAACCTACAACTGGAATGTTGGCCCAATAATAGAAGAGGGAACAACATAATCAGTTTTAATTATGTAATGGGTTTTAACAAGTACTAAGGAGCAGATAAATTGCCATAAAAAATTCTAATCTTCAGTGCTTATAACTAAGGATATAAAGCCTAACTGATGGGTATTTGTTGCTTCAATGCTAGTTAAATTCTTTGTCAGCAAAAAAGTTAACAAAGGACTGCAAAGTTATTACAATACCCTAATGTCTTTGTTTATTTATAGAAATTAAGAAAATGCATTAATTCTAGATCTATATTAAAATTAGTAGCATATTTGCTATATGGAGGATAGGTGCATTGCTAGATTCAAGCCTTCTGGGTAAGAAATTAAAGGATAATAGAAAAAAATGATGTGCATAGAGTACAATATTCATACACTCCTGTTCCAGTATAAGTCCCTCATTGTCGCTTAGGTAGAGATGTCATTCTAAATGCCAAAAAAATGTAACCTGATGCGCTTCTGGTTGACAGTCAACATCAAGGCTTAGCTTGGGAAGTTAAATCACCGAATGGTTCCAAAGCAGCGCATAGACTGCCTTTCAGTGCTCCCTCAGGGGAAGAACTTTGGCACATTAAAATTTGTGACAACTACTGACACGTTCGTTTTTAAAATATTGGCTAGAGAAAAATAATTTGATTTGTTTCGGTTTTGCCTGCAGTGTTAATGTAGCATTACTCACCAAGGCAATTGTCTTCAGTATTGAGCTTTGTCTTAAAGTCCCACTCTAATCATCTTTTGATTTGTTGTAAAAGCATTCTCATTGGTATTTTAATTATGATTATGTCCTTTTTAGGCAAAAAACTGTTTTTTTCTAAGATATAATTTCTTTGGAGCTGCATGAATTCACTAGAAATTCGCCTCTGAGTTGTGAGCAGGACCTTTAGTGTGGAGTAAACCTGAGCTGATATGCCATCAACCTTTTGTTTACACTCTTTCTTGCTAGCTTACAGCTCCTCACAACCTCAAGCTAAAATGAGCGATGCAAGAAAAATGAGTCAGAGCTATCCAGCCGCACAGTTTTGAGCCAAATACCAAGTGAATGCATCAGAATGGAGTGGAGTGTGTGGCCCGCCGATTATACTTTGTTGAAACTATTCACCACTATTTGAGTAGAGAAATACTCAGGAACACAGTTTTAATCCTAATTTTCCTATATGTCCTTAGTCATGAGAAAATGCTCCAGGAACAGGTTACAAACCCCAAATACAACATTTTCATTGGATTGGGTCTTTAATAAAACAGAAGAAGAGGTTTAAGACGAGGGCACATGCACTTTCTAAAAACATTATGCGCTAGTTAATGGAGGGATGCAAAACATGTACGTACCGGTACCTGTATGAAGGGCTCTTAACTGTTGCACCTCTAAACCATTAAAAGGGAAGCACGTAAAGTCACGATTGCACTCTAAAGATAAAATGACTCATTCTTTGCTTTGGCTTTGGTCGGCTTCTTTCATCCTGCCCACTCACTCCTCCTCTCCTGCTTCTGTTTGTCTAAGGCAGCATTTTAATTAGGGCCTAATCGATTCTGTTACAAATTAAGGCAGTGTGAAGGCATCCAATAAAGGGATTCGGTTATCACTGCTCCATCACTTTTTATTTTCTGGCTGTGTTGTACAGTCAGGGCCGGTGGAAGACAGAGGAGTAACACCATTTCCTGACTGCACCCTCATTCATTGTGTTGTTGCACTTTCGTTTTTCACGTACTCGAATTAAAAATGAACGAGCTGCTTCTAAATAATTCGGAACCTCTCAGAAATCTTGAACTGTACTTACTTGTAGCGAAACTTAATTAAAGGAAAAAAAAAACTCTTTTCTGCAGCGACTGTCATGAAAGGGCCTCATAACAGTGGTATGAAAAAGTAATGAAAAATGGTTTAGAATTCTAACCTCTAACCCAGCCTTTTATTATGTCTCCACTTTGCTTAGTTTCCCGAGACTAAGATCAGATCATTACATTTAATTAATGAAACTTCTGTCCATTTCTCACACTTTTCTAATCTACAGAAGAAGTGTGTGATCTGTCTATGGGCACGAAAAATCCGAGAGGGTTACAGCCTCATATGCTATTCCCTTTGCACAAAGCTCCCTTGTCTTTGTTAGGGGAGGATGAAACGAAGGATGGAAGCCCTCAGAAGACATAGCTGTCTGGTAATCACTAATTGTGTCTTGCACTCTGTGAATGTTCACCATTTAGTTCTGAAGTTCAGCACAGAGTCACATTATTGCCTCGGAAGAAGGAAGCAGAGAAGGAGCACGGGGGACAGAGTGAGGAAAGGGCTGAGGGACTGGGGGTTGACAAACAGTGTGTCTGTAATGTTAATTAATCTGAAAGCCTGATGAGTCTCATGGCGTCAGGTTCTGGAGTGTTCAACAGGCTACAGGCTCAGGAGGTCTTCCAGAGGAAGAGTAAAAGTGTCAGTTGATGCAACCAAGATGAATGTTTTATTTTCCAGCCAATTTTCCATTGATCTGCAGTGGGAATTGGCAAAAAGGGGCTTAGAATTGTGAAAACAGACGATCTTGTCCATATTCTACAGAAATTCCCCTTCAAACCACTTGATGCTTGAATATATTTCACTTATGTTTTTGCTTTTATGTGGATGCTAAATTAAGGTAACTTTGGAGCTAAAGTAATTTGATGCATATCTGCATCAATAGGCGTCAGAGGTTAGAAATGTCACAGGTCATTTTAATTTGTCAAGTTGAGGTTTTCTACTTTAATCTTTTACTTTTTTCGTCCTACTTAATTTTTAGTTTTTTTTAAATCTTTTGAAACGATAAGATATTTATTGACTTAAAACTTACTTAGACATGTTGAAAAAACTCAATTTTTTGTCTTGCATGTCATAAAAGCTTAAAATAGAGTAAAATACAGCTTTAATTTAAAAAGGCAAAGATAGACATGCAGCTGTTTTTGATCTATTTCATTTTTTGGGTTTATTTCAAGCTACAAAAACAAAAGAAATATACAATGATATGAGAAATGTATTTAAGATATTATTTCATAAACTGAAAATAAAAATATAAAATGCCATATCTTGATATCATAACTGCTTCTCATCATAAATAGAAATTATTGCATTTGTACATACAGTACACAAAGACACATCGAATCCATTGAATGATTGTCAAATTAAGCTTGAAATTCTCATTTTTGTCATTTAGCAGAAAGTATTCGCTTGTTTTGAATTTTAACCACAGAAATTATGTAATCAGCAACTCCGAAGTAAAAATATTGCCAAGAAAATTATTTTATAATATTCCACCATTTTACACCACATATTCCAAATAAAACGTGATCTGGACATGTAGAAAACAAAAAAGGGCAAATTTTCATTGTTCACATTTTGCAATGGTTAAAGTCTCAGGCGATGTACTGCAGACAGCTATTGCAAGAAATAAAATGAATAAAAAAGGATGTTATCAGCTTTATTATTCAGGAAAAAAAAAAAAAAAAAAACTCTGAAAATGATACGGATATTCTTTTAGCTTCAACACATGTTTGAAAACTCATTATTCAGTACATTACCTTATCCAAATCTGTCTTCAGACTGTGGTGTGCATGTAAACGCAGTGCATGTCTGCAGGGCTTACATCCTCTGAGAACCCACAAAATCAGATATGTTTATATCCAAATGTTTGAACACAATGACTCAGTGTTTATGGTAACCAGCAGAAAATGAGTGCGGAGAATAAGCATAATTATGTGTTCCATCATAACTAATAAATTTAAAAGATTGCTTTAGATTAGTGTGTGATGGCGCAGTCTTTTTTACTCACTTGTTGATAAGTTCCACCACAAATGTTCAGTTTTTTTTGCCTTTTTTTGACCAGATTGCTTTAAAAGGCACAGTAACAGAACGTGTTTTCTTCTGCTTCTCCTTATCAGACTATTGTCTTTTTCAACACATCAGAGAAAGAGGCAAAGAGCACGGGTAATAAAAAAAAAAAACAAAAAAAAAAACCTCTTTCTTTCCTCCTCTGGGGCCTGGGAGATCGTGGAGTAGCAGATAAGTTGTCTGGCTTTGAGTCTGAAAATGATCAAAACAAAGTGAATCTTGTGGCCGCAGAGGGAACAAGCTCCCCCTTGAGGGAGCTGGGGTGGAGGAAGAGCGGAGGAGCGAGGAGGAGAACGGCTGGAAGCACAGTCACGCTCAAGAGAAGACAATGTTTGCTCGCCTCTGAGCTGGAAGGGGAGGATAATGGACGCTTGGAGCTCGGTCGTGTTCGTTCTGAAAATCCGCTTTACTCCACGCTATTAGGGGCTGTTCCGTGAAACACCGGTGGTCTTAGTTGATGATACACATGCTTGTGGTCCTCTGCGCTGTAAAGATAATGGTTGCTTTATTTGCCCTTCACGTGGGGAGGGACAATAAGCCTCATTTACAGGAGTATGTTAAAATCCAGAATTGGTAAGGGTAGGTACTGGGACATGAGGCTTAAGGGGAGCTTTAGTGGAAGGAGGAATGGCATGGAGTGGGAAGATGAGGAAACTGCAAATGTAGGAGAGGAGGAGAAATAAAGGTAACAGCCTCAGTGCTAATCTCAAGGGCCTTGGCATTGAGTTTTTTTCTTTTTTTTTTATCAAGCTTTCATCTGCCTTTCTTTTCCTCAGATACCACTCTCTGTGTTCCTACTCGAGCAGCACAAACAAACTCTGAAGCGGGGAGCAATAGCCATGCCAGTCACATCTCAACCCCACAGTTCTGCTTGTAACTCCCAGATTAATTAAGAACAGTGATTTGTTAATTTAATTGTAGGTGTTGCATCGTTTTTCATCCCCCCTCTTCTTGCCTCTCTGTTGCTTTCCGCTGCCTCCTTCTTCCCTCTCATCCTCTTGGCAGGCTAATTTGCCCTGCAGCTTTGAGGAGGGGAAATGAAAGGTGCAGCAGAGGAAGCTTCAGATGGTTTATTAAGAATTGATTTGCCACGATGGCAACGAGACGGAATGCAGGGAGATACATGGTGATGTAGCTGCCAGGTGGACAACCCCCCCCCGGCTGTGTGTGTATGTGTGTGTAAGGGGGTGAGGGTAGCAGTAAAGCCCCATTGGGGAGCGGGCGGAGCAGCAGGTAGATGTTGTATTGTTTCAGTCTTTTTCTTGATCCCAAACAAATGTGGATTTAATTGTCTAACTTTCAACTCAATAAACTGAAAGAACAGAATAAGTTAGAACAGTGGTCCCCTACCTTTTTCCGGCTACATACCAGCTTAATGTTGGATATTTTTATAGACCGGCTGATACCATGCTGAAGTTGGCATCTATTTTTTTTTAGCATCTAGTTTCCTTTAACTTTTGAGGCTAAAGTTTATCTTCATCATCTGTAAAATATTTGTATTTGTATTTAACTTTTCTTGTCCATTGGATTTTGTGTAGGAACCATTAAAATGGGATATAGATTATCCCTTAACTCATTACTGTCAAAGTGGAAGCTAAAAATCAAATGCCAACTTTGGCCTCATCCAATTTTTAACGTGCAATAAATAAACAAAAACAAACAAACACAAAATCAAAAAAGGCTAGCTAAAGCTGGTATTTACTAAATTTGATTTTAAATATCAATCCACTGTTTGAAAAACTTTATTAGCAGCGACATTAGTGAGAACAACTGTCGCAATAAGTCGATTTTTGGGGTAAAGATTACTGTTTTTTGTCTGTTAAATGGAGCTTTCTTTTATTTTGAAGTCAAAGGCTTTTCTGCTTCCTTACTGGCTCTTTTCTGCAACAATTCCTTTCTAAATATGTTGGTTTTTGTTCATTTTGCTAGCTTGGGGCTTTCAATTTGGCGCTTGGCGCTTCTGATCAATTTTTGACTCGTGACCGAGCGACTTGCTTCAAGAATGAGTAAAATGTGGTTGGAAGAATCCAGTAGTTTATCAAAATAAAACTTCCTTCAGAATCAGATTTGGAATAAAACTGTAAAAATACCCATCCTCGAGGGGATGGGGACAATACATCCTTTCAACTGCTGTGTCTTTTGGACACGCACCTGCCAGCAACTATTTAGATCCTACTCTTTAGCCAACTGCATTCACACAACACAGTTCCTCCTAAAAAGACATCTTGCTACCTTTCCACTGTGTGTTGGCCGCAATGCTGTCATTTCGTCCCACTTGCGCGTGCTGGACGGCACAGGAGGCAGGAGACAGATGACAGATCAGAGGCTTCAAAGCAGCAAACCTTTGGAGAGAACTGAGAGAAAAGATCTCCTGCAGGCTAGGAGGGACAGTTAAGACGGCAGTTCATCTTATCTTTGGTGGCAAATTTCTGCAAGCGCACAAACGAAGTCCCTGCCGCGTCATATACATCTGGTCAGACTTCAGCAGTATAAAAGCATACTACAACCCTGCTACTTTTTTTTAATTTTTACTCTTTTCGATGTTTCCTGTACCTCAGAATTGGCTAAATCTGTTTTCAATATTCACGAATTGGGCACTGCTGCATTCCATTTCCTCTCATCACACAGATTCTCATTATCCCTTAACGTGTGTGTGTCACACACAAATTACTTATTGTTCAGGGAAGTCACAACAGAAGCCTGACAGTTCATGTTGTGTTTACAAAAATGGGTTTGGAAAGAGAACGTTCTGTTTTTTTTCCCCCTCAGTTTTTGCAGCAGCAGAACATCCTTGTCTGGAGCGCATATGTGTGTTTTGTACACACAATGGAGATGCTTTTGCTTAACTGGGAAATAGAAATAGTGAAACATCAAATCACAGATTTGACCATATACTGTTCCGTGCTTTCTGTCTTTGTGATGAAAAGGCTTCTTGGAAATCCAGCAGAGTGGCTCTCATCCTGCAACTCCTGACTCATATCTGCTTAGTTCTGGCTCAATATATAGACACGCTAATGATGTTACCTAAGACTTTTCGCTTGTTTGATTTGACTGTAAAGCATTTTTGCTTGACAGGTTACAGAGCAATTGCATTAAATAATCAGCATCCTGGTGGTTTGGTTTTCACCCTGTAATTGGAATCATTTAGGTTGATAAACTGGAATGGCCGTGGGCCGTTATGACTGTAATTTCGTCTGCTACCTAAATTGCATTCTCTGGGCAGAAAAACATGGAGGAGGGCCTGTCTTCTTGGAGGAAACTGAGAAAAATGCGAATGCAGATGGTCCCCACTGGACATAAGAAATAAAGACAAATGATGAATTGAGGAGCACGTCTTGGATTTATTATTTCAGAGGGAGAACTGATTTCTGCAGAAGACAGCTGTGTTTTGTTGCACTTTTACATGTCTGTTGAAAACTTTAGCAAAATTGGCACAAAGTAGAGGCTTAAATGCTAAAATACATTTTGCATTTAGAGTCTAACACAAGGTTCACGCTGAGGAGAATCATACAGATGAGAAAAACGCAAAGCTTTTTAGAGCAGAGACAAATTCGTGGGCATTTCCTTCTGTAATGGATAGAAATGCTCTCCATGAGTTTTCCTTTTTATTTTGTGTCGGATCAATGCTGGCCAGCACAGATTGTTTACACCTCACGCTTGTTAAAGCTACATAGCTCACTCAATTGATCCATCACAACACAGAGAGAAAACAGATGGAAGAGATGCATTTCTGCTAAAGTTATATAAAAGTTTAGCTTTAGTTTTACCATTTTCTGCCAAAGTGGAGGTAAATCTGCCAGAGCCTGTGTGTCTGCGAAGGCTTTTTTGATGGAATCATGGTGTAGACATTCTAGAGGGTAACAAGGGGAGACATTTAATGTTTAATTTGGTCTCCAGTAGAAAGTTCTATGGCTTTCGGCTGCTTCTTTTAGGGGTCACTATGAAGATTGAGCTTTCATATTTTGCGTGTTTGATTTGTCTTTGGTGTGATGTTGGGTACCCACCCTGACACTATCCGTTGTTTTAGTTTGGACTGGATTGACGCACTGGATTGTGCCCGCGTGGTGGTTCATGAAAGTATAGTGGGAATAAAAAGGTCAGTTAATCTCCTTAAGAAAAAACAAAGCTAACTTTGTAACTTTTTTTTAAATAAAAAAAGCAGGTACTTCCTATTTGAGGAGGGAGGGGTCACTCAGTCAAGCTCTCTTATACAGTCAACCAAGGGGGAGATTTCCACTTTCATTGTGAGAAAGATTTGAAAGTAACTGTGTCAATTCACAGTATAACTTGTAGGATTTTTACAGTATGTAGTGGCAGTCCCCATTAACTGTTTGTCTATTGTAGATGGCCCAGCTTCACAACAGAAATATATTTACACTTAAAACATTTCTGTATTACCTTTGTGGATGCAATGTCCATGGCCACTGTACTGGGTGCACAGTAATATTTTGATTGTTGTTTTCTAATATCAATTGAAAAGTGCTTCGTCTCGCTTTTGTGTGTTGCTTTTGTGCGTCTGAATGGAAGTAAGGGGCGATTTGTTGTGCAGATGTAGATTAATGAATGATGCATCCTGCTCATGGGCTGGTATTAGCTGGCCTAGCACTTCTTTTGATGTGAGTAGCTCCACAAACTCGCTTGATAAATTGGGCTGTTCTTTTCTCACGGCACAAACACCAATCAAAGCTAAAAAAGAAAGACATGTCCGCTCCCTACCAGAACATGTAGCTCTTGATGTGTGCGTGAGTTCTGGCCAGTTAGATAAAGTTAGATAAACTATAGAAAATTACCACCTTAAGTGTTTTTAACTTTAGCTTAGTTGTACAACTTTTTAGACATACGGAGCAACACATCTTAAAGACCCACTCCAATGAAAATGCTGTTATTAACAAAACATAAGTTTAATATTGCATTTTTGAGTAAATCTTTATTTAAATGGTTGTAAATCAAGAGAATACGCAAAAATGCCCTTGGAAAAAGCATGTAGGTGTGATGTAGAAGCTACTACGGCAAGCCACAAGCTCCATGCTTTTTTTCCATGATGCATCCTTTTGTAGATGATTAGATCCATGCACTGCACGTCTTTGCTTTCCTCGTCTGACCTGGCATCTGAACAGCTCAACTATTGCTCGCCATTTCTGGTGCACCAATAATGTTAGCTTGGAGCTGTGATGGGCTGTAAGCTAGCAGGAGAGCGTGTAAACAGATCGATGAAGGAAACCAACAGCCTCACCCAAAACTCAGAGGCATATTTCTAATGAATGCCTGCAGAAACTGAAAATGACAGTCCTTAAAAATGACACAGCCTTTTGATTTTGCCTAAAAACAGCATAGTCATAATTAAAAGTCTGCTGGGAACACTTTTAAAATAGATCAAAATGATGATCAGAGTGGGTCTTTAATTAATCCTAAGAATAAGCTATTAGTTCACTGCATTTCTGATTGTTGAATGAGTGTTTGAACTGTGTTAAAATGAGAATTTATTAACATTAGAAGTAACAGCAAGAAAAAAAGTAATTAGTGTGACTGTGTAGAAAACAACCATTATTCTCTGTTTTTCTATGGAATTGTTTTATTCTTAATCTGTTCAGCACTTCAAAAACCTGAGTTTGCAACTTTCGTATGTTGGTGATTCATGATTAGAAACTCGTTAATCATGTATATATTTTTCTTCAAAATGACTTTGTGTTCCAACCTTAGAGGCATTAGTCAACTTTAGAAGAAAAATGTTTTTTTATTAGGGACTTTTTGTACTACTTAAAGTTTACAGTACTGTCCATGAAAAAGCTGGAGCGGATTCAGGCCAAGGGATCATTCTTGTAAATTTTTGCATTCAGTGCGTCTTGGAAAAAAAAGCACATAAATGATTGAGAAATATCTGTGTATGAGGAAACCTTTCCAGATAAGTTAAATCCATCACTTCAGACATTAATGATGTTTTTTCATGAACTGAACAATTACTATTTTGTCACAAGGTTGAACATATTTGGCAGGAGTGTATTTAATATATCTGTGTACACACATTTGTGTTATTTCAGGAAAATAAGTTTCATACTTTGACAGAAACCATTGATTTTACACAAGAACTGCACTGCACCTGAGCTTCCCCTCAAGTTACAAACAGGAAGTACCTTCTGGTTCCAAAAAGCCACAATCCCATAGACTTCTTTTGAGAAATAAACAGATTTTGTCAGAATAACCTGCTAACCACTTCTTAACCTGTTCTAATTCAAAATTCTTTTGCACAATATTTTTCAAGTTAGAAACAGGACCCTGGCACCGCATCGAAGCTCACCTCTGATTGGCGAGAGTGGTACCATATTGAGTTGAGAGAGTACCGTATTAATGATGAATCTGACCAATGAGCACCAACTTCTGCTTACTGCCATTGTTTGGTGCCAACATGGCGGCATCCCCATCACGGAAACATTGCGACTGAACTGCATAAGTGTGTTGGAGGCGAAAGTAAGTAATTTTTCATGGATGTATTTCTATGGATCACATTCTGTCAATAAAGTCAACTGGAGTCTCGATTTTCCTTGTTTTGGTGGGGAGGTCATAATTTCTAATAAAATTTAACAGTAAAAAGAAAATTAAGTGTTTTGGCAGAATTTTAGAGCAGTTTTGCAGAGATTAAACCAACATCTCAGTTCCCTCTGCATCAGATAACCCACCAGCCACACACACAACACACAGTTTAGTCCTTTTAGTGTGGCAAGTGGAGACTTTTATCATTGATTTTCTCTTTCCTTTGCTGTTCGCTCACTGCAGCATCTCCCAACCCATCTGCCTCTGACAGAGCAATGCGTGCTCTAGGATTGCACTCAAGGACAGATTAGATTTTTTGGGGGGGGACTCTTAGTACTCACTTTTTTCATCACTGTCCATCTCTGTGTTCTTGATTTCATTGCACGCTCCTCACCTTGTAATGCTGTTAATCTTCCTCCAGCACTTTCATCCGCTTCTGCTGCATTTCTCTCTTTTTAGTTTTAGCTGAAGGAATACTCTTCATCCTCTTTTGTATACGTTTCCTGTGTGTTTGTTAAAAATACAGTTAGGGGTTAGCATGAGTGTCAGTTCTTGCACGTTGGTTTTTTCCTCTGCAGAGTGTTTGCGCCCACTGCCTGAGCTGTTGTAATTACTGTGCTTCGCTGCATCTGTAGAAGTCAATGAAGCTGAACTCATTGTCTCGCAACATGGAAGTCAACAATCGTGAGAAGTCTCTGGTGACACTGCAACCACCTCTAAAACAGCTTCCTGCATTTTTTATGTCTCAGTCTGTTCTTTTTCTCTCTTTAATCCACTCTGCACTTCTTTCCCTGTGGTACATGTGTGTTTGAGCGTTGCTATAGTTACTATAGTGTAAAACATTGCAGTGATGGCAGAAGGAGTTTTTTTAAGTGTGCTGCATTCAATGAATACTCTTTTCAGATTTTCATTTATTATAATTTGGAAATTAAACAGTTACTTTATGATATTTTGCTTAAATTATTTGCACAAAAAGTTTGAAATCACATATTTCAGTCATGTTTTCAAGTCAGTTTACTTTTTATTTTGCCTTTCAACAACTATAATCTTGGGGGGTGCAAAAAATCTCTATTTCCCTATAATTTAACACAGTTGACCACAGTCCAGTTTCATTAAATCAAATAATCAAAGTAAAAAATATATATTTTCGGTGACACTTTATTTAAGTGTCCCTTTATTAAGGTCAGTTAATGCTTAGTAAAGCATTGTTTAACTATTAAATAACAGCCACATTTATGCATTATTTTTCATCAATAAATGCATCACAATGAATTAAAAAAAAGGTATTTTGCCTATTAACGGATGACACATATGAAGAACATTAAGCTTAAATGGGCATTTCTGAGTATTTCTTTTTTTCAAATCAATGGTAATTAGGAGCAGATTAAAAAAAATACAGTTTGAAAAAGAGCATATTTGTGGCATTGAAAATACGCTTGGCTGACCACAAGCTGACTGATCTGGAATGGGGATGGGAAGTGGGAGTTGAGGTGCTCTGTGCCAATGGTCTCGCCCACAATTCAGAGGCAAATTCCCAAGGAACAACTGCCACTCTACAGAAACTATGTCCTGGAAAACAACACATTTTTTTTTTTTATATTTTGGCTAAAAACAGGGAAATAAAAAAAACACTGGGAATACTTCAAAAGATCATTAAAAGACGATCAGAGTGGAACTTTAAAGGCTGCTCTGGATTTTATGAGGCTTTTTGGTTGAGTATGTGTAAAGAAGGTAAAAATTGCTTTAAAAAGGGGTCACTTTGTGAAGAAAAAAAACCTACATTTAAATGATCTATAGTCGAATTGCCATTGATGTTAACCACCACTTGTTTAAAAACACCCATTTATATATAAAACATATTTATCTGTTTCTAGTGACACAGGTAGAGTAAATTGAATAATTTATTTTCCAATTACAATCTTCTCTTTATGCTCAGGGTTGTAACTTTTTTACATTCGCCTATTAGATGTAATTTGCTGCACGTTTTTATGCTCATATCTCGCCATTTATTTTTATTCTCTTTGTCCTTCTTTCTCTATACATTCAGTTTGAGTCAGCAATAATATCCAAAGATCCTTTGAAGTACAACGCATACCTCTCAACAAAAAAGAAAACAGTGGGATATTTGCATGTTGAAAGTCTACTCTGTGGTTTGTTGCCTCGGGGAAGTGACGTGCCCCTAAACTGTGTCAAACCAGCGCAAACAAAGAGGAAATCTGCACACACAATCCTGTACATGCTTTTTACGCCTGACTACACTATCTCAGCATGGAATGCAGACAAGCAATATTCCCTTAAAATGATATATTTACAAAATGTTCTTCCTTTAATAGGATGCCTAGCCAAACAATCGAACAGAAATGTCCCAGGTTTCTTCCTGATGTATGTGTTATTTATCTGGATGGCTGAGCAGACATTGCCACATAGGCTCAGAAATTCTTGTTTGTGAGCTTTGCTCACAAAAGTGTACATTTGCAAAAATACTAACCGTTCAAAATGAGAGGTTTGGCTAATGCAAAGGTCTCTTATCCAATAGCTTTGCCCTTTTGTAACAAAATAACTGCTTTATTGCTGACTTTAATCACACTTCGAAACTAAGAACAATGAGGAAAAAAAGTGTTCTGTTGAGAGCAATCGTAGGTATAGGAACATCTAAATGAGTGAATATCTGTGTCTTTATTTCAGCTCTTCTTTGTGTTTCCAACTGTGGTTGTAAAGTGTATATACATTTCATCATTTTTTTAACCCCTTATATTGAGTTTGGGTCGACTTTGACCCATTTAACACTTAAAAGCGGGTCAATTTTGACCTGAACACAAAATAAAGGTTAAATGATGTGGTCAAAAGCAATATTTCTGAGACAATGTCAGTACTTTCTGAAAAGGGCCTATAAACATTTAAAAAGATGTTTCTTTGTGCACATAAAGAGCTTAAAGTTGGTTTTGTGTCTGCGTGTGTAATTAAAAGTGGCCTTTTAAAGTATTGCTTTGGCTGTCAGTACTGTAACTGTCTCATTATAGCTGAAATGGGAGGAATATCAACTGTACTCACCGCAGCTGGCTTCTTAGAGGGGGGATTGCTATTTTTTTCTTAATCCCAGACTTCCTTTGGGGATGTTTAGCTTTCATACTGCACTGCAAAGCACATTCGGTGTAGAAGAAGTTGGCCTGAAACCCAAGCAACCTCAACGGGGTGTGCTTTTGTGTGTGTGTGTGTGCATGTGCATGGAAAGTAGATCATAAAAATGGGGTTGGTTGGATCGTGTGTCTAATGGAAAGATGAACCAAAGCTGGATTGAGATGACTGCTGTGATTAGAACTTTTGGGATTCGGGCTGGCTAATTACTGTTTGTGATACGATGAGATTAGATACAGGGCTAAAGAAGCCCGTAGAGTATGAGGCCTGAGTTAAACTCAGCGTTTTTTCAGGATGGTAATTTACTTTCTCTTTTTCAAAGAGATACTTGTAAGTCTTAGCCTCTGTAGGAAGATATTTTCTTCCCTAAATAAATTACCCAGTGATTTTAAAAGGGCAATAGTATCACAAAGTGGCTGAGATGTTCTTGATGATTCATCGGAGTAAAGGGAATAATTATTGCCTCTGTCCGCAGGCCAGTTTGAAATTCAGAGTGAGTGCTTGGGGTCCACGGGCTGACAGATGGGACAGCTGTTAATCTTTTTGTGACAGGAAAGACAGGGAAGCTAAACGAACACGGGGGTCTATACTGATGGGCTTTTTCACCACACAGTGAACTGTTTCATCTCTGCTGCCAACCAGTATTTTTACACTAAAAGTGTCAAACAAGTAAAAGGATTTTCTTCATTATTATTTGCTTGTTAGCAAATAACAAAAATCTTTTTTTAGAGTTTTTCGGTTTTTGTTGTTTTGTTGGAATGCACAAATCAAATATCGAACTGAAACAAAACCATCACCCAAAAATACAGGTTTGAACCGAATCGTGAGGAAAGTGAATTGTTGCATGTTTAATATATGCAGTTATTACATATAAATAAATAGTGCATACATGAGTTTATTCTTTTTGAGAATGGTTACATCTTGTATTCATGACTGTTCACAAAAAACATTGCATGCAGTTTTCATTCGTTTTCATTATCTTGCCTGTTCAGTAGACCATTGTTGGTGTTTTATTTTAAATTGTTCACAAAAGAGTTGAGCATCAGTTTGACTCCTTAGGCTACAACGGACTGATGTGCACGGCACACGCAAAACAACACACATGCTTACTTGTGCACTTATTTAAAAAAAGCATGCATGCCTGTGAGCATGCTTGTAAGAATAGCAAGATCTTAGAGGTCAATGTCTGTGATGTCTGCTTGGGACCAAAAACTGCTTAGTATGTTAAAAAAAATTACAGTAGTTCCTCTAACTTTTTATTAGATTGCTTCCGTTCTCATTTAATTAATGGCACTGGTGGAAAAATTTTCAACAAAAGTGCACAATTGTCTCACATGACATTTGACGTATTTTTTGAGCTACTCTTTGTAGTCCTGCTATGTGATTCTCATGGGTGTGGGGGAGATGCGTAGCCGACTGAACTAGGCCAGTGGAGACTCTGACATTTAGACTCAAAGGCTAATGGGATGCTTGCATCCGCTTTGGCTCTCTGTCAGTGTTCTCGGATCAGGACCGGCAAAACTCTTAGTTTGAGCTTGAGCTGGACAGGAGGCCCAATGCGGTGCTTCTTCAAGACAGAGTAGCTCAAAAACACACCAACTCTTTTTTGTCCAGTCTGTAAAGTATTTGCGAAGTCGGCGGCGCGCTTCAGTTACTAGCAGCTGCCGTGAAGTCTTAGCCCAACTCATGCTGAGAGAGCGCTGCTGGGAAGGGACAAAAAGAGTCAGATGGTCGCCTCTTGCGAAGAGGCAGGGACTGGTGGTTGTTCTGGTAAAGCAAGGCCCTCTGCAGACCAGTCATTTATTCCGTCTAAAGGCTCTTTTATTCTATCCCCAGGCCATGTTAGAAAAACATCTCTAATGATGATACGGATACTCAGTGGGTTGAAATGCTAAAGTGATCTTCCATCTCCTGTGAAATGTCCTCGCCTGACCTGTTCTTTGACCCTCAGGGGCTGTGCTGCCTAGTGGAGCCACAAGACTCATTTGACATATCTCAAAGGTAGTTCTAACCCCTGTGATAAACTCATCCATCATTGCTGCAAATCCTTGGGACCTCAAAAGGCTTTCATATCACATAGCATAAAGAAAAAGCATCCTTTCTCGCACATATCTGTGATGCTGGGCTGTTTATCAAGTTGATTTCTCTAACCTTCAGGCCTTTCATACGTCAGGCCATTAGGGGACACCCATTGTGAGGAAGTTTGTGAAGTGTTTGCTCTGCACAAATTGATTCTCATACGGAAATACAATTAGAAATATGGAAAAAGATACAAGAAAGAAAGAGCACTTCCTGGGAGAGATGGGTCATGAGAGGGAGAGTGAAGGGGGAGGGCTTGTTGTGCTTTGGAAAATATCAATGCAATTAGGAACAGCATATCATTTACAAATCAGCCCTGACATTTAGGATGCTGCTGGGTAATAGACTTGGATTTCACTTGTGTGATGTGAGGCGTGGCTTTTTTTGACTGAGTTGGGGGCACGGCACATTTCCCGGGGGTCACTTTCAGCCCAGAGCATACCAGATGCTCTTCCATTAGTAAATGTTTAGATTACTCCAGATTTACACTGGTCCGTCTGCGGTGGGTATCCATTGTGCTGCCACAAAAAAAAAAAAAAAAAATGAATACGTTAATTCACCAGTCAGAATGTTTACGTCGCCTTCGTCATGTCTGCGTCCAATATCCATCCCTCCATAATGCAAGCTTTACACAGGAGAAGCCGGAGAACAGGCTGGGGTTCCTAAATAAACATTTCTGTGCGACTTTCAAAATCAAACTTAAAGTGATATTTTATAAATAAAGTGATGTGCTCAAGCAATACCGCACTTTAACACATCGTAGTACATCGTTGTCCATTTTTGCCATGGAAAACTTTCGTTGTTACGGACAACGAAAGTTAAATTTAAGTACAAAAACAAAATATAATTTATGACACTAAACATGTATTTTACAAGAACTTAGTGAGGAAGAAGAGGGTATGGGGCCTGATTGGTAAAGTTTTTAAAATGTTGATGACTTGAAGGTGGCAGGACAAATAACCTTTACATAAGCTAGGGGGAAAAGGGGGCGGACCGGAGATGCAATAGACATGATGTATACTAACTGATGGTCGGAAGACGGACCCCCATGCACCGCACGGGAGACACACCGCAGACAGACCAGTGTAAATTAGGCTTTAAAAGGGCAGGTATGTTGAACTGAGAATGAATTATCATCAATGGAAAGTATGTTTATGAAAAACTTGGTTTTTGGTGTCCACAAGTTTGACCTTAGAAAATATTAGTGATGCAACAATTCTCTTTCCCCACAATTTGGTTCAAACTTGTTTTTTTGGGTCACAGTTTCGTTTTGACTTTTGTATAAGATATGTGTAATAGGAAATAACAAAAACAAACAAATGTTGAAGTTTATTATTTTTTTTTTTTTTGCTAATAAGCAAGTAACTATTAATTAGAAGTTTTTTTTTTTTAATTTGCTAATAAGCAAGTAACTATTAATTATACTAAGCTTATACTGAGCCTGGTGTTTTAAAACAATAAATAAAAAATCCTTCTTAAATTTTGTAAAATGTTTGATAGTTTCAACATAAACACATTGGTATGCAGTAGGGATGCTATAAAGGTTTTAAACCAAGACTTGTGGCATTCATACTAAATACCTCAAAGGCAAAGAAAGAAAAAAAACGTTTCATCACTCCACTGTGACATTATGTTTTTGGTCAAATGTAATAAGTGGCAGTGGAGCACTGATGCTCAATTTCATTTTCTTGCCTGAAAAATGACATTTTCAATTTACTTTCTTTGCTTTTAACAGCTACTTTTTAAATTTGTATTGAGATGTTAGAAGGGTAATTTAATAGGAGATTTTCCCTTTTAAAGATTATATTTTTTGCTTTAAAATGACCCCAAAATTGTCACTTTTGGCATTTGGTATGATAACAAGTCTGTTGTGGTAGCATCTGAACTACCAACCATCTGCTCCAATCAGATCACTTTATCTGTGATCCAGCTAGACTGTGGCCTTTGACTCAAATGCATCCCAGATAGAGGCTGGAACAGGATTGCAACACCACAGCTTGACATGTCTCTCAGGCGTATGCAGAAACAAGAACAGGGGATTTCCTGCAAAGCTTCAACAAATGTCATCTGAGGTTAGAGGGTGGAAAAATTGACAAGAGTGATCTAAATAAAATTGCAGGTTTTTGATTTATAATATTGAGCATCAGTGGCATACCGTCAGGGCCTGCAAAGCCTTCAGTGAGGACCTAAAATTATCTGAAAAAGAATTATTTAATCAAAGAGAATTATTTTACATATTATTTTACAAATAACATATGCTTATCTAATCATAGCTAATGCTATGATGCTAACAAGCTAATCTATGTGTCCTGTGTGATCATGGACCTGTTTAAAGTTGGACAGTATTGGACAGCCCGGTCTGTCAGACGCGGCGGATAAATACAAGAATAATTCATAGGACATTCATAAAAACTATTTTCTAAATAATAACAGGATTGAATCCACTGTGTTTTAGCTGCATCTGTGTAGCAGAACAGTCTGTGTTACACTGAACACTGTGACTTGTCAGATGTTGTGCTCAATCCTCCCTCCTCTTTAAAGTTGTATCTTTAATTTCAATATGGATACATAATGACAATAACCCGAAACATTATACTGTTTTCAGGTGTCTTTTGCTAGGATTTGTAATAAAATGTAATCACCTGGAAGCAGAATTAGGAAACCTATACTAAATCTGACTTTAATTTGAGTTTACAGTTAGATGACAATAAAGAGGTGTTTACACAATTTATAAATCACTTTTATGCAATTTGACTATCAACCCCCCCAAAAAATTAAAAATACTTTCATTAAAGTAAAATGCCTAAGGTATTTCTGTGTAAAATAGTGTTATAATTTGGCAGATAAAATGTATGTTTGGCCGGTAGCATTTTTTTTAATAAACCGGCCAACTTGGCCAGTGTTTCAAAAATTAAATTTCGAAGCCTGTGTGGAGGTATTTTAGTCATTTAAAATCCAACAAATTTGTGCAATTTGTGCAGAAGGCATGCTCTTTCTAAAACTGGAAACACCACCAACCTTTTTATCACCTGAAGCAGTGCCACCAAGCATTCACAATCTAAGACTGAAATAAAGGATCATTCTCCAGCAAAAACAAAACAAAAATTAAGACCTTCACAGCAGTAATAGTCTAAACAACAAGAAGAATTCAAAAAATTTGCTTTTAGTTCCAAGCTTAGTCACAGGATGTTGACAAAAAAGTAAAAGTAAAACTGGAAAACATAAGAATTTATTTGTAGAATTGATGTTTTGTTTTAAATGGAACTGATCAGTTCGGAACAGTGTTCTGTTTTATTTATATTCTCTTTGAAAACTTGAAAGCTTTTACTTTAATTTTCAGTGTAGTTTGTCATATTTATGCCTTTTTTTAGTTTTCTGGGAAAAAAAGAACAGTTGCATCATGTTCCTTCAGTGCATCTGTTATTTTTAAAGTATGATAAGATAACACATTTCTCTAATGAGCCACAGAATGTTCAAATATGACATATGTAGTTATTTGGTTTATATCGTGATATTTATCATTATTTCCTGATGTGAAAAAAAAAACCCAAAACAATATGCTGTTATAAAAATTCAATATCGCCCAGCTTTATCTGAAATGTTAACATTTCTAAAGTGTTACTCAGAAGTTTAATTTGTGCACAAAACACATCGACAGTAAGAGAAGCAGAACTGTAAAGACTTTAATGACTGCATTACGTATCAAACAGTCTGCCTTTTGTGGAAAAGGTATTTACTGGCAATTTCAGCCCGCTGCTGCTTTTGAATGTTTGTTAAAGTGGCAAAGATCAGACCCACAGCTGATCTTCCAGCCGGCACTGCGTACCTCCGTCAGATCTTTTACTGGCACCGGACAATACTGACTTATTTTCAGCCATGATTCCTCAAAATTATCAATTTTTTTAAATGGCATTTTTTCGTTTGCTTCTGATTCACAAGGACTTGTACAAAAATATTAAATTTTAATCCTATTTTTTACATATGTCTACCATGAGAAAATGCCACAAGAACATGTTAAACACACTAAAAACACAATTTTCATTGAATTGCGTCTTTATTAAAGGTTTAGGGAGTGGTTGCAAGCTGTACTTTTCTAATAGTGCAAACCAGCAACTGTAACATTTTTTTAACTTAAAGACATTAACAAGTTGTTTGTTCAAACAGAAGCTAGTCCTTGGCAGTCCATGACTAAAATGTAGTCTCACACAGATAATTAATAAACATACTGCTCTTACAGGGAGATAATAAATGAACATAGGAGCAGCAGTATGGCAGTAATGCAGACACATTACCCAGTATTACTTGTGTGCTTTAAAACTGCAGATTTGGTAATAACCATCCACAGAGTCTTGTCATGCCGTTTTATTATAATTTATGATGGGCTCTTTTAACGCAACTGTAAGGAACGGTTATATATCCATTGTGGTGTGTTGCTGCCATGCAGCCCCAGAGAACAATTTTCCCTTAATATAAAACTGGCCTGCTTCTGCTGCTGGTGATGAATGTCCTCAGATCATAGATTGTGAAAGTCCTCACTCTGGGTTAATGTCAGTGCGAAGAAATGTGAAAGAAAAGCTGCAGAGCATGATTTGTGTCCCATTTTAACAATGCGGCCCGATATTCATGCACCTGCAGAACCTGACTTATTTAAAGTGACACCTTAAAACTGAGCTCACATAATTCTTTCCGCTGGACCGGATTGACAAATTCAGCATTTCCCAGACAGCATCACTGGACACGTTGCCAAGCTGTGATAGGTAATTTCTGAGGCAGCAGTCTTATCTGTCTTCCTCCTCCTACTTTAAAGAAAAGGAGAAAGTGGAAAAGAGACAACATGAGATGAGAGTAGGTGTGAGAGGAGGTAGATACATGCAGTGTGATCTCAGGCAGCTGTCTGCCAGAGTCTGCTTCTTTGTCCTGCAGAGGCAAATGCATCAGAGCTGTACTATTCTGGGTCAGCAATATATTTCCGTGTCAAAACAGATTCTAAATTTTCATTGGATTCTGTAAAACTTGCCATTTAAAACGAGTTTCTTCTTTTTAAATACTTCGCCCAAGTATTTATTTTCATTGCAACTGTCAGTAATCTTTATAAAAGTTTATCAAACTTTAATGCAAAAACCTCGAACTACAACAATGTGTAGTTCTAAATTCATAGTTTTTATTTTACACGCAATGAGGCACACTTCAAAGCCTTTTTTTTGGTGAAACAGCAGTGTGCCTTTAAATCTGGAGATAAATGAAATAATTTTGGTGATGATGTTGTAAATGAGATTTGGTGTTAGTGCAGTCACAGTAACATTTTTTTCTTTTTGTTTTTTTTTTTTTTTTTTACAGGTTATACACAAAGTTAAGTGTTATGGTAAACAAGCTAACTTGGTTAATGTGTTGGACTGTTTGTTTTTTTTTTTTTCTTTTTACGTTTTACTAACAAGATTGGGAGTTAGCGTATTTTGTTTTGTTTTTGTTTTGTTAAGTTATTTAGGTTTTTTTTAGGATCAGTTTGTTTTTTTACATTTACTAACAAGGTTGGGAGTCAGTGTAATAGCACCACTCTGTTTTAAGATTGAGTGTTATTGTAAATATGATAACTAGGCTATGTATTGTTGTCGGACTGTGTATTTTTTACATGTTACTAACAAGGTTGGGAGTTGATGTAGTTACAGTAACATTTGTTTTAGCAGTATCAGTGTTTTTACATGTTCCACACAAGGATGGGTGTAATTGTAAATATGCTAACTAGGCTAGCATGTAGCGGTGTCAGATTGTTTTTTTTTTTTTCTTTAAGTGTTACTAACAAGGTTGGGAGTTAGTGTAATCACAGTAACAGTTTTTAGTAGGATCAATCAGTGAATAATATAGTGAATAAGACAGCGAGCCTAACATGTAGCATGTTACATTCAAGTTCTAGACTTACAGTGAACACAGCTAATAATGTTTGATTGACTAGCATACCTATCTTGAACTCTATTGTCTCATTTAAGCACATTATAGTTTGGTGCACCCTATATGTGACCTAATTTTGAAATTAGAAAATTCACTGATGATGCGTCTTATAATCTGATGCACCTTATAGTGCGAAATAAACAGGTATATACAAGAAGGAAAAGTGGTTGGAAGTGGCAGATCGATTGAGCATCTGTTGCAGCTTGTTACTCAACTGCTTGTGTAATTTTTCCTAACTTGTTTTTGCATCAGTTTGAAGGGTTTTTAGTAGGTACATGCTGATGCATCACAACTATAATTAATATACATGTGGTTGAACAAGTCTTTCCGTATTAACACATTCATACAACGTTATTAATGGATATTCTGTCTCTTTCTTTTCAAAGGGGTAACACAGTGTGAGTGGCTGTAGTATATCTAGTAAAATCTAAAGCAGGCAGTTGAGAATGAATAATTTATATGTCCGTGTCTTCTTTTGATCTAAGCAATGCAGATAATTGGATTCATTCACATGCTTTTTCATAAATATTGCCATCAATCTTTTTGTGCAAGTTTAGGATCTTTTTACATTATTCAAATAAACACTTATTTTTTTCTGTTTTATTTCCTTGTTTTAATTGTAGTTCAAAGTATTTTTTTGCATTTTATATGTTGACCTTTTTTCGTTTAATTTATTGTTGAATCTCTTTTGTTTCTCCTGACTTGCTTTTTGGCTTTAGACAAATATATTCCGTAAATATTAATAATAATAAAAAGATACAAACGTAAACTGTCAGTTATGGTGCAGTTTTAAATTTCAATTTGCAATTAGCCCAGACTCTGGTGCTGCAGTGTATCTGAATATATAAAAACCCTTAATAATCTGCTGATGACACTAGAATTTGGTTAAAAGGACTTAAGGTGCCTTCACACCGAACGCGAGCAGCCAATTTGCTTTTCCTGCCTCTCTTTCGCAGCGCAGAGAATTTGCTCCTCACCGCGTGGCCAGAAATGTGTTCCCTAAGCTTGCTGCCTCAGCCACGTGTGGGAGGAGCTTGAAGCTAATGTTTTTAGCCTGATTGCTACATGGACCGCCCAGATTTCCGATTTTTTTAACTCTGGCCAGCCTCCCCGGCTGCTCAATTCGCACAGCAGAACCACATTTTGCGTCTAAACCATTGACTTTAAATTAAAATTGGCTGCGTTCGCCACACAAATCGCGTAAAACGTAATTTTTGTGGTGATAGAGGCTACAATCATGCAGTTTTTGGAGGTGCTTTGAGAAATCTTTATCCACTTAAGTTGTTAAATCTTCCACTAATCGTTATGTTTAAGCAGTGAACTCTGAAAACTCTTGACAGTTGGAGGGCCAGTTTTACACATGTATGACAATGGTAATGATTCCATTGGAAATAAAAAAATAAAAAACCCTTTTCCTTTATCTAGAGTGAACTGAAAGCTCTCTGGTGGTGGAGTGACTTTGTTTCTTTTTTTTTTAACTTCATCACTGGGTGGTATAATGGGTGTTTTACCATGACAGTTTCTTTAGCTGTTCTCGCTGCAGATGCATCAAGGCCTATTGTGATAAACAATATGGCATTTCTGTAGAACCAGGTAACAGAGATGAAAATAGAGCAAGAATAAAATGGTTGATGCATACTCTTTCCTGTTGACTGAGATTTTCCTGAGACAAAGAACATCTTTTCAATTTGTGAGAGAAAGATCAGCAGGAAAAAGAAAAAAAAAGTGCCACAAAGGCATTACTGTCTATCTTCCATTTACTTCTCTCTGCACCTTGTTGCTGGCTCTGCCTATGCATGTCTTCCATACAGTATCTTTCCTGACTTTGGTTGGTCTTTAACCATATATTGAGGATCACTACCTTATTCTTTTGACATTTTGTTCAAACGTTTCTTCCATCAGTGTCTAATATTTGCAATCTTCTTGCAATGTAAACATGTTATTAATTGCAAAGTCTGCAATTATATTCATGACACATAAATACAATTGTACGGGGATTGGTAGAAAAACGCACAAGTTGACTTACTACCATTTTTACCTTGAAGTGCTATAGTCTCCAAAGGCTTCAGCATCAACAGAAACTAGAAAAACATGAATGTCAAAGGCAAACAGTACATCAGCTGTTTAGATCTGTATTTTTCTTGGATTGCTTCATGGTCAGTCAGTCGGTAGACTTAAACTCACCTCCTGCAAACATTTAGTTAGGTTGCTTTTTTCATGACCATGCAGTTTGTTTGGGTTTTTTTTTTTTTCACCACTGAGACTGTGATGTGACGAAGTAATAAAAGAAAAGAAAAAAATGTTTCCCGTAATGGCAATAGTTTAACAGATCTCAACATAAAAAACAGAAAATACAAATTTTTATTTTCTGGTAATGTTTTCTGATTTAATCATTTGAGCAAAAAAAAAAAAAAAACTCTGTTGAAACAATACATTCCAATATTGTACAAAAAAACCAAAGCAATTAGATTAGTTTACAAACTCGTTCATCCCTGATCTCCATCTTCTTTATCTTCCTCTATCCCTCCATTATCCAAGGCCTCTCGGCATTTTGTCATTCTGCAGATTGTCACACTCATATCATTAATGTTCTTTCATGCCTATTTTTTTCTTGTAAAATGGCATTAGGAGGAAACAGAAAAAAAATTCCCTCCTTAATTCCCTAAAACCTTGTGTTCTGTGCTTTCAAATGGTAAATTCACACACTCCACTGCCGAACACTGGTGCCAACTTATTGCCAGGAGCAATCTGAGGTTCATTGTTTTGGTTTAAAGAGTTTTCAACACATGGGAAAGCAAAGCGTTAATTGAACCTGTGATCTCCCATTCAGGGCTCACCGCTATACTTCTGCACCACAGCAGCCCCCTAATGATGTCCTAAGGATCTGTATCAGAGATCAGAAACTGTAACACAAAAGAAGCTTTTCAGATGGACATTTCTTTGGCTCTTTCTAGCAAACCAGTCCACCTTCACACCCATTTGAATGAAAACAAAGTAGGAGGGAGATACAATTATACAGTATTTATACACCTAATATGACACACCTACTACATATCATTGATTGGTCCTTTTCTTGAAACGGGCTTTTCTGTCCCCAAATCCACGTTTTGCTCCTGGTGTGAATGAAAATCAAGTAACGTTAGTCAATAAGTAGATAGCAGTACTATTGCATAATCCGAAAGATTCTAATAAACATTCCATTCAGCTTAAATAAATGAATATGAAATCACAAAGACTACAGAAGACTCGGATCAAAGTGAACTCAACAGAGACTCAGTGAGTGAGTGACATTGGCATGCTTGAAATCTTTTGGTAACACTTGAGCCACTGTATTTTCTGTAGAGCTCCTCTCCAGGCCTCATGTCTCCTCTGTCCCCTCCTCGTTTGTCTCTGAGCTCTTACAAACACAAAGCATGGGACGAGAGAACGACATGGGACAGGTGAGGACAAAAGAAAAGTGAACAGTCATTAATACTAAAACAATTGATCTACCGGCTCTCTGTGGATTTGCCCGTCAGCGACTGACTGGAGTGTGCTCATTATCCATCTCTGCTCCAGGTAATTAGTGGCTTGTTTTGATTGAAAACCATTTAATTAGTTGCTCATTAGAATTGTTTAATTAAACTCACCCCATGCCTTTATGGCGCATGGGTGTTTTTTCCATACTTCATTAGTTGGTTTTGCATCAAGAATTGAGCAGTAGTGTTGAAAAAAATGGACATGTTGATCTGCTGTTGGCATTTTGCAAAAGCTAATACTTTTAGATCGTTTGCGTAGATCCCACTAAAAGCAATTGAGGAGCTCCGGGATACGGATTCTTTATCCGCTCACCTTTACCTGAGCTGGGAAAGATAAAGGAGTTCTTGTGATCGGGTTCGGATTCAGACACTTTCCTTATGTCGAAAGTTTTGTTCAGCGGTGACATTAGGTCTTCCGGGCTGAAATCAAAGACGGTGAGATGAAGCAGCTGGAAGTACAGGGAAGTGTAGGAGCAAAATACAAAAGACAATGTGAGACATGTTGGAATAGCTGAGCGGCTCGGTTGAAAAGCTGGACCCGACATAAACAGGACAGTGAGAGGAATGCCAAACAGACCAGCAAAGACAGTTTCTCTGATTTTTGCTACATCTTTCTCCTTCTTTTTACTTCTCCTGTCTGTCACTCCATCTATTTCCAAAGCTTTTCCATTCTTGTCTTTTATATCCCCTCATGTCACCATGCTTCTTTCATGCTGCCTTGCTCTTGAATTCTCTCCATATTCAGTGCTTTACCTGGGATTTTCCTTTCTTTCCTTCTGCCACTGTCGATCTGTTCGCTTGCTCTTCCGACTGAGCAGTGGCTGACACAGGATTCTTCCAGCTGAGCAATTTACAGAAAGAAGGGCAGCTGCGTATAACCTCTCACGTATACATCAGCTCGTGCGAGGGAAGGTTTTCTATTGCATATGTGCCTGCGCGCAGATTGGATGAGCAACAACCGGGCAGACCTGATTCTGTTTTCGTAGCACGTCCTGGCAGAGTGTGACAGTGAACAAAGTGTCAGTGTGTGAGAGTGGACTAAAAGCCAGCGCAGAATGTCATTGCATGCCCCAGATCTGACATTTGGAAGCCCAGAGCTTTGGACAGTGGCTAACTGCCTGCATCGCGGGGATAAAGCCAGCTTCCAAGACGACCTCATGAAGAGTGAGATGAAAGTCAATGGGGAAGCGAGGACGGGACTTGGTTGTGGTGTATTTTGCTTGTTTGGAACAGAACAGTGTCTGGGCATCGCATTATAGACTGACAGGAAAAACTGAACCACATTGGCACGGAAACTGCAGCGTCTGCATGAAGCTAGAGTACAGTTTGGTTCAGTGAAGTACACATTTTTGTTTTAGTGTAAATCAAAAGTTACCCAAGCGAATGACACCCCTTCTTGTGCACCCTGCTGTTAAAGTATTTAGGGGCGTGGCCTAGTCCAAATGCTGTTAGTGTTGGCACTGTACTTTTCTTTTTTGTAATTCCTTGGCAAACAAGGAGAACACCACCTCAATGTGCTAATGATATAGTGTCTGCCCTGAGCCTGGGTGGTTTTGAGTTTAAATCTTCTGCATGATCTTGCCAAAGATTCCAAAAAACAGGACTCAGCGCCCTCTTGCATTGGAACTCAGTCTTAATCCTGGCTTTTTCTGATGGGAGCAAAAAATGACCCACTATCATGTTTAGCTTTTTAAAAAATACCTTAAGCTGCCCTTTTCCAAATTGAAATGTTATGACTTTTCTTGAAGGAGCTCCATCATTAGAAAAAAAAGTAATACTTTGTTTTTGTTTATGTTTACATGTGAGCTGTACAACAATAGGTTACAAAGAGGGCCATTTTTGACCATGTGAATTCTAAAAGAACACCATAAAAAGTTAAGAGACCACACACAAACTCTCTCCAATTCACAAATACACACACTGACATCTATTTACAAACTCACACACCTGGACACACCTACATACACACACCTTCACACCCACACACTCATTTACACACCTACACACACACAAACAACGTTTTGCCCCTGGAGGAACGACCACAAAACAAAAGCTGTGTTGACACATGTGAGAAATACACCTGAAAAGCACACTCTCACATTTACACATACATGAGCAAAATAGTTGATACTGAACATTTTTCAAAAATGTTAAAGCAATAAATTGTGTTATGACAAAACTGCTTTAATAATTCACTTTCTAAAAAATATAAAAGAATACATTCTAGATTGTTGTCTGTTTTTTTTTATAAGTAACTCAGAAGTTATTACTTAACATTTAAATAATAATATTGATAGACCTTAACTATGTTAATGGAAAAAGATCAAATTGGTCATCGTCTGTTTGTGTTGTATGACATTATGTATGATAAAAATACATTTAAATTGAGTTGAATTCCTAATCTTCATCATGCACAAACATTTTAGACTGAAAATTAAAGGAATTATATTTGTGGCTTTGGTTGGGTGAGTAGTTTGTGACCTGTAGAAAAACAGAACGTTAAGATTGCACAGGTTCCCAAATGGCCCCTGTGTGACTGCCACTCACTGCCCCCCCAGGAGATGGGTCAAATGCAGAAAACAACATTTCACATGCAGTTGATGAGAACTAATGGGGCTTTATTGCTATGTTTGCTTTGCCTGGTGTGCTAACTGGATTGTAGCAGCTGCTTCGGCTGGTGTGAGGGTGGAGTCATACCTGTGAAACACTGTAGGGTAAATAAAAGAGCAAATAATGTGTCCCAATGTGTTTTGGCAGATGCGTTTTGCAAACCAGTAACCAGTAGCTCCAAAAAAAGAGGACCAAAAAAGTTTCACAGTTTGTTTAGATCAGTCACGTATGGATTAAAACAATTTGGACCACATTTTGTCCATGTTGACTTTTATGTTGTTCTTCTCCTATCCTACATAAAAATAGTCATCCAGAAACGAATACTAAATTTGAATTATATATGATCATCAGAGATCTTTTTTTCTTTTTTTATTGCTTACCAAGCCATAAAGCTTAAGTACTATTTGATGACACATGGTATTAGTGTTTCACATTTGCATTCAGAAGATCTTCCCCCTTTGGGGTTTTACATCTTATAGAAAAGAATCTCCGGCAAAGTAATCACTTTAACTACACAAAAGTAACAACAAAGCAAAGATTTGATGTTTTTGTTTTGCTTCTTTTATTCCAGTCAGGAATCTTTTAGTACCTTGTGACCCTGCAGCAGCAAACTCCAAAGCAGAGCGTGCAATCTTTGGCTTCAGGGCTGTTTGTTGATACCGGGAAAGACCGTATTGAAATATTGAATTATCTTGTGTGTCTCTACTGCTTATCTTTAAGACAGTCATTATGACGTCCCCACGAAGCTGCTGCCTGCCATCCCTTTTTTCCTCAATCCATACTCTGGATTTATACACATTAAGCTGCCATCTCCTTAAATTTGAATTAAACCTTTGCTGTACTCTGCACTCTGCACACACACAGTACATTTGCCAGAGGTGGTTACCATTTTCTGCAGCAGATTTGTTTGTAGCGGACTTGGGGGGAAAACAGAGAGCCATCAGCGCTGTGAACTCGTCCTCTTGGGGAAGGGAGGGAAAGGGGAGTCTCTCTTCCTCTGTGATACAAAGAGACAGTTGAAGCCAGATCTAGGAACTAGAAGATCCAATAAGCCGTTAGGGAAAGTGGGAAATGTGCAGAAATGAGTCTGTGGGTGAGAAAGAAAGCACGCCGCATGTAAAGCTAGCTTGGAACAGAGGAGGCAGATGTGGATGTGCCGATGCACATATGAGCAGCGTATGAATAAATATTAAGAGCCTTATTCATATTCCCATAAACCAGTGGAGTAAGGATGCTCTCCTTGTGTGTTGGATTGCAGAGTTTAATGGAGACTCTAACACAGTGCTTCTATCAAATTCAGCCAAGCAGCACAAGGGGACACAGCGAGCGAGATAAAGAACACAGAAATAAGCCTGCAGAAGTTGATAAAGCACAGGAAAAGTGGACACACACAAAAAAAAGAAAAAAAAAATCAATAATTTTACTCACATGTTTGAAAAAGGGAAGTGTGAGGTGAGCAGCGAGATGCAGCCGACCTTCAGGTGCCCTGCTGCTTTCCTTTCATGTGCAGAGCAAATTACCATGTGGTTTTCAGTGGAAAAAAATGAACTCACTGATGCATTGAACTAATTTCATTTAACATTTTAAAAAACGAGAGGAACCGGCCCTGCGACTTGCCATAGGCAAGGTGAAAATGCAGTGGGGTGGTGGGGGGGTGGTGGCAATGTCTGCGGAGAGAAACATGGTGCAGTCAGCACTTTGTGTTGAATGGGGCGAGAATAACAGATAAGCGAGAAGCCATCAATCCACCTCTACTCATATTACTCATTTTTATCTATCTCTTTACATATCTTGAACTATTCATTTATTGGCTGATCTTGCAGCTGGACCCAATCCAGATGGACCCAATGAAACCAAACAGCCTCTGTTTGCAGCAGGTGTGGTTGAATGCTTCACCACTACTAAAATATATATATATATATATATATATATATTTTACTTGCACCAGCAGCACAGATGTACCTGCTGTGGTCGCGATGCTTGTCAGAGATTTCAGCAGCAGAAGGAGTTAAAATGGCCGTGCTCTTGACTTCTACTAATCCTATTAGTTGAGAGTGCTGCTGTTAGAGGGCTGCAACCTCACTTTTATTGGCAATCCTTTGCTGTTATAAAGCTTTTTACCCTTTGGCTGGGCTGTTGCACTCATAAATCTAGTTTCTGGACTTAACAGCGATTCCCTGATGTTTTTTGCTGTTCCTCGGATGCATTTGTATGCGGCCCTATTCTGCCTCTCATATGTCTGTCAGTGTCCAATAGGTTTGCAGACAGTTCTACTGTTTTTTTTTTATTCCATTGCTTTTATCACGTGTTTTATTTTAGTTACTGCTGCATGTGCATTCAGACAGACAACAGGTTAAAGATAGGGAAGAGGAACAGAAACTACCAGGCCAGGCTGTAATGCTTTTAATTTCCTCCTTAGCTGATCTCTAAATGCTCGTGCTTTGTCACTGCCACTACACTGCAGAATAAATTCACTCTTTCATCTCCTAGTGCCTCCTCCCTCTCAGTCTCTAATTCATCTCATTTCCGCCTGGTTTGAGTCCCCTCCTGCTTTCAATGCCGGCTCCTTCAGGATCAGACCGACGCTGCTGGCTGCTCCGTATTCTGGGGCCGTTACGTCTCTGGTGGAGAGTGATTGTGTCGGTGGCAGGGAGGTCAATTGGAAGAAATTGCGTTGCAGCTACCGTAGAGCCGAGGCGAGAGAGAACAAACTGGATATTAGCCCAATCCATGTAGCCCGCCGTGTTTACACCATCTATTCCCCCAACTCCTCCCGCCCCCCGCTGTACTGCCGCCGCCCCTCAATACACCCATAATCCCTCACTTTGGTCTCCCGTCGCCTGGTTGGAACCTTTCCAATTTTCCGTTGAACTACGTGTTGTAAAAATCTAATGTTCCCTATTTAAAGCAATTGTTTATGAATTTTCTACATGTTTTCATGAACTTTCCTTTAAAAGAAATAGAGACCCATCAATGAAAATCCTGTTTTTGGTGTTTTTACCATGCTCTTGTGACATTTTTCTAATGATGGAGGACGTATTAAAATCATTGTGAATCAGGAGCAGACAAAAACATGCAGTTGAAGAAAGATATATGTGATAAACATACACTGAGCGGGACACAAACTCCCTGCTCCAAGCTCTCAGCAACGGGGAGGGGAAGAGGAGGCGGGGTTGCTCCACGTCAATCAGAGGAAAAATTGCAATGAACTACTTTCGCTCTGCAGAAACAAAATTTTCAGTTTTGGCTAACCCTTTCCCAGAATGGAAAAAAGGTGCCTCTTTAGATGGCAGCATACTATTCAGCAAAACCGTGCTTGACCAAAAAACTAAACAAGAACAGAAACAGAACCACCTAAAAACAGCTCAAGCAAATGAACCTAAAGTACAGGCAGCTGTGTGCCAATCCACGGAGAGCTGACAGAGAGAGGGCGGAGCCTCCAGGAGAAGCCACAGCCAACCTGCACAAAGACAACACAAGAATGAGGAAGAAAATAAAACACAACTGACAGACAGAGTCACTCCAGCTACATATTAAGTATGGGATCATATATATGGGGATACATTCTTGTTTTTGATCTCTTTGCTTTCTCTTAAGTCAGTACCATTTTTATTCAGTGTGTGGTCGACCACTTACACTTGTTCCTCCATGGACCCAAACTGATATTTTCACACATGGTGAATATTTTGTCTGGCCACCTAGGAACATAATGAAAAGCATTGGTGCTGACAAAATTTGTGTTATTGATTATTTGGTTTCTCAGTCCCTTCAAACTTAAAAAAACTCTTTTTTCTTAACCAAGCTATTGAATTAAAAAAAAAAACAAAACTATGTTACAAAAAATAATGATACTGTAGCTTTAAAACAAACTGATTACTTTTTGCAAGCAATCTCCTCCTGTCACCTTCAAGCAAAAAGAGGAGACCTTTCTTTCTTTTTTTTTACTGCATTACCGTAAAGATAATTATTTGGTGACGCTCTAAATTTAGCAACAGACAATTTGACAAACTAAATGTTGCTACTCGACCGAAGTCTGTTCAGTGAACAGTAAAATGAACTAGCGAACAACATTACAGCCGACAGGGAGGTGAAAGTAAAGTAGAGAAGAGAAATTGACTTTGCTGTGTAGAAAACAACTTTAAGCATTGCAAAAATAACACAAGCAATATTTTTTAATGAAATCTTGAGCCTATTAACAACAATTATACAAAAATACATATCTTTGATCTTTTCATTTGTGATACCCTTCCACTACGGTGTTTTCCTTTGCTGCCTTTCCAAAGGCTTGGCTTTATTCTTTTAAATAAAACAGCACAATGAGAGTTTTTATTTTCTATCAGAACTAGCTGTAGTTGCCTATGACCCCTACTTGTGATTAAATATTACTCTTATTATTATTTCACTGAACATTTTCTTCAATCCAATACTCTACCTAAGTATGCACTGCTTTCTAATCATAATATTTGTAGGTATTGTACTGTAGTTTGGCTTGTAGAGATATTGATCCAGCAAGTATTTTTTTGACAATGCGAGAGCTGAAAATAATTACACATAATGATGAAGATTAAATTTCACAAGCAGCACAAAAATGCTAATTAACTTACCAATCAATAAAATGTTGTGAGCTGACCTCTTCGTTACACCAGCCTAGACAATACCATGTTTTTGCGATTTTCTTTCTTCTTTAGACAAACGAGTGATCTACAGTGGTCGCTTGCTATGACCCGTTTCAGCTTCCGTGGCCTCACAGTTTTTTTTTTTTATGCAATTTTGCGTGTTTTCTCTCTTTCTTTTTTTTTTTTTACAGCACATTGTGTCTTGCTTCCTGATTGGCTTCAGACCAATGTCAATCAATCTCGTTCATGCTATGTCACTTGTCTAGTACAGAATGCATTCAGTTGCAAATATCCACTCTAAAAAAGGTTGTAGAAACTTGCATGGCTATGCACTTTGAGCACGGAAGTCCGAAACTCATTCGTCAGCTGGTTTTGACGCAGAGAAAAGCAACTTTACAACCGTAAAGTTTTACGTTTTCTTCATGTCAAAATCAGCTGACTTCTATTGATTGTTTAATCTGCCACCTCCTCCTCCAACTAAATTGGCGTTTGATCCTATATGCTACTCTTTCATACTCACTATGGTTTGCCATCTTTCTAGTATGTTAGGAAAAACCTCACCATGATTGTCTGATTGATTATTGGTCACATGGGATGGTGCTCATGAAAACTTCTCAAAGACAAGCGGTACTTTGACAGTTGGATCTACCTTGTCCTTCTCCGATGGCCTGATAAGGTGAAAGTATATCTACAAAACATATCAAATGTATCATAACTTCACTACCACCCATTCAAAGACGGTCTCTATCAGAGGAAGGAGCCTGGGCTGCCACCCGTGGGATCTGATAGTGTTATCTGGGAGCTTCATACACTTTTTAATGGAGGTTGGCAATCGCAATTTCCGTCTGAGACCTTTTGTTGTTCTGATGAGTAATTAACAATGGCCTACAAAGTTGTTGCTGTGAATATTTAATAGTGACAAAGTGGGGGAATGAACAGATAGCATTAAAACTACAACTCATGTATAATTCATATTCACTGACAGTGATTGGACTCTCTTACTTCTCTTTTTTTTCTTCGTTCTTCCTTCACCCTCCCACTCCTTTTGCCCCGCTCTCCCTTTGTATCCCATGGGGTACACTTGGCTCTTCTTGTACTGACTAAAACTGGATATGGAGTGGCACTTCATATCTTGTTAGGTGATTTATTCATGGTAATGAAGGGCTGTAATGTACTGTACAGCGCAGGGCTTAGTGCCTGGTTGTAACACACTCTGTGATGATCTGCAGCAGGATTATTTGAGCGCCGGCTTTAATTCAGTTTCAATTACAGGGCTGCTGTTGCAGGATGAGATGTGACCTCTAATGTCTGCTCACACGCTCTCCGTTGGAGCCGTCACATCCTGGCAGGACGGAGCAACGCCAGTTCAAGCTTCACAACTATTCGACTTACGGAGCGAGACAGCTTGCCTCTCCCCCTGTGTTTCCTGAGAGTGCCATTTATGCCCATCCTGTTACCCCTCCCACTTTATCTCCTTCCCCTCTTTTTTTTTTCCATTACTTTGCTCCAGCTTTCTGTTCGCAGTGGCTCTCTTATCTCTGTGCACAAGTCATATCCGTTTCTGAGTTTGAGGGCACCAATACACCCTGCCATTTGCAGAACTCTCCAATACTTGAAAAGAAAAAAGGGTTTTTTTGGACACAAATCACACCTTTTGATGATCTCACTTCACCACTCACTGACCTGCTCCAGAATCATACCATTTTGGAAAAGCTGGGCTTCACTGAGGTCAAAAAAACTGATTTCACCTGATTGGTTTTCTCCTGGTTGCTCACTCTGACTGCACTGAATATGCACTTTTTGAACAAGATGGATGGAGTGATTATAAAAGAACACATAGTTTGACATTTATTACTTGCTTCTTGGTTCACCTGTTCTCATTTCCTTGCAGCACCGGACTTAGGCTCCCATTTTTACAGCTAAAATTGATTGCCTTGTTGTTCAGCATCTCTCTTTCACACTCATATATTCCCCCTCTCTTTCTCTTGTTGTCCCAAGCCAGTTGGTGGGAGTAAATAACTATTGATCTGGGCCAGCTAAAGCCTGCTAGCCCAGACACTATTGTGCTAACTCTTCCCTTTGGTCCCTTGTCCCACTTGTTTTGTTTGTGTATGTTTTGATCTCACATGAACTTTGATATGCGCTTTCAGAAAGTCATGAAATGCGAATGTTCTTGCAGTTTTCCTGTTCATTTTTGGATGTTTCTTGATTTTTTTTTTTTTTGTTTTGTTTTGTTTTTATGTGGCAAGAAACAGGGAAAACACACATTATTTTCATCAAAGACCCACCCTGATGAAAACTTTGTTTTTTTAACATGTTCTTTTTAATATTTTCTCATGACAAAATAAATATATACAGAAAATTAAGCTTAATGTTGCATTTATGGGTATTTCTTTATGCAAATCATTGTAACTCAGGAGCAGCCAAAAAATGCAGTCGGAAAAACATTGTAGCAGTTATATAGGCTCTACAATCAGCAGGTCTTTGGGCTCCCTGCTCTGCTCCATTCCAATGCATTCACTCGTAGATGTATAAGTACGTCTTTGTTTTTCGTCTGAGCTGGCAACTGGTGTAAAACTGTACGCCTGGATAGCTCAAAGATTGCTATATTATGTTAGGGTTGTGAGGATCTGTAAGCTAGTGGGATACAGTTTAAACAAAAAGGATGATGGGAAGTGTAGGAAGGCTTACTTCATGTTAATTGTCCCACCCACAACACTGGGGTAAATTTCCAATGAACTCCTGCTGCTCTGCGGAAACTATGTTCCAGGAAAATGAAACTGATTTTCTTTGGGGCTAAAAAAATCATAATTATTATTACGAGACAACTGGGGATGATTTTAACATACATCCAAAGATGATCAGAGTCGGACTTGAAAGAGTTTGATGCTTTTAGTTTTGGGAAATACATATTTTTAACTAGACTTTTGAAGCTAACTCTTTGTCAAGTTGTTCACACAAAAACTGAGCTTCATGTCTACAATTCAGTCCTGGTTTGCTTTAAGGGTCTTGGCCTTTGTGTTGGCTTTCCTTTTGCTTGCATTAAGTTGGATGCTGCTCTGTCTCGACAACATGCAGATGTTCACGCAGATGCTTTATGCAGAGTGTGATGACAGACTTAATGTGCTCATTAAATCAGCATCAGTGACACGCTTCTGCTTACACTCTCCATGAGAGGAAGAATTTTAATTCAGTCTGCAGTTTGCCTTCTCAGCAATGTTTTCATGCTTTGGCCAGGTCTGGCCCTTAAAATCTGGTAGGATCTGAAAGAGGCTGTGAGGTGTGAGTAAAACACTTTTGAAAAGTCACTTAAAAACACAGTGAACTGAAAAATGGAACCTTTGACCACGTTTCCTGTAAACAAATTACATTTCAGTAAAGTCCTGAGCTCAAACACAAAATTCACAATTAACATCCTTAAAAGGAATGAGGTTTCAAAAGGTGCCATCAATAACACGCTGGTAAAATATCAATAAATGCAATAATAAAAAGAAAGAAACAAGGGCTTCATTTTAGAGCTTCTACTGCACTGTACCTTCAAACTCTCTTTTTTTAAACATTTTATCTACAATCAAAGCCTTAAGGGAGGAAGTTGGAAAGAAAAAAATGAAATAAAGTAATGTTGCTTCAAACGGGAACATTCAAAAATGATGGTGTTTACTAATATATTTACAATATAGTGATTTATTATCTATAAATGATTTCATTATTCACTGTCAGTGTGGAGCTTAATTTCACCACTGCCACAGAGATAGAGGGAAGGCAGCTGAGTAAGCATGACTTTACAAAAAAAAAAGAACAGATTTAAACGGATTCAGGTTTTTTTTTTTTTTACTTTCCGAATGAGCATCTGGTTTTGCTTACTCTTGATTGTAAATTGCATGTGCTTTTGCATGTGTGTGGGTGCGTGTGAAACACCACAGGCATCTGTGAGCAGACAGTAATGAAAGACTGAGGATGGATTGCTGTTGAGTTTATAAGAGTGGATCTTCAGGGTTCAAGTGAGTGATGTTCTCAGCAGAGCCCCGGCTGCACTCAGCACTTCACAAACACCAGCATCTTTCACAAACAAGCATTTGGTTGATGTACTTTGCCTCTACGTCACCTCCGATCCAGTATAGTGGTTGAGTCCAAATATTAGTTTTCCCCCTTCATCACAGATCTGAGTTTTAGAGCTTTAACCAGGATTCTTGAGAATGGTGACAGTAGATTCTCCACATGAGCAAATGCCAAACTTGGTAGCTTATGGAGCTGAAGCTTCGTTTTGTTGGAGAACCATTTATGGAATGTGTGTTGTCATGGACAGCAGTGTGAACGCAGTTATTAAGTCTGACAGACTCATCTCTGACTCTTGCTTAATTCACCTTATAGTTTAGTGTGTCTTATAAATGACATACGTTCGAAAATGGGCCATTTATTTATAGTGCACCTCATAATCCTATGTGCCCTATGGTGCGGAAAATACAGTACCTGTTGACATTTGTGCAGCAAAAAAAAAAAAAAAAAGAATCTGTTTCGACTAAAACTCTGACAGTCTTATGAAAGATTTGTTTTTAAGTGGAGTCTGGATGGACAAAAAGTAAATAGAGAACAAGAATAGAGTTGCACATCATGAAATCTTGATCTGCTGTAAAGTGGGGCACTGACACTTTCAATCTGTTTGCCGTTTTGTTTGTCCCTCCTTCTCTCCGCTCTCTATCCTCTTCATTATTGCTCTCATCCCTAATCTTCCCTCTGTCTCTTCCATTCAGTCTTGTGGGTAGATCCCTCTTGTTCTGCTTTATGCAGCAATCATGGATATATTGCACTAACAAAACTGGCATAAATTCTGCTGCACGATAGAACGCCTATTATATAATAACTTCCCATACTTCTGGCATATTTTATCGTAAACTGATACAAGTCCCCATGAATAACAAGAAAACATTTTTTCCCTGCATTCCCATGTGGTTGTTTCTTTTCTGCGTTGTATTTTGTGGTCATGTTATACATTTTAGCTGGTTTACTCCGGGGGCTGCGGCACAAAGAGGAGTGTGTTCTTTGGTTTGAATGTTAAACTTTTTATCTTCTTCCCAGGGTTAGCAGCACCATGAGAAGCAAAAAAAGTCGGGACTCTTCCTTGTCGCTGGCAGTCTTCCTGTTTCAATCTAATGTAATGTGGTTTTGGTAAAGTTTAGAGAAACTAATGGATCTCATAAGTTTAGTCTTTTTACCCACTACTGGGCTATTATGAGTTGTAAGACTTTGTCGTGAGAATGTTTTCCTTTGTCCCATGTGATAAACAAGTATGAGAAACTTTTTTATTTTTATCACTTTGTGAACCTAAGCTGTTATTTCACATAAAAGACATCACAAGCTGCTGTTTGGTTAGATTATATATATTTAGAGGCAGTTGTACTTTTTATGCATTAGAATAAAATAAAGGAATCCCTTCTGTGGAGTATTAATATAAGGTAAATGTGCTTTTTCCTATGAGTAAGCACCCGAGTCATTACGACTCTACTTCTGTGTATCCCAGCTTACATGGGTTTATGTTTTACTGTTTTTCCTGTTGTATTAAAATGTGCAGAATGCTTATTTATCTGTAATGTCAGAAATACAAATGTTGAGTTCAGCGACAAAATGCCAACAACTTTGCAATATACTTTTGTTTCGATGGATTAATAGTTAAACTATGTAAATTATGTACATACTCTGACCTTCATTTTGGAAAGTTGACCTTGACAACAAAATATAGAGAATATATTAATATATAAATATGTTGAGAATAAAAGCAAACATTTAATTTAAGCAAAATGTAAAAAAAAAAAAAAAAAAAAAAAAAAAACACACCATGAAAGAATTTAAAGTTACCAAGCAGCTAACATTAGCTTTTGCCAAGCTAAACAAATTACCCATGGTTTCAAAGAAAAGAGCATCTCAGTTTGTTCCGTCAGCTGACAGATTTTGTTTTATTTTAATTTTAACTTAGATTGTTTTAATTTTATTTGGTTTTTGTTTTGCTTTATTTTATTGCTTTTTATTTTTACATCAATTTGCCCAATTAAAAAAAATTGTAATTACTGATTCAAAAACATCAAGATAGCCTTGACCGTAGATAGTCATTGCCCGTTCATCACTGACTCAAAAAAGGTAATTTAAATGTATTTTTTCAAAATCTAAGCGATTTGACATAAGCATTTTTCCATGATTTTCTATAATGATTATTTTCCAGAAATTTTGCTCAACATGCCTTTCTAGTGGTTCCTGAAAATATTCACACCTCAGGGGTATGAATAAATTAGGAAACTGTAAATTCACGTTTATCAGCTCACAAAACTGAGCCTGCACTGCTGCCTCTTTTTGAGGCATGGTGTAAGCACAGAGAGTGAACATGTCCTCTCATGCACACAGACACTTTCGATTCTGCTGGACATTCCTGAGGGACACCAAGTTCCAAAGGAGACTGTAGAGAAAAATGAGGTTGAGGTTTCTATGCAATAGAACAGGATGGAGAAAAGGGTAGGGAACAAACAGGAGACTCTAATGAAGTATGAAGGGCTGAACATGGCCACATGGCTCATGCCAAGTAGTACCAGCTGCCCTGGCTCTCAGCTGCACCTGCCCCAGGGACACAATGAAGGAGATGGCTTACTGCGGAGCAGCGGTTCGCAGACTTGTCCTGACCTGAACCCCTTCTGAGGATTAAGCCAGCAAAGGGAAAAAGAAACCAAACTTACACCCCCATACAAAAGAAAGCCACCGCTATTTACTGACCCTTAAACATGATGACTTAAAAAATGACTTTTTGTTAAATTGGGGCATGCGTAATAAAAGGTCGGCACGGAAGCATAAATCATATATTTAAAATAGTTTATCTTAATTTCTGCTTCCTTCATCCCTGCTCTGGTTAAAAGAACGGTGCTGAGAAAGAACAGCTGCTTTTGGGAGAAAAAAATAATCCAAGTATGTAGCATTAGTGGTGGGAAAAAAAACTTTAAAAGTTTGAGTAATTCTGCTTTTTAGCATTTTATAACACTGTTATCTAAGTGGAGCATTTCCAATGCCCCCCCTCCAAAGAAAAAAGCTTCTTTGTCGCTTTTCATGGCACTTTGTAAATCAACATTAAACTGGTTGCAAAAATGTCAAAGCCATTATTGTATCACGCTTGCAGCCTACTCTCTGCTTTGCTCTTCTCCTGTTATTTAAACTAGCCAGTCTTCAGAGGCGCCCACTCACCTTTGCAAACTCAGTCCATCTGTGTCTTTGGCTGAACCACGGCACCACCTTGTCTGCTGAGAAACGTTGCCACTGACAAAAATGTGGGTGTTAACCTCCCCTCTCAACCCCAGTGAGACACAAAAATGATTCAGGTTCATCATTGTAAAGGATTTCCAATCACATAATACAATTTTAGATTTTTCTGTAGCTTTTTACCTGAAAGGATTCTGCTGACAACACGATGAACTGTTTTATTCTATAAGACTTTGCATTTATTTACAACAATGCAAGGTTGCTGACAATTAATGTTGTCTGATCCCAACTGATTGAGAAAGTATTAGAGGACGGTTTTATTGAAGTTTACAGCATTTGTATTTACTCAACTTATATCTCCTTTTATTTTCTTTATTATAAAAGGAAAGCTGAAGCTTTATTTGAAAAAACAAAACAAAAAAACATTTTTACTAATAGTTTCAGTAGGTTCTTCAGCTCCCAGCGAAAAGGCCCTGGTTCAAATCCCAGCTGAGTTCTCTCTGTGTGGAGTTTGCATGTTTTTGTCGTGCATGCACTCCGTAAAACATGCTTCATAAATTTATTGACAATTCTAAATTTGTCCTAGATGTGTGTGAGTGTGTGGCTTTGTCGCAGACTTGTGACCTGTTCAGTGTGTACCCCACTTTAACCCAATATTAGCTGGTTACGCCTCCAGCAGCCCCATGACCCCAAGGGGTTGTGAAGATGAATGGATGGACTAGAGTAACTTGCAACAAAAGTCTCAGAAATGTCTTGAAAGAGCTGGGATTAATTATTGCATGTATCTGAAGAATCCGACATTGATTTGGCAAAAATTGTGACCAGGTAAAAAAATAAAGTTATACTTAAATAGAAACAGACATTTAACAGACATTTAAAACATTTAAAAAATAAAATAAAAATAAAATAAAAATAAAATAAAACATTTAAAGTTGCCTTAGGCCATTTTTTAATTTTAAATCCTGTGGTAGACATAAAGAATGCTACAAACTTTCTGAGAGTTTCGCAACCAATAAAACAAAATAGTGGCTGAAATAACTGCAAAAACTTGACATCTCAAGCTTTCAACTAGAACCCTTTAGTCGTGGTGCCAATAATGATAAACATAACAGATGGAACTGTCGTCTTGAATTGGTTTCAGAGTGCAGCAGGGTTCTATCCCATAGTCTCAGGTAACATTTTACTGAGTTGTGAAGTGGTTATTAGTTTATAAAAGAAAGCTTATACTGTATAATGCTCTTGTTCATGTGCGGACCCAGTGGCTCTACGAAACCGACCATTTATCAGCTTGCAAACCCGAAGATGCTGAGTGGATGTATACATGCGCATATAAGTGCGCTCTGATTTCCATTCAAACACTGAGGACCAGAGTAATGCACCCATTGTGTATGTTTATGCCAGCCTTGATTTCAACAAGAGTCTGTGTGACTCGGTCAAACACATTCAGGCGTATACTGGGGGAAAATTGCCAAGTCTGCTGAAAATTGCTGTGTTGTTTACGTCCTCACAAGTTTGGTGTCTCCTAGTGAGTAGCACAAGCAGCCTGGTGAGGAGTACCTTTACTGTGTTTGCAAGCTGCAACATAAACCCCAATGTAAGGGAAGTGTTGATGATCACTTATTATTAATGCTGTTTTGTTTGTTTGCGTTGACAGTTTTCTGCTGTGCACACTCATGGCTTTTTTTATACGAGTCCGTACTTGAACAAAACTGAGTTTGGTTTGACTTGAGTTGAACTTGAGTGTGAATTTAAAGCAAAAGAACTGGGATGTGAATAAAATGAAAACCACCATCCACCACAACTTGCTTGTGTGGTGTGCATTCCTCAACTGGACTGTGGTAGAGGTTTGGAGCCTCTGGGAAAAGATGCCTGCAGCTTTTTTCTTGGCATCCTGCCATTCAGCAGCACAAATAAATCTCTAATGGGGAGAAAGATCCTGCTGCGGATGCTAACATCAAGTAGCCCAATCCACTCTGAAAAGAATCCCTGTGAAATCATTATCTAAACAGGCTTGAGTAGTAAAAGAAGTTCACTTGGACATTGCAAGGAAAAGTCCACCTAAAAAATAGCTTTCACAGAGTTTTTACATTTCAGAATTGTTGGCCAAACTTTTCTTTTCTCTCTCAAAATAACTCTTAGCTAACCTTTGAGAAACATTGACATCTATGAGGACCACATTAGTTTGTCTGCTTAGCTCGACTTGGTCAAAGTTGAGCAATTATCTTAGCAAAAAGTCAAACTTGGAATATGTTTTTCTGCATTTGTATTTTCTGCATTACCTTGGGGTGCATCTACACTTACATATTTTGTCTCAAATAACAAAATTGTACACAAAAAAATTGTTTCAAAGTTTGTTTCCTCAGACATTAGGTTTTCAGTTTTAGGACTCAAGCTAGTAAACCCTGAACAGCAGGAGCTTAAATATCCACAGAGTTCACTGCTGTAAACTTTAAACTAAACTGCATTTATATTAATTCTAGAAGTTTTTTGTGACATGCCACGTTAAAAGTGTTAGAAGTGTGAGCCGCGTTAGCGAATTCTCAATACCTGTAACTCCCAACCTTGTTTGCAATACGAACAAAAAAACCTGATACCCCTAAAACTAATGTCACTGTGACTACGCCAGCTCTCACCCTTGGAAGTAGCACGTAAAAAAGAAACACAGTCCATTACTGCTACATGTTAGCCGCACTAGCATATCACACAATAACATCCAAAATTTGTTTAGTACTTGTAAAAAACAAAAAACAAAAAACAGCTGACACTTTGACAGAGTGCCATGTACCTTTCAACATCAGTAAGCACAACCAAATTGAATCCATATATAAGGTGCTCCGTATTATAAGGCGCACTGTCAATTTTTGAAAACATTAAGACTTTTAAGTCCCCGTTATGATGCGGAGAATATGGTAGACCTAAACAATTAAGTTATTTGTTATTTTTACAGATTATTTTTAGAGCTTTTTTTTTTCCTTTTTAGGCTTTATTTCCCCATTGAGATTGCAGAATTTTAAAGCAAACCAAAAAAAAAAAAAAATTAGGTGCAAAACATTTCCTGCCAAGTCAAAACATTTTTTTACAATATTTTAGAGTAAACGCAACCATGTTTTTACTTCACCTTCATTAAAATGTTTCAAACTGTATTCCTTCTCCCTGTCTAAGTGTTAGTATGTGAATCCAAAGGTGCGTTTTGTGCGTGTGCGCGTGAAGCGCAGCTCAGGAATAGGCCCAGGAGAGATAATGAAATAATAACTCTTATCAAACCACAACAGACTGAGGGGAGCTCTCCTTGTTGTTCCTCTCTCCTGTCTCTGCTGCTCCTCTTACAGCCTCGGCACTCTTCTCTCCGGCTGACTCCCAGCCCGATTCTTCGTGCCACTCAGAATCTGCTGCTGGTGCTCATGATGCTGCAGCTGAAGCATGTGGCTCTAATCCAGCTGTGGTGCAGCATGTAGCACCAATGATAACTGGAAGGCAAAGCACCGGTTTTGATAAGCTCGGTTTAGTTTAGCTCTGGGGTCATCAGTGTATGAATGTGTAAATTAGGATGCAGCACAGAAAGAGAGAGAGAGAGAGTGTTTCAGCTACCCGGAAGACTTTATTTGTCGATTTTAATGCAAGTATAAAGAGCCTTTAGCCAGTGAGAGACAAAACTGATCCACAAAATAGTTTTTTGCCCAATTATAAGTCCAGAGCTGCTCCTCATTTTTGGTATAAATTATTCAGAGCACGGTCTGAATGAATAATACTGTTCTTAACCCTACTTGGATCACTTTATCTTTCCATCCCCCTGACCTGCTTACCCACCCTGGTGAGTCTGTAGGTGGAGAGCTGAGGCTAGTATGCTGTGTCAGAACTTTGAATGTGGGAGAGTGTGCAGTATAATGAATCAGTATTTTGTAAAAGACCCACTCTGATGAAAATCACATTTTTAGTGTTTTTTTTTAGCATGCTTTTATATATATAAAGGAAATTAAGACTGAGATTGCATCACTGAGTATTTCTTTATTTAGATCATTGTGAATCAGGAGCAGATGGAAAAATCCCATTGAAAAAAGCTTGCAGGTGTGACGTGGAAGCCACAAACTCCTTGCTCCATCCCATTCTGTTGCATCCACTTGTAGACAAATAGATCCATTTACGTCTTTGTTTTCCTTGTCCGAGCTGGCATCTGGCATCTGGCACAAAACTGTACGGCTGGATAGCTCCATTATTGCTCACTATTTTTGTTGCACCAGTAATGCTATGTTGGAGTTGTGAGGAGCTGTAAGCTAGTGGGAGAGATGGTAAACAGATGGATGTCAGGAAAAGGTGCCGAGCTTAGTCAATCCCAATGGTCCCACCCACAATTTAATGAACTCCTGCCGCTCTGCATAAACTATTTCCAACAGAACAACAGTTTTGTTTTATTTTTTGGCTAAGAAAAAGCATAATAATAATTTAACGACCATTGGGAACATTTTTTAAATAGTTTAAAAGATGACTGGAGTGGAAGAAAGCAAGCTGGACTTTCTTTCAATGCTGGACATTCAGCATCATCTGGCTTGTTTATAGACCGAATTGTTTTTCTTTCCTTGTAAATATAGTTGTTTTTTTGTCTCCTTTGTGTTTTCTCAATCATTCACTGCCCATTATCCTCCTTCCCCACTGTCTTTCTGCGGAGGTGAATCACTTACCACCTTTTAGGGACCATTTATCAAAACAGGGTGAGAGAAGTCATAGAAAGACAGTGAGCAAAAATAGACAAAAATGGATGAAGACAGGGCAGTGGGAGGGGCAGAGGTGTGAAGTAGAGACCGGTGGAAGCCTAAATGATGCTGACAGGGACACATTTGCTCCAGAGCTGTGGAACTGTGTTGTGTGAAATTGAAACGGCAGAGCATCAGGAGCAGTTATCTGCAATAAATTTCAACTCCTCTAACACTTGGAAGACCCGACCGCATTGCAGCTACTCTCTCACATCTATTTATTTCCATTATTTTGCCTAATTCTGTATTTATCTTTTTCCCACCGTCATTTTTTTTCTATGTCCTTCTCTCCCTTGTCGTTTTTTATTTTTTTCTCCCTGCCATCTTTGCTCTGCTGGTGTCCCACAAGCCTGCTGAGCTACACGTCCAGGGTTTGACAGTTGATGTTCAGGCTTGGCTCTCCCACCACAGGCCTCCATCATGCTCGGGTCCCTTCTCGACGCCACATTAAGCAGCTGTGACAGGCATTGAGGTTTTCAGTCAGTCAGACAGACAGAAAAATGTCTTTTTGTAATTTTGTACAATTTCATTTAACCACCAACCCAGCCAAAGAAGGCTGTGCCAAAAAGAAATTAGCAGACTCTTTACTTTTTAGAGGTTCTAGCTTAAAGTTGTGGAGCGTGAAGGCCCGGGAGGACGCCAGCTGGGGGAGGCAGAAGATGAGGGGACATGAGGGGCTTTCATAAAGCGTGGTTAATGTATTTATTTCAGAATGAGATGGACTGTTGCTAATAATAAAAGGCAATTTGCCAAATCACTTGGCCAACTAATTATACAAGTCAATCTGAGCAACACAGGGCCGCAGACCTGTCACACAGGAAATGGGAGGTGACGCAAAGTTCAGCACTGAGAACCGAGCGGAGCCTAATGCACTTGCAATGCAGATGCAGATGTAAATACTAATTATTATGGTTCCTTCTAATGGAGTGCCCTTCATGACTTATCCACCTACTCACCCAAATGTAAATGCATAAACAGATTATCGACTGAAAGAAATGCATTTGCAACTGCAAGCAGAAAAAAAGTGAAATTTCAAATGATAACCAACAAAAATGGCCTGAAAACGGCTCCTGAGACGTGCTGGTGTTGCAGAATCCAATCAAGCCTTGAATTTCCGTAGAAGGAGTCACAGAAACACTATCAGCATCCTAAAACACTTAAATATGTAAAAACATAAAATAAAAAGAATTTAAAAGAGATCTTGGTTCTCTTGACCATGGGTAAATATTGTTTTTTAAACAGACCAATGAGGATGTTTATGGATGCAGTGAACAAACACATGAAGGATAGCTGGTGAAGAAGGCAGAAGACAGGGTTAGATGGAGGAAGCTGATTCGCTGGGGCGACCCCTGAAGAGAAAAGTTTAAAGGAAAAAACAAATGGACGTATTTTTCTAGCCAACATGTTTTTTTTCATGCAACGTACAAACTTTAGTTTGCCAAACATTACATTTAAACTAGAAATTAGAATATTACATTAAAATAAATCATTAATAACCGGCAATCAGCTGAACAGCTAGCCGATATTGTACATCTACTGACGTCTTTCTAATATATCTAATTATTTAAAATGTGGAATTACCCTCATCATAATGCTGAGTTTTAATTGAACATCAATTTAAAGAATAAAATCTGATGACACGATCAAAAATGCGATCACAGTCGGGTTTGTAGATACAATTTACCTTCAGAAACCATGTGTGGTTTTTCAACCAGACTACTTTTAGACTAGTTATTGCTGAGAGGCTGAATAGAAAACTTTGGCATGTGACGTGAGTCACTGCATATCCACTCTTCAATGGTCATTCAAGTGCAGTTATTGACTTTTACAAATTCCCTTTTTAAATTTGGTGAAATGACCTCAGCCAATTTGACAAACTGGTTTTGCTTTACAAAGTGGATCATGAATGCAAATTACCTCTTTTTCAAGAGGTGTATGAATTGCTGCTTCTTAAGAGTTTATCAAAGCACCTAAAATGCATGTGACCGTTAAAAAGTTCAATTACACACACTTGATGTACAATAGCAAATTAAAAGGTTCCCTTAGGAACTGCTTTCTGAAGCTCAATGCAACATTTATTCTGAAGTTTCTAATCTCACAATTCCATGAATAACTCCTCTCCTGACTGTGAGGATGGAGTGAACTTAGAATCTACATAGCAAAGAAGGCTGTCTTTCAATCACTTGCATTTATACTTTGAGTGTCTCAGTGAGCTACGGTTGCTGTCATAAAAATATTTCAAAAAAATATTGTAAGGAAAAGCAATAAAACTGGCACATGCATCATCTAATCCTGAAGAGTATGCAACTTGTTAAACCTTGTTAGAAAAAAAAAAAATCCTCTTTTAATTCTTTTTTTTTTTTTTATGCCTAGGGTTGAAGATCTAACGGCAAACTGCCTTGGACAGATATTTTTTATTATATTCCTACATTCAAATATTTAAATTGTAAAAAAAATATATATATATATATATATATTTTTATGGTTTTTGTACTTTTGTAAGTGAGATAAAAGTAACTTTGCTCTGGGTGTCGACCGCTTTCCATCATAGTAGTACGATGGCAAAAGTGAAGCTTCCAACAATGGAGGCCATCCAGGAACTCATTTCTTTCTGCTTTACTTTTGGTACTTCGTATATACAAAGTGTTTATTGTTTGAGAAAAGACTGTGGTTTGGTAAAGAAGAATATAGTTCCTTGTTGGCGGTTTCTTTTGTCGTAATGACCTTCTGCCAATAAGTGGATTTCAACAGTAGCTTCGCTCTAACTGGTCCTTTCCATTTCCTCTATGGATCTACAACTAACGGGGGTCCAAAAACGGTACGGTTCAGTCCAGCCTAATGGATCAATTCAATACTGGAAACACTAAAAAACGTGATCGTACTGTACCGCTCAGTGGAAATGAAGCTTTAGTCTAAGCTTCCCTAACTGCCTGGCCTTGTTTAATCCTAATGCAAGCATTTGAAGCGTGTTTAAGAACACGCTTTTAACGTGTTTAGCAATTCATACTGGATAGTCGCTATCCATACCAGGTCATGATGTTATGAAATTATGTAAAAAAACCTAATATCAAAACATATAATCAATTTTTTTCCTCAATTGAACTAACGTGTGCATTAGTAGAATTTTCTATAACAGATGACCAGGACGAATAAAAGTAAGACTTGAATGGGCAAAGTTTTCCTAGTGATTTCAATGCGGAACATTTCTTGGTGTTAGACTCCAGAGGAATGAAGATCAGTGGAAGCTATGTAATGCATATATAGACCTGCAGAAGTCTATAGATGCTGGGGGGGGGTAAAGCCAGAGCAGAATTCTGGATGCAAATGGAGGATGACCTTGTAAAGGGAGACAGGGTGGAGGCTGTGTAGGTGGGTGTACAGTGCACAGCTAAAATAGATAATTTTAAAGAATCTTTGGAGCAGAAGCTTAAAAAAAGAGAGAGATGGTTACTTGAAGCATTGACATTAAAGTTATGAATATAGTCTGTTCAAAGTGTAGGAAACAAGGATATTATTATCATTATTATTATTATATTATTAAGACCATGCAATATGAGGAGCAGGAACGAATGTGACTCACTGAAGTTAAGCTTCATTAAGGGGCAGAAAAGAACATTGAGATAATTATTCTTTTACTTTTGAGGCTTTTGAAACTTTCTAAGACTTTAAGGATTCTTTGACCATGAATGCCGTAGCTGCTTTTAGTAATCAGCTTCAACAGAAATGGGGAAAGAAACTTTTCTTACTCCTTCGTCTGCTCCTGCTGGTTTTCTTGGCAAGAAAATATGATATCTGAAGACAGCTGGCTAACTGGCTTTAGCTCCGCAGCAGGAACCGACTGAACAAAGCAGAATCCATACACTTCTTACTTGACTCTCTTGGATTCCCCACGTGAAGCCGGGGAGTCTGTCTCACTCATCGATTTAATTGTGTATTTTGCTTTAAGAAAACTCAAGCCCGTGCCACCAAGTAACAGGAGACACCTGGATTTATGATGCACCCCTAAACTCCTGCAGGTGCACATTTTATAGAGAGCATGACATCTCCACGGCTAAAATGATTGAAGACAGGCTTCGTATGAAGCGTTTCTAATTTTTTGCCTGAAGTTCATGAAACTGGTGCCCTAGATTTAAGCCCTGGCAAGTGAAGCTTCTCATGTATGCTGACAAAAGAATCTGAGATAAAACTTTTTTATTTGTAGTGCAGCAGAGGATTTCAGAATCAACGGGAAAACAGAAATCCTCAAAGTTTTATCCAACGTAGTCTTTCGTCCATCCATCCATGTTTTTATTTTATGATGCTGCCTAATAACTACATTACAGACCTTGCGGTAGAGTGTCTGCCCTGAGACTGGAAGGTCTTGAGTTCAAATCCACGTCGTTCTACCAAGGACTCTAAAAATGGGACCCTATGCATCCCTGCCTGACACTCAGCATTAATCCTGGATTTGGGGGTTTGAACCACTAAATGGTTTCCGGGTGTGGCTGTCCCTGCAGCTCACTGCTTCCCTAGAAGATGGGACTTTTAATACAAAAAACCCAAAAATCACTTCATCTGGCATTTCATTTGTCTTAATGGATGGACATTCTTGTTTTATTATTGACGGTATAAAATAGGTATATGAATCTAGGGATGTCCGATTATCTCGTTAATCACATTAATTTATTACACACAATGTAGTGTGTTAATTTTTTTTTTTAAATGGAAAACTTAAAGCCCCTTTTTTAACCATATTGTGATCTTTTACTTCACCCCAATGTCACAAATTTACATCAAAATACCTCAGTATGAATATTTTCCCAGAAATTATTATGTTAGATTAAAAATAAAATAAGGATTAATTAGCCCTTAAAAATTCATCACAAATATGATTCACCTCCAGATTTTTATGTACAATTAGGTAAATAAAAAACAGTCCAATTAAATATTTTTTTATTAAAAAACATAAAAAGACAGTGATGAAAGTATATTTACTACCTTACCGTATATTACATTTAGAGTGCTGCCTTATTACAATTAAGACATTATAGTAATTGAAGCAAATCTGAGAATTCATAATTAACCCTAATTCACATAAGTGGGAAAAAATGATAGCCTTTTTCCTTTTTCTTGACATGTTCTGACAGTTCTGTCAGATCCTGGATATCAGGTAAAGATAAAGTGTTCCTGACAGTCTAGCACTCACAGTTCTCCAGAAGCTCTGTTCTTACCTATAGAACAGGGGAGTTAATGTGCTTGACCTCTATTTCCCAAAGGAAGTGCTTCCTGCAGCTTCCAGATGAATGAATCATAATGTTTAGAAGAGCTTCTCATCAGTCATACTATTTCACCTTTCTTTTTTCTTTTTTTTTATCTGAGCTTCCTGTCTTCATGGTGTCACAGACACAGAGCTTCTTCAAATTTCTTAGCCAGGCTGTGTGTCGGGGGGTGGAAGGGGGTGTATATCTTGCTTTTAATTCTAAAATGAGAAATACAGTTCTAGCAAAAGTGAAATGAGCATAAAAAAATAAACTCATAGCCAAGCAGAACTACCAGTTACATCAGAACTGCTGAAGATTAGCGCTTCAGGATGGAATCCCGTTTACTTAATTTTCCAGGGAAAAAAAATGAAATGGTTTAAAAAGGTGTGACATTGAGAATCCATCTTTCTTCTTTACCTGGTTTGCACTTTTTGAAAGAGTTTACAGCGGCAGCAGGAATGAAGCTAAGTGCAACTATATAAAAATGTGAAAATATAGCAAAATAGTCACAGCAACCATAGACTATTTTAAATTCTCATAAATGTTGCTGAAATATCATAGTCATTCATCTCATTCTTAAAACATGTTTACAGCATTCTTGTTCCTGAATTAACTTTAATTTTAAAGTGAGCATACACTTGCAAACCGGCATGACATTAACTGTCAAATATGGAAGAAGAAGCATTTTTGGTTGTCCCGGCTTCAGGATTGGTGACTTCTATGCAAGTCAAGATGATGGAATGTGTCAGGTAAAAGTCTACATCCTCATATCCCACTGATCTGGTTTTCAATGAACTAAAGAAAAAAAATCAAAAGCAAATTGCTGTGTACAACAGTTTGATAGTAACTTTCCAAAAAATATTATGATGTATCAGTGTGTTCAGTTAAACTATCTGTCAACAGTGAGTGGGGAGCTATTTAGATGAAATATAAAGTGAACATAAATGTAGCTTATTATTTTATTTTTTTATTGTTTATTTAATACTTTCTTTCTTTTAACTGTATAATAAAGCACATCACACCTCACATTCTTGCGCTCACATTAAGGCAAAAAAGTAATTGTCAGCAATTCTGCAAGTTGTCTCACTTAAAAAAAGATGAGTTTGGTCTGTTATTTTTACTATAGGTCCACTTCAACTGTTAAAGAGAGAATGTTAAAAAGAGTCATAGAAATCTCACTGTGAGATTTTTTAAAGATTTTTCTAGTACAATGCTGCATAAAATCCCTGAAAGACAGCTAGGAACACAGTAACAAATGCTACTTTTACTAACACACAACTTCATCAAGGATTGAAATCTGCAGTGCTCCACAGCTGGGGGACCTTCACATGTCCAGACATGTCTATTGTTTGCCAGAGAACATCTGGCAGGAATAGGAGAATGCTATTTGGTGGGATGAGACCAAAATGGCACTTCTAACCAGGTTTGGAGGGGAAAGAATACTAAGTTGCATTGCAAGAGCACTGTGAACCCACCGCGTACCATGGGGGTGGAAACATTCTTCTTTGGAGCTGCTTTTCTGCAAAAGGGACATGACGACTGTTCCAAATTAAGGACATGACTAATGGTACCGTGTATGGTAACATTTTAGGCTAAAACCTCCTCAATATCAGTGAAAAAATGACAATGATATGAACACATCGTCAGACAGCATTTCAAGTTTCTGTAGTGGTCTAGATTGTCTCAGTCCATTAGAGACTCCTGTTTGGACCAAAATAGAAGCAGTGTAAACCTGGAGACCTACAAGAAATGTTTGACCTCTGACATTGCCAACCAGAGTTACATTATAAAGTATTGAAATGAACTTTTTGAACTATTTTTGACCAAATACTTTCTCCACCGTCATAGAAATACATTCTTTAGGAAGCATACAATGTTTCCTGGATTCTATTTTTATGTTTTGGTTCTCACAGTTGAAGTGTACCCATGATGAACTTACAGACCAACCTCATCTGTTCAAATAGGACAACTTACACTATTGGAGACTGCCAATTACATTCTTTCCCCGCACTGCAAACTCTGAGACAAGGATGGAAAAAAATGGTATCATACAGCACAACCAAAGGTGGATGGACAGACAGATCTGTGCGCCCATGTACACAACAGGCAGAATATCACAAGCGTGCCAGGTAAGTGAGCTTATCCCCCAGCGGCTGTGGCCAAGATTCTGCTCAGCGATCAGTGAAATGGAGTGTTGCTCAGCTCTGTCTGAGCTTTATTCTCAGGTCTGTCTCCCACTGAGACACAAACACGTACACCACCACTACCACAAAGATCTCCGTCCTCGTGGGTGAGTGAGTTAAACTCACTGGCATAACTCACTTTGAGCCTCTCTGTTTTTAAGCCTTTTTTTTCAAACCCCATTTGATTGGATGGATAGTAATATTTAGCAAAGCTCCTTTATTTTAGAGCATCATTTAACCTGATATTTAGATTTTAGAGATTTTTTTTTGTCCTAATGGAGGCTGTTGCAAATTTCATTCTCCTTTCATTTGCACCATTTGAAGAATTTTACATTTTGGGGTCAAAATCCGATTTTAAGCACTTGTCTAAAATGTGAGAAATGATCCAATCTTCTCCCAAATCCCAGTTTGGCGGTATTGAAGAATGTGAAAAGGTGTTTTTCAAATCAAGCTTTAAAGGTAGACTTTAACGAGTGACATTTTGGAGATTCACATTTCAGCATCTGAATCTATTTGCTTGCGCTTTTATCTGTGGGTTTCTGTGTGTGTGTGTGTGTGTGTGTGTGTGTGTGTGTGTGTGTGGGTGTGTGTGTGTCTGTGTGTGGGCACCGGTGTACGTTTGTGTATCTTGGTTCATAGCAGAGGGCTGTGTCAGTTTTAATCTGGGACAGAATAGGAATGGAAAGGTCAACTCTGCAGTGAAACTCAAAGATAGAGACACACATTTCCAGACACACACCTATGACAAAGACAGAGGACCGCACACATAAATATGCGTTGAAAAAAGGCACCCAAATCCTGATATTTATGGGCAACATGACTCATGTGAAAAGGTCAAGATTCACACAGGGGTCTCACAGGTGTGCGTTACCTGAGTACTTGTACTGTATATGTATGTGTGTTTGTGCATTTATTTTAGCTAAGGCTAAAGCGTCTTTGTTCTTTTTGGGGCCTGTGTGCCACCCTCACGGGAGACGAAGAGACAATGTAGAGAGGAAGCTAAGAGTGAGAGGGAAGCAGAACAGGGGGTGAATGGAAGAGGAAGAGAGCCAGGAGAGTTGAGTGTGAATTTCCTTAAAGTGCTCCATTTGGTGAGTCATTATTTTCACTAGAGCTGCAAAGAGCATTTTGTCCCCCAAAGGAGTCTCTCGCTTCTTCCTGCCTGTTTGACTGCCTTCCTTTCTTCCAAAATGCCAGTTAAAGTCTATCCAGTTTTTTTTTTCAAATCTCTTTCATAGTTTAAGTTCTTTTACTACCGTATTTTTCTAAGTATAGATCATGTTTTTTTTTTTTTTTTTTTTTTATTTGCATAGTTCGAGCAGAGGTGAGGCTTATATGCGATTTAAAAAAAATACATATTGGCTCATATATTGTTTTGGGGCTTTTTTTGTGTGGATATCACTATTTGCTACTTACAGCTTGCAGAAGAAGAAGCACCATCCAAAACAAACACAGAGAAGAATCTGACCATTCTCCTGAACTTTACATATATATTTTTGTCTTATTTGCACTGAGACATTATAATTTAGGTTTTTATTAATTTTTTCCTCAGACTAAGTCAGTCCCTTAAGTCCCTTTAGTCCCTCCAACACACAATGGGGTTTATAAACACATTGTTGTTCAAGTCTTGAGCATCTAATTTAAAGTGAATCAAAAAAGAGACAGCGGACGTGAAATTGGACCCGTGAATCACGCTTGGTGTGAACGGAGCTTTACACCAGGTTTGGCAGAGTGGTTTCGAAGCGTTACCCTTTTTTCCAAAAGTGCATCTTACGTCTAATTTCTTTTTCCTAATTATACATTACTTTTTGCTGCTGCGACTTATACTCCGTAGCAGGGGTCTGGAGCGCATTCTGTTCAGGAGACTCGGTAGGGAGGAGGTTGATTGACAAGGTCAACAGCCAATCACGGCACAGAACACAGAATAAAGAAGAAAACATGCATGCACAGACAAAATATCAGCAAGATCACAAAAGGTGAACCCAGATACATTTCTGTATGTTATCCTCTTTAATGCTCTGCAAATACCACGTAAGTTCGTACAAGTGTACCACACTATTCTCTGTTCCTCTCGTTCCTCAGCTTCACACACAAACAATACAAGCGCAGCAATCTTTGGACCTGAGTGATAAAACTCAAAAATATCCCAAAGTGCCACTCAAAATACAAAAATCTGAAATCTCTTTATAAAATGGCCACTTTGTCACTAAATATATGTCTTTGACAGGATTGTGTTCTCACCGGTTTATTGTAACTTCTGTTTTTTGATGTCACCAGACAGCTTCTCTACATGTCAGATGAAACTTTCATCTTCATGCTTGACTAGCTCTCATCTGTGAGGCGGGTGCGGGATTTGGACTCGATGTAGTTCATGTTTGAGAATTTCTGCTCGCACATCTCTGTTTATCCAAAGATGGATTGTACTCCAAATACCTCTAACTACGAGGAAGAGCATTCCATGGTCCAAACACAGGTTTCTCAGGAGGGTTTTCATTTTGCTCTAATTGTGGCTTTGGGATCCATGGTCCATGACACACCCGTCCGTTTGTTTGCTACAACTGTGCACCTGCCCGCCATGGCACAGTGCTCTATGTGGATTATGTCGCAAATCTTTGCTTACAGAAGTATTGAAATGTATTTTTCATTTTGCACCTTTTTAAAGTATTGGAAAACATTAGAAATGTTGTTCATGTTTGTCCTGAAACCATATAAAAAGAAGCTACATCTTCCCATCTTTTTTCTATTTTCATACATTTTTGTGAAAAGACTCCAGGGAGACATTTTGGGGAAGCTAAAGAACCGCATGCGACTCTGGAGCCACAAGTTGCCAACCCCTGCTCTCGAGCGACTTACAGTCCAAAAAACACAGTAATTAAGATTTGACTGAACTCTTCAGTCCATATTAGGAAAGAAGAAAAAAACAAACAGCAAAGATTTATCATAAACCATGGAGTTTGCTGAGCTTCTTCAGCTGTGTCTGTTATTTTTTTTTCTTATACTTATGAGAGGCTGCTTATCCAAGCTGAGACATTATGTCTGTAGATTTGTAGCACCGCATTGCTTACTCATGCATATCTGTCATGGCGCTGATTGTGTTCTCTATGTGGGATCTAGACACAGCCGTACAATCAGCTCACTGTGATAAATAGGAGCCCAGACCGAACAAACCTTGCTGTCACTACAAATAAACATCTGTGGGGGCGCCTCAAGGCCAGGAGAGGCTTTTTCCCACACTCAAGTTCGCACACACACAAAAAATAAAAAAAGAAAACTAAAACAGAGACGCATCAGACACACACTTGGACGCTAGATCTGCCACTTCCCACCCATTCAGTTGTTCAGAGGGTTACAATCCTGCATTATTATTTAGATCTACAGAAACAAACGCCCTCACTCCCTCTGGATTTGGAGAGAAACTGATTGTTTTTTTGTTTTTTTTTTCTCAGAGAAAAAAACAAAACTTCGTAGAGGCGTTTAGAAAATGGCACTGCAGGCTGCAGCGCTAGAGCTAGAGCAAGAGCGAACGGAAAGCTTTCAGGAGACCCTCATGCAGGAAAATGTCCCTCTGACATCAACTCTAAAAGATATTCCAGCACAGGTAGTTTTGTTATTGTTTTATACCTGCGATTCTCCTGCTGGTGTGAATGTAAAGGCTTCTCCAATTGATTAGTGATTTACTCATAGTGGGGCTTCATATTTTTAATCAAAGCAGATACATATCACATTTTTTTTTCCTCCATGAAAAGTCTCAGTCCGATCATTTTTTGATCTATTTTAGCCTGATTCCCAGTGGTCTTTAAATTATAGTTATGCCGTTTTTTGCCAAAATAAAAAAAACGAAACCTGTCATTTTCAAGGACATAGTTTCTGTTGAGCGTTGCAGAGAGCTCTCTGTTTACATGCTCTTCCGCAATCTTACAGCCCCAAAAACACTTATTTTTTTCAGAGTAGGTCTTTAAGATCAAGACATCAGTTTTACTTCACTTTGACTGTTGTATGACAAACATTTTATCACTGCTTTGACTCCGGGTTGGCTGTGTTTTGCTTGTCTGTCTCTTTCTGTTTGCCTCCAGTCATTTTGGAGAAAAAGGAGGCGTTGAGCAGACTGTGTGGCTCCACCAAGCGCTTGAAATGCTAATCAGAATTGATCTGTATGGGGATATTAAAAAAGTGGGGTGATTGCTGTCACAGTGCTCAGTGTGGGGTTGATTCAGAGCACCATAAATATTAATGGTGGATGCCCATCAGAGATGGCATGGCACTGACAGTCCCATAATTACCTGCTGGGAAGCGTGCACAGCAGCCTGTACAAGTGATTGGTCCAGATGCTCAGACAGAGACGCTAAGCGATGAGCAAGGGAAAAGCCTAATTGAAAATGTAAACAGTGCTGGCAATGTTTGCGGTGACATGCTTGATTAGGCAAGGTGCTTCTACCTTGCTGAGCTTTATTAGCGGTCCAGTATAAAATGTCCAGTATCTCAGTGGAACAATTGGAAACACCCACGTGCACAGGGGTATACATATATCCACTTCCTCTTGCTTTTCAACAGTGGGAGTACTAGGAATATTAATGCTAATATGCTCTTTAGCTGACTAATGATGAAACAAATCCAGTCTTATAAAATAAAATTGTTGATCAAAAATGGTTAATAGAGTATGCAACTTTTCCTCAATCTATTGTGTTGATCTTTTTATTCATGAGGTTTGACATTTTTTTCATTAGGAACAGGTTTTATCTAAAAAAACAAGCTTCCATCCATTTATACACATCTGCTTTCAAGATTTAAAAGCTCATCAAAAGCTGCCCAGCCAGAAACAAGCTGTTTCACCAATCTTTAGGGGGTATCAGTTTTTTAGAGGCTTTTAATATTGACTCATTTGCAGCCAATTTCTCCTTTGGAAGTTTATCCAAAAATATTTGTATTAACTCATAAAATTCTTGTTGTTGATAAAAACAGTCCTATTTAAATGGACGTAACAACTTTTTACTTTAAGATTTATAATGTGTGGATGCCTTCTCTTGAGCCATGAGCGATAAAATAAAAGTTTTCAACAAAGGTTGGGGCTTAAATTTATTTTTAATTATTTGTATCAGTATTTTAACATTATTTAGTTATCAAAGCAGATGACATTGATTGGTAAACAGTTTAGCTTGGAGTTTGGTGTTTGAAGTTGGAGTTTGGTGGAAATTGTACCTGTTTAACGTTAAAACTCTGGGTGTCGTATTATTACATTAATCAAAATTAATAAAGACAGATTAGCGCGTTGTTTTTAAAAAAAATAATGGTAATCTCATTTTTAATCTACAGCTATTATCTGTTACATTAGGGATAGTACCCAAGGTGATTGTTATCATAAATGAATGGACAACACAGAGGCCTGATTGCGTCGCTTTAGCGAAGTTTATCATTTCTGATGATGCATACAGTGGTTTGCAAAAGTATTCACACCCCTTGAACTTCTCCACATTTTCTCACATTATGACCACAAACATAAACTTATTTTATTGGAATTTTATGTGAAAGTTCAACACAAAATGGCACACAATTGTGAAGTGGGAAAAATATATGCATATAAGACAGAAGAAAGGAGTCAGACATAAGGTTCACGAGCATGCATACACACACTCACACAAAGATGCAGAAACACACTGCACTGGTCAAATGAACCTATACTCAGTCCATACAGTGGTTGATACAACACAGTATCCCACTGGTCACAATTGTGACCGAATATAAAACACACTTTTTCAGCACATTTCCATGAAAATATCTGAAAATGATTGATTGTTTCAAAGGGATACTAATGACACATGATTTGAATATTTTTATTTCTGGGAAAAATTTGGGAATAAATAGGTTAACATACAAAAGCACTACACCCACCTAGAGGGAATGCTTTGATCTGTTATCCATCTTATCAAAGAGGAAAATTTAGCTTTTATTTTCTTTTTATACTGGAGAAAAATGCTCACCTAAGACCCACACTGGCTTTTGTGCAAGCTCAGTTTTCCCCACTTTTCTTCAGAACATGTTATGTAGACATACACCAGCCCTTCTTATCTTGCAGGCACAGAGCTTCTCATCGACTGTAAGCTAGGGAAGCAACTTCTTCTAAGATGACCCCTGGACATAAACAGGCTCCCTATTCCGCCTTCCGCCTTTTGAAGGGTGCAATTGGCTAAGCAAGGCACGTCTGTATTGATGCCTAGAGTTGGCAGTCTGCAGACAAGATCCACAGAACATCCAGGGCCATGCAGAAAATCAATCGTTCCCATTTCTTTTTGCTCTTAAGCAATGTTAGGGCAGAGGATGGATCCTGTTTATGAGTTCATTAATATCTTTGTGCAAATTCTTAATTGAGGTTACTGTATTATATCAACTGACCTTTTAGCTCAAGTCTTTTTATTCATTTCCTGTTCAGCCATCAAGTAAAGCAGGATCTCACTCTGACAGTGACCTAAAATCCAGATTTCGTACAGCTAATTAAGTCCTACTCACCAAGCTCAAGTGTTGAACATTTCAAATACATAAAACGCGAAGCGAACTTTTTGATTTAGATGGAGATGGAAAGAAAAACAACTTCTAAGAGTTGACATTTGGTTTTCATCCTTTGATTCAAGGCCATGTCTTTGGAGGTCTACACAAATAATTTGACAACCTGAGCCGTAAAATGTCTTTGATGTGACTGTTTTCATGGCTATGATATTTCCGATTTGTCAGGACTTGTCTTCAAGTGCGGAGAGGTTCATCCATATTGGCAGAGAGTAATTTAATCAGTGATAGTTGCAGTTGTAAACAAGCCACTGCAGATATTGTCTGCAGTTCCCTGATAATCCCCCAAGTGGCTGAGATGTCACTCGCCACAGTGGGGGAAAGGATGTACGTGCCTGCCGGTGTCCCCGTCTCCTCCTCCAGCTGTCAGTCCTGGCCCCAACTAACAAGGAGCGGCAAGGCTAATTGAATCCTAAACATTTACTCCTCCTGCTTATCCCTACCATTCATTTTCCCCTCCCAGCAGTGGGACTGGTTCTCACCCAGGATTCTTGGACAGCAGGACACTTTCCTGTGAGTCCTGCCATGACTCATTTTTAACACCCACCCCCCCACACACGTTGTTATTTTCTTTTTTTCCCATGTGTACTTCTCTTTTTTCCTCCACTGATTATTATTAATGCCTTTTTTCGCTGGTGGCTTCATTTCCGCAGTGGCTTGGAGCTTAATGGCTGTTATCCTATTACTGTTTTAATGATCTGTTAGCAATAAAATTGGCTGATGTAAATGTGCCAGCATAAAGCCATTAAATTCTCTCTCAAACAAACACAAACTACACAACAATCTCTCTGCTGTTTTGTCACTTTTTTTTTTCTTCCCAGTTTTAGGAAAAGCTTTAAGTCATTACCTTCAAAGCTACTGGAGCTTTTATGGCACACCTTGCTGCTGCTGCTGCTTTGTGGGCCTAAGGGCCAGAGCAATGAAGTGAAATAATTTTTAATAAAGTATATTAATGAATAAAACAAGCATGGTAATTTCATACCAATTCCCTGTTGGTGTAGCAATTTACAACTCTTTGTAATTCTTTGCTGCCTTTATTCATGAGTGAGTTAAAACTCCTGCTGGTGCAGAAAAATAACTGGCTGCTACAGAGACAATGCAGTGAATTTTAAACACAGATGGGAGTCACAATAAGAGCTTGCTGTTTAAGTAAAACCCTTCTTCTTGGACAGTTTGATACAACGTAAAATAACATTAAATGCTAGACAGGGATTGATTTCAGTCTCATACAACTTGGGTTTGCTCTTTCATGTGACAAAAAGTGACACAAAAAAGGACACTCCTGACTTGCACTAATCTGAGAAATGTCTGCATGCTACAGGACGCGAGAGCTTTTATTGGGAGGTAACGCGTTTTGTCCTGAGGGTCATCTTTTAAGGTATGACAGATGAGCACCAGCTCCTCTGTTTTCTCATTCGCTTCATCCTTCTGATGCTAATGGCTTTTGATGCTTTGACAGACAGAAGCATGTCCAGGGATAAATCATTCAGAGGTCATCGGTGATGCTTTCATTCAGGAGCTCTGACAACGGCCTGTTCTTCTTTGCCTGTCTGTCCATTCTGCTTCTTCTCTTATCCTTGGAGTTAGCGTAGTCACAGAAGAGTTTGTGTTAGCGGTATCAGTCTGTTTTTTACTTGCTGCCACTGTGTCATACTGCTGTTACGCTAATGCGACTAGCGTGCTTAATGGAGCCGATGCAGCTAACGCAGTTAATGCGGCTACCCAACCACGTACCTGCAAGTACAGAGAGGCCCTCACAATTTCTGACTTATGTTGACTCTACAGTCTTTCATGACAGATACTAGAAGAACAAAAAATTCCCAAAAGAATAAATTAGCACAACTTGCAAAATTTGATTTTCTAAAGCATTTTACCCAGGAAATGGATTCCAAAAACTGTTCACCACAGTTTTTTCTTGACTCACTGTTTGAAGTTTTAGGCCTTTAGTCACATGCACCCTTATGTGGGATTGACCTAATGGGTGCCGCGGCTTTTTGGGTTCTCTGGGTTTCTAGAAGGTCATAGACAGGAAGGGCTCCATTAGAAAAAGAGTTCAGATGTGTCTTTATGGTAGTTCACTTTAGACATGTGTAGCTACTTTAAGGAATGTCATAAAATTGGAATATATAAATGTTGTGAGTGTGCCAAATGTATTGTGAATATTTTGTAAGGATAATGGAAGTTACACTTATTCGTGACATACTAATGATGCTGTCATACGGTGGCCTTGCGCCACACTCCAGCGTACTGGCTCCTTATTGACTGTGTGCAAATGCTACACAGACGTTTGCACCCCTAAGGTTAATTGTGACTAAGGGAATAGAAACCCATAGCTGTATCAATTTCTTTAGGTTTGCCTCCCAAAGAAAATATTTTTTCAGCAAGATATTTCTTCTGATTTGTTTTTTAAAGATTTAACTTTTTACATCAGGTTTGGCCAGCACAAAGCCAATGACATAGTGGTACAGTGTCCACCCTGAATCTACAGGGCCAAGTCATACCAGGGCCAAGCACAGCTGTGTCTGCAGCTCACCTCTCCCCCAGGGGATGGGGGAGTGGGCGTGACAGCTAATAGGACTTGGACTTTCAAAAGCTTTTTATTAGTCAGAATAAACAAGTATGGCTTCAATAGTTGGCAGTTTGTTAAACCAAGTGCGCTCTCTGTCACCCAAGAACCCAACTGTTGTTCTCATAAAAAGCAGCCATTATTCCGTACGTATTAAAGAGCATGCTACTATGTAGGCACACGCAGTTACCACACGTTCCTGTGTCTTCCCATGATAATCAAATCCCATAAAACAGATTTTCAGTAATTATTGCTGTCATTCTGCATCCGCTTTCTCTTTATTTTCTCCCGGCTGATGTAGGTTTAAGTGGCTATTCGGCAGAACAAGACAAGTTGTGCTCCATAATGAAGTGTTTAATATTTGATATCACGAGATTTCACAGCTAATAAAAGCTGCGCGTATACCCCCATTAGCCCCCTGTCCAGGCTGGAGAATATGGCGGCGTCGCTGCACAATGTAAATATCAATTTTTTCACTTCCACATAATGGGACAACCTGAAAATCTGTCATGATAGAAAGCAACAACACATAGACTGTGCTAGCATTTTACAGTCACTGTCATGAATTATTCACCCCAGGGTTTTCAGCTGTTTCGGCGGTTGTTTGCACCGGGGGGACCGATATTTTGTTAGATGAGAGTGTGTGATCCGTTAAAGAACATTTGAAAAGTGTGAAGTCACTGCCAGTTGCTGATGTGAGTTTGTGTCAGTGAAAGTATCTGCTTCCGAAAAAGCATTACAGAAAGAAATGGTGTAAGGGGGATCATCAAACAAAAAGATAACTCAACACTGGTGTTATCACATTTCTCTGCCAATGCAACTCTAACTATTGAAAAAAAAATTATAAACCATTTCATTATTAAATACATACCTTTTTTGTATGTGTTTATGATTATTACTAACATCCTCTTTTCTTTTACTTGAATTGCTTCTTTCTTCTTGGAATTTCAGGTAAGAATCAAATCCTTTTTTTGTTGCATGTGCTTTCCAATCACCCATTTTCTGGCCATTCATCCTTTTTTTCATTTTGATCCCATCGTCTTGTACATCAGTCAGTTCCCCAGACGAAATGACAAAAGACTTGAGAGGCTGTAAATGTCAATGCTAACAGCAGTGTAATGCCATGACTGTCATTGATTTTGCTCTTAGGAGGAAAGTGGCTTTAGAAAAATCTTCACAAACATAATTAGATATTTGATAGAGGGGATATAAGCAGCCTTGTTGTGCAAAGTTCAGTTTTGGCTCGTTTCATTTGGTCCTGGATGCATCTGTGTTATGAGTGAACTGCAATTTCATAAAGTCTTCCTTTAATAAGAAGAACTTGGTAATTTCCAGATGTCAGAAGAGAAGGAGATGGATGTGCAGCTAGCAGTTATTTGCGTTGTAGTAATTATGGGCTATCTCTACACCGCATTACCCCATGAGCACCAGCGATCAGCCCTCTTACTGGAACAAGCTGCATCTTTGTCCGGCTTTTATTTAGTTCCAATCCTGGTTTACACAACAGGAGTTCTGAGTGACTATTCTCACAAAGGAAATGCTTTACATTAAATTCCTTTCTGGATTCATAAAGTTAAACATTTTTTTTAAATCAGTCAGTTTTTGTGATTAGCTGTGCTCTCGGAACTGAAAGTATGTTCTTGATAAAAACGTAATTCAGCAATTATACAACAAAATGAATGAGAGGATTTTAAACTTGGAGGTAGAGTAATGCATTTATCCAATTTAGGAAAAAAAAAATTAGAGCTTTGTTTATGGGTAAACGGGCTGCACAGAGATGAACGAGAATACCCCGGTTCAATGGTCCCAGCTGGGACCATTCTGTGTGGAATTTGGATGTACTGTAAGAGTGTGTTTGAGACCTGTTCAGGGTGTACCTCACGTTCACTTAACAGTAGCTGGCAACTCAGTCACCACCGTAAGAGATTCAATGGGCTCTAAAGATGGATGGATGGATGGATGGAGGATGGAGGGAAGGATGGTGCTTGTGAGGTCTGTTCATCCCAATTTCTTTCGCTGCTATTTCAAATTTTCTAATAATATAAAGTTTACTTCTACAAATTCTGTTTCACAAAAATTCAAATGAAACCACATCTCTGTCTTCCAACAGGTAGAGAAACGCTCAGTCTGACCAAAGTGTTGAGTTTGAAATACAGAAGGAAAAAAACTGGCTTTAAAGCTCACATTTCTAGTGAGTAAAGTGCAGCGCCCATTCCAATTATAATCAGATCATAGAAATGAAGCTATCCGGTTTTTAAGCCATTTTTTCATAAGAAAAATAGCTGGAAAGACTCCCCTGAGTAATTACACAGCACAGTCATTAGTTGGAACAAGGGACATTACACGATTTTATTTTTATCTTCTCACTTTACAATCTATTGAATATTCTGTAATGCAACTCAGTATTGCTAAGCTGAAGAAATCAGAAAAGATTATTCAGTATTTTTGAGAGGTGTACCAATTATACCAAAATCATTTCAAATGGAAATGAATCAGTTATTGATTTTAGAAAATACCATTAGGATTGAGGCACAGTAGGTTTATTTTACTATAACCTGAAAACGACCATCACAGCAGACTACATACATGTGATTGCAACAAAAAGTGATCAAACCATCATTGCAGTCCAATGGATGGAAACACATTGAATTTTACTAAGACATGTGACCATACGGTGTGGTATCCTGTTCTAATTATGTTTCTTTTGTAATATTTGCATGTGGATAAACAACAGTGGGCTGAACTTTATCAAACTAGAATGTGAGTGGATTTGCCAGTAATTCTCGTTTGCTAGTTTGTTCTGTACACATATTTAATTTACACTTATCATCTTGCAAGAAACACAAGGAATCTGGAAACCTTCACCTGCACTGTTCAGTGCCTGAGTATTTATCTCTGAGTCACACTGGTTGAGGTGTACTCGATCAAATTTAGGTCAGCGAATCGGATTATTCAAAATGAACCAATATAAACAAAGAATCTTGTTGTCAACCACAAATTATGATACAAATGGAATTGATCTTTAACATGGATTTTTGAAAGAAATGTGTAATGTTGATACACAGATCGTCTTGCTTTTGGAGTCAAGAGCAGATAATCTTGTAAAGGCTTAAATTGAGTCTCGTGATTTTGCATTTATGATGTTGATTGTTGAGGGATATACACAGAAAATTCTGGTTTGATGTGTGTTTGAAGACTACTCAATATTTATGATCATTGGCTAGAAGTTAGGAACTGCTTTTATGGATAATGTTTTTGAGTGCAACTGTGTGTTTCTGATGCTACATTCACTTTTGCCTTATGAATGATAATCATCCAGACAAGGCAAAGAAGTAAAAAGCAAAAAAAAAGGAAAAAAAAAAGGAATATTATGCTGCTAAACTGTCGTCTTGCTGCATTAATTCACCTTATAACAGCAGCACATTAAATGCAAAACACCAAATGGAAAGACATAAGAGGAATGGTGAAACATTCATGAAAAAAAGACAAACAAAAAAGTAATTTTTATGTCATTACCAAAAACAAAAAAAATACATTTACAGAATCTTTATTCAAAAGAAAGTTCAGGTATTTTAATGCAACCAAAGGCACTTTTAGCCTGATCAATACATTTGGCATCCGAAGTGTTTCCAAACGCGACATTTAATTCAACAATGATGTTGTTTACTGCATTGTTCCTCGCCCACTCCCAGCTCTAAACATCTGTTCCCACCATGCTCACGCAAGGTTATTGTTGCTTAAGACATGAGGAGATTCATCATGAAGTCCAGACGTGTTTTACATGAGCTGATGGATTCCGACTGACAAATGAGATATGTCTCCAGCAGTAAACAATTTGATTTATGGAGTTGATTTCATGCTCTGCCTTCGTTCACACCTCCTTTAACTGCTCTGTACTCTGCTCTTGTAATTCTATACATTTTACAGATGCGTAAAATATCTTTGCAGTAAAACATTTTTTCGGAACTTCAGTTATTTAGACAGTAGCCATTTTTTTGTGTCTGGGTGTAAATCTGCAGAGGTTTCTGTTAAGATGTTTTTCATTTCAGGACACAATAAAAAAAAAATCACTTCATTGGTAGTAAAGCACACCATAAACAGCAGCACTTTATGTTCTGGCTGCAACATTTATGTCTTTGATTGAAGAAAAATCTTCTATGGCTTTCAGCTCGTCACCTCAGAGGTCGCCACAGCAAATCCTTTGCCTCCCTTTATCTTGTCTTCTGCATTCTCCTGACTCATACACCCTCATGTCCATCTTGTGGTCTTCCTCTAGGTTTCCTTCCTGGTAGCTCCAACATCAACATCCTTTTCCTTACATAACCATGAACTCCAAACAGCACCTCTAGATTTCCCTCCATTTGGCTTGGAAACAAATGCAAAAAGCTAAATGGGGAATGCACGCAACACATGCCTGCTGTGTACATAGATTGAGACTGACGAAGCAGGGAGAAAGTCATAAAGTCGATAGACTTCTTAAAAAATGAGTATTTTAAGGTCATATTAGTATTCCCCAAAATTTTAATGACTCTTTCTCATGAGTAATTAGAGCGCTGAAGCGAAAAACCTTGGCATCTCCAATGTTTTTTTGGGGAAAATCTTCCTTTTTAGGAAAAATGTGAGATTAAATGTGTGCATTTGATGATGTACCAAAGTTTAAGAAATACTTATAATACTTATACTTATAATTTAGGCTTGAGTATTTACTTATCTTTTTCAGGAATAACTAGTGAACTTCACTTGTAGTTCATATTACTTACACATAAATACATAAATGTTGAGGAATATAAAGGAAAAGAACATGCTAGATGTACAAAGCCTATGAAATGCACAATCTGAGGACAAAGAAAACAAAAAAGATGAAAGGGAGGAAACAATTTTGGTGCTTTCTAATGAAAATATAAATCTGTATTTGGTCTCAGGGTCAAGAAGGACCAAATAGTAATTAAACAGGTACTATAGGAGTCAGACTTTCAAAAGAAAGCAGAGAAAAATCAATAATTTGGAAAGAAAGAGCGCAATTACTAGAAAGCAAATAAGGACAACACTGAGCTGGTATGTATTAAATAAGTATCCACAGCAGCACTTGTGTTTGCACCAGATTGTCAGGTGATCTAGACATAAGTGTCTGCACTTAGTCAGACGCCTTGGTTGATGCAAATTAGTTGCAGAGTAACAAATAACAGCCACGTCACACATTTTCAGTTTTGTTTGTTTTTTATGGTGAGGTACAAGGACAAAGCCTTTAAAGAAGTACTTAAATATGTTTTGTCCTTAAAAACAAGGCTAAACTATTTAGTAATAAAAAGGGGAACTTTCTTTATTCTAGCTTTACAGACCCACTACCATGAAAATAGTGTTTTTAACATCTTCTAGTGGCATTTTTCTGATGATGAAGGACATATATAAAGAAAATTAAGATTAAAATTTGCATTTCTGATTTTTTTTCTTTTGTTCAAATCTTTGCAAATCAGGAGCAGACAAAATAAAGCCCCCACCCCCCACGGGTTGCAATGCCAAGAAGAGATAAACAGAAGTACGAATCTGGCTCCAAAATTCTACAGCTGGTTAGCTCTAATATTGCTTACTATGTTTGTTGCAGCAATAATGTTTGGTTGGGGTTGCAAGCGCTAAGCTAGCGGGAGAGAGTGTAAACAGAGAGCTCTCATCAACAACGAGGAGGGAGAGGGGGTGGGATTACTCTTCATCAAAGGTCAAACCCACAACTCAGTGGTGAATTCATAATAAACTCTACAGAAACTTTGTCTCAGAAAACGACACAGGTTTCTGCTTTTTTGGGGGGGGGGGCTAAAAACAGCACAACCATAATTAAAAGATCACTGGGAACACTTTGAAAATAGATCAAAAGATAATCGGCTTTAACCAGCAGATAAAAGAAACGAACACTTAAACTTCACAACAGCTACAACATCCAGTCTGAACTCTGGTAGAATATACAGTACATTTCCTTCCATGTGTCCCAAACCCTAAACATTTATATGCTTTCCTCTCATTTCTCAACTTTAGTTCCTCTTTTATGAGCCACAGCTGGTGCAAATGAATGTCCTTGAAGTGCATGCACTTGGTCAAATATGAGTCCCATCTGCCAACAGTTGATGGAACACTAAGCAAATATAACATTAATCCCTCAGTAGTTTAGAGGATAAGTTACACAATTTAGCAGGAAAAAAAAGATAAATCTGCTTACTCATGTCAACAATGGCAATATTGTTTGTTCAATATTTAGCTTTTTGGGGAAACTTTCCCTGGGAATGTTGGGTGACTCCAGACGACTTCATTCGTGGGTGATTATCAGTTTGGTTTCTTTTCTAAGCTCCAGTTTGCAATCAAGGTTAAGACGACAAGCATCAAACTGAGCTGGATTCATTACGATTATTCAATCTGATACAGATGATACCGGCATGTTATCTTAAATGTTTTTTTTTAACAACATTTTCCACAAGGGACTATTAGATTAAAGAGTCTTCTGTGTTATCTCTGTATTTTGCAAACAAAAGGTGTCACTGAAGAGGAAAAGTAGCTTTAAATGACAAATTGAGGAGAAACTTTCAGCAGAACCATACTAAGTAAAGGTGACCATCTCTCTTAAATGTTCGGGGTTGGTGGGGGGCAGAAAATGAATAAACTTGCACTAAAAACACTAAAGTATGTGTTGTAAGCATTGAATATATATGGACTAAGTGATGTCTTTCAAATAGAAAGTACCGGCTAGCTCCAATGAGAAATAAGCAGCTGTTACTCTATATTTATCAGAAGAACCCTTTATTTTGCTCTAATGTCTGTTTTTTCATGCTCTTGCTAATCCTATTTTTTAATGATATTTTTTTTTTCAGTAGTGGAAGTTATTGAAGTTATAAACTGACCAATAAGATTCCTCAATAAACGTGTTTCTCAGATTCTCCTGAGCCTGGTTCAATAGTAGGGTTGTGGACTTCCGACAAGCTCTCTCCTGAATGGGAAGAGTGGTTGCCATAGAAATGTTAACTCCAAACACTGCCTACTGATGACGTCTGGCCCTAACATCCATGTCACGATTAATTGATTTTATTGGGTTGGAGCCGGAAGTAAGCTATTTTCTATGGGTGATGTCACTTTTACTTGGTCCACTTCTCATGAACAGTCAATGTTTGTGAGCCAAAAGAGAACAGGAAGCAGACAAACACAAAACAACTGAACAGAGAAATGTCAGCCACTGTTAGAAAGCACAGCAATTAAAAGAAATGAACCTTTCTTTTTAATTGGCCACAAAGCGAAATATTTAGTTTAGATAAATACCAGTGACATTTGGTATGCAAAACATAAATAAAATTAGCTTTTATTTGCCACCGAACTCTCTTTTTCAAAGAAACTCTTCAAAAAAAGTTCTGTTTCATCTCACCTATTGAGCACTTAAAGAGAATATTTTTATGGTTTCCGACAGTGGAAGACAACATCTGTGACTTTTTAGGGAGCAAGAAACATGATAATTAGTTCTACTGCAAAGCCATTATTCTGCAAATGCAAAGAAATATGTCAAGAATACATTTGCCCACACCTCCATACAACCTTGTGGGAAGGCATTGTGTGAATTTTCTTGTGTTAGTGTGAGTAAGAGTGTTGTCTCGAGTGACTCGTATGCCTTCACAGTGTTAGTTAATGCACTTCAATTTATATTTAGATATAGATGGCATGTGATGAGGTGGTGCGGATGCTCTGAAGCTCTCTAATGAAGCCCCCCCAAGGAGGCAACCACAGGATAAAGAAGTGCAACATAGACAGATCATCAAAAGCTAACTAACTCATGAGAGTAATGCCAAACCGCTAACTAACCAGTAAGGAAAAAGGATGAAGCAGAAGACTTAAGAGAAGGGGCTGAATGACAATGTACAGAGGTGATTTCCTTTTGAAAAAACTTTATTGCATTTCTAATTAGGGTGGAGATGGCGTGTTCTCCCCATGCATGCGTGGGTTTTCTCCGGGCACTCCAGCTTCCTCCCACGGTCCAGCCATTGGTTGATTGACGACTCTTAAGTTGTCCCTTTGGTGTGAATGTGAGTTTGTTGTTGTTGTGTGTCTCTGTGTGCCCCTGCGATGGACTCGGGAACCATCCAGGGTGTAACCCCACCTTCACTTAACAGAGGCTAGGCTCCAGCAACCCCATAAGAAGTTAGACAAGTTTGGAAAATGAATGAATGACATTTATTATTACATTTCAAATGCTCTGAGATGTTGCATGAACTCAAGGGACATACATATATATTGTGAAATGAAAACTTGACAGAACAATTACAAAAAACCTGAGTATAAGGAAAATTTCAAAAACAGAAATTGAGACCGCTCCAAATCTAAATACATAAACCATGCATAGTGTCTTTGCAGCAAAATATGTTATGATTGTGTCCTAAAACATCAAAAAGGAGGCTAAGCTTTGCTAGTAATGTTCATCTTTTTAGATTTTATTAAGACCAATGGCCAGTACAAATGTTGCAGATTGGTTTTGTTATGGTCTCGGTTAGGTGTAAGCAAAGGTGGTTGTGAGTCTCATTAAGTTAGAACATTAACTTTGAGGAAAAAATATGCCACAGTGTTCTGCTTTGACCTTACAAAGTAATGAAAAACAATTTGAAACCAGTGTCGGTTTGCAATAAGCGTTTTCTTTTTTACTTGCTTTTAAGTGTTTGAAGAAACAGACAAAGCAAAAGCTCCAGAAACTGTGTTTTCTAAAGCATAATGGAAGAAAATTTTAATGTTTTGCACTCCTTAAAATTGCATTTAAGCATTTTATGAAGGCCTGCATCAAGAAGCTGCTTTTGGGACTCTTTTTGTCTAAATGGCAAAATGAAAAACACAAGAGTTCAAAGTATAATTAGTCCAAAAAGCTAAGACAGCAGCTGTGAATAATTACAAGTGGCAGTTTATATGCAAATTGTCCAAATCTAGGACATGGTGCGCAAGGTGTTTAGCTGCTGACGAAACGAAACAGAAGCAGGGCATGACACAAGTACACTTTATACACTGAAACTTCATTAATTCAAGTTTTTTTCCCCCTAAAAACTTAATTTTCAGAAAGACACACAGCTGTTATATGTGTTCATGCATTCATGGACAATTTGAAAACCTCATCAAAGCTATGGTTGGAACCTAGCTCTGACTGATTATGACAGATCCCAAGCTACATTCTCATCACCCTCAGTAACATGTGCTCAAGTAATAACTTCCAATGAAAAGTCTACATAAAAGAGCAGGAATGTGCATTTTGTGCTTTTAAAATGTGCACATTTACGCATTGCTACAAAAGTTTCTACAACTGTTTTCAGGCTCAATGTACTAAACGCACATCCATTGAATGCACATTGAAAGTTAGACCTGTTTGAGCTTTGACCAATCAGGGACTCTGATTTAGTAGTGACGTATCGATGGCATCCTTTTTCATTCACTAAAGTGCCAACTGTTTGATAATTGATCACGGAGGAGAAAAAATTTCATTGTGGTTTGTGCCTGGCTGGATTTATATGACACCAAGTATTTCAAATATTGGAGTATAGCGGTGAAAGAATAAGCCTGGTGCCAGATTTGCACCCATTTAGCACCAAGCCTCTTCCAACTGTAGGTGGTGGACACGTATTAGTATCAGGTGGCGACAGTCAAGCATGAACAATATCTGCTAAATGCACGTCAAATGTCCAGTTTAACTGTAGCATAACGTGACATCTGTTCTGAACATTAAAATTATTTATTAGTTTAGATTTGATGTATTGATGGGGGTGTGTCACCATGGGTCTCATTCACAACAGTTTCTCCACATTGGACACACAAATGCACATTGAATGCATTGCACAAAGCTGGGGGTGTTTGTTTTGTTTTGTTTTTTTCTTATTTTTCTATCAACTGAGTCTTCACCCCAAACAATGAAAGATTTCAAATTAAATTTGATCAGAAGTGAGCTGTTGTCGCCATGGCAGCGCAACGACAGCACCCTCCCTTTGAGTTCGCTGCATTAAGAAAGATCAACTTTTGCTTACTTTGCTGGAAGACGACTGCATTAGATTTCTGAACAGACTTTATTACAACTGTAATTAAATTCCAAATAGAGGGTTTTAATATGCGTTGTTACACACAGAACCTGACACATCACCACCTACTGAATTCATTTGCCGATGTTCTGGCTGTGCTTAGAGACCTGGCAGAATGGAATGGAAAATAAGAGCCAGTGAAAGGGAAATGAGAATGTTTGCTGTGTTTTCATTTGATCATCAGATAATATCTGTCCGCTGTCGTGTGAAGATCGGGGGTGGAAGTTTCTATACCCCTACTTGTCAAACTGGATGGACATCCTCAATAATTGTAGCCCCGTGGTGATCAAGGAGACTGCTGAGCTTTAGCAAGCATAAAAGGAGCATTGTGGCCATGTCGTAGATGCTGACAACTACATTGATTTGCATAAATAAAGCTTGCCTGCCTGTGAAGCTCAGACGCAGCAACACATCCCTAATCTGCTCAATCTCTCTTTCTCTATTTGTATCTGCGTTTTCTTTTTTTTTTCTTTTTTACCCCTCCTGTCTGCTTCTTTTTCTCAGTCTTTTGCTACCGCCCTGCCTACAGCAGATGCTTTTGTCTGTTGTGCTGCGCAAGTGGTTTTCTCCGTTTGACATTCAAACAGAATCCATAAAATCTTCCTTCGAATCACTGCTATTGCTATAACTGATGAATGTTATTTGTATTCTGACGTGTCAGCAGAAGGAGGTTAAAAACATCAATACCCATAAATCCCCATATTTGAATATGGATCCAAGTACAAAGGCACTGACCACGGTTGTTAACAGCAGCAGGGCTAAACCGTAAGCCGTAGCAGAATCCCCTACCTCAATCCTATGTGTCGTTATCTGTTTCAAAGCATGTGGGAGCTGAGTTAGAGTGGTTTATTTATTAATTTTTTGCGGATAAGTAAAATCCACAGCAATATCATTCCTCAGCAAATATCTGCTTATAGTACATTCAGTGATTAAAAAAAAGAAAAACACATTTACATTTTTAGCCACTGACTGTACATGAGAACTGGACTGAGTAAGTGTAATGTCACCGTTAGAGAATGATTTTGTTCAAATATACTCCCTAAATACTAAAAAAATATGTAGTGTGGAACTTCCTAGTGCAAAAGCAGTTTAGACAGCATATTCACATTTTTTTAAATGGCAAGGATGAGGTCACAGAATTCCCAAAGTTAAAATCTTATAATTAAGAATATGTTAAAAAGACTTTTTAGGAATCCAGTGCATTCTTAAAAAAAAAAAAAAAAAAAACTTGGATCATTAAAAAATAGATGACATTTTTTTTCACATGAAAATTGTTCCAACGTAATGTATTGTGGTCTGTACTCACCAATCTTGCTAGCGTTGGTGTACACTGGTTTTTCACAGAGACTTCTGTAAAATTTCTAGGGCACTACATTTTGGAGTCGGACACCTCCACGAAATGGCAAACATCCTATTTAGTTCACTAAATAGTTAGTTGTGAGGCATTTCGGACACAACCAAAGACTCGCTTCCAGTTCTAACAAAATAAAGTCAATTTAGTTGCAATTTTTCACGATACAGGTGTCGCCATGTTGAAACCAGAAATCGTCAAAAAGCGTTGATTTGTCTGAGTCCACATTTCTATAGCAAAGTTTACACCGTCACTTTTTACAAGCGAGCTCTGGAGAACATATCAGTTAAACCTTTCGAAAAATTTGACGGACACCAACCACCTGTTTTTATTCAGGTATTTGATTGGCCAGTTTATAACTCCTCTGATCGGAAGATTGCAGGTTCGATTCCTACCTTGCCTGCCCATGTGCCGAAGTGTCCTTGAGCAAAACACTGAACCCCGCCTCTGATGGAAGGTTGGCAACAGTGTTCAGCATCGGAGCCTTAACTTGAACAACTTGCACTACAGAAAAAAATATTGTAAAAATCCCTGAGTAAGAGCTGTTAATTTCTCAAAAGATGCCTTTGGGTTTTTGTTTTTTTGGGACCAGCTGGTATTTCCTGTTTGGAACACGAGGGGGGAGTGGTCACTCTGTCCAATTTTCATTTACAGTCAATATATGTAGCCCATTGAGAACAAAAGTAAATAGGGAAAACAGCAGAAGACAGTTCACGTGGGGAGTACTCACAGATTGACAGCAGAAAGATGGATGGAAATTATACATCGTACCTGGCGACACACAAACGCTCTGACTTGCAAGTTGCTGCTCTCTTTTTGTCTCTTTATTTGCTGCCCTGCCTTTCCTCTTTGTGGCAACATCACTCACACAACAGGGGGACTATTTGTTTCTCTGAGTGGATTGGCTTCTCTCAGTGGGCATCTGAGAGAACGGAAACCAGAGTGACAGAATGAGTACGCACTCAAGCACACAATCTCGCCGAAACACATTTAAAAGCAAGTAGCCACCAGTATACAGTACGGGGATAATTTAGAGAGACAAATGTGGATGTGCATTACTCAGTCACAGCTGCAGTGCACAAGTCCAGTGGAGCTCCTTTCAGTTTTATAGCTCTTAAGGATTTGAGTTCAGGGCTTGACACATTCAGAAACTTTTAGTTGTGTGCTACAAAAACAGGAAGAGTTATGATAAGAAAATGAAAAATAATTTTAAAAAGATCTGGGTAGGTGAATGTACGCAATGATTTCCCAGTTTTAAATTGATGTACAACACATCAAGAGCACTTACATCTTATATTGAATACTCCTAAGCTGCTTCTACATGAGGTTTTTCCTCAGTTATGAGAAAAAATTAAAATTTTCACTTTCACTGCTTTGACAGAAAGTATTCATGTTCCAGTTGCAAAATACTGTCAATAAATTATTCTCCTTTAGATGTAATGTTTTTTTTTTGTTTAATGTTAATCAAACTGTTTGGATTACAATTAGGTAGAGGCGTCTTGTGTTCAACATATGCTACTGTTACAATAGGGGGTTGTGGATCATCCAGACACATGATGTGTATATTTGCATGAACTCCTTTTGTAATTCAGGATAAACTTTATATACATTTCTTGTGTTTGCATACATTTTTTGTTTGAAATCTCAAGTATTCTTGTGTGCTTGTGTGCAAAAAAAGATGTCATTTGAGTATGAGCTTTAATCTTTGCAGGGTTAATCAGGGTTTTCTTTTCTTTCTTTTTTTTCGGAAATACTTTTATTTTGAAATACACTGTCTAAGTTGAATTATTAATGTGTCAAAACTGATCAAAAATAATAATAAAATATGAATTTATATAAATGTATCTTAGTGCAAAACTAGATGTATCACTTCTCCAAAGCTGAGTGAGTGAAAAACAAGGATGAAACGTCAAGACTACCCCCTAACCCATGAATTATGCTGTATGTGCAAAAAAGAAAAAAAAAAAAAAAAAAAGTGGGGGGCGAAAGTGAGCCCAGAGCATTCCAAAATATCATCCAGTGTCTTACTTTTTGGTCATGGCTTCAAAAAGTAAATTTTCAATTATCCCCTCCAGCAATGACTGTCATAACCTAAGTGACAAGATATGCACATGAAAGGCTGATGAAATGCTGAGTCTGAAAATGACTGCAGTAAATGGAGATCAATGTGCTAAAGTGATTAGAGGCCGTCAGTGTACATGGAGGGGAGCAAAGTTTGTTTGAGGTAGCAACTAAAGAAAGACTCACTAATGTGCCATCACTAAAGGGTCATTCCACATAAAGTGTACGGAAGACAGCTTCTCAAAAACGCTGGCTCAAATTGATGAACAAATCATGCTTTGTGGCATTTATTGAGTGACTATAGATAAACAAAAAAGTAATCATAATACTAATATTTAATTCAGAGTGTCTGTATTCTCAACATTTGAGTGATCTGTTAATCAAACCTACCTTTTTCTACAGATGTTGACGGATTATCCCGAAGATTTATTTTGATGTGGTGGACATTCTAAATCCCTGTTATGATAAGCAAAATACAGTTGATTATTTTAGAATGTAACATGTGTGTCTGCTGTGCTATTAGAAGAAGTAGAACAACAATTTATTGCATTAAGCAAAATGCTCTAGTGTTTCTTTTGTTGTACACAGTGACACATTTGTCTTTTGTTTCCAAAGGTTTTTTTTTATACCTGCAGCAGTGGATGCAGTTTGCTTTTCAGGGACATGTATGCAGCTGTAAAGGTTATGTTTGTTAGGCCTTTTTCATGTCGAACTGTTTTGTAAACAAAACTTAAATGGAAGCTAAAGTTTATCACAAGGCTTACTGGTAAATTCACGAATGTTTTAACTGATCAAAGGAAAACACAAAGATGTTCCCGATGAAATGTTTCAAAAGTAAACTGGAAAATGTGTTTTCCCTAAAGACGCAGCATCATTAATGGCTGTAGTCTGTCTGTTTACAAATCTACCCCCATCTGCATGTGTTTCTGTGCATGGAAATTTTAGGTAAAACAGACAAAATAAGACATAAACGGGGTTTACCGTTTTAATACCAGATTTTAGCTCTAGTTTTTACATTCTTATGACTATGGGAACTCTTGCGTGCGTTAACATTGATAGCCCTATATACAGCGTTTGGATCACTGTTTTTTTTTAATTAATACATTAAACAACAAAACAAAACAACAACAAAAATCTGAAAATTCAAAAAATACCTTAATTTAATTTGCTAAGAAATGAATAGGAATGTAGAAAAGAAATATTACAGTTGGCCTATAGTAACCCTGATGCAATGGAACAAAACAATAAATAATAAAATCCTTCTTACATTTAGCACAGCATGTGTTGGTGAACATAAACAGACTGGAAGGCTATACAGAAAGAATGCAACAATTCACGTTCTCAATGATTCGGTTTCATGGTGTAACATAAAGTTCTGCTTTTAACGTAGAATTGTGGGATCTTATAATGTATGTGTATATGTGTGTTTGGGCTATGACATGTAAATATTGTTATACACTGTTATACAGGCATGCTTTTGGCAAGGTGCAGATACACTGAGGTGAGTTGAATCACAGAAATATAACTGGAAGTCCATAATTGTATTTTCTCGCTAAATTGCCCAGAGGAGCAGAACAGTGGCTGAATGTGGAATAATTCGGTCTAAACTGATTTAAACTGAGTGCATTTCTGCAGTTGATTAATCATCACCTATGAGCTCTTGATTTTATGTATCCATTAGCTTTTAATATGATTGCCCCGCTTTAGAGATGTAACCTTTTCTTACGATTACATTACTTTTCTGAGGCTAAATATAAACGAGTGAGGGAATTGCAAAGAAAGACATGCAGGTTTTGCCAGAACTGTCAGACAAAGGTGAAGCTGCACAATCCGATGCTTTTAAGAGTTGCTTTATGTGCAGCGAGACCAGGATTTTAAGAATTTCGCACCAGTTTATTACTTTCCTCAGCACTTTGGAAAGATCAGATGTGCTGAAGAAAGTAGATCTGATGAAAAGAGCAGCTAGATTCATGGTGGGGGGGTGAGGTAGTATTTAGAATCTACCCCCCTCCACACAGACACTCAAAAGTGTTCATTTCCCTTTTAGAAGGTTAAAGTGATCAAACTGCGCTTGAAGCCAGCCACGACACATGCCTTCACACAAACCATTTGACAACTGATTCTAGACATTTTTGTGTGCGTATAATAATTACTATTTTGTGTTTGTAACCAGTTAAATGATGTACTCATTATTGTCAATAAAACAAATAAAATGACTTTTTTTAGCACTTCTCCACTGCAATAACAGATTTATTTTCAAAACCTATTATTTGTTGCATCAAATTGATTTTTATATTGGTGGAAAATATCCTGTCTGTGATCTGGTATTAAGAAATGTGTTTTTGAAATGGTCATATTTTTACTACATACTGTAACTCTGAAATCGTCTTTACTGTAATGGCCAAATGCTCTCAGGGATTAAAACCTGCATGGGGATTTGTCTGCTGCGCTGCTTTTTCTTATGACTAAAACTGGTAAACATTTTAGCAACTGATACCTTCAGCAGAGTGCCTCCCAGTTGTCATCAAATTGAGTGGTAGACTGGACAGAATGGATTACGCCGTCTAAATCGAATTTCATTGGAAGAATCCAGAAGCATCTTGGTGCTGTCATGTAAATCCGTGTTTATACATTTGCATGAAGGCACCTCTACCTCTTGACTGCTGAGGTACAACCCCACTCAAGGCCTTTAAAAACACACTCCAATGAAAATTGTCTTTTTGGTATTTAAACATGCTTTGTGTCATGTTTCCTATGATGGAGAACATATGTAAATAAAATTAAACTTAAAATTTAATTTCTGAATATTTTGTTTTGAATAAGGAGCAGAAAGAAAATGCAGTTTGTTATGTTAAAAATATGCTGGGTTCTCCAGCATATGGTGACGGGGAAGTGGGGGCGGGTTTGGCTCCACACTCACATTCAACTCAAAAGGTGAATTTCTAATGAGCTATTGCCGCTTTGCAGTAACTATGTCCTAGAAAATTACACACATTTTTAATTTTTTGATAAAAATGGCATAATCATAATTAAAAGACCACTGGTAACACTTAAAAAATACATCAAAAGATGATTTTACTGCAATACTTTATAACAAAGTATCAATTTTTATTGTTTATAAATGGATAATTAAGCATTATTTAACTCTTTAAATCCTACATACACATTAATAAAATGTTAATAACAAAATGCATAAACATGCATTAACTAAAGATAACAAAGGATACAGTATTCAAAAGTGTTACCAATTTTGTTAACATCATTTATCATATCTGTCATTTCAGTTGTGAGGCAAAAGATTTTTACTGGACTGGTTTGAGAGTGCTCTGTGCTTGAGATGCCCTCACTGAAAAAAGTTGCCGCTTGGGACTGTTTGAAATAAATCATTTGCAGGAGAGGTTCAATTATTAAGGTGGGGTAATGTTAGCTAGAGTTAAAATTAATTAGTCGGCTCAGTGTTAACTAATCTGTCCCTCAGTGTGAGTTCACAAATTCCAACCCCTTCTCTGACCTTCACCAACACTCTTTAGTCTTTAGTGCTTACTTTTTTGTCCTCCTCACTCCGTTTGCATTCAACATTTCTCTTTGTTTTTCCAGCTGCCTTTTAATATTACTGGTCCTCTGATAAAAAAACACAAATAATCTGAATAAATATGAACACTGATATTTTTGTGACAAAACACAAACACAGAAAGTCAGTTTGGTGGCGTGATAAGCGGCATTCAGATGGAAATGAGATTTTACAGCTTTTAATGAGCTTCAGTGGCACAACATTTAGAGTAAAGGCTTGATAAATGTACAAAAAAAATTTGGTTGACAGTAGTAAACAAGTATAAGTTGCATATCTCTCGTGTGAGAAGAACAATGATCTGTGAGCTTAAGTTTTAGATAAAGGGTAAGATTTCTTTAGATAATAGTTTTATTTCATTTAAAAAGTAAGGAAAACAATTAATTACATAAGAAATGAATATGGTTTTTAGCCCCTCCACAGACTGGTGACCTGTTTAACAGGAGCCAGGACATGCTCTGAAAACCCCAAAAGGAATGTGATGTGTTGGGAAAATGGATGGAGGGCAGGATAAGGCTTTGAGTTGAACATGATGCAGTGAGGACCAACCAAACAGCACAAGTATAGGATTAGTTATAAATCTATCCAATCTGCTTCACAGCAGACCAATTGGGCCATGCTGTATTCCATCTGGGCCCCAATTTTGGCTGTTTTGGGAGCTGCGATTGCTCTGTTGCTGTCTCCAAGCATTGGCCACTGGTCCACTTAACCGAGGTGTGTCACACCACCTGCCCCCTGGACTCAAGAAGGGCATACTGGTGCTGTGACCCAAAGCTGTAATGTATCTTGCAGCCAGTAGACGGAGTAAATGTCACCCCCCTACTGTGTCTGCATGCGTGTCAGCCGTACCTGGGCACTGACTGTAAAACGAATTGGTGGAGTCAGGGATGGCAAGCCATCAACTCCCTGTGGTGCAGTCGGCACAACCCAACTGGTATGCGGAGAGTGCGCCCTAATGCTTCTGTCAGGACAAGGACACATGGGCAAACGATTTAGCAGAACTGCACAGACTCTTCCATCCCTTCCTCCTTTTTGCTGCTTTTTTACGGCTCACAACATGGTACAACAGCCCAGAGGCACCATCTTTGCTGTGAAACTTTGATCTACACTCAAAACTGGAAGCATGTGCAAAAAATACTGAAAGGAAGGCAAATTTCCTCCACTAACTCCAAATTATCCAGAAGTGCAGCTACTCTACCATAAGCCACCCTAAGATTCCTTTTGAGTAAATTGGGACTTACTTTTTTTGGCAAAAACGTGTGCATTTCATGCTGCTTGTAAATGCTTCGGTACTTCTTTGTCGCTGCGGAGCTCGTGATTGTTGGTGGGAAAGGAAACAGACCTGCTGGTGAATTGACAGTTTTTCCCTCTCAGCTCTGCTTTCTCTGCTCCACGACAGACAGTCACAGCATCAGCCTAATACTGCCTCAATCCCCGCCTGTCAATCTCCTACTTCTTTCCATACCCTCATTCTCATGATCAAGACCCCAACATACTTAAACCCCCGCCATTCTTGGTAACAGCTTATTTCCAAAGTGGGGGATGGTGTGTGAGTGTGATGGAGGTGGTGGAAACTTTGAAAAGCTGATAAAAATAATAGCATATTTCTAGAAATATACACCCTTACATATCATCTCCAAAGCTACGTACACAGTGGGAATGTGCAGGTTAATGAATGTGGAAAACGAGTTTTAGCCCATGTGTTCACAATGGACAAGCAGGGAGGGGCTTCTTTTTCCTTTGCTACTGTTTCCTAGCACATGTTCACCACCTACAGTTGGAAGAGACTAGAAGCAGAGTGACGAGAAGCAGATGCAAATCTTGCTCCAGCCTTTCTCTTTCACAGCTTTGTTCTGACATATGAAAGACTTGATGTCACAGAATTCCGACCAGAAAAAAAAAACAAAAAAAAAAACGCAATTATTATGTATGCCTCCATGATCAACTTTTAAACAGTTGGTGCTTCTGTGACTAAAACCTGACATCATCCAAACGCCACTACCAAATCCGAGTCACTGATCAATCAAACTAGTCAAAGTTTGAACTGAAAACCTTGAAAATAGTTGTAAAAATATTTCTAGTAATGTTTCAATGCGAGAGTTTTGAATGAAAAGGACTGAAATGCACATTTACACATTTACACAATTACATGGACTTTTCATTGAAAGTGATATCTTGAACGCACATTGGTGAGCACTGCATAAACAAGGCTCAGCTTGCTTTTTGTGCAGATGCTGTGTGTACAGTTTCAAATTATTGTTTTCTCCATTTTTGAAAACCCTAAATCTACAAAAAAAAGTCATGAAGCAGGAGCTCACAATGACACTTGAGAGGGACACAATGTTCTTACCTAGAACAAACAAAATGTAAAAGCAGAAGGTAAAAAGTTGGCTCCATCAGAAGACAGTCAAATTCATCACCTGATGAAACTTCATTTAAAAAGGACCTGTTTATAAGAGATGAAGAAAAAAAAAAAACAATACGTATGGCAGTATTCCAGACACAGATTACTAGTACCAGCAGTATAAATTAATAACCGAAATGACAATTACTCTATTGTTAAAAATGATATATATTTAATTTTTAGATTATATATATATATATATATATATATATATATATATATATATATATATATATATATACATATAATCATATGTTTTACATATTGCCATTTGTGTTTCCAAATCAGTAAAGAACGCAAATTAATTTACACGTCAGAAGCTACTACTGCTACTTCAGAAGCTTCTTGTTAATTTTTTTTGGTTTACCTAGATTTTTCACAAAAAGCGTACTATGTGATCGGTGGTGCAGTTCGTTGTCAAGGTAACACAACAATACATCACTGAGCCGGTTGCCACTGATCTCAACTGCAAAGGAAAGCGATATATGCATGCTGATCGTCACGATAGGCTCAACAAAGCAAAGTTCAGAGAGAAAATTCACCTCTTACCATTTGTTTTTGTGGAAACATGTTCTCTCTGGCCTTTTTGTTTTGTCCAAAAGCTGCATATTGTCATCAAATTTACCTAGTAAAACATTGTGATTAATAGTGATTAATCACAATCTAAAAGTGTTATTAATCTGATCATTTTTTTAATTGATTGACAGCACTACTAAAAACAAAATAATCATGAACAAAAGTCCGGTTGGAATGCTTTTAAAATAGAACAAAAAATGATCAGAGTGAATCATTGAGCCTTTTTGGGGTCATGGGGTTGCTGGAGCCTATCCCAGCTAATGTTGTGCGAGGTACACCCTGGACAAGTTGCCAGTCTGTGGCAGGACCTTACAATCACACACTCACATTCACACCTAGAGAGAACTTGAAGTGACCAACTAATCTACAAAGCATGCTTTTGGCCTGTGGGAGTAAGCCTGAGTGCCCGGAAATACTCACACATGCACATGGAGAATGTGCAAACTGCACACAGAAATGTCCCAGCTGGGGTTTGCACTTAGGCATTCTCGCTGCAAGGTGACAGGGCAAACAGCTATCCCACCGTGCAGTCTAGGTGAAAGCCATTTGTTGTTTTAATGTGCCACACAAGGTTCACTTGTGTGGTCTGAATCAAACAAAGCAAATCATAGCAGGAAACACGCTTTGATTTGGACCCAGCCTCCTGCTGTGACTGAGCTCTCAGGCAAAGACCCAGCCTTTCTTTCTGTAACTAAACAGAGACTTCTCTGCCTCCTGTGGTGCTGGTTCTAGCGTGGCTCCTCCCATTCTCAAGCATTAGACATTTGTGTGTCTCATTGAAAGCTTTAACGTAAAGTGAACTTGTTCCATTTCCATCCATGCCACTTATTTTTCCAACGCGACATAAAAGTACACACATCGTGTTCCTCCACGAATCAGTGCAGAGCAACATCACAGGCCTTCTTACACACCAAACAGAATAATTATTTTCCATCAAAGGAGGTCCCACCAACCAAGGGTAAGCAGAGTCCAGCTCTGGGGGGGAGCATGCATTAATGTCGTTTATGACTTTGCAAATTATGTTTTAAAGGCAAGAGCAGAGCGGAGCCTCAGAAAACGTAATTGCATTGATTTCCCGGTGATGGTTACAAATAATGACATTTCTCTTGATCCGGCGGAAGAACGGCACAGACTGCATGGCCTGAGGGCAAGCGCACAGACTCTCGCATAAGCTCGGCCCTCGGCTCCTGATGCCTCTTAAAGATATTACATCACACAGGAATAACCACCAAAACATTTGCCTACGCACGCATTCAGGTCAAGGTCTCCTCCGGTCGGCCAGATACAGATTTGATCCTAACTGGCATGCATGCATGAAGACCTCAGACACACCGATCTAGAAGGACGCACACAAACCCACACACAGATCTTATTGCCTCATCTCCACCCTAGCTCTTAGTTTCCCCTGAAGGGTTGAGTTTAGATGAAATGTCAGTTTTAATGGAAATAGGAATAGAATAACAAAAAGCAAGTTTTCCTGTATTGCATTTCAGTGCAGGGGGAGCAGGCTTTTCTGCTGGATGGTCCAACAGGGGCATATACTAGTGCCTGATGTGGTATGAGGTATTAAATTCTGCCCAAGGCAAAGACATTTTTTTATAGCCATCATTCTAGAGTGGAAAATGGGACTGAACTGTTTTTTAAGGCACAATAAATTATGTAGAAATAGGAAGAGGGGTTAAGGTGTCGCTGAAATAGAAAAACACAGATATTCAGAGTGTTTGGCTTCAACAGACTGGCTCACCTTTTACAGCTTGTTTCAGTTTTTTATCCTTTCATCTTTAAACTGTGGGGGGTTAAAAGCTGTGTGATACAGTTGCTGTGGACCAGTGGATGCTCTTGCATAGACAGCATTGAACTTCAAGACGATAGCAGAGATGCGAAAAAAAGACAAAGCTACCAGATAGGGATGTCACTTTTAAAGATTTTCTCAAATGATATATATATATAAAAAAAAAAGAACCGAGACTGACTCTCATCGCTCACCCTTCTGAAAGGTGATAAGAGGGTGATCTAGTTTATTATCTCCACCATTTTATCTGCCTCCTTGGACGACTTGAATTTTTTATGATCGATAAGAAGATACTGCAGAGTCCATTTTAATTATTTTATCATCACCCCAGCTTCAAAGGCTTAACGGATTCAGTTGGAAATCAAGTTTTTGTTGTTTTTAACCTGTTTGTGGCCTTTTTCTACTGATGAAGGGCATATAAGCTTTAAAAAAAAACTGCAGGTAAAAACTGCATAATCATAGTTAAAAGACAACTTGGAATGCTGTTACAAAAGAAGATTCGAGTGGAACTTTTAATCATCGGTTAATCATCAGGAAATTGGAGGTGCCTCCTTTCACACCTCCTTTTTTTGCATTTGTTTGATGGCTTCATGCCTCCTTAATTCCATGTCAAAAAATGTGTTTTCTTCCCATTTTTATTTTTTCCTGTCTGCCCCCTTCATTTGTCTTCTGTGACCCATGTCACTCAAAGTGGCAAATGTGAGAGAGACTGATACACCCACTTCCCTTTCTGCCTCCGCTCCATTAGTCCCCCTTTTTTAGGCTTTAGCTTTGTTGGGATTGATGTCATGCCCCTAATCCCCATAGCATGAAAATGGACCTCCTCTGTATGCTCCCTACAAATTTCCCTCTGCTCTGGAACAATTTGTTCTGTTCCTCTGTTTCCTTTTAGTCTCACTTGTACTGATCTGTTGCCCTTCTCTCTTCTTGTTAACCACTTTTTGCATTTTGGAGGCCATTGGAGTCCACAATGAAAAACTCTAATGCTATAAAGAACTTTTCTTTTTTTTTTTTCTTTTTGTTTATGTTATGGGAAGGGAAAAATCATAGTTCAAAAAAATGAAAATGAAAAGTTGAAATTACTAACATGAAAGGACTGTTTCATTCATCTGTTCATCCTCTTTCTGCTCCACTTCAACATCCATTTCCATCTTTTCTCTCAACAGGTCTATTTTTTTATATTTATCTATATTTATAGTGTATTGAAACATTTTCTACCAGACTGGAGTCTACATGTTTGCTTATAAAGCATATTTAATACAGCAGTTTGAGTAAACGCTCATTCTTTATGGAAGCCATGGCTATCTAGCTGTGTTCTGCTAAGTTATTGCTGGTAATAGTTATAGAGTCGGCTCAGTAATATTATTTGTCTTTCGTTAATTCAAGTTTCATATATATTGAAATTCTTATCTGAAAATAACCAAACAAATATCTGTCATTAACACCAATGTATGTTTTTTTTAACCATTAATCAATAGTCCATCTGCATTTATATATGTACTATATATATATATACTTTGAATATTTTACAAAACATGTGGTTTCTTCAGATAAAAGATGTCGCTTCTGTTTTACAATCATAAGCATGGCGGTGACTCCATTGCAGTTTTAGTGCTTCACAAGCAGCAAACAGTCCTGTTAAACATGAATGATAAAGCTTCAACTGCCACAGAATAATGAAGACGGTGTGCATTTATACCTCTGCCCTTTCAGATTTTTTTCAGAATGAAATATGAGTGCAACAGCCTAAAACAAGGTTGTCTGAACTTGTGCGCCCTCCTGTGTGTGGTGAAGAGACACTGTGACACTGACACTATGACAGGGGTCACAGATCAGAATTTTTGTAGAATACTTTTTGAACTATTGCAAAGCAATACCAAAGTCTACAATGTTCAGTCAGAGACAATAAGTAAAATATTTTATCAATATGATAAAAAGTTAAAAAACACAAAAGTGCATTAAAATAATTATCTTTCTTATCTTATAATTTAATGTGCCTATCCATCCATCCATCCATCCATCCATCCGTCAATCCATCTATCCATCCATCGTCCTTGGAACCCGCTGAATCTCTTTTGGGGTCACAAGGTTGCTGGAGCCTACCCAGGTATAGTTGGGTGAAGATGGGGTCCAGCCTGAACATCTCACCAGACTGTTGCAGGGCCACACAATCCCACACATGCACACATCAAGAGACAATTAAGAGCCGCCAATCAGCCTATGAAGCTGGGGTGCCTGGAGAAAACCCATCAATAAAGAACTCCACACAGAAAGGTCCTGGCCATGATTTGAGTCAGGCCCTCCGATGCCCCTCACTAACTGATCAAAAGTTGCGTTCCTAAAGAGTCTCTAAACTTCACTTTGCTCTTGGAGATTTGGCCCTCCTCGTCCAGTCTTTCTCTTATTTTATTTTTCTTAGTTTTTGGTTGACCCTGTTTTAATCTCAGGACTGAATCTTAATACATTTTGATTGTCAGTATGTGCTATGATAATCGTTTTATGTAATATCGATTTGCCATTGAACCTCATTGTTGCCAGACGGCGTCTGAGCCTTACAGCATAATCAATTTATCAGCATCTCTAATCGACAAGGACCTCTGCATAACAGACAGACAGTGTGTCCTCAGGTAATCCAATAGAGCCAGCCTCTATCACACGACTTTGCACGAGTGTGTGTCTTTGCTAGATATGGCTCTGTCTGCTTTTTTTTCTCTTCTTCTCCCTCCATGGGTAATCATGAGAACAAAAAGCAGCATTCATGGCAGTGTAGACAGGGCAGTGGTGCTACTCGTCGTCATTTCTGCCCATTTATTTTCTTTCTATTTTCTCCCCTCACTTTCTTTCTCCACACTTCCTCTCCATGCCATGTTGCGTAGGAGACAACACGTTGTAGTGGTCAGAGCGATACTACTGATAATAGATGAAGGTGAACCCAACTGTGGCTTACAACAGAAGATTTTAAAGGACACAGTGGAAGCCATTCATCCACCTACGCACACCTAAGCTGCTGTCTGTAGTTGTGCAGTTTGGTCAGTTTGAAAGGAATTTTGGAAGTCCTGGCTGTAGTCTTAGAAAGTATTGTGATTCTCAACCTTAATACTTTTGTAAGACTTAAGTCTTTGAGTTTTTACTTTGTTCAAAAATACAAATTAGCAAAAACACACTGGGTACTTTATTAGGTAAACCTTGCTTGTACTGGTTGGACCACCTTTTGCCTTCAGAACTGCTTTAGTCCTTGGTGGCATAGATTCAACAAGGTGCTGGAAACATTCCTCAGGGAGTTTGGTCCATATTGACATGATAGCATCGTACACATCCCAAAAGTGTTCTATTGGATTCAGATCTAATGAGTGTGGAAGCCATTTTAATCCAGTGAACTCATGTTCAAGAAACCAGTCTGACAGGATTCCAGCTTTATGACATGGCACATTATCCTGCTGAAAGTAGCCATCAGCAGATAGATACACTGTGTCCGTAAAGGGACAGACATGATGATATCATATATTATCATCATATATATCCTATAACTTTTCTCAATAGTAAAATGAGCCTATCGTGGTAGTCTTTTATTTTGAAGGCTCCAAAATTAACACTCGCTAGTCGGTAGCGTTTTCTTCTCTTTGGCGAATAAAAGTTAGAGGGTTAGTCATTACATGGATAGAAAATCTTTGCGTATACGTATTCATGTTTATTAGCTCTTCTTTTGGTGAATGTCTTTCATCTTCTCCTCCTCGACTTATGCATACTTGTGTGAACAGTGTTCAAATTTGACCGAAATAGTTATTTGGTTTATATCGTGATATTTATCATTATCATCTAAACTGAAAAAAAAAAAATCAATATTGTGATGTAAAACATTCACCATCGCCCAGCTGTAGTTGTAACCAGTGGTTATTTGAGTTACTGTTGCCTTTCTATCAGCTGGAACCATTCTGACCATTCTCGTCTGACCTCTGGCATTAACAAGGCTTTTCAACCCACAGAACTGCTGCTCACTGGATGTTTTCTCCTGGTTTGACCATTGTCTGTAAACCCTAGAGATGGATGCAGGTGAAAATCCCAGTAGATCAGCTTCTGAAATACTCAGACCAACCTGTCTGTCACCAACGAGCGTGCCACGTTCAAAGTCACTTCAGCCACCTTTCTTCCCCATTTTGATGCTCGGTTTGCACTGCAGCAGATCGTCTTGATCATGTCTCAAAGTCTAATTGCATTTAGGTGCTGCCATGTGATTGGCTGATTAGAAATTTGCATTAATGAGCAGTTGGACAGGTGTAACTAATAAAATGGCCAGTGAGTGTGTTTTTGTGCAAAGTAACGTATTTAGCTGTAAATGATCTTCTCTAGTTTGGTGTCTTACATAGCCTTCATAACTATGTACATTAACAACTGCACACTTTAGCATCTTTGACTCGCTGTACATTGAGCATATAAGGAGTTTATGGCAACAGGATGCTGCTCCAACCTTACCTGTAGCCGGGCGTTTGTTCCCCAGTTGAACTTTAGACACCGGTTGCTGTAACCAGCCCAGCTACTGTTAAGTAAACATCCTTGGTTTCGATGTAAGGGCAGTTCATCTTTGTCATGGTTAAAAGGGTAACTCTTCCGCTCGTATTATCAGTGTCCCACTTCGGTGCCACACCTGCTCCTTTATCAGCCGCATGATAGTGAGGACGGAGAACAGCGCTGCTGGGAGAGCCCCCAAGTCCCACTTCCTTATCCTGCCTGCCCAGGTGTGGCTCTCTCCTACATCCACTATCGGCAGGAAATTACACGCACCTTAAGCCCATTACCACTTCAAAAGGATCAGGCACAGGGAAGTGGAGTGGAGTCTTCCCATTAATGCCCTGTAGCGTGCAGTTGTGCTCTACCTGTTTTCACTGTCAGGAAATAATTAATAATGCCAAATTCATTAGGCTGACAACAAATAGCATTTAGGTCATGCAGGGGTCCGCTGGTGTAGGCGAAGAAATGTCATGCATGCAAATGTTGGTATTTCTTGTGACACTCACGGAATTAGACGCTAAATCTATTCCACAACAGGACATCTTGGGATTTATAGCTTTTTCTAAAACTGCTACAGATTTAAATTATTTGTTGATGTACTTGTAGCATTCCTGACTCAAAAGTTGACTCCATTTCCCTGTCCTCTGCAGTAGATGTCACACCAGAAAGCCATATGATTACACTTTTTCCATCGCTAAATTTTATGCCATTGGCTGGCGTGGAGTGCGGCTCAGTGTGGCAGATGCATATCCATCAGCACTACAGATGTTTACATGTAAATGAATGGGAGTGCAGAATTAGAAAATAGGCATGTGGGTAGAGAAACTTCAAGCCTCGGGAAAGGGAAAGTTATCGTCGCTGTCAGGAGTTGATCTGTATGTCATCACGGCTGCTACGTTCGTTTAAAATCCATCACTGCAGGGAAAATGTTCTTTCGAAGTCACTATGGAAACAGAATCAGGAAGTACACACAGTGCTGCCCCAAAGTCGACAGAGTGGTAGTGAGCAAACAGATAAAATTTAAATTTCTGCCAAGTGAAGAAAAGGAATAGAAAGAGAGATGGGGAGATATGCTTGGTTGGACAAGCAATGCGGTGCTTCACTGAAATTATTAAATTGCAACTGGCAGCTGAGCGTGTGTTCAGATGTGTGTGTGTGGACGCGCTCACGCATATTCCTCTGTGTTACATATGTGACTGTTTATGTTGTCTGTGAGTCATTGCAGAGGAGATGAAAGCATCTTTAAGTGTCAAAGGATATTAAAGTTGTTTACTCATCTGGCTCTCATCTTACTCTGTGTCCCAGCTATGCTAACTTGCCCCCTTGATTCAACGCACACGCTCAATCTGCAAAAAGCATCAGTCAAAAAGTTGGCTGGAATATGATCTACTCCAAAGAAGGTGATATACTTGGCAAGCCATCATTAAGCAGCAAAATAAATTATACACTACATTCTTGCAGGAGATTTTCAGGAACAAATCAAGTCCGGTTTTTGGTCCTTAAAAACACACTACTATAAAAATTTTGTTTTTTGGTGTTTTTAAAATATTATTGTGGCATTTTGTGGCTTTCAAACCCAACGCAAAATATCATGATCATCCAGGCTAACCAGAAGTTTAAGCAGATTGCTAATATGAAAGACTGTTGCAAAAAAAAGCTTTTCCTTAAACTAGAAATATTTCAAACTGTTTTACAAACATTTAGAAGAAACAGCTCCTAAGGGCCAAATATTCAAACACTGTAAATATTCAGCCTTGCCACAAGTGAACAAAGCAGTGAGGTTAACTTGAGATCAGACAATGCAATGGCCAGTTGTGCATTCAACAGGCGTCATTTAGCATATTGCTGTAAATGTTCAAGTCTGTGATGATGCTGGACAAAAAAGACAGATTAAGCATATTTTGTTTGGAAGGCGACAGAGACTTATGATGTTTTTGTTCCAGTTTACTGAATTGAATCAATCACAAAGACGCTCAAAAAAATGTTTGAAATGACAATGTAAGACTGGAAATTGGCCAAGCTGGGAAGTGGAGGGGGGTGATGATTTGGGTATAGATTCTGCAGGCTAACCAAAGCACTTTGTCATTTGAAAGCTATTGCTCCATTTTTCTGTATTATAACTGACTGTAGAGATGGAATGATGAAAATGATGCATTGACAAATCTCCCACAGAAAAACTGAAATGCAAAAACCAAGTGGGTTTAAATAAGCCCTTACATTAGTTTTGGCTTAAGCCCTTTGTTCCTTTAAATATCCTCATGAGAGTTGCAGGGCTTTTCTCTTGTGGTGCTGGAACTTTTCCACATGGTCAAAACATTTTTAAGAAAAATCTACGTTCTTTAAATGATGTGAGGGCAATCAGGCACGCCAGAAACATCTCGAACCGATTAAAACTGTGTTGTTTTTGAAACTGCAGTATAATACAATGTCAAACTCTATAGCAATACTGCAGGTAAAACACTTTAAATATACTCACACTGCAACTTTAAATAAATTAAAGCAATAAAAAATGGAATTACATAAAAGCTGTGTTCATATCTTGAGCCCTGTGCCTACAAATGCTTTTTTAAGGGGTCTATAGGGTGTATGATGCTGTATTTCTCCCCAGGGTTTTGTCACCTGCTGTTACTTATCCTACATACTTTGCAAAAGAATTCAACTTGTTGGAACCATGCAGATACAGATTCTCTTCAGCTTTAATCAGTGATTCTTGTGTCTATAAGGGATTATAATGAGTTGTACCACAGACTGCGGGAGACTTTGATGTAAATAAGAAGATGCTTTGGAGGCAGCTGTAAGGGAGTAGATGAGATTAGCAGCATCTATGGCAGTAATGCGCACAATGGCATAAAAATGGAATTTATTCTGGATTGTGATACCCTACAGTTGTTTCAAAAGACTTTTAGCCTTTATAAAACCCCATGAGGTCATCTGCATTTTTTTATGAATAGTTATTTGAAATGTCAGTTGAGCTTGAAACCTCTTCTTTTCTCAGTGTGAAATCATTCTATTTATCCTTCCTCACATAGACCAAAAATCCTAAATGGTTATTGTAAATTGTTTGAAATTAAAAATATGAGTGCATAAGGGGATTTTGTAGGGGTGTAGTGTTTAATCGACTTAATTCATATTCCTACAGTTTTCAATTGAATTGACCTATACAATTAAAAATAATAAAAGTTTAAAAATGAAAAAAAAACAAAAAAACTGGAAATTCATTGATTTTGCAAAATACCATTTGGATTGAGGCACAGTGGTTTTTTTTTTTTTTTTTTTTAACTTTAACACGAAAACGACTAAATGCCATCGGGATAGACAACACACGTGTGATGGCAGAAAAAAAATGATAAATTTATCATTCCAGTCCAATGTGTGGAAACACTTTGAATTTTACAAAGTGAAGTAGAATGTTCTAATGATATTCCCTTTGTATTATTTTGATGTGGAAAACAGTGGGCTGAACTTAATGAAACAAAAATATGAAAGAGTTTGCCTTTAGTTCTTGTTTACTTGTTTTTTTGTACACATTTTTAATTTATACTTGATTATCTTGCAAGAAATACAAGGCAGATGCCCTGGATCGATTTTACAGTAGGTCAGTGTATCAGATTGTTTATAATGAACCAATATCGAATATGAATCATAAAGTCTACCAATAATTATAATACAAAACAAATACCCAGTTTGTGCCAGGTTCCTGCCACTAGTGTGGGGGTAGATTTTCATACAATCACTACAGAAATTTGGTGATTGTTTGATTGGGTTATTTTTCATACACTTGAGTTACCTAATAAAATGTGTGTTCTAATTAAACCAAGCCATTCACTTATGTTTATACTAGATCTGCTTCGTTTTGTACAGGCTTTTACTTCCCGCTTTGTTTTTTGGCAGCCTGGCTCTGCGTCCATGGGCTTCTTTGGCAGATCTTTAATAACATTTGCGCCTCCTGGAGTGTTAGTTATGTTTGAGGGAGGGAGAGAGTTGGGATTTGGGGTTAAGTTTGTTGTTGTCTCTCTCTTTGCTCTCTGTGGGAGCTAAGCAGTGTGATGGATTAGGCATAAAGAGCGTCCACTGGTTTAATGGCTGGTCCAAGGCAGCCTGAGGAGATTGTTTTAATCATATTTGCCTCCTCATTACCCTCCCGTCTGCTGCCTTTACTGTTGTGTTGGGCTATCCATGGCAGCCAAGTCTCCCCCTTCCACAATAACATCAAAACTAAAACTGGCAACGCTCCTGATGCTGCCCTGGTTTTATTTCAGACACTTTCCTTTCAGACAGAATGAGACAGCTAGACTCACAAAAAGCTGTATATGTACTGGAGTGCCTCGATCGATGTCCGTAGAATCTATGTAAAAGTTGTGCCGGAGCACTCTAAGAATCCTAAAGGAAGTTGAACCTGCGCTGTGAGACTGTGAGTGGTGAAATGTGTGCTGTGGTTCTCTCTCAATGAACACAGTTTCAGATTAAGTTTGGAAAGTGGTTGGATTTCCTGAGTATGTAGAGTGATGACCTTGATAATGCAGCGTTGGGGATAGACAGCTGGCTCTTATCTCTAAGGAGACCTGCTGGAAGTGTGCTCATGACAGTGATGTCTATCATTCATTTACCCCTGACCTCCTTGTCCTTCACCAAACAACTTAACTAAAGCAGTCCCATAGTCGTATGCAAATAAGGTTGGGAATTACAGAGACTATGAATACGCTAAAGTGGCTAGCATGTAGCATCTTACAAACATATCCCCGAGTTATTGTGAATGCAGAATAAAGTCTGACTGACAGACTTCTTCTTAGTCTCGCTTAAGTTGCCTTATAATTTGTTGCGCCTTATACATGACATAAGCTGGAAAACAGACCATTCATTGATGGTCTGCCGGATAATCCAATGCACCCTGTAGTGCAGAAGAGAAACTGTTTTTTGCATAGATTTCACAAAGTTTGACTATGATTTTCATTCTTAAATCTTTTCCTTGTTTTTAATTTGGTTATGAGGAGTCATGAAAATGTTCAGCTCTGTGGTTCTTAGCGTTCTGTTGATGGCACTTATCTTTGCTCTGGTGTGCTGTTTTTAGGTCTTTGGAATAGGCCTTTTTTAGGACACAAAACCTCAATAATTAGTTCTTCACAGGCTGTTTGAGATTGGTTACTCCTCTGCTATTACTTCACTGTTGTTTAAAATGGTCTTATCTCTCTACAATTTAGTGATTTTCTCTATTATCATGCCTTTTGTGTTTCACGCTTGAATATTTTTTTTGTGGATTCGTTGTCATTTTTTTTTCGCTTCTCTTTTCACATGTTCTTTTGACACATTTCCCTGCTTGTGGCGGCGAGCAATGTGAAGAGGCTAATTGCATTCCCAGCCACCTTGTTAATGACAGTGTTGTAATGGCTTTCAGCTATTATTGAATTGACTTTCAACACTGCCATTTTAGTTTACACAACTGCCATTTGCTTAAAAGCTTTGCTTCTGTTCTCCCGGACAGGTTGGCAGGGTTTAATGTGTGCATGTGATAACAGGTTTAGTTCTGTGAATAAATTTAAATCTCAAAGGACTCCATCAGGACAGATTTTTTTTTTTTTTTTTTTAGTTTACTTTGGCATCAGAAAACGCTTCAATATTTTATGATTTTGTGGTATAAACATTGAGGTTGAAGCTTGTATGTAGCTCCAGGTGATTTAGCATGCTTGTATTTTTCTCACTGGGAGAAGATAGGGCAGGATAAACCTGAAGTTCTGCTACATAGGCAATCTCAATTTGGCATCATAGATTCTGTTGAGACAAATGATGTAGTAAATAAAGAAAAAACGGCAAGGCCAACACTTTCCAACACAAAGTAAGCAACAGCATGACAGATTTAAGGTGCTGATCATGTGATGCCCATCACATCTAAGGCGCAGCTCTTTCTAACTGGATACACAGGAGCCAGGAAAAAAAAAACAGGGCTTTACAATAGTAGTTGACTATGAATCCATATATTTGCAGCTTGCTTGAGTTGTACTGTGTGTTGTTCCCATGAGTTCTGTTTTTTAATCACCTGAGAGAAACTTCAGGAAGCTAATTTATGTCCAAATGTTTATTAGGACGTTTTTCCTCCAAATGTAACTTCCAGGTCAAGTTTTGTTTCTCAAATATACCATATTTTTCGGACTACATGACATTTCATCTTTAAAGGCAGATCATAATAACGGAATGGAAACAATATTAAGACTAGATATGTGCACGCTTGACTGATGCATATTTAGCTTTGTGTAACATAGGAGGAATCTAGTACCTTAGCGCAACATATGAACAATTATTAAGGCAACCATAGTTTGAAGAACATGCTAACGAGACAACTTAGCTCTTTATAACACTTTAAGATCACTGAATCCACTATGTTCTGCAACCTTTCTGTCGCTATTCCACCAGGCCAGGCATCAAACTGAGCGGCGCTTCTTCTTCTGTGTTGCTGTCAGTAGCAAATATTGATACACATACCAACAGTGCCCTCTAGAAGCTGCCGGTATGTATTTTTTAAATATGTATAAGTGGCACCCCTGACCAAACTATACAATAAATAAATACATAAATTAATCTCAACCTATACTTGAACCAAATATGGTGGTTACATCTGATAGATTGATTTTATATATAACTGATAGATATATCAAACCTAAAGTTAAATTGAAATATTTGCAGTCATACATACAGTCAAAATTTCAGTCTTTTTTTAAGAGTGTAACTGTGAATATGCTAATATAGCTAAGATACAGAGGAGTCAGACAGTTTTTGTTTTTCAAGTGTTCCCAACATTTGGAGTTAGCGTTGTCACAGTTACATGTGTTCTAGCTGTACTGGTCTGTTTTCTTTGTAAAGCAAACAAGGTTGGGAGTTACAGGTAACATGGCTAACGTGTAGCATGAATGTTTTTTTTTGCGGTTTGTTTTAAGCCAATGTGGCTAACACTTATAATGCTGCTAATATGTAGCGTTCTAGAGTAACTGTGACTTAATTCTTACTCTTTTGTCTCGCTTAATGTGCCTTAGTTTGTTGCGCCTCATGGTATGAGCTCAAAAACAGACCATTTGTTTTTGGTGTGCCCTGCAATTCAGTCTACTCTATAGTGCAGAAAACACTTTATAATTTTTTTTTTTTTTTTTTTTTTTTACATTATTGCTGTACAAGTTTTACCTGTGGAAAGCACAAAGTAAACACACATATCTGTATTGCAGCCTGAATCAGACAGCAATGAAGAAGTCAAATGTGAGAAAGTTCAGGTTTTCTTTTTTATCTCTGTACCCACAGTTACAGATTTCAGTGGGATCAGACTTTGACTTTGACAGGCAGTTTACCTGCTTTTGTTCTGTGCATCTTTGAACCGACACAGACGTGCACATGTGAACATAATTCCGTCTCAGAAACATCAAATGCTGGACCCCAGTTCAATGCAATAAATCATGAAAAGGAGTGGGGAGCAAACTGAAGTAATGACTGCTTTTATCTCTGCGATTCCACCATGACAAATCTCAGAGCGCTTTAAAAGAAACAGATCATCTTCTCACCTCACTCCTTAGCTGCTCCTTACACTTGGTTTCCTTTAGCTGTTGATGAAAAGATCGCTGTCTCACCTCTGTATGGTAAACACACCATAGGCCTTAATTTTTTTATCATTTTTTTACTCAGTGGTCGCTAAGATTCAAACAAGCCATCGTCTCCTTTGAAATAGTAAAAGGCTTTGAAATTTGCAGGGATAAAGAGAAACAACTTTGAAGGATAAAAATCTTTTATTCTCTTTATTCCAGCCACAAGCATTTCATGTGTTTATAAATCTGTTTGTAAAACACACAAATTTGTGCACTCATTACTTGCTTAGGTTTTCAGAATGCACTGTCCCCTTAAGTGGACGCTGTGTGATGGACAGTGGTGGCTCTGAGGTTTGACAGGGTAACAGAGTGTACAGATTCCTTTTGCTGACCCTGTTACACTACATCTCTCCTCCATCCCACTTGGCTCACTTCATCTACAATTCTGCATTTGTCTTACTTTTCACTGAGGAAATATGTCTTGGCTTTCCTTAACTTCCTGTCTTTCTGTTTTCCTCCACGCGTTTTTATCATTGTTAAGTATCCCACCGTCGCAGTGCAATCATTTTGCCTCGTTTCTGACACCGAAACAGTTCTCCCTGCAGAGGATGACAGCACAAGCAGATATTCTTTAGCTCTGCTCTGAATCTATTTCCTTCATCAACCTTGTTCGCTGCGTTTTGAACACAAATAAAGGAAAAGAATAGAATAAACTGCATCAGGAGGTCTATGCTTATCCTTCTTTCTTTTTTTTTTTTTTTTTGTCACAAAATATTTTAGACCTGTTCAGTCAAACTGGAACTATTGAGTACTTGCACGCTTGGCTTTTCTTTTTCCGACTGACCAGTTGCTCATTCATTTCCAAGTACCAGGCGATTTGAGCCAGTGGTAATAGAACGACAGGCCTCAGGTGTGTGCAGGTCAGAGGCAGATTTGACTTTTCTGCATCATGGAGTAGGTGTTGCATTGGCTTATGCTTCCTTGCACCCCTTCTTCCCCTGTGCCCCGCATATTAGTCCACCCATGAAGGAACAAGTCTTTTAAAACATGTTAAAAAAACAAACAAAAAAAAACCTTCAGAAGAAAACCTGCTGCTGGCAGCGTGCTTATAGAGATAAAAATGCAAAATTCCAGGCTTTTTTTTTTTTTCAACTTTTTGGATATTTATCTCTACTAGAGTCACACATCTTTACACCGGGCATGTGGCGCCTGTTCGAGAACACGTTCAGTGAACATTCTTAAATGCACGTTAAGCATATGGTGTTCACACTGGACTGTCGCTACTCGATACCAGCACATGTCTGCAACCTACAGTTATTGATGTTTTATAATTCCGGTTGTGCACCAACTACAATGATTAATTTCTCCTCCATGATTACATTTCCAAACAGTTGGCACTACAGTGAATCGAAAGAGAAACCATCCAAGCATCACTACCAAAGCTAGTCCCTGATTCGTGAAAGTTCCACCTGATTGAACTTTCATGTTGTTTTTTTTTTTTTTTTTTTTGTACGTTGCCTGTACATAATGTTTTGTACACAGAACCCGAATATGGTCTTAAAAAATATGCATAGCGACGCGTGAACGTAAGAGTTTTGAACGCAGCAGCCCGAAACACGCATGATTGTGTGGATACCTAGACTTTTCATTGGAAGCGGTTGCAGAGGGTGATGAGAACACAGCCTTCAAGACAACTCCTGGTCAGACACCCGAGTGGACTAAATTTGTTACTTGCTTTCCAACCAGTCTCTTAAGGCTATAGCTTGGGAAGCATTTTTTGGGAAGAACTGAAACAAGGACATCCAGCTTGTAAAGAATCACTCATGCACTACAGACTTTGCATCCCTAGAATCAGGTATAGATTTTTTTTTTTTTGTAACTTTGGTAACCTAATTTGTTGAGTTGTTTCCACCTCCCAAAGAGAGAGAGAAAAAAAAACTGCCAAACACTAATTAAATAAAAGGGAAAAAAAGTTGAAAAACACTTCAGCTCTTCTGGCCATGACATTTGTCACCATAACTCGGTAAGTCCTGGAGCAACATATGGATATTGCAGTTTCCACAGTATGAGTGCCTCAGGTCTAAATGAGTTAAATGTCAAGGGACAGAAAAGATCCCTTCTTCTTACTGAGGTGATCACAACAACTTATTTCTAGTACTGGAAGTCATTTTTATACACAAATCTACCAAACAAACCAAAACTATAAATACTGGGATGCATTTTAAATGATCTACCTATTGATGGATTTCATTTTTTTAAGTACACCTATCACCCACCAAAGCACTGTTTTATTCTCAGGGTGTATTCAGACATACTTGGTCCGCTTAAAGTGAACCAGAGTTCATTTCCGCAATAATCTGGAACAAATGTTCAGTCCCTGGATCCAGGACTGGGAACCGCTTTCTGACCCATCTTTTCAGGTGGTTCGGGTTTATGTCCAACCGGACAGAGGTTCGGTTCGCTCTAAGATTCCTCAGTCTGAATACAAAACGCTCTGGCAGCGGAATAACTGGACCAAAACAGCCACTGTAGCCCAAAGTCCCATGATGTAAACACAATTGGAATGAAGCGACTGGTGAGCCGCTTACAATGTAAGCATTGATTGTCGTTTTGTCAAGGAGGAAATAACTGGTCCAGCTGTTTTACTTGTTAGAACATTTATTTTAACACAGTTGAAAACACTTCTTACATGCTTTTCTGTGTCTCGTTGTGTGGCACGTGCTGCTGTCAAGTCATCCTAATAGTCACCTTGTAGTTTAACGATGAAACAACAACTCATTGAAATGTGGTGGGGTGAAAGCAGGCTGGTTAAAACAAATTTAAACCGGATACAGATTATTTCTCACTGTTTTCTCGACAATTTATATATCATAAACACTTAGCGTACCTTCATACCCGATGTCTCCTCAGTAATGCAGCTGCTAGCATCCTCTGAGTTAAAGCAACACAGCACGTCTTCTTGCTTGTAATCATTTTGCAGCATGTCTCTGCCGTACCAAAGTAACAAGCAAAAATTGTTGTTCCTGAAGTTCAAAACTGGTAACCAAAATACAAAGTTTTGATAAGTTAACCATTCTGGCGACGACTTTAAAACGCTGCACCTCAAACTTTCTCTCATTGTTTTGACCCACCTGGTACTTCTTGGCCAATAACTGAAGAGATCTTCAGCCACGTGGTTTCGTTTTCAAGCTTTGGTCCGAAACAGAAACCTCAAACACCAGTCTGAGTAAAGACCAAACACAACCAAACTATGTGGACTGTGGTCTTAACCAACAGACATTTTCAGTCTGAATGTGTTGCATTTTACTAAATACCATCAATACATAATCACTGATTTAGCTTAAACAATCCTTTAAAATCTACTTGTTCATCATTTTTCTTCTTCTTTAAAAAGACTGAAATAATGCACATCTCTAACATTTAATGCTCTTTGTTGTTTGTTGATTATTTCTGTGTTAATTATAAATCTGTCTGACTTGATGAATATGTTTTTCACTGTCGCTTCCAATTTGGCTTTTATTTCCCTGAAGGGTATTTGTATGCTGATATTGATCTATCATGAAAAATACATATTATAAAGTTATATAGAAACCTATATTTTTTCTTTAATTATTTTTTTTTTCTTTTTAACAAATAATGACTAATAACCTTCCCAGTTCTCTTAGTGGCATTTTTAATTGCTCCCTGTTATGCTAGAATGTCCATTTGCCATTCAAGTACTACATCAATCATGCAGTTCACCCATTTTACTGTAGACTTATATTACCTGATCAACATAACTTTATTGAAATACATCATGTAGTCCCTATTCACCCTTAGGAATCTTACCATATTTGCTTTCAATACTAAACTTTGCTACCATTATGCTTCATACATTTCCAAAATATATATATTTTTAACCGTATATACATATTTTGGGAATCAAAAATAAAGCATAAAAAAGAAAATAAATAAAGATAAATTTTAAGTCAAAATTTATATTTATTGGTAGAATGCAGACAGATGTTGGTATGCGAGGAAATATTTTGTGGAGATTTTGAAACTTTAGAAGTGTTTGCAAACATACTAGTGAATTTGTGTGCAGACAAGAGCAGATGCAAAAATGCGCAAGGGAAACAGACAAAACCTAAAAATCGTTTCTATTAGTGTAAAAAATGTTGCACTTCAAAATATATGTGCTGTAGGGTATGCTTGTATTTGCACATCATTTTACAACTTAAAAAAATGCTCATTTCACATGCAAGACGGAAAAAAATACCTTATCTATAACCAATAACCAAGAACAGCAACTAAGTACAACCATGTCAACACACACATGCTGGCAGGTGATTTCATTCTGTCAAGTAATTTTACTGCCTGCACTATTATTAAAGTTTTTAATTGTTGCTTTTATCTCCACCCAACTCATTTCAGGTCGAAATAAACGACACTGATACCTGTTCCTTACCTTTAATTTGAAATGTTGCCTTTTTGGGTCTTTTTTTGTGTGTCCTCTTTCAACTCTCTCACATGGCAATCACTGCCTGTTGGTAAATATGCAGACCCCCATTTTTTTTGTATACTTTTGTGTATTGTTAAAGAGAAAGGCCCAGTTTCCTGCTGCTGTCTTTATTTTGGCTTTGTGTCACTGAGTTTAGTCTTGTTTTATTTTCTTTCTTCATGTCTGTTTGTGTTCAGCAAAAACAGTGGCCAGTGTTGTGTATTTTTCAAGGATTTGAAGTACAGTCTTTGAAAAGAAGACATCAAATAAGAAATGTAAGACTTAAATTCTTGTTATTGTGTTTTTGCCACTCTGTGTATTTCCTCACTTTTTTGTTCTCTGAGACGCGGTTTGTGTTGAAATACATAGCAAGTTTAGGTTTAGCGGGCACACTCATGCACTGCAATCCATATGGTGTGAGAAATCCTGCATCCGTTGATAGTTTGTGAAGAAAAAAACAAAAAAACAAAAGCTAGGCCAAGGGCAGAAAGAAAAGGAACCACAGTAAAGTGAAACGAAAGAAATCTCATGTGGACAACAATGCGGAAGGTTAAAAAGTGGGAGCGCACAAGGAGGGCGGAAGGTGCCACTATTTCCCAGCCACCATCTGATCTGGGGGTGGCAGCGATGACTGATGGAGAGCCACTCCAGCTGAAGGTCATATCTGAAGCCCTGCCATTTCAGACTGCCACTGCCACTGGGGGAAGGATAAATAAAGCTCAGATTGTCGTGTTTATTCACCCTTCTTTCTCTGTTGCGTTGTGGATGGAGGTGGAGAGGCACAAATGGGGCCAAAAGCTATCAGTAAAAGTTAACTTAGTGGGATTTATTTCATCATTTTTTGAAAGACATCCATGCAGTTGCATTCTTAGATTAATGTTCAGTTTCAATAACAAGAATGCGATCTGCTTTGATGACATGTCGAATAGCCTAATCGCATTCCTGTTTTATTTTCTTCCCACCTGTCATTGCAACAATGGGGAAAAGCCAGGGAATAAAAAAAGGATGTCATCTCTCTAATTCAAGCTAAGCAGGATTTAGGTGATCTCCGAAATATTTTACCAGGGAGATTGCGCATGGTGGCGTAATCTAATCACTTGTCATCAAATCATGAACAGCCCAAACGGATGACACACATTCCTGGATGGAAATAAACGCAGCAGACGGCATGTTGGTAAACCTTCCGTTTTCACAAGGCTTAAGGACAGCAGTTTGTCACCGCACCAATGTCCTAACAGTCTGCTTGGGACGCAGAAAGACTCGCTTGGCGCATCAAACATCGCTGGAGCTGGAAGGTTAGACGTCCCTCCGGCGGGACATGATGCTCATGGCCAGACGACCTCGCTGCCCAGTCTCTAATATCTGATCAAGAACCATCTGCTGAGGCTGCCTGAGCCCACACGTTCCCCAGACCCTGGACTTTCTACAAGGAAGGAGGGGGGGCCCAGCGGGAAATCAAGCTATTAATGGGCTATTAGGATGACTCTGATCGCAATTTGAAAAGAGATGTAGCACAGCTCAATCCTGTTGACAGAGGAGGACATGTAGTGGAAAAGAAACCATTTTACCAGGCTTTTTTGCTAACTGAACGTATACATATTCATAATTTTCAGAATTATTTTCACAATTAAGAAAAAAGCTGCATTTCCAGGTGAACAAGTTATCTTTTCCGTCAATCAAAGCTACAGACACACTGAGAATGTGATGCATGTTACAGAAACATGAGTTCTTGAGTGCAAGTATAGTCCTGGACAAACAGAAAATTTCTTCTTCTACTACTTTTCTTTTTCTACAAGCAAATGTCACCTACTGCCACCTACAGGTGGACAAGACTTGGTGTGAAATGTTAAATCAGTGCAAATGTTGTGAATCTTACTCCAGGCTTTTTCTTCTAATTATCAATTCTGATTTGTTAAAAAAAACTAGGTATATAATTCCAGTCTGGTACAAACCACAAGTAATTGATTTCTCCTCCATGATCAATTTTCAGCACTTCTATAAATTAAAATTCATTACTACCAAATTCTAGTCCCTGATTGGTCAAAGCTTGCTCTGCATTTGCCTGCAGCAACAAGCGTTCAACGGCTGCATGTTTTGTATGTAGAGTCCAAAAACTGTCTAAAAAATGTACATAGCTCTGCATGAACGTGACATTTTTAGAAGGTAGAAGCCTGAACAGCAGTTGTTTGCACATTTACTTCGGCTTTTTACCAAAAGTATCTTCTTAAAAGCTCGTTGCAGAGGGCAGTGTGAGCGTAGATCAAATTTAAAAAAGGATTTTAACATCCAATACAGTCTTACGAATGCACTCACGCAAACTTGCGTACCCACGAGTGAACATGAGGGTTTTGAACGCATAGCTGGAAACATGCGTTTCATTGGAAGCAGCTGCTTGAAGGCACGTTGCAGAGGGCGATGTGAACGTAGCCTCACAGATGTAAAAACAGACAGTTGCCTACTGATGCAGGAATGTCCCTGTTAGCCTGCCGCGGTTTTATGAGTGGACATTTGAAAACAAAATGCTTCTACTGACTCTCGCAATTGTGCTTTCACATGAAGTTTTAATGGCCTGCGTGAGCAGTCTCTGCTCCGACTGCGAGCGGCAGCATTTGTGGGGCTTGATAACAGTTGGTTAATGGGTAAAGTGCCACACAAGAGTGATGCTGCATTTTCTGTTTTCATTTTGTTGCTGTAGTGCAGTAATTAATCCAGCTGAACCCTTTGTGCTCACAAAATAAATGCTTTCCATTTTCATTAATAGACAACTCATTAGTGCATAATGAGCAGGAAGCCAGCACTCCCTGCTCTCCCTGTGCAGCATGTAGCAGGAGAGCATGTGCTCCGCTCAGCTAATTAAAACCTGGGATTGTGTTTTGTGTCCTTGAATTCTTCTGTGGAAGATGCATGTTCCTTCAGATGTTCGATAAGTTGTGCAAAGGTTTTAGCAGCAGAAAGCATATAAACGCTGCATAATAATGTATATCTATGGAATTTATAACCAGGCTGTCAAAGTTGTCGGTCAGTTTAGCAAAGCTGAACTTCTCCAATTTAAGCCATTCTTCCGTCAGTGTTTTTTTTTTACTGTGACAAGCCAAGTGTATCTGTCCGGATGATTGTCTTCACATGTCAGGTACTTCTCATGTGAAGTGAAGTTTGGAGCCGTAGGTTACAGGAGGGGGACCCCCCCCTCTTGCTTGTCACTACTTTCAAAATAAAATGTGGAGGAAGTTCAAAATATGAGCATTTTTGGAGGAACTCTGTAAAACTGCAATGATCACAACCCTTATTAATTACAGGAGCACATTTTTGGATGATTCCCTCAGAATCTCTTAATCTTCCCCCTCAGCATCCTGGTCAGCGGTTACAAATGGCTCGCGTCTGCGACTATCCGTCCCATGGCGGTTTCTCCGCTTGGTAATTTGAACTGATGGACCATTGCTGTCGGCTTTTGAGCAGGATTCACAGATGAACAACCGCAGCATCGGAATTAATCCTAATCACATTAAAGTGATGATATATCAATAGTGGTTAATCGTCTGAGAAGTGTCTTGGCTGTTTCCAACACACTGCACATATCCCACACACTGACATAGACATTAATATACAACAATAACACAGTCATACCTGAACACTAGAGCAGCCTTTGGTAATGATATATTCTTTTTTTTTTTTTTTTTACATTACAAGGATTCGCTGCAAGGAGTCTTAATAAAGGTGATAAGATCAATGAAAAATTCTGGGTTAATTAAAACTGTACCCAGAGTGGCTGCAACTTTAAGAGCTCAGTGGAGGAAAGGCTTTCACTAAAGATCAGACTTAGTCAGCTGTTTTTGTTTTTTCAAAAGTGGTAATTTACGGTTATTTCAAGGCTAATTACAGTCTTCTTTTTACTCTGCATGCATGCAGATTTTTTTTAACAGCTGAGCAAAATGCAGGAAGCCTTGAATTTTAAACCTAAAGCCATAAAGACCCTCTCTGATCATTTTTGGAACCATTTAAAAAATGTATTATAATTTGGCTGCTTTTAGCCAAAATCATAAAACTTGAGTCATTTTCTAAGACATAGTTTTAGTACTTCATCAGAAATTCACCTCTAAGTTGCTGCCTCTAACGACTGCTAGTGCGGAGTAACCCCGTCCTCACTTCCCATAATCCATGTGTTTCTCCTGCCAGCTTTAGAACCCCTCACTACTCCAAACTAACAATACAAGTTCAACAAAAATGGCGCGCAATATCAGAGCTATCCAGTCATGCAGTTTTGAGCCAGATGCCAGCTCAGACGAGGAAAACAGAGACCCTCATGTATTTGTCTGCAAGTAGATGCATCAGAATGCAGCCGTGCAGGAAGCCCATGTATTTTCCTCATCACAAATACGTTCTTTTTCCAACTGCATTTTTTCGTATGCTCCTGATTCACAACAACTTGAATTAAAAAATACTTGTATTAAATATACTTGTATATGTCCTCCATCATGAGAAAAATGCCACAAGAACACGGTAAAAACAAGACTGTTTTCATTGGAGTGGGTCTTTAAGCCTTCCACATCTGCAGTCAGTCTCATTTCTCAGGCAAATTTGAGAGATGACTCCATAGATATGAGTGCACTGCAACATATGTCAGTAAAAATGATCCATCTGTGTTTATGGCAGCAAACAAGTTTAAGAATGTGGTTAAAAGCGAGAAGAAAAAAAAAAAAACATTGGGGGGCAAATGAGACAAACAGCACAATCTGGGCAAAGTTGCACTTACCAATGGTGATGATAGATCTGGCTTTTTATAATTAACTTTACTGCAGTCAAATCCATCACATAATGTTTATGACTTCAATCTAGTCTGGTGCAGGCATGCCGATTCATCACTCAGACAAGCTCTGAGGAAAGACCAAACCAGCCCATTGGTCACGAAGGGAGAGGGAGCTTTCTCAATCAAATGGCTCTTACCTTGTCAGTAATGTTCTGTATTTTAATGCCCGCATGTGACAGATGCTACACAGCATGCGCGTCAGCGTGACAAAAATGCTGACTGAAAACAAATGCTGCCGATCATCTTTACAACGTGCCGCAGCCCTTTATGCACACTCAGGAAACTGCTTGCTATTTGCTGTGTAAGAGATAACAGTGCCATCGAGAATATGCAGACCTTTTTTTTTTATTTCCTAACTTTTGAAAGGTGAAAAATCCTTCACTGTGACAATAGATGGGGAACTAAAGGGGGGTTTGTTGTGTTTTAGCAGGTTTTCTCTTTTTTTCTTTTTTTAAGAAAACAAAAAAACTGTGTCTATGATCGCTTAAAATGCTTTTATTTTTTCATCAGCTGACCACATGAGATTAAACTGAATACTGACATCCGCTGGTGACTGAAGATGATTTTGTACAGCTTCTGTGTAAAAAAGCAATATCTGGCTGCTTTCATTTCATTTTTCATGTCTATTTAAGTGTTTAGTCTGTGATCTGCACCTTCACAGATGGACTTCAAGGATTCACTGATTCAATCAGACATATTTCCTGGTTTGCTGCTATGTAAACAGACTAAATGCAGGCTTTTTGTTTAATGCTAAATGTTGCTGTTGACAGTTTTTCTTCCTGTGATCTTGTACTTCGGCTTCACTGTTTCATTTCATGTGTTTGATCAAAAAAAGAAATCAGTGTGAAATCGAATGTTAGATTTTAATGAATAATCAATGTCATGAACATCACAAATAATCTGCAAGCATGCCTGTTGAGATGCAGCGCTGATGTTTTTCAGTATTCTAATTTTTTTTTTTTTTTTTGTATTTTTATTTAGAAAAATTAATAACTCTTCAGTCTAAATCCAAAAGGATGCATTCAGGAAGTAGACTTAAAGCCTGATTAGTTATACCTCTGCTTGTAGTTTATAGTTGTTTATGTCTTTCATGAAAGCAAACCGGATGAGTGTTTTTTTTTTTTCTTTTGGATTTGTATCTCCCAGAGCTTTGACTGTCCGTAGACATGCTTTTTGACCAGTCTTACCTGAACTGCACCTGCGTACATACTAGTGGGAAACCAGTATGGGGATGTGAACTATTTTACATAATGCTCAACCCCATAGGAGGACTGCTGAGAGTGCACAGGCCCATAACATTCTACTCACATACCCAGAGCAAATTAGTCTCTAAATCCATGTAAGCCACTGAAAGCTGGGAAGAAATGCAATAATCATTGACACAGGTTTTTCTTTTTTCCTTGCCTCCATCAATAGTGGTTATTTGTGTGTACTGGCTCTGAACAGCATGAGTTTGTCAGTTCTTCATAGGAAAGAAAAATTTTGTATTTGAAAAAAAAAAAAAAGGTACAGATTTTTTTTGAAGAAAACATCAGATTTTCTTTGTTTTTAGCAAATAGTATTTGTTTGTTCAGAAAACAAATGCCACATTATGTTAAAAGGAATTATTAAAGGTCACTCTTTAGCTCTCTTGCTAGCATGTTTTTTTTACTTTCTTTTTTTTCTTACCTCTTACTCCCATTGGGCTTCAGGGACTCTGACTGTTTTCAGATTTTGTTTTTCTTCTGATTGACCTCCAGGTTCCATCCTACCAATTGGATAGTTTATTGGGGCATCTGGCTCTGCTTCTTTAAAGGAGGGGTACTGTGAAAACTGTCTTGTTTTAGTTTTGCTTGTTTGAACAAAGGTTTGTTTTCTTTGTTCATGCTGTGTTTTCAGGTTTTGTTAATGTCGCTACCATGATACTAGAGCATGTACTCACAGCTGGAGGAAGCTAAGTGTGAAATGTGGGAGTGGTGCGAATTTTGCAAATCTTGCTCCAGGCTTTTTCTTTCACAGCTCTGTTCCTATATATGAAGGACTTAGTGTATAATCCTGGCCAGAGACAAATTGCATGATCAATTTCTTCTCAATTTTCAATTTTCACTTATGTGAATTAAAAACAACACCATCCATATGTCACTAATAAATCCAAGTCCCCGTTTGGTCAAAATTCAACTGGTTTAACATTAGCTGTTCGTTTGCATGTAAAGCCCAAAAATTGACTTAAATGTAGCAATGTGTGGACGCGAAAGATTTGAAAACAGAAGCATAGATTTGTTTAAATGGACTTTTCATTGAAAGTGGTTGTTTGAATGGGCGTTGCCGAGGGCGGTGTGAACATAGGATTAGTGTTGGTCATGTTTGTCCTTTTGCTGATGGTTTCAGTTTGATATGGACTTTACAGATATCGACTTTGGTTCAAGCTTTTAAATGAGAAAACCTGTGAATTGATGAGCTATCACTACCTGGACATGATGGACACAAAATATCTGTGGTCTTGTGAGGAGGCATCATTTAGAAAACATTACAAAAAGCTTCTATTTTGGTTCCAGAGGAGGGACCGTGTGGGTCTTCTAAGCCTTCCTGACCGGTTTTACGTTTCAGGGTAATGCTATTGCCATTCAGGATGCATGATTTGTCTTCAAAAGTGGTTCCAAAGTGGACAAGGGTCCCAGCATCATCCACCTGAATGCCAGAAAGCAGGTTTTTCTTTTAGCAAAAGAAGCTGTGTGGGTGTCATTGAGATGGCTCATCGGTGTATGATGAATGAGTCTGTATTTGGATGTTTTGTAAAGTCCGATTTATCATAGTTACTCTGTGAAACTTTTACTTAATGTTCTGCTTAGCATACTAGACACATAGTAAGATAAAGTGCCTTATTGTTTTTTTTTTATGTTTCACTAATTTATGGGATGTTTTAAGGATGCGTAATAATGTGAGAGAACAGAGATATTTTAGTAAAAAAGAGTTTATTCATTTTCTTAATTACATTTTTTTTTAAAAACAGTTGTTTAAAAAAATAGGAGACACTGCAAGCTGAAATGACTTCTTTTCTTATGAGAAATAAATAATCACTCAATGGACTTCTGCTTTTGACGTGCAATATTTTATCAGCTTCAGCTACTTTAGAGGTTTTAACTGTGGTGACAGTTTGTAAGCCTTTGAGCTCAAAAGGAATTGGACCAAAGGTTTTCTTTTGCTGATAAGCTTGGCTGCACTGGACTGTGAGAGTGCTCCACTAACTAATTATTTGAAGCCCCTTCTCAGATTAGGCTCGTCGTGTTGAGCTTGTAGACAGTTGCATAGCAGACAATCAGACAATGTAATAACCAAAATGCCAATGTTTGCTCAAATCCACTGTAACACCTCACATAACAAAAGTATAGAAAGCTCTAATTCTCAGTCCAATCCCACAGCGCATGCTTCGATAAACACTGATAGTACCTCCACAATGGATGCCGTCTTTACTCTGGTAATTAGGCAGAGTTTTGGATTATTGCTTTCTCACCCCAGCACCCCTGCAAATCCATCTGGATTCAATTATTCCCCGTCCATGTCATTGGTCATTTGGGTCTTTAGGGATTGAGGCCAAGAGAGGATCGCTAGAAAAGATTTGAGCTGCTAAAAACTAAAATCCTAAAACAAAAAAGTTTATTTTCATGTATTTATTTTGTACTTAATATACCTGTTCATTTACGTAACCCGTTCAATTAAAAAAGCAACACTGAAAGGTCGGTATAACAAGCACAGCAAGCAATATTTATTGCATCACTCAACAAGTTGACATGTAATTGGCCCAAAGTACCCCCTTCTCTTCCGTTATTTTCCCACAGATCATGACTATGAGACAATAAATGGTCAATAAAAGGTGTTTTTTCGAACGTATGTCATGTATAAGATGTCAAAACTGTAAAGCACATTCATCAAGACCAAAGAATCAGATAAGTTTGTCAGTCAGTCAGGTTTTAACTTGGTTCACAAAAATTCTAGTTAATTTTTTACATGCTACACGTAAGCATATTCAAAATACCTGTACTGGTAAGTGATCTTGTTTGCAACAGAAAAACACAGACGGATACCACTGAAACAAATGTTATTGTGGATAGGATAACTCCAAATCTTGCTAGTAAAAAAAAAAAAAAAAAAAACACAGTCCGACACTGCTACATGTTGGTAGTGTTAGCATTTTTACAATCCCATCTAACATTATTTGCAACTCGTAACAAACAAACAAACATATAACATGTTGATACAGTTAAAACAAACATTACTTTAAATATGCTGACTCCCAACATTGTTAGTAACACACACACACAAAACACACAGTCCGACACCACTAACTGTTAGCTGCATTAACATTTTCAAAATACCTGTAATTTGTTTGTAGCGCGTAAAAAAAAAAAAAAAAAAACAGACCAATACCGCTTTACATTGGCAACGTTCAGAAAAACACAAAATCTTCTTTGCAAATCGTAAACAGACCAACAGACATTTTGATGGAGTGCTGTGTACCTACCAGCACTTTGACATCAGTAAACACAACCACAATGCATCCATAAATACGGCCCTCCAGATTATAAAGTGCACTGTTGTTATTTAAGTCTTTATTGTGTTTTAAAGTGCAAAAAATATGGAAACCCAAAACATATGAAAAAAAATATTTTCTGTATTATATCTCCCTTTACTTTGCCTCAGTGGTATTTATTTCTAACTAATGTAAAAGTTCACTGAATAATAATAACTCAGTAAATAAAAAATATAGGGTTTAGTGCCAAGAGACTCTTCTCAGCTCAAGGTTCTTTTTAACACGTCTCCTTGAAAGCTTTTTTTTTAGTTACCTATTCACTCTTGAGGGAAAATATTTGCTTTGCATATTTGTGCTAGTTTTCTTTAACAATAAATCCTTCCATTAGTTTGATTCATGCTGCCTTTACATGGTACACTTTGAGTTAGCTGTTTCCTTCAAATACATTGCCCTAGCCAATGCCATTTCATGCATTTTATGTGATCGCAAGCCTTTTATTGCCTTCTTTTAACAACTGACTTTTTTTTTCTGTGTTGTTTTTCTTACAGGTGCAACGTTAGCGTCACAAACAGGTAAGACAGCAACCGGTTGGGCTTTTGTTCTTGTCTGGAGGGGTGGCATGTGTCTCTGCTAATGTGTGTGACCGTGTGCGCTTTCAGTCTTTGTTAATGAGATGAAAAGCATTTCAGAGGAATTGTTGATTTGAAATTGTCAGTCTGTGTTTTTGCTGCAGAACAATTTATTTGATTACAAAGTCAATCACTCACGCCGGTTGATGCTAAATTATCCTGCAATGACAGGAAGCTCCCAATATGTGTTTATAGCATGCATGTCTAAATGTTTGGACTAATCACTGCTCTGTAAAGACACCTTCGATGTTTTGCATGTGTGGTAAGGGGAGGTTAAAAAGGAAGGTTTTAGATTGTTGATCATCAGGAAGAGACAGCAAGTGTAGAGAGGCAACAATTCTTAGGGGACGTGCATGAAGTCTTTTATTATTTTGTGTGATGATGGGGTGAGACAGTCAAATTATCTTAACATTTAAGTTTTTTTTTTTGCTAAATGGCAGCCTGTAGGAGGATCCATAGCCCTTGCCCTTGACTCTAGTTACAGAAACTGCAGTAATGACAGAGGGCGTGTCTTGCTCTTTGATTGCAAAGTAGAGGCATACAATCAAGCAAGATAAATTCCTACTGATTTTGTCTAAACTTTTCCTACAGTCTTCTGAGGTTGTTAAAACGTATGTCTTGCTTTTTATCAACTCAACTGAAGGCCAGTATATTTTTCCGATCATCCAAATTTGGTCTAATATTTGAGGGAAAAAAATGTGCCTTTTTAAACTTTCACTACTTCATATGTGTAGAAGTTGCTAGTTTGACAAAGTGCATCTGTTTGACAGGTACACACCGTAGAAAACCATTGCATGTAATGGCCGTGAGTTGTACAGTGCTGTCACACTGGCATATAAAAGTAAGTGATGCCAGTTGCCTAAGCCCCACTCTGATGAATGCTCAGGGCGAGCAGAGGCTGACACGGTGTACATCATACCTCCACAGCTGCAGTGTTACACATTTCTCAGTGAAAGACAGAATGCACAGCCGGGGTATCTCTGACGATGAACACTCTATTCTGTGTCTGCGTTCAAGCGGATGCTCTGTTTACAAGAATGTCTCTTGCTTTGGAAAACCTGCTGAAACCTTCGTTGTGTTTTGATTAAATGCTACATGATAGCCATATTCATTGCTATATAAAGTATTTGATGCTACTGTAGAGCAGTGAAGTCTTCAGGTGAAGATATTGTAAAATAAAGGAAATGTGTGTGTTGTTGGACAACCACGTACACCGTTTCTTAGTCCACAGCATGAAATATGGTGAAAAGAAGACATTTTATGTTTGCTTGTTACATTCAAGCAACGGTCTCAATGAAAACCCTACTAAGCATAGCTGTACTCAGATTTTTTTTTTTTTTTGTCTTAACATACCAGCTGCCACCTGATACTCTTTCTGGAGTTTGTTCAGAATAGGAATCAACAGGCACAGGCATCATGCCCTGCCAATTTTGAATTGCTGCAAATTTGGTCAGTAACCAAAGTCACATTCTCACAGTCCCTACTCCGTCTTGCTCTACGGTCATTTGCTGTATTTCTCTTTAGCGACATTAAATGCCATGCCATGCTGTTTTGCTCCAGACTGTTGTTCAAGCTGTGTCGACCAGGGCTGGGTTGCAGGATCGCCAGATTCCAGGTCATTGATTGGCCAAAGAGTGACATCACACATGAGTCAATTAAATGGCAATTGGTAAATGTTACCTTTACCCATTACCTAATACACACACTCATGTGCACACTGATGGATGTTTCACTGCCTAACACTGGCGCCAACTGGTAACCACAAGGAGCAATGTGAAGGTTTAGTGTCATGTCTAATGGCACTTCCGATGCATAAGTGGGTACCGAACCTGCAATTTTCAGATCAGAGGTCAACTATATTGCCTCTGCACCATGGATGGCCCCAGTTGCTAACAGTATGGAGAATGCAACCATCACGTGCATTTTTTTCTCCAATGCTACAAATAAAATGATTGGCTTCAAGACGCCTTCGGCTCTTTTTTACAACATGGGCTTGAAAAGAAACCCAGATGTCAACCAGCCCAGTTCGAACTGATTTTAACTCACAGTTAAATCGAAAGGTGGAAACAGGAGACCCAGCTGCACTAACTTTGCCTAATTTTCTTCATTGGTCCAACGTGACAAAACAGAAAACAAACCAGGGTTGCCACACAGGTAGACTTTCTCATAGATTTGGACTGATAAAACAAGCTCATCCATTTTGAAGCTAAAGTCAATCTGAGACGCATCACGTACTAGAGTGATACTGCAAATGTAAAAGTGGTGTTTTTAACTAAAGAGAGCTGTCATTGGAAAATACACTCACACTCCATCATGCAATTCTTTATTCTTATCCAAAAATTATGACCAATCCATCACTAGTTGGCCTTCAACTAAAGATCTTTATTATGTTTCAAGCAAGCATCTCTGGTTTTTGTTCTTTCTTTTTATATGTTTTGGGTACTGACTGTAATGAACTTCTGAACGTTCCTTCAGCAGAACTTGAAATGCATTGAAATGCATTGTTTTCAATGCACCTTAAGCAAATATCATCCAGCTTTTAAACAACTTTTTTATGAAACAAAACCACTAGCATTCCACTAATGTGAAACAGATAATTTGCAGTTAGACAAGCAGTTACTAAAAGAAGCAAGCAGTTAAAAAAAAAGGACTTCAGCTGTGTGAAACACATGCAACTTGCTTTTTCCTCTGAGTACTTATCAAACTATAAACCAGTGGAAAAAGACGATACATTTTAAAATGTTTTTTACATTTCTATGAGCGAAAACTAGATAAAGATATAAAATGCAGCGTTACACTTCCCCCCCCAAAAAAACACATGCAGGGCTAATTAGCCGGTGCGGTACATAAGATGTAACAGTTTCATGATTTTCTCATAATTTGTACAGTTTGTAATGAAAGTACTGGTAAACGGTTAAACCGAAAGTAATGAAAGCTACCCCTAAAACAAATGTTGCTGTGACTATGCTAACTCCCAACATTATTCGTAGCACAAAAAAAAAAAACACAGTCCAACACCGCTACACGTGAGCCGTGTTAGCCCATTCACAATAATGACATTTTGACAGAGTGTCATGTACACCTTGACACAGGTAAACACAACTAGAATTGATCCATAACTAAAGTGCTCTGGATAACAAGGTGCGCTGCCATTTTTGTTTAAATTAAGGCTTTTAAGTCTGCCTTACAATGTGGAAAATATGGTACTCAGAATAACCTTTAACTGTTGTTTTAGAATCATGATTAATACAGGACCTCATTATGGTCTGACCTTATTCTTTAGCTCTCCGCTTCCGTGGAACATCCCTACTATCTGCACTCTGCCATGACATCTTTTATCCAACACTTCACCGCCCCCTTAAACTCCTCCTCCCACTGTGCTGCCAAATGAAGTATATTTATGGCACCTGTGCTGGAAAAACAGTCTCCAGGAGACGTCCCTCTAATTTCATTTTCAAAATGCCAGCAATAAATTTATCAAATGGGCTGAATCGAATCAGAGTCACACGCAGTGCCATCCGTCATGGGCTGTCCCTGAGGGAACTGTGGGCGTACTTAAACCAGCCAAAAATCTCTGCTGGCAGGAGCAAAAGACTGAGTGCTGGGAGGGGAGGGGGTCCTGCAGGAGAAGCTAGATGAATGTACTGGAGAAATATGCTGAGAACAAGGACACTTGTGCATATCTTTATGTGCTTAGGTGCATATGCGCAGGCATAAATTAACTTGTCCATAAGTGGGGAGGCATATGTGTGCACAGAGGTCAGAGCAAATGCTTGAATACATTAGAAACCTCACACTGGAATTTCAGGCAGGCGCTTTGCCTGTCAGGGGTCCAGAGAAGTCATTGATTCATTTCTACACAGGTGAATTGATTGTTTTCCTGGTCTTTTGCATCGATAAAGCCTTCTCAGTGCGAACACCACTTTGAGCTTTATCCCGTTTCCTGCTTGTGAAAATTCCAGGTTCACACGCTCTGTGCCCCGCTGTTCTCCAACCACCCCCTCCCCCGTACCTCATCACCCTCATCCTTTTAAATGCCTTCGTCCCTTCTTTCCTTTTGTTTCAGCTCTTTTTTCCACTTCTGTCTCTTTCCTTTCACTTACCTCCTCCCATTTCAGGTTTAACCAGGCCTAAGTGCAGGTAAAGCAGTTTAGTGCTAACAGTTCTAATGAAGTCAAGCCCTGGATTCCTCTGGCAGGGATCAGTGGTGCTACGCTGTGAAGTCTGTCAGCATTTAATGATTAGATGAAACACGCTAGGAGCAGACAAGCTTGTTGTTATGTGGTAATATTCAGCTTTGGTGTCTTTTTTTAAATCAAAATCCAAAAACATTTATGGGTGCTTAATTACAAATCTGCATACATACAATATTCCCTCGCTGAAGAGGTCTTCATGTGCAACTCTTGATGCCTTTATGGGCAGATATTTGATAGGAAAGAAAAGAGAATGACAAACAGATTACAGGAACAATGAAAGGGATTGAATCCTCTCTTTTATGAGTCAACGGTGAACAACACCATAAACCCCATTCAAGATGCATGCTCTAATCAGTGATTTGTCACCATAACTTTGACTGACAATGAGTCAAAATGAACACCATCTCAAAAGCGTTTTAAACATTTTAACACTGATCTCTGATTCATTTAAAATCCTGTGAGATGAAGTAGTCCTATGTGTTCCCACGCATTGCAGCTCAATGCATAATTAGTTGATGTTCTGCTACTATAGTAAATGCACAGGTTTTATGGTGTTTACTGGTGTGTTTTAAAAACTTGATCTACAAAAGCAGTGACTGAGGGAACAGCTGGGTGAAAAAGATGTCTGTTACAGAGAGTTAAGGGGTGTTTTCAAAAACTCGCTCCATTAGTCGCACGTGCTAATTTACCTGTCAACCACTTGAGGCCGTGACATCCTCCCAAACTAACTACGCAGGTTCTTGAATGCTTCCTTTTCACTTTACTAATTTAAATTATTGCAGATATCTCAGTGATGACTTTTGTAGCATTTTACATTCAACGCTAAAACTTTTGGTCTTTAACAATTGTCTAGTCATCGCTAGCCACGGAATCACTCCACTGAGAGTAAACTAAAAACTAAAATGCATTTCTAGACGTCTGCAGCTACTTATTAAACCCCTGGCCTACTGAACAATTTGCAAATATTTCCCAAAATAAGTTAAGAGAGCAACTTTGCCAGAAAATCAAAAATGTAAAAATCGCCCACTTGGCATAAATTTGATGTGTCAGTGTATTGCTCAGTCCAGAAGGTGCACTTAAAATCCTTTAATTGCCTCAGAAATTGACACCTTATAATCCTGTGTGCCTTATGTAGGAAATCTGGTTGTGGTTACTGACCTGGAACTGATTTTATGCAGAACACAGTAATCAAAGATCTGTCAAAGTGTTTTAGTGGGATTTTAGTAACTTTGAAGCCTAAACCCAGCGCAGTCTGGCCTGGTGGAGTGATACTTAGTGTGCTTCAACACCAAAAACTGAAAAATTATGTGTAATGTTTTGTATTTTGTTTTACAACTGAACAAGATTGAAGTTAATGTAAATAAAGTTTGATTTAATTGGTCAAGTTGCACTTTCTGCAAAGGCTGCTTATTGCAGATAAAAAGGCACACACAGTTAGCTAAAAATTGCACAAAACTCCCATCAACCCTGTGACTGACGCCCTGCCTCTAGACTCATAAAGTCATTCTGGGTAGTGTAGTCACTCAACATTATCTGACCATCTTGACTCGCTTTATGTGCTTCAAAATCTGGTGCACTTTATGTCTCAAAAAGTATGGTAACATAAAATTGCAATGTTTGTGGTTTTGTCATTTTACTGGGGTTGGAGTATTAACACAGTGTGAAGCAAAGAGGCATGAAATTACTTTTAGCAAAGTAGACCAATTTACGTGGAAAGCTACGTTCACACGAGGTATGTGACGTGTGTTCGAGAACGCACAAAAGGTAGATTCTTAAACACGCTTTTAGCCCATGATGTTCACATGGGCCGTCGCTACCTGATACTAGCACATGTCTACAGTTAGAAGAGGCTTGGTGCAAAATGTCGAAGCAGTCCAGATCTTGTGACTTTTGCTCCAAGATTTTTCTTTCATAACTCGATTCTGATATATGAAAAAACTGGTGTTATATAATTCCGTCCGTACACAAACCACAATTATGAATTTTTGCTCCATGATCAATTTTCAAATGGTTGGCACTTCCGCAAATTAAAAAGAACGTAACCCATATGTCACAACCAAAATCGAGTCCCTGATTGCTCAAAGTTTAACTGATTTTACCCTCAATGCGCGTTCATTGCCCGTATGTTCGATGGCAGCGTCTTTAGCATGTAGAGCCCGAACACGGTCATAGAAACTTTCTAAGCTATGCATGAATGTCATAGTGTTGACCATAGAAGTCCAAATACTTTAATGACAACAAAAAGATATATTTATTTGATTTGACTGCAACAAAGAAAGCCTATTGGCTGTTTTGATCATTTTTAATGGTTTAGTATCCATTTAATTCAAAATGAATGTCTGATCGACTTTAAAATAAGCCTGTATATTTAAGCACACACACACATATATATATATATATATATATATATATATAGTTTGTAGTCTATAGTCTATAGCATTGTAGTCTTTAAACCCTTTCTGTAATCTCATTAGTTACCTTTGAACCACTCATCAAAGCAAACTAATTTCTATCTTTTATAATTGAGTTCTAATTCAAAGTGTGCTCTTCTCACTTTCTCTGCTCAGCGTTCTGCATGCAGGGCAGCAACCAGAAGTGGTGGAAGGCCTCCTGTGAAGTCAAAACAACTGAATGAGGATGTGTGAACATGGCAAGCTAGTTTGGACCCCCACAACTAAAATAGTGATTACTGTGACCTTTATTTTATTTTATACTTTGTTGAGTTTTTAAATTTGCTTATGTGGGGCTCTGAAGGAGAAAGGGGTCATTATAGACCTGATCTCACCTATATTGCATCTCTCAGACCAGCTAATAAGGTCCAACAGATATTGATTTTAAATGCCAACAGAGGACACTGTAGGCTCAGGGCAGACACCTCAAATCTCTGCGACTTAATTGGCTGAAAGAAGATGTAAGTAGAGACCAGTCCCATTGGTGCATGAGGCATAATGCTTTTCTTTTTTTTCTTTTTGAAACAATGGGCAAAGCTCCTTTCTGTCATATGAAAGGGGACGGATAATAGATTTTGTTTAGGCAAAAGAAACGATGGAGAACTTGTGAACCTGTGATGTATGACTTGGCAGTAAAAGGCTTCCCGCGACAAAGATTTGATAAAGTCAGAAGAAAGAAAATATACATCCCGAAGTACATTTATCACCAATCTTTCTTACCAAATGGTGTTCTCGAACTCAGCTGCCAATTAGGTGTAAGAACAGCCTATTCCCTTGATGCATGAACTTAATTTAGTATTCTGTGTTCTGCTCAGGAAGGTGCAACACTGATTGCACCCGTGGATGGAATTTCTAGGCCATTCATACAGAAGAAAGCCGTTTCACAAATGTGCTGCAGCCATGGACTTTCTCGCATATAACCAGGCAGGAGCTAGATGTGAGAATGCAAATGCACAAATCAGTCAAACTGGGCACTTCTGCCCACTTGCACCCTCGTACAGAGGCACTGCAACTTCTGATTGTTCACAGAAAACAGCAGAAATTTGTCTGCAGAGTTCACCTGGGTTTTATGTTCTACCTCTTGCTCTTTCTAAGCGGGCGCCATCATGTGCTTAAGCTAAACGAGTTAGCTTAAGGTGGGCAGCTTCCTGTTGTGTGCTGCAATGAATAAATAAAACATGGACACATCTTTCATCCTGGTTCATTATCGAAAATTTATGCTGATTTTATTTGGTTTGGCAGCTTTTTATAAAAACCCACTTTGATTTCTATAGTGTTTTTGGTGCTTTGAGTGTGCTTTGTGGCATTTTTTTAATGATGGAGGACATGAATAAAGAAATGAAGATCAAATTTGCATTCCTGAGTATTTATTTTTTCAAATCGTTGTGAATGAGGAGCAGATGAAAACATGCCGTTGGAAGAAGCTTGTGGCAGACTAAAAAGATGGAGGACATGAAATGGGGGAAGGCTTACTCCATTACTCCCGCCCATTACTCAGAGGTACATTCCTGGTGAACTGCTACTGCTTTGCAGAAACTATGTCAGAGGTTGACAGATTATTTATTGTTGTTGTTGTTATTTTGGTTAAAAATGGCATAATCATGAACAAAAGACCACTGGGACTGATTTTACTTTAAATCAAAAGATGATCGGAGTGGGACAGCTCTTTGCAGTCACTCTATAGCAACAAGAAGTTGTTGACAAAGGACTACCTGCTCCGAGTTACTCAGATGATTCATACGTCTTTGTCTGTTTACTGACAACGCGCCACAGTTGGGCCTGACGCCCTACAGGGCTGGCATTGCCGGGGAAGCGGGTGGCATATTGCACCCAGCAGGACAACTCATATGTAGGCCTGCGCGGCGGAGGGATTTGGCCAGCTTGGATTAGCTCAGCAGGGTGAAACAGACATGGCAGACTGGGAGTTGAAGACGATCTTCATCAATCTCTGCTCAGCACCTGCCACACCTGAGACAGTGTAACATATCAAGGAAGTTTTTTTTTTTTTTTTTTTTTACAAGAAATTACAGACCAAAACCATTTAAAACCAAATTACACTTTAGATTTTCCATAATCTTTGATTTAGTTTAGTCTGGTTTCACCCTGCTGCATTTCTTCCATCTGAATAGAACAATAGGTATTAAATTCTAAGCCGTGCTTTTAGAATATTTATTGAAAGTCCACAGTGAGATAAACACATCCCACAACTCTGCAGTAGTGCTAATTACACAGACTTTTTCCCTGAACTGTGCAGCACTTCTGAAAACATTATCAGCTATGCAAAGACATGTCACTACGGTAATGGCAGATGGGTACTATTGTGCCAATACTATAGCAAGTTAGCTGAAAGAATATTATTAAATACACATAAACAGGAAGGAAAGCTAAGGCAATTTCCTCTTGACAGAATTCTAGGAAAAGTTGTCTCCAAGGAACAAATCTTATTCAAGAGTATTTAGATACTTGTGACAAAAACCAATTTCCTTACTGAAACTAAAGAAGAAAAAAACAAATGAAGATCTTTCTGAATTGGTTCATTTCATTGAAATGGATTAAATTGTTTGTACTTCACATTTGACAAAACCTCTTAAAGTTGGTGAGGTGCAGTGATGGCCATGCTCAGGAACTATGAAATGATTTTAACCGCTGAGCCTTATCGTTAATGCTCAATCCCAAGTATGGCGCCACTGGGTGCCATTTTTAGACTTTTTGGTTGGACTGAACTGAGGAATTGATCCTACAATCTCCCAGTCTTGGAGCAAAAACTCTTCCCTTGGTCACTGAGTTGACTATGCCCTCCTATAGAGTTTTTCTAAAGACCTAAATAAAATGTTCTATTTGACACTGCTAGTGAACTTTAGAGCACTAGTCTGCCACATCACAGCAATCTCCCCAATTTATCAAAAAACATTGCACAGGCCACAGATTAGATCACATCATCCCAATGTGATGACCAAACAAAGATTAAAGTCCTTCTAAAGGTGAAAGGATCAAAAAGTAAAGGTACAACTTAGGGATGCGACAGATCACAAAACTCACGGTTCAGATTGTGTCACAGTTTTAGCGACATGGTTCGGATTCATTTTCGGATCAGTAAAAAGGAAAAAAATCAGGACAATATAAGAAGATAAAAGCTTACAATTTTTTTTTTGAAAACATATATATGTAAGAAAACACAAAATACTATACTATAAAAATACTATACTGCATATATAAACTCAACTTTTACATTTAAAAGTGGGAGTACAAATCTGAGTCAAACCGTGGCTACAGATTTGTACGGATCATGGTTCCGCCATGATCCGGTGCATCCCTTGGACTATTACATGGTCAACAACATACCCAGGAAGGAAGCTCTTGCATACTACTCTAATTAATAACGTTATAGTCAGCAGAAAAAAGGCACACAGAATGACAATGGTATAGCATAGAGTTCCCAGTCCCACCCTCAGGAGAGAGGTGGCACCTCAGAAGCGAGATGTGCCCAGAAATAATATTCCAGGCTAATTCCAAGCACAATATTCCAGCTTCCAACCATCAATAATTCATGTGAAACTCTTTGAGAAGCAAACACGGCCCAGGCTATTAAGAATTCAGACTGGCTCAATGCAGCACAGTCACAAATATTTTACAACAGCTGACCCTTCATACGCACACAGTGTGCGGCTTGTCCTCCGTATGGAAATCTGATGCTCATTAGAACAAGTGAAAGGGTTTGCAGACCCATAAACACTGTTACCTGGAGCAACATGACCATGGAATTGATGCTAAAGACAGTGGTGCAAGGCAATTATGGTGACAGCTGGTGCTTTGTTGAGTGTGGTGGATTGATCCTCTCTGTAAGCTTTGTGAATGTGTGCTTCATACAAATGGGAATTTTACCCTTTCATGCAGACATGAAATGCATATAGCTAAAATGCTAAAGAGCATCATTCTCCCGCTGAGTTGCTCATTCTCATGCTCTCTCCCAATCATCATTTGCTCATGAGATTCTCTCTTTGCTTCTGAATTTGACATTTCTTTTCTTTTGTCTGTCATGCATGACTTTTAACGTTGTTTTAATGTTTTTTTTTTAATAATTCCAAGGCTGTCGGGATCTTCTGGTGGTGCTGTGTGTTTTTGTTACCTTTTAACAATTCCCCTGCTCCTAGCATGGTAATTCGCACTTGAGGCAGGTAGTTGTTTACATCTTTGCTTATCTATGATGGTAAGTTAAAAAAGGAGGTTCAGGTGCCTTTTTTTCAACAGTTTTAAAGCTTGAAAGCCTGCTTGTATGTGTCCTTCTCTCATCTTGCAATGCTCTTGAAACACAACCTTCCACACGAATAACAACATCCATAATTGTCCTCCAGAGAAATACATCTCTTTTTATTGTAAATAAGCCATTTTCCTAAAAAAAAAAAAAGCATTGTTTTAAGGAATTTTGCATAATCCTTTTACTATTATTTCTACTATATAAAGACTGCCTCATGCAGATAGATTCAGGTTTAATTTTATTTGAACTTTTGAAACCTCTGCACTTATTTGTATATAAATGCACACTAAATCGTTGATGTAAACATACATATTCATGCAGTTTTTGTTTAATCTAATAATTACTTGGAAGGAATTTTCTGCATGAGCATTAGTAAAGCTGCAGAGCTTTCATCCTCCTCCATCATCTGTGAAATTCAGTCAGACACGTTAAAGTAAATCAGTAATGATAAATTCTGCATTTTCCTATACATGAAAGAAATCAATTACATGGTAAAATATATTAAAATTATTATCTGGTTTTGTTCTTTGATCATAATTGTAAAGAATTTGTTGAAGTGTCTTAGGTCTTTTATAACAAAAGGGCTATGGTAAATCAAAGAATGTCAACATTGGAGCTGAAGCTCCAGTGTAAAAGGGGCTAAGATTTGACTCCCCTATTTGAACAGCATGGCTATTTTTATGTGAGTCATGCTAAAACACACAAAACAGGTAACAGATAGAAAATATATTTAAAAAAAATAAATAATTCCCACTGCCCACAGCATAGGCAGTGGGAACACACAATGAAATGTCTATGTAAATGCATGTAATCACATGTTTCAGGCTTTCGTGTGAACTCTCTTGCTCCCGCATAACTACGCAAGTTTCTACTACCGTTTTTGGGCTATACGTACAAAACACGTTGCCGCTGAGCGTATGTTGAAAGTTAAACCAACAAAACCAAGCAACAGAATAAACAAAAGTGGCAGATTTTCAGTGGGAACATGATAGGGGTTCTGACTGGGACACATGTATTGTTTTCACAAAAAGCTGATTTCCACAACATCGAGACTTAAGGATTTACACAATTCTGGGTTTCAACATCAGGTTTTACTCTATGATTGTTTTCATCCCAGAATCCTCCGGAATTTTTTTTTCCGAAAGATTAGATGTGTAATGTGACCTGACCTCAAAAAAGGGACTCCTCAATTATTAATTGCAATGGGAGCCAGTATAAGGATTCAGAAACAGGAATGGTTTACTGACCTCTCCTAGTTCTGATTAGAGTCAAAGAAATTATTATATGGTTTAGATTTCAGTTTTAAGGGTCTTTTCAAATCCAAAGACTTTGGTTTCTAAGACAAGTAAATATTTGTCATTATTTTCATAGTTTTTTGTCTTTTATAGTCTTTTTTGTTCCTTAAAAAAAAGTTATATTTTTTTTGTGTTGTGGAAATGTTTGTTAAAACCCTTAAAAAACTTTTCTTTCTCTAATAAAAATGCAAACGTGCATCAGAAGAGATTCAATAAGGCTTGAGGCCTTCCCAATGGGTGTTATTATTGTGCAGTTTTCCTGCAGCCATCCACTCTAATGCCCTTCTCGCCAATGATGCTTGACCATGCTTCAGGGCTTTGTCATAGTGTGGAGGCCAAAAATGTCAGACCCTGTTACAAAATAAGGCACCAGACATGAACTACTTCTTTGATTTCCACTTCGTCCCTCCCATGGACCTCTGGTCCTACCCCCACTCACCAAACCAGCAGCCCTTGGGAAAAGCTGCATGTTGAAATAGAGTTTGCTTCGTGTGCTCTACTCACAAGGTGATAACTTGCAGCTCAAGTTCAGATAAAGAGCTCCATTCACTTAAGTGCAGCTCACCCTCTACCACTGAATGGCACTAATCCTCTGAGAGTGGCAATGAACTGGCTTTGGCAAGGTGTACTTCCGATGGAAAGTCTATGTAAATGCGTAAATGTGCGTTTCAAATTTTCTCATTGAAAATTCTACACAAGTTTTTATGACTTCAGTTGAAATCAGTGGAACTTTGACCAATCAGAGACTCGGATTTGGTTGTGACATAAATGGGTTGCGTCATTTTTAATTCGCAGAAGTGCCAACCGTTTGAAAACTGATCATGAACGAAAAATTAACAATTGCGGTTTGTGCTCAGCCAGAATAATATGACACCAAGTCTTTCATATATCTAGATAGACTGTGAAAGAAAAGACTGGAGCAGGATTCACGAGATTTGGACAGCTTTGACATAATGCACTTAGCCTCTCCCAACAGTGAGTAAAGTGCGATAGTATCGGGTAAGGACAGTCGAGTGGGAATACCATAAATTCTGTAAAAGCGCATCAAAGAACCAGTGACACATGCCCGGTGTGTGGGAGCATTAGGGTTGACTCATCTGATTTTTTTCCACCTGTTTTCACCCTTCATCAATTTACCACTCTGCTTCACTTTCTTTGACTGCCGTTTTACCAATCGTGTCGTTATTATCAGATTGTTTTCTTTTTCCATCTACCCTTTCCAGGGCTGTCTCTCCACTTCCCTCACCACGGTGGGATTAAGGAGTCACATTGTGCTCATGGGACTGCGATACTTCTAGGTAGTGTGTAGATCATTCATCGTCTGGACAGACATGTAATAGTAGTGGGATGGAGGGGAGAAAAGGGGACAGTGGGGGATCTTAGGAGGTATGAGAATCAATTTCATAGGGTATCACCAGCGCAAAGAATCCAAGCCTCAATCCCTCTCCTTTGACTCTCTTTTTCTCTCCATCTTCATTTTGCCCACTCTCCTGTCTCTAATCCACCTGACTTCTCCGACTGATTCATTTGCAGTATACTCCAGCATTACGCTAGCTGAGCAACAGCATATAAATCGCTTCACAAATTGGAGGACAAAAGCAATTATTCAAAGTACCACTCCGATCATCTTTTGAACTATTTTAAAAACATTCCCAGTGGTCTTTTAATCATAAATATGTTTTTAGCCAAAATCAAAAACCTGTGTTGTTTTTTAGGACATAGTTTCTGCAGAGCAGCTTTACTTCATGAGAAATGTGCCTCTAAGTTGAGACCTTTGGCATGAGTGACCCCACTTCCCCATCTGTTAACTCTCTCATTCGGTGTGTTACAGCTCTTCACAACCCCAACCTGTCATTATCGATGCAACAAAAATACCAAGTAATATTGGAACTATCCATGTATATCGGCTCAGACGAGGAAAACAATGATGTACATGGCTGTTTTTGTCTGCAAGCAAATTCATCAGAATGGAGAGGAGCAGGGAGCTTGTGGCCTGCTGATTGCAGTTTCTACATCACACAGCTTTTTCCAACTGCATTTTTGTCTGCTTGTGATTTAAATCAATAAACACTCAGAAATGCAATGTTGAGTTTAATTTTCTTTATATACGTCCTGCCATCATGAGAAAAATGCCACAAGAACCTGTTAAAAAGAAAACCTCAACTGTCCTCAGAGTGGATCTTTAAGTCAATCATGGCTCCAGAGAATATTTTGTTAGAACTGCAAAACAAAGAGGATCTTTCCTTTAGTATCCAAACAGAAGCTCACAGATTACCTTGTTGATCTGCTGAAGCAAGCCACAAAGAGATGGCCATCACTGCAAGAGAGCCAGTGAAAACAAACATCAGGTATTTCAGCCAGCTGTTAAATGAAGCAGTTAAAACAGCAAAGAACGTGCATGCTAATGTCAGTAATAGCATGATCATCAAGCGCAGGTTCCACTTCATAAACCGAAACGAATGACTATTGTCCAACTAACACACACCATTTGACCTGGCACGCTGCTGGAGACGGCGATGTGGGAGACAAGAAAAATTGCCCATCAATCAAAAGCACGGATGGTCAAACGCTCTCATCGTGTAGTAGTAATGTTCAGTGAATTGATTACGGAATGATGAGGTGGTGGGCTCACGCATTTACAGCAGACCCAGCATCTTTTTTTTTTTATATTTATGGGAGTCATAAAGTGTTTGAGCAGATGTTAACTTCTCTATACAATGAGCGTTGTAAGTGGGTTAGAATACTTAAAAAAAAGGAACAAGAGAAAGATAGATTGAAAGACTGAAAGCAAGAGGGTTGGGGGGTTCTGCCGTGTGAGTTTTCCACTTTAGCAGAACAGAAATGATGCATATCTTCACAGTATGCTCTCTAATTGGCACTATTAATATCAGTTAAAGTTTTAATACCTATTTATTAAAACTTTAAACTTTTTTTTTCCCTTTCGGAGAGCTAATGTGAGTAGAATTATGGATCTCAGTGGCTCTGCTCTATAAAAAGGCTCAGTCATACATTATTAATGTCTCTACCACTTCATCCGCAAGATCTCACTCATACAAGATCTGTTAAGAAAAAAAATCGCCTGAAGGTCTAATATTAGGGTGGATTTTCACCCATATCCTCTAAATGTGAGGGCCACATTTCTTGAAGTCCTTTGTTAAAACTGTAAACGTCATCTCTAAATTGGTTTGAAGCTCTTTCCAACTGTTTATGGGTAAAATGTAAATGTAGTATGACGGCAAATGAGTAGGACTTCTAACAAAAGCAGAAATGTTCTTCGTTTTTTCCTGTTTGTATCACTGAAGCCCCTCCCCCTGTAAAATGTTCAATAAAATGCTTTTAAGACCCACTCAGATCTTCTTTTCATGTATTGTAAAAGCATTCCCAGTGATCTTATAATAATGGTTATGTTGTTTTCAGCCAAAATGAAGAAATCTGTGTCATTTTCTAGGACATAGTTTCTGCAATTTCATTAGAAATTTACCTCTGAGTGGTGGGCAGAACTGCTGCCCTCTAGTAAGCCCAACGCCACTTTCTGTCATTCTTGTGTTTACACACTCTCCTGCTAGCTTGGAGCCCCTCAAACCCCAGTTTTGAACCAGATGCCATCTAGAATGAGGAAAACAAAGACATACATGGCTATAATTGTCTGCAAGTTGATGCATCACAATGGAGCAGAGTAGGGAGCTTGTGGCATAATTTCTAAGTCACAAATGCAATCTTTTTTTTAACTGAATTATTTTTTCTGCACCTACAATTTTAAGATACTTTTAATTTATATCATCAGGAAAGAGCAAAAAAAAAAAAAAGGGGGGGGTCTTTAGTATTTTTTCTGCTTGAAAGTAGATAGAAGCACAAAGGAGAAGACTTTAAAAATCCAAACAAACAGTTTTTTCTTGTTATTTGAGTTGATTGAGATTAAAACATGCTCTGAAAGTGTTCTTCAGAAGTTTATCGATTACACTTTACAGGCAACTGAAGTCCGACCTGTCCGTAATATGTCAACAGCCTTGAAGTTTAGATGAAAAATACACAACCCTGGGAAAAGATTAATGAAACTAGCAGGGGAAACCTGATCATATATTTTTCAAAAACACTTTGGGTAAGATGAAATATTTTTTTTCCATATCAACACAAAGCTTTAAAGAGGGTTTTGATAATTCAACTTTTATTATTTTTTTCTTTTTTGGTTGGGGGGGGTTCTGTCAGTAATCTTATTTTACTTTGATAACTCAAGCAGAGTTTGTTTTCGTTCTGTCAAATGGCAAAAACTAAATTTATTTATTCATTAAAAGGAAATGACTCTTTTTTTTTTTAATCTCCCTTTGTGCTTTCTCCCCATCACCGTTGGTCCCTGCATCAAACAACTCCTCATGGTTTCTGATAGCGCAAAATAAAGATTGTATAATTAAATATTAACAGTCTGCTGATGAGGGGATTGAGAGCGAGGGTGGAAAGAGGAGCATATCCTCTGAATCCTCTGGCCTACTTTAGCAGTTAATGTCCACTGGGAATTATTCATGTTTCAGCTAACCTGCGGTGGGGTGGCAGTGAGCTGTGCCAAAGTGGCCCTGAGTGAACCAGGGTCAATCAGCATTAATAGAAAGCCTATCGGGATATTAGAATTCCAGGGTGGAGCAAAAGCTTTCATATTTAATCAGATGCTGCTTAAAGGGCTAGAGCGTACTACAGAAACTTGAAGTTGTTTTGTTATTGGAAGGTAAATTATGGAGTGTACTTTTGTGTTTTTTTTTGTGTATGTTTTTTTTTTTTTTAAGAACTACAAACTGGCTGGCCACTAACCTCATGTGGATCAAAATGTGCGAGAAGTATTAGTTATATTTACCACTATAAACTGTTCATTTTTGTTTTGGTGATGCATAAAATTTGTTACAGCCAGAGTTTTTTGATTAATGGGGTTTAGTTCCGCCTTTTCTGATATTTCAGGTTTCCTTTGATGTTCATCAACGTGAAGCTTCAGAGGAAGGCAGGGATTGTCAATAAAGTACAGAAAGCATACCAGACGATATCAAGTTCTCAATAAGACAATGAATAATCTCAAAAACATCACAAGTACTTGTTATTGTTAAAACAAACGCCACAGAAATCCATATCATTACTCTTTTGGTTAGAGTGTATCAACGGGGTTGAGTAATGCAAGTTGTAGTCGTATCCTTATCATCTCTATCATCCGTCAAATAATTGACAGCCAACAAAAATGTAACTGCCTGATAGTGTTTTCTTTCACTGGATTCTGCAGTGAATCCAATAATTCCATTAAACGTGTAAACAAACACAGAACATGCCTGCATTATTACTTTTTCATCATTTGGGTCCCGAATGTTGCATCTGAAGTTGCATTTTGGAAAAAAAAAAAAAAAAAAGCTGATTATAACTACAGTTGTCAGTTCACTCTCAGCTTGAAACACATTAATAGCAGAGAAAAGAATGGAAAAGAAAAAAAAAACTCCTGAGGGACAGTACTTACTCCAGCTCTGATGTTTGCTGAGGCATTAAGATGCACAAGTCCTCATAATCTCAACAATTACACTTGATTAAACTGGGTTTATGTGCTGTATTCACAGCATGAGCGAGCAATGCCAGCCATTTGTTGTGGTCCCCACACTGCTATGTGCACAAAGATGAGATTTTAGTCTTTTAAGCTCCAGGAACATAAAAAAGAAAAAAAAAAAACAGGGAGAACTTTAAGAAGGGGCTTTAGTGCAGACTTTAGTGCAACTTGTTTGTGTTTAAGCTCTTTTTGGAGTGCTTAGTAAAGCTGTTAGACCTCTCTGCTCACGCCCCACGGACCAGTGCATTTGTCTGCAGGTATGTTTCCTGTCCACAGACAGGCTTGGTTTGCCTTCAAAAGTGGACAGGAGCGGCATTCACCATCACAGCTCCTTCATTTCCCTCTGCGAGCGATATCGATGCTCAAAGTGAATGCATCGCACAGCTCAAGGAGGGCGTAAAGCAATTAGGGTTCTCTGCTGCCTTTGGTGTGTCATCCGCTGTAAATAAAAGCTCCATGCAGCAGGAGAGTCATGACAGGATGAAAAAAAAACAACTTCCAGCTTATCCGGGAACACAAAAGCATTGACTTAAATGAGAACTGGACTGAGTGATCCCTCCCCCTTCCCGTTCCAAACAAGAAGTACCTGCTGGCTCCAAGAGGTCAAAATGTAATAGACTGCTATTGAGAAATAGACATTTATCTTTCAGTCGTCATATTTGCCAGATAACCATTCTTGCCGGAAAAGGCATTCCCTACTGGTGACATCACACTCTTTCATTCCAGTTGTCATAAACAGTCAATGTTCAATAGGATGAACACAAGCTAATGCCGTCATCCCTGCCTGTCACTGGACTGCCACCTCAAACCTCAAAATGTACTCGAGTGGCAAATGAGCGATGTCAACCTTTAGACAAAAATATTCCGGTTGTTGTAGATATTGTTTCTTAAAACCTCAGAGGCCACGGCAGGTTGTGTAAAAATGTGACTGCCACCTCCTAATAATAAATGCAGCCGCGCGGCGCCCTGCCGAATTAGAGGAAAAACTTGCATTTAGCTTGCATGGTGGCACTTTGGGAAACGTGACTGCAATCTAACCTCACCTTTCACTGATGCTCACCTGTGACACAGACGTGGTGGATGGGGATCAACAGTCATGGTTATAGTGTGCTGTCAGATGTTACATCACAACCCAGGAGGGCTAATGCTTCCTTTGCCGTCTGCAGCTCCAGCTGGTTGAGCAGATTAACCAACCGACTCATCGAATCCATGGTGTGGCAAACTCCTACTCACCCTCGTCCCATCTGATTTTTTATTTTTTTATTTTCATGTCCTAGAGCTTTTTCTTTACTGCGTAAAATTGATGTAAGGGCTTGTGTTTTTCAAGATATGACTTGTTTTCTAAATGTGCGATTTCAAAACAAGACCTAAGACCCATCTAAAATCAATGTTCCACTGTGAGTAGGTTTATTTTTCTTCCTTTCTCACATATGCTGCTGCCTGATTAAGGTCTATCTGTTTGGACAGGATGCCTGCCATCAATCTATCCAGATACCTCCATAGGATGCTCCATTAAATGGTGATCCTGCTCCGGGTTTTCTCCAGAGATGATAGTAACTATTGAACAACAAAGAAGGTCTTTAGAGAGTGCCCACTGTTTGACCTTTTCTGATGCTTCAAAATCCAATTATATTTGTTTTTTTAAGCTGCCGCTTGCCACACTTGTTATCTATCGTCCAAGGAGCAAAGTTGAACCAGAAAGAGAAGGAAATTGATAATGAAAGAGAGGAGCTGGGGATTTCCACTGCCACCACTCGAAGGGTGAAAATAATAATAATAGTCCTCAACTGTTGGTGTCTGGGGGCTTTGCAGAGAGCCCTGCCACACATTCTAACGACCGGATGCACAGCTCTAAGCGCCCACGTTGTTAAGCATCTCGACTGACAGGGAGGCCAAAATGAGGGCCAAATTCTAGCATCACACTACCGCCAATGAAGCCACTACAAATGACTGCTGCCTCCACCCCGGTAACAGGGAACCATCATTTTACCCATTACTGGCATGGCCCTTTTTCGAGAACATTAACTGGCTTTTCCTGCGCAAAAAAAAAAAAAAAAAGAAAATGAAAACGAAAAAGAAAAAGAAAAAGAAATGAAACCAGAAATGGTTGATTTATAAAAATGATTGAGCAGATTAGCTAAAGTTATAGAAGCAGAAATGCAGGTCAAGGACTATTAAGTAAAGATAATATGATAAATGTTTTCATTGCTTCATCTTTAAGCCTGAATTCATTAGGATGTTCAATCCATAAACAGAACATCCAGGATGGCCCTTGCCTTTCCCTTGATGTAAGCACATCTGAAAATCTAATTGCAGTTCTTTTTTATTGTTTGTTTTCTGTGTGTGTTTTTTTTAATTGCTGTAGAAGATGAAGGTGTTTATGCTGATGCCAGTTTTTCATAAGTGTTTTGTGTCAGTTTATTAGCAATATCATTTGTTTGGTGCTGTTTTTAATGCGATTCTGCTAATGACAGTGGTATTGCTGTGGGAGGGAGAGGGCCGGCCTGTTTGTTGCTGAGCTTGTAAAAGAACGGCTGAACATGCACCTGCCATCTCCAGAGATACTCATTAAAGAGGAGATGCCAAATCCTGGCATCTCAGTTCTCCTTCTAAAGGCACAGCGAAATCTGCACACAGCACATGCATCAATACACAAGCACACACGCACATCAAAGCACAACTACTTTTTAATTATTTTTTTTTCTTGCATTTGCTAACATAGTAATTCGCCGCTCCGAATTTGCCAATTTTCTCAGAAACAAAATTAAACATTTTTTCTCTGTTCGCTCTCCAGCTGTAGTGAGAGCAGAGGGAATAAGAGAAGGTGTGAAGCTACAAACTAAAAATATCTATACCTCCCATGTCAAAAAATCCAAAGCAACAGCTAGTGCTGTAGAGTTTCCACTTTTTTACTGAAGTATCACAAACTTCCTGAAATGTCCGTTGAGTTTGTACGAATACATATAAAAAGGCTCGGTGTGCTCAATGACCTCCCGCTGGTGGCAGTGTTGTAGTGTTACATATGACATGAACTAAACAGAACTGAAGTCACAGATCCTAACAGTACACACACACCAACCCAGTAGTGGAACAGCTTTCAGATGTCCCTAAAAATAACTTACTTTTGTTTGGAGAAAATGACCATAAGATGAGCAAGAAAGGAAAAGAACTGCCAGTGGCATTCCTGGCATTATTTTCGATAGGTTCCATATTTTTGGAACATAAAACATACTGAATTATAAGGCGCAATATCAATAAACATATGCATACATAAGGTGCTTTGGGCAAAACATTTGTGTAATGTGACATGACTACATTAACCAGAATAGCTTAAGGGGCCAAGAGGAAGGTGATTGGTCAGAGAGGTTGATACCAGTGAATTGTGTTACCCTGCATGCTTGCCTCTTTTACTTGCCATTAGGAGACTTTGCAGTGTGCAATACGACAGATGAGTTAAACTTTATTCACAATTACTCCATATTTTTCAGTTGTTACACATAAAATAGACAGACTTACTTTTTCAATTCATAATGTTGAAGCACAGAACATATCCTTCCGCCAGGCTCCTGACTGCAGTAGCTGTAAGGCTCCAACAATCCATCAAGTGATGCGACTTTTTAGTTTACCAAAGTTGTACCAAAACACTTTGAGAACTGCGTACACATAACTGACTTGAGATTAGTAAACACAACTCATTTTATACGTAGATTAGCACCAAATTTGAAGGTGTATTGCCAATTGTTGAGAAAACGGAAAGATTTAAAATGCGCCTTGTCGTATAAAAAATACAGCTCAATTTTTTCTTGGATTTTGGGACTTCATATTACAAAGTATGAGAAATAGAACCGCTTTCTTTGCAATTTCTTTTGTCAAAATGACCTTCCGCCAATCAGCAGGTTTAAACAGTAGCTCTGTGCTAACTGGTTCGTTCCATTTTTCAATGGACCTACAACCAATGGGATTTCAAAGTCCTTTTGGCATAACCAGGAAAAGTAAAAATGTATTTGGACTAAAACTTTATCCTGCTCAGTATACAGTCGTAGTTCCTCTAAACAGCATTTACTTTTTGATGCTTTTTGTATGCGATCATTTTCCTTTTAGAAGCTCTTGAAGGCCGGAGTAAAAGGACAGAAGGACCACTCTAAACTTTAAACTTGAGCTGCCAAGACTAATTGGTCCGGGGCTTTTTAAAGGCTCCTGGCTGCCTATCTGCTGTTTCACCACAAGTCCTTTCCTTTGATTGAAACAAATCGGCGCCTCGCTGATTCATCTTTGTCTTCTAGTGCCATTCAGAATCTTTCACCTTAACCTTAAACTTTCCCACTCTTTCTTATTTTTACTTCCCTTTTTTGTGTTTCTTTTCATCCCCCCCTTTTCCCCCTCTGCTGAAACATTTGAGTGCTTTCTCTGATTTCCTGCTTGAAGTCAGGAAATCAGAGAAAGGTTGGGTGGTGGGATGGCTGTTTGCCTGGTTCCGGTGTGGCCTGCTTCAAACCTCTTTTAAGGTTCGGCAGGAAGTAAATGAAAGAGCAAAGGATAACCGGTGTCACCGCCATCAAACACCATAGTGTTTAAATTAATTCTCTGTCAAACCATGTCTTATGAGATTATGTCCTTCTCAAAATTCTCACACAACACATTGGATGATATATTAATAATCTCTCTGTTTTGTTGAGAGAGAAAGCTGATTCCTTTTTTTACCTCCTATTTTCCCCTTCAGTTGAGGATTGCAAAGAAACTCCATTTGTGCTGCTTTGTGATTTAAATAAGAAGAAGCAGTGAAGTACAGCTGAGCCGTACTTTGTGCTAAAAGAACTTTTTTTATATTTGTGATTTATTATTTATCAAAAGAGAGAAATGATTGATAATAGGAAAGAGAGGAGCAAATCCTACACTTTATATCCTAATAAAAGACCCTCTTGGGAAAGGTGAACACTCGAGAGAGAGCATCTGTCCTTACTGAGGTAGAACATGTGAAGAGTCTCCTGTGAAAACAATAATCACGCTATTTTGTATTTTAGAACATTGCACAGAGCCCTGTACATGAAAAAAAAACATTTGTGGCCACAAATTGGTATTTTTTACGCTCAAATTTGCATTTTGTGGCATTTTTTGTGCACAAAAAAATTGCATTTTGTGGCAAAAGATTGACCTATTTTGTGAGGAAATAAGTATTTTGTGTGAACAAAACAGTATTTTAAGCCTTTTAATTAGCATTTTATGCACAAGAATTACCTTTTGTGGGAACAAATTAGCAGCGAGAATGATATAAAACAATAAATAATACTTTTGGCCATTAATTGATATTTTATGCACACAAAAAAAGCTTTTTGTGGCAACATTTTATTTTTGTGGGCACAAGTTAAAAGTTTTGGGGCAGAAAATGTATTTGTATGTTATTGTCAGAAATAACTTGCTTGTATGGAAGATATTAAATTGCTAATTTGTGCAAACAAAATAGTCATTTGGGTGCACCAAATGCTAATTTATGCCCTCAAAAAGCAAATAATGTGCAAATTTGTGTTAACAAGATACTAATTTGTGTTAACAAAATACTTATTCCGAGTAATAAATTATTCATTTAAAGAAGCAATTTTTAATTATCTTTTTTTTTTTTTATTGTCATGTCAAGAGTTTTGTACAGTTTTGTAAGGTTGTCAGTGTTTTTTGTGCTGCACAACCTTTTACACAACAAGCTCTAGCTTCATCTGAGCAGCTTTTATTTCCCAGCTATTGTTTCTGCAAAGAATCATGGAGTCAAAGCTTTTAAAGCATGTCCAGCATCTGAGGTAGTCAAAAAAAACATGGACTCAAATGTAACACTCAAAGTTCTTAGTTCTTTAAAAAAAAAAAAAAAATCACAGCATCGCTGCATCCTGAGGTAACTTTGGACTACATTCAATAAAGAAAGCAGAGGTAGTTGTTAAAACTGTTACTTTTGTGCCTCTCTTTATCTATTGATTTATCTGTCTGTAAAAATCAGATTCATTTTTGAAAGAGGACCAAAATAAGCTGCTGTCATTTTCTAGGACTTGTTAATTGTGTGCCTCTGATTTTTTTTTTTTTTTGTCATTTTTTTCACATCAAAGAAGTTCTGATTCAAGCACATCGTCATGACATGATTACACCTGTTTTATTTATGAGTAGGAAAAAAAAATTGTTAATGTGCCAAATAAAAACGTGACAGAATTGACAGTAATATTGCAAAATCATAACCTGAGTTCTTTGTTAACAGCCCATAATAATTTATTTTTAAAGCCTAAAAAGGAATGAAAACGCTTTTCAAAAAGAGTTATACATCACAATTTCCACAGGATTTAAAGCGATGAGCAGCCAACAGGTGCTTCTAATCGGTTAATTGTAGTTCCGTGATATTTTACATTTGCTGTACAATAAGGCACAACTAAAACCATTTAAAAACAACAGTGCACCTTTTTATCTGATGCACCTTCTAGGCTATATGGATTAATTATGGTTCCTAGCAGTCACTGAGTGCAAGGACTATATTGTTTTCACAACAACAGGAAAAAAATGCCATAGAAAGACCTCAGAAGACCTTGAAGCAAAGCAATAAGCCCTAAAAGGCATCAACAGTGTGTCTTCAGACACACAATACATACAGAGACACACTCTGCCCTACTTTTTCTATATTGTTTTCGGAATTTTTCATTTTTCCTCTTCTTCCTCTTTGTAACGGTTACTTTGTGAAAACAGTTTTTACCACCACCACATGCATGAAAACTCACCAAAATTTGCACACATCTAGTACCCAGAGAAAATGAATTTCGGGCATAGTGACTGTATCAAGAGGATGACATCACGGCTGGAGAAACTGAAAACAAATTAGTGATGGGCCAAAAAATCACTCATGGAGCTGACAAAAAAACAAATATTTGTAAGTACACTTACAAAACCAAAACACGCGTGTCAGGGATATCCAAAAGAAGTTTTGATATTATCATGGATGGCCACATGACCCCCGGCCTGGCAGCCATTTTGTAATAATAGGTGAGATTTATTGATTTTCCCGTTTTCAGATATTATAGGAAAAGGAAACTTTTATTCAACTGATCATCACAAAATTTCACACACATGCTGCCAGCCTAAGTGTATAACCACCCCAGAAGTTTTTTTTTTTTTTTTTTTTTTTTTTTACCTTTGACCTTGGGAAGAGGCCACCGCTGTCAAAATGTCAGACAGTTTTTCTGCGAGTTCAAAAAAAATGTTGGTATTATTGTGAATACGCTAAAACGGCTAACATGTAGTGGCATCTGACAGTTTGTCGATTTTTACATTTCTAACAATGTTGGGAGTTAGCATAGTCCCAGTAATGTTTGTTTTAGTAATATCAGTCAGTTTTTTACAAGGCTGGGTGTTATTGCAGATACGCAAACAACGTGTAGCTGTGTCAGACTGCGTTTTTGTTTTACATGTTAATAACAAGGCCGAAAGAAATCATAAACACAGTAAATTTGTTTTATCTGTATCGGTCTTTTCATTTAGTTGTTGCAAACAAGCTAAGGAGTTACAGGTATTGTAAATACTCTACCAAGGCTAATGCCTCTAATGTGGCTAACAGTAAAAACTGTGAAAACAGTTGATAAAGTCTGACTGATTGATGGCCTTATCTCTGACTCTTCTGACTCACTTACAGCGCCTTATAGTTTGATGTGCCTTATGACACCAGTTAGAAAATAGATCATTAATTGGAGGTGTGTCATATATTCTGGCACGCCCTGTAGTGCAAAAATACTGTATTTTTAATGGATTTACTCTGCACAGGTGTTCCACCACCATTGTTCAACTGATGTCCTTTTAAACACTGTCAATCGAAGAAACAAGGAAGAAATAAAGAATTAAGACACTTTGAAGTTGCTGAAAAAAGGCACAATTTCCTGTACAGTGATTTAAGAAATTGATAATGTCATGTAGAAAAGTATCACTTTCTTTACGGAATCTAGGAGTCCAATCTGATTTTTACAATCTTTTTTGTAATATAAATAATTGCATGTGTAATCTATTACGTTATTGCTTTCTGTAGTTTGTATTCAATTATTTTAGGAACTGGTACCATATTTTAAGTTCAGTTGTCTTAATAGATAAAGCCAGATCTGTTTCACGTGACTGCAGATAACAGCTGCATATTAACACAAGAATAGAAGATTAAAGATGTAAATAGATCAATAAACAAGAAAAAAGTATCATATTTCTCTTTTTTTTTTTGGTGTCCTCATGCCGGTCGGGTCACTTGTTACGCATTGGAAAACTGCTTCACCCCGTTGACATCACTGTCCTAGATTAGTTCACCCTGAAAATGTCATATCTAATACAGACTCGTTTTAGCATTAAACTTTAATAACCTGTCACAGAGGGGAAACCTAACCACACTCCTCAGCTAAATGGTATAATCAGGTCTCAATTTACTGCCCTTGTTCTTTTTTTTTCCAAGACCTAAGCACGTTTTTCCCTATCTGTGCCTTTCACTTTAATGTACGGCTCTGTAATATTTCATAAACAGCAAAAGGTTTCCTCTTGTCATTTTGCCACACATTTAAATTTCCTCTCCCAGCCTATATTTCCCCTCCCTCCATTCTTTCTCTTTATGCTGTAAGTTCACCTCTTTATTTCTTCCTTTGCTTGTTCTCCTGCTGGCTCCTGATTGATGCCTTGGACCGTGCGCTGCGTACTTCATTACTCTGATTTAACCATGTCTCAGGTGGGGTTTGCACAGGGGAGACGAGAACTACAAATGTGTCAGCCGTGGTTGGGGGCACAGTGCCCTACTGAGCAGATAAAATCACCCAAATAACATCACAAAATTGCCTCCTGTCAGGGTTCTTGTGGCACCAGACGCTGGGTTGCTCAGAGACAACTGCATGCTAGACAAGACAAATAATCTGTACTGCTGAGATGAAAGCACCAGCATTCTGGCTGGGATGAGTAGACATACATAACATCTTCTAGAGACCAGTTTAAAGATGGCTAAGGTAACACTGTGTGGCTTCTAATGTCTTTAACCATTGTCGTATCTTTTTCTTTGAGTATGTTAAAAAGAGCTTTCTGCACAAAAAAGAAGAAAGAAAGTCTCTGTAGACTTTTGCGCAGAGTAATTACAGTGTTAGCTGAGCTCCAATACCCTCTTATCTCTTCTGCTGGGACAAGAGCCACATGAATGGACCCCTCTGTTGCCCTTCCTCCCCAGCAAGCACTAAATCACTATCAGTAATAGATTTGCTCTCAGTCTGTTTCACTCTTTATATCTCTCTGTTTCACACCCTCCCGCTCTGCCCTCCACTTTTTCCTTTTCCTGCTGCTGCTTTCATCCATGGAGTCAGTCAGTTTTTGGTTCAAGGATTCACACGTACAAGATGTTGAGGGTTTAGAGAAGTCTTAGTCACTACTGTTCTTACGGCATGCTGTCCGCAGGCAAAAAATGGGTAAACCTGTATCGGAGTATGCATGTGTCCTGTTCGAAAAAGCAAGGTTGTAGATCACGCCATGCGCCTGTGGAGTGGAAACTTTGGTATAGACACACTGGGAGCAACAGGTCATAGCTAAAACGCAAGGATAAGAGTGAAGTATGTGAGACACAGGTGTGTCATACAAATTTTCCTTATGACAAGGGGCTCCTGAAGAGGGCTGGGAATTGACACATATTTTTCAGATCCCATTCGTGATTGTGTTTAACGATTCAATTCTTAATCGATTCTTATTAAGAAAAAAGGAGAACAAACAGCTCAGCTTGCTTATAGAGGCACAAGTTAGGAACATCAAAATGATCTATTATTTTGCAGGAAAATAAGAATATCTGCTTTTCTGGTAAGGTACTGTATCTTACAGGACTTAATGTCTCTCCAGCTGTAGAGAATACTCTCTCAGATGTGATGGAAGACCGGACAGGCTGTAATCACTGCTCCTCGGTTTTATTTGTCTGAGATGGACAAAAACATGGCATTCTTTTAAAAATACCCACTGTTTTGAGCACAGATGTTTTTGTATATTCAAGGTGTCCCCTGTCCTTGTTGAAATATCCAATTCAAAAGTATTGCAAGTCACCATGTTGTCATTATTTTTGTGAAGTGTAACCACATTTTTAAGTGTTTCTAGTGCTTAGGCACCATGTTTTCTGCTATGCAATGTGCACAATGCAAGCTAGACAAATACTGGCCTCTTACTGACCAGTGTAGTTTGTGTAGGAATCCTACAGGTGTCCTTCGGGCAGTTACGTATCAACTACACACCCCTGCATGCTGCATTTGTGTGCAGTCAGTAAAGAGCCAGTCCTTACAACTCACTAATGACTAGAGTGTGGCAAAAGGGCACCGAACGACAGCATCCCCAGTATGTCATAAGAGCGTATAACTTTCATTATCCTTACGAATCAATTACCACCCACAACAATAGTACGTTCCAGTTTCAACACATCTTTTGAAGTGACTGTATGAGCGCGAGACACACGTGAGCTCACCGTCCAATGCAGCCGCTACTGTCTACAACCCTCCACGGGCTCGGACAACACAAAAAGTTGAAGTACCCATACAGGTGCTTGTGAAGCTTTAGCCAGAAATCTCAAAGAAACAAATGAGGCAACTTAAAAAACAAGCAGAATACGCATGGAGTAAAAAAAATGTAATGTGCTGGATGAGATATCTGACTTGGCACTGAAACAACATAGTTCTGTATTTTGGCTGTTCCACCCATTCCCTCTCAAATGCTGACTTCACAAAATCCCGAACCACTCAAAAAACAGAACACCTCATTTGAATAAATGTGTTCATGCTTTCGACTGTATGTCCTCCCGCTTGTGCATTCATGAAGAACTGAATCCCAAATGGACTGTGAATTTTGTGTTTACAAAAGTCTACTCGGCTGTTTTGCCTCCTCCTTTCTGCTGAGGACAGCAGCAAGTGTCAAAACAGTGGAGTTTGACATCCTGACGCGGCTTGAATCTTAGGCCAGAGGCTTTTATTTCACCGGGAAGGAGAAGGCAGCTCAGTGCCTCATTTGACGGCTTGTCTGTTTGACATCACTTCCCTTGCCATCTGACTACATTATCTGTATTTTCATGCAAAGCTGTACAACTCTGTCATTCATCCACTGTACTTCTGCGCTCATGCTTCTGTATCCATTTTTTTTCCACACATACTCTAAGAGATCTGTGAATTCTAATCTATCTGAAGGAATGATAATGAAGTATCATCGCTTGCCTTACAGCAGATCTGTGAGATATCCATCTGAAAAAAAAAGAAAAATGAAAAGGAGGATAGGTGAAAATAACAGCGGACTGACGTGCATTACTCTGACATTTGGCTGGCAAACTTGTCACTTGAAATATCCAGTATGGATGCCTTCTTGCTACACTGACAGTGTGATGGAGAATAGGTCAACTGTGTTGTCTGACATTCTCTCTGCCTTAATTAGAGGGTAACACAATGCTTCTCAATATCACATTTTCCAGAAGCCCACCAAACACGTTCATAGTGCACTCTTCAGCATCAGCTTTAAGAACAGATTCTGTTCTGTACTGGACACCACTGCATGAGCTTTCGAAGCAACCTTTTTACAAAATATGCGAGGTAAAAAACATGTAATGGAAGGGATAGGCTGTCTCTGTCTTTGAGGTTTCAGATAAGATGGAATAGTCCTGTAGTTTGCTGAATCAAATTTGTAATTTTAAAAATATCTAGTTCTGATCAATAAATTACACAACCCAAACTAATCTAGTGCAGTTGCATTCATGAAAATTGAAGTAAATAGCTCATTGTTCTTTAATTTATGCGCGATTGGGACAGCAATTTTCATTCAAGGCAAAATTTGTTAAAAAAAACAAAACACAAACAAAAAAAAAACCCTAAGATTAGCATTCAAGAAAGATTTAATTTCAAGTAAAAATGAATGAAATTTTGACTAACGAGTGAAATATGGTTTAATTCTAGTTGTCCTTAATGATGACGAAGTGATTTTGAGTGGTATAGTCAAAAATTTAATTTTATCAGTAACAGACAGTTTTTTGTTACGTGTTGCAAACAAGGTTGGGAGTTACAGGTATTGTGAACTTCTATTGTGGTTAATGTGTTATAAATCCATAATTAATTCTAGTTCTAGAGTTACTGTGAACGCAGTTTATTGTGACTGACTCACAGACTTCTTTTTGACTCTTTTGTCTAGCTTAATGGGTCTTATAGTTTGGTTCGCATTTTAAATGACAGACAGAAAATAAACCATTCAATAATAATCTGGTGTGCCCTATAGTGAGAAAAATACAAGTGTTGTTGTTTTTTTTTTGTTTTTTTAATCCCAATAAATTTAAAAGTGAGATATTTTTCTCTGTAAACCTTTAATATGTTTTGTTCTTGTGATTTTGCTGTTTTTGTTTGTCTGATTTAATTTACCAGTACATTTTCCTCAATCTAATAGGAATATTGGGTGTTGCAGTCAATGTCAGTATGCCCTAACATAACCATTGTTAAATATTATGTGTGAAGCTCTCACTTTGACTTTTCATTAAGAAATACAGAACTCCAGAACAAGCACAAGTTGACATGTTGATAAGAGTAGTAATCATGCTCCCAAAAAAATGTACAAAACCTGATACGAGTTAAAGGAAAGATCTGTGAATATTTTCTTGCTGACAGTTAGATGTACACAGCCATTAAGTTTTCCCCATGTGTATATCTGAATGGAGTCAGTGGACTGTCATTATATAGTGCTTTCCAAGACTTGTTGACATGTCAAAGAGCTCCACAGCATTAGCTCAGCTCAGTTCAGTTATCCACACACACATTCTCTAGGCACTTCCTATCAGTTATTTCGTGTTTATCTTTTGGGCTTTGCCATTCTTTTTTTATTTTTATGTATTAATTTCTTTTTTTCTGTCATGCTGACTTATGCAGACCAATATGTAGAAAGAAGGTAATAGGGAGTTCAGTGTGAGTGGATACTTCTTACATTTCAAACAGATATTTATATTTCGTGTGATTAAAAAAGAGCCTTAAAACCCACTCCGATAATCTTTTTATCTATGGTGAAAGTGTTCTTGGCAGTTTTTTAAATTATGGTTAAGCTGGTTTTAGTCAAAAATCAAAGCACCTTTCTGGACATAGTTTCTGCAGAGCGGCAGTGTCTCATTTGAAATTCGCCTCTCAGGTGTGGGTGGAACTGCTGGTGCAGAGTAAGCCCGCTCCATTTCCATGATCCATCTCTCTGTGTGCTCTCCTGCTAGCTTACAGCCCGAACACGTACATGGATCAAAATAGAGCAGAGCAGGGAGCTTGTGGCTTGCCGTAGCAACTTGTACATCACACTTAAGAGCTTTTTCAAACTGCATTTTTCCCTGATTCATCACATCACGAAAGTGAGTTCACATCACTACATTCTTTAGCAGTTTTGTCAGAAAAAAATGTTTGTCAGCTAATTATCATAACAAAGTACGAACTGAACGCATTTCACACCTTTGGGAAGAAAAAAAGGAGTTACAATTTTTTTTTTTTCTTTTTTAACTTCAGACTGTGTATGTCAACAGTAACTCACCTGGCTATTTAAATTGCCATCACTTCAGAAATCAGTTTTCCTTCTGCCCTGCTGTTGGCTGAGCTGTGACTCACAGGAAATGCACATCAGCATATCGCTATATCTATTATTAAATAAAAAGAATTCTCACAAAAATATCCTTCAAACTTCTTCGTGGCAAACATTCAATCAGATTCTGAAATTAATGGAAAAGAAATTCATACACGAAGATGTTATAAAATATTTATGTGACCCATAGTTGCTTTGAAATGTAAGATATAATTTTGTTTTTCATTTAATTTGTTTACGATACAGTGTTTTTTTTTAGGTTTATTTATTTTAAACCTCACTAATAGTTATTTACACTATAAGTTTTGTTTTGAGGATCATTTAGGATGCCTGATGGTAATTGATGCTATTTTGTGAAATCCAAGAAAAATAAAAAAAAATAAAAAAACATATATGAGGCAATGGATGTTGCCCTTTAGACAAAACGTGACCTTGGAACATGTTTGTGAAATAGAATATAATCATCTTTTATGGCCGTGGTCATTTAGGGACAAATTCACAACTCCTGCTGAATTTTTTTTGCAGAAAGTTAAAATGGTCAAGTTTATCTTTGCTTGAACTTTGCTTGAACTTTGGGCCTGATTTTTCCAGATTATAAATAATATATATTATCAAGATAATAAATAATATTTATTTTGTAAGTGACCATGTTATAAGTGGGATAGTAACTGAAGAAGTGGGCTTTGTCAGAAATATAAATTGGTGTGCTACCCTGAACAGGATCGATATGTAATAAGTTGTTTTCAAATGGGATTTATGCTCTTTTCACTTTTCAGGAAGTGCAGATACATGTTTTTAGTAACCTTGCAAATGAGAACCATTATTTCTGCACAAGAAATTTAAATTATGAATTCCCTTTGTCAACAGAGATTGATGCTGAGTCAAAACTTAGACCTCGTCAATAAATACTAGATGACAACTGCAATGTGAAATAGAGCATCAGAATTTGAATTGGATGATGTGGCTCTGTTTAGCTCAAAAAGACAGTGGACTGTTTTTTTCACATATTTATTTTATTATTATTATTATTATTTTTAACCACACACTGTTTCAGTTTGTTTTTCTCCATTCAGTCCTGTTTTTAGCTGTTTCTCTATTCCTTGAAAAATCTCTAATTGGGAAAGTGTTTTCAACATGAAACGCCTGACGTTACCTTCTGAAGAACATGATACGTGAGCTCAGGCCTGTCAAACTGCCACAATTACAACACCAAAGGAATGCTAATGTTGTAACCTGGTTTCATACAGTGATAAAATGACAGTGGTGCATTTACAGCTTGCCATGCTAACACAGATCGGACAAAAATGTCTTGTTCTTCATTTCAGTGCTCATATTTACAAAATGACTGGTTTTACGCTCTTCTTTTTTAAACTAAGGTCACATGTAGGAACATCAGTACTTTTCTCTGATGAACTCCAGGTTTAACAAGCCATTGTGAAATGAATTGTTGAACATATTATTAAAATTTTACCCTCACCAACAATAATAGAGAAACTGTAATTATATGAATATAAATATATATATTTACACAAATGAATATCAAAAGGGATAGACAAAACAAGGCATATACCAAAGACAAAACAATTTTATCATCACTTATAGCATATTTAACCCTTAAAGCCGAACGCATCATATTTGATACGAGTTTTTTTTTTTTTTTTTTTTTTTTGCTTGTTTCTTCCAAGGTACCTATAAAGACTCCAAATCCAAAGAATTGGAATTGTCTGTCAATTATGTAATGGTTCAGGCTTTATTTGGTTAATGAAAACCAATAACCTAAGCGGTTGAAATGACAAACTATCAAAACTGAGGTTTAGTGATGTCCTGTTTGCCATTTTGTATTACTAACTTTTTGTGAGCAAAATAATGTATATGTGTATGTATAGGGTATGTCCAATGACATACCCTATTTTCCAGACTAGTAGTTGCCTGGAGTATTTTGCTGATTTAACAAAATCTCGAACTCAGAACTAACTTTAAAGCATTTCATAATAATGGAATAATCAACAACAATATACTGAATATACACTTCAGTATTGTAATACATTGATACATTGATCATATATATATATATAATAAAAAGCCAGATGAAAAAATTTAAAAAAGGGAATTTTAAGGGTACCAGGATAACACACAAAAAAAAAAAAAAATAAACACAAATAATTCCAAACAGACACTGATAAACACTGATGCTCAGTGCTAAAGAAAAAAGAACCTCCAAACATTTCCTTAGATCTTTGAAGTAATCTTTACAGTCAGCATGGGAGTATTTGTCACTTTTGGTCAGCGCACTGTCTGCTCTAATTTCCATCTAATTGCACACACAAACTCTCGAGTACATGCTCAAACACCACACAATTACTAAAAGTTTTGTGTCTGTGCAAGAAAAAATTCCCCAACTGCCCCAGGAGCTGCGGGAAGAGGGGGTGCCTTGTGGCTTATTTTGTGCATGCTGTCTGTGAGAGTAATCTCAGCTTTGATGAAAACCTGGAGGTACAGAGAGGCAGAGGATCTTCTTGACATCTAAGAGTTCCAGCCCTATGTGACTTCACTACGGCTACTGTACACCAACAGAGAAATCCCGAGGTATCTTTGAGAAACAGCCTATGTCCGAGCAGCCTTTGGGATTCTTTGGTTCACATCTATTTTTTTCCTCCTCTACCCATCTCTTTCTGTCTCTCTCTCACACACACACACTACACAAATGCTTGTCATCACAGGAGTTTCATGTTTCTGGATGTCAGCATTTATCAGGCCAGGGGCCAGACATAAAGGTCCATGGAGGAATGTGCAGTGGCTTGTCAGCACAGTAGGATAAGTCTGTATTGATCTCAGTGTTACTTTGCACAAAATCTACCTCTGCACCTTTATTTTCCTCTTCCCACAGTCTGGGAAAACACAAAAATGCCTCTTTTCTTAAGGCGTTGAAAAAGAAAAAAATAGTTTGAAACTTTAGCTATTGTATTTGCAATGAGACAATTATTATACAGTTTATTTCAAAACTTCTACACTTCTTTGTCATGAAAGTTATATAATCGCACAAACAGATTCAGCAAAAAAGTCTTTGCTAAACTGCAATTATAGCTGTTTCTAACCAGACTTTTAGACCCATTCAGCTTGTTACATTTCTAGTTGTAGTTCTTCATTTGTCCTCTGTATCCTAAGTGTTTTGTTTTCATTCATAAATTTAAAACAATAGCTCAAGTGTTGGAATTAGGAGGAAGACAAAATGTAAAATACAGAATCTACCCATCCAAAGCTGCCCAGTACATTTTCAACATCACAAATACAATTTTTCGTCTGCTCCTGATTCACGATTTGAATAAAGAAATACTCAGAAAACACACTTAAGCCTAATTTTCTTTATATATGTCCTCTACTATGAGAAAAAAGCCATAAGAACATTTTTAAAATGCCAAAAACACCATTTTCATCAGAGTGGGTCTTCAAATGCAAAATGTCAAAGTCATGTATTACTAAATGGAATTATCCCGTGAAAAAAAGAAACAAAACTCTTCTTTTAGCATCTGGAGTTAGTGTTTGAGTGAGCCACTCCACTCTAATATATATCACACATTATAATTTTGTGCTACCCACTTCGACAAAACAGCCAAATACATCACAAGGTTAAGTTAAAGGTAGATAAAAATGTGAAGACACGTCTGGATTCAATGACGATCTTTAGACTAAAACAAGCCTCGACAGAGTGGTGGGTTCACGTTTTCCTTTGAACAGATAATGGCCTCTTCAGGAGCCTGTTCCTCACACTTAAGGACACAAGAGCAGACAAACCTCTGAAACGTCCTTCTTTAAAGTAGTTGAAAAGTTTTTGTGTTGACTTCAGGATTCATGTCTGGAGTCTACAGGAACTGTAAAGGATACAACTCATACAGGTTGATGCAGAACCAGAGGATTAAATGCAACCCAGTGCATCACTGTGACCTTTATGCAGCAAACACGTAGACATCTGTAAGGTCAACTCTAAGTGATTCATTACAGAATATTATTGCATATTTCTGTAAGAAAAGGATGTCTTGTTAAGCAGAAGTTTGTCAAGAACAGCAATAATATAGAAGTGTTATGTGAGGATAAAACTGCGTAAAATAGCTGTTTCTGCCAACTTAAGTGTTAGGGTTACTGAGAGGCTCAGAATGGTTATGGCCGTGATTATAGCATCCCTTAATCTGTAATAATCTTTTGCGCTGAAAAAGAAGGACACATGAGACACTCCAATCAATGTATCTTTCTGTACTGGCACGGTAATCCCTGTTCAAGAGTGTTTTTATGTTACACAGAGACAATGTGCTCCTATCTGTGTTTTATGTGTGTCTGTAACACTACCTGTTTTCTCTGTAAGTGCCCCCAGAGGTGTCTTTAAAACTAACAGAGCAGTGGAAAAAGCCTGGGAGCGATGTGTGCTAAAAGTGCATGTCATCTTTAATAAAGGATGACAGAATTCTCAGGGCTACACCAAGCGTTTGTTTCCTGTAACACTAAGCAGCAGCATTACATGGCACACCAAGTGTAATAGTGATGATTCATTACACTGGATGATGACAAAAAAAACTACGGACCATGTCCCATAAGTGTAACAGAAATCCAAGAATGTATTCCTGTTTTTGGGTAACATCTCCGTTTAGGATGGGGCAAATAACCATATATATTTGACGTACCATAACTACCCAACAGCTGATTCTGATGCAGCTTTTTCTATTGGCTTTGCACTGTTATGAAACACATTACTAGCGTAAAGGAAAGCCACTTTTCTCCGAATCGACTGAGCTACGTAAGCATGTCAGCACAAGGCTGCTTTTCTCCATCTCAGAATCCACTGGAATTACGTTATTGGTGTAAACTGTATGGGAGACTAAATAATGGACTGGAGCTAAGCCTTTGGTGTTAAAGGGTTACATTTAGATTAAAGCAACAGAAACACATAATTAGAGATGGGTACCAAAACTCTGTGCCAAGTATGTACTGGCCTTAATGTATACAGTTCTCCCAGTACTGGATAAAAACACAGATTTTGGTGCTTCATGTTGATGTTTTATTTCAGACATACCGATCACTTGTATTCTATTCAGTTTTGCTTTGCAATTCGGTCCAGTCATTTTACCTTTTCAACGATTGTGGGCGGGTTCACTGGAAGAGTAGGTGAGGCTGTTAGTGTGCACGAAGCTTCAGTCAAAAATGCAGAACTCAACGCGAGCAAAAGTTAAGCTGTATTTCATGTCAAAACTTTTAATTCAGTGGCCTGATGGATATGAGTAACATGGACAATGCTCCAAAAAAAGACAGTTATTGCATCGATGAGCGTTGGAATATATGTTTCCCTGTATGTGTGTGAAAATAGAGACGCCGCACTAGAAGTGCAGACTGTCAGAATGAAGGAAATAAAGGGACATTAAAGCGCTTTCCTTCAACCTGCTTTGTGACACTTTCATATGTTTTAAATAAAAGTGGCCCTTTTGGTTGGAGCAACATGTAGGCACCAGAACCGTTTCAAAAGTATCGTTTTGGAATCAGAATCGGATAAAATCGGATAAAATCCAATAGTAACCATCCCTACATATCAAATCAAACTTTATTTATAAAATTCGCTTCTTATACCTGGCGTAACTCGAAGTGCTTTACATTTAAAAACAAACAAAAACACAATCAAAACCCAACCCACCCTTTACCCTCCCTCCCAACCAATAACACATGATCACGAACACAATGAAAAGGCTACTTATAAAATAATTTCAAAAATAAACTTTTATATCATACTTGTTATTATTGTTTAATATGTTTCAGGTCTGTTTACTAATTCGATTCTGCTTTGCTTGCCAACAATTGCAACCACACTGGTAATCCCTTATTTTGCCTTGAGCTTTTAGAAAGTAAAACTAGTCAAACGCTGAGGGAAATCTGAGGTAAAAAGCTAGTCATTTAGTTAAAGGGTTGTAAAATTAAAGTGCTCCAGGTGGACTCGTATTCATCACCTTGGTCATTCTCTCAGGGAAATGAAAAACAAAGGTTAATAGCACAGTGGCATAAACAAATAGTACAAGCAGTCAAATCTCTGCTGCTTCTCTCAGTATTGTTATTACTTGCAATATTGCGTCATTTAATGAGAAATAATCAAGGGGTACTCATTTTTGTATGGATTGCACATTTAGAAGTGAACTACTTGAACTGGGAGATTGGGTTGTGGCAAGTACTAAGACCGCCACTGTGCATCATCTTTTGTTCTTATGGTTGTGTGTCTTCTGGCCCTCTTCTTTTAAATGTTGCGGTTGCTTAAAATTGCTATCAACACCTAATCAATCCTGGAAGTGCCACAGAACCGCAGTTCTTCCCAGCCTAATTTCCACTGGGGGTATTTTCAGTCTGGAGACTTCTTCTTGGTGCAGATGTTTCTGTACACTATTCCAGCCACTTTCTAATGGTTTTCCACACATGCCTGAATTGCAGACCATGTTATCATCTCTAGAGAATCCCAATACAACTTCTATTTGTGATATTTCACATTGCTGTAGTATGGTGGTTCTCAACTTCTCCTGCCAATATAATCAAGTCCTGTTGTTGTGGTTCTATAACAAGTTGCTGTGCTGCCTGTGGGTTGGGGCTCATTGATATCAGTCTCTCTGTCAATTTCCCAGTGGATCCTACCAAGCAGCAGCTTGTTTTTTTTTCTCTATCATGGTTGGCATGTAGGGCCAGGTGCAGTTCAAATTTCCATACTTGAGACTATCTTGGAGTTTTGCCATTGTGATAATCACTGGTTCTTGCTGTGGCCGGTTGCTGTGTGAGCTGTCAGACCCACTAATGATGACGCCTTGGCCTTTTGGGGGGCCTCTTTTTCCCAAATGCTATTTTAGGATCCATCACACTCTTTCAGTAGGTTTACTTTTGTCTGTAAATAGAAATTACACTTCAATTGATTTCATAAAGGGCAATATTTTTTGGCAACCCACTTATTTTGAGATGTGTAATTGCAACTGTTTTTAGTCGTTTTTTAATAAATTCTTATGTTTTATCAACAATTTTTCCTATTTATTGCAAAATTCTGCAGCTTTTAAGAGTTAGCTTACATCCTGTTGATGTTACCATCTTTTTCCAGAGCACATAAAGCTCATTTTGTCTTTAGACATTCATTTTCAAGATAAGAATCTATAAGATATCTGCTTCAATGGTGTTTACTAACTCTTTGAATTCTACATCGGTTTTAGTGACTACGGTGCTTGCTGCTTCTTTCCTATCTTTTAATAGACTTTTAAAATTCTTTATGACTCAATTCTATGTACTTTAAAGAAAATAAAACATCTGAAATAAGAATAAAAAAAAAAACTATACAAAATGTATCTGAGTGTGTTACGTTTTTTTTCTTGTTATGCCTTTTAAAATGAATTGTTGAATCCAATTGGAATGGGCAAGTGAAAAGTAAAAAGTAAAGAGGCATCTGATGGAAAATGTATGTATTTGTGTCTCAATGTGAATTTTCACACAACATTTATTTTTGTGAAAACAAGACTCCAAATGAAAAATAAATAAATGAAGTAGTGGGTTTTATAGTATTTGAATTTTGCTGTGTCAGTTCCAAAGGGACCCTTGGCCTGTACTTGGACTCTGGTTCTGAGGCTACATGTACACCGAGCTCCTGCAACGCAGGTTCAGGCAACCACTTCCAATGAAAAAGTCTATGAAAATGTGCGTTCATGCGCCTTTCAAATTTCCCCGTCCATAACTCTAGAGTTTACGCATTTCTGCTCGTTTTCAGGTCTATTATCCGACTCCACATGTAAAACGTGCAGCCACTGGACGTCTGTTGAAAGTTAAACAAGTTGAACTTTGACCAGTCAAGGACTTGGATTTGATAGTGATCTATGTCCTTTTTCCTTCATGGATGTTCCAATGCCCACATCGCAATAGTTTGGACACCTCTTCACTATAAGGAGTTCATCTGGACGTACTGTAATGGCAGACAATTACTAAGCCCCCTACTGCCTTACTGAACATAAACAGCAGGTAGTAGGTTCAAGGCTTTCTGCTACCAGAGTGCCGGATGCATTAATTGAAAATATCACTGTGCAATCTACTTTCTTGGGATGGTCATTACAAGTGAGGACCTGCTGAGAGATTGAAAGAAAGTAAAAAAAAAATAAAAAAAAGCGTAGATACCATTTTTTTCCAATCTGTAGCCTTTCGTTTACTCTACAGGATGAGCAAGATCACACACAAATGCGCACAAACCAGTGAACTCACTCAACCCCCTACCTTCTTCTAATTTAAGAGTAAATGCAGCACTATGTTCCCCATAGTGATAGTGATGGGAAGTACTGTGGCTGCCACTGAGCACTCCTCGTCTCTCAACTCCAAATTCAGGGTTTAAATGGGGTGGACGCAGGGGCTACGGAAAAAGGGAGAACGCTCCTCCATCATCCGGTTTACTTCTCAGCATCTCTCCACTGACCTCTCAGGCTAAATAATGATGCATCTTTCTCCTCCCCTCTGATTATACTCCAGCCAAAAACTCCCCTTTTAGCACTCGCTGAATTAAACATTTTTTTAATGAAATTATTGTACCTCGTTTGCAGTCTTCATTTTAAATTATGTTTTTTATGTTGGAATGTACTCTAAATGATGGATATAGACTGAAAAAAAATCACATAACATATTAACATTTTCAAAAATATTTAACTTACATGTCCCCTGAAGATGCAACTAAATACCGTACCGCATTTTTCTCTTGATGGACGACATAAATTAAGAAATTTAAGATTAAATTGCATTTTTAAGTGTTTTTTAATTAAATTATATTGTAAAAAAGCGTATTTGCAGTGTAGAACGAATTCTGGGCATACAAGGATTAGACACGGTAAATGTTCACTTTCCTCGTGTGAGCTGGCATCTGGTTCAAAACTATATGGCTGCATAGCTCCGCTTTTACTCGCCTTTTTTTTTACATTGGTAATGTTAGGTTCTGTGAGGGATTTTAAGTTAGTGGGAGGGCATGTAAACAGATTGAGACAATTTTCTAATGAAGACTTGCTTCTCTGCAGAAACTATGTTCTAAAAAACAACATAGGGTTTTGGTTTTTGCCCCAAAAAATGGCACAATTATAAAGAAAAGACAACTGGGAATGCTTTGAAAGTGAATCAAAAGATGATCAGTGTGGGACGTTTAACTGTCCAGTTTTACAACCAACCATTTTTAAACCGCTGACCAAAAGTCTGATACTTAAATATCTATTTTTTCATCATCTTTTCTTCATCAAAAAACAAATGTATCCTTTTTTGATGCAAAGCCTAAAATTCCTGTCTGAATGATGAATCATTGTCACAGCAAGAATAACTATTTAGGAATTAAAAAAAGGGGGAAAAATAGCTTTTTTTATTACTTTTTCATTCAAAAACTAAGCATTAATATACATTGAAGGATTTTGTTATTTCTTATCATTAAGTGTAAAAGTAAAATGTTAAAAACTGGGTGACCAATTTATTGTATTGTGGTTTAAGTTATCCTGGTTTTTGGCAGCACCGATTTTGACAGGAGAAATTAAGCTTCTACAGTGAAACAGTGAACAAAATACAACATCAACCGCATGTTTGAAAACTTTTTGCTAAACAGTGACTGACACTACTTAAAGCAACATTTTCCTGAGCTGTGACTTCTCCATTCACTGTCATTTCACCAAGCCTTATTTGACCATGTCATTCATGTCTAAAAGTTTTTTAAAAGTCTTAATGAATTTACCCTACGTTTTTACAGCATCTTAAAAATGTTTTTGATGAAACTTTAGTGACCAAAAACAAAAGCAACGGAAAAGATTTCGTTCACTTTCTACAGGATCTCCTTCTGCTGTAGCTCAGTTGTTTTCATGTCCTTTCACATGAAAGCACTTTTCTTCCTGTGTCTGTATGGGAAAATGCAGCTCTTCAAGTGTAATAATGGACTGTGTTACACAGTAATTGCTGGACAAAGATACAAACGTTTGTGGAAGAGTGCGTCTCTGCTTTTCAGTGTGAAGAGAGAAGGCAGATTAAGCCAGCAAAGGACATAAAAGCAAATAAACATGCAAAGAAGGCTTTCACAGCGCTTGCCTCTGTTATATAACATTGACATTTAAATGTGAGGAAAACAATTTAGTGTGTTCTGAGGAAATACTATTCCACTATAAATATAGGAACGAGGAGCAAGATATGTAAAATTAGAAATTAAGTTCTCATAGCTGAAAGCGATAGTTGTATTTTGTAATTTACCTTCAAGTTTAAAAACCAACACTTTTAAACAGAATAGATTGTCCTTTTTCCCATTTGCTTGTTGTTTTTGTTCATGCAGTGTTAGAGATATTAATCCGCCACAGTCCTGCCGCCCCTCTACCTCTGCTATTTAACCGCAAGTGCACCTTTCGCTCAGCTCTTGCTCCCCGCTGTTTTTTTTTTTCCTTCAGCCTTCTTCTCAGATGCTCTCCCTTCATGTCCACAGGAGGTCTAGTGGGTTTTAATTTGATCGTTCATCATTCTAACCTTCCTTTTACCCTTTTTCCTGTTTTATTCTCACTCCATTATTGCATTGTCTCTTTCCCAGAGGCTACAGTATTTTTGACTATAAGTTGCTCAGAGAGTAAGTTGCAGCAGCCAAAAAAAGCATAATAAAGAAAAGATAATTATAAATAAGTTGCACTTTTGGGACAGATTTATTTAACAAAGCAAAAACAAGAATGGATATTTCGTCTTGAAAAGCAAATCGTAATATGAAATAGAAAGCAAAAATAGACTGAATATACTTAACTACTGGAACACATTGATGTTTAGTTAGCTTCATGAAGCGTATAGGGGGATTTTAGTTTATTTTATGGAAGGTTTTTTGATTCATAATTCAAAGTAATATGCAATTCTCAATTCACAATTATGAACTCTTCGCACAAAGTGGGCGATGATTGCGCATTTATAAAAAGTTAAACCAGGTCAGATTTTAAACCGATCAGGAACTTGAATTTGGTAGTGACATATGACTAGCAGTTGAAAATTAATCAGAAAGGAGAAATTAATAAGTGCTGTTTGTCTACTGCCGTAATTATAAGAAAACAAGTCTATCATAATCAGAATAGAGCTGTAAAAAAAAGACCTGGAGCGATGTTTTGGAGAGTTGCACCAGTTAGACATTTTGTACCAACCCTATTTTAATGGGCTAGTATCGAGTAGCGACAGATCTGTGTGAACACCTTGCTAAAACCGCTTTCAAAAGCCCACATTCAGCATTCTTGAATGCTTAAGACTGAGTCACACTTGCACTTACCTACAGTACGCTCTAGTTGTTGCTTTTGATAAAAAAAATCACATAAAAGTTGCATTTGAGAATAAGTCACACCCCCAGCCAAACTAAGCAAAACACTTCCCAAAAATATGGTGGGCTAAGCTATCAATCCCTGGCAACAAAGAGGTATCCCATTTATTGGTTTATTAATTATAACTTTGTAGTTTATGATTTCATCAAACTTTTATGTCTAAGTTGAGTTTATGGATTATTGACATTTACTAGTTTGTGTAGCGTGAGGGGCCTTCCAGCACAGACCTAAGTTGGAGCAAAGACTCGAACTGGATCTTGGATGAAAGGTTTTTGTTCTTGAAATCCAGCTTGGGGCTGACGCTGTAGGGATGGGTCATAACATACAAACCAACTAAACAAATATTGATGGGTCATGCTCACTCTGAGGCTGTAGTCTTGCCTGCATGAACTAGAGTGTAACCAAGCCCTGAGAGTAGCGGTCAGCAGTGGAGAACGTCTGACTGCTTCCTTATGAGTCTGTCTATTGAAGGAGTGATGGGACTTTTGCTACGTATTCTGATGATTGTCGTGACAGAGGAAAGAAACTCAAAGCCTCGGCAAGACACTTGCTAAAAAAAATCAGTGATTCATCTGGCAATAAACTTCACTTCTCTTCATCATCACTCATATAACTGCATGCATGAAGTTTAATCTGAGTCACTCACTGAATAGATATTTGTTGATCAGACAGACGTTTTGTACCGCCGTCTCCCTGTTGGTGACGGCATTGTTCTCAGTTGTCACAGATCTAATTATCTGTTTTCAAAAGCTTAACAGTTTATGATTTCTCTCCAAGCGTATCGCTTTTTTTGTGTGTGTGTGTGTGTGTGTTTGTTTTTTTTCCCCGACCATTTCCTGGTGGTTGTGTGACTATACCATTAAGTCTTGCTTTCAGTGATTCAGTTATAACTCAGCATCTGCTGGATATCTGATGCACAGCATGGGTGTTTGCATCTACAAATCACATTCCAGCAAGACTCAAGATAAATGAGGCTCAATCAAAACCATGGAGAACACATTTCATATTTGCTGTTTGTTTGTTTGTTTGATGTTAAACAGCAGCGATAATGAGGATCAGTACTTATTGCTCTGATGGATTCATTTGGTCAGCTTTTCGTAGTTCACAAATCCTGGATTAATTCTTTTGACAGTGGTTGGAGTCGGTTTCACTCAAGTTCTCCTTGGCGGGAGGTGGAGATCAGGCATATTTCTGACAGCTGACACTCACCCTAGAATTACCACGTTCAGTTTTTTTTATTTCAGAATCAAAATGCTGAATCAAATGTTTCTCCACCCCCCCTCATGACACGTGTCTGTCTGGGAAATGCACGCTCAGAACCACTAGAAACCGGCATGGCTCGTTTCTGTCAAAGTGTCCTACCGTTTCCCTCCTCTTTCATGTGCCAACTGAGATGGAGCTCCGGGGCCATCGCTGACAAAACGCCGTCATTATCTTAACGCTTGCGTCTGCCCACGCTTTGCTTCTCATTCATTTCACAGCTAGCGTCTCAGTGCCAGAGGGAGAGATGGATCACGAGAGGAGGAACGACAGCTGCAACACAGGCCACGTGCTTTGCGATTCTTCCCTTTTTCCACCTCTCCTTCGTGGTATTTCTGACAAGGCTGGATATAGGCATGAGCAACGGGGGGGCAATACCTTTCCTAAATGCAGAGACAAATCTGATAGCCAGCAAAAATTCACAATTAACTGGAAAAAAAATTAAAATTTAAAATTTTTAAAAAAGATGAAAAAAACAGAATAATGAATGGATGGACAGAGAGATGGACAAATAGACAGACGTTAAAGAGAAACCAGTGTCCTGCTTGTTCCTGTCCCATGTCCGGTTAATGTAAAAAAGCGTTCAACATAAAACGTATAAGATACTTGAATAAATGAACTAATATGATGCATTTTAGGGTCTCGGAGGGATATGAAACCCAAAACAATCACCAATCCTTGACTTGCCCCCCTGATGATCTACCTGCACCCCACAGCGGGGCTAACTCAACCCGGGCCTCACTCCTGACCCAGTGCTTCCAATGAAGGATCAGAATGTATGCTGCCATTTAAAGGTCCAGCAATGAAACACAGAAACCACACAAGAAGGTTAGCTCACAGAAATCGACTCAAAAGAGATGAAAACAATAAAAACGGTTACATTACAAAAAAAAAAAAAAAAAGTCCCTTAAATGTCAGTGAACTCATTCTACAGGGAGAGTCCTGTGGCTGTCAGAAGAGCGTGGGCAAAAGTGAGACAGGGACGGGGCGCAGCAGTGGCAGCCTTTTTGAATCCAGCTGTGGAGTCGGAATCGTTTGCTTTTTTAATGGCAATCATAACTCATTGTTTAGTTGTAATGTGTTCTACATTAGCAGTGTGGGAGCTGGCTGTGGTTCATCTGTGCCTAATGCGCTATAGCTACAGGCTAAGAGCTCTCATCAAACACTGTTCAACCATCATTTCCCCCTCTCATTGTATTTCATTTACTTTGCACGCTCTTCACCCCCACAGTTTTGCAAAACTTTGAAAGAAAGAGATCTTTGTGGCATTTGGTGTCTGTCCTGAGGCCTGTGGTGCTATGGTTACCTGTATTTAAGCATAAAAAGGTTATATTTGCTCATTATTTTGGGGGAGCGGAGTAGTGAAATTTCACTTGTCAAGGAAGAAGAGCACTCTGATGCTAATGAGGTGATTCTGTGGTCATGTCTATAGGGCATATCCCTGTAAGGTGCCAGGCTGGGTGGAAACCTTTGTTCTGTAGGAGGCATCAGCAGTTTGGGAATAGAAGCAGGTGATCCTCAGCAAGCTGTGAGAAGAGAACGAGAGACCGTTTTTTTTTTTTTTTTTCTATTACAGAAAGACAGTAAATCTGATAAAGGAGAGGTACAGTACAGTAGGTGGCAGCTGGTTTTTGAACCATAATATAAAGCATTCTCCTCCTCCTATTAAAGCTGTAATTGCCGAAATGCCTTTCTAAGGCTGCGATGTAGTTTAATTAATCACTTTATTCATAAAAAGTATCATTTTTGAACATTTTTACTACTTATTTACACACTAACAACTTTTGAAAATGGTACCTTTGATTTGGATTAAAAAAACAGCGCAGAAACAGAAAATAATTAGCAGATTAATCCATTAGGCACATGCTAGCTGCAACTTGTGTTAATCAAGTGAGCTTCAATAATCCCTCGGTAATACTTTCAGGAGTAAACACATACTTTTAAATGAGTTCAAAATTTGTTATTTCTATCAGCCGGGTCAAAATTGACCCACTTTCACACTTGGAACACTTCAATTTTGACTCAAACACAATAGAACACAATTTAAGGGTTAATCATTTCAAGACGCACTGTATATCCCAAATGTATGGTTTAACCCAACATCCATTTGTCACCACAAACCTATTTTTTAGTCAAACATTTGTAGTTTTTTTTTTTTTTTTCATAGTAATATTCATGTTTTTAGTTGCAGTGATGACTATTAATTGGATAAAGTTTCTTCAGAGCAAAAATAAATAATAATAATATCTAAAAGCGCAAAGTTTGTAACTCACAGGTGGATGTGGGCTGTCTGAAGGCAACAGGGCGAACATTTACAGGGCACACAGGTGGCCAGCACAAAATATCAAGTTTCACTTGTTAGCCCGTAGAATAAAAATCTTCATAACCATTTTTTTCTACGGGCGTGCTGCAGGCAACAGGTCATAGTTGACATTTAAACAACACTTAAGGGAAAATAAAGTTGAAGTAGGTGAGATGCAGGCACGTCGCACGGATTGCACATGGTACATTTCATTGTCATAACGTTCCCTATGTTGGGCAATTGAGCCTCAACAAAACTGCACCTTTAAGATGCAGCCACTCCTCTCCATGACCCTCCATGGGCCCAGACAACTCAAAAGACCACAGCACCTATACATTTGGGTGCATCTGACTAAAGCTTAAAGACGTGAGACTTTCTGCAAGACCACTTCATTTCTGTTCCAAAATCAAAATCATACAATCCTGTTTTCTGCTAAGTTTTCTCTTTGAAAGTATTTGCACACAAAAAAAATCTTGAATAGTTTCTTCTGTTTACCAAATTTGCAGAGGTAGTGGAAGGTTCAATCAAACTGTGTCACTTTTTAGCCAAGTTTGATTGGAAACAAGTACATGAAACCTCCACCGATGAATTGATGCTTAAAATTAGACATTAAGCTGATTTACGGGCTATTCGGAGGAACGCTTTCACCAGCTGCCAACAGGATGGCATGTCTCCGTCTCTGCTCAGAAAACATGCCCGTACAAGGATCCTGTCAATTAATTGAATGCCTTCCAGCAGGCAAAGTATTTCTAAAAAACTGGAATATATGGTAAGGAATTTGGAGAAAGTTAGAATTTTTCAGAATTCAGTGTTTTTCACATGGAAGGATGGGCATAAATAATTGGCAACAGACTCAGTGGGTCGTGTTTATGCATTTTATGCAAATATTTTGAGTTGAAATGTGAGCCCTTTCACCAGACAAAATCAAGCATGTGATTTAGTCTTTTAATCAGAATTTAATCAAAGCCAAACATTTGTTTTTGTCGCTATTTCCTCTCTTTAAATGTGATCCTTTTGTATTTTCTCAGCTGAGGAAAACACAGGTGACATGTTGTTACAGAGTCAAAGATACTTCTCTTCACCCTGACCATGCTCCGCCCACACCGTCACCGCTTTCCACCCGCAGGGTTAAAGAACCACCCCTCCACTCTCTGCATGCTTGTTTGCCCAAAGCGTGCAGGGATTAGCTAAAGTGATTATCACAAGCTTTTGCAGTTTTGTGAAGATGAATCATGGTAATGCCACACTGCAAAAAAAGCCTGGTGCATTTCTAAAGCCCACAACTTGGTTTGTGATTTCATCCAAGCTCGCGAGGAGCCAGTTGGCTTTGCCTCTCTAAGCCAGGTGTGGGTGAGCTGACTGCAGCCAAAATGGCAACTTACCACGAATGCATGTTCGTATTCACTCATCTCTGATGCCGCGCACTCTTTTCACAAACCCACACACATCCGCATAGATGCACAGTCACACAGATGCATTCTATCTGGCCCATCTCGTGGACAACTTTGAAAGATGTTGTTGAAAGAATGGTGCTCATTGACAGACTTTTAGAGCCACATTACAGCTTTGACATTTTCAAGTCAGCTTCACTTAGTCAAATAGAGCTGTTGCCCTGTGGGAGCAACCTGCCTTTGGCAAGTTTTGTCTTTGCTACAATGCTGCACATCACTAACACATGTTTGCCTCAAGGCTTCCTGACTATCCTTTTTTTTTGCTTTAAACTTTATGCAAAGTCCACATATAAAACAATGGGTTTTGTTTTACCAAGTTGGTTCACACACACTCACCGGTCACTTCATTAGGCACACCTGTCAAACTGCTTTTTAACACACATTTCTAATCCAATCACATCGCAGCGACTCAACGCATGTAGGCATCAACACATGGTCAAGACGATCTGCTGAATTTTAAACTGAGCATCAGAACAGGGAAGAAAAGGGATTTAAGGGACTTTAAACATGGGATGCAGGAAACTGGGGCTGCTATTCTTATAGACTTACCAAATTTGGACAACAGAAGATTGAAAAAGTGTTGTCTGGTCTGATAAATCTCAATTTCTATTGGCACATCCGAATGGAAGGGTCAGAATTTGGCATCAACAACAAGAAAGCATGGATCCAACCTGCCTTGTATCAACGATTCAAGCTGGTGGTGGTAGTGTAATGGTGTGGGAGATATTTTCTTTAGTACCATTGACCATGGTTACAATGGTACAGCCTACCTCAGTATTGTTGCTGACCATGTCCATCCCTTTGTTACCAGTGTCTCCCTTCTGATGGTTACGTTCACAGTAACCCAGCATGTCATAAAGCTGGAATCATCTCAGACTGGTTTCTTGAACATGACAATGAGTTCACTGTATTCAAGTGGCCTCCACAGTCTACAGGTCTCAACCCAATAGAGTATCTTTAGAATGTGAAGGAACAGGAGATCGGCATCATGGATGTGCAGCCGACAAATCTGCAGCAACTGTGTGATGCTATCATGTCAATATAGACCAAACTCTTTGAGGAATGTTCCCAGTACCTTGTTGAATCCATACCATGGAGGATTGAGGCCGTTCTGAAGCAAAAGGGGTCCAACCCGATACCAGCCAGGTTTACCTAATAAAGTGACTGGTTAGTGTATGTATTCTGTATATGTGTGTGTGTAGATTAAACTTTATCTCTGGGGTCTTCTTTCTCCATACAGTTATTTTTCCTTTGGCTTTTTGCGAGCATGCATTAATAACTCTCCTGCAGATGGTGTGGTCTAATTGTACAAGTTTCTCTGCTGTTCCGCGTCCTCCCTCCACTGCATGCTTTCCTCCTGTCTGAGTGGATGATTACGGCCTCTGGTTTCTCTTCTCAGCCCAAAAAGATCTAGAAGATGTTCTCATTAACAGGACTTGTCAGGGAAACCTGCCTGCACTGCTAATTTATATCCCCTGTACACACAAGATGTGTCATGAGCTGACTGCATGCAGCAATTCAAACTGCATTTTTGTTGGGGGGGGGTGTTAAATCATACAAGCACACTTTTTCATACACAAGCTTGACTTTCAGCAGATAGTTAATGATGGTTTTGCACTCAAATATGTTGGCATATGGTTTCTGCATCTGGTTTCATAGCATGTTTGTTTGCGCATACCTAAGCGCTTGTTTCTGGGAGGGTAACAGTAAGGGTTGAGCTGTGTTTACCCCTCTGGGAGACCTCCTCTGCCAGCCTTTAGCTTCTGTAATTCCCTCCATCCTGTGTGTATTTGTGTGAGTCTGCAGACTTGTGTGTGCTCAACAGAGAGAAGTTTAGGGGTGTTTAGGAGCGTATCAACGTTACCTGACGGGCTCGCCATATCAGAGAAGGCCTTATCGACAGAGACAACATTCTGAGACATACTTCACAGTTTTAACCGCAAGTGTGGTGTTTAGACTACTTTTCATGCATCTGCAGACACAGACTCTCAAGTATATACAGAAAACAGATATGTGAAACAAAAAATAATAAAAAAGAAAATAAAAACATAGGATTAGGAGATTTTGTTTTGCCTCTGTGCTGTTAAAATGAAACCAGGCAAAAGAAAACCCATTTTCAGCCAGTTAATATCAACATTCAATGTAATCCTATCTAGCTATTCCTGTCATATTTGATCAAAGCATTTCTAAGACCCCTTTCTCATTACTGTGATCAAAACGTTCCTCATAAACCCAAAGTTGGTGCGTGTTTGCGGCGCTGCAGTTCATCATCATTCTACTACGGGCAGTAAAAGAGTTTTCCTGCTTTTGTCAAAATGTCTGCTTCCATGAAATCTCAAAAACACTTTTGACGGGAAAAGCTTAGCTAATTTTCAAAACGTTCAGAATAACTCATATGTGAAGCCCATTGAGACAACTGTATATTGGTATTGGGTTATAAAAATAAAGGTGATTTTAATTTCAAACAATTGTAGTTCTTTGAACAATGTATTTCGCCCTCCGACTTCAACACTACTAAAAGATAAGTCATCAACCTTGTTTGTAATTTTCACACTAATTTGCTCTAAATGTATGTATCTGTTTCTGTGATTTACTGTGTTACACACAGACAATTCTATTTGATTAACTGAAACTGGAAAATCCCCATTCAGTAAGATTAAACTGTAATTTTGTGTTGGCTTCAAACTCTGTTACGGTTAGTCAACACATCAGACTGAAATTATTCACTTCTGCTAAATTTGTATCCTGTGTGGAGACATTTCCATATTTTTGTCCCGCTGGAGTTGCTTTGTGTTGCAGCGCTGTCAGTGTTCTTCCAGTGATTCCACTCTTAGCAATGATGATGAAGTCACAGCACCCGTTTTTTATGTGTGGAGAGGGATATGTATATATATGATATTTGAAAAAAAGAGTATTAAAACTATTCTGTTTTTTTTTTTTTCATCTTATATTTGAACTTTTTTGCAAAAGGTTTTTGCAATGAGAAACTTTATGAATGTGCTTAAAATGCTTGTAACTGTTAAAAGCAAGATTATTCATTTTTGCTTAGTTTATTTTTTTTATTTAAGATAAATCTATCTTATCTTAGAATAGTTTATTCTGGCTCCACACATTTATTTGCATATATTAAAGTATCTCATTTGTTTATAAAGACTGTTTCTGTTTGTTAAAAATGCCTAAGTATTTACTTGTGGTAGACTTTTTTTAAAAAGTGCATTTATTTTTAAGAAAATTAAAATAAAAATATTTAGCACTGACGCTGTCACATACCAAGCCCAGACTGTTCCATCATTTACATTCATAAATGTGGATCGTGTGCATTCGCAAATTTTTACTGATCCTATTTTTCTCTTCCTAATCCATAAGAACGATTTTCTTCAACTTTCAGAATGTTTTATTCTGAAACATGCAACTTTTTCTGTGTCATTATGAGCATCATCATCAAGGATCAAAATCATACAGAGAAACAAAAATACTTCTGAAACTTTTTGTTACTTTGTTTCCTTTTCTCTTTGCACAAAATGTGTAATTACATGTATGTTTTCTACAGTTTAAAGGCTAGAGGGACTTTTCTAGTTTATTTTCTGACCCCGGAATTGGAAAACAGAGGCTTTTCTTAAAGTTTTGATGGAGAGATTTTGATTAGATTTCAGAAATACAGCCTGTATTTCCTCGAGCAGTTGAAGAAAGCAATTTTGTGCCATATGCTTCTGCAGGGAAGCTTGAGAAAACAATATGAAAATGATTTCTTTTTTGTTTTTTGTTTTTTTGTTTTTTTTTTCTCTTACAAGTATATTTCATGCTTGAAGGCAAACGGGTGAAATAAAAGCTATGTTGAAGCCTTTGTTTTTATGTACTAAGCTGTCTCTTCTTATTCTAGTGCATCTACATTTGTCCCCTCATGCACATACAGTGAAATGAGGTGGGGAGGGGAGTGTAAAGCATGCCGGTAGACACAGAGATTCTAACTGACATTAGCTTTAGAGATTTGCTTTGGACTGACTTTAAAGATGAATTTGAAGCCATCAAAGATTCATTTTGGATGTTAAAACTGATCAAGTATTACATTTAAATTAAAATATGCAAATATGTTTTAATTATCTGTTTTTAAAAGGTGACATTTAAAAGCGGTGGGTAAAAATGAAGCTACACACAGGTTCATGAAGGCACATTCAGTCCATGTTCACACTGGACAAGCAGGGAGGGGCTTCTCATCTTTATGTTCTTTTGCCACTTCTGACTAGAACATTTACCCCACCCACAGTTGGAAGAGACGTGGTGTAAAATGTTGAAGTGGTGCAAAGACTTGGTGTCAAATAATTCTGACCAGGCAACAAACCACAATTATCATTTGTCTTCCATGATCAACTTTCAAGTGGTTGGCACTTGTGTGGATTAAAAGGGATGCCATCCATACCTCACTACCTAACACAAGTCCCTGATTGGTCATAATTTGATCTGATCTAACGATCAACTTGCTTTCAAGTAGATACTTGTGTGGCTACGCACACCAAAGTTTTGAACCCACAGGCTCAAAATGTGCATTTATCTGGGTTTACATACATTTTTCATTGGAAGTGGTCATTGAACTTGAGCCCAGTGTGAACATAGCTTTGGACTTATGATTGATCTTCTGCATAAAATAGAACACAAAGATTAATGTCATTAGGCTCAAATACATTAATAATTTAATACAAAAAGTTAGGGTTGAAATCCTGTAAACAGAAAGAAACATCAAAAGCTTTTGATGCGCTTTTTTTTTTTTTTTTTAGATGACAGGCAACTAAACTGGCAGAATGAAGAAAGTCTCTCAGACTGTGATGAAAAAAGCCTCACTTGTCATCAATTATTTTATGGTTTATGTGATTGAGTTCATAGATCACACAGTGGAAAAGAGAAAAGAAAGTTGGCTTGGGACTCAATGTGTTGCTAACGTAGCAAATAATGTATGAATGTAGCAAGTTCAAAACAGGTGCTTGAAGTGAAAGTGAGTAGTAAAAGTAAAAGTAGTGAAGTAAAAGCTCCAACATTCACATGGTTACCTGTCGACGCAGAGTTGTTATTTCGTTAAGGGTCGTGAATTAAAAACAAGACATGAAGAGCAGTTTATGAAGTGTAAAAGTAACATATTAATACTTTAAAAAACAGAATGGTAGGCTTTAAATAAAGACATGACAAAGATGTGGTTTTCCAATCAAAGAGAAAATGAGAAAAAGGCTAGAATTTTTAAAAAAATGCATGAATACGTTTTTTTTGTTGACTTCAAGCTCCGTTATCAGAAAAATCTTGCTATTGTTACTATAAAAAGTACACCTTAGATCAACCACTTGAATGGTAAGTTTTAACACTAAATTACAACCTTTTGACTTGCAGATTGAAGCTCCTCTTAAAAAGGAAAACAGCAACCAAGTGGAGCCAAACTGCAGCCAAAGGATCCCAAACTTAATACAGTCCACATTGACCCCAATGGACATTTTACATCAAATAGTAGAAAAATAGCGCATTGTCTTTTGATTGACAAGCAATGTCCCTGCTCTTACTGGGAATGGTCCAGCATCTGTGGAGCTCGGATGTCCTGTGATTGCTGGATGTGGATCAGTATGAGTCAAATGGATCGTATTGCGTATTAACAAAATAACAGAAATATCTTAGTATCAACTTATAAGTAAGAAAGTCAAGGAAAAGTTTTCAAGTTTACTGAGTTTAATTCTGACCTCTTCCCCCTTAAAAAATCTAAAATACTTTAATCAGTCCAGTATCCACTCTGTTACAGTATTTGTGTTTAGTTTATGCATCAACTTTTCTGATTTTGGGAACTAGTAGATGGTAACAGATAATTGCAGGTGTGTTGGACTCCAGGCCTCGAGGGCCAACATCCCGCCCTACCTGCTCACAAAGGCACATGTTTTGACATCTGTGGTTTAGAGTCATTTTTCACAGGCAACAAGAAGTGAAGGAAATAGATGATAACAAACATGTTTTGCTGTTGCAAAATAGCACTCTGAATACATTTGTTGCAAGTGGAACACGACTGGTGTAAGATTTCTGCACAATCAGCTGCAGTCGTTGTGCAAGATGCATTCTAGTACCACGATTGGCTGATAGATTAACTTCCTTGCAGATTGACTTACACCGGGGAAACCCAATCATTTCACATAGGAGACGAAGCAGCCGCTCTCCTCTGCTCTAAGGTTCTGTCCTGTCATTGTCTTGTGTATCACGGATCGATTTGAAGAAGTGATGCTAAATATTGTGCCTTTTGAACAAGTCCGAGCATGCTGCAGTCTCATGTTCCTACTATCAGATTCAGGATGTTTGTGTTGTCTCTTTTTTATGCCTATGCCTCTGGCTGCCTTTCAACAAGATCTCCTGTCATGTACAAATAGCTAGACTTAAACCGAACTTAATTTGATGCAGTGATAAAGTCAAAAGGCTGTTTCATTGGGATTTTCTGAAAATCTTAAGGGGAAATGTATTTAATTATGATTTATAAAAAATATAATCCATCAACATGAGTATATAACTTTTGTAAGTATCTATATCTGTTGAATGTTAGTAAGTTACCTTCTATCTTTATGCTACTTGAAATTCAGTCACTGTTCAACTTATCACATTTGTCTTACAGCCTAGGTCTTCTTTATTTCGTAATTAGTGTGACGTGAAGAAAAAACTAAAATAATTCAAAAAACTGGGATAATTGAAGACCCTCTCTGATAAAAATATGTTTTTGGTATTTTTAACACGTTTTTGTGGCATTTTTCACCTGATGAAGGACATATTTAAAGAAAATTACACTTAAAATTGCGCAACTGAGTATTTTTTTTATTCCAATCTTTGTGAATCAGGAGCAGGTGAAGAAAACACAGTTTTAAAAAGTTGTTTTTGTTACATAGAAAATACTTGTGGAGGGTCACAAGCTCCCTGCTCCACTCTATTCTGATGCATCCATATGTAGACAACTAGATTCATGTACGCCTTTGCTTTTCATGTCTTAGCTGGTATTTGGCTCAAAACTGTACAACTGGATGGCTCTAATATCATTCATTGTTGTGAATGATAGCAGCGATAATGCTAGGTTGAGGGTGTGAGAGGCTGTAAGTTAGTGGGAGAGCAATCTGTAGAAACCATGTCCAAGAAAACAACACATTTTTTTTTCTTACTTTGGTTAAAACGGTCTAATCATAATTAAAAGACCACTGAACGCTTTTACAAAAGATCAAAAGATGATTGGAGTGGGGCTTTAAGGATTTCTAAATTGAGTACTCTAACAATCCATGAGTCTAAGAAAGCAGAGTTAATGATTCATGTTTGATGACAGCAGCTAAAGTAAACTTGTAGAAATGTTTCTGGAAGGATGAGCAGAGGAACGAAGAGCGCTTCTTTATGTTTAACGATAGAGCTTTCTCATTGAACGGGGGAATCGTCAGTTTAGAATTTATAATTCATGAAGGAAAACCCAAACTCTGCAGATTCTGACATGCTGCAAACTGCTGACAGCAGCGTTCACATTCAAAGCCAGCCGCTCAGGCTCAAACACCAGACAGCCTTCATCCCTCCCAGGTCTTCCTCCTGCCTGATTTAACATCATCTCTCATTCTCTTGCACCACGTCCAACCTTGCAGATGTCCAGCCATGTTATATAAACATCAGCTGAGTTTATGTTTGGTGCGCTTGGTCAGGCTGCGATACGTCTCCTGATGCGGGGCTTTAGGTTTACGAGGTGATATGAAATCTGGGACAAGCCTCCAGGGAGCAGTGATCTATTCTGTACGTATCAAATCCATTATGAATGTGTGTGTTATCGATCAGGAAAACACGCAGAAGCACAGCCACAGAAAGGCAGAGTAAAACATCAAATGACTGTCTTGGGAGACTGAGGGGAATGTTGACATACGAACTGTGAGAATTGTTCTACTTTTTAAACTGACAATTATGTTTGTGTGAGTTCCTCCTGAACTTTTTGTACGATAAAGCAGAAAGTTTTTGTTCACTTTCTATCTAGTCTTTGTTTTGTTTTTCTTCACAAATTGGCGCTCTCCCTGGGAGTAGTTTACTGTGCCTGATCTCTATGTTTTACTCAGCTTTCTTTCTTAATCACAGCTAAAGCTGACACTAATTATCAAATGGTTTGTGCTAATGCTAGGTGCACACCGGACTATTGACACGTGTTCAAGAATGAAATTCTTAAATTGCCCTTGGTGTTCACATTGGAGAAGCAGGGCGGGGCTTCTTCTAATTTTTTTGTTATTGTTTACTGGTTACTGTTACTGTTGTCCGCCACCTACAGTTGGAAGAGGACTGTTGCGAAATGTCTAAGTGGCTCAAATCTCCTGAATCATTTTTTTTCCACAGCTCTTTTTCGATTTATGAAAGACTTGGTCTCATACAATTTTGGCCGGGCAACAGACCACAATTATTTCTCCTTCATGATCAATTTTTCCAACAGTTTGCACTTCCATGAATTAAACGGGACACCATCCATACGTCAGTACCAAATCCAAATTTCTGATTGGTAAAAGTTCAACCTGGTTCAACTTTCATCATGTGTTCAATGGCCACAGCAGTCTAAAACACGCATTTATACCCATTTCCATTGACTTTTCATTGGAAGTGGTCACTGTTACAGCCCCACGCGGGAACTCTTTTTATCAAAGAGACCTGTTTATTTCATTTTGCTTTAGTTCTACATCATTGACTGTAAATAGCACTGCCTATATCTTTCCTCTTCCAAACCAGAGGCCAAAGAATTAATGAACTGATGAAGATGAATCGAGAACTTGTGAGCATTTCTGAAAGAATACTAATCAGTCATTAGGGATGCAGATTATTCTAAAACAATCCCTTGTTATTGTTGTGATTGGTCTCTCTGTGAACATTTGTGCATAAATGCATTTAATAAAACATGCAAAGTGCCATGTTGTAGTATCACACTGGTATACAAAGGAGTCTTCAAAGTGGAAATAGATTTGCCACGCTGCTGCAAAACATGTTTATTATATCCTTTTGCTACTGTACAAGTATGAGTATTGCATTTCACAGGATGGTACATTTCTCTAAATACCGCTGACATAACATCATTTTTGAGCCTAGAGTATGTTTCATGTTGAGTAAATGTTCAGGTAAATAGCATGTGGATGCATTTCTAAGGCAGCAGCAAATTAGGTGGGCAGATATTTTTCTTTATTCATGTTTGATGGTTGTAGAGTGAGGCAAACCAGCATGCCAGCACTAAGCAATCTCCTCCCATAACTAACCCCCACGAGCTGTTACTTGTTAACCTGTTCAGTGGTGTGTCATCACTGGCAAAACCTAGATTAAGGTAAGACAGTTGATTATATTTACATTATCACAATTGCTTGCCAAGATTTACTCCCATAATGTAGTCTGATATGTCTAACTTCACCAACAGACTGTTTTAGAGCCTCACTGGTAGTTCACCCTTAGCAAAAGTGGTTCATTTAAGTATACTACAGGTATACTTAGTCTGTAATAAAATTGAGGCAGTATGCTTGAAGTTTACTTTTTATACAATTTATACAATGTAATCTTAAAACGTTCCAATTTAGTAAAGGAAGCTTTCAATACATATAATTCATACACTACATGTGCATGATCTATAACATACTTGCTATACTTGTACTTAAACTCAATTATACTTAATAAAATAAACTTTAAGTGTATGACTTTTTGCTAAGGAGAAACTGGCAACATAAGTTTTACAATTTTCATTACTTCCAAAAAGTTTGATTAAATAAAGGTAAATCAGTTCAATAGCCAATTGACATTTGCTTGTTAAAAGTTATCTGAAGACTTACACTTGGTACCCATATTTAATTTAGCCAGCAGCTGCCGCAGGTCCAGCCTCGTACCCCCATCTCATCTACCGGCTGAAAATGGAACCCTGTTGTAAGCAGCAGAAACAGCAAATGCAGCAACCGAGATCTCAGTTTCCAATGCTGACACTTTGGATTTGCATTCAGAAAGTGGGGCGGTGAAGTAAAGTGTATCAATGTTCAGCCAAACAAAACACAGTGAAACTGTTTAATTTTAAATAAGGCACCACAAAGCATGTATATACAGAGCAGACACATTGCTATATTCCTCTGCAGCGGCACAGAGCTACAGTACGTGCAAATTAAGGTTAGAAAAGTTTGGCAGAAAGAAAGACTGAAAATAGTATTGCTGTTATATGAGCAAAATAGGGGGGAAGTGTTTCCAAATGTGGAATTGTAATTTAAAAAGAATAAAACTCAGTCTGATGAAAATTATGCTTTTCAACATGTTAGTGTGGCATTTTTCTAATGAAGACAATTAATCTTAGTATTTCTTTTTCAAATCATTGTGAATCAGGAGCAGACGAAAAAAATGCAGTAAAAGTGTATTTCTTCTGCTCTGAGCTCTTACACACCATACACAACTCAGCTGTGAATTTCTACTTAACTCCTGCTGTTCTACAGAAATTATGTCTTAGATAATGACACAGGTTTTTTTAATTATTATTATTATTTTGGCTAAAAATCTGCATAATCATAATTAAAAGAGCACTTTGAAAAGAAATCAAAATATGATCAGAGTGAAACTTTAAAGCACTTTTGCTAATTTTTCTCAATCGATGAACAGTTTGTTTATTCATCCCCTAAAGAGTACAACGAAATGATTAATGCTACCACTCATTACTGTTCCTTTAACAAAATAAAAGCCCCCCTGTCTGGGTAACATAAAAGAATTCAACAACGCATTTGTTGATTTTTGTTGTGCCTTTGTAGTCAGCAAAGCTGGAGCTGAGACGCTTAAATGGGCATATGATTCCCTGGAAGCATAAAACAGACACATACCTGAACCAATATAAGCAGGTTTGAAAAGTTTCATGAAAACAAGCAGCTTTAATTTTTTTTCTGACTGATAAAATGTTTTGTTCATTGGTGTAACATAATTTGCTAATTGTTTACTAGCGTTTTGCTTTGATGTGCTTTGTCTGAGTTAATCCTTGATAGCATTCGCAGTCTAGAGTTTGTTTTTTCCCTCCTAGTGCAGGGGTCTGCATCCTTCAACACTTGAAGAGCAAATCGAGTCAATTTTTTACTGACAACAACCCTTTGGGAACACCAAAGCCTTACATAGCACATTAGAAAAATAAGATACTGATTCATTTTTTGTTATTGTTACTATTATAAAAAATATAAATTAACTTTTGGTGTTTTGGTATAAAGAAAACATTTATTTATTACAAATGTGTTGGTTTTTTTTGTTTTTTTAAATATGAAATAGTTACTTTTGACAGAGGTTTGCATGACTTCCTAATAAAAGACCCTGGATTATCACACTGGATTATCTCAATGCAAGAAATGTAGTAGTATAGTGTGATATCAGCAGTGATTTAAACAAAAAAAAAAGTTTATTTTACTATTTGTGATGCATCTCAGCCAGAAATTTGTGAATCAAACCAAAATTGAATCAGAGCTAATTAAGTGAGTCTAACTGTATTTTTTTAGCCACAAGGTGCATTTAAAATCCTTAAATTATTCAAAAAATTGAATATCTCAATTATAATCTGGTTGTTCTTTCTGAACTCAAGTTAATTTTCATTGGGACATAGTGAAACAAAAATCGGTAACACTTACAATAGGAGTCCCATTACTAACATTAGTTATAGAATATATAAGCATTCAAATAAAATTGAAAATAAAATATTTGAAAATAAATTCATTAAATTACTAAGGTTTTTTAATGCTTAACCCTTAAATTGTGTTTGGGTCAACATTGACCAATTTTCACACTTGAAAACAAATCCATTCTGACCCGAACCCAACATTAGGTTTAACTACTGCTTATGAAGCTTTTCAGCATGTACTGCTCCTGAAGTGATACTTGTTCATACTTTACAAAAAGGCTCCAATGATAAATTCATAATGCTTAATGAAGGTTTATGAATGCTTACTAAGATTCATCATGTGTTACATCAGCATAAAAAGTTAAATCCTTACATACTTATTGCTTTGTAAATAAAAAACAAAACAACTGTAGTAAATGATTACTTTAGACATTTTGAATGCTTAATATATTGTGGTACATGTAGTTATTGCATACATAATGCTAAGCAATTCTACAAGAGAGCTTTTATTAAAGCTTTGTAATGCATTAATTAAGGCTAAATAATAAACACTAGTTAAATGCTAACTAATACACTTAGTAATGGAAAGTGATGGATACAAGGGGCTGTCAACACTTTATTTAACAGTTAATTAATGCTGAATTAAGCAATAACTAAAGTTAGTGAAGGGACTCTTATTGTAAATTGTAGCCCAAAAATCTGTCAAAATGTTTTATTTAATCAGTAATGTCCTTTAGTTGTTTATGAATGAGTTGAATAAAGTTGTTGACTTTGTTAATTGACTACTTACTTACTTTTTACATCATAATTACTTTTTCAAATTAAAAACTGAATTTTCTACAACCGAAGAACCACAATGGAGAAATAAAAGAGCCACATGCCGGCCCCTGTCCTAGTGGATGTTAGCGCTTGCCAGCATTGTTGCTGCGGGACCTGGTCACAGCTGCCGCGACTTTGAAGGTGTCTTTGGAGGACAGAGAGGAGATGAACAACTCTTTGTACCTTTGCTTTTAACAGCTTTTCACCAAGAGTTTGCTCTCCCGTCATGGTCTGTCAGTAGTGGGCAGTAGTCCTGGATCTGTGTAGTCAATCACCGAGGGCCGAGCCTGCTGCACAGATCCACGCTGCTCTGATTAGACTGCATGCTCCCCGCGGTGCCTGTGATCAGGGGCCATACTTGTCTCTCACCATCCATCTCTTCATCCAGCCCTCCGCTTCCTGTTTCCGAGCCTCACTGCTCTCCCTCTATTGCTCTTTTGCTCCCTCCATCTCTGCGCTCTCATTCTATCCATCCATCTGTCCCGATCTCTCGGGAGGCCAGCCCAATTAACCTGTTTAAACAGCCATCTGAGCATCCCATCCATTCCAACGCGGCTGTGTGAGAGTGAACCAGTTCACCGAGCCAGGAATCGGGTGCCAGGCCACCTTTCCCAGTCCACACCTCCACCTCACTTCCTAGTCGCTATCCCTCCTCATCATCAGTTTCATCCTCTCCGTTCTATGTCATCATGTCTCTTGTTCACAGTGAGGCTGATTGTAACCGATACCAGCATGAGCCAGAGCTGAAATGGTTTCTTTGCAGTTTTTGGAGGGCAAGATGACATCTGATGCATTCAGTGCAACAATTCAAATCACTGCTTCTATAAACAGCGCTGCCTCTGGAGGGATTTCTTCAGCAACTGCAATCTGTCTACAGTTTTCCTTCTGCACTCTCCTATTTTTTCTTCTTTAATGTTCTTTCATTCATTTCGCTGGCGTTGATTGCTACCTCCACTCACTCACTATCCCCTAATTTCTCTCCTCTTTCTGCTCCTTCCATCTTTCCCACCTCACCTTTGTGACACTCCCCAGCTTTCTTCCTCTCGCAGCTCTTTTCCTTTCTCACTTCCCTTTCAACACTTGTCAGCTACTTCCTGTCAGGCTGTCTAAGGAACATCCACAAGAAGGTCACATCTTCCCCTCAGTTCTTTTCTCTCCTCCTCGTCCTTGTCTTGTTGAAGGGAGATGGAGACTTTAATTATAAATGTGGCAAAAAAAAAGGTGAAAAGGGGTGTTGCTTGGTGATATATTTCAAGCACTACACAAAAGGAGCTGTTTTAATGCAGTTATGAGGACGATGTTTCACTTCCTTTGGGACGTTGCTGTGTTGGAATGTTACAATTTCGGTGGTGGACCTTTATCATCAGCTGGAAGCACTCGGCTGCCACACTCGGGTGTCTGTCTTATTTGCCAGATCGATGTACATCCCAGGCCCAGTGCCTAGGACGACTTGTTAATGTGCAGCGCTGTACCGATGGGCTTCATGGCTTTGTTGCTTGCTGATTTTATAATCTCTCTTATAGCAGTATTGACCAGGAAAAAAAGGAGTTATTGAAGGTCTGTATGTTTGTGTGTGTGTTGTTGGCAGGGTAGAGTTGGCACTGTCTTTTTCTTTAATTGGTGCAAGAACAAGACCCTCCGGGCCTTCGGTGCCTCAGCCTGTCACTGGGTTTCTGTGCGGGTATTGGTGCAGTTAGTTCAGCTTGTCATTTTTCAGACATGCAAGGAATCATTGCAAAAGCCTGCGCACACACAGTATGATTACACATCAAATGATTACCTACATCGTTCTCATGAATTTGTTGACTTGCAGCCCTAAAATGTTTTTCAATATAAATTAAGCAATGCAACTGTTGTAAATCCACAACTTTGTGATGCTGATTTTATAAAGCGATCAAAACTTTATGACTCCAAAAAAAGAGCTTTCTGCTTGTTTCTGGTAATAAAATCAACAAAAGTCCCTTTTAAAACAGAAATAAGCATATTTTTTTAAATGTATCTTGTTTTTATATTTTAAGTTGTGAATTGTCAGTAATTTATTTGTTTTAGATGTTTTTTTTTAATTTAAATTCAGCTTTATTCAAAGAGCACTTTTCTGTTGCAAACACCGTAAAGTGCTTTACATAAGATAAATAAAGAATAACTTTTTTTTTTTTTAGGTTATTATACATGTTAAAACTAGTGAAATTATCTAAACTGTTGTCAGATGAGCATCTTCTGCAATTTGGTCCCTAACAGACCACATTATTCCTTCAGTGTTCCCTCAGAGGAGCTGTATGAAAGAATTAAGCCCTTTAGGTTTTTGCTGGCTGAGAAGGCAACAGAGATCAGTTTGGGGCCAAGGTTTAACAAATTCAAATGAAATCCCATCTACTCAAACTCCAGCTATCATGGTCACCAGTTTTCATTTACAGTTTCAATCACTCTCAGTAACCTCGGGGCAAACAGGATGTCACATTAACTCTGCGTGTCACCTTGAATAGTAACGCAGAAAGTTTAAAAGCATCACTGTCTGCTTAACAAGCCATATTTGGTTGACTTAGGCACCACTAAACATCCATCATCATACCGCTGGGGTGAAGCTTTTGCTGCCTATGAAGACTTCTAATGAACTACTCATTCCTATTTATTTTACCATATTTTCTAGGTGCACCAGATTATAAGGCGCACTATCAATAAATAATCTATTTTTGAACTTATGTCACAGGTGCACCAAACTATAAGCGAGACAGAGGAGTCAGAAATAAGTCAGTGACTTTATTAACTGCATTTAAAGTAACACAAGAACTTGTTTGTAACATGCTACTATTAGTCATGTTAGCAGTATTAGCCATGTTAGCATAGTCACAATACCAGGCTATGGCTTAATATCAATCGTACGCCCTAACTGCTTTTGTGCAGGACTATCTAGTGCACTGGATCTTAAAAGCAATTTGTACACCATGATCCCTATCTGTTTTACTTTTTTTTAATGGGAAATATGATGCAATTTCTCAAAAATTTTTCACACACAATTCATTGTCTACATTCATTAATTTAGTGAGCATCAATCCTCACTGGTTTGCTCAATGGTTTTTTGCAGAGCATTCTGGGAAGCACTGAATTTTGGAATGGTGTATTCGGGCAAGACTATAAAATGGCGAACACAAACCAATTTCACTAAAACAAATGTTACTGTGACTATGCTAATTCCCAAGCTTGTTCGTAACACAAAATAACACAGTCCGACACAGCTACAAGTTATCCACATTAGAAGCAGTAGCCACGTTAGTATTCACGTTTCCTATTATTTCCAACCTTGTTTGGAAAACATAAAAAAACCCAGAAACAGCTAAAACAGACGTCATTTTGACTATGCTAACTCCTAACAGTGTTGTCAACACTTACATAAACACCATAATACGACAACGCTACTCGTTAGCCATCTTGTCGTTTTCAAACTATCAACAAAAAAATTGTTCAGTCGCTTTAACATCAGTAAGCACAACCAGAATGAATCTATATTTGAGGCGCGCCACAATATAAGGTGCATTGTCATTTTTTTTTGTTAAACAAATCAAGCCTTTTAAGTGCACCTTCTAGTGTGGAAAATACTTCATTTCTTAAACATCAGGTGGCTCATCAAATGGTGAGCCCTGGAAACACAAGACCCTTTGGAGGTACAGTTTAAAAAATGACATGGCAGAAAACTGCAGAAAAAAATCTTTTGTTGCTTAACTGATTATTATTTTAAAGTTTCTTGTTCATCATAACATTCATACTAATGCACCTCCCATTTTGCTAATGACCTTTATGTTGTCACATTTTCCAGCACTAATTCTCCACCTGCAAGTCAGTTCTGACTGCAGCTGCGCAGACCAGTTAGTTGTGTACATACAGAGCAAAAACAGCATATGCAACAACACAGTAGGAAAAGGTTTTGGCAAAGCATTTTTTCTTCATTTTTTAAATCCCTTTTTACATAAAACAGTTTGAATCACAGCTACACACCTCTTTAAGAACAACAAAGACTGACTGGAGATTATTTAGTTATTTCACTTTTTTATTGTTGATAAATTCAGGCAAATTTGCAGAATGACATGTGTGGAGGCTGCTGTTTGCAAGTGCTTGTTTTTTTTTATCACCTCTCAGATGCAATCTTTTCAGACCTGAAAAAGTCACAGGAAGAAATGGCATGGCATTAAACAAGAAGAAAAAGTAAATAATTCAAACAGAAGCTGGCAGGTTGGAGGGGTTTGATTCAAGTAGATTTGCTCAGGGTTACAAACAAAGAAGGAACGTCGTGAAAATATACGGTCATTTTCTTAAAATATTCCATTTCAAATGTCCCGTTCACATTAGTTTAGACAAGAACACTTCTCCGGCTCTTCTGCTGCACTTGACAGCGTCTGCAGATAACTGGCCCCTTTCGACTGAGCTCTGAGTAGCCATCTGGACATCTTGCGTTGCAGAAGAGGTTTCTGCCACGATCTCAGGCTTATTCGGAGCCAGACAAAGCAGAAAAACGGATTTGCTCGCAGCCGTTTTCTGAAATAGGAATCTTGTTCCATCTGTTGCTGAGATGTGGGAGGAAAATAAGGGACTAGAGCGTAGTCAATTGCAGCCATTTTAGCTTAGTGTTTCCTAAGGTGTGTTGTCTAGACATTATAATCCACAAGAGGAAAATCAGCAGGTACCATGAGGGTGGAAGGCATTGCATGCCTGTATCTGCTATACTCATCTATTGCTTATTTTCTCAGAAAGTGTGGGATTAAAATCACCTGTGCCCTGAATCTGCTGACCGCCTGTTTATGTAACTTGAACATATTTGATTCTGTAACTTAACCCCATATAGGCATTTGTAAAATATTTAATTTTTTTCTAAGACTCCTATCTCATTAGCAAAAGTTTCTTTAAAAATAATTTGTATACAAGTTGGTCCATGTTTTCTGCCCTGTCGTCCATCATCATCCTACTACAGCCAGTTAGAGGGCTTTTTCAGGAGGGCTCATTTCAAAATGGCTGCCACCATCAAATCTCAAAAACACTTTTGGCGGAAAAAGTTTTGCTAATTTACATCTACTGTTATTCATCTTTCGAATACTTTCTGTTTTAAAATAATGCAAAATGTGTTGCTAATTCATTTTTTAATAATGAAATTGTGTTAATAATTTGAGACAATGTGTAAATAAAGTTTTTTTTTTTTCCCACCTGGAACACTCAAGTCCATATTTTTGCTCATATGTCCACTCATGTCAACATTTTTTAATCTTAAACTAGAATTGTTGTAAGCAAAGACTTACCAAATCACCCAAAGTATCATAATTGATACTATCTATTTTGATATTTTTTATTTATTTTTTGTGATCTTCATCAAAAGGTTTTAAAAAAGTTTTTTTTTATTTATTTATTTATTTTTTTTATGCCAATTCTTTGAGATAGTGGGCTTTACTTCAAATTAAACTTTTAACCTTTCCTTTACTGATCAATTTACCCTAGAGGAGCGATAAAGGAAACATGAACATTAGCTTTAAGATGCTAATTGCACCAGCTAGAGTTAAATCTAGCTCAAAGGAGATGTTTAAAATCTGTTTTTTGTTAGATATGCTAAAGCTAGTTAGGAGATGTTGTCAGAGTTGTGTCGATGTTCCTGCTGCACCTGTGGGCTCCCAGTGTACCTTGCATTAGTGTTAACACAAACCTTACTAAGAATAAAGGGGGGCAACGCATGCGGCAGTAATTGTGAAAGCGGTCGACCTCGAGGCTGAGAGCTGTGCTTGGCTGCTGGAGATAACAGGGGAAACAAATACAGAGGTTTGGCCTTCACATTAAAAGCTAAAAGCAAAGAGTTTGTAACTTAAAAAAAAAAAAAGAAAAGAAAAAGTGCTGGGAAATGCTCCAGTTGCAGTGGGATACCACAATGAAACAGCAAACCAAGAGATATGCAAGTTTAATAATGTCCCTGCACATTACTCCTTGAAAAATGCTTTTCTGTGTTATTCCTTTATCTTTTATACTACGCTCCCTTTTTATTCTTTACACAATTTCCATATCAAGCTCATCAGGGACCAATTTTTCATCTCCTCTTCAGTAATAACTCAAGATCATTTGGAAAATTGGTGCATAAAAACTCCAGAGAGTAGTCCTCAAGGGGGATATTTGTAATGCTGTGAACTTGCTACAAACATACATTTATTCCGTATTTAAGTTTCCGCTTTCATAATCACTTCCTGCTGAAATGTTCATCGTCTGTGTGTGAGTGAGGAGTGCCATTTACCGTTATAGCGACCAGCCATGATATGTGCTATTTTCCATTTCTCGCCTGTTACTTCTCGGATGAAAAGTACATTAAAGTCTTGTCATTTACTTTGTCCACAGTGAAGTTTGATGACTGCATGGGGAATGAAGCTGTGGTTTTCCAGAGCAGTGACCCCGTCTTCAGTGTGCGGACAGATGGATCTGTCTATGCCCGGGAGGAAGTAGCCAGCCTGGATGAGCCGGTCCGGTTCAAACTGACAGCAAGCGGCCCACACACACACGCCTGGGAGGCGGTGGTTCAACTCTCGCTGACCAGCTCTCCATCAGCCCAGCAAAATGAAGATGAGGTGAGATACACATGAGAAATACCATGCTTTAAATTTCAATTATCATCACCGAGGTTTTTTCTCTCTCCCATCACTTTTTCTCCAGTGGTCTAGTGATATGGAGAGCCCAGAATCAGGTCAAAACTCCTTGGGGTTTAGAGAAACGAGAGAGCAGGGAGATTGGTGCAGAGAGAAGCAAACTCTTCAAAGTGATAGAATCACACCACCACATGGGGGATGGCGCGTTTCCCCTCAGCCAAAGCTGTTATTGGAAAACATTTGGTGCCTATAGACACTCCAGGGGTTTGTGGTGCTTACATTTTATTTAAAAGCAGTCAGAGGTCAGGTGAAGAGTAAGCAGATTGTGAGAAGCTTTCTGTAAAACTGCAGAACCAGATAGTCTAATCCAACTGTCAGCATCACAATTAAAATGACAGCAATTAGGAACTAGCTTATGTTTAGTTATTGATTAAAACCTTTGCCCATCTCTCTGATGAAATCTATTCCAACAGCAATAGACTGCTTGAGTCTAACTTTTATCTTTTAATAAAAATGTGACAATGAAAATTTGAAAATAAAAAATGGACGTGAGCTTCAAATAGGTCAAATGACATACTGTTCAAACATGATACTTTAGGTAAAAACAACAACAAAAATTGGGTTGTGTGCAGTTTTGTCGCTACTTTGTACACTAAATAGTGCCTTCGATATTTATTAGAGTTGTGTGAATCTACAATTCCATATTTAAGTGCCCTAAAAATTTCCCAGAAGTCTCTTTGAAACACTAGGGTGCATTGATGCTCACTAGATTGGCGAATATAAACCACAATGCATTGTATTTGAACAATTTTTCATGTAAAACATTTTTTTACCATGGACATGGACATACCATACCATGGTTCAATAATGTAACAGTTTGATTTCGATCCAGAATTATGGCATCCCTACTTTACATGTCTCCCGTTTATCACAAGAGTTATGTTCAAGATCAGATTTGCAAAGTAGTCTTTCTTTTTCAATTATTATAGATGTTTTAAGGCTGTAAAACTCCTAACTACAAACGTTATACTCCTTTCTAAAACTTTTTTTTTTTCTATTTACCTGTCCTGTCCAGCAGCAAACAGATAAGAGCTGAAGGCCACTTGTGATGGACAGCTTTTATTGTTTCATTAGGGGGTTATGAATGTTTTTGACACAGGTGTATATTTGTATAAACTCCTTTTGTATTTCAGGCTAAACATTGTTTATAATAAATACATTTGTATACATCTCCTGCTGGACCGGACAGAAAAAAAAGAGGAGAGAAGGAAAGAGTAGGATGTTAGAGATGGGGATAAGAGTACAAAAGAACGGGGATAAAAAGGGGAAGTTGGAGGATGAATAAGAAGTAAGAGGGGGTAGAATCACAAAGCAACAAGTTGCTATAAGTTTATCATCATCACTGTCAGGTGTAGATAGATGTTGTTTAGACTTTAAAACACCTTTCTCTTTTATTTAAACTCTTAAAGTTTAAATCCTTGTAGAAAAATAAGTCCAAATAAAACCAAAGATCTGATAGCAATCAAAGATTTATGTAGATTTAGCTAGCTGGATGCGTGTGTACAGGAGACACGATACGGAGGAGATTGATTGACAAATGTCTATAGCCAATCAGGAAGAGAACATTAATAATAGTAATAATCAGCTATCTTTCTTGCTGTTTTGTTTGTATTTGGAGGTTTTCTTTATCTCATCAAAACAAACAGCCAGAAAACAGAAGAACAGTCAAAACGTCCAACAACTGAGAATGCTCCTCAGGGATTTTCGTCTCAAAGTTAACACCGTATACTCATCTTAATCGTGTTATAAAGATCAAACTAATTGTTTCTTACTTAATTTCTCTTTGACTTAAATAATAAGTAGATCCTGTGGAGCCCTGAACAGTCAAACACATTCAGAGCTGGACATGGCCAGTGGTAGAAATTTGCTATCGAGTGGTTCCAGCACGTACACAGCAGGAGGAAACGGGCCGCTGAAACTAAATATGATGTTTCATTATGGAAATAACGCTTTGTGGCGTGCTCTGTTTAATAATAACTTCCAGATGTCCGGGTAGCCAGGGGCTGGCTGATATCAAAGCATGCAGGGTTTTTGGGGAGCCAGTGGCATGGAGGGGAAGAACCGGGACCATTGCCAGCTGGCTAAGACTCATGGCACCAGGGCTGGAGGGGCGCATCCATTTCACACTCACTGACTCCTGTTCACATTGCATTAGTGCGCATAAGCATGTGTGTTTGGCATGGGTACCACAATGTCATCTTATTGTTGGACTGCTCAGGATCAAATGTGAAGTGTTTTGATTTTGAAGACCTTTTTTTTCCTTTGTTTATGTTGAAAACTGTCACATTCTGAGGGTTTATGGGTCTACAATGCGTAGGGTTGTAAGTCCGTAAGCTTTTTGATAGGATTAAAGGAAGGAACACCCGATGATGCTCCACAACTTTGTTCATTATGGGCTGGGAAATGTGCATTCAAGCAACCATTCCCAATGAAAAGTCTGCTCAAAAGCACGTATATACACGTTTCGGGCCTCAACATTCAAAACTCTAGAGCTTACGCATCACTATGCAAGTTTTTAAGTCAGTTTTTGGGCTCTACATACCAAACTTGCGGTCATTGAACACAGGTTGAAAGTTAAACAAGTTGAACTTTGATTATTAAGGGAATTGGATTTGGTAGTGAGGTATAGGTAGCATCCTTTTTAAAACACAGAAGTACAAAATGTTGAAAATTGATAATGAAGGAGATAGGAATAATTGTGGTTTGTGCCCAGCCGGAATTATATGACACCAAGTCTTTTACATATCGGAATTGTGCACTAAACCGTTTCCAAATAGTATGACATTCACTAGTGTTGGGAAATGACATTCCAGTGTGACCACCACATGCTTAAAGAAATTGCATTTAATGTGTTCTTGAATGTGCATCACATGTCAAGTTTGTGTATAGAGTGTATAGTTTTACTGTGAAATCAAACCTACTTTTTTTTAACTTAGGGTATTTTTTATTACGTTTTATAAAACGAGACATAATCCTGATGGGTTACAAGGTTCAAAAAGTCTGAAAGACAAATTTCTAAAAGAAGTGTTTATAATATTATAAGGGTGAAGTTGACAAAGTTATTGTAGGTTAATTTAAAGGACAAATTTAGTAAGGAATTTAAAAAAAAACAGTAATAGTAATAATTATAAAAAACAAAATAAACAGAATACCCCATGCCAGTAATCCCCTTCCCTGTCACTGCTAAAGTCATGTCATCACTCCACCGCACCAGGACCTGGATTATTTAGTATCACATGCAGCTAAGCTGCTACAAGATTGCGCTATTAAAGAGCTGGAAATATTTTCAAGAAGGGACCCCATAGATCTTCAAATATGTCAGGAAACTGAATAGGTGATTTTCTCAAATTTTAAGCAAGACATGATATCCTGTGACCACTGTGAGTGAGACGGAGGAGAGATATCTTTCCATTTGAGCAGGATAGCCCATCGTGCTAGGAGTGAGGCAAAGGCTATACGGTATTTTTTGGCAGTACCTAAAACTACTCTGTCCTCACCGACCCCAAAATGGGCTGTTAATGGATTTGGTGGTAAGTATAAGACATTGTGTTAAAAACTGCCATTCAAATTTGAATTCAAATGAGGGCACGATGATGAACATGATAAAGAGAGGCCTCTGTAAGATTACATCTAATGCTCAGTGGGCTAAGTGTGGGATATAAAGAAGCCAGCAAAATCCTAAGAAATGTGGACTACCTTAAATTGGATTAGTTGGTGTTGAACACAAAATCAAGATGAATTTACCAGTTTTAGAGCAGAGACCCAAGTATCATCCTACATAGGGAGGCCTATATATTCTTCCCAAGCAATCTTAAATGTAGCCACTGAGGGACATTTAAGGTCCAGCATAATGTTGTACAATTTAGAAATAAGGCCCTTCTTGGATGGATTTTGGGACAAAATCTTGTTCGTTTCTGTCTCTTTGGTAGTTGAGAAAGTTGAGAAGATGGTGAAAAAAATCAGAATTTAAAAGATTTATCTTTCAATTGTACAAATGACTCCAAGGTATTGCCTATAAGTAAATCTTTAAAACAAACAATGTCACTATGGTGCTATTGCAGGAATGATGGATCCATAATAGATGGCTTAAAAAGGAGATTTATAGCAATAGGAATCCAAATAGACAAACTCGAAAGGCCAAACTCTTTTTTGAACTGAGATTATGTCTTAAATGAATGTTTAACTACAGGGTTGTTAAGAGATGCAATACAACATATTGCCAAAGCTCAAGTGCAACCCAGTCAGTATGATCCAAATGGTCATTGTAGGACAGGACAAGATATGACCAGGACACTAGTTTAACTATGTTGATAGGCGCAAAGCCTCAATGAGCACATTTGATGTAATATATGGGTGTGTTTCTATTTTGAAATACATTACATATGTTTTATTAAAAATATCTGTTGTAAAACGATTCAAAATATTTTTTTGGCTTAAAACTTGTCCCCGCCCCCTTCCCTTTTTTTTTTTTTTTTACTGTTCTAAAAAATGACTGGAACCGTGACCCTTAAACCTTCTGCACCGTGATCTGTTACACCTCTAATGTCGGTTATTTGGAGATACTTTGGTTTCAGGACAGGCGACATTCTCCAAACACAGGTACTATGCAAAACATTCCAAAAACTACAATTATTTAAATAAAACTGTCACAGTGTAAAGAAAATGTATTCATATTTTTGTTTTGCTATTTGTTCATTTATCGCAAGTCATACTGTCATTGCAGTTTCCCACACAGATATTGCAGATTTTTCTCATATCTTGCAGGCCTACTCTGTAGAATAATAAACATCTCCAACAATTCCTTTTCTAAGTTACCAAACAACAACAAAACATCAAAAGCCAATGCCCAGGTCCATAGAACGAAAAGTTACAGCACCTCCCCCCAAAAAAGGGAAAAAATAAGTATAAGGCACTACATGGTTCCTTTTTTCTCACTTTTATCCCTCCATTTTTTTCACTGTACATTTCTCCTCAGGGAACTCACTAGTACCTGTTAGCATGTGTAGATAAAAGGATCTGGTGCATGACTTATTTAGGCAAAGGGAGGGTGGTGAAGGGGGTGGAGGGGTCACATCTGTTTCTGACAACCCTTCTTCTCGTCTTCCTTAATCCATCCCTAACTCCGTCTCCCTTCATCGACACGATGTGGGCCAACCATCCCTTACAGTCATCCTGGCTTAACCGTCCCTCTATGTCAAGAAATAATTCAAAAAAGGATTCATCCAGTCCTGATTGGACTGTCTTTCTTCACGCTGTTTGGTTTGACTGGAGTTGATGGGGGTAAATGTAGTGATCATTAGCATGTTTCTGTGAAGGAGTCAGGCAAGCAGGCATGTTTGTGGATGTGCTTGTTTGCAAGGCCTGCCTGTCAGTTCAGCTTGCAGGAACATATGCCTGATCAGGTTCAAAGCTCCCCTAGTAATAAAAAAAAATTTTCTGTAACAATTAAATCAAAACACAAACTGTTAAACAATTTAATCAAACTTACACTTTATAGAAATAGATTTTTGCTAAATATTTATCTGATTTATCAAATGTTTCTATAATTAAATTAGTTGAAATTTAGCTAGTTGCCTTTACCAACTGTTAAGCTATATTTGCATGTGACAGCTGTGTGTGTTTGCAGCAACTCAAAGTTTTTTTTTTTTTTTCCAGAACATTTTGAACAGAAATTGTTTTTACTTTTCTAAACACCCCATATCTCTTTGGAGTGGCAGAAACATCAGGGTCCTTGGAGTTCACACATGCTATTTTCAAGTGCTGAACGATAAAGAAATTATAAGATTGCTAATGTCAGCAGGAGATGAGTTAAGGTGGTTTGGGCATCAGGAAGAGATGTTTTTTGAAAGGTTTCCAGTGTAGAACTTGTCCTACTCATGGACCTCTCATCAGATTAACTGGAAAATGAAGCCAAAGAGAGTAATTTGTAGTTAAATAAGGTTAAAACAACCCTACGTTTATGACAATTTTTCATCTCTGTGAACTCTGAAAGCATACTTATTTTGAAAACTGCCCCAGAGCCAAACATTATCACAATAAAAGTGAAGAGTAAAAGCAGCATTTTTCTTTGGGACTCTAATGCACCGTGGAGAAGTACAGTAAGAGTACCCATTTAGTGGTTTTGGTGTTTATTGGAAACAGACATTTCAAAATAGAGCTTTGTGCAATGACAGATAGTCAACATTTTTGTTCTAATTGTCCAGGCTGTAGTTGCCTCAAGGGAATTTTGTATGGTTTATGCAACTTTAGTGTGAAGTAAATTTAGAAAAAAAACCTAAACAAATCCCACTTTTCTACAGCATCACATTTAAAACGCATTTAGAAGTACTGTATGTATATTCATTCATCAAAACTCAAGCCACAGATAAACATTTCCTGGACACTTAAACACGTAGCTTTGTGGCAAAAAAGATTTTTGTAGCCAAAGGTGTCCTCCTGTGCAGCAAAACAAAGCAAACCCTTCTCTACGAGGTTTTTCAATTGCGAGAGCATCAGTTGTTTCCTGGTATTAATCTATTTTAAAAACAAGAAACCTCTCTGCAGTGCTTTAAAACTGAAAACACTCTTCTTGATTTCACTTAGTTAAAAGGATGGCAAAGGCCTAATACAAATTCTACCCCTACGGTTTCTCCCTACCAATTTTATGCACAAAATGCTGTCTTTAAACTGGAGGGGTACCTACAGAACACTATTATATATATATTGATATAATGTATATTTTTAAATCTTGGATTTTCCAACTGCTAACTAGATTTTCTGAAAGAGGGGATCTTAAGGTACATTCGTGCCAAATTTGGTTCTTGTACCACAAAATGCACAATTATTTTTAATGACCAGCTCCACTATGAATAAGGAGGACGTGGATGAGATGCAGGTGCAGTGTAGGTTTTTTTTTTTCATTTTTTCCAAAGACCCTAAATTCTGCGAACGGTGCACGAGGCCCATTAACGTGCACCTTATTAATGACTAGAATGTGGTGTGAGGTCACTGTAAAACAGCATCACCCGTCCAACTTTCATCATCCTTACAAATGCCTTACAATTCACTCACCAGATGCACGACAATGACGCTTTCCATTGTTGTGACGTCCATTAAAGTGACAAAATTGCGCTTCCTTTAAGATGCAGGCGCTCTCATCTATAACCCTCCATGGGCCCAGACAACCCAAAAAAAAAGGTGCATGTGAATAAGGCCTAATCGCATGAGGATATATATTTGGACCACACGTTTTCAGCCTCATTTGGGCTCCCTGTCACCATCTTTATACCTTATCATCATCCAAGCAGAAACAGATCTGATCAAAACAAGATTTTTTTTTAACAGGAGGTAAATCCTGGTGTTTAGCCTTCAGAAAGTCTTTATAATGTTAACTCCTGGTATTACAGCACAGTTGTAAACAAAAAAAGTATCTTTTTGCTTAGTTTATTAACCCATAATATTTCATAAAGGTTCAAATCAATTTTTTAGACTACAAAACAATTTTTGATAAAACATTTTAAAAAAACCAACACATTTTTAGCTAGCTATTATACCACTTAATCTGAATATTATGTCTGTACTTGTTAAACAGAGATATGTTACATCTGCTATTTTTGTTAGCCTTTTTTTGGATACTTTTGTCTTTTCTTTGAACTCAGTATATTCAGTATTGATTTAGTAACAACTTGAGCGCTTTGGTTCAGTCTCAACACTCCACCCGTATTGTTTCTTGACAGAGATGTATGCTTTCAGACAAAAAATCTTTGATAAACCCTTTGTACTGTAGTTTGCAGGCTCAGTCTCCCAGAACAGCATTCGTTCAAAGCTGCTCTGCCTTAAGTAGCAGGGAAAAAAAGGGTTTTAAGCTAAGAATTTTTCATTTAAGAGCCCTGATTTGTTCGATTTGTCTATGTAGAGCAGAAAACCTTGCTTTTATTTCAGTATAAATCTAATAAACTGCAAAACCACATCACTTTATCTGTTTAACCACCCCTCGTTTTACTCTTTCCCTTAAAGTAACCAGAATTCCAAGCACAGGAAGTCTAAGACAAAGCACTTGTGGGTGATAAAAGTGAACATGACATCTTAACCAAAGCCCTTCCACACTGTCACCCTCCCACACAAACACAGATTCTCCATAAGCCACACTGCCTGACACATTTTTTAAGCAAACTTAAAAGCATATTTTTCTTTCTCCTGGGCGTCCATCTAATGAAGGCAGTCTTGAAAACATTGTTTCCTCTGGCAGATACAAGCCAAACCCTCTGGGGGACCCTGACCAGGCAAGAACAAACAGAGAGAGACAAAGAGAAAGCATTTTATAGACTGCATCGCACAGGACCTCCGTCTTTCAATATGTGCCAGGAGCCATTTTCATCTTCCAACAGCCTACTCCTGTGGTGGATTTCATTTCTTATTCTCAAATGTCAACTGCTGGTGTGGAACTGTAAGGCAGCGTAATGCACAGAGGTAATATAAAATGGAAACTGGAATGGGTTTTAACAACACTTTCCTTTCTGTATGCAAATACTCGGTGATTAAATCTATTTGGTTTGCTTCGAATTCAAACCCTCCCAATCTCACGCATGTTGTATTAATTCAGACAGTCTCTTCTCTGCTGGCTCCATTTCATATTTTGATGAAATAGTTTTCTTTATCGTTTCTGTGATTTGATTTTACATTTTTTCTGTCAGGCAGCAGTATTTGAAGGGAGTCTTGGTACTGTAGTTACATACTATGCCACAAAGAAGACATTCCAATAATTTTAGTGTTTCTTCTATTATATATTGTGTTGCTTGTGTTGATGATAAACATAAATGTCTTAAAAATCCAAGTAGAAAAGCCTGTTTTTAACATGTTCTTGTGACATTTTTTTATGATGGAAAATTAAGCTTAAAATTGCATTTCTGAGTATTTCCTGATTCAAATTGTTGTGAACCAGGAGCAGACACAAAAATTAAAAAAGATTGCAGTTGTGACGTAGAAGCCACATCAAGCCGCTCCATTATGATGCATCCACTCGTTGATGACTAGATCTATGTAGAGAAAAGGGCATTTGTCTAGGACAAAGGAATAGTAGATTTTATTTGGGTCACCTATGTTTTCAGCTACTTGTCAAACAAATAAAAAAAGGCCTCTAGTTATGCATAAATCACACAAATCTGATCAAATTAAATTACTTCTCTACAGGTCATGACAAGGGAAGAAAACAGTCAACATTGAAATTTTGAATAAAATCTGGCTGAAGTCAGACTTCCTATAATTGGAGTAAATAGGAGTTTGCTGTGGTCAGTTTAACAACTGCAACATCTGGGACTAAAGGTTTGCTTTAAATTTGGGAAAGAAATGTTGAGGCCTTCACAAAAAAACTGTAATTTTCTCAAACATAGTTTCAGAGTTATGGGCAGGACTGTTGGTGCAGAGTGACCCTGCACCTTTTCCCATCATTGATTTGTTTACACTCTCTCCCACAAGTTTAAAGCCCCTCACACCCCCAACCTAACATTAGCGGTGCAACAAAAATGGTGAGCAATATTGGAGCTATAGTCATACAATTCTGATCCAGATGCCAGCTCAGACAAGGAAAACAAAGATGCACATGGATCTAGTTATCTACAACTTGACAAATGCTAAATGGAGTGAGGCAGGCAGCTTGTGGCTGACTCAGAAATACAAATTTCAGCTTAATCTTCTTTAAAATTGACCTTTATAATCAGAAAAATGCTACAAAAACATGTCAAAAGCACCAGAAACACAATTTCTATTGGAGTGGGTCTTTAAGAGATTTTTTAAGCTTGATTTAGTTTCATTTCGTTTTTCATTGCCACAATTCTTCACATTTTCCATCAGTAGATGCACTTTTTATATTCTGACAAAAGCACTGGGAGTCTTGTTTAAGCTTCTGTACAGAAGACATCTTCAAAGTCATTATACTCATTTGAAAGTACTATAAGTACACATAACAGTGTAACGGTTTTCTGTAGATGATTAGTCTACAGTGCTCTTTAGATGGAAAATAGTACTGAGCTGATTTGATAAATAGTTTGGACAAAACTTACAAAAAGATTTCTTATTTAAAAAGTCTCTGTAATGTGCACAAAAAGGACACCAGGCTGTGTAAATAGCATTGTGAGTTGTGGCAAATAGCAATGTGAGTTCCCAGGGGTTGTAACTTAATCTAAATGTCTGTAAGAAGTCATCTAAATATGTTTTTTCATTCATTTTCAATTAAAACAGCAAGTTAGATCGTAACAAGCAGAAGAACAAAAGCTGTTCTGTTGTCTTCAGATGTCCTCATATAAGCTAAATCAGTGCTTTGGAAGAAGACCCTGTAATGTTTCAAAACATGTGTTTGCCAAAGTAAAAGGAGATGGTATCAAAATATCATTGCTGCATAATTGACACAAATATCTACTATCTGGATTTTTGCTCTAAAATTGATTCTCAGAGCAGCTAACTGTCCAATTAAGCTTTTCTTTGCACAATTATTTTACTGTTGGCATGTTTGACTTTAGATTTTTGCGCCATGTTTAGCATCCGAAGAAGTTCAAGAGATTTACCAAAAAGAGACAAGTCAGCTCCATTGGCTGTTCTGCTGCAGGTCATTCCTGTTGCAGAAAAAGACAAAGTAATGAACTGGGAATATTGTGAGCTTGGCTGACAGCATTGGGGTCTTGTGGGTTAGCTTAGTGCATTAGCTCTACCTGCTGGCACTCCGTCACCCTAAAGCAACCCAGCGCTTCAAGACTCTTCTGTAGCCGGGACAAGTTGTCAAGGCCTTTTGTGTGCGAGGAAGTGAAACAATAACCCTGCCGGAGTAGAGCAGAAAGGAGTATGGGAGCAAGAGGATAGCTTAAGGGAGAGTGGCTGAAACAGGGCAGCTTGCTTTTTAGTAATGATGCTTTTGACTGAATCACAGGCATGAACACTGGATTTTTACCCAAGGATACATCTGCTGTGTGAAATATCCCCAGATGTTTCTTTTGGTCCAACCTTAAGCAAACTGCAATAAGTTTTTTTTTTCCTTTAGTGGACAGAAAGTGGAATGCATTCGGAATTACATGTACTGTCCCCATGCACAAAATCAAGGAGGTGGGCAATATTTTTCATAAATATGTGACCCCATAGTATTTTTTCAAGATGTCAATGAGCCTTTAGTCACATGCATCCATACGTGAGGTTGACCCATATGGGTGCTGCAGGTTTTTGGGTTGGCCCATGGAGGATGGTAGACAGGAGTAGCTGCAGTTCCCGTGAGGCTTGAACAGTCACCTCAAGGGACCTCATGAGAGTGGAACATACCATTGTTGTGCATGTGGTAAATGTATCACGAAGTATTAGTAAAGCTAATGTAAGCAGCATGCACTCATGGCGTTCAATTGATGCTGTCGTATGGTGTTCTTACTGGCCCCATACTGACCGCACGCAAAGGCTGCATTGCGTGTATTTGACAAGTGAGCAACTGTTGGACATCCATAGGATGCCCACACAAACTAGCTCCTAACTGGCTAATTTCCTAATTTTTAATAGTCAAATTGAGAAAAATCCGCCTGCAATTTACTTACTTCACCCTTACGTGTTGTTCGTGTTGAATAGTACCTCACACCATGTGTGCAGTAAAGGATATGCATAATATTTTTGCTCCACTGGCTCTCCAAGTGGTATCCAATCTTGATGTTTCGTGTGGGCCACCTGCATTGCTCATACAGGTTTGCCCACATCTTGCCAGAAAGAGGCAAGTAGACATGTTTCTATGCACCCAGTATATAGTCTGTATCTACACGTAAAGGCAGTAGTGACTAAGGCTTTAAGTGTAATTCTCAAAATTATGATTGTAACTTCAGCCATATACAATAATTGATTTGCTACAGTTTCCTTGACTTTCTTTATCCTTTTTCACTCAGAATCATGTTTAATCTATTTCATTTGCTGGTGCACTTTGATGATCTGTTCATTTTACACAATTTTCTCAGAAGGACATTGTCATGTTTAGATGACATACTTTATAGCTTCACCTTTGATGTGTGTGTTCTGACTCATACAGTAGGCGAGATAATGTCCGAGCAGAGATTTAGCGGTCTTTTCTTCATTTTAACATCTTTCAAACAGACAGGTTTGTAGAGGCTATTTCTCCATCTGCAGGGGACGTTTGAGGGTAGAGCTTGATGAGAAAACTCTGTATGATTGATGTGTTCATCTGTCACTTTGCTGTTATTGTCTGCTAAAAGACGCCTTAAATCAAACCTCCGTTGTTCCTCATTTTTTGATTTTTTTTCTTTTTTAGATATTTAATTACATATATTTATATTTTTTGCACATAAACATACATTCTTTAAAACGTAGAAGCTTAGATTTGATACTTGAATAAAAGGTGTGGTATTTTTTTACGACAAGTTGTATTTTTTGTCCCCCTGAAATAAAGCCTATACAGAATGACCATGACACTAAACTTAGTTTATACATAGATCATTTAATTAGTTAAAAAAATATTTCTGATGCTTCTGAAAATATTCTATACCTTCCTAAAAGTTCTGGACAAATTGTAAACGTAATTCTAAAAGAAGGCTCCTGAAAGGTTTTTTGGGAAAACAGTTGTGTGACAAATGCGCTTCAACACATGTGCACAAAACAAGAATTATCTTTTGTTTTTTTCCAGGTTTTAGGAATAATACGATCCCCAGGGAACCTGTTGTATTTGGATGTTTGCTGTTCAATTAATTCAGAACAAGGTTTCTTTGTTTTACATGATGTCAGTGGAACCAGGGATATGTGCAGAACAGTACAACTATTTGCTGACAATACTATACAGATACTGTGCCATGCGATACCAAAAAAAAACCTGCAGTGACACGGTAAAAAGGCAAAGAAGACGTTGCACGTTCAGTATGAAAAAATGTGAATGCAATTGTCAAACTTTGAGCTAAACGTGCAGCAGTGCCACAGCAAAAACAGCTAAGCTTCTGTGTAATGTCATTTGAAGATGATGGATGGAGCTCTACCCTGGTGGCCCTGTGTTACGGATACAGTCTCAGAGTATAAGGACTTTACTTCCAATAATAACAAGTAGAGCCTACCGTGACTCCAAGGAGCAGAGCTCACTCCCGCACACGATGCTGTTCAGAGGTGAAAGAAGAGAACTAAAAAGATGCTGAAAAAGAAAAAGCATTGACTGTTGGTGCACATGATAAAACAATAAACTCATGAAGACGTTCAGACAGATGCTGAACAAGAACAAGGTCTGCTGGCATTTGTGATTCCCTGTGCTGCCATCAAGACTCCCTCTAGCTAAAGCAAGGATTAGCAAACTTTTTGACTCACTGGCCACAAAAAGGTTCGAAAATTTGACAGAAGGGCCTGATCAGGAGCAGATGTACAGAGTGGTTTGGTAACAAATCTCATGAGAGAAAGAAATTACATGGAATCTGGACAAAAACGTCTTTTTAATTTGAATGAAAACTGTTTTTAAAACCAGAAAATGTTCTCCCCAGAGCTAAAATAATCATGTCAAAGGCTTTGCCCACTGCAAAGTACTTCAACCCTATGTAACCATTTGTAATATATTTGACACGCACATCTCTGAGACTTTATTTCATTGACATGATTAAAACTTTTCCTAAAAAACCATTGTGTACAACTCCATCCGTTTTCTGCTCTATAGTTCATCATCCAACCACTAGGGGCAGTAGAAGGACTTTTTCCTGCTCATTTCCAAATTGCTCCCTCCATAAAACAATTTTGGTGAAAAAGTTATGCTAACTTTTGAAACTTAATGGTGAGAATAACTCATCTATTGTTATAATGTTTTTGAAATGTCTACTTGATGAATTGTAAAAGTGTTTGATTATTAATTATTTATAATCCAGTTACACCAAGTTAAATGTGTGGATCAAATTTGAGACAGGAGGTAAATAAGGTTTTCCTGAACATTCATGTCAATATTTGTGCATCTTTAACATTTTTTCGTGAACGAAAACTTACCGAATGTATCGTAATTGATCCTATCTGTATCTCATAAAAAATATATTTCAAATTACATAGAAAAAACATTTTAATCCCAAAAAAGTATTTGTTTTTTGTTTTTTTTGGGGCTATTCTTTGATGTCGTAAACTCTACAGGGTTAAATACAGACACATTTCTTAGCTACTCACTAACTTCTCAACTACTAATGATCCACTCCAGTTCTAAGTTCACAAAGTTGTTTTTTTTCAGTGTTTTGTGTGTCTTAGTGTGTCTTAGATCTGAATGGAGCCCTGTTTTGTCTTAAAGGTCACAGAAAAAGGAAGGAAAGTCACGGAGTGGAAGGGAAAGATGGAGACGGTGCACGCACCACCTCCTGTCATCCTGTTCTCAGGGTCCGGCCTCAACGGCACCAAAGGTCTGAGGAGACAGAAGAGGGATTGGGTAATCCCACCAATCAACGTGGCGGAAAACTCCCGAGGGCCGTTTCCTCAAATGCTCGTCAGCGTAAGTGACAGACTTGATTGGAAACAACGCTGATTTGCTCAGAATTTACTGCTGGGATTTGTTGAGGGCACTTCAGAGCTATCACAGATTGGGGACATGTTTAATGGATGATGATACAGAAAAGCAATGTATTAGCATAACTAGTTTGTTCTCCACATCCTTGAGGATGATTATGTTGTATTTCCCTGATGTAATTACAGCCACAGTATCTTAAGATATTTAAACAGCCCTGGCTGACCCTGAGAAGCATTCCCTTCAGACGTAGAGTAGACTGAGAGCAGCTAAGGGCCTAAAGTCTCTCGCAAACTGAGGTTCTTTCAGTTCAGTTAAACACTTTTTTTTTCAATTTATGCATTTTTATGTAATCATTCTGAGAGGTTACTTGAGATTCAGTAGTTAGCTTTTTCTTGCTGCTTAATAGTAGAATATTTTTAAAAACAAAAATGCTGACCTCTTTGAAGCCATTAAAAATACATTTTTCTCATTTGACTAAAGGATTCCTGAATTGTATTATTTTAGAAGTCATTGCTTGGAAACAAAAAGTATACGGATGAAATAAAAAAGTTTCCAGTGTAAAAATTGCAACACATGATAAATCATACAAGCAAATCCCTAAACGTAAAAACATGTGAAAGATCACAACAACCCTTACAAAAATGATAAAAATGCACATAAAACATTTCAGATTTTCCAGATATCAAAATAAAGTGTTTTACAAAACTTTTACTTTTTATTTTTATTTTTTTTATCTTTTTCTTTTGAGTTTTACTTTTATGTTTTGTGGATTTTTTTTTCTTTTCAAATTTTAAAAACTTATTTGACATACTTTTTAAATTGTCATTGTGCTTTTTAATATGTTTTGGTGTTAAGGGAATTTTTGCACTTCAGGGCTACCTGAAGATAAATGATAAAAATCACAAACATATATATGTGCAAATGAATAGTTGCTGTAAGGCTTCTTTTGCAGCAAGATTCAAACATGAGATCGCTTCAAATATGGAGTTGTATCATTCTAATGACAAAGAAACAAAAGCTGGTTGAACTCAATATAATTCTTCAGGAAAACATTCCGGGAGACTTAATTCCCTGCTCCGTTGTCCTACTCTTCTTTTTTCCGGAAAATCTTGCCATCAGCCTTTCCTCTTTGTTTACAAAACTTTCATATGTTATCTCTGTTGGGTTTAAAATTGTTCAAAAGAAGCTTTTTTTTTCCTCTGTTCTTTGTTTTCCAGCCAGGTTTTTTTCCTCTTAAGAGAAAAGTCAGGGCTGGTAGAAGATATATATATATATATATATATATTTAAATAAAAATTGCAAAAAAACATTACGCTTTTGCCTTTGGACTATGTCCCATTCATTTGGCATTCTGTCATTCTCAGCCGAGCTCTCTGAACTCTTCGGCAGCACTGCGCTGACTTGCCAGAAAGTTCTGCTGCTTTTTTGGAATGGTCCGAATCAGAAATACAAAGGGGGACAACAGAAGATTTCAAAAGACGATTTGAAAGTGCAGCGCACAACCAAATACAGTGTGTTTTGTGTAGTAAATAAGTCCGTCAGGGGCCGGTGGATTGTCGAGATCTAAACGTTAAGAGAAGAAAAGAAGTGATGCATGCTGATGCCTCTGTTCGGCTCCAAGGCGCTTGTCTTTCTCTTTAATGATGACTGGAGGGCAGGGGTGGCCACTCTGACAACTGGAGATCCTAACAAGCAGACAGGGAGGGTTTCTTTTGGCATGGAAGTGATTTTGTAGGACTTTTTTCTAATAACTCAGTTCGTTTTCTGAGGCTGTTGTGTATTCACTTGCTTTCCTTCTTCGAACCAATCCAAAGACAAAGATGCTGCGATCAGAGTTCAAGCAGATTTTGAGCATTTGTAGCATTAGCATTCACTCACGACAACAAGCGGACTACTTGAAAACAAAATTACACTTACATGATATGCCTATTTCCATTTGCAAGAAGAGCTCGGCATTGTTTCACACAAAACTGCACTCATACATGAAGTGAAGCAAAACAGGACATCAGAAGATTTAGCATGTGGAAGCCTGAATGTTTTGTGGTCGTGTATTATTGTTACAAAATTCAGGTGAACGAAAAAAAAATGTGTTTACTGCTTTTGTGTGTGCTATTGAATAATTTAATAAAGGGCAGTTTTAAGTGGAGAATAATTGTGAAAACAATTCTTTTTGACAAAGTGTGAGGAAAAAAAGATTAATGTTTTGTAATTTAATATGTGCAATACAAGCTTGGAACGATTTGAACTTTACTAGGTACAAATCCTTTGAAAAGACCTCACTATGTTTAAAAAAATAGTTTAAATTCTGCATAAATTTGCAAAATAAAGAACTGTTGGAACACCATAAAATAACAAAAGTATTCTGATTAAAAACATAGTTTAGGGCTAAATAGTTGAGGAGTTTTTACCAAAATGTGAAAGTAGTTTAGTCTCTCTTTAAAGACTCACTCTGATCATTTTTTAAACTATTTCAAAAGTGTTCCCAGTGGTCTTTTAATTACGATAATGCCATTTTAGCCAAATGTTGTGACAGAATAACCCAGCTCCTCAAAAACCTCTGAAACCTCTACACTTTAGCCACATTAGCATATTCAAAACACCTTTAATGCCTTGTTAGTAAAACGTAAAAAAAAGGAAACCCAGTCTGACACCGCTACATGTTGGCCACGTTAGCAAATTCAAAATACCTGTAACTACCACCCTGTTCGGTAGACTGATGCTGCTAAAACAAATGTTGCCATGACTATGCTAACTACCTACCTTGCAAGTAACAACTTAAAAAAAAAACAGTCTGACACAGCTACATGTTAGCCACGTTAGCATATTCACAATAACATCCAACCAAACATTTTGATGGAGCGCCGTGTAACTCTTAAAATCGCCTCGACATCAGTAAACACAACTAGAATTATTCCAGATATAAGGCACTACGGATTATAAGGTGCATGGCCGTTTCTTGAAAAAAAGTAAGGCTTTTAGGTGCACCTTATAGTGTCGAATAGTGGTCGATTTTCATGTCAACAGAAGGATGCAACCTGAGTTCTTTTTCTTTGTCAAATTTATTGCCACACTCACTTTTTTCTCACTCAAAGACTCAGAGTTTCAGAGAAGAATCTTGGTTTTCTTCTGTCTCTCTCTGATTGTGCCATCACTCACTGCTCTGTCCTTCTTCTCCCTTAATGGCCTGTGAAGTCAGTCCCTTTCCTAATGGGCTTTTCTGTCATCCAACGAAGCGCTGACTGACACCGACAGTGGCCTTCTCCAGCATCCTGCCGCCTCCCTCCCTGCCCGGACCAAGTTGCTATCGGTTGGACAGGTGAGGTGACAGCACCTCTCCGCTGAATCTCTGTAGATCTGCGGCGCTGTCACTTTGATCAGGCCGGCGCAGGAGAGGGCAGGTGTCGGGATAAAGGCCCCACTGACTGGCCTCTGAGCCTGCTGTCTGACGTGGCTCAAGGGAAATGTTGACTGTGTAGGTAAAATCCAGACAGAGCTGTCCTCCCATCTGCCTCTGAAGTAAGACAGTGTCAGAGCTCAGAGGGACGTTATTGACTTCATTTTATTAATAGCTGTGGAAAAATAATTGCCCCAGATCTCCACAAGTTTTCATCAAGGTCTTATGTGACTTTCATAACCCTGTGGCTTTACATTAGACCTATTAAGATAGACTATGTTTTTAAAGGCTCTGCAAAGGCAACAGTCTTATTTTTCCTTCAAAATATGTGGCACATAACACAAAAGAGAACTTAGTGAAGACAGAAAAATAAGAACTAAATAGACTGCATAGCTAAAAGTGCGCAGTGCAATTATACACAATAAAAACAGGTGTTCTTTTGTCGGTTGTTCCTTTTCTTCTGTGGCTCAAAAGCCATCAATGGCATGTAAAGGATATTGATTGCTTTTTTTGCGCAGAGGCTTTTTTGAAACCTTCCATTGATCCACACACTTCTCCTGTGCCAGAGAGACATTGATTTCTTTTGCTCAGGTAAATAAAGACTCAAAATAAACACTTGCCATTCACGAGCTCGTTCCCTCAGCCATCAGCAGAAAAAAACGGAAAACCTGAGATAAAGGAAGAGATTTGCAAAACCCAAATAGGGAACATTTGCTGACTGCTGTCTGGAAGAAAGTTAGTTTTGGCCTGTGGCAGTTTGTTTTGGTGGGGGATCTTGTTCCTGTGCCACATCCGTTATTTTCGTGTGTTCACTCTGCTACTGTCTGCTGAATCTGGGTAACATCTTTCTCCTAAACAGGGATTTTATTTTTTAAGTTATGTTTATTTGCAAGAGGTACACTTGCAGAAAACTGTCTGCCTCACAACAAGTTATCAATTTAAGAATATAAGATATTTCTATTGTTATAAGAGAGAAGATCTGCCAACTACTAGAATTTGCCTTTGTAAGATCTTAAAAAAGATTTTTATATTCTGCCCATTTAAGACAAGCCGTTTTTTGAAATGACCTATAGATACTCTTAGGTTTTTTTGTTCTGGAAACTAGAAATATTTTGTCTAAAAATAAACTCAACAAAATGTTCTATCTTTAAAGCAGGTAAATTGATTCACTTTTCCATCAAATAAATGTTATGTTAGCACGACAACAGTCCAACTTATTTCTCAACTATAATCATCTTAACGTGAGACTAGAATTACACATTTTATACACATTTTATACACATTTTATACACATTTGTTTAAAAAATGGCATGAAAGTGTACAACACTTTCCAGTTTCCAGTTGTTTAAAATATAACATATTTTTTTCTGTATTTCAAGTTGTTAAAGTTACCGATCAGATGCTTCAATAAAAGCATGTGCTCTCACATTAAACATTCAGAACATTTGAGCCTGCTATCAAGTGGTTGATGAGTTCCTTCCACCAAGCTCACTCCTGATTGGTAACAGTGGTTGCCATAGAAATGCTGACTCGACCAACTCAGACCAATCACTGCTTAATAATGTCATCTGGCTCCAACATGGCGGCATCCATATTGAAAAGAAAATGACGATTGAATTTACGGGAGTTCATTAGGGGCGGAAGTAAGCCATTTTCTCAGGGTGACGTCACACTCACTCGATCCAATTCTCATATGGTTTTAACTGAACCGTCACTTCGTTTACATCATATTTTTCATGAAGTGTCTCTGTCTGCCAGCTAGCCCCAGGAGAGAGGGGTTTGTAGGTATTCCAATAAAGTACGGTTGAATCCTCTCAATCATCTCAGATCATCCTATCAGCAGAGACACTGCAGAGGAAAACAGTATCAATGGGAGCAATAATAAATGAGCTCTTGTCTAAAGCCCTTTTTCAACTGATATGACAACAATGACTGTTTGACATCCTACTTTTCTTTTTTTTTCAAAAAGTCATTTGTAAGCGTAATTAGTTCATTGTATCTGTTTCCTGGTAGAAGAGTCTTAGTGAATATTAAGCAGCAGCGTTTAAGTGGGGCTGTGTGTGTTTCATTGGATCTGGTTGTGTTTGTTGCACGCGCTGCAGCACCTGGGCTTTTATTTTCTACATCTCTGTTCATGGATCGTGCTGAGAGAAAGAGGGTTTTTTTTTTTTTTTTTTAAATAGAATGAGAGAATTCCCCCCTGAGGTGCCTGCTCTCTCCAGGTACATTTACCAGTGATTAATGACTGCTCTGTTTCACTGTCAGACACATCAGCAACAAGAAAAGAAAAAAAACAAAAAAACTATCAAATGAATCTAAGACAAGGGGAAGATCAGAAAACAAAACACAGTACAAGCTGATTGCATTAGAGAATGAGAGGGAGGACAAAGATTAGTGGCTATAATTGAGAACAAATCCTAAAGAGTAAAAGACAGAGAAGTGAGTCACAGGAAGGGGACTAGAATCTAAAGCATGTGTGTGTTTGTGTTTAGGTCTGATAGACTTCCTGGAGAACTGCTCTTCCTCCTCCTCTCATCTAATGAAGCCCTCTGGCATCTGCCACCCCACTGCCCGGCCAGCCCCAGCACTACACTGCCCCCCCCCATTGCTTCCCTCCCTCCCTGTGCCGAGGCATATGCTCTCAGACACACACACTCAATCACAAACAAACATGCATACACAAGTGCATCAGAGAAATTGATTGTCCTTACACAGGCAGCAAACAAAGGATAAGTAAGGCGCATGTGCTGTATTGTTGCTTCTGTATAGGCCTATGCTCATTGTTGGGGTTGCATTTTTGTTTAATCCCTCAACAAAGGGAGGGAAAAAAGAAAGGATGAAAAAGAAAAAAATACATTTTTATCTTGTTAAACACACCACAGGATGGTGAAACAAGCTATTTTCAAGCATCCTCGTCTACAGTATTTTTTTTTCCGCACTAAAAGGCGCACCGTCAATAAATGATCTATTTTTGAACTTGTGTCATATAGGCACACAGAAGTATACGGCTCATTAAGTTGGACAAAAGACTCAGATAGAAATAAATTGGTTAGTCAGTCCCACTTATTTTTTTTATCTACGTTCAGTCATTCTGGATCTTGTTTGTAACACGCTACATATTAGCCACATTAGCATATTCACACTGTGACTAAGCTAACAGCTAACTCCCAACCTTGATTGCAACATATAGAAAACATGCCATTACAACTAAAGCAAAAGTTACTGTGACTAAGCTAACAGCTAACTCCCAACCTTGTTATGAACACATAAAAAAACAACACAGTCTAAGACCTCGAAATGTACACATTAGCCACATTAGCTTCACAATAACACTCAACCACATTGTTTGCAACTTGTAAAAATAAAAACAGACCAACACCACTAAAACTAATGTTACTGTGAATAAGCCAACATCCATCCATGTTTGTAACACAATAAAACACAATTTGACACTGTTGTATCCTATATAGTCTATTTACTATAACACCCAACCTTGTTTGCAATTTGTTAAAAAAAACATTCTGACAATTTGACAGAGTGCCATGTACTTCTTAAAATCACTCTTAAAAACAACCAGAATTAATCAATTCGTAAAGCACTCCAGATAATAATACAATAATCCCGATAAAAAACAATAAAGGCTTTTATGTGTGCCTTCAGGTGCGGAAAATACAATACCTTTGGAAGCCAAACTAGACCCACGTGGAATGCTTTATGGGTGTTGAGATGCTCCAAACTCATTTTTGGGGTTGAATAAATTCCGGCTGTGAAAACATTTGAATGTGTGTCTATGTTCATTTCGTCAAATACACTAAAACCTGTAGGATTCTCAGCTCTGTTTGTGTGTTCAAACGTGTTTTCGGTGGGTGTTAGGTTTTCTCTTGTCACTTTCAATGTTCTTGTGCAATGCAAAAGTCTTTTTCTTGGCTGGCATGCAAGCACAACACACAATGACTCGACAGGCACACATTCCACATATAAGCTCTATCAGGCAAGAAAAAAGAAGAAAAAAAAAAGAGGGGGGGGTGCCAAACTTAATTGAAGGAAGGTTTACCTCCTTAAGAAGGAGGGAGCCGGTCTGTTTCCAGGCGAGAGCAGAAAACAACTTTGTCAGTTTTTCATTTGCCTCTGTTTTTGTTCAATCTGCTGGCTCCTTTTGAACACAACTTTTTTTTTCTTCTCACCTCCTGAGGTATTCACACCGGCCTTGCTTTCCAAACCTCAGCTGTGTGTTGCAGTTCAACTTCAAAACTCAGCGCTTGCTGAATCTGAGGATCATCTGGCTGAAAACAATGCTTGATTTTTTTTCCCCGACCCTCTTTCTTGTCCTCGTTGCTGTTTGGACGGAAGGATCAGTCATCTCGCCGACTTGTCTGCAGCTCCCACAGTCTATTGATTGGTTCATTGCTTTGATCCAGTCACAAGCATCTGTTAGAAATAATTCTGGACTGAATGCCAAAAAAAAATCTTGTGCAGACATTTATGGTTGCCCAGAATGGCACCTATTGATTTTGGTTCTCAAATAGCATCAGCATTAATGTCACTTGTAGATTGTTCTTGAACTTCAGGCAAATAAACAATATTCAAAATGACTTGAAATCCTGCCCCCAACTCTAGCCCTCTAGAGTAAAGCCCCAATCCAACTGTAAATGGAAGAGACTGGAGTATGTCGTGTGTGGTCCCTCTGGACTTTTTCCTGAAGTCATATTCAGTGCAGGTTGCCTTTCAGGCATTTGATAACCAAAAAAAAACCATGAAGGACAGTGTGAATATAAAATCAATAAAGCACATTTTGAGGAAATGTAATCAAACAGCTGTTGTGTTTTTTTTTAAACCTAATATTCTTGAATGGCTGTGTACTCACTTTATACTGGGTATTTTTACTTAAGAGGGGCGGCTCTGATCAGAAGATTGCAGGTTCAATTCCCACCTTGCCCACCCATGTGTCAAAGTGTCCTTGGGCAAGACACTGAACCCCACGTTGCCTCTGATGGAAGGTTGGCACCAGTGTTCAGCAGCAAAGCCACCGTGTGTGTGAATGGGACTGTGACTATAAAGCACTTTGGGCTTTAAGATGACAAATATTTGAATTTAATATATTTTCTGAGACATTGTTTACATCTTAACATTTTTATACATTATTTAACACTTTTTAACGTTTTAGTAAATCGTTTTTTTGGAAAAAAAAAAAAAAACTGTAACTATACGTCCACATAAGAAGCCTTGAAGTTGAAGTAGCTCATCTGCAGACCTGGAGCTGCATTTTTGGGAAGCTCTTGCGTGCTCCAATCTAGCTTATTGCAATGGAGTCTGATTGAAGCATTGACTATATGAGAACTGATTGAGTGACCCCTCCCCCTTCACGTTTCCAACAGGATATATGTACGTATAAAAATGTTTAGAAATTGAGGATTGAGGGTTTTATTGAGTTATTTTTAATGGAAGTTACTTCAGTGTGAAGGCAAACAGCAACAGTGAAAGTTCTTCAGGTGAACTAGTTGAAATCTGAAGGAAGAAGCTTCTCCTCTCTTGTCTGGACACAGAAATGCAGAAATCTCTGTAGGAGTCTGCTTGGCCTGTCTATGGTGTGAATATCTGGGAAGTGGAATGGGTTGAGTCGCCAGCTGCAGCACCCACTCTTGGAAAAAGAAAAAAAAACTTTTTAGAAATAAGGGTTTTTGCATGAGGCATCCTTGTGTGTGGCCCTTTAAAATACAACGTACCCTTCTAATTATTTCACTCCGTGCACCTTAACCTCTTCAGAAGTACCATCATTAGCATAAACTGGTCACAGCATTCCCATCATTAGAGCTCAAAACAGATTTCTGCAGTCTTTCTGCAGGCACCAGTGGTCTCATGTGAGGCCTCATCAATCTTTGCTTTCTTTCTTGTTTTAATTTTAATTTTACGTGTGCCCTTCCCCTTCCCTTCGTGTGCAATGAAAATAAAGATTTATCTCATCTTAAAGTCTTGCCACTCATTTTTCCATTGAGTTTGTAGCATAGGAGGAGTGAGATGACATTTGATGATGATTTCTTTTCAAAGGAAGAGGGTGCACTGACCCTCCAAGCAGAGATGAAGCTGCACAGCCATGGCAGTGAAGCAGCAGGAGACTTTGAAAGTACTTTACATCCTTACTCCTGCTAACGGTCAGAACATTAATACAACCTTTGACCATCTTTTGAAAGTGTTTAACAGAACGAGCGAGCACTACGAGGGCCAGTTAATATTTCATGCATAGAAAAGAGAGTGATTATGAAAAAAGACACATTCTTTAATATGTCCGCTTGTTTAACCTTTTTGGGATCCTTTACCCACAGACAGTCGATTTGCAGGTGAGCCATGTGTTTGCATTTACCAAGCAATGTTTTTCTTCCATTTTTAAATTGGGAAATTCCTGATGTTGTTGCAATCCCTTTCACCACCACTAGGAAATAGAATTTCCTGCAACATCACTAACTGGAAAAAAATAAAAATCCTGCTGCATTCCTTTAAATTCACCGTCATTCGGATATTTTTGCTTCCTTAAAACAGCAAAGTGAGACTGAAATGAACTTCTTGTTATTTAAAATCTCATTACTTAAAAATTAGTGGCATGAAATCTCAGTAAACATGTTCATCAGGCATGCCCAGATTGGGTTTATTCCCTTACATGAAAGTTTTCCAGTTATGAGCCAACCAAGCTTAGTTATGCAGCCGCTGAGGCTTTGCAGTGACATGGCAAACAACAGCCACCCACTCACTACACACACACACACACAAACACCTTCAAAGAGATGAACATAGGCTTTTTGCAAATCTCCCCCAACACATTGCTCTCTGATATGACATCAGGCAGCACCAGGCGGGCTCCCTCCTGGGTTCAGTTGGTGTTAAATAAAAATTAAAGTGTAAGTCATCTCACCAAAAGACACATGAGTTATTTGTGAGTCAAGGGCAACAGTTCTAGGCTGTTTAATAGATGATGAGGAGGACTCCATGAAGGAGATGAATAACAGCTTAACTAACCCCTAGAGGTTGGCCTCCTATGGTAACCCTGTGGATCAGCAGGATGAAGGAGAGCCAAGAATCCTCTTTGCTTGTTGTTTTTTTTTTTTTTTTTTTCTAAAGACATGATAAAATTATGTGCAGTAATTTTGGAGAAATGACTGTTCAAAAGGGACCACAGATAGGGGGACCATTAAGGAAGAGTTTGGGGCTGTGGGTGGCAGTGATTGTTGACGAGAAGAGACAAGGGCGGTCAAACAGAAAGGACACACCAACTGAAGGAACGGCAACGTGACAAAGGAAAGGGATGCAGGGGAATTTAAGGAAGCAGATCAACAGTTTAAGAAGGACAATGAAGATATAGAAGAAGCTGCACTGTTAATGTTTTGTGCGAGTCCGTGTCCCGTTCGGGTTTGCTCATTTTTTGCATGTAGACAGGCCAGAACCACAAGAGCAGTTGTGACTGATGCTACATTCACACCAGGCATGAGAAACATACATTCTTGATCGTGCTTTTAGTGCATGTCCAGCTACAGTTGGCTTGGTGTGAAATGTCAAAGAGGTGCAAATCTCGCTCCAGGCTTTTGTTTTTTTCACAGTTCTATTCTGATCTGTGAAAGACTCGGTGTCATAAAATTCAGGCCGGACACAAACTTCCGTTATTATGATCAATTTTCAAAGGGTTTGCGCTTCCATGTATGAAATGGGACACCATCCAAGTGGTATTACCAAATCCAAATCCCTGATTGGTCAAAGTTCAACTGGGTTTAACGTGTTAAATGGCTGCGTATCTTGTACAAAGAACCTAAAAACTTGCTTAGTGATGTGTGATGAGCATTGAATGCGGAAGCACAAACGCAGACTTTTCACTGGAAGTGGGCACTTAAATCGCAAGTTGCCATGGGCGGCGTGATTGTAGCCTTAAGCTTAAAGGAAAAAGTAACTAAATGACATCTGATTCATAAACAGGCTACAGATTTTATAGGGAATTATAAAAATATATAAGTTCTCAGGTTTTTCTTTTGGATGGTAGTGATGTCATGTCAAACTCCAACACATTTTCTCTCACTTTTTTTCTTTTGCTAAACATCTAAAATAAGGACCGAAAGTCTCAATATGTTAAGCTTTATTATAAGGCTTTCTCCTAAATTCTTGTCCTGGTCGTATAATATATGCTTCACGATGGAAATCACAATTTTCCTCACAGCTTTCTTCTGTATCTCCACCAGCTGCACACACAAGAACACAGACACTTTCGTACATACCCACTGTGGGCATTTGTGGCACAGCTATCACTGTGCAGTGAAATGCTTTGTGGCACCTAGAGATGAAACAAATCCTAAGGTAAGCAAGTTATTACCTAATAAAACGCCTGCAGGTTCCTTATTGCTTCTTGCTTATGGGGGTTTTTGGCCAAAAGTCCCTGATGCTATTTTTCATGTTTTTATTTGTTTTTCTTTTAGTGTAGGAAGAAAAACGGACTCTTTTGACTCCATAAAATATTTAACACACTATATATCGCTTGTAAAGGCTTGTAGTGTGAGATTCATACATTGTTACTTTGTGCCTCGCGTCACAGCTTATGGGGTTCATATATTAGATTGTTTGTGTTTGGATTGTGTGACAAAGCAGTTGGCTTGGGTCGCTGAAGCAATTCCAGATTTTCCACCCGTCCCTTTGACAGCTCCTGGGAGCAACGGGGTGGGGGGTGGGTGTGTGTGTGTGTGTGTGTGTGTGTGTTCAAAAAACTGTACCGCCAAAGCTTGGCTCCATTTTTTGATTGATATCAATCAAAGAACCAGCAGGTCGGCTATCGTTGGAAAAGGCCAACACCTCATAAACATCCGTTTCGTTGATAACCATGCTTACGTGCTACAAAAAGAATATACTCAACCCAGGGACCACACTCTGACAGCCGTACAAACCTCCACGCACACCTCCTCACTCTTAGAAGGTTCATTTGTCAAGATGACAGCTCGACTCTTACTGAGGTGGAGTTTGCCAAGCAGAATCTCTCGCTTGGTTAGTGAGAGCCAAAACATCTCTGGGAAAACTTTCTGATGCGCGCTTAGTGGCTGCCGTGGGAACGTGCGTGTGTACGCTCACATGCGTGAGCATGTCTCTGCGCACACGAACTGTGCATCTTTTCAAAACAGCCAGCAGCAGCATGGCAAGGTTCAACCCCTCTTCGGTTTCTGCCTGCGCTTGGCAGGCCCAGCCTTGGCAGGGAGCAGCTCATTTTGTCAGGTTTCCAGTCAACATCAAACCTGCGAAGCAATCCAGCTTTTATCTGAATCCCCTTTCTCCGTCACCTCTCTGCTCACAGCTGTCTCTGCTGACATCTGTTTACCTCATCATGTGTCCAAAGTGTTCATTCCCATTCTCTGGGTGGAATGAGCTGTAAGTTTTGTCTTTTTGGACGGCTTCTGCGTGGTTTCCACCGGACATGTGTCTGTGCAGCGCAGTAACTGCACGCTTTCCAACTAATGGATTGACATCACTTTTGTCAGGTTTTTTGCTATATGTCTTGCAGTCGTGGTGCAGAGGTAGAGCGGTCGACCTCTGAGCGGAAGATCGCAGGTTTGTTCCCCGCCTTGCCTGCTCATGTGTCAGGTTGTCAACCTCGCTTTGCAGCTGGTGGTTATAGGTTGGCGCCAGTATTACGCTGCATTCACACCAAACGCGATTCAAGCAACAAATTCACCTCTCTTTTGACGTGCGGCACATTTCCTGCTGGACGCTTGTTCAAAAATGTTTTAAATAAGCTTGACGCCCCAGACATGTGTGAGAGGACCTACCATTTTGCATCTCTCATTACAACGCATGGAAGACACTGAGAATGTTTAGATGTCAGATTTATTTAGTCTAAAAAGCTCAACAAAAAACATTGGTTATCACATCTCCATGTCTGGGTTCATGAGATCATTCAGAGATTATCCTGGTGCGGTGAGATTTACTCCTGATGCAGGAGGTAGGGCTGGATCACCACTACTTCTGTGTCTCTGTTGAAAGACTTGCTGACCCCCATTAGTCCGAGAGGGAAAAAAAATAAACATAAGAATGAAATTAGAATAATTTTTTGAACTGTCTCTGAAAATAAGAAAAATATCATAAAGTTCAGGAGACCAGAGCAGGTTGCCTCCTCATGCCCCAGTAGCACTCTGTGTGCCCGTCATCCAGCCGCTTGGGGGCGGGTGTAGCTCGCCCGCTTGCTCCTGCGACAGATGCTACAGCGGAATTCACCATTTACCAAACTGTCGTCAATCAGTTATGTAACTAATACGCTTCTACAAATTTAATTTTCATTCAATTCCTTTTTTTTGTTTTACTGCATTTCAACGCTTGGAATTCTTTTCTCAGTGTAAAGTATCCTGCCAAAGTCACACGATTAAACAAAAGGGAAAATAAAACACTTCTTTTTTACTGTACAAATATTTCGTCTTAAAGTAAAGTCCAGTCATGAAAGTCCTGGCAGTTTTACTGCACTTTCAGCCTCCACATTTCTAGCCAACAGAGTTGATTTTGTGGTGGTTTTGCTGACTCAGTCCCTTTCCAACCACTCTCATTTCATCTGTTTCTCACTCTGGCTCTCCTCACACTTCGCTCCTTCCAGTTTCTCTGTTGCCTGCATTTCTCCTCTTCATTGCTGCCTGATGGATGTGGACGATAGGAAGAGAAGAGGAGAGACAAAAAGTCCGTCGTGAAAGGTGGACGGTGCAAAAATGTGTCTTTTCCAGTGAATGTGTAAATGGTAGGTAGTGCGTGTGTGCGTGTTAATAATAGGTGGTAAAAGTGCAGCAGCAGCAGATTTTGTGCCACCCCTACACATTCTCTTCCTGTTCTTTTCTGTCTCAAACAAGTCTCTGACACTCTTTACTCTAATTACCCAGATTGAGTTTCCTGCGAATAAAGGGACAAGAGGAGGAAAAGAGGAGTAACTGGGGAGGGGGTCCTTGATATTGTCCTTGTCAAAGCCAAGGGGAGTGACTGGAAGAGTTATTCATACATCCATCACACTCCTAGTTTCTCTTTTTAATCAATCTCCTAATGAAATAGGGTGACAGATAGAGAAGGAGAGAGTGCTAACAGTGAGACGACAGCCCTCCTGCTCTAACCCCGCTAAGCCAAAGCTAAGGGGTGCGGCTGCGCTTTGTCTGCCTGCACAATGGCTCTTATTTTCATTCTCCCAGCCTGGAAGAGACGAGCAAGGAGGGGAGTTCTTCTATTGTTACCTCAGGGAGGGGGGGAGAATAGCACCTTTAATTTGCCATAAGCCAGCTCTATCAAAGACCAGACTCCTTTCAGTTTAATAATTGGGAAAGTCATTCACTGCTTACCTTCCATTACCTCCGTGTTATTTTCCCTAATGTGGATAGAGGTCTTTTATTAATCTCAACGGAATCAATTGGAGCTATCATTCAAACGACACAAAAGAACATAAAGCCAGCCGTCTCCTTCTCTCTCATTCTGTCACTCACTGAAATGGATCACCAGGAAGAAGGAATCATTCTTTCCTAAATGATGTAGTCAAACACGTCAATCAAGAGTTGGCGTTGAGCTTTATTTAACGTCACTCGATTTCACAAAGTTAAAGAGACTTGAATGATATTTTAAGCCTAAAAATTGAAACAAGCTTTTACTGTACATAATTTGATCTGGTCTTGTTGGTGATAGAGACTTTGTAACAGTGTGAAATCATTTCATGTATGGATCATGAGAGATTTGCATGCTTTCCCGAGCATGCGTGGGTTTTCTCTGGGTATTCCAGCTTCCTCCCACAGTCCAAAAGCGTAGCTTCATAGGTTAATTAGTAAATCCAATTTGTCCCTAGGTGTGGATTTGAGTGTGTGTGACTATGTGGCCCTGCTGGACTGTGCCGGGAATACCACACCTTTGCCTGACAGTGGCTTTGATAGGCTCCAGCAACCCCTGACCCCAAAAAGGCATGTTTAGAAATGGTTGACTAGATGTTTTAAATGAAAAAATTATTGTAATACTTGGTTGTTGTTATTTTTCCATTTTAATAAAGACATCTAAAAATGTGAAGTTATGCCACAAAATGAAATTCAAATGTCCAGTAAGAGAGCAGGGATATGGTCAGTCAAACATATGTGAAGCTTTGAATTGATCACTATTGTTTCACTTTTTTTTCCCAAGAATGACTTTGTTCTCTCTACAGTTTCCGTTCAAAAGTAGAATGACAGACAGAACCTTCAGCAATCATTATCCTGTCTTATGAAAGCAACTTTCCGTTTCAGCTCTGTCTTTGAAGCTAGACTAGAAACTTTCCCTTTTGTTAAAGCTTAGAGTTAAGGCTGGTTCAGGTTGGCCTTGGCTTTTGGTTATCCTGCTAAAGGCTTGGATTTCTGGAGAATACATTATGATGCACTAAACAGTTTTTTTAACGAGTCATCTTCCCTCACTCCGCTGTTTTTGCTATCCATCTTTATGCCCACTTTATCTTCCTCAGGTGTTTCTGCATTTTTAAGATTGTTTCTCCTTTCTCCTCCTCAGTCCTAAGTGGTGGAGGCAGATAGTTCCCCATTAATGACTCTGTTTTTACTGGTTAGAGTGGAGTAGTATCGCTACACTGTCATCCCATGAAGCACAAGCGCCTGCAAAGAAAAGGAAATGTTTAGTTTTTAAAATACCCTATAAGAAAAGTCTGGATTTGATGAACTGGCATTGACTGGATCATAAAAAAATGAGTTTAATCCTTTTATTTTGAAATGATTGCTTTTTGTCCATACAGTATCACAAAGAGATGATGCTGGTTGAAATGTTAATGTGCTTCAAAACCTTTGTATTATCTATGAAACTGTATCATAAACTGAGTTAATAGTTAGTAAAATGTACAGAAAAGGAGTGTTTGAGTGATGCATTGAGCAGAACGTAGGATTCTTGGGGTTCACATGAGCATTTTGGTTTTCTCCTGCAGCTGTGAGAGTGACTAACTCAGCACAGTCCAGGTCAGCTTCTGTTTTCAAGTAGAAAGGGCACCTTTGGAAATTTTAACTATATAGCAAAACCCTTGCTTTGAAAAAACACATGAAAGTCTGAGCAGAAGTTGGTCTCTTAAAAGAGCTTTTATTAAAGGCACTATCTGGACAAAGAAGGTGCACACGTTTGCCAGATGCAGAGGGTCTGTGAAATGCAACCTCTCCCTCTCATAAAGGCTTTTTCTCTTCAGTGGTCAACACTCAGCTTGTGACCTCCTGACCAATCAGGGCACTTCCTGTGCTCCTGTAAGGCTTTACTGTCCTCTTGAAACAAACTATCTCACTTTTTGTTCTGAGAGCCATGTGTGCTTGAAGTAACCATTCTTTGTTGTGGGCTTTAAGCTCAGCGGGGTTCTGCTGTGACTTTGTGAGTAACAGAATGTTTCCACTGTCTGTATGCTCACTGAACCAGTCTCATGGGTTGGCACACGTTTGACCCTTTCTTCCCTCTTTTGGGTATTTTGTCAGACTTTTTTGTAAACCTTTTTATCTGTTGCTGAGTAACAGTTTTCCAGAGTTGTTTAAATGTTGTTAAAGTTTCACTCTTGGAAATGGATTTGGTTGATTTTGAGAAATCAAAACAAAATAATACTAAAGAATGATTTATTTTATAATAATATATTTTGGCACATATAGATAGGTCACATTTAGAATGATTAGTCAAGATTTGATTGGAACTTACAAACAAAAGTAAAAGATTCACATCCATAAATGCGTCCACATACAATTAATGCTATTATGATTACTCATAATCCTAAATATACATATTTGAACTCATACAGTAAATGACTCATTGAGCTCATTAAATGTTAATTTTGTCAAAAAAATGTTTAATTGTTTGCTTGAAAATTAGTGAACAAGGATTCAGTTCAGTCTATTCTGAAGTGATGCAGTTTACACATTTTAAACAGCTTAATAGCTAAAACAGACATGCCAACCGTCCTGACGTTTTAATTCTTACCAGTCAAACTGACTTTTTTTTCAATTTTTTATGGACATTTTTCTTTTCTCTCAGAAATGAGGAAGTCCTTGTGCTCAAACATTTGTGCTAAAACAAACTAAATTGTATACAAACAGTTATAGTATTGCATTAGTGCAGTTTAAATTATTTGTATTTGATAGCAGTCTTTCTACAGTAAAAAGAAAAAAAATTCTTACGTTTTTTTTTTGCTGAAAACCTACATATTTTAAAGATTTCTTTATTCATGTTTGGTCCATTCTTTGCTATGAGCAGTTCTGCTTTGTTGAAACCACTTACTCAAAAAAGTGTGTGTATTTATAAATATAAATATAATAAATTTAGATCGTTTTATGTTTTTCCTAATGGCCAATTCATTTGGAGAGTCTAAGTGCATTTTATTCCATTTCTGTCTGTAATATGTTATGGTAAAAATGCCATGAAGATATTGGAGATATGGGATAACCTGCCTTAGGCAAAAGCCATAATATAAATATATAAACCATGTTTAAAGTAGTTTATCTTCATATTCAATCTAAAAGGATATTCATCTAGGTATAAGTAGTCTCTTTAGAATGGCATACCAGCAGAGGGAATAAATACCCTTTCTGTTTCATTGTTCTTTAATAAAATGATAAGAATTCAAGTAGCAGTTCTCTGGTCATTGCATCATTTTCTTTTCCATCCAAAGGAAACATCAACAAGCAAAATAGCTCGTGCATTTTTGTGACAATCTGTCACAAAAGTGGTGGTGAAGGACCCAGAATGCAAGAGACAAAAACCATGGAAGAACCAATAAGGTGGCAGAACAGAACAGATGACCTGTCAAGGATTAACTGAAAACTAGATACTTAAATAGGCTGAGGGTAATTCACAGAAATGAAGACAGGTGTTGATCATGAACCTAAAACTGGTGACTGAGGGACAATTCAAAAATCACAACAAAACCCAAACCAGAGGTCGCAATCCTGACACAATCTACGGGAACCGCTTTAGCAATTATTGAGCTTGATTTGTTTTTGCACGTGCAAATACTCAGAGAAAGAGGTTATTTCTAAATGAAACCAAAGAGGAAAAAAAGAACAGAAAGCCACCTACTGCTTCATGAATCCAGTTGGACGCTCCACACCAAGAGTTAATGGAAATTATATGACAATGTATTCAGGTTTATTCAGCAGACCCCAAAATAAAACAGTTTGAACCTGCTTAAAACTTCCCAGCTCTCAAATAAGCAGGGTTATATGCAAAACAGTGTACAAATAATGCATTGACGATAGCCAAAAAGGGTTAACCGTGTTATGACTTGTACTAAAAGTGAAATGGATTAGTAAACCACTGATGGATAGGAAACAAAAACTGTGTTCCATTTGTTGTTCCTGTGATTTCTTGAAATGAGCAGGAAAAGCCCTTCTACTGCCCTGAATGGAACAAGTTCTATACAAAAGGGAAAGTTTGAATCTTCCTAATAAGATAGAGTCTCAGAAATGAGTGTCTCATACAATAGGAATGGTTACATAGGGTTAAGTCAAAAACATCACCCCAAGTGTAGTGGAAAGTTGATGGAGTCTACAGATGCAGACAAATAGTGCTTCACATCTCAGTCTTCTATTGTCACTTAATACACAAGACAAAGAAACAAGTGTAATGTAAAACTAAGCCTAAATAGAAGCCTAAAGTACAATTTTAGGAAAAACTCTTTTTACAAAGAATCTTTTCATGTGCAGCATAGTGTCATACCTATACGAAACAACCAGATATTATAAAATCAAAACCATTTAAATAATGCTTTAAACATAGTCTTCAAGCTTAGGAGAATCTATTGCACCTTGTTAAGTATTTTAATGTTGCTCATGATCCTAATACCAACAAAAGTTTCAGCTTTACTAATAACAGTTCCGGAAGTGATGACCATTTGGATACGACTCTCCGTTCTGTAACACCCATCAATGACTTCACGCTCACTTCAGCTTTAGTGACATGCACCCAAATAGGAGGTTGATCTGTATGGGTGCTGCAGGTTTTTGGGTTGTCCTGGCCTGTGGGCCTTGTACAACCACCTCAAGGGACGCAATGAAAATGGAATGTTCCATTTTTGTACAGTAACACCATTTTTGTGTAGTATTTTGTGTAGTTTTGTGTGACTACGGCGTGACCAACACTAGCAGAAACCCGTGCGATTGCAGTTAATGCTGTCAAAACTCTGACACCCCCCCTCGGCCATTTGGTGAATATTGAAATAAACATGTGGTGCATTGGAGTTGCATGTCCAAATACCTAAAGCTAAACTCACATTGCTCTGGGGCCTTACTCAGACTCAGAAATACAGTGTTATACGGCGAGTGCAGGTACTTCAAACTTTAGATGTAGCACGTTATCACAGTTCCTGAATGTTTTTTTTTTTTTTTTCCTTTAAGACGCAGGGGTGTAGATAAATATTTAAACAATGTATTTGCCATTCCTCAGTGTTATGAATTTTGCATTTGGTAGTTGTTTTTCTTGACTTTAGAAACCCTCGACAGCAACTTACGTTTCCAAACAACAGTGTTTGTTAAAACAAAAAAAACAAAAAAACAGCTGCATTGCCAAGTTTTCACATGTACAGAATGTGTATGTCCCCAGTGTCTTTGAGAGTCCAAAAAGACTATCTAGTAACAAAAAAACACGAATGAGTAATTCAGCATGGGGAAATGCTGGGAGCAGAGCTCAACAAATGTGAATGTTTTAACAAGTTGGATGCTGCGCCGAAAGGAGCCGATCCATATGTTAAACATCAGCGGGGCTTGATCCAGGCGACCTTTTCTGTGCAACGGAGACCTGGATGGACAGCAGACGGCACAAGCACACAACCGCAATCCAAACATTAGTACAGAAAGGCGAGAGGAAACATGGGAGGATCGAAACAAGAATGTATAAGTGAGTCAAGAAGACAAAGAAAAGTGGGAAAAAAGTTCTTGCACGCCTTTTTTTAGACCAAAATACCCTCTTTTTTTGTCACTGCCAACAACATCCGATATTTTATTTGGTATAATTTGCATTCGTTTTCTTCTAAAACTCTTTTGAATCATAGACAAATCCCATACCTTAAACCTGTTTACCCCTTAACATCAGAGATGTAACCGGTGACGCCTAAATAACACACACGAGTTTTGACATACAGTGACTCTTCAAGGTTTAACGTGATCAACATTTATGAGCCGATACTGAAAAAAAAGTCACTTTTCATATTGGCTTTGGACCATTAAACAACACTTTACTAATGCTAGGCGCCACATAATGGCACAAAGCCACTTTTCTCTGCAAGAGTATCGGCTAATTTACGTTGATTCTAAAAGCACTTGACAACTGTAAAGTGTTGCATATCAGTACAAAACTGCTTTACTCTGCTTTTTTCTAGAATCTGCTGAAATTATAATTGTGTAAATGATTGAAGAGTGACAATACAGTAGTTAAAGGGTTAATCAAAGTGTACATTGGAAAAGATCACATTTATGCTATAGTTTTAAACAGCTCTGCTGTCATTTCATCTAGTTATTTGTAAACCCTTTACACCTAAAATGGCAGTGAAACGTGTTGGAAAACCGATCCAAGCAAATGAAGTGAAAATATTGATATTTTTGAACTTAGGAACATAATGCTTAGCTGTGCAAAATAAAAAGAAAGTCAAACTTACTCAAAAAAGTTACTTTTGTGTTTGTTTGTTGTTTTGTTTGTTCTACACTACTCATTTTTCTATTATGTCACTGTCAAAATCTACCCTCTTTCCAATTACAATTTATTATTCACATACATCCCCTTATTGTAGTGTTTGGGAATTGTTTGAGTTGAATGTTAATCATCAAATATTAACATGATTTTTTATTGTCACCGTTTCTTTTATAAAATTGTATTCTGCAGTGTTTTTAAATTTTTTTATTATTTTTATTGGTTTTTTTACTTACTTGTACAGCACATTGGTTTCTTTGGTTTGATTGATTGATTGATTGGTTGGTTGATTGATTGATTGATTGGTTGATTGATTGATTGATTGGTTGATTGATTGGTTGATTGATTGATTGATTGATTGATTGATTGATTGATTGATTGATTGATTGATTGATTGATTGATTGATTGATTGATTGAAAATGTAGTAGGAAATCTTTTCATTTTTTTTCTTTTGGTAAGCGAACTCTTACGCTTGTGTTTTCCACATTATGCTCCGTCACATGACATTATTGGGCTATTTTAATCTTTTGCCTTTGGAAATGTAAAATGATGGTTGAAACAACATTCAGTGTGAGGCAAAAACACACCTCTGTAAACCAAATGCAGTGAGAGCAGTTTAAAAATGAAGTTGGTCTGAAATTTGTTTCAATTAGTGCATGTAATGGCAAACCTTTGTAAACAGCATTATGCTGAATATGCAGTAAAAATTCAAAGATGCTTTGTTTGCTCAGATTAAAGTGACATTTAGAAATATGCCTGATTGAATTAAACCATTTAGGTAAAGCAAAAACTGTGCTAAAACAGTTTGAATGATTTGGAAACATAAATTCATCTCCCCTCTAGGCTTATTTTCAGGTCCTAACCACTAAATTCTAAATTGTTAGCCTTTTTCATGTTTATGAGTTGTACTTTTTTTTTTTTGTGATCCAGTTATCATTTATATGAGAACTTTTTTCTCTGTGCCTGTGAAGTAGATGAGTGCACAATGTTAAAACTAATGAAGTTTTTTTTTTTTTCCACCCAAAATGTGTTTTTTATGAGCCCAATTTGTATCCAAAATAGTTGTTTGTAAATTTTCTTTGTCTAAAAACATGCATTAATATTGAAGATGATACGCCTGTATAAAAAAACCCCTCTGATTCATTCTGCAAAACAAACTCATTTGGAATGACGGGAGCCAGAATCTTTGATGAAGACAGGACGTCTACCTATTGTACTTTTTCACCTCAGCACTTATTTATTGATGTAATAAGTTTAGCCACCCCCTGTGTTTTTAGCAAATATTCCTACTGGATTCATTTTGAACAGAGTTATGATACTAGACCCTGATGCAAGGTTTGTATGGCCTCATACAGTATGTCTGCAGAACAGTCTGCGTACATGTACAACCCTGCTGATAATTAGTATCTTTCAATTACAGACAGACAGTTTAAAAAGCCTTAAGGACAATGACATAGAAGAGGGAACTGGATACTTTTATTTAAACTCTTGAGTGACAAAAAATTCAAATTGAGAGCATCCGTCTTATTCAGCCTCCTCTGTTTATCTTATCTTGTATGTTTTCCCCGAAGACCTTGTGGCATAATAATTTCTCATTTTAGTTCATTTTGCCAAGGATAAGAGTTCTGTGCTTGTTGATAGGATCTGCTTAAGAACCAGACGAGCTGTCATTAATGAAGAGACATACTTTGATCCAAAGACAAATGGGTTATTTAGACGGTGTCTGGTTTCTGATAGCAGTCGTGCATCTCACTATCGGCCTTTTTAAACCAAACTTTTCATTACTGCTCTCAAACCTGGAGATAACCTGCAGGGGTGGAGCTACATGGCGGCCAGCTGCTTTCCCAGCTAAAAGCTTTGCCCTTTTTTAGTTAGCAATAGTATCATTATTGGCAAAGATTAAGGAATCATCAATGCAAGTTTTTTTAAGATTTGCAAACATAAAATTGAAAAAAAATGTGTAAAAATGCAATCCAATGATTACTTTTGCTTTTCTTAAGTTAATACAAATAAAAGCTGATTAATTTGACGTTCAATAATGGAAATATTTTATCTTGTATGAAAACTCTTTAAGTTTGTAACATACAAATCTTTTTCAACACATTCCTCTTCTTTAAGGAATAATAACATTATGACAAGCGGGGGTAGGGGGGTTGGCATGCTATTGAAATTACATCCTGCCTGTCACAATATTCTGTGATTAAAGTAAGACAGTGATAACATGCAGCCAGAACGCGCTGATCCATTTTCTCGACATCCATTACTGGATTCCTTAATGCATATACACATGAGATTTATTACATTCATTATTAATCATGAACCAGACAACATGGCAGCAGCGCTTTCTCATTACTTTGGTTTCCGTGGACTGTTCGAGCACGCATAATAAAAGAATTGAAGGTAACACAATCTGCTATTATGAAACTCTCTTTAGGTAATTTGTTTTCTAAGAGAAAAAAAAAAAGAAGTCTTTGAGTACCGAGTGTGTATTTGTGGGCTCAAGTGTGCGTCTGCAAACGTCAGCGTCTATTCACAAACAGATTATGCATTGTTGAGCCACTATTGAACACAATTGTAAGTTTTAGATGTTGTTTCAGGAAGAGCTAATAACATTGGAGAGAGCTATTCTTCCCCCAACCATTCAGTGTAGACTTCCATCCCATGGCTTACAGGCTGAAGGTATTTTAATTACAGTGCACGGCCTCCTGTCTGTGACAAGGGGGGTGATCACAGAGATGAGCGACGAGGACGGGAAAAGTACGACGAGAAAAAAGACACGGAGGAAACAATGCTAGATGTCCAAAACTGCTTCTTTAATGGAAGGTGTGCCGAGACAGATTTTTCAAGTTAAAAGCATGATGTCCGCTTGTGGGTTTGCCTTTCATGGTGAGAGTTACTTTAAAGAAATAGCAGTAAATGCTTGCAGCTCATTAATTATAATAGCTGTCAGTGGTTTTTCACTGAAATGTGTGCAAAACACTCTGACATTGTCCTCCCCCGATTCCCCAAAGAAAACACACACTCCTACATGTACAAATGGAATTCGTGGACACTGCGACAGCTCTGCTGGCAGTCCTGGCGGCAAGGTGTGTATAAGTGATTATTTTTATTTAATTCGAGTGACACATCAATTGTTCTTGTCTAACAGAGATTTAGTGATAATGTTAAAGCTGGAGGGGGTGATCTGCGGTCTTAATGGCTATGCAAGCATTTACGGTAGTGATGACGGGCTTTTTTACTCCAGCAGCAGTTTGAGTCGTCCTAATGACACCTGCCGAATACTGTATGTCCTTTTCCCGCCCTTGTTAGCAGCTCCAGCTCTCTCCACAGCAGGGCAGGATTCCTGTTGTGTCACAAAGTGAGGCTAAATTAGTTGCTCGAGTGCCGAAAGATGGAGACAACTTTGGACAGTTTTACTCATCTGCTGCACTCCACTCATTGATTAAAATGAAAAAGCGTGGACATTTCTCGGTGGGAGTGGGAGCAAGCGTACGCTGTTGTGATGTTTGCCTGGAAACTAAAGTGTATGATTGGGTCATTTTGATACGCCAGTTGATTTTCACAGGTTGTCATGTCGTTAATGGACAGAAATGAGATGCTTGAGGGTTTGAACTCTCTTTACACGCTAAATTGACCCACTCCTTCAAATGAGTCCCAATTACGCAGCACTTTGGTCCAAATCAGAGGGCATCAATTTATGCACCTATTAGTTCCTTATCTGGCAAGGAAAGCAGAGCCAAAATGCAGGCAATTTTTCAAAAGAACACTCTGCTTCTCATGTCTCAAAGTTACTAAATTATTTTCTTGATTTTAGACTTCATTTATTCCAGCTACTTGGCTCTTTCCTAAGTAAAAAAAGATATATAAGTTTTCCAGCTAATTCTCGTTTTCAGAGCAGTTTTTGCAGTCCCTGTGTTATGTCCTTAAGCCATATACACCTAGTTTTACCTGACTGCCAGAGGGAGCAATAAATATATGTTGAACTCATATTTTACTGGATGCACAGTGCTCCCTGTAGCAGCAATCCCTGAATAAATTTAGGTTGCAAAGCAAGCGTGTGTCTACTTGGATGTTCCAGAGGCAAACATTTGTGCTGTAAAATGATGCTCTCCTTCAGACTTATATTATTAAGATAAATATATACTTAAAAAAGGTGGTTTTGAGATGATTAAAATGTAAGTTTAGTCAGTGTTTGTGTATCACGTTTGAAAAAACAAAGATTAAAACAATGGTTTATGTTTCACGAAAAGGTATTTGTGATAGCAGAAATATTTTTATCAGCTTTTCTTTGCAAAAACACAAGACGATTTACTTGGAAACTTTGAGATTATTGTTGTGAAACTTTAACGTTCTTCTTACAAGGACCAAAAAAGTCAACCACATTAGTCCAGTTCTCAGGTCTGTAGACTGTCTGCCAAAGGACAGACTTTAACATTCTGTTGCTGGTTTCTAGAGTTTGATGGCTTAACACTAAAATACATGATTAACCTCCTGACCCAACCAAACCTCTGCGGTCATCATCATTTTGTCGGCCCATATTTATATGACACCAAGTCTTTCCTAGATCAGAATAAGGCTGTGAAAGAAGAAGCCTGGAGCAAGATTCATACGATTTGCGCCACTTCAACCTTTCATACCAAACCTTTTCCAACTGTAGGTACCCACTAGGATTGGGTAGCCACAGTCTAGTATGAACCCCAAGTGCTGAACATGCATTCTTGCCAGGTGTGATAGTGGCATAAGATTAGTTTATTTAAATCCAGGTTAAAGAGCCACTTGTTCTCAGCTGCAATTGATTATTTTTCATTCAAAAGTTACATCTACACCGTTGCCTTATCTTATTATAAATTATTTTTTAACTTTCTTTGATTTTTTTATTTAATTATGACTTTGTAAATCATTATTTTGAATGTTTCCTTTAATGCTTTAAATTGTCTGTGTAAGTGGAATGTGACAAACAAATAAACGTACCTTGCCTTCTTTTGATTTATGCTACCGTGGTGCAGAGGGAAAGCGCTCGACCTCTGATCGACAGATCGCTGGTTTGATACCCACCCTGCCTGTCCATGTGTTAAAGTCCTTAGGAAATACGCTGAACCCCCCATCCCTCCTAGTTATCGGTTAGCGCCAGTGTTCGGCAGCAGTGCCAACATCAGTGTGTGAATGTGAATAAGTATATACTATTTAATAATGTTCCATGTTATCTCTCTGTGTGTGATGCAGATCCGCTCAGACCAGGACCAAGACATTTCAATCCGGTACAGCATCACCGGTGTGGGAGCCGATCAGCCACCCAACGAAGTGTTCAGTATTGATCCTGAGCTTGGAAAGATGTTTGTCACAAAACCTCTGGATCGTGAACATCGATCTTCTTATCACGTAAGTCTTGTGATAAAAAGGGTGCCACGGATGATGAAATGTCCAATTCAGATTTGATAGACATCAATGAGTTAAATGTCATCTGGGGAAATAATTCAAAAGCCAAAAATCGGTGTAATTAATCATTAGGTGCGCCTTGTGTTATAATACCGCATTTATTTTCCAGAGCTCATAGAACTAGTTTTTATATAATGAAACACTCACAATGTAGAGAGGAGTCATTTATTTTAAAAGTGACTAGAAAAAAGGCACAAAAGTTGCAGGGTGACACGACAAAAAGCTACATTAAAAAGAGTTGTTGTGCAACATTTGGTTGGAAGATCTTTAAGCTACAAATGTCAGCTGCAGATGTCACATTGACACGTTACACCCACTCTACCTGAACTTGCATAATGGGGTTCAAGGAAAATGCATTTCTCCTCATTGCTGCTGTACAATAACACTCTTCAGGAATGGCACAATAGCCACAACAAACAGCACACTTTGTTACCTCACTCTGCAGAAACTTCTCACAGGGGCAAATGTAAACCAAAAGACGTCATCCTGGAAACCCACATAATGCAAAAACAGGACCCCTAGAAATAGGTAAAAATTCTTACTCTATTGTTAGTTTTGGTTTAAATAAGCAAAAACACAATCTGTCAAACCAAGAATTCCTATTTTAAGAAATAAATTCCAGTCACTAAGACATGTTTTTTAAACTAAGATTGTTCTGCTGTTGAAAAAATGTATTGATAAGATTATTTTCGTTGCTAAACAGAAAATGAAAGTTCTTGAAACAAGGGTCTTTTTACTTTCCTAAGATTTACTGCAGAGTGGCGTTAGCATTTGGGCTTTCATCAAACGTCATAGACAGTCCTTGGCTGTGTCTACTAAAAGCTTTTAAACTTCTAATGAAATACCAAGAAAAACAATGAAGTGCTGAACTATCTAGTGGATTTTAAAGAAATTCAGGCACCATGCTAACTCCTTATGTTAAAACAGCATACATTGTCACATTTTCTGAAAGGAAAACCTTAGTATGAGCATGTTTTCTTTTGTTTTTTTTTTACCTAGAAAAATCCTTCAAATGCAATGCAATGTGGTTTAAATTGGCCAATCTAGTGAGCATCGATGCACACTGGCTTTTCACAGAGACTACAGGGGAATTTATGAGGGATTGGATTTTGGAATTGTAGATTCTGACACTTGAAACATTCACGGCTAGCACTATTCAGAGCAGAAAACAATGTTCTCAACATTTCAATAAATTCTCAAATGTTCATCGGGTGGTGGTGTCTGCACCCTGTCACCAGATTTTGCCATAAAATGAAGCCATGAGCCATCACCATTCATTCTGTGATGGAATAAACGCCAGTCTCCAATAGACGCCTGTCTTTAATAAACGCCAGTATAAGTATGGTGTGTAGGCCATGTATGTGTATCGTAGAAAGTGATTATTTCTTCAGACTAAGCTGGAACAGTTGAAGTTTACAATATACGCCTAGAAAGTATCGAAAAGATAAACTTCAAGTACGTTACCTCACTTTTGGTATAGACTGGTATAAGTGTATTATCCTTAAAAAGATGACTTTTTAATAAGATAATTCTTGTTTTACTGATCTACTGCAGTGATTTATTGTCCAAGATCACTAGGTTTGTTTTTTTTTTAACAAATTTCTGATTTCGTAGAGTTCTTTAGCATCTGATAATTGATGAAGCTGAGGCTTGGTAGCATTTGACTGCAACCTATCATTGTTTTTGAGAGGAAACTGTGTGTGTTGTTTACTTTTGTGCCTCTGCATTGACAACTCTGTTTAACTTTACTCAAATATTTAAAACTGAAGCAAAAAGGACCTCTAAAAGTTTGGTTGTAATTTTTAGAGTTATTATTTACTATGTATGTTTTTTTACCCTTAGAGTTAATTAATTTTCATTATTATTTTTTTATTTGCGGAACTCTGAGTTATTTATCCTGTAATTGTAAATATGCCATCTTAATGATTATAAACTTAGTGTGAGGTTCTGAGCTCATTAAGCCTGTTTTCTGAATTCTTAAGATAACATGGTTGCCAAGCAACTGTCAGAAACCGGACTGACAGAATGATGGAGTGCCAAATCAGATCCTAGATTCCGTGTTTAAAAAAGTGAATATGCTAAGAAATGCACTTTTTGGAAGACTCAGACTTTTTGCTGAAACCTACGAGCACATACTAAGGAAAGACAGGCTTGAATTTGTTGTGCCTCAATCAGGATTTAAAATCCTACATTAAAAGTGAGTCATTTCATGATACTGCTATTAATGTTTGGGAGTTTTAGAGCACTTCTGAGTCAAAACACCTCTTTGGCCGGGAATGACAAACTGATCATCTTCCTGATTTAGGCCATTTCTGTTTAGCCTTCATTTATCCTGTTGGCTTTATCCTTTTGTGTTGCCAAGTGAATGTAATTGATCTAACGATCTCTACTTTCCTCTTTATTTGTAGACTCCACTGTCTATACATCGCCTGCATTAGAATTCTGGGAAATTGCTGTTTGTAAAGAGTCTAAATCGGATCTACTTTCACTGAAGGTTCAGCTTGCCAGTTACTTAGTCTTGTGCTAACAAATAGAGTATTCTAAGGCTTAGTCTGTAATTGAGAAAATGTGCAGGAAAGCAAAAGAAACATCTTTGTGCAGGTAAACAAACAGAGAGAGATGTTGCTGTTTAATTTATCTTCATAATAGGTGCTTTAAGGAACATATGAAAAATGTACGTTCCCGATCTGGAAACCTCTGGGAACACATTGAGCATCATTATAAAGGAAACTACGACATGGAAGTTTGACTTTCAGGTCTTTGTTTTGTTTATGCCATATTTCATACAAGGGCAGAGGAAAGGTACACTTCAGCTCTTTTTCATTCCAATACAGTGAGTGCTCAAAGAAAACCAGCCACGGAACAAGATGCATTGTTACTGGAAAAAAAACAAACTTGAAGCTTTGTAGTTTACTGTTATCTTTACTGCTTAGTCTTACCAGTAAAAAGGGTTGCCCGTTACTGTCCATTTTCTTTTCCTGCGTTTGAAGATAATAACTTTAATGTAGACTCAAAAGTACTTTTGGCCTGTTTGAACATAGCACTAATCTATGTCCCCTGCTGTTACAGAATTATGGTTGGGTTAAGATAAGGGCTGGCTTCTAATGTGCTGTACTGCACAGTGGTGTGCATTGACAGCAAATGGTTAGCAAAGGCAGTAGATTAAACAATGCAGCAAGAAAGTGAAGCCAAAGTTAACTCTGTGATTTTTTTTCTCATAATTACACAAATTTATTTTCATAATGTTACGACTTTTTTTCCTTATAATATTATGACTTTATTCAGATAAAATGTAGTCTTTTTTTCCTTATAATTTTACGTTATTCTTGTAATTTTTTTTAAAATTTTTTCTCATTCTTGCATATTTTCTTTTTCTTTCACGGTGGCCATATTACTCCATCGTAACATCAAGATGTCCAGTCATAGATATTTGGCCTGGAATAATTTTTTTCTTCGTGTAATCCAGTCTAAACATATTCCACCGCTTCAGGATGACATAAAAATCCCTTGATAAGTCATCTTTATATAAACATTGCCCAGGAAAGGTTTGTCAGATTTCAAGAAAGCCAACCAGAGAGAGCTGCTTTCATAAATGTCTTCAGTTTCACAGTTTGACCTTTACATGGGAAAAGAAAAGCAAAACATTCAATTTTTCTTGTATTTTGCTCATTTTGTCTGTTTTCAGTTGCTGAGTTACATCTGTTTTTTTTTTCACTTCAAATTTTTAAAAGCACAAAAGCAGAAAAAGAGGATTTTACAGTTCAAACATTTAAAGTCCAGACTTTTTTGAGAACTCCTTGAAGGTGAATGCATTGATGTAAGCACAAGTGAAATGAATTTTATATGTCACACTGTCAGAGGGAGGTAAAAATATTCCATTGTTTTATTTCAAACCAGTACGAACAGAATACTGGCCAGGGATCCATTTTTGAAACAGGCCTTATGTTTTTCCGAAACTGAACAGTGAAAAAAAAGTTTTCTTTGGCTGCTGCAGAGATAAAAACTCCTGTTTCCCAAACAGTACAATCTAACTGGGTTTTGTGCCCGTTTTTGTGTGGCAAGGAAAATATCCCTTTTCTCGTATGTGTTTAATTTATGATGTTTTTCAACACTGACAATGATTTGAAGATACGACGTAATCTTTAAGTGGCAAACCTTGTTGAGGGTTCTTGACACAAAACACATATCCAAGCTTTTTTTTTTGCTAACTAAAGACATAAAGGGAGAAGTCGGCTGTGGCCACTTGTTTGAAATACACAGTTACAAAATAGACAACTCTGGACTGGTATAAAATGTAAAAACAAATAGACTTTTTTTCGGTAATATTAGTTGATGAATAAAAGTCAGTGCGTTTTTCTGTTGATACTAACCTGCACTTTGCTGCAACTGTTTTTTTTTTTTTTTTTTGTATTGGCAAATCATGTTACAAATGCAGTAGCATATAAAACAGTTCAATAAATTAGTTTGAATCTATACCCCGATTGAATTTGAAAACATGGTTAACAAAAGATATCAGTGGGGAACACAAACATAGAGAAAAGTGGAGAGAGTAGCTCTAAAATATTTCAGGCAGGTACAATGTTGAAATGTTTTACAACTGTTCTCTGTTTCTGCCTTTCAGCTTCGAGCCCATGCAGTGGACATGAACGGGAACCAGGTCGAGAACCCCATCGATCTCTACATCTTTGTCATTGACATGAATGACAACAGACCAGAGTTTAAAAACCAGGTGTACAATGGCTCTGTGGATGAAGGTTCTAGGCCAGGTAAATAAGTGATACCAGGTAAAATATGGAAAAATATCCAAATTATGAGACAAAAACAAACTAGTGAAAAGCAATGTTTAAAATTGTAAGGTGAACTGCAATTCATTTTACAATCTGAAACAATTCGGTATATTTCCTTCTTTTTAATATTCTTCAATATGAACTGGCCTTTTCTTTATTAAAAAAAAGATCAAATGTTGAATTATTTTCTGCACTATAAGGCAAACTTTACAAAGCCTTTTTTAACATAGGCAACAGTGTACCTTATAATCTGGAGCGCCTTATATACACAATGGATTCATTGCACTGCAAAAAAGGTTGGGTGTTATTGTGAATAAGCTAACTTGGCTAACGTGTCAGATTGTGTTTTTTTTTTTTTTTTATATACTAACAAGGTTGACAATTAGAACAGTCACAGTAACACTTGTTTAAGTGGTTTCAGCCTGTTTTTTACATGTTAGAAACAAGGTTAAGAGTCATAGATATTTTGAAAATGGTAATGCTACATGGCTAATGTGTAGCGCTGGCATGAGGATGCTGGAAAATAGATTTGAAATGTAATTAGCCATGCTTTAGTGTCACTGGCTCACTTTCTATCTTTGCATGAGACCTTGTCGAGGTATAGAGCAGATGAGCCATATTGCCTAAATCAACAGTTGATCTGAAGGGAATTCCAGGTGCTAGTTTTCTGTCTGTTCTGTCTGTCTTTCATGTTCGTTTCTCTATTTCATCTCTTTCTTTCCTTCTCTGCTACAGTTCCCTCTCGCCCAGCCCTGCCCCACACAGCACACAAGCCTCTGTGGCATGCGTGACATTCAGCTGAACAATAATCATAAAAAAAGAGACTTTTAGAATTTAGAGCTCCAGCGGTTTCAATGGAAGGCCAATTACAGACTTGAATTAGTTTGCAAATTAAAGCGTCATTATGGAAACGTAATCCTGTCAGGCACAGCTTAGAACCCCCGTACAAAGGGTCCACATTAAACCCCCTAAGAGTTCAGCTTAATGAAATTACCCCAGTGATGTGTGTCACATTGTGATTCTTCATCACATTCTCTGTATCCCTCCATCTTGGGGCCATACAAAAAAAAGTGCTGGGTGGAGAACTGATAGTCACTCCACTTGGAATCGGACCAAACTGAGTCTTGCTGTCTTTTCTTCTCCCTTCCTCTGTTCATAACAGCTTTTCTTTTTCCTTGTCTCGCTGAGAGGGCTTTAGAGTGCTCCCTCTGGCCAAGTCATTGACAAATGTTGCTTTGAAATGTAATGAAGTTTGAAATGGGAGCTGCGGTTACAATTATCCTCGGACATGGGCTGTCAGTGGCATGATATCACTATCTCTGGCAATTAGAATCAGCTATGAGAGAGGGTGAAAGAGATGGAAAGATTGGATGACAGGCAGCGATTCTGCTGAGTTTTATGGGCTTGAGTGATCCAAAAAAAAGTGATCCATTTATAGGAGGACAGCAGTTTTTTTATTTACAATATACTGTGTGGCAAAATCCATGTTTGGCAGTAATGTTTCTGCAAGTTTTCCCACTTAAAAAGATGAGTGTTTCTGCAATGTTCATTGTATGTTTACTTCAACTGTGAGAGACAGAAAGTAAAAATAGAGTCCAGGAAATCACATTGTAGGATTTTAAAACAATTCATTTGTATAATGGTGGCAAAAAAACAACTATGTAGCTCCTAAAAAGGGAAGATTTCAGGTCTTCACCAACCTGTTACTTCTTCTTTTTTAACACTTTAACTCCATAGCCATTGCCAACAACAGAAAATGGCATTTTTCAACTACAGTTGCTCTTCGACTGCATTGCAATTAAGCTAATTCCAACTGTAGAGAAAACCAGCTTTGTGCTGGTATGAAACACTTTACAGTGGTTTTGCATGGAAACATTGTGTTTTGAGGACTATTTTCTGGAAAAACAAAACAATGTATCTGTACTTAGGAAAAATGAATGGGAACAAGTATCATGATATCATGAAAAAAGTAATCTTTCGTCAGTGAGAGCATTGAAGATGAATCATGATGATGATCTCAAATACTTCGTCTGAGCAACAAAGGAGTAGCAATGCAAAAATGTATTTTTTTGGAGTGGTCTAATCTTTAGACTTCATTCCATTAGAGAATCTATGAAGGGAAATTCAAAGTCTGTGTTTTCCAATAACAATCTCCAAATACCTCAGCTCTAGAGAAGATCTGCATGGAAGAATGGACCAAAATAGAAGCTACAGTGTCTGAAAGCCGGGCTAAGACCTCCTGGAAATGTTTGACCCCTGACATTGCAACCAGGGTAACATTACAAAGTATAGATGTCAACTTTGTCATTGACCAAAGTTTAATTCCTGCACCATTATACAAATAGATTCTTTTAAAAAATAATACATTGAATTTTTATCCATACAGTGTTTAAACTGATTGGCAGAATAGTGCGAAAAGGACTTATAATAAAACAAAAAAATCGGTTGTTTGGGGGAAGAAATCTATTTCCTGGCATTGGTTATCTACAGTGTGGAATTAACTTTTGTCTTAAACAATACTATCACCTGAAATGTTATTGTGTGTGACATTATAACATTATAGCTATGAACGGTCTCTTGAGTAAAACAATACTCTGAGTTACATTAATCATGCTAGCAACAACAAAATTAAAGCAGTATTTAAAGACGTTATAAAAAAAAACGTTCAGTTTTTGATTTGCTGCTTTTTGACACAGATTGTAATAGAAACCTATTTTCCTCATCAGGAACGTATGTGATGCACCTCTCAGCATTTGATGCAGATGACAACACTACAGCAAATGGAATGGTGCGCTACCGGATCTTGTCCCAAACTCCACACAGCCCTATTCCGAATATGTTCACCATCAACAGTGAGACCGGGGACATAGTGACGGTGGCCCCTGGACTTGATCGAGAGGTCAGTCTATTTGATTCCTTCAGACAGAAAACCCAGCTTAGACAACTATGCTGTATCTCTTAAATACAATGCTGTACCTCGTACATACAGCCACCACACTGACCTGCCTTAAAATTTGAAAACTTTCTTCTTTACATTCTCATAAAGATTCATTGTCCTGTTAGAGCACGGTACCTATCTACATTGTTTACCTTGACATGCGACTTTCAAATGTTCCACAACTGTTTGCCCCACCACAGACACACACATCAATCCTGTCTCCTCTCATCTTTTTTTTTTTTTTTTTTACAGTAAATAGTGTGCGGTCACCTTGTTTATGAAGCTTTAAAAGTTGTCACACAATCCAAATGTGTTTATTCTCACATGGATGTGCAAGTGACAACTCTACCCACCTGTCACTAGTGACAGACCTATTAACAACACATCACACTGCACCGGAATGCACTTGTTGTACTGTGTCTGCACATAAGTGTGCTTGTGTGTTTGTGTGGTAGATGTAGCATACAAAATCCCAGCGATAAGATGCCCTTGACACCTGTCAGACAAATGTAGAAGTTTATATAATTACATCTATGCTAGATAAAGCACAAACAGTGCAGGGAAAAGGGGAAACAACAACAAGGCTGTAGGGAGATGGGGTATTGATATTGGAGACAGACAAATATGGTGATGACATGACAGTGTTAGAGGAAAAGTGAGAGAAAAGGGTTTATTGTTTTGGACCAAATATTACTGAGTATGTGCTTCTACTCTGCACTCAGAAAATCTAACCACCAAAAATGTTGACTGAAACTGCCAGCCCTTTTTGTACCTTAAATGACTTACATTGATTTTTTTTCATGATTAACTTTAGCTGCTAAGTTACCTCTGTCATCAATACTTATTTATGACCCGCAGAAGTCCTGGACTTTAAGGACCATGCTATCTTTGCAATTCTTTCTTACTGCATCTTTCAGCATAAATTTTGACCCCAGCCACATGCTCAATCACCAAAATTTGCACTTACCGAGAACCCGATGGAAATGAAGTTTTGGCTGAGTGAAATGACCTCGCCCAAAACATGATGACATCACAGTGGGCTGAACCATCAAAAAAATAAATGGGGCCAAAATACACAAAAAATCTATATATTTTAAAACAAATAATGAACCTAAAACGTATTTTGGATATCTAAAACAGACTTTCATGCGCAGGCCACAGGACTTATGGCTTGGAGGCCATTTTGTGGAAAAATGTTAAATTAGGCAATTTTCACAATTTCGCCCAATATGTGAAGAGAAAGCTTTTAAAACCAAATTGAGCGATCGACACAATATTTCACACTCATGCTACAAGGGTAGCAACTACAACTACCACCTAAGTTTCGTTGACCTTTGACCTTGGGAAGATGCCCTCCAACTTGAATAAAAAAAAAAAAACACCTTTTGGACTAGCTACAAATTCAAACTCCTTGGGATTTTGATATATCTCCTCTTGAGCGTCATTGGGAGGTTACTTGGGAAAATATGTCAGTTTTTATTTTTTGAAAACTTTTTTGAAAACGGTGTTTGAGTTGTAAACTTCCAAAAAAACGTTTTTACTGGAATATTTTGAAAATGTAATACATAAATCTTTTGCTCAAGCTGATCGAAACAATATGACATAATATATAACTACGGTATATCAGGACTGTGGGGGTAGTTAACAAAAAACCTCAGTTGCCAAGGAAATCCAAAATTTTACTTTAGCCAGTTCTTCTAAAAATTATATAGATCTGTTCACCACATTTTGAAAAAAAAATGTTGCTTCATGAATTTCTCGCATGCAGCTCTAAGAGGCTGACAAAAAGGGGGCAATAAGAGGTGTTAGGAGGGTGAGGGCAAGGGCTGGTAGTGCCTGCAGGCCATACAATATTGTTTGCAGCTTTACATGGTGCTTTTGGAATAGTTGAAAATGCAGCCTAGCAAAAGTCAGCAGAGAATTTGAATGAACACAAAGAGGAATATCAGTGCTAAAGATTATTTTATGGCTGGTTAAATTTTCATGAGAATATTTAATAAGCCACATAATGTGTCTGTATTCCTTCTGACATGCACAACTGTGGCTTTGGATGACCTCGGAAATTATTGGGAGGAAACTAGGTTTAAGAAGTCTGCAATGCTTTCATCTCAACCAGGGGAATTTAGTGATTTTTGGGCAAACAAAGGAAAATATGTAAAAACGAGACTTGGAAGTTAATGGCAGTCACTAAGGAAATATTTGTAACATAATAGATCTACTTTAATGTGATCCCTCTTTTAGCAGAACTGAAGTTGTCAACAGTTTGACACAAATATCTTACATTGCACATGTTATATTGATTATGGCACAATTGACTGGTCAACCTTCAGTAAATTATCTTGATTGAACTTTGAACTTTCATAGTCCATGTGTTAGATTCAAAGAAGACACACTTTGCATTTCCCACACATTGCTGCTGATTCCTTTTCTCTCTTTGTTTCTTCTGACAGGTCTCTTTTTTATTTTCTTTGTGTACCCCTACATTGATTCGCTGCCGAAGATTTCCACTGGTCTGCAATGAGCTCTTAAGAGCTTGTTGACAGTATCAGACCTCATGCCTCCAGAGGAAAGCAGGATGTGCTGTGTGGTGTTGTTGTAACGCTGAGAGGTTCAGAGGAGCTCTATATAATTACTCTGTCGGCTAATTAGCGAGTGTTGAGTACGAGCCATACACGGGCTGATGGGACACTCAGGCAAGCATAAGATATGGAGAAAGAGAGCTATGTATGCATGGTCATGTGTGTCAGTGGACACTGCGTATGGGTGTTAATGAGCGTGTGTAGGCTACAGGGTTGGAGTTCAGAGTCTCATCTGGCATGAAGATGAGAGGAACTGAGGATCTGTCTAATCCTCCTGATGTAGCGTCCTGGCCTAATTGGGATATTTATTTTGCAATTAGTAGGTGAGGGAGAGAGATGGTGGGAATTATAATTGGGAATCTCAGTGACGAGACACATTATCCAGACAGTCAGCTCCCAGGCTATATCCTTACTGCAGCCTATTAACTGCACTCTTGGATGGAGGAAGCTACAAGAAGAGGAGAGAAAAAGACAGAGAAATAGATGCATTAGAAGAAGAACAAATGCCTCTTAGAACAGATATACAAGTAAAATAATCATTTCTCAACCCCCGCCAAAGCAACACTGGACTTTTCCAAAGGAATGAAAAGCATGTATTATTCTCTCATATTATTGCTTCACAGTCTATTACTCTGTGTCAGTTGGATCATTGTCCTCGCATCTGTCCAATAGTGGGACTGAGGCGATGCCTTTGATGGCTCTGATGACATGCTGTACCCATGGGAAGCCTTCACAGTGCAGCCTTTGGGGGGTTCAGTGCCTGGCCAGGTTTCAGCTCAGTGAAATAATAGAGTTCAGCCATGTAATTCTGCGTCTCAAATAAGACCATGGACAGTGGCCATAGAGCAGAACACAGGCTCAGCTTTGCTTCCCCCCAGGAGTCACAGCATGTAGCTGCTGCTGTAATCGTATGGAAGAAAAAGCTCTCCGCAGATGAATAACTTCAGTTTTTCTTTTTTTGCTTCTTTTTCTCCCTTTTTTCTACATTTCACAGAAAGTGTCCCAGTATACTATTATCGTGCAAGCAACGGACATGGAGGGAAATCTGAACTTTGGCCTGTCCAACACAGCCACCGCTATCATCACTGTTACGGACATCAATGACAACCCTCCCATGCTGACCTCCAGAACTGTGAGTTATTGCAAATAAGGGAGCTTGGAGAGTGTGTCAATTCAAAGAATGAGAGGAACTGGGTGTCAGAGAAGAGGGTGGAAATTATTAGAATGCTGAAGGTAAAAGACATAAGAGGAATGTATCTGAAGATGAAGAGGATGAAGAAGGGGAAGTGAAAGGCGGAATGAAAATGGAGGTAGCTGTAAAATCAGAAAGGAAGAAAGGCAAATTGGTTTCAGTTTCATTTTTCTTTAAAAATACCAGTTTTCTGGAAAAAGTCATTTCAGGACAGCAAACTCATAAACCAAGTGATCTGAAACTATTCCAACTCTTTGTTGTAGGATTTTTTTTTTTTATTAAATAAAAAAAAGATTCATGCCAGCAAGACCTTTAGAGAACAGAGAAGTTTGAAATGTTTTCCTGCAGAGCACACATGCACAAATTCAGCCGAGGTATAACTATTCCACGCTATTGATTTTTGTCTGCAAGAAAACCACTGTCAGCAAATCATGAACGATTTTTGTCATGATAGGGATATTTAGAATGATGATTGTATTACCAAAGGTCGTTACTGGGAGCAAGGCAAAATTAAAAGTCCAATGTGATGAACTGGTTAGCCTAAATTTAATCTAACCAGAGGCTCAATCCAACATCCGAGAACAAATAGTGAGATAGTAGATTTCTATTTTGACTCAAATTTAGTTCAAGGTATTAATCTTTTTTTCTTAATCTTTTCTTAATCAAACTTTTCTTAATCAAACTAAAATGTCCTTGTTAAATAAAAGCACAGGACCCAGCTCTTTCTGTTCTCTGATAGTAGCTCATTATGACAAACTTTTGCTATGTGTATGAGCAACCAGGGACAATGATTATTTGCAATTTGAATTTTCTTAGACTATATGGTGTCATATTAATCCGGCCAGGCACAAATCACAGTTATACTTTCTCCTTCAAGATCTAGTTTACAACAGTTGGCACTTCCATGTTTTAAAGCAGACGCTGCTCACATGTCACTATCAAATGATTGGTCACAGTAAAAGCGAAAAAATTCAAGTCAGAGGTGGAGCTGGACGGCTGACTCCTGACAGTTACTTGGTCGTACAGCTACAGCGCCTGATGTAGCATCAACTGTATACAGCAAATGGTCAAAGCTTTGGGGTAGTAGAAAACAAGCTAACATTAGCATATAGCTTGGGAGCTGTAAGTTCCTAACAATGAGTTAGCATTTCTGTAAGTGTGTGTTGGCTGTATATGTTTATAAGGGACAATGTTAGAAAATAATTGAAAATAAATGTTTTGCAAAAAAAAAAAAGAAAGGAGGAAAGCTGATGATTCCCCACCACAAACACTTTGAAGTGAAAGAGAACAAAGAATGACAGAAAAAGTAAATAAAAAGGGAGTACTACGTTAGAAGTGATAAAGCATTGACTTGCATTGTAGTAAATCAACAGCCTTCCCTGACTCTGCATTAAAATTCTCCTCTGATGGCAGGATATTGATGATAGTGGGCAATAATTGATTGATTTCCAAACTGTATCCCACCCTGTTTTAGTGCATTTCCATCAGTGTCACAGGGAGAAGTTAATACGGTAAGAGATATTAATGATAAACTTTAGTGGAGGTATTGGAGTCATGATGAGCAGAGCACTTTCACCAACTCCCTTTCATAAATCATCCATTTTACTGGGGAGATAACATGAAAGCCATTTTGTAGAGAATGCAGGCCATTATGCAAATATTTAGTGTTTGCAATAAACCCCATAGATCTTTTAACGTGCCCCAGAAATACAAAGTTTAGGGAATTTGTCTTTAATGCTGATGATTAATATTTCATTGTGACTATCAGTGGCTGACCTATTTTTCAAGTCGTGAAAGGGCGGTGCGTGTTGCACAGGGAAAGGCTCTAGACCCTTATTGCATTATGTCTATCACACAGATTGATGGGAAAAAATGAAAAAGTTATTCTTGTGTTATGTTTATTTATGAATTCACTAGTGTAATAATATTTCTTTTATGGTTTGTACAGTAGGTAGGTCTTGGGACTTAAAATCCTGATATTACAGTATGTTTTCGCAGGGATTCACTGCAGTTCTCCCTTGGCTACCTTCCTGCGCCCTCCTCACAGGGCTCACAAGATGAAGTTTGCTGTCACTTGCCTGCTCTTTTTCTACTTTCCTTTTCCCTCCTGCAGCATTTCCCCACTGCCAAAGCAGTGACAAAAGACTGAGAATACTGGCAAGAAATGTTATGTCAGCTGGGGAGACAGGCCAACAGCACTCTGTGCCAATCACAATCAAAGAGCTCCCTCCATCTTCCTTATCAACTACTGACTACCCTAAAACAATCCCTGCAATTTTGATTCCAACTCTAGATTCAAGTTTTACATAGAGTTTTACTGCATGTCATATATTTTTACCGGCTTCTTGGCAAAGGGAGATTTCCTGTCTTTCTTTTAAACTGCTTTCATGTAACTTTGATGCATTAAAAGCCTTGCCACCAAAGCAGTCCTAAATTTAAAGTAAAGTTTGTCTTAAACTACAAATGGAAGATCAAAGACAAGCATTGTTTTTATCAATTTTTTTACTTACTCCCATGACATGTAGACCTGTAGTGTTATTGCTACAACTCTCAATGAAAATATGTTTAACCAATAAACCTTTGAGAGCAGTACCCGATAACCAGAGTTGTTGTGGATGTTTCAATCCCTTTCATTATAGCCGGTTAACACTTGCCCCTTGCTGTTTCTGTATGCCCAAAAGGACAATGTTCAAGAGCTGCTAAAGGAACCAGAGAGCTTTCTCTAAAGTTTTCCTCTTTTGAATTGGCATTTGGGAGGCAAATCATCATGACAAACTACACAACTACACACATACAAATGCACTGACTGACAAAAACATTAGTCAGGCAGCCTGCTTATCCAAACAAGGCGGTGCATCAGGGCCACCCGGACTTGTCTGATGTCTTAAGAATGTCATTGACTATCTGAAGCGCTCTCCTGACGCAGCCCTCTAATCTTCCCCTTTGCTGTCGACTGTTTTCAGGGTGATGCGAGGGTTGCCAGGCAGAGTATTATAGTCTGTTAGAATGTTTGGTCTGTGGCTTGGCTCTTTAATATCCTACACACGCACATAAGAGGCTCAGTGGTTCATCTACGCCTCTTATCCATGGTGATTGCTTAGTGCTACATGCCTGTTGACTCCAGATGATTGAAGACATGCCATGCTCCGACCTCATGCCACTGGTTAAGACATGATAGTTTGTTTATGTGGGTGGGACTGCGGTCAACTTGGCTTTTACAGGGTTGCTAGTAAAGTCAATGTCAACTATCCCCTAAGCCTTTGCAGACAAATAACAAACCCAACGAGAAGAGACACGTCACGGACAAGGGCTCATTCTTCGTCAGGCTTATCAAGGCAGAACACATGTGTTTTTACATCACAGAGACAGCTAAAAATCCCTTATATACACTCAAACAGCTGTTTGAAGCCTCATTAATCCTATCTTCTTTCTGGTAAACCTTTTTTCCCCTGTTTTGTCACTCTGGATTTCAAAAGGAATAAAATATTGTTGCTTATAACAGATACATGCAAAGAAATTACATCTTTTTTGCTTAAAACAACATTTGAATATGCATGTTCTTATTAAGATGTCGGCTGAGACATTTCTTTCATGGGTGTAGTCAAGGATAGATTTCGTATCCCAAAATGTTAAAGGATGACTGTAAATTAGATCAGATCTCTAAAGACAAGGAGTTATGAGGAGTGGAAGATGCTACGTACACTTGTGATGCGCGTCACAAACAGGCACTCTTAAACATGCTTTTATTATTCACACTAGACTGTGGCAACTTGATACTAGCGCATATACTTAGTTTTGGAAGAGGTTTGGTACAAAATGTCGAAGCAATACAAATCTTGTGAATCTTGCTCCAGGCTTTATCTTTCAAAGCTCTAGTAAGATTTGGTGTGCTCCTTGTGGTTGCCATCCAATTCATGACGTCATCCTAGAGCCAGCCTCTGCAGCTTGTCTGCTTTTCACCCACGAAAACAAACAACATCCAAACTTTTGCAAAGATGGATGTGCATATTGTGCTCATAAAATGAAAACGCTTTGGGATCAAAATACCACTTTGGAATTTGTTTTTCACAAGGAACTAACACTAGAAGACAAAAGCTCAGAAAGTTGATTTTGCATGATGTATAGGCTCTTTAACTTTCAACACATGTTCAGCGGACGTTCACTACATAGAGGCAGTAAACGGACTCAAAAACGTGCATAACTTTGCATGAATGTTAAAATGTTTAAATGCGGATGCCCGAATGCGCATATATTTGTGTTTACATATACTTTACATGGGAAGTAGTTGCTTAAGCTTGCGTTTCCGTGCCCGGTGGGAACTTAGTATGAGGATTCTTTTAAGAGATGCTCTGTGTTTTGCAGTTTTCCGGTGAGGTCCCAGAGAACCGAGTGGATCTTGTAGTGGCAAACCTGACAGTCATAGATGCAGACCAACCACACTCGCCTAACTGGAACGCCATCTACAGGATCATAAGTGGAGATCCATCAGGACACTTCACCATCCGCACAGATCCCATTTCCAATGACGGCATGGTCACCGTGGTGAAGGTAAGATGCTGTTCTGTCATAACATGCACCGTTTTTGCTCTCATGAAGGTGACTGTAGAAGGACTCATCCCTTTTTATATACAGCATGTCTATTTCCCATTGGATTAAGGCACAATCTAAAATAATGGACTCTAGAGTTTAATGGGGACAGGTTAGGGTCTTTGCCTTTCATATGCCCCTTTGTGTCCAAAAGAGGGATTGTAGGCTGCTGCGCCCTTCAGAAACAGCTCACGCTCTGACACAGACTTAAATACAATGCCTGGCGAGACCACTGTAGCAAATGAGGTATTGATTTCTCAATTACAAAGGCAACAGTTTTATACACTCTTAATGTTCTCGCTGTTGGGGTAAATGAAAGCAACAACAAAGACATGTCTTGTTACAGCCTGCTATGTCAGTGGTCGATCTCTTAAAGAGACCTAGAAGAGTTTTTATTCATTCTTGTAAAAGGAAAAAAGTTAATCCAGTTTTCCCCATATTTAATGTTGTATTTGTAAAAAGCAAAAATTAACTGCTGCTGCTGTTTCTCATAAATACTGTTTTAAAAAAAATTTAATTTTGTGGGCTTATCTGTGAGCTGTGTAAACCGTGTTGCTTGTGTTTCGTTGAAATTACAAAGTCATTTTTGAGAAATAGATTTACCTTCCGGATGTTTGGGTATTTTCATTATCTCTGTGATTTAGTGGGTAGTAACTTACATTAAACAAAAGCGTTTTGCAAAAAGAAAAGCAAGGTCCTTATAATTTCCTTAGCACCCTGAGCAATAAGCATTGGTAATTTGCTCCTCTTTATTATCTCTAGATGACTGCCTTTAGTTTGGTAGCTATAAGCAAGCATGCCGACCCATGGGAGGTTCATTAGGAAGTCATAAAGTAAGAGACAGGGTAACCCGGGAGAGGAAGCCAGCAATAGTCTGTCTTAACAAACACTTTTCCTCTCACTCAGGGAAAAATAGACTCCAAACAATCACATCCGATGTAGATAACGTCAAGAGACCATGACTTGCTCTTTCTAATTTTCCCTTGGTGTCTGAAGACACTAATGCAAGTCTTTAAAAGCACGACAGGAGTTCTTGTCAAGAATTAGTTTTATGTTTACGCTACTCTGAGAGTCGTAAGATAGATTCTTGTTTGCTTCATTCTGATAAAGCAGCAAAAAGCATACACGAAAGCTACATGAAGCAGCTTAAAAAAAGCTGTTGTGACATATACGTGACTGATTATGTTAAAAACAGAGGGCGACAGGAGACTTGAGAGAAAGAGAGAACTGGGGCAAAGACAGATTTCCAAGGATTGAGAACCTACAGAGAGTTGGGAACTTGTAGGGCGTAGGTGTGAAGACGAGGGCGTGGGGCTCTGCAGTCCAGAGGAGAAAATTAAGTAAAACGAGAAGAGAAAAAGGGGGAAAACTGGAACAGAGAAGTTAGATGTGACGGCTCATGGGCAAAAGATGGAAGCCACGTTATTGACCTCTCACCGCCGTGGCTTCCCTCAGGCTGCATGTGTCTGGGTGAGTATATGTGTTTTAGCTAGCCCTCAGCTTTACTCTAGACCTCCCTGTGCTCAGAATACCACTGGCTTTAGATCAAAGAGCCACGAGTGTGGTTAGCCTGTGAATACGTTCCCAGGGAGCCACGGGGTCACACAGATACGCGCTTGTATGCATATGTTCACTGAAACCTACATTCCTATTTGTACACAAGGCAAACTGTTGCACAAACTAACAAACAAACCCTCACCTGCCTCATGAATTATGCTTTTCATGTGCTCTCACATCCACTGATATTGATAGTGGAACGATGTAACATACAGATGTGAGCCTTTAGCATCAGAGACTTTAGTGTGCTAATTATCATCCAGCTTTTAAGACTTTATATACAAGCAGCATGTTTGTCTTTTATTCCTTTATTTGCTGCATTTTAAAAAATGATTGTGCAGAAGTGATTTGGGAAAAAAAGCATAAAACTTCTTCTATAGTTTAAGCTAAGTAAGCTAAGAAAGCCATGAGTAGACATTTAATTAAAAAGCAGAGACATGGTAACAACCTTTGAATAGTATTGATGTTTCTCTGTGTATGTGGGTTCCTGCACCACTTGATATGGCATCAATTCATTTTTCACGTCCTTCATAATCACTTCAGGTGCAGAACTAAAGAGAATGATCTCAAGTGTGTTTACCCTGTTAGCAATATGTTCACAATCCACAATACTTTTCAAATACCTTATGCCTTAGTCACAACTTCCCCTTACAGGTGAATACAAGTTGTCTGCGGGTTAAAAATGGGACGCTTTGTATGAAGCATACAGGTGGCCTTCACAAAATTTCAAGATCCTAGACAAACTGGTGAGCCTGTAAGGTGATGATGTGCAAGCACATCATCAGGTTGTGGTGAACTTTTGGGAAATACTCAGGGTAAGTAAGGATGAATTAGGTGTGAGGCAGGCATGTCGCATGGATTTTTGTTTTTTTTAACCCCCCTGAACCCTGCAAACTGCGCAAGGATCCATTTAAGTGAAAGGTACGCACTCTTTGGATGTCCCTTGCATGCAGCCTGACTGGTAGAAATCAGGAAATTAGTATAGTTTGTGTGGGCCTCCTACAACTATCTTATGAATCCTTACTCATACTCACCTTCACACTTCTTACATGCAGCATTGTGCATTGGTCAGTAAAGAGCCACGTTGCCAACAACTGGAGAGCTGCGTAAAGGACACTGTTAGACAGCATCATCAGTAGGTCATAAGTGCTTGTAACCCACATTGGCCTTACAAATACTTGACCATACTTGACACAGACGACAGTTATGCGTCCCATTTTCATGACGTCAACTAAGGTGGACGCACGTACCTCAAGGGAACTGCAAGGCTCACCTGCACTCCTCTTAAGATGCAGCTGCTCCACTCAACAACCCTCTACAGATCCAGACAACTTAAGGATCCAAACAGGTCAATGTCTTACTGCGTACATGTGACAAAGGCATTAGACACATCAATATCTAAGGCCAGCGATGAAAAAATACTAGTAAAAATTATCACACTAAATAAAGAGAGAATCTATACTTTATTTTAGTTAATTTCATGGTCCGCTATGGTAAGAACACTCGCGTGTGGCTTGAGCCTTGATTAAAAATCAATACATGTGCTCCAAAGTAACAGGACTGTTTTGCACAAGAACAGGACAGAACAGATAGAGCCTAAAGCCAAACAGGAGATGGGGACACCACACAAGGGAGGAAAGCAAGTGAATTACCAAATGTCTGCAAGTCAATTTAACTTTCTCTTCTGTAACCCAACCCTTTTTTTTCCTCTCGTCCTCCAGCCAGTCGACTTTGAGATGAACCGTGCCTTCATGTTGACGGTGGTAGTGTCTAACCAGGCCCATCTAGCTAGTGGCATCCAGTCTTCACTGCAGTCGACTGCTGGAGTTACTATATCTGTCCAGGACGTCAATGAGCCCCCCTACTTCCCCACAAACCCAAAACACATCCGGTTTGAGGAAGGTGTTCCTGCCGGGACCAGCCTGACAACGTTCTCAGCCTCGGATCCCGATCGCCTGCAGATGCAGCAGATAATAAGGTATCAAGAAAATCATTCATTATCTTCATGCATCTTGTTGCACAATTAATGTGTTTATCACATTAAGACATTTTTTATCGAGGCTCACAAGATCCCCTTTAGAGAGGTAATCCTCTTGGACACCATCAATAACTAAACCAGTTTGGAAAGGTTGAATGGTTGGGGGTAAGAGTTTAACTGGATGACTTTAATTTAACTTTCCACCCATTTCTAAAGGTCTAACTGTGTGAAATTCACAAGCTGTGGAAAAATTATGAGTGAGGAGATTAAAAAGGTTAATAAACGGCAAAACCTTCTGGGTAGGCAGGCGTTTGCAATCTGAATGTTATATTTTATTGTGCAAGTAGGGCCAATGTGAAACAGCACAAGACAAAGAGGCTAAGGGGAGATGTTGTAAGGGCTAGAGCTAAAAATTACACCGAGCCCCCTAACATGTCTATGCATCAGCATGTAGGATTATTTGCATTCTGCATCCCTAGATTTTATCTGTAAATTAACTTAATACTAAATGTCGTCCAGTTTTGGTATTATCAGTAGTAGTTAGTAACATTTTTAGGAAAAAAAATACCTTAAAACTGTTGTAGTACAGATTTAAATTCTGATAATGCAGCTGAAGAAGCACATTTTTTTGCTCATTTAGACGGAACAGTTTGACAAGCAAGAGAAACTGTTGGAAACAATACTATGCACTGGTTAAAGAATAGAGAAAACGTTATATTTATGTGGCTCTTTAAATAGCATTATACTTTCTTGTGTTTTTCTATTTCTGGTGGGTAAGTGTTTGTGTTCTACCAGATTGTGTTTTGCTGGTGGTAAGGGTCGACATATACAAACAAATTACTCAGCTGATTTCACAGCAAATGAGATTAAATTGGGGGTACATTATAATTTAGGAAGATGCAAAATCCCCCAGCTGGGATCCTTCCCCTCTGTCTGTCTTTATTTTGTTCTCTAAAACCCTCCCTCATCAGTACTGATGATACATTTAATGAAGATTAAACTTTATAAAACAAAATAACATTTACTGAACTGTATTTTTAATTACAGAGAAACGACTGTCCAAAATGTATTTTTGTGTTTTCCTTGCATCTTCATTATGTTATTAATAATGTTGAATTTCAGGTCTGCTACATAGTCATAAATGGCAATATTTTAAGACTAGCATTGAGTTTGAAGAAACGGTTTCTATTTCACATGGTTTACTCTTTACTGATTAGCTTGAAGGCAAAATCCACTAAATAGTGTAATATTTGGGGCAAAATGTTAACAGTTTGAAGACAAAAGAGGTAGAGGTGGATCCAAACGGAGATGGGAAAGACGTGCAGCAGGTTAGGATGATCAAGGACAGGGATGGAAATGTGTTGACAGGTTCCACAAGCGTGAAGGAAAGATGCCTGAGGAATGGAGGAAAGGCTTACTGGTGGCCATTTTTAAAGACAAGAGAGACAGGCAGAGTTCGGGAAACAGAAGAATATGCTGAGGAGTCACACAATACCGTTATGAGGAGTGGAAGAAAGGCTGTTGTCAGATATGATTTTGGTGAGCATTAATATAGTTTCATGCAGAGAGAGATGCATTGTGTCTATAGAAAGTCTAATGGATACAGAGATAAGAGCTGTAGTTTTGTTTGAGAAGGTTTGAAGTGGCAAAGAATTGTGTTGGAATTTTCCAGGACATAAATGAGAGCTGTAAGCCAGTGGTGAGATGTGCTTTAGGAGTGACAGAAAAGATCAGCTTTGAGCCCCTTCTTGTTTTCTATGGTGATGGACAGACTGACAGATGGGTTTAGGCAGGAATCTCTGTGGACCATGATGTTTGCAGATGACATTGTAATCTGTAGAGGGAGCAGGAGTAGGTAGAGGAACATTAAGAAAGGTGAAGGTTTGCTCTGGAAAGGAGAGGACTAAAGGTCAGTCGCAGCAAGAAAGTATATCTGTTTGTAAACAAGAGGAACTCAGGTGGAAAAGTGAGGTTACAGGGAGTAGAGGTGGATAAAGTGTAAAACTTTAAATGTTTAGAGTCAAGAGTCCTGAGAAACATAATGAAGGAAAGAGGTAAAGAGATGCTGTATGTAAGCAGGCTGGAACTGGTGAAAAAGGTTTGATTGGTCTAGGTAGCAGACCTGATGTTGCTAAAGTTCTCTTTGGAAACGAAGAGGACGGATGGAATCAGAAATGAATCTATCACAGGAACATCTCAGGTTAGATGTTTTAGAAATACATGTAGGGAGACAGATGGAGATGGTTTGTACACATTCAGAGGAGGGACAGTGGGTATGCTGGTAAAAGGATGCTACCAGGAGGGCGGTCTAGAGGAAGACCAAAGAGGAGTTTCATGGATGTAATGCTACATACACACAGAACATGTGATGCACATTCAAGAACGCACCATTTTTTAATGCCTAACAGCATACTGTGTTTCTAACCCGATACTAGCGTGTGTACCCATGAGGCTTGGTGCAAAACATCGAAGTGATGCAAATATGGCTACTCATGTACTGATTTTTTTTTCTTTAACCGCTCTATTAGGACATGTAAGACTTGGTGTCATAGAACTCTGGCCGAGCACAAACCACAATCATGAATTCATCCTTCATGATCATCACTACCAAATGGGTTTAACTATCAAAACGCATCAATGCTGCACATAGAGCCCGGTGTGAACAGATAGGAAGAAGAATATGAGGGTGGGTGTTGTAAATGAGAAGGATACTGAGAGTTGGGTTGGAAGATTCACTGTGGTGACTCCTAAACAGAGCGGCTGAAAAGCAAAGAAGTTCAAAAGTCATGTTTTCCTATGATATAAGGCTGAATATATCTATTTTTTGCAATAGGATTCCCTGTTCTCTGTTATGTTGGTGCAGAAAAGTACGCAGAGATTTTAAAATAACATATCTGCCTTCAAAAACATCATATCTTTGAGGAACTTTTGTCCATTTTTCCAGCACTTCAATGCAAACCCAGATTATTTTAGGTCTTAAAAGCATGGCTCAAAGAAGAGTCGGCCCAGCTTTATTCCTGACCTCTGCCTATCTTTGAAATAAACAATGTGACAACAGCTCCGTAGTTACATGCCTCAGGACATAAAGAAAAAAAAACTCACAAATGACACACAAAACTTTCTTTGTTTAAACACTAAAACATCTCAAAATATCAGAACTTTAGCCTACTGTCTTTATTTGAGTATTAAACCAGCGAATGGCATGGAACCAGTGAGACAAACTCCACAGGAAATTAAATAACTTGAGCCAACGACACTGTCGTACAACAGTTGGATTGTTGACGTTTGATTTTTTTTTCTCCAATAAATCCTGATTCAGTCGTATGAAATGTCTTTTGCTTTTAGTGTCTCATGTTATTTCATTCATTGGAAATTATATGTACAAACACATACCCTTGTAAATAATTCAATTGTTACTCCTAATCACGAATATACTTGTTAACTCTTGTCCATGCAGAGCATGGCACAATGAGGCTATTAAATAATAAGTTTGTCAAAAGGAGTTTAATTAACTGCTTGAAAGGGAGTGGGATAAAGAGAATTTATATAATCCCACTCCTCTTTTTTCAAATAAAGAAACATTCAGAATAAAAATTTTAATCTTCATTTTTTTATATTTGTCCTCCATCATCATAAAAAGACCACAAGAACATGCTGATCATTTCAAATCAATCTTATTTAGTGTTGTGACAAAGTCTTTTCACTTATATTTTAATACAGATAAATATATAAGCTATTTAGTATTGAGTTTTATTAGCAGCCTTAAAAGTAGTCGGGGTAAAAACCTTAATGTCTGTGAAGGCAGTGAGACAGAAAGGAGGCGAGGAGAGTAAGTTGCATCAGGGTCAAGGTTCGAATTTGACAGGTGCTCATCTGAAATAGACTGACAGTCAGTCTGGCAGTGTCCTGCTGTGTTTGCACCGTTGTGTACTCCACAGGGATTAGAGGGAGTGAGAGTGAGGCATCATGCATCACCTATCAGACACCCAACCAGTAAGGTCAAGACATAGAACTAGAGACACTGGCATAAATGATTACCCAAACCACCTTGGCTAAGCTTGAGACATGCATTTTTCATCCTCAGGGTCGAGGATTTGAAAAATAAATGTCATGCCTCTCCCTGCTGCTTGCTAAGATCACTAACCTGCCAGGGCTAATCATGCGTCCAGCTGTACTCACACACCTACCAACTTCCCAAATGGCACTGCCCGTCTGGTGGAAAAGAGAACGGAAAAGCATTAAAAATGAAGCCTGAGGAAATAAGGAATATGAAAAGATAATCCTTCAAATACAAATAAATCAAGTTCCGCTTCCCACATTCGGCTTGAGAAAGCAGCTGTTTTGTTTTCCAAGAAAATAGAAAAATACTGGAAAAGCCCTTTAAATGGAATAAATGGAATCTCCCATAAGACAAAAAAGATATCTGGTTTTTAAGGGATACTTTCTCAAAACAACTTATGAATTAAAAGTTTCAAAATAAATGTCCGCCTTTGTTTGGGTAACCAATTTGAAAAGTATTTTTAAATGTAAAAAAATAAATAAAAATGTTAATTCTAATGATTATTTCAGTATTGTTTTCAGTATTGTTTTAGAATCGGAAATATACAATTACAAATATACAATTTGTAAGTTTCTTCATTGTGTGAAAAGAACCGACTTTGTATTTTTGGCATTGATGCCCAGACCTACAGAAAGATTCATTCACTTCTTACTTGGCTTTCTTCAAACTGTAGACAACCTTCAACTCGCCCGTCTAGCAGGAGATGCAGCTGTCATTACTCCATCATAAAAGAAATCATCAACCACAAATTTAAACACTATCCACTTATAAAGACAACAGTTTTACCAAACTCTCACAACCCAAAACAACTAATGCTACACTCACACCTGGAATGTGATGCGCATTCAAGAACCCCCTGAATTCATGTTCTAGAACATGCTGTTAGCATATGGAATTCGCACTGGACTGTCGCTACCCAATACTAGCGCATGTCCACCACCTACAGTTGGAAGATACTTCGTACGAATTGTCGAAAAGGTTCAAACTCGCAAATCTTAACTCCAGGCTTTTTCTTTCACAGCTCTATTCTGTTATATGAAAGACTTGGTGTTGTAGAATTCCAATCAGGCACAAATCGCAATCTTTAATTTCTCCTCTGATCAAGTTTCGAACGGTTGGCACGTCTGTAAACTTAAAAGGATGTAGCCTATACATTACTACCAAGTCCGAGAAGCCAAGGAGAGTTTTGAACTCAGAAGACCAAAACGCACATTTATGCATGTTTACATTAACATTTCAGTGAAAGTGATCATTTGAATGCCTGTTGCCGAGGCCGGTTTGAACGTTGCATAACACAGCTCCATAAGCTACTTGGTTCCACAACAGGAAACTGGCACCTTGGTAACCAAACCTCATCAACATCCTGCTTTTCCCCCCTGCACTGTGCGGACAGCACCATGCTCAGATGCCTCTTATATTTGAAGAGCACTGGTTGATGCCCTTTTATCACCTGTGCAGTCTCCTCATCAATCCCAGGGTCATTTTGATAAGCAAGTCCTTATGACTAATGTCTTAGAGGTGTGCTAACATCCCACATGATGGCCTGTCAAGAACAGACCTTACTATCCTCAGAAAGGTGGCAGGTCAGCGCAGCCTTTGCATGGCTTAATACCTGGATATCTGTACAGTCCTTTCATCTCATTCAAAGTGGATCACCATGACCTGTATGAGTAAGAAAATCTACCTATAGAAAATTGAAGAATACTTTCCTTAAGGCCAAGAAGCATTGTGGAGCAAACTTTATGCCACATTCTGTTATGCTGAAAAAGAAGTCAGCTAAAAATGTACTTGCACAACTTTCTTTGTTTCACATAGTTTATTACATCTGCGTCACGAACTGTTTATGAGATTTAATTAAAGTGTTTCAGGAGTAGAGCACTTTGCTTTGTTAGCAAAGCTGTGTGTTGTGGTTATATCATCTGAATGCACAAGGTCCACTTTCATTACCACAGCACATATCTGGGAAAGAATTAGTGCCCATAGCATTTTATAGCCAGTTTATGGAAAAAATGTTCAAGCTCCAGCAGCTTTTTTTTTACTGCCTTTCTTATTGTTCTCAGTCCTGCATCCTAACAGTGTTATTTAACTAACAAAAATATGAACTTCTGCAATTGCATCTTTGGCTCGAGCAAGGTGACAGATTCAGTTTTATTTAATAAAACAAGCCACCAGATAGAAATTGAAAAATTGCAGTTCAGTGCAAACTATTCTTTTCATTCTGAAAATGTTAGTTAAAAAAAAAAAAAAAACAAGTTAAAAAGCCATGAACGAGTATTTTGTAAAACACTAAAAACAGAAAATTTTGAGGTACAAATAAAAGGTGGATTATAAAATACAGCTTTATCATTGTGTTCCTGTCTTTGATAAAAAAGACCAAATAAAGCCTCGGACTAAAGGTACTCCACTTCTTGAAAATGACATGGTGCAGTGGGTGGGCAGTGTCCTTCATAATGTCGTCCGCCTTACATAACATAGAAACATTCATCTTTTCACAATCAACTCCAGGGGTTTGGAAGTCATCTCCAGTGCACAGCCGGTCTTCTCTTATCTCCTTTATGTTTTTTTGTGATGATAACAGCCAAGACAAATACTCCACACACTTATGAAAGATCTGTGTCGTTCTGCTGCAGCCTTCAAAAGACCTAAACTTATTTAGAACTGGATGGTCCATTTTCTATTCCCGGTCCCAGTCGACTTGAACAGCAAGGTGGCTTTTGTCCAATGTACTGTTACATCGAACAACTGAAGGGTCAGCATATTTTTGAAGATGACGAGATTGAGCTGGGCTGCATAATAATAATGATAATAAACAGTTCTCCTAGACCCTGTTTTGATGGAGCACCTTCTCAGACACAACTCTTTAGCCTCTCAAATTAAGACCCATCTGTGAGGTAGCTGAAACACCTGCACACATTCTGGACCTTCTGACAGAACAGCAGGTGGGATTATACCAAACACGTGGAAAAACTCAAAGAGCGTGATGCTCTTGGTGCTTTGTCCAGATTAGAGTGGACTTTTGAAAGAACTTTATCTGCTCCTTTAGTTAAAAGGAAGGTGAATTAATCGTGAAAACCATCAGTATGTCTTTTTAAACAACAGGATTTTGCAATGTACATTTGTATACATGTAGCACTGAAGCCATTTTCAAACTCACACTGAGGTTGAAACAACTAATCAATGAATCGATTTATCCAACCACTAAGATCTATCTGTCCAGTACTCAGGTATTTATCTCTGAGTCACACTGGTTGAATTTTTGGCCAAGTCAGTAAATCGGATCAAATTGGACCATTCAAAATGAACCATTATCGAATATGAATCGTATCGTCAATCACAAATTAGGATATGAATCGAATCGTTGTTAAAATGAGTCGTTACACGACTAATACAACTCAGAATGTCACTGATCTGGCAACATTTGGACATTCAGCCTCATAGGTCCAAATAACAAACAAGGGACATTGGAGATTCTTCAATTCCAATGAGTACATCTCAAAGTACTGCTGTAGAAATGCTGCTGTGTTAGGTCCAGGGAGAGCTTAAGGTCTGTTTACCTCCCTCCTAAGCTGAAACTCTAGAAAATATATTCAGGTCATTAGCCTGCTCCAGGCTTCCTTCAGTCAGAGGTTCCTTGTTGTTAAGCACTGTAATTTATTCCTCACAACTTAAAGTTAATGGTGCAGGCGGGAGAAGGACGACGTTTTCCAGTATCTTGTTGAATCCCTAATGCTGTTGTTTGTGTCAACAGCAACTACAATCCCGTTGCATACGTTCTGACAGACGTAGAGGTTTAAATCTGGTGCATTTTCATACTGCTGGCTAAAGTGAGAAAAATCTTTTTTCTTTTTGTTTTGGCCTTATCTACATTTTCAGAGGCAATCTAAACAAACCAAGTGAAATGAAAGTGGGTCTTTTAAAAATTCAACTAGAGTCACTTAAAATTTTTGTCATATGATACATTTCTTATTTGAATCCTTTTAGATCCGAAATTAGTCAATAGTAGTTGCCACATTTGTATCAATTTTGGAAAGTTAATAATTAAGTTAGTTAATTATTTATTATGTTAAATATTCTGCGCATATGGGTCAGTTTAAGTCAAATATAAGACAGATTGAAATAAAAAGAGTAAGCACACAGACCCAAAATATTATCTTGACCAACAAATCCACATTTATTTAATGTGAAAGGAGCCTCAGTCTCTACACGCTTTTGACAAAGATCTGTCCTTTTACAGTTTAACGTCTAGATGGAAACTATCTGCCTTTAACATGGACAACTTCCTTCCTTAGTACTTTCTGCTTTTCCTTGCATTTTGATTAGCATTTGATCAGCTTTAGGCGTTTTTTCACCAAATAAAATAGAGTACTATTGCAATTCATGCATAGACTTCATTCGTTTTGAGCTCTGCAAAAAAAACGTTATTTTCATATTTGTTTTAGTTATACATTTGAAAGCACATAGTATTACCATCCCCTGGATCAAAATTAGATGTAGCAGAATAGGAAAAACATACAAATACACCTGAATTTGCACAGAAGTGTAAACACTTCTCATACACAGCGACAATTCCAAGGTCTTTAGTGACACACAGACGGCTTTAGGGTCAAAGAAACAGGAAAATTACAACAAAATCACGGAAATGAAGGTTTGATTTGCTGCATTTTTTATTTGTATTGTTTGTTTTCCAAGATTGGGTCATGCTTTGTGTTTAGGTTCTGTTTTCCACCAGCCACAGTCACGCCCCTCTTTCAGTTGTCAATCATTCACAGTTGTTTCTCTTTCGGTTCATTAGCTTAAGTGAGTCAGTTTCAGATCCTATTATTTTCCTTCATTGATGCTGTCATACTTCATGCTTGAAGTCTCTGTCACATGAGTCCTTATGGGTAGAAACGGACTGACTGCGGACAAGAACAATGACAAACCTATACAGGACATGTCTTAAAGTCTTAAACGTATTGGTAACTAAGGGTTGAGTATATAAGACGCGAGCATGTCGTACAGATTTTCTTTTTGTAAAATCCCCCGAAAAATGTGCAAGGGGCCCCTTTTGAGCTGCCCAAGGGATAAGTGCACTCTCTGTGCTTGGAACCTGACTACTAGAAATGAGGAAATTAGACAATCAGAGCATATTTCGTGTGGGCATTCTACACTAAAAAACGTATTCATCAGGATTGTAGTCATTATGCAATTAAATTGTTTAGAAATTGCTCAATTATTTTAGGCAGCAGGAAAAAGTAATTACATTGGGTAATTCTTAACCTCACTACCTTTTTGCTTTTAGTAGTGACAACAAGGCTGAGAAAATTGAGTAAAATGTGCTCTAAAAATATATGCTTCTTACTGGGTAAAATAACAACCCAGAAAATGAAATTTTTTAAATTTAATTATTTTAATTTTTTATGTTTTAAAAATTGTCCATGCATAAACAATATAAAACACACTTAGTGGTGCAATTATAAAACATAAAAAATGTCAAATGTAGCCATAGATATGAGTTATTATCTAAACTGAATTATAGGTACATTTGAACCAAATGTACCCAATTTTTGTCAGCAGCAATTACAACATATACAGCATAAAATTTAGGTCTAAGAATGAAAAAAATCCTCAAAACAAATGCAGGTCATTTGTAAAAAAAAAAAAAAATGAATTGATGAAGTACAAATGTGGCATGGATGCACTGAACATTTTCAACAATTTTTTTTTTCACTTTTTTAAACAGTCTGCACAAGCGTGATGACATCACATTCTTTTTCGTCTGTACTGGTCTGGTTGGAGCACCTTCCCATCTGCGCTCCCCTCTGGGACAGCTTTGCCATTCTGGTAACTCAGGGGCTCGGCTTCTCTGCGCTGTGTTACGGGGATTCAGTAGAAGAATCCAGCGCAAGTGAATGTGCATGCAATTGCAGACTATAGTAAGCGAAAGGTATCATGAATTGCCAGGAAAAGCTTTCTGGCCACGAAATGTGAAGTCTTATACGCATGTTTTTTTTTTTTTTTTTTTTTTTTTTTTTTTTTTTTTTTTTTTTAAACTTGTCCTGTCCAACAGCTGAGCAAACAGATATGAGCTGAGAGCCTCTTGCATTAGACAGATTTTACTCTCACAATCGGGGGTTATAAATCATTGGGAACACAAAATGTATGTTGGTATAAGCCCCTTTTGTAATTTCAACGAAACTTTATTAATATTAATTTTGTTTGTGTTCTTTTTGTTGGACCGGACGGAAAAAGAAAGGGGGAAAAGAGGGGGGGGGGGGGGTGTATAGATTCCAGAGGATGACCAATGGAAGGAGAAAGTAGAATTGCAAGTCTACAGGCAACAAAATGCTGAAGCTTATACCCATTACAATAGTGAGTGTTGGTCTAAAATGGGCGGGGCCTGTCCACACACTCAGCTGTTACAAACATACCTGCCGGCTCCAAGAGTGTTCACAAACTTGTCCACAACCAGTTTACACGCACACTTGTGCATACCAACCCACACATGTAAAGCATTACATTCTGACACGCACACTGTTTGAAGGTGCAAATGTGAGCTGACGCCTGTGCTCAGGTGAATGTTATGTTAAGCTGAAGTGGATGAAGGAATGGAAAGAAAAAAAGGAGGGAGAGCTCCCAGACATCCCCACACCAAGACCCCCGCCGAGGCAGCAGCGCCGACCAGGGCCCGCCCCCGCACCCATACTGTGGGGTCAATGGAGGTGATCCGCCCGCCAGGTAGTCCGGCCAAGCACCCAGACCAGGGCCCGCAGGACCACCACATGGGCCCCCAACACCCGAGCGCAGTGAGGTACGGAAGCGCAGAGCGCAGGGCCCAGCCCAGTCAGGAGAGCAGCCCCCCCACCGCGCCGGGCGGTCCAGCGCGGGGCCCCACCCCCGAGAGCCCCACCACCCCAGACAAGCCGCCCACCACCACCCAGGAGTTCTGAGCATCCCCCCACCCCAGCCCCAGGTACGAGCCAGGACCCCCAAGGGAGACCCGCTCCGAAGCTCCAGGCAGTTGCGGAGATCCAGAAGAGAGCACAGCAGGGGTCGGCTACCCCCACCTAGAGGAGGGATGACCAATAGAAGTGGGGGTCCCCGAAGGAGTACGTAGCCTGACCAGGCTCTCCTATGTTGTGACTTAGAAGGGGCCCGTCACCCGAGGGTAAGGACCAGAACCCGCACCACAAGGACACAGACACCCCCCCGGCTCAGATGGAATATGATCCCCCGCTCATGGACTTGCCAGAGGACTGAGGGATCCCTCTCCCCGCGTGGGGAGGGGGCCGCCGGGCCCAGGAGGCCGACACCCAAGAGACAAGGCCGCCACCGCTGAAGGCCCTGTTCCCCCCACCGGGGATGGGGTAGGGGACAGAAGATCAGTATTCCCATCTTCCTTGTGTAATGTATTTGTGTGTGTATGTTGAGGTGTGTTTCTTGTGGTTGAAGGGTGTGTGTCATAAAGGGTGCAGTTAAAATTGGCGAGCAGGGCACTGGGGACATCTCCTGATTGCTTACAGGGATGTCCAATCACCCTCTCGCCAAGGAGCCCTAAATGTCTACGGTGCAGTTAAAATTGGAGGGTTGAGCACTAGGAGGACATCTCCTGCTTGCTGGCAGTGATGTCCCAGCACCCCCCCACCAAGGGTCCTACGTGTCTAAGGTGCATTTAAAACCAAGAGAAGGGGGCGAAACTGTGCGGAGAGGGGGGACCACTGCCAAGTGGCTCGGCCCCTCGAAGTATTCCGCAAGCACACCCCCCTCCAACCTAATGTGTTTGTATGAGGAAGGAGGGGAGGTCGGGGACAGCTACCAGACTGACCCCCGATGGTGAAACAACCGTCCCCCCGCCCCCCCCAGCATTGGGCCCAAGTCTCCCCAGGGCAGAGGCCCCACCGCCCGGAAGCCGACCCTCCAGGCCCCACACCCCCCACCCCACACAAAGAGAGAGGAGCCGAGAGGGGGCCATCCCCCAGGCGCAAGCCCCGGCCCCCCCCCCCAAGCACCGCCCCTGTGGCTGCCTGGCCAGGTACCAGCGGGCCCGAGGAAGTCTCAAGGGTCCCATACTGGTGGTGGACCCCCCTTCTTACCCATGAACACCCCCCCCCCCCCCCCCCCCCCCCGGCCCGCTCCCCCAGACCCCGCCTTATACGCATGTTTTAAAAATAGAACGTGGTTTACACTGTCTTTTGTTGTTCCAAGCAGGGGGGTAAAAAACTGTGTTTTATCTCGTACAAAACTACTCGTATATTATGCAAAATCAATTCATTTGAACTTTGGAGTGTACTATAATGTTAATTCCTCATGAAAACAACCCCAAAGTGGTATTTTGATCCATTCCTACATCTCTGAGCATTCCTCTAGAACCTATCTGAGCACCAGCCCCTCCCAACCCATCAAAACTAACAGTGAGAGTGAGAACAGTCCTTTTCAGGAAGAGTCTGCGCTGCCAGCACCAACCCCATACTACTGTCTCCACGGAGCTAGCGGTGTTCATCAAAACATTTTGATCTCTGCAAAAGTTTGGATGTTGTATGTTTATGTGGGTGCTGAGGCTGGTTCCAGAAGATGTCATGAAATGGGCAACATCAACAAGGAGCCAAAGGCGGAGCCTTAGAGATTGAGGCATCTTTCTTCCAGAAAGGAATAGAACCTTGCAAAAAGAACACTTTTTCATTTCATTTCATTTAAAAATTGCTCTTTCATGTGCAAAAGGTAACATATTATTATATATATATATATTTATATATGTAAATATATTTATATATATAATATATAATAGCATCAAATACGCTCTTTAAGATAGCCACACAAGCCTCAAGAGAACTGCAAAACACACCTGCGTTAATTTACCTGTTTACTTTTACCTGTCGGTGTCCCTGTACGGGCAACGGACAACCTGCAGCACCCGTACGGGTGTACATTAGCTTTTGTCATGTTGAAGATTTATTTTTCAGAATTACATGTGGATGTGAAAAAACAGTCAAAATTGTAACATTATTGTAATTTACCTCCCAATTTTTATTATCTATTTAAATTGTAGATGTTTCACAGCAACCCATGTTTGGATTTATTGACAGGATTTTGTTATTTACAAGCTAAGTCACAAAAATAACAGTCGTTTCCACAGAAGTATTGGAAAAATATTGTGTTTATAGGCAGGGAAGATCTGTAATGTGGATCATCAGTTTACTTTTCCTATGACTACAATTTCTGAGAGTAGGACAAAACTAATTCATGGGCAGTTGCATACAAAATAGAATGTATCAGTCAGTCTTAATGAGAATGTCCATATCTGATCATGCAGTGGTGCTATTTTTTTCTGAATTTTCCCCATGCTCATTCACCCACTCCTAATCATTTTTCTCAGGCTTTTATCCCACCCTCCCACTGCTCACTGAATGCCTGTTGTCCTCGTGGTGATTACACAGTCAGCCAATAAGCAGCTGTGGGCCAGGCGAACTTTTGTGAAACAGTCTAGACTGTAAAAATGTCATTGCTGTGATCCTTTTCCCTGCACAGCACTATGCCTGTGATCACACACACTGCCTACTGGGAAAATCCCATTTCACTGCAGGAGAAAGATTATATTTTCTGGCCACCCACTCCTTGTTGCCATCCTTCCTTCGAAAGCTTGAATTTTGTTTCCTACGTAGGTTGAACTTGAGATATTTTTGTTTTAAAAAATAGCAAATAACTAAATATAGAAGCTAAGAAGGAATGTTTTCATTTGGGTTTAGAAAAAGTGCAGGATGGAGATTGTGTGAAGCCAAAATGTCCAGAAAGGAGCTTTTGGTAGAAAGACTAAAGTCAAGACAGGTGACAGCTGATGGGCTTTATATAGCGGAGCATTGCTTGAGAAGATTCAAGGGATACAAAAATGTATGAATACCAAGCAAGGCGAGACGAGCTGATGCTGGATGGGTGCATGGAGATCAGATAAAAGCAGCGAGCGAGCTGAAAGAAACAAAAGCCAGCAAAGCAGGAACAGTCAGATCAGAACGAGATTGGGTTTGAATCCTTCAGATGATCCTCCCTTCCTTTTTTTTTTGTGTTTGCCTGTTATCCAAGGGCCAAGTCGCCACCCGCTGCAGCATCCATTTTGATGTTTGATAATCAGCACAAAGATCCTATCAACGTGCCGTCACGCTCCGCACTGCACTGCTCCTCCACGCACACCTGCATCGGCACAAGCACTGCAAACCTTACTTAAGCTGGACATGCCTTCCAGAGCTTTAAGTTAACACCTAAGGCAAAAAAAAAAAAAAAAAAAAAAAGTTCAGGCTTCACAAAGGCAGTTGCATCAGTGCCTAACTAAGGAGGTAATTGACTCCATTGCACGGTGCACAGGAGTGAAAAATGAGGTAAAATTGAGCAAAAGCTTCAAGCTCCAGGAAAGAAGTCAATGAAGAATTAAACCATGTGAAGGTCGGGCTGCATTATGTTTGTGAGCGAGTGTATTTAGAAGCAGTTCATGCAGATAAAGGCCTAAGAGAGAATATATAATCACATGTAGATGTGGAAACTTCAACACTAACTTCTCCATTGGTTTTTCCATTTTTTGGTCTTTAGGTATTTAAAGCTGAGCGACCCCGCAGACTGGTTGTCCATCAACGGAACCAATGGTCAGATAATAACAACGGAAATTCTTGATCGGGAATCCGTCTATGTGAAGAACAATATTTACGAGGCCACATTCTTGGCCATAGACAACGGTAAGAATACTTTTTTTTTTTGAGTCATTCTTACTTATTTGATGTGGTTGTGCAATTAAAAAACTGGTCAGAATAGTGTTTTTAACATGAACTTTAACATAATATGGAGGACACATATAAAGAAAATTATGCTCAAGATTGCTCTTTTGAGTATTTCTTATTCTAATTGTTGTGAATCAGTAGGAGACAAAAAATGCAGTTTGAAAAAGATTGTATTTATGATGTAAAAAATACGCTGGATGGGCCAGAATCTCCCTGCTCTGCTCCATTCTCTGCATCCACTATATCCACGTTTCTAATGAACTACTGCCGCTCTACAGAAACTATGTCCTAGAAAACGATACAGGCATTTTGATTTGGGCTAAAACGGCATAATTCTGATCAAAAGACAACTGGGAATGTTTTTACAAAAGATCAAAAGGTGATCGGAGTTGCAATGATTGCAGGTTTAACTGATTTCCTAATTGTTTTGTTTGAACAAAGAAATAAAGCAACCTTTAAGCTACATTTATGGGAGACTTCTTAGCTATTGTTGCTTATACTGAATACTGTATATAAATAATAAAAAAAGGACTTTCACCTCCTCACTACACCATGTTTACTGATGACATTTTTTTTTTTTTTGTGATTCATGTTTCTACTCAAAAACAGACAGAAATCACATTACCTACTTTCTTGGTTGTCTGTTAGTCTTACGTCAGTTAGAATTTTAATTGACAGTCTCTCAGTTGCAATGAGGTCCACTTTTAAATGAACTGAGACTCTCGTTTTCAGGAAGACCAGACTTAATTTGTGCTTGAGGTGAGGTTTCACACCTTCCAAAGAAACAGACTATCATGTATGGCCAAACAAGCCAAAATGACTGTGCCCGAAGTTTAGTTAGAAATAAATAGGAGTGTAACTCCATTATCTCACTGTATGATACAGTATCATTTCACATCTTTTCTGTGGCAAAATCTGGGATTTACACAAATGGTCACAGTGTCGATCCTCTCTCCACTCCCTGCATTGTCCTTGATCCCAAACTGACTGCTCCTTTCCTTTCTTGCAATTTGTTCTGCCTCAAAAATTGAAACTCAAGCTTAACCAAGCACAAACTCAATCACAGCAAACAAATAAGCTCCATTTTTCCTGAAGTGGAACTGAGTGCTTTCTTTTTTTGCCCAAGTAAAAGGGAAATGTTTTTTTTTCTCTCAACCAAATTGCCTTATCAGTGACATGCAGCGTGTTGGTGTGTTTACTTGAAGTTGAGCCCTTCTTGAGACTTTCTGGAATTTACAAGTGTTTGCATTTGTGAATCCTCTCATGTTGAGCATTTTCCTGTGAGCATGTATGAGTGTGGTTTTGCAATGATTGACATTGTCAACATAAAACCTACAGTATGAATCTGAAGTTTGAGCCCGTCTTGTCTGAACTGTTGTGTTTTTTTAATGGCTTGGACCTAATTTTTTGGTCCAATTGTTTGCATTTTTCTTGTCCTTATGCTAAGGTTCGGAAAACACGACTTCCAGTGACCACTTCCAATGAAAAGTCTATTTAAATGCACACATTTCTGTGTTTTGGACTTCTGTGTTCGTAACTCTTGTGTTACACTAGTTTTCAAGTTAAATTGTGGAGTGTGGCAATTGAACGCACATTGAAAGTTGAACCAGTCGAACTTTGACCAAGCAGAGTTTTGACTTTAGTACTGATAAATGGGTAGCGTTGTTTTCAATAAACAGAAGTGTCAACAGTTTGATTGGTTTGATTGTATTGATCATAAAAGATAAATTAATAATTGCAGTTTGCGCCCAGACGCAAGTGTATGAAACCAAGTCTTTCATATTTCGGAAGAGCTGTGAAACAAAAAGCCTGTAGCAAGATTATGACATGTCGCACAAAACCTCTTCCAGCTGTAGGTACATGTGCTAGTATCGGGCAGGGACAGACCTGTGTGAACACCGTGTCTTAAAAGCACTTTCTTGAACACATGTCCGGTATGTAAGTAGCTCAACATCGGTCATGTGTGTTTTGTTTAGACAGTCAGTGCTCTTGGGATCAGGGGCAGCTCTTTAGGGTGTCTGTGTTTGTGTGTTCCCATGTGTACATCAGGCTGACTGACTTCAGAAACATTGTGTGGGTGTTTCTAAAGTGCCAGCCGTCACAACACGAGAAGGATTATGGTAAGAAGTACTTTGAGACAGTGAGGATAGTAGGGTAGGATATAAAGAGCCACTAACAGCAATAGTGAGAGGCATACTTTTGATGTGTTTCCCACCTACCCCTCACTGTCTTCCATCCACACACACCACAAACACACACAGTTGTCTGCACCTCAATAACAATCCAACCCTTTTGGCACTTTTCTCTTTCAAAGCAATCATGCTATTGTTTATGTTCTGCGTGCGCTCTTCAAACAGCATATGGTAAGACTGCTTGGGTCTTTTCACCACGCCTTACATCTCACATCCACCATCAAAAAAAAAAGTTAATTCAAATCCTTTTGAGGAATTTACACACATAATTATTTATTTAGCTGGTTAAAGCCCACATTATTCTCCTATCAGCTGTGACAAGCTGCTTCCACATGTCCCCAATACATTGTTGGGATTAACAGACCAATAGAACGGGAAAGAAAGGTGTGTGATGCACAATGGCGCCATGATTAACCTGTTTGAATGAGAACCACAAGTGTAATGTATATTTTCCTCTAATGATGTCCATCAGCTTTTGCGTGAAAGGGAACAATCACAAGTTTTGAAGATAAAGCTTTTGAAATATGACTCATCAGAGGCATTCAAAGACAGAAACTCACAGAAAACACTTCAGATGGAAGACTGTTGTATTACCAAGGTTATCTGACTTTAACTGACCTATTAGGTCAACTCCTTTGTTTTTGTTTAGACAATTAGTCATATAGAATTTCAATCAAATAGTGAAAGCAGCAAGCTGAGACCTCGTTTTAAGTGGGGCTAATTTTATTTTTATTAGACAAAAAGCAAAGCTCTGCTAAAGAAAAAAAGACTGGAAAATCTTACATGAAAGACAGCCGTTTGAAAGTATAGTTATGTGACCAAGGGCAAGAAAACACTGAGAGACAGCCAGAGAAAATGGAGACTTTATAACTCGTTTTTTTCTTTAGCTTTTGGACATACTTGTACCTTTTTTTTTCTTTGTCAGGTTCAAAGCTCTAACATCTCTTAATCAAACCTAATAGCCAAGCGTATTTAGTTTGATTTTTTTTCTAAAGGACCATTGAACATGTCGGTCTTATTAGAGATGTAACGCTCTTATTAGTTAAATGTTTGTCCAGTTAATTTCATTGAACTATATCAAATATGTAACCTTACCTTTGCGATTGAGCAAGAGGGACCTGGCTGCAGACAAGATGGCACAAGACCTCATAAGTGGAAATAATGCAACTTTAGGCGAAGAGAGGAGTTTTTTTTTCATTTTAAATATTTAATTTATCATTGAGAAGTTAAGAATAAGGCAGTCAAAACAAATTGTTTTTCAAATAACAGTCTCCTTTTTTAAATATCAGATGCGTTATGTTGTAGGTTTGAAATGGATGTTGATCATGCTTTAACGAAGATCTGCTCTTTGCAGAACAATAGTATTAATGAATTACAAGGTTTACAATCTTGAAATGATATGGGTAGGGCTTTCAGCTCCAGTTGAGGATTTCCGGTTCCGGCCGATGATAGCCAGGTCCTCTTGTATAGAACTGGACAGTCTCACTTGAACCTGTCCCCAGTTTTTTTCACTCGTCTTGTGGCAAATGTTTTGCTCTGTTGCCATGCCTAGTTGGTAGATCTGTAAGCTTTGAATAAATCTCCCCAAATTAAATTGCCCTTATCTGATTCTAGAGATGGGCCCTGGGGTCGCTACAGTTCATGCAATGGCAGCAGTTGAGGCATGACAAGGAGATGACTTGTAATTGGAGGTGGCTATGGGTCGTCACCCCTGGCACACACTCAATAAACACCTCTGAGCCCTATCCAGCTCTAAGCTCTATTCTTTTAGACTTTGCTTTGCCACATCTTTCTGCTGCAGATACTCATTCATGCGTTTGGTCCTTTAGCCATCTAATTTCCTCGTTTTGTTAAAAGCATCTACTCTTTATTCACAGCTGCATAAGTGATGTTGCTGAAATCTGTCACCGTGTTCAATCAATGCAGCCACTCAAGAGCTGTGTCTGCAGATGAGGTGCGAGTGTGTCTGTGCGCAGCCGTGTATGGTATGAGTGAGAACCTGGCAGATTTGTTGCTGAAATTGTAGCGTCGAGGGCAAACATCAAGGATCAGCAAAGAAAACGCCTTCTGTTGCCTCAGCAGAGGTTTTTAAATGTGAGTCTCTAATACTGACTACAATTTTTACAAAACTTTTGAACAGATGTGACAAAAAGCCACCACAATACTGATGTCTCTTTGTCTTTGTTGTGTTGTTACATTGATTTTCCGTTGTCTCCGTATCGAACCACCGCAATTCACACACGTATTTGGCTTTCCAGGAGATGCGCTTCCTTACCTGGACATGGAAATTCTGGAAAATGCCCCCATTTGGTTGGTTTGTGGTTAGTGCCAGGTGGTGTCCTTCTCCGTGGACCATGATGTTTCCAGATGAGCTTGTGATCTGTATTGATAGTGGAGGCTCGTGGAGAAACATTTTGAGAAGTAGAGGTTTTCTCTGGATAGGAGATGAAGGAATGTTGCAAGACAGCGTGACTGTGTGTAAATCAAAAAGGACTCCAGCAGAACAGTGAGGTTACATACAGAGAGCAGAGGTGAAAACGGTGGAGGATTTTGAGTACTTAGGGTCAACAGTCCAGAGTAATAGAGAGTGTGGGAAAGAGGTGAGGGTGTGCAAAGTTGGAAAGAGTGGATGAAAGTTTTTAGATGGGATATTTGAGTGTCTGCAAGAATAAAAGGAAAGGTTTAGAAGACTGGTGAGAGTAGCCATGTTCTCACCAGTCAGGAGGCAGAGCTTGACGTAGCAAAGATAAAGATGTTGAGGTTCTCTTTGGGACGGTTACAGGGATCAGACATTTTGGAAATAAAAACAGGGAACAGATTGAGATGATTTGGTTACATTTAGAGGAGGAACACTGATTATGTTGATAAAAGGATGCTGGGGTTGGAGATATTAGGAAGGAGGCCTAGAGGATGACCAAAGAGGAGATGCAGGATGTAGTGAAGGAGGACATGAGGGTGGTTGGAGTTAGTGAGGAGAAAGCACAAGCTATTGTTAGATAGAGGCGGATGATTTGCTGTGGTGACTTCTAAAGGGAGCAGCAAAAAGATAAAGAAAAAGTCCCAGGTGGTCTCCCATCCAAAGACAGACTAGAATGGCCTTAGCTTCTAAGCTCAGACTTGTCCATACCTGAAATATATCACCAACTCAGAACACTGAAATACACTTATATGCTTATATCCATCAGGTCATTGAAGGATCTTAATGTTGCACTTAAATGTACTGTAAGTTGTTCAAACAAGGGAGGCAGTAAAGATGATCTTTTAGAAAAATAAGTACACAAATGTTGGTTTGTATGTGGGCCCTAAAGTTTCAAACACAATATACAAATATACAAAGAACTTTATGCCAAAACAAATCAAAGATCACAACAATTAAAAAAGCAAAATGAAGAATACAAAAATATATATTATATTTTAGAAAGCAAAACAAAATTCTAGAAACCAAAACACAATATAAAAATTAAAGCGAAATAAAACTAAAACGGTTTGGACAAGAAAAGTAATTTTGAAACAAACTTTAATCTAATCTGGGCTGGGGACCAGCACAGGGAGACCCAGACTCGGGGCCCCCTGTGCCCACATAGGCAGTAGCATGAAGGGTCTTGCCTAGGGACCCACACTGAGTTAAGCTCATCAGACCAGCAGGAAAACCCATCCTGGGTTCCTGTCGCCAGTTCTGCACACAGCCAACTGAGACATCCAGCTGCTGCATTTACTAAATATGCAACAAACTAATCATGAAACTTGTATTATTTTGTTATTTATTAAATATTTGGACATTGATGAAATGTTGAAAGAACTCAAATGTCAAAAATAAAACATTATCATCCAATCAGCAATGTCCCGAAGTCCCAACCTTTTCTGGTTTTTCATTGTGCGTCTTTTTTTTTAACATTGCATTTTGATTTGTTACTTTTGTTTTCCAAAATGTTTCATTTTAATTTTGTTTTATTTTTGGGGGGGAATTGTCTTTTGGTTTGTGGAATTTTGTTTTGATTTCTAAAATATATTGTTTTGCTTTTCAATTGTCATAAGCTGCGTTTCCATTACACCTAAGCACAAAACTTTATTGAAATTCTAGAAATGTCGAAATTACACAATTTTGCAATAACACGGTTTCTGTTAAAAACGTAATTTGATGAATATGAATTTTTTCGATATTGCTGTGTTTTCATTAAGTGATTTTATTCTTATCTATTTGCGCAATTTCATAATAAATGGAAGCGCAGCTGATGTGATCTTTAATGTGTTTTTGCATTGAGTGATTTGTTGCAATGATTTGTACATCGTGGGTTTCTCAGTTTAGCAGGATTAAACATTCTGTGCGTGGAATTGGAATAGTCTGTTTAATAATATTGCCTTATTGACCTTTGAAAAATAAAATCCAACTAAAATGGAGCAAAACTGCTTTATGTTAGCAATCATACAGAACTCCCACGCTCAGTTGTGAATACAGCTAGACAAGGGCCTGTTTTACTGTATTACAGTCATCATTAGAGTACCTTAGCCGTCTCAAGGCGATCGGTTGTGCTCGGATGTGCTCTGCCTTCATCCAGATCAACTGTGATTGCTTCCATTTAGCTGTAAGGCCAAATGACGACCTGGACAACACTGCTGTCATAAGGATTTATATCAAAAGTTTCAATTCTCCTCGAGCTCTACAGCGTTCCTACTTTACCAAGATGATTGCAAATGAACAGTGCTCATTTTTTTAAAAAAGGTGAAACCTTTTTTTTTTTTTAAAGAAATCTTTTTTTTACCCTCTTTTAATACTTTTCTTTCCTCTGTCAGCCTTCAGCTCATCTCTCTATCCCTCTCAGTCGTCCCTTCGCCTCCATGTATCTTCTCTTATCATCTGCTCCCTCTGTCATAGATTTTTTTCTCTCTCTTTTTGCTCCCAGGCTCTCCTGAAGCCAGCGGCACAGGCACTCTGCAGATCTCTCTGATAGATATTAATGACAACCCCCCAGCACTCGTTCCCAGGGAGTCTCAGATCTGCGAGAGGATGAACAAGAATGTCAACGGTGTCAACATCACTGCTGCAGATGCCGACACAGACCCAAACGCCGGACCTTTTGTCTTTGAGCTGCCCAACTACCCCACCAGCATCCGACGCAACTGGACGATTTCACGGATAAGCGGTGAGGGGGAGGGTTGAAAAGTTTGGATCTGTTTTCACCAGCAAATCCTGCAAATGTAATCAATTCATTGATCTACATGGAAAAGCACTTTAAAAAAGTCTGATAAAATGTTTTTGGTCTGCGTTTGTTGACTTTTGACAAATTGATTTATGTTAATTATATAACTGTTATAAAATATAACTGTTATTAATATGCATAGTGATTAAAAACAGCATCAACATTCCGTTTAAATGAAACTTTTCAGGTATTGCACTTGATGCATTTTACATAAATCTAATTACTACTTTATTTGTAATCTGCTTAATTGTAATTATTACGTTATAGACCAAAAAAATAAATATTTATACTATTTCATGTTTATTTTTGTTATTTACAGCTCATTTAAAACTATTACTTTAAAGACGAAAAAAACCCTGAACATTTATATATTTTTTTTTCTTATTTCATGTTTGTTATTTAATTTTGTTTCAGATTTATAACCAGCTCAATTGGAACTGTTACTTTACATGGCTTTTATATGGCTTTTTTTTGTTTACTTCATTGTTTAATCCAAGTTTAACTTTAATTTAAAAAAACAAGCTCAAATGTAACTATTACTTTTCAAGCAAAAAAAATTAATATTTATTTGTTTATTTATTTTCAAAATCAATGATTAACAATAAAATGAACTATAGAAGAATAAGAAGTTTAAATAATTTGAAAAATAAATGCATATAAATAGTAGCTGATTGAACCCAAATAAAAAGCTGACATTTTAGAGCAAGATTATGTTCGATAGTAAGGGAGAAAACGTTTCAGAATTTATTTTTAATGTCTCAAAAGTGGTTGCAAACATATGAGTCTGAGGTCACAGAAAATAAAGAAAAAGTAGCATCTGTAGAAAATTAGGCTTTTAACGGAAGTGAATAACTTCCTACTAAAAAACTAAAAAAATAATAATTTACATATCCAATAATATCGTGGAAGATTGAATGTTTTTTTAATTTAAAAAACTACTCTTTAGACTTTTTTTTTTCTCTTTGTTCAGGTGATTATGCTCGTCTGTCTCTGAGATACCAAGTCTATTTGGAGCCAGGAATGTACGAAGTCCCCATCGTCGTGTCAGACTCGGGGAACCCCCCCTTGTCTAACCGGTCAGTCATCAAAGTGAAGGTTTGTCCATGTGATGAACACGGAGACTGCACCACTCTTGGAGCCGTGGCAGCCGCTGGTTTGGGAACCGGAGCCATCATTTCCATCCTCATCTGCATCATCATACTGCTCTGTAAGATTTTTGAAAATCAGTTTCTTATCATTACTTTCCTATAAAAGCGAGTCTTTGTCAAGATATTAGAAGATGTGTGTGATATGAATTACGTGTAAAAAGTCTGCATTCATAGAGCTTTGGATGCATGGTTTTGCTCTGCTACATTCAATGTGAAAACTCTTAGATGTGTGGCTCAGTTCACCCTTCAGAACACAAGCCTTGTGTTTGTTTGCAAAGTCATCACATTTCCTAAAGTTCATGGGAGTTCGGAGTACATCTCAAATCAAGCAAAATAAAACATCAAGCATGCTGTTGTCACAGATTGAATGTAGAGTTTTTCAGGCAAATGACAGTCACTGGTGGTATAATGTGGTGCATGAGGTAAACAGATGACAAGGTGAGCAACAGACACTGAAAAGGTATTCTTTGCAGCTTGCATTGCATGAGAACAAGAAGTTTTTATCTGACTTTTTAAATTTCATGAATGCTATGGTCACAAATACAACTGCCACCGCGTGACACAGAGGCATCAACCAAATTGAGATGTCATGCCACCGCCAGATTTTTTGGAAAATCGCCTGCATGGTCATGAATGTAGACAGCAGTCGTTTTCATCAGAAATGTTGCATCGAAGCTGTGTTCAAATGCAAAAGAGCATTTCGGGCTTCCAACTGCTTCAAAACTGTTGCATCACATAAGTGTCTACGACTGTTTTCAGGCTCTATGTACAAAACTTGTGGCCTTTGGTTGAATTCTGACCAATCAGAGACTCGGATTTGGTAGCGTGGATGGCGTCCCTTTGAACTTTAGCCAACTTTTTGAAAATTGATAATAAAAGGAGAAATTAATAAATGCAGTTTGCGCCTGAACAAAAGTTTTTGACACCAAATCTTTTGTATGGAATGGAAGAAAAAGCCTGAAGCAGGATTTACAAGACTTGCACCAACCACTCACCACATTTCACACCAAGCCTCTTCTATGGACATGGGCTAGTATAGAGTAGCGACCATACAACGTGGACACCGTATGTGAAATGCAGATTCAAGAATGCCTGTTTAGTGCACTATTGAATGCGTGTCACATGTTAACATAGCTCTACAGCAAAAAGAAATGTTTGATACTTTAATTTCCCACTATCAGTGGTTTTAATGTTGCTAACATCTTTGGATGTTTTCTTCTAATTAGAATACTACATCCCACTAAGCAGAACAAGATGTTGAACATGGTGAACTTATTTTTCCCTTAAATAAATCATTTCTACGTTTGGGGCCCAACATGCCTCGCTGCAGTCCCTGAGCGAGGCTGGAGACCTGGCCGCATTAAAGATGAGGCTGTCGCCTCCGTGTGTTTTTTTTTTTTGTACTTTTGTTGCTGTTGCAGCACAACTTGCTGCTATGTGAGATTCATGTGTGTGTCCCCTGCAGGTATGGTGTTGCTGTTTGTGGTGTGGATCAAGCGCAGAGAGAAGGAGAGGCAGACGAAGCAACTGCTCATTGACCCCGAGGACGACGTGAGGGACAACATCCTCAAATACGATGAAGAGGGAGGAGGAGAGGAAGACCAAGTAAGGCTGGAGAGATCAAGAAATTTCACTCGCCATTCCTTTTTTGCTGAGATGTCTTTTTTTGTTTGTTTTGGGGGGGACAGGACTACGATTTAAGCCAGCTGCAGCAGCCCGACTCCTTAGACCACATCATCAGCAAGCCGCCTGGTGTCCGCAGAGTCGACGAGCGTCCCATCATCCCTGAATCACAGTACCCCATCAGACCTGTCGTGCCCCACCCTGGAGACATCGGGGACTTCATCCACGAGGTAAACGTGCAAAGGAGCTGCGTTTACAGATGCGAAGACTCAGCAGTCAGATTATGTGTACTCACAGTGCGCCGGCCTTTCACTTTCACTTTTCGTCTGTCTGACATTTAATGCGATTACGGGGTTTCTGGATTCTCTTTAATATGTTTACTCCTGCATGGAGGTGGTAGTGGCGGGTTTTGCTTTACTAAGCCACTGTCACTTTTTCCTCCAAACAAATACACACGCCTCATACCCACACAAACACACAACTCTGACATCAGTAAACTGATGCAAGAAAAATGCTGATTGACAGACTTGTGACAACACGCTTACAGTGGAGAGGTGTTGGCAGCTGTTCAACTTTGATCCATCCAGCCTGGAGTCTCACTTTGACGCACACAAACACACACACACATACCTGATCTTGCTCCAGTGGCCTGGTTAAACATAAAAAGTGAATCTAGTGGTTTTGCTACTTCCTCCACTAATGCTTTTTTTAGGTTTGCTACCATCCATCTCTTCTTGTTCCACTGGATTTCAAAAAGATCTGCTCTTTGTTGATGCTAAGTCAAACTAATTTTCCATTCTTGTAAATGGAAAAAGAAAAATCATAGTACGGTCAAATACCACAAACATGAATCAAAAATCCTAAATAACACAACATTTTTCCCAACTTCTGATTCATTTAAACCTTTTTAATTAAGTAATCAAAAGAGTTTTTTTGTTTTACACAAGCACCCAACAAACCCAGTCCACCTTAAAGAGTCTAAATCAAATTCCCAACTGCTGATTGCCTGTGTCCAATAATTGATTCAAGTAAAGCAAAAAAAAAAAGTAGATTCTTAATATATTTCAGGGTGGTCCAAGAAAAAGAGAAAAAAGAAACATCTTACATCTCATCCAGAGGCTTTGACTCTTTTTGTCGCATGATCAGGGTGGCCGTGGAGCAGCAGTAGGGTGTTGACCTCTGATCTGAAGATTGCAGGTTTAATTCCCACCTTGCCTGCCCAAGTGTCCTTGGGCAAGATAATGAACCCCACGTGCATGATGTCATCGGCTGGAAGTGGAATTTACATGTGCAACCAAACCCCTAACCCAAAAGTGTTGAGAATTGTGGAGAAAGCGTTTTATTAAAGCCTAGAACAAGAAAAAAACAGAGCTGTTAAAATAAAGTTTACCCAGATTAGGTCAAGGTCTTCTGGCTCTGGATGTTGATGTCAGCAGGAAGGTCCTCTTGTTTTTTTTTTGTTTTTTTGTTATGATCTTCCCAAGACATGTCTTCCTCTAGCGATCCCTCTTCGTCCCTCCCTGGTGCATGGCCCCAATAAATATGCTTGGGAGGGTGTGGCTGTCTCCCGCCAGGTAAACAGTTTAAACAGATTAAACAATATATAATCATACTTGGAAAAGGTCACCAGTACTTGTGTGTGTTTTTGTTTATGAAATACTCGAACACCACAAAAACAAGGTGACCATATGTGCACTGTGTGTCCTCAGCAGAACAGCCATCTCACATTTAAAGAAAGAAAGAAAGAAAGAAAGATAGAAAGAAAGAAAGAAAGAAATTGTTGTCTTGTTAAATTGAGAAGAAGCTTTGCATGTTTACATTCAAGTATAGATCAATAATACTAGATCTGAATTAAAATCTTATTAATTACAGTTCTAGACTTTTAACTTTTGGTTGGATAACATCTTCTAGCAGCAGACAAAAACAAAATTGGTTGATTTCCAGAGGCATCACAAACGTCATTGTCACAGTATGTTGGAGTTCCCTGTCAGAACAGATGTGCGTCTGCAGCCACATCTGTTAATCATGTGAGCAGACATCCAGTTCGGAAGCGTGTTTGTGCCCTGGATCAAATTAGAGAGACAATTCCCAAGAGCCCAAAAACATTTTAACCAGATCCTTAAGCTTGGAATGGGATGTTACTTCTGGTAAAAAATGCCATTTTAAAAACAAATCTCCATGGAGAAATTTTCTCTTCATTTTTCTTTGTATTTTTTGGCCTTTTTTTATCATAAAAAGTTAAGTTGAGTGGCTTTGATGAAACAGTTTAATTTTGAACTTTTAAAGGGCAGTTTAGAGTATTGTTATACAGTAAATATAGTTGCCAATGCTCTTTTAATTATATTGTTTGTAGCCAAAATAAAAAAAATAATAAACATGTGTCGTTTTCTGGAACATAGTTTCTGCAGAGTGGCAGCAGAACATCAGAATATTGCCTCTGAACTGTGGGCGGGACTGTTGGTGTGGACCAACCCTGCCCCCCCTCCCCTTCTTGTTGATAAGAACTTTCTTTTTACACACTCTCTCAAAAGCTTACACCCCCTCACACCTCGACCTAACATGCAACAAAAATAAGGAGCAATATTGAAGCTATCCAGCCGTCCAGTTTTGAATCAGATGCCAACTCAGACGAGGAAAACAAAGATGTTTAGCCTAGTCGTCTAGTGGCCTATCCAGCATGTCTTCAGTCAGAAAGATGCTCTTTTTCAACTGCATTTTTTTTTCTTCTGCTCCAGATTCAAATGTATTGTAGAAACACCATTTTCATCAACTTTCCGGTCATTTTGAATTGTTTTATTTTTACAGGTGCTTTTAGATATGACCACAAAAAAGGGAAGCAAAAGTGTGGAAATGGCAATAAATAACCAGGCTGTAAAAGGTTGCCAGGAGTTCTTTTTATGATCATCTCAGGCCGTCTTCATAATGTGCCTTGGCAGTAAATATCTTTTGATTCCTTCAGCAATCAAAATGAATTAATAAAAGTGAAGCAGGTCATAATTCGTCCCCACAGTACGTTTGCCGCTGTGTCATCCTCAAATTGAATTGCAATGAGCGTACAGAACTAAATAATGTACCAATTGATGAAACATTGATGATTTCTTTTATATATTTCTCCCCATTTTTTTTTATCCACAAGAGAATTCTCTTGTGCATAAAAACAGTCAACAGTCAGTGCATCTCTATTGTAATTTCTCCACTGGTCCTCCTCCTTTATGAATGTAATTGTGCTCCTCTCCTGTGAGTGTGTGTTGGCTCTGTGATGGCATGCCGACATGCCCTCGCTGTTCTCCAGCTGTCTCCTTTGACAGGTGGGATTTGCTTTGGTGTACCTGGGTGGATTTTGTATAGCAACTTGTTGCCCTTCGGTCAGTGGCGGACAGCAAACGTGTAATTTTACCTGTTTCCTGCTCTTTCTTTTCATTTCTAGGGTCTGAGAGCGGCAGACAACGACCCCACAGCGCCCCCCTATGACTCCCTGCTGGTGTTTGACTACGAGGGCAGCGGCTCCACAGCTGGCTCCGTCAGCTCCCTCAACTCCTCCAGCACGGGGGACCAGGACTATGACTACCTCAACGACTGGGGCCCCCGTTTCAAGAAGTTGGCTGACATGTACGGAGGCGGGGTTGATGATTAAACGCACCCCGACTCACACAAACACGCACCCTCGACCCGTCAGCTGGCCTGCCATGTTCCTAGGACACCCCAAACAGACAATGAATGCAAACTGATCAATCAGACGCCCCACCACACAGGACCAGTGCAGCCAATCGCTGCAGTCCTGCTTTGAGCCCGTCCACTTCTCCACTGAAAGCTCTCATTCACAGCCAACTTCTGTGCTTTTGTTTCCCTTTTGGTTTGCTGCTGGATGTAAACTTAAGTACCTAAAATGTTAGTTTTTCCTTCAGTTTCTTCAAAAATGTCTTGTTCTGTATCTTCTTTTCGCTTTCAAAGTACTTCCTTATTTCCCCCCTCGCTCCCAGCCCTCTTTTGCCACTCCAAAGAAGCTTTGCATCTGAGCAGCTTGATTTGTCTGAGGCAAACAAAAGGGGAATAAAGAAGAACACTAACATGAAAGTCCTCCCTGAGTGGAGAGGCTTAGTTTTTTTCTTAACTTCAGTTACTTAGAACAGAAGCACTGTTGTTTAAAAAAGTGCCTTCAGTGGTGCGTAATCTAGCAGACTCCCCGCTAACTCAGGATTGGTTGCTTTATTTTATTTTATTTTCCGGGCGTACATGCCCTCACAGAACCCCTGACCCTTTAAGCCCTCCCTTTTGGTTTCTCCAGTCCTGAGGGGCTGTGGTATCGCTGCGGGGAATGACAGTGCTGGTTTGAGAGGGGCAGTAACTGGCTAAGAGGACGCTTCATGTAGACTGACGGTACATAGGCCTTTAGTTTATGGACAAATCATCAAGTTTTCATGTCTGCGCTTCTAGATTACGGTGGACTTGAACGTGATTGCTGTGATCACAGCTATCTGCGAGGCTGTCTGACAGAAGAAAGGAATTCTGGGTATTTGTTTTGTGTGGCTTCAGTAGCAGCTGTGTTTGTTTGGGGTTATCTGTGTTTGCACCTAAACTTCAAGAAAGACTTGTCACAGAATTTGAAGATTGACAAGTCACATGTGTATGTGTGCATTCAGAATCCTGTAGGGTTTGTGTGTCTCTGTTTTCCCTAGAAATGGACTCCAGCTCTGTAGGAAGGGAGAATTAAGAAAAGGAGTGCTGGTTTCATTCACGCGGACCGAGCTAAAGTCGCACCAGATTCTCTCTGAGCCTCTTTTAATTTACTCCTTTGTTGACTCAAGTTTTCTTGACAACAAACTCTCAGTAAATGAAATGTGCTCGACTCTGCCACAGAGGGGGGACCTGATCGTCAGCCAGGATCTTTGCGCTACCAGAATCTGTTTTGAACATTTTGATTGGTCTGAAGCATAAAAGTTTTTTATGCATCACGTTCTAGAGCTTTTGAAGGCAAAGTTACAGGAGCAGAGATTCTATGTGAAGTTCTTTGATGCAAAACATGCAAAAATATTGTAGTTTGTAGGCTTTTTGCTTGACGGACATTTTTAAAAGGCCATTCGGTTCAGATTTACCACAAAGGAGAATTACATATGATGTCTATCATGGAGGGAATCTTTAGGACCATTAGTCTGTATGGTTAAATAGTCCTGAGCTTATCACCAAGGACCAAAGAGATGCTCTTGAATGAACAGAATTTTTATTATTTTGGACTGTATTGACTTTGGTGTCTATTGAATTTCAATATATAGATCTAGAAAAGCTGAGTAGCATTCAGATTGGTTCATATCTCTCGTTTTAACAATCTTTCATGTTAACATGACCAAATCTTAGAAATAAAGAAAAAACAATTCATTTTTTGATAAAGTAAGTTGAAATTATTAAGGTGGTAATTAAAAATCCCACCTCAATAATCTTTTTAACTTTTATAAAAATGTTTCATTTATAATTTTGCCATTTTTAGCTCAAATAAAAAGGCAAAGACATCCATAGATCTAGCCGTCTACAAGTGGACGTATCAGAAAGGAGCAGAGCACGAAGCTCGTGCTCCCCCTCATCGAATTTTCTAATAAATAAACACATTTCCAAGCATTTGAACCAAAAAACATTCAGAAATGCAACTTTACACTTCATTTTCTCAAAATATGTCCTCCAACATGAGAGAAATGCCACAAGAACAACTTAAAAACACAATTTGCATCGGAATGGGTCTTCAAACATGGAAGGAAATAAGACAATGTCGATTAAAAAAAATCAAAATCAAGAAAAGAAAAAACACTGATTTCACTCAGAAAGGAGTCGAAATGATTCCTCCATAGACTAAGGAAAAAAAAATGTCCACAAATCATTGCTGATAATGCTTGGTTCCATCTGACTGCTCCTTATTTTACTGGATATCTTAAAAAAGAACTCAACAGAGATGTCACTTTCTGCAGTCTGGGACTATATCTGATGAGTAAACGGGGTGTATACATTAAAGAAGTTATTTCATTTTATTTTAATGTGTTGACATGTTTTTTCTGTAGTTTTTGTCTTTTTTTCCACCCATTACACTTGAGACAAAAACCTATTTTACAAAAAAGCCATGTGCTTTTGCTAGAATCTGTATGATTCTGTACGGGCTCACAGCCATAATTACAGCACATCAGCTTTCAAGTTTTGCTTCATTTTTACAAGAGGGTGTCACTTGTACAGTTCAGCACACACTCACTCCTAGGCCTTACTGTACATATGTGAGTGTTCTGTATTATACGAGCTTGTTTAGTAGTGTTTTAATTCCGATGCAGAGCTTCAGCGTCCCCGAAGGCCGTAAAACGAAAGGACAGTTTGTGCTCTCTTCAGACATTCAGATTCAATGAAAAGGTAAACAGGATGCTCTAAATACAAACAGTCATTTATGGCTGCATCATACGTACACATATAAGCCCCTGATGACCCTGAATGTTGTCAGATTGCAAGTTGCATGCGACAGAGAAGTCTGTCCTTGTATACTAGTCTGTGAGGGGGATAAAAAAAGGTTGATGCACTGTTTATGTTGGCTGCAAATTGACATCGATGTCAAGTTTTTCCTAAAGAAGCCAAACTTTTCTCCTCTTATAATCAGAACCGAAAACACAGGCAGCAAACTTTTATACAAAGTTCTTCAGCTATTCAAGTCCAACTGTACATAATGTAATATTTGCTTTAAGCTAAACAGACCAACTTAGACAAACTATTACTGTACAATTTGAGCTTTTTGCATGTGTCTTTTTATAATTGGCAGCTGAGCTCTGTAACCATACAACAGTTCATAAAGTGTCACAGCCTGCATGATGGAGGCTGTTCTCCAGAAGCCGATTCTGGTGTATCATAGTCCACATGGATTCAAATTAAAAAAAAAAAAAAGGATAAAAAGACTCGCACAGTTACCATGTCAAATAGACCTTTTTGTAAATTGTCAACAGCACAAATATTTTGTATTGTTGTTTGTACCATTTTGTAAAAAAAAAAACTGACAAAAAAAATCAAAGAAAAAAAAGAACAAAAAAGGGAAAGTTCTGTTGTTTCAAGCGTGTGTTTATAGTGCCACTGCAATCTTGGTTTCCAAATACCGTTCAGTACATGCGCAGCCTTGCAGATCAACCTTGTAATATAGACGCTGAGCTGGAGGTTCCCTGTCAGCATCATGTGTTATAAATAAAATTTACTCCCACCTTTTAAAACAACAGCCTCTTGTCTGTTTTTTTTCCTACCATCATCAGCTGAAATAAGTCACGATGCTAATTAAAACAATGCCATTATATCTCCTAAAGCTGCGTTCACACCTAATACGATTCGAGCATCAAGCTATGTTTAGGATGGGATGACAATGAACAGAAAATGTTAACGTGCATTTCGGGCTTTCACGTTCAAAACTCTCGTGTAGCTACATACGTTTCTATAACTGTTTTTGGACTCACTGAACACGCTGTAAGTTAAACCAGGTTAACTTTGACCAATCAGGGACTTGGATTTGGCAGTGACAAATCATTGGCGTCTCCTTTAAATTCACAGAAGTTTAAAAATTGATCGTGGAAGAGAAGTTAAAGATCGCGGGTGGTGCCTGGCTAGAATTACATGACACCAAGTCAAGTTTTTAACAAGGTGTAATGTATAAACCATAAATAAAATGCATATGGGGTAAATGTATGGCGTGTATGTAATATTCTTGTTATTAAATATGTTACTAGGTAAGTATATACAAAAATAGCATTTTTTCACTACAGTAAGTAGTCTCTTTAAAAAATCTATTACAATAGATGAAATATTCTCACCATAAAGATTTGAAAATTAGCCAAACTTGTCCCACCAAAATCGTTTTTGACATTTCATGGAGGCAGTTTTTTTTTTTTATTATTTTATTTTATTAGCAGGAGTGGCCCTTCTACTGCCCCTAGTGGATTGGTGTTGCACTACAGCTGAAAACAATGGCCAATTTACTGTATCTAACAATGAGTTTTTAGAGAAAAATTGGGTTATGCTAATGAAATACAGATTTTTCTAGGGTTAACTTACCTGTAATTTACCTGTAAAGCAATATAAGCTGTAACAGAATTTGACTAAAGTTACTTTGTGATTGAGTGGGATGAAAAAGAACATTAAAAACTATATCCAAAAATACAAAAACGAATAAATAAAAATGAAAACATTTCATGATACCTTAAAAAGCAAACTAAAAGGCCTCACAACTTACAAAGATGCGAACATTTTAGTAAATATATTTCAGATAACCCATCTGTGGTAGAGCAAGATGTGAGGTAAATTATTCCTTTAAGCATATTTTCTTTACACCTTACCTGAAGTATCAAAAACCGACCAGAAACGGACTCTACTGAGAGTTCTTAAAAAATCAAAAGTAAAAAAAGAAGCAGAAATTAAAGATAAAGTGAAATAATTTAGTAAGCAGTCAAGGTGGCTAAAGGATCATGATGAAACGATCTCTTTTAGCGCAGCAGGTCAATAAAACCACTACACATTGCATCTTTTCCCCATCGACTGACCTGTCAGAGTGCGTCAGTGTTCACAGAGACAGACTGAGAACTGCAGATGCACACTTCTCACAAAGCAAAAGCAACACAATCCCAAGATGCAAAAAAGGGGCAAAAGCCTCGCCAGCTCCTGCCCTCCCACCAGGGCTGATGAGCTACTAATCTGACTTTCTGACAGGGAAGTCAGAATGGATTAATTCAGGCAACAGTCACATAATTATCAGATTTGCCTCATGCTGAATTTTGACCCCGAATAGATTCATACACATTGATGATTTCTCATCTTATATTGATCTGCGCTGCAGTTTATTTCAAAATTGTGAACCTGCTGCGCTTTTCAGGTTGTTTGGTGTTTGCTTCTGTTTATTTGACTGAGGCAGACCCACATGATGATGGAAAACACCTGACCTCTCTTAGTTCACAAAAATTCTATACAGAAAAATCCATTTCTGTCATTCAACAAGGACTAGACGCAAGACTCAGCCCAGGGCAGCATAGTTTTTACTGGAAATGTTTTTAATATAAAATGTAAGGCACCGCTTGTATTTATTTCCCTACTTGACCTCTAAAGTTCCTGACTCTAACTCACTTGAAGTGTCTGCTTGGTGAATGGGCAAAAAAGTAAGTTGCACAACCTCTGAAATTGTTTATTTATTTATTTAAATTAGGTTTTTAATATATTTAAATTTTAACTACATTTATATAAATGTAGTTTCCTGACAAATCAAACAAACAATTTTCAGGCATTTAAAATTATTTTTTTAAGATAGAATTGTTCACTTTTCGGGATATTCCATCAGGAATTGTCACAGCAAATCCCCTTTCACTGATTTGCCCATTTAGTTTGGCAGAGATTTTTATGTTGGACGCCCTTCCTGACACAACCCTATTTATCCTGGCTGGGGACCGACACAGGGAAACCCAGGCTTCGGCCCCCTTGTGGCTAGGCAGAAACATGTCTTTAACAACGTGTATTCTTTTATGAGAAAATAAAAGATTTGATTTAGTTTAATAATATCCGTGTATAAATAATAATAAATAACATTTTTAACAAATCTTTATTTCTCATGTGAGATTATGTGGAGCAAAAATGTCGTGTCTGAACTTTATTATGACTCAAAACACTTTCTAAACTATTAATTGCATTTCTGTGGGAATATTCAATAAACACATGGTTTGTCATTTTCTAACATTAAGGGTGAAAGTAACAAAAATAAATGGTAAAATATGAGGTGATGAAACCCTGTGCAAAATGACAAAAAACGGTTGTAACAATGAAAGAGAATTTAAAAAAGGGAAGTGATAAACACAAGCAAGTCTTATTTTTATCCTTTAGTTCTGGCCTACATTTCTCTATCATTGTTTGCCAAGCGGATTCTCTTTGAGTCATTTATGGAAGGAGGTCAAGAGAAGAAAAATAAGACAATTCAAACTAATTAAAGTGTTAAGGTGTCTGCAAAAAGAAACAGGACTTGATTAAAAACATTCAAAAAAATTGGAATGATTGCAAATTCATGTGGCGGTTCCAATTGTTGATATTCTTCTTTTCAAACCTTTTACAATTATTACATTTTTTTGTTAAACTCTTGTGAAGTTCGATTACTTTTAAATGGTCCCACACATGTATTTACTTTCCTGTTTTGACTTGGAAATTGTGTTTCCCTCTGTTTTCAATAAATTTGTTGGGTGCTCAAGCATTCAAAGCAATTCATTGACTCTATATGAGAACTGGACTGAGTGTCTCCTCCCTCCTGGCGTTCCAAATAGTAAGTACCTGCTGGTTCCAAGAAGCCAAAATCCCATAGACTTCTACTGAGAAATAAACAGTTATTACTCATTGTATTTGTCAGAATAGCCATTCTTGCTCTGATACCCTTTTTCATTATAATTCTTTCCTTATCACAAGTTATTCACGTTATAAACTGACCAATCAGATGCCTCAAAAAAGCTTGTGGTGCCTGCTGGCCTCCACCACGAAAGTTTCATGGACAGATTCTCCCCAGCAGCTTTCAGTGAAAGGGGGTGGACTTGGAACAAACTTACTCCTGATGGCGATAGTGGTTACCATGGAAACGTTGACTCAGATTGACTTGGACCAATAACAGCTTATAGCAATGTCTGGTTTTCAAGATGGCGGCGTCCGTATCCCAAAAAATTCCGTCTGAATTGATCTTATTTGGATGGAGCTGCAACTTTTTCTGTGGCGGACGTCATGCTTACTTGTTCTAATTCTCATGTAAGGTCAGTCAAAACTGTTAAGCAGGGGAGGAGCATGGCATTGTTTTGATGTTTTCCCAAAGACTAACACGATTTAAGTGAATCACATTTTTAAGTGAATTTCATTGAGTAAAATCTTTATTTTGTATTGTTAAACACTTGGAGTTAATAGGACTTAGATTGAATGTTATAGTTAGATTACCACTTGCCTCATCTTGAGCCTCCCCTTTAAACCCTTTAACATTGGGGCCCTGGAGCTCCAACATTTATATTGTTTGGACTAACATAATTCTTCAACTGCGGATGCAAGAACGTCATTCTAGCAGATTCTCAAGCAGAGAAAAGCAGTTTTACGCTAATATGCAACACTGCATGCTAGTGAAGCGCTTACAGAATTAACGTATATCAGCTAATTCTGACATTGAGAAAAGAGTTTTTGCGCCGTTAAGTATTGCATAGTAGAGCAAAGCCAAAATGAAAACCCACTTCTCTCTGCGTCAGATGATTCACGCAATCGTGTGAACCAAAGATCTGCCGTACGTCAAAAAAGCGTGTTGTTCAGATGTGACTGGGGTTCGTTATCAGGTAGAAAGTTCTTTGTTTTGTGGTCCTCTCCCTTTTTTTTTTTTATAAAAATATCAAATATTTTTCCCATCCTGGACCATTTTTTTTTAATAAAAATATCAAATATTTTTCCCATCCTGGACCAAGAAAAGCCTTCCAACTTTGTCAAAGTGATTGATTGTTTTTACATTTTAACTTATCAAGTTAATATGAATTTGCTGAATTTTTCATTCGTAACATGAACTCTTTGATTAAACTTCATTTAGTTTTGTTATTACTATTGATTCTTTATCTTGTTATTTCTCAACAAAGAAAGAGATTGGTGTGAATGTGTTAATGGAAGATTGCAAAAACAACACATCCACACACTCAAACATTTGGCAAACAAAAAAAACTGCACACAACTGACCAACTCACGTGCATCCCGACACACATACACTTACACATTTGTTTCTGAACATGTGTTCAGGTATGTGTTTCCTCCAAGGTACAATGTTATTACCAAGAGAATTGAGAAGTTTTCCAGAAGTCGTTGAGCCTTCCAATGATGAAAACAACTCATTATGTGTGTCTCAGGAAAGAAAGACGGTGCTTTCCCCCTGCTGAAGATGTATCGATCAAATTAGCAACACCTTTGATTACACCCCACATCAATACTTTCCAAAGTTCAAGCAGAAGGCACATCAAGTGGAGATGAAAGAGGTCCTCCTGACTGATGCAAAAGATGATGGCCGAGACAGTTCCACAACCCTGATGCTACGCTCACTGGGCATGAGATGCACAATCACGTTAGCCCACAGTGTTCACACTGGACAATCAGGGAGGGGCTTCTCCTTCTTTTGTTTTTCTGCTCCTTACTACTGCATGTCTGCCACCTACGGTTGCAAGTGGCTTGGTGCGAAATCCCAAAGCAGTCCAAATCTTACGAATCTTGTTCCAAGCCGGCCACAAACCACAATTATTCATGTCTCCTTCATGATCAGTTTTCAAACGACTGGCACTTTTGTGAGTTAAAAGAGATGTCATGCATACGTCACCACCAAATCCAAGTCAAAGTTCAACCTGGTTTAACTTTCAGCACACATTCCATGTTTGTAGTTCATTCTAATGTATGTAGACCCCGAAAACAAGAGAAAATCCCCTTTTTGACTAATGTTGTTTGAAACTTGTGGCACAGGATGTCTTTTAATTTGAAAGGAAGGTACAAGCCTGTGTCAAAAGTAAAAATACACTATTTCACGTTAGGAAAAATTGCTCTTTCTTTATATTTCTGTTCCTATTCATGCCAAAAAATAAATATAACTTACCATTTATTTTAAAGGTAACTACAAAACAAATGCAAGGCAATGTGACATTTTTTAAAAGAGTGAAACAAGACTTCACGGCTCCTACGAGGTTTTGATCTGTGAGAAACAGGCCTAAATGGTTCTTCTAAGATTAAAGCTGCAGACTTTTCATTGGAAGTGTTTGCTTGAAAGCTTGAAAGTTGCTTGAAAATAAAAATGTGATCTGCTTGTTTGATCATTAGATCCCAATATTTTTATGAAGTCTCTATGTGGAATAAAAGGGATTCTCAATATCATTTAAAGCGTCTGATCTGAATTGTGAATGATTTCCATGCCAGGACTTCCTGTCCAGCCCACTGTCTCATCTTTCCTGCATATAGAAAGGACTTGCTTTTCACAAAACTCAGTAGATACAGTCAGAGCCATCTTCTTTCTGTCCATTATGTTTTCTCCTTCAGTGAGTTTCATTTTCTCTGTGATGACCTGAGGATATGTGGGCAGGATGCAAGGAGAAAGGAATGGATCGGGTGTGATTGCTTGTCCCTGTAAAGGCTGCTTTAGTGTTCTAAAGGGCCACCTATAAAAAGCCACCAAAAAGAAAAAGAAGGAAGCACTAAAGACTTTAAACAGTTTTCGTAAACTGCTCCACGCAATAAGAATAAACAAATAACTGCATTGCATGTGGCATTTGTCTGACATCAGAGCGGATTTATTCACAGCCTAGGTAGGTTGTTGTATGCAAACAGCACCATGCCCCCTTGGTGAACTCCACATCCACTTTCAAAGAGGAACTGTGCTGTAGGCGAGGATTGGGATCTCAGGAGAAATAAGAGCAGAATCACACAGTCAAAAACACTGGGATACAGTCGTCAAACTTCTCAGCAGCCTTTCAAGCAGTCGCCGCACCATCAGAAGACTGAAAGCAGCGGAAAATAGTGTCATTTTTATTTAAAAAAAAAAAAAAAAGAAAGAAAAGAAGATTTCAAAGAAGCTTAAAGCCATTTGAAGCTGAAATTAAAGAAAATAATACTTCCGGGGTCACCCCAAAAATCAACTGCTGCACCTGACCAGGTAGGAAGTATGAAAACATAAAGCAACACTTTTGTTCATTTATTTATTTTTTTCAAAATTTATTTAATTTTAAAATTAAAAATCTCTTCGCAAATATGAGAGCTCCTGATGGTTATAGGTTGGTGCCAGTGTTTGGCAGCGAAGCCGCCATCAGTGTGTGAATGTGTGTGAATGGGACTCTAACCCACTTTAGACCTTGTAAGAAGGTAGAGAAGCGCTGTACAAGTATACGCCATTCACCGTTTACCGTTTTTATTAATAAAAAGTAAAGTTATTCACTGTGGAAAAGTAGAAGTTTAGTTAAGATTAGCTTTCAAGGTTTTATTGTGAAAATTTCCAAATGAGCTTTGTCCTTTATTGACTAATTTGTTACCAACTGTAAATGCTTACATTTTTATACTAGATTACAGTAAATCACTATATTCCACAAGTGTTAAAAAATGTATCAAAATATAATATAAGTATTTTAGAATAAACTGAGATTACTTATTACTGGTCTTTTAGCCTTTTTATGTCACACTGAACCTTTTGCTTTTTCATTTGATTTCATTGGTTTTGTTTGTTTGTTTGTTTGTGTTGATTTTGACACAAAAAATAACCTGCAAAAAGAAAAAAAAACAGTTCTCAAAAGAATAACAATAAGAACAAGGAGGGCAAAAAACAGTTACAGAGCATAATAAAAAGTAAAGAATTTAAAATGAAAAAATAACTTATTTGATTGTGTTTTTCAGGTTTTAATAGACTTTCGATGTTCTGACTCCCTAATAGAATTGGTACAAAGTTTACATTAGTACAGGAAGTTGTACTGCTAAACCTGTTCTCTGTATTGGCAAATCTTAAGGTTTCTCTGAATGGTTTGTCCTGTTTGAAACCGCTGAGTCAGCTGAGAGAATGGTGGCTGCAGTTTGATAACAAAGACACACTCAAGGGGCTTCCCAGTAGACTTTTCAGCTGAACATCAAAGGTAAGACAGTGTGGTTAACTGTCATTATGACTGTCAGCTGCTTTGTTGGCTCATAATTGGCCCAGCTGGAGCCTTGCAGCAGACGTGTGCAAACCCTGAAGCGCCAGTGAAATTTGCATTCGTTCATAAGGTACAACAGTAAGTTTTAGATTTTAATCTAATATGATTGTTTTTGTTTTTCAGTGCAACACTTAATTGAGATTTTTCCAGACATTTTAGGATGCTTGTTGACATATTTGGATTAATACAAGTGGGATTATAGATGGTGCACAATTTTTGAGATGAGTGATAATGTTCGCCGAGTTTCTCCCTGTTATTTTGGTATGCTGGATGACAGTATTGGACCTTGGAAACCCTGCACAATTAACTCCTAAAATAAACACATCTAAGGTTGCCACATGGGTGGGATTGTTCTGAAACTGTGTTAAAGTAGCATAAAGATATTAGCAGAGCCAGTTAGATTGATATTTCAGACAAATTGTGCATTTATGATACCTTTCAGCATGGATGTACCTTAGGATTAGATTACCTTAGATTCCCTCATTCAGAAAAGTATGTTAGCCACGAGACAAACCCAAAGTGGCGGCCATTTGTAAAAAAAAAAAACACTCAACTGTTACAAAAATATTCCATGCCTATTCGTCTCAGTGTCAATCATTTGGGCTGTCAATTCACAAAATGCATTCTTTAAACTGTATGGGATAATTACAGAACACTGTGTATTACATTTTCAGTATAAATATATTTTAAAGTATTGCATTTTCTCATGGCTAACATGCTTTTTTTTAAAGGTACAGACAAATGGTGGTCCTCGTACTACAAAATACACGAATATTTTAAAAACCAGCTCCTAGACCCACCCCACCCTGAAAATAACAGCTGCATCAGACCAGGTTATGGTTGGAGTAGAGGAGGCATTAAGGGAAGAAAGTCTCAGTCCATAGTACTGCCTGAAATCAGATTTAGACCTCATTCATACATTCAGATCATATTATCTCCACAGCTACTCACAGAGAAGCGATCTATCACACACACATGCAGTTAGCGGATCCTACCATCTGTCATTGTTCACCCGCACAAGGCTGTCAGAAATATGCTGATGGAGCTGTGAGAGTTTTTGGGGGTCCGGGTTCACATACCTAGAAGTATTTAAGACGAGCAGCATCTTCGCCTTCTCTCTGTTTCTGAAGGTACCTCTGTGGCAGAAGTTGCTGATCCGTGTCCACGCTGCTAAAATGTTATTAAATGCTCAACAAAAAGGGAGCTGGAATGTTTGATTTATGACTTGTTTTTGCCACATTTGACAGGATAGAATTCTAAGGTGTTTTGTTTTTAACCTGTGGAAAAATAATTTGCACCGTTCGGGATGCCATTTGAATGATTTCTTGTTTGGAAAGCTTATTCTTCTTTCATTCCATCAGAAAGCAAAGCTTTGACTTAATTAATAAAGATTTAACTAATGATCCTCAAGCTACCGTTGGCTTGTTTTGTGCTTTAGCTAAGTTCTTAAGTCCATTTCTTGGTTTTTGGAATGGATGCATTCTCATACTCGAGGTTCCAAAATTATAGTCTCTTCTCCGGCAGAGACTGTATCTAATTTAAATCTTAATTCTCTGTAAATCACTATTTCTTTTCTGTGGCCCAGTTGTTTCCAGCTACCAAACCTACAGAACTCCCTGCTGTGTTTGTGAGTGCTCCTGCAACAGAAGGTCAGCCGCTGATTGTTGTAGTGTGTGACCACATAATCAGGGAGGAGGATGATTGAAGATCTTTCCATGATGAGCCGTCACTTACTTCAAAGATTAATGCACTTGTTTTAAAGGCTGAACTCTTGTGGAGCTTTTCTTCCTTTTTGTTGTTTTTTTTTTTTTTCTACACAGAAAGCTAACTCTCCGCCTACAGTTATTTCAAAATTTTAGTAGCTTTGGGGAAACTCTGCTATATACATATTTGCAGCAAAGCCTTAAATATGCTCAAAAAGTTTGAATTTAAGAGAACAAATGATTATTTTTTTTACCATAAAAAAACTGTTAGATGTAAGGAATGCTTAATGTGTAAGCAGCAATGAAACTGTATGACTCAGTTGTGAAGGAAAGCAATAATGTAAGATGCTTCATATGTTTCAACATGCAAACATTTCACTTAACTTTGCAAAGCCCTGAACTTTTTCATTTGTGTACATTCACAAGTCATTTTTCTAGTAGGAAATAGCATAAAAAAAGGTAGGGAAAGAGTCTAAGGCCAAATCCGAGTTGCTTCCCGACCATAACACTCTTTCCTTTTGCTCCAATTGTAGGGCATTTGAAGCTGTAGCGGTGTACAAGAGTTTGTTTTTTTTAAGGAGTCTTAGGGACTAAGGGCTGTCTCTCTCCACCGGTAAGGTGATCCTTATCACGTTTGTGGAGGGGAAGAATTTCTTCCCGTGGGTGTGCTCTGAAGCACAGAAATATACATTTGAATGTATTTTATTAACCAATGTGACATTGAAATGAGTTTTTGTGTGGCTTTTTAAAGTTATATAACCGATGTTATATATTTTGCAAGTGCTTGCAGCTACACGCTAACGTAGATGACCGGCGACTATTGATGATGTCATCGAGCAGTAGTGAGGTCTGAATTTAAGATGATGAATTTTTTTCCATATCATTCTGCTTGGAGGGATCAACAAAGGAATGCACAGATGCAATCTGTGCTTTGAGGATGTTGATAGAGAAGTACAGAAAAGGTCAGAGAGAGCCACACTGTGTCTTTGTGGTGAAAGCTAATGACAGGGTGACCAGAGAGGAACTGTGGTATTGTATGAGGAAGTCTGGAGTGACAGAGAACTATGTTAGAGCTGTGCAGGACATGTATGAGGGCTGTGACATTGGTGAGGCGTGCTGTAAGCGTGTAAGAGTTCAAGGTGGAGGTGGGATTACATCAGGAATCAGCTCTGCAATGGTGATGGACAGGCTGACAGATGAGGTTAGACAGGAATCTCCATGGATTATGATGTTTGCAGACGATATTGTGATTCGTAGCAAGAGCAGGGAACAGGTGGAGGAAAAGCTAGAGAGGTGGAGGTTTGCCCTGGAAAGGAGAGGAATGAAGGTTAGCCGCAGCGAGACAGAGTACATATGTGTGAATGAGAGGAACCCAAGTGGAAGAGTGAGGTTACAAGGAGACGAGATAAAGAATCTGTCTAAGGTCAACAGTCTGGAGTAATGGAGAGTGTGGAAAAGAAGTGAAGAAGCAAATGCAGGCAGATGGAGAAAAGTCAGGTGTGATGAGTGATAGAAGAGTTTCAGCTCAAATGAAAGGAAAGGTGTTCTAAACTGTGGTGAAAGCAGCCATATTGTTTGGCCTAAAGACAGGAAAAGACAAAGATGCTGGGGTTCTCTTTGGGAGTGACAAGGATGGATAGGATCAGGAATGAGTACATAAGACGGACAGCACATGCTAGAAGTTTTGGAGATAAAGTCAGAGACGCCAGACTGAGATGTTTCGAACATGGTCCAGAGGAGAGACAGTAATTATATTGGTAAAAGGATGCTGAGTCTAGAGCTGCCAGGCCAGAGGTCTAGAGAAAGACAAAGAGGAGGTTTATGGATGCAGTGACCGAAGACATGAAGGTAGCTGGTGTTGGAGTAGAGGATGCAGAAAACGGGATTAGATGGAGGAAGCTGATTCACTGTGGAGACCCCTGAAGGGAAAAGACAAAAGAAAAAGGATAAGAAAAAAAAAGAGAACTTTGAAAGTAGCTTAGACTTGACTGTCTGCTCTTTATCTTTTCACTTACTTTTTATTAAATAATTCATGAACGATTTCTACTCCTTTTTGAGTATAAAACTGAAAAGAAGTTTCTCTGCTTTTTTAAGGGCATCAACTTGTCTCATCATGTCTCAAGCTAGTCCTTTAGTGCCACTTAACCTCAACTTTTAAGAGAACAAACTTTTTAAGAAGTCCTTTTTTGTCCAAACGGTGACTCACTTTGCTTGATTGGTAAATGAACAACATCGAGTGTTCTTGTGGGTTTTGCAAAAGTAGTTCATTAAGAGCCCAGACTTTCACAATAATCGCACTCTACAATCCTGCATTTCAAAACTCAAATAAAGCATAATTCGCAACATTGACATTAAATAAACTCATAGAAAGGTCATAGCAGCTGAGTGGAGTAGCGGCCATCCGCGCCTGCGATTGATGGACACTTGGCGTGCTCTGCACCCGGCCATTTGTAGAATCCATAAAAAGAGATGTTGAGGTAATTATGTTTGTCATGATATATTGAAAGTAGGAATCGGCAACCTAATCAGAACGGCTGGCATCTGCAGCATGCAGATGCGATCAGAGCTCTTGTCCACAGTGATGAAATGAATGCAGGTCATTTTAACAGGTAACAGCTGTTCATTGCTAATTTGTTCAATTATGTGCATGGAATATAAGCGGAGGTTGATTTCCTGTCCTGAGGGACCGGCTTTTCTCCTCTTGCCTTTCCCTCACAGTTTATAATGGAAATCCATACCTGACAACTGAAGCACCGAGAGCTGTGACGATGCAAAAATGTTTTCTTTTTCTTTTTTTATTGACAATAAATAATTACTTTAAGTGATCTCTGGGCTTTTTATTAAATTATTTTTTTATAAAAGCAAGCTTGGTGTCTTGGTTTTTTCCACGTATATCCTGGACTGAAATTAGTCTGAGAAAAAATGTAAAAAATTATGCCAAGATATTCCCTAGAAACATCCGAGTAATCTAGCCTGCCTTGCTGAAAGGAGCAATATCATCCAGAACACAAGAAAACTGCATTATGGGAGGATGGTGATCACTCAGAATTGTAATGTAATTGATAACAGTGAGAGTTTGTCTAGACCCAGATTGATTTGATGCCACAAAGTTTTCCTGCCAGCATGGGCTTTTCCTGACCTTTTGCAGAAAGATTTGATTTGGGAACTGGCCCTCCTGTGTCGCTGCCAAGTCACTGCACTATTGTCAGTTCAGCACTCAGGAGCCAGTAAAACCACCGCAATTCATCAATTCTTGCTTGAAATTATTGTTTTTTTTAATGGATGAGCTCTAAAACTCCTGAAAAATAATGAATAGTGCAAGAATAACAATTCATTTTCTTGTTTTCTACCTCTCTCTTAATGGACTTCAATAGTGGGACCAAAGGATAAAAAAAAACATAAGGGTAATGCAAAAAAGACATACATTTAGACTCCTGAGAATGAATAATTAGCTTCATTGTGAAGATGCAAAAGAACTGATCAAATAAAAACACTGGAAATAAAAGGTTGCAACTCCTGGCAGAGCTATTTCAGTGCTGGGAGATTTCGTCTACTTTGCTACGTCTGTGGTACACACTAAGATTCCATTTTATTCATGATTAACAAAAAAAAAAAAAATCTAAACTTTCTGGCAAATTTATACTCGAAGTCAAAATGTGATTTAATAATGTGAAATTGTAAATTTAGGATTTTTGTTTGGTGATGAATAGATTCATTTGCGTCACTGACATAAGTACCTTTCATGCAGTGAGAGATGTTTGATACACAGCGCCATATTGCAACATTTTTGAGTCCTGGTAATGTAATTACACTGAGTGTTTTTTAAAATGAAACTTGTTGACAATTTGTTAAGTTTGCTTCTTCTTGATAAACAAGCAATCAGTTATTTCCCAGTCACATATTACTAAGCAAAAGCCTCAAAGCTTTTGAGGTGAGCTCCTTTTTTGTTTTTGTTTTGTCAGTGAATTAAACCGTTTTTGAGACTTTTTGTCAACATTTCGCAGTTGGTTTTGCCAAAATAAGCCTGAGAACTGAACCAAGCATGTGTGATATCCATAGAAAAAGTCCTACTTCCTGTTCCAACGAAACAAAGTCAAATAAGTCGCTATTTTTGGTGATTTGGGCCCCGCCATTTGGAGCCGTACAACGTCAGTAAGCAGTGATTGATCCAAAACAGTCGGAGTCTGTTTTTCTAAGGAAATCCCTCTCGCCAATCAAAGAGGACGCTTGTTGGAAGTCCACACCCCGATTACTTGAAAGCGAGCTCGGGAGAATCTGTCAAATGCTTTCGATGTGGGGGTCACCGCGTTCTTTTATTGAGACATCTAATTGGTCCATTTGTGACCTGAATAACTTGGAATGAAAAAAAAATAGCAAAACATGTTAAAAAACGAAGCAGTGGAAGAATGGTTACTCTGACTAACATAATGACTGAACAATAGCTTTATCATTTCAACCACAGAAAAGTAGGCTCCAGTTTGCCCATAATGGTAAATTATTACTTAATTAGTGTACTTAAAGGCAGTTTTTAAGTATAAATGCTGTGCTAGGGCAATAAACCAAGAGCAATTGCAAGATGGCAAAAGCCATCAGCATAGCAGAACACTGAGTTCTGAGGTTTTATTAGCTGACAAACACTACTTTATCTTCATTTCTTTTCATCAATTAAAGTAGATTTATGTTTTAGTTCTTAAACAAGAAGGCTTAGAAAATGTTGTTCATCTCCAAGTTTTGTGCTGTAATCAAGGTTACTCATACTTTAATGATCCTAGCTTAAGAGTTTGGCTAATCAAGGAAAAATACACTTGACTTTAAAGAAAAACCTGTTTGGATGTGAAAGTGAGAAGATTCATCATCTTTGTTTATGAACAGCTTTGTCAGGAGGAGGCGCTTTACAGTTTAGAGGTAAAACAGGATTTGTTATGAGTCATAAGGTCAAATCAACCTGAGCTGAAAGAGTCATGTCACCAGGAAATGTCAGAAACAGAAAAATACGACAGTTTAATTTTCAGTGCTGCCATCAACCACTGCGTCTTTGAGGACTGAAACCCAACTTGTCACAAGATGGGGTGGGTTAATTTGAACTAAATATGTCTAAATTGATTTTTAAAACTTGAATCAATTTACTTCAATTTATTTATTTTTTTAATCAACTTCATTGTTTTACATTAATTTGAATGAGTCATTGATTTTTTTTGTCTTTTTCTAATATTTTCTGCAATAAAGTGTCAAATAAAGTTTTCTGCTCATGTAAACACAATTGTCCAAAACACAAATACTATAGCGTGGTGATTGTCTATTATCTGAAGCATTTATTGCGTAAAGTCCTCTAAATGAAGGTTAATTGGAGAAAAAAACACTGATGAACATACAGTCTCATCTTCTTTTGATTGCAATGAGAAATTGCTTAATCAGAGCTCATTTGCACATCAAGTTATTGCCGTTGTGTTATCTGGTTTTATGGCTAAGTATTTTTCTTTTACTTTGCAAAAGCAGTTACTGGCTGTGAATTCCCGCTGCAGACAGGCTGTAAAAACTGACAGCAGACGCTTGAAGACAAAAAGCAGCATTGATCAGTTAGTTTTACCTTTCTTCTCTGAGACAGCTCACTTTCAGTTCCGCTCTGTGGAAATTACAAACCGTGGTGTAATTATCTCGGAGTGTCTGTGGTCATCAGACACTGACGTGAGGACGCAGTGTGTTGCCATCTCTTCAGGCTGTCGGGTGTATGGCCAAGGCTGAAAAAGGTTTCCTTTAGTGGATGTTTGATACTTTTTAATTTTATTTTGAAAAGCTTTTGGATGATTTTGCAACCTTTTTTTATTTTCTCACTTTTGCTATCATGGTCCTTCTTCATTTTTGTTTTGAAGTTTGGTGACTGTGGCTGGAAACTTCATCAAGAACTGCTGATCCGCATGAACCCTCCCACTCCTAATTACCCTATGCATTAAATCCACATACATTTGGGTACTCTCCAAATGTATTTAAACACGTAAAATTCTTCCACTCATCTTCATATCTGTCAGTCAAAGACATTATGGTGTGAACAGCCAGCAACCTCTCATTATGCAAAATCAAACAAAGCAGTGGAATTGAGTTTGGTGTCCCACAGTAACATCAGCAAATACAGCCTGACAACTCATATTGGAGAAGAATTAGAAGACTGCCGATGCCCGGATATCAAAACAATGAAGACACCGGTTTTGGCAGCGACAGGCATAAGAATACCTTGTCTGCAGAGGGAGTAAAACAAACAAATTCTCAAGCCTTAAATCCACCAGATCTAAAGGAATTGGAGGAAGTGCTTTATCATCATCCTAACTGAGATGTCCATCTGTGTGGGTGTGTCTTGAAGTGTGAAGATCCTGAGCAGCAGGAGTTAGGATTAGAAATCTGCAGAAATACTATCGCGCCTAGTCCCATTTGAAGCCAAAGATGTTAAGCGTATTAAAAGGAATTCTGAACTTTACATTTTAATTAATTCTAATCTGAGATTTTAGGTTTTTGTTGTAAAAAAATCAGCCTCATGTCATTAACACTACCAATTCCAACCCTCTGTGATGCAGCAGTGCTCTCTGGTGGTGACTGCCTGCTTTGCAGCGGAGCTGCAACGCAGATCTGTTTCCTGTGACATTTACTTAAAAGGCTGCCAGCAAAAACAATACAGGAAAACTGAAAGAGTGGGAACTCTTTTATGGAGAACTTGACTTTAAGCCACTTGTCTGGATCTCTGCTGAAATGTTACTCTATAGCTGAGGGGCTCAGACTGCAGTTCATCACTTTAAAATGTCCCATATCTACAAAATGTCACGAGTAGAGGCGAGTGCAGGATGGAGCTTTGAAGCTGCTGTACCTCTTTTGTCTTTCTTGGACAGTAAAGGTCTCTTTGCTTGTTATAATTTCCATTTGTTGTTTTATTGCAAATAACAGTGAAATAAAAGGGATTAGTAATAATGGCGTCAAGTGAAGAGTGGAGAAAATGTCAGATTGACAATTTATCAAAGCTGAGGAAAAGCACTCAAGGACCCACTCCGATGAAAACTGTGTTTGTGGTGTTTTTTTAACATGTTCTTCTGCCATTTTCTCATGATGGAGCACATGTGTAAAGAAAATTAAGATTCAAACAGTATTTTTTAGCAAATTCTTGTGGAGCAGACGGAAAATGTTGTTTGAAAAAGCTTGTAGTTGTGACATAGGACCTACGACTGCATCAACGAGTCTTCCTTGGTCTTGTTAGAACTGGCATTTGGCTCAAAACTGTACGACCGGATAGCTCCAACACAGCTCACCACTTTTGTTGCACCTGCAATGTTAGGTTGGGATGTAAGCCAGCAGGAGAGCGCCTAAACAGATGGATGATGGGAAGGGGGCAGGCTTACTCCACATCAATAGTCCAGCCCACATCTCAGAGGTGAATTTCAAATAAACTGCCGATCTGCAGGAACTATCCAAGAACATGACAAAGATTTTTTGATTTTGACCAAAAACGGCACAATACAATGAAAAGATCAGTGGGAACGCTTTTACAACAGATCAAAAAGATGATGGGGGTGGGACTTTAAAGTGCAGTTTGCTCTGCCCGATCAAACCCTTCTTATCGTCCTCTGGTGATTGAAGAGTGATCAGCCGCATTCTGAAAATGTATTCGGATGAATGTGACACCTGAAAGAAGCCTGATCTGAACTGTTTTGGCAGATTCAATCTGAACCCAATCAAAGATAGTCAGAGCTGCCAATGCCTGTCATACGAGATCGAAGGGAGACTGTCAGGATAAAAATTGTGTTTATTTGCGCTCAAACATCCTTTGATCGCGTTACAAGGTTAGAAGTAAATCATTTCTTTTTTATGCCTCTGGAACTGTCTATAAATCCTTTCATTTTGAGGGTACGGCCTCATCATTTTCACTTTGCTTTTATTCTCAATAGGTTCTGAGTGTGGAATATTCAAAATGGTGTTTTTTAGTGTAGCTATTAATGAGAAAGTAAAAAAAAAAAGAAATGTGTGAGGGAAATGACATGAAAGCCCTTCAATATAACTAAGAGTCGCTGTTTCCTTTTTGAAGAGAATGCATGAAAAATGAGTGAGAGAAATTTCTTTTCAGAGGAAAAATCTGTATAAACTGATTGGAGCTCAGCTCAAATGTTTAAAAGTCTTGATATGGGAGATTACCACAGTTTTTTATACAATTTGAAAAGGACTTAGTGCAAAACTAATACAGAAATGTCTGACAAAATCCTGTGCTATTTTTCTGGAAGTGAGAAAATTCCTGGTTTTGCTGAAGCTGCTTGGATCAATTGGCTAAATGGATGACAGCAAAGGGCAGATTTATTATTTTTTTTGTGAGCAGGGGCCATGTCCTGCTGGAAAATGACAATCAGTGTCTCCATGTGGCTGGTCAAAGGATGAAAGTATAAAAGACTCTAGAACGTTCCCATTGTTTACAATGCTTACCTTCATCTGGAACGGAAGACTCTTAAGAACACGGGCTTGACATGGAGCCTCAAACCCCACTAACTGTGAATCGAATCACTTTCTTGAAACAAATTCAGGATCTGCTTTCATGTGAAACAGTTGAGTGACAGCTACTGCTTTTGCTTTTAGTCTGGATATCTATTGGGCGCTTGCCATCCAATAGGAGTGTCCAAAAAACCAGAGCTCTGGAAGTCACTGCAAAAAAGCTAGAAGTGCTCTCTCATTTGGCAAATATACCCACAATTCATTGCATTTAAAGGATTAGTCATATGAAAAGAGTGCATTAATTGATTTTTTTGTAAATCATTCAAGCAATCATTGCAATTTTGTAACCAAATGTTTTTAACAAAGACCCAAAAACTTCAAGTTTGGGGAAAAAAAAACAAAACAAAACAAAGGAAAAGATTTAGGAGCTACATGGTGGTTCAGTGGTTAGTGCTCTCACCTCATAGCAAAAAGGTACTGGTTCAAATCCCCACTGGGACCTTTCTGAGTAGCATCTGCATTTTCTCCCCGTGTGTGCATGGGCTTTCTCCCACAGTCCAGAAACATGCTTCATTTGTTAGTTGGTTACTCTGAAGGGTGTGTGGGAATGGCCATGTGTCCTGTGACAGTGTATCAACCTGTCCAGGGTAAACCACCTTCACCAAACAGTAGCAGGGACAGGCTCTGAAAGCAGCATAACAGGTTAAGAGAATGGCTGGATGGGAGAAAAACTCTAACATTTTTATACAATGGTAGTATCTAAACTACAATCTTCATTTTGTGTTGCACATAAAACTAAACTGTAAGAGGTTGAAATTTATTCTTACAAATGGCTAAACATCCAGGCATATTATGAAGTTTTCATGTCCTTGACTGATAACACTTTTAAGACCGTCAGAGCCCTTGAATTAACACCTAAAGGTGGAGAATATAAAACTACAAATTACTATTAACAGAATGAAGTCACATCTAATTAAAAGATTGTTTAAACACTCATCAGTTGTCTACAATAAAAACCACTGCTATTTGTTTCCAGTCACGCTTGTAAAGTTTATTGCTGTCATTATTTACATTGCAGTTTCGTTTTTACTGCTGCAGCTTTACCCTTACAGGGATTGCATAATGTTGTCACTTTTTTATTGATAAATGTGTTCTTTTGCAAATTTGGCCAAAAACTACAGATTAAAAACCATATTTTTGGATAATTCCGTCATATTTTGTTTTTACACTGTCCTTGAAAAAAAGGCTTAACGGAAGAATTGTAGACATTAACAAAGATCACACAGAGATGATTTATTTTTTTTAATAGAGATCATTCTATTATTTATAAAATAGCCATTAAAAACTTTTTTAAATGAATATTTACATATAAACATGTAGCTGTACAAATGTACACATAGGTAAAAAGCACATCAGTGTTATATCTGTGGCACATTTATTTACATGGAAAATAAACACTTTTTCTTTGCTTTTAGACCCAAGTTGTCACCTGAAAAATGTACAAATGGAACTTTTTTAATAATAAAATTTAACTAATTAAGATACCTCAACATGTCAAGCAAGTCCAGAATTTTTTATGTGCTCAAAAAATATAAATACTGATAAAAACATTTTTTTTAAGTGACACTCACAAAAGGAAGTAAAATCCCTTCCTGGCAACAATGAAGAAAAAGGTTCAAATTCAGATTTTGGCTTATAAATGTGCAGAAAATGACTTTTTTAAACAACATTGTCCGATTAAAAATCAATATTTACAAAATTGAAGTGAAAAAGAATCAATTAAGAATTAAATGTTATAGTGGCATCATCAAAAAAGAACGTCATGACAACAAGTGACTGACAGCATAAAACAAAGAGCCCATTCTGCATAGGGATCAATCCCTACATTAAAAAAAAAAAAAATAGTATAAAGATTTTCTGTTTAATCCAGAAAAGATAAGCAAGAAAACATCTGGCAGGTATTAAATGCATATAGCATATGGCTTAATGGTGTTAGAAAGGCAGCTGCGCAGATGACAAAACCAGGTTAGTCTCTGTAAAACAAATACATAGGCATTGATAATATACAATAAAAAAAGGATGATAAATTAACATCTTTGTTTTGTTTCCAGAATTCAAGAGTTCTAAGAAATCTGCTTCCAGCCGTTTGTGATGTGTTCTGGTTACAAAAAAAGAGCGAGAGGCACGATGACATCAGAACTGGTACCTTTTGTGGGTGTGTTTTCAAGCAGACACCTGTGTGTTTGTGTGTAGACAGAGGTCATGTAACTGCACAGATCCAGTCTGACCCTGCATCCTTCATCCCAAATGTAGCTGCTATTTGAGGAACCCCTTATAGAGCAGTTGCGAGTGGCTGGTTTCTTTTTCGTTCTCCAGGCAGAAGAGCAGGTCCCGCAGGTTGACTCTAGTGATGCGTTGACGTGTAAACTGTCTGGAGCCTGGTCCTCCTGAGCCTCCGGGCTGGGAGGGGCCTGAACTTGAGCCCTGAGGGGATGGGGGAAGAAAACCAAACAAGGATTTAGCCTCCATTTGATCTCTTGTCTATGATCAGTGTAAAATCATTTGAATTTTCTTGCTCACGTCTGCGGTTGCCCCCCTAACAGGAGAGTCGGTTTTGCGTTTTTTCCTCGGGCCGATGGCTGCCAGAGCTGCCAGGTTGGCTTCCCTCTGCCTGATCTGAGCCAACTCCAGTTGCTGCATCTGAATAGTCACACGTAGATTCCTCACGCATCTTATATTTCCTCAAATTAGCAATCATGTTGCCACGACTTGAGCATACACTTACCTCTTTGGCCTTCTGTTTGAGTCGGAGCTGCTCTGGATCTTCTTGCCTTGACCGGGACTGACAAAATATATAGAGCGTGTTTAAATATTAAAGATGGATATGTTCGATTCATTACACGGCCTGTTTTATTCATTTTCCTGCTCACAGTTTGCATAGTTTGTGCCGCCCTGCAGCAGAGGAAATGTTTATTAATGACACTGACCCGAGACTTCTGCTCCTTATCTACACAATTACAAAAGAATAAAAGATTCTTCCTGTCAATGACACTCTGTCCTTTCTTGGTGAGTCTGCTGAGTCATTTCAACTCAACAAACTGAGATTTTGTGGAATTATTTGCACAAAATTCAGGCCGAGTCTTTAACAGTTGGATTAAAATATAGGTAAATGAACAACAACAATAATAACAATACCAACAATAATGTTTAAAGTATGACTGAATTAAGAATGGATTAGGTGGAGGGCGGTTGCTAATGAAGTGTTTGATATTTGGTGACTGAATTTTACTTTTTTTTATGTAAGTATATGATTTATATATTATGATTATTGACGGGCCGTAATCTACATGGAGACGTGATCACCAATGTTTTTGCAGAGCTCTTCAAAAAAAAAAAAAAACTGATCCATGTCAACACATTTTTGGCCACGTGGTGATTGGCCGTGCGTATCGCGTTTGGTTTGAATGTACGTTAAGAGTGAACAAATAGTAGGCCCTCGTGTCCTGGAGATACCTCATTTCGTGTGTCTCTACTGTTTACATAGTGAAAATACACAACATATACATGACATACCTTAGCAGCCTTCAAGAGGATCTCTCTCTCCTGCTCTTCCTTTTTCTGCTTTTCCAATTGATCCAGCTGTTCAAAAAATTTGAGTTGACCTCTGACATCGCTGACCTGCTCACATCGCTCATCTTCCTGATGACGCAAAAGATGGAGGGGAAGATGGAGCATCACAACAGGCCATCAAGCCCAGTTCACTTTAAAATGACTGATCACCTTCAGAGCGACGTTCTTGTGGTGAGCAACTTGTGAGACTTTTTCCAACAGGTTCTGGAGCCGCTGCTGTGTTGCATGAGAAATGTAACTGATCACGTCTGTGCCCAGCTCGCTGACGCCAAACTTTTTACCTGCAGCAAAGGAGGAGGGTGGAAAAGACACACAAATATAAGTTAAATCGTTCTTGGACGCTAACCGACTTTTTATACCAACTTCCTGCCTCTCACCAATCTCCAGGGCTATCCGGGTGAGGGACGGAGTGGAGAGGAAGACCTCATCCTTACAAGAACGAGTCACCATGCCAACAAGCTCAGAGCTGGTTGCCAGGATGCGGGCACTCTCCTCCGATAGGTTAACCCCTGCCATGGACGCCACGTCGTTGATATCATCATCATCCCTGCACGTCATTAAAAGGTTAAAACACAACAGAATCCCAGTTGGTAACTGACGACGAGTCCATACGGAATAATGTTCAGCTGATGTAAAGCTTTTTGGGTTGAAAAACACTTAAATCCATAATTATTCAGTCACAAAATTCTTCAGAAGCATGGTCAAAATGTGCGAGAATTTATTTCATATACTTCATAATTTTGCAAAACATTTCAGTGCAAAAAACACAGGCAGTAATGTCATATTTAACAAAAAATGAAGGCTGTTGTATTAAATGATTATTTTATTTAAAGATGAAGATTCATACATAATGTATAAAATTTATAGTTAACAAATATGTGGTTTCCATAGAAACACCAACAAAAAATATGCTGGGGAAAAAAAACTAAAGTTTGACATGAATATAATTAATTTCCTTGTGAAAGTGTATAATTAAGTCAACAAGTAACACAAAAGTGCGACATGTCACTGAAAAGAACAAGGACATTTGTAAGTGGGACTAACTTGAAAGCTCCCCCTCCTGCTTCCTTTAACTTGTTCTTCTGAGCATCAGCTACTGAAGCGTGACCGAACACCTGCACTCCTCTGACCCCCGGAGCCAAAGTCTGTCTCACAGCTGGAACTGGAGGTTATAAAAACAAATAGAAGCTCATCTCTTGCAGCCTAACATTTAAAAATTAGTAAAACACATTGAAAAGCTTTAGAAAAAAAAAATACAAGTTTCTTATGTAAGACATGCACTGTCCACAAGATGGCAGCAAAGCCATTTTGGTAATTTCAATTAATCAAAACTCTAATTTAAAAAACATTTTTCTCAGGTATTTGCTTGAAATGTGGATTTCTTTCAAATTGTCAAACTACCAGACTGATCATAGGCAAACATTTAACACTAGATGAAACTATCAGAAGCATCTGCTGGACACACACCTGCTGTTAGCTGTTTTACCACCTGTGGCTGACCAACAATAATCCGGCTATGAGCCTGTCCTCTGATTGTCACCACAGGAGACTGAGCCAGCGGCACCTGTGGTCTCACCATGGTACCCTGCTGCTGAGAGACAATCTGTATGCGTTTGTGGAGAAGAAAATGGCAAGTAAAACACTGAAATGCAACATCCTGCCATGCGTGGTCATTCTATCATTAAAATTCAAAGTAGAAGAACGTTTACCAGCCCAGGTTTGCTCTGAGGACTCTGAGTGAGGCTGATAACCGTGCCTTTGGCTGTGCTTGTAGCTGTGGTGACCGTGGTAGACAGAGGAGGCCGCAAAACCACAGCAGTGAGGGCCGTGGAGGCCGTTGCAGCCGGCTGAGTGCTGGGCAGAGGCAGCAGACTCTGCTGGATGAATGCATCTGGGTCTGGGGTCATCTGGCGCAGTGCAGGGAGGCTTCTCTGCAAACACAATGGATCAAATGATTACTTGATACTGCAGTAACATTAAAGACAGTTAAACTCATATAGGTACTTTACAGTCACGTTGCTTTAATATAGACCCAAGAAGCAGGAATATGACTTAAACGCGAGTGACTGGTGATTTTATTTGAGCTTAGGCATCATGTCAAATGTCTTCCATTTAAAAATTGAGGAATAGTAGAGAGGAACATACCACATATTGGGGGCTGCCAAACTGCCTCCAAAATAGTTTAAATCTATGTTATTCCTTTGACAAAAACAAATTGTATTGTCATGCAAGTCTTTCTTATTTTATTTTGTCTGCTAAACCCATCAAAATAAAACACTTGAGTAATTCTTAAAGGCAAAATAGCTAAAAAACAAAAACTTGCACAAGTTCCATTGTTACAGAGGAGACACAATATCCAGATTCCATAATAAGGGTTGTTATTTTGATTTCAAACATTATGGGTAGAACAGAAATAAAAGATGAGTCATGAACACGTGCCAACCTTTTTATAAAAAAGACATTTCTAAAGATCTCAATGAAAGCTTCCAACTAGCATTTACAACATATTAAAACGGCTCCTTTCAAGTAGCAGTGAGATTCTCTGCTGTGTGTCCTTTTAGTCTTAATAGAGCAGCTTATTTGTGACTGAATGAAACATTTTATTCAGTTTTGAAATCCCAAATGTTATCCAGTGGTTTATAAATGTAACAAAAACTCCACCTTGTTCATGGCTACAGTATTTCAACTGTTTGTCTCATAGCTTAAAGCAAACTATGAAACTAGACCAGGAAAAAGTAGGACAAACTGAACCAGAACAGTGTTAACAGAAATACTGAGTCTGCACTAGTTTTACTTTCAGTGTCGTAGTTTTTTTTAAGACTAGGATGATATGTCATCAAGTAAGACACCACACTGCTCAGTTTTAACTGAGATTAATGTGTTTAAACTATTTTTCAAAGGAATATTTTAACTTAAAAAAAAGTCTTGTCAAAAAGTCACAGGTAAAATGTCTGAGGCTCAGTCAAAAATCAGGACTTTAGACTCGGTCTGTCCTGACCCCGGACTTGACCTGAGATTTGAGCTCAAAGATGCTATACTCATTGAGCCTGGACAGCACAGTTGTAGACAAAAATCAAACTTTAGTTGGTGACAAATCACACTTCAAAATCACACTGAACACATTCTAACACAATCTAAGCTCCTGGTAAAATCTGGTCTCATGTAGACCCACATAAGCCAAAACCTTCATAGTGAATGTAAGCATGTAGACGGACCTAACACGTCATCTTTACTCCAAGACACTCGACACACTGATGGACCAAAGAAAACATTTACCATCATTACTATCAAAATCCAGAAACTTGACGTTGAAGTAACAACAATCAGTCAAACAGATGGTAGAACCTTCAAAAATGAAGTATATTTGATAAAAACAAGCGGAAACATAATTTCTTTATAAAGTTATTTTACCATGATGAGTTATCAAAATAGCGTTGGATTGTTCACCCACTAATAGGGAACGTGAGCTGGGCTTAGACCGTCGTGAGACAGGTTAGTTTTACCCTACTGATGAGGTTTGAACTGCTTTAAATGTATTACTATAAAAATGTAGTCAACATCCCACTATAATAAAATATTTAAAACATAGTATGGCTTGATGACCTTTAAGACCTCACAGGCTATAAAACCTGCATGATCTAAAGCTCAAAAATGTCTCTAACTTTGATGTTTGCCTGGTTTGTCATTTACTTTAAAAACTTTTGTTAAAGAAATATCTCAAAGTAAAAGCTTTTAACAACAACTTTAATAAATGTTCATTAAAACTTTTTAAAAATCCCCCCAAAAAAACTAATGTATTAAACAGAATAATTTCCACTTAAGAACATCCAGCTTTGAAGTATAACATTTTTTTTTTCACTTTTACAAACTGATTCATTTTAATGCACTTTGCTGCAAAGCCTGCACATATTTTAGCCATAACTGTTACCCTAACTCTAGCCCCGCACTAATTACGTGTGAAAAGTCACTTCCTTTGTGAGTTAGGTTGGCAAGAGTAAAAAAACAAAAAAAGTTTTAAATTATTAACGTTTACAGATGGCAAAGCATATAGTTGTGCCCCGTTTGATCAAACTTAAAATAAACCACTGAGCTTTAAATTGACATGAAAAATAGCTTTAATAGCAATAAACAAAAAAAGTCATTTGCTGCCTTTTTCCCCCAGGAAAAGCAGTAAATAGACGTAGATAGTCAAAATCTACACATATTTTCTGGAAGCTGTCATTAAGTTTTGGAGAACTGAAACCACATTTCAAAAGAACTTCTTGACTATATGGTTTCATTTATAAAAAGCGTTTAACTTTACTTGTTCATTCTCTCTTCTCCTGTTCTCCTTTTCTACGATTAAATCTGTTGGGCTGGATAGAAACTAAAAAGTTGAGAAATACATGTGGTGTAATAAAAAAAAATTTTAAAAGCCTTGACATTCCTTACATTTAAGAGGATCTCACCTTTCAAAATGTTCACCACTTAAAATACTAATTTCATGAGTTATGAACACATTTTAAAGACATCTATAAAGCTACTGAAATGTCCTCAATCTTTCTTTCTGCATTGTCATGGTTGTGACTCGCTGCAGTGATATTGCGTGGTGACAACAAGCCAGCACGGTCAAGTTTCGTCACCATCTGTCTGACATCATATAACTTGGCAGCTTCTCTGCCAGAGTTCATGGTTTAATTAATATTAGAGCAAAGCAGATGCCCATCAGATTAATGGTCTTCAATGCTAATTCCACTATAGGGGATTCTTATGCTCAAACAGTAAATCACATCCACAGAACTGTTTTCATGTTTTTGTCTGACGTCTTTACCTCCACAATGCAATAATAGCTTTATGCAGGAGTTCTATTTCCAGTCCATCCGTGCGTCAATTTTGTGGCTAACAGCCGAAGAAACAGGAAACAGGCCTGGGTTTCAAAATAAAACTATACTTGTACTTTCAAAATTAAAAATGTGTACAATTTATTTTATATTTAAGGCCTTCGTGACAACACACGCTATCACCACTGATAACACAGTTGTCCATTTCGCCATGGATGATGAAAGTTTTATTTTGGAAGTACAAAAACATTGTTTATGACATAAAACATGTCATTTTCAATGACTCTGTGAGGAAGAAGAGGGCATCGGGCCGGATTGGCAATGTTTTGGCAGTTGATGACATGCGGGTGGGAGGATAAGCCACTCCTCTGGAAGCTAGAGGGCCGGAGACGCATCAGAAACAGTGTAAACAAACTGACTGTAATGAGATGAACTTCCCAAACAACGCAAGAGAGTTACACAGCAGAAGGACCTGTGTAAATCCAGCATCTGTATTGTTCTATTCTAAAAGATTATTCTAAAGCAAAAGTGCCATGTCAGCACACTAACAGAAGACTTGAAACATGTTGTGTATCAGACCAAGACTTCGCAAGTCCATTGCAACACTTCACCTCATGAAAGGACAAACTAGATTTTTCTTGTGTCCATCATTTCTCCTTGGTTTAAACCAAATTGTTATAATTGATGTATAAAATATAATATATCTATAATAAAATTATAACTGTAATTATCTACGGTTCTATCTAAAATTATCTACAGTTTTAACTGTAATTGTCTACAATCTAATTAACTGCACCATTTATAATAGATGTGGTTTAAACCAAATTTTGATTTCCCTTGACGGGGTTGTTATCCTCAAAATTACTTTACTAAAAACAAACGTTACAAGAGAAACAACTTCATTTGTCATATTTTTTTTCTCCCCCTCTATATAGCTTTTTTTTTTATAGTGCAGTGTGGGCTTACCTTCAAAAAGGGAACCAGGTACGGTTGAGGGGAGGAGCTTAGTTCTTTGTATAACCTGCTGGTGAAATCCTCAGGGTCTATTTTTGCTTGCTATTGCAATAAAGAAGAGGGTAGATGGAAACAAGTTGAGAATAAACAAAAACACAGAGGAAAAAGATCATGTGAGGGAGAAGTACCAGCAGGTTCTTAATCAGCTCCTTGACATTCGCTGAAGTCTGTGGTGACTGTTTTCCGCTTGCCAGCTTGATCAGCGTAGACAGAAAGTTTCGACACTTCTTCACATTTTCCAGTGTTTCCTGCAAGCACAGAGGGTTTTCAATTAAAACTCAACAGAAATTGAGATTTTATTTTTGCTAGGAAAACATATCAGGGGATTCAGATTTCTCTCTTACAGCTGAGACTGGTGTTGGAGCTACGGCTGTTCCCGTAGCACCGAGTGGTCCCACTCTCTGAGGTGCTGCTCCTGCAGGCTGGACTTTGGCGGGCGTTCCGATCGGCTGTCCTGAGGCCGTCACTCCCAACATGACTGTGTTCTGTAGGCACCAAGAAATGAATTGTCACAAAATGTAGAAGAAAAATTAAACTATAAATATAATATTAGAAGTCTTAATGCATATATTTAATATAAGAAAAGCACTTTCTCTTCTCTATTCCAAAAAAAGGGGAGCAGAATATTAAATATATCCTTGCAGAAAAGATTTTCTTATCTTAGGGTGTATTCAGACTGGGAAAATCGTTTGGTCTGGACCGAGTCGCTTAATTTGGTCCGGATTGAGTTCTTAACCTTGCGTTTGGTCTGTATTGAGACTACAGTCCAGCAGACTTTCCTGTTTCAAACTAAAGCTTGTAAACAAAATCACGTGACTAAAGATTTCTTCACTCATTGGCCGTTTTGGTCCAGTTGTTCCGCTCCAGGTACCAAGCCTAATCAGACTGGGAAACTCAGAGGAAACTTGACCTCAGGCCGATTGGAAACAAAGCACCTCTAAAGATGGGTCAGAGAGCGGTTCCTGGTCCAGGACAGGGTCAGCTTGCGTGTTTGCAGATCAAAAATCTGTTCCAGATTATCGGGGGGAACTAACTCTGGTTCACTTTAAGCGAACCAAACGTGTCCAATCTGAATACACCCATTGTCGTTGACCCCAAATCTGCTGTTGATGTGTTATCAGCCAAAAGCTCAAACCCATCCTGGACCAGTGCAAACTCCTTTACACTTAGAAGGGTTTGAGTCATTTTACCTGCAGTACGGGAGGCCTCTGCAGCGTAGTGGTGGCTATCCCTGTGGTCTGGACTGGGGAGGCTTGTTTTATAATAGTGGTGGAGGTAACAGGGCGAGTCAACAGTGGAGCACCTGGAGTCTGTACAATAGTTGTGGAAAGGACAGCAAAAAACTGGTACTGACTTTTCTTTTTAAATCTGTATGAAATTACTTTAGGCTAAATTCACAACTGCTGTTTAACAATTTAACTATTTATTTAACTATAAAAACCCATCCTCTGAGTCCCAATATAAACTTTGATGCAAAGGGTCTAGAGAGCAGCCAACTGGCCTCCTTTTCCAACATCCACAACCATCGTTGATCAATTTTTAGAGTTTAATAACATCAACATTTCCCTCATCTGGCAGCATCTGCCAGTTTAGTAATTCAACAGCTGTGAAACCTTATTAAAATTAAAAAAAACAACCTCCAAGGAGGTACCCTCATGTAACCCTGATGCTAACTATTAACAACACTGTACCAAACACAAATGGACAGGTATCGTTTGTTTTTCTTCACACAGCAACTGGTTTGGAAAATGAACTGTACTATTAGTATTTCTTTGGGGATTAAAATGGCTCTTCTTTTCCACTAAAGGATTAGATCTATTCACACAATATCAAGCACATATTTTTGTTTTATTCATTAGTAGATCCCTTGTTATAAATTCAGATTATCCTATTGGATCTAAATGAGTACAAATGCAACAAGTCTCTATGAGTAGATTTTCATGTCACAGCTACATCAAGGCCACCACATCTGAACATTCTGACTGAATGCTGTCTATCAATGTATTATTTATTTATTTTTTTCCACTTTAACCCAAATAACTAGTGTTTTCCATGTGTGGGTCTGTCGGTACAATTTGTCCAAAGAACCAGTACCTGCAAAGACGTCTGCACGGGAGGAGTGCTGGTGGGCGCTGCAGGCCGTGGAGTCATGGCACTTTGTGACTGCGACTGGGCTTGCATCTGAGCCAGGGTCTGCTGATGAATCATCAGCAGCTGCCCACTCTCACTGCGGATCAGGACCATGCCTGCATGGGAACAGAAACAGATGAAGAACGTGTTCGCACTCTAGTAACTTTTAGAACAGATGGAAAACATATAAAAAGTTTCAAAATTATAAACTGAAATCCCATTTTAGCTATTTTTATTGCAGTATTTAATAGTTTATTTTGTTTTGGATAAAACATATTAAAATACACATACATATTATTCTTTATGGATAAACTGGGACAATGCAGTTTGTCCAGTTAATAATCCAACTGATCAAATCCTTAATTATCTAGAAGACAAGTAAATAACACACAGGCATACGAAGAAAGAAGTGCTGATAACACACAGGAATGCAACTTTTTTTAAGACAAGGAGAGAGAATAATCATTAGATAACAACTAAATGTTCCAAAGTTGCACTGTAGACGATAGCAATAGATTTACTCAGCCTAAAAAAACACTCCAATCATCTTTTGATTTACTTTAAAAGTTTTCGCAGTGGTCTTTTAATTATTATCGTTATGTTTTTAGGTAATTTTTTTTAAACTGCCTCGTTTTCTAGAACATAGTTTCTGCAGTGTGGCAGAAGTTCATTAGAAATTTGAGCTCATTGGTACAGAGTAAGCCCGTCCACTTCCCATCATCCATTTGTTTACATACTCTCCCGCTAGCTTCCAGCCCCTCAAACCCCAACCTCACATTACAGGTACAACAAAAATGGTGAGCAATATCAGAGCTATCCTCAGCTGTTCAGTTTTGAGCCAAATGCCAGCTCAGACGAGGAAAATGAAAACGTACGTGGATCTAGTCGACATCTACAAGAATGGAGTAAAACAGGGAGCTTGTGGCTTGCTGTAGTAGCACCTCCATCACAACCACAAGCTTCTTCCATTTTTTCATCTGCCTTTGATTCACAATGATTTAAAAAAAAAATACAAAGAAATGCAATTTTAAGATAAATGGTCTGTATATGTGTTGCCCAACATGAGAAAAATGCCACAAGAATGTGTGGAAAAAAGACACTGTTCATCAAAATAGGTGTTTAAAACACAATCAAAAGTCTCCAAACAAAAGTTTTAGACCTCAAAAAGCAGCAGCACGTGTTGTTTATCTGCAGGTTTCTTTGACAAATCATCTTAGTGAAGAGGAAACAGGAGGAAACACTGAATTACCTGGAGGAAGTTGGATGTTCTGGATGTTTGTGGTGTTTTGTTGGGGTTGACTAAGCCGTGGAGCCAGCACCTGTGGAGCAGGGGTTCGAACCCCACCTGGAGCTGCTGCGATCGTTGATGGTGCGGCAGTCCTGGGGTTTGGCCAGACGCCGGGGCTCCTGATGGTCGCCGTGGCGCCTGGCGCGGCTGGGGAACCGGTCAGAATGACACTTTTCGTGCAGTCCGTCTTTGTGGCCGGGGATTCACTGGAAACATTGATGACCGGTGACGAGGAGGCTAAAACCGGGCTGTTGGAGGAAGTTTGCATGAGCGGCTTCACCAGCGTGACCGTGGGTACAGTTCTGGCACCGGGCTGAGCCGGAACCACGCCGGGGGAAGGAACATTTTGAGCACTCAAAGTAGTTCGAATAATAGTGCTGGGCTGCATGACCGCTGCCTCTTCCTTGCACGCGGGAGCCGGTCCATTGGGCTGCGAGCTGTCAGCTTTGCTGTCTGCGATGTGACAGTTCGTCACCGCGGCGCTTCCATTCAAACTTTGGGCTGCCGCGGGTTTCTCCAGCCCGGATGCAGCGTCTGATGCCCCAGTGACAACTCCGCTGGCTGTCGCCGGCTGAGCTTGACTCTGAGCGGGGTTAACAACCGCTTCAGCTGCCGGGGTGATCCCCGCTGCTCCGTCCATCCTCGGAACGAGGCACCCCGTACTGCTACTGACACCTCTCTGAACTCCTGCCCCTACAGCAGCGGAGACACATGAAAACAAGTGGAGCGCCCAACAACTGTCCGAGTCACTTTAACTTCGAGGAAATAAACCGAAGTGAGTCGTTGAAAGCTGAACAACGCGACCAAAAGTGAGCTATCAGCTAATAGTAGTGCGCGGCTACCTTACCTGCTTTAGCAAGCTCTTGTTGTGAAAGTCCCATTTTGCTGCCCTGAATATTAAAACTACGGCGAATAGCCGAGCTGTCAGCGTGATTTGTTTCAGACTGGGTTCTACCCGTTGAGTTAACGTGACTTTCTTCTGTTGACTCGGTGTCCAGAGATCTAATAAGCTCACTTTTCACTTTTTCGTCCCCCTCTGTTTTGAAGAAAACATCTCCCAGCAAATCGGAGCTCGCCGCCATCTTTGCCAAACCACGCTCGTTCGTGAGGCGCATGCGCCGATTGGATACATCTCGTGTTACGCAGAGCCAGCGGGCGACGCGATTGGCTGTTCTGTGAAAATAAAAACCTTGAACAAATGGACGAAATCGGCAGAGTGCTGCTTCTTAGCAGCCTATTCGTGCATCGAAAGAGTAGGAAGGTGGTGCACGGACATTTGTGCTTTCTCGTAGGATTCTATCGAACACAAATACCTTCGATTAGAGCGTCTGTGTCGCTCGACAGAAGCCTTTTTCGCATGATTTTGTTTGCCCCACTTGTTATTGTTAGCTCCAAGCGGCTCAAAATGGCTGCGTTATATCGGTTCCCCCTTTTAGCTATAATAGAAACAAAAAATATCCATTGCAGCACAATGAGTGGAATAAATAATTCAGTAATGTTACTGTTATTATTATTATTATTATTATTGTTGTTTTCAATATATTCCCATACCTAAAAAATCACACACCAGAGACTCTACAGACAATTCCAATATTATTAAATAACCATATATATGAAAGCTTTTTCCCATAGAACAACTGTTGTTAGGGTGAGGCTATACTGGCACGGCCAGGTGGCTTAATTTTCTAATCAAAGGGCGTGTCTTCAAGACACCTGTGAGCAGATATAAACTACTTCCGGTTCCTTTGTCAGTCGTTTGTTGCCATGTGACGTGAGTCTTTAAAGAACAGTGAAGCTGCAGATGCGTTTGTTTTCCAGCTATGGCTTCAGCAAAGCCATATATTGGATGTAAAATTGGGCTAATCTCAAAAGCTCAAAATCGTTATGAGGGCATTCTATATACAATTGATAAAATAGATTCTACAGTAGTTTTGGCAAAAGGTGAGTAGTGCAGGTGGACCTTCAAGAGTGCAATTAAAAATAACAGCACCATTTGCCAAAATGTGTGTGTATATATGTAAATATTATTATTTATTTTTTTTTACTTTTTTCCAAAGTGAAGTGCTTTGGAACAGAGGGAAGGCCCACAGATAGACCGTCTCCTCCAAAAAGTGAAATCTATGAGTACATAGTTTTTAGGGGAAGTGATATCAAGGATATTGCACTGTGTGAACCTGCAGTGTATCATCACTCAAGCCTCCTGTCAGATCCTGCAATAATACACGTACAGTAAAGAACGGGACAGTACATTGCCCTTTGAATAGTCCTTTTCTTAAAGTTCTAATTTCATGTTTTACAGTCATCTAGTGCAACCTCTTTAAATGTCTGCTCAACACTTGGGCCTCTCAGCCCCATGAAGATGCCAGCATATAATCAGATTCCAGCCAGCTCTTTGCTGAATCATCAATATGCTTCAGCTATTGGTAAGTCTGCAAGTGTTTTTGAAACAAGCTTGCTGCATTTGGGCTTTTTTTTTTCTTCATCTTGTAGGGCCTTTGCTTCAAGACGTGCATTTCAGGCGAGGCCCCATGGTTGAAAAGGCTGTTCAGACCATCCAGATGGAAAGCTCTAGACCAGTGAGGGCTTTGGGTTCATCCCAGGACCAGCAGTGGGACAGAAGGCAGCTTCAGAGGCCAAGATATTCGACTTATCCGAATCAAAGGAACGTGGATGTCAAAAGTAAGAATTAAAGGTTGCTTGAGAAAAGTATAAAGAAGGGGAAAGTGTACTGCTGAATGTCAACTATTTTTAGTTGAAACTTCTGTGTCCAGTTGTGCACAATTAACACACAGATGTTTTTTGAATTCAAGTAAGGTCAGGCCCAGCTTTTACAACTTCAAAGCAGGAAACGCTGCATCAGAATATTGAAAACAGGCCACCACCCAGAAGAAGGCAAGGTGTGAAAAAGTTAGATTGCACGTTTATCAATTTTAAAGCAAAAACCACATTTAATATGAATTGTTTTTTTATCTTAGGAACAAGAAGGCGCAGGAGCCATGGTCGAGGCCAGCTAATGATGAATAGCATTCCGTCTCCTGTCCTTAAGTTTGACTCAGACTTTGATTTTGATTCCTCAAATGCCCAGTTCATAAAGGAAGAGATGGAGAGGAAAAAATTTAGCTCAAAGGGTAATCAGCTAAAGGTGTTCAGCTCAAAAGAAGGCAGATTCTGGAATATTGATTTGTTCCAAATTGTGATGGCTAATCCTGTCTCAATTTCAATGGCATTAGAGTGAAATTCAGTCACTGATACACTATCCAAATTTTAATTCTGGAATTTTGAAGTGTTTTTTTTTTTTTTTTCCCTTTTGCATCCAATCCTGCTAGTTTTAGACAGTTGAGTAAGCGGTGCAAATATTCTGACAGTTATGTCCGATAGATGAGTTCACCTTTATTCTGTTGCTCAATTCTCATTTAAATGTTTTTTGTTTTTGTTTTTTTTTTCCCAGATGGAAAGTATGAGCCACACAGAAGCACTAAAGAAGGGATGCATTCAACCGCAGAGGAAGATCCTTTTGCACCGAAACACTACTACGACAAATCAAAGTCGTTCTTTGACAACATACCCTCTGATAACGGGTTTAGGTGATCATTTATTTTTGTGTTCTGTTTTCTGTTTTTAAAATGTAGGTTAATGTTTAAGATCATTTGTGGATGGTTTCAGATTAACGTGGGCAGAGGAGCGCAAGCGCAATCTGGAGACATTTGGGGTCCCTGGTGTGTTCTTTAGGGGCCAGAGCATTAGAGGTGGATTTGGTGGAAGAAGATAGCAAGGTTCTTCTCAGACAAGAACCCAGCTGGGCACCTGTAAAAAATTGGAATTTGATTAAAGCTCCCTGATAACCAAATTTAACTCCCTGTCTGTGGATATTAATGAAGTTATGTGCACTTTTTTTCTACTTTTTTTTTCTCTTTTGTTTGTAATGGCAAATATTGTTTGGACATTTTGAATTAAAATATATTATCTTGGGGAAAATTATTTAAATTTATTTTTTTTTTCTCGTTTCTGACTGTTAGCGCTCTGCCAATGCTTCCTGAAATATCAATTCATATTTCTTTATTGAAACTGCCTATAAATATATGCATATGAGAATTGTCTTCCTTGATGTATATTTAGATTTAAAACAAATTTCCTCTAAGAGAAAATGAACAGAATTTGCTTCAAAACTTCCCTCAAACTGATTCATTTCTTTTACTGCCTCCTATGATCTGTTTTGACTTGTGATGATCCAGTGAGGGGAAACGGCGCGCGAGTCTGGCTGGACTAAACCAAAGTTGCAGGGAGAGGGAGTTCCCGTCTTCGCGTCAAATTTAATATTTGGCTTATTATTTTACTTATTGAAAATTACTTTCTAAAACACTAATTCATATTTTACTTAATTGCGATAAAATAGGTGATTTATCTTTATTTGGTTAAGTTGCGACAGCGACTCTGTGTTGACGGCTCCCCTGTTTTCCCAGAACGCTGTAACCCAAAACAGGGCTGCGCTCAATGTATCATTAGAATAAAAGCAGCGCTTTTATATTTCCCATATGATAAAATGTCCGTGGTGTTTTCATCTGTGCGCCCCAGGAATAAAGCAGAAGTGACACCGCAAACCATTCAAAAGGTAAAAATGTATTGATATATATGAAATGAAAAAATAAGAGTCGCGTTCAAGTACTTCAATGAGGGTGGAAGTGATTTGCCACCAGCGCACGGAAAGTATCTGCTGAATATCATGGAAATGGCAACTGGTCGCTGGTGTAACGTTTGGATGCGTACAGAACAAAGCATAGATGATGATGCAGAGCATTAACAGTTCAGGTTATTTATCATTATTTATTCTTTTTAGATTAAATTAGATCGCAACTGCTTTCCGTGCACAACAGCTTTGTGTTTGTCAAGTGCGTGTATTTTATTTTGCATCCCGTCTTAAAAATAAATTAATATTTCAGACTATTTCTAGTCTGTAGCCTAATGCATAAAGTCCCTTAAGTTATCTGATGACTGACATAAATGTGCACTTGCAAAGTAGTTATTTCTAAAATTCTCGTCCAGCTTATTTAAGAAGCAGCCAATTCTTGTTTTTTTTTATGCATCCTCGGTATGGTTAATTCAAACTTTTCTTCCAAAAATCCATGTATGAATGAATAAATGCCAAAAGCTTTAGAAAAGCATCTCAACAACTATGCACTGGTTTACGTGACATCCAGAGGAGGATGTTCCTTCCCTTCAAGCCTTTGCTTGAATATACAGTGAGGATCGAAAGTTTGGGCACCCCAGATAAAATGTTATATTATTGTGCATAAAAAAACCCAAAGAAAGATTGGAACATTTTATAAAAACATCCGTTTACAGATGAGACATTCTTTTAATACCTAAAACAAAGGCTTTTATTTACCCTTTCAAAATAACAGAAAACAAAATATTTGCGTTTGCAAAAGTCTGGACACCCTGCACAGTTAGTACTTTGTACTGTCCCCCTTGGCAAGTGTCACAGCTTGTAAACACTTTTTGTAGCCAAGAGTCTCTCAATTCTTGTTTGAGGAATCTTCATCCACTCTTCTTTCCGAAAGTCTTCTATTAGTTTTGAGTTTTGAGATTTCTGCGATGTCTGTCACACACTGCTCCTTTCAGGTCTATCTATAGAATTTAAATTATGTTGAGATCAGGTGATTGGGAAAGCCTTCAGTTTTTGCCTCTTAATGTAAGACAGAGTGGATTTTAGGTGTGTTTAGGATCATTAGCTATTTGTAGAAGCCATCCTTTCTTCAACTTCAACATTTTCATAGATGATACCAAGTTAGTGTCTTGATGACCCAATCTTTCCTTGGGTTCTTTATGCACAATGATGTAACATTTTACCTGGGGTGTCTAAACTTTGAATCCCCATTGTATTAAAAAAAAAGTGTGCATGCTTCTTATCCAAGCCAACATCAAACTGGACACCAGTCATTCATTTTCTATACCCGTTTTGACCCTTTCGGGGTCACTGGGCTGCCAGAGCCTAACCTGGCCACTCATGGGCGATAGCAGGGGACACCCCCTTGGACAGGTCACCAGTCTGTCGCAGGGGCCAACCTGACACCAGCTAAGGTTTATTTGAAAGTAGAAGCACTGCTGCATGTTAAACAAATGAAGTGCATTGGTGTGTTACTTGATTCAAAACTATCTTTTAGAAAACATATAAAACAGCCCTCTGGCCTCCTCCAATGGTCCAAAAACATGCCTCATAGGTTAACTAGTAACTCGACATTGTCCCTAGGTGTGTGGATGGATGGACGGATGGATGAATGGCTGGTTGGATTATCCCATAAATAAAATGATCGTTTCATGATTTGGTCTTTCCTGGTTCCTCTTTTCTTCGACCTTTTGAACCCTGCTATAAAAGTGCATTGAACATCTTAGGCAAGAAATCCAATTTTTATCATCATTGTTGCATGACAAATATAAGCTCCTAAGTTTTGAACATTTTAGATGCTTTAAGTCAGCTTGTCTGCTGTATGAGGTCCTGCATGGTTTAGCACCTCCGGCATTAAATTAATTCACTTAACAGAAATATTCTTGAGTGTCTTTAAGAGTAACTCCAGCCACTGTTGACAGGTCATCTTTGTAAATGAAAAACTGTTCTCAACTGATCCTCCTGGAAAAAAAAAAACAAAAAAAAAAGACTGTGAGCTCTCATTCACGCAAACTTCTTTCTCACAAAATGTTCTGCCTTACCAGGGTTCAACTTTCTGGATAGCAAACCTATTACAATAAGAGAAAGTACTGGTTTTGTTTTTCATCTTAAAAAGATGGAACTGTTGCTTCAAAAATCTTAAATGTGTAATCACAAATAATCAGGGACCACAACATTTTAAAAACAGATGATAGATAAACTGTATGATAAATTACTTTGTTTCTCCCACAGATGCTGGATGAAAACCATCATTTAATACAATACATTATGGATTACCAAAACAAAGGCAAAACAACTGAATGCACACAGTAAGTTCGTCTTTCAAACTTTATAGTACATACCCTCTCTCTTTATAGTAGAAGTGCTTTCTTCTTTTGCAGGTATCAGCAGATCCTACACAGGAATCTTGTTTATTTAGCGACAATCGCTGACTCAAATCAGAACATACAGTCACTGCTTCCTGCAGTAAGTTTCACTTTTTATCTTTAAGCTTAATGTGGAAAAATTTGTGGCACAAAGGTGGGGAAAAAAATCCTGTTTCATGATTACCTCTGCAAATTATGCAGTACAATCCTTCCTTTTTAGCCTCCTACTTCCTGTATGTCTGTTGGCCAGAGTGGGGCACATGAAGCAAGCAACCTTAATGATAACATGGTGATGGGATTGCCTCCCACATCCATGATGCACACCCAAATGAGCAATGGTGAGTTCATGGGGATGTTAGAGTTGCAATTTGAAGCTTGGTTATGTAATCCAGACTGTTTTTTGGTTTTTTTGTATCATCCTCACCAGTTCTTCTGTTTTCTATCATGCCTGCAACCTCTATGCTTCTGTGTTAAACTAATACATTGTTAGCAGCTATCAAAATGTCTCCTTCCTTGCATTTTACTTCTTACGCTTTCCCTATTATCAGCCCTTTTTCACCTCCACAGAATGAATGTGGGACTATGACCCTTATACCGTAGCATTCTGGTCAGATGCATTTGGTTTTTCCCTTCATCAGCATCTATAGCAGCTCTGTCTCCATATAGCTGCAGCCACACAATCCTCTCCTCCCAGGGCAGCATGATCCAGTGCCCTGGGACTCATATTCTTCCTCCTCCTCCTCCTCCAACCCAACCTGAGCATGCAAGCAAGCCAAGGTGAACCAGGTGTTGGGTACAGTTTTAGAAAACAGATTATTTAAAGACCCACTCCAATAAAAATAGTGTTTTATGTGTTTTTAATCTGTTCTTGTGGCATTTTCCTCATGATGGAGGGCATATATTAAGAAAATTAAGCTTAAAGGTGTTTTGATGTGTATTTTTTTATTGAAATCATTGTAAATCAGGAGCCGTTTGAAGAAGCCTGTAGCAGTGATGTAGGTGCTACAGTCGGCAGGCTCCGCTCCATTCTCATGCATCCACTTGTAGACAAACAGATCCATGTACGTTCTAGTTCGCCTCGTCTGAGCTGGCATCTGGCTCAAAACAGTACAGCTGGATAGCTATGATATTGGCCGCCATTTTTGTTGCACTACTAATGTTATATTGCAGGTTTGAGAAGCAGTAAGATAGTGGGAGTGCGTGTGAACAAAGCAATGATGGGAAGTCAGGAGAGGCTTATAATTTTCTAATGAACTACTACTGCTCTGCAGAAACTATGTTCCAGAAAACAATGAATGTGTTTTTGTCTAGCCTAAAAACAGCACAATCCTAATGCAAACACCACTAGCAACACTTTTACTATAGATCCAAAGATGACTGGAGTGGGACTTCTTGGTCAATAAAATGAGCACACCAAAGGTTTTGCAAGATTTTCTTTTAATGTCTTTTCAAACCTTCATACCGGATCTCATTTTGCTCAAGATGCATGCTTATATAGGGAGCTATTGACATTTTCCCCGCAATCAGTTCATCAGGAAAGTGCCGAACCACAAATGCAGCCCTTTACTTCTTGCATGCCTATATTTATTTATTTATTGTATTAGAATATGTTTTATGCACTAAATTCTCTAGTTGTTTCTTTGTTGCTGTTATGATCATCATCATGAACATTTCGCTTATTTTTTTTTTCTTTTTTTTTACCAAAGTTTCTATCAATTTCTGATGTGACGATGCGGTGATCTAAATGTTGACATGTTGATGAGATCCTTCCCACATTTACACCCATCCCTTATAGCTTCCATGATGCACCAACAGTCTGCCGCTCCACTCTACTCCTCCTCAGCTCATGCTGGGGGTCAGCATTATCAGGGACAGCATGCCATGGGCTTAATGAGTCTGGGAAGTCCAGGAAACACTGTGATGTCCCAGAAGTCCATGGGATCCTTCTGTTCTTCCCAACAAGGTAAGATGTCCTGATTTGAATTTAGGTCAAGAATTTGGTGTTGTTTTTAAAGAAACTCCGATCATCTTTTGACTTGTTCTAAAAGCGTTTCCATTGTTCTTTCAATTGGGATTATACTGTTTTTTGTTAAAAAAAAAGTCATTTTCATTTTTGTTGGCTAAATAGTAGTGATCAAATAAAGAGGAAGAAGTAAAAGCACAATTTTTGTGGTCATTAGAGAACATATTGTCTTGATGTATGACTCTTTATTTTACCCCAGAATCACATTTTATGAGCTTTCAGCTAGAACTAATGATTGTATTTTCTTTCTTTTGAATTTAGAATTTGCACAGGTTCTCATTTTGAAATAATGATGCATCCCAATAATAATTATGATATAAAAAGATTTTTTTAAAGTAGTTGCTGTCCTCTCAGTGTGTAGGTGAGCAGCTGTCTGGACTATTGTTTAATCATCTTCTGTGTCTTGCAGGATCTGCACAGCAGTACATGGGTCAGGAGGAGTTCTATGGAGAGAAGTATGGACATATTCAGAGCTCCAGTGAGCCCTCAAACCAGCAGTATTATGCTGATGGTAATCGTGCACATCCATTTACCACATGTACACAGGCCTTGAAGACTAATTCTAACTCATCTCCATCCTTTTAGCACACTCAGACAGACAAGCCAGAGAAGCCAGATTTACTGATGAAACCTGAGCCCTTTCTCAAAGCCATCATTTATTTAAAAACAAAAGTCTGCTATCAGTTCCTACAAGCTGTGTCCATACTGACTTTTCAGTGGGTCGACATTTCAGATGTATGGGGGAGAATTTAATGTGTTTATTCAATTGTTGCTTGTGTGTGGATTGTTTTCCAGTTTTGGATTTCTAGTTATTTCGCTGTCGTGCTTCGATTGAGGAGTTTTCCAGAAATTTAAACATGTTCTTCACAGGTCACGGGGAGTACTCATATCCGCCCTCTTTATGTGGCGACCATGGCTATGAGAAGCCGTTTGACGAAGCATCACAGCAATACTATGAAGGAGGTAGAGATTCTTCATTCTTGATTTTTTTCTTTTTTTTTTTTTCTTACCTCCACTTTTCCAAATACATGCAAATAAAATCACAGGAAGTGGTAAAAAAAACAACATCCAGTACCGGTACTTTACTTGTTTAGGTAACTCGCAATACAGTCAGCAGCACAGCCAGTACCAGCAGGGTTCAGGGCAGCACCCCTTCAGCCAACAGCAGTACTCCTCACAGCAAGGCTACAGTGGCCAGCCACAGAGATATGGTGAGAGTAACGCATATGATGTTAGATTTGTGCACAAAGACAAATTCTAAAAAAGTAATATGCATTAAAGGTCCTGGGCAGGGAGGATCATCCCAGTATTCCCAGTATCAGCAACAGTACGAATCCTATCGTACACTCCAGGGAGCTCAAACTCAGAGGCCGTACTCGTATGATCAGGTAACTTGCATCACAACACAAATGAAAATACTGGTTATTACTTGAACAGAGACGAGTCAATGATTAAATTCAACAGTATTTTTGAAGGCAACATGCTTCATTCAGGTGCTGTTTATAAAAAAACAAAACATATTAAGTTTTTGCTGCCGAGTGGGTTTATTAAAAAAAAAAAAAAACAGGAGTTGAATATTGAAATGAAATACATTTTTGAAGTTTTAAAAGTTATCTGGAACATAAAATAAAGAAACGGTCCAGTACATAACATGCAACCCTCGTTTAATTTGTTGGTGTTCTTTCAGGGTCAGTATGGGAATTATCAGCCATAAGGCTCTGCAGAGTTTTGTTTTTGGAGGAAAATGTGAGATGGAATGACCCGTCGCTAATGGACTCGACTCGGCTGTGAATGAGATGATCTAACTTCATCAGATGTATCCTCCTGTGGTTAACCATCATTGTAATTACAACAAAATAAGTGTCATGCTAGTTCTGCCGAGTGGGAGCAATTCATCAGAAATTTGTATCTAAGTTGTTAGTTGGACTGTTGGCGCAGGGCAACACCGTCCCCCTCTCCCGTCACCCATAACTGAGAGTTCTCTGTTTACACACTCTCCCACTAACGTACAGACCCTCACACCTCCAACCTGCAACAAAATTAGCTAGGAATATTGGAGCCAGATGCCTGCTCAGATGAGGAAAACTAAAACATTCATGGATCTAGTCATCTACAAGTGAATGCATCAGAATGGAGTGGAGCAGGGAGCTTGTGACTCACCCATCATATTTTCTATATGAACAAAATCTTTCAATCCACTTTATTCATCTGCTTCTAATTCACAACAATTTGAATAAAGAAATACTCAGAAGTGCAGTTTTAATTTTAGTTTTCTTCATATATGTCATGAGAAAAATGCCACTAGAGGGTTAGGGTTAGCCACAATCTGAGGCATGTTGATGACCATGTTTTGTGTTTTCATTTTTTTATGATTTTGATTGCTTTTTTACATTTTATTGTGCACTTTAACTTCAGGTAGTGCTCCATAAATAAACTTAAATATGTCTGTTCTATAGAGCAGAACTTTGGTATATGTACCTGTACAGCCAAAAAAAAGGTTTCATGTTTGAAATAGGTCCTCATCTTCATAGCTGAACCTTTATTCATTATTTGAACACAAAACTGTTGGTCCTTAAAGCTGTGGTGATCCTGGGAGTTTGTCCAAATTTGTCTCAAACTGCTTTCTTTCTTGAAATCACTCTACATGTCCGTCTTTCTGGTATATGCAACACTCCTAATAGATAGAAGAGGGTCATATGTGTGTTACTTTTTGACTCTACATTTTTAGTTGCTTCTCTTTGATTATGAATGCAGTATAGTGTCTGATACCATTTAAAAAAATAACTATTGTGTATTATCTCATCCTTGGTTTGTTTGCACTTTATTTTCTAAATAACACGTTTTCTCACATGTGATATTGTAGCACATTATAAATTATTTTTAAAAGCTATACTCCAAAAGCCAAAATAAACCAGGAAGAGAACAGCTGTTCTGTTGGTTCACAGCCAAGGAAAGTTTATCACTTATTGCTCTTAACACACTGAACTTTGTTTTTTTTTAATATATTCACTTGTGTGATATTTAACAATAACTTGTAGATGTTTGTGTGACTTAAAGGCACTGCTGTTTATGGTCTTTTATCAAAGAAATTAGTTATTAAACGAGGAAATGAGGTCAAATGACAACAAATGTTATAGTTTATATGTTTTCTGCTCACTTTATGAACTCTAATGCTAAAGTCCAAGTTTGCAGTATTTCTTGAAGCTTAACTTACCTGTAAGGGTGAAAAACTGGGTCATTTGCAATCAATTTTTAGAGCTAATCAACTAAAGGAAATGCCTGGCTGTCAAACAGCTGATGAAGTAACTTTCAACTCTGACAATCGTGGGTTTCTCTTAACTCTGGCAAAGTATTACATGTTTGATGTTACAGTCTCTTCTGCATAAATATATATATATATATATTCATCCTGTACAACTTGTTTGTATGGATCTGCACATGAAGCTTTGTTAGAGATGGAGAGTAAGTCAAGTTTCATGTGCTTATTTCAAATATGAATGCCATCCACTTGTCTGTGTGTAAAACCGCAATGCCTGATTTTTATTTTTCGCTGACTTTTGTTACCATTTGTTATAAATAATAAATAACATTTAAAAAGTGTTTCTGGGTTGTGTACATTTGTAAAAACGATTGTCAGAAAATACAAGAAGTTTGCTACTTTGAGTTCTCTTTTAAAAATAAAAATTACAAAGTTTTCAAATATTTTTAGAAAAATTCAGAGATGATTTATCTTTTATACTGGTTGGTAAATTTATAGGAAAAAAACTAATTGAAAAAGCAGCACACCAATTGCAAAAAATTTTGAATAGCAAAAATATAAAATAGTTGGTGAAAAATACTTGCTTAAATAAAGCATCTGTTATACTTTGAAAAATGTCATTTTTCATCAACTTCTAACTCATTTCTATGTCATAAATATAAAAATCCAAACATTTTGCCTGTTTCTGTAAACAAAATCATTTTTTTTAATGTTATTCCCCTAAAGCATCCACCTAAACACCATTAACCACTCACAAACGTATCCAACATTCCATGTAAATTCTTTGTTTCTTTTTTTTTCGCTGTCTTTTAGCAAAATATATATTCACAGATGTTTTCCTTAAAAAAAAAAAAAGATAACTAAATTTAAATTGCGTATAATTGTACAGCGGATTTCAACCTTCCTTGAAGGCCCAAAGCGCTTTACGGTCATGGTCCCATTCACCCAATGTTATATTTTTTGGCATAAATGGCTTTTTACATAAAAATGTTTAGTAAAGTTTAGTGTCTAAACTACAGCAACACAATTTTTGAAATATTTTTTACAACAGAAAAAGAAAGGCAAAAGTACAATCAAATAAAAAATAAGATTAAAATAACTAGCAACAACGTGGAGATTCTTTGTGAAGTTGCGATTGTATACTCCCAAGACTTACCGATTTCCACTTCCAAAGGATTAACTTTCTCAGTAAAAAAAAAGAAAAAAAAGCTCTACTCCCCAGATCAGTAGATGGCGCTAGTGCGCTATTACGGTAAATTTTAACATCAACAAAACCAGAAGAAATAGAAAATTGTGCCTTTGTGGATTCCGTAGTTGTATTGCGAATTTCTCCTGGCATCAAATAACTTATAAGGACGCGCTCTTACCAATAAAGACTCTTTTATTTTAAAGCTGTTATTAATGTAATAATAGTATGTTTTGTGTAAACTATGTTCAATTTATCAATGCTTTTTAAAACGTAGTGAGGTATATTTTTATATGAAAAGTGTTTACTGAAAACATTAGTGGTTAGCTTACATGTGGTATCCGGCATGATGCTGACCTTGTTGAGGAAAGTTACAACATCTCATCTGCACTCCGCCAAGACTCTCACGAGACTTAACAAAGACGAACTTATCCGAAAAGACGTTTTGAGCTTGTTAAATGTGAGTTCTGCTGTTTCGTTTCTGTGGGGAATGGCAGCCCTTCGTGTGAGGGACGTCAACACCTCCACAGTGCAGTCCACCAGCGTCCCCGAAGGCCACAAGAAGAGGGACATGTCTGAGAAGAAACTGGTATGTGTCATATGTTAATCGACATAGTAAGTTTCTTTAATGCCCCACATGTTTGCTAGTAAGTTCTTTTGAGTTGTTGCTCTAATAAGAGTTCAAAAAATGTCTGTAACAAGCTGCTTAACCTTTTAACAAAACTTTAAAAATAGTTTTTTAAAAATGACCATGACATTTATTAATTAATTTCTGATAGAGTGACTACCTCTTTATGTTCCAATAAACAAAGTAAATTATTAGTTAAAAAAAATTCTCCAATTATTTCAATTTTCACTTTTATATTTCAATAAAGTTGTTTGAATTGAATCCACACAAATGAGTTAAAGTGTTTTATTGTTGGAACGACTGTTGTTTTACATCATTTGGATAAAACGTTTTCTAAACTTGATTCACAGACCCGTCATTTCGTGGACCATCGCCGTGTAAAGCTGGTGGCTGGTTCTGGAGGTAAAGGTGCCTGCAGCTTTCACAGCGAGCCTCGGAAAGAGTGGGGTGGACCAGACGGAGGAAATGGAGGCGATGGAGGAAGCATCATTATAAAAGGTGAGTTTGACCTCAATATGAACAGTTTTTATCATTTTAAGCTAAAAGATAAAACTAAAATGTTAATATATTTTTAAATATTCACCAACCCATTTTTCTAAAACTTATGTAAGCTCTGTTTTTTTCAGCTGACAGAGTCGTAAAATCCTTGGCACAAGTGGTCCCAGTCTACAAAGGAGAAGATGGGCAAGCGGGAGGCAGCAAGAATTGTTACGGTCGAAATGGCAAAACTACTTACATTTCTGTGAGTGTGCACTTTTCATCACTTGATATTTGTTTAAATTCTCCTGACAAGTGTATTCATCTATGAAGGTGCCTTTAGGAACGGTGGTCAAGGAACGAGGTAAAACTGTAGCGGATCTCGCTGAGCACGACCAGGAGTTTTTGGCTGCGTTTGGAGGGACCGGAGGAAAAGGGAATCGTTTTTTTCTGTCGAATGAAAACCGTGCCCCAATGACAGCAACCCCAGGTATGGATGGACAGGAGCGGGTCCTGCAACTAGAGCTTCGGACCATGGCCCATGCTGGACTGGTGAGACTAATAATCTGCTTCTGGAAAGAGATTTAAAGACCCACTACAGTGAAAATTGTGTTTCTGGTGTTTTTAACATGTTCTTATGGCATTTTTCTAATGATGGAGGAAATATATAAAGAAGATTAAGTTTAAAATTGCATTTCTGAGTATTTCAAAGTGTTGTTAATCAGGAGCATACAAAAAAATGCCATTTTAAAATAATTATACTCTATGTGTAAATGTGTATGTATATATATAACTAATATATATTAGTTGTTATTTTAGTTGTTCCAATAATATTAGTTTAGGGTGTGAGGGACAGTAAGCTTGCGGGAGCGTTTAAATAGATGAATGATAGGAATTGGGGTGGGCTTACTCCGCTTCAACAGTCCTGCCCACGAAAAATTTCTGCTGAACACCTACTGGTCCAAAGAAACTATGTCCTAGAAAGCGACTGTTTTTTTTTTAATTGGGGAAAAAAAAAAACGCATAATAAGAGACCACTGGGAACTCTTTTAAAATAGACCAAAAGCTAATCAGAGTGGGGCTTTAAAATAAAAAGGTTTTCAACATTGGAAATATACTAAGATGCTTGTTTCTTTCTATCTGTAGATTGGCTTTCCAAATGCTGGGAAATCCTCTCTTTTGAGAGCCATCTCTAATGCCAGGCCTGCAGTGGCTGCTTATCCATTTACAACTCTCAACCCACATGTGGGAATTGTCAAGTACAGAGATCACGAACAAGTTGCAGGTAATTGTTAAAATTTACAGAAGCATACAAACAATTACCAGCTTTTGTGACACTTTAAATAATTCAAATTTTTTCTGCTCACAAAGTTGCAGATATTCCAGGCATCATTCGAGGGGCCCATCTAAATCGAGGCCTCGGTATCTCCTTCCTGCGTCACATAGAGCGCTGTCGTTTCCTCCTCTTTGTTCTGGATCTGTCTGCCCCAGAGCCTTGGACCCAGCTACAACAATTGTGTTATGAATTGGACAAGTATGACCAAGGTCTGTCCCAACGCCCCCAGGCTGTTGTTGCCAACAAAATGGACTTACCTGGGGCCAGAGAAAAGCTAGAGATTCTCAAAAACACTGTCAACCAAAGGGTCATCCCTGTGTCAGCATTGACTGGACAAAACACAGAGGAGCTTATCCTCCACCTTAGAGAGTTATATGATGATAATGGGCATGAAAAACCTAATAAATAGCATTTGAAAGAGTGTTAAAGATAACTGATTGTTGTTTAAGTTATTAAAAATAATACAAATCTTGTAAATTATGTTTTTTCATTCAATTAGTTCTGTTAGTGAGAAAGTGTTTTGTGTTTACGATGGCATTGTATAACTTTATATGGCATGTAACATGTTGCTTCTTCTTTGAAAAAAATCATAAACTCACAAAAACTAAGAAAATATTTATAAAAACTATTGTAAAAAAAACAAAGAAACAAAACGATTATGATAGATTTGCATAAAAAATAATGCCCAATAAACACAAACCATGTAGGACCAAAACACACACATATAGACACACTCCCTGTGTTACAAGCATACCTATATTCTAATTGTAAGAATCATTTTTTTAGTTTCAACCCAAATTTCACTCACCAAACATATCTGGTTTGGTGAAATATAATCTTTTTGAAGGCAACATACTCCAGTCCAAAAAAGATGACATCACAGAGGGGCCAAACACAGGTTTGTTGTAATATTAAAACAACAACAGTGTCAGGCTCCCCCAAACAAAAAAAAAAAAGAAATATGACAATGATCTAAGGATAGGGCACTATTTGGTGGCGAAGTCTGAAATTGCCCATTTTTTTAATGGGGAAAAAAATACCTTCATGTTTTACAGTGAAGTAAACAAGATAGTAATAAAAGTAAACAAGATAAGCCCCAGCAGACCCTCCTCGGGTTTGTCTTCTTGTGTGCACCCAAGTAGACATCCTGTAGGGGTCAGCCTTGAACAAAAAGAGCAGCTGGCAGAACATATGCGTAAAACATAAACATTTTATTTATTTCTAAATACACAATCTTATAATCCAGTGAGGGTGGAGAGATAACATCCTCACAATGTACATATAAAACATTCATGCTGTTTGCTTTGTTTGTCCAACAACCTAATGGATGACAGGAAATACTGCCCTCTAGTGATCAGCGTTGTCATTGAATGTTTTTGGACCTAAAGGGGCGATGCTGCTAGCCGTACTAATGGAAGCCAGAGTATTGAACCGCGAATCCAGGTCCCAGTCAGTGTCAGAGGAGTCTTCAGGGATGGAGATGACATCAAGGTCGCAGTCGTGCTCTGAGTTTCCCTCCTCGGCGTACACATGAGGTTCAGAATCGCAGAGTTCCTTCCCTGAGGCCTTTTGATTAGCTATCATTAGCATTAGTGCCTTTTTCAACAGAACTTCTCGATAAAGGACGTTTTGTTTCTGAAAATCCTTGGGGAAAAAGTACACAACTGCATCAGTTTCTACTTTTTATGTACAAAATAATGGTTTTTATAATTAGAACATTAAACGATATCCTGTAAAAGCTCCACAGTTGGAATTCTTTCTCTTGTGTATAGAAAAAAAAATTTCACTTTTCATTTTTATCACTTTTATCCTTTTGGTTCTGAACGATCATTCAATCCAAGCATGGATGTCTCCAATAAGTGAAAATATTTTTTTTTATGTAGACAGAGAGAAATAATGTTTTACCCCATCAATGGAGGGTTTCCGCTGCTGATGTGATAACCTAAGGTTTGGTGCTTCAAACTGGAGATCGATTGCTTGATTTGATTGATGACTCTCGAGATTTGGTAAAAATAGATAAATACTTTTTAAAAAACAACATTTATTAACATATTACAAATTCAGCTGAGACATTATTTAAAAAAAAAAATCTTTTTGATTGAAAAAGTAGATACCACTGCATCTTTTTTTTCTGTGTAAATTCCAATCCATTCAGGTTGATTCTATTGAATTAGTAAGTAGAAAGCAGTCTTAGTTTACATATTAATATTCAAGACCTTCAACATCTTTGAGCTTTCTCAATTCTTGCCTTTTTCATTTCTCAAATGAATTGAAAAAGCCTCTTATGGAAGAGGTGAAACGCCTTGAAGGATAAAAGAGAAACCAAGTTCAGATCATGACTTTTTGTACTGTTACTGTTTTTTTTTTAATGTGCGGATCAGTGAAAGCTGATTCGCTGTGGCGACCCCTGAGAGGATAAGCCGAATGGTTAACAACATTGACATCTACTTACTACAGACATCTGACGTTGGGACTTTGAACACTTCTCCGAGCTTCCAGAATTGACTGCAGTTGTTGCCATGCTATTGTTGTTTACCTGTGAGCAGGGTGTGAGGTAAAGGGGCATTCACAATTATTATAGGATGTGACAAAATACATTTTTAGGCTATGAATAATTGAGTCACAAAAGATTTGCATGTTACCAGATTTGCTTGTTTCATCAACACAGTTAGATCTTGAGACTTCACTGCAGTTTGATCTCTTTTTCCACATTTTAACACTGGTGGTAGAATCACCTTAAAAAGCAATGCATTTTCTCAACAGATGCTTGTAGATGTTTATATGTGTGTAATAGGCACTTAAAATCCAGATAATCTGAAACATTTACCATGCAGTCAGTTCCAGGTTCCTCTATGTTACTGGGCATCAATAATTGTTCAGAAAACTCAAGAGGAAGTGGCACCTTCTCTGTCCTACATGATAAGACGAGAGATAAAAGAAGAATTCCTAGAATTTAAAAAGGACAATTCTGAATTAGCCAAAGGCTTTTATGAAATGTTTCTTTTTAAATCAAAATAAATTATTTCTGTTTGTAATCCCACCTGCAAATAGCGCCACGGAGGGAAAAACGATTGCCAGGAAACCCCCCCTTATTGTGAATCTAGTAGCTTTTCGTGTGATACAGTTTGGCTTTTTGGGGTCTAAACAGTCACACACAGTTACTGTCAGATTGTGGACAGCCGTCTTTCCTTGAAGGTCAGACACTTCCAGCAGCAACTCATGGTATCCGACTTGAACTTTGCCTTCTTTCACGAGATTTACAGAATATCCTGTACACCCAAAACAAATAAATGTTCGAATAACGTATGTAAAAATGACATCAAGCTAAGATCTCTTATTTATTCTTTGACACCAGTGACATTTTAGTGAAAGCTTAAACAAGCTATTTTGAAGACAAAATCAAAATTTGTCAGAGCAGCAACTGACCTTGCACAGGTTCAACTCTCCACTTGTCCTTTACATTTCCAAGAAGATTGAACCTGAAGGGCCCACTGTAGGGGTCCCCATCCAAGTCTACAGCTGTGATGTTGCTCAGTGAGGGTTTATCAGAAAGGCACATGTCGATTTGCCTTGCGACCAGGTATGGAAAATTGTCGTTCTCGTCTTTTATGTAAATGCTGAGGGTTGCAGTGCTCGTCTGTGGGGGCTCACCTGGAAATCAAAAATATGTAGTTCATCCTTAAGTTATACAATGAAAAGACGTTTTTATGTTTTCTGTATGTGGGCATGTGCGACTTGTTTGAGAAATTCATTTAACATGAGTTCTTGAATGTACTTTTATCATATACAGCAATTATTAATTTCCCTTTTATGATTGTTTTTCAAATGGTTGGCATGTCCGTGTATTGAAAAGGACGATACCCATTCGCCCCTACCAAAGCTAAGTTCCTGATTGGTCAAAATATAACTGGTTTAACTCTTAGCGTAAGTTCAATTACAGTGTTTTGAACGTATATACTGTAGAGCCCGGAAACAGACTTAAAGACTTGCGTAGTGATGTGTGAACGCAAGAGTTTTCAATACGGAAGCCTGAAATGTACATATGCGCACATTTTCATCGACTTTTCCCTGAAAGTGGTCATTCGAACGTGTGTTTCTGAACCCAGTGAAAATGTAAAGTGAGGCACGCTTCAAAGCAGCTTTTCTTTTTGCTTTTTTTTTAAAGCGCAGTGCTCCTTGTTATCCAGTGTGCCTTATAGTTGGATCAATTTTGCTGCAAACAAGGTTGGGTGTTATTGTAAATATGCTAACGTTTAGCTGGTTGTTTTGCTTATTACTAACAAGGTTTGGAGTTGGTGTTGTCAAAGTAACGTTTTTAGTGGGATCAGTCTAGTTATTTTAATCCAGTGCAAAATGCAGTGATGAAGTATGTGTACAGCTCTAAGTCTTACCATTATCAACTGCACATATTGTGACTACATAGACACCATTTTTAACAGCAGGGGATTCTTGGTCTAAGTTGCTGGATGTTTTTATGGCTCCACTAATGGCATCCACTGTAACCCAGTTAGCCGGATCCTCCCCTTTAAGGTATCTGTATATAAAAAAAGACACTTTCAAACTTTGGTCAACAAAGCACTCTGACCCAAAGCAGAGCTTCATAATCCTGCCCCCTAATAATCCACTCCCCTGATTATTTTTTGCTTTGTCTTGCACTGACACATCTGATTTAAATTTAGAGGTGAGGAACTAAACTACCCCATTTATCTCAGGAACTTAAAACTGATCTATTGTTATTCAATCAAGTGTGTTGAGAGCCATGACATTTGCTCAAATGTATCTAGTTTTGTTTGTCTCAAACACTACGGTTAGGAAATGCAATCAACATATATCAAAATGATATCCCATCTCACCTAATTTCCGTTGAACTTGTAACATCATGATCTATAGCCGTGAAATTCTCCAGATACTTTCCAACCTGAACATTCTCGCTCACGGAAATCTCTTTCTCAGCTTTCTCAAAGACTGGGGGTTCGTTGATGTCCTCCACATCCACTGTTACTCTGAAACTGGGTGAATGTGGTCTTATGTTTGTATCGCTTTCATAGGCAGCCCCAGTGTAAATGGCATGAGGATTAACAACTGTTTTCCAAAGACTGCCATTTCTTTTATCCACCACTTTGCATGAGAAATATGGGATCTCATTTTCCACAGTGATGGTTAAGTTCTTTACTGGCTCTTCTTCATAGTCCAAAGGCTGTAAGACAAAAAGAAACCAGAAACGGTTTAAAAGAAAAATATTAGGTAATTCAGTCCACTTTTAGTTGAGTAGATTAGGTAAAGGCAAGCAGTACTAAAATAAAAAACATACCTTTTTAAAAAATGTATTTCAAACTTGGACACAAATAGGTAATAAGACTGGTTAGTAGTTTGTGTGTTCCATATGATCAACTTCTAACCATTTTTGACTATGAATTAAAACTGAAATAAACATTTTAAACAGAAATCTGCTTAAGGATCACAGCCAAAATGCTTGTGGTCTCTTAGAACTATAAAACGCTGTTGTGTCAGTGTCCTTGGACGTTTACCATTATTAAAATGTTTTGGTAAATTCACATCTTCTCTTTCAATAACTCACCTATTGAATGACAAGTTTCCAAAATACCATTCCACCAATTAACTTAGCAGTCTTTTGTGTATCAAAATACAAAGTATGACGTACATTGACATAAGCGAGCTGTTGGAAGATCAGTTCTTTTACTTTTCAAAGACATTAAAAAACTCACCCCCAATAGATAGAACAATTGTTTTATATATTTCGAAACAAACATCGTTTTTGAGAAGTTCAGCTTAATGAATTGTTGGCATGAATAACATGTACCTTTCGTACAAACAACAGTCCCTCATTGGTATCTGGGTCAGTAGTGATTCGGAAGTTGTTATTTATGTCTCCATGGATGTGGTATTGTGCCTTCCAGGCTTTGGTACCTTTCGCATCTTCATCTTTGACTTGTAGACGTGAAACAACAACATTTTGCTCCCCTTCCTTCACTTTTCTAGAGTCCTAAGGTAGAAAACAACAAAGAATGCTGCAAAACACTTGTGAAATCCGTCTGCTTTTAAAAATAACTGGTCAAAAAAGAGCATGCCTTACTGTTTGTTTTGTAATCACAGGACGGTGGTTGTTTCCATCTTCAATGTTGACTATGACCTTGCAGGTGCTGGAAAGAGGCTTTGGATTTCCACTGTCTTTGGCTTCCACTATAATGGTGTATTTGTTTGCTTTCTGGGGGATTACACAGATCATTGTAATGATTTGTAGATTAAAATGACTACTTAAGACTGGACATCACTTTACAGAATTCCTATACAGCTGTGATGCAGAAACAATAAGGTTTTGATTTCAGCAGAAGTTTAAAAGAGAATAAGTGTACAATATTAGGAATGTTTTCTCTTCTTAAAATAGGGATATTTGTTGTCCCTTTTTTTTTTTTTTTTTTTTTTTTAATTTCCTCTGCTATCTTTATAACAAGTTCATAAAAACTACAGTTCACTTAAACCAAGGGTTTGCAACCTTTAGTGCTAAAAAAGCCACAAGCCAATTGTTTTTAAAATGTAGCTTTAAAAATTGATAGTAATTAAATTATAACAGTGATTATATTATTGCTTTTGACACACACGTTACTTTAAAATTAATGTATCCTTTGTCAAATAGATCCTACAGCAGAAGATTTGCAATTATACTTTTTCTCTAAGCAGCAACTAGACAGAAAGTAAGATTATGATGGTTAAAAGAATACTATTAATACTATTAATTTTACTCATGTAAGATAAAAAAAATCAAAAATAAATGACAAAACTTAACTAACAAATGTATTATTTATTCAAATCGTTTTTTTCATTTAAGCCAAAGAGTGACAATGAGGGGCAAAAACAGCAGCATATGGCTTTGTAGCCTCAGGTTGCAGACCCCTGACATAGACAGCAGACACTCTACCTCATAGTCCAAACATCCTTTAAAGCTTATGCTCTCAACCTCATTCATTTGTCCTAAGTAGAACTCCAAATCTTGAGGTTTGGGATCAACCGAGACTATTTGAAGTGTGAAGTTGTTGTTGTCCGTACTTCTGTCCACATCTGTGGCTTGCAGACTAATCAAATCAAAGCCTGTCAACAAAACAATGAAGGAGGCGGTTTGTGGGGATTTTACAGAAAAATTTCATTTCATAGCATCAGAAATGTGTTTCAAATGATAAATCTTACCTTGTAGTGTTGATTCATTGACAGTAATTTCATACAAATCATGTGAAAATCTTGGAGGATTATCATTTGAATCTTTGATGTTAATCAGAATGCTCAACTGTATTATGTCTTTGTTTACTCTATTTTGAGCCTTAAATTTTACCTGCAAAGACAACAGTTTTTAGGTAAATTAACACATGCAAAATATTTACTTACAGCACACCCTAAATAATATCATCACTGAAAGCTTTTTCTTCTAACCTTTAAAACATCAAATTTCTCACAGTCCACTTGGTCCAGAACAGTAACAACTCCAGAAAACGAGTTGATACTTAGCAATCCACAGGGTTCCAACTCAACTCCTTGACCACGAATTTCAAAGTTGGTGAAGTTGCTTCCCACTTTAATCTGAATCAAAAGGCAGGAAATGTTGATTTCATTTTCTTATCATTGAAAATGCATTTTAAAATGTTCCGAAAATACTCACTTTGCCAATATTGTAAGGGAAAGGGCCAGCGTAACCCTCATCAATAGTGAAAGTTTCTATGATCCAGTTTCTCTTTTGTCGCTTCAAAATGTCTGCGAAGAATGTCTGAACTTCCAAAAGCTGCACATGATCACATTATTACATACATACATTTAGATTTTGGACCAGGAAATGGGAATTGCAGTCTTTGTTTGCATACTTTTCATTTTTTTGTTAATAGCGGTTAACTCCTCTGCCTTTGCCATTTTCTTAGTATCTTGGTTGCTAAATGCACTGGTAAAAGAACAATGTGTTGAACTCAGTAAGGATAGGATGATTAAAAGGACAGAATGAAAATTCCAAACTAAGACATACATCAAAAAATGTTGCCTTCAGGTAAGAAGCAAACAAGTAAAGATACATTCATACCAGTAACAAGAAGCAGAAATGTCTTATGTCCATTTTGCTTGTAAAAATGGGTGGTTTGTAAAGTCCGTCCACCCCAAAGCACACTAGCTACACAATGTGATACTGAGATGTTTTAGTGTAAGTTAACTCTTGTAACATGACACCTGGAGTAGGAGGGGACACTGAATCATCCCAGATGAATATCTAAAGATCATGGAGGCATGACATTTTCCCAGAAAACCATGAGCGTATGTGTGCCTGATAAGCCTTAACCGGACTTGTTGGAACAGGGTCTACGGTTACCCTTTTTAAGACCAGTCATAGGTACATTTAAGACTAGTCATTAAAAAGAGGAACTTAGGCATCTTGCTTTTTAACAGTATTTTTGAAAAATAAAAAAAGACTCAGTTTGTGTTAAATAACACAATTACACTGTTGTACACGCACCGTATTTTTAAAGATGATCTACTATTTTTTCTGACTACTCACACACACTCACACTATTTCTGGATCTGTTATAGGACATGATTTTTAAAGGAATTTTTAAAATTTGCATGAAAGCAAAAACCATTAAAGACCCACTCCAATGAAAATTGTGTTTTTTATCTGTTTATGTGGCATTTTTCTCATGGAGGACATATATTAAGAAAATTAAGATTAAAAGTGCATTTCTGGTTATTTCTTTGTTCAAGTTGCTGTGAAACAAGAGCAGATGAAAAATCACAGTTTGAAAATAGCTGGTAGTTGTGTTGTAATGCAAAAGCTACCACATCAAGCCGCAAACTCCCTGATCCGCTCCATTCTAATCCACTTTTAGACAAATAGATCCATGCAATGTTTAAAATTTGTTTGTTCACAAATCTCCATCATCACCAAAAGGGACATATAGTATCCTACATTTTTTATAAGTTTATTTCAGTTTTACCAAAAGCCAAAAGATTAACAGAACAAATAAATTAAATCTGATCTCTTTTTTAAAGTCTTTATTGTTAAAGCATTTAAAAATCTTCTTTGTTAGACTGAAAACAGAAAGCTTCAGATCAAAGATTATGTTAACAAGATTATGTTGGCGTTACTGAAAAATGTTTCTCAGCTGCATATTTATGGATGAGATAAACTTTATTGAAACAGATGTTTAAATAAACCCTTTCAAAACTGCGGTTGATAGTTATCTGATGCAGAGACCTAAGAACAATTTCAAAAGTCGTTTTTTGGTTCCTTTTAATTTTATAGGCTACAATAAATATTTGTATTCTGAAAGTATTTTTCTTGTATCCTAGATCTGATTCTGGCCAAGGAATTTTAACTGAAATATTGGCTTTTAGCTCACATGAAGACATGTGTACAGTGACAAGGCAAGCAAAAGAAAACTGCTGTTGATGAGTCAGTAGTAGTATTTTTTGGCAACTATGCAAGTATATATGTGGTCAAATATGATTTTCAGCCTTTATTCCAATAAAGCTGGCATCTAAAATGCATGTAAAAAGCAATAATATATTGCATGTATATTGCAATAATGAAATACTATTAGCAATTCAAACATTAATAGAGGTCAATAACAAACATTTTATCAATAGCAGAAAGACATAGAGGCCCAGCTGGTAGGGATGCATGTTTGACATAAATCACAAATGATAACCAAATAGCAGAGACATTATAACTTGTTTTTTTCTGTGGCTGTGAAAGATGTAGAATGGTTTCACCAAATGTGAAGACATAAACAGGTTGGACAGGTTTCCTAATGGCTGCCCACATTTGTTTGTGCAATATCTGCTTGTTGCTTGTGAATTTCAACAGCAACAACCCCAACAAGGAAATAAATGGTCAGGAACTGGTGGTGTAGGACCCAGTATGCAGGAGACCAGGCTTGGTGGCAGAAACTTTGACATTTATTAAATAAACTCAAGCATGACAAAACCCAAACAGAGAAACAAAAACTTGGTGACAACACAGATGACCTGACAGCAAAGAACTGAAAACTCTCTTACATACACTCATCTGCTGCATCTGTAGATTAAACTTTACATGTAATGTTTACGAGTTTTAAAATGTAATGAACATGATCCATCAAGACTGTTTCTTTCTATGATGTTATCGGACACTAACTGTGTTTTTCTGGTTCGAAGTGTCATTGACAAATGTTTGCCAGGGTCTTGAACTTTGGTCCCAGATCATCCAGAAATTGCAAATCATCCTTGGAGCTGCAGAGTGAAAGCTCCTCCAGTGGCTCACACTCACTGTTGTTCCTTCCCTTCATAGCTGTAGCTGATGGATTGATCACGTCCATCAGCTTCATTAAGCATAGTGATTTTCTGTAGGATTTAGAATAAGAAGAAAAACAGGTCAACAATGACTTGCTGTGAGTAAAGTAAGGCACTCAGTGGATTCTTTAGCTAAGATCAGTTGTTAATGATGTGAGATGAGAAGCTCACCCTTTCAAGTTGACCTGTAAGATTATAATCGGACTGAAGATCTGACCGTACAGTTGAAAAATTGTATACTGATTTGTTCTGCAGACAAAGAGAACAGATTTCAGTTTGTACCAAAATGTGTTTTTTTTCTATTAAAGAACACTACTTACCCTGTAGGGGCTCATCCTGTTGCTGGCCAATGATGAGGACTAGTAAAAAAAAAAAAAAAAATTTATATTTCAGCATATATCAGTTTTTCACAAGCAGCCACCGTATTTTTAAAGATGATCTACTATTTTTTCTGACTACTCACACACACTCACACTAGTTGCCTCCTTTCCTTTTTTAAATTATTATTTTTTTATTTCAAGCACTACATAATGGTATTGTCCACTATAGAACACAGGCGCTCACCTGTGCACAAACAGGTATCTATGTGATGTAATGCATGTGGGAAGTCTTTATGCTGCCAACATTGATGTCAGAAGTATTTTTCCCTTCTTTTGCGCCCCCTCACCTCACCTACCCTACTCTCCTTCTCTTTTCCATTAAGTCCAACAACAAATAAGAAGTAATAGTCACAAATAAAAATGACCCAGAATCACCAAAGTGGGATTGAACATTGTCTCCCTCTAGTAGATTGCAGTTAGTGAAGCACAAACTTAGAAGAATACCGCTTCCGTCTTTCAGATCCAGAGTTTTTACAAAAGAAAAAAAATCAAAACCATAAATATTAATTTTTAAGTTATCAAGTGTCACTCACCATAGAATGACCCTTTTGGCCTCTGTTAGACTCTCTTTTATAGTTCCTACTCTTCATCTGTGGGGTGACAAATTACAGTAAAAGCTTATTAAGCTTAAAACGCTCAATAGATGACTAAAAGTGTTTTTAATTTGAGCATGCTCTTCAACAATTACATATTTATTACTTTAGAATTGCTGCAGGATACTTCAGTTTTGCTTCCAATTTTAGATTACTTCATCAAAGAGATTGTGCTCACCATGTGGAATCTTGTAGTGTTGTCTATTTCCTCGCTGTAGAAATATTCAGGAGGCAACTCAGAATTCTAAAACAAAAAAACAAAAAAAAACAAAAATACATTTGATGGCTAGATCTGAGGTTTTCAAAAAAGCATGCATGCAAACTGAAAAGGTCAGACAAAAGATACAACTTCTATCAAAACAAAATTTTGGAATACTAAACCATTGATCCAACCATTTTCTTAACCCGCTGTTTCGCTTTCAGGGTCATGGGGCTGCTGGAGCCTATCCCAGCTACTGTTAGGTGAAAGCAGCGGACATTCTGAACAGGTCGCCAGCCTATTGCAGGGCCATTTTAAACCATGTCTAACAGTAACTTCCAAATACATCTGAATTCATTAAGGTGATGCAATGTGTACTTCTCTAGATCTTTATTCTACATTTAAATATTGCTGCAAACATGGAAATGCCTAGACTCAACTTAGTACCTCTAAAAGGAAGCATTCAGTTCTTCTACTTTAAAGTTTATTGTATTTGCAGCACTTGTGCCCTGATCCTTAGCAAATTCTGTGAAATGTATTTATTTTATTTTTTTAACTTGTCCTGTGCAACAGTGGAGCAAACAGATATGAGATGATTTTACTGTTACAATCGGGAGTTATAAATCTTTGAACACACCAGATGTATATTTTTACAAACCCCTTTTGTAATTTAAACTAAACTTTATTTATATTGATTATACTTGTATCCTTTGGGTGTAGAGACCATAGCCCGACCAGGCTCACCCAATGTTGGAATTCTGGAGAGCCCCGGCAACCAGAGGACAAGGACCAGAACCAGCACCATAAAAACACGGACATCCCGCTGGTTTAGATAGAATGTGATTCCCCACTCATGGTCTTGCCAGAGAACTACTGGATCCCTCTCTCTGCGTGGGGAGGGGGCTGCCGGGCACAGGAGGCCCCCACCCAAGAGCCAAGGCCGCTGCTGCTCCAGGCCTTGTTTCCTCCGCCAGGGATGGGATAGGGGACAGAAGATCAGTAGTCCCACCTTCTTTGTGTAATGTATGTGTGTGTGTTGGGGTGTGTTTGTTGAGGTGTAAAGAGTGTGTAAAAGGTGCAGTTAAAATTGGCTGTACCCACCAAGGGTCCTACAGGTCTGAGGTGCACTTAAAACCGAGAGAGAGGGGGGGCATCTATGTGGAAACCACAGGAGGCTTTCCTCACATTTATTTATACATTGAATCTGAAACAGCAAAACATCGCTCTATATCCAATGTAAATAGTTGGATTGTCAGCCTTTTTCCTTGCTTGTTGAACTTGTTGACTTTTATTTTGAAACACAAAATAGTATGGTTATGTAAAACCTCTCTTTTAGGAACCTGTTTAAACAAGAAAAATGAACAAACCCTCTTTAAAACAACAAAAGCCTGCAGTGAAACAGTTTCTGCAAAAACAGGATTACGTTGTGAGCAGTACCTGTGTAATGCTCATCTGCTTGATGCCATCAGGTTCTATCATTGGTGACTGCAGAATTGGTTCAGCCTTAAATAAAAAAAAATGTTACTGGTTCAAATTATGTTTTAAATATTAACCTTCTGCTAATTTGCTGAACAACATCAACTCACATTGCGTTCAGAGATCCCTCCTTCTAGGTTGTACTTGATGAGAGTCTGGTTTCCTTCTTCAATCAAGTCTTCAAATGGCTTTTTTCCAGAATTGCAGAAGAAAATGAGAAGTAAAACTGCAAACACATCAAAAGACAAGTTTATACTTTAAACTGACTTGAGGTATTTTCTTTATATTACAAAACATTTGATCTGTTTGTGTTCCTTCAAATGCTACTGAGATTGGGATAGATTATCTGAAAGCTAATTACCAACCAGATACAGTTTAAAATAGTTCCAATGAAAGTTTTAGTTTAGTTTCAGCGAGTTAGATCGAAAGCTTCCGTTATGATGACAATGATAAAAATGTTTTGTTTTTCTTCAGAGACAGATGATTATCATCAAATACAATGTGTAAAAGACAACCAGTGCATTTTTGAAACCATATCAATTGGTAAATTGAAAAAATATAACCCAGCACAAATTCTGTGATTTTTTTTTTTTTGCTTGACCACTTGATGCCATTTTTATGATGCATTATATCAGATTGGCATAAGCTGTTGTGCAGCCATCTCTGTCGGCAGCACAGAGAGCTCAACGTTAAAAAGAAGCAAAAACTCAATTTGTTTTTGTGGAAATTATTATATTTGTAGGTTGTTGTTTGTGTCAAGACAAGGCAATAGAGATACTTGCTATCAGTTTAAAACATTATAGAGTTATAGATCCCAGAAGTCTGAATCTGTGAACATCTCGCTATGCTTGACTGAACGGGTTTCTTTTACCCTCCTGCTTAAACTGCTGCTATATTCTACTGTGCTTTATGACCATAAAATGTTGGGATCTGTTCATGACATGCAGAAGTGGAGTATTTGTCCAGAATAACAAACTTGAAATATAAAGCGCTGATCATAATAATAAATAAATATTGCGATGGGGAGACAACAGCCAATACAAATCGAGTTATCAGTCGGGTCCGATATCTGATCTCGTGACTGGATTGTGACATTCCTAGTCTAAATGCTGCTAAAGTAAGGGCAGAAAAATAAAATACTTTACCCATTCCTATTCTCACATATAAACTGCACTCAATTCCTAGGGCACACTACTGGAAATGTATATTATAATTATGCAGTTAAATTTTTGATATTTTTTGCCAATGTTTTACTATTGTAAAAAGTTAAAAAGTTGTGAAGATTTTTCTTCGAGATGAAACCCTTACAGTTGAAATATGTGGTGATAAATGAACTCACGTAAAAATAGAAGGAATCCAGCTATAATTGGTCCAATTGCAGGTAGTCCAAGGTCAATTGAAAGTGGCTTTTTTGAACGACATGTATTCTTCTCCTCACAGTCACACACCACCACTTCCAGTGTCTCAATTTCAAAATTGTTCTGTTGGTCTCGAATCACCAGAGACACAGAATAGTTTCCATAGGGAAGTGGCTTCAGGCTGACGAGGCCACCTTGCTGACCTGGACAAACATGCAAAGACAGGTATGTAGCAGCTTTATGCACTAATTTAGTCATTTAGATTAGGGGTCCCCAAAGTCCGGCCCGCGGGCCAGGATCCGCCTGCCCCCACATTTTGCCCGGCCCTCTGACCATATATTTGAGGCATGACTTTTAAAAAAAAAATTGTTTTGACAAACTGGCAGCTCGATCAACAATCGCAGAGAAGGTGACCCCCCCCTTTTTTTTTTTTTTTTTTTTTTCAGTTTCTGTCCCTATCTGAACAGAATACAGGGCTCTCTTTCCACACAGAAGTTCACCTTTCTCAGTCTGATCAATGATGCTGCTACTTTCCTGGTTTTTTTAAACAGCATACCCTGTTTGTGTTCTAACTGGCTGGAGACCTTGTCAATCAATCTCCGTGCTGCGTCTCCTGTGCAGAAACGTGCAGTTCTCAAGATCTCCATAAATCTTTGATTGTGATCAGATCTTTGTCTTCATTCTAAAATACTGGACTTTTTTTTTCTACAAAGAACTTTGAGAGTTTAAGAAAGAGGGAAACGTGTGAAAATGTTCATGTCTGACAGAGAAAAGTGTAAAGTGTATAATGAGGAGTTAAACATCTGTATTTTTTTACATCTGTAATTTTTAGAACGTAACTCCCACAATAAAGAATGTTACTTTTCCCCTCATTAGCTGAGATGTCATTTTTATGCAGTGCCGCAAATCCTCTCGTGCTTTTTTCTCTTCAAACCGCACGTCTGCGCAGAGCCACCGCAGTCAAAGCGCAGATATCGCGGGAGCGCGCGGGGGTAAAAAGCTCTTTTTCAAATTTTAATTAGTGTTTTGGGTTGTTGTTGCAGTATTTTGTGTTGTTTCACTTTCAAAGTTGAAAAGTAAAGAATTATTTTAGTTTTTATCATTTATTTTGTGCATTATATATATATATATATATATATATATATATATATATATATATATATATATATATGTGTGTGTGTGTGTGTGTGTGTGTGTGTGTGTATGTATGTGCATAATTTCCATCATTTTTGTGAAGTTTGCACAAACTGTTAAATGTGTGAGGAGCTGCAGCCCTCCACTCTCAAAAGGACAATGACAGGAGTTTCCAGCCTATTTATTGTTTAATTTTTGAAATGTTTTATCTGTGAAGATAAAAGGAAAATATTTTTAAAATGTGGTTATGTGTGTCTTTCTGGAAAATCATAAATGTTTACGTTTAGTGACACCCTGTGACTGTTACACTGTTTCTGTTACCGTACAAACTGAGCCCGGCCCCTCATTTGAAAAGAAAGCAGTTGTGTGGCCCTCACAAGATAAAGTTTGGGGACCCCTGATTTAGATTAAAAGATGTGCACGGACCATAAGCAGGATCTAGCTTCCATTGCTCCATGTCTTCATCATTTTCAAGTAAGAAATGAAAAGGTCCACTATAGGGATCAGCATCCAAGTCCTGCACTGAAACCATCACTTTGTTGTTTTTATTTCCACACATGATGAGGCTGCTGTTGACCAGCTGGGGCTTGTGGTCATTGATGTCCCTCAGGTGGATACTGACGGTGCAAGAACCTGAGGCTGGAGGTTGAGCTTCAAAACCATGAAAAAAAGAAGCCCTTTAAAATCAACAGATTTGGTAACCAAACAATTTTTGGTTTTGTTCCAAACTGTTTCAGTACCATCATCTATGGCTGCAATGACCACTTTGTAAACATTGTCAGCATCCACAAAGGGTGATTCTCTGTCCATCTTCTTAGTTGCTCTGATTTCTCCAGTTTTTTCATCAACAGACATCCAGTTGGCTGGATCATCTACTAGTATGAACCTGGAAACAGTTTAATGTTTTAACATCAAGCAGACAAGAAAGATGCTCAGTTTAAGCGCATTACACAGACACTTTACCTGATGGAAGTAGAGTCTGGATCATGAACCTCTGGGGTAAAGAGAACCTTTCCTGGGTCAGATTCTTCTGTCTCAAACACATCTACTTTTGTTTTCTGAAACTCTGGTGGGTCGTTGCTATCAATCATTGAAACTTTGACACTGACTGAGTCAGGAAGAGAATCTTTGCTTCCCTGTTTAACAAGTTTCCCATTTTCACACTTAGAAAAGGGCTCAATGTTTTCTACCCCAATCTGCAAGTCAACTAAACTGGTTCTTTCATAATTCTTTTTCTGCAAAAGACACAAATCCAGGATAGTCAAACTTGATCTTTTTGTGTACTGGTGTGGATCACTTCAGAAACATTCAGACATAGTGAGAGAAACAGGAGTTACCTTGGTGATGCTCAAAATACCCTCATTTGTATTTGGGTCTGTTTCCAGTTTGAAGATGTCTTCCTCATTCCCACTGATGAAGAAGTACTTTGCACGCCAGCCATCGGTGTTGGGAGTGTCTTTGTCGTCTACTGCCAATCTCAGAAGGTCATTATGGGTTTCCATTTCTAAGGCTTTAGTTTGGTACTAAAATAAGCAAAATTGAAACATATTTTTTCAGTAAAAATAACTTTAGAGAGTAAAGCAATGATTAGTTAACACAGGCCATTCCTACCCCTCTCTCCTTGAACACTGGCATGTTTGTGTTTCTGTCAACAATGTTTAGTTTAACAACAGCAGTGGAGGACATTGGAGGGTTTCCATGATCCTTTGCTTGAAGAGTAACAGTGTACTTGTTTTCTTTCTGGAACACACAAAACATTAGAGTTTTGTATAAACTCAAAAAAACGTTTTAAGAAAAAGATCTAGGTAGTCTTACTTCATAGTTAAAACATCCAGTAAAGTTCAGATGGACAATTCTGTCATCCATCCATTTTGCTTGAATCTTGGGCTCTGGTGGATGCTGTGCAATCACACTGATGTTGAATCTAGAATTGATTGTATTTCTTTCATCCTCGTCATAAGCAATCACTTCCACCCCTAGTAAACCTAATGGAATGAACAGAAACAAAGCAAAAAAAAAAGAAATATATACCAGTTTAACAAGAATTAATGGGATTACAGCAAAGGTCCCAGCTTAGTTTAAAGCTAGTACTCCTACTTGATTTCAACAATGTCCTGTTTATACTAGTTTTTTAAATCATGGTGAACCCATGAAATAAATCCATGGCAACAAAATCTCATATGGGGCTCAAATAGTATAAAATCCACTACTAAAAGAATCAGACTCAGATTAAGTTGACAACCACAAAGTTCTATTGACCTTTGACCTTGGGAAAAGGGCACCATCGTGAATTTCCCATAAAAATCTCCTTTAGAATCAGTTAGAAATTTAAACTCATCCAAGATTTCCTAACTCCTCAAGCATCATTGGGAAGCTACTTTGAAAAAACAACATATTTGAATAAAGTATTTGTTTTAAAGTTTGTAGATTCTAAACAGTGTTAGCATGGTGACCTAACAAAAGTGGCGTTCTGCCGTTGCTTGAATTTTTTACCTGAACATTGTGAAAAATGTAATAATATGATGTATATACATACATATTAGGAGTGTGGGCATGGTTAATAAAAGAGAATAGTTGCCAAGGAAACCCCAAAATGTACTTTTGCTGATTCGTCAAAAATGCCCACAGACCTGTTTGTCATCCCCAAGCAACGATCACAGCAATCAGCTGTGATTGATCTGAGAAATGAGTTAACTTCGCTCACTAATCTCACTAGTGACCTTGTTGGAAAGCCACTCCCCTTCCATTGAAAGCAGGCTCTGCAGAATCTGTCATACGTTTGGAACTTTCGAGGTGGAGGCCAGTGGGCACCACGAGCTTTTATTGAGGTATCTGATTGGCCAGTTTACAACTTGAATAACTTACGATAAACAAAATGTTTCCTGGAAAAAAAATGTTTTAGCAAGAGCATGTTAAAAAATACCACTAATACAGTTGTGTTCACATTTAAGTATTTCTTTAAAAGTTAACTCACCTTCCTCCATGTTTTCTTCCACACTAACTTCTTTTGGAATATTGCTAAATTTTGGTGGATTGTCATTGATGTCCTTTATTACCACGTTAAATGCCAACTGCTTGTCTATTTTTAGATTCGTCTCTGTGTCATACACATCAAACTTGACCTGTTGGTTTAAAACATTTGAGTTAATCAGTTTGCTGGGACTACATTTACTTATCTTATATCTAAATAGATCTCTAATATCATGTTTACTTACATGGAAAGAGGGGTCCTTCTCTCTGTCAATAGGTTTATTCACAAAAACGTCTCCAGATTTTTCATCAATGGTCAAATATCCCTCATCCACAGCTTTTCCGCTTATTTCAAACCTGAATATTTTCCCTTCTACCTTGTTATTGTACATCTAAGAAAAACACAGGCAAAGTCTGGTGTAAGTTTTTACATGACTTATTAATAACTTGATATTTATTTTATTAGGTAATAGTGTGATAGGACTTTTTGTTACCCTTCCCAGGAAATATGGGTAAGTCACACCCAGTTCCTCCTGAAGTTCAAATGTAGATAGAACCCAGACTCTTTTAGTTCGCACCAGAAGATCCTGGAAGGGAAAGAATGGAGATCAGTGTTTGAAAAAATGTGTGCATCCCAGGATAACTTTTCAACTTTTTAAACAATTTACCCGTTCTTTCCGAGAGTCCCAGGAACAAATGCACACAGCCAAAGCTGCAAATAAAACCTTCATAAAAAAAAAAAAATCAGTTTATGAGAATAACGGAAACTATTTACAATAGATTTTGAGGACTGGTGCTCTTTCGCTTTAGTTTTTCTTTGGTTAAAGTTACTTTGCTGTATGCTTTTACATAGTATTCTGTTTTCCACTTCCCTCCTGTTCACACAAGGTTTCAGCTTCTTGCTCATTAATCTTATAGTATATAAACTGTTTACAGTTAATCTTAGTAATTTTAATTGTTTTTTGCAATTCTAAAACTAAATGTTCATTTTTGTCTCAGTGATGAACTGTAATGAACTTTTGGTGCCATTTCCACAAGTAAGATTTACCTGACTTCCAGGATTTTTTTTGGTGCTGTTTCAACACGCTGCATGCCACGTATTATTACGCTTTTCTTTGCACACAATTGCTTGCGTTTCTTGTCAGCAAACTGTAATCCTATTTTGCCCTTTAAAGTCCTGGATAATTAGTCTTCCGCTTTTCAGATAATTTCATGTTTAAAGGGTGCTTTACAAAAACAATACCGTGCACGGCCTTTTTGATTTTTTTTTCAAATTTAGGGATGTAGCAATTACTAAACTTAGTCAATTAATCGATTTTTATTCCTACTGTACAACCAGATCCATTTGTCCAAAATAAATTATTTTCAAAATAAAATAAATGGATTATATTGCCATTGGAAAACAACATTTGGATTGAGACATTAAGGGTTTATTTTACTACAACGTAAAAATGATAAAGGGCTTCACAATGGACAAAGCACAATAGCAGTAAAAAATGAGCAAACCATCATTACAGTCCAATGTGTGGAAATTATTTGAAATTTACAAAGCCATGTGACCATACAATGTGGCAGAATGTTCTAATAATGTTCCTTTTGTATTATTTTGATGTGGTAAAACAACAGTGGGCTGAACTTTATAAAACTAAAATGTTAATGTATTTGACAATTATTCTTGTTTACTTGTTTGTTTGTACATATATTTAAGTCACACTTGATTATCTTGCAAGAAATGCAAGAAATGTAGAAAACTTCACCTGCATTGTTCAGTACCAGGTATTTATCTTTGAGTCACACTGGTTGAGTTTTTAACAAACAATTTCAGGTCTGTGAATCGGTTTCATTTTTTCTCTTCAAATGAAAAAACAACATATTTCTCTTTCATTTTCACAGGAGCTTGTCAAAGGAGGAGTGCAGGTGTCTAAATTTAAACGGACAAATCTTTTTGTTGCATCAGTTTTTTCTCTGATAGACAAAGTCCACAATTTAAATAAAAAAAAACAATACTTTATATGTAAAGCCACTCAAATATAATGTTGTTCTTAAGGTTATATAAAAAGAAAAATGCTTTGCTCATCTTTACACACATTTTGTCCTTCAAATCAACATTTTGTAGAGGTGAACACAAACAGTACAAATGTGCGATAGACGAACATAAAGAAAATTTTTGACTTACCAAATGAAGCAGAAAGCTAATCCTCATCTTGATGTATGCTGCTTGCCATCAACCATGACGAATGCCCAACAACTAGAGCGAGAGGAGAACTTGAAACTGAGCTGGGAGGGAACAATGCCATTGTGCCTGTAGGCGCCATGACTGTTGAAAGCCAAACACAATTTGTTAAAGCTACTTGTTTGCTGTACACTGTGGATTAAATGTACAGTATATCAACTGTTCAGGCTAAATTTTCTTTTCGAGAAAGCATCCTATACAATGGCATTTTATCTTTCACAAGGTTCAGTCATAACATTATTTTTAAACCAAGAAGAATTTAGAATAAATCAATAACATAGATATTCTGCATCTTTTATGCTAAATTATTCTACTATACATTTGATATGCATTTCCTCTTAAATGTTATCAGATGTAGTTATTACATAATTTATTCTATTTGGTCAATTTAAAATATATGCATGTTTGTTTATAAACCTTCTAACTCTTTTGCTTCACAAAGTGGTGTGTGGGATAAAAATCTTACATGAAAGCTTTCCTGAGTCTAGGGTAAAAGGAATATCACTGTAAATTTCAATTTTCTTTGCTTTTAAACGCAAATCAAACCCTCACTTGACTGCCTTTGTAATACAATATTATGTATTTCATTAAAGCTCAGCATATTCTTAAACATTTTGTTCTAGTTGCCGTTCGTAATATTTGTTTAATGTGCTTATAGTAAAACTGGTCTTAAAAATGTTGAGTGCTTTGTAATCATTATTCAACTCTTCCAACTACTGATTTCCTGTGAAATTTCTAAAACATACTATTGCTGTTGTAGCATATGTGTTTTATTCCTTGCAGACCCAGCACTGCACGTTCAAAAGTTTAAAGTTAACTTTTTTGAAGAAATAGACATGATTTTAATTTTTTGATTCAATACACTTATTTGCAAGTCTTAAGTAAATAAACTCAATCCTAACCAAGCTGAAGCTAAAATCATGAAGAGGTCAAAGTAACAAGATCTGCCCTCAAAGAACTAATGTGAAAAGTATGAAGACAATTGGGATTACATAACAGAAACTGCTGTGGAGGGAGCAGGAAACTAAACTACAGTTCTAGTTTACCCAAATATGAAACATACAGCAACTTAAATAATCTAAAAGCACAAAACCAAGATAACTAACTTAAAAAAACAAAAAAAAAACCACGTGTAGTTTCTATTTTGTTGTTCTGTTCTGCTACATTTGCTTTGCTGACATATTGTAAACCATAAGACAAGGTTTTGTCAAACAGGTTCCTACTGTGTGTTACTATAATTGCACCAAGAATGACTTATTGCTTTTTGATTGCACAATAACACGCATGTATTGAAAAGGTTTTACAGTAATTCCATCAATCAGTCAGCAGTCATTCAGGAAACCATGGCTTACCTGGAATCCAGGTTTAATCAAGTTCGAGCAAAGAGTAAAATGCAAATTTTAAACACTGTCATTGCTCAAATATTTAACTGTCAACAGATAATACTCAACTCAACTTTATTTATATAATGTAGCACTTTCAAAAAGCAAAAAGCTTAAACAAAGTGCTGTACACAAACACATACAAGACAATACCACTAAAACAAAATAAAAGACCATAAAATCAAATAAAATAATAAAATATCAATAAAACAGCAGGTGTTGCGTTAAAAGCCAGGGCATAAAAGTTTGTTTTAAGACGAGTTTTAAAAGTGGACATTGATGGTGTTTCTCTGATGTTGAAAGGCAAATAATTCCAGAGTTTTAGACCAGGGACAGCAAAGGCTCTGTCCCCTCTGAACTTCTGCCTGGACCTTGGTGTCTCCAAAAAGTGTAAGACCAAGCATAGGCATTCCTACATCAGACTAGCTTGACTATAAAATATTAAATCCAAAAGACATGTTTCAAATGAAATAAAAAAGAAGATGACTACAAATAGCGTTAAAGTGTCCCAAAGTCAGAAAAAAACAGTTGGTTATAAAGAAACAAAATGAAAGTTTTGTGGGTTAAAAAGTTTTTCAAACATGAAAAAAAGCTAGAAACTATTTTTGCATTTATTTTAGTTTATTTAATTTATAAATTCAGATTATTTTTTTCTGGTTTGCTGTTTTGCCAAGTTGGCAGTTGGCAGTTTGCGACTCACGCCAGTGGTGTGGTTTTGTTTGACTGATCATTTTCACTACAAGTCATTTCAATCATTGAAACTTGTAAAGAGCTTCAAAACCATTCCACCTTGGAAAACTGCAAGTGGTTAAGTCATTCTGTGTAACAAGTAAAGTCATGCTAAAGCAAAACAAATATGTTATTGTTTAAGGTAATTATATTTCTTTTCAGATGTGATTTATTGATACTTAAAAAATTCTTAATGACCTGAATCCGTGTTGGTAAGTTTTTAACCAGATAATGATAACTCATGTATAGAACATTGTAAGGAAGAGCAGGGGTGGGATTATATAAAATAGCTTCCTCCCATTCCCTTTGAATCTATAATTTGATGTCTAATTATCCTAGGTTTGATACTTTTTGTATGGATATAAACATTAGTTGATTGTACTATGTATGCATTGCTATTGCTTGGATTGCTTGAAATAAACAATTTCCAATCCAACCCAAAGGTAGGATGGTCATGGTGTTTGCTATCTGTATTGAAATATTCCCTTCCCTTTTGCGGGGACTTCCTGGTTTGCTACAGTGCAGACTCCCACTGCTTTGCTCTCTCTTCTGCTTATAATTTCTGCCCTTTTTCCGTTTATGTTGTGCCCTGGAGGCGTTCCTTCTCCCTCGTCAAGCAACCGCACCTGTTCCTGATCATCACCACCTGGTCTTCATCACCACGGCTTTTTAAGCAGCGTCAAACCTTCAGCCACTGTCAGATTGTTATGCCGCTTGTGTGTCAGCCTGTCTGCCCAACACAGGAATGCAAACACATGCACACACACAGTCAAAACCAGTTGGCTTTACATTTAATCCAACTGGATTTGCATCACATTTTGTTTCTTAATCCTTTATTCCTACATATCATTTTTAAAAGTAAAAAGCTTTTGTTGCTTGTGTTACCATTTCCGGCTTCTTGATAAAAAAGGTAAACTGCAAAATAGACTTATATCAGTGTAAGGAAAATGCATGAGCACTGGCAGCTAACCTCTTAAATGTGGAAGAAAAGGAGTAAAGCTATTCTGAGGCATACTTGCACATGCTCATTGGTAAGATGGGAGTGGTTTTTGTTCATAATGATTTTAACAGTTGAGAAGGCTGACTAACAACTGTAGGCAGAACCAAACATTGTTAATGTGTACAATGCCACTTTGCTAAGAGAAGGAAACTTCTCCTTTGGAATAATCTGTCAGGATCAGATGATTCACTTTGCTCTCTTATCACTACATCAGCCTGCAAATCTGAAAGCTCCATTTGGAGGGACTGTGGACTCCACTTGTGCCAATGTTTGGCTTTCTTGGAAAAAAATGAAAACGTTCTTCACTAAAAAGGGATTTTTAACAAAGATCAAGAGCTGGTCTCCCAAAGTAAAGCCATCAAAGAGAGTATTAAAGTTTTCAATCAACTTTTTCAAAAAGTCAAATGAGCAGTGACATTGATCCTTTTAATCTTCTTCAATGAAGGAAAATGTGCACAGTCCTCCTCCAGATCCACCTTCAGAATGACCAGTTTCTTCTGAAAAGACTGAACAGCAGTCACCAAGAAACACACTGTGTTGTCTTTTCCTTGAAGCGTCTTAGTTAAGTCATTTAAATGTCCTGTGATGTCAACCAGAAAGGTCAGTGGATCCAAATTACTTTCTTCCTCCAAAAACTCCAAACTGACCTGAGCCTTTGGACTTTTTTTGTTGTGCCTGGAGTTTTTTCATTTCATTTCTTATCCTCAAAAAACGTTCCATCACGTTTCCTTTGCTCAACCATCTAACATTGGAGTGCAATAGTAGGTAATCAGCAGGTGCATCTACTTCTGCTAAGAATTCCCTCAGCAGGCGATGCTTGTGAGAAGATGAAGCCCTGAGAAAGTGAACTGGTTTCGTGATGGTGTTCATAGCATTTCCAAGGTTCTCTGAAAGTGATGAGCAGAGGACATACATGTGGACCATTCATTCATTCATTTCAAAAACGACACTATATCTCCTTCGGGGTCACAGGGTTGCCGGAGCCTAATCCAGCTACTCATGAGCGAAGGCAGAGAACACCCCTGGACTGGTCGCCAGTCTGTTGCAGGGGATACATGTGGATAATGCAGTGAAATGACAAGAGTTCTGGATTGTTCTGTTTCAGTTCAGTAACTGCACTTTTATCTCATCCCATCCTGGAAGGTGCCCCATCAGTAGTGACAGAGATGACTTTTTTTAGATGTATTCCCCTCTGTGTCAGCATTTCCTTTATGGCTAAATACATGTTCTTTCTTCTTGTATGTGTTTTCAAAGCTGTGATGTCTAATATGCCTTCTACAAATGTTTTACTTTCTTCACAATAGAATCTGACATATACCAAAAGTTGTGTATAGTCACTCATGTCAGTTGATTCATCTGCAGCTAAAGAGACTCAGAGAGCATTTCGAATGACAGGTGTCGAATTTTAGACAGCACCATTGTTCAGTCAATTACTCGATAACTCTATGTCCCAACCATGTAAACAACGCCACACCGCTCTAAGCCTTTACTGGTTGAATGACCCTGGTTCCCACGTAGCTGTCCTCGCACACACCTATTCAAAAATAATTGTGGGTAAACATGAACATAATAATCATACTTTTTATTAAAAATGCTTGGCGGTCCTGATAAAAAGAGTCTCAGGGTCCGGACCCGGACCAGGGTCTGCCAGTTGGGGACCTTTGGTATAGGCTTTTCTCAGCCTGCCAGCAACGCTGCCAGCTAAACACAAAAACACCAATATGTTACAGATTAAAAATTACACTCTATTAAAAAAAAAAAAAAAAGATTGAATCTCAATGAATAAACTGAAGCAACAGTTAAATTAAAATCAAATTATACAAAGAAAAAGCCAATCAACTCATTATTAGAAACAACATGTTTTATTGTTAAAAACTGTTTTTGTTATTGAGCACATTGAGGAATGATTTTCATTTTTTATAGAGTCAATAAAAGCTACTGGAGAAAAATATTACACACCTCCCATCTTCTTCAAAATGAACTGAGAACAAGTGTTTATTAAAACCAAACTCTGAAACAGACACAATTCTTTCTGGGCTCACTGGTTTAACAAAAGAGGATTATTAAGTCAGTCGCCAATTCTCCCACTTAAAAAGATTAAAGAAACCAAGTTCACCCTTTAGGAAAACCTATATAGGACCTATAAGTATAGGACACAAAGTGCGAAAAATCATTTTGTCTGATTTTTTTAAACATTATTTTGCAAATTACAGTGGAAAATAAGTATGTGGTCAATAACAAACATTAATATAACTTTTGTTGACAATGACACATTTTAAATGTTTAATGAAGTCTTCACAGGGATGGCAAATACTGTTGCCCGTAGTTGGCCCATTCCTCAGTGTAGATCTCCTCAAGAGCTGTTATGTTTTGGGGCTGTCATTGGACAACAAAGGTTTAACACATCCAAAGGTTTTCTATTTGACTATGTTCTGGAGACAGGCTAAGTCATTCTAGGACCCTGAGATGCTTTTTACAGAGTAAATCCTTTGTTGGCCAGATGGTGTGTTAGAGATCTTTGTCATGCTGGAAGATGCACACGTTTCATTCTCCATGCTCTCACTGATGGAAGGAGGTTTTCACTCAAAATCTCACAATACATGGCCCTATTCATTCTTCCCTTGTGAATAAATCATTCTGGTCTCTGCAGAAAAACATCCCCAAAACATGATCCTCCATACTTCACAGTATGCATGGTGTTCTGTGGATGCCATTCGACAGTCTTTCTCCTCCAAACACAACAAGTTGAGTTTTATCAAAATGTTCTGTTTTGGTCTCATCTGACCATTTGACAGTCTCCCAATCCTCCTTGGAATCATCCAAATGCAGTCTGGCACACTTCAGATGTGTCTGGACATGTGCTGGATTAAGAAGGGGTTGGAGACGTTTGGCACTGGACTTGAGTCCCTGGCAGCATTGTGCTCTTCTGACAGCACCCTCCTATATAGTCTGCTAATGAAGTGCAATATCTGATCTTTCCTGTATCATTCATATTTTGATGTGGTTTTAATTTTCCCAGAACAGTTTTTCTACTTTTTTGATGAAGTGAAGTTTGAAGCTTGAGTGGATTAAATTTAACTTGGTTCTTATTGAACTGACCTCTTTGTTTGTTAGTGAAACTTAAAAACTTAAAATTTGACGTGGTTGTATTTTCAGGAAGTAGAAAAAAAATGATTCAATATAATTGAAGTTGTTTATAACAATTAGCTTATCAAATATGGACAAAACTTATGTGTTAAAAACAAAACTAGTTTCAAAATTATGTTTGGCTATTTAGGAACATTTTTAGTTGATAGTTTTGTTGACTGATACGTAATTTCATCAAAGGGATAAAAATGACTAATGGCAGGGAGAAGTCAATCAAGCACTCAAATTTGTTAAAACAAGCAAATGCAATATACCTCACTCGATTTTGAGTGACTGTTATTTAATATAATAATAAATATAACAATATATATTTTAAATATTTGGACAGTTCAGGCTTCCACGGCGTGCGTTAATTTCCTTTTTGGGCACTATCCCACTTATACCATGGTAACTTACACAATACATAAATATTCAGTAGATTTTTAGTACTTATTCTTGTTATTTTGTGGTTTTGATCACTTGTTCACAAAAAGCAGACTATTGATGTGTGGTGCGACCTGTTGTCAAGGTAACATGACAACAAGCACTGACAATGACTGCAGTGGCAAAGGACAGAAATGTATATACTGACTGTCATGATAAGTTCAAGAAACGCATCCGTTTAGAGAGAAATTTGACTTCTTACCAATTGTTTCTGTGCAAAAGTTTGTTTTAAAGAAAGCCTGCGCAGTGATATAAAACATTTGGCCTATGTGACCGGAACTTCTTTAGGTGAGCGTAAACACCCAGCAGCCAATCAGATTTGAGTATTCTCCTGGACCATTTAATGTGCAGAAACAGAATGTTTGTTTCTTATGGCTGTATATCAGCATCTTTGTTTTCTTAAAGTAAAACTGCATTCTTGGAGTAAAACTGCAGACATTTAAAGTCTTTACAGTTCTGCTTAACGTACTGTTGATGTGTCTTTTGGACACAAATTACACTTGTCACACTTTGTAAATTCAAAGACTTCAGACAATCAAAGTAAAGGGAAACATTTTCTCTCTGGTCTTTTTTTTTGTTCAAAAGCCACATAAAATGTAACTCATTGTTATAAATCTAAATCATTTTCAATAGATTGACGATACTAGTTTTGGGACACTAACTGTTTTTCTAGCTTGAAGTGGCATTGACAAATGTCTGCCAGGGTCTTGAACGTTTATCCAAGATCATCCTGAAATTCCAAATCATCTTCCAAGATGACTGATAGCTGCTCCAGTGACTCACACTTGTAGCCGTGCCCTTCATAGCTGTAGCTGATGGGTTGATAACCTGCATAATCACATCCATCAGCTTCATTAAGCATAGTGATTTTCTGTGGGATTTGGAAAAAGAAGAAAAACAGGTCAACAGTGAGTAAAGTAAGGCACTCAGTGGATTCTTTAGCTAAGATCAGTTGTTGATGATGTGAGATGAGAAGCTCACCCTTTCAATTTGACCTGTAAGATTATAATCGGACCGAAGATCTGACCGTACAGTTGAAAAATTGTATACTGATTTGTTCTGCAGACAAAGAGAACAGAGTTCAGTTTGTACCAAAATGTGTTTTTTTTTCTATTAAAGAACACTACTTACCCTGTAGGGGCTCATCCTGTTGCTGGCCAATGACGAGGACTAGTAAAAAAAAAAAAAAAAAAAAAAAAAATATATATATATATATATATATATATTCGTTTTTGCTTTCATTTTTTTAACAAGCAGCCACCGTATTTTTAAAGATGATCTACTATTTTTTGTGACTACTCACACACACTCACACTAGTTGCCTCCTTTCCTTTTTTTTATTTATTTTTTTATTTCAAGCACTACAAAATGGTATTGTCCACTATAGAACAGAGGCGCTCACCTGTGCACAAACAGGTATCTATGTGATGTAATGTATGTGGGGAGTTTTTATGCCGCCAACACTGATGTCAGAAGTATTTTTCCCTTCTTGTGCGCCCCCTCACCTCACCTACCCTACTCTCCTTCTCTTTTCCATTAAGTCCAACAACAAATAGTCACAAATATGAATAAAAAACAATGTTTAACCTTAAATCCAAAAGGGGTTTGTACACATATACACCTCATGTGTCCAAAGCAGCACAACCCCCTGCAGTATAACAGTAACAGCTGTCCAACGCAACACTTTGATGAATGACCCAGAAACAGAAAAGTGGGATTGAGCATTGGCTCCTAGTAGATTGAAGTTAGTGGAGCACAAACTTAGAAGAAGTTTCCATATTTCTGATCCAGAGTAACAAAGAAATAAAAAATAAAATGTATTTATTGCTCACCATGGAACTTAATAGATGACTAAAATGACTAGGCTCAATAGATGACTAAAAGTGTTTTTACTGTAATTTAAGAATTATTATACCAGAATTATTACCAAGAGATATAAAAAAATAAATCAAAACCAAAATAAATTTTAAGTTATCAAGGTAAGTGTCACTCACAATAGAATGACCCTATTGGCCTCTGTTAGACTCTCTTTGATGTTGGGAGTTCCTACTCTTCATCTGTGGGGTGACAAATTACAGTAAAAGCTTATTAAGCTTAAAACGCTTAATAGCTGACTAAAAGTGTTTTTAATTTGAACATGCTCTTCAACAATTACATATTTATTACTTTAGAATTGCTTCATCATACTTCAGTTTTGCTTCCAATTTTAGATTCCTTCATCAAAGAGATTGTGCTCACTATGTTGAATCTTGAAGAGTTGTACATTTCCTCGCTGTGGAAATATTCAGTAGGCAACTCAGACTTCTAAAACAAAAAAATAAATAAATACATCACTATTAGGGCCGCAGTATTTAACAAAGAATACTGTACAAATAAACTATTTAGATATAAGGCACATTTTTCTATCAAACCAAAATTTTGAGATAACAGCAACTTTAAAATGTATAGATTTACACAAGAATTAATTAATATGACAGGTAACTTGTACTTCTCCAGATCTTTATTCTACATTTAAATATTGCTGCAAACACCTAGAGCCAAATGTAATCAGTACCTCTAAAAAGAAGCATTCAGGTTTTCTGCTTTAAAGTTCATTGTATTTGCAGCACATCTAATCTGAAACAGCGGAACATTGCTCTATGTTCAATACAAATAGTTGGATTGTTAGCCTTTTTCTTCACGTATTGAACTCGTTGACTTAAAATTTTGATAAGACAAAATAGTATGGTTATGTAAAACCTCTCTTTAAGGAACCTGTTTAAACAAGAAATATGAACAAACCTTCTTTAAAACAACAGTGTGAGCAGTACCTGTATGATTCTCATCTGCTTGATGCCATCAGGTTCTATCATTGGTGACTGCAGAATTGGTTCAGCCTTAAATAAAAAAAAATGTTACTGGTTCAAATTATGTTTTAAATATCAACCTTCTGCTAATTTGCTGAACAACATCAACTCACATTGCGTTCAGAGATCCCTCCTTCTAGGTTGTACTTGATGAGAGTCTGGTTTCCTTCTTCAATCAAGTCTTCAAGTGGCTTTTTTCCAGAATTGCGGAAGAAAATAAGAAGTAAAACTGCAAACACATCAAAAGACAAGTTTATACTTGACTTGAGGTATTTTCTTTATATTACAAAACATTTGATCTGTTTGTCTTCATTCAAATGCTACTGAGATTGGGATACTCAGACAATACACATCTTTGCAAAATGTTTTATGTATATTTCACACAAAAAATTTAATACAAAAGATTATTATTATTATTATAAGCTAATAGATTAGCTTTCTGTTAAACGGTACCAACCAGATACAGTTCAAGATCGTTTTAAGGAAAGTTTTAGTTTAGTTTAGTTTCATCCACTTGGAGTTGACAATTCCATTATGATGACAATGATAAAAATGTTTTTTTTTTCTTCAGAGACAGATGATTATCATCAAATGCAATGTGTAAAAGACCACATACCAGTAAATTTGTTAAACAATTTCAGTTGCTAATTTAAGAAGAAAATAAACCCAGAAAAAGAATCTGTGAATTTTTTTTTTTTTTTGCTTGACCACTTGATGTCATTTGATGACACATTATATCAGTTTGGAGTAAGTATAATGAAGTGTTACATTATCTTAAAAGCTTCAAAAATGTGTGGCATGAATTGCAGCAGAGTGAGATACCCACATAAAGCATCATTCCTAGTTTTGTTGACCTCTCACACACATCTCAGCATATTTTTAAACAAAGTAAAGAAGCTTTCTAACAATGTCTAAATGCTTCTAATAACAATAATAATAATAATAATCAATTTTATTTATAACGCACTTTCCACTTGATATCAAGTCTCAAAGTGCTACAGGAATTACAACACTAAAACATTAAAAACATTTAAAACTTTTAAAACTATAAGGCACGAAAACATACAGTAAAACAAGCAAAGTTTAAAAAGGAAAGGCTTTGATAAAAAGGTGAGTTTTAAGTCCTTTTTTAAAAGAATCCACCGGCAGTGGAGCCCTGAGGTGGTCTGGGAGGGAGTTCCACAGGCGGGGAGCAGCAGCCATAAAGGCTCTGTCTCCCATTGTTTTTAGCCGCGTCCTGGGTGGGATTAGACGGTGCTGTTGGCCTGACCGGGTCCTGGTTGAGTTGTTAGGTGTAAGTAGTTCGGTGAGGTAAGTGGGGGCCTCACCGTACAGACAGTGATGGGTGTGGAGGAGAACCTTATATTCAATACGGAGGTGAATGGGAAGCCAGTGCAGGCTATGAAGGATGGGGGTGATGTGCTCATATTTCCGCACCCTCTTCAGTACCCTGGCTGCACTGTTCTGTACATATTGAAGCTTTTTGCATGCTTTTGCATGCTCCTACCAGAGATTCCGATGAGAAGCGCGTTACAGTAATCCAACCTGGAGGAGACAAAGGCATGGACGAGCTTCTCCGCGGCCGAGAGGGAGAGAGATGGACGGAGTTTAGAGATGTTACGGAGGTGAAAGAAGGAAGTTTTGCATATGTGGGTGACATGATTGTCAAAGGTGAGGTGGGGGTCAAACTTGACCCCGAGGTTGATAACAGAGGGAGAGAGGGGAATGTTCTGGCCAAAGAGGGAAATTGAGTTAATGGGGAGGAGCGAAGTTGTTGAGGGGTACCAGTTTGAATAGCTTCGGTTTTTGAGCCATTTAACTGAAGAAAATTTTGACTCATCCATGCCTTTATGTCCTCCAGGCAGGAGCTGAGGCGATTGAGAGTGGCAGAGGGGGGCCCAGAGGGAGTGACTTTGAGGTAGAGCTGTGTGTCGTCAGCATAGCAATGGAAATTAATGCCATGCATGCTGACGACTCGTCCAAGGGGGAGCATGTAGATAGTAAATAGGGTAGGACCAAGCACGGAGCCCTGGGGGACCCCACAAGTGACTGTGTGGGGTTTGGATTTGGCGTCCCCCAGGACCACGCACTCGGTCCGATCGGTGAGGTAGGAATGAAACCAGTGAAGGACGGTACCCGAGAGTCCAATGTGGTGTTGAAGACGGTGAAGAAGGATGTTGTGGTCGATAGTGTCAAATGCAGCAGAGAGGTCGAGAAGAATAAGGAGGGCTGTGGAACCTGAGTCAGAGGCCATCAGCAAGTCACTGGTAACTCTCATCAGAGCTGTCTCGGTGCTGTGGGATGGGCGAAAACCAGATTGAAATTTCTCATAGAGCTTATTTGATTTTAGATGATCATGGAGCTGAGAGGAAACAATTTTTTCAAGAATTTTTGATATGAAGGGGAGATTGGAGATTGGGCGGTAATTTGATAAGATTTCAGGGTCGAGGGTGGGTTTTTTAAGAGCTGGTTTGATAAGAGCTCTTTTAAGGGACGGTGGAATGGTGCCGGTTTGGAGAGAAAGATTGATGATTTTGGTTATAAGGGGGGCGATCACTTTGTTGTGGGTTTTGAGCAGAGGGGAGGGGAGGGGGTCCAAAGATGATGTGGATGATTTAGAGTTCTGGATAGTCTTTTCGACCTCCTGCTGCACTGTGGGGGAAAAGTTAGAGAAATGCTGCATGTTAGATGGTGATGGGGTTTCTTTTATAGAGCTGTGTGTCAGGGAGGAACGAATATTGTCAATTTTGGAGGTGAAATAATCAAGGAACCGGTTGCAGTTTGCCACTGAGGAGGTTTGGTGTGAAAAAATCTGTGGTCTTAGAAGATGCTTGATGGTTGAGAATAGTTTTTTTGAGTTACCCGAGTTGTTATTGATGATTGAGGAATAGTGTTCTGACCTGGCTGAGGAGAGAGCTTTAGCGTAAAAGAAAGGGCAAAAAAATAAAATACTTTACCCATTCCTCTTCTGACATATAAGCTGCACTCGGTTTCTAGGGCACCCTAACTAAAAATGTATGTTATAAACCTGCAGTTAAATTTTTTATGTTTTTTGCCAATAATTTTATTGTATTATTGTTTAAAGTTAATCAGTTGTAAAGATTTTTCCTAGAGATGAAACCCTTCCAGTTGAAATATGTGGTGACAGATGAACTTACTTAAAAATAGAAGGAATCCAGTTATAACAGCTCCAATGGCGATTGAAAGTGGCTTTTTTGAACGACATGTATTCTTCTCCTCACAGTCACACACCACCACTTCCAGTGTCTCACATTCAATATTGTTCTGTTGGTCTCGAATCACCAGAGACACAGAATAGTTTCCAAAGGGACGTGGCTTCAGGCTGACGAGGCCACCTTGCTGACCTGGACAAAGATGTAAAGACAGGTATGTAGCAGCTTTATGCACTAATTTTGTCATTTAGATTAAAAGATGTGCACGGACCATAAGCAGGATCTAGCTTCCATTGCTTCATGTCTTCATCATTTTCAAGTAAGAAATGAAAAGGTCCACTATAGGGATCAGCATCCAAGTCCTTGACTGAAACCATCACTTTGTTGTTTTTATTTCCACACATGATGAGGCTGCTGTTGACCAGCTGGGGCTTGTGGTCATTGATGTCCCTCAGGTGGATACTGACGGTGCAAGAACCTGAGGCTGGAGGTTGAGCTTCAAAACCATGAAAAAAAAGAAGTCCTTTAAAATCAACAGATTTGGTAACCAAATAATTTTTGGTTTTGTTCCAAACTGTTTCAGTACCATCATCTATGGCTGCAATGACCACTTTGTAAACATTGTCAGCATCCACAAAGGGTGATTCTCTGTCCATCTTCTTAGTTGCTCTGATTTCTCCAGTTTTTTCATCAACAGACATCCAGTTGGCTGGATCATCTACTAGTATGAACCTGGAAACAGTTTCATGTTTTAACATCAAGCAGACAAGAAAGATGCTCAGCTTAAGCGCATTACACAGACACTTTACCTAATGGAAGTAGAGTCTGGATCATGAACCTCTGGGGTAAAGAGAACCTTTCCTGGGTCAGATTCTTCTGTCTCAAACACATCTACTTTTGTTTTCTGAAACTCTGGTGGGTCGTTGCTATCAATCATTGCAACTTTGACACTGATTGAGTCAGGAAGAGAATCTTTGCTTCCCTGTTTAACAAGTTTCCCATTTTCACACCTAGAAAAGGGCTCAATGTTTTCTACCCCAATCTGCAAGTCAACTAAACTGGTTCTTTCATAATTCTTTTTCTGCAAAAGACACAAATCCAGGATAGTCAAACTTGATCTTTTTGTGTACTGGTGTGGATCACTTCAGAAACATTCAGACATAGTGAGAGAAACAGGAGTTACCTTGGTGATGCTCAAAATACCCTCATTTGTATTTGGGTCTGTTTCCAGTTTGAAGATGTCTTCCTCATTCCCACTGATGAAGAAGTACTTTGCACGCCAGCCATCAGTGTTGGGAGTGTCTTTGTCGTCTACTGCCAATCTCAGAAGGTCATTATGGGTTTCCATTTCTAAGGCTTTAGTTTGGTACTAAAATAAGCAAAATTGAAACACATTTTTCAGTGAAAATAACTTTAGAGAGTAAAGCAATGATTAGTTAACACAGGCCATTCCTACCCCTCTCTCCTTGAACACTGGCATGTTTGTGTTTCTGTCAACAATGTTTAGTTTAACAACAGCAGTGGAGGACATTGGAGGGTTTCCATGATCCTTTGCTTGAAGAGTAACAGTGTACTTGTTTTCTTTCTGTATTCCAGATAAACAAGAATTAATGGGATTACAGAAGAGATTGGAACCTCTTGATATAAAGCTGGAAGTCCTGCTTGGTTTCAACAATGTTCTGTTAATATTAGTTTTTCTCTTCTTATTTTGTATTTTTTGTATTGTTTTTTTAGCCAGTAACTATAAATATAATTGTGTTTACCTTTTAAAGGTTTCTTTAAAAGTAAACCCGCCTTCCACCATGTTTTCTTCCACACTAACTTTCTTTTGGAATATTGAAAAATTTTGGTGGATTGTCATTGATGTCCTTTATTACCACGTTAAATGCCAACTGCTTGTCTATTTTTAGATTCGTCTCTGTGTCATACACATCAAACTTGACCTGTTGGTTAAAACATTTGAGTTAATCAGTTTGCTGGGACTACATTTACTTATCTTATATCTAAAAAGATCTCTAATATCATGTTTACTTACATGGAAAGAGGGGTCCTTCTCTCTGTCAATAGGTTTATTCACAAAAACGTCTCCAGATTTTTCATCAATGGTCAAATATCCCTCATCCACAGCTTTTCCGCTTATTTCAAACCTGAATATTTTCCCTTCTACCTTGTTATTATACATCTAAGAAAGACACAGGCAAAGTCTGGTGTAAGTTTTTACATGACTTATCAATAACTTGATATTTATTTTATTAGGTAATAGTGTGATAGGACTTTTTGTTACCCTTCCCAGGAAATATGGGTAAGTCACACCCAGTTCCTCCTGAAGTTCAAATGTAGATAGAACCCAGACTCTTTTAGTTCGCACCAGAAGATCCTGGAAGGGAAAGAATGGAGATCAGTGTTGTGCATTCCAGGATGCCTTCCAACTTTTTGATCAATTTACCCGTTCTTTCCGAGAGTCCCGGCAACAAATGCACACAGCCAAAGCTGCAAATGAAACCTGTATAAAAAAAATAATATGATCAATTTTATTTTACAAAAAAAACAAAAAGTCCTTTACAGTAAATTGTGAGAACTGGTGCCTTTTCCTGTTTGTCAAGCCAGTGTTTTTCAACCACAGTACACTAGTTTGCCGTAGAGGTCGTCAGATGTTTTCCATGGTTGCAACTCAGTTTCAATTTAATGGTCTAAAAACATTTGTCATTTTCACGATATCAGCTTTGTTTTCAACAAAACAAACCCAGGTTCCACACAGAGTGGGTAGAAATATGAAAGATCATAAATTCCTTATTTCTTCGTTCATTTGATTCTCATTCGTGACATGTCCATAAGAATGAATGTTTGTTGTTAAAGCACACTATAAAGTTTAAATATATATATTTTTGTGGTTTCAAAAAGGTAAAAATCAAACTGCTTGTTAGATCTACTTTCCTGCATGTTTTAGGCGGTATTCTGTTTTCTGCCTCCCTCCTGTTCACACCAGGTTTCAGCTTCTGATTAACTGAGTGACTTGTTTGTTAATCATGCTTTGCATTTCTAAGAACAAAAGTTTGTTTTTGTCTCAGTGAAGGACTTAAGTGAAGCTTTGGTTCAATTTCAACAAGGAAAGTCTACCTTACTTCAGGAATTTTTTTGCTGCTGTTATGACACTCTACATGCCACTCATCATTATACATTCATTCTGAACACAAAGCATAATGTCTCACTTTTCTTCTCAGCCAAAGGAAAAAAATATTTTTGCTTTTAACGTCCTGAGTGTTCAGTATTCCGCATTCCAGGTGGTTCTACTTGCTCTCCACCACTCTGTTCTTTACCAAGAGCAATGCTTAGATGTGGTCTGACCCTTTTACCAAGGTCAAAATCTAGGCTCTGTGCTCTATTCATTTATGGTCTGAGCTCATCCCTCACATGCAAGACCCCATCAGTCCAGAAACCAACCCCCAAAGAATTACATTTTTAAGATTGCTCCTTAATAAAGTCACCACTTTGTGTAGAAAATGTAATACAAAAACAGTTCAGTGTATAGTCCTCTTGGTTTTTGATATTTATTTAAATAGTAGCAGTGTAACAATTAATCGACCTACTTTGTGAATAGGTTTCCTACAATCCAACCAGATCAATCTGTCTGAGGCAAGTTGTTATTGAAATCAAATTGACCTATATAATTAAAAAAACGTTTTAAAATAAAATAAAATGATTGTGCATAGTCCTATTAGTTTTTCTTATTTATTCAAATAGAGACATACTATTTTGTGTTACAAATTGCCTAAAAAGAAAAGTCACACTTTAAATATTTATTATGTGTTTTACAAATCTAGCTTAGGTGTTAAATTATTTAAAACTGGTTTCATATTTTTGTCAATGAATTTACATTAAATTGTCTTATATTTTTTAGACTTATTTGATCGACTTCAACGAAACAAGTGTGCTTGAGCAATCGACATTCCTTAACTTTGAGTTCTAAAGAACTTCTGTTGTAGCTTGCGATGTTTCAGCTAAGGCATTTTCCTTTTGTCTGCTGAATGCAGGAATGCAGTGATCATTGGCAAGGAGCTGCATCAGTTTGATTCAGAAAGTTCAAAGGTGCAACTGCAAAGCTGCAAGAATATTTCCTTCCCCAGAAACATGACTTGGAAGCTTTTTCCAGCAACCACATTCCGCATGCTCAGCTTTGACAAAGCAAAGTCAAGAAACAAGTTAGACAACTCTAGCTTAAAGTGACAAACACAGGCTTTCCAAAGAACTAGTGTCAGTGTCTGAGTTCACCTGGACAAATATCTTTATGGAACAACAAATAGACAAAGTCCATAAATAAAAAAAATAAAATCAATACTGTACATGTGAACCCACTCAAATATTATTTTGTACTCAATGTTAAATAAAAACACATGAAAATAGTTTTCTCCCCATTACTAACATTTTATTCTAAACCAACAAGCAAAAAATTAACAATTTCTAATAAAAAAAAAAAAAAAAACAAAAAAAACTGTTGATCTAATCCTTACCAAATAAAGGAGAAAGTGAATCTTCATCTTACTCTATATCGTTTTTTTTTTTTTTTTTTTTTTTTTTTTGCAATTTCTAATTTTTTTTTTTTTAATTTATTTTTATGTTAATTGGCCAAATTCCTCTTTGGGGTTTGTTGAAACGAAATACCAAAGTGGCATCCATCCATCCATCCAGCCAGCCAGCCAGCCTCAGGACCCGCTGAATCCCTTCTGGGGTGACGGAAAACCCAGCTTCAGATGGGGGAAGGCATAGCACGCCTTGAGAACCCAACAGTCAAGGCACACAATAATACACACACATTCACATCCACACCGAAAGGCAATTTAGAAATAACAATTAACCTATGAATCATGTCTTTTGGAGTGTATGAGGAAGCCGTTGTGCCGGGAAAAAACCCATGCTTGGTCCCATTGGTCCCAGTTCGTCAGTTCACCAATCAACCAAAAAAGAATGCCTGATCTGTTTTCTGATGAATGCAATTATACTCATTACAAAGAAAAGCATCACTGCACTGGCATCTTGATTAACATGTATTTGCTGCTGCATTAACATTTGATGGGGCAGGAAGTAGCCAGTTTAATTAGTTAAAAACATAATTGACTTGCTATTCCAGTGTAACCCACGTTGTTTTCTGTTTTATTTTGCACCACATTCCTTTACATTACAGAAAAGACCACTGGAGGGAGGAGCAATTCCCTTTGCTAAAATCAGATTTTACTTTTAATATACAAAACTAGTTTCATTTTTTATTTATGTTGTTACATTTCCTTTTATAAGAACTTTATGGGATGTGAATGTTTTAAATGCCATTTTTCATTTAATCAGAACTCATATTTTCTCTGATTTTATGACACAGATGTTTGATTGACATGTGGGTAGGCCCAACAGAGTTTTAAACATTGTTTTTCTGAATGCCATTTTTCAGAGCGTTGCAAAGCGATTTCTAGTGAATGTACCCTCCCAGCTTTAGGCTTAATTTTAACAGTGCAGAATTCTTTTGTGTGTGTGTCTGTAGAAGATCTGTGCGCATTTTAATTATATATTGTTATATATCGTTTATTTAATTGTATGTTTTATTGTATATTTTTTATATTTTTTTTATTACATTAAAATGGCTTTGAACATCACTTTCTGGGTTACCTTAAGAACAATAACTTGTAGTTGTCATTGTTCATTCATAACTGGGACTATGCTTAGATTGATTTGTTCGCAAGGGCAGAGACACGACCATCAACATCTATTATTTTATTTGTTTGTATAAAAAGTAAAAGAGCTTTCAGATGTTTTCTTTTTATGTTAGACTTATCTAAAAAAGGGTTTCTGCTGCTTAAGTTCCATGTGCTCATTTCAAGACTGTCAATGAAATGAGCACAAAGTGTTTACACAATTTATTACATCTGTGCAATTTAATGTCTTCACTTAGAATTTTATTTATTGAAATTTATAGAAATGTATTTATTGAACCAAGATACTAATGTGCGCTGTCTGATTGTTTCTGGATTATTCCAAATGCCACTTTTATGCTTAGTGAAGCAGGCTTGGTAAAACTTTGGGCACCACCTGATGAGAGCTCAACTGCCAAACTCTGAGTTTGTTCACTTGTTAGCGCTTATGGCAGAAACAGAATCCGAAGAACTACAAGAGCATCACAGCTCAGGTTTTGTGAAAATTGCTCAGCTCATTCCTTTTCAATGATCTGTCATGTTGAACAGCGCGTTGCATTTAATGACTCCTCCAAGCCTGTTCTGTTTTGAACTGTTGACAGAGGCTGTCTTGTGTTCAATGTCAAAAATGTTCAGCCTGCATCGGTGCTTCTGTAGACTTACATGCACATTAACTGGAAACATTCACTGGAAACGTCAACTTTAGTTAGAATTGAGCTGTCACACATCCACAAAACCTGTATGTTGACTAAGGTGGATAATAATGATCTTTCCTAGTTGAATATGAAAGGTAAAACAAAACAAAATCAAATTATAATTTTTGACTTTACTAACGACCTGAAGACTATTGACCAACTTAAATATTGTCAAAAATGTACTGTAAGTGACCTATCTAGGCTGTATCCTGCCTTCACCCACAAGTGGCCGAGTTAGGCTCTGGCAGCTCAGTGACTCCATGAGAGACCAAACAGGTTTCGAAAATGGATGGATTTATGGATGGATAAACGTATGTGCCTTGAATTTGTACCCCAAAAATGTCCTGCTCCCACATGTGTTGCAAGTAGGACTCATGCAGCAGCGTGTGAACAGAGTATGAGGGAGAGATTGGAAACAGAAAAGGAAACAGAAAATGAAACCATTTCCCCTTTATTGAAAATACAAAGGAAGAGTATAGTTTGCAATAAAACAATACCTCGCAGAACCTGCTCCACAACCAGCCTGTGCAGACACCTGAGAACTGAGAGAACCTTCTCCAGAAAAGGACAGATCATTACTGACAGAAGAAACTAGATCTGCTCATCAAGGCTGAGGCATTTTATTTCAAAGTGCCAGCCTTTACTGTGATTAAAGTAGTTTTTTTACTTTTTGTTTTCTAATATGTTTGTATTTTGTGCTGTGGTTGCAGTGTTTTGTGTTTTTGCTCCGACATCACATGTCAATCATCAGAAAAATATTGCGAGAAAGGGACGGGTGCAAGGCGCCTACCAAGACAAGCGCAGCTGGACTGCGAGCTGCTGGGAAGACAACAAAACAATGCATTGTGGGAAACTGTGTCCTGGCTGTTCTTGTAGCTTGAAGTTATACTGATCAAAAACGAATGACGCTCAATCAAGGAAATCTCTGTGAAATCTTTGTAACTCTTTTATTCTTTATGTATATTTTGACATTCTTTTGATCAGCACTTTTCATTTAATTAAAATATCTACAAACATTTTCAAAGTTTACAATGGATTTAGAATAAGTGAAAAACAAAGAGGCAAAAAAAAAAAGAACTTCAACCTCGCACATGCTGGTTTGTGAAAGTTATTAAGATAAAAACAAGATAAAGATACTTTATTGATCCAAGCGTGGGGAATTTGTATGTTGCAGCAGAAGTGTACAGAAGCAATAAAACATATTTCGGAAAAAAAACATTTGACATCTGTCCTAAAAAAAGTTTGGAAGTTATTTTTTACACAACGTTTTGTAAATATCCAGCAAAAACAGTCTATTAATACATTCAGAAGGAAGAAGGACTTAAAAAAAAATTAACATTTCAGAAGTGCATTTATTTTAATTGACAAATGTCTGCCAGGGTCTCAAACTTTGGTCCTACGTCATCCAGAAAGTGCAAATTGTCCCAGAAGTTGCAGAGTGAAAGCTTGTCCGTTGACTCTTACTGTTGTGCCCTTCATAGCTATAGCTGATGGGTGGTAAACTGTCATATATGCGCATCACTTTCAATAATCACAGTTTATCTGTAGGATAAGAATAAAAACATGTTGTAAAGATTTCTTTTCATGTTTGAATAACTTACTGTAAATACATTTGAAGCCATCATTCAGCTATACCAGTTGTTTAAAATGTGAGACAAACTTTACACATTGCATATATTTAAGCTAATTCTAATATGTGCAGTTACAAAACACCTTGGGATATATTTTAATTGCTTGGAAATTATTGTTGAATTAGAAATAGAATTTAATAATTTTTATTTAGTCAAGTGAAATCTTTATTAATTATTATTAATGTATTCTGTTTATCAAAAAATGTGTACCTACTATCTTCTCAAGGACTCTGCTCATTTATTATATTAAAGAATCCCAAATCGAGAATAATTTAAACTTTCTACATATTTGCCTCTTTGATCTCAATGTTTTGTCTTTTGGTTCATTTAGTTTTCATTGTTTAATTTTCTGTAATTTTTTTTTTAAATTTGGAATGCACTATGGTGGTTAGTAAATAAGTTAAGTTAGATAAAGCAAAAGCAACAAATTACAATGTCAGATTTCCTTCAATCATGATGATTACTCATGAACAGGAAAGTGGGATTAAATATGGGCTTTAGCACCTCTAAGTGAATTGTAAGTGGTGGTGCACAAACTTAGACAAATGCAGCTTGAACGTGATGCATACCAAATTGTTAAAAAATAAATAGATAATGGTAATTTATGTGCTATAAAGGTAATAGTCACTTACCTTGGAATGCCCTTTAAAGTTTTTTAGGGGTCCCTTTAATGCTCCGAGATCATGTTGATCACCTGTGAGATGACAAGTTCTGTAAAAAAAACTATTTAACTTGAAAAGCCAAATAAAGGATAACAAGCTTTCCGATGTGCGCATACTCTAACAATAACAAATCCTGATTTAAATCTAAGCTAATAAATCTGACAGTAAGGTCTTGAGTATGTAACAAAGCAAATTTAACAAGTCACACATGAAATGATGGTTTCACATGGTTTCTAAGAAACCTAAGATCTGGAACAATACACTTTATCTAACCAACAGCAACATGTGCTTCTTCAATTCTTTATTCTCTACATTCAAAGATTGCTGCAAACACCTAAAGCCAAAACAAGTCAAGTTTTGTTGTGCCTTCAATTTCATTATTCAAATAATTTTGCTATTAACCTTAGAAAACACTGTTAGATTTCTTTTAAGGGTCTCTGAAACAGAAAAAATTACAACCTGCAGTATGTATTAAATAGAGTAACACAACAGTCAGATTATATTTGTTAGCCCTTTTTCCTCCCTTTTTAATCCACTAACTATTTTTTTACTTTACTTGGTTTGGTTTTCCATGTTCAGCCCAAGTTCCTCATGTTTGATGCGCACTTGGGATGGAAGGTTTGGGGGTTATGGTCTGTTATGATCATTTTCTGTAAAATCAGGATCAAGTTGTAAGGATTACCATGGTAATATTAGTTTGCCTGATGCCATCAGGTCCAGTTGTTGGTGACAAAATAACTTCCTAAAATAAAAAGAGGAATATGTTACTGACTGTAATCATTTTTAAATCAACCTTCTGGTAATTTTCTGAACAACATCAGAACCAACTCACATTAAATGCAGAGACCCTTCTTTCTTGGTTGTCTTTGATAAGAGACTCAGCTCTGTCATCTGTCAAGCCTTCAAGTGGTGATTTTTCACAATTGCATGAGAAAGCAACGAGAGCAGCTGTAAACACGGTCGTGTCAGGAAGGGCATCTGGTGTAAAACTCTCTCCCAAACCACCTGTGTGAAGCAGTGAAGGCTGGACAGCCACAGTTGCAATGAGTTCAGAGGATGAATCCTTTAACAGTGGAAATAATTGGTAATACTTGTACTCACTTAAAAACAAAAGGAATCCAGCAATTATATTTCCAATGGCAACTCCTAAGTAGATTTTTTTTTAAAATCACGTGTATGTCTTCCTTCACAGTCAAACACCACCACTTCCAGTGTCTCACGTCCCATATTTTTCTGTTGGTCTTGAATCACCAGAGACATAGAATATTTTCCAAAGGGAAGTGGCTTCAGGCTGACGAGGCCACCTTGCTTACCTGGACAAAGATGTAAAGACAGGAATGTAGCAGCTTTATGCACTAATTTAGTCATAAGGTTTAACAGATGTGTACAGACCATAAGCAGGATCTTGTTTCCAACGCTTTATATCTTCATAATCATCTAAGAAGAAACAAAAGGGTCCACTATAGGGATCAGCATCCAAGTCCTTGACTGATAGAATCACTGTGTTGTTACTACTTCCACAAATGATGAGGCTGCTGTTGACCAGCTGGGGCTTGTGGTCATCAATGTCTCTCAGGTGGATACTGACGGTGCAAGAACTTGAGGCTCGAGGAAAAAATGTAAGAGCATAAGAAAAATCATGCCTGTTTTATTCTATTTGTAGCCAAAGCCTTTTTGCTCTAAGCTGTTTCAGTACCATCATCTATGGCGGCAATGACCACTTTGTAAACATTGTCAGCATCCACAAAGGGTGATTCTCTGTCCATCTTCTCAGTTGTTCTGATTCCTCCAGTTTTTTCATCAACAGACATCCAGTTGGCTGGATGATCTACTAGTATGAACCTGGAAACAGTTTAATGTTGTAACATCAAGCAGACAAGAAAGATGCTCAGTTTAAGCGCATTACACGGACGCTTTACCTGATGGAAGTAGAGTCTGGATCATGAACCTCTGGGGTAAAGAGAACCTTTCCTGGGTCAGATTCTTCTGTCTCAAACAGATCTACTTTTGTTTTCTGAAACTCTGGTGGGTCGTTGCTATCAATCATTGCAACTTTGACACTGACTGAGTCAGGAAGAGAATCTTTGCTTCCCTGTCTAACAAGTTTCCCATTTTCACACTTAGAAAAGGGCTCAATGTTTTCTACCCCAATCTGCAAGTCAACTAAAGGGATTTTTCCATATTTCTTTTTCTGCAAAAAGAAAAAAAATAAATCAGTAATATTCAAAACTAAGCTGTTTGTGTTTTCTACACTTGCATAGACCATTTCGAAAACATTCACATTTAGTGAGAGAAAATGGAGTTACCTTGGTGATGCTCAAAATACCCTCATTTGTATTTGGGTCTGTTTCCAGTTTGAAGATGTCTTCCACATTCCCACTGATGAAGAAGTATTTTCACGCCAGCCATCAGTGAATGGAGTGTCTTTGTCGTCTACTGCCAATCTCAGAAGGTCATCACGGGTCTCCATTTCATCTGCCATAGTATTGTACTAAAAAAAAAAACCTTGTCATTGTACATCTAAGAGAAACACATGCACATTTTGGTATATCTTTTTGTATAAAAATTCAGGAAAGAAGCAAAAAATGAATAAATAAATACAACACCCATATATAAATGTATGCAGGTATTCACCTTTGTGAGAAAATGTGGATATTTCACATTCATTTCCTCCTGAAGATGAATTATAAGTGAAAATTCTGAACTTTTATCCCACACCAAGAGATTCTGGTAAAAAAAATTGAGTGAGTTAATACTTTAGCTTTAATTCATTTACAAATTACCTTTTTTTCAGAAAACTATTTCCCTCATGGTTTTAACTCAGCTGATTTGTGTTAGTTATCTCCCTTCATTATATTAAATCAGAGACACTGACATGCATTTCTGTTAAATGCAGTGTGATTTAATCTCAGTAGTAAATACTGGCTACAACAACAACTGGCAACCCCTGCAGTGCTTCCAAATAATTTATTTTGAGTCTTTTCATTAAAAATTGAGTTTTTACCTTGTGCAAAAATATCTCAGGGGTAGCTATCAGAAAAGACATATTCATTTTGTCAGTTTAATGTTCTATCTCTGGGATGTTCAGCAACAAAGCACGAACTGAACAAAGACACAAGATTGAAGATGTGCCTCCTGATTGAAGAGCTGCTGCCAGACTTTTCGACTTGTTTTGACTTGCTCATTATGAATAATGATCTCATGGAAACTCGTTGATGCCTCTTGCGAGAACAAAGACTAGCAAGACTGCTTAAATTTTCAATCTGTATTCTACTTAAGAACAGGTGACTAAATGCATCAATGCAAGTAGCTGTGTTTTCCCCCTTTTCACTCGCAGCAAAAAAGAAATAGTAAAAACTATAAAGATATGCATGTATAAGGTAAACTAAGCAAGCAATTCAAAGACATCAAAGATTTTATCACTGTTGATAAACTATAACTTATTGCTGCATTTAAATACTAATTAAACACATTTATTTGGCTGATTATTGTAAACATTTAAAACTTAAGAATGTCAAGTACAAATCCCTCCAAGAGTTATTACAAGTGTATATGTTTGAGATGATTCTTACCATGAGAAGCAGAAAGGTGATCCTCATTTTGGCCTGCACTGCTTGCTATCCTTGTGGAGAATGCACTTGCAAAGATACTAGGAACTTACAAAGACCTGGGAGGGGACGATCCCGATTCGCCTTCAGGAAAAAAAAAAAAAAAAACGATGGCAGTGGATAATTGACTGTTGGTTTATGAACATGTGCACAGAGGCTAGAACTGTGTATAGTTTCAGTTTAAGACAAATCCATGATGAGCTTCATCGACCATTTCTTTTAGTATTTTATAATGTAAATAAATCTTAGCATGCCCAGAGAGACTTATGGACTCAGATGGGGATCCCATAGATCAAAAATACAAGTTTTAACTGTATCTACATTTCTTTAAATTCTGGATGGCCATTTGCACAGGTCCCATTTCATTAGCTGCGTTTTCATTCTGGAAAGGTTGAAAAAACACAATTTTGCAATTATTCATTATGTTTGCATTAAATCAACTGTAGGAATAAATACAAACCAAATCACGCGATAAGTCATTCAAAACCACAGGGATGGATGAGAACATATATTGCTTTAAGTTGATTCACAAAAAGGGAGTATTTGGATGACGTCACGGTTTCTGGGGAGCGCGTGCCGCGTAGCTAGACCGTTGATAATCTGTATAAATATAAATAAGCCAGACATACGCATGAGAGAAGCCAGTTCAGCTGTGTTAAAAAATCACTTTTCTAACAAGAAAGAAGTTGGACCATTTTTTCTGTTTGATAACATAAGATCCATTCAAATGTCTGTCACAGCAGCCCTCATCGTCATCTGTCAAAGGAGACTTCTGTGCAGGCCGTGGAGTGGCTCCTCCCGGGTGGGAACGGTTATAGATGAAACACTTTTGAGGAAGTGTTGGTTGGTGATTTTACAGAGGAGCTGTGACTCCAACAATTCCACTTGCCACTTCCTTCCAAGAAGTGCATTTAATTTGAAAAAAAAGTGTTTCCATTGCAGTTTTATAAAAAATGATATGCCCCAAATACCACCTCCTCCAAGCGCAAAAACGTTTTTTTGATAAATGCAAGATTTTTCGAAACTGTTGTGTAATCATGAAGAAAACGTATAATCACTAATCCAATTTGTGAAATGTCATAGTTATTGGTAACGCGACTATTGTCTGTCAAAAGCATGAGGAGTCTGAAGGACGGAATTCCCCCTTAGGTAAGTCACAGAGCTGTAGGGGCGATGCAGTTAGTAACAGTTTAACTGCAGACCCCTTTCAGGGAAACTGCCAATAATGGCTGGAAATGAAAAAGACAATTCTCAGATGGTCTTGCGCAGTATCATAAACTCTACATGGCAGGTCATAAGGAGCCATTTGGTGTTGGACTTTAGCATTTTAATTGCCTGCTCAACCAAATGGTAAAGGAATTTTGAAAACAAACTTAAAAAAAAATCATGTGTATTATCTATTACCTGGCTTATTGCCAGGCTAGCTAGCAATCAGAGAATATTTAACTTACTGCTCCTCTAACTCACCTACTGTAATGAAGTTTACCACACTGGCTCTACTCGCTCCTACTCACTCTTCGCCTCCAACACCCTCCCCCCCTTCTTCTCTCCCCTACCCTAACCCGGGTCTGTATCCTTCTCCCACCCCCACTCCCCCCACCTGCAATCTTGATTACATCACTTGCCATCTGCCATTGCATTATTTTATTTTGTGTATCATGCCTCTGTTTGATACAGTGCGATTCACATGTTGTCCCTCTTCCCACTCCCCAACGGGGGAGCAGGAGTGATTTCTGATTCCAGGTGGATTGTCTGTGCTCCTATCTTTGGCCGTGACCTCGCTTTTAACTCTTCCCGCTCCTATCTTTGGCAGTGACCTCACTTTTGGCTCTTCCCGCTACTGTCTTTGGCCGTGACCTCCCCTCGCCTGTACTCCAGTCTTTGGACGTGGCCTCGCCTCGCCTGTGGTCCTGTCTTTGGCTGTGACCTCGCTTTTGACTCTTCCCGCTCCTGTCTTTGGCCGTGACCTTGCCTCTGGCTCCTCCAGCAAACCCAGTTGTTTCCACAACTCCTACTGGATGAAGCCCATCTGATACACTATTCAAACATGTTGTTGTTTACTTAAATATCTAGCTGTTACCTTAACTTGTAGCTGTTTATCTAGACGTATTTGTTTATTAGACATATGCTTGTTATTCAACCATGTAGTTATAGAATTAATTAAGCTCACTTTTCTTTAATAGTTCTAGCGCATCTCTCCTTCATGTAGGCAACCCTGAGGTTTCTTAGTCCCCCCCAAAAAAGATTTTTCCTCACCGCGAAGGAGGGTGTAAGGACAGAGATGTTTGTTCAGCTTAGTCTGTTTAACAACCAGCTATTGTTTACTTTTACATGATTGATTTTTTTGTTGTTTCTTGCAATATTCTGGCATCAGTCCAATGAGACGGCTGTGGCTGTGGTAAATAAAATTGAATTGAATATTAGCCCTAATATGTATACATGTGTATAGCTGTTTATTTAAGTATTTAGCCTGTGTAATGTCTACACTTCCTGCCTCCATTCTGTCAAATGAACATGCACTTAACAGACATGACTTTGTTTGCATATAACACTTTGCACATGTTTATATTTCACATATTCATGTGTACATAAAGGCATGTTTATATTTAATTTTGTTACACTTTTTTCTTTGCACTGAGATGGTGACTGCTCCAATTTAATTGTTGATATGGACAGTGTCTGTCTGTCTGTCTGTCTGTCTTTCTGTCTATCTATCTATCTATCTATCTATCTATCTATCTATCTATCTATCTATCTATCTATCTATCTATCTATCTATCTATCTATCTATCTATTACACATATACAGAAAAGTGGAACTACACATGGGCTTTAGCTTCGTCTTGTGGATTGAACGTTTTGATGCACAAACTTAGACAAATGCAGCTGGAATATGACAAATTCCTAATCAAGTCACTTGCCATGAAATGGCCCCCATGGTTTATGCGGGGCTTCTTTGATGATGGAAGTTCATGTTCATCTTCTGTAGGGTGACAAGTCTTGCGTTAAAAACTTTTAAGCTAGAAAAGTTTAATAAATGACTAAAAGCTTTCTGATTTAAGCATACCCTTAAACAACATCAAATGTATTATTTAAGAACTTCTTTGTGATATTTTAATTTTGCTTTTGCTGTTAGAGACCATCATCAAAGAGACTGAACTCACTGGCTCATATACAACTGAGACAGGTGGTCTGCGACGACGTCTGCTACTCACTGACCTGTTTATCTGCACAAACTGAGGAGTCTAAGAGTTTGTATAAATATTACTTTGTGTGGATATTTGAATGAAATCAAAACCATGAATTAGTTATTCATGGAGTTAAGACATATTTATCTATAGAAAAGTTTGAAACGTCTTTCATCTGTTGCACTTTGTACAAAAACATTAATACTATGACCAGGATCATATTTTTATGAATTTTTCTTTTTAAAATTGGACCAAAATTAAACATTTTATGGTTATTTTAGTGTATCTGCTAAGTCGTGTCTTATTGTTTACATAACATTCCAGTATGGCGTAACTCTTTATGTTTCTTGGACAGTGGTAATAGGTCAGCATGCCATCGCTAGCAATATACAGTATATCATTGGTTTGTACATTTTATATGCCATGTAAACAGTATGCTGCCCAACAGTGTCTGGGATAGGCTCCAGCAACCAGTGAACTCAAAAAGGACTTATTCAAGTATAGAAAATATAAAAAAATATATGGGAAAAAATTGTTTGATTTGGTTTTAGTTCTATGTTAGATGCCCTTCCATGAATAAAGTGATAACTGACTCTCTGAAGTCATCCAAAGACTTTGAATAGCAAAAGTGAAGCCAGAAGTGAAAGGTCATATTGATTTGGGCTTGCTCTGCAAACATATTGAAAAACATTATATGATGGGACAAAGTAAAGTCAGAGTTTTGTGAAGTCCATCCATAGATTCAACCATGTCCCAATAATAAATTTAAAAAAGCACGCAGGTCGGTCCTGATAAAATTAAGATGACTATGCTATACTTCCTAACAACAGTTGTAGCAACAAGAAGGCCCAGGTCTTCTTGTGCCAGTCCCCAGCCCAGTTAAAATACAGGATTGTGTTTAAAAAAGGGCATCTGGTGTAAAAATCTCTGCCAAACCAAGTGTATGATTCAGTAAGAGCTGTTTCTCTGAGGCAAACCCTGATGGGATTTCTCGAAAGGCATACACACTGATTTAAAAGAAAATTACATCCGTTTGATTCTAATTCATGAAAATCTCACATGTGGGAAGAGGTAGAACAAAAATTTACTCTTGAAATTTTGCTAAATTTTTTGTTGCAATAGTGCTTAAACATACTAGGGATCAACCAAGCACCATTTAATCTAAAAATGTAATGAAGTTTTAATGCACTAAGCCTTTTCAGACAGACAGACTTTTTATTATTTACTCTACTTAAACTGTAACATTTAAAAAAAATATATTGGTAAGGTCAAATCATACAAGTTGAATTAAAATGTAAAAAAATAAGCAATGATAGATCAAACACTTTAAAGTTTAGAAGATCAACCTTTATTTTATTGTTTCATATGCAGCACTTTTTGATTTAAGATTTTCCAGTTCATGATTTTTTTTTCCATCTTTCTATCGGCCTTTTATAATGATCAAGAAATATAATAAAATAAATTAAACAGAAAAACCTGCCATCGCTACTCAAACTGTACAATTGGGATCAAACAAGAATATCTTGAGGAACTTGTTCTGTATCAAACTGACAACTGCTGAGGATTCACGGATGTGCTTTTGCTTCCATGTAAAGTGAGATGAACAGAACGTTGCCTTTTTAGAATTAACTTGCTCTTCCTGTGAAATCTAGTGTTTTGGCAATATTGTTTCATGGCTCAAGCAGTAACCTGTCAGAGCCTGCTCAATCAAAAGCAAGCATGTCAGAACAAGAAGTAATGTGTGGGATAGCTTAGTGATTCTTTTGAAATAGTAAGTTACAATGAGTGTGCAACGTTAACAGACTGTATACACATAGAAAATATTACACTGAATTCATTCATTCATTTTCTATACTGTTTTATCCCTTTTGGGGTCATGGGGCTGCTGGAGCCTAACCTGGCCAGTCATGGTTGAAGGCAGGGGACACCCCAGGACAGGTTGCCAGTATGTTGCAGGGGCTAGCCGGGACTCGAAGCTGTAATTCATAAAATGATATCAATGGAATGGTGAAAAGAGTGAAATAAAAAGGTCAAATAAACTAAAGATCTGGACATGCAGGCTCCAGCTAAAACCAGTTATGTTTTGCAATTCACACAATTATGTTGTCTTCTTTATTTGAGGATTTGGAAGGATTTCTTTTTGTACTATTGAGACTTTAAAACCACAGTTATGTATAAGACCGTTCTTTAATGATACTGGAAATTCTCTGGAACTGTTAGACATAGAAGATAAAGGACTTCTCTCCCAAGGAAATTCTCTGGAACTATTAAGTGCTGAAAACTTCAAAGGGATTTTTGTCCAATCAGAAATTCTCTGGAACTGATAAGTATATGAAGAAAAAATGTCAGAAGTCCCAAATGATCGGATGACCATATTGTAGGAAGATATTTGATGCAATCTTTACAATTTAAGCCACAAATGGAAAACCTCCCACAATCTAGCAAGAGCAGAGGAAGAGCGGTCAGCCCAGCGGTCAGCCCAGCGGTCAGCTAATCGCAAAATCACAGGTTCACTTCCCACTCTGGCTTACTATGTGTGTCAAACAGTCGTTTAAGAAGATACTTCTGAATCCTAGTTTTTACTTGGTGACCTGGTAAATGCCGGTGCATCGCAGTTCTGCAACTGCATATGAATGGGTGAGGGTAAGTGGGTTCAGTCTTTAGGTCCTCAAAAAAACCTATGTAAAATCCATTTACTATCACCACTGACATTAATTATTCCTAGGTAAAGGTACACACAATCATGTATGTTTATAATTTTGCACAACTTTTTTGTCATTTCTTGCTTTGCATTTTTCCGATAGCCAGATAACTTTTGTAACTCATTGTTTTATTGACACTTTGTGACTCCCTGCTGCCCTCCTTAGTTTTTTTGGTGTTCCTGCTGCAATGGCTGATGTGTTGCTGTGTCTTTCTTCTCCACAAATGAAAGGGATTAAGATTGCAAACATTAATTTATTTGAAGTACATGTACATTATTCATGTAGCTAATTAGTTTGGACAAAGCCAAGTAAACATTCAGCTAAAATGTCCATCAATACATTCAGAAACAGATCTGACAAAAAGGCTTGGAATTATAAACAAAGCATGCATACAAATTGAGCAGATTCTATTTAAAATACAACTTACAATCAAACATAAATGTAGGGATTTATTAACCATATCAGTAACTTTGAAAGGCATATATTTAAACATGTTTTCCTAAGTATGATGGGCAACTTGTTCTTGTTTTTTTTCTACATTTAAGGATTACTACCAACAGAGCCATATGTATGTCTAAAAGGACGCCTTCAGTCTGCTTAAAGGTTTATAGTGTCATTATCACCAGCAAACATTGTTATAATTTTCTAAAACAGAAAAAATACAGTGCGTGTGGGTTGATGTGCACACAATGAAATACTGGATTATAGTCGTTCAGTAACTCTACTTGGCTGTCTTTACCGTGTTCAGCCAAGGTCAAGTGTTTAATAGGGACACAGAATAAGAGGTTTGAAGGGTCATTGTCTGTTTTTTTCCTTTTGCTTTGTGCATCACTTTGTGCTTCATTGCATGAAAAGTACTAAATATATTTGTTTTTTATTTGAACTCTTGACTCTTATTTTGAAATACAAAAATGCTTCTTTATCTTTTTAGAGCATGGCTCTAAAACATGAACATGCTATCTTTAAACAGAACAAATGCCTGCAGTGAGACCATTTTTGTAAAAACAGGATTCAGTTGTGAGGGTTACCACTCTATGGTTTGTCTGGTTGATCTGTTTGTCTGGCATTAGGTCCAGCTGTTAATGAAAAAGAAAAATCTGTCTAAAATAAAAAGAGGAACATGTTACTGACTGAAATTTTTAGTATCAACTTTTCGCTATCTAGTGAGCATCACAACATACTCACATCGCATGCTGCTTCTTGGTGGTCATGCACGAGACTCTGGGTTCCTTGATCTGTCAAGTCTATAAGTTTCTTTTCTTTCAGTTTTTTGCGAGTGCATGAGAGGGCAAGTAGGACTGTAAACACATCAAAACAAATGTTAATACTTACAAGTAACTTACATGAATTAGAATGACTGTAGTGTATTCTTGCCATTTTAAGACATTTTATATGTTTGTGGTCCTTTAACTGCTACTGAGAACACTCAGACCTTTATAGATGTATTTGGACAATTCCTTTATGTCAAAGTATCTCACACATAAAACATTTGACACATTACACATAAATCAAAGAGGATCTTAAAGATAATTACCAGACAAATACAGTTTGAAATGTTTTTGGTGATATTTGAACTCACTTAGAAATAAAAGAAGTCCAGAAATAATAGGCCTGATGGCAGCTACTCCTATACCAAATTTTCTTAAATCTTGTGTATGTCTTTTTTTGCTTGACCACTTGATGACATTTTAAGACACATTATATCAGTTTGGAGTAAGTATAATTATCTTAAAAGTTACATTATCTTAAAAGCTTCAAAAATGTGTGGCATGAATTGCAGCAGAGTGAGATACCCACATAAAGCATCATTCCTAGTTTTGTTGACTTCTCACACACATCTCAGCATATTTTTAAACAAAGTAAAGAAGCTTTCTAACAATGTCTAAATGCTTCTTAAGAAAGGGCAAAAAAATAAAATACTTTACCCATTCCTCTTCTGACATATAAGCTGCACTCGGTTTCTAGGGCACCCTAACTAAAAATGTATGTTATAAACCTGCAGTTAAATTTTTTATGTTTTTTGCCAATATTTTTATTGTATTATTGTTTAAAGTTAATCAGTTGTGAAGATTTTTCCTAGAGATGAAACCCTTCCAGTTAAAATATGTGGTGACAGATGAACTCACTTAAAAATAGAAGGAATCCAGTTATAACAGCTCCAATGGCAGATCCAATGGCGATTGAAAGTGGATTTTTGAACGACATGTATTCTTCTCCTCACAGTCACACACCACCACTTCCAGTGTCTCACGTCCAATATTTTTTCGTTGGTCTTGAATCACCAGAGACACAGAATATTTTCCAAAGGGACGTGGCTTCAGGCTGACGAGGCCACCTTGCTTACCTGGAGAAAGATGTAAAGACAGGTATGTAGCAGCTTTATGCAATAATTTAGTCATAAGGTTTAACAGATGTGTACAGACCATAAGCAGGATCTAGTTTCCAACGCTTCATATCTTCATAATCATCTAAGAAGAAAGAAAAGGGTCCACTATAGGGATCAGCATCCAAGTCCTTGACCGATAGAATCACTGTGTTGTTCTAATGTCTACACATAATGAGGCTGCTATTGACCAGCTGGGGCTTGTGGTCATCAATGACTCTCTGGTGGACACTGGATCGATCTACTTTTGTCTTCTGAAACTCTGGTGGGTTATTGGTATTTATCATTACAACTTTGACACTGACTGAGTCATAAGGAAAATCTTTGCTTCACTGTTTAATAAGTTTCCCATTTTCACACTTAGAGAATGGTTTAATGTTTTCTACCCCAATCTGCAAGTCAACTAAAGTGATTTTTCCATATTTATTTTTCTGCAAAAAGAAAAAAATAAATCAGTAATATTCAAAACTAAGCTGTTTGTGTTTTCTACACTTGCATAGACCATTTCAAAACATTCACATTTAGTGAGAGAAAATTGAGTTACCTTGGTGATCAAAATACCCTCATTTGTATTTGGGTCTGTTTCCAGTTTGAAGATGTCTTCCTCATTCCCACTGATGAAGAAGTACTTTGCACGCCAGCCATCAGTGAATGGAGTGTCTTTGTCGTCTACTGCCAATCTCAGAAGGTCATCACGGGTCTCCATTTCATCTGCAAAAGTATGGTACTAAAAAAAACAAATCTCACTTGTTACATATTTAAACAAACAAAAAGAAAAACCTTTCAGAGTAAACCAATAACACAAATGAAAGATGTTCTTACTTCTCTCTCCTTGAACACTGGCATGTTTGTGTTTGTGTCAACAACATTTAGCGTAATAACAGCAGTGGAGGACATTGGAGGGGTTCCATGATCCTTTGCTTGAAGAGTAACAGTGTACTTGTTTTCTTTCTGAAACACAAAAGTTATTTACGTACCTTTAAAAGCTGATTGAGTTAAAACAGTTATGAAACACCCATCTTAAAGGAAGGTCTTACTTCATAGTTAAAACATCCTGTAAATTTAAGATGGAGCCTTCTTTTGTCAATCCATTTTGCTTGAATCTTGGGCTCTCGTGGGTACTGTGCAATCACACTGATGTTGAATCTAGAATTTATTGTATTTTCCTCATCCAAGTCTTCGACAACCACTTCCTCCTCGAGTACGCCTTGCAGAATGAACAGAAACGGGTACATTTATTTGAGGTAAAAGGATCTATAAATTTATTTTAAAAATAATTAGTTTTATGAAACTATATAAACCAGGTTAAATGTAATCAGATTAATAGAGTTTCTGTTTTTTCTTAACTTGACTGAATTTAATCCAAAAACTCAATTTGGAAAAGTGTTCATTTATACTTGTTTCTTATAAGATGGACCCACCTTCCTCTTGGTTTACCTCAACAGTAACAGTTTTAGGAATTTGAATAAACCGTGGTGCATTGTCATTTACGTCTTTTACTTCCACATTAAACGTTACTTCTATGTCTGTTTTTAGGCTGGTCTGTGTGTCATACACATCAAGAACGACCTGTGGACAATAACATGTGGAACAATTATTTTTTGCATTTATTGTTATATTTTACTAAATAGTCTCATTTAATTTTGACTCACGTGGAAGCAGGGATATTTTTCTCTGTCAACAGGTTTGTGTAAATAGACTGCTCCAGTTTTTTCATCAATGCTTAAATATCCTTGATCCACAGCCTCTCCTCTTATTTCAAACCTAAATTTTCCGCTTGCTGTCTTGTCATTATATGTCTACGAGTGACACAGAAATTTAAATCTTACATTTTAAATGTCTAATGATTAAAAACAAATCTAATTTAAAAAGACAAACAGTTTTTCACCTTTGAAAGAAAATATGGGTAGGTCACATTCATTTCCTCTTCAATTCGATAAGTAGACAGGACCCATCCCCTTTTAGTGCGCAACAAAAGATCCTGTAAGGGCTAAATGTAAGGGGAAAACATTGCTGTTTGAAAGTAGATGTTGTCTTTCAATTGTCTTACAGATTTACTCGTGTTTTTCGAGCTTTCTCACAACCTTTGCAAAAAGACACATCGGGAAATACAACCTGCGTACAAAAAAAAAACAAGAAAAAAAAACCCACTGTTAAATTCTGACTATCAGTAGAATATATAGAGGTTTAACAAACCATTTTATTAAGTGTGTATTTACATACATCTTGCTTATTAAAACAAAATTGCTTTGCTTCTAAAAACAAGATATATAACTTGTTCTGTGTTTTGATCTTACATCTGGTTTTTACCCATCCATTTTCTTCTACTCATCTGGTACTGGGTTGCAGACGAAAGGTTAAGTTCCACAACTACAGAAAACTCCATCTGGTCCATATTAAAATGTACAATAAGCTTAAATATATTGAAATGTATTTCATTTTTGTTGTTTAGTGTTAAATCTATGGTCAAGGCTACAATGCTGATGTTAGATGATGTCACTAGACTGATGAGGATTATAAAAAACGATTGATAAGAGCTGCTGTCCGCAGAGCACAGATAAGATCTGGAGGCCATGGGGAAGCAAATGTTGTCTTTTTACTGATCAGTAGTTTTCTCTTGACTACGAGGGGTGGTGCCTCTTCTAAACGAATTATTTGATTTAAAAAGTTACCAATATTCTCCCCTGTAGTTAGAACTATCATGGTTAAATATGACCTTATTTTTGATCCTTGCACTCCACTGATATGCTAAAAACACACGCAAGAATGAGGAAAGCTGTTTAGGTCAAGTCATGCTGAAAATATTACCCAGAAATATTCAATGTATTTTGCTAATAGCTTTCCAGAGAAAGAGTGTCTGAATGCACAAGAACAAATTCTTTTGTCTTCCCTTTTCTTTGCCTTTTTCCTTTCCTTCTAGAGAATAAAACGTGTTTTTTTTCTTGGTTGACTGATATAGCTGTTCACTGTTCACTACCTGGTAGCGAGTTGGATTCACTGGCAGGGAAGGAGGCCGGAAAGACTTGGCAAACCCAAATGTACTATCAGGGTCTGTTGGGACTATCTGGCTAAGCCCTCTGTCAGGGAACCCTTTACCTCCCACATCCGGAGGAGCTTCAAAGATGTACCGAGAGAGGCTGGTGACATTGAGTCTAAATGGACCATGTTCTCCACCTCCATTGTCTTTGTCGGAGCTGTGGTGGCAAAGTCTCTGGTGCCTGTCGTGGACACCGAAAGTAAGGGATGCCGTCAAGCTGCAGAAGGAGTCCTATTAGGTCTATCTGGCTTGTGGGACTCCAGAGGCAGCTGACAGGCATCGGCAGTCTAAACGAGCTGCGGCCCGGGCTGTTGAGGTGGCAAAAATTTGGTTCTGGCAGGAGTTCGGAGGGACCATGGAGAAGGATTATCGGTTGGCCTTGAAGAGGTTCCTTCAAACCATCCGGCACCTCAGGAGAGGAAAGCAAGGGAAAGGATACAAAAATAAGCTTCCTCTGTAGGGTGGCTGGGCGCTCCTTAGAGATGGGATCAGAAACTCGGTCACCCGTAAAGAGCTCAAAGTGGAGTCGCTTCTCCTCCAGATCAAGAGGAGACTGTTAAGGTGGTTCGGGCATCTGGTTCAGATGCTTCCTGAACGCCTCCCTGGGGAGGTGTTCCAGACATTTCCCACCCAGGACCCGCTGCACAGACTGCTTCTCTGGGCTGGCCTGGGGACGCCTCAGGGTCCCCCCAGAGGAGCTGGAAGAAGTGCCCGGTGAGAGGGAGGTCTGGGTATCTGTGCTCAGACTTCTGACCCGGTCTCGGATGAGCAGAAGAAGATGGATGGATGGATGGATGGATGGATGGATTTTGTGGACTCTATTTTTTTGTATTGCTAATTCTGCATCAAGATGGCCATATGGATAAACATTTGGCTTCTATTTTTTTCATAGCATTTGTCCATATCCTCCTGACTGACAGGGAAAAAAAGATTTTGTCCTGTTGCATTTTTTTAATTAAACAAACCGACAATTCCCACAGTCCCATCATCTACATTTGCCATCATTGAAATGACTCAAATGTTCTCTATGGATACTAAAAGGAGTTAATTCAGTTGTATGCAGGGGCTGGTAGATATTTAGGTTTAGAAATGTCCTCCAGAGGATAAATCTGAATTTCTGGTAGTTAGGAGGTTAATCCTGTGTCTGTGAAAGTAACCTGCAGTTACATGCTTTGGCCAACAGAAGACGCTGTGATGCTTTGATCAGCTCTGGAAGCATTTTTTAATCCAGCAACTTTTTAGTTACGGAAGAAGTGCTCAGTCAATCCCACCTTTTCATGTATTTTATGTTGTTCTTTTTTCAAAAGAGGTTTTAAGGACTGAGTGAAAACTTTGCAAAAATGGAAACAAGTAAACTGCTGCAGTCAGTTATACCTAAATGAAAAACAGATACTGGCTATTATTACAATATATATACATATATATATATATATATATGTATATATATATATGATTCAAAATCGAATTTGGAAGAAAAAAAAGTTTGAAAACTAAGAAATTATGCACATTTTATGTTATTAATGTGAAATTTTAACTTGTTTGTTCATAAAAGTTCTAAGAATTCTGGCAGAAGGGTGACATGATACGCTATTAGGCTGTTCAAGTTTCTGTAGGTGATGTAGGTGGTGCTAAAGTGATGCTATTAGTCCATGTTTTATCAACTGATCATATTCCTTGTTTTACCTTACACCTTTTTGTAGAAAACATGTCATTGTCAGTCCACTGTCAAAATAATAATCCATCAGGTAAATAAAGACATATTTTTATAATATTTTTTTGTTTTTGTTCTAATAATTTTTGATGATTAAAATTAATGTCTTCAAGCAAACATGCAAAGAAACAAGTCAACACAGCAAGTCTCTTTTTTATGGATTATTTGTAAGCAAGGCTGGTTCAGACAGCTGCCTGTAGATGGCGTGCACATGACTGTCAATGAGTAAAGGCCAATGTCTCCTGGTGCTGTTACTGAAAAGTATTTTTTGAAGCAAATTAATTTGCCAAAAAGTCAGTACTGTATGTACGTGTTCAGTTCCCACTGACTAAACCCATAAAAAAATGCTGGCAAAATATGGACTATTGCAAAACATGATGCCTCCAAGTGCACTGAAAAAGAAATGGGAGTGAAATTTACTTTCAAAAACGTTGGTAACAATTTCTGCACAAAAATCCTTAGTAAATATTACAAGAGAACATATAAGTAAATTTTACTTAAATAAATGTATCAGTTTTCAGTCAAGTTCATAAATAAACTGCTTAACATTTTCTGTTATTGAAATGAAAAAATATGAAAATAAGGCTAAATCTCACCATTCTAACATAGGAAATTTTTTTTCAATGACTTCGTCCATTTTCTAAACCCCTTTTGGGGTCACGGAGTCTTCACTGGCAAAGACACGATACACTGTGGACAGGTTGCCAGTCTCCAAACAGAAAGATCCACCTTTAGTGATTCTGGTTCAAGTCCACCAGCTGGGACTTGAACCAGGGGCCTTCTTGCTGTGAAGAAAGAGCGCTGACCACTGCACCACCGTGCAGCCTAAATTGTACCCATTCTACTTTTAGTAATTTTTATTTAGATTATATTTTCAGTAATGCTTGCTTTTGTTTGTAGTATACTATCAATATATCTCAATGGAACAGTTCGCTTTTTTGAAATCAATCACAACTTTTCAATTTTTAATTGAAAAATAAATAATGATAATAATAATTTAAATAATCATATATCAATGTAAAAACACATGCTAAAAAAACAAAGTGGTTCCCTGTTTGATTTCACTAATGATCATTGTTTTTCTGGTTCTTGTGATTTGCCGTTTTTAAGTTTTGTGTTCCCCCATTCTAAAACCGCTGTCATCAAGTTTTCAATCATCCACAGCTGTCTTGATTTAGACTAATGATCTTCTGTGTATTTGGGAGTCTGGTTTCCAGCTCATCTGCTTTGTCAGACTTTTCATTTCTTCATTCTTTCTTCTCTTGCTTTAGTTTGTTCAAGCTTGTTTATTAAGGTCTTAAAACTTCTGCCATCAAGATCCTGCATTGTGGGGCCTGTTATATTGATTGGTTCATGATAAACTAAAATTCAACTTTCCAATAGATCTGTTTTTAAAATATTTTCACAACAAAACAAACGGAACAAGTTCTTGCGCCTCATCAGAAATAATGAGCGAGTTGAAGCATTCCATTCACTAGCTTTATCAAGGTGCTACATTTGCTCCGTTGTGCCATCAAGTGAACAATGTATAACGGGCAGAGATTTGGTTTGAAGTAGTTTATTTCAAGCAATCAGCAATAATAAGACCTATGTAACACAATCAACAGAGGTTAAGATCCATAAAAACATGTCAAACATAACTAGGCATCAAATAATAGATTGCTTGAAGGGAGTGATAGGAAGCAAACTTATATAATCCCATCCCGGCTCAACTTTACCAATTTTTTTACATGAGTTATTCTCCTGTTTGTAACTTATGATCAGATATTTATACCTTACCAACATAGTTTCAGGTCATTAAGAATCCTTAAGTAACAATAAATCATATGACTATGTGAGTAGAATGAACACTATTTCAGGCTTTATCAAAGCAAATGCAGATCAATTATCAAAATTCAGAAATATGTGTAGATGATTTCTTATTAGAAAAGAAAAACAGTGTAAATAAGTTTCAAACATTCACAGGTGAATTATTTTTCATGAGAAAAGTCATCAATATAAAGCAAGTTTCAGAAATCTGAAAAATAGATGCAGGTTATATTTATTATTATTTTATTTCGTTAGAAAAATTCTTGACATCAAGTTTCATAAATCCAAGGCAAGTCGTTTATATTTACAAGAGTGGCAATCATGGGCAGAACAATTCAGCCCCCCTAACATAGGCCTGACGACACCACTGACATAAATTGTGACTATATTATCATGGAGTCTGTTTTCATGATACAAAAAGTATAAAAAGAAAAATTAGGAACACATTGAAGATGGTATGAGGTGAACTACATGAACTATTTCATTCTGAGGCACTCAGACCCTTTGCAAAAATTTGAATATCACGAATACTTGTATTTATTTCCATAATTCCATTCAAAAAAATTTAACTTTAACAGAGTATAGGTTTAGGGCACATTGTTTAATTAATTTCAAGTATTTGTTTATTTTTTGCATAAATTGGGATCAAGTTTAAAAACTCACCACAAGAACTACATTTTAAAAAATTAGAATACATTTGACAAATGACCATTTCCTTCTCAGTTTTTGCAAAACTTTAAAGACAGAGATTGTGATATGTGTAATTTCCATTATTCTCATAAATACTTCTCCATACACTTACCACATAGATAACATCTGTATGATCTATTTTCATGATGTTCCTTAAGGTGGCAGCACGAGCCTCAAGGGAACTGCAAGACACAGCTGTGCCCCTCCTAAGAGGCAGCACTGTCTCTCTACCACCCTCTATGGGCCCAGAGAACCCTAAAACCTGTAGACGCCTACGCGGGTCAACCCCCGCACAGGTGACTAATGCATAAGTAATGTTTTTTCTGGAACAAAAAGCTGTCAAACTTCACCGGAATGTCATGATTGACACTGCAAAAGGAGAGGCAGACAAGGATATTTGAACTTTTGCAACACAGGAAGAAAGCGGCAGAGGAGTCTTGGAGAAAAAGACGCTACAGATGATTCATAATTGAAAGCTTCTGACAAAGAACTCTCACGTTACGAAAAAGAGGTTTTAGCAAAGAGCCTCAACTTATCCCTCATGCCTAAAGAAGGATCTATAGTGGGTTTTATTAAAAAAAAAAAAAAAACAACAACCGAATTTGTTCTGAGGAACCATCATTTGGCAGAAGCTGAAAATGTATGGCGGAAAGTCTCTGTGGCAGCTGGACACAGATGATACTATTGTTTCTTTTCATGTGACATCGCTTTTCAAAGGCGCCGACAACCAACGCTTGCATTGCAGTCTGAAGAAACCTGGAGGACAGTGGCATCCTGGCCAGTAGAAGCTGTCTCAATCTGAACCAGATTTGTACACTTGTGGACCACTGTTTGAACACCACCAGGTGAACATTACAGACAGAAACCTGGTTGTGCCATGCACTGTGGCTATCAACAACAACAAGGCACTGCCTCACATCAAGACGAGTACAAAGCAATGGTTCCAAGACAGAAACAAGAATGTTGTTATGCTGTACAGCGCCTGTGCTTCTGAAAACTGAAAGAGAATATTTGCAAAACACCAGAAAGAGCCAGCTTCAAACCTACCAACAAATGAAGGCAGAAGTTTGGTTCATCCAAAAGAACAAATACATGCAAACATAATTAGCCTTTCTCTCAACAGATGGAGAGGCCTCATGCTCCATACACACCAGCCATGTGATGTACAGTCGAGAAGACGCTTAACAGGCATTTTTGAATTGGAAGAGGTTTGGTGCAAAATGTGTTGCAAATCTTTCTCTAGTCTTTTTCTATCACAGCTCTGTTCTGATAAATGAAATACTTGGTGTCGTATAATTCCAGCTGGACACACCGGAATCATTCATTGCTTCTCCATGATCAATTTTCAAACAGCTGGCATTTCCATCAATTAAAAATGACACTACCCATTCATCTCTACAAAATTTGAGTCCCTGATTGAGGTCAACTGGTTTAACTTTCATGAGGAACACTCAATTTGTAGAGCATCCAAAAACAAACTTAAAAATTTGAGAAGCAATGCAGGAACGTGAGTTTTGAATGGAAGGCCAGAGTTCCCCTGAACACCAAAACTCCAGACTGACAATATTCAACAATCCTGTGATGGGATTTCAAGAGCAGAGGCCTTTCCCATTCACTATTCCCATGCTCTCCCATTTTTTCCCCTTAATGAGACCATCCAAGTGCAGGACTGTGAACAACCCACATGAACCCAGAGAAGAGAAGACGATAAATCTAAATGCAAATGCCATGGCTCAACTTCAAGATGCCATCTGGATAAAGGAGAATCTTCATTGATACTGCATTATACTATAGTGACTATTAACATCAACACAACTTTGAAACTATACGTTACCAGACATAAGAATGCACTTCTTCACTTTCAAGATTTTGATCTTAATTTACAACAGTACCTGAAGGTACCAACGCAGATCAGTTTTTACAATCTAATATTTAGTTTTGAGTTTCACTAACTAACTGAAAATGTATTGTGGAATTGCACAGTAAAAAAAATTATCAGTATTTGCTAGTTAAATGACTTACAAAAGATTATGTCAAGTGTCAGATTTTAAATCAAGAGTGGAAGTTTTCTCTTCTCAAATGAAAAATAGGATTCAGCTATTAGGAAAAGATATTCTTTACCTGTTTTCTTTGTTAGGCTGAAAGAAACTGAAGATCTTACCCTTTTAAGGAAAATGAACAGAAAAAAAAGGGGGCAGTGCCAATCTGGTTCTGTTGGCCAAATATTTTACATCTCTTCATGTGCTTGTCATAAAAACAAGACCAACACCTTTGTGAAAACGGTCTTTATTGCTTGTTCGTTTGTTAATGACTCATACAGTTAAGAACTTAACCACACCTAGAATTTGTCAGCATAGACACAAAACAATGAATCTCTATGGCACTGGTCCAAATGCACTTTGTTTGAATTAGTTTCAAAGCTTTCTGTTAGCTACATAGTACCTTCCCAAAGGCTGAGATTCCGAAAGCTTTAAAAAGATAAGACGCGAGAAAGCTTTATTTCCACAACACCTTTCACAGATGAAATCACAAAATGCTTCACAAAACAAAAACAAAGCTGTCAAACAAGAAACGTTAATGCTGCGTTCACACCAAACGTGATTCGCTCATCAGAGGTGTCGAGTTTCAGTGTTAAGTCAATGTACAGACGTGATCTGAGGTACTGTGGTGGAATTTGAGCGTCGGGCATGGCACGTCAGTCCTCCAGCAGCACGATTTGTGCGGCACCATGTGATTTGGGCATCAGACGCAGCGCAGCAAATCTGAACTTTGGCGAAGTTTACATATCGTGTCAACCAATCAGGGACTCAGCTCTGGGAGTGTAACATTTTCAGAGATTCAATCAGAAACCAAATCAAATATGGCTGATCCATGGGGGGTTCCCTCTCTCGGGTCTTGAACTTCCTTTACCCACTGGGCCTGGGGCTGCCAGAGACTGTCCCAGCCTGTTAGGTAAAGGTGAGATGCACCCTTGACAGGTTGCCAGTCTGACTTAGGGCCCATGGGGCTGGAGTGCTCGCTACACTTGGAAGGCGGCAGAGCTCGCTAAACCGGACCCCAGTGATGGAGCTCACAGGCTACCAACGCCAGCTGCTGAGCGGCTACCTGGCCTGCAATCCGAGAGCCGCTATATGATGGGGAGGCAGCTAGCTTGGGCTTCCTAAACCGTATGATATTTTTCTTATTTTCATTAAGACAACGGTATAAATATCTAGTTTGATTCTTGTTTTTTTCCCTTCTCCAACCGATGTGGACAGAAAGTCATCAAACTGGATCACAGAGACACAGAAGTACTGGCGGAAAGCAGCCATGTCATTCACACCTAGCTCCTCCAGCAGGAGTGAAGCTAAACTGTACCAGGAGAATCTCTGGATGATCTCATGAACCCAGACATGGAATCATGATTACTAATGGGTTTTTAGAGCTTTTTCAAATAAATAAATCAGATCTCTAAACATCCTCTCTGTGTCTTCATTGAATTGTAATGAGATGTACACAGACACCGCTCCATGAGGCGAAACATTTGGTGGTAGCTCCTCTCACAACGTGTCTGGAGCGTCAGGCACATTCTTGGACAAGCCTTGAGACGCAAATTTGATCAAAATTGAGACACCCGATGTGAATTTGATGCGCAAAATGTGGCATAAAAAGCTGAATTAGTGCTAACAAAGCTTGTTTTTTTATACGATACATTTGATTTGATTTATAAGTCACATTAAACAACATAATATGCATTTTGTGAAGTGTCAATAATAACCTCTATTGTAGCAAAACAAAATAAAAGTCTCCAGCACTAAGACCTTATGAAATTCCCACTCAAGAACATAAAAAAAAAAAAAAAAAAACTTGCACCATTTGATGTTGAAGAATTCTTGTCTCATAGATGCCTGCAAACGTCAAGTTATTTGAAATACACAAGTCATTATTTTTGCACAGTCCGGTAAACATCCGGCTAAAATGTCCATCAATACATTCAGAAGCCGTGACTAAGTTTGGTACAAAAGTCACATTTCAGCAGTGCACTTTGAAACTCTTTGAAACATTTTTTAGTTGATTTTTTTACTGACAAATGTCTGCCAGGGTCTTGAACTTTGGTCCAAGATTATCCAGAAATTGCAAATTGTCCTCCAAGTTGCAGAGTGAAAGCTGCTCCAGTGACTCACACTTGTGGCCGTGCCCTTCATAGCTGTAGCTGATGGGTTGATCGACCGCATTGTCACGTCCATCAGCTTCATTAAGCATAGTGATTTTCTGTGGGATTTAGAATAAACAACAATGACTTGCTGTGAGTAAAGTAAGGCACTCAGTGGATTCTTCAGCTAAGATCAGTTGTTAATGATGTGAGATGAGAAGCTCACCCTTTCAATTTGACCTTTAAGATTATAATCTGACCGTACACTTGAAAAACGACTGTATTTGTTCTGCAGACAAAGAGAACAGATTTGAGTTTGTACCAAAATGTGTTTTTTTTTTCAATTAAAGAACACTACTTACCCTGTAGGAGCTCATCCTGTTGCTGGCCAACGATGAGTACTAGTAAAAAAAAGCACATTTCAGTTTTTGCTTTCATTTATTTTACATTAACAAGCAGCCACCGTATTTTCAAAGATTATCTTCTACACTTTTTTCCAACAAAATCACATACACGCTCATACTGCTTACCCTCTTTACTTTTTTCTTTTTTTTTTTTTTTTTTTTACTTTTAGTCCACAGTAGAACACAATATTTTTCGTTGCCTTTTTTTCCCTCTTGTATGCATACACCACACCTCACCTACCCTATTTTCTTCACTTTTCCATCTGATCCAACAAGAAAGATTAATAAAAAAAATTGGGAAAAAAAAGTTTTAACCTCAAACACCAAAGTGTTGCTTTGTGTCCAAAGCACCATAACCCAGACACAGAAAGATGGGATTAAACATTGGGTCCAGCTCCCTCTAGTAAACTGAAACTGGTGGTGCACAAACTTAGAAGAAGACCGCTTTCAAGTTGAAGATCCAGAATTATTACCAAGAGATATAAAAAATAAATCAAAACCAAAGTAATAATTTATAAGTTATCAAGGTAAGTGTCACTCACCATAGAATGATCCTTGTAGCTTTTGTTGGAGTTTCTTTGATGTTGGGAGTTCATACTCGTCATCTGTGGGGTGACAAATTACAGTAAAAGCTTATCAAGCTTAAAACGCTTAATAGCTGACTAAAAGTGTTTTTAATTTGAGCATGCTCTTCAACAATTACATATTTATTACTTTAGAATTGCTTCATCATACTTCAGTTTCTCTTTCAACCTTTGATTACTTCATCAAAGAGATTGTGCTCACCATGTTGAATCTTGAAGTGTTGTACATTTCCTCGCTGTGGAAATATTCAGGAGGCAACTCAGACTTCTAAAACAAAAAAATAAATCTGACAATTAGGGCCGCGGTATTAAACAAAGCATACTGTACAAATTAAACTAGTTATACATAAGGTACAATTTTCTATCAAACCAAAATTTTGAGATAACATGTATAGATTCACACATGAATTCCTTAATATGACAGGTAACTTGTACTTCTCCAGATCTTTATTCTACATTTAAATATTGCTGCAAACACCTAGAGCCAAATGTAATCAGTACCTCTAAAAGGAAGCATTCAGGTTTTCTGCTATAACGTTCATTGTATTTGCAACACTTGTGCCTTGATCCTTAGCATATAATGTTCAATTTATTTTTACAGTGAATCTGAAACAGCAAAACATTGCTCTACATCCAATGTAAATAGTTGGATTGTCAGCCTTTTTCCTCACTTGTTGAACTTGTTGACTTTTATTAGGAAAGACAAAATGGTATGGTTATGTAAAACCTCTCTTTTAGGAACCTGTTTAAACAAGAAAAATGAACAAACCCTCTTCAAACAACAAAAGCCTGCAGTGAAACAGTTTCTGCAAAAACAGGATTACGTTGTGAGCAGTACCTGTGTAATGCTCATCTGCTTGATGCCATCAGGTTCTATCATTGGTGACTGCAGAATTGGTTCAGCCTTAAATAAAAAGAAAAATGTTACTGATTCAAATTATGTTTTAAATATCAACCTTCTGCTAATTTGCTGAACAACATCAACTCACATTGCATGCAGAGACCCCTCCTTCTTGGTTGTACTTGATGAGAGTCTGGTTTCCTTCATCCATCAACTCTTCAAGTGGCTTTTTTCCAGAATCGCAGAGGAAAATGAGAAGTAAAACTGCAAACACATCAAAACACAAATTTAGACCTTCTACTCCCTTTTACTTTAAGACATTTGATCTGTTTGTGGTCCTTCACATGCTACTGAGATCATAATGCCCATGCAATTTATCTGATGACTGAATCAGATCAAAAACTGAAGGCTTTGATGACTGAATCTGTGCAAGTTACTTAGATGAGAAACAATATGGTTCAAGACGTTTCCAGGTCAGCTGAGAGATGTAGTCTCTTCAGCGTGTCCTGGGTCTTCCCCGGGGCCTCTGCCAGGTGGGATATGCCCGGAATAACCTCCCCATGGAGGCATCCAGGAGGCATCTGAACCAGATGCCTGAGCCACCTCAACTGGCTCCTCTCAATGTGGAGGAGCAGCGGCTCTACTCCAAACTCCCCCCGTGTGACCGAGTTTCTCATCCCATCTCTAATGGAGTGCCCTCCAGCCTACGGAGGAAGCTCATTACAGCCGGTTGTAACTCGTTCTTTCGGTCATGACGCAGAGCTCATAACCATAAAAAGGGATTATTGAAGCAAAGATCGACTGGTAAATTGAGAGCTTTGGTTTTCAGCTCAGCTCTCTCTTCACCACAACATACGATAAACTGACTGCACAACTGCCTCTGATCTTTCACTCACTCATGAAAAAGACCCCAAGAAACTTGAACTCCTCTACCTGGGGCAGGAACACTCAACCCACCCAGAGACCAAGCCCTCTGCTCTCCAGTAAAGAGTCATGGCCTCAGACTTAGCAGTGCTCACCCTCATCCTAGCCACTTCACACTCAGTTGCAAACCACCCAAATACATGCTGGTTTGATGAAGCCAACAGGACAACATCTGTAAAGAGCAGAGAGGAAATCGTGTAGTTCCCTAACCAGACCACCTCCTCTCTGTGCGAAGTGGGTTGACTTGAATTTACCATTAATCTGTAATGCTTTATTAAAGTGTCACTATGCAGAAACAGTAGACATCTTAATTATCTCTGTACTTTCCATTTAATAGGTAATGTATTTAGTGTTCTGATCTGACACAAAGCCGCAATTAAAAGACATAAAGTGATGCAGACAGCAGCTTTGCCTCAAATGTAGAGGATGCATATGAACTTCCATTTGTTCTTTGATGGTTACTAATAATATTTGCTAGGACTTATTTTTGTTTTTCCTCTACCTGAAAGCAAGAATTTCAGATGTGATTTTCCTGCACAAAAATGTCTCATAATTGGACTTTTGATCAAATTTGAAGTAATAATCAGTGGTTGACCAGTGCTGAAGTAAGAAGGCTCGAACCTTCAAAATTTCAAAAAGTTTTCAAATTCTTTTCTAACGAAATTTTTGTCCAGAAGGAGAGCTGTATGGTCTTCACGTAGAAGTAAAGGTAAGACCAGTCTGCAAATTGTGTGTGTGCTTGTATGTGTGTGTGCTTCTGTGTCTGTTTTAGTCTGAAGCATCCACCCTGGTGTTTTACGAGGCATCCTGAACCGTTATACATGTTACATGTTTCCGTGGTCCAATTTGTTCTTGCTATGTGTATGGAAAGAATGATAAGATTTGATGAGATGTGAAATACAATCAATACTTGACTAATACAGATCCTTTCCTAAAATGTGAATATGATGGAAAAGTGTATTTCCATAACTCCATTAAAAAACACTAAACTTTCTTGGAATATAGATCCAGAGCCCACTGTTTAATGGATTACAAGTGTTTGTTTGCTAATGTTTACATAAATTGGTGTTCCAGCTCATAAAATCCATGAAAACTGAACAAAAAAAAATTGAATTCTGTGGAGAAATGTGCCCAAATTTACTAAACTCAAAGCACATGCAGATGTTCCCCAGATATTACTAAATTGGCTCAGTTCATTTCAACATGCGGTAGATTGATAAATAGCCAGACAACCATCACTGATTTCATTGTATGTGGGCAAACCTACTAAATCAGCAAGGAATCAAACACTTATTTTCTTCCACTGTATATGTACTTACGTAAAAATAGAAGGAATCCAGCAATAAGAAGTCCAATGCCGGGTCCTCCAAAGACAGCTGAAAGTGGCTTTTTTGAGCGACATGTATACTTGTCCTCACAGTCACAAACCACCACTTCCAGTGTTTCATGTCCAACGCTGTTCTGTTGGTCCTGAATCAGCAGTGATATAGAATAGTTTCCATAGGGAAGTGGCTTCAGGCTGATGAGGCCACCTTGCTGACCTGAAAAAACATGCAAAGACAAGTATGTAGCAGCTTTATGCACTACTTAGTTATTAGTTATTAACAGATGTGTACGGACCATTAGAAGGATCTAGTTTCCATCGCTTCTCGTCTTCCTTTTTTTCAAGAAAGAAAGAGAATGGTCCACTATAGGGGTCAGCATCCAAGTCCTGCACAGAAATCATCACTTTGTTGTCTTTATTTCCACACATGATGAGGCTGGTGTTGACCAGCTGTGGCTTGTGGTCATTGATGTCTCCCAGGTGGATACTGATGTTACAATAGCTCGTGGCTGGAGGTTTACCTTCAAAATCACAAAAAAGAAAATTCTTCAATTTAACTAATTTGGGAAGCACAGTGTTATCAAGTTATGCTTCAAACGGTTTCAGTACCATCATCTATGGCAGCAATGATGACTTTGTAAACGTTGTCAGCATCCACGAAGGGTGATTCTCTGTCCATCTTCTGAGTTGCCTTGATTTGTCCGGTTTTTTCATCAATAGACATCCAGTTAGCTGGATCGTCTGCAATTTTAAACCTGAAAACAGATACATGAGTGTCGCAACTACTTCATAAATGTAAGTTAGGAAAATTACCTTATTTATTTGGGACTTTTTTAATCATGCCCAGTTTACACACAGTACTCAGATACTTTACCTGAAAGAAGAAGAGTCTTTATCCTCAGCCACTGGGGTGAAGAGCACCTTTCCTGGCTCAGATTCTTCTTTCTCATACACATGAGCGGTTGGTGGCTTAAACACCGGTGGGTCATTGTCATCAAGCATATTAATTTTGACAAGGATTGAGTCTGGAGGATGAAGTTTGCTGTCCTGTGTAATCAGTTTGCCATTTTTACACTCAGTAAATGGTTCAATATTTTCTACCCCAATCTGCACCTCAACCATCGTGGTGATATCGAAATTCTTTTTCTGCAAAAGACACATAAAAATGATTAGACCTCCGACTACTTTTTGAACACATGTAGACAATCCTAATCGACAATCTGGACTAACATTCATTAGAAAGTATTACCTCACTGCAATAAATCCAATCAAAATAATTTCTTATCCAGAAAAAAACCCTGCTGTTTGTTAAGTTTCAAATGAAAGAAGTGATCATTTTGTTTGCTTGAGTTAACAGTCTTGTGAAAACAATCTTTTATGGTTTGAAGAACATTTTCAGAAGTGGACATTTGAAAATGAGGACATCTCATCAAATGGGATTGAATCAAAAATCAAATCAAATTTTGAGGTTGTTAAGAACATATTTTTTTAAAGTGATACTTAGCAAATCTATATTATAGAACACATTGGCTGCATGGATTCTCTCACACAGGAAAAAGGTTGTTACCTTGACAATGCTAAAAATGCCCTCATTTGTTTTTGGGTCCGTTGTCACTTTGAAAACTCCATCTTGATTTCCACTGATGAAGAAGAACTTGGCACGCCAGCCATTAGTGTTGGGAGTGTCCTTGTCCTCTACTGGAAATCTAAAAAGATTCTCATAGAGTTCCATTTCATGTACTTCAGTTTTGAACTGAAAAAAAAAAGAATGAAGGCGTTGCACATTTAAAAACAAGCATGATTTTCTTTTTAAATTATTCACACTTCTTCTATTTAATTAGTTTTACTTATTTGGAATTTGAGTGTGGGGGTAAAGAAATTACAATCTTCTAGCTACTGGCTCCTATTGAGTTCTACTACAAGAATAAAGAACCAGCCAGGAGATGAATAATCTCCATCTTGTTCTGGGATTATTTAAATTGTTTAAATCTTTAAACATTTACAGTAAATTGTTCAAACTACCACTTTTTGCAGCCTGTTTCTGGCACCTTGACTATTCTTTCATGGCCTGTTGCTCATGGATAGCTTTTGCTACCTTTGTCACTATCTTTTCTTGTGTAGCCGGCAGAATCACGTAGTTGGATCTGTCCAACTGACCACATCCCCTTTTAACTGGCCGTGGTCCGTGGAAGAGAGCATCCCAAATGGATAACAGTGATTTTGCTCCTCAGTTTAGGGTATTGCTTCCATGTTTGATTTCTGTGGTTTATTATTATTAGGGTGCATTTTGGGGGGAATGTTCACAGTTTTTGGATGAACCCCCAAATGAGGATACCATGCCTATATAGGTAGGAAATAGAAGCACATATTGCAAGATGCCTGCAGCTTCCAGGCATGGCATATAGAGAAGAACCATCTAGATGTCCACCTTCAGGGGAAGAACAGAGCAAGACCCTGTACCGATGTGACAGGCCGAACACAAATGATACATACACCGGCATGTGCATTGGATGTGTATTCTATCCTCTGTCACTAAAAACATCACGTGCCCAAAGTTGAGTCCCTGATCGGTTGACGCAAACTGGGCGACCTCCGAGAGTTTCGATTTTTTTAAACTCTGGCTTGCTGCCGCGTCGCTCAATTTGCACAGTTTTCAGACTTTCGCGCCACGCCAACCGCTAAATTCAGAAGAACCTCAATTTGCGTCTGAAACATTGACTTTACATTGAAACTGGCCGCCTTTGCCGTGCGAATTTTGTTCGGTGTATGAGCACCTTTACCTTGTCATCCACCAGTGAAAAATGTAAAACTTTAAAAAACCAACAGAAAATATATCAAAGCAATTCTTACCTCTCTCTGCTTGAAAACCGGCAGATTGGTGTTTGTGTCTGCAACATTCAGCGTTATAACCTTATAGCTTGCCTGAGGAGGCTTTCCATGATCCTTTGCTTCAAGAGTAATTTTGTACTCCTTTGTTTTCTAAAACGTAAAAAAAGAAATTCAGTCTAAGAATGTAAGAATCATTTAAAAAAAAAGGACCAGTTGGACTCACTTCATAATCAAAACATCCGGTGAAGTTCAGATGAACCGTTCTTTCATCGATCCATTTTGCCTGAATCTTAGGCTCTGATGGAGTCTGCTTAAGCACAGTGATGTTGAACGTAGAGTTTTCTGAGTTCTTCTCATCCATGTCTTGAGCAACCACTTCCACACCCAGCAAACCTTTCGGAACAGAAACAGAAAACTTTATTTTAGAAAACTGATCAGTGTAACTAAAGTAAAGGTTGCAGATTGGCTTGATATTTAAATGTTGTTTGTTTGACAAAATGACATTACATTATCAAAGTTTCAATGTTTCAATTTCATTAAAATTCAGAGAAGTGTGTCAACTTCTCCTCATTCCTTCAAGTGAACCCACCTTGCGGTTCACTTTCCTTCACTGTGTAAGTATCGTTAATTTTCACAAATCTTGGTGGATTGTCATTGATGTCTTTTACTTCCACATCAAATGCCAGCTCCTTGTCTATTTTTTGATTGGTCTCTGTGTCATACACATCAAAAATGACCTGTGGAATACAGCATGCTGGTTAAAATCATTTTAGCTACAATTAAAATGCTTTTACATGCAGATAGATTTCTGGTTTCATAGTGACTCACATGGAAGCAGGGGTGCACCTCTCTATCAATAGGTTTGTGCACGAAAACGTCTCCAGTTTTTTCATCAATGGTTAAATAATTTTCATCCACAGCCAATCCACTTATTTCAAACCTAAATTCTTTCCCTTTTATCTTGTCATTGTACATCTAAAAGAAACACATACAAAGTAAAATGTCTGTATTGCAAAAACAGCTTAACTTCAGATTACATTTCTTTAACCTTGGAAATAAAATGTGGGTAGTTCACTTTCATTTCCTCCTCAATTTCAATAGTAGATAAGACCCATCTTCTTTTGGTTCGAACCAAGAGATCCTGGAAAAGTGAAAAATTGAGGGGATGAGGTTCAGTGTTGAAGTTTTAGCTATTTTTTTCCTGCAAAAGTTGAACAAATTTACCCGTTTTGTCCGATGATCCTCACAACCACTGGAGAAAACCAAGGCTGGAAACGCAACCTGTGGGCACAAAAACATGCATTGCAAAACAATTGTTTTGAATATGCTTATTATCATCAAAAACTCTTAACTACATGACCTCAGCTTGACACGTTAAACTGTATGCATTTACACAAGCAAGCAGTTTATTTACCTTTTTAAAATATTTGTTGTACAAATGTATATTAGAAATATGTTTCATTTGATTTGTTTTCACGCAAGTATACATACAAATATATATATATATATATATGTTTCAAAAGCAGAAAATGTGAGTCTAATGCCCTATGAAAATATGTCTCATGTGATTTGTGGATCCTGGAAGGATGTGGAATTGATGTTGTTCTATATCCAGGTTCATAGCTTAACTTCATTATGTGGTGCCTTTGTTAGACATTCAGATATTCTTTGTTTGACATTTGGTGCCTTAGTCTGCAGCTCAGATGCTGCACTATCTGAACTGCCTTTACTTAATTCATCTTCTGCATTAATATATTTTTCAGATTTTTATTTTCATTTTTTATTGATGTAGTTCCAACGCTTTTGCGTCTCTGCAAAGTGCATGCCACTCCCTCTGTACCTGAAATGTAACTGAACAAACAAAGATGCACTTCTTGCTTTAAATAAAAGAGAGTGGTGCAGTTTACTTATTTTATTTATCACAGTTTGAAACTTTTAATGTAAAAATGTTAGTTTTGAAAGTGATTGGACATAATCCCAGCACTGTTATCTTTTTTTTTTTCTTATTTTGTACCCAATGTAGTGTTAAAATTACATGTTGACAGTGACACATGCACTTGACATTTCCAGATCTTAGTTGTAACTGTTTTTTAATCTGTTTATTTCATTCATTTAGTTATTTATAAAATGTTTACATTACATTTTTATAAGCCAAAAACACAGAATTTCTTACTAGCACTACATTGGTTCAAGCATCTACATTCATAAAAGCCTAATGTTATGCTCACTGGGCTCCAAAGCAACCACATCCATTGAAAAGTCTATATAAACACACATATATGTGGATTTTGGGCTTCTGCATTTAAAACTCTTGCATTCACACATCGCTTTGCAAGTTTTTAAATTCATTTTTGGGCTCTACGTACAAAACTCATCACCAATGAATGCGCTTTGAAAGTTAAACCATTTAAACTTTGCCCAATCAAGGACTCGGATTTGATACTGAGGTATGGGAAAACACGAGGTACCAATTGTTTGAAAAGTGATCGTGAAGGAGAAATTATTCAATGTGGTTTGTGGCCTGCCAGAGTTATATGACATCAAGTTTTTCATAAACTGGAATAGAGCTGTAAAAGAAAAAGCCTGCAGCAAGATTTGCACCATTTCGACATTTTCGCACCAAGCCTCTTCCAATTGTAAATGCATGCACTATTGCAACTCTCACTGTGAACACCTTATGCTAAAAAGGCATTCAAGAACCTGCGATCAGCAGGTACTTCAACGCCCATCCCATGTCTGGTTTGTATTTAGTCTAAGAAGTGAATGAGTAGTATTGTGGAAGACAACCTTAGAACCAGTCAAAGTATATTTTTCAAAAGGAACAATAAGACAGTAATTTGTTCTTTAGGTCAGCTGGACTTGATCTGGGTTGATCTAGAAGACGTTTCATTTAGTTCATTTAGTAGCTTTTTTAGTTCTGACTGCTGATGGAGAATTTCGGTTATTTATGAGCTGATTGTTCAGGACATTTTTCTTTTTTTTTTTCCTACCACATGCAAGAATGCACTGAGTTTCTGCAAGGGTCTCTTTTTTTTTTGATCTCCTATATAAATATTTCTAGTAAGCAGAAATCAGATGGGAATAAGCCCACACTAATGCAAACATATTTACTTTTAAAGAAAGTATTTGTGGAAATAGAATTCCTTTGTTAAAAATTCCACACTTCTATACAGTCTTTCAAAAATAAATGAATCACAGATTTCATAATTTGGCCCTGGGTTTATTTAAAAATGAAACTTTTTGTTTTTTCTTCAGTTTTTATCACATAAAAAAGGTCCAGACAACTAGACAAGCAGATCGACCCCACTGCAGCAAAAAAAAAAAAAAAAACATTGTGTACATTTACTTGCTGAATGGATTTAGAATACAAATCATAAATATCTGTATGCAGTTAAAATTAGAATTTAAATGGAAAACAAAAATGTGGATAAAGGATAAAGCTGCGCTCAAATTTAATTCCACCTTCAAATGAACAATGAGTTCATAAGTAAATGGTAATGATGACATTACAACTAATTTGTTGTACATTTACCACTAAGCAGCTGAGTTATTAAACTTAGAAAGGAGAATTTTTGCACAATTGATGTCCTCTGCTCTTCCTGAGCTGCATATACATTACAATTTACAAATGTAATGATTCTGGTTTCGAGAATTTTACTTTACATTTATTTTTTTCATCTAATTAAACATTTTAAGTTTCATACTAGAACTTTACAGATTCTGATACTTAGAGGCAGAGAGCATTTCTGCTAAAGAGAAACCATCAGAAAATGTGGCTTTACCGAAAAGCTTCTAAGAAGAGCAAAAGCCTTTTAGATACATTTGGATTTTTTTTTTTGGGCTGACTTTACTTGCTGTATTTATGTGTTATAAATTGAGATTCAAAAAGAAAGTATTCTATAGATTACAACCACATTACTCCAGTTAAGTATTGTGCTAAAACAGAGTGGATTAAATATTTTGATGTGTGTATTTCATCTTTTGTAAGAAGATCCCTCTTAGAGAAGCATTTCCTACACTGAGCAAAGGCTGGATTCATCCAACAAACACTGCAACTCAAATCGCCAACCTTTAAAGACTTTTTAACCCATAAGTTAAAACAATAAAAACTACGCAGGTGTGTTGTGGAGACAACAAGAAAGCAAAAGTCATGCTTACCAAGAGAAACAAGAAAACATTCCTCATCTTGGTCTATGCTGTCTGCATTTCACTGTGGGAAATGCCACGGCAGGGCAGAGGCGAGCTTGAAAAAAACCTGGGTGGAGACAGTCCCATTCTGCCTCCAGGCAGCAGCAAATTGACTGTTTAAAACTTAAAACCTGTTTGTCTATGCACCTCTTATTGGCTGTTTGGGTAAAATTTAACAAAGTGCAGCTTCAATCAATTGAAAGTCATTTAGAGCTGCAAAAACAACAGTTTACAGCAGTTTTCCTAAGTAAATGCATTTCCTGAAACTGAGCGTGCTCAGAAGATCGTCTTGACTCAGGTGTTTTTGTTTTTTATACCATGCTCTGTGTTCCGTAGTGCTTACATTTATATACCAGTAATTTGTTTACATTTAAATGTTGAATACAATATCATTAAACTTTCAAATTCATGAGTGTGTGAGTCTGGTCCTGCGAGAGACTGGCGACCTGTCCAGAGTGTACGAGAAGGGTGTGTCTGCAGGCCTGGAGACCTAACAATGCTCTCCAGACAGTATTCTCAGGACAACACTATCAGGACTGAGGTTTTTTGAGACAGCACCTCTTATCTACAGCGCGAAGTTTGTTTTTTATTTTCTAGTGAGTCGTAAACATGAGTAAGAAAAATTAGCGAAGCGCTGCAAAAACATAAACAACTAGGTAATTTATTACATGAATCTTAAAATATAAAAAGTGACAAAACGTTTCTAAGAACAAAATATATATTTTAGTTCGGTGGAGGAATTTGACAGCAGGATAGATATGGAACTGAAAAAAAACCTCCCCAACCAGAAAGTGTGTTCTTTTTCTTACCTCATAATGTTTAATTTGAAAATTTGTATTAATATATTTCCTTTTATGTTTACAGCTGTGATTGGGCAAGACACTGAACCCCACATTGCCTCTGATGGAAGGTTGGCAGCAGGATTCAGCAGCGGAGCCGCCATCAGTGTGTGAATGAGACCATGACTGTAAAGCACTTTGGGCGTTATAGGAAGGTAGAAAAGCACCATACAAGTGATTTACCAGTTTTGTTTTTTTATGTTTAATTGAACTCCTAATAAATGTAAGTTATTCTGAACACCTCAACAGATCCTGTTTGATTTTCCAGATGTTTGGGTTTATTTTTGTATTTGGTTTTCTGGTATGTTATTTTTATTTTTATTTATGTATTTTTTTATTGTGAAATTGGTTAATTTTAGTGGTTTTATTGGTTATTGGTTAAAGTTTATGCTACAAAATGAGAAAAATGTCGGGGGGGGGGGGCTTTATATTAACCTTTTATGTCCCAATGTAGCAACACATCATTCCAGGCTTTATGTCTTCAATTCCAGACTCAACTCTGTATCAGCAGTTGAATAAAATAATAAAGGACGGACACAACGGACGGCTCAGGCTTCCACAGGGGGCCTTCATTTCTGATAATGCACACTTTGTCGTGTTCACTATGACTATTTTGCCTGCAGTGTAGAAAGAACTTGCATGAACATTTTGACCTTACGGGCTGTCTGGGTTGTTCACGATCTTAAGATCTCAAACATCCATGCTGCTTACAGATTTGACCATTATTCATCCGCAGACAGCCAGTATCCATCCGACAGTGTGACTAAGTTATAAGGCATTTGCCAATCACAGATATGTCGTGCAAAGGTCCTACAGCCATGGCTGTGGCTAAAACCCAAAATTAAATGTCAAAGGAGTTTGTTGAGAACATGAAAAATAACTTTCGATCATTTAAACAAAGAACTTAAGCCTGCAGGCACCTGAGGTGGTAAAGGTTGTGCTCTAACCACACTGTGTTGGTGCAGGTTTGGCACCGGTAGGGATATGGTGAAGGTCTTCTCCTTACCATCCCCATGTCCCCCACAAAGGACCTTGGCATCTGAATTTGGGCACTTGGTCACCTGAGGTGACTCAAAACCGCAGCAACATGGGCCGATTCATGCAGGGCTATGTAAGGTTTTGCATGTTGTAGGACTGACATGTGACTGGCAGGTCTGGAATATTGTGCGGACATTTGGGGTAGTATGTCTTCACTGAGAGCTGGAGTGATTATTTATTATGTTCAAAACTACCTTGTTTGGCGAGGAACAGCAAATGTTCCGCCCTGGCTGTGGAACACTAGACAATGTCTTTATTATTTTTAAACACTTGAAGGACCTGGGAAAAGGCGATGGGAAAAGGCCCCTTAAACTGTAGTAGTCAGAATTTCATGGCTTATTTTTGTGCCCTTCTGCTGTCACTCAAACATTTCAGGAACATGATTTGCATTACTGAAATAAGTACGTTTTGTTCTTAGTGAGAGTTTGACTCCACCGTGATTGTCCTTTGTCATAAATTCTGTACATTCTTCCTCAGACAGGATTCATTGTCACAGTCAAGTAGTGAAAGGGTTCACCTTTGGTTGTCTAAGACTCCAGTCTGCTGTTTGAAATGAAGAACTTCCAAGTGAGGCAACTGTTGATGGATCCAAAAGTATTTCTAATAAATATTTACATTCACACCCTCATCAGTGCTCTCAAGGTGAAGGTCTGGAAAGAGCGATTGGGGTCATAGAAAGAAGTGGTGAAACTGGGCTTGTTTGAAGGGCTGTAGTATCCCAGGACATCCTATGGGATGAACCATCTGTTCCTCCACTCCTTCAAAGTACACGGAAAAAATCGTGCAAGCAAACAAATCCTTTTTTACTTTTATGAATTTGCTTTTTTTCTCTCAAATAGTCTCAAACAAGTTCATTTTAAATATTTTATGAAAATATTCCAGCGAAGATTTCAATAGTGGCCCCATTTGTTTTATCTGTGGACTAAATGAATGGGCTCCATGTGGGTTTGTCTGCGTGTTCCGTGGTGGCCCAGACAGCGAAGCTCGCTACCTTTGCTACATTGTCCTCCAGGCGGCTGGCTATTGTAACCAATGTGGGCAAACACAGGTGGGGCCACCATTGGGCCCATTAAGGGTATAGTTTATTAAAATGAATAATCTTTACATCTGATATGCTGTGCATAAAAAGACAGACACCATGATTGCTTTATAAGTATTTTAGCCAAAAACAGGAATTTAATTGAATATTTTACATCAAGATGAGCATCTATGTGCTACTTTTACATTGCTGACTATCTTTCAAATAACTGAATTGAACTTTATTCATCTTGCAGAGGAGAAATTCCCCAGTCACAGCAGCACAACAAATGTTTTGTTAATTTTTCTTATGGCTAACGTTTATTTTCTGCACACCAGAAACAGCAGTGTGCTCCTTTCCAGGAAAATGCAGAGACAAAAGTGAGTGGAACTAAACTTGTAAAACAAGTGGAGCAGGAAGCCTCAGAGCGGAGTACAGCTGTGTTCTGTGTCTGCTGCTAAACAGCTTTGGAAATACAGTCAAATGGAGTAACAAGTGTGCACACGTTCATACTGTCAGTTTTTAGGACTAGTTTCAACTTCTCTTTAACGTTTGCAGTGAGACCACCAGAGAAAGAAAAGCTTCGAGACCAGCAACTCATTCAGCACATTCTACCTGTGCTTTGTGTATTCCAACTTTTTACTTTGGTTTGCACATATGGTTTTATGCAACTAAGGACATAAACATACTAAACGTATTTCAAAGTATTTATGGTTGTAGAGTTGCAAATTTACACACTGACACGGATCTTAGACACATTGTTTGTAGTCAGAATATCAGGACCAGTGAGTCCACTTTACATATGATGATAAATATGTTTTGCTTTCATCTTGAATTCCACATGAGGAGAAGATTTGATACCTGAACGATTCAAAGTGTCAACAGGAGCCTATAGGTGTGCATATTACAGATTTGTCCGCTATATGACTGGAAAGTCTTTGTGTAAAAAAAACAACAAAAACAACATGTTTTTTCTCACATCAGTCTAAAACTTGGATTCTGACAAAACCAGAAAGAAGTTCTGAAGCACCTTTGCTCAACATGTCTGCACTTTGTCAACTGCACTTGTTTCAAAAGGTCAGCAGCCAAAACTTGACCTCTGTGAGTCTGTTGACCTCTTGAAACAAGTGCAGTCAGTTGGAAGCCTTAATGTTTATTTTCAGGCATTTTTCACCCTGAGTGAATATGTCAGACAACAAAAGGAGAAACACTTGTCTTTTAATCTCTAAAGCTGCTACTCATAAAGATGGCAGGTTCTAGCAAGAGGAGGCAGTTTGTTTTAGTCGACTGCATAATCCAGTTGTTATAGAAGAGGTCATATAATCTGTATAATGTTTCTTATCAATGTCCTCTTGACTTTTGAAAACAGTTCACTTTCCAAGCACACGTTTTCACGTACTCAACCACCAACTGGCTGAACAACTCCAATGGAGCAATTAATGTCAAGGGTCTTGATCAGGGGCTTGACCGTGGGGGTAATCCTACCACAACAGCTATTTGACCCGTGACCTGTCATCTTACTGAGTCCTCTCTGGAAACTTTGGATGGCTTAAAATGGCTTTCAGATTTACTCTGTTGAAACTACACCCAGTTTTACTCCCAGCTGTGATTCTTTACAGTAACATTTCACAAATGATTGATGGACAAGTCCAGCGTAAAATGCTAAGAATTTAGTACCACCCACCCAGCTCCTAAAGTTTTAAACCTTGATTGTGAGAGTGGATGACTTTAGCGTGCTGAAATGTCATCAAGTTTCGCCCGATGTGCTACACTTGCCCAACCTGTTTTCTGGCTGTTATGTCTCTTCATGTAACAAGTTCTAATTTGCATATAAACTTGAAGCTGTGCTGCCAGTCTCAAAGGTACCTGTGTGGTTTATGCAAAGCCTCACAATTATCTCCTGAAAACACCACCGTTGAGGCATGTCTCAAAGAGCTATGGCATCTAAAAGCATGTTTACCTATCTTTCACAAAATCTCAATAAAGGGGAAGAAAAATACTTCCTTTGATATCAAAACCTCATTATGACAGGTTTCACATCAGCCAAATGTAATTTCTAAGGCCTTAAAATGTGACTTTTCCATTTTTACTCTGTTGTTTGTTGCATCAAAAAACAACAACAAAAAAAAAGACAATTGAAACAGGTGTGGACAAAAATGTGGCCAATTATTGCAATAAAACTGCTTCTTTAACAGTCAGTCTGCATCTCTCAACAGGTATTTTGGACCACACCTTGTGGGCAAACAGCTCCAATTGTCACATGTTTGCCATGTGCCATCTCCGTACAGCGTATTTTAGTTCCTGTAGATCAAGTCCTTACAGCAGGACGCTTCAGGAAAATCCAATGTTTTGGTCTTTGCCATTATTGGATGCGGATCGGGTCATTGTCATGTCAGCCTGCGGCCTTTGACTAAGCTTTTTGATTCCTGGCAGCACACTGCATGTTTTGCAGGATGCCCTGTAAGTTTTGAGAGTTAATGAAGACGCCTTGTGACAGAGGCAACAGAGCAGCCTCAGAACACAAATGAGCTTGCTCCTTGTTTAACAATGAGAACATTGTTTTTTTTCTTGTTACATTTCATTTTTACCTCTGTGTACATGAAGTTAAAGTGTTTTAAAGATGACTTTCTCCTTTAGTAAGCCTTTCTCTCCTCTGTCCATATAACATTCTTCAGAACCTTTGTTACCTGTCTATACTCTTTCTGATCTCACTTTCTGATAATTTGCTGTCAGCAGTGGTGTCCTCAATAGTCTCCTCCATCATTTCCATTCTGAGAAAAACAGCAAGTTGGTATGACGTTAATGTGCTTGGACCTTGGAGCTCAACTTTCGTTTTTTGGTGTCCTTACTTAGTAGTCATATACTTTTCAATGTTTTCAACTTTTTTTTTAAACTTGCATACTCAGTTAAGGATGTCACATAAGAGGGGCGGCAATGGTTCAGATCTAGAGCAGTCAACCCAGGATCAGAAGATCGCAGATTCAGTTGCCACCTTATCCATCCAAGTGCCCTTGAGCAAGACACTGAACACCAAAATAGGTTGGCGCCAGGGTTCAGCAGCAGAATGGGTGTGTAAATAATTGAATGGTTTTGTGACTATAATACTTAGGGTCTTCTGAAAAGGTAATAAATTGCTTTATCAAAACTTCCTTTGCGTGCAAAGAAACATTAATATGTTTAAAAGTTTTTTCCTTTGACATGCTCATTTTTAATTTTCCACAGATGTGTCTCGCTAGCAAAACATAGCTTAAAAAATTCATAAATGAAATAACATTTTTTATTACAAATAAAAATCAAATATTATTTTTTTAGACATGTCTTTTCTATGATTGCCTTTTTCTGTGTGGGTGTCTTCTACATTCCTTCAGTAAAAAAAAAAAAAAAAAACTGCAGATTTAGAAGTTTCCTGTTCAAATACGTGAGACAGCAACAGATGAGGCAGGACCGGCCCATGCCTCCCCAGAAGCTCACACACTGACTGGAGCTGCAGCTGACGCACACACTTTACTAATTCAGTCTTTTTTATCATCATAAAATACACTTTATTTAAATTGACCTAAATTGACTTCTTCCCATCTGTCTGATTATATTGGTGCCAGTTTGAGACTCATTTAGTCTTTTTATCTGCTAAAAATGCCCTTTAGAAATACACTAGGTGAGGCCCGCAGTGCATTGGCACTGTGCACCATGGCGAAAGAATAATAGAATCAGTGGTAGCAAGTCAAGTGCAGGGTTCCAGTTCTTCGTTCTTATTGGCTATGTCCAAAATGCCACCCAGCTCCCTAACTACTAATAAACCATATCGTGCAGGAGCATCTAGTGCCCTGGATTTCAAAAGCAATTCAGACACCATGCTCATTTTTTTTTTTTTTTTACTGCGCGAATATAAAATCACTGATTTCACAAAGTGAAAACATAATCAATACAAGCATTTTATGAAGACTTGTTATAAGTCCACTGTGTTCTGATGATGGAAAAGTTAATGGTTTACTAAAAAAATACATTTAAATACATTTTATTTGCTGAAATTGTCCAAATGCAATGCATTGTGGTTCATATTTCCCAATTTAGTGAGAATCGATGCACACTGGTTTTTCTCAGAGAATTCTGGGGAATTTTTAGAGCACTCGATTTTGGAATTGTAGATTCAGATAGCATTGCAAAATGGCAAAATCACTACATAGTGCACTATATAGTGATTGGTGAAGGAATTCGGACATAGAATTTTTTTAGCATCATTTTCTAAATGGAAGATTAAGTTTTTAAACCCCTAAACTCAAGTATTTGTTAGACACGTCACTGGCATTGATCTCCACTGAGACAAAAAGACTTTTGTCTCTGCTGCCAATCAAATGGTGAATAAGTTACTCTGTAGGGTTCATTCGTTTGTAAATCTGATAGGGGATCAGTGCATTAACAGCTGTAAACCTTATTGTCACTGGTAATTACTTACTGCAAACATAAAGACTCCTGTGATGGTGATAAAGGATGTGAAATGTGTTTTTGTGTCTAGTCTTTTATATGGATAACCAGATTTCTGAACAGGCCAGTTTCATTATTTTTATTTTCTTTTAGTTCACATCTAAAAATGCATCAAGTATATTTTTATTTTTCATTTGATTCATCAGGACACTGTGTACACGTAGCACAACTTTAAAGTTTTAATAAACAGCAATGAATTTAAAAAAAAATGTGTGTATTATTTTTGAATGAGTTTGAACGTGTTTTCCGGTTTGTATTTTATTTTTCTGGTTGATTTTAGTTATTTTCTGTGTTTCGCGTGGTTCTTCCTAATCAGTGGTTTCCAGAGAAATGTGTGGAGGGAGGAGGAAGGTTTTCCCTCAGGCAAGAGAAGAAATAAAAGTGGAGCTGAACATGTTGTTGCAGGTGAGCGGAATGATTCACATTGAGAGGTTTTTTGTGGCATTGACTTTTAGAGAGCCACATAGTTTTGTAAAGCTAACAGATGTACAGGGCATGTTTGCACAGAGGGTCACAGTGGGGCCCAATCATGCGAGTTTTTGGTCCATAAGAAAGAAATGTACACATCAAAGTCAAAGAATGATATAGATCAAAGTCAGTCTCTCAGAGGATCAGTTGGAAGACTTGTTTTCACCTCCTCTTCCTCCTCTGATTCCTCATCCCTTAACTGAGGAACGGTGGTCAGCAACAGCGTGTCAGCATGCACTTCTTCATCGTCCGACTGGATAACAGGAGTGTCGGCTCCACCGGCGCTGGTGTCACTGGAACCGGACGATGTGGAAGAAATGCGGGATTGTGAGCCACGGTAGATTTCACTTTGTCGCTGCAGAGATGCACGCTCTCTGTAGACCACCTCTGCCTCTTCATCCTCTTCGTCTTCATCATCCTCATCATCATCCTCTGTGAACAGTTGTTAAATAAACAGAAGTTGAATATTTTGGTATTTTTTAAATTTGATGCCATTTTGCTGTTTTTCTCAACATCAAACACCCTCCAACCCCTGATGTCTATCTTTTTATTTTTCATTTGCAAAATAAATACATAGTTAAAAGGAAAAGAAACTAAAATAGAAAAAGAACAAAAACGCTGGGATTATTTTAGTTAAACAGATTTTTTACTGCATATTTCATCACTAAAATAAAACAATATGGTAAATTAATTCACAACAATGAAAAACAATTTGTATTTATGCATTGAAGAAAAAAAGTGCTACTCCATCTTCATTTATATGATAACATCTAACCATTGCTTTTTTCAAACCATAAATCTTTGGCTTTTAGCTGCTTTCTGTCCAGCTCGCACAACCCCCCACCGCCCACTCCATGTTAAAAACTTTAAGGAAACTTCTTTAACATGAACCACCGTTTAAGGATTTTTACTTCTCACAGTGTAGAGCTGTGCCTACGGTTGATGTTCCTTTCACACTTATCACACTCATCCCACAAAGAACCATTTGGTGATTTACACTCCTTTATCCTTCCCACGAGTCTCGTGCCAATCAGGTATCAGGGTATCAGGGCTCAAACTTTTTAAATCCATGACCCAACAAGTCTCAGAGCAGATTATTTTCTACTGAGTCTTAGATCCAATCCGAAATCTTCCCTTCGCCCCACTACTTCTCACTACTGCTCCATTCGTAGGGGCATTTGTGGTAAAAGTGATGTCTGAAAAAAAATGTTTTAAGTGCTACCCTCGAGGCGGAGTGAGTGACCGCGGAGGAGAAGTGCTTTTCTTCATGTAGGTGTGCTCTAAAGCACAGATGTTAAATGTATTTAAATGTAAGTAATGACCTTTTGTTTTAGCACGACCTTTTTAAAGTTATAAAACAGATGTTGTTATGTATATTCAAGCGGTGGAAGCTCCAGGCTAACGTAGCTAACCGGCGACTAAAGGTGAGGTCATCAAGAGGTAGTGATATCTGAATTCAGAGACACTATTTTTCCATAACTCTCCATTTGGAGGGCTAAATGTAGGGGGAGGGAGAAGTGGTAGGGCGAAGGGAAGAATTCGGATTGGGCCTTACTGTTTAAATGTCAGCCCTTAAACTTTTTTTTCTCTCTTTACCTGCTGCTCCATTTCACTGTGAGATTACAAGCCTGATGTGTGTTTACAGGAATAATTCTGGAACTGAATCAACATAATTGCCCTTTCTCTAAGGCTAATCACCTCCAGCAAGGAACAGTCAAGGAGAGCAAGTTTTAAGCAAGCCTTCATTTGCCATCAACTCTCAACCTGAGACTTCAAATAGAAGCTTTGTTGTTTTTCTTTTTTGTGTCTAAAATGGCATCATCTTTCTTACAAATGCTGTGGTTCTGTGTGCAGTTAATCATTAAAAAAATAATATTATTATTTAGGTTTTTAGGGTGTGGCCTGTCATTTTATTGTGTAGAAACAGTATGTTTTTGCGATTTTATTAGCAACTTTTGATTTGTGATATAACATTTTATATCTTGTTATATTTAAAAATCCCAAAACTTTTAAAAAATGCTAGGTAATGTTAATTATTGAAACCGATATTTCTTGCTAAGATTTGTTCTGGTTTAATAAAAAACATAAGTCTCAACAAAAAGGATATTTTTAAAGTTAAAAGCAGGTGAAATACGTTCTGTTTTAATGTGAATATGAGTTACAATGTTCACTTGACACTGGATAACTGCTACAGGATTATTCAGACCAATTAATTCAGTCATAAGCCACAAAGTTGATTTTTTTTTTTTTTGTTGGGATTTATTTGCTTTTCAGTTTAAAATGTCACAAAAGTTACATTCATTGTTTAAATGAAGAAGCTAATCACATCAGGATCATTCAGTCTGGCCCGGTGCAACATTTCTAAAAAAATAATGAAAAAAATAAATAAAGAGTGCAGAAACAACTGAAAACATGCAGAATTTTTGCAAGCGGTAACAATACATTTATACCTAATTCAATAATGCCTCTTTTAGAGCTTTTATTTTATTTTATTGACTGTTTGTGCCCTTTGACAAAAAGAAAAAAGAAAAAACAACGTACAATATCATCAACCCTTCTTTTAGGCCTTGAACAATTAGAACAGCAGAAGAAAAAAATATTCTTATGCACTCTGGTTCTTCTACACAAGCACAAAACAACAGCAACAACAATCACAACATCACAACGTTCCTAATGTACACTCCCATTGCTCCCTAAACCGTTTTAGTCTGTTACTAATTTGCATTTTTCCTGATTAGTCCTCCTGGTTGAAGTTTTCAAATGTTCTTTTTAGGATAATTTTTTTAATGTAATTTTGTCAGTGATTTGTTTGAATATGTCTCATGAATTCCACTCCATAAACTGTCTTAAGGTAGTGCGAGCATATACTTTAAAATTGAATTTTCTTCTTTTACTGCCTCTTCTGAAACCCAGAAATGTATTGATGGAATAAAATTAGGAAGGATTTTTAATTTAACTTTAAACATATTTACTTTCTGACACCAATTTTAATCACAAGAATGCACTCAAACGGCAAACACCATCAGAACAGCATAACTTACTGGCACATGTTTTGTCAAAACTCATTTCCTTCTTGTCACGGGACTAAATTCTGCACCACTAATTGCATCATTAAGTGGAAAAACCCTTCAATGCAATGATATTTTGATCATTTTTGATCATGTTGAAAAGTGGGTTTGAAAACTAAACTTGATTATGACTTGTGATTGGCGGAGTTTCTTAGGTGACACTGAGCTTAAGTTCATGACAAGACCCATCATGACCATAACCTGCTATTGTAACCTTGTCATCGCTCCAAATGTGGAGATTGTGTCTGCTTGCCAAATTCAGGGCCACACCTTTAATATTTCCTTTTCTCTTGCTGGAGGTTTTTAGCCTTTAATTACATGTTTGTGCATCTCCTCAAAATGCTTTTATTCTCTACGTTGTGAACAAAAAACAAATACAACTTGTGTATCTGGATTGTGCAGTCCTAATTATAAAAAAAACGATTGAAAATGATAAAAACCAACAGAATTTTACAAAGGTAGGTGGACTTGGGCCAAACTAGGCAGGTTATGTGTTTTTTTTTTCTTTAATAAATTTGAAAAACCTGTTTCGTGTTAAGCTAGCTATCGGGATATGATCCTTCAAAACACTTAAGCATTAACAACAAAGCTTTTTTCTGCATCTTGTGTATAAGTGGATCTTATCTACCATCAATCAAATTAGAAATGTTCCCTGCTGGTAATGGCAATTTACTTCAATCTTACACACGGAATTTGTAGAAAAAATGAATTAATTTAGTTAAAAAATCAAAAAGGAACAAGTTCCTGAAATGCAGGATGTAAAAAGTTTTTTTTTTATTGCATTATTAGAATAACCTTTTTGGATCAAATTCAGCTTATGAGTTTAGCAACCTACATTTTCATGAGAATTCTTGGACATATTTTCAAACATATAATAGTAAATATGGAAAATGGGTGTATTTACCACTGCCAATTTATGGCAAATTTATGACAAAAAGTAAAAAATATGTGCAATCATATCAACGCACTAGTTAGATCATCTCTGAACTCATGCGTTGGAATCATCACAGTGAAAATAAAGCCTGAAGTAGGAAGGGAAATAGACTGAAATTACTATGGGTTAGTGAAAGTAACTGTTTGAAGCCATTTTGGTCCATCTATCTGTCCATCCAAAAATCACACACCCATAAATATGGCCCAGCCTAGAGTTGTATCTAATAAATGAAGCACAAAGACCCATCAAAAACAAGAATATAAATGCATTAGGCTTAAATGTAGTGTTTTATCACAAGATTAAAAGGAGAATCAGTGCTGTTTGAAACTAGCCTCCAGTGGCTTTTGGAGGAACTGACATGTTTGGTATTTCCCGCTTTACGTCAAATTTGGGAATGGGAGGTGATTGACAGGGGAAGGCTTGGTGCACACAAATAAATACCTAGTCCTGGAGATGCCAGCGCTCCTTCTTCTGATCCTGAGTTCAGGAACACATCTAGGGCCTCCTGATCAGATATGTCCATCAAATCCATTTGCTCCAGAACATCAACGTTCACCTCCATGGATGAGATGCTCCCCATGGGAGCTGCAGCCAAACAGCATTTGGAACATAAATGCATCCAGCTTTTAATTACCATCATGCACAATTATAAAGTGACAACAGATTTATCTGATGCTAAAAGCCACAGAATAAGAATGAAAGTCTTCTCTGACAGAATTCTGTCTGACAGAAACTCACGCTTCCTGCAGTCGATCTGCAGGTGTGTGGAAGGCAGATAGTTTTCCACGTCATGTTGGTAGACTTCTTCGAAAAAACGTTGCCTCTCCTTTAGCTTCAAATGCTGAGCAGTTTCCTTGTCGAGCACTCTCTTAGAGTTTTCCGTCTCAGCTGAGGGGAAATTTAAAAAAAAGAAAACAGAAAGTTAAGCGGTGCTTTGTATGGAAGTTCAGAAGAGACAATATTAAATATATATATATATATATACATATATATATATATATATATATATATATATATATATATATGTATGCCACAAAATCACTAAATAAAAGTGTCATTAATTATTTAAAATTGGCATTAAATATTAAAAATTACATATCAATAAATCAAATTGGAAATAAAGAAATAAATGTTTAAATATATGTGGCATTAAAATATAAAAATTGCCATTAAAAAGCACTTTTAAACATTTGATGACATATTTATTTATTTATTTGTCTAACGTGGACTGAAAGAGACTAATTGAAATCTTTTTTTTTTACATATATATATATATGCCAATGCCAATTTTAAATCATGAATTACACTTTTATTTAATTAATTTATAGTGTATATTTTTATTCAATATTGTCTCTTTTAGCCCCACACTGGCCATGGAATAAATATATATGTCAATAAAGTCTGAATATATTTTTTAATGAGCATTTTTATATTTTAATGCCACATATATTTAAACATTTATTTATGGATTTCTAATTTTAAATATTTACTGCCAATTTTAAAAATGATTCACACTTTTATTTAATGGTTTCATGGCTTACATATTTATTTAATATTGTCCATTTTGAACGTCCATATATTTTTAAAACTGAAATTAACTTTGTTAAATGGAGGGGAATTCTCCCCTTACTTTCTTCTCAGGTGGGGGAGAAGCAACTGTTGACAACTATCATTTCCTGCAACTAGTCTTCCTCTGACTTCTTATCTACGACACAACTTCCAAAAATTTTAAGGAACCCTATTTGTAAAGTTAACTTGCTTGTAACATTCAAGTAAATTTACTTAGGACACTCTCCAAACCTCTAAGCTTGCCAAGTGGTTTTCAATGTGGATCAAATGTCTGTTCCTTTGAAACCACACGATTTACTAAAGCACAACTTTTTAATTAAGTAATTCACTTAAAGTTGCAGAGAACCATTTCAAGATCTCTGCGGTTACCACATTAATAACAACTGACTGACTTCGCAGCCAAATACACTGTTTTACATAGAAAGGAACTTTTTCTAAGTAACTCATTTATTGGTTTCTATTCAGAATCTGTTTGCTTTGAACACTGGCACTGCTTACCTTTGGGATTAAGTTTCACATAACTTTGCCTTTTTTCTTCTTTCCGTCTTTATGTCCCTGTTTTCTTTATCTACTTAAACCCTTCATTGAAAGAGTTAACTTGCTAAAGCAAAGGATTAAGGGTGAAAGAAGTTAGTTGTTGCCTGAAGCAGCTTCCCTGCTGTAACCTGACAACTGACATTAAAGTTGCGAGAATTTATGATTCGGAAAACAAGTTTGCTTATTCCTAGTGTTTGTTGAAGGCTTCTGTTGTGTGTTAATCATCTAGGTGTGTTAAGGGTCAGGTGTAAAAACAAAAGAGGCTGACTTATAAGACATACTCTGATAAATCTAGTAAATCCCACTTCAAGAACTTCCACTTACAATTTAGTCTTTTTTTCTGTTTTCTTTACCATTCTTTCTTACATTCTGGGGCTTTGGTTTGCACAAAAAATGGAAAAAGCCTGACCTCCAGTGTTTATTGTCGTAATTTTTTTTCTTAGAATACTCTACATTAAAAAAAAATAAATAAAATGTTCATTTTTTGCTGTTATGTTAACGTTCCAGCATGCAAGTTTTTATTTTTGAAAAATGAGGGTGCATCTGTCACTGCAATAGGGTCTTCGTCAAGAGCTGAATTCTGCCAAGTCGACAGGCTGTGGTTGTGCAATCATGTCTCATCCTTTTTAGCAAACAGCAGCTCTTTCCCTGAAGCTTCTCAAGCTGACACTCCAGTTCATGTCACCCTCGCTTTAGTGTGACGTGTGTCTATTTTAAACTCTTTTGATACATTGTGTCGATGCATTAACAAGCATGCGTTGAAATGATGGATCCAACTCACACAGTCAAACATTTACTTTCACAGATTTTTGCTGGCAGTTTTCATTCCCGTCTTTGTCACTCAACTGCAAAGTCATATGCAGTCTTCTAGGGTGTGCGTCCACGGTCTATCGTCGCCCACTACCAATCATTCACAAACTCCCTCCATAGAATTTCTGCATCTGCTTGAAACTCATTCTATGATATAAAATGTACTCTCTTGTAATGTAAAAGAGAGTATATTGTAGGCTTTGGTGCAGCGGCAGGGTCGTTGACTTCTGATTGGAAGATTGCAGGTTCAATTCCCACCTTGTCTGCCAAAGTGTCCTTGGGGGAGACACTGAACACCACATTGCTTCTGATGGAAGGTTGGTGCCAGTATTCAACAGCGGAGTCGCCGTCAGCGTATGAATGGGACTGTGACTGTAAAGCGCCTTGGGCCTTCAAGCACGGTAGAAAAGCACTATATAAGTATACGCCATAAAACTAGTGTCCAGTCATTTTTGTATTACTGCAATATACTAACTGTAACTTGCATGTTGGTCTGGAGATAATAGAACTTTATGTTTCTTGTGAAACCCAAGATCTCTGAGCAGCATGAGTGAGATGTGTCACTATAGGATACAGCTCCTGTGTTTTCCTCAGAAACACATATTTCACTACACCGGTCCTGATTGTCTGGGGATCCCAATAGCGTCACTTCTGCTATTAAGTAGCCAGGGCTACAGCCCAACGTCATTCCAGATAAGAGTGCTGTCTGGTGAGGCATCTCACTCATGTTAGAGTACCAGGCTTAAACAAGTAACCCAAAGTCCTCATGTCAGTGTTTTACTATGCGATCTGGACACTCCAGTTTTGCCAAACAAGCTTGTTGCAAGCAACCAGCAACAATCAGGGACTGCCCCTCAGATCATCTGAAACCCCAGAGGCAAGTATCACCTGCCTCACAGGAGAAGCAGAGCTATCCAGTATATCAAAAAAGGTAAAATTGAGAGGTGAAGAGAGCTCACTGCCACACAAATGTTCTTTATGGAAACATTCTTATCAGAGTCTAAAAGATAGTCAAACTCCTGATAGAGTGATTTTGCAAACCGAAGGGGGCCTGAGAACCACAACTGGTATAAGAAAGCATAACTCCTTCCAAAATCCAGTAAGAAGGCCTATATTTTGTGATGGGTTTACCCAAATAAAGTTAAACTCATGACATTACTTTTTTTTTCTTTTATACAAAACCCCTGAGTTCTGTTAATGTAAATGCACCGGCAGACATGCACTGAACACAACATCCCCATCATCAGGTGAAGAGAACACAACAAAGATTTGAAACAGCTTCCTTCTACTGGTACCACACTTCAAATACCCTCAATTTGCTATCGGTAGCCTAGTGGAGGATGGCCTGGCACTCTGAATTGGATTAACCAGGTTCTGAGTTAACCCTTCCTTGTTCAGATTATACTACTTTTGGGAAAAGTTGATGTGGAAAAAATTAAAACCTCTACTTGGGACGTGTCCCTGCTAAGTAGGAGCTGCCAGGAAAATGCCAAAATTAGTTGCAATATATTTGTCAGCCATTGTGGAACCACGAGAATGTAAATGTCCGCTATATGCAATGTCCAGTCTGCATATCATAGGGTAACTCTAGAGCAGGGGTGTTCTAATCCAGACTTTAAGGACCAGGCTCCTGCTGGTTTTCCAGAAACCCTGTCTTGTCTGCTTTTGATTACCTAGATCAAGTGTGTCACTTTACGTTAGTGATGTGTTGCATTTCAGTGCAAAACCAATGTGAAAAGCTTCTTTACTCTGTTTTAGAATCAGCTGATTCCCATTGATCGCGTAAATGGTCCAGGAGTTATAGCATGTCAAAAAGCGTGTCGCCCAAATAACTCCAGTGTTTAAGGGTTAAAGAGTTAAAGTGTTAAAGGATCCAGAGTTAAAGGGTTACACACCTTCTAAAAAGCAAACCTCAGATATTTCGTGTAAGGAGGACACACTTGGGACATCCTTTAGATTGACAGACGTGAACCAGTCTCCTTTATTCATCAAATGCAGCGCGACTGCGAACTTGAGCATCTTGAATTTGTGTTAAATGAGGTAACCATTTAGAGCTCTTATATGCTACATTAACCTTACAAATACTTCACAATGCATTTACCACATGCACGCTAATCATATATTCCATTTTCAACAACATCCCTTCAACCTCAGAGGAACTCCAAGACATACCTGCGCTCCCCTTAACATGCAGCTGCTCCTCTCTGTGACCCTCCATGGGCCCGGTCAACCCATATTAGTCAACCTTTGTACGGGTGCACATGACTAAAGCTTTAGATCTTTCCTGGACACCAAAGAAGCAAAAAATTCCGAAGAAAAAAGTCCTTTTCTTCATCATATGACACTTGCTTTGATCCTACAAGACATCAACACAGGAATGTTGTAATTTAGTCCTTTTAGCTTAAGCTTAAAAGATTTAATACAGAGACTCACAGAAGCTTTAGTCACCTCACAGACAACTTTCAGAGATCATTTATGACTTATCATTTCTGCAGCAGTGATCCAGCTTGATCCAAATAAAGCCTTTACAAAAGGATGTTACCACGTAGACAAGGCTTGATGATGATGATGGGACTGCACAGCTTATATAAAACCTTTGCCTGTAAGCCCTGTGAAGGTCTTGCTCTCTCTCCCTCTGCATGACTCTTTCTAGCCTTCTTTCTCTTTGTCTAGTAATCTAAAACTCATGCTACATTACTCAAGATGACATGACCACTGGACACGCTGAGCCCACTCGCAGGCTCAGCTGCATGTCCTCATTGCCTTTGCGTGGGTAAAAGACATGTTTGTGGGAGACTGACTCAACAAGATAACCTCTGAGTTTCCCTTCTTCCCTCACAGTGGAATACTAAGGAGCTCAGTTTGCAAATTGGTAATGGTAGTGCTGCTAGCCTCTTCTGTGGACGCCTTCCACCGGGGAATTCCTACCTTCTGACAAAAGTCATCAACCACCAGTGCTCCTGTAAGGCTGTTTAGCTCATCAAGTTTTCTTTTTCTTCTTGCTTTTAATCCAACAACCGTTACACTGGGTAAAATAATTCACAAAGCATTAAATGGCTTCGAAAACAATATATATTGTCATATATTGTTGTGTTGTCATAAAACTTTCTGATCAATTTATGTAAAGAAAGAAAAAAGTTGTAACGTATCAACTCATTAGGGGTGTGATGATTAATCGACTTAATCGATGATTTGAATAATATTCCTACGACCCAACCAGATTGATCTGTCTTAGGTCAGTTGTTAATCAAAATCAAATCAATCTGTATCGTGATAAAAACGTTACAAAATGAATTAAATCGAATATGTCGATCTTGGAAAATACCATTTGGATTGAAACATGGAAAGTTTATTTTACTATAATGTAAAAAAAAAAAAACAAGTGCATCAAAGTGGACAACACACCTGTGATGCAGCAAAAAATGATCAATCTATCTTCAGAGTCCAATGTGTAAAAATACTCTGAATTTTGCAAAGATGTGACCATACAGTGTTAAATAATGTCCAGATAATGTTCCCTGTGTATTATTTTTATGTAGAGAAACATCAGTGGAAGATATTTTACTGAACTACAATGTGACTGGATTTGGCATTAATTCATGTTTATTTATTTGTTTGTTTACATATTTCATTTACAATTGATTATCTTGCAAGAAATACGAGAAATCTGGAAACCTTCACCTGCGCTGTTCAGAACCAGGTATTTATCTCTGAGTCACACTGGTTGAATTTCTTGGCTAAAGACGTCTTGAATCCATTTTAGGTCAGTGAATCGGATCGTTTAAAATAAACCAAAATCGACTATGACTCATATCAGCAAACATAAGTTATATTGAATCGAATCATTATTGAAACAAATCTTTATATCCCTACAATTTATACACAAACTTCAAAGTTTTGATTTTTTTTTAAAAGTCCCCTAACAACCCCATTGTGACTTGAAATCAGAGCTTGTGCCTCTTACCCAACCATGCTTGTGCTATCTCAGTCCTCACTCAACCATTATTACTTCAAAGCCACTCTTACATAATCCCACGATACTGCAAGTGCACACCCTGTCAATACCTCTGTCTGCTCTTCTGTGCAACATGACTTTCCTCTCTCACTCGTTTGTTATGTATTGAAATGGATGCAAATTGTTTGCATCGGCTGAGAGTGCTGTTAAGAAATGAGAATAGAGAGAGAGAGGATACAAGTATGGTTATGCAACATAATTCTGGTTTCTGTTGTTGCTTGTTTAAAGTAAATGTAGAGCCGCTGATCCGGGTTTTAGTGCATCTGCTTGCCTCAGATGAGCATCACATTCTTTAAAGGCAGGACATGATGCATATTTGATGGTTTTCCACAAACTGCATTGAACAGATATAAAGCCTTTCTTCAGACAGCAGTTCTACGCACAGTTGCGTCTAACAGTCTAATTCAAAAAGATGAGAGGGCGTGGGAGTGGAAGTAAGTGCCAGGGATCACAGTTTAGCTGGAGCACATGATTTTCCCTTTTTCTGCACAGTCCAGATCTTTGGTCCTTATAAACTCTCCCATTCTTTTAAAGGAAAATAAGCACAAACTGTAGACATCTTTTATCTCCATTGGAGCGAATAGATATTTTAAATAGATGCTTTTTTGTTTTGGGTTGTTTGTGGGAATTTTTTTTTCATCTCCTGCTGAAAGAAACTAATGTTCCCATTAATCCCTAAAGTCACATGCTTTGGCGGTTCACATGTTTCAAGTGGAAAGACATCCCATGACCCTTGTTCTGTTTTCAGTGGATGTGAGAGGTGTCTGAGAGCAAGAGAAGTGGTGCGTGGGTTTTGCTTTAAGGAAAGTCTGCCTTCCCCAGAGGACCCGACTACGATGTGAAGCATCTCAGCAGTGGACAGCTACGTAATTTTAAGAAATTATTGCTAGGGTTATTTATTAAGCTCTAGTCTGCTTGCCGTGTAGCCACAACAGTCCATCAAACATAAATCATTTATGAGTGAGATCACTGCACCACGATTGTCACCTCCCCCCAGCGTGCCTCTCCATACCCCCTCCCAGCTCACACACTTAACCATAAAGGAAATAAATCAATACGGACCATTTATCATGTCTCGCCTCTTTCTACACCAACCAGCATCGCCAGCATGTTATCCGACGTCATACTGCAGGGAGCTGGAGGCTGGAGCGAAGGCTACTTCAACTGAACGCATTTCTTTGCTGGATCATGAGCATCATTTGGATGTTTTTGTTTTGCATCTTTAGGTCCACGTGCTTCAGGTTAATCTCGTCATATCTGGAAGCTCCTTAAATCCCAAAGGTGACTTGGCAAGTGTCTGATCAGATTTTTAGTAACATCCCCAGAGCCATTAAAGCACTTTGCACATGGTGCTGTGAACAGAAATGACCTGCAGCCTTGCTTACAGATCCCCTTTTAGGCCAATCAAAACTGTTGTCTGACAAGCTCCTCTGTGTACCTCACGCACACACAGCCTTTCACTGAGGCAGCAGGTCGCATTGGGAAACAGCAGCGTATTCTCCTGATACTTGATCAGCAGACCTGTGAGATAATCTGTTTAGTAATGAAGCCAGCTCCAAATGCTTTTGCTCGCATGGAGACCATTTTCTTTCAGCTTTGTGAGTTTGACTCTCAGCTGTTTCAGCAGAGTTGGTTCATTTAGGGAGCTCAGGTTAATCTGCTGCAGCTCATATAGCCTGTGGCTGGGATTCTGATTTTAGACAATGAGAACTTTGAATTGGGCTCCTAATGAGGAAAGGAAAGGGGACGGATCAGCTGGATGTACTTTTTCTTAAATAAGAAAAAATAATGCAGTGAAATAAATGGATTTAGTTTTTACATAACTGCCTTAACATTCCCCTGTGAGCTAAATGCAAAAGTAAGTATGTTCAGAAAGCAAATGGAAATTGTATTTAAAAAGCTTTACAATACAAAATCAGCCTTTCTTAAGGCAGTAACACAAGAAATATTAGAGTTTGATTCGTAAGATTGATCCCTTTGGTCCACGAACTAAAATAAAGTTGTATGTTTTCAGATAAACTCTCATTTTTCAGCTGCGCTTCTGCTGACTTAAACTTTCAGTTACTTACATGCCAGACGCTTGTTGTGATTTGTTGACCCGGCAGACGACATTATCCAGTGATGTGGTTCTGGTTGAAGATTGTTTACCTTGGAAGGTGGGTTTGTTCCAGGACAGGATGCTGGTGTGTGGAGTGAAGAGTCATCTAGTCATTGCATCTCTTGACTTTGAAGACGAGACTATAAAACATATAGCACACTCCCATGACCCTTCCTCTTTTGCCTCCTGTCTTTCGTCTCCTCTGCCTTTTTGCTGTGTTTGCTGCACCCCCCCCAACCTCTGCTCTGATTTGCTGTTTCTTTTCTTTTTTTTGTCGAGGCTTTCCCTCTCGCTGCTTCACACTCTCATCTCGCCTGGCTCTGTGTCACACAAACAGGCACACACAAACACACACTTTCTCCTGCTCTGTCAGACTCACTAAGTAGGGTTATAAGGAGATGTTCAGCTTAGACCTCAGTGTGTGTGGTTGTATGTGTGTGTTGACAGGATTAATGGTCAATGGCAGTGTGGCATGTACCAACTGGGGACTGTGGGGGGTCAGCAGGATCAAGAATAGCTTTTTAATTGTTTTAAGAGTAAAGCTGCTATTGTGCTGTGGCTCCCTTTGTTTTTCATTTATTAACTCATTTTATTTTAATCCAAAAAGCTAAGCAGAGAAACTACAATTTACAGGATGAAACACTGTGGATTAACACAAAAACTACATGTGATTGTGGCAAGCAATATGTCACAGTGGCTGAACAGTGGGAGGAATACAGAATACGTTTAATTGTGTATAATCAGAATGAAAAAGAAGGAGTCAGCAAAAAAACAAAAATACAAAGAAGACAGAACGCTTTATTTAAAATGCCTTTTGATTATGAATGATTGATGTTCAACCAATAAAACAATAAATATTACTGCAATGGACCATTGCATCTATTCAAAAGAGGAAAAATGTTATTCGAAAGCAATAATTTTAAAGTAGCAACAATAACAGATAAAAACAGATGAAAAAGTTCCATTCAAAAAATGTTTTTTGTGCTTTTTGCTGTAAAAGAGAAACACAACATATTAAAATAGTAATATAGTAGTAATAGTAACAACAAAGTTACAATTTTAACTTCTTTAAACAATTTTCTAAAAAAAGGTTTAAAAGGAGGGAGTTATTAATTAAAAACACAGAGAGACTTGTACTACTGAACTACCTCGAGGATTTCTCTTCAATGGTCACTAAGGGAATATTATCTGGGATTTCTTTTTTTTTTATTTCTTTTTTGGAAAACATTAATTTGGGCCTCTCTGCATTAAGCACTAGTTTCAGTCGCAGAAGAGAATTTGGGACAGAATCAAAAGCTTTTTGCAAGAGTTCTATGACTTGAATGATAGATGATTCACAGCAATAAATAACTGTATCATCAGCATAATAGTGCAAGTTGGCTTCTGAGACAGTTTGACCTATTAGCATAGAGGACAAAGAAGAGGGGGGCTCAAACAGAGCCCTGCAGCACTCCTTTTTTAATTGTGACTAACTATGAACAAAGGTCCTCATGTTTACTTCACTGAGTTCTGTTGAGTAGGTAGTTTGAGAACCATCTGCATGTTCTGAGAATCCAGTGCTGATAGTATGGTCAATTAAGTTCAAGTTCAATAACAAATGAATCACAGTGCTGTTTCTCTTGAGTGCTACAATTACGTAGTCTATCTCCTTCGTTGACATTGAGAGACATTGACGGATCTGGTGAACCCAGACACGGCGATGTTCTTGCTGGCGCCTCTGTAGAGCTCTCCGAAGCGCATAAACACAAGTTACCCGCTCAACATCAGCCATGTTTTCCATGATGTGGTCAACGAATGAAGCTTATTGGCGGTTGCTCCGCGGCTGGGGCGTCAAGGCATTGAGCAGTAAATTTAACGCCTCGGCCATGTCCGGTGTAAATGCAGGATTACGTTTTGTTTTTTTACAATAGTTTTGAGATCCCATTTTACTAAAACACAGAGTATATAAATATAGGTTGAAGTTTTAATTAGGTTTTTTTATGCTAACAAAAGCCAACAACAAAGACTTCTTACATTGAAAGTGTGGGTCTTAGGGAGCTCAGGCTAAACTGCTGCAGCTCATTTAGCCTGTGGCTGTGATTCTGATTGTAGACAAAGAGATCTTTGAATTGGGCTCCTAATGAGGAAAGTAATGGGGACGGTTTAAAGTGCAGAAACACAATGTTTTTCTTTCTAATGGCTGTATATCAGCATCTTTGTTTTCTTGGAGTAAAACTGCAGACATTAAAGTCTTTACAGTCCTTTAGAGGTCTGCTTATCTTACTGTTGATGAGTTTTGTGAAAACAAATTACATTTGTGGGATATCTGAGTTAACACTTTACAAATTAGAACATTTCATACAATAAAAATGAATTCCCAACCTTTTTTATGTTCCAAAGCTGCATATCGTTGTATGAAATGTACCTAGTAAAACATTGTGATTACTCGTGATTAATCACAATCCAAAAATGCGAATAATCTGATTTTTTTTTTTAATTGATTGACAGCACACTTGAGAACCCACTTGTTTTTTGTAGACTGGCAGGGGCTGCTGCAGAGAGCACACGTTTTTGGAGGAATACTCAGAAATGCGTGAATAAATCAAAATACAGATTTGGGGATGTTTATTCAATTCAAATCAATTTTATTAGAACAGAATAACATTTTCGAAGTTCCACCTGCTAGCAGAATTTGTGTCTTGACTGACCAAAATGGTTTTATTTAACATTCGCATTGTCTTAATGTACAGGGTAGCATTAAGATGCAGCCTGTGTGGACTCACAAAGTAGTGGCCTCTGATGCGCAAAAGGTGTTGTTTTCTAAGTGAAATTGCAGTTCTCACCAAATCTAAAATAGAATTTTCTCGAGTTCACAGCAACAACTACAGCTACTGTGCAGCAATTAAAGCATCACGCTTGTGCCGCTGACTGTTCAACAACCGGAATCATGAGGAAAAGTGATGTTCTCATGTGTGGGTTTTCCTGTGTCTGGCGAGTTCTCATAAACTGTTCTAGGAGCCATGGAAGGTTCTGAGACACCTGCATTTTTATGAGGGCTTTGGTGACGTGCCTTTGATTTAGGTTTAAGACTTGTGTGACTCACACATTTTTCGCTGTTTACCTTGAGTCTCTCAGATATTTTTAAAGGCATGTTTGTTTCATTTCTCCAAATAGAAGCTAGTTTATTCAGAAACCTGATACTGTTTGAACGCATTCATATTCTGTCATTGTTTGAATATAGTCATTAATGTACTCTGTACACTTCAATTTAATATTAACAGGAGCTTTCAATCATGCATTTTGTATCCATTCTGTAAGTAAGCAGACTTCCCACTAAATGCATTTATTAAGTTAATCCAAAACACCAACCATTTAGATTTATTTAGAATGAAAAGCTTTTGCAGAATGGGTAGAATCAGACATTTCTTTCCCATTTATTTGTATTTTAGACGTTTTTATGTTCACACTAATGAAAGTGTCGCCAACACAAGGTTGTCTTGCAAGAAATACCACATAAATCTATTTTGTCTGGTGGGATTTTTGTGGCTACAGTTTTACAATTGTATATCAAGAACTCTCATTTATGGACGATTTGAAGATTAACGTGAAGAAAAAACGCAGCTGACAATTATTAAAACCAATTAACATTCACAGAATTGCTGCAATGATGACCTAACAAAAGTTAAGAAAATCATTGCCCTTTATGAAAGTCTTAATTAACGATAACATTTAGGCTTGATGGCTTCTCGGGAGGTAATTTCATCAATTATTTAGCAGAAGCAGCCAAGGGGTCCCTCTGCTCTTGATATTTCACCAATGATTCTTCTAGATACAGAGCGTCTTTAGATTCCATTTTCCTGTTACTTTTCATACTTTGAAATATTCTTAGAATTTGAACACATTTCGTGACTCCTGCGTTACTCCTAAATTGCTTTCTTTGTAATCCCTGAAAAGAGTAGGGTTACATGTTTACAATTAGATAAGGGATAATATAATGTAATGACAATTTTACTTGCATGAAACCACTGAAAGTACATTTACGACTAATGCTCATCTTTCAGTCTCTAGGTGCAGCCAGCGACTAAAAGAAATCCGGTTTGTGGGAATCAGGATGTTGTTTTTGCATTTTGCTGATGTGAAAGGCCACCCCAGAAGGAGATCCACTGGATACGTTGGTGGGATTCACTCTCTCAGGGCTCTCCCTGGGAGCATCTCGGGGTTACCCAGCACAACAGGAGGATAATAATCATGGATTAATTTTTGTGCGCTTTTCCAGACGCTCAAGCGCTTACAATGTTTATGTATATCCTTTATTCATTCATACTTGGTGATGGTAGGCTACTGATGTAACCACAGCTGCCCTGGGGCAGACTGTCAGAAGCGTGACTGCCAGTACGCGCCAAAAAGCCCCTTTGACCATCACTGTTACACTCATATGCATTCACACACCAATGGAGCCACACACTGGAGGCAAGGAGAGTTAAGTGCCTTGCCCAAAGACACAACAACAGTTTTCCTGGAGGGAACAAACTGAGTCTTTCGATCACTGGCCGACCTGCTAAACCGCCTGAGCAACTGCCGCCCGTACAGTGCAGGATGCATTAGTGGGTATCCCTGCTCAGAATGCTGAACCAGGGAACCTGGATGATAAGCAAGAAGAGATGGATGGATGGATGGATGGATGGATGGAAAAATGAAGTATAAGTTTTCATGTCTCTGATAGCTGATAAAAATTGGTTTAGTCATTTGGAAATAATAAAGAAAACCTGGTAACAGAGCACACAAGCAGATGAAATATTTTGAGGGATTTTTTATTATATTTCCATGAATGCATTATGGTTTTGCTGCTTTAAATAAAGAACATTTAATTAGAAATACTGTACATTTCTTCATTAAAGTGAAAAGGAATGTGTTACTGTAATAAATTACTTTTGTAATGAGTGACTCCCAACTCGGATTGTGCCACTGCATTGTTGACCCAATATATTTGTTGTGAAAACATACTTAAAGAAGGATTTATTGTAGATTTTACATCTTGCTTGTGTAAAATAACAAAATGATTTTAAAAAGTTAGGTTATGTATCCTTTGAAAAACAACTAAATAGTGAAGCTCAACAGGGCAGAAGAGCTGGAATTGAAAGTCATGCAGGGTAAGGCTGAAGGTCAGTTGTGTTTTTTTGGTTTCTGGAGTAGTTTGAACACTGATTTTAGTATATAAATATTCAAAATAAGTTGTGCAATTGAAAATATTACTCATGGTGGTGCTTGTGGGGGCGTTATTTGGTGCTTATATTTATGGATTTTTACTTTTTTTTTTAATTTATGGAGACCCTGGCATCACTGTCTTTAATAGGAGGCTACAAAGAAGCAGTTACATTTACCTTAAAAAAAACTGTTGCCGCCTCCCCTCTGATAACCCCTGAACTCCTCCCAAACTGTTCAAGTAGTTGGAAGGACAATAAGACTATTTTGCTTTATTCTAATTTCAGGAATGTTGACATTTTAACCATAACCAAATACAACAAATATATATATATATATCTATATATATATATATATATATACATATATATATATAGATATATTTTCATGCCAGTTTCAAACAAAATTCCTGACTTAATGCTGACATCTGCTGGTAAACATGAAGAACTGCAATGTGGCACCTAAAGATTTTCTGTATCCAATCACAAAAATGATTATAGCTAAATATTCAAGTAAAAATCAATGATGACTTACATATTATATATATATATATATATATATATATATATATATATATGAATATAAGTGAGTTTACAATTTGATTCCCCTTTTTTATATACTTATGAATCACTTCATTCATGTGAACCAAAGGGGATTTCCAGTACCTGTTCAAAATCTTGTACGAGTGTGTGTAGAGGGGTGTGTGTGTGTGTGTTTGGCCTGTTGCTCTTTCAGTTTTATCAGAGCTGCCTTCCTCTCTGAAACTGCGTCGTCTCCATTTTTTTGCAGCTCAGCCTCTGATGTGGTTTGTGAGTCATACTATGGTAAATATCCACATTTGAGCATACATAGCGGCAAGCTCTCAGAGCCACAAACACATGTAATCACTTTTACACACACACATTTGTCATGGTCTGTAGATAGTACTTCCCTTGCACCCATGCTATACATTTTGTTGAGAGCAAAAAGCTGCGAGGAAGGCGATGTAAACGAGTTTCCTGAGAGAACGACTCAAAGCTGAGCTGAAACAGATCAGTGACAACTTCATGATGTCTGCGTCTCACCAGACAGTCGAGTCAATGCTTTCAAACTTTATTAAAAATATCACATTATGTTGTTGGGAGAAATTCTAGGGGTCACCATGGCAACAGACACTGAAGTTCCACATGCATAAATGTGAACACCTGCCTACCTGTACTAACTTATGCCACTGAGCCTCCTTGTGTGACAGATTCTGCCTTCTTGATGTGGCGACAGCAACTGTGCCTTTGTTCTCGGAAAAGGGAGCGCGCAGCTCTATCAAGGTGTTAATTGGCTGTTGTGAGACCAAAAAGTTGTCAGCATTGTGCATACACATGTGAGATCCACTACCTTTTTTACATAACAGATTTTCGTCTACCCAGATGCTTATACAATGTGCTTTAACTCTCAAACGCACAAGATCAAAAGAGCTGCAGCATTCTGTTTGTCTCTGCGGGAGATCTGATAGCTACAGTTTCTGTGTGCTTTGAATTTTCTGCATATTGTCAATTTGCTCTACATTTCAATCAGTTCAGTCTGAAATTTGAAGCAGCAGGACTAATATGACTTCATCGTGCGCATTGCTCTTTTGAAGGAGCTGTGAATGTGTGTCCTTGTAAGACTCAGTCTGGCTCACCCTGATGTTTTGCAATGTCAGTTTTGCGAGGGTGTGCTGTGTTTTTCAGTCTAAATGAGATCGGGTGACTCATGTGGAGAAAACTGGACTGGGTGACTGATGGTTTCAGTTTGACTTGTCTTGCCACTGATACAAGAAGAAACTTGTGTTTGCTTTCTTGTGGACTTTCGTCATTTCAAGATAGGAAGGTAAAATAGATCTAAAAGTGTCTCTCTTCTTAATAGAAATATGAGAATGCTTGTGTTGTTGAAAATTATCACTTTGGTTTATAACATAAAGCTTAGTTTGCAGATGGTCCGCCTTCATGTGCATCTTTTGAACACCTTTAAACGTAACCACTGGTATATGAAGTCAAAATGTGTTGGAGTGCAGTGTAAATGAAAAGTTGAAAGAGGTTACTGTTGTCACATTTGTGTCTTATTCTAAGTACACATGAGGGCATCTGATGCCCGTTCAAGATTTCCAGTTCCAGGTCAGCAAAAAGGACGCGTGCTGCAAGCTTTGCATGCGATCTTCATCTAAAAGCGACTAAAAACCTGATTCATCGCAGAATTACAGCAAAAGAAAAGCAGTAACTCCTTTACTACCATGGCCCCGAAGAAGAAACAAGTGACGAATGGTGACTTTGACATCAAACAGGCTATTGACAAGATCAATGCTAAGCTAACTCCTTTGCTGGACATTCAAGCTAAGCTAATTCCTCTGACGGAACTGCTGGAAGAGCTCAGAATGAGCAATAAGATAACTGGGTCGACATCGTGAGGAGTAGATGACATGGAACAAGAAAAAGGCAGAAAAATTTAATTAGGATTACCAATCAAACTCTGGGCGAGGCCTGACGAAGCTACTGCTAGCTGCAACGCCGGCGGTGCTGCTTCTGATCCAGGAAACAGCGTGGAATGTCAAGTTAAATCATTTCTGAGGTTTAAAGGGATCTCCCTGCATGTAAATACCACCGAGACCTGCCACCTGCTCCCCAGATGAAAGGATGCTAGCAATCCAGCCATGCCTTTTAGGTTTGTGAATCAAAAGTACAAGGTAGCTCCGATCAAGCAAAGGAGATATCTTAAAGGATCAAACGTTTTCATAAATGATCATTTAATAAAAAGATACGCTGAAATTGCCGAACACACCAGGATGTTAAAAATTCCGAAAGGAAATAATAAATACGTGGGTGATGAACTGTGGGATCTTTGTTAAACCACTTGGTCATCCGGAGCAATCTAAAGCAATTGTTGTCAACAATATGAGAGATTTTGGGAAGTGCTTAATCACGGACGTCTGAACAAACAAATGGAGTAATAGAATAGCCGAACAATTTCTAGAAAATCATGTCCCCCTGGATCTTCCACTATCTCTAATCTTCAACTGTGACCCTGATTTCTAGCAGAGTTCTGACCTGCAGACAACGTGCTTGATGCAGTATCAGCTGCAGAGGTACAAGGACCCTGACAAACATACAGACATAACAGCGAAGAAAAACTTTATAAACTCTCTTAAACCAAGAAGGTTGGCTGTTAATCAGGCAGCAGAAGAAGGAATACAATCCACCAACAATAAACAGAATATGGATCTCTTTCTCTAATCATCACTTCACTTGGTTTCCCAAAATGTGACTCACTTTTTCAAATGAAAACTAATCTGCACATATTTTCAATCTTGGATACTTGATCTGTATTATTTTTTTTCCACGTATAGAAATGTGCATTTGTTTTAAATTTGACACTTGATTTATATTATTGCTTTTTCTGATGAAATATAATCTGCACATTTTTAAAACTTAGAGGCTGGATCTGCATATGCTTTGATGAATTGATGAAGTCCAGTGTCATCTTGTCATCTGATTTATTGAAGCTAAAGAATTCTTAATGACTTGAATCTGTGTTGGTAATGTATAAAGCTGTGTTTAGAAGTCATGAACCGGATACTGATAACATATGTAAAGTAAATGGTAAGGCTAATACGGGGTGGGATTATATAAATTTGCTTCCTTCCACTCCCTTTCAAGCAATCTACAATTATCCAATGTTTGATATGTCTTTGTATGGATTTAATCCTGTGTTGATGGTACTGTTAGTGTACTATTTCTTGCTTTCATTGCCTAAAATAAACAATTTCAAATGAAAGATCACAGATCCATCTTTATATGAAAGACTTGGTGTCATATAATTTCGACCAGGCTCTAACCACATTTATTGATTCCCACTTAATGATCAATTTCCTCACTTTTGTGTATTAAAAAGGACGCTACCCGTGTGTCACTACCAATTCTGAGTCCCTAACTGGTCAAAGTTCAAATGGTTACATTGAAGTGCGCATTTAATGATCAAGCATTTTGTACGTTGAGACCAAAAACTGACCTAAAATCTTGCATAGCGACGCGTGAATGCAAGAGTTTTGAACGTCTGAAACATCATGCATTTCCACCACCTACAGTTGGAAGAGGCTTGGTGTCAAATGTCGAATCTTGTGAATCTTCTTCCAGGCTTTTATTTTCACAGCTCTTTTTTGATTCTTATTTATTTCTCTGTCATGATCATGTTTGCAGTGGTTGGCAATTTCTTGCTCTGAAAAGAACACCACCCAACTGGAACAATTGGCAGTGTCTCAGGTGGTTGACGAGGTCGGCCAATGGTCGAAGGGTCAGTGGTTTGATCTCTGCTCCCTCCAGTCAACTGCTGTTGTGTCCTTGGGCAAGACACTTTTCCCGCTTCCTGCCTCCAGTGAGGCTCCGCTGGTGTGTGAACGAGCATAAATCTCCCCATGATGATCCAAGGGGCCATACTGGCAGCCATACCTCTGTCAGTCTGCCCCAGGAAAGCTGTGGTTACATCAGTAGCTTACCATCACCAAGTATGAATGAGGAGTGAATGAATAATAGATGCACTGTAAGCGCTTTGAACATCAGGAAAAGCACAGAAAAACCCAATCTATTATTATGATTACCCACATGTCACTAGCACATCCGACTGGTTGAACTTCAGCATGCCACGAATGCCTGGTTTCTACGTAGAGTCTGAGAACAAACTTAAAATCATCAATCAAACACTGATGCATGGACGCAAGGGTTTTGAACGCGGAAGCTCAAAACATGGGTTTACGGGCGTTTACATCAACTTTTCATTGAAAGTGACCTTTTAAACATGAGTTGCTGTCCAGTGTGAATGTAGTTTCACTGTAGCAAAAGGCCGTCTTCCTTGAACCTGTGTTTAATGGTCCATGCTGGAAAAGCACTTGTATGGGTCTAATCACAGTTGTCCCTCTCCATACTTTTCCATGTGAATGTATGCATGAACATGTGAGTCACACACCACTATCCATCCCTATAGGCTTGGAGATCTGACGCCCATCTTTCAGCTCCTCTGCTGCACGCTGAACCTAGTGAACCTTCTGCTGTTTACGCTCTCCCACTCCTCCTGCTTGCGTTGTCTCTATTTATCCCTCTCGCACACTCTCCTGTGTTCTCCCTGTCTGTATTGAGTTTTTTTTTCCTCCAGTGCATCCCTCGTTCTCATTCACTTTTGTTCTCTTTTGTTCTTGGTCTTTTTACTCCATCTCTCCATCGCTCTACCTTTGCGGATAACGACTTGTTCAGACTCAGACACTTTCTATTTAATAATAGTTCAGACAGACGTTCAGGGTTGTCTCTTTTGATGTGTAAATGTCCAACCAGACAAAAAGTGAGTCAAACGTTTGAAAAAAATGTATATACATGAAACTGTGCTATGAGACATTTGCCATTACATCCCAATGCCAGCGCTTCGACTTACTGAAATTATTGCAGCTGCTATCTCTGATCTAGGAACAAACAGGCAATTGCTCCATCAGTTTATGATGACCATCTGTAGCCAAGTGTCCACATCGGGCCCCTACATCTCATTACAACTTTAACCAATTGTAGCCTCTCTATTTTTGTTGTTACAGCAGTGTGACCATGGTCGTGGATATCTGGTGTGAGGAGTCAGAGCAGGAGCATTCCATACCAAATCCTCCAGGAAACGTGGATTTCGAGGTTCAAGACAGGGTACAACAGAAGTAAAAGAAGTAAAAAGACCATTACTGAACCAACTTAGTGACATCTGGAACCTGTGCAAGTGCTCTAAGTTTAGTAGATGATTAGTTGGTGAAACTCAGTTTAAAATGTTCATGCCCTGCAAAATTCAAACTCTAGAGTATTCTAATTTTTAGAATCCTTTTTTGTGGATTTTATGTGCTGGAACCCCAATGTATGAAAAGTATAACAAAAAACACTTAAAATCAATTAGGCAGTGGGCCCTGAATTATTCTATGAAAGTTTCATTTTGAACATGAATACAATTTTCCATGGTATTCTAATTTGTTGGAAATGTTCTGTATATATTATATTCCAGCTTGATGGAAAGTCAAAACACAGTTAAACAAGCAAGGCTGCAGAGATAAGGAAGACAGTGAGTGTGGCCTTTGATTAACTGTGCCTGTCTGCATCCATTGATCCAAACAGTCTCCAGGGGCAAGTTTTGGAAACTGTCAGGAGACAAATAAAGCAGGTGTTGGCAGTAATCTTCGATTTCCTGGCACCTCTTTATGTACAAATCAGTCCACCAAATATCCCTCTGCTTTTATTACTTTAATTTTTTTATGGTTTGTGAGTATTTTTAAGTTCCACTCCAAATAGGTTTTGATCTATTTTCAAAGCATTCCCAGTGGTCTTTTAATTATAATGATGCAGTTTTTAGCCAAAATAAATAAAATAAAAAAACCTGTGTAGCTTTGTAGGATATAATTTTGCAGAGCAACAGCAGTTCATTAGAAAGGACTGTCGGCGCGGAGTAAGCCAGCACTCATTTCCCATCATCCTTTTGTTTACACTGTCTCCCGCTAGCTTGAAGCCCCTCACAACCAACCAAACATTACCAGTGCAACAGAAATGGCGAGCAATATTGGAGCTGCCCAGCCATACAGTTTTGAGCCCAGACAAGGAAAATTAAAACACACATGAATCTTTTTTAGATTAGAGTGAAGCATAGAGTTTGATGCTTGTCGATTGCAGTTTGCATGTAGAAACTACAAGCTTTTTCAAACGTCATTTTTTTGGTCTGCTCCTGAGACACCACGATTTGAATAAAGAAATGCTCTGAAATGCAGTTTTAATTCCAAGTTTCTTTAAATTTGTCATCCATCTTGAAAAATGTAACAAGAACATGCTAAAAACACCAAAAACACATTTTTTATTGGATCTTTAAGACATCACAACTGTGATGCTGTTTAAATTGTGTTTCAGTCCAAACCTAGATCCATTTTTCTTCCTGTCCTTATTTCTGTTGTATCCAACAAGTAGAAAACAACATTTTCTGTAAACTCTGGTGCTCATCATTGCATTCATTTAAGGTAACTTTTAGCTTGCTAGTTATTATATTGTTGGAAGTAAATCCTTAATCCTTATCCTTCCTGAAATCAGGTGTTTCTTGCAAATGAGTTCCACACACAAAGTTGACAGCCGTTTTGACAAGTCTGAGGCACAGATGCAAACAATGTTAGTTTTCTATTTTCCTTTGTCAAATAAGACCTTTCTGTTAAAATCAGATTGTCCTGTTTTACTTTTGTGAAAATTGCGGGAACTGTCCAAAGTTTCACCACTTTTAGTTACACACTGAAAACTCCATAGTTATAAAGTAGCTCAACTTGGGTTGTTTTAGCCCAACTCCAAGGTAGAAAACAGGCTAACTTTTTTCTGGGTTATTTTAACTCATGGAAATAACACTCAGGGGGAAAAGAAACATGTAAATTAAGTTATAATGGAACCACTATAACCCAAAAACTTGGTATTGCCCCAAAAAGTTACCCAAAAGCATATCCCGACACGAATAAGAATGGAAGAATATAACCCAAGTCTTTCAAGAGCGATGTTGCCAGTGCACAGTCATCATTAGGTAAATGCTGACTTTCATTTTAGCACGACACTTTCATTTTTAGCCACGGAGCCTGAAACATGACCCAGACTTGTGACCACAGGCTTAAGACTGGACTCAGACTTCCAAAAAAAAATCTTGTGAGCATCTCTGCTTTGAGGCTCTTGCAGTATAGGCCTATTTATAACCTGGAAGGGGCAGCTTTGGCTGGCATAAAGCCCTCACTCCTGCTTTAATAGTGTTGATATCTAATATTTTTTTATTTATAAAAATGTGGTTATAATATTATAAAAATAGTTATGTGGATAGTAAAATGTACCTATATAGGCCTTGTCTACCTTTATTAAGGGCCTAACTGGTTTATTTAAGTCTCAGTCACCCATGAAAACACGTAGGGTGGCAGAGCAGTCATGCAAGACAACCAAGGACACATAGGCAGGCAAAGGGGGAGCAAACCTACAACCTTCCAACAAAAGGTTGACTACTCTATCTCAACCACCACCACCAATATTCAGAGCACCGCAGGGTTTTATTATTTTTTTTTTTTTAAGTTTAACCACAATTTTATCTTCAGTCATATGTATTGTATTGTATTATATATGTATTGAGTTAAAATGGAACCACTATAACCCAAAAACTTGGTATTGCCCCAAAAGTTACCCAAAAGCATATCCCGACACGAATAAGAATGGAAGAATATATATTGCAAAATAGTTATATAGATCTAGATCTAGATCTAGATCTAGATCTATATCTATATCTATATCTATATATAGATATATAGATAGATCTATAGATATAGATATATTCTTTTTTTTTTCTGGTTGCCACTCTGAAAACTTTGTGTCCGATCACAGATAGCACATACTGCTAACAGTTAATCGAATATCAAACCATTGGAGAGGAAAAAGCACCTCCGCCCCATGTCTCATTTATTATTCACAGCAAGCAAATGAAGTTGGTACAGTGGGAACAATCAATTATACATGAGAAGGTAGGGGGAAAGGAGAGAGCATCATGAAGTGGGTAGAAAGGCCTGTCGTGCATGTAGCAGAGAGCTAGCATGACATAGCCACTCTGAAACCTGCATGCACAGGACTCCCAAACCCTGAGGGGGCCACAGTTCAGCACAGGGAGCTGAAATAAGCGAGCGTGCACGAAGCCTCGCAGCACGACAATACCACTAATTTGGCTGAAGCGGTGTGTCTCTGTTCATCTTGTGTGTGCACTTGCGCTCCTTTACAGAGCATTGCACCAACAGAGTCATAGTGAAACTGCATTTGAGTTTTTCATAAATGTCGAGCAACACTCACAGTCTCAGCCCATTGTGAAGATAAGAAATTGGTAGAGAGGCAGCACTTTAGACTTGACACCAGAGTAGCAAAGTAGATGATTTGTTTAAGTCTTAGAGGCCTTCCATACTTTTTACTCTGCAGAAATTGATTTTCTAAAATGACCACACCATTGCCTCCAAATGTTTTTTTTTCTAGTAGCTATTTATTTGATGGTGGTTTCTAGTGGTAGTTTTCATGCATCGACAAAACATTTTCTCATTGCAAATATTTAAACTACGTTGAAACAAAGATGAAAGCAATTGCCTCCATCACATGACCGTTTTGGGACTTTCCTGAACAACTGTGCAGCCTTTAATGTTTATCTTTATCTTTGCTATTCCACCACATTCACTGTTTCGCGACGCCAACATGCGGCAGTCATAAGTTTCACCCTTCATATTCATCGACAGGGCCGTCCCATACCTAAGTGACTGCATTCTTTTGAACAATTCATGGAGCGCATGTTGAAGAAAGGTCTGTGTTGAATGGAGGTCCCTCACTGGTTCCTGTTTTTTTTTTTGGGCACGGCTGTTTGCATGCAACTGTTGTCAAAGAGCCTCCTTCTGTTGTGATTGGAAAGTCTTTAGTGTGAAGCGTCCCTCCGTCACCTTAGTATTTGTTAAATGTCAGATATTAGCTTCTGGAAACCGCACTGTTTGCTCCGTCAGTATTTGGTGTTTGTGTCCTTGTGTGTGTGTGTGTGTGTGTGTGTGTGTGGGCAGAGAGGCTGTTTGATGTGAGTCAGATCCAAACCCAGGCTGGTTTCTCTCACATGTGTGTGGGACGCATCCAGATGGCTCCACAGAACTGCACAAATGTCACTCTGACGGAGAGACAACAGAGCCAGTTGAAACACAGGTAGCATTGCTGTGGAGTGTACACAAGCGGGTGAAGGAGAACTAAATGGAAACCACAGGTGACGAATGAAAATCCATATTACTAGTTATTATTACAGACATTTACCATGGCTCATTTCATCAAAACAGTATAGTCCTAACTTTCAACACTGATTATTAACCTTTTCATTAATCAAACACTGACCTGTGCAAAAAGTCAACAGCGCTGCTACACCCCCTCACCTCCACTCTTTGGGGGTCATCTCAGACCACTGCACAGTTGTCATGGGAACAAGAAATAAGAAGGAAAATTTTCCCGAGCTCTGTGCAGTAGCACCTTACGGCGTCTCTGTCAGACTCGGCTGAGTTGCACATCAAGTGTGAAAGCACGAGTGAGAAGTTGTTGTTTATTTCGTTTTTCTTACAAGTCACAAGAGTGGCCCGTCGAACCTCGCTTTTTTCCTCCTGCTCTTCCACATAAACCAATTTTCACACGTGCTCCCGTGGGCACTTGTTCACATGCATGTGCATATTCTTCTTCTCCCTGGATTCCCGTTACTTTGGGAGGTGACCGTTACTGTTGTGACCTAAAGTACCTATTGGCCCTACATTGTCAGCTCTCCAAACGCTCAGTCAGCCTCATGAGGTCACTGCACCTGTTTGTGCAGCGTGCACACCAACACGCAGCTTTTTTTCATGAGCTCAGAGTCACAAGCACCAATCCACTGACATCATTATGAGCCAAAGCCTCATGGGACGGCTGCGAGGGAGCGTTTGTGTGGTGGAAGTAGCTTCTGCTTTATCAAACACTGTTTATTGTGGGATGCAAATTTTCTCTGAGGTGATCTGTTATGGTGGCAGGGCAGTGTGTATTTATAGCCGAAGAGAAAGGACAAATAATGAAGCAGCAAAGGCAGAGGGACACAACAAGCGGGCGATGAACAAGGGAGGAGGGAAGCGAGAAAGACAGAGCAGCGGAGGAGTGAAATCCGAGCGTAAACCAAAACCACCTGGATGTTGCTGACTTGCTGCTCTTGTTTTTAGAGCACAGTCTATATACACATCTGATTACACATGCACACGTGTAGGCCATCAAGGATGTTGCTTAAAATAATGTTCTTTCTAACTTGCACAAGAAATTTTATTGAATGAAGTCGTAATTGATCCTCTTTTTCTTTCCGCATTATTGTGTTATCTCTTTTCTTTCAGCTGTGTGCGCAGCAGATGGTCGATAAATTCTATATAAAACAGAATTTATAACAATATTAAATGAGGGGTTGCATGGTGGTGCAGTGGTTAGCCTCACACCAAGTAGGCCCTGGCTCAAATCCCAGCTGGGACCTTTCTGTATGGAGTTTGCGTAGGTTTTCTCCAGGCATTCCAGCTTTCTCCCACAGTCCAAAAACATGCTTCATATGTTGATTCAAAATTGCCTCTAGGTGTGTGTGTGTGTGTGGCGACCTGTTCAGGGTGTACCCCACCTTCACCCAACATTGACTGGGTTGGCTCCAGTGATTCCAAAAAGGATTCAGCAGGTTCTGAAGATGGATGGAGGGATGGCTGTATACTGTATTTTCTGCAAAATGAGGCGTAAAACGACAGTGCCCCCAATAATCTGAAACGCATTGCATGTGAATTAATTCTGATTGTGTTTACTGATGTAAAAGCAGTTTTGAAAGGGACATTCTGTCTAAATGCTTGGTTGGGTGTTATGTAAAGATGCTAACGCAGCTAACATGTAGCGGTATCTGACTGGGTTTTTTTGCGTGTTACTATCAAGGTTGAGAGTTAGCGTACCGGTACTACCAGTAATATTTGTTTTATCGGTATTAGTCTGGTTTTTTATGTGTTGCAAGCCAGGGTGGAAGTTACAGGTATTGTGAATACGTGAATGTAGCTAACGCTTTAACATAACTAATATGTAGCGTGTTACAAACAAGTTCTAGAATTATTCTGAATGCAGCTCAAGTCAACTGACTGACTTATCTCTGACTCTTTTGTCTCGCTTAATGTGCCTTATAGTTCGGCATGCCTTATATATGACAAAGGTTCAAGAATAGATCATTCATTGATGGTATGCCATATATGTGATGAGCCCTGTACTGTGGAAATAAGGTATTAGCGATGACAATGTCAGCAGCTGGCAAGGTTAAAAAAGAAATTAAGTGTGGGTGGTTTTCTGATCAAATCTTCAAGTAAGAACTCTGTTTGAAGAGAATTTCTGAGAAAAGTTGCTGTTAAAGTTCTTGTTCTGGTACCGAGAAGATTTAAGAACTCTGGAAGTTCTTGAGGTGGCAGACAGCAACAACTTGAATGTTTCGTTACTTGGGTTTTTATAAACTTTTGAGGCTGGGAGTGATGAGATCCTTTGGTAAAAGTTGGGAATTTCTGGATAATCTGCAGTCTTGACTTTTCTGTAGCATCATTGTGATTCTGTATGGTATAAAGCTTGATATTTTAAGGGATGAAAAACCTTTTCATTTTCTCCAATAGCAGTGGTCAGAAAAATGTGGTCAAATATGCATTTGCTGTATGTCTTATTAAAGAAGGAATTCAGAGCAGTGACTGGATTATCATTACAAAAGCTATTTATTAAAGTGAATCCACTATTTAACCTCAACAGCACAGATAAAACCCTTTTCTGAAGAAAAAGAAGTAATAAAGTGCAACTTAAAGAATGATAGTTAGGGTATACTTCTTCTTTTTACTTCTTTTTTACTGAATGAAATTCTTTGAAGAATAAAACTGTTGTCTTTTTTTTAGTCTTGTTGTCACGGCAGGAGGCAGCTAACCTCAAAAGTGGTGAGCAAATTCATTTGAGTAAGCAGACTGGGTTTTGGGGACATTCTGGCTCTCTGGTGTGTGAGGCGAGGTGTCTCCACGCAGCACAATGTCTTCCTCTCCCGCTCACAGTTTCTCTGTCTCTTACTGGTTTGTTCCCTGAGTCAGCACTCTGCTTCAGCTCCAGTTTCTCTATCCCTGTCGGCCTCTGCCTGCCTGCAGGACACTATGAGGACAGCATCATTGTGCGTCTGCCAGTGTCTATGTGAGCCCACAGCTTACAAGTGAATGCATGCGCGTGCCTTGTGTGGGGGAGAGCTGCTGTTGCATTTACGTGGTCAGGTCCTTTCACCATCTTATGCAATATGATATTTTTCACTTTGCGAGTAACCCTGGATATTTCTGTCGGCTCCACCAAATCAGCTATTGTACCAGAGCAGCATAAAAGATGCACAGCGCCTCTCACTCTTCCTAAAACACTCCCAGTGGGTTTTATGTGTGTGTGTGTGTTCGTGTGTGTGTATGTGAGAGAGAGAGAACCTCTGCATACTACTAGTTCTGCTAACATGGCCCTAAAATAGCAAAGCTGAGAGGTGTGAAGTAAAAAAGGAAAGGACACTTTAGTACAGGAGTAACTGACACGGGGTGAGTCACTTTCAGAAACACACACTTGCACACACTCACGTACACTGTGCATTCGCCCAAGCACATGTTTGCAATTATCTTTCATTGGACTCCTCTCTTCTCAGGGAGTGTTTGTGAGAAGGAATCACAGGTTTGTGTCTCGCTGCTGCATGATTAGCTCTGAAAATTATGATCAAATAACATGCGTCTACGCTGACATTTCGTAGGAATTGTTCTCTTGACCGCGTGTTGCCGAGGCCGGTGTGGACGAAGCTTTAGACTGAATACCTACCAGCGCTGACCCTCTTTGTGCATCGCTTGTTTGTTCTAAATGTACATCCCACAAAATTACATGAAAGTTAACAGGATTTTTTTTTCCTTCAGAATGAAGGTGTTTCAAGTCAAAGCAACAAAAAACTGCTGGTATTGTGTTTTGATTGTTCCAGTGTTTACTGCGGTGCACTTCTCTGCCGCCTCATCGAGTCAGCTCTATCTTCAGAGAACTGAAGAAACAAGATGCTTTAGAATGCATAATGCAACGTTTTACGTGGAATGGGCTGATCTTTTTATAATCGCATTTGTTGCAAAAACTTGATTTTTGAGTGTTTACTCAGAGATGACAATCATGTTTTTTTTTTTTCCATCAGTTCTATTTGTGTTAAAAGGATGCTGTAGTGCAAATGCAGAAGTGAGAGCAGGAGAGACAGAAGGAGAGAGGAAACGATACCAAGACATTTGGCATTTGCAGGGCATAATGATCACAAGAGCAAAAGAGACGAATTGGAGCTCACACTGAGCCTCACAAACACACACAGACACCATGTGACCTCTCGATTATTGCTGTTGTCACTCCCTCCCACTCTCTCTGGTTGTTTGATCACAATCTCCCTCCCACTCCTAAGCTCCACTCAAACTGAAACTTTCAAAAGATAGTTCTTGCCAGACAAAAAAAAAAAATCACCAATGACCTTCAGTAAAATCCCTCAGAAGTTTTGTTTTATTTTTTTTCCGACGAGAGGTTCAACTGACAAGTGTCTCTGGGCGCTTCTGTGAAGTTTCATGTCTACAAAAATGTTTTGAAATGGATACCCGATGGTGGAGTCCTGAGTCAGGTAACATCAGTCATTATTTATTTGTAAAGTGCAGGTTCACAGGTCATCTTGGGTGTCTTAACAAAGAAAGTAAACAAGTCTAACTAAATATAGCTAATTTAATGCAATTCAATCCAGTTTGTCATCATCCAATTTCCTTTATGGTCCCATAGGAGATGAATTAGCATATCTTTATCCTAAAGTCTAATTCCAAACATCTTTTGATCTATTTTAAAAGTATTACCAGTGATCTTTTCATTATGATTATGCTGTTTTTAGCCAAAATCCCAAAACTTCTGTTGCTTTCTTGGACAAAGTCCAAGCGGCAGGAGTATATTAGAAATTTCGCCTCAGAGATGTGGGCTAATCTCAAATTCATTTTCTGGATCCATCAAGAAGCTTATAAAAGAGCTTATAAAAGAGAAAATTAATTAACAACTAAAGCAAAATTGATTTGCAAAATTTATTAACCATCTAAAACATTTAAAACAGCAGAGCAACATTTTGTTGCACTTCACATTTTATTATGCTTCCTGAAGGACTTTCAAAGGCTTTTCCTCTTCATATTCTCTGCCTTCTATTCTATTCAATTTACCTGAATAACTTCAGATTTGAAAGTGCTTCTATTTTTGCGCAGACACGACACTCTTAAGTTGGCTGCCTTTTTGCTTTTGAATCAAAGTGGATCAAGGTGCATGTTAGGTGGCTGAACAAGACCGATGCTTAACAGGAAAGCATGAAACGCTTTCTTTGGATTTCTTTCAAGAATAATGATATCTGCCTGATTTTCACTCTGTAACCAGAGATTTTAAATAGGATTTCAAAAATGGCGAGTTTAAGTGTCACAAATGCAAGTATATTTGGAAAGCAATCAAATGTGAAATGATTTAAATGAATGAATGAATACCTTAGAGCAGAGGTGTCCAAACTTTTTGCAGAGGATCAGATCTGGTGAGGTGGAAGTGTTGAGGGCTAACCATAGCCTGACATTTTATTGACACCAAATGAAACAAACTATTAAGTGAACATTTTTTTGCAGTGGCAGGCTTTTCCTTTCGTCCTATAGAACAAATACATTTAAATACATTTTTAGCAAAAACAGTCAACTTGTCAGTTTTTCACACTGTTCGTCAGTTTGAGTAGGTAGCATGTCTCATCTTGTGTAGTGCCTCTTCATGGTGAATATGAACACATAATTTAGCGAACCAACATAAAGAAATTGTACATAGATAGTGCTGGGAAGGTATATTGTTCATTTTATGACAGCAGCCTGAAGGCCGTATTTGGCCCAGGGGCCAGACTTTGGATATGCCTACCTTAGAGGAAAATTATTCAGATTGTGCAAAAAAAGTGGAAGCTTTAATAGTCCTTTAAGACACAGAAGTATTTTTACTTTAATCAGGGGTGCAAGTACAATTTCTGAGTCAAGATTAGCATCATTATTGACAAAGATTAAGAAATAATTAATTCATTATTGATAAAGATTAAGAAATCATTTAAAAAAAAGAATTTCAAAAATAACAAAAGCAGTATTTTTAATTATTTAAGAAATTATCATATTTTATATAAAACTGTTAGAAATACAAATTTTTGATCTTATCATTTTTTTGGCCATCCACCCTGCTCTTCTCATTTGCCACCCATCCAAAGTCTTCTGCTCCTCCTCATGTAAAATGTTCAAGCTCCCCAACTTTAAGTAATGTTTAACTGCAATATATATATAGTTTTTAGAGAATTGTTTAATAGATAAAAAACAATTAAAAAATCAATACAGAATTGTTTTTATTAAAAAAAAAAAAAAAGGTGGAAAATTGGTTACTCTAAGTTGTCCTTAGCTGTGACTGAGAGTGCGTTTGAGTGTGTGTTGTGTGGCCCTGCAACAGGCTAGCGACCTGTCCAGGGTGTACCCCGTCTTCACCCAACAGTAGCTGAGTTAGGCTCTGGCAGCCCCATGACCCCAAAAGGAATACAGCCGATTAAAAAAATGAATGGATGAAAAAATTTTATATTTTTTAATGTAGAAATATTCCCAGCTCCTTGTTTACATGACTAAAAATACTTTGACCAACATGGAAAACTTTATTCAAAAGCTTTTTTAAAAAGACATAAAAGAGTACATCAAAGGGTTTATTTCAGGCCATGCATGATGGGAAGTGGAGCACAGTACAGTCGAGAGAGCATATGACTTATGGGCACATTACACAGGACATTCCCACACCTCGCGGTATTTTTCATAATCAGTCGTGTGAGTGCTCCTCTGTGGTTTTGTGCCTGAAAGAAAAGCACATGATACCAGCTGCACGCGGATCATGAACAAGGGATTCAGTCGAAAGGAGAACTACCATGACTGTGATTAAACTCTCATTATGTGTCAGATTAGAGCAGCTGGTGTTGCAGCTCACCTGCCACGGCGTGTCAGCGCTTACCTGTTGTGTTTGGCTTCCTTACCTGCAAAGATCTACTCCCCGCGATGACATCTTTTCTTTTCTACCTGAGATTGGCTGACAAGCAAGCAGGCTGAGGTGTTGCAGCTAATCGCAAAAGCTACGGGCTGCTCCATTCTGCTGCTCCAGGGAGGTTAATGAGTGAAGTCACTGGGCTGTCAGCCAAACATGAGCAGCAATGCTTAGGCTCCCACAATGAGCCTTACCACTGTCTAATTATACACTCCCAAAAAGACAGGGAGTGACAGAGAGCATGCCAAGCAGGGGAAATAAGAAGTTCTAAAATGTTGCTGTTTGTCACAGGCTTACCAAGAGGAGTAGACAAAGTTGAGGCAGGAGGTGTGCAGCAGTTAGCAGGAAAGAGACAGGGAGGGAGGGAGCTGGAGAGATCAGGCAAGCCGGGGAGAGAAACGGCACGCTTAGAGGGAGATACAGAGAGGCAGAGCAAAGAGGCGTTTAGAGAGTGAGAAGGAAGGGAGGCAGGAATAGGATGAAGAACTGAGCATTAGAACGAAGGAAGAGGCTCACAGTCTCCAAACTGGATATTCCAACGTGCCTGCCTTCCTCTGAACCCGTGAGTAAACTCAGATACCTGCTACGCCATGGCACCCTGCAAGGTATGTGACCACAGCTCTACCTCCTGTAAGTCTGTGTGTGAGAGATAGGGAGCACAGGTGTATTGGGCAACTTTGAATGGAGCATGTGATTGTAAGACGGGAGCCAGAGTTGGCGCAGGTACTCGGCTTTTCTCTGAGTCAGCTCCTCTAATTGTGAGAATATGTTTGAAGTGTTTGTGTGTGTGAAGAAGTGTGTTGCAGGGACTCATGTAAGTCAGCATGTGTGTGGGTGTTTGTGTGCACAGAGGACAATAACAGTACGCGAGTGTGTGAACAAGTGTGTGAGAAAGACAGACAAAGAGGTGGAGATTTATCACTCAGCCTGACGGCTAGATCAGGGCTTTCAGAATCAGAGCAGTGGGCTTAAATAGCTCTGGTACAGAGATAGCCGAGGGGCCCTCCAGGAGCCCGCTCTCACTGGGAAGGATGGGTTTGAGACTGGAAAGGGTGGATGAGAACATTTTGCAGGGAGAATGAGGGAACTGGAGACTAAGGTGTGCAGAGGATGGGCGGCAGAGATACAGGGAGGTACGTATCCGGGGCAAATGTAACCTAACTTCCTTATTAACATGCATACATATTCAGCAAAAGAACTTCCCTCACTTTTTGTCAACTTTTATAACTCTAAAGTACACATTTACTTCCTTCGTGCATCATTTGCCAAAAGAGTTGAGCAGTGTTTGGAAATCACAAATCCTTTTTTCTAACCATTCTTGATGGAAATCAGTCCACCAGCAGCACAATTATGATTTCTGTGTGTACGTCTACTTTCACTGTCCTTCTGCTGCAGTCATAACCGGTATGCTGCATGCAGGAGCTTTTAACAGGTTCAGACAGTTCACAGCTATAGACATCCTTCAAGTGAGACGTACAACATTTGTCCCCACAGACCTAATTGACTTATTTCAGTCATGAGAATGATCTGCTGGAGCGTACAGGAAGTCCTGTGTCTCTGTCTGCCCACTTTCATAAATATCTGATTTAAAGTGTTTAATGTGTTGCAACAATTTTTATTTTTGGATGTTCGTGCAGGATATTTATGCCTCTTCAAAGTCCAGATTGTAAGGGTTTATGTTGGGTTTAGCAACTTAAAATAATATAGGTGATTTTTAATAAGCGCCTGTGTGCCCTTGTAAATAAATCTATATTTTTTTTGGACACACAAATGTAAAGATGTGAGTTAAAGTAGACGTACATCCCATGTTTCTAGTGTCATCCTGAAGAGGAAAACAGGCCTCTTGTGGAAGAGGGTTAAGTGGCTGCTGGCCCTTTAAGAGGTCTATTTTTACAGGGGCACACTCATGCATGGAGCCAGGCAGTAGCACACGGAGACTGTATCTCGCTTCTGTGACTCCACACAGCACATCCTGTAGGTCCAATAACCTTGTGTGGAGGGAGACTCGCAGCTTGTCCAAAACGGGAGCGAGCCTTCCATCGCCAAAACTGTCAAAACTGGCGTTTGCTCGCTTCTCACCCGACAAGGAGAATCAGCACTTTTCAGGAGGATCTCTCTGAAGTCTAAAAGTGATAATGAGTGGGAGCTTGCAGTAAAGACACCCTTATGCACACTGTATACAAAAGTGCCAACATTCCCACATACTTGTTTTGATATGCAGATAGCTATGAAAGTAATCTGAAAGCAGTGTTGCCCCCTTCTTACAAACACATAATATAATTTCTTTTTCGTCCACCTACACACTCCTAGAAAGAAAACGCATAAATGAATACATTTCCAGAACATTTCTGCACAACACTTAGAGGTGCACAGAATGCCGTTCACCCACATAAAAAATAACTTATACATCCTCAATATCTGGACCTAAAATAATCTTCTCCTTATGCAATCTGCATGTTATATAATGCATGGCCTGTCATTATCACAGCGCTCCTTCACGCCCTGCTGTGCCTCCCCACCTACAGCAACGCGCAGACAGGCAGACACACACCCAGCACCTCGTGTTAGCAGTCATATACTCTACTCTGTAGCACTCTCACCCACGCTGAGTGTATGCTCTCAACCAGCCACACAGATGAGTGAGAGGAGAGACGAAGAGGGAGACCAGGAGTGGGTGGGGTGGGGAGACTGAAAGTGAAAGACAAAGAAAGGGAAACTTACAAGAGTGAAGCACACTTTGGTACTGAGACTAACCATTTGCATGATTGCACGAATCAGTGTGTGTGCTCGTGGGTCTTAATGTCATGAGGTGGCTTTAAGAGAGTTCTGCTTTAACTCAATGATTCACATCATCTCTAATCCTGCAAAAGCCCGTTCAAACATGTGTTCCAGCAATCATTCTGTTCCCTCCTCAAGATTACAATGATGTGAGGAAAAGAAAATGAATGCAAAATGCATGAGCGGACTACAGCTGACATTCCAATCACATTCACACCTGTGGGTGAGTGTGGCCTTCCACGACACGTCGTTGCTCCTTATACATCCTTTTTGAGACAGCCGCACAGCTATTCTTCTTTTCAGGTGAATGTGCTTCTCTAACCTGTCTGACATGAGACAAATTTGCATTTAAAAAGATTTACACCAAAGCAAATTGTGAATGGAAATGGGCATTTTTGTGATCTAGTGACTAAGAAAGCTGAATATTAAACACTGCATCCAACTAGTCTGCAAACCTTCATGGCATACTTTATAATTTAGACAAAAATAGAATAAAATCTTTTTAATTAAGAAATGTTTATTGATGTTATGAGGTTAAACTCTGAACTGCTTGTTTTAATCATCAACATAAATACAAACCAATTAAGACAGAATTAATTTGTCAGAACTTTTTGAAGCCATCTGCATTTTAAAAAAAGAACAGATCAGAAGAACAAAAATCTGTAATATTTAAGGTAAAACACTAAGTATTACAAGTACGGTTGGATGGCTGCAGGACTGGCGCATGGGAAACCAGGGTTACCCATGTAGGTCCCTAGGCAAGACCCTTCACTGCCTTAGCCACAGGGGGGCCCACAAGTCTGGGTATCCCTGTACTGGTCCCCAGCGCAGGTAAAATACAGGGTTGTGTCAGGAAGAGCGTAAAACTCTGCCAAAACCAAGTGTGCAGATTGGTCAAAGCTCGCTGTGGTGACCCCTGACGGGATGTGCCGAATTCAAAATAATATTTTGTTAGACCAGTCTTTCTTCAGTCAAAGCTTTTGCATTTAAAAAAAAAATCTCCAGTTATGTTCAGCTGGTATTTGGCTGGACTGCAGCAGTGTGCAACAGTTTTCAGACAAGTTTTCAGTTTTACTGAAAAGTATGTAAATAAATGAAAATGTAAAAGAAACGCTTCATTCCAGGAACACTTACACACATGTTGCAAGTTTGGCCCAAGTTCTCCTTCCTACCTCTGAAATATCTTAGTTTAGTTTCATAAGTCAGCACCCCTGTCGTGCAGTTGCATCACATTTATAAGCCTACACTCTCAGATTTACAGAAACTCAACCAAAAACATTTTGAAATCAGTTTCAGACACACTCTGACATGTTTTGAAATTTTTTTAAACAATTTTTGAATCATTCTTTATGCTATGGCAACAGAAGATCAAAGCAGAAAAAATCATTTTGGGACATTTTGCAACCTTGCTGGTGGATATTGTTTGTGTTTTGTCAAGATTTGTTTTAGTGCATGCTACCAATACCTTATGCAAAAAAACAAGTCCATTTTTTTAAAGTAACCACACACATTTTTGACTCTGCTTTCCACTGCACTGCAAAAATATACTATAGAATATAGAAGTGACTAACAAATTCTAACCCCACTGACAGATTTTCTTTAAATAAGCAAAAAAAAAAAAAAGAAAAGGAAAATCTGCCAATAATGTGAGAATAATGATCTTTCCCAGAATTCTTATATCCCGAAAAAAGTTCCAGTCACCAAGACATGTTTTCCTAAACTAAAATGAGTTTACTATTGAAAAACGTTCTTTCTTTGGCAGAAAAGTAGACTTTTCTGTTCTTGAAACAAGGGTAAAAGGTTCAGTTTTTGCAGTGTGTCAAGTATTTCTTACATTTTTACTTCAACTTTGTTCTAACACCTCTCTTTCTGTTATGCTGGTGTGTATACACATTACATCTGCTGCACGTCAACACATGGTTCCAGGTCAACATTTAATCTGCATCTTTAACGAGTAATTCACAGTCAGCAGTCATGGCGACACGCTTCCAGACGTTCTCATTTGAAGATGCAGCAGATCATGAATCAGTTAACAGTTAAGAGGCTTGTGTGGCCACTTTTCCCACTTCAGCACTGTCCCCATTGGAGTGGCATGAGAATTGGCCAGGGAGCTTAGCCAGGAGTGTGATGAATAATCCCAAACAGAAGCAAGTGTTTGAACACACCTGACACAGTGCCAGACTACTTAAAGGTGACAGACACACCTGCTGGTGACAATGTCCTGAAAGCGAGGAGTGGAGCTTCCCTCAAACGCACTAACGTGAAGTAAGGATCTATGGTGAGCTCGTGCGCTCACGTCAAGGTACACGTCGAGTCTGTCAGCTTTCTGCTGTGATGAGTCGCTCTGCGTCGTCGTCTTGAATTGCTAACCTCGGTGCGTGATGAAGCAGTGTGCGCTCCCCCTCCTCCGTACTCCATCTGCAGTCGGGGTCAGTGACCTTTAAACCCTGCCACCCACCACGCACACCCACAGTTTTTCAGGCTAGCTTATCTTTCTCCTCACAGAGGGCATTACAAGTATGTCAACTGCTTCTTAAAAGTAGACGTTGTGTGCACAAACGCAACAGATTACTCAGTGTTGGTTTTGGTATTAGTGTACAAAGGGGATCACATCTCAGACAGCCTGCAGCCCAGTGTGCTGATAGTGAACAGAAAGCCTGAAGTTCAACATTTGGTCTTTATTTTGTGTCTTTTGTCTTCAACAGCGTTTCTTTTCTTTTTTTTTCCATGTAACTTATAAAATCCTGTGAAACAAACAGCTCAGGGAATGTGCGGAGTAAATAAATGGGACTGTGGCAGCAGATTTGGTGTGGGAGGGGTTGTAGAGAAACAGCAGTAATGGCACTGTATAGCAATGTTGCCTTGAACAGTGGCAGCGAAAAAAAGAACCTCAGACAGTATCACTGAAGCCAGTCTATACAGTTTCTATATAAATATGAATGCTATATAAATGAATGCCGCTCAAGCGACCGGCGAGAAGCCGGGCTGTATTCTCTCCGTGGAGATGTCATGTTTGCTTACACCTTGCTGACATTTTGCCGCTGAGTCACAGAGCCAGCAGAAACCTAGTTTGACTGACACTCACCAAGGGGCCAAGGCAGAAAAACCAAAAAAGAAGTCATAGTTCCTCCTCTCCTCTACACACACAAACACGTCGGTTAACTGAATCACAACCCTGGATTGAGAGTGCTAACCATCATGCAGTGAGGAAATGCCTGCAAAGATGTGGAATCATTCATTTAGCAAAGGAATAAGTGAGGTGCAAATTAAAGAAAAGTGGAAACTGGAAAGCATGACAGTGCATCAGCGTGCGTGACATCAAAACTGTTGCATAAGAACGGCTGTCTGTCACCATAACCTATAGTAGCACATTTGAAGTTTACTGTACGGGCTTTATCTCTCTGTGATGTACACGGCACCAACAAACCGAAACCAAGGTCAGCTCTTTGTGGTTTGACTTCTAGCTGATTCAGATGTTGAACAAAAGACTATCAATCACAGACAGTGGTTTTAAAGAAAAACTTGAGTTTTTAGCTTAAGACACTGAAACAGGAAAAAAAAAAAATCAGCCTCAAAAGTGTCTGTGATCTGCTCCACATGTTTGATGTTGACCCCTGCGTGCACACATCTGTGTGTAGACCATGTCAGAGGAACAGGAAGATGGGATGGAGTCTTTTTTTTTTTTTTTTTTTTTGCTGACAGGCTGACCTGCATGTAATTAGTCGAGTCATATTTTTAACTGATATTGCGTAAAAGCCAGCTTAAGGAGCCATAGCTGCCCTATTTATACCCTAGAGACTAATGGCCTGTACCACCACATAGGGGGATTTCCTCCCAGAACTATACTAAGCCTGCCTTAGGCCGTACCAGTAAGGATTCACAGGGATTAACCCAGCAATACATGACAGGCCTCTCTCCCTGGAGTCTGAATCACTCCATTTCTCAGGCTTTCCCTCAAAAGCAGGAACTTTTATTTTCTGAAGAAGTTGGGACGTTCTGCCAAATCTGTTGCATTCACAAGGAGTCACATCTTTTTTTAAGTAAATGGTTTTGCCGCTTTTGCGGCAACTAGAGTCACGAGTGAGCAAAAGTCCCCAAAGCATCACCCCAGTTTTTGCTTCCATTTTCACATTCACACGTGTGTAACTTTTGAGCCACAGCCTCATCCTCATTACGGTTGAGGCCGGGCTGCTGGCTGATACTGCTGAAGGTCAAGGCTCTGAAGGCTGACCTGGCCTTTTGCCCAATAAGCTATCACCCTGTCCTTTTATCAGCTTAGCCGGACTCTTGTAGAGTAAATCGCCAACGTAGTACTCCGCCTCCTCCTCTGTCGCCTCCCTTTCATCACTTTATCGGTCCACCTCTTGCTAATAGTTGAGATAATCTGTGTGAGAGTTAAATACCTGACTTTCTCTCTTTCTGTATGCTTCGTCCTCAGTCCAAAACCCCCTACTCCTCTCCTCCCTCTGTTCAGATCTGTTACATTCAGCAACAAATTTCTGCTGCATCAGACGTCCACCATAGATCCCCTCTCTGTCTGAAACGTGATCGGACACCCAATACGAGGCTTCACATGAGAACAATGAAGGGGGAAGGAGAAAAAAAAAAAAGAAATGGGGGGAAAAAACAACAAAATCGGAAAAACAGGTCTATTTTAAAAGGAAGACTTTAAAGCGAGCCGGTAAAATGCTCCACACAGCCTCACCTGTGGAAGCCCTTGTTGCCTTCCATTCACTTCCTCTCCTGCGATTTGTTGAATGCGGTCTGACTCATTTGACCTTTCTTGTCGAGGTCTGACCCTGTTCGCATTTTGCCTCTGTGAGAGAGCGATGGAAAGATTCAAACAGTGCAGCACCACAGATCAAGACAGATGAGATGAGAAGAGATGGAGGAAGAAAATACGCCAAATGACTTTGCAGTATCATTAATGATTAATTTCAACGGCACGGTGTGACTCAGATGTGTGTTTCCTCATATTGATGTTTGCTTGTGTTAGTTCTACCTGTGATGTCTGAAATATCCAAGTGTACATGGATAAGTAAAACCCAACAGTCATTTCTCTTGCTCTATATTGTAGTAAATACTCTGTGATTAAGGCACCTTTAAATTCTGTCCTTTCATTATGACTGGACTATTTTGCCCAAATTCATCACAAACCATGACATTTACATAGAATTGCAGCACAGAGGCAGTAATGATTGTATTGTAGGTATTATAAGGTGCAAGAGTTCATAATATTCAGAAGTGTGGGATGTCATTACTTTGGTAGATTTTTTTCTTGAGGTTTTTTTCTTCAGCACGTATAAACAATAATGTTTTTTCTTTCTTTTTTTATTTTCTTTCATTTTTTCCGTAATGTTTTATTACATTCTGATGAAGTATAAATTCTTAATACATTAAAATAGGCACAAAAATGGAATAATAATAATTTTTGCAATATAACAGATATACTCTACTTTTAAATTTGCAGATAGTTTTATTTCTTCTGTAAAAATGTTTCTCTCTCTTTGTGTGACCCAACAATTTTTACTATCAGTCCAAAATGCCAAAAGATTTGTATTCACTTATAGAATATTTTAATTGTAACATGTCAATGTATTGGGCCCACACAAAAAACTTGCTGGCGCAGACAGCACTCAAGCCCACACAACCTCAGCATGCATCATCTTCAATCAGTGTTCACTTTGAAAAACCTAAAGAAACCTTCACCTAAATGTCAAAGCAGATGTTTTTGGCAGCTGTCGCCTCACTACAGGAACATTTCTTTATGGCCTTTAAGCACGGCTTTGTGCTCGCATCTTTACATGTGACTTTTTTGTTGTGGTTAAAAGTTAGACAAGTCTAACTTTTGATTTGATGTTTTTGTGTGCAGGGCATGTGTTTTACTCTGAAAGGATCAATGGACTTTTATTTTTCTTTTAATTCGAGTTTCTGTAAGCCTTTTTGCGCAGACACCTCTCATGTTTTTCTGGCTGTGAATGAACACTCACCAGTACAGTCCTAATAAACCGAAGCAGCCATACCAACACGCCGCACTCGTACTGCCTGACTCAGTGAAGCAGATCATTCAAAAGCTCCCCTGCAGTGCTGCTGTTTTGGAATGAGCATCAGTGAGTGTGTGTTTCCAGGTGTGTACGGGTGTAAAGGCAGATCAAAATGCATTCATGAAAGCTCTTCTAACAAGCAGCTTCTTCACAAAGTGCTGTGATGAGAACAAAAAGGATACATTCAGATGAAGCTTCAGATAAACAGAAAAAAAACAACAGTAGTGTTTGTGTGTGTGCTGGATGGATGTGAGGTTCAGTTTTGAGTCAGAGGCAGCAGCGAAAGCCTGAGTCTGAGAGTGTGTGTAGGATGAGCCTGTTACCGCGTCCCTCCCTGTCTCTCATCAAATGTCTCTTCGCCTCCCAGCATCCATCCTTTTCTTTACGCGCCTGCATGTCTTCAAAAACACCTTCATCAGAGAAATGCATTGATTACTCTTTCATTAATTGGTACTGAGGTGGCAAGACTTATTTTAAAAATGCAACATAAAAACAACGGTCCAGTCAGAATATAAGATGTTTGACTTTACATACAACTGAGTCCAAATACTTGTATGAATAAATGTATGTGCATGTGAGTAAGAGTGTTATGTATGCATGCTTGTATCCCTCACAGTGATTAAAGCAAGTGGGCGGCAGCAGCAACTGGTCTGCCTGTGTGGCTCTGCATAGCAGACATGTTTCTCACTGCTAGATATTACTCATTTCCTCAGCTCTTTGCACACACAAGCACACACTCTTTCTTCACTCACATGCTCACATGCACAACAACAGAGACGGTATCGGGCTCTCAGCTTTTTCCTTCAGTTTGGTGGGCTCGCTGTTTTTTGGGGGTTTTTTTTTCACGCGTTCAGAAATCCTTGGCATAGTGTAGCTGGAAGTTGTGCTGTCTGCAGGTGTTGGGCCAGCAACAGCAGTGCTGTGTAGACCCACTGTAGCACAGCAAGGAGCTGAGGAGTGAATATGAATGACTGCAAAGTCTCGGACGTCTGCTCAACCTGCACCCAGGTCAGTCTCCCAACAAGACAACTTTTTGGCTCCTATCTTTTTCTTTCAGATGGCCTTTTACTTTTTTAAAATTATTATTAATGTCCCATTTTGAGATTTAATTTAACTTTTGTTGGGGAAAAATCAGGTAAAAGTAGTCGAGTTATTTTGTAATTGTGTTTTCTTAAGTTTGTGGTCATGAAACCTTTTCTCCAGAAACTTAAAAAAATGGCAGGATAAAGAAAAGTTTTGATGATGATGTCCAATTATAGCCACTTTTTAAAAGCGAGTATGTGTTGCTGCTATAAATAATGTCATTGGTTATAATTTGCTACAGTAAAAAAAAGTCCTGAAAAACGCCATAGATGGTGTAGGAGTATTTTGTTAGACATATTTCTTTAAACTCCTCCACATGCACACTTTTGTTCTTTGTTTTATTGAGCTGAATTTATTTCAGTTCGCCTTGACAGCGTTTTTCAAAGTGCTGTCAGAATCATGAGGATGTAAGAGTCATCTAAGGACAAACCAATTTCAAAAATCTAAGTTCAGGGCATCTTCACAGATAAACACTTCTGGGTAAAAAGGAACCGGTTAGTTCTTAAGAATGTTCTCTAGAAAACTTCTGAATTTTAGGACAAGACATCTTTTAATCTCACCTTACAGTAGAGAAATTGTGTTCACTTTAGGAAAAGGTGAAGTAAATATTTGTTCAGTTTTTTACACGTTTTAATATCTTTATATAAATGACTTCCTGTGTGTCGCAATTTAAAGGAAATCACTGAAATCACGAAAAAAATAAACTGCAGACTCCTTGTTAATAGAATTTTATTTAAATGGATTCTTCTTCATTTTTAATTTGAATCTGGTTCATGTAGCTCTATGTAAAAGAAAAAAGTTTTTAAAAAAGTGCTGAAGTAATGAGACTTGTCATAATGTGTGACTGGCCTAGGCCTAAAGCTCTTTTTCTTGAGTAATTTTGGATAACTTTTTAATTAAATCAAAAGATTAATAAAAGCATCAATGGAAAGCCCTTTCAGATGCTAACCATAGGCTGACAGTTTTTTTTCTACTATCTTTATTGATTTTCTTCATGGTAAGGATGATTTATGTTTCGTTAGCAGGCAAGCCACTTTTTTAATAAACATTAAAATTCTACACAAAATTCTCACTCAGTATTGCTCGTTACATTTGCACGTACTGTCATTCTATCAGGAACGGACTTTCATTCTTGACCTTACCTTATTCATCTACCACTGCATCTGTTTTGTTTCAATGACACCATTGTAACGTTGTAGCCCTTTACTTAAACATTTTACTAAATGATATCCTTCTTTTGACAAACACAGGATGATGCTGTTACATTTGATAATGCTGATATATGTCCTAATCTCAGCAGCTTTTGATCTAGCATTTCCAGTGGTCTTTTAATTCAAATTTCATTACATTACATAATTAAATTAATAATATGCCGTTTTTTAGCCCATTTTTTAAAGAATCGTTTTCTATTATATAGTTTCTGTGGGGGGATGCATTAGTTCATTAGAAACTTGTCTCTGAGTTGTGGCCGGGACTGTTGGTGTGGAGTGAGCTTGACTCCACTTTCTGTCATCCATTTGTTAGCACTCTTTCCCGCTAGCTTACATTCCCTCACACCCTCAACCTAACGTTACTGATGCAACAACGATAACGAGCAATAATGGAGCCAACCAGTTTGGAGCCAGGTGCCAGCTCGGATGAGGAAAAGTAAGACGTACATGGATCTAGTCATCTACAAGTGGGTGCACCAGAATGGAGCAGGGGGCTTGTGGATCGTGGTTGTAGGTTCTACGTCACACCTACAAGCGTTTTCAAACTGGATTTTTTTTTCATCTGTTCCTGATTCACAACTATTTGAAGAAAGGGACATTTTTTCAATATGTGTCCTACATCATGAAAAAAATGTTAAAAACACAAATAATATGACTTTTACCAGAGTGGATCTATAAACAAAATTTTATTCACAGTGGCTCTGCCTCAATTCTTATCTGTCTCGTTTGGGTCATTTTTAACAAGCTACTTTATAAATTAGTCATCTGATTAAGGAAATCCTCTGTCTCTTCTTGCTCTATCGATAATCTCAACTCAAAAGCTTAGCGCTTACCACAAGTTAAGTTAGTCATGAGAAAGACAGGTGTGTTTTACCTGAAGCTGAAGGAATGCACAAAAGCTCACTTTCAAGTGTGAAAATTAAAAATCTGAGCTTTAAAAATATTTTCCATGCTGTTTATGTTTCCATGAACTCATTGTGCCTTCTTTGTGTGCATCACAGCATGTTTTGTTTTGTTCTGCTCTGCTGCATCCATCCAGTCACTGCTGTGGACAATGAATTCCCCTGCTCTCACCAACCGGTTTTCAGTTTGCCAGTCAGATGCACGAACAGCTTGCTCCACTCTAACACTTATTCTGTTTTTGGACCAAGTGGCTTGATGAGCAACAGTGTACCCGCCTCTCCATATGGCACACTGAAAGGGACAAAATTAAGACTATTGAGAAGTTGGCAAAGGCTCTTTACTTGAGTCTGCGTTCCTCGCAAAGCCTGCTATTGATCTAGACAAAACAGCTTTGACAAAAGGATGACTGTTTCTTTGACCTGCACTGACAAACGTGTTCTGTACATCTATACATTGCATAATCTATGATCCTGGAAGACTCCAGCAAGTACCATGCTGAGATTTGGAAAAATATGCCACGTCTGACAGAAGCTAAAACATCATTCGCAAGAAGAAATTCTCCAGACATGACAGTGAACAATCTTAGAACAACAATGATGATTTCTGAGGGGCGGAGCCTCACTTTACCAGGCTATAGTCAGCTATGACAGGCTGGTGTTAAACAAATACATGATGGATCACTTCCTTAATCGCTGATGCTGCAAGTGTGGAGTAACAATCCTGAGTAGATGAATCTCCGAGCTGAATAATAAATTGTTGTTAATAAATTGTTATATATTTTTTCTGGTTCCTCAGTGACTTGATCTCAGGTGAAAGACTGTGAAATGATGAAACTGCTAGCATAGCATACTTTTCATTATGTCTTAGTTTTATCCCATTTATTCTGTCAAAGAATGTTTCCATTTTAACACTCTAATGAGCTGTATGTATGTACAAATATATGTAGTTGTACATATATATATACATACAGCTATATGCTCTGTGGATTTAGTTGCCATGGTGACAGTATAGTAGATAATGACATGCCATTGAGATGGTTGGCGGTTGACATACTTGCTGGCGAGTGTGAAGCTCAGTGGCTGAACAGTGCCGGGGTGTTGTGGCAACAGCCAGAACAGTGACGGTGCTGCTGGAATGAACAGCAGGACCCCGACAACAGAAGATGTATTATTTCAACATTTTTTTTCAACAGGTTTAAAACCTTTGGAGAAAAATTCAGGCAGCTCACCTGCATTTTACCGCACAAAACCAAGGCTGCAAATCTCTATTATAGTTAAAGATTTAAAGATTATTAAGATAATTTGATGTATTTGCCAATTTGAAATTATTTTCAGATCAAAAAGTAAAAAAAGGGATATAAAGGTCCCTATTATTATCTCACAGCCCTGATGTGACACCTGTAAAAGGTAAAAACGCATATTTTGCATCTGCAAATGTGTCAGAGAGCTTTTGTTGAGAGGTCAATGGATTTAACCATCAATGGCAGTGTGTATATTGCAGCTTGAGGGAGTATCTGTCTGTTGTTTTATGTGTTTGAAAGAGAGCGGGGTGGAGGGGTGTCAGTTGTAAGCTTATATAGAATACAGAGAGCACCCGAGGATGTTGTGGGGGTGGTTTATAGAAGTGCTGCAGAAAAACCATCTACATATTCCAATCATCCCCAGAGAGTCAAGGATGAAAACTCTCCTGCTGGGAGGCCTTTTATGTGTGTGTGTGTGCGTGTGTGTGTATGTGTTTACACACAAACAGTTCTGCCTCTGAACTTCACTGGCTTTAAAATATTTTTAGCCAACATGTGGGAGTGGTGCATTTGAATTAAATTAGCAAGTTAAGTAGTTTCAGTATCTGAGATTTAGGTAATGATTAATTAGCTACAGCTATCAGCAACTAACTTCTCCTTACTTGTTCAAAGTCTTTTAAATACGTTTATTCCCATCTGTCTGATAATGTTGTTCTCCACATGTGACCAAACTGAAAGCTACATTTTTTTGCATATTTTCCACACCTGATTAACGTTTTATGCCATATACACACGGGGCATGTGATGCGAGTTTAAGAACGCGCTGAACGTGGGTTCTTGAATGTGCTTTTAGCATCTGGTGTTCACACTAGACTTTCGCTACCCAATGTTGCCACTTAATAATAGTTAGCAAATCTGGTGATTCTTGTTCCAGGCCTCTTCTTTCACAGCTCTATTCCAATCTTTGGTAGACTTCGTGCCATATAACTCTGGCAGGGCACAAACCGCAACTATACATTTTTTCTTCATAACCAATGTTCAAATGGTTGGCACTTTTGTGAATTAAAAAAAGGAAACTACATATACTTTCCATTCACATTCAATGGCTGAGTGTTTTGTATATAGAGCCTGAAAACAAACTCACAAACTTGCGTAGCGACAGATGAAGGCGAAAGTTATACACACAAATTTTGCATTGGGCACACCGAACTATAAGACACATTAAGCAAGAAATAATCTGAGATAAGTTTGTCAGTCAGACTTTATTAATGCGTTCACAGTAACTGTAGAACTTGTTTGTAACACACAACACGTTAGCCACATTTACATCTGCACAATACCAGTAACTCCCAACCTTGTCTGCGTAAAAACAACACGTAAAAAATAGGTTCATACTACTACAACAAACATTTATGCGACTACACTAACTCCCAACATTTAGTAACATATAAAAAAAAATAGTCTGACACAGCTACACATTAGCTTTGTTAGCATATTTATAATTACACCCAATCTTGTTTGCAACTTGTTAAGAAAACAGACTGCAAAAACTAAAACAAATGTTACTACGTAAACTCCCAAGCTTGTTAGTAACACGCAAAAAAAAGGTTAGACATCGCTACACGTTAGCCATGTTAGCATATTTAAAATACAAGAATCATACTGACATTTTGACAGAGTATACTTCTCAAAATCGCTTCAACATCAGTAAGCCCAACCAGAAATAATCCATATGTAAGGTGCTGATAATGAGGCATCAAATGTTAATGCTTTTAAGTTATAGTGCAGAAAATACAATACTTCCAGTTTTACAGTGAGTTAGCAAATGCTTTTTTTACCCTTTTACCATCTAAACTTTTTTCTCTTCTCTCCCCTCTTGTGTCCTCTTTTGCAGGTGAGTGGTGCATCGACACAAAGGCATCAACAGTGATCCAACAGTGATGCTGTGTGTCAGCCTTCCCCTCTGCCTGTGCCCCTCGTTCTCCCGTGAGGCCCATGTAACCTAGCCTACACCTACACAAAGGGGGCCCCTATTGCTGCTGGAGCCCACACATGAATCCCAGCCCTGACCGCAGCAAAGAGTGTCTCCCTCCGAAGAAGAGGGAGTCTCGACAAGGATCAGCAGAGCACCATGTGCCCCTAGACGAGTTTAAACCCCCTGTGCCTCTCCGGAGTCGGTCTAACAATGGGAGAGGTGAGGGAAGCAGAGAGGCCTGCAACAGAGATAGAGTCCTCTCGAATCCAAATCCCCACCTTTTGCATAGTCCCACACCCCTGCCCCCACCAGCACAAGGCCTTCCGGTACCCCCACAATGGCCCCTCAGCTACTCACCTTCTGGCTCCCTTCCTCTTTTTTCCGGGCAAATGGGTGAGAGGAGGAACTCAAGGTCTCCAACATGGAGAGACGATCCACTTCCTGCGCCTCTGCCCCACCACTCCAGGTGGCTTAGAGGGGATACCCCCTTATCTTTGCCTACTTCCCCTTCGTCTTCTCCTTCCCCCTCCTTTAAGACTCCCTACCCAGCCAGTTCCAGGGACACGTGGTCTTATTTTAACAGTGGTCGGCGGGACTACTGTTCCTCTCTTTATTCTCCTTATTTGTTTAATCCTCACTATCTGTACTCCCAAGATCCAAACTTAGTAGAAGTTAGACCCAGGTACTTAAACAAGAGGCCTAATGGGTTGGATGGGCTAGGTAGCAGGACTGCCTCAGCCTCCAGACCTCTGCTCACTGGAGAATATTGCAACGACAATAGCAGATCCAGGCTCGATGTCAGTCCACACAGTTCCCATGCTAATGGTGGACGGAGACAACATGAGGATTTGACAGCCCATGTCCTTTCTGTAAGGCCATTCCTGCCAGACTCTCAAACCCAGGAAACCCTCGAGTCTCATTCCTCTCTGCAAGAAAGACATCCGCATGAGAAGGGGGGCCTTGCATTACTTTCCACCAGTCCCCATCCTCTCGGACCGGATCCCAGGCCTGGGAGAGGGGGCCTTTCGGACTATATGGGGACCACACAAACGAAAGCCCAAATTTACAACTCTTTGGGATCAGTGTCCCACCCCAATCCTCAGGTCCAAACCTACTCTCTCTACAGCTCTTCAGAAACTCCGCCATATAACCTGCACAAAGAGCCAGGCCCAAGACTGCACAATCTAAGGAACTCTCCACACTTACCACTGGGTTTGCCCAACAGCCATGACAGGTCACAAAGAGACAGCGACAGAGACCAAGAGACAGAAAAGGTCTTAAAAGGGGACAAAGAACAAAGCAAAGACAAAGAAAAGAAGCAACTTCATCATGACAAAAACCAAGATAAAGACAATGAGTGTGAGAGACAATGCAACAGGGGAAGCGAGTCATTTCCTTCCCGCCTTCACAGCCCATCCCTGACCCTTCACAAATCTCCCCCTGCACTCCTACCTCACTTCACCAAAGGGTCTCTGATTGAGCTGGCCAGTGGAAGGCTGAAGCGGGTGGAGGAGCTGCGGACGGAGGACTTCTTGAGAAGCGCAGACACATCCTCAGAATTCCACCTTAGTACCTGCACCGTGCTGTTGATTTCCCCCAGCAGCTCACAGGGATTCAGCCACCTGCAGGTGCACCTCACGGACCGTAATACTCAGGTCAGTCACCAAAGCTAAATTGTGTTTATCCATAAATGCCTATGCATACTAGGATAAAAATTACTTTTAATAATCTACAAGACAAATTTAGTTTTTTTTGGCCTTTTTGACAGACTAAAGTCCTGTCTTTTGTCAGTTCTTTTTGGCAAGGGAAACAGATTTTTCCAGTAACATAAAATTCCCATGACTGAAGGAATGAATGAATGAGTGAAGCTTTATTTCTAGAGAACTTTACAACCCTTCAGAGTACCGAAGTGCTTTACAGTAAACATGAAAATGGAAAGTTTAAAATTAGGCAGATTAAGAACAAAAATAAAAAAAAACAGCATGAAATTACAAAAAGAACTAAAATACATACAAGACAGATATGAATGCAATAATACAAGTGAAAGAAAGTGAGATTCCACCAACTACCGAGTATTGAAATTTGTTCTAAAAAGGTATGTTTTTAGCTGACATTTAAAACTTTTGAGGTCTGATGACATTGCACAGTTCTGCAGGAATATTATTCCAAAAGTGAATGAAAAAAAACATGGTCACCCCACTTCAGTGTTACTGTCGTGACCTGGGTACATGACGCAAATACTGGTTGGCCGACCTAAAAGCTCTAGAATGTTTGGACTGTTAAAAGCTCAGTCAAATGAACCTGGGCGATACCATGGAGAGTGCCAAAAAAATAGACATTTAAACTGAATTTGAAAATTGATCACCAGGATGAAGTTGATGATACAGTTGGGTGAATTAGATTAAAGACCCACTCCAATGAAAAACGTTTTTTTGAAGTTTTAAAGATGTTCATAAAGCAATTTTCTAATGGTGGAGAACATTTAAAAAAGATAATTAATCCTAAAATAGCATTTCTGATTATTTCTTTATTTAAATTATTGTGTATCAGGAGCAGTCAAAAAATGCTGGAGAGAAAGCTTGTAGAGTTGTTGTAAGTGCTATAATCGGCGCACCTCAAGTTCCCTGCTCTGCTTCATTCCAATGCATCCACTTCCAGACAAATAGATCCATAAACGTCTTTTTTTTCTTCATCCGAGCTTGCATCTGGCTCAAAACTGTACACCTGGATAACTCCAACATTGCCTATGTTCTGCCACTAATGTTAGCTTGGGGTTGTGAGGGCATGTAAGATAGCGGGACAGCATGTCCAGGGGTGTCAGAATTCAGGTCTTAAGGGACGGTGTCCTACATCTTTACCAACTAACCTGCCATTAACCCTCCTTATTGGCCAAATACACGTGATCCAGGTAATCAGCAGCAGATGATACAGATTTCTGGAAAACCAGCAGGAGGCCGAACCTCGAGGCTTGGTGTTTGACACCTCAGATGGATGACAGGAAGTAGGGGGTGGGCTTACGCCACGCCAACAGTTCCACCTACAACTCAGAGGCAAATTTCTAACAAACTACTGCCACTCTGTAGTTCATTAGGCATTATCTTCTAGAAAGCTACACTGTTTTTTTATTATTATTTTGGCTAAAAATAGCAAAAATCATAATTATAAGACCACTGGACTGCTTTGGAAAGATGATTGGAATGGGACGTTTTCCTAAATTGGGGTCCTGTAACAATATTACTGTAAAATTAGAAGAGCCCACTGTCTTAAATGTTACAGAACAATAGGTGGAAAATTGAATTTTGTTTGTTCAGAAGTACTAGAAATGCTGATTTTAATCACATTTGTGGTTTACGCTGCTGTTGCCTTGGGTGTTTCAGGTCAGAATGCTAAAAAAACAACAAAATTGCTGATCTGTAATGCTTTGCTATGAGTCAAAATGATGATAAATGACAGACTTCTGGGTTTGAGTTTGTGACAGTTTTTTTTTTTTTTGATTTTGTGTAGGAGACACTGAAGGTCTTGGTGGAATACCCCTTCTTTGTGCAAGACCGGGGCTGGTCTTCTTGCTCTCCCCAGAGAACCACTCAGCTTTACGGCCTGCCTTGCCGCCAGCTCTCAGAGGGTGACATATGCTTGGCCCTCACCCCCACGCCCACCCAAACTCACCGGACACAGGTGCGCACCGGCTCGAGAACGCATCGCCCCCATCTCCCATCTAAGGCTACAGGGGAATCCAGCAGCTCACACAGGGAAGAGATGCCCCCTCCACCTCCTCCACCCCCACTTCCTCACCAGGCACCTGCTCCTGCCCCGGCCCTTCAGTGCGCTCTGGCTGCAGAGGCTCCGGCCAGGGAGCAGCAGTGTCGCCGGAAACGGCGTTGGTCAGCACCGGACACCCTTCCTTTAACAGGACCCGATGAAAAACTTTTGGATTTACCTCGTGGCTCTAAGCTAATGAAGTGGCAGTAGAAACTTGCACATACACACACACACACACACACACACCCTCCTTGTCTCTGTTGCCCCACCAACAAGACAAAACAATAGAGAGACTTCAAGGTAGGGTTGCAGGGAAGGATCACAACGTAAAAAGAAATCGCAAATTGACACACGGTCTGCGCCTTTCATTAAGCCTAACCTTGAAAGGAAAAACAGCTCAAGGATTTCCGGATGACTCTCAACAGATACACTGAAGACATTATGTGAGACAATCAAACATTTGTCTGTTCACTCTGTTTCTGTCATGATTGTCCCACACTCCTGAATGAAAGTCTTCACTGCAGGGTTTTCAATCAGTGTTCTGAAATCATATACTATTGAAGAAGTGCAGGTATAAATATATAAATAACATGACTATATATATATTACATTACAGGTGTTATATACAGTAAATATGCTAAACAGATTTGATGCAATTTCCGTCAATCTTTCAATGCAGTCTTGTTTTTTCTTTTCTTATTCTTTCTTCGGTTTCTTGCTCTGATCCGATGCTCAGGTGTCGGCTCGGCGGGCAAAGGTGAATGTATGAGCAACTCTTCGCCTTCTTTCAACTCATCGCTGGGAGTCCTTTCAAAAACGTCTTCGTCAAGGCATTACTCTCCAATATGTTCTTAACATTATCTCTGAGAAAGGGAGAACACTAAAAGGAAGCTGCGTAACAGACAATCCCACCCACACAGACAGGTCTGTGGCACATCGCCTCGACTGGTTTTTTTTTGTTTTGTTTTTTTCCATCAAAAACTGAATGATGGAAAGAGTAAAGCGTGCTGTGTGGCTGAAGAGTAATGGTGCTAATAACACGTTGGAACATGATGCTTTGTGAATTCTCTTGACCCCTTTGTACTGTACGCTTCTGTTCCCATCTCATTTTTTTATGTACTGTAATTGTTTGAAGGCAGGGAAAATAATGAAAGTATTTTAAATTCAGATACGGGTATATCATCTGATTCAGCACTCTTTCTCACTTTAGTTTGTGTTTTTTTTTTTTTAAACTTGAAGAAAAAACGATGTCTGTTGTCTTTCTTTTTAAATGTTACAGCTACAAAATGTATATTTTTAAAAAAAATTGTGAATCTGTTACATGATGTCTGCTAGAAATAAAAGAACAAACGAGCTTTATAGATTTAATTATGAGTGTGAATTTTTTTATCTGTATTGTGTCATATAAGCTGGAAATATACATATCTTTTAACATTTGCTATATATATATATATATATATATATATATATATATATATATATATATATTGTCGCAACATCACACAGGGAGAAACAAAAAAAGTTCACATTGACACCATATTATTAGTATGGTTTAAGGATCTGTTTGTCCAAATGTTCATACATCACATGCAAAACTTGCTGCACATACAACCCATCAGTACAACATAAAAAATATTAAATAAAGTACATTGATTAATCTGTGAGGCCCAATATACACTTATCATGTAATAGAACTTAGCCCCACTCCAAGACTCATCAGGGTTCTTGCATTTTTTCTTCTGTTTTGAAGATGAGGGGATGCTTCTCCTCAGATTTTCCCAAGTTGAACTTCTCCAGCAGCTCCACTGCAAACAAGGGAACCACCTAGCCAGCAGGGCACACAACTTGTTAGCAAACGAGGACCTCTACTGGCTAGAAAGTGCTACTGTTGCTTCAGGAAAGATCTCACTACCCTGACCTAAATAATTTAGCATGAAATTGAAAGGAAAAGCTTAAAAAGCTTTTTTTATTGTTTTAGCTGGAAATAAATTCAGGCGTCAAGGAATCAAGCTTCAAGTTTGAAGGGATGTTTATTCATTCAGGTTGATTCCATCAAAGCAGGAAGTGAAAACAAGAGAAGTTGTCAACTAGACCTGGATTGTTTTAATTTGAGGTTTAAGTGAAAGATGTTCAAACATTTAGAATTTAAAAAAATTTAAAATAAAACAAAGGCATTTTATTGAAATATATGATTATGTAATTTTACCAATTTGCAAAAAAAGTCCATGTCTTCTAGAAAACATAAACATAACTACCTCTTGAATATTATACATAATATATAATATAAGATTTTTTTATTGATTGTTTGGCTTTTTCTATAAAATTATAAAGTCTAAATATAGTCTAAATATAAACTTTCTATAAAATTAAACCTTTTAGAAAAGAATCTGCATTTGTGATGTAATATTGAAAAAAATAAAACAGCTGGTGTAAATCCTTATAGCAAATTGTTATGATGAGAAGTATATATTTTTAAAACAATTCTTAAGAGGTAATTTTGAAACTGATTAGTGACTACAGTCATTTATCTATATCCATCACAATCAAATTTTAGAAAAATGTCATCTGGTTAGATTCACCTAACGTGTTTCTAAGAAATGCAAGAAGATTCCAGTAACACTTTAGAATAAGATTCCTTAACAAACTATTTATAAAACATTAACAAGCTTGACTCATGTATTCATAAATCATTAGCATTAGTGGATGTGTGACAAACACTCTTTAAGGAATAAATAAGCTTAATAAGATTCATTAACAAAATATGTATAAAACATAAACGAGCATTGTTGATGTGTTAATAAAACATTTATTAGCCTTGGTGGATTTCTTACAAATGACTAATAAAGGGTTATTTAGATGCTTATTTAATTTATTTATATAATTCCATAATTCACAATATATATGTTCTGTTCAAAAATGTAACTTTCATCGATAACAGATTCAGAGCCCACCACTGAATTCAAGTACTTATTGTTTTATTTGTTTTTATTTGTTTTAATTATTTGTTTTTAACATAAATCGGGGTTCCAATAGGGTTAAACCTACAAAAACAAGATTTTAATCCATTTAGTTTCACCAACTGATCATCTACTAACCTAAAACACCGCCACAGGTTCCACAGATGTCAGTAAATGTATTCAGTTACTGCTTTTTTGTTGGTTTTTTTAAGTAATTTGTTAAGGATTCTTTTTTTTAAGTGTTGCCAAATGTCCAAACCCTGAAGCAGTAGCGCACAACTTCCTTTATATCCACAGAAAGCAGAAACACTATTGTGGGATTGATATGACAATTTCTTTACGTTCAAAAGAAAAAAAATAATAAAAATCTTAGAAGAATGCTTAAAAACCAGTATTATTTGTTGTTCCTAAGTCATAATCTTTAAACTCCCAAATTATCCAATTTAAAATAAATATTTTTTAGGATTTTTCTTTCAAATTGTTTTGTTGTGATTTCAAATAATCTGCATTTTAATTTGATTTTTTTTTTTAAGTAAAGGCCAAATGTGAGTAAAACGACAAGAGAACACAACAAAGACGCAGTCATTTCTAAGATTTCAGCTCACCTGAGCCATAATCAACTTTTTGCTTTTGGGAGCACTGGGGTCCGGATATTCCTCACCAAAGCAGAGCTCAATCTTATATGGAGGTGGGGGGCCCTTTCCCTGTAAACAGCTCTGGAGCCCTAAAAATGAACAGCAGTTTAGGTGCACACATAAGCTGGACATCCAACACAAAATATCTTTACCTCAAACTAAAGAAAGCATGTGTGCAGCCTTACCATGAAGAAAAATGGATGTATCGAGCAGTTTGAAAGTCTTTTCTCGCTCCAGCTTGTTTGGACGGTCGGTGTGCTGGGCCATGGGGCCACTCCAGTACACCCTGCCCTGGCAGAACCGTTTGATAAACACCCCATCTGGGGCCACCCATAGTAGCACACCTCTTTCCAAGTGACAAAGAAGGCGATTCATTGGTTCTGCCATACAGGGGGGCAAGGATACGGAGCTTGGAGATGGGAAGGAGAGCTGCTGGGCAGCGCAGGGTCCATAGATGCTCTCATTCCCCAAAGGAACACGACCTTGTAGAATGAAACATCCTTCTGGGCTCCTGGTAGTCGCCTTCAAAACTGTCTGGCCCTGGTACAACAGACTCACTTGCATGCGGAGGTCTGGACATGCAAAAAACCCAATTACAATTGATGCAGTTGAAGGAGTTAAAGTTCCATCCTGGACTTTGTCTTACCTGAGATTACAAGTGGCGGAGTGAGCAAGGCTAAAGGAGCAAGGGCCTCTTTTTGGGCTTTTGTCCCTGATAAGCCACAGTACATGTGCTCCATCATCATGTCTGATGAAGCAAAGCAGAAGGAATGTTGTTGTTAGAAGTTGTTAGTTTTGATAAATTAACAAGAACATTTTCTGGAAAAAAAGATAGATACACGTAGACTTTTAAAAAATATCCCACTTATAAATTGCTTTTGGGTGCAGTGACAAACAAAAAGGGTAGTTCTTTATCAACTTGTAGAAAACAAGAAAATCCTGATTCCAAAAGCACTACTGTTGCTATACAATCATTTACTACAAGTCGCTCAAAGGTAAGTCAGAAAAATCCTTAGAAAACTATGATTGGATTGGTACGATGTTTTGATACTGCGCAGAGGTGTTAGAATCATAATAAGGTCTAATTTTAGCTGCATTCAGGGTGAAATAATGTTTCATTTCCGATGAAACATTAAATTGTAAAATATGAGCCGAAAACCATTTCAAACAAACGTCTTTTGATCTCAAATCAAATTTTAAATATTTTGTCCCATTAAAGTCCCGTTCCAATCATCTTTTGATTTATTGTGATCTTTTAATTATAATGATGCAGTGGATATAATAATGGATATTATAATGGAGCCAGCCCGCCCCCCCTTACCGTCAGCCATCACTTTACACTCTCCCACGAGCCTACAGGCTTTAACAACCCTCAAGCTAACGTTAGTGATGCAACAAAAATGGCGAGCTATGCAGCTGCACAGTTTTGATCCAGATTCCAGGTCGAACGATAAAAGGTAGACGTACATGAATCCATTTGTCCATTTACAAGAATGGGTTAAAACACCAAAACAGCACTGTCTTTGGAATCGGTCTAAATGTTGTGAAGGAAAAGTACTAAAAAGTAGACGTTTTTTTTTTTTTTTATTTCTAGAATAATAAATCATTCCCTTTGACAGATAAATTATGTAAAAATTGCTAAGAGAACATTGTTTAACTTCTACGTATCACATTGAGTTGTACTTCAACCTCAGAATCTCCATGACAACTGGAGTGAAACTAAAACCTTACTGGAGGCCCCTAAAGCTGCTCATATGTCACTACATCAAAAAAACTACAAAATAAAATTTAAAAAAACATCACTTTATAGGTTCAGATTATATTTCGCTCTTTGTGGGAAGTTTTCAACTGAAGTTGGCAGGCCATTCAACTGCAGAAATGCGAGAACTTAGGTGATTCTGCCGGAGAACGTGCACAAATAAGCTGCTCGTTGTGGTTTTGAAAATGAAGGGCTTGTCAGAAGGGAAACAATAAATCACAAAAGGAAAGAGGTGTTTTACACTGTAGCAAACATGCTAGACTAAACTGTTCTATCAGCTAAATCTTTATTGGAAAATCTATTTTCTTTAATCACTGAAAAAAGTTTTTTAAAGTTTTTAAAAAAAAAAAGCATTTCAGCTTGATCTATTTTTCAGACTTTCATAAGAATTAAAAATGAATGTTCCAGCAGAAAATTGAACAGCACTTTTAATATACCGCCTTAAAATAGCAGAGTTCAATAGTCCAACACCCCAAATAAAAAAGCATCTTTCTTTGAGTCATTTCTGTACTTTTTAAGAGTTAAAACCAGGAAGTAACAATTCATCTCCCAAGTGCACAAACTTGGTTGCAGCCTGTAAACTGTTTGGTGTGGAGCTGCAGAAAAAGCTTCAGATACAGATTTTCTGTCAGACTTCTTTAGCCGTCATTCCAACTTTTGACTTGACTTGCGAGCTCTTACCAGCCAAGGGTTTTTCTGCTCTGTTTGTCTGAAATACTTCCTTTTGACACAGAAGCTAGAAAAAAAACAGAAAACCAAAGTTAGGCAGAATTTTTAAGAGTCTGCAGCAGACACAAATGATTCATTTTTATGGCGACTTTTAGTTTAGTTTTTTGGTTATTTTTCTTGGTTCTTCTATTTACAAGTTTGGTGGTTGTCCCGCTGTCGCAGTCACAGCAGCCTCCGGCTGTCTTTGTTAAAGTTAATTTTCCTCAGTCTATTTAACAGTCTGGTTTTCAGTTTTTCACTGTCAGGTAATTTGTGTTTCCAATCTTTTGTTGGGGCCTTAGTTCATGTTTTTTCCCAGTCAACTCTATTTATACAAAAATGTGATGTTTCTGCTACCAGGTCTGGTCTCCTGCAGTCCTTGATTGCTTCTACCCTGTAATGTGTGTAATTTTCAGCTGCAAGAAAATGATCAATGCAATCAATATGTTTTTTGTTGATTCTGATATGTCCAAGTCTTCAAAGTACTAAAGCCACACCTCTTTAATATTAACTGTAATATGGAAAGTAATGTTTTTTTTTTTTCAAATACTAAGAAATCTTTTAGTGAGTACAGTACAAGTCAAAGGGCTTCTATTTTTTTAAAGATTTAATACTCTGAAACACTGACAGTTGTTTATAAATCTAGTTAAAAATGTTGAGGTTTGATGATTTCATTGAAGCTTTTATGTTTTCCTCGTTTGCCATCAAGGTGACCAATGTACCTGCATTTGTAGGATTTCCTGTGAGAAATATTTTTTTCTAAAAATGCTCAATTTTTGGTTCTTAATGTGCCATTCTGTTTCCTTCTACAACTGTTTCATTTTGTTTAAGCAAAAATGTGTTTTTTTCCAATCAATTATCTTTTGATCTACTTTAAAAGTGCTCTCAATGGTCTGTGTTGTTTTCTTGGACATAGTTCCTGCAGATTGGGTTTATTTTAATTGAAGTTTGCTTCTGGATTTTGGGTGGGACCAAGAGCCCTTCCCGTCACCCATCTATTTACACAGTCTCCCGCTAGCTTACAGCCTCAAATTGGGAGCAATATCAGAGCTATGCAGCCAGACAGTTTTGAGCCAGATTCCAGCTCGGTTGAGGAAAACAAAGATGTAAATGGATCTAATTGTCTACAAGTGGATGCATCAGAATGGAGCAGAGCAGGATAGCTTGTGCCCCACCCGTTGTAGCTTCTACATCACAACTACAAGCTTTTTCAAAATACTTTTCTTTTCATCTGCTTCTGTTTCACAACATTTTAAATAAAGAAATACTAAGAAATACAAATTTGAGCTTAATTTTTTTTATTGTGTTCCCTCCATCAAGAGAAAAACATGTCACAAAACTTGTTTAAAAAAAAAACCTTTTCATCAGAGTGGGTCTTTTAAACAGTTAAATCTGGCTGATCCCTGGATAACATGCCTGAAAAATATATCTCTAAAGATGCCAAGGGATACTTTTTTTTTATATTCGTGCTGTGATTTTAAATAATAATTTTACTACTATACAGTACATGTTTTAACTAATGTTATGGAAGTCAATAGAAAGTCTTGTTTATCATCTGGTAATAAGGAGCAGAATCAGGATGAAACATAATTTTATCAGCCTATTTTATGTGCATTAAACACAATTTAAAATCCAAGGTTGGTGAAGGTATAGAGATGTCCTGACAGCTGTCATAAATATACTGTAATTGCCCAAATGACCCCACTTTTGACATCAGCTTCAGTCTAGGTAATCATGTCACATCGTACCTGTTTGCCTGGACAACTGGGGCTTCTGGGAAATTCCTTTACCTTATGGATAACCTGATGTTTTGTCACGGGAAACTCTGAAAACAGATACGGGAAAATAGTAATCGCAAATCAAACCCAGAGACATCAAGTTAGCAGAAAACATGAAGAGGACAGATAATAAATAGGAGTCAGAAACACAAAATCTCAGCACTGAGCAAAACAGTCATTCAGGAAGTATAATTTTCTCAATAACTACCTGCTTGACTGACTTGAAAATTATGGTGCTGGATGTGATAGACCTTATAGGGCTCTGATATGTCCAGCTGGCTGCGTTCAGGGACCTCCTGGAAGTCTGTGCTCTTGTTCAGAGCACAGCGAAGGCGGGTCTTCCACATGGTGGGATCCGCTTTGTCCCTGCCCTCCTTGTATTTGCCTTTGTACACGGCCCAGGCCTGAATATGAACAAGACTCATTAATATAAATATATACACATGGCTCTAAATTTACTTTTTTGGTTACCAGACACACTGGCTGGTAACCAAAACCAGGAAACCAGGGAAGCATTGAGCTTTGAGGGCAATTCCTTCCACAACAATCACAGAAACCAATGAACTGGTGTACGTTTCAGCAGCAGTGATTCTTGAGATGCTTGGCTATAATGGTGCAACCATGGGAGAAAACAATGCCCAACATGGAGGCAACGATTGGAGGCTAAGAACAAGACAGCTAGCTAGGAGGGAAGTGAGTCAGATGACAGAGGCCCAAAGAGTTGCAATGGAACAGCAAGTGCCTAAGAAATACAGCCAAAGGTCCATACCTGAAGCACTGGAAACTACCAAACAAAGACTGCTGGCCTTAAGCAGCTGCCCAAAGAGGTACACAAGAGACAATGAAGCCAGACGGATAAACAGGGTGTACGCAACTCAACCTGCAAAAGTACACGCTCAGTGGCAGGGTTAACAGAGCAGAGCAGACCCACCAAGGCAGGAAACTGAACATTACTGGAGAGACCCATAACAGCAATGCTCAATGGCTGATCTCTCTGAGGAAAGAGCACAGCAACCTCCCTTAACAGAGTCCAGAGTCCAGCAACCATCACATGAAAGAGCTTCAGGTATGAAAAACTGGGCAGCACTGGGCCCTGACATGATACACGTATACTAGCTTTAGAAACTCACTGCATTCCATGAGCGCCGGGCAGCACAAATGAACCGGCTGCTAAGAGATGGGACTCACCCTGAATGGCTAACGGAAGGGCGAACAATCCTGATCCAGAAGGATCCCTTAAAGGGTACAGTCCCATCCAACTACCGGCCAATAACCTGTCTCAGACAGTCGCTCAAGACTGCAGGTCACAACACACCAACGTGTACACAGCCTGGATTGATTACAAGGAGGAAACTCATTGAACATGTGGAAAACCACCCTTGAAACCAATGGCAACCCAATTGCACAAGTATCCATCAAATGAGCCATCTCCAGAGGGAGCCATCTCCTGAGTATTCACTTTACCCTGAGCCTTATCTGCACATTTCCCATCAGTCTCTGCCCTCTGTTTTCAGGTCTCACCATCATTAAAAACAGTATTTAGGTAGATATTGGTGCGAAGTCTTGTTTAGCTATTGCATTCAGTCTAGCGGTTCATCTCCTGTCTCTCCTTGTTTTTTGACCCTTGCCTATTTTGAAGCCTTCCTGCCTCTCTTTGTGTATGGGGACGCCTGTTTGTTTGTTTGTTTATTTTTTACTTTGTCCTGCCTTGCCCCTGTCTGTATGCTCTCGCTGTTAAAACCAGTTGCACACAGATTCAACCACTTCTGCCTTTTTGTCACACCGTGACTCAGTGAGGCATAAAATTAATTTAAAAAATGTATGGATAGCTAACTGTGTCTTCTATTCTATTCTATTCTATTCTATTCTATTCTATTCTATTCTACTTTAAACCACAAATAAAAAAAATACTGTGTTCATTTTCATAATATTTACTGTAACTATAATACAAAGTAAAATAGCAAGTGGTAAAACTAGCACACTCTCAAACGCACACAACAATAGACATTTAAGAAATAAAGGTATGTAATGCTTGTAAAAACTGCTTTTAATTCTTAGCTTTTATTAATAAAGACTGCAGGAACTAAATCCATTTTGGAATTTATTAAATCTTTCCTCTTCCTGGTTTGAAAAAAAATCTTTAAATCTGACATAATCTTTAGCCCTTAAATAAAAATCAAACATTTGATCAATTTTATGACTTTCACCATTTAAATTACAGAGTAAATAATGGGGGGAAAATGCAGAATTTGTTTTAAGAAAAAGGACAAAAACATTTACGATCTAATAATTATTTTACTCACATATGGAAGGTTATAGTAGCCAAAGCCCATATCCAAATTATCACATGAAGAATAATCAATTTAGAGAATTTTAGAGGTTAAAATCCCAAAACTATTACTTTAGTCATTGTCTAAAGATGAAAATTATATAAATCATCTATGAGGGAAATTGTGTGGTTGGTGGGGGGCTTTTTGGTGTTTTTATAAAGCTTTTCTGTGTCAGTTTGTGCATTTTATGACCACAAACGTGTCTTAACGTGAGTGAATTTAAGGAAGACAAGTGGAAGAATCCGCGCAGCAGGATTATCTGCCAGATTTGCTTGTAATTTCAGTGATGGATTCTTTCAAAACCAGCGTTTATGACAGAAAAGAGTCAAATTCAGAGAAGGTTTTGCGTCATCCACACACATTACGCAAAACCAAAAAAAAAAGGTGGGGGACACATGACTCCATTCTTGTGTGCAATTTTAAAACAATTCATTCAAGCAATGTGTACGCGAACGAAACGTTTTACCTGAAAAAATAATAATCAAAAATACATATTTTTAAGAGGAAAAATGAAACTTTGATTGGATATTCACACTGTAAATGGATTTATAAACTTTCAATTGATTCAAATCCATATTTAACTTTTTTTTTTTTTTGCTTTTCAATTTAAGCTATACGTTTTTGGAGGTTGAAAAAACATGGAGTTCCACGTCACGAATGTTCCGAAAGTTCAACAACCTTGAACAGCGCCGCATCCTCCGTCTGCTTGTAGTCCTTCTTGGCTGCGTGTTTCCACGGGATCCTGAACATGGTTTTGTCCTCGTCCTCCCAACACAGGCCTTCATATCTGCCGCTCTCTATCTGCGCGATCAGCCACTCTTTCAGGTGAAGCTTTGTCCCCTCATCCATCTTCAGCACATGCTCCACGGGAACCACAATCACATCTCACATGTGCACAGACAGCCCCCCCAAAATAAAAAAATAAATAAAATAAATACCAAAAAGACGGCCCCGATCACGATACTCCTACCGCAATCCAACGAAACCTGGCTGATCAGCTCGGTAAGTTTAAGGCTGACTGATCAGTCACTGCAAACTTGAATGCAGAAGTCACAAATACGCGCTCTTAGAGCGAAAGCGAAAGCTTTTTTTTTTTTTTTTTTTTTTTTTTTTGAAGCACTTGACACTTTCGGTTTCCGTACTCTGCTTTTAAAACTGAAGAAACGTGAATCGTTTCTCAGTTAACTGACTGACGGCGTTGAAATGAGCACTTTAGCCTACAAAAATATATAAATATTTATGACATATTCAACTATTTACATTGAAACATCGCGTTCTATTAAATGATAGTCAGAAACCATAGGTTTTGGATTGTGACATTATTAGAATAAAAGAGAACGTCTGTTTTCAGGTTACACCCAACCTGTAAATAACCTGCAGGTCACCAATGAGAACGAAAAACGCGAAGAAAAAGTCGAAGTGAAACATTCGTTTACAGAGGAATGCAACAGGGCGCGTGGGTGGAAGTTTCATTTTGACCCCAAGGCTCCTCCTCCTCCTCCCATCAAAGAAAAAAACTGTCAGCTCGATCCTTCAGGTGCTCTCAACACGCACGGTGAAAAGCGAGACTGTAAATGATATGCAGACACAATGAGTCAAAGAGGTAGAACTTGACAATACACAGACATTTAAATAAATAATATATATATATATTAATAAATATATTATTTTTAAAGATTGTAATGTCCTCCTTCCTCCAGCAGAGGGCAACATTCGACACGTTTGCTTCAGGAATAAAACAGAGGGTTTTGCAGATCAAAGTTAAAACTCTAAGATTAAAGTAAAAAGTGAGATTAAAGTCAAGAGTTTGAGATTACAGTCAGAATTCTAAGAGTAAAGTCAGAATTTTGAGAAAAAGGTCAGAACTCTGAGGGAAAAGTCATAATTTCCCATTGCCCATTTTTTCCCTTTTCGCCATGGTCCTAATCATCTTTTAATAGGTCACCATAAATCAAAGTATACCTTTTTTTATTTTAACGATGTATAGCTTTTACTATTTTAAATAAAAAGACAAGGAAAGTTTCCTTCCTTCTCTCTGAAGAACATTTATTTGATGTCTCAGTTGTGTAGGTATAGGACTGGCACGGCAGAAACTTGGGGTCGCTTCTCAAGGGCCCAACGTGGCAAAAAATATTCACTGCAGATCCTCAGGCCAAACCCTTCACTGCATCTCATATGAGTCTTCCTGTTCCTTAAAAATATAGAGTTGTGTCAGGAAGGGCATCTGGCATAAAAACTCTGCTAAACCAGTATTGTGGCGACCCCTGATGGGATAAGTCGGCAGGTAACAACATATACTTAAAAAATCTTGTCCTTTTAAACAGTTTTTGGGAATTACATTTATGATCATTTTATTTTAAAAGACAGCGAATCACATCAGTGACTGGACAGACCTGCTCTTTGAGGGTTTTTTTTTTTAACATACAAAAGACAGACATGACAACTGCATCACAACTATACTTTACGTAGAACACAACTAATTAGAGTTTCTTTTTACAACTCAGTTGATTCATTATTAGATAATTCTTTATTTCAAATACGACTTTGACATTCTCTGGATGCATGTTTTCCTTCCACATTCCGCCTGTTTCCGCTTGATAACTGCCATGTATTTAAAAAAAACATTGAAAGTAAGCTTGAATACTGTATTTTCTAAAAATTGTTGCAAAAAAAGTAATTTTGTTTGCAGAATTTGAGAACTTATTTCTCAGATAAATTGTTTTTTAACAGCTGCCTATTTTCCCCTAAAAACCTGTATTATTGTTGTCTACGATTCTACGTATAGTGCATTTGTTATTGCTTAAATATAAACTTTGAAATGATTCAATAAAAACAATCAAAATTATGTTTGTAAATAAGCATTAATGTACTACATGAAAAATTCTATTTAATTTTTGTAGGACGTTTTGATGCAGGTTTTGTTTAAGAGAGTGATATTTAATCAAAGTTGCTGTAAACTCTTGGGTAACCCCTTGACGTCCGTTGATGTAAATAAATGCATCAAACCACTTCCAGTTTAAAATTACCTTAAATTGAATTTAAAAACATAGGTGAAGTTTTCTTTTTTTTTTCTTCGCTGAAAATAAATATACACATCAGGGGATTGTTTTTACTTCTTATCATTTAGGAATTTTATTTCCAGAAATTTAAAACGTAAGAACCAACTATCGGAACTTGTCTGCGTCTGGATTTATGCATAAGAGCAAATAGGTTTATTTATTATTAGAAGTAATTATAATTTATTTATTTATATGTGTATGTGGATACATTTTCCAAATAATTCATGACTACTCATCCTAAGTTTAATATCCATGTAAAGACAGATATTTTTGTCTTGTTTGGTTTTGGATCCATTTCTTAAAATAAACCTTTTCTGAATGCATATCAATCTGCAAACAAAATTTTAACAAGTAATATTTTTTCTGCCTCCATCTGTTGTAGTTAAAATGTTTTTTTTTATTCTTAACCTTAAACCTCAGTCTGTTTCTGTGTTTTGGTGTAAAGCTTTTACTGATAAAAGCTGACAGTACAATGTTTATGAATTATGATTCAACAGACTTTAAAAAATGTACATGCAGGAGTCCACCACATCTGACGGAGTAAAAGGGCACTGATGAACCACAAAGTATGCAGACACAATCAGTGTTTTTTCCTGGCTCATATTTATCTGGCATTCTTTTGCATACGACCATGCTCTATCTTTGACATCTCTTTGAGGCTGTGCCTCATATTTCCTTATGCAGGAAATCATTTTTCCTATTTGTAAATAGGCCCACTGATTGCTATGTTTCATGTCTTCGTCATACACTTTTTGTCTTTATTTTATCCTTTTATACTGTTATGTGTGTGTATATATATATATATATATATATATGTATTCAGTGGCATATCATCATGGCCTAAAATGCCTACAGTCAAGGCCTAAAATTATATGAAAAGAAGTATTTAGATTAAAAAGAGAATTAAAAAAAAAATGTTTGTCCAAAATGTATTATAGGTGATTCCAACTGTTCTGTCAGGTCTCTCCTGCAGCCCTCCGCCTTCCTGCGCAACTTTCCAACTGTTTTTCACATGAAAAGTTCTAACTAATCAGATTTTTTTGCGAGTGACTGCTGAATAAACTTATTGATGTCGGTTCAACCAATCAGAATTTTGAGTTCGAGTCTTTGGGACTTATGATGACGTATGATGACATAATCGCCTCTGATAGGATTGTCAAATCTCACGCTACCAAAAGCAGGCTAACGTCTTCTGTACTTTGTTTCAGGTCGTAGGCAGTAGCTGCTCTTGATTTTTCTTTGAATACATAATCCACTCTTAAGATGGACCTTTCTGTAAAACTGGACATCGTCAAAAAAGTCCCGAAGCTCACGAGCCTGTCTCAGGGAGAAGGATTTGTCTGCCACTTTCAGCCTTCCAGCAGTTTTGTCTGGCAAAGGTAACTGAGTTTTGTGACAATGTTGAGCGACAAAGGGGCCAGTATGAGAACATCTATGCCATCACTGAACCAACCAACCACGTTACCAGCATTTCCCAGACAAAAACCAGATTTCAGGACCATGAAAAACTAGTGTTTATCACTTTTCTCGACCCCCAGAGATTTAAAGAGCAGCAGAAAAAACTTCCTGCACGCAGCCTTCTTCAGTTTAGCACAGAAACAAAGCACTCTTTGGTCTGTCTCGGCTGAGAACAGAGCTGACAGTCATACATGCTAACGGCATGCAGGATTTTGCAGAGAAATCTCCCACTGATCTAGCTGGACTTCCTTCAGCAGAGTGGTCTGAAGGACAGCTTGCCACAGCTGTAAACTCTAGTGTGTTTTTCAGTGACCATCACCGTGTCCACCACTTCCGTGGAGCGGAGTTTTTCGTCCCTGAAGCCAATCAAAACATATGCCTGAGACATGACAGGACAGGCTCGTCTCCCATGCATGACCCTGATGAGCATCGAGAAGGACCTCTGGTTTGAACTCAAACGCACAAATGATTTTTAATGAAAAAATAACAGAAATATTTTTGAAACAAGAAAGGAGGATGGAGTTAATCTTTAAATAAGTTGGAAATAAGTTCCAATGATGGAATTGCTCCATAAAATAATATTCATATATAAGAGGATGCCGTTAGAGGCATAAAATAGTTAATATTAGCGAGGATGGTTTTGGTGGAGGAAGACCAAAACATTGTGCAAGCAGAATGTTCACAATAGATGCTTTTGCAAAAGTGCCTCCAACACCTCAGAGAAACAAACCACAGATAAAGACGTGACCACACAGACACAATGTTTGCTTGACAAGTTTCAGTTTGCTTTTCATCATGGGAACACTGATGGCAAACCTCTGTTTAGCATGTAAAACGATATGACCACGATCCAAGCAAATATTTATGTAATGAAATATCTGAGATTGTAACACCATTATATGTTGTTATCCGGCCGTAATAACTCCGCTTTCCTCCAAATTACACAAAGAAATCTCAAAGTGCTTTTGCTGTTTTTGTGTTTTTTTTTTTTTTTCTCCCAAGTTTATTTCATCAGTTCAACAGTTAAACATAGAATAACCATTGGAGCCAGCTGTGGAACAATGCTGCTGGCTCCCAATAAATAAATCCTTATTTTTCATTTTTTAAATATGTCAGATTACATTACAGCAGAGAAGAACAAACCTGAAGATGCTGAGAATGAGTTCTTGCCAGCCTCTTTTCATTTGACTTCCATTGTTTGTGTCCATTTGAGAAAGAATTCAAGCAGCATCATATACAGAGGTGATCCAAAGTTTGGGCACCCCAGGTAAAATGTTATGTTCATAGGCACAAAGAACCCAAAGAAAGATTGAAAAATCTTCTAAAGGCATCAGTTTACAGATGAGACATTCTTTTAACATGTCAAAACAATTAGGCTCTATTTCAATCATTTACCCGTTCAACAGTCACAGTCATCATTTGCAAAGACCAGGTGATTTCAGTCTCAAAGATTTGAATAATCTGAGTCATGTGATCTAGGCCCAACAATCAGCATCATGGGTTCTTCCAAGCAGTTGTTCAGAACAATGAAACTGAAAATAGTTGATGCTCACAAAGCAGGAGAATGCTAGAAGATGATAGCAAAGTGTTTTCAGATGCCAGTGTACTCTATTTGGAATATAATTAAGAAATGACAGTCAACAGGAACAGTGGAAGTTAAAGCAAAATCTGGAAGACCAAGAAAAATCTCAGACAGAGCAGCTCACAGGATTGTGAGAAAAGTCAAAACCCACGTTTGACTGAACCATCCCTCCAGAAAGACCTGCAGACTCTGGAGTTGTGTTCACTTTTCTGCTGTCAAGAGATACTTGTAAAAATATGGGCTTCATGGAAGAGTCATCAGAAGAAAAAACTTTTCTACGTCCTCACCACAAAATTCAACGTTTGACATTTGCAAATGAACAAATAATGCTTGTATTGCAGCCAGCGGCACAGGAAACATTTCACGAGTAGAAGGAAGAACGGATTCCATAAAATGTAGCAAATTTTAGACACTAACTTGACGTCATCTGTGAAAAAGTTGAAGTTGAAGAGAGGATGGCTTCTACAAATGGATAATGATCCTAAACACACCTCAAAACTCACACTGTCTTACATTAAGAGACAGAAACGGAAGGTTTTGCAGTTTCCCAATTACCTAACCTCAACATAATTTACAATCTATAGATAGACCTGAACAGAGCAAAGTGTAACAGACATCCCAGAAATTTCTGAAAAGAACTGGAAGACCTTTGGAAAGAAGAATGGATGAAGATTCCTCAAACAAAAAACTCTTAGCTTGATACAAAAAGAGTTTACAAGCTGTGATACTTGCCAAGGGGGACAGTACAAGATAGTAACTCTGCAGGGTGCCCAAACTTATGCCCACGCTATTATTTTGTTTTCTGCTATTTTGAAAAGGTAAATGATGGAAATAAATCCTCGTTTATTAACATTGAAAGAATGTCTCAACTGTAAACTGATGCCTTTAGAAGATTTTTCAGTCTTTCCTTGGGTTATAATTGTACAATAATAACATATTATCTGGGGTGCCCAAACCTTTGTTCCTCACTGTATCGAGAAAAACACAAATCTGGATGACAAACCAGGAAATAAATACACTTGCTTTGTTTAAAAAAAATATTTACACACTATCGTACAGAAACTACAGAACCCTCCTCACCTTTCTGCTTTTATATACATAACATACTAATAGTATTATCATAAAAAATTATAAAATTACTGTTTCAATTGATTGAGTATACAGTACAGTCACTGCTGGAAATGCACACAGTAGAAAGCACAAGAATGTGTGTGTTGTGAGTGTGAAGAATGTACTCTTTAACACAATTTTTTATAGTTTTTGGTCTATGGTTTATGGAAGTGTATTGCGTTCAATAAAAAAATAGGTGATCTTTGTTCAATTTTTTTTCATGTATTAGAAAGAAAAAAGACAGGTGTTCTTTGTTTGAATTTTTTTAAGAACTGCAAACAGGCTGGGAACTAACCTCATCTACTAATGAAAACTATAAGATGCAATTCAAAGTTGAAAAGCCATAATGTGCCCGAGTCATAGACACGTCCGATCTGTGTAACGTTAGTGAAGTAATAAAAAATGACCAGTATGAACTGTTTATTTTTGTTTGTGAGTCAATCTCAATGATAGGATTGGACACAAAGCAGTGAAACAGTCTGTGAATGACCAGAATGCTCACTCGGTGGGTGTGGTCATCATTGTAACATGTTTAATGGCATTTTGAGATGTTTAAAAAGAAAACAAAATCTCATCTAATTTTTTGGTTTTCGAGATATTTTTTTGTAATTTTTCAATATATTTATTTTTTTTTCAATACATTTTTCTAACATTTATTTATATATATATATATATATAATGTATATATATATATATATTTTTTTTTCTGGCTCTTTTTTTTTCTGATTTTTTTCTAACTTTTTTTAAAAGCAAGTAGACAAAGACACATTTACAACTTGCATTATTCGAACACGTTGGTTCACTTTAAGAAAACGAGTAATTATATGAGTTTTTGTTGAGTTTGTTTTAACAATAATGAGTACTTGCGATGTTTTTGAGATAATTTATGGATGAGTTACTGAGAATTGCTATTGTTAGTCTGGGGCGTTTTTGTGTACTTTATTGACGGTCCTTGCCTGCCTGTAGCTGCACATGCTTTAACATCAAGACAAACCTTAAAGCCCAGAACAGGTGGATTCTATTTTTGAAAAAACTTCAGCTGTAACTCATTTCCTGCAACACCACAAACAAAAATAAACAGTTCAAACTAGACAATTATTTTATACTTCCCCCAAATATTCTGTGTAATGTTTGTGGCTAAAGTAAGTAGGAAGAACAAACCAGACTGGCGATATGGTGACGAGCACATAAACAGAAGGGGTGTGTCTTTGATACCGACTCATTGTGGCCTTTTAAACTTTTATTTTACAGGTCATTTTATAGTTTTCCTGAGCTGATGAGGTCAGTGCTTGGCCTGTTTGCAGTTCCATGCTTTTGTACTTCTCAAAACACTGAAAAAATTAGAAACAAAAACACCTTTTTATTTTCTTTTTAATACATGAAATATTACAACAAAAGTCTCACCTGTTTTTCTTTTTTTTTTTACTTTTTTAAATACAATATGCTTCCATGGTAATTTACTTTTATTGTTTTTTTCATGAAAAATGAGAACTGCAAAACAAACTGCAGGGAATATGAATCGTTATTGTCTGATGTGGGTGTGAATGTCCCTTTGAAAGCCTGTTAAAGTCTGGCCCCACAATGTAATTACCACATAAATGTCTCTGTGATCTTTTTGCAGCATTTCAAATGACAGCAGCCTCGCTCTGTCCCTCTGTCAACTGAGAGTGAACTGTCTGCGTCAGTGAGGAGATACTGGGAGGTTTAGTGGCAGCCACAAGCTTTGACCACCATGTTGCGGTATTTCTTGAGGATGACATTGGAGCTGTCGTCAAAGTAGAGTACAGAGATGGCATGGAGCTGTGTGGGGGCACAACAAGGCTTGGGAACCGTGTCTGGGTGGATGAAATGAACCTGAGAAGAAGAAGAGGAAGAAGAGGAGATGTCTTGGGTTAAAAACAACAGCTGTTTACACAACAGTGATTCCAACAGTGGCTTCACTGTCCTGACATTTGATGAGATAATTAATCTCCTAATGTGACAGCACTTTCTTCTCTGGTTTCACGGTTACTCACGAGGGTTTGCACAATGGCATGGTTTGTGGCGTTCATGTAGGAGTTCAATGGGAAGGCACACTCTCCCTCACAGTAAAATGCTGCATATCCTTCAGGAGCAATGATCCAGTCCTGGCGGTGAAGCAGAGGTCAGTGTTTTTTTGCACAATGAAGCAGCAGCATTCCTCACACATCGCGCTGGAGGCTGGAAAACCTTTTACGGCATGAAGCTTTCAATAAAATCCAAGTCGGAAGAAATGCGTTTCCGGTTTATTTTGGAGAAAGCTAGAGTTGATTTTTTTATAGGACGAGATATGATAACCAAAACTGTAGCAACACACATGCAAGGGCAGTCTGGCAGATTTGGTTAAAATTAGATGCAGAATGCCAAAAAAAAGATTTCTTTGGTTTAGTTTGCTTTCAAAATTAGAGGGACAAATCATTTGAAAGCTGTAAAGCTTTGTAAGAAGTTGCAATTGTCCAAATCACACCAAATCACTTATTTAATAAACCAAACGGTCTTCCGATTTTTTTTTATATACTGATACACACCTGCTTACATAAAGATTGACCAATCTCTTTGTAATTTTTTTTTACTTTTGACTTTATTTGCGCTTTCTTGTTTATATCTGCTCGTTAGTTCACTCAATTGTGAGTTTACATTCACAGGATTAGGGTCTGGGTTAGGTCGTACGGTGCTCCTACATCACACTATAGTTGTTAATAACTTGCCTGCACTGGCTCCTTACTGACCGCGCGCAAACAGATGACATGTGAAAGGCTTCCAACAGCCTTTCACGTACCTACTTCCCCTTACTCGTCTTACTTCCTCTTACATTTTAAGTGTTCACTACAACCTGCTGTCCGCAACATACCCATAGGAAAAAAGGCGCATGAACATTTTGGCTCTACGGGTTCACCAATAGATCCATGACTTTGATATTTCCTTTGTGCTACTTGGCAGCTGCGTACAGGTTCACCCACAGGCCCTTCACTTAGCCTTAAGGTTTTTGTGCCGCAATGGATTTGAAACTTTCCTTAACAACATCCAGCACAAAAAGATGTCTTTCTAATGTTTTAGCAAACCACAGTCTTCCATCACGTCTTTGTTTGTCAACCCTAAATAACCACAAAGGAGGAACATCTGTCGATTCTTGTCACACAAGGAGAATTTGATCCTTGGGAGGGAGAGTAAGCTCCTTTGTGAACAACTACTCTGGCATTTCAATCAAATAAACTTGTTTGGAAACTTGGTTCTCACCAGGAATCGAATACTTAGGTTGTGTTGGTGGCACTTGGGGAATTTTCATGTTCACTAAACAAAAAACCTGATCAGTCGTCTTATTGAAATGTCGGTGATTTCCTCATTTGTGACATCTGCATTCAGGACATTTAATTTCAATGCAAATGTGTTGGGAAAAGCCAACAACAATGTCAACTGGGTTTTTTTAAGTACAGAAACTTTGGTGAGTGATGTGAGTGTACCTGCCACCCCAGGTCGCGGAAACTGACGTAGAGCTCGTGTTTCTTACACGCCTGCTTCTGATCAGCGCTGCTGTTTTCTGGGGAACACACCGAGAAATGTATTCTTTAACAGAACAAAGTCTTTTGCATTTTGTAACAAGTTACAGTTAGAGACATTTATGGAACTGTTAGAAATCAGACCGAAACAGAGCAAATGACTAAAATCGTGTCCATGTAAATTAGCTAGCTTGTCGTGAATTCGTCGGAAATTTGACTCAAAACGATGTTATTTTCTTTTCCCCCTTTGAATGTGTGAAAAAAGCCGGGTCTGTTTTCTATCCAGTGGTTTCTCTGCTCCTCAGGCGGCCACTGGGGCTCTGTGGTACATTAGCTCTTGAAAGCTGTTCACATTTAACATGATCAGGAACGACTGGTTCTCATCATCCATTTAAAGAACACCGGTATCCAAATCTCCAAACAGGCCCATTTGGCCCATGAGTGCTGGCCCCAGTTGCCCCACATTGCTCTGCAGATGTGTTCTGCCATAAAAGCCTGTGCTGCCTTACCTCCATGCAGGGAACTTGGCCCCGGCTGCTCTGTGATCCTTGTGTAAATAAACAAAGACAGCAGAGGGGTATTTGAAGCTGGAGCACTCTAACATTTCACATAAACACAGCCCTCTCACACCTTCAAAAAAAAAAAGATGTTCAATATGTTTTGCCGAGAAGGAGTTACAACCAACGATCCGTTGTCACTGTGTAGAGCTCCGTTCACACCGCCCTCAATGACGCACGTTCAACCTATCCCTTCCAACGAAAAGTCCACGTAAACGTCTCGGGCTTCAGGGTTCAACACAAGTTTCAAGGACCGTTCTTGAGCTTTGAGTATTAATTCATTGAAAGTTAAACCTGGACAAACTTTGACCAATCAGTGACGTTTGGATGGCACCTCTTTTAAAAAATGGTAGAAACTAAAAATAGGAGAAATTAATAATTGCGGTTTGTGCCCAGCTGGAATTATATGACCAAGTCATCCGTTTATCAGAATACAGCTGTGAAAGAAAAATCCTGGAGCAAGATTCACAAGATTCGCACTGCTTCAACATTTTGCACCAAGATTCTTCCAACTGTAGGTGGCGAACACGTGCTAGTAAACACTAGCATTCAAGAAGCCACGTTTACCCGCGTCCAATGCCCGAGCCCAGTGTGAACGTAGCTTTACTGCGTTTGTGAGCAGTGAGAATGGAGGCAGTTAGCTCTCAAAATGAGTGAATATTTCTCTAATTACCAACAAATGCCAACGGCGCAGGCAAAGTGAGTCTCCTTCTGTTTACCTGCAACATTGGCCACTCTGAGTGCCTCTTGGCTCTTTGTGTTTTTGGATCGGTTGCGCTGTTTGGTCCCTCCGGAAGCTGAGCGGATGCTTCGCAGGTGCACCTCAGTGGCTTTGAAGAAGGCCACCATGAAGGGCTGTTTATTCTGAGGCCCATTACGACCAATCAGCCCCGCCAAAGGAGGACTGACGCTCTCTGCTATAAGGGGGGGGGGTGATAGAGAGGAAGGTAAGACAGTGTCGGCATACCAGGAAAAGGTTTTTTCTAAAATGTAACACAACATACAGAGCGTACACATCAACTAAACACAGAGCTGCTTAGCATTTAGTTGTGCTGAAAGATCCATGTTTTGATTGTACTTTCCCTCTTTAATCTCTCATCCCTTCTCAAAAATGCAAAGAACAAAGCAGCAACCTCAAAGCCTTTTGACTTCGTGTGTTTGTGAGTGAACACGTTCATATATCTTTCCTGTTCTATGAGACAGTACATGTCTGATCATCCTTTCGTGGTTTATCAAAGCTTCAGCTCGTGGCTGGCGACAGGATGTCCCGTGCGCTTGTCTGCACACGCTCCCCCATAAAGCTTCATACCAGATCCAACATGCAATCATACACCTATGAATATGGCCTTTGCAGCAGTTGAAAGGACGGCAGTGTCTCTTTTCCACACCTAACGTGTAACATCCTGCCATCCGGAGAATGATAATATTCTGCCTGTTGTTTGAGATAAGGTTTTTCAGTGACAAACATTTGAACCTGGTGATGACACAGGATAACGGTGTATTTTTCCCACATGCCTGTGAGTGATGCTGAGGGCATGCGGGCCAGAGATGGTGATGAAAGAAGAGGAGGTCTTTTCTGCATAGACTCTGGGAACAATCAGCTGATTTTATGAGGTTGACCCCCATGTTTGATAGACTGTGATAAATGCTAACCGCATAAGCTGAATGAGTCTTTAACTGAAAAGAGCTGAAGGTCTTTACAATGTTTTATCTAAGCACATTCCATTATGTATTTAGTAATAGAAGGTCATCAGACAAATGGTTTAGTCTAAAATTAATTTCCTTGTTTACAAAAACATCTTGTTTAGTTAAAAAATGACATCAAAGTTGTATATCTTCTATGTATCAGTGGATTAATGTTACCAAATAGTTGAATTATTTCTTTCAAACACAGTGTGAAAATATTAGGTTTTGTTTTGTTTTTCTTTCCAAGTAATAAACAACAGGAGCTGCATGATGGCACAATGGTTAGAGCCCTTGCCTCGCAGTTAGGAAGCCCTGGTTCAGATCCCTGGTTCAAATCCCTGGTTCGTTCAAATCCGTGGTGGGACCTTTCCGTGTATGTTCTCTCCGTGCATGCATGGGTTTTTTCCAAGCACTCCAGCTTCCTTTCCACCCTCTAAATCCATGTTATGTAGATTGATTGGTTACTCCCTGGGTGTGAATGTGAGACCTGTCCAGGGTGTACCCCAGCTTTGCCCAACAGCAACCGGGACAAGCGCCAGTAACCCTTTGACCCCAAAAGGCATACAGCGGGTTAAGAAAAAACATGCAAAAATTGCCAGATTTTAAAGATTAAGACACAATTAAATAAAAAAATAAAAAACACTGTTCAGAACTGTTCATGTCTGTGCTTTACATCAACAGGGAAAGTGTACAGAGGGTTGCAGACTTCAGAATTCTAGGTGTCCAGATTGAGGAAAGCCCCACAAACACCTCTGAAGTGCTGAAAAAGGCCCTACTTCCTCAGTGTGCTGAAGAACAACATCTGTCGGAGACTCCAGTTGTCTTGTTACCGGTGCAGCATAGAATCCATCCTGATCTACTGCATTGGAGTGTGGTTAACCAGCAAAAAGTTCTCCAAAGAAAATCATCGGCTGTCCTCTAACCTCTCTACTTGAGCTTCACAACTCCCATCTCCAAATATATTGTGACATCTCCCACAACTCATGTTTTTAAGTGGGAGAACTTGCACAATTGATGGCTAACTAAACACTTTATTGCCCCACTTTAAATGTATATGTATTTAAAAAAAAAAAAAGCAAAAACAGAAATCCTAACAAAAAAGCAACAAGAAAGTCTAAACCAAAAAAAAACAATCATACAAATAAGAAAAAAAACTGGGAAAAAAAACACAATGATACAAAGGAAATGACATAAAAAAAGTAAATCAGATAAGGAAATAATACCAGTTTTTAGTGGCAGAGTTCTTTTTTTTTACTGCCTTTTCATGGAAAAATCCTGGCATACCTATTATATACACATCTGTGCCTTATGGGGTTACACCTACATGATGACGTCTCACCATTTGTGCTCTCCAGGACCAGCTGCAGACCCAGGTTTCTGCCAGGGTTCAGGACCCAGTGGTTGCTGGTGGCTGTCACATCAAACACCAACCAGCCTTCCTCTGCTGCCCAAATCACTCTTGAGTCCAGCAGAAAAAGGTCTGACTCCCTGGAAAGAAGCAAAGTCAAAGATGATACAGCTAAACAAATTGAAAAGACAAATACGATCAAAAACTTGAAAAAAATGAAGCAAAAATGGAAGTAGTGAGGACTGATTGAGCTGAAGCAGTTTTACAAAGAAATGACAAGGAAGATGGAGAAAGACATGAGTAAAGGAGGAAGGTGAGGAGGGCTCCAGATGGTGAGGCCCTGGGGAGCACTTCATTTTCCTAATTGAAGATAATGGCTTTATAAATGAGGACTTCTATCGTACGCTGCTCACAGTCCGTCACTGCATGGAATTCTGTGGGCGAGCCAGAAAGCCAATAAGCGAGAGGGGTAGAGAGAAAAATAAAACACAGCTGTGAAATGGGGAAAAAAAAAAAAGCAGTGTGAAAAGCAGTGAGAGAAATAGTGCGTGACCAAGTCGAAGCTATTGTCTGATGGTAAACTCTACATCTCTGCTCTGTCACCACTGAGGAGTAAAATCCTGTGTTCGTAATGTGGCCGTTTGTTCGTCCCGACCCATTTTCTGACTGAACAGATAATGTGTCACAGAGCTCTGCTTCATTCATGTACCCAGGCCTCTCCCTGGCAGACGAATAAATGACTGTGTTGTTCCCTCCAAACAACAGAAACCTTCAGGAGGGGCTGAGGAGGGCAGCTCATGGCCCAGATTACCCTCACTGACAAAACGGATTCTCAGTTTAATAAAGTACAATTAAAGTGTCATTTTTTTTGCTCAGAACTAAGATCTAAACTGGTAATTCATTGTTTTTTAATTTAATTGATTGGCCCTAAGTGTTTTCTGTGCAATCTCATACAGCTTTTTTTTTTTTTTTTTTAAGAAATCTTTTTTCTTAACTGTGACACACGTGGTAAATGCTAATTTTAATTTAATCTTCACAGGAAAAAACGCATTATTTAAAAGGTTTATTAAAATAGAATAGAATTTATTTTAAACAAAATCTTCCAAAAGTGGCATCATATTCTTATAAATTGGTAGCTCATGTCAGTTTAGATGAACAGAAATTGGTGACACAAGCTTCTGAAAAATTCTGTTCGAGGTTAAAAATATATTACATACAAAGTCAGATTAATGAAAACGAGATTTGAGAGATAGAATAGTTTATTAAAAACCCACTCCAATGAAAGTGATGTTTTTGTGGAATTTGTCTGATGATGGAGGACATATAAAGAGAAAATTGACCGTAAAATACAATTTCTGTGGATTTATTCATTCAAACTGTTGTGAATCAGAAGCAGATGAAAAACATGCTGTTTGAAAAAGCTTGTGACGCAGAAGCTACAGCGGCAGGCCACAAACTTCCTGCTCAGCTGCATTCTAAAGCATACACTCGAAGACAACTAGATCCATGTACATCTTTGTTTTCCTTATCCAGACAGCTATGTGTCTCAAAAAATGATAGCTAAAATATTGTTTGCTATTTTTGTTGGCCTGGTAATGTCAGGTTAGGGGGGCGAGGGACTGTAAACTAGTAGAAGAGCGTGTAAACAGATGGGTGATGGGAAGTGGGGGTGGGCTTACTTTGCGCCAACAGTACTGCAAACTACTCAGGTAAATTTCTCATAAACTACTGCCACTCTGCTTTGAAGTTTATTTTTATTTAGGCTAAAAAGGGCATAATCATAATGAAAACACCACTGGGAACAATGGTACAATAGATGGAAAGATTATCCGAGTAGGATTTTAATGTCTTCAATTTAGAACACAATGTGGGTATTTATTTCCCTTTCCTGTAAAGTCGCAAACTAAAGAAATCCCATATTTTCCTGATCCCGTATCCAGAGGTTTTGGCCCTATACTCTGCAAGTCAAAGCTCTTGTTGTCTTTGTTTTGAGTCACATTTTAATGGGGTTGTACTTAAGTTACAGCTCACAGGAATGTCAGCACCAAAATTTGTCTCAGCACACTCAAATACCGTTGGTCTTTTTACTCATTGTGCTAAAATGTAATTGAACCATGTCAAGGTCATTTTTAGTTGACCACCTCGACCAGGTGACAGTATTCGTGCAGAAGACTTGATATTTGACAATTCTTTGACAAGCAAAAAGAACAGCTGGGGGCTGGAGCAATGAGATTGGATAGAGTTCACTGTCAGGGTAGGATAATTTACTCCGCTTTCATTAGAAAATTTAATTGCAAATCTAATTTATTAAACTCACGAAAGTCACAGAGGGAAAATTAGAAAGCCATCACATTGTGTAGTTTTTTACTCTAGTGTTATGTTAGCTGTATAAAAGAGAACTGCTGTTGGCACAGCTTGAACCAACGAGGTTTTGACTGTCCAGGTTAGCTTACCTGTCAGAGTGCTCCTCCAGGACTTGGTAGACGCTGATACGGAAGGTTTCATTATCAAAACGTTCATGGATGAAGTCTTTATATATGCGAAACTCAGCAGCAGTGACTGCCTCACCCTCTGGGATTCGCGACAGATCAAATCTGAACTCACGATGATGCCTCCGAACTGGTAGGAACTCCTTATCATGTTCCACTGAAGAAAAAGAAGCACAGAAAGTTCCCTTTAAAAAGACTTTATTGAATGCAAATGTAGTTCATACAAAACATCAGAGCTTTTCTTTAGTGGTTCTAAAGCTGCAAACTCTAGGGAAAAATGTGTTTACAAATAGGCAGAAAGTACATGCATTTTCTGTCCAGAGGTTCTTCTGTGTTTTCTACCCCCCCATATTCCATTAGTCTCAGTTGTTAGCAATAAACTGACATATTGTAGCCTGTCAATCTATGGAGCAGTTCCAGATTAGACACATCTACAGACATGCGATTCAAATGCTGATTTACTATTCAATGAACATTCATGTGAACGAGCACAAGAAGCTATGCATCTGGCACAAGCACAGAAAGGATAGAGAGATGTAGGCAGACTCTTGACAGTTTTATGAGTCTCTCTCTTTCCTCTCTTTTCCTTTCTTTGCTCCAGAGAGTCATCCAGAATGTCCTTCATCTGTTTCTTATGAGCTGGGGTTGTATTTTTTTTTTGTGTGTGCGTACCCCATGCATTTCTTTTTTTTTTCTTTTGTAACATCCTTGCTTTCCGGTCTTTTTTGTACTTCCAAGCCCCTTTTTTCCAAGAACTGAGACTCAACCTCATGGTCACGTGATCGAAAGTCATCAAACCCACAACTCCAGGGTTTTACCCAGTGATCCAAATCCAACTGGGGATTCAGCTAAATATTTTGAGAGCGCATTTGCTTTTAAGGTTGTAGATATTTGACCAAAACAACTACAGATGGTTAAATGACAGGTCATCCGTCTAAACAATGTAGAAAGTATGAGGCCCTTATTTTAGCTGTGTCAAGATCAGTCTGCTAAAAAAAAAAAAAACTTGTTGTTTTAGTAAAAGTATGAAGGTTTTTCTAGGATATGACAGATAAAACAGCATTTCATGCTACTGTACATTCAAAACAGGCCTAAAAATGCACGTTCAAACGACCACTTCCAAATGAAAAGTCTACGAAAACACTTGTAAATGTATGTTTCCGGCTTCCACATCTAAAACTCACATTCAGTTTTAAGTTAGTTTCCAGGCACAGCCATTGAATGTGCAATGAACGTTAATTTTGACCAACCAGGCACCTGAATTTGGTAGTGACTGGTAGGGTCCTTTTCAAAATATGGAAGCGCCAAACATTTGAAAAGCGATCATGGAGGCTTTGCCTGGCGGGAATTTTACGACACCAAGTCAAAATAAAAATTGTCCACAAATAATTTCAGACTGGCAGCACGTGTCTTATACCTATTTCAATTATTTAACAGTCTGGGATCGGGATTAGTCCTGAATTTGGCTTTAGGCAGGGTATTCAAGCGCTGCTCAACATTTTGATTCCCTCTGTACTTGTTAGCCGACATTAGGTTAGACAGGTATCTTGAAGCAGTTGCTATTTTTTGTGGTTTGTCAACTAACTTTGATGTGTTGCACCATTTTGGTGTAGACAAGATAAGAGATGACCTTTGCTCACTTTACAAGGCATCCTAGAAAAAAAAGAAGCTTAAACTGGACTTTTTGGGTTAGTATCTGCTCACAAACAGAGTATTTTGCATTAGCACGCTGAAAATTTACACCTGAAGTTCTTATTTGTGGCATTCTGACTCTCCGCACTTGAACTTCCTCCACTGCAGGTGCACTCCTTTCGGAAGAAAGTGAGACCTGTTCTTAAGCCTCAGGAGCAGCCGCCTGCCCATTTACAGTAAAAGCCTTTTTATCTCTTCTACAGTGAACAGCTGGACGCTGCCATTAAGCCACACAGTGACTGTTTGTCTCATTTCTACCCTTTCAAGCATACATTTTTGTTTTTATAACACAAGAACAAAAGGATGGCCTATGGCGTAGCTTAAGCTGCTGTAATTTTGCCTTTGTCCTTGTGCTTCACTGTCATACAGGCTATTACGGCAGTATGGCAGTCATTAGATGAGTGAGAGGCACTGTTTAAGGCGAGTGGGAGCATTTATGATTTCCTGCGAGAGGAAGTGAATAGCCACCACCACCACCACCCCAACACCACCACCTGTGTCACACACACCACAAGAATGGCAAACACACCCTGTGATGTCGTATGAGCCGTCACTCTGAGGAGTCAACATTCAAATTGGTTGCAGCTCTCCAGAATGATGCACACATCCGAACACAGGCTACAGCACACACAGATATTACAGTATGGACTGTCAAGCAACCTGTCTGGTGAGTCACTGCACAGTCACACAATTATTGTGCGTGCTGTAGTCCATAATTAGTGATGCGGCATGCAAAGATACACATGCACGCTTCCAGGGTAAGCTGTGAATAACATTTATTATTACGTCTGATTCACGTCTCCTACAAATGCTGCTGACGGACCACAGTAACTGTATCAACTGGGCCACACACCAGGGGACATCAGAGATGTTCGAACGAAAGTGTTTCCATCCACTGGGTCTTACATGCACCCCTAACTACTACTTAATATTCACTTAATGTGCTTCTTTTCACTGCTGTTTGTGGGTGAACTTAAACACATCTTAGGCATTTGTCACACTCATCCATAAGTGGGGGTTGACCTGTGAGGATGCTGCAGGTTTTTGGGTTGTTCGGGCCTGTGGAGGGTCGCAAACGGGAGTGGCTGCATCTTTAGAGGAGGGGATACGTTCCTTGCAGTTCCTTTGAGGCTCATGCGATCACCTCAAGGGACATTGTGAACATGGATTGCACAATTGTTGTGTGGGTGGTCAAAATATTGTGACGTATTTGTAACAATAACATAAGTTATACGTTCTTATGACGTCTGGATGATGCTGTTGTACGGTGCCTTTACGCCGCCCTCTAGTGGTTAGCAAAGTAAGAGTACTGGCTCCTTATTAAACGTGTGCAAATGCCGCACACACATGGTATCCATGTGATACGTTAGTGCCCGTAGGATGCCTGCACGAATTACACTCTGATTATCTAATTCCCTAATTTCCAACAGCTGGTCCTTGCTTGGTCTACAAGCAAGGAGGGTGCACTTATCACTTCAACAGCACTAACGGGCCTCTTATGCAAAAATGTGTGTGACCATTTTTACTCTACAGGCGAACCGAGCGATCTACGATCTAAAAATTTCTGCCCATTTTTGACCTGCAGCCAGCTCATAGCCACCTGTAAGGCAGTTGTGAGAAAGGCGTTTGCTGTCACTGGGTGGGAGTGGAACTCATCTCATGCGGTCTTTATTTTAGGTCTAACTACATGTCAAAGTTGGCCCTTTTTGCCCTCCCATTGACCTTTTTGTTTCCGGTGACATCCCACTTAGGGGTTTATCAAACTCAGCGTGGGGTACTTTAAGAACAAACTGGGAAATACAGTTAAATTCCTTCAACACATTTAATCTCAGGCTACAACTTGTTCAGTTTGTTCACCTTCGTAAGCCCCCACTGTTCAGATGAGGTATTGCGTCTGTGTGCTCTTTCGCATGGAACAAACTCAAGGAAACAGTGTCCCTGTTTAGTCTAAAATGGACCCAATCAAGGTTGAAAGAAGCACACTATGCATTCATAAGAATGATCTAAAAAGCATGTGTAACCATGGCTTTTTAGACAACGGCCTTCCAAGCTCAGAAACCAGAAGAATCCCATCTTCGTGGCCTGATCTCTCTTTCCAATAAAAATACTTTTTATCAAATTGTGAATTGTGAGCTTATGTGTAGATTTCATCTTCCCCTGTCACAAGTCAGATGACACTGTCAGCAACTGTCAGGGAATTCATCTCTTGGTAACATTTTTCATGTGGTGCTGGTGAAGAATGTAAACTGAATTCAAAGCATTGTTACATAATAACAAATACGTTTTTATGAAAGGTTTATAGGACAAAATCCTGAACTCTGCACTTGCTTTGTAATAAAATTCAACAAATGGAAAACACCATTTCCTTTTAACAGTAAAAACATGCCTTGGTTTCTTTTGTTTTGAATAGTGACTATAAAAACACTAATTTCTCCCACACATCTCTTCTAACTGTTCTTGTATATGGAGAAGAGGAACCAGATGTAAAATCATGGAGAATAGTAGGCAGGAAATTAATACAGATTTTCTCTGCAGAGATTTTATCACAAGAAATAGGCAACAGAAGCATAAACTAAAATTCTGAAGGTTAAATCTAACCAATGTGACTAAAAAGTGCACCTAAAAAGCCAAACAAAAACCAAAACTGAAGACACTAATGTGATATTGATTCTCTTCTCTACTGCTCCAGTTTGTATTCACGCTGTTTAATGTTTTAAAGCAACTTTTCTCAAACTTGATCCTCAAATTCCTCCATCCTTGTCTAACACACTGGATTCAGCTCTGCAGAGTCCTGATAATGAGTCATAGTTTTATGACTGTCACTGTCAGTCTTTTACTGAATTGTCCATAAAAAACCTTTGGATTTTGGCTAATAATCATTAAAAAAAAAGACCACTGGAAATGTTTTGACAATCAATCAAAAGATGATCGGCCTGAGACTTTAAGGTTGGCAAGTTGACGAAGGGATTGCAACTCAATGCAACTTAAATAAAACAACCCGTGTCAAATGTTTGGTAAACATGTGTTTGTGAGTTGTTTTGGAGAGTGTATGTGTGACCATGCAACACTACAATCAGATAACCTGTTGTAATCTGTCTGAATGTTAGCTAAGTCTAAAGTAAGTATTCTGAAATGAACTGTACAGTATTTTCATTGAGTTTTTAGGGTACGTTCACTGTAAGCAACACTCATTTTAGACACTGTTTAGTGTAATATGCAGCTCGTGTGACTGCTAAATACATTTTTATACGGTACAAAAGGCTAATACTATATGTGAATTATGCAACATCCTATGTTTTGATTTATGCTCAAACCAATTAGCTTAGCATTAGATGCTCATAAACAAAGATCAATGTGTGCACAGACCAGCCCCCCGCCGGGAGAGATTGAAAAATGTGCTTAAGCACACGGTTCAACAGATCAAGGCAACCATGTGAGTACTTCCTAAAACGTTTTCTAAAGCCCTGTTCTTTCAGCTTGACTGTTCCCTTCTTTCCCCTCCTCTTTTGCCCCCCTCTCCTTTTATCCTGCTAGCCTGTGGACCTAAGACACTTCTTCGACACCTCAGGCTTAAGCGCAGCAGTGGACAGATCTTTCGCCTCACATTAGCCGAAGTGTCTGTCCGGCACCCTCACACCCCTCGGTTGTGCCTCGCACGCTTCCGCTACTCAGTATGGGGAGATCTCACCTCATGCCCCGCTGTCACTTGTCCCTGCTGACGGCGAGGGCTTTGCCCCCCCTTTCCGCTTATCCCTTGAGTTAACCACTGCTCTCCACACCTCCCTCTCTATCCCCTTTAGACCTCATTAACTTTCACAGCACACCTGGTACCCACAACCAGAAATTAGTGGCCAGTCAGAAATGGAACATTTTCCTGAGCAGAAAAAAGTCTATGAAGAACAGCGTAGCCCTCATGTGTTCGGACACAAATACCCGCAATCTAACTGTCACGTTCTGTTTTTTTAAATGACTTTTGTTTCAAACTCCATTCCTGAAAGACATCATAGTTTCCAAATGCTAAATAGAGACCAGTAAAGAAAACATAGCGCAAGGAAGGGCTGGACGGTTCAAGATGTTTATCCTTTAAAAAGTAAAGACAGTTTGACCTCTTGGGTAACAGTGGCTTTCCACATTAGGGCGATTATCACGTTAGGAAACATCCTGGCTGCTAGAAAGCACACATGACATCATTCCTGTGGGACGTATTTCTACTGTAGGATCTGACAGAAGTGGTTCCCGAGGAAAGGGTCAGCGGAGTTTCATGCTGTAACTTATTCAAACACTACAGCCATTAGCTTTCCGCACAGTGTGCGCACATGTGAGCATGTGTGTGTCGGCCTACTCACCTCAAAGCCTGCGCTCAAGTAAACAAAACAACCACAGGATGAAAATCTTTACATTAAGGACTTGTGGTCAGACCAAAAGCTTTTTCAACCTTTCAAGCTTGAAGACCAATGACTGAAATTCATTAACAGCGGCTTCACTAACCTTTTTTTTCTCTCTTAATCCAACAATTGAAAAGGTTTAAATACATACGTCTTAAGGTTTTATCTTCACAAGGTACCATAAGCTTAATGCTACATTCACACCAGGTATGTGACGTCTGTTCTTGTACGTACTGAACACGCATTCTTGGACGCATGTTTGGGCCCATAATGTTCTCACTGGTCTGCCACTACCCAATGCTAGCACATGTCCACCACCTACAGCTGGAAGAGGCTTGGTGCAAAAAGCTGAAGTGGTGCAAATCTTGCTCCAGGCCATCCATACGTACTACCAAATCCGACTCCCTGATTGGTCAAAATTTTACCTAGTTTAACTTTCAACATTTAGTATGTAGAGCCCGAGAACAGTCGTAAAATCTTGCGTAGCTACGCGTGAACGTGATGCTAAACTGAGCATCTGAGCAAACTGCACACTGGATATGTGTTGCGTGTTTAAGAATGGGCCATATGCAGTTTCAGCTGGTAGAGTTCACACACCAGACAAGCACAGAGTGACAGAGAGGGGATTCTTCTTCATTTGTTTTGTGTGTAATGTTGATGCGCTGCAGAAGAGTGTAAAAGTGTCATTTAATTCCAGTCGGGCACAAAACGCAACTATTAATTTCTCCTTCGTGATTACGGTACTTCCATGTTTTGAAAAGGACACTACACACATGTCACTTCTGAATCCGAGTCCCTGATTGGTCAAGGGTTAGCACTGAAAACCTCCGTAGCGAATCATGAATGTAAGAGTTCTGAACGCAGTGGTTAAAGCTAAAGCAGAAGTGCCAAAAATTGCCAATGATTTCTCAAATAACTGTAAGGGACTGATTGTAGAGGAGAGTCAATGCCCACTAAAGCAAAAAACTAATTTTAAAAACTAATTTTTAAACTAATTTTAAAAACATCTTCACTGGCTTGATGGAAAAAAAGGGAAAGCAATATTACCTACAGCTATACTTTATAGTTATTACAGCTGAACAGTAGAGAACAAATTGATTTTTTTACAGTAAACTGATGGATATGGATGCCTAAATAAGCATTTGGTCTTGAGTCTCAGACTGCAATATCTGCAGTGGTGTATGCATTAGCAACAAGACATCAAAACTGTAAAGTAGGGCTCGTTTTCATCCTAAGATGTCCTTTATAAGATGCGCCTTCACTTAAAATGTCAAATGAAAAAAAGCCTTTGAAACAAAGTTATAACTGCAGAATATTTTTAAATCATGAACATGATTTGAGATTAGACAAACCACATTAAAAATTTTGCTGGATCGTTTAGAGAGCTGCCAGAAAAGCAATAAATTCAATCTTAATCAGTCATTGTTCTGATGCAAAATTCTGTGCAACAGGAGTCAAGGAGTGAAGAGCACTCTATGCCAAGTTGTGAGGAGTTGCTATGCGCTATAATGTCACTCTGACCATCTGCATTTCCTCTTAAGTGCAGGACGGAACAAGTCGCAGACATGAAACCGCAGCCATTCAGTTTTACCCCACTCATCCACTCTTGCCCTCATCCCCTTGCTTTTGTGTTCTTTAATTTAGAGGCCACATGGGGCCACACCCTGTTCATCCAGCCAAACCACCTCTTATTATAGACCTCAAGAAAATGTCACATGCTACGCTCTCATTGGCACAAACTATTTCAGATTTTCCGCTGCATCCCAGTGTGTGGCACCTTGTGCACAAATGTCGGGCGCTCTGGCACGTTAATTTCAACAGCTTGTTGTTGATTTGTTTTTTTTTTTTTTTGTTTATTAGCAGCGTGTTCCTTTTTTTTCTTCTTTTTTTTAAAACAAAACAGCTGTGGAAGGGGGAGATGACGGCTGCAGAAACCTACCACAGTTCGTTCAATCTTTCATCACTTATCATAATGTAACTTGTGCGCAGACGTTGCTGGATTTTTACAAGGTTTGATTTGAAGCTTAAAGCCTGGTGAGGAATGTGGTCAGAGTTACGGGCTTCCGCTAACACAATCTTCCGCTTGGCAAGCGAACACACATGACACAGTGCAGCTGGTGGCTGGGTTGGTTAGGTGGCTTTAAAATAGTGTTTTATGATGCACAAGCACATGCAGAACTGCTGTGACACAAAGCTTCCACATAGACAGAAATGAGACAAATTTGCACTGCTTTAAAGACCCACTTCAATGTTGTGTTTTTAACATGTTTCACGATGGAGGACATGCAAAAATTTAAGCTACAAAATCAAATTGTGATGGATCAGGAGCAGATGAAAATCTGCGGTTTGAAAAAGCTCGGGTTTGTGACGCAGCTGCTACCATGGGCGGGCCAAAGCGTTCTGAAGCATCCACTTGCAGACAAATAGATCCATTAATGTCTTCATTTCACTCATCTGAGCTGCCATATGCCTAAAACTATACAGCTGGATAGTTCTGATATTGTCGTTTTCTTTGCTACACTACTGTTAGCCTGGGCTTGTGAGGTGCTATAAGCTTGCGGGAGAAAGTGTAAACAAAGGGTTTATGGGCCAACAGTCCACAGAGGCGAATTTCTAATGAGCTCCTGCCGCTCTGCAGAAAATATGTCTTAAAAACAACACAGGATTTTGGATTTTGGCTAAAAACTGAAGACTACTGGGAATAAAAAATTATAGTTGGAGTGGGACTTAAATGAAATCCATGTTTGTTCTTTTCCTTTGTCGCCTTTTTTCCCATCTACAACCCCCTCAACCCACTTTTTCCCCCTCTCTGCCCTGTCAGTGCCCCAATACCAAGGAAAAAAAGTATTTGTTTTCGCAGCAGCGGTGCTATTGGTCTCAGGATCTCCGGCTGTGCTCCGGCCCACATCTGCCCTCTCAGCTTTGCTGCTTGGTACCTGTCATCATAGCAGAGCAAGGGAGGCTCACATGCAGCTGGATGCTTGATAAGGCGAGTCCGAAGTAACCCAAATATTAAAACCAGTAAACGGATGGGTGACTACAATATCCGTTCTGTTACTCCTTTTTCTCCTTGAGTTCAAGAGTTACTGGTTCACTTTTTGAATCAGTTTGTGTAGTTTTTGTCTCTAAAACATGAAAGGCAAACTAGCTTTGAGGTCGAATCCAAGCAATAATGAGGAAACTTATCAGAAAAAAAAAAAAAAAAAAACGAAGACAACTCTTACATTCTTGGCAAAGAAGGAGGTCAGTCCATCAATGAAGCTGAGCTGTAACACCTGCTGTTTTGTACATCTGTGCTTTTTGACCACCGGCCATATTGTCAAGTATTACCCGCTGTGTTTTTTCATCATCTCTCCCAGCGAGTGCCTCAGCTTGGCCAAATGCTCTCAGCCTCTACTGTGAACATCCAGATGTCATTCTGGATTCCTGGGTTCAACAGGTGAATTACAAATGGAAAAAAGCATAATTTTCCTGGATCTTTCCTGCTGTGTACTTTGAAAATAATAATAATAAAAAAAAAGTCCCTTATGTTTTTTCTTTTTTTTGTTGGCCTTTCTGGAATTTATTTGCACAGCAACCGTCCATGTAATTCATCAAATTGTCGAGTGCATTATGAAAAGTTACCTGATGGGAAGGTCGAGCTCTCTGTACCAACTGTTACATTCCTATGATTCTGCTCACTCCCCATCCAGCAGAAAGCAATAAAACATGCCCCCCAATAACACTAATTACCTCCAGAGACATTCCCTTTTGCCAAAATAGGAGTGTTCATGCATTTCTCTTTAGTCTTCTAAGTAAGCATGTACTTACATGTGTTTTCAGGGCACAAGAAGTATACACAGAAGCGGTTTTAGTAAAGGAGGAAGAACGGCACAAAACTATGTCAAGGACAGGCTGCATGGACAAGAAAAAACAACCATCAACAGTATGCCTGACTTGTTTTTCTTTGGACTCTGTCCTTGTCTGAGAAGCCTGTTTAAACACAGCTAGACTCAAACAATTCTCACACATAAGTGTTTAAAATAAGGGTAAATGACGGGCAGATTTACCGCCGTGCGAAACATTTTAACTCATCGAGTGCCTGTGTGTGGATGCATGAGAAAAGAGAGTAAAAAAACAAGCAAAAGAACTTGAGAAAGTGTTGAAATGTTTTATGTCTGGGAGCGCAAGAGGGTTAAACCTCTGGGGAGGTGAAGGCCTGAGCAGGAGGTTAGAGACAAAACACCGTCCAACACTGCTGGGACCAGATGATGACTGAGTAATTAAAACTAGCAGCCCGGTCCACATAATCAATAACGCTTCTCGGGGAGGGCCGGCAGGAAAATTCGGCATCAGATGATCCAAACGGGTTGGAGAAGGTTGAGCTACGGAGACCTGCTGGATTCTGAGAAGATAAAGTTTCTCTGCACAGCTGCTTTGGCCTGCATACAGAGGGAAACATCTGTATTAACCTCAGCACCACAAGCACCCTACTGTGGAAAGGAATGCAAGCAGCAATGAAAGGCAGGGTGGGGAGAGAATGAACACGAGAGACGAATATGATTTTAAAAAATACACACACCGTACCATCTTAAGACACGAGCTCTGAAAGTAGAGCTTTGTGCAGTCGTGAGAAAGCAAGAGTTGATGACACAATTCGGTTTGAAAGCCAAGGCCTCTAATATATCCAAACTAATTTGCCAGTGTGTCGTTTCTTCCGCTCTGTGTCCTTTGTAATCTTGTTATTAGACCATACAACAAAGTGGAAAGAGTGTGTTCCAGCTCCTATAGAAGCTCACAAAGAGGGCTAGGAGGCGTTCGGTTAGGTCACCAGTCTGATACAGATGAAAAGGACATGTTTAATGCCACATCCATGCCCTAATTCTGACTACTCTCATTCCAGTCTGAGATCACCAGGTCACGTGTACAAACCTGACGTGACAAAGCTCTGTAAAACAGTTTTTTAAATCTTAACTTTGAATTGTCTAAAAATACAACAGAAGTGACAGGAGGAAAACAGAGACTCTAACTGCTTTGAACCAAGTAGATGTAAGCCATCTGGGCCTGATAAACAGCAGCACAACACTGAACTGTTAAATGTTCCCTGGAAGCACATGTTTTCCAGTGGCTCGGTATTTATTCACTTAAATGTTTTCTTTATAGCATTTCTGTGAGTCCAGCCTCATCCTACGTACACACTGCCCTCAGCAACGTGCGTTAAAACGACCACTTCCTAACAAAGCCTACGTGAACACGTCTAAACACACATTTTTAGCTTCTCACGTTCAAGTGTAACTACACAAGTTTTTACCATCGTTTTCAGCAACAAGACGATTGAACACGTGTTGCCAGCTAAACTAGGTCGAACTTTGACCGCACAAGGACTTGGATTTAGTAGCGCCCTTGGCAACGTACGTTTAAGCGGCCACTTCCGATAAAAGTTTATGTAAACGCACAAATACAAGCGTTTCTGGCTTCTCACATTCAAGTGTCAGTCGTCAAAGTTTTTCAATTGTTTTCAGCTCCACGTACAAAATGATTGAACACGAGTTGCCAGCTGAACTAGATTGATTGATTTTGGCCAATAAAAGACTTGGATTTAGTAGTGCCCCCGGCGACATACGTCTAAGTGGCCTCTTCCAATGAAAGTCTACGTAAATGGCCACTCTACTGACACGATGGTAATTCTTATCAAAACTATTTTCATTTTGTGACCATTTTGCAAGATTTGCATCGCTTGATATTTTGCAAAAAGCCTTTCCTAACTGTAGGTGGGGGACATGCGCTAATAAACAGTAGAAGCCCCTCCCTGTTAGTTCAAAGTGAACTCCATGGTTAAATGCACATTCTTAAACGTACCTGGTGTGTACATAGCATTAGTGTAAAGGATGTCGCTGGGGGGGGATATGTTTGTATAGAAAGTTCCTTCCAGCTTGCAGAACGTACAACACTACTGTTTTTCTGAGCAATACAGTTTCACAGAGTAGCTCATAGGTTGTGTCATCCTGTCCCACTTTTCACCAGAAATAAAAATAAAACACAACTTGGGTTCACTAAATTCAGTTTAGGGGTAATCTGTGAACTCACTTGTAATTGTATACGCAGAAAACCTGCACATAGACAGCCATGATCACTTCCTGGCTTTGTCATCCGGTTGGACAAGGAGAGACAGACATAAAAAAAAAGTTCAATTCAGTCCGTAAGCATGCTTCAGTGCAAAACAATGCAACTTTGCACTGACAAGAAAATATGACAGGCAGAACACAGCACATGGCAGATAAACAAGATAAAACAACTCGTGTGTAATAACTCACAAATGCTTTCAAAACAGGAGAAAACTGGAGGAGGATCCGTTACAAAAAACTCGTGAGCTGGATCTCTTCATAGATTTCCTTCACAGATTAGTGAGAAGAAAAAGTATTTATTGGGGGAAAAGAGAAAGCAGAGCTGTGATGTCTATAAAAATATCACTTTCACACAAAAATAACCTGGCAGGTGTGATATAAAGATATTTATATTTATATATATATATATATATATATATATATATATATATATATATATATATATATATATATATATATTTATCACACCGTAGCGGATATGGTTCGTTTTAAACATTGCACTAGATAGAAGCAAAGCACACCTTCTGGAAAAGGTAACACTGGTTTTCTATTTGAGGAACTATTTCCCAAAACAAGGCACGACCAGAACTAAAGGAGAAAAAAAAACATTCTTTGAATTTTAACTGTATTTATTCATTTGTGTCTTTACCACATTGTACACTAATTACAGATAACCTTTTTCACATTTTTTGTTGCAATTCCAACTTCATTTATTAACTTGGGATGCTTCGATGCTACAACATCACTCTGGACTAAAATAGAGCGAACTGTCTGATTAGACAACAGATAAAACTATCGTTTGTGATTCAGCTTTATTCACGTTAGAGCTTTATAGGGCTTTCTTCTACTCAAAATGTGCAGCATTTGGATCACTTACTCTCCTCGATTGTCTTTTTCTTTCAACCTAAAAAATGCATTTGCTTTCACACTTTCTCATCCCACCAAGAAACCAAGACCCTCATTGTCAAGCAGCTCAGGGTTTATAATTTGGTTTGTGGCTCAGGTTAGCTGAGTTTGGGAACACGAAAATAAAAGCATACTATCCAAAGTAAGTATGATGCAACAATTTGCTTTCCCAATAAATCCATTCAAACCTCAATTTGTGGGTCTCAGTTTTGTTTCGGTTTGACATATGATTTGTGTATTACAAAACAGAAACAAAATACATCTGAAAAATCCTTTAATTTTTGCTAATGAGTAAATCACAATGAAGAAAAACCTCCAAGTTGGCTCATACTAATCCATGTAAAATGCAATAAAACAAAAAATAGTAAATTGCTCTTAAATTTTGCACAATTGTTTGACACTTTCAGCGTTAGCATACTGGTGTGCTGTAGGGATGCAATGACTCGCTTTCCCAGTGTAAAAACATGTGTTTTCCATCTTGCCCTGTACCGCTAGCTGCTGATGAGCTAACTCAGGTGAATCCACATTCTGATTGACATTCTGATCCAGATAATCAGCAGGAAGAACGGGAAAACAGGATAGGATTGTGGCTCCCGTAGATCAGGGTTGGCCAAAACTGGTCTACATCATTGTACTACTATTTAAAAAAAACATATGACCCAAGCCTCATCCTTATCTCAGATCAACGACAGGATAAAACTCCACAGAACTAGAGTCAATCTGTTTCTTCAACTGCAAAACTTAATTGCCTGTGTTGTGTGAGAACAGGGAAAACAAGGATGCTGTAGCCAACTCATCTTTTGATAACATCTTACAGTAAAAGACTTGGTTCTCAGCCTCTTTATACACACGCATGCACATAAGTACACAAGCGCAGGTGATTATATTGCATGTGGTGGCTTTATCAGTCATTCGGGACACTGCCGACATCCAAAACACAGTTGTTTTCTTTTAAATGTTAGAACTGTATTAATATCCCCTGACTGGTAGGCTGAGGATGACAGTAACGTGTTGCAGTTTAATGGAATGTCCTGCACAGGCCATAATAGAGGGCTAACATGGCAACCTGCAATTGATTTGGAAGAAAATGCTTAAAGTGACAGTGGCTGCTGGTAACCACTGTCAGACACTAGCAGTACAACAGTAAACACTCATTTAGGACAGACTGAGGGTGTTAGGTTGGGTGGCCATCACCAGGATTGGTTGTTGCATTAGGTTGCTAGCATATTATCATGACATTTGGAATACACGCCCAGTGCTTGAGTGACCTGGGCTTCATGCACTTGGGTGCCTTTTAAATGTATGCCGTAAGCCATTTACACAGCTGGACTTTAAAAACTGATGTCACTCACAGAGAGGATGTACCTCGCCTGGGGTCTGTCCCAAAAAATCTGGACCCACCCAGCTGGATTTGGAAAGTTAGAGGACAAGGCAAGACAAGGAGGAGAATGTTGAATAGTTCGTTTAAGTCCTATTCCAATCATCTTCTGATCTGTTGTAAAAGTGTTCCCAGTGGTCTTTGAATTAAACTTCCCGTGTGGTTTTCAAGGACATGGTTTCTGCAGAGTGGCAGTAGTTCATTGGGGATTTGCCTCTGGGTTAAGGGTGGGACTGTTAGCACAGAGCAAGCACTTTCTCTCACCCATCCGTTTACACTGGATCTTGCTACGGCACCTCGCAACCCCCAACTTAACATTATCGGTGCAACAAAAATGGCGAGCAATATCGGAGCAATCCAGCTACACGGTTTGGAGCCAGATCCAGGTTGGACAAGGAAAACGAAGACGTACATGGATCTATTTGTCTGATAGTGAATACATCGGAATGAAGCGGAGAAGGGAGCCTGTGACCCACTCAGCTTATTTTTTACGTCACAAAAATGCCCTTTTTCAAACTGCATTTTTCCATCTGCTTCTGATTCACCATTTGAATAAAGAAATACTCGAAATTCAATTTTAATTTTCTTTATACATGTCCTCCATCAGGTGAAAAATGCTACAAGAACGTGTTAAAAACATCAGAGTGGCTCTCTGACATAGCATTAGAATTAAGAAATGTTGTGATTTGTAAATTATTTATTATTGGTAATATTGACCTGGTATATTTTTGGTAATAAATCCTACATTGTTGGTGAATTTGTTTATTTAAATTTTGCCACATTTATAGAGGAAATGCAGTTATGGTATAACCAGTGAAACTGATAGTTTTTTGGAGTTGGCACGTGAAATTGGTCATTTTTGTTGTTTATGACTGTTGTTTGAACCTCTGTTACAGCCACTGGTAAGCATGGCCCCAGGCTGCAAGATTCTAAATGTCACCTTTGACTAATCCAGGTAGGGCTTGTGCTTGGAGTCTAAGAACTCCAAACAACTCTACGACCCGACTGTTAGGAAAAATACCTTTAGTACAATCTCTAAACTGAAGATCAAGTTCCATGTTAACAGAAACAAAGAGAAACTGTGAAGACAACACCCCAATATGTCTGTTTTGTCTCCTTTTCAGCACTTTGGTACCAAAAGTAGTCTTCTACTAATTTACAGTTACAGTTTGCATGACGACATGTCTCTAAGCTCAGACAATCTTAAAAGAGAACAGTACCCAATAAATTTATACTCTTGTAGGCCATGACTGCCCTTTGCCCTCGCCCCTATTTGGTGTAGGCAACACGTGGACAGAAACCTGAAAATTTGAAGGATGGTTATCCTCCTTCACAAAAAAAATGAGGCATGTCTTCATTGAAGGCAATCTCAATGCAGAGAGATGTAGAGATGAGATTCGGCGATCTCATATTTTCACAGTTTGGGACCGAATTCTGAAACTCTGCTCCCCCAGCAGAGCAGGTTTATCAGAGACTGTACGTCCAGAATATAGGAGTGGAGAGGATGTCCTTCCTGACCTCAATTTGAATAAACACTTGTGGGATAAACTTAGGTGGGCTGTTCGTGCCAGAGTGGCGGACACAATCACGGTAATCGTGCGATCTGCTAAACACCAAACAAAAGTCAATGGAAGAATAAGTTGTTTGGGATTTCAAAAGAAGGTTTAGAACATTTTTCATGGGAGAAACAAACATATCCAGCTCTCCTGCTCATCCCACAAATGCATGTTTCCTACAAATGCTGCACCATTTTAAAGGCCCGCTCTAATAAAAATTGTGTTTTGGGGGTTTTAAAGATGTTCTTGTGGCATCTTTCTCATGATATACATGAATAATGGGAAAATATTTAAAGAAAATAATCTTAAAATTGCATTTCCAAGTATGTCTTTATTCTAATCGCTGTGCATTGGGAACAGATGAAAAAAGGCAGTGCTAGCTTGTAGGTGTGACTGTAGCTACTAACCACAAGCTTCTTTCTCCACTCCATTCTGATGCATCCAGTTGTGGACAAATACATCCCTGTACGTCTTTACTTTCCTTGTCTGAGCTGGCATCTGGCTCAAAACTATAAAGCTGGCTATCTCCAATATTGCTCGCCATTTTTGTTGCTCCGGTAATTATAGGTTGGGTTTGTGAGGGGCTATAAGCTAGTGGGAGAGCACGTAAACAAATGTATATGGGAAGTGGGGCGGGCTTACTCTGTGTCAACAGTCCCATAACAGCATGATAACTACAAATATATTCAACAAACACAATTTTTTTACATCTTTTGTGGTGTGTATTTTAAGTCATTTGAGGACCGTGAAAATGTAGACCAAGTCTCTCTCCAAGAAGAAAACTGGGTACAATGTTTTACTATTTGTGGATTGGTAATTATAGACACAAGAAGATTTCTGAAGGCCAGTTTTTTAAGGACACTGCCTTGTTTTTTTGTTTTTGTTTCCTGTTTCCAAATTTCTCAATTAAGAAAGGAGACTTCCCAGAAAGCACATGTTGAAAGTGCTACTCATCTCCATCCTCTCTGTGTCCCTCACTGCCTCTCACATGAAAGATCCTGAAACAGCCTACTGCTGTTTTGAATCAAACCGCTTTGACAAATATTTGATGGTATCACATGAGACTCAGGAACTAACCCAACAATGAAGCCTGCTGACATTTTTTACACGTGGCAGGAAGGAATGACAACTGCCCACTTTGTATCCAAATACGTGACATTTATGTGAAGGCCGAATCATTTCATTAGCTGCGTGACATGAAGACAGGAGAAACATCCTGTAAGGTTTGTGGTAGAAAGCTCTAAATTTTATCCAGATGTACCCAGCTCAGGGCCCTATAAGACTAACAGTATCTATTGTCACTCAAAAGAACCCCTCAACTTCATCAGAGGGAGTGCAGCCTTGGGCTTTAGCTTTGTGAGTTTCTGTGGTTGAATCCATCTGTATAGCAGGCTGTTGAAACTAGTCACAATGCAGCAGCTCCCACAGTAATTACCCAGCGCAGCAGAGAAGCCAGTGTCACCTCCCTCTTTTTTTGCCAAGAGTCTCCAACAACGATCCTTAAAGGATTTGAGTACCAACTTCCAAACTTCAGGGAGAAATCACTTCTTAAAGTCTCACTCCGTTCATCTTTTCATCTGCTTTGGAAGTGGTCTCTGGCGTCTTTTAAATTTTGATTAAACCATTTATAGCCAAAATAAATAATAATAAAAAAAAACAAAAGGGTTTTTTTTGGGACATAGTTTCTGCAGATTGGCAAGATTTCATTACAAATTTACCTATGACCTGTGAGCGGGACTGTTGGTATGAAGTAACCCCACCCTCACTTCCCATTATCCATCCGTTTACATACTCTCCTGCTAGCTTACAGCCCTTCACACCCCTGACCTAACGTTAGCAGTGCAACAAAAAAGGCGAGTAATATTGGCGCTATCCAGCCGTACAGCTTAGCACCAGATGCCAGCTAAGCCGTCTGCTCCTTTTTGTCTGCCCCTGATTCACAGTGATTTGAATAAAGAAATACTCAGAAATGAAAATTCAAGATTAATTTTGCTCATATTTGTCCTCCCTCCTGAGCAATTTGCCACAAGAACAGGTTAAAAACACAAAAAAGATTGTCATTGAAGTGTGTTTTTTAAAAACAAAGAAAGTTGGATCATAAAAGTGTAATTTGATAATTACGCAAAAATCAATTTGTTGTTTTGTTTGTCTTGCACCGAATCAATATGTTGCATCTGCTCATCTAAAAAGGACACTTAACTAATGCTGCATACATTATGAGTTGGGAACACTTAAGCAGGGCAGCACACTGATTTATTCGACTGTCTCCTACTTTCTACACTCAGTCCAGTCATTGCAAATTGATTACACTTCAAAATGTAAGCAGTTGTAAAGGCCAGAGAGGTACATCTAACCAAAAATAAATAAATAACTAAAAACATGTTTCTGTGGAAAAAAAATCCAACTCTTTCTAAATTCAAATTATTATTGACTGGTATTATTCTGTGGTCTATTTGTTCAGGGGGGGTTTCTCCAGATTAGAATAAAGGGAGGACCCAGTGCACTTTGAACCCACTCTCCTGTTGACTTACTCATTCTTCAGATAACACGAGTGATGTATTAGCTGCTCTTCAGACCTTCATCTGCAGCTAGAGCACCTGAACATTACTTGGGCCGCACAGCTGTTTAACAAAGGGCCTTTTGGAATGTGACACTCCTGGTATTAGCTGGGTAACTGCACCCACTTGCGTGTCAACACAGTTATTGTGCTCATGAATGGGCGCAGGTGGAAGAGCAGAAAATAAGAAAAACGTTATATATTTTGCTATTTACCTATAAGCTGTGCCATTACAGTAATTATGCAGATAATTTCGACTCATAATACAGAAGAAATACTCCAGAGCTGAAAACAGTTTGCTGTAATTTCAGAGAGGATTAACAGAAAAAAGACTTTTCTCAAATTGGGTCAACTTCTTTTATGGTTCATAAGGGCTGAGCATTCATTTTCATGTTGAGATAAATGATATATTGGGTTGAGTTAACAGTTATTCAATAGGCTTAAACCGTTTATCCCATTGGTCAAAAGGCTCTTACCTAAATTCACGAAACTCATGACCATGTCTGCGTCGTTCAAGAAGTTGTTGTCTTGCAGGCTGGCTAAAGGTGGGCCCTGGGTGGTAAAGAAGGGCCTGTAAGGATATGAATATCTGTCCTCGTCTCCACCCGTGGACATGGCATTATACAAGTCCAGCATGAACATCGGGGCAGCGTTGTGCTTCCCGTGGATGTTGGGTCGCGGCCGGTGCGGCAACCCAAGGATGGACAGGATCTCCCGCTGCATCTCCCGGCGCTCCTGGCTCTTCAGCCGGCGGTGGATGAAGCTGGAGTGAAACTCATTGTCCAGCGTAAAGTTTGTAAAAACTGTGTCTGCAAAGGCGCAAAAGGTCCAAACTATGAGCAGAGCCGGCGCGCGTCTGTCAAGACCCGGTGCCATTGTGCGTCCGTGCGTAATTGCGCCCAGATCTGTCCACCAAAACTCTCAAATCTAGGTTGGAGCCAAAAAAAAAAAAGCCCGTCAGTGATTCAGAATTCAAAACCCTTCATGTTGAGGGACGTTCGTCCAAATGACGCATCCACCCACGGAGAGAGCGCCCTGATTGAATGCGTAATTCAAAGGGAGACGTTTGCGTTCGCGTGGACTAAAGTCCTCATACAAAACCTGCGGTCAAAAGCCACCATCTGTGCTGCAGCCTGCAACTGCAGAGATGAGACTGAGAGCACACGCGTTTGACTGGGAAAGTTGCAGGAGGCGCTAAATGAAGCCCTGGGAGGAGCAGGAGGAGGGGTACAGAGAGAGAGCCTGATTTTGTTGTCTATACCTGAAATTAAACAAGCTTGGCTTCGACTATGAGGAACACAAAGCTAAGTTGGCCATGTCAGTGATATTCCTCAAAAGTGCTCATACAATGAAGTGTTTTGCTTAAGTCATATGAAAATATAAGACTCTAAAGCCTGAATCTGCTTTGTATCATATCATTATGCTTCACATGCCTCAACATAGGTTGGCATGGCTGCTGTGAAGGTGACTGACCTGCAGGTGCACCAACACCTGGGGACTTAACTCACTTGTCCTTTAAAATCACAAGGCCGCTGTGCAGCCCAGCAGCTGCTGTGCCCTACTGAATTTCTACTGGCGTTCCAGCTTTTTTGCTGGAGAGCAGGAAGTTTGTGACAAAGGCAAAAGTGCAGACTGCAAAGGAGAGGTGCAGATGTTTGGCAGCTGCCTTATTTCTCCATCTGTGCCCCTGGCACCAGCACCTCTTAAACACAGCGTTTTAATGGAACGCCACGGATCTTTTTTTGTCAAGAATTTTTAGATGGCCCCAAAAAGTCACCCAGAAGGAGTTAAACAAGGAGAGCACCTCATTAGCTCTAGCTTGCATTTATTCAGGCCATTTCATTGTTTAAAGACCCACCTCAATGAAAATTGTGTTCTTGGTGTTTTTTTTAACATGTTTTTGTGGATTTTTCATGATGACGGACATCATATTTAAAGAAAATTATACTTAAAACTGCATTTCTGAGTAGTATCTATTCGTTGTAAATCAGAAGAATACGAAAAAAAAATGCCGTTTGAAAAAAAATGTATATGTGTGCAAGCTAGAAGGGGAGAGTGTAGACAGAGAGCTCTCAGCAGCAAGAGGTAAGGGGAGGTTGTAGCGATGGTTCCGCCTGCAGCTCAGAGGTGAATTTCTGAGGAACTGCTGCCGATCTACAGAACTATGTCCTAGAAAATGACAGTTGTTACGGTTTTGGCTAAAAACAGCATAATCATTATTGAAAGACCATAGGAACGCTTTTAAAATACAGTTCGCAGTTATTATGCAAATTGTATTTAAGTGTCAAAAAGATCAAATTCTTTGTTTTTCAATTAAACTCATGGATGATATTGTGTCTCATGGCTCTTTGGATCACTGAAATCAACCTCAAACACCTGTGATTGTTAGTTTACCAGGTGAATTCAATTAAAGCCAAAACTACTAAAGAAAGACGTTCCACATTCTTAGGCAGATCAACATTTTCAAACAAAAAAGCTGTGGAAAAGCATGAAAAAGTTGGACAAGCATTGAAAACTGAAATGTGATCATTGCTATTATTCCGAGATTTGTAGCCGATTCAGAGCTTACATGGGTTCATGCAGACAAAGACAGAATGAGGAAGGTTTCTGCCTGACAAATACATTGGATCAAGAGAGCAGCTGCTAAAATACAATTATTGAGATGTAACTTGACCTATTAAGATGCTTTTGATTGGAATAGCTTTTGATCTCAGTAAATATGAGCTCCTCATGCAGAAAACTCTACAAATGACCGTCTTCAGTTCTTTAGAATCGATCAAATATTGCAGAACTCTATTGTGTGTTTTAATGTGTAACAGTGCAGTTTAAGGTTTTTATTTTTGAAAAATAAATCAGTTATATTTAGGAGATTTGTTCAGTAACATTTAATTTATACTTTAACGGCTAGTGACTGGAAAATCATGCTGACTGTCATTTGTATCGAGTATTTCGAAAAATCATGGAAAACTTACTTTGCATAATAATTTGGAACACAGTGTAGATCAAAAGATGATCGCAGTGGGACTTTAATGTCTTCAACAGAACCACAAGCGTAAAGAGTAAAAAAGAGTTGTGTCTTGAGGTCTTCCACAGTTAATTCTGCTCACTTTCCTGTCTGTTTAAAGTGGCTGTTTGTGCCTTCAAAGGTTTCAAAGGACCCCTTATTTCCAAAAACAACCACGTGGCTTCAAGTACCGGAACACACATTCTGCCATTCCCTATCCCACTTTTTTTTTTTTATATATGTATAAATCTAAAAGGACACGACTGCACCTCCTCCTCTCTTTCTCACTTTCGCTCCCTTTGCTGTTAGGACGGTGTGGTCAAATTCCCTCTGCTTTGCACTTTTCCAACAACCCCCTCCCCAGGTTTTCAGCTCCGTTTTTTTGCCCATGGGGGCGCTGACAATCTTGGACGGGACAAAAGAAACAGACCCCCCTTTGTTTAGGCGTCCAAGGCCCCGGTGACAGCCCCGGTAAACAGTGGGCACAAGCTGAGGCCAGGATGGGTGAGCTGCACTGAGAGGCCTTTGACAGGGAGAAATAAAGCAGGAAGGCAGAAAAAAAAAAGACCGTCAGCAGAGTGCATGAGATAAAGCTGTCACGTGAAAACACTCACCTTTTCCTTCAGGATACCAGACCAAATTAAATGTTTGGAGGAAAAAGTGAAACACACCATAACTGAAAAATCTAAAGTAGAGGATAAGCCTGTCCTGGAGCTTTGGATTTACTTTTAAAAGAAAAATAGTTATGTGTTTTAAGTTCAACACAAAGCATTTCCCCTGGGGCGTTGTAGCTGCACACTCACCCTCCTCATTATGCCTTCTACACAAATACATACTTCTTCATCACAGTCCAACAGGTTACAGCTTGTCACCACCCTCCGAGTAGACCACAGCGGCACAATAACATATTCATTTTGCTCTAGCACTCATCTGAAGATCAGTCTTTTTATCTACTCCAGAGCTAACAGCCTGCTTGCTTAGCTCTGTTAGCAGCTCAAACATGTGGTCAGAGTTCAGATTAATATTTATTTCATGTGTTGCTTCAGAGAGCAGGAGCGCCTTTGAAGACCTGTGGATGCAGGGAGGCGGATGAGGTTTGCCGGAGGGGTGTCTGATCAAGCAGATGAGACAGCGAAACTTTTTTCTTTTTTGTTTTTGGTAAACCGACTTTCAGCTGAAGCAACGTGAGGTTGGAGTGCAAGGATGCAAAGAGGTGCAGGCACACGTTATCTTTAATGTCCCTCACCTCTCGCCTGCATTTTTTTATTTTGCCTTAACCCCGTTGTGGGCGATGCACAAACTGATGGCCTGTTAAAACAGTCCAACCAGGTGGAGCTGAGCTTTTGCAAATGTTCCTCTTCTGGTGTCTCACACTTCCAGGGGCCTCAAGAACATATGAGACACAGCTGTGAGAGCGGCAGGAGAAAAGAGAAGGTGGCTATAAGAAACAGCTTTGAAAGTGTACACTTTGAGGAACATATTTAGATTTGAAGGAATTTCAATAAAACGTTGGAGTCTCATTCAGGATTTGAGCCGCTTGAAACTTCTGCAACAAATCTGCTTTATCGCATCTCAAAAATGGCTTTTTTTGAAGGAAATACCTACCTCATTTGAAAGGCTGCACCTTGCAGGTCTCTTTGCCATCACTCAATGCCTACTTTCGCCTCTGTGAGGTATGTCCTGTCAGCCTTGTGTTTGTCTGCAACTGGATATGCCACTTGGGAACACCGGAGTAACTTGGATCCAATTTATAGCCTTCAGCGGCCCAGCCAGACCCATCAGTTATGGCTGCTGTTGACGAGAGTCAGAGATACCGTATTAGTTAAGCTTTCCGTAATGCCCTGCTCATTGGCGGTGATCTATTGCAGGATGTTATCACTCATGCACTCTGTCACTTGTGTCATTAGTGAAGAGTTGGGGGCTTGACACTGAAAAGGGCTCCTCGGTCAGCCCAAAAAACAATCAGCATCCATTACTGAGGTGTGTGGGCCTGATAAAGGGCCGACCGCTTTAGTGCCGCTCCAGACAGAGGTGCCATTAAGATTCCAGCTTGTGCAGAGAGAGGGCCTTGCCCATTTGACTCTTGCACTCATCACTCCGTAAGTCTGCCCTGGTCTGTCAGCCGTGGAGAACAACAAGTAATCCTTTAGATTCTATGCAGCGGATGCTTGGCTAAAGAAGGGGCTGCAAAGCCAGATTGGCCCTGGCCAAAAGCTGATCAGAAACAGAGATGAAATGAGCCTGGGGTGGAAAATGTGCATGTTTGAAGGTTAGGGGCAGAGGAGCAGGAGGTGGATGTGCGGAACTATGTGGACTGTGAGGGGAGGGCAGCTCTGTTTTGTATTTGTGAGGATTAGGTTGACAGATCTGTATTTAGTTTCTTTGGGCCTCTAGCTGCAGCTAATCCCCCTCACCTGCAGCAGTCGCGCTCCCACCCCCAACTCCGTCTTTCCTCTGACCCTGTAGCCCTCTACACCCCCCACCCCCCTCCTGCCCAGCACAAACAGTCATCCCAAGACAAGCACATGACTCAATGCGTTCTGTCTCATCAGTTTAGGGCCTCACACTCGACGCAAATCTCTTCCAGGCCAAAGGAACAGCAGGGGTCTCGGGTTTTCTGGAACAGAAGCAAAAGGACCCCCGCAACCTGTGGTTTTCTACATATTAAGATTGCTTTAGCTTAAGTGAAGGGTCACTTGTCATTGCTAAAAGATAGCAATTACGAAGAAATTAAGAGCCATTACTACGGAAGCGGCCTGTCAAAGCCACTCAGGGGAGAGGGATACTTTAGTAAACCAGCACATTAGAAAATATTCAGGGTCAGGTCAGGGGCATGGACCTCCTTTCTTTAGATCTTGGCTCCCACACACACTGACCGGGCGTTCACACTATAAAAGGCAGACCACAGCACCTCTGCAAACACACACAGCGTGCCTTCTAGCAACTCTAAAAAGGCGGCGAGTATGGATGACCTAATCATTATACAATCTCCACACATTTTGCTTATTGTGAAGGAAACATTTTTACCTATGTCAAAGCAGAAACAGGTTTCAAAGACGTGAGTAAATTCTCCGCCACGTTAACTTAATGTCATGTTAACGTTTGGGCCTGAAAACAGCTGCTAGAAGTGAAACAGTAAACTCAAGTGTTATCAAGGGACTGAGCAATTTCTCCCTGAACCCTGAAACACATGTTTCTGAGAGTTATTGTTAGGAAACATGTCCACATCTTTCAACAAATACATCATATTATTCCACAGGGTAAACACAAACACTACATTTTTTTTGTGAACTTAAGCTCCAACCAAGCAAGCATTTTTAACATCCCACTCTGATCATCTTTTGATCTATTTTAAAAGTGTTCCCAGTGTTCTTTTTAATTGTAAAAATGCCATTTTAGCCCAAATCAAAAAACCTGTGTCGTTTCCTAGGACATAGTTTCTGCAGAGTGGCAGGAGTTGATCAGAATCTTACCTCTGAGTTGTGGGATGGACCGTTGGTGCAGCGTAAGCCCGCCCCACTCCCCATCAGTCATCTGTACACAAGCTCCCCCGCTCCTTCACAGCTCCTTACTCCTCCAATCTAACATTACCACTACCCCAGAAATGCACTATTTGTCTGCCAAAAGATGCATCAGAATGGAGCAGAGCAGGGAGTTTGTGGCCAGACAATTGTAGCTTCTGTGACGACTACAAGCTTTTTCAAGTTGAATTTTTTTGTCTGCGCTTGATTCACAATGATTTGAATAAAGAAATACTCAGAAATTCAATTTTATTCTTAATTTCCTTACTATGTGTTCTATATTATGAGAAAAATGCTACAAGAACATGTTAAAAAAACACCAAAAACACAATCTTTATCAAAGTGAGTCTTTACACGAACAACATTCACACAAGCAGAGAAGAAACATACACTATTGAACAAGTAGCAGCAAGTTTAGACAGAAAGTCTCATCCCTGATGCCCACAGCGGACACTAAATGGGGATTTTTCCTGCAATACAAACAACTCAGAATTTACTCACTGCATCTGTTAAAAGGCACATGACTTACAAACAAGTCTGGATAGTAAGAACCATCATCATAAATTTTCTTTTTGGTTACTCAGGGACACTGTTCATCATTTAAAAGAACAATGAATTACATAAAACCTGACAGGAACAGAAAAACACGAGGTAGGTTAAAATGAGGCACTGCTGTTACATTTTTGGATTGAAAGCAAGTTCAAACAGATGAGTCACAATTGAAGATGTGAGGGCTATTTTGATGTTAGTGAGTGATAATTTCTAGCTGTCTTATTTCTGAAGACAGTCAGCATGACGGCACATCAATCTTGTCTAAAAAAGATGCAGTGAAAACTCTGCATGGCATTTTTAAAAATATTCTTGTAGCATTTTTCTCATGATGGAGGACAAATATTAAGAAAATTAAGATTAGAACTTTTCATTCTTACTTCTGTGCCCACTCAACTCAGAGGCGAATTTCTGAGGAACTCATGCCGCTCTGCAGAAACTAAGTCCTAAAAAATGACACAGATTTTTTTTTCATCTTGGCAAAAAGCTGCATAATCATAATTAAAATACCAGTGAGAATTAGATCAGAAGATGATTAGGGTGGGACTTTAATGCTTCCCAACACTATATATATATGTATTTTTTTTTTACGTGAAGTAAAAATTAAGGGTCATTAATGTAGCCTTTGTGACAGTACTGTGTGACACTGTGGCAGAGAAGCAAAAACATCTACTACATAATAACTTAAGCAGTTTTATATATTTTTTATATTTTTTTTAAACTATGAAACATTAAATTATATATAATTTTTAAGAAGTGTATAAGAAGTGTATAAGAAATGTTAAAGATTTTTTTTTCTCTCTCACAAATGGGAATTAGGAACATATATCATCAATATTTGTTTGTTTGATTGTTAGCACCTTCCATTCATCTTGTTAAAGTATCAAAAATAGTTGTTTTGGAATGAAACATTTCTAATGTTGACACTATTTCACAAATTTTAACATTGATAATAATTCTGATGCAATTTATCTGATATAGAATTTGCATTTTTTTGTATTTGCTCAAAGTGGTTTTCATTAAATCTAGGTGTTTTTTTTTCAAAACTTGAACATTTTTGTAAACAATTCTGTATGCACTTTTATGTAATGTTTTTTTGTTTGTTTGTTTTAACAGAATGGTATCATCCAAATGGAAGTTTTATCAATTTGAAAGGCGGGAAGCACAAGTGGCATGCTGGGAAATTTTATAAGCTGCACGATGGAGTCCTGCAGTACTCGAGTTTTCTCTCAAATCGACGAGCTTCGCACACAACTTTTGAACGGTATTGATGGCGTGGCAGAAAGAGAGTGGGTTGAAGAAGAAATCAGTCCGTAAGTGTGTCGTTTTTCCAGCTGATAGCTTTCATCAGCTTGTAAGTTGTTGGTGCTAACGCAGGTTTGACGCCTTCCCGATCGTTTCTCTGTAAGTGAACATTACAGACAAACTATTGCTTTGTGTGGCATTTGTCAGCTGTAAGTCGCATTCCGGACTTTATTTGTTTATTTGTAAGAGTTTCGTCACTGGGATAAAGAACGTGGTTTATGAAGTTCTAATACATAAATAAGCACACAAAATGTAAGCTAGCTTATTGCACATGTAATGCTAATAATTATTATTAGCCTTAAAGCTTATACTAAAATTAAAAGTTCAAGTTTGTCACGTACCAGTACTATTTTAATGGACTTTATTGTTAATTTTTTTGTATATTTGTTTGCAATATGGTAAACAAACACATACTCCTTGCTAATTTGCTCATTTCTGTCTATAGCATGTCATTCATGTATCTTTTGTTACTTTTATAATGAGTAATTGCATATTAGCTGCTTCTTTTCCCTCTTTCTTTTTTGTGTCCATGATTAAAAGTGGCATGAGAAGATTTTTTTGTATACAGTATATGCATAAACAACAAAAATGAAACCCGCTTATAGAATAGTTGTCACTTTTTAAAAATCGTTTAGTTTTCTTGTTTTTGTCTTGTGTCATCCTCAACAGTATTATTTTCTTCTGCAGTCGAGATATTCTGCCTCGGATTGAAAGCGTCATTTTGGGAATAGTAGACAGTCTGTCCAAAAATGAGGCCCCTGTCCTGATTCTGCCCAACAGGTCAAGTTGGTCCAATGTCAAGTAAGTTGTTTTTAACACATTTGTAATGTAAAGTCACTTCCTCTTTAGCCTGGAAGAATTTTTTTTTTCTTTACACCAACATTGAAAAAACTTTAAGCCTCTTCGCCTTTCAAACATAAACACAACTAGAGGTGCCTCCCAAATAAATAAGTATATGTATACCCACACTGTTTTTGGTGGGACATCAACCCACACAAGTTGATCTGATTTATGTTTTATTTTCTCAAAAATGAATTACACAGTTTAGCTTTAGCTCTATTTGTGCAAGGCGTGGTTTAAACAAGCTGTGGGAGGAATCAGTTAGTAGGAAAAAAAATAAAATAAACTCTTGGCTTTGGTTCATGAAAACTCAAGCTGTTGGAGGAAAAATAATGTTTTCAAGAACTTGGAAGATGTTAGACCTGATTTGAAGCTAAAAGGAAAAAACAAAAACAAATGTTTTTTTTTTTTAAGACTTGGATTTAGAGTCTATATAACCAAAGGAGAAAAGCTCTTTGTTGCTCTACTCCAGCTTTAGGTTTATGCATCCAAACCCTTTTAAAGTTAAGGGGCTTTCTGATCAAATGTTTCAGATAAATTGAAAATATGCAAAAAAAGAAATTCTTTATTGTGTTGTTTAGTTTTGACAGTGGGGTAGGGCTTAAGATGAGCTCTGGTCATTCTGTCACCACCATAAGAAGCAACTCTCCTTCATCTGTCACAAAATTTGGTAAGATGGTTTTTTTGTTTGTTTCTCTCCAAACTCATTTTATTCTATTCGTGATGATTGCAGCTTAGCTTTGATGAAACTCTGATGCTTCAACAGGTTTTTAAAGATTCTTTCTTAAGACGTATGCAGTGTGTCAAGAATAGTATTGATCATTTTTTCTGTCTTTGTTTAAAGCACAGATTCTGAAGATTCTCTCCATCATTTACAGGATAGTGCAGAGCAACTCTTATGCTACGAAGAGGTTGTTATGTCATTTATTTACATTTCAAAGTTAAAAAGAATCTTATGCCTTCTTTACTTCTAATTTTCTTCCAGTTTTGCACAAACGAGTAGAGTTGTTTTCATTTTTAAAAGTTTCACTTTGTGGGTTTTCTCCCAGGGATGTATATTACAACAATACTCAGCTGTTCGGATCTCAGAGAAGTGTGGACATTATAGTAGACGATATCTCCTGCATGCTGAAGGTTTCCCGCAGGGCCTTGCATGTGGTATGTTCACACTTTTATTTTGAAATCAGTTTTAGGATTGCTTAATGACAAAGTCACATTTCTTTGGAAGAAGAAATCAAATTCACTCAAGTTTTGATGAGGTTTTGATCAATTTCAGATAACTACATAGAACTTACAGCAGCCTTAATTCTTTTGTTTATGTTTATTGATAGTTGGCCACGTCCAAAGGCTTAATTGCCGGGGATCTCTGCTACTTGGAAGACGACGGCACCAGGATCGACTGCCGCTCCAGCTCTGCTGTGAGTTCCACAAAAACACCTGCAAGAGCGAAACAAGTGGTCTTGCAACCATTACCTATAGATTTATAGATTTAAGCTTGTAGGTTACAGCATGACCTCATAAATATGATTATTAAACTGAGCTATGATCTGTGGGGTACAGATTTTTATTCATGTACAGTATGCGTCTAGATATCGTGAACAAATTTGCCGCGGGCTGCTCTGACTTTATTTATGGATTATGACTCCATCTGTGCATTGACCCTCAATGTGGAGAACAGAGAACTCTCCATAAAGCAGGAAAGAAGAGGAAATCCCTCTTTATGGATAGACAGACACCAAATCTGGATCAGGTGTGCAGAGGATGCAGCTGTGGAGATCTGTTTTCATCCGCTGCACAGGTTTGAAACTCTGACCGTGACCGCGACATAATGCGAGCCGCATCAAAGCTCAGCCAACCGCCACTTTTTGTTGAAGTGTTTTGTTAAAAACAGGCTGTTTGTACTTGGAAGTACAGGAAGAACACAGTGGAGAACACTGTGAAAACCAAAACTTACGGAGAGGCATCTTTTCAGTATTATGGCCCTCGTTTGTGGAACGGTCTGCCAGAGGATCTAAGAGCTGCAGAGAGCATAGATGTTTTTAAGAAAAGGCTGAAGACCCACCTTTTTAACCTGGCTTTCATATAATTTTTACTTTGTATCTATTTATCTTTTATCAATTTTATAATGTTTTATCAATTTACACTAAATTATTAATTTATTATAAATTCTTCAGTATAATGTTTTATTGTTGGTTATTTGCTTTTATGTTTACTTTTTAATTTAATTTTATATTGTTTCCGGTGCTTCCTCAGTTGGGTTCTCTTTCTCTGGGTCGGCTGCCGTTCAGCTGCGGCGGCTCTGGATGGGGACCTGCATTGCTGCCTAGCTGTGGTGAGGCGGGTCCCTGCTTGTGTCGCTGCGTTTGGTTGGCTGTGCCGCTACTCACATGGAGAGAGGTCCCAACTATTAGCGTTTTTAAAAAACAAACTGTCATGCTCAGCCTGTTTCCCATTGCCAATCTCCATCAGTTAGGGGGTGGGAGGTCTGAAAGGGTTGGGGGGTTGTGTACGGATCTGGGGGATGGGACTTTATGTTAATTTATGCTTATTTTTATATTATTATTTGTTTTTTATTCGCTTATTTTGTATCACTATTAATTTGTTTTATTTTATGTAAAGCACTTTGTGTTATGTTTTATATGAAAAGTGCTTTATAAATAAAGATTGATTGATTGATTGATTGATGGTAATAAGTTGGAAAGAGTTTCTGTAAGGGAGACACACCAAACAGAGGTCGATTTCTCATCTATTTCTCAGTCTTTTAGTTGGTTCATTCATCCAACATCTTGAATTCATGATCTTCCTAATCAAAAAATAGCACTTTTAGCTATATTGGGTGCAATTTTTTAACTTCATATTACAATCATCATCTGAGTAACGTCTCGAGTATTTTTGCTTCTTTATGGTCACATTTCTCTTTTGTATTTTCAGGCTGTTTCAGTTTCGTCAAACATCTGCGGCATCAGAAGTATCCTTTATGAAGTTTGTGCAGATTTTTCTTATAGCTTTTATGCTGTGAGGGTCTTTTGTTGATATAGTTTAAGAGACTTTCCCTTGACCACCTCCAGACATTGTGTCATCAGCAAAATTTGTCATGATAGTTGAGAAGGACGCAACTTTCCAGAGGCTGTTAAACGACGACTTCTGCACAAAGCTCTCGCCTTGCATCATGATCACAGTTTGTTTTGTTTTGTTATCGTTATTTCATGTTTTCTCATGTAAGTCGGAACAAGCAACTCCAGGATTCTCTGTGTTTTTGGGAGTCAGGGTAAAGGTGTGCCGGATGTCAACAGCCGGCTGATGGTGAAAAAGCTGTGGGACACGTTGAAGATTCCCATCTTCGCCCTGGTGGATGCAGACCCTTATGGTATGAATCACTGGAATGCTAATCAACTTAAGTCACCCACATATTTAGCATAATTCAGCGTGTCTATCAGTTTCCTTTCATCTCCTTACACACAGCTGGGTTGCATGTTCTGCTAAAGCAGTGTGCAGCAGCACCTGCTTGGGACATCACGGTCCCTGTTTGCTAAACATGATGTCATTGACTGTACATGCGAACTACTCCGTGTGTTTCCCCCCTCGCGTTCTGAACAGGAAGTACCCGCTGGTCCCAAAAGGCCAAAATCCCTTAGACTTCAGTTAAAAAATAAACAGCTGTTTTTAATTCATTGCATTTGTTAGAATAACCATTCTTGCTCTGCTACCTTTTTTTTTTTTTTTTTAACATGCTCTCGCTAATCCTAATTTTTTCATTGTATACAATCGAGTATTGTTGCATCCCTAACAGTCAATGGTTTCATGACAGGACATACGGAATGCTTGACTCTTAGCTCTGTTGCTCGTCTTTGAGGGTATTTGCTTTGGTATGTCAGTGATTGCAGAATGCCTCTCCCTTTGACTTTTGTCAGGTTTTGAGATCATGTGCATCTACAAATATGGATCAGTGGTGAGTCTTTAAATGTCAGTTATTCTTGTAAAGAAAATTTCTCTTCTTGTTGGTAAAAAAAAAAAAAAAAAAAACTATCTTATTGAGAGAAAATGAATATTAGAATGCTGAAATGTAGAAAACGTGGAGGGAAAATTCAGTCTCTGCTGTGATTGTTGATTCATTTAAGTTTGAAGGCACAGCTCTTATATAGTTAAAGTGTGTGTCTTTACTCCTGTGAGCATTTTGTGTGTTTGTCTACAGGCCATGTCGTTCGAGGCCCACAGTCTGACTGTTCCTAGTGTTATGTGGCTAGGCCTCCTCCCCTCTGACTTACAGAGGTTTGGACTCCACAATCACTACTTCCTCCTCCTGCCTTTAATTGGAATTATATTCTTAGGGATGTTTTTGTTGCATTTGGCTTTTCTTTTTTTTTCCTTTCCAGGAATTTTATTGCGAGCATAAGCTTTAAGGGAATCCTTTTCAGAAACATTCATTTCTATCCTAATTTCTATCTCCTTTTTGTGTTCTTTTCCAAAAACACACACACCCTGAATGGCTCTGATATGGGAACGTAAAATTCGGTGACAAACTGCTGCTGTCAGTTTTCAGGAAGTGGAGTTTTGTCATAAATAATGAAACTGAAATTGTGTGTCTTTAGATTGAGGGTTCCCAAAAGTTCGTTACTTCCCCTCACCAGGAGAGACGAAAGCAAACTCAGCAGCCTTCTGACGCGCCCCTACTTAGCCAGTCAACCAGAATGGCAGAAAGAAGTGAGTAAAAGCAAAAGGCGAGGATGGCAATGTAAAGTTTGGCTTCAAGAGTGTAAAGCAGAGCTGCATATACTTAGATGATCAAATCTGCTTATAATACATTTTCATTGGGATTCCTGTGCGTGTGTTGGCATGCATGGGTTTTTGTTCAGCTAAAGAAGAAAGGAAAAAAGTTAACTGAATGTAATTCAAGAGGAAAGTTAATTTCTATTTAAATAGAAAAGTATCTCATTGCATTTCTCTTAGAGCTTTCTTTCGTGATTTAAATACATTCTTTAAAAGTTCCTTTTAAACATATTTTTTTCTAAAACGTTTTGTCTTTTTCTGTAGATGGAGCTGATGCAGCAGAGTAAAGTCAAAGCTGAAATACAGTCTCTGGCAGATATTGCTCCTGACTTTCTTACAAGCACATACCTGCCCAATAAGCTGCGCTATGGAGGATGGTTATGAGTGCAATGCTGCCATCTAGTGGAGTGTTAGTGAAGGTACAAAAGAAGCTGACCATCTTGGGTTTCTGGAACTAATGCACAGAATTTTGATGCTTTGAGTATTCTTTTTTTTCATCCACTGTTAGAAGTACTGATAATAAATACAGCATTGTTGAATACTGACAGGTTTGGTTCTTTGTGCACTTGTTATTTCTGCTGTGGGTTCAAAAACATTTTTAGAGATGTGAAAACAACACTGGTCTCAATGTTTACAAAGTCAAACTCACAGGGTTTCTTTGCTCTGTACTGATATCATGATCTCCCTTAATAGGCATGACGAGAAACATGCAAAGACAATCGAAACACCAGAGGATTGCTGGTGTATTGGCTGCAGTTTTCAGGTGTGATAGAAAAGCAATCACAAAGGAGCTACTGGTTAGATACACACACACAAAAAGGGTTTTATTTACTCTCTAAAAAAAGTTACAAAAAGTGAGCCATACAAGAAAAATAAAGAAAACCCCTGTTCCAGATGAATGGAGCTCCCATCACCCTTTGTCTCTGTTGGCTGGGCTCTACAACTAGATTGTTGACATAAAGCATTCCATGCTTGCGTACTCTATTCAATTAAATCTGCATTAAACAAAAAACCAAAAAAAATTCATACTTGAAATTGATTATATTTAACACTAGAAAAGGATTTTCCTGTAAAATATAATAAAGCAATTGATATATCACTCTGTGTACTTTGGAGAATTAATTCTAAAAAAATTAGGTGTAAAGCTAATATTTTTGGGATTAATATAACAAACTGGATCAATTTATATCACTTTCACAGAATAGGTGCAGTAAATTCACACATTGTTTTCCTGCATGTATTTGTCTAATTTTAAACTTGAATTAATGTCGCCTTATGTTCGTTTGGAGTAAATTAAAATTAAATAGGCAATTTCATCTTTTTTGTTTTTCCAACATCTGATCATAAGTTACAAACCGGTCGACAACTAATGTAAAGAAATGGTCTGGTCAAGTCGGGATGGGATTTTATAAGTTAACTTCTTTCAAGCAGGAATCATTTGATGCCTGGTTATCTTATGTTTGAAATGTTTTTTTTTGTATGTCAATTTTTTAATTGTGTTACATATGTGTTATTCTTGTCTGCTTGAAATAAACAATTTTCCAAAACCCAAACATCGGCAGCAAGTGCAGAGCAGCTAATTTTAGACATTGCTAAAACTGTAGGCTTAGTTCGATACTATGCATGGCAAGTCCCTGCATGGCTTCTTTTAGCCCCTTTAATGTTTCAGGAGTTTACTGTATTTGTTTTAGCAATTCCACTCTTAAAATCGATGAATTTAAATAGACAAAAATATAATTTCTGTGAAGAAGAGCACTCAATTGCCAATTGTCTTTGGCTTCCAAACATACCATAAATATATGCTTAAGATTTATTTACTACAAAGATAAACCTATGTTGGTGTAAAAATGATCACTTTCATCATAAAAATCCACTGGGCTGCAACTGTTGGTAATAATACAGCTACAGTGGTTAGATAGGCAACTTCTATGCTTGAATTAGGTTATGATTAAGCTCATGTCTGCTTTGTTTTACTTTAGGGGTCAGAGTTACTTCTTTTTAAAATTCTTTTGAAAAACGACTATAGTTGTTGGCTGAAAGTTTAAACATCAGACTAATAATGGAGGATTGCTGGAATGTAGGGTTTGTTATTCATTCATCTTCATCATGCTTTCTTTACAAAATCTGACAGCGGGTATCAAAATAATTTGAAAATTGGAAGTTTGTATTTGCTTTATTTAAATCTAAACTCACTTTTTGGTGAAACTGTATAGATGTTAAACTCTTCATATGGAAGCCATACGTGTCTTTTCTTCACATTAGTGCTCAGTGTTACAGTATTTACTTAGGTCAAAGCTCCACATTAACGTTTGAGTCTAATGACACTTTGACACAGGGTCAAATGTAAGTGCTAATTGTCAACAAACTACAAGCTGGAGCTGCAAGAAGACAACCCAAAAAACTGTTTTTGCTCTGCAACAGTCTAAACAAGGAGTGACATTGTTTTAAATTGTGAAATCTACTCTGAAGCAGGGAATCATGCTTCCGTGTTGAGAGAAAACAAGAAACAGCAAAGTCAAGAAGTTTGTTTTCCATCACAGTGTTGTCAGCCACCTACACAAACTACTTGAGAAATGAGAGACTTCCACTTCACAGATTGCAGGGTCTGAGTTCATCGATTGCACAGAGTTAAAGGAACAGCCCTACAACTCATGTACAGTCTGATTTATAGTGGCACTAAAACTGTTCCATTTCACTGAGTTGAAACATAAATACTTGATTGTTCATCCACTTGAAGGGAATGTGGGGTTTTCCCCCCAAAAGGTTTAAACTTGTTTAAAAAAAATTGTATTTTATTTAAGTGAACCATGCAGATATTGTTGTATTCATTATGTTAAACAGTTCTAGAAATGTCTGGATACTTTAATTGTTTAAGAAGTAATTAGAACCACTCAGGATCTCTTAGTTGTCACTGATAACATGTTTGTTAAGCAGTGTGTCGATGTAGGAGTCATTCTTGAAAGGTTTCATCACCGATCCAAGAGGTTTCGTCAGTACTGCATCAAACACAGTTGAAAAGGTACAGAATGAAGGAATGAATGACATTCAAAATCCTGTGGTTGTTTATTCGAAATACTTTTGCATTCTCTTCTGGTTGCATGTCCGGCCAGTGGGCCAAATGCGACCCGCATTCAAATTTCTAGCAGCCCAATTCTGAATAAGAAACATGATTTACATTTACAAGTTTACAGTGAGCATTTAATAGTGAATAATATGTAACATTTCATGTGAACTCAGATGATTAAACGTTAAGAAAAGTTTTTTTTTTCTTTTTTTCCAGACAGAGATTTTTTTTCATTTTATTTTATATACCAAAATAATTTAGGTAAAAAATGTTTTTAAGTTTATTTATGTTCCATGTGAAAAAAAAATAACCCATTGCTAAAAATGTTCATTAAATAGTTATTTTGCATTTTATGCTAGTATTAGGGTTCAAAGAAAGCAGGCCCCCCACACATCAAATCTGGCCCTCTTTCCAAAGTCTTTGGACACCCCTGCTTTAGGGGTTGCCACAGCGATTCGTACACGTCTGTGTTGTGGTTACACATCCTCACTTTGAACTTGTTTGACCAAAGAATGCTTTTCTTGTACAGTGGATCAAATTGCACAAGATTTGGGCTGCATGGTTAGCGCTCTTGCCTCACAGCAAGAAGGTTCCCAGTTCAGGTCCCGGCTGGGGGACTTGAAACAGTGTCACCAATGGGGACCTTTCTGTGTGGAGTTTGCATGTTCTCCCCGTGCATGCCTGGGTTTTCTCCAGGGACTCCGGCTTCCTCCCACCATCCAAAAACATGCTTCATAGGTTAATTGGTTACTCTAAATTGTCCCTAGGTGTGGATGTGAGTGTGCATGAGTGTGTGACTGTTGCCCCTGCGACAGACTGGCGACCTGTCCATGGGTGTCCCCTGCCTTCGCACATGAGTAGCCGGGTTAGGCTCCGGCAGCCCCGTGACCCCGAAAGGGATAAAGCGGTTCAGAAAATGAAAATGAATTGTACAAATGGTTCAAAGCTAAACCGTCCTACCATGACCCTAACTTTTTTTTTCAAATGCTGTTTTTACTTGCTCCATTAAAAGTAGTATATTTTCAAATAACATTAACATTAAACATTCTAACTGAAAATGCTAAACTTGTTCTCATTTTTTATTTAGTTTAGTTAAGTACATTAAAATCTCAAAAAACAATAAAACAACTGCTAAAAGGTTAAAACAATTAAAGAATTAAAAAAAAGTAAAAAGAATATGACAGGAGCTGCTAGAACCAAACACCATCACTTCTGCTTTAGAAGCTATAGAAGAACATATATAGTTCCAAGCCTGGAAGATATTGTCAGAAACCTTAGCCAACGCAGATTCTGTGCTGTGTATGGTTTTAAAACCGGACTAGAACGTTAACCCTCTTTTTAAAAATTTCCGATGATGGAGTCACTCATAACGTTATGCTTTTTTATCCATCCATCTAAACAAACAAAGAAAACTTAAAGAATAACACCTAAGTGTTTCAGAGTCTGCTTAGAATGATGAGTATATTTAGAAGTGAATTCCTGTTGTGAATAACTAGTTATAACAAAGGAATCTTTGACATTAGCAACTAAGATGAAATGTAAAATACATGAAATGGTTCTGAACACAGCTCACTCGCCCTTCTTTCAGTAAATATTTCATGTGCAAAAAAGATGAAACAAAAATATGTCAAAAGAAACCTTCCAGGCAGACTTGTAGTTGGTTAGTTGGAGATACATTTTTGAATTGTAATTCCTTTCACCGCATGGAGGCATTGTGGTTCTCCTAAGTGCAGCTGTGAGGCTGTGACATCTGATCCCTCCTTCCTTTGCTGATGACTCATAACTAGAGCAGCAGCTCTTGCATGAACCACTAGAGGGTCTCAGGATATTGGATTTCCGACCCAGTTGACGTGTAGAATCGCTTTGATCTTGTGAAATAAACAAAACATAAACGTCTTTGAGCGAATGTGCTACATCTGATATCAGTCAGTAAGGTTTTTGAAATGAGACAACCATTTTTCTAGTGTGTAGTACTTTCTTTTGATTGCGTGTTTTGTGCACCACAACCACAGTTTTTTTATACATTGGAAGAAGCATAAATGAAGTAGGTCCATCTCAGAAGTGATTTTACTCCGCTGTACATCTGAAAATGACACGAGGGCGCTTGAGTATCCACCACCTTTGGATGACAGCTTTTCAGTGCAGAGATTTTGCAAAGCAAGGATGTTTTACTTTTTCATTCTAGTGAAATGATTACAAACATATCCTTTCATTTGCGTGTTGCCATAATGTCGGAGGGATTTAGAGGAATAACCCCAATAGGGTTGGATAACTCATGGATGTTAATTTATGTATTTCATCTTATATTCATTTATTTTATCTTATTATCTTGTAACAGAGAGTGGCACTGGTCCAACATCCTCCTGAAGGAGAGTTCAGCTTGAGCAGCAGTCATGTGGGCATCAGATGTTGTTGTGGATTCTTCTTTTCCTTTTGAGGATAGGTGCTAAAAATGTGGTGGAGTGCAGCTAATGGCTGAGACACGCAAGGGCAAAGGCTTTGCAGTGTAAACTCTGCACCTCTGCATCCCTCCCGTGTGTGCACAGATAATGTCTGACTTCCCATTGCTCACCTTTCACTTTCTCTTCCTTCCCACCCGGTACTGATTCTCCTGATTAGTCATCGTTTTGCACCACCAAACACATCAGTAGTGACTGCAGATAATTTATCTATTTACAGAGTAAGATTTACTATTTACTACTAAGATTTTTTATCATTATTATTAAGATGACTTTGTGTCATTTTACTGTTCACAATTTCAATGTTTTCAGTGAGCATTTAATTGTAAATTATATGGAATATTTCATGTGAACCCAGATTTAATGATAAAGCTTTTTTTTCCTCCATTTTATTTCTGGTCTTCAAATTTAAAATTCACTGTCATTTTGGTAAAAATGTATTTAGATAAACTTCTGTTATGTCAAGATATAAAAAGCATCCCATTGCAGAAAGAATTTTCATGAAACAGTTCATTGTTTTTTAATGATAAGAGTTCAAGAAAATTCAGGCTGAATGATTAACACTCACAAAATCAGGTCCTCTTTGCTGAAAGTATGAACACCCCTGTTCTAGACAATTAATCTGATTTGTTTGAACTATTACTAATTATTTAAGTAGTTTTCCCCCCAATATCCTTTTACTCTGATGATCAAGTATATCTTTTGATGACATCTTTACTTGTGCACTAATTTTACAGTCATACTCTGTACTTCTAGAAGTCTTCAGTCTTGTTCAGGTTGCTCCATGTTAGCTTGTGTGAGGCCTTTAACACATGTGCCAAGAGCGGCTCACAGCTGGGGTTAAAGTGGATAAATATGCTGTTGGCAAAATGTTGTCATGACTTCTTAACACAAATGTAATAAAGTCGATTTTGAAACAGAAATTCAGAAGGAGGAAAAGCCAAAGCTAGCCATACTTCTAATAGAAACACACCCTTAACACACCCTTAAAAAAGTCTTAAATGAAAGTAAAACAATAAAAACGTGTATTTCTTTGGGGTCGATTTTGTATTTGTTTGAATTGTATTTATTTCTTTTGAGTCATTGGATTCAAACGTGTGAAACTTTCGTGTCTGGGCTGTGGCTTTAACGAAGCTAACTCCTCCCTCTTGAGTTCTGTCAACTGAGCGAAAGAAAGGAAAAGAAAGAAAAGCTCCTCCACTGGAATGGCGAGGCGAGAGTGCGGCTCCATGTGGAGCACTTCGACCAGATGAGGAAATAACTGGCAGCTTAGCTAACCGACAAGCCTCCCCCGTCCCTCCTGGGCTCTGTTGGACCCGACGACTGATGGACAGAGAGAGGAGGAAAGTGGGGGAACCTCGTCGCTCCTGAAGAAACTGACAGGGCAACGTCTTTCCCCCCTTTTTCCGTCGGAGTAAAACTAAACGGACTGAAACTTTCCGCTTCTTTCTTGTAGCATGATATTGAGTGCGATATGTGTAGCAGGACACCGAGTAAAAGCGTGGAGTGGCTGCAAGTGGAGTTAGAGTCCGGGGGCTCGTCGCTGCTGCTGCTGGACTGCCGCTCACACGAGCTGTACGAGTCATCCCACATCGAGAGCGCCATAAACCTGGCCATGACGGGGCTGATGCTGCGGAGGTTCAAGAAGGGCAACATACCGATACAGACGGTCATCCCCAAACACGAAGACAAGGAGAAGTTCATCGGTCGGTGCAAGACCGACACGGTCGTCCTATACGACGAGTGCTCGGCGGAGTGGCCGGCCAGCGGAGCGCCGGCGTCGGTTCTGTTCGTCCTCCTTCAGAAACTGTGGGAAGACGGTTGTAAGGCGTTTTATCTGGAAGGTAACACAGTCACGCCATTTATTCTGCTTGAAAATGCCTTGTTTGGTTGGTTTTGTTTTGCCACTTTAAAGTACACAGCATCACTCAAAGCCCCGAATTAGACATCGAATTTACCTAAACAGTTAAACGTGGACTTTTTTGGTGGTAAAATGCTCCTGAAGTCCACATTTTTGGGGGTTTGAACTTTACAACTGAACGCCTGACTGCGCGCGGGCTCCGTCCTGTTGAGGCTCATGCGCGCACTTGTCGCGTTTGAAGGCTGTTCTGAAGTTTAGTGTCACCGAGATTCTCAATGAAACTTCCAAAATGGCTGCTCTCACAGGAACAGAGTTTCACTGATGTTTCACTGATGTTTCACTGATGGCTTTAGGAGTTCATCAAGGGGGCATCAAAAGGACAGAAGGTCCTCTAACACTAAAGGATGCTTTGTCTCTCCTCCAGGTGGGTTTGTAAAGTTCCACACAGAGTACCCGGAGCACTGCGAGACCCTCCTGGACAGCTCCTGCCCCAGCTCCTCTCCGCCTGTGTCAGCTCTGGGCTTTGGGAACCTTCGCATTAGCTCTGATTGCTCAGACGGGGAGTCCACGGAGCCCGAGGAGAGCCCCTTCCCCAGCAACCAGCCCGACTTCCCCGTCCAGATCCTCCCCTACCTCTACCTGGGCTGCGCCAAAGACTCCGCCAACCTGGATGTGCTGGGCCAGTACAACATTACCTACATCCTGAACGTCACACCCAATCTCCCCAACATGTTTGAGCACGATGGCCACTTCAGGTACAAGCAGATCCCCATTTCGGACCACTGGAGTCAGAACCTGTCCCAGTTCTTCCCAGAGGCAATATCATTTATCGGTGAGCTGGATTTTTTTAAAAACATTTTTTACACAAATTCCAAACGTTAATTGACAATTTATTAAAATCAGAAAGCAACCTCAAGAAACGTAACTAACTCAGAGTAGCAGCCTACAGATAACTATCAGAACACAGTTATACCGTGGTTTTGTTAGTCAGTGCTCTGACATGATGTTTTGGTTTGCTTTTTGACGTTGTCTTTACCAGCTGAACCACAGTATGTTTGTTTAGTGATTGCTGCTCTTTGTATTAGCAGCTAATCTCTCAAAGCAAAAGAAGAACCAGGAAATACGGGCCTCTCAACTCCACAGAGCTGCTTCGTTTATTATGCTGTACAATTTAATAGCTGTAATGTAACCAAGGATATACCTCTATATATGAGGTTACATGTTTTTGTGTGTGATTGGAGAGTCACAATCCCACTAAATAAGGGATAAAGGCCTATATTTATTTGTGATATGGCTGCCATAAGATTGTTTTAGCATGTGCGTAAACGTTTCAGGTAACATTTATTGCATTTTACGTCGCCTTTTGCGATACGCAAATTGCACGGGCTGATGTCGCGATGGTGATACATTTGCAATTTATTGTGCAGGCTTAGGGCAGATGTTGAAGGAGAAACTTGTTCCATTAAAAGTGGTGCTCAGCTGACCTGAGCTGTAACCCTTACCGTCTTTCAGACGAGGCTCGTTCAAAGCGCTGTGGCATCCTCGTCCACTGCCTGGCCGGCATCAGTCGCTCCGTCACGGTCACGGTGGCCTACCTGATGCAGAGACTCCACCTCTCCCTGAACGATGCCTACGACTTCGTCAAGAGGAAGAAGTCCAACATTTCGCCCAACTTCAACTTCATGGGTCAACTGTTGGACTTTGAGAGGACGTTGGGGCGCCACACTCCCTGTGACAACCGCTCCACCAGCGAAGAGCAGCTTTTTTTCACCACGCCGACCAATCACAATGTTTTCCAGCTGGAGTCAGCATGAGGACAGTAAGAGAGGCTGTTCTGAGCCTGTCGGTCTGGCCAACTTGCTGAGGCGAGCAGGCGATTTGAACCAAAAAGGAACTAGATTGACTTTTTTTTTTTTTTTTGACACAACAGCACCCAGAGAACAAACTGAAATGCCTTAATTCAGAATAAAAGAAAGATTATCTTCTCATTACCTGATTTATAAAACTGTTGTAATATCGTTGGCTTTCACGGACCATTTTTTTAATCTAGATTTTTATTTTTACCACATTTTTTCTTCACTTTTTTACAGATCAATTATAAAAATGAAACTAGGATTTTTTTGTCTTTACTCAAATCAAGGGAAATAGAAAACTGATTAGATTAAATCTGGATCTATGACCACTTTCCTGATCATGACTTAAGGAAATCGCAATAGTCAGCTTCTTATTTGAGTGCATCCACTAACACATCTTAGAAGTAATAATGTCATGACAAATTGACATCATTGTCAATTTGTCATGACATTATTACTTAACACCCCCCCCTTTTTTTAAAAGACCAATACTTTAGACCTACTTAACTGATGCAAACAGAAAAAGGTACCATTTTTATTTACGTTTAATTTACGTAAAAAACTAAAATTATCCCTTAAAACTAGCTGAAAGCCTCAGAAAAATACAAAGACTAAAGGAAAATCAAATAGTGGATTTGATGAACCCACATTGATTTTTAGGTTAAGATTAATCCATTTTTACATCTCTCAGTCTTAGTCTTTACAAATCTGGGTGAGGAAACAATGTCAAATAAATGTTTAAACTGTGATCATTTCCATTGTAACCCTACTTTGACCTTATATCCTTTTGGTTTATGCCTATTCATTTAGATTCAGTATTTTCTAAGCTGTTTTGTAACATTTGCGTCATTACTTCTTGTACGTCATTCTCTAACCATTCCTGACTAGAGCCGAGCCGCCATGTTCAGTAGAAAGGATCCTATTTGTGTCCTTCTGGCAGAAATATATGGATATTCACCTTATTGTTTTTTTTCTACGTTTAACTCTCTTCAGCCTGCAGCTACTCCACTGGCACATTATTACTGGAGACATGACTTGTGATCAGCTGTTCTCTGTTGCCGGTCTTGCCTCTGAACAAATGAATGAGTTTGATGCGTGCGAGGAAATGAAAGGAAGTGAATTTGAATAGCCTGTTCTTACCTCAAAGAGAGACATTTCAGGGATTTTTATACCAGGCATCTGTACGTCATCCATGCCTCTTTAAGCGCTACCAACGGCTGTTCTGTGTTTGTAAAGATGTTTGTATATATAATGTGGTTTATGGGGGAACGTTTTTGTAAATCATGAAGGATATGGAGTTTATCTGAACCTTTATGTAAAGCTTAAAAGGCATTCTGTACAAGTTTATACACAACGAAATATATTGTTTATTTTTATTTGACAATCAGTCTCTTTCTTTGTGGGAGGGGGGTTGAATGGCGCACTAAACACAAAAGCTATTGTGGGATTTAGTCAAAGCGAAAGAACGCTCGGCGAGATGCAAGCAACCGCAATAAGCAGTCCAGGGCCCAGAGCTGTAGGTGCGGCTTACACTCCTGCTTTCTGTCCACTCTGATGCCTGACTTCCTGTCCCCCGGGGTGTTTTGACATAAAGACGAGCGACAAAAAACAAATCTGTCAATAGCAGAGCGGAGACACGCCCGCAAGCAGTCACTCAGACAACAGAAAAAGGAAGAGGAAGATGACACAGCGTTTGCCACGGAGGCAGCACTTCCGACAAGATCTCCTCACTCAGCTTGAATGACAAAGCTTGAGCTGTTTCACAACCCCCTGAGTTGCTTTCTGCGTGTTGAAGTTCATAACTAACTGTCAACCGTGTGAAAACCTTCAACATCAGGGAATCAGAAAGGGACTTGTCATTTCCTGTTTGACCAATTTAGCTCCTCACATCTTTTTGGAGGAAAACTGACTTGTGTTTCCTCCTAGATAAGTTTGTCTTAGTTGACAGAATTCTGCAAAAAAAATGTTAAAAATAATTTTGTGTTTTAAACCACTGACAAAGGTGTTAAAGGTGCTGCAGGGCAGGGTAGACGAGCACATTTCCCTTAAGGATTTTCAGACAAGTTCAGATTTTATTTTGAAATTTCAGGAATTTGTTTCCACATGTGAATTTACAACCAAGAAAACTGTTCTGATGATAAAGACTTCAAAAAATGCAGACACTTTCTTTCAAATGACAAATTGTTCAAACGTTTAATAAAAGAGTTTGCGTTTAATGTGCCTTAAAAATGTTTTAACGTCCTTTACGTATGCTACTGAGATGCCCTTTCCTGGACTTTAAAAAATAAAGAGATAAAGTTAGAAATTATAGATTTGTTGCTAAACAGCTAATTAAAAGTTTGACTTTTGCCAATCTATGCCAGTGTTGGATTGCTGACATTGTTCCTGTCTTGTTTTTACAGAAAAATGAGAAAATAATATTCTAAAAAACAAGTTTTGAGCTACAAAACAACTGCTGTTGGCTGACGTGAAGTAATAAAGAATTGTGCCACATAGCATACTTTTTAGGACAGTGTGGGCTTCAAGATAAAAGGATGAGAACTTTTAAAGAAATCTGAAAGCTAAACTGTCTTCATGAAGAGACTTGCCTGCTAACACCTTTCTGTTGTGAAGCTGTTGGATATGAGGTTTTTCCAACAAGACTGAACATGATGCGCCACATACCTGCAGGGAAAACCTGAGATTTGGTCTCTGAAAGGACACAGAGCGCCTGGAGACAAAGAAACAAACCATTAATTGTTGTAATTCTTGTAGCACTTTGAGACTTGATATCAAGTGGAAAGTGCGTTATAAATAAAATTGATTATTATTATTATTATTATTATTATTATTAATCACATGGGTCTTTACTGAGACTGGCACAGATGGTTAGTATGTTCAAAATTTATAACACATAGTTTCTACGTTCTTGTTCATTTTTATGCTTTAATACTACATCTGTGAACAGGGAAGCAAGAAAAATGCCATATTTGTAGCAGAAAAGTTGAGTTAAAAGCAAATTAGCATCACAAAAGTCACAGGATCTTCCACCAAAAACTGATTCTACATATGTTAGCAAATTTATAAAGAGTTCACAAAGAGGTGTTGCACAAATAATGGCATAAAGCCACCACTAAGGACAAAAACAGACCAATCACACGTAAACAACGGAGACTGTTGTGTGTGACCCAAGTTTCCTTCCATATTAGGCAACCTTTTTTTTTTCGTCTGACACTTGTGTGGGTGGCATGTCTGTCCTGTTGTGATCCCTCTTGAAGGGAAGCAGAGGCTAATGTGGTGCTTACTCAGCAGTCAGTGGTGGAGAAGCAGATGTGCTAGAGGCTGTAGCTGAATTTTAGCTCGGGAGGGAGGGAGGGAGGGAGAGCGCACCCCTATTGTGTACTGGTGAGAGCAGCGTCGGAGCCAAGCTAAACCAGAGCTGGTCCACACCTGCTGTGGTCATGATAACATACTTAGCATACTGCATGAATGACAGTGAGTTCACAGTTGCTTCTGATGCACGGCAGGAAAAGCTCCTTTTCCTCTTCAGAGCAAGTCCTTAGCTTGCGCCACTACACTTTAACAGAAGAAGATATAGTCCCAGTTGTTGGTTTTTTTTTTTGCCTTTGCGACTATAACACGCCTATACTGTGGGGATTACGGCTCATGGTGGTCTGTTTGTGCACACCAGGTGTTAAGATCCTCAGAAAATAATCCTAATCACAGTATTTGGCTGAATGCTGTGTCTGACGCCATGACACAAAGGAAAGAGGATGACATCATGAATGCTGTGCCATGAGCAGCGCTTCCTCCATTATTCTGTCTAGCTTCTTCATTCATCAGGAAGTAAATAGATCCAGTGCTTTTACAAATGTTATCTATTCAATTGCATTTAGCAGTGAATATACACATTGCTATTAGTCCTATTTTTCCAGTTGATTCTCAAGACTCATGATTTGCATTTCCAAGTCATTCCTTTCTACCTTCTCACACGTTGGTGCTACGCTCACAACGGGCATGCAACATGCACTCAAGAACGCACTAAAAGTGCATTTAGTATAAATGCATGTTTAGCTTTTTGTGTTCGCGTTGGACTGTCGCTACCTAGCGATCTAGCGAATCTTGCTTCACGCTGTTTCTTTCACAACTCTCTTCCAAATTGATGTCATATAATTCTGGCAAAAGTTAATTTCTCCTTCATGATCACTTCTCAAACAGTTGGCCCTTCCATGAATTGAAAGGGACACCATCCATACGTTTCTACTAAAGCCAAGTCCCTGATTGGTCAAAGTTTGACCTGGTTTAACTTTCAATACACAATCAGTGTGGACACATTTTTGTAGAGCCCGAAAGTGGTTGTAGAAACTTGATAGTGACATGTGGACGCGAGAGTTTTGACCGCAGAAGACTGAAACACACATTTACATCGATTTTTCATTGAAGTGATTGCTTGAACGTGTGTTGCCGAGGATGGTGTGAACATAGTTTGAGAAACTATGGCTTTGAACTTAACTTGTGCTGAGACCAAAGACTCAGTTAATGGTGAAACAGTTCATTTTTATCGCTTTGTTTTGGAGTTTTATCATCAAAACAAGATACATGACAGGAAGCCTCCACTAAATACATGCTATCTGTTCAGAATAAGTCTCTCTCGGCTGAAATGACAGACATGTTCAATGAGTCACAAGGAGAAGTGTGAGTTTTGGCAACAAGATTTTTGGGTCATCTGTAAAACGGAGCCGCATGGAAATCCTCCTGGCAAGTCGAGGCAGCCATCTGTTATCACCAGAAGTCTCCCATTTAGTGTCCAATTTCACCATCCGGCGAAGTACAGTAGCCCCGCGTTCACCAAGCGCAAGAACAAAGTGATGTTTGTTTGTGGTTGTAATCTGTGCCAGCGTGAATGAAAGGGAACATTCCTTCATCCCGAAAGAGCCGACACAGAGTTAAGGTCATCCGGCTATCATGTGTTCTGGCACAGTAACCTGAAGGAAGATGGTGTCGGGAACTGGCGAGCTACATGGAATGCCATTCACACTCAGCATATGTGGCTTACAGCATCAAATTGTCGAGTGTGACGGAGATTGGATCCGTACCTCTGGTCCTGGGCCTTAAACTAATGATGTCAGAGAGCAGAAAAGAAGAACATCTCTCTGTCTTTGAGGGCTAATCTTATCTCACTTGTTGCAATGTTAATCTAAAAGAAAGCTTATCAAAGTGCACGACTTTATGTCAGCCATAGTTAATATTTCACCAACCTAAATCCATTTTATAGCTCTACTGGCCTTCTTTTTTAGGGTCATTTGCAAAGTTCTCGATAAATTAGTACTTAGTTGTTGAAAATCTGTTTGACCCAATTCAAAATTGCTTATGAATCAGTTAATACATTTTTGAGCAGTCTAAAATCAGTGTTAAAGCATCCGAGCATTGTTACACCTTCTGGAGAAGTTCTTCCAACAACCAATTTCCTTTATGGTGGTTAAAACAGAGATAAAACCAAGTCATTGCTGTGTTATGACAAAACAATCAGTCATTCATTCAAATCAGTGAACAGCGTCTGTGGAATTTTAGCATTCGCCGTGTCGTAATCTTGTCGTTCCATGGGTCATTATGGCGGGCCAGAGCGGAGACAGTACTTCAGTGTTCTCCGCACCAGAAGTGGGATGGAGCGTCACGATACAACATTCTGTCTGTTCCAGTTTGATCTGCAGCACTTCCACTCTCTCTTTGTCAACAGTTCTCCACTTCAGCGTTGTGTATTTATGACAACGAAAAACAAGCGACAATTAGCTCTGCTGGAACAATTGAAAGTCCTGTCAGAACCTGAATTTTTAATGTTGAAAGCAGAGGATCGGATAATAGAAATCCTCTTTTCTGTCTTTAGAAATGAACTTTAATAGCGCAGAGCTTCAAACATAAACGTACCTCTCAACTGCAAGTCTGAGTAGTTAAAGTGAGAATTCAAGGGCTACTATTCATTAATTCTGTGCCTCTGAGAGTGGTGAGTAGCATGAGAAACTTCCAGCCTAATCTGTTATATATCTAGCGCTGGACAACTTCCAAAAGCTGTGTGATGTAGAGCAGCAAGAAAAACAGGAATCCTCTAAACTCAAAAGCCTGCTGGCTTCAAATGAGCTCTTGCCTGTGTGGGCGTCTGAAAGATGGCATGAATAGTTAACGTCTTCCAAACTCTATTTCGTGTGTGGGGTATTCCACTCTCTTGTGGGGGTTTTACACATCTATAAATCATTCTGAGCTTGGAAGAGGCTATGAAAACATCAAACTGTTGACATAGCCTGGTGGCATAGCTTGGCTACAGTGTTATGGTTTGTCACAAGGATTCTCTGATCTATGATTTAAATCATTCATTCCAAATTGGTTAAACGCTGTATGAGGCTTAAACCACTATTAGAGGACGCAATAACCCAGTCCTTTGCTGGCAAAGTAAAACTGAATGAAGGAGGTTATATAATATTGATAGCTTACAGTAACCCATGCAGTTAAGCTCCACTGTCAGTGCTATAGAAACTGAGTGCTGCACACAAAAGTCCCAGAGATCCACAGGCTTATAACCGCACTGTGGTTTAATAACAGCATGCATGAGTCATCAAGCCTGTCTTACGTAAGTGAGTCACTTCTCCACCCGACTTGCTGCTAGAGCACCACACCCCAGATTCATTCACACTCTGCTCTGCGTCTGCCCAGCCTCCCATTGACGATGCCCTGTGTGCAGTCCTCATTCTGTTCCACGCCGCAGGTGCCGCTTTTGATCCTTTTCAGACCTGAGCTTTCAGAACAGCCTAATCTGTGTGAGAAAAGAAGGTCTTTTCCCCCTAGTTAAATAAAATCATCTTTTTTGTGAAATTGTACATCATTCAATGCATCTTTTTTTTTTATAACTCTATTCTAGAGCTGCCTGAATCACTATAGAAACACCTAAAATACTGAGAGACGTCGGAGGGGCTTCAGATCTTGTCATCAGTCAAGCTACTGCTGTCTCTTGTTCAAACAGAACACAAGCTATCTCACTTCAATTTACAATCATCGCAAAACTGAAACTTAAGAAAGTAAAAAGACTGTTTCAAGAAAAATTGTCTCATTTTCAGCCCTTGAATGAAAAATAATCTTATCAAGAAAATTTTCAATAGCATCATAATCTCATAGTCTTAGTGACTACAATTTCTTTCTTAAAACAAATATTTATCTTGGCAAGATATTAGATACTATTATATATATTATATTATATTATTCATTTAATAAAAAAAAAAAAAAACCTGCTAATCAGTTAAGAATTTTTAACTTTTTTCAAAGGTCCCTGCTTTTGCTGTGCTTATACACATCTAAAAATCTGTTTTATACAATAAAAATGGTGCAAAATACAATCAAATCAAAGTTTTACTAAAATCAAAAACGCTTTTCAAGCAAACCTAATAGTACTTTGTGTATTGTTGCAGATGATGAAATGACCCAATGGTCTGGTTGTTTTTTTCACTAATGGTTTTGTGAATATATTTTTTAAGTTTGATGTTTCTGATTCACATCAACAAAAAGAGTTCAACAGTGCAACACAATGTCCCGTCATAATGGCAGCTGAGCAGACAAAGCTTTAAACAATGTGTTGTCTTGCTGACATCAAGTGGCCACAGTCATAACTACATAGCTCGCATTCTTTCTAAAAAAAAGATGATTCACGTTATGCAAAAGCACAAAATGAAAAATAAATATATTTGCATTGACCAATAAAGTATATTCAAATAAACCCCTACTTTAAGGAAATGAAATAAAAATTATTCCAGGCAATGTTTTATTTGGAGACTTCAAAAGGGGCATCATTTCTGATCAAGCGAGGGCTGTTCTAACAATAGATCATTTATCCCTTTGTAGTCAACTGCATTCTTTATATGGAAAAAGGCATCTGATTGTTGGGGGTGTGGGTGATCCCCTAACTTGGGCACTAACACGATTAGACATAAATAGCTTCTATCTCAATAGACTTTGTAACTCGATACGACCGAGAGAATTGTTCACATTCTGCAGACAAAAGCTGCTACAGAAAACACATCGCTCAGACGATGTTTACAGCGTGTAGATTACTTCCACATCAAAGTCTCCTCTGTTAGGAGAACAACTGTGCGGTTTCAGGTCTTCCTTTCAGTCTTTATCTGAATAGCTGAGCAAAAAGGAAACTGTTTGACCAGCCTGCAGCCATAAAGACTTGAGGGGCACCATAATGAACAGTGTAAGGAAAAAAAGCAACACATCTGTAGAATGCCATTTTACTTGTTATATTATTTCTACAGCAAAAAATTCAATTTGATCTACACAAAAACACAGCACTGACTGACAAATCTTGTTTATTATAGAACAGACTCCAAACAGACCTTTCAAGTAGACATATGTAGTCTTTCAGAGGCACAGGAACAGAACAAAAGGTCCTGAGCACATTTTACACAGACAACAATATTTGCACTTTAAAGTCCCGTTTCAACTATGTCTTGATCTATTGTAAAATCTTTCCCAGTGGTCTTTTAACTATAATCATGACATTTAGAGCAACAACTTCAAAGTAAGTGTCATCTTTTAAAACACAGTTTCTGCAGAGCAGCATGAGCTCCTTAGATTTTATTAGAGCCTCTGGGTTGTGTTGGCACGGAAGTAACCCTACGTTAATATCCCAGCATTCTTTTGTTTACACTTTCTCCAGCTACAGCTTACAGACGCTAACAACCTCAAGCTAACATTAGCGTGGCAAAAAAACGGCAAGCAATATTGGAGCCATCCAGCCCTACAGTTTTGAGCCAGACCGCAGCTCAGACGAGGAAACTGAAGGCGTACATGGATCTATTTGTCTTCAACTGGAGGACTTATATTTTCATATAGCCTCCATCACGAGAAAAATGCTACAAGAACATGTTAAAAACATTGTTTTTATTGGATTGGGTCTTTCTGGCATCAAAAGGTGATTGGAAAAGAGGCTAAACCTCCAAACTACTTCCGACGCATCCAACTATCCACCCATAGGTAAAGTGACTATAAAGTGTGGAATTCATTTGGGTTATAGCAGAGTCTAAAATCAAACCTACCATCAACAAACAGTTCCCACTGGAACAATCATTTGTTCTGAGACACTGAGAAAGACACTGAGAAAATTAAGCTTAAAACTAATTTTTGGCAGAATTTCTTTTTTTCAAATTGCTGAGAATCAGGAGCAGGCGCTAAGATGCCCCTCGAAACAGATTTTAGGTGTGACGGCAAGCCTTAAGCTCTCTGCTCTGCTCCATTCTGATACATCCATTGGAAACGACGAGATCCATGTCCATTTTTGTTTTCCCCTTTCCTTTACCTCACCATTTGTGCTGCACTGTTAATGTTAGGTTGTTATTGTGAGAGGCTGTCAGCTAGCAGGAGAGCGTGTAAACAGATAAACGATGGGAAGTAGGGGCGGGCTTATTCCGCATCAACAGTCCCGCCCACAACTCAGAGGTGAATTTTTAATAAACAGCTGGCGCTCTGCAGAAACTATGCTCTAAAAAATGATGCAGGTTTTTGATTTTGGCTAAAAACGGCATAAACTTAATTAAAAGACCACTGGGAACACATTTAGAATAGATCAAAAGATGATTGGACAGGGATTTTAAATAGTATACAGACATTAACAAGCTTTGTGTCCTACTGCTTTGTTACTTTCATAGAATCCATCCAGGTAAACAATGTTGGCCTCTCAATAGGAAGATTTGTAAATCAGCTGTAGTTCTTCAACAACGAGCTTTAGATCGACAGGTTTATACAAGAGAACACTCAAAGGGTGTCCACATACTGTATTTACAACAATGCCAGAGGAGATACAAAAAAAAAGAAACGGAAAAATTCTGAAAGTTTTATACTAAATCTTGCAAAGTCGACCCCATTATTCTCATAAGCTGCTTCCTCTCCAGACCCCCCTTCCCACAGATAATCATGGATTTACAGACTTGTAGATGTAACAATCCCAGTCCTCTGTTGATCACAATTACTCCACTCCTTTCATGAATTCCAAGAATTCTGAAATGATAGTACATAATTATGGAATATCACAGAAAGCCTACCTTCAAGATAACTTTTATCAGCATTTTCCAAAACATTTCAAACGTCTTACCGTCATAGTCAATTTTCCCGTCGTTGTTCTTGTCGCCGTCTTTCATGAGTTCTTCGATGTCATCCTCAGTGATTGCTTCTCCTGTAGACTCCAGCATCATTTTCAGCTCCTCCAGGTCAATATAACCATCAGCATTTCTGCACAAACACAGAAGTGAGTTACAGATGGAGCCACAAGATGTGAATTTGCCAACACGTTTGCAGTCGGTTTTAGATTTTAATTAGCTCTGCTGGACTTGGCAGAGAGTGCACCGCAATTCAGCTGACGGAGATACACACACACGGAGAAAATATTCATTTCAACAAGCTCTGTTTGTAAATGCTAAACATAAAACAGGCCTAAATAAGGTTTTTTAGTTGAGGAGGTGTTGTGTTTGTACCCAGGTTTCATGTGTTTAGGAGGCACTTCTGTGCAAAGATGAAAAAAAAAAGCATGAAGAAACCCTCCGTCTTTGATGTGCAAGTGAGGTGTCTGACTTACATGCTAGAAAATGTTACAAAATACTCTGAGCTGTCAGAAAGGATTAGGAAGCCAGCTACATGCTGTACTCTGCAGAGCTACTTGGCATTTTGTCAGAACACATAATTGCACATTGGGAGCATACTTTGCTGCAACTATGAGGAGCAGTTTGACAACGAGACTGCAGTATTTTCAGAGGACACTTGTTAGGTATTTTGACTCATTTGTCAGGAAACGTGGGGTACAATGAACAGGATTTTGGAACCTCATTGCTTATCGTGCGTCGAAGTGGAAAAATCTTTGAAATAGCAGCACGAATCTGAAACTTACTTGTCGAACATTCGAAACAGCTCTGCCAGCTCCTCCTCTGACTTCCCTTTGCTGTCATCCTTCATGCATCTCACCATCATCACCAAGAACTCATCAAAGTCTACAGTGCCGCTCCCTGCGCAAAAACAGTACACCTCGTCACAGCCTTGCAATACAATCTCAAATAATTTCCCCTCCATGTTGGCATTTTAAAGGCTCATTTTCATCAGTTTCATGCACATTAACAGCACTTAGCATACATATTGTTTTTATCTAAACCAGGGGCGGAACGGGGGGGGGGGGGGGGGGGGGGGGGGGGGGGCAGCAAAAAGCTTGCTCATCCTTTTCAATTTTTATCAGTTTTTGAATCAATTTTATTATCATTATTGACAAAGATGAATACATCATCAGTATAAGCTTCTTTAAGCATTGCTAATGCTGAAAAGAGGCATTAAATGAATAAATAAAAAAGTTTGAAATATGTATTTCATTTGTAACGGCCTTCCACTGAGCCAATGTTCTAGCTCCACCACTGATCCAATCACATATGTATATTTTCAGGGCAATAAAATACTGGTACATGCTGGGATGTAAAACAATTGTTTGATATTTTTTCTGAGGTCTATTACCCAAGGAATGCCTCAAACAAATGCAAGATGTAATTTTTCTCGTCATGTTCCATCACAGCTTCCCATGAAAAAGCCAGCATGACTTGTGCATCCACTGATCCACATTTTCCTTTAATGCAGCCTGACACATGCTGGCGTGTTTAGGACCCTTCACTGACATTTGACATTCAGTTCAAAGGGTCTGACTGACACAAGTCTGTACAACACAGAAGACCAAGATGCTGATCCATGGGCACAAGGAGGTCAGCGACAGGCAATCGCCCCCTTTCATTTTTACGGCAGCATAGATGAGCTTTGATGTACCATCTTCATCCACTTCATCGATCATCTCCTGCAGCTCCTCCGGGGTGGGGTTCTGCCCAAGCATCCTCATCACCTTCCCCAGCTCCTTGGTGCTGATGCAGCCGTCCTCTGCATCTTGGACAAAGATGTCAAAGGCGGCTTTGAATTCTGCAACATATCAGGGCACACAAACAAAAAATGTTCTTTGATGTAGCGTCTTACAAACTTTAAATTGCCACATTTCTGTATAAAGATAATCAAGTTACCATTTTTCTGTTCATCTGTCAGCTGTTCAACCTGTTAAAAAAAGATAAGAATGATTTGATTATTTCTGCACACTTTCAGCAAATCTATCTGAGAGGAATTTGCCTGTTTAACTTTAAAAATCTTCAAAGCATTTTCTGGAAAAGGTAAAAACAAAATGTCAAAACAGCTTCAGGAATAAAATATCTTAGTCTTTTGATAAAGCCAACGATTGATATGTTCCACTATCCTGGGCCACTCGTGATGACACACAGAGCCTGTATTTGTCATACATGACAACTACAGAGCATTAAGGCCACCATAAAATAAATAAAAAAAACAAATGTGACAGTAAAACTGTAAAATTATTAGAAAAAAGTCAACATTTGTGCGAGAAAAAACTCATAGAATTATGAATAAAAATGTAAATATTTCACTAATAGAGTTATGTCGTATAAATTATAAATTGAAAATTTATGAGATTAAAGTCATACATTCTCAAGACAAATTACTTTTTACTAAGAAGAACAGAAACAACAACACAAAAAGAAATAATAGAGCCATAGAGCGCATTATAAGGGGTAACTTTAGCATTGGTTTCACAAATAAGGAAATATTAAGTCTTTTTGTGAGTCAATATTGGCCTATTATATAATTAGAATGACATTGTAAAGAATCTGCAGGAAACTGGACCTCTTCAGAGGAACAATCTTGACCACAAGGAGTGGATTTCCAGTGATGGCTCATGGATTTCTATGATAAACAGAAGCCTTATGGCATAACCACAAATGGCTACATTGATGGATTTAGTTGGCACAAAGTGTGGATGGAGGCTTACACAACCAACTTATTTCCTTATAAAATTGGGACTTTTTTGCATAATTTTACAAATGTATTTTTGTAACTTTTTTAGTTTTTTCCTCTTATTTTTGTGAATGTATTCTCATTTATTAATCTTTTTTTCTTCTTTTATGGAGGCTCTAGAACTCAGTTGTTCGTGGCATCCTGCGAGAGAAGTTCTAAAGTGTATGCAGCAAAAGCAGGAACCACAGATGAAGAACATAAGTGCTTCAAATTAGCATAGCTGTGGAACTGGTCCAACAATGGAATGGTAATCCTGGAAAAGCTACCATGAATGAGAAAAGGAGACAGCTGCTTATGTAAGAATTATCATCTGTTGTACGCAATTAGTTAAATGCACACACATACACACACACTGAGACAGTCTGGTACAAACACGCTCCTCAGATGTTTGTGGTGAAGGAAAAAAAAAAGATGAATAAATGCAAGTAATGTAAGTTCCGCTGTGCTTTGAGAGCCTCCACTGGATCTGGCACTGATGACGTGAATGGATGCGATTGTCTGTTCCAACGTGGACAGATAGCTGCATAGCTCTAGAGCTCACTGATAATGCTGGAATTCAGCCATGGGGGGGTTATCTGAACCTGACGCCCCTCTCTGGCACCAAGACTAACAGGCACAGAAGCCACTGACCAAAATTAGCCACGTGAAGAGGGATCATTCTATTCGAAGTCTGCATGAAAGCAGCAGAGGGAGGACCATGGATGTGGCCTGTCAGCGACCTCTCCAGTGGCTCCAAACGAGTTAAAGATCCACAGTCGTATGGTGTGGAGGTTCTTCTGACACCGGCTGAATAATCAGCATCATCAAGGATTTGCCAGGAATTGAAGGAGTTACTGATGGCTCACTTTTAATCAGCAAATAACAATAGATGAAAACACCAAAGCTGTTATAATCTCTCATAACTGAATGATCTACATGTGTACTACGCTGTGCTGCACAAATTGGTAAAGATTTGTGAACCAATACAAGTTTTACAACTATGTGAATTTCCCCAGAGTTCAGGTGAGCCTCTAATGACTTGATAGACTTAGAGAACCTACCGCTGCCTTGTAGATATCGTTCATGCTGGATGCCGGTCTGCTGCCTGTCCTGACAGTGTCCTAGCACGAAAAGATACGGTCCAGCTCAGGGCAGGACTCTGGCCTCATCCTGGGAGGATTTTATAGCTGGAGCCAGGCCCCGTCTGCCCTGCCTGTGGCAACCCCCCCTCCTCCCCTTTCTCCACAAAAGTGTGTGTCCACAGATGTGTGTCAGCATGTGTGTGTTTCTGTGTGCACATCATTTGACCAATCTATGACAATCGCCAGGCTCAGATAAAAATGCAGCAGCTCTTAGAGGCACTTTGAATGGAATGAAGTTAGGGGGGAACGACACATGGTGAGGCCTAATCTCCAGGGAGAAGGCCAAAGAGACACTAAACATTCCTCTAGACCTGGACCAGCAGGCCTGTGAGGCCATATGTGTGTATGTGTGTGTATCAGCAGACTATAGACAAAGATTGAAGACGCTCTGCAGTCAGACAGCATTTCTCTTGCTAAAGTGAGAAAATATAGAAAAGGACATTGAGATTGTCCACAAACAACTGCTTCATATCTAAATAAACAAATGACTTGGTTGTAGCTCATCTGAAGACAAACGCAGGCAATGGATGAGGTGATTTTAAAATCCTACTCGATCTATTTAAAAACGTTCCTAGTGGTCCTTTAATTATGATTATGCAATTTTTAGCCAGAATGAAAAAAACCTGTCTACAAGTGGATACATCAGAACGGAGCAGAGCAGGGAGCTTGTGGCCCGGCCATTATATTTCCAACATCACAAATAAACTCTTTTTCCAATGGCATTTTTCCGCCTGCTCCTGATTCACAACCATTTGAAAAAACAAATATTCAGAAATCCAATTATGAGCTTGATTTTGTTTATACATGTTCTCCATCATCAGAAAAATGTCACAAGAAGTGACATTTTGATGATCAAAATGATCAAATTCACCAACAGGTACAAGGAAACTGTAAAATCATTCATATCTTTTCTACTGTCCTGCATTTGTGATGAACTGTGGTATAAGGTGAGTCAACAAATGTATTATGGTGTTAATAAGAATTTTGTGGTCAATATTTTTTGGATTGCTCAGAAAAGTGCTTTTTTGATGTGTTAAATTAAAGGACTCTGAACCTGGCGGTTTTTCTTTGTTTTGTTTTGTTGATAAAACACCCATTGATTGTGCAAAAATAAAGGTTTTAAGTCTGTCATTTAAAAAAAACTTAATAAATACACTTTTTTAGGTGTATTGTGATTTTTTTAGTGTGCCACAATTTCACAAATTTAAATAAAAATATCCCAAAACGGGGCTTTCCACTGCAACTGGTAAACTAGATTAAATATACATTATTTGATTGATTAATGACAAGTCTTAATTAAGCAATACTGTGTAAAGCATGACAGTTTTTCTTTGTTACTGCTTAAATTAACATTTATGGATTTTTTTATTTCTTCTGTCAGTCATTTCTACAGGAGAATATGGAATCGTAGTTATTTTTTCTCTGAATGTTGACAAGACTTCCATTATGTTGCTAGGTAAAAAAAGGAAACCAAATAAACTGCAGCATTTTGCGATCAACTGGAGCACTGGTGTAGCCAGCAGAGGGTGCTGTTTACTGCACTTCCGCCAAATCAAATTGTTGCCCAAAGCTGCCTCGGGGTGTTCAATGTATCAATAGTTTGGTAGGCAGGTGAGGAAATCTGGGTCAAACAAACCAAACACTTTGCAGACGCTTTTATTCTGAAAAGCAGCGCAGCAGAGGACTCTACTACCGGTTTCCACGCGCTCTGTCTGGAAAACAAGGCCATCCCAATCACTGAAAACTGTGGGAATCAAACCCGGCCGCACGCGCGCGCGCAGCATGCTGTGGCAGGCATCCTAAGTTACGAGTGATCGTGCTGGTTTATAATGGCATGCTAATGGGGGCTGGCAGGGCTTACAAGCGTCACATAGCCACTCTGAGAGGGGGGGTCGGGTGTACTATATGAAACACCACACACAGTTCGGAACTCATGGCGGACAGAACCCTAATCTGTGGGTCGGAACCGGCATCAGATGAGACAAGACCGAATTCCTTTGGAGAGCTGAGCGCAGTCTCCCCGGTGCCAACAGGGATGAATGAGCGGCTCTGCCAGGGTGGGGGGGCTCCAACGTGAGAAGCCATCTAGCGGCAGCACGCGCGCGCCGGCTCAAGGCAGAGGCGCGCGTGGAGCGCCGTTTCAGTGGAGCTGTTCACCAATTTCCTCTCACAGAGGAAAGGCTGACGAAACAGCTTGCCATTTCCTCCACACAGTGCAATCAGACAGCGCATCTCAAATCCACAATTCACCGCACACTGCTTTTTGAGGGGTTGCCATAGTAACTCGGGTAGTAGCGGGAGGAAATAAGGGGAAATGAGCGGGGCTATTTCGCCCCTCCACCTCTCTCTTCCTCTTTCCGCCTCCCTGCCACATTTCTTTTTATCTGCTAAAAGTAACTGCACTGCTTTTCATTGTTTGTCTTACATTTTGCATGCGGGCACGCGCCAAACACATCTGGGCAATCAACAGAACGCATGCGCAGTCGAGTCATGCACGGAAACAATTAGGCCTAGAATACTTCATAATACTTTTGCCTCCTTTTATTGAACTCTAACTTACAATGGTTTTATATTAAAGCTAATTTTAAATATTTTGTTTTCCTTTTTGACATAATTTAGAAACTAAGCAGCTGCGTTTACATCTGTGAAAACGTACAGAACAAACTGTGCCAATCTAAATACTCATGTGGTATAATGATTAGGTTGACGTGCAGCTGAGCTCCAACCTCCTGCCTCTCCTCCCCTCTACGTCCTCACCCCCTTGATTGCCAAAAGGAAAGGGGAGGAGGGGGGGTCCTTTCTTTCCTGCTTCCTTTCATGCTTTCTTGTTTTCTCTCTGTTCTGTCATCCCTTCCTCTTTCGGTCTGTTCCCCTCTTTTCACTGATGACCAACCTGTCAGCAGCTCCTGTCGTATCAGGCTGTGAATGCTCTGCATGAGACCAAATCTCTATTCATCTCGGCCCATCTAGCATAGCTTTAAGAATTTCAGTTTTCCATCACCCAAATTCGGGGATTTGCCTTCAGAAACAAACCAGAAGGATGTCTTCACTAAGCTCCTCTCGGAAGAGTGTTTCCACTGAGCCACTTCGGCAGCGTTACACATTGTTCCTTAAATCAGGGCTCTAATGAGCCAGTGGCCATATTAGCTCCAGCACAAACACGGCCATGCACCAACTTTTTGCCACAGGGTTGCAACGTTTTCCAGTCCACTGGACCACTAAGTCACCCAGCACCACCACCCCCTGCCTCTCTAATAGTGTATGAGACAACCAAGAGAAAGATTTCCTCTCAGATGTGAGCTTCCCTTCAAGCTACGAAGAAATGGTGTTTTCTGCTGTGTGGCAACAAAAAGAGCATTCAACATTTTTTGTTCGGAAATCAATCATCAAACAGGCTTCTTGGGCAAAACAAAGAGGGAAAAAAACAATGCTGCATTTGTCAAGTTTGACTAACTTTCTGTCAAGATGACTGCAAGAGCCAGGTTTGATGCACACCAGTGACTAAAGTTAAATTCATGTTCAAGACTGTATTCTGTTGAGACTAAATCACTTCATGATCAGTTTCACCAAAGGACTGTTATTGCATCTTATTGTCAACATGTGCAAAATAACTAAAATGCTTATCAACCATTTGTGGTCGTCCTTTACACAGAGATATGAAAATAAATTATGTGCACACTGCAAAAAAAGGTGAGATTTCTATTGTAGAATTGATGAAATGTTGTCAATTTGACACAATTTTTTAATGTTTTGTGTCTCATGTAATGGTTTTGTTAAACCCACGTCATTTAGTGGATAAAAAAACACAATTTGAATGTTTTTGGTAAAGAGGGGGAAAAAAAGATCTTTTCTTGCTTATGAATTGTGGTAAAATAATTATGGGAAGACAGCCATGTGTGTATATGTATATTCACACATACACCCACCAGCCACTGTATTAGGTTAACCTTGCTAGTACCGAGTTGGACCCGTCTCTCTTTCAGAACTGCCTTAATCCTTTGTGGCATGGATTCAACAAGGTACTGGAAACATTCTTTAGAGAGTTTGGTCCACATTGACATGAAAGCATCACACAGTTGCTGCAGATTTGTCGGCTGAACATCCATGATGCCGATCTCCCGTTCCGCCACGTTCCAAAGGTGATCTGTTGGGTTGAGATCTGGTGATTGTTGGGACCGTTTGAGTCCAGTGAACTCGGTGTCTTGTTCAAGAATCCAATCTGAAATGATTCCAGCTTTATGACATGGTGCGTTATCCTGCTGGATGTAGACATCAAAAGATGATACATTGTGGTCATAAGGAGATGGACATGGTCAGCAACAAAACTCTGGTAGGTTGAGGTGTTGTAACCATGCTCAATCGGTTTCTAAAAAGCCCAAAGTGTGACAAGAAAAAAATCCCCCACACTATTACACCACCACCAGGCAGCTTGAGCCAAATTCTGAGCCTACCATCTGAAAGTTAGAGCAGAAATGGAGATTCATCAGACCAGGCAATGTTTTTCCAATCTTCTATCATCCAACTTTTGGTGAGCAGTGTCGTCTCAGATTCCTGTTCTTAACTGACAGGAATGGTAACCGGTGTGGTCTTCTGCTGCTGTAGCCCATCTGCCCTGAGGTTGGACATGTTCTGCGCTCAGATATGCTCTTCTGCAGACCTTGGTTGTAACCAATGGTTATTTGAGTTACTGTTGCCTTTCTATCAGCTGGAACCAGTCTGGCCATTCTCATCTGAGCTGGCATCAACAAGACATTTCCGCTCACTGAACTGCCGCTCACTGGGTATTTTCCTTATTTTTTTTTTTTTTTGGACCATTATCTTTAAATTCTAGAAATGGTTGTGGGTGAAAATCCCAGTAGATCAGCAGTTTCTAAAATACTCAGACCAGCCTGTCTGTCACTGACAACCATGCCACGTTCAAAATCACTTCAATCACATTTCTTCCTCATTCTGATGCTCAGTTTGAACTGTAGCAGATCCTCTTGACCATGTCTACAGGCCTGAATGCACTGAGTTGCTGCCATGTGATTGGCTGGTTAGAAATGTGCAATAATGAGCAGTTGAACAAGTGTGTCTAATAAAGTGCTGTGTGTATATTTGCATTTTGCAAGCAACTGATCTGAAGCTGCAGAATTTTAGTTGTCAAATCCAACTCACCCTTGTGTTAGAACAAAGTACACCATCTATATTGTTCTTTTACTTCTCAGTTGTGGTTTGACTTGCATTTTAAGCTCACACACTAATGATTAGATCACAGACATAAGGTTTTTTTTTTCTTATTTATTTTTTAAGGTGAAATAATAAAAGGAAATATTCTGTTAAAAAATATGTATATATCTTTGATTTCCATAGAAAATGCAGGTTAATTTTTAATCATATTTTTAATTTTACCTTCATTTTTCTCAGGAGGATCAATTGAGAACAGTTTTTCATTTACAGTGACGATGTTTTGCCTTGGAAGCCCATGATCTTTGTTTTTTCCACCGTAATTGCATCCATCAGTAGTAGAAGTATTTTTTATAGTAATTTCTATGACACCAGCTCTTAACAAACAGCAGTTTTTACTCGTTACTCACAAATTAAATCGATGCTAGCATTTTGTCGGCCTGTAAAACATGATTACAATTTTTGGAACCCATAACAGAACAAGAAATTATTGGTTTAATGCATGAAGCAATTACTGTCTTAACCGATCACAGTGAAGGTTTCATTTCCTGCATGAATAGTAAGTGACAAGTGTTCCTTGTCTCTTAAAAATGTGTCCCTTTTGTGCGCACACAAACGCAAACCCACACAGTTTGGAACTGCTAGTGTTGCTGCCCTCTTCTCTTCACCCCAGAAAGCGACTCTCTGAAGAGAAATCCAAAAGCCTTCAGGCTCTCATGCAATGTCTGAGATATTCCCGAGTAAAATAAGCAGTGGTGTAGCTTCAGTGCCATTAAATCTCAGTTAGCTCTGTTGAGCTGATGCTGTGGGAATGGTCGTATTTTCTTTCCTCTTTTTGTATTGGTCACCATTTAGATTGCAGGTTTTTAAACTGAAAACAAAATCTGCTTTAACTTTCATTTTTTAAGGACAAAAAGTAATGAAGGAAATGCACAAAAACAGTTTTGAAAATGTGCATTGAATATATGGATTATTTTAAAAGGGCTACTTGTCCTTTCAACATGTTACATAAGAAAATCAATGTCATGTTTTACAAAATAGATTTAAAAGGTTTATTTGATTGTAATAATTTAGAAAAAAAGATAACCTTCTTTTTACTGGGGCATAAAGAAGCAGTGGATAAAAACCATCATCCTGAATAAAGCATTTTATCGAGACTTGTGAGTTTGGTTCAAGGATATTTGCTAAATAACAGGAATCTTGTATCTTCTAATTTTTCATAGTTTGACAAAAAGTATTGTACTGCAAATGAGAAAAAAACCATCTAACAGAAACCTCTCATCCTACTTTCATTTAGTTTTTACCATTGCATGCATTTTTGTTTAGAATTACTAAAAAATCGTTTTTTTAATGGATGTAATCAAAGTGATTGAAGTAAATGTCTTAATAAATGCATCTCCGTGTAATCGATCTGTACATCATGCTCATTTTTTTTTACCTTCAGGTGCACAGACCACATCTAAACAAAGAGAAGCTATACGAGTACAATTTTTCCAAGTCTTGATGCCTGTCATATCTGATCTGTGCATTTAATAGCAGTCACAGAACGAAATGTCACCTTATCTTAAGCTTGGAAGATTTTTATCCTCTGACATGTCGGTCCAAAAGCCCCACCACGCTTTTATTTGTTACACAACTCATGAAGCTATCTGAGGATGAATGCCCTCCAGAGGCTCATTCAGAAGATAAATTGGCCTGAAATACATCAGTCCTGCAGACCGTCTGGGTCTGTGCGTCTTATTCCCGCTATGCTTCTCTTCCATGAAAACATACGCAAACTTTTCCAAAGGCAAACAAACATGCATCCCAGAATGCCTTTAGTCTCTTCGTTTTATGCAAGAATGCAGTGAGCTTGGATGGAAGGACGAGGGGAAAAAAGCCCACCTATGCATCAGCCTGCATGGCTGAGGTCCAGCCTTGGGCCTTTTAGGCAGCAGTGAAGTGTGCTGTGATTTGACAAGGCCAGTGACGAGAAGCACTGTAAATATCTGGCTGTCATGTGACTCACTTCGTGGCCTAAAGGAAGCAACAAAAGGTCAATGTTTCCTGATGCCATTGCCAACAACTAAATTAAGTGACTTCATCTCTTGGTCACGCATTTGTCCATTTCTTGGAGATGGATACACTGGAGGTGTGGCATCGCCCTCTTTGTGCACTCAGATGGTTCGGTTGCATTTCTGCTGCTTACAACAAGCATAAACTCCCAAAGCACAAGCGCGTTTGCTGTTTGTGTACAAAAAACTCATTTGGAAAGGCGTGAAGTACAAGTCACAACCTCTGGGTTTGTTCTCGAGCATGTCATGCGTGACACTGACAGCAGTGCCTTAGCATTGCCTCTTATGAGCTAATTAGAATTAATGTGCTTTTTACCATAATGCAAAGTAAAAAATTAAAGAACAGCATATTAATGTGAGATAAATTGACTTATCATGTTATAAAAGACATTTGCGTACTCTTTATTTAAAATTTGACCAGTCGAAATATTAAAATTTTCATTGCAGAAAGACTGGAAAATGTATTCCTTCAATACATTTTTAATAGAAAAAAACATGCTGATTTCTAATTAACAGCCAATGACCCAGTGCATGGATACAAAAAGACCAAAGTGCAATGTGGGAACATGAACGCATTTAAGAGGAGAAAAAAAACGTCCTTTAGGTTAGATTGGCACATGATGTTTTCCCATCCAGACCCGGAAAACATCATGGAATCAACCTGTGTTAAATCTAGTGCTGTCAATCAGTTAAATAATATTCAGATGAATCACCCTCTTTGATTGTGATTAATCACAAGGTTTTACTAGGTAAATTTTATACAACATGTGGCTTTTGAACAAAAAAAAAAAAAACAGAACATTTTTTCTTCATTTTTATTGTCTGAAATGTTTTAATTTGTATAGTGTTATATCAGATATCTCTCAAATATCATTTGAGTACACAAAAGACATAAAGAGTAAGACAAGTAGTACTCTAAAGAAGAGTAAAGACTTTAATGTCTGCAGTATTACAAAGATGCTGACATGTAGCCATAAGAAACAAACATTATGTTTCTGCTCTTAAATGGTCTGGGTGAATACTCTATTCTGATTGGCTGCTAGGTGTTGATGCACAGCAAAAAAAGAAGTTCCGGTCACATAGTCCAAATGTTCTATGTCACTGCGCAGGCTTCTTTAAAACAAACTTTCTAACCCTTCATCTTCTGAACAAAAAAAAGCGGTAAGAAGTGAACTTTCTCTCTCAACTGATGCTTTGTTGAACCTATCGTGATTGATCAGCACATAAAGGGCATTCCTTTGCCACTGGAGTCGAGGTCAGTGATGCGTGTCGTGTTACCATGACAACGGGTAATCACCAATCAAATAGCCCGGTTTTTGTTAGAAAGCAATTGAAACAAAAAAAAATAACAAGAATAAAGAACTGAAAATCGATTGAGTATTTATCTATTTTGTAAGTGACCGTGGTATAAGTGGGATAATGCCTGACGAAGTGTGTATTTTTATAAATTAACCCACGCCGTGGAAGCCTGACCCGTCCAACGCGAAGCGGAAGACTGTTACTTCTGAGGTGTCATTATTTGCATTATTAAATATTAACATGTTAATTTTTTTTGAGTTAATCGCATGTGTTAACGCATTAATGTTGACAGCCCTAGTTAAATACAGATCTGCTGCTTGATAGACCAGTACCAAAATCTGCCACCACCTCTGCATCTCATCCCATCTGCAAACAATAATAATGTCAAAGAAAGATCTAACCGAAAGAGGTTACTTCTTATAAAAAACATTTTTTTTTGTAAAAGGATTTTTCTTTTCCAAAATTTGAAAAAAAAAAAAAAAAAAGGTAGACTGGTCTGTAAAAGCCACTTTGAGAGCAGTAAAAAACTGGAAAAGAGATCTACAAAGGACTTTTCTAATCTCAAAGTTAGAGAAAAAAGCTATAATGTTGAAAATGTTGAGCTCAATTGTTTATAGCATTTAAAAATCTTTTTGGCTAATTGTTCTATAGTAAGCAATTTGTACTTATGTTGTTTGTGTCACCTTTTATGGAAGCCCAAGAGGCTCTTGAAATAGTACCACAATTTTCTGATGGTCAATAAATTGTAAATTGTGTTGTGTCCTGGAGGCGTTCCTTCCCCCTCGTTAGGCGACGGCACCTGTTCCTGATCGTCTCCACCTGATCTTCATCACCATGGCTTTTTAAGCAGCGTCAAACCTCCAGCCAGCCAGCCAACCTGTCTGCCAGCCAGCCCGCTCTGTCAGCTCACCTGTCTGCCAGCCAGCCCGCTCTGTCAGCTCACCTGTCTGCCAGCCAGCCGGCCAGCCAGCCAGCCGGCCAGCCAGCCAGCCAGCCGGCCGGCCGGCCAGCCAGCCGGCCGGCCGGCTGGCTAAGCTTGTCAGCTGTCAGCTAAGCTTGCCTGCCTACCTGCCTGCTCAGTCATGCTCCACTATTCGCCTAATCAATAAACATAACCTTCTCATCTTTTAAAACGTGTCTGCTCTTGGGTTCCACCCACCTCCTTCGTCACAACAAAATTGAATATGATGATGATTAAATATAATTTCTAAACTAACAATAATTCACAAGTAGATTAGGATTAGGAAGATTAGGAAGGTGTATCCACTTTTAAAACAGCATGCTAGAGACAGAATGAGTTTATTATTTTTTAAAGGGCATCTATGTTTTCTTAAGCCTTAATAGTAAACAATATCCATGAATATGTTTATAAATTATCTTTGGCACACTAAAGAACAAATAATTTATGGAATATGAGTTATTTTTAACTCTTTTCACAGAGTGTTTTGAAGCAGGATATGAATGATCCGAGTGTTGTGATGTTTCGCACTTATGTAACCCAAACACCAACGGGTCCCCTTTCTTCTCTCCGGTTCACTGCTCACACTCTCGTTTAGGCCATTTCTTAATCAGCAAATCTGTTCTAAAGACATTAGAGACTTAAGATTCATCCAGTCAGTCAGTGATCACTCACTGTTAACATTTTAAGGTAAAATGTTCAGGTGGAACCTAAATGTTCAATTCATCTCTGCTAAAAGACCTTAAAGAGTTTATTAAATTTTTCAAAAAACAACCTTTTTAGAAATAAATACTCCTGAAATGTCACCATGTGTTCTTAATGCAAATTGCCTTTAGAAATGCAATCATCAGACTCATGGGAGTCAAATAAGTGATTTATTTCGGAAAACTACAGGCTTACATGTTTACATAAGGAAGTAATGTTCAAAGTTTCCGTTTCTTTTAAAAACCCACCAGTTTTTCTTTGTGAACATCATGTCTCCAAAGGTTGTAGCATTAGCTTCATTATTGTGGAAACCCAAGAGAATGTGATAGCATCTACTCAATGCAGCACAGTCAGCACATTATATCTGAGCATGCTTTCCTGTAAGTATTAGCGGTGCGCCTAACCCATTGCTCGCCCACGCACCAGGACCGTGAATGGCACTTCCAGACAAGTTGAACGGGGACCCTGAGCAATGCGTGGGGTTGTTTATGCAGTGCCACCTGATTTTACACCAAAACCAAGCCTCTATCTGACGGATGACGCCAAAGTGTCACTTCCTTCAGGCATCGGAAGGGTCTACTGACCATGCTCTATCGTGGCTGGTCGCCTCATAGAGAGCAGTGCAACAGGGGAGGAGGAGGGTTTGCCGGTCCAATACTGGGTTCAGTGGGAGGCTTTCTACAAGCACACAGCTCCCTCCGCACCTGTCCTACGACTGTGCCATCGACCTCCTGCCCACCAAAGGACGGGTGTTCCCGTTGTCCCAACCTGAGTCTGAGTCTGTCAGGAGTCAGCATTGTCAGGACTTAGTAAAAGTAAACAATAGCTGGTTGTTAAACAGACTAAGCTGAACAAACATCTCTGCCTTTACACCCTCCTTCTGAAATAATACTGGACTAATACTCATCATTAACATCAGTGTTAATTCTACAATTTACAGGTTTGTAAAAAATCTATCATTTTGCAAACAAATGTTCCCAAAGAAGCTCCTTTTACCTTTTTTTCTGTTCAAGAAGACATGATTGCTATGACATTGTTCCACAAAGCAGTTCTCCGTTCATCTACTGGATTTCGGCGTTGACACATCCTTCAGTCACCAAGTTTCAAAAAAGATTACATTTGTGCTGAAACCTCTGAAGGGGAATCATAAGGAGTATATGCTTCTGTGCTGCTGACCGTACTGTCAGTTGTACAGTTCATTAACCTCCCAAACTGTGGTTGATCCACCAGCTAATCAAAAACCCAAGAGAAAGTGACAGCATCTGCTCAATGCAGCACAGTCAGCACATCTCATCTGATCATGATTTGCTTCCCTGTAAGTATTTACGCAACTGAGAGTCTCTCCAATATTTTGATAATATGAGATGTTATATCAACACAAAGCAGATAAATTAACTTTGTATTCTGAAATAAGGTTGTTTGTACATTGGCGCTAAAACCTCTGTCATGTTGGCCATTTTGCAAGCAGCTTATAAACAAGCCCAACAATCAAATCTAGGGCAGCTTCCCTCTCTCCTTCCTGCCTTTTGGAACTCTCTCCTTAAAGATTCGGTCTGCTGCTTTTTCCTTTATTTGGATTCTTCTCTCTGTATCTGTGTCTTGTTTCTTTCATAATACCACATGTAAATCAATGCCTGCACAAAGTTTCACACTGCTTTTGAAAATGTGAGAACACAAATGTGTCTGCTTTTAATGGTCAACAAAGCTTTTTGTTGCGTGGTAACATGTAACTCTGTTCACCTTGACAAAGAAAAGTAGGATAGAAGGTGATGTAAGATGCTTCACCACTCTACCCATGGTATCCTTTATATTCTGTATGTCAGCTCACTGCATGGTGAATTGCCATTGTGGTTTTCAAGTCACATCCCCATCTTTGAGTTGTCTACTCAATCCAAAGTAGCAAACTAAGATTTTACTTCTGACAGAAAATGTAAGTCTTCAATAACCAGTGTGGAAGTGGAGGATTTTTTGGGGGAAAATTATACTTAAAATTCAATGTACAATGAAGATGTTCAGTTGTTGGAGTTGTATTATCATAGGATTCAGTATCTGAAGATGTTGATCTAGAAAAGATCAAGAAAAAAACCCCAACATTTTAAGCTTCACCCTTCAGATAGATCGCTGGCACATGAGTGGAGAAAATGATTTAAAGAAATTAATGTGGAAGCAACAATAAAAATCTTGAAATCTGACAAATTTTTTTACTAGTTTTGTGTGGAATCTAGTAAATTCTGTTTATAATTGTCAGCAAGGAGGCTAACCGGCTAATTCTGTCTTTTAATATTATTTTCTTAAATACTAAAGCCAGACTAATTAACTTATAGACTGGAACCATTTATAGAAAGTAATTTAAACAATTTGCAATATACATCCAAGCATCCACCTTTAGAACTGAATCCCTTTTGGGGCACAAGGCTGTTGAAGCCTTTCCCACCTACTGATGAGGTACACCCAGAACAGTCATCCGTTTGTCATAAACCAGCACACACACACCTATGAACAGTTTTAGAGTTATCAATTAACCTCAGCAGCATGTTTTTGAACTTCAGGAAGAAAGCAGAGTGCACAGACAAAACCCACATATTCACAGGAAAAACGTGCAAACTCCACACAGAAAGATCGCAGCCAGGATTTGAATCTGGACCTTCTCACTGTGAGGCAAAAGTGCTAACCACTATTCCCCGTGACGCTCGCTTGCAATACTAATAATCCAATAGCAAAATCCTAAAACACTGCTTACATAATCAAGAAAAGAATCCTCGTCTGGAAAATAACTACCCTGCATCTGTTTTTAAAGCATTCATAATAATAATCAATAATAATAATAATCCTTGGGGATATAAGGCAGACCTAAAAAGAGCACAAACATTTTAGCAAATAACTAAACCATAACTGTGGAAGAACAAAAAGTCAAACTGGTAAATAAAAAGATAAGATAAAAATGATAAAAACATGATAAAAATCAAGCAAAATAAACAAAACAACCCAGATCCTCGAAGTAGCTCCCCCTCAAAAGATGAGATACCAAATTCCTTCAACAAGACAAGTTGTGATGAGAAGGAGGGTCAGGAAAAAAGTCAAGAAGTAACTATACCGTAAGCAAAGGTAACACAGAAAACAAATGGAGAACCCCAAAAAGAATGAAAAAAGCTTCCAAAATGAAAGCAGGTCAAAATAACTGCTGTTGTAACACGGCTATTAATTATTGTGAAAAAAGGAGTAGACACATTAGAAACACCAAAGTCTATAGGACATAGTTTCTGCAGGGCGGCAGAAGTTCATCAGAAATTCTCCTCTGAGTTGTGGGCAGGACTGTTGGCACAGAGCAAACCTGCCCTCATTGCTCGTCACTCATAACTGAGAGCTCTCTGTTTACACTCTCTCCTGCTAGCTTACAGCTTCCTCATACATTACCAGTGCAACAAAATTGGTGACAGAGAAAGGAACAATTTTCTGTTAAATGGTTGATTGATTATTTTCTATTATTTGTTTTTTTAACTTAATCACAGTTTTTAATGGAATACTCGGACAGTTTTAGCTGGTGCCATTGTATTGATTCAAAGTAAAATAACAGAAAGGTAAAAAATAATGCATAGTTATCAGCAATGAATGGATGCATGTAAAATTGTCATAAATGTTAAAGTAGCATTGATTGTGCCGCTGCTCCATGTGGATTTGGAAGAACAAATGACTTATGAAATAATTATGAAGCACATTATTTATTTATTTCAAGGCTCACAACTCGATGCAAAAACTACATCTTAGGGAAACAATGTAACATTTTTAATATTAGATAATAAAACAACCAAATTAAAAATATTGGCTCATTTTAACGTTGCAGATACTTCACATGAATTAGAATATTTGAAGCTCACCAGAAATCCTTCACACCTGAAAAAAGGCTAAGAAGTTGAAAAGCAATCGTTGTTTGTGTTATCCAGACAAGGCAGTTTAATAGATGCACAACTTAACGAGAGTTCCGCCTTAGATGAGTGGATCTGTACGAGATTCTAAAGATTCTTCATGGGATGTTATATTTTGCAAACATTGTTGGTAAAAATTCACTCCAACAGTTAATATGAGTATTAGTTAAGCTTTTAGCATTTTGGTGGTAAAAGCTTAAGTACATTGTAATGCACTGTAAAGTGCGTTTGACATCCAAATCTATAATTCCAAAATCGAAAGCCCTAGAAACTTCCCAGAAGTCACTGCGAAAAACCAGTGTGCATTGATGCTCACTAGATTAGCAAATATAGACCACAATGCACTGCGTGTGAAAATATTTTGTAAAAAAAAAAAAATAACAAAAAAACCCCCAATTTTTTTGCTTTTTATAAACCATCCACTTTTTCATCATCTTTAAAGAGTATGTTTCTTTGTTAAATCATTTTTACCACTCGGTTCTTCTGAACTCTTATCCATAAAATGTAGAAGTGCTTTGGTGTGGATCAGAGGACGTCAGTGTCAAATGCAAATGTGTCTCTCCCAGTTTAATGTAAAAGCTCTGAATTGAGAGCTCAGCAGGGAAATTTCGTCCACAGGTTCTAACCCATTCGCGCCAACGCTGAAAGAATTCCGTGGTTTCACTGATGGCCTGGACAGCCAGTTCCCTCAGCTTTGAAGTCCATAAACCTTTTAAAACCTTGACGAATATTCTCCTGCAATTTTGCCAGAGGGTAGGGAGAAAAATGAAATAGGTACCAGGCACAAGGAATGCAAAGATTTGCTCGAACCGCCTCCGTCTCTCCATCACACAGTCAAGTTAAGGCTGAAGTGCTCACTCTGGCACAGCTTAAAGCTTCTACCCTCTTTCTGCTCTCACAGTCCTAGAACACTTTATGCAGCATCAGTATAGAATCCTGACAACATGGAAACAGTAGAGGAGCAGTGATCAGCCAGCATTTTGCAGCACAGCCTCCGTGTCAGTAACGGACATGGCTGCTTGGTACAAGTTAGGCAGCAAGGGTGAGACATCCAGTCAGTTTCCATAGCGATGGGGTTGAATAAAGGGGGATTAGCAGGAGCAGTGTGGTGAGAAAGGATTGCAGGCTTATGTCAAAGCTCCCATTTAAAGAGTTCCCTGTCGTGGTGCTTTCATATATTCTGATGATGAACCTTTCTTTTCCCTTCACTCCCTACATTCCCCCTCAAATGCACAAGCAAAGGCACTGTGTTGTTTTACAGGTGAAGAATAAATGGCAATATTGCTTCAATGCAAATTTAAGGTTTGAGCCACGTGCAAAATAAAAGAAACTCTGGATTTTTCCATACTAGTATTATTAGGCAGACTATCCCAAGAGTAAATCATTCAAAACACAGGCTTTCCCCACACACAGATTCTCTTACATCTTTCCATGTGCTGTAGCTTTTCTTTATTCTACTGGATAACAATTTAAATATATATATATATATATATATATATATATATATATATATATATATATATATATATATATATAGGTGTATCTTCTAAATGCATCAGTTTACAGACATTCTTTTAAAAATGTAAAAAAAAGAGGCTTTATTTCCATCATTTACCCTTTCAAAATAACAGAAAACAAAATAATGGCATGTAAAAAAGTTTGGACACCCTGCAGAGTTAGTACCTTGTACTGTCCCCCTTGATAAGTATCACAGCTTGTAAACTCTTCTTGTAGCCAACCAAGAGTCTCAAATCTTGTTTGAGGAATCTTCATCCATTCTTCTTTCCAAAAGTCTTCCAGTTCTTTGATATTTCTGGGATGTCCGTTACACTTTTCCTCTTTTCAGGTCTATCCATAGATTTTCAATGATGTTGAGGTCAGGTGATTAGGAAGGCCACTGCAAAACCTTTACTTTGCTCCTCTTAATGTAAGCGTGGATTTTGAAAGTGAAGGTGTGTTTAGGATCATTATTCATTTGTAGAAGTCATCCTTTCTTCAACTTCAACTTTTTCACAGATGACATCAAGTTAGTGTCCAACGTTTTCTAAAATTTTGTGGAATCCATTCTTCCTTCTACTGGTGAAATGTTTCCTGTACCGCTGTCTGCAATACAAGCCCACAACATGATTGATCCACCCCCATGCTTAACAGTTGGACAGTCGTTCTTTTCATTAAACTCTGGACCCTTTCTTCTCCAAACGTACCTTTGCTCATTGCATTGTGTCAAAAAGATCAGTTTTAACCTCTACAGAACTTGTTTCAAAAATGCATCAGGCTTGTTTATATGTTCATTTGTGAACTTCAAACGTTGAATTTTGTGGTGAGGACGTAGAAGAGGTTTTTTCATCTGATGTCTCTTCCATGAAGCCCATATTTTTACAAGTATCTCTTGACAGCAGAAAAGTGAACACAACTCCAGTGTCTGCAGGTCTTTCTGGAGGGATGGTTCAGTCAAACGTGGGTTTTGACTTTTCTCACAATCCTGTGAGCTGCTCTGTCTGAGATTTTTCTTGGTCTTCCAGATTTTGCTTTAACTTCCACTGTTCCTGTTGACTGTCATTTCTTAATGACATTCTGAACAGAGGATACTGGCATCTTAAAACACTTTGCTATCATCTTCTAGCATTCTCCTGCTTTGTGACCATCAAATTTTTCCATTTTCATTGTTCTGAACAACTGCTTGGAAGAACCCATGATGCTGATTGCTGGGGCAAGATCACATGACTCAGATTATTTTAAATTCTTTGAGATCGAAATCACCTGGTCTTTGCAAATGATAATTGTGAACAATCCATGACACTGTCAGGTTTAAGCTTTTCCAAATAGGGTGGTGCATACTGTAAATTCTGCAGGGTGCCCAAACTTTTCCACACGCAATTATTTTGTTTTGTGTTATTTAAGAGTAAATGATGGAAATAAAGCATAATTTAGAAGATTTTTCAATCTTTCCTTGGGTTCTTTATGCACAATAATGTAACATTTTACCTGCGGTGCCCAAACTTTCAAACCCCACTGTAAATAAAAATAAATTAACATTTAAATCTAGAACTTGTTTGTAACTGGCTAGGTATACGTTAGCCACCTTAGTCTATTCACAATACCTATATCTCCCAATATTGTTTGCAACACTTAAAAAAACTAATACCACTAGAACTGTTACTGTATTACAGTGTTACTGTGATGACGCTAACTCCCAACCTTGATAGTCACGCACAACACCAACACAGTCCAACACTGCTGCTACACTGCATTTACAACACCGAACCTTAAACAGACAAACGTTTTGACAGAGTGACAGTGTACCTCTAAAAATCATTAAGCACAACCAGAATTGATCTAAGGCACTCTGGATTACAAGGCGCACTGCCATTTTTATTTTTTTAATAAAGCTTTTAAGCTTTGAATAAGGGTTTGCCTTCTACAGTTCTCTGAAAAATGTCAACCATAGGTAAGTGCAAAGAACCTGGTATGATACTAATAATAAGTTAAATCTGAATGTTCTAAAATATCTTCTTGTACCTGTTAGAAGTTAAAAAAAATAAAAAAATAAAAAGATTGGGAGTTTTGTGTAGACTATTGTAACTAATACATCCATTCAAGCAGAATTCATCCAAACATTACCAAAAATTGAGTCCAAACACCTCTTGGATGTCTGAAGAGCATTTGCATGTTAGCATACATTTCTGTGTAAGCCCAGATATGCTTTTTAACCCTCAGAAGCTTAATCAGCTCCATTAATGGAGTTTTTGTAGAAGTTAATTAACCATTTTCAGGGATTGAAGCACACCAATCCCAGTGGAGAGCCATATGAGGAGGGGGAGACTGAGACCCATTATGCTGTTGCTTAGCAACACCTGTACAAAATTTGAAGCGATTTAGTGCCCCCATACTGGTTATTATGGAGGTCATATGTTTACTACATCCACACTGTGCGCTGGCTGTGACACAGAGCTGTCAGTAGATCCACACATGCAGCGTACCTGTCTCTATTCCGAGCAGTGCAGGGTTGATGCAAAACACTTTAAACCTGCGGCTTGACTAAATCTCTACATCATCACTGTTTAATTCTGCGGATTTGTGGGAACAGATTTGTCGAATCTTCATCCCCAAAAGGCTCCTTCGCAGTTTTTAGTGTTATTTCCAGACCGACGAGGAAGGCAGAAAGCTCCACAGTTTAGCTACATCTAACCAAAAAAAAATGCTGTTAATGTGACAGAAGCTGATTTTCATCCCCAAACAGTCCTCTCAGCTCGTTCTGTCTGCAAAGAGTGTGCTTGAAGCAGATTGAAAGAGAACAGGAGGCACACAGAGAGACAAAGAAAAGCAGACGTGGGAAAGGAAGGAAGAAAGAGACAGAGCTGCTGATGCACTGACTTCACAGCAATTGAGGTCACGCTAAACAAATCCTGAAGAAGCATAGACAAAGAAGGCGTCAAAGTCTCGAAGAGGTTCCTGCGACTTCAAAGGTGAGATTTTTGGAGCGTGGCTCCACAACAACAAACATCATGTAAGGGTTGAGCGTCTCCTCACACGCAGGTAAGGGATAAATGTCATCCATCGTCCTTGGGAGGACGGACCAAACTACATCTGAGCTCCACTCTGACACACTACGGGAGCAGTTATTCAGTTATGTGCAGGTTGGCCCCCATTTTTCTATCAAAAAAACCACAGAGGTGCAGAACATTGCACTCCTTCACAAGTAAATTGAAAAATAAAAACAGCAAATAACAGCATGTTTGCTTTGGATCCAAAGAAAACCTCAAACATTATGTGTTACTTTTAAAAATTGCTGGGTAACTCAGATTCTCAAATATACTGATTTTTTTTTTTACCTTCTTTTAATCCGAATACCACCCCAGTGAGGAGCTCTTCATTTGATCTATTTAACATCATTTCCGTTCATGTATTTCATCTTTATTAAGTTCACCGCGAGGATCAGTGTTTTTTTTTTCAGCAGCCGCCATACTGAACTGCAGGGGAATAACATTAGTCACAATTCCAGCCGAAAGGAGAGAAACAATTCTGCCACAATATGAATAAAATATATGAATTGTTTATGATTAGCATACTAATGACTAATCATCATGCAAATCAGTTAATTCTGTGCCCTCCAAGTGGAAAGAAGCACAAAAAATCATACAAAATGTATCTATGAAGAGGCATTTGAAAGTAAAGTATGAAGTTCAAACATTCTTTTTAGGATGGGTCATTCCTTGGAAGTAATGATAGTCGGATAGCACACAGAAAAGATATATAACCGTGATTTTGGGAATTTGTAGACTTCAGAAACCATAACAAATTACACAAGATTTTATTGAATTGAAGTCCCACTCTGTTCATCTTTTGATCTATTTTAAAAGCGTTTCCAGTGGTCTTTTAATTATGGTTATGCCGTTTTTGGGCGAAAAAAAAAAAAAAAAAAAAAAACGGTGTGATTTTCTAGGACATAGTTTCTGCAGAGCGGCAGGAGTTAATTAGAAATTCACCTCTGAGTTGTGGGCAAAACTGTTGACGCAGAGTAAGCCCACCCCCCTACTCATCCTTCATCTGTTTACACTCTCTATTGCTAGCTTACAGCTCCTCACACTTTCAACCTAACATTACCAATGCAACAAAAATGGTGAGCAATATTGGAATAATCCAGCCATATAGTTTGGAGCCAGATGGGAGCTCAGACTAAGAAAACAAAGATTTACACGAATCTAGTCGTCTACTAGTGGTTGTCTCAAAATGAAATGAAGCAGGGAGCTTCTGGCTTGCCGTAGAAGTCATGTCACAAGTCACTATGTCACACCTACAAGATTTTTACAACTGCATTTTTTCATTCCTGATTCACAATGATTTGAATAAATAAATACTCGCAAATGCAATTTTGAGCTTAATTTTCTTTTTTCTTCTTTTCCTCCATCGTGAGAAAAATGCTACAAGAAAGTGTTAAAAACACCAAAAACCTAATTTTCAGTCTTTAAATTTCTTCATGTCTAACTTTATTTACAATTATATAACAAACATTCTTCAGTGTCTTCCTTTACATTCAAGGAGATGCTGCATTAAGGGGAGACCTGGATTTAATGGTATATTGCAAATTAGCAATTTGTGCCATAAAGTGGTTAATAAATTAGTTGCAGTTATTAGTATCAATATAAATGTTTGATTTTTTGACATTTATAAAGAAGCTTAATTTTGTACCTTTTGATGGTAATTGAGCTAAAAAAAAGTCAACTTCTTCCTCCTAATCCAATGCGCTCCACTGCACTGTCGACTCAGTCCATTTTAAATATATATATATATTACAAGAAATCATTAAGAAATATCTTTGCCAACATCATTTCAGATCACCGTGGTGATACATCTGTGAGCTTTTAAGGTCCAATGTGAGACTCAATCTCAGCGTACTGCAAAAGCTTTTAAAAGGAAACCACAGGAGGCCGACGTTTACACACAGAACCTAAAACTAACAACTGGGAGCCACAGTGAAGTGTCTAAATCCAAACTCAGATGCTGAGGGGTCAGCTGGCTGACACTGCCTGTCACCATTTCTGTGTGCTTCATCAGCAGGTGTATAAATATGTGTCATGTTTCAACACATGCATGTCCGCAGGGACCCAGATGGGATTTTAAATGCTGCATTTCATGTGGTATCATTTAGTAGGTTGGTTCACCCCTCATTGCTTTGCCATCTGGAGCCCTCTCAGGCTGCAATAGGAGTGTTCCCACTGGAGTGTAAACGCTCCCAATCTCTCTTGCCAAAGAAAAAAACCAGCAGAAGTCAGCGTGCACGCCCTTCAACTCAGCTTTAAAAAGAAAAAGAGAATTTTTCTCACATTACAGAAAGTGATAGGCATCAACACGTGTCAAATGTCAAGACAAACTGCAAACATGGTGTCAAGCTGCAACGCATGGAGACAAACACGAGCAGAACAGGACATCACAAGAAAAACTTGAGCTTTCATGTTCAAGGAAGGTCAAACAAGTGGGCCTGAATCACTTACCTTCCTCTGAAAACTGGCAGCACCTCCTCAAACACGATTCTTTCTTTGATTCTTTTGTTCTTTGTATAATATGTTTCAAAAGGGATCTACGAACTCAGATGATCCAGTCTGAGACATTTTTTTTTCTCTTGAGCATTTCCATTTTTTTTCCACTCTGTCTTCTTCCGTTTTTCCCACCCCCAAATTTCCAGACCACAGTCCTACAGTTTCTCCTCCTGACACATTCCCTCATCTGTGGAAGACGTCGGTCTTTGGATGAATCCAGGCAGAGTTAGACAACGAGCCAACGTTCCCTCCCTTTATTGACGGGCTCTCTTTATCACATTTTTTTTTTTTTTGCCAGATTTGTAGGCAGACAGAGACGGACTGGCTTCACTTTCCAGGGCAGCTTACATTCCCCCTCCACATGTTTCCATTTTGCACCTCAGCCATACATTTTAATACTGGGGGGTGGGGTGGGTGGGTGTTAGGGGGTGTTGTTATAATTAGTGCTGTTTGTGTCCATTTGAAAAATAATTTTAAATGAAAACTCTAAAATGAGAACAAAGATTTTTTTCAAACTGAAATTAAAAATTAGGAGGAAATGACATTTTATTTCCAGCCAAAACTGTTGTCAATAAATAAAAAAAAATACAATGATTCTTGCTATGAATGAAAAGCTGGATAAAACAAACAGACTGCAACTGTGATGTCTGTTCAGCTTGTGGGTGAGGAAGAGGAGGGGGGGCGACTTTGAGATGACATTGAAGCTCTGTGGATGCGAGTTGAGACTCTGGTTGTTGATTTTTAGACACTCGCACAAGCCGAAGTGGCTGCTGCCCGTGTGCGTTCAGCCTCCTCCTCTTCATCATCTTCCTCCTCCTTCCTCCTCTTCTTCGTCCTGGTCTTCAGCACTGCTCCCCACTGGACAGCTCCTGCTCGGACACTGCATGCTCCCCTTCAGTCTTTTCATGGAAGTAAAACCCATTTATGTTGCAAGAAAAACTGGGAGTTTACAACTTCGCGCACAGGAGGATTCTGCGGATACTTCGATCCGAGACTTGTGGCGAGCTGCGTGCAGATCCCACATTCACTGTGAGTAAACCTGCGTCTGTCTCTCTGCATGTGCCACAGTTAGTCTATAAAATACATATTTATATATATATATAAAACCCTTTAAATGCATGCCTTTATGGCTGTCTTCAGCAATGAAATCACGAGTCTATCCACCAGTCCTCTGCTGGGATCAATATTTGTGCGAGAATCTTTAAACCTCACGCAGAAAAAAAAATCCACGTAGAACTGATCCCTGTCTGACTGTCTGTAATATTGCAAATGTGGAGACGCATTCTGGCGCACCGAAAAACGCGCGCAGTTTTCAATTAATCTGGCTGAATGGAATTTTAAGGTGTGCTGGGGTGACGCGTAAAGCTTTTACGCATCGAACATCCTTTTGTGTGCATCATCCCTTTTGGATTCCAGTTTGTTTGAAATCCTTTTCAATCTGATTTTCCATGGTAAGAATTGTTTGGATAATCTCTTAGTGGTAATTGGTGCACTTTTTCTGCGCCTAAATTGTGTCGGCTCTGTGCTATTCTTGCGGTGCGCGCTGGCTCCAGATGATTGTATCTTAAATGCTGCTTTCTTTAATGAAAACACGTGAAATGCTTTAAGTTTAAGCTTGTGGTATGTGTTTGTGCTGTCGGATTGTTCTATATTCGGGGCGCATATTTTCTTGCAGACTTTGTTAAGGCAATAGTGTCTGCTGAGCTGGTTTTGGCTGATATTTCGGTGCAATCTGTCGTGCGCTTTTCCATTCAGGGGGCAAGTCGGATTTCTGAATATGTTTTGCTTACTTATGTTGCTTATTTATGTTGGCATTTGCTGAGTCTGATGTGAATGAAATAATTGTCATGGAGCCAAAATGATGATGAGGTGCTGCATCTTTGCCTTTAATTGGCATCAAATACGCTGAACAGGATGAGGCAGAAAGGATGAATGAATGAATGAACATCTTGTTGTGCTGAAAAGAGAGCAACATGTTCTGTCTTCAGGAGGTAATCTCATTTTCTGCGCCACTTGTACAAACGACACTTTATCCACAACCCCATAGGTTAACGGCGACTGACGAGCCGTGTGCGCGCAGGCTTCATCTCCAGACATTTGGTCCAAAGGTTAGTCCTAAAAACCGCGAAGCTGCTGTCTACGTGGACTGGTGCTGAAGCCTCTCGTCCTACTGCCAGGACCTCTGCCAAACCCAGAGACATGGCGACGAACGGCACCAAAACGGACGGACAAGTCACGGAACTCAACGAGGTGGCCACCAGCAATGACAAGCCCAAGTCACTGGACGTCAAACCCGAGAAGCCAAAAAAGGAATTGCCTGCCAGAGAAACGTGGGGTGGAAAATTTGACTTCCTCCTGTCTTGCGTGGGTTATGCAATTGGACTGGGGAACGTGTGGAGATTTCCCTATCTGTGTGGGAAAAACGGTGGAGGTAAACATCATTTTCATATGCAAACCTTTCATAAGCCCCATCTCCTGCATCTGAAACCCTCATTTACTGAAGATGTTCTCATGTTGGAAACATTTAACTAGAAATACTTCTATCCATTCAGGAGCCTTCTTGATCCCCTATTTTTTGACCCTCATATTTGCTGGGATGCCCTTGTTCCTACTGGAATGCGCTCTTGGTCAGTACACCTCAATTGGAGGGCTTGGTGTCTGGAAACTGGCTCCTGTGTTCAAAGGTACCTAAAAAGTCTGGAAGGCAGTGGTATTTGTGAATAGTTCCTCTGCACTGCCTAATTCATTTTTCTCTAATAGGTGTGGGCCTTGCAGCAGCTGTTCTGTCCTTCTGGCTCAACATTTACTACATTGTAATTATTGCTTGGGCCATTTACTATCTGTACAACTCATTCAGCGCTGTAAGTACTGTCAGAACGAACGTTATTAAATGTGGAAGCTGCACAAGGTCAACGTTGTCAGGAATCTGGGGGGGAATAAACGATATTTGTATTACAGAACCTGCCGTGGAGCTCATGTGACAACTCATGGAACACAGAGAAGTGTTACACAAACTACTCCATTGCAGACACCACCAACCTCACCAGTGCTGTGGTGGAGTTCTGGGAGTAAGATTTTGAGTCTTCCTTCTTGTGCTTCAACACACGTCTCTCTGAAATGTAGAAAAACATCATCCCGTGCTGCATGGTGATTTGTTTAGCCTCATTGTTGCTTGCCCTGATTTGTAGGCTCAACGTGCATCAAATGACTGACGGCCTAGAAAAACCAGGCCAGCTTCGAGTGCCACTGGCAATAACACTGGCCATAGCCTGGGTCCTTGTGTACTTTTGTATCTGGAAAGGCGTTAGCTGGACAGGAAAGGTGAGACTTCATTTTGGAAACCCATAAAATCTGAAGCTTATTTCCAAAAAGGTTACACAAAAGCTTGTGTTTTTAGTGTTCTTTGGCCAAGTCAATTTAGCCCAGTTTTCCTTCTGAATTTGCCTATCTTCCTGGAAAAAGTAAGTCATTTTCCAGGTCTTGGATTTGCACTGTCCCATATGGCCACATTTTTAAACTATTTATTTTATGACCTTTAAAAATACATGCCTTCCTTCACAATTCAGTAGACATTTAAATTCCCCAAATGTGTCACTAAATTCAAATAAACTTTTTAATCTCTATCTGAAAATTGAATACATGCCTCCTTGCTATTTCCAGGTTGTTTACTTCTCAGCTACCTATCCCTACTTCATGCTGTTCATCCTCTTCATCCGTGGGGTGACTCTACCTGGAGCTAAGGAAGGAATTCTGTTTTATATCACCCCAGACTTTGAAAAACTGAAAGAATCTGAGGTAATGACAGACCACCGTGTGATTCATTGCCATGCGCAGAAAGCTTGAGAGAGCAGAACTTGGCCCTATGCTGCTAAATCATTGCGTTCTTCTGTCAGGTATGGCTGGATGCAGCTACACAGATCTTTTTCTCCTATGGATTGGGACTGGGGTCACTTATAGCTCTGGGCAGCTACAATACTTTCAATAACAACGTTTATAGGTAAGACTTTATGATTCATCGGCTTCATGCCAGGCTAAACGTGAGCTCCACATCCAGCTTTACTGTTTGAAAAATGTTTGACAGATTTTGAGGATTGTCAGTGTCCAAATTATGTCCAGAGAATTCCTGGGATTTTCAACAGAAAAATGGCTCTCTGTGCCTTAATGTTTGTCTTCAGCAGTTTCAGAATTCTGGGTCACATTATCAGTTACATAAAAATAATTGCATCCAGTCTGAGCTTTCTGCAAACTGCCAGAATAATACAGAAACGCTGAAGCCTTTTAATGTGTGAGATTATTGCCTGAAAAGGGAGGTTGTTCATTTTGACCAACATCCATGAAGCTTGAAATAACAATTCCAGCGTATTTCAGCTCCTCTCTCTTTTTTTTTTTTTTTGTTGTTTTAGTGAATTTAGGATGAAAAACATCATTTGTCTGAACACATCTCTGTTTTTTACATTTTCTCACTCCAGAGACTCTGTCATTGTGTGCTGCATCAACTCGTGTACCAGCATGTTTGCTGGGTTTGTGATCTTTTCCATCGTCGGCTTCATGTCACACGTGACAAAGAAAAACATAGCCGACGTAGCAGCTTCAGGTAACTGCTGGTTTTATTTGTTTCACCAACTTTTCTTTGTGGTTGTAAACAGAGACGTGTGCACGTTTGACAGAATAACCCTGATGAAAGCGCGTCTCCTCTTCATCACCCAGGTCCTGGCTTGGCTTTTCTTGCTTACCCAGAGGCAGTAACCCAGTTGCCTGTGTCTCCTCTCTGGGCCATTTTGTTCTTCTCCATGCTGCTCATGCTGGGGATAGACAGCCAGGTAATGGGGGGGCTCAGAGGTGATTGGCTCAGGGGGGGTGACCTAAATGCTTGAAAGTAGGCATCTATCATGCATCTCACCTCTGTCGTCTGCATGATAAGCATGAAATTTGTCCCTCGTGGTCAGATATGGTTAGACTTTGACTGAGATGGTTTAAATTAAATGCAACTTCATTACTCCTCATGCCCCCTATATTTATTTTTGTTTTTTGCATTTGATTTTTAACAACAACTCACGGGCTTAAAAGTGCAAAATGATAGAAATTGTAACCATGTTTCAAATGTCACAATTGCAGAACCTTTTTCCTTCTGAAGGTACTCTCAGCAATGTGCGTTCAAGCGATCACATCCAATGAAAAATCTATCGGTCATATATCACAAAATTCCACCGTGCGGGCGACTAAAATGCAAGTTTTTAGCAAATTCGGCTGGTGGTCACGCATTTGTAATCAGGAAGCAGCAGTCGTGCTTTCTAACACTGCGTGATGGCTGCAGAGATTTTTAAGAAAAACTTGCACTTTTAAGACGACCGGATGATTTTTCTCTAAAAGTTGTCATCAGTCGGTGGCCGCCCGGGCACATTTCGAGGTCGCGCAGTAGCAGTCCAGTGAGAGACGGGGATGACACCATTACAAAATCAGGCGACAGCTGGGCGACCACAAGGCGGCTTGCATATCAAGTGCCACCGGTAGACCGGGGATATAGTAAAAAACAAGCTATTCTGCACGCCTGACTGCCACTGTCTACATTCATGACTATGCAAACCATTTTTTTAAAAAATCAGGCTGTGGCATGAAGTCTTAAAGATTCTGCCAATGCCTTCCCATTGCGCGGTGTCAGTTGTGCTTGTGACCGTGGCATTAATGCATGTAAGCGCACATTTTAGGCTTCTGTGTTCAAAACTCTACGTTCACGCGTAACTACTCAACTTTCCACAAATTTTTTTTAAGCTCTATGTAAAAAACGTGCGGCCATTGAACAGTTGTTAATAACCACTTGCATTTGGACCAGTCGGCGACTCCGATTTGGTAGTGATGTATGAGTGGTGTCCTTTCTAAATGACGTCGGTGCCAATTGCATGAAAATTAATCAGAGAGGAGAAATTGACTGCTTTGTGTCCGGCCAGAATTAACTGAAACCAAGTCTTTCATGTATCGGAGTAGAGCTGTGAAAAAAAAAGAGCGTGGAGCAAGATTCATGAGAATTGCAGCGCTTCGACATTTTGCACCAGTCCTCTTTCGGCTGTAGGTGGCGGACATGTGCTAGTAAACAGCAGAAAAAGTAAAGAAGAAGAAGTCTCTCCCTGCTTCCGGTGTGAACACCATGGGCTTAAAGTGAAGTTAAGAATGCGCGTTCAAGAATATGCGTCCCATGCTCGGTGTGAACATAGCATCGGACATAAATGATTTGTTGATTCAGGGGGAAGACTTTGGATTCATGTGTTTGAAAATGAATGCACACTGTGCGCATATATGTGTTTATGGCTGTTTTGCATCCCTCAGTTCTGCACTGTTGAAGGCTTCATCACTGCCCTCGTAGATGAGTTCCCCAGAGTTCTCCGAGGCAGACGAGAGATCTTCATCGCTGTCGTGTGCCTGGTGTCTTATGTGATCGGACTCTCAAACATCACACAGGTGAAACAGAGCAGCTCTCCTGCAACATCCATCTGTTGCACCAGAAACATTAAAAAATACTAAACCATAATGAAAAAGATACAAACAAAAAAGTTTTACTAAATCCTAGAGGGTCATGGAAAACTAGATTTTTTTGTAAATTCTAGAGGAGAATAAATCTGTATTTAAATGATTTAAGAGCATGTCACTTCATTATCCTAACCAGGGTGGAATCTACGTGTTCAAACTCTTCGACTACTACTCTGCCAGTGGCATGTGTCTGCTCTTCCTGGTCTTCTTTGAATGCATCTCCATATCCTGGTTCTATGGTAGGTTTCATCCCCAGGTTACAGCGTAGTGAAAGAATTATTAATAGTCATTTACATACAGAAAAGTGAGGATGACCCAAACATGATTGGTCAGACAGCTATGAATTAAGAGCTGTTAACACGTCACACTTGTCTGGATGTGTTTAATTCAAGCTCTGTCCAGCCCCAAGGTCATGTTGTGCTCGCGTGTGCCGCATCCTCACTCTCATTCACGTCAGATCATCAGCAATTTAAAATAAACTGCATGTTTTGGTCATGAATTTGTTTTTTTTTTTTTTTTTTTGGTCAGGTGTGAACAAATTCTACGAGAACATCGAGGAGATGGTTGGCTACAAACCTTGTATATGGTGGAAGTTGTGCTGGCTCTTCTTCACTCCTCTCATTGTTGCTGTGAGTAGTGAGAGCCAATAGACATGAAAAAAAACGAAACAATAAATAAAGTCATTATTACCTGCCTGCAGTCAAGTCGGGTTGAGAAAACTCTGCCTTTGGTGTGAGATGTCAGAATGTATAACATGCCTCGTGTCTCCCACAGGGGGTGTTCCTATTCAGCGCAGTACAAATGGTTCCTCTCACCATGGGAGACTATGTGTTCCCATCCTGGGGTCAGGGAGTAGGCTGGCTTATGGCACTGTCCTCCATGGTTCTCATACCAGGGTACATGGTTTACATGTATCTTGGACTCAAGGGCACCTACAAGGAGGTAAAAAGGAGGTTGTGTTTTGCATGTACTTTATAGTCTGTGCCAATAGGGGTCGCCAGCTTTTTTTTTAAGCGTTAATTTATTTTTGTTGTGTCTCTCCCCCAGCGACTTCGAATAATGTTTCAGCCTCCTGCAGTCGTTAGACGACGCCAGGAAAATGGACCCGAGCAACAAGTGGAAACCAACACCGCTACGCTGTCCAGTCCTGCCAACCAGGCTCCCGCCAACCCCACCAGCCCCACCAATCCGGCTCCCGCCAACCCCACCAGTCCCACCAATCCGGCTCCCATAAACACAACGAGCCCCGTGGCGCCCGCTAACCCAGCTCCCCTACCAGCTAACCCGACCTCTGTTTCCAGCTCAGTGAATTCAGCCACAAGCCCTACAACCACCACTAACATTATCACCACCACAACAACTACGGCGACCCCGGCTAACCCAACCACCACAACTGTTAGCCCAACCAGCGCAGTCCCCAACCCAGTTAGCCCAGCAGAGCCTGTGAATCCGCCAAACCAAAAAAGCCTGACATCTAACTTGAGCAATGCTGAGGCCAACGTGTAGACAACCCTCATGGAGCATGTAGACAAAAAAAAAAAAAAGAACATTAAAAAAAAAAAAAAAAAAAAGGACATCCAAGATTTCATTTGATTCACCTACCTCCAGGGGCAAAAATGCGATTAAAACATGTTTAATTTTTCTGCATTTGTGAGACCAAGCCAATGATGTCCTATTGTTGGTTTGCTATCTGAAAAGAGTATCTGACTGTTAGCAGTGATACAAGCATAAATCCAATTTAAGAAAAAAAAACAAGGAAAAAAACTGTGTCATACTGTGAGAAAAGAAAAAAAAAACTTAGAGAAATAGATTAGAGATTTGTTAAATATCTTTATGAATCCAGTAAATACTGTGTGAATATAGTAGATCAAGTAGTGAACAAAATTGACATCATTGAAGGAGTGCAAGGAATGGCGTCAATTTTAATTTTGTGGACGTTTACCAAACCTCACACAGTTGTCTCTTTTCCAGCTTTGCTCTCTGTGAGGTGAACTACAGGCCGCAGGGCAAACGAGGAGCTCTGAGTAAGCACAATGCCAATAAGAAGTTCATGTTTAGGAACTCTGGAGCAATCCAGTATCAGTTGCAAAAGATTTTGTGTGTGAGAGAGACTGTTATTTTTTTCTTCCTTTTTTCAGTAAAAAAAACTTTGAAAAAAAAGAGAAAACTTTTATGTATTCAAAAGCATTTTTAGAATTATTTTTAGGGATGTTTTATACTTGTATGTGTTGTAACTGAGGACCAAAATCAATAGGCAGACAATAGCAAAAACTATGCCATTTAGTATTTGGTTGGCAAAGCACAGGGTACAAAGGAGTACAAAAAAACAGAACAAGATGAAGTCAAATGAAGCACAGGGTTATCAGTGATTTACAAACGTTAGGGGTGTAACGAATAATCAGTGAAACAATGAATTGATTTCTCTTTCTACGATCCAACCAGATTGATCTGTCTGAGGCAAGTTGTTAATCGAATCGAATCGACCTCTACTATTGTAAAATTGTTTCAAAATGGAATAAATTGGTTATAATCAATATTGGAAAATACCATTTAGATTGAGGCACAGAAGGTTTATTTTACTATAACGTAAAAACGACCATCACAGCGGACAACGTAATGGCACTAAAAAACGAAGCCGTCGTTACAGTCCAATGTGTGGAAACGTGACCACGCAGTGTGGTAGAATGTTTTAAAATTAAGCTAAAATGTGAATGGATTTGCCATTAATTTTTGTGTACTTGTTTGTTTGTAAAAGAAAAAAAAAAGTTTACACTTGAAATACAAGGATTCTGGAAAACTTTACCTGTACTGTTTAGGACCGGGTATTTATCTCTCAGTCACACTGGTTGAATTATTGGCTATAGATGTCCAGGATGGATTTTAGGTCTGTGAATCAGATCATTCAAAATGAAGCTATATCAACTATGAATCGGATCATCAACCACAAATCGAATCGTTGTTAAAAGGAATCGTTACATCCCTAACAAATGTCAAAGATCCCTTAATGCTGGTAGTCAGTCCTGTTTACTTTTCGCATGCTTTCCTCAGGAACATCATTGAAAAATTGCTCTCAAATGTCTCCTGACAAACAAATAAAAAAAAAAAGAAGAAGAACAGAGAAGGCCTTAAGCCAATTAACACATTTCTGCAAAGTCATAGTCTGTTTACATGACTGGACAGAATGACAAAATACCACTTTGTATGCTAGCACAAAAACAAGGACCAACTCTGTGTCTGAGTCATGTTTTTCTCTCTCTATGTGTCATGATCAGTCATATTTTGATCAAAAGTATGTATTTGAACAAATACATATTTAGATGTGCAGACCGGTAAGCCAGCGGTCTTTATTTTCATGTTACTAGTTAAAAAGCACAAAACGTTTTTGTTTGTTTTTTTCCTCAGACTTTTGCCATGGCGTGTTCGGACAATGTTAGTTTGCTTCTACGGCAGCTACTGTGAAAAGAATCTGGTTGAACAGAACATGTTTACTTAGAAAAGCAAAGCAACTGAGCTAATACGTGACAATGGCTACAGTTCATGTCCTGTGAATTTTGTATAAAGTTACTCTACCACAGTTTTCTCTGGAAGTTTGTTGTAAAACTGTACTGTGTAAAACATGTAACTGTGAATGTCTGTACTACATTGGAAGTTGTTGTCTAAATGTTGAAAAAATGGAGTTGCTGTTCTCTGCAATAATATTTTGATCACAGAAGCTAAAGCACATATATTACAGAAATATATGAAATTATAATGAAAAATAAATATATTGATGATATTAAAAATAGAAGCTATGTCTAGTTAAAAAGAAAAAAATACTGTTTTGTATATTTTTAACTGTCACACTGCCTAATGTAAAACATAATATAAAAAAAAGATATGTATCTAAATAGTGTCACATGATAAAGCACGATTGTTATGTTATACAAACAGAAAGATTGAAAAATAAAGAGTTATAGAAAATATAAATACAACACATTCCTATATGTCCCTGATAGCATGTGTCTTTAGTGTTTCTGGTACCAGTGCTATTAGAAAATAGGGTCAGCTATCTTATCCAAAGACATAAACTGCTCTGAATCCTCCTGCAGTAATTGGCTGTTTCCTCTCTTGTAAGTTAATTCCTGTCCACTGAATATTTCTAGTCAATAGATATGAGAAAATATGAGACCACTGAGAATATAAAAAGGGATTAGAAGGCAGAATTACAAGCTTGATTATTTAACAGAGAGGCCAGGTGGGTGCTGGAGGGAAGGAGGGGTGAAATATATAAACCAATCATTGGATTTAAAAAAAGATAATAAAAGAGATGTGAGAAGAAAACGTGTCTGCATCCATTCTGTGCGGTTTCTTGAGTGTCAGAAACATAGGCTGATGGCGGGAGGGGGGGGGGCGCTTCAAAACAGCTTCGGCCCCGGGGCCTGGCGTGCTTGCCTGCCCCATCTCCCCTCCTCCCTTTTATGGCTCAGTGTGTGTTTATGTTTGTGCACTTGCACCCTCTCCCTCCTTTGCAGTAGCTGCTTCCATTAGCTTCCAGTGTGATAAAAGAGACGGCACCAGCTGACACCGCCACAATGACTCGCCGTGGATGAAAGAATGAGATGTCCCCTCTTGTAGCTCGTGGCAAACTATGTCTCTGGATGTGTGTGAGCCTGTGCGACTCCCTGTGTGAGGCAGAGCAGGTCAGGGAAAGAAAAATATGGGTTTGCTTGGGATTAAATAATGCCCCTCATGGCAGCTCATACAAACCGCTCCCTGATGGATGACTTAGTGGCCTCCTTTATCCCTAGTTGTGTAATTTACCCTCATTACCTATAAAAACAAGTCAGCACCAGATCAGCCCTGACTGATGTCACCTGTCCACAGAAGCTATGGATCATCATTTTCATCCTGGGTGGACAGGACCTGAAAGATCTTGATTAGTCTAAAGCAATTGAGCAGAGCACAGATAGTCTTTGAGTGGAAGCAGCACATTCTGAAAGCTGGACGTCAAGATTTGTGCTTCAATTTCTTTTAATTTTACAAATGTGTTTTCAAAAGTGTAAAGGGTTGACCTATTGGCACACTTTAGAGGACGTTACTTTAATACTTTTGCACATCTTTTAGGAAATGTATACATTTTGGGGATTGAAAAATCTGGGTGACTAAATCTAAAATTGTTTAGGCTGTTCAGTTGTGGTCAAGAAAAGTCACTTTTTGCACCATTACCTGTGTAGATCCCACCCAATGGTTGTGTTATTTTTCCATTTACTGTCAATATTTTGTCATTCTACTTCTGCAGCTCTGTTTGTGTTACTACATTTGTGTGTTTTTGTGACCCTTACAACAATGGTGGTTGGTGTGTCAGTGACACTACGATGCTGGCCAAGCCATCATTGACAAGCAGGCTTAATAAACAGTTCAGTAGAGACCACTGTTTGTTTTTTTTTTTTATATTTTACCTCACTCACAAGTCACTCAGTATCATCCAGAATGCAGAATGCAGATGTCCCTTTTTCACCTGAGGACATGTTGTACCTCTGTTTGAACCTTGCTAGCTGTGTAATGACACTATTCGCTAGCCAAATACGCCATCTCACCATAGCAACTAGTTTGCTTTGACAGTCATTACATTGGTGTCAGAAGTGGGATACAGATGAAGAAGCAGCTGCCAAGCACCAGCGTTCTCCCCTAAAGAATGGCATACAATTCTACCTGCCCAAAAGCCTATTTTCTATTGAGTAGGAGTTGGGATTATTATACTGAGTCAGTTCTTAACCCTTTAACACAAGAGCTTTTGCTCCAGTGTTTACATTCTTTAGACTACTGTAATTTTTCAACCGTTGACGCAGTTAACGTAATGCCAGCACATTCTGAACCAGAGGAAAGCAGCTTTGCTCCGCTATGCAACACTTTGTAGTAGTGAAGTGCTTACCCTATCAACATACATCAGCTGATTCTGTCGGGGCAAAGTACGACTATTGTTAAGTGTTGCATTTCGGTGTAAAGCCAGTACACAAAGCCTGTTATCTCCACATCACAATCAATGGATTTTTGTTGACCGAGTAAATGGTTGAAGAATTACAGTATGTCAAAGAGTGTGTGTTATTTAGGTGTCACTGGGACATTTCTGGTGTTAAAGGGTTAAAAGTAAAGTCACATTGCCTCAAAAACTGATGATTATATGTGTGTGTGACATTTTACATGTACAGTTAAAGTCAGAAGTCCACACACGACCTGACAAAACCAACATAAAACATTTTTTCTCATTATATGATATTTTATCAAACTCATTTAGATCAGTTAGGAATATGAAGATAATTGACACTGTACTAATGCTAAATTATTGAAAAAGAAGATATTTGAAAGCGATATGTGTGTATATCGTCATGATAGGTTGAATAAAGCATCAGTTCAGAGCAAAATCTCACCTCTTACCACCTGTTTTTGTCCACATCATGAAGGAAAAGGTTTTTCTGAAGAAGCCTGCACATATAGAACATTTTGAGAAGAACTTCTTTAACACCCAGCAGCCAATCAGAATAGAGTATTCACCCGCACAATTTAATGTTTGTTTATGTTGCACAATGTTTGTTTATGTTGGCTGTATATCAGTATCTTGTTTTCTTGAAGTAAAACTGCATAAAAGACATACAAGTCTTTACAGTTCTGCTTATCTTACTGTTGATGTGTTTTGTGCACACAAATTATTCTTCTGAGTTTATTAATTTAAACATTTCAGACAATAGAAATGAAGAGAAACATTTTCTCTCTGACCTTTTGTTTTTTGTTTGAAAGCTGCATATTTTCGTATAAAATTTAACTCATAAAACATTGATTGTGATTAATCACAACACAAAAGTGTGATGAACCTGATTAATTGTTTTTAATCGATTGACAGCAGTATTAAAATTATAAGGGAGAGCACAAAGATTTGTACTGGCTTAACAACCCAAAAAATACATCTATCTGCAGGAGACAGATTTGTGATATGTTTGTTGAGTCCTCCCATCCAGTGTCTCCCGCTGACAGATGAACATTTTCAGCTGTGTCCATCAAATTATGAGTAGATAAAACAGATGTGAGAGATCCTGCTAATTGCCAGACACTCATCAGCTGTTGATTTTCAAGATGCAGTTCAGGTTGCCATGGTGATGATTATGTATTTTACTCTGAACAAAAATCCATTAAAAGGAGACAATCTAAAGTAATAATCAAACTTTCAGACTGTCATTTTTGCACCCATTAGCGCCTTGAGGCTTTTCTGCTCAAAAAAGCTGTGATATTTGACAAAAAAGACAGCTAACATGTGTAAATGAAAGTGAAGCAAAAAGTATTTGGCAGTCACCAATTCATGATGTTTTCCCACTTAAAAATATAAGAGAGGTTTGTAATGTTTACCACAGGAACACTTCAGTTCTCAGGGACACAATGTAAAGAATACTCAAGTTTATGAATTCTAAATAAATCTAAATCTAAATTTTTATAATGGTGCAGAAAATAAGTATTTAGTTCCAACAACAGACAAGAATTCTGTCTCTCACAGACCCGTTTCTTAAGAAAGTGTTCTAGCCTCCACTCACTACCTGTATTAACTACTGATTATCTGTATTTAAGAGACCTGTCCACATACTTAATCAGTCAAACTGCAACCACTCCACCATGACCAAGACCAAAGACCTGTCAAAGGATACCAAAGGTAAGATTGTAGACTTGAACAAGACTGGAATGAACCAATCCAGGCAAGCTTAGTAATAATAGATCAGTTGTTGGGGCAGTTATTAGAAAATTGAAGTACATTGAAATTCAAGATCATTGAAAATCTACCACTACCTGGAGCTCCATGGAAGATCTCACCTGATGGGATGATAATGATCTTGGAAATAGTGAGGAAACAGTCCAGAACTACACAAATAAACTGGTCAATGACCTGGAAAGAGCTGGGACCACAGTAACAAAAGCTTCTATTAATAACCCACAATGTCCTCATGGAATGAAATCCTGCAGGGCTCCAAAGGTCCCCTGCTTAAACCAGCACAAGTCCAGACCCATCTAAAGTTTTCTAGACAACAACTCCAGAAGAGGAATATAAGAATGTCCTGAATGTCTAGATGAGACCATAATGACACTCTTTTGTATAAATGCCTCTCTATGTGGTTGGAGTGGGGAGCTGCAACCCTACAACACCAAACCCATTGTGAAATATAGGGGGTGGAAACATCATGCTTTAGAGTTCCAGACAAATCGCCCAGGCAATGAAGGAGTAGCCACATAAAAAGCATTTTAAGGTTCTGGAGTGGTCTGGACGGTCTCTGGACCTGTCCAACAGAGAATCTATGAGAGGAGTTGAATGTGTTTCCCAGCAATAGTTCCAAAACATCACAGCTCTTGAGGAGATCTGCATGGAGGAAACCAAACTTTTTCTTGTGAGAGACACATACCTTTTTTCTTCTCTTATGTGGGGCTGGGTCAGTTTGTTGGCTAATAGAAGAAGTGTAAACTTAAGCATTTATGGTTTTCCAGAAAGCTACACATAACCAAATTTGAATTATTCCTTTCTGTAATCTTCACAGAAAAAATAATAAAGTATTTCAAAAATTAAAACAATAAATAGGTAATCCTCTTGCATCACAGACTTTGGAGGGCAGCAGCTCTGAACACATCTCTCCGTTTGAGCTAACTTCACAAAAGTGAATTTTGGATCTTCCTAGCAATCTGACTCTTTTGACTCCCAAGAAGCTTTCAGGTCATTTTGTTGTTTTATTTATTATCAATAACTATATGAAAGTATGCACAAAGTGAATAACTAATATAAAAAATGTTAGAAGTGTAAAATATGCATGTGCTTTCATTTTTCCTTCCAGATAAAATGAAGAACATAAATCATAAAAACAGAAAACAATTATTTACAATTCAGCTTTAAAACTGCAATAAACCAAATACTAATTAAAATGGGCCAAACAACAAAATAATCATGGTAAAGGTTGGCATTTAGAAATATCAAATGCCTCAGCTTTGTGAATTTGATCTGGTTTCTTCTGTCACTAATGATCTGTCCTGGTCTGGAGAAGATTGTTCTCAGGTGTCTGTACACGTTGGTTGTTGAGTCGGTTCTGTTTGAAATTCTTTTCTTGCGGATTCTAAATTCTGCCTTCATATTGTCAGTAAGAGAGGATTCGCAACACTACTTTAAAAATATAAATAAATAAATAAAAGACACGGCATGGAGGAGATTGATTGACAAGGACTCCAACCAATCGGGACACAGAAAAGAGTCCGCTGTTTCAAAACAGGAAGATAAAAAAAGAAGCTGCAGCAAAATCGCTTTAAAAGAATCTGTGAGACTGTAAAAGGTGAACTGTGATGTAGAAAGGGAACACTGTATTCTATTCTGTTTGACAGGGATTTAGGGGATGTGCAGATAGAGGCACAGATGGCAAAAGAGGGGAATAGAATGTCCCTGTCAATGCGGGTCTATTGTGTCATCTTTAGAAACTGACCAAAAAAATGTAGCAGTTTAGCACAGAATACAATCAGAGAACAAGTCACACCTGCCTTACTCCCGATTAAAAAAAACAAACAAACAATCAATTAATAAATTAGTTGGAAAAATGTATTTTAGGACATCATGTTCAAAGCCACATTTGTTGCAATGAAAGTGCTTCTTTGTGTTGCTAAGATGACCTTGAGTATAAGTCAGAAAAACTGTCTTGAAAACCTCTGAGAATATCTACATTATCTTCAAATTGTCAAATAGAAGATGTTGTGGATTTCCTAAATGAATGTGGTAGACCCGCGTAGGCAGAAACGCCTGTGAAAATGACCTTCACACCAGCTGACGGCTATAGTTTGTTTTGAAAACCTTCAAGCAGCAGCTGAAGCATCCAAACATGCTATGTGAAACTATATCATGCAAGGTTAGAGCTCTTGTGATAAACTGACTCCTCAAAGCACAAGTGCAGAAAAAAAACAGGGAAATGTGCCAAAGAATAAGAAAATGTAGGTTGTTCTCAGCCATGTCCTGCATCCAAGCGGCTCCTTCACATCCATGGCACCGGGTCAATAATTCTGGTTGTTGAAGTCAGACACTTGAAGTTCCCAGCTGCTACAGTCAGGTTTTATCCGGGGACCAGAGTTGGTGACATCGAAGGAAAGCCCAGAGTAAGTCCAGGTTCCATTGAGTCATGATTTACGTACGCGGTAATGATGCTCGACTGAAACAATCAGAAATTAAACGTAGATTCGTGTGTGAACTTGCTAAGTCGATGTCGGACACTGTAATATTCTCTGGTTCCTAGAAACTGGTTCCTGGAACCTAGTCAGTGATGGAATGTACAGCCGCTTGTCATCATTTAACCGCTGGTTAGCTAGATGGTGCCCAGGAAACGGCATTGGCTTTGTAGACAATTGGAGTGCGTTTTGGGGAAAGCCCGGTCTAAAGTGGAGTGATGGCATCCATCCCATTTTGGACAGTGCCGCTCTTCTTTCTAGAAAATTCCTGCTATCATTAGTTGTGCAACCTGACAGCACAGAGCAGCAGGTTACAACTCTCATCGGAGCTCCCTTTAGCGCTGTGCAAACCTCATACAGCCCCTAGCTTTAGCTTATGTGCTGAAAGTCAAGTGAAAAGAGTGAGACACAGAAACCTAAAAGTAATAGCTACTAGTTCTCTCAATAACAACAAACAAAATTATGATTTAATTAAATGTGGGTTACTAAACGTTAGATCAATTTCCTCTAAGTCCCTCTAAGTCAATGAGTTAAATAACAATATTATTATAATTATTAGTATTTTTTGCACTCTGACCACCTATGAACTGGTCCTGTTCAAAAACCGCTGGACCTAGACTGCTCAAACCTGGATTACATTATGCTTCGGATAGTAAAAACTACATTAAACCTAGTTTCTAATTTTTGTGTAACCTTTATTTATTTGTGTAAATGTGAATTAGGATGATTTAATCGGTTTATCACCACACAGGGTTTTTTATTTTATTTTTTATTTTTTTTATTTTGGCTAGAACTGCAGAACTGCGGCTTGAACTGCAACTTACAGTTCAACTATTACTTAGTGACATGCTGAGCGCTTACACTGAGACCATGCTGTCTGTGCCATTAACATGTTGAATCAAACTTCAATACCATTTAGTTGCTAGCAGGCTTCAAGAAGTTAGAAATAGCTGCGAATAGCAGTGCGTAAATACTGGTGTGAAGCCCACTGAGACAGCTGTGGTTGTTATATTAGGCTATATAAATAAAATTGAATTAAACTGAATTGATTTAAAAACTGCATCATCCTGATTAAAAGACCACCGGGAAGGTCTGAGTACATCAAAAGATGATCACAGTGGGACTTTGAATGTTGGATTTTAGGTGTTGCTAAAAGGGGGAATTGTCATAGATTTCATACAATGATGCATTTGAAATAAATACTGTATGTGATGATTTTGAAAAAAAAGTCTTTTCCCTCAAACTGTCATTTTTCTTGATATTTCTGATCAATTCACAAAAGGAAACAACCTTTTAGTCCAGGGAGTTTCACCATCATTTCCTGTTTTTTTTAAACATGCTAATGAGGTGAGGTTAAAGACCGTTGCTGAGCAGACCCATCAGCACTGGCATTAGATGGCATTGTTTAATGTGCTTTTTGGCATGTGCAGCACAACGTCTCTGGTTTGACTCGGTTCCATTTTGTGTCCAGATCTGAACAATGGAACATTGTTTGGTGTTTAGCATTCCCTGGCACTCTCTGCTACCAGCCTATTTTTAAAGTTAAAAAAAGTGCTCGCAGTGTGGCTGCAAGAGAGAAGACATTGATGAAGCAAACTGGTGATCCATGATGCTTCTGTGAAAGCATGACAGAATGCTACCGCTCACAAACTCACACAGTCATGATTAATCCTCTCAGCCCACTTAAGCAAGAAAAGCTCATTCTGCTGAGGATGAAAAGACTGATAATTACATTCATCATACTTAAACTGGTTAACTGCTGTGCCAAAGGTGTTTTTTTAATCATGATGCCCAATTGGATTTCCGGCATCGTGGGTCAGCAAAGCTGCATTTTTTTAACGTTAATTTTGCGTGATCTGTTGTGACGTTTTGCATCAGATGCGTTTGGTTTGCCCCAGACTTCTGTCTGAGGTACTCTCACATGAGGATTCAAAGCAAATAAATTAATGAATAACTAATCTTTGCAGATGCATGAATCTACATATCAATGTAATCAGAGGATGTTGTGTGTGTGGCTATTTCCAGCAGAGCGGCTGAGAGGATGTCAAGCATGCAAAGCCTCTCTGCATATATGCTAATTGGGCTCCTCTAGACAATCTGAACACTGAACCTTGCTAAAATGAACTTGTTTACCAATACACAAAAAACCTTTTGGAACATGCACACAAACTGCACTGATGCTGAAATATTAAGCATACATTTCTGACATGCAGAAGGATCTGAGATTAATTGGTGCAGACTGAGACTTGTGGAAAATTCCCAATGATTTTGCTTTTTAATGACATGTTCTCGTGACACATCAGATTTTGTGGGTTATTCGAGGTTGCCAAACTCCTCAGAGGAACATTTTTAGAAAAAGTGAACCCAAAGAGCTTTCCTACGTTCTCAAGTAAACGTTGAGAAAGTCCAGTCCTGTATTTTTGGAGCGACGACACCTTCTTATTTTTGTAAAAAAATATAATTAACACTATCAACAGCAAACTTAATCATGCAACACGCCTTTCTTTATCCCCACTACCTGGCAAAACATCAATTGTAAAAATGTCATGTATTATTTTAAACGGTGCTGTTTGTTGTCCAAACATGTCTGAGGGCAAAGTATCTCGATTGTTGCTGCCCATTATGCTTAACTACCGGTTATAAAGTTTGCTTTGTTTGTGTGAGACGATTCAGTCTGACTCCTGCCCTTGTTTTAATGGTTCTTGAAGACCCACTCTGAAGAAAATGGCGTTTTTAACATCTTCTTGTGGCATTTTTCTTGTAATGGAGAACATATATTAAGAGAATTAAGTTTAAAGTTGTTTTTCTGAGTATTTCTTTATTCAAATTATGGTGAATTAGGATCAGACGAAAAAATTGTAATTGAAAAAAGATTGTTTTGTTACATTGCAATTATGCTGGGCCATAAGCTACCTGCTCCATTCCATTCAGATGCATCCACTTGTAGATGACTAGATCCATGTGCATCTTTGTTTCCCTCATCCAAGCTGACATCTGCTTTAAAACTGTACGGCTGGATAGTTTTAATATTACTCACCATTTTTGTTGCATCTGTAACGTTAGGTTGGGAGTTTAAGGGGCTGTAAGTTAGGAGGAAATGGTATAAACAGCTCTCTGTTACAGGTGATGGGAAAGGGGGTGGGGTTGCTCTCCGCCAATTGTCTTACCCACACCTCAGAGACAACTATTGCAGCTCAGCAGAAACTGTGTTCGAGAAAACGAAACAAATTTTTTTGGGTTAAAAACGGCATAATCAAGACTGAAAAACCACTGGGAACACTTTTAAAATAGAACAAAAGATGATCAAAGTAGGACTTTAAACAATGACTGCAAAAAGATGATATAATTCAATAGCTATGAAGCAGCTAATCATTTTAAGCACACTTCTGTCTATAGTTATGACCTAATAGTCATTTTTTTTAAACTGACAAGTGTTCTCTACAACCAAATTGAAAACTGACCAACTAAACCAGAACATAATTTAAATTGATTCAGGTCTGTCAGCTCATTTTCCAAAACACAGTGTGTCCTTTATCGACAGTTTCAATGTCTCCCTTTAGGCCACATACATACATACTGTCTATTCTGGGTCACTGAAAGCTTTTTGTTATAGTTAGTCTCCATTACACCAGCACTGGAGGCTGCATGTTGTAGTTAATGTGGCCTCTAAAGTGAGTCACACCAAACAGACAAAGACACTTTTTGGGATTCTTGGGGAAAAAAAGATTGCAGAGTCTGTCATTTTTTATTTCACGCTTGTTCTCCTAAAACGATACAAAACAGGACATTCACAGAAGTTCACTGTTTGATTTAAACAATGACTACTCAGAACTGGATGAATGGGTGGATGGACAAATGGACAGACGAATCGACAGACAAATGTATGACGAGAAGTTCCCAGTTATAAAATGTAAAAGTCTGTAAAACATGGCCTTCACATGTTTATTTAATTTTTATGTTAACATCTACAAACAGTTCACAAAAGAAAAACAATGGGAAAAGAAAAGATACTATGGACTTAACTAGGAGGACATGGCTGAAGCTACTTGATGCTGCAGAAGCAGTGTTTATTAAGACTATCCCAGGACTTAAAACCCTTCCATGAGCTGACACATACAGAAAACACACTTGTTTTTGGTTTCACACTGCACTTTTAGTATAAATTAGAATTATTAGATTACAAATGGAAGCAAGAATGCTGCATGAACAATACAATCAACAGTTTGCATCCATACAAAGATATGTCAGTGAGAGCACACCAAACTTCCTGGAAGCACCACACAGTTACAACAACTGCTAATTGTGGAACAGTTGTGTCCCAAATGCGCTTTGACCAGGAAGAAAAGAATCTCTAAGCAAATGGTCTGTCTTTCTTGGTGAATGGCATATATTTATAAAGCGCTTTTCTACCTTGATTAAAGGCCAAAGGCGCTTTACAGTCACAGTCCCATTCATGTATGGGCGGGCAAGGTGGGAATCGAACCTACAATCTTCTGATTATAGGACAACCACCCTACTGCTGCACCACGGCCGCCCCCATTTCTAGTTCTTCACAAATAGAATTAGAAAGTATTTTTTGAATTCCGATGTTGTTTATTTAATGCCAATTTTCAATAATTAATGACACATTTATTTATTTCATATTAAATATATTTACTTCAGTTTGTCTCTTCCATCCCACAATGAATTAATAAAATATGTTATGAAAAATCTAAATGTGTTATTTAATGGCTATTTTAATATTTTCATGCCACATATATTGATATATTTATTTACTGATATCCAATTGTATTTATTCAATGCCAATTTTAAATAATTTTTGACACATTTATTTAATAATATAATAGCGTATACATTCGTTTCAATTTTTGTCTTCCAGTCCTCCGTACATCACAGGGCCAACACACAGACAAACTCATAATCACCTCTGAGGTGCCATTATGAGGCACCCATCAACCACTGAAGCGTGTTTTTGACAGTGTGAGACAGCCGGAGTGCATCCCAAAAACACCCACACCTGCACAGGGGGAAAACATGCAAATGACACACAGAAAGGACCCAGCCAGGATTTTGAACCTTCTTACTGTTGGATGACCACCACCCTTATGAAAATCAGCGAGTCACAAATGATTCATAATACATTTAGAAAAATAAGTTTTATTATTCTTGGTTTAAGTAAAAATTTTCGTAGCTAACTTGAGAGTACGTGCATAAAACTACAGGATATTAAAGCAGAAGGCTGTACACCAAAGGTTGCCACTTTGCATTAAACGCAGAAACAAGTGGGCATTTGGACAAGAATGTGAGCTTTTCATTGGTAGTAACGAAACCCGATTTCAGAGCACCTATTAGGTAAAGAGGGGGACACGCTTTCAAATCCATTGTCACAGTTTTTTTCTTTCTTTGGGTGTTGGCAGCAGGTTTTCAGTCAGATTCGAATTAGTAGAAAAATAAAAAGCTTACAAAATGTTTGACTGATCGCCACTGCGGTCAGATTGCGTCTGCTCCCTGAAGAAATGTGCAGAATCACGCCTTCAACATTCAGACGCCAAGAGATTTTTATGCCAACTAAACATGCTGACTGTCCTCATCTAGGGCAGACAGCTGCAACGTTTGTCCAACTGGGAGCTGTTGTCTCCTCAGTGTCCTCAGTTCAAGACTGAAGAAGCAATTCATGTGGATCTGACACACAGTGGGTATGGAAAGTATTCAGACCTGCCTTACATTTTTCACTCTTTGTTATATTGCAGCCATTTGCTAAAATCATTTACGTTCTTTATTAACAAAAAAAACACAGAATTCTTGACATTTCTGAAATATCACATGGTCCTAAGTAATCAAACCCTTTGCTGTGACACATATATTTAACTCAAGTGCTGTCCATTTCTTCTGACCATCCTTAAGATGGTTCTACACCTTCATTTGAGTCCAGCTGGGTTTTATTTTACTGATTGGACTTGATTAGGAAAGCCATACACCTGTCTGTATAAGCCCTTCCAGCTCACAGTGCATGTCATAGCAAATGAGAATCATGAGGTCAAAGGGACTGCCTGAAGAGCTCAGAGGCAGAATTGGCACAGATCTGGCCAAGGTTACAAAAAAATTTCGGCTGCACAGTGGCCTCCATAATCCTTAAATGGAAGATGTTCGGGACAATCAGAACCATTCCTAGAGCTGGCCGTCTGGCTAAACTGAGCCATCGGGAGAGAGGAGCCTTGGTGAGAGAGGTAAAGAAGAACCTTAAGATCACTGTGGCTGAGCTCCAGAGATCCAGTCAGGAGATGGGAGAAAGTTGTAGAAAGTCAACAATCACTGCAGCCCTCCATCAGCCGAGGCTTAATGGCAGAGTGGCCCGACGGAAGCCTCTCCTTAGTGACACATGGAAGTCCGAATGGAGTTTGCTAAAAAAAAAACAAAAAAAAAAACACCTGATGGACTCCAAGATGGTGATAAATAAGACTCTCTGGTCTGATGAGATCAAGATAGAACTTTTTGGCCTTAATTCTAAGCGGTATGTGTGGAGAAAACCAGGCACAGCTCATCACCTGTCCAATACAGTCCTAACAGTGAAGCATGGTGGTGGCAGCATTGTGCTGTGGAGGTGTTTTTCAGCTCCAGGGACAGGACAAAAATTTAAGGGGGTCTTTCTGTACCTACTGTATGTTACTCTGGGCCTTACAAATATTTCAGAACAATCATACTTTTAGTGCTTCATAGAATTTTAAAATTCTTATAACTAAAACATTAACATTCATGGTATTACATAGAAAAAATTTGATTTTCTGTCAACATTTCTACACAGAATTAGAGCAAAAAGTGAATAATTGTGTATGTTTTTTCTTAAAATTTTAATAAACACACTAATTTTTGCATCAGCATGGACCTACTTCTTGCACAAGATGCCCTGCACAGCTCTGCTGACATGTTTGCTTTGCTAAAGGTAGGCAGCAGTGAGATTCGTGAGTCACAGGAAATGGCCTCCAAGTTTGAAATCGCAACAGTGCACCTTAAAGCAGATGCCAGAAAAATTTGAAAGAGCATTTTGCTTTAGCTGGCAAACTCAAGAAACATTTTTTTGGCATGGATGGACAATCTAATGGCATGAGAAAATGTTTAGAGTACAGCTATGGCGGTCTGTTATTTACCGATAATGGAGGAAAACAAGATTCGTGTAAGAGAATGTGGGCTGATGAAGGATCACAAAGCTACTAAGCCAGTGTTAAAAATGGGTGATTAGAAATAATTAAAACATTTTTTCCTCCTAAATAAGTTGTCAGTTTCATATAAACTGATTTATGAACATTCAGCTGTTTTATCATGGATTTGAGATAGAAGCAATTATCATGTCCTCTAAACATTGGTGCTGCTATATGGACCCTGTACTCACTGCTCAAGGATATTTTACTCTTCATTAACTTTCCCATATCAAATGCATTTGTCTTTATCTTCACGTTTTATTCGCTGGATCTTAAGGTTGATACGTTTTTCATGGCTTCTAAAGCTAGTGCTTGATTCTGGTGATTTAGTATGAAGATACATGTTTAATAAGGTGTAACTATTCATTTTAATTACAGTTTAATTCATATAATTTGTGGCTGATGATACAACTTATAGTCGATATTGGTTCATTTTAAACAATCAGATTCAATGATCTAAAATCGTTCCATGACCTCTTTAGCCAAAACTTTAACTCAGAGATGTGAACTCTGTGATGTCATTTAGTTGTTTTTACATCATAATAGAACTCTATCATACCTCAGTACAAATGGTCATTTCCAATATTGACATTTTTTTCAGTTTGAAAGGTTTTTATAATTGAAAAGGTCGATTCGATAACAGCTTGCCTTTGACGGATCAATCTGGTTGGATAATAGGAATATAAATTGATTCATCGATTAAGTCGAATAACCGCTATACTCCTAATGTTTAAGCATCTGCTTTTGTATAAAATGCTAGAAAAAATAGTAGCAATTATTGATTTTTAATGTAAGGGAAACTCAGACATTATTATTGCTCAGAAATAACACTGATGAAAGTTTTAATCATCCTATTGCATCTGACAAAGGTCTTGAAGGTTTTATCGAGTTAAAAGGTGGATTCTAATAATTGTCAGTGTTTTAGAGTGAAAATACATTTGTTTTCTTTTAGTTTAGCTTTGTTACTTTGAATGTGTCAAGGCTGGGTGGTGTATCACCCAAATTGCAAAAGTGTGGTGGCGGAAACCTAAATATTTAATAAATAAACTTGAAAAAGACAAAACCCATGGAGAAACAAAAACAGAGTAGATGACCTGACAAGGTAGAACTGAAAACCAGACACCTAAACATCTCGAGGGTGAATGACAAAAATGAAAACAGCTGCAACTCAAACATGACCAAAACCAAAAACTGAAAAACCAAACTAAATCACAAAATTCTCACAGAAGGTAATTTCTTTGGTTTTATTTCTTTTTCTTTGTTCAAACCGAAATTCTTCCCCTCCAGTTTCTCCCTACCTCTCCCGTTGTAGGGCATAGAGGTGTCCGAAATTCTTTTTTCAGTGTAGAGTGAGTTTTGCATCCTTCCACCGGTAGGGTGAGCCGCGCTGCCCTGTGTCGCGGAGGGAAAACGCATTTCTTCACGTAGGTGTGCTCTGAAGCACAGAAGTTGACATTCAAATGTAAGTAAAGACTTTTGTTTCAGCGTGACGTTTTAAAGTTATGAAACCAATGATGTTATGTATTTTCCAAGCGGTGGCAGCTACATGCTAACATGGATGACCGGCGATCATTGATGACATCATTAAGAGTAAGTGCCATCTGATTTCAAAGACAGAGGCAGGGTAACAATTCAACTTTTGCTGCCAACATTTGTTCTGTTTGTCATGAAAGCTCATATCTCTATTTGTTCAACAGCAGGTTTTCAGTAAAGATCAGGTTCTGGCGTTAGTTTTTTTAGTTTTCATCAAAATGCAGATGTCTGGGCCTTCTCTCAAAAAAATTCAGAAAAACGTGATCGTACTTAGAATGGATCGAGCCTCTTGTATCATTTATCAGCGACTCACAAACAGCTGGCCTGCAGCCTTCCTCTGTCTGTTTGTAGTCTGTCCATAACCAGCAATAACTTGCCCTGGAATATTCATCTATTAGTCTGGTTAAAGGCGAGGCTTTCAGAAAGGTCATAAAGCTCCTCTTCTCTCCCTTTCACACCAGTATCCACATTCTGCAGCTCATCAAGCTCCAAGGCAGTCTTCCTCAGTGCTCTTGACAAGCGGCGCCATCATCTGCTCAGGGCGCGCTGGCAGAGACTGTTCCTAATCTCTTGTAACCTAATGTTTTGCTTCTAGATTTGACGCAAACCAGAAAGTTTCAAATGTTGCAGTTCCACCAAAGATCACCGGAGGTGGGTTACTAAAAGAGGCCATTTAAATCAGACACTCCTATAAGAAGTCAGATTTTATAGCAAAAGTAAACTATAGAGTCAGGTTTTAAGGATCTTTGTGATGTATTCTGCTTTATTTTGTCAAGAGTTTGGCTCCTCAGCCCTCAGCTCCAAATAAAGCTCTGTTTAAACTAAATTGCCAGTTTGCTGAAGGTTGTCAGTTCTGTAAGTTGTCCAACTTAAATAGATGATAGAGGTCCGTAACATTTGTCATTTAAATCTGACAAAATGTAACAAAATAGAATCCATGAAATAATTTTGTTTGTTTTTCTAAGAATGTATTTGTATACGTAGCAGAGCAGCACAAAGCTACTGTGCTAAAGTGACCAGTCTGTGTCTTTTTGGAGTAAAAAAAAAGGTTTTCATTTTGACCGGTCAGAATTTTCCCAACACTGAACTCGTTTGACTCGCACTACCACTGAACAAACAGCTCTGCTTTAATGGCTTCACCTCAATTGGTTCAAACCAACACAAAAAGAAAGCCAAAGGTTTTTACCATAACTACCAGATGAAGAAAAACACCCCTTTTAATCAAAATGGTTCCACCTGTTTATTCAAAATGGCTGCCATGCAGCATAGCAAACATTTGTCCAAATCATGACCTGAGCAGGAGGTGGGAAGCAGAAAATAGATATTGTAGAGCAGGGGTGAGCAAACTACGGCCCGCCTACACATTTAGCCCAGACACATTTTTATTTATTTATTTTTTAATCTGACCACGCCATCAAGACCGTTCAAGAAGGTTTGAACTTGCAGAGTTTAAACGAAAGAAAAGTGTGAAAATATTTATGTCTGTCTGAGAAAAGTGGGAAAAATGTGTAGCGAAGAGTTTTACTGCATTAAAACTTTTAGTATTCCACTCCATGGATTTAATCATGAGTAATTTTTTGAATGATACTTCCACAAGAAACAAGGGAACACTGTACTGGTGAAAAGGTGATGCATACATCTGTCCAGCTGCAGCAAACACCAAAAAAATGTGACTTTTTTTCCCCCCATAATCACTGGATTAAAGCACAGTGAGGAGCTTCAGCTCTCTAACGTCTGACAGGGACTTTGAATGGAAAGGACATACTATTTAGTGGTTATAATATTGTCGTGCTGTGCTTTCCCGGTGATGGCAATTGCGCAACTCTTCACAACGTGCGTGGGGAGGGAAATCACTTGACACGACAAGCACTCTGAGCTGAGAGACTTTTACTCGTCTTGAGCAGGTGAGTACAGGTAGCGCTTTCAACAGCAACAGGGTTAATATCTGCTCGGGCTCTAGCTCGGGCACAGAACAGCAGAGAGTCCTGTCCATGCGATGAGCGCGAGCACCTTCTACATCCTCTTTTCTCTACACCCCTCGTCTCATCTTCAAGTATCGCGTTACTTCACATAATCAATAACAAAAGGGCCGCCAGGGGGTTTGTGTTTTTTTTAATAAGTATGTTAATCAGCAATTCAAAAGTGATGGCTGATTTTGATTAAATAATTTTCAACAAATTTTTATTGATTGTTACTTTTGTAAGTTTTAAGTGATTTCAGTGAGAATTGCGGGTTTTTCCTTCTTTAACTGAGGGGTACCAACAATTTTGTCCACGTGTGTATCACTAAACTTGTACGTATGCAGATTGACATTGACAGTCATTTTTAGTCCCTTCAATTCCATGTAATTAAAACCTCCCGGCATCTCATTATACTAAGAGTGTCGTGGTTACGCAAGAACAACCCTCAAATTAATTGGTTAAGTTGGGAAATATTGTGTTGGGACCCGTCCTATTCTCAGAACTGTCTCAGGACCATGACCACGCCTTCTTTTCTGGATGAGGGGAAACAAAAAAATAGTATCTTGAAGTCTCTATAGTGACTTCCATATACCTCCAGTTCAGAAAGATTTTAATACATTTAAAGCCACTTTTCTTCCTCCCTAAAGGTTATTCACTCCACCATTAAATTGTTATCCAACACAAGTCCTGCAGAGTGCAGGGGCAGCGCCAGGGAGTAGCTCGGGGTTACTGTAGCAACTCAAAGATTTGGCAAAGCAACCCCAAATTTATAAAGGCCTAAATCTAATGCCTTTTTTATGCTCATTGTGCACAATTTTATTGCATGTCATTACTTTCCATTTAAAATTTGATGTGTTCGTATTTGTCTATCATTTGTTTTAAAATGTGACATAAAACCACAATGAAAGGCAGTAGGTTAAGTTTAAAGTTTATTCAATTGTTCGAGTTCCCACCCTAATCCCTAACTACTAAAAAAGTTATATAGTGCAGGACTATCTAGTGCCTTGGATTTTAAAAGCAATTTGGACACCATGCTAACTACTTTGTTTTTTAACCGCAGACGTGACATCATCAATATCACAAAGTAAAAACTTAACCAATACCAGCATTTTGCAAAAACTATGTATGACTCCACTGTGTTGGAATGATGAAAAGTTGATGGTTGACTAAGAAAATATATTCAAATTCCTTGGTTTCGCTGAAATTGCTTAAACGCAATGCATTGTGGTCCATGTTTCCCAATCTAGTGAGCATCTGGCTCTAAATCTGGCTCTGGAAGAGTCAGAGCTTCACCCACAACAACCTTCACCACACGTCACTGCTCTAGTCATCGTCAGTCTTCCATGCATTGAAATGAGATGTACAACCACTCCATGTAGCGATCAGGCTGAAAATATTTGGCAGTAGCCCCTTCCACATGCAGCTGGGGTGTCAAGCTTATTAACACATTTTTGGCCACAAGTTCAGCTAAAGTATCATAAATCGCCAGAAAAGGAGCATAAAGAACAGCTTTTTGCCTATCACTCTGCAGCAAATTCGCCACGCGGTGAAGTAGAGGCGCTTGAACAGTCTCTCAACAGTTCTTGTTTAATAAATCACAGTTTGTTATCCATCACACTTCATCACTGCTTCAGACTTTGACCGTTCACACAGTTAAAAAGTTTAATCTATTGACAAGAGGAGACATTTAAATCTGGTATTAAATAGCATCGTATGAGTATACGCTCCTGTTACTTTCCTTCTTGGAAATATAATTTGACATAAAAATGAATTAGCAACCCCTTACAGTCATTTAGCAACCCTTAAACAACCCCAGAGAAAATTCTTGGAACCGCCTCTGGCAGAGGATGACCATAATCTCTGTCTGATCCTAAGTGAGAGGCTATGGAGAAAATATCCATGGCTGCTGGTCTCATTCGCCCTTCTATATCACCCCTGTGGCAACTGGATTCTGTAATGATTAAATGGGGCTCAATCAGATAACCATCTGTGCAGAGGGCTTCCATGATTATTGGATCTGCATCATGTCCACCATCTTGTACAGATTCTTTTAGGGTATAAATGAAAGACCGTTTTCAATGCTCCTTGTGGACACAATGAATTATTTCTAATGCTTTTTGATTTCACTAAGACCTTTGCCGTCATTCTAAATATGGTAAATGTTGTCATTGGTGAACTGTCTAGGGTGTACTCTTCGTTTGTCCAAGCTGAGATAGACTCCAGCTCCAGCATCCCCATGGTCATGAAAAGGATAGAGCTGGTGTGGAACATGGATGGATGGATAGATGTACTAAGTGGCATAAGGTTTGGGTTGAACAAGTTTGTTAGCCAGTGAGCATTTAATTTTTCTGCTTCCATTTCTCCCCATTTTTCATGAACCAGTTGACAAAAATGTTAAACCTACTACAATTCTATGTTGTTGACCATGACTGTCTTAAACCGAGACAATCTTGAACATGGATTTAACACGTCAGCAACCAGGATAGACTTTGAAGAAAAAAAAAAGTCTGGTCAATGTCTCCGCTTCTCCAAAATCTCCGTCTGATTTGTTGTTGTACTTTTTATCCTTCAGTGACTTGATTCCATGCTGACTGTCTCTACTGCCGTCAGAGTTAAAGGGGCACCCTATAGTTATCAGAAGGAGATCATGGTGACCTCTTTTGTTCTCTGTATGTCCATTTGTCTCTGGTCTACCCACCTTTCACTTCTATTCTATTCTCCAAAATTTCCCTCTGAGCACTCCTTTGTCATTTAGAATGCTAAGATTTTTCTGCAACACATTTTTAGGCTTTGTGGACTGCCCAGAGAGTGTGTCTAACTGAGGTCCACAGCTCAAGTTCACGTTCTGATTGGAGTTTTGTCGTCTATTAAGGGTTGCAGTGTAAGGCCATTCTGTTTTAAACCCTTAAACGCCTCAGCTTTAACTTAATTTCAGCAAATTTTGAAGCTTAGCAATATGCAACACTTTAGCGCAAAGCTGCTTCTCTCAGCTTTAGAATCCACTGGAATTATGTTTATACATAAAAGAGTTAAGTGCGTCAAAGAATCATGCTTGTTGGAAATGCGTGTCATTTCCTGTCGCCGGCTACAGCTTAAGCAGTAACCTGTAAACTTTTTGAGCACTTTTTTAGGTGTGATGTGAACAGAGGTGGTTTATGTGTTAATGAGCAAGTGGCGTAACAGCAGAGTCATGGAATCCAAGATGCTGTTGTCCCTGGGAATACTGATGCCTTCAGCCACACCAATTTACACCATCTTCACCAGTCAGCCCTTTGCCTTCTTCAACCTGCTGCCTGTGGAGACGAACATTGCTGCTGAGTACTGGCATGGTGGCACCTAATGGTTTAGGGGTTCCATCTGTAGTCAAATGGTCAACATGAGAGGTGAAACTAGCAGCTGGAGACTAGTCTCTTGCTTCTCTTTTCTTGGAATCCCTCATCTCAGTCCGGCACAGTAGTTTGGGCTGAACACAACCACCCTGACATCTTTGGCCAGAGGCATTTCAATGTTTAAAGTAGTGAATGGATTTCCTCTGTCTGTCATATATTAAAGAAATCTGTATATTGTTTGTATAGAATAGCATTTTCCCAGACAAATATCTGTATTCAGAGGTGAATTTGGGGACGTGTCAAAGCAGCAGCATGTGGTTTCATTCTATTCTAATTTTCCTTGCATCCTTCACATGTTGTTTTCCATTTTTCCTTCTGAACAAAAAGGACTGTCTGTTCTGACCATTCTGTTGTCACTTCTCTCCTAGCTCTTCTTTTTCCTCGGAATATTTGCAGCCATATCTATTCTCCTGGCCTGGATATCATTTCTAAATTAAAAATCACAGAAAATAGGGACAACGTTTGAGAATATACAGTTTTGGCAAAAATAACGACCAGACATACCCAAAAATGTAATTGCAGACATTTTCTTTATGTTTGTTCAAAATTAGTTTGGGCACATGTGGACTTTCTTGGGAAATTGTTTTTCTCCCTTTCTCTTTTCAACAGCTTTTCTTACCTGTAATCCGCACCTCCACAAAAAAAATACTAAAAAAAAAAAAAGTTATCGTACAACCCAGAAAAATGTGCTATTTCTATGTAGACCAGGAATCACTCTCTGAGTCATGTTTTGAGGTGGTCTCAGTTTGCTTCAAATCGGACTGAGCTCCAGTTTGCTTTGAGTTTTCTTAGGCTGAATATACTTTGTGCAGACGGAGTGGAAAGACTGGACCAAAACAGCCACCGTAGTAATCGTAATCACCATTACTGATGTAAGCAGACTAGAGGAGCAACGATGAGACACAATAACTCATTAAAATGTGGTTGTATAAATGCAGGCTCATTAAGACAACTTTTAATGTGATACACATTGCTTTTTACACGTTTTTTTTTTTTACTATCTATATGTCACATGTTGTTTCTCAGCGTACCTTCTTCTCAGAAACCGCATTGCAGCATGTTTCCGCCGAACCAAAGAAGCAAAAGTAAGTGTTGTAGGCAAGTGTTGCAGGTGATCTATTTGCAGGCAGGAGTTTATTAATGGCAAAATCAGGCAAGGGCAAAGACAGGATCATGTCAGAGCCCAGGCAGGAGTCAGTAACATGGAGCGAGTCAGGAAACAGGCAAGGGTCAAAACTAGGGAAGACAGGACAAAACAATACTTTGCAACGAGCAAAGGCATGACAGGGTATATAAATGTGATGAGGCTGATGAGAGGATGAGGGCCAGTTGGTGGAGATGTAGGGGGTCAGTATTCAGGAGACAGCTCCCACTGGTTGTTGGAGGTGGAGCTGGACGACTGAGGTCTGACAATATGTGAAAAAAGTTGTGGTCTTTATGAGAATTTTTTCACAAATGTACAATGAAATGATGCAAAAAATAAGTAAACCGGCACTTTGTTGAATTTCTTCACTTTGACATTCAGAGCACTGGGTAGAAATGGCATTACGTTAGCACCATGGTCAGCACCCACTGTAGAGCTTTGCAATCCTTTGTATTATTTAAACATTCGGGTATCCCTGGTCCATACCAGTTCTAAGTCAGCTGCTAGGTGCCGGTTGGGGCAGCCCTTCAAGGCAGGGCGTAATTTTATTGTGATATGTGTGCCGTATACGCAATATAAAAGTTACACATCAGTGGTAATACCTGAAAAGTCCGTTAAGACATACTTGGAACAGTCGTGGAAATTTGCACAAATTTGCGGATGCATCTCGTAATAAGCACCCACAATTGCGTAAGATGTATCTAAAAATTGCATATAAACTATGTAAGATACACATACACTGCATAATTGTTCATCGACAGAAAATTTTTAACAGCTTAAAACCAAATTCACTTTAAGACCCATCAGCTGGGACCATTGACAGCCATCTGTGCACATCGATGAATGACGAACGCAAGAAACGCATGAAGTACGTAGTTCGCGCATGCACCACAAAATACAGACATTTCATGTGGGGACAATGCGCAAATTGTACATGTGACACAACCTTAAGATGTTGCTTTTTAGTGAGAGCAGAACACTTGTGAAGAGGCAGGGATAACTTGCAACAAATGCTGGTGAGGTGCACAGAGCTTGCTCCTATAGGTCTGTTACATTAAGGCTTTTGAGCTTCCTGTAGCCAACACGCTGATTTCAGGTCAAAATCTGCTATCCTTTTTCTCGCAATCTTTTCCTCTCTCCACTAACATATGTAAAAATTCCATGAAAAACACAATACATATCCTTCACGTTCACAGAGCTCTCATTACTCCTCTGACTTTTATTTTGAAAACCACTTGAAAGATCCACTTTTTCCATTTTGTCTTTTCCAGCTCTTTAACGTTTTACTAACATCTTAATAAAACGAATGTTAACATATTGTACAGCTGAATTGTTCCTGTTTTTTTCAGTAAAACTGAGGCCATTTTGACTGAGGACTGTTATCACATATGATCCAAACGGAGCTGTTTCACTCCATTAATACAGCACATTAACTGTGATGAAAACGAGTCTTTGAAAGTGCGAGTGAATTTAACGGCGCACTAAAGAGGACGTGTTTAGCTCATCAGAAGACTGTCCCCTTTTAACTTCGCCTTGCTCCAGCTCTCCTCGTCTTTTGTCACAGCTTATAACATCTCCCTAGTGTGCCAGGGGCTTATGGGGGAGTCGCTGTAGATTACCGCCTTGGTCACAAACTGAATGCAAATCAGGCAGTGGAACAGTTGCACGCAGGGAAGAATCTGGTTGCAGAATTCCACTAGAAATGACTTTTTTTTTTTAAATATGTCAATTTCATTGTGAGATTAGTTAATTTATTCATGTTAGGTACTGTAAAAATGCAAAACATCTTAACTATTTCATAAAAATTTGTCTTTTTAAAGGCAGATTCTAAGGTAGATCAAAGGTGGTCACACAGTGAAATTTTTATAAAGGAAGGCCAGAAGAATTTAAACTTTACTTTTCAGGCCTTAAAAGAAAGTTCCTGTGTCGGGAAGTAAGACAATAGCGATGTAATTGTCTTTACATTGAAGTAAATTTATTTTTCTTTTGAATTTCCTTTCTATCCCTGCCTCTTGGGTCCCTTACTTTCACCAGGTCTGTGTTCCGGGTCCAAATGTCTCAGTACTTTGAGCCACTTTCACTTTGCAAGTTTAGAAGCACTCTTCCTAATCAGTTCACAGGGATCTGCGGAAGTTTGCCTTTGGGCAAAAGCAGGGTACAGCCAGGGTGTCAATCCATCACATGTGGACAAACAGCTACACACGCTCACACTCTCTCCTAGAGGCAATTTGGAATTTGCAGTCAACCTGTCACGCAATGTTTTCAGCTGAAGCTACCTGAATAAAATGCATGCTGAAGGTGAAACATTCAACCTACACAAGAAAAACAAGGTGGAATTGAAAGCAGGATCTTGCTGCTGTGAGTTGATTGTGCTAACCAGCACACTACACATGTAGTCTGAAATGTGTTTCACTGAAAAACCCACTTTGATGACAAAGAGTTAACATGTTCTTTTGGCATTTTTCTGATGATGGAGAACATAAATACAGACAATAAGTCTTAGATTGGCATTTTCTGATTACTTCTTTATTTAAATAGTTGTGAATCAAGAGCAGATGAAAAAATACCTTTTGAAAAGAGCATATTTAGCATAACTTAGCCACAACCTCTCTGCGCCACTCCATTCTGATGCATACACGATGTCATGAGCATCTGCAAGAGTAACGTCTTTCCTAAATTTACTAGTTTGGGCAGTTTTCTGGTCCAGAGAGTTCAAGAGAGAATGGAAAAAAAAACCTCAGTTCTTTTGAAATGGCCTTCACTGAGCCTAACGCTGCACATTAAGAAAAAAATCATTTTTAAGCAAGTCTTCTCAGGCTTTTTACCTGCTAACGTTCATTAAACTATCTTCTTAAAATGAGAAAATAAAAAGACCTGCATGACTTTTGTTTGAGAAAAGAGATCAAAGCTGAAATGTTTAGCATCATGTTTGGGGAAAATCAACACATCAGCACAAATACCCCATTCCAGATGTAAAGCATGGTGGTGGAGAGATCATTATCTGGGTTTAGTTTTACATTTGGTTGAAAATACATTTTTTTAATGTATGTGAAATTAGTCTAATATGTTTGAACATTGTTTACTGGATAACTAAAAGATATTTTCTCATTTTCAAACTTACATGCAGAGGCAAAAGGAATTTCCAAATACTGTACTCACGTAAAAGTAGCCTTACCTAAAAATAGTTTTACTTTAGTCAAAGTGAATAGTAGTCATCCAAATAATTTTGTAAAAAAGAGCAAAGAAGTAATTGAAGAAAATACGACACTTTAGGGACTGAAAAACAGTTTAAATACAAACTCATATGTGAAACTTTTGAATCAGGTAAACAAAAACATTTAACTACTGTGTGAATTCTGGTATTATTTAGACAACAGAAGGGGGATATTTATTTTAAAAATGACCATTACCTTGTTTTACTGTTCATGTGATAACATAGCATTCGTGTCTAGAATCATTTAGGGATGCACAAATTTCCAGTCCGATGTGCCAATATTTTTTAAAAATATTTTCTCTGTTGCTTTAAAGTCCCACTCAATCCTCTTTTGAGCTATTTTAAAAGCATTCACATTGATCTTTCAATTATGATTATGACATCAAAACATCAAAATCAAAAAAACTGTCATTTTTTTAGGACATTTTAGGATATTTGTAGAGTGGCAAGAGTACTTCAGAAATTCACTGTTGTGGGCGGAACCTTTGGCATGGAGTAACTCCAGCCCCATGTCCTGTTATCCATTTGTTTACTCGTCCTCCCGCTAGCTTGCAGCCCCTTGTACCCCTAACCTAACATTACCAATTGAATGCAAGTTGAAGATTAAACCAAGCTGAACTTTAACCAATCATGGACTTGGACTTGGTAGTGATGTATGGATGACGTCTCTTTAATTCATGGGACACCAAGTCGTTCATACATCACAATGGAGCTGTGAAAGCGAAAGACTGGAGCAAGATTCACGAGATTTGCACCCCTTCAACATTTTGCACCAAACCTCTTCCAACTGTAGGTGACAGACATGCGCTAGTAAACAGTAGCAAAAGAAAAAGAAGATGAATTCCCCACCAGCTTGTCCAGTGTGAACAACGTGGATTAAATGCACGTTCAAGAACTCACGTTTAGAATGTTCTTCACCACTCGTCACATGCCCAGTGTGTCTGTAGCTTAATACTCCTTAAGAAAAAAGTCAGCTTCTTTACAATGTTCTAGGCATAATGGGACCGTAACGCAATTAGAAACAGCTAGAAACATAAACGATGATGTGCAATAGGCCTCTATGAAATAATGTCCATCAGATGCACGATGGATATAGCTGTAAATGTGAAAATACGTAGCTAAAATTTACAGTGAGGTAAAGAAGTATTTGAACACCTTGGGATTTTGTTCTCCCTTTTAGAAACCATGGAACGGTCTGAGATTTTAATCTAAGGTGTACGTCCACTGTGAGAGACATATTCTAATTTGTATGCTACTGCAGCAATTCAGTATTTGACCACCTGAGAAAATCAATGTTAATATTTAGTACAGTAGCCTTTGTTTATGATTACACAGGTCAAACATTTCTTGTAGTTTTTCAGCAGAAAAACTCCCCCATAGCATGATGCTACCACCCCCATGCTTCACAGCAGGGACGGTATTCTTGGAATTGTGCTCATTCTTCTTCCTCCGATTGTGTTCAAATACTTATTTGCAGCTGTAGCATTCAAATATTTTTTTTTAAATTTAAATCAAACAATGTGATTTCCAGATTTTTTTTAGATTATGTCTCGCACACTGGACATGCACGTAAGATGAAAATTTCAGACCCCTCCATGATTTCTAAGTGGGAGAACTTGTAGAATCACAGGGTTCTCAAATACTTATGTCTAATGGACGTGTCCGTGCCCAGTGGGTTATGCCCAAAGTGCAGAACCAGATGACTTGTCATCTCTAAAGTAAAATCCACTGAATATAAACAGTATTTTTGCTTAGTTTTGACTGCCTTGCTAGTCTATTGTGTTTGTACTAAAGTTTTGAGTGTATTACTTCCTGCATGTTTGAAGGCATTCTTGTATTCATCTGAGCGTACAGGCACTGTACATGAACGGGTACATACTCCTGTTAAGCGTGAAGACAGGAGCAGGCAGCTGCTCCAGGCACAGCTTTAGTAAAGACCTGCATTCCAAATAAGTTCTGTCAGATTACGCCACCACACGCTTAACACTTCAATCCTTAGGATGTGTCCTGCATTTTCTCATTCTATTAGTTGTGAAAGGAAAGTGAGGTGGAAGGTGCAGAACATGGGATTGGGAAAATAATGTAACTGTTATTAATCCCACAAAAAATGAACATTTTTAACAAAAATTACTTTTTTTTAGCAAATGGCACATGGATAAAATACTTCAAATAATCCTTTTTTTTTCTCTTGTTGGTGAGCTGTGTACAAAAGTACGTTCAGTTGATTATTTTTGGCACTTTTGTCATATGCAAATACGACTGAGAGATTTCCACACGTGCATTCCACATATTAATTCCACTGTAGCATGATGGCATTTTCACTCATGCAGTTATGCCCTTGACTGCACATCGCAAGTGGACAGAATAAGACACAAATATTGAAGCTGACCCACATGGATAAATGCTTCTCCCTTCTCCCAAACACAAACCAAAAACTGGAGTAAAAGCAGGAGACGCAGCGAGCTGTGCTGTGCCAGACGTTTTTGAGGAGGCCCATGAAAAATGTGCTTTACTTCTTCTGACACGCCGAAAACACACAGACAACTTTTTTAGAAGCGCTGTCACAGGCAAACAAGTTCATTCATTCCTTGTCTGTCTTCGGCCTTTCTTGTAAACAACACACACACACATGCACACACGATGATTAAGATGTCTGAGGGCCTTCAGGGCACACTTGGTCTTGGGGCTGATGGTGAATCATGGCTATCATGTGGTGCATGCTTTCCACTCTGATCTGTCAGAGAGTTTTGGGAACTGTGCTCACTGATGAGTGAGTCGGTCCAAGCTGGGCCACAGTGTCCTGCAGCCTGTCGCCCGTTCCTTGGGCACATCTGCAACCCCCTCAACCCTGAGCCGCACACTGACAGACAAGAACACCCATCCCAAGTCCTACATGGTTGTGGCACGCAGATATCCAATCGCTCTGTGCTGTTGCTGGCTTTCTGGATCATGTTTTATGATAGCTTTGTTCCCAATTTTTCCTTTTATTTATAAAAATGCATTCATAAGTTCCTCACATTTTTTTTTTTTACATTTCTTACATTTTTTATTAGTAATTTCTAAGCCCTCTAAAAGATTTAGGTGGATTTATTATATTTCAAATCAAAGACTCCAACTGTATTGCTGGTATTTCACATTTTTAAGTTTGGTGCTAGTTTCTTTGGTCATCAGTCTTGAACCAAAAACTTGGTTTTGAATGTGATTTTACTTCACATTTTACATTTTTAAAGAATATTTCTTAGGTTTAGTTGGTTAAGATTTTGATTTTTTCAGAAATCAGCAAGATAGAGCCAGAAATTAAAGACCCACTCGAATGAAAATGGTGTTTTGGGTGTTTTTAATTGTGTTCTTCTAGTATTTTTTTCTCATGATGGAGGACAAATAAAATTAAAACTGAGTATTATCTTTAAATTGTTGTGAATCAGGGGAAAAGGAAACAACAGCCTAAGATAGCTTGCTCTGTTTTCTAATGGACAGCTGGGGTGTCTGAAAAGGTCCACAAAGAACACACAAACCAGCTCAGGGACATCAGAGACCTTCAGGACCTTCTCAAAAGAAAATCAGAATGTTTTAAGCAGCATAACATGTGATCAGCAGCACACAATCCAAGAGGCACAATTATCATTCAGACTTTAGAATGACTAACTGAAGACGGGACTCTTTTATTGATACACTATACTTTATTGATACTCCTAATACTCTGCAACTACTCTCTAATCCAAGCTAAACCTAATTTTAAGTTTTGCTCCACAATAAAAAAAAATGGTCAGCCTTTGTCCAGTGAATACAAACAATGAGAGCTTCTGCTGGTTTTAGATTTTAGAATTTAACAAACCATATGAAAGCTACTTGAACTTTGCTTTGGGTTGTTTTTATGAGCAAATTATATTGTTATTTAACTTCACTTCCCCACTTTTGGAGGCAGAGGCTCTGGATTAACAAACTGGAGGAAACAGGTTTTCTTCTTGAAAAATGGGGACTAGACAATGCGTTCCAAAGACAATCTGCTCCTCCCCTGGTGAGGTCTTTGCTGGAGGACAAGCGGCAAAGCACTGGATCAGCTCTTTCCACTTGCCAGATTTCTCAAGGGATCTTTTCACATCCAACCCACATTTTCAAAGACTTAGAGAGTGGCTTAGTAGAGAAATGTGTACACTTTTATAGCACTTTTCTACCTTGATTAAGTCCCAAAGCATTTTACAGTCACACAGATGCATACACTGATAGAAGCAATGAACTAACTAGTATCCATCAAGAGCAGTGCATAACCACAGGACACTTTGACACATGGGAAGCAAGGCAGGAATTGAACCTCTGCACCACAGAACATTCTGAAAAATCTATTTGATTTTGTTTGGGGATTAACAGTCTGCAGAAGGACCTGTGGACACACTGAATAGTGTTGGCAGGACAATGTCACAGAATTCTCCTGGAGAATGAGGTTGAGGAGATGGATGGATGGATGGATGGATGGATGGATGGATGGATGGATGGATGGATGGATGGATGGATATTAAAAATATCATTGCTTTATTTTGAAATTCATTCTAAAATAACTTGCTTTTATAACTTACAAATACCATTTTTTGATGAGCTACATCGACAGTATTGTAGTTCTTGAAGGGTTGTGTTCTGTTTTCAGAAGACCTGCATGTGTGATCTATTGGGTTACGGGGTGGGTTAATGTTATTCTACCTTTGTTTGACCCCTCTACATCATGGTCAGCTTTTTAGATTTCCTATTAACTGATCCGCATATGAGGTGTCAGAGCCCCGGAGGTTGTGCAGTTTCATTTCCCTTTGGGGTTAACGGTGAAATATTATGTTAGTTAATCCACCCAGAAGAAAACCAGCAGGCTGTATGAATCAGTGGAATTTATTTTATTTTTTTGCGACACAAATTTTGTTTTGCAAGGAGCCCCTAAAGGAACATAAAAGATAAGAAATTTTCTGGTGCATAGATAGTACTGGTTTCTCATGCAGACCAGATACTATCTGGTGCACACGAGAAACTAACTGGTGCATACCAATTAGGTTTTGGTGCTCAAAAGAAACCAGTCCTATTTTTTTTTACTTCTTTGTCCCTGCAGGGGATCCATAGTTTTGATATTTTCCACAAGCTGACACTACGCAATGAATTCTAACAAAAATGGCTTTAAACTTTAAAGATCAGTTTTCCATATCTGAGATTCAACGTGGAGAATCCATCTAAATCTAGAGCTGGAGTACTGCGTTGTGGTCGACCAAATGTGCCCTGTGTGAGACATCACGTCTGTCCAGCAGATGACCAGCTGCTTACGTATGCCACGTGCACCACTGGATCCCAAACTAGACACTGTCAGGTGCGATAACAGCACGAACGGTGAAACAAACCCGGAAGCCATGCCCTCTGTGTTCAGCCGCCATCCGTTTGATGCTGCAGCCGTGCCGCTCATGGCTGGCTGTGCACCACGGCAAGAATGTTCTGTGTCCTAAAGACGCCTTTGTTCCTGGTTCACCTGCTCATTCCCCGCAGGCTGAGCGTCAGAGATAACCCAGCCGCTCTGCTCCCTCGGACCAGTGAACCACTCTCCATCACTGGGAGGAGGGGCAGAGATAAGGGCTGCTGCTGATTCCTGCCGTCAGAAAGAAATCAAATGCTTCTACTTTTGCTACACTTCACCGTTAGTTTGGCGGTCGGAGGCAGTGATGCAAGCAAAATAAACTTTGTGCAGAAGCACACATTATCCTATTGGCAATAATATCCACAATATGTACAATCGCTGAAGAGCTCCCTTCATCTGCTCAGCAAAAAAAAAAAAAAAAAAAAGTCATTATTTGCAAAGCTTTTCTTAATTGCTGAGGAAAACAACGTGTTTTCACAATGTGCTGCCAATGGTTTCCATAGGAGGTAAATGATGCCCCCCCAGCATGCACTCATTACTCCAATCCGTGCAAGACTGTGGACAGGCCCAGCATTTCTGACAGCATTTGATACTCTCCAGCTCTCTCTCTCCCTGCATTACTTTTCATTCTTGATGATGGAAAACCTTGTTTTTTGTTTGTTTGTTTTTTTGCATAAAGAAATCGATGCTTTTTGCCTCTCCCTGTTTGGCTGTAAGGAGTTCAATAAGCGTAAGCCTCAACGGTTTTCATCATATTTGCATCAGTTTCCAAGTGTTGTGTCTTTTTCCAAACGTCGCTAATAAAAGTCTTCCTGTGGAAGTCGGAGTTCAAGCGTTTGTGTGCAGCAAACGACTGGAAATCCCTATTTTGGTACTTCTTCTGTGAGCTCAAGATCATTCATCGTCACTTGAAGGAGATGGGGAAGCTGATCACAACTCAGTCTAGTCTTGGTAACTAAGTAAAAATGAAAAAAGGGAAGAAAACAATGTTATGGTGGAAGAAAAGAAAAATCAGCAAGAAGCAAATTTCTGTGCTGGATTGTTCTCTTTGATCCGGAGTTCAGTGAAAGGAGGGCATTATGTAACGTCTTCAGCACACACATGGCCAACTGTGTGACTGCCAAACACACAGGGTGGGTGGGGGGAGTGATGGTGGTGGTGGTGAGGCGCTGTGGCAACGGGGGAAGGCAGACAGGCAAGAGGAAAAAAAACAAAAAAAGATAGGGCAGTGGGATGCTGCAGCCGGACGGCCGAAATGCTTGGTGTTGGGTCACTTTCCTTATTAACGCTGCTCAGTCAAGCAGATGTAACGTGGTCACTAACAAACCTCATAATGAGACATGAAAAGTGCCCGTTGGTGGCAGTTAAACCATCTATCTTCTGTTTGCTGCCCAAGACACAATGTCTCTGTGTGTTGAGCGTAGGCGCCTAAATAATGGCGTGATCTTAAAGGAAGACTCCATCGCTCATCCACAGCAATGCCTTAAGAGGGGATGGATTCCATCAAAATGGGGCGTTAGTGTGCAGCAGATGGGCCTTTAAATCAATTATTGACAGATCAATAATGTAAAAACATTGTGCCATTTGAGCCAAACTTACCAGTGGCTGTGTCAGGCACCATATGGTATTAAGGACGGTCATATTTTCCAATGAGAGGATGGAGTTGAGGCAGTAGGCCAGGGGCCTGCAACCTGAGGCCCCGGAGCCACGTGTGGCTCTTTTACCCCTCTACTGTGGCTCTCTGGTTAAAGAAAAATTATATTTTAAAAAATAAAGTATTTTTCAAAGTACAATCCAAACAAAACAGTAAGATAAGTCGGACTTTACTCCACTCATTCACAAACAGTTGAAGCACAGAATCACTTCACAAGGCTCTTGACTACAATACCCATAATGCTCCAACAATCCACCAAACTGCACCACTGCAGTTTACAGCAATGCACCACAAGCGGTACAATAAACTTTTCTTTTTTTTGTTTTCTTTGATGGTCCTATATGGTACAGGATGTCTTATTTTGAAAAGAAGTCATGTGAACCTATGTCAAAAGTTATAAGCTGTTTTGTATTTTGAAAAAAATATGTTTAGAAGCGAATTTAGACTAAATTTAGAAAAAAGCGCATTTTCTCTTTATATAAAGGGTGAAGTAAGACTTCATGGGTTGCAGACAGTGACTCTTAAAAGACTAACTCTAATGATATTTTTAACATAGTTCTGTGACATTTTTCTCATTATGGAAGACATGTGCATAAAGAAAAGTAAGCTTACAATGTATTTCTGAGCATTTCTTTATTCAAATTGTTGTAAATCAACAGCAGATGAAAACATTCTGTTGGAAAAAGCCTGTAGCTGTAGCTGTAGGTGCTACAATCGGAGGGACAAAGGATCCCTGCTCCGCTCAATTCCGATGTTTTCACTTGCAGACAAATACATCCATGTACGTCAGGAGTGTACAAACTTTTTGCAAATAGGGCCAGATTTTGTTAAGGCGCAAATGTATGAGTGCCAACCATTTGGCCAACATTCTTTAACCCTTTTAATAAATTAAATGCCAATGAACTATTTAATAACATTTTAACAGTACATTTCATGTCTTCACATAGATCCAGAAGACATCTAAATAACATTTGATCTTGAATTACTGTGAATTTCATTTTTGAACCAGAAATTATTCTTCAACATGAAACAAATATATTTTTGTCAACATTAAATCAAATAAAATGTTGCGTATTACTCTGAATTAAATCAATCAAACTTTATTTATGAAAAAAAATTCTCATATTTGCACAGTTCAAAGCGCTTTACAGTTAAAAACAAAAACAGACAGTAAATCAACAAATCAATAAGAAGATAGAAACTCAATCCACCCTTTTATTCACCCCCTCCCTCCATTAACACACACAAACAATGAATACGTGCTGTAATAATTCTCACTGCAAACTTTTACATTTAAATCAGAAAAATTACACAAAGAACTCCTTTTTCACAAGCGGTTTTGATCACAGAAACAAATAAAGCTGATCCTCTTGTTTGGCTCCAAAGACTCTGAAGGTCAAGTAGCCACAGGTTGCTGCCACAACGCCTTATAACCTCATCTAGCCAATTACAATCAAGTCATTGTGGGACACATATTATTGATTTTGTGACAGAAACCTGCAGGCTGATGGAAATCTGAACCCGCGCCGCATTTGGCCCATGGGCCAGACTTTGGACATGTCTGATGTACGTCTTCGTTTTCCTCATCCAAGCTGACATCTGGCTCAGAACTGTACAGCTGGATAGCTCCAATCTTGCAGATTATTTTTTAGTGCACCGGTAATGTTAGGTTGGGGTTGTGAGGGTCTGTAAGCTTGCAGGAGAGAGTGTAAACAAAGGGTTGATGGGAGTAGGCTTACTCCGCACCAACAGTCCTGCCTGCACCTCAGAGGCAAATTTTAATCAACTCCTGCCACTCTGCAGGAACTATGTCCTGGAAAATGACAGTTCTTTAAAAAAATATATCTTATTTGAGCTAAACAGCATAATCATAATTAAAAGACTATTGGGAACGCTTTTGCAATCAATCAAAATATGATCAGAGTGGGACTTTCAGTGTTGAAGAGCACAGACCCCTGGTGAAGGGGAAACTGCTGCTCAATCAGTCCACCTGATGCAAGGAGGGCTCATTGAGAAAGAGTTTGAGATGCTAAAGAGCGATGGGCAAAGCGCGTTTGTGGTGGTGTGCAGCCAAAAACTGATGCTGAGACGGCCTGACAGGGTCTGTTTCTGTTCACTGCAAGACTGTTATCCAGAGTGACTGTGTTGTCTTCCCTTCCCTCCACAAAGGTTATGCCATTGCCAGCAGTCCACATGACACATTGGATGAGCCACTGACTCACAGATGCTCATCAGGTCGGTCTTGAGGAAGTACGAAGGAAGTACTTTAAACGCACGTTCGACGCGGCTTTCTGAGCAGGCTCACGTCGGTTCTCAACGTTTCCCGCTCGCCGTTTGCGACCTATAGAACGGACTGCAGCTGCATTGTGGAAGTGACGTGCTCGGTAATCGGGTGTGTTGGGCTGTCAGCTCAGGGTGCATGATCTTGCCAGCATGACTCAAGTCTGCCCGTGAGCTGCTTCCCGCGCCTGTGCATCTACTCCAGTTGTTCGTATGATCTATTTTAGATTCTTTTGCCCAAGGATGTGTGTGGATCTTCACAGAAGAGAGCCGCAGAAATAAGAAAGAAAAAAAAAAAGATGAAGGGTGGGGGTGGGGAGATGAGGGGAGGGGTTAGAAGATGTTCGAATAATCTACAGGCAGTCATGCAAATTCCCCAGACCTCTCGGAGGATGCAGATATGCAAGCCCTGGATCCTTTCAGGCACAACAAATTTGGAATTATGCAAATGAGAGGCCGAGATTTCTATCAGCCATTTGTGTAGTCCAAATAAGCACAATATGCGAGCCAGCATGTGTGACACAGCAAGGGCCACTTTTCCCAGTTAGCCTGTAGTAAAATCCATTTATCCAATTGGATTCGTTTGTACTCCATGGTGTGGCCCGAGCAATGTGCTAAGCTGCTCTCATTGGTTCATTTATTTTTACGTAGGCGAGTGAGCACAATGTTTGGCATATGCTAGCCTTGAACATGTCTGAAAGCAGCAGAGTCCATGCGGTTGGTGAAATAAACAGGAGGGAGCGGCTGAGAGACCAGTCCTCCTCTGCAAGCACACGCGTCTTGCTCCTCGTGGCCTTCACACGTTGAGGAGGCCTAGCCGAATTTGGCCTGACCCTGAAGTGTCATCTTGATTAAGACACAAGTTTCCCGTCAGCATCAATGCGGGCTGATATTTGTCACCGTGCTTGCGTGAGTCCAAGCAGGAAGATGCAGCGCAGGCTGAGGAAAAATGGTTATCCTCCCTGTAATCCAACAGGATTGGCCGATCCTTGGAGGGCACAGGGCAGCATCGGTAGTGGATGTTGAAAGGCTGGGGCTAATCTTGCGGAGGCAGTGGTCTGTTGGAGGAGCTTTTGAGCAGATTTGAGCCCGAGCTCTGGAAGAACTCGTCTCATAGTGTTCATTTCATAGCATTTGTAGCAGATTTTTTTTTAACAAAATCAAAAGGAGTGCACAATTATTTGCATTTTTATGAAGCCTTTAAATATAAGACTTACTGATCAAAATGCATTGAATACATGAATAAAATTTAAATGACGTTTCAAATGATACATCTGGATTCAAGTCTGGGTCCTTGGTGTCACGTCGGGTTTCGTCTCAGCATTTGCACTCAGACTTGTGTGCGGATGTGTGTATACATTCAACTCGAACGAACCTGACATCCAAAAGACATTTGACATCATGAACTGACGTAGGAATGACCAAACCAATTGTTCCAGGCTGATGAAGCTCTTTGCTTCCTGTCTAGGCCCTGATTACATTTTTGTTTCAAAGGAAGCGCAACGCTGACACCTGCTGGTCAATAAAGAGAAAAGCAGAATTTGAGGCTTCTGTTTAGTTCAACATAAACAAGCCTCTCCTTTGGATATTACTGAACTTTAGAGAATAATAGAGTCATTTTCATCTCATTAGACTGCTTTTATTCTGAAAACAGGGTTGTTGTGATGAGTTTTTGGTCATTCTCTAAAGCAGACTACTCTTTTGTAAGAATCTAAACTCTGAGAAAACAGCAATTCAGTTTCACTTACAGATTTGTGGATTTTAACCCCTTTTTTGGACTTTATTTCCTAACTTATGGAAAATACATGTTCTTTAGTGTGTGTGTGTGTGTTTTTTTCAAGATAATACAAAGTCAAGTGGAGTCTTAGATTTAATTATACATTACGTTTCTTGCCCATTCCTGTGGCGAGTTCTGGTTCTTAAAAGAAATAACTGCGATGCGCAATTCCGCCACTAGAGAGAGCAAAGGAAAAGCAAGACTGTCATGTCTGGGTAAGATGCAGTTTGGTTCCCTGCAAGCCTCACTGCTGTTAAGTTCCTATTAAAAATGATCAGGTGTGACACCACAATTACCAAAATGTCGTCAAAAAGAAGAAAGGTTGACGTGTTGTGTCAAGCTTTCCAGGAAAAATAGACCGTTTTATTTATTCACTGAGCTGAATGCAAAACCTGCGTGCTTGGTATGTAACCAACAGGTCACAGTGCTCAAACAATAAAACATTCAGCGCCACCATGAGACTCACCATAAAGAAAAGATTCACCATTTGCAAAGGCCGTTAAGAAAATAGCAGAATAACCAACTATGAGCTGGACTGAAAAACCAGCAGTTTGCATTTACTGCAGCCGTGACCTCAGTGATGGAGCAGTGAAAGCTGGCTACCTTAATGCAAACAAGTTGGTGCAAACATCCCAACCATTTTCAGATGGTGAACTTGGGAAAAAATACACGCTGAAGGCTGCAGAAGTCATGGCTGCAGTCGACCTTTGCCAACATCAGTCTGTCAAGGGTTATGACTGCAGATGCAAGATCTCTCAGGAGCCTTGGGCAGCCAAATGAAGGACAGAATCCAGACATTTATTGCAGTTTTGGCTGCTTTTGATGAACCAACATCACAGATATTGAACAACTGTGCACATTTATTAAAGCTGATATGACCATCACGACAGAGATTCTTGAGCTGGTTCCTATGATGGAAACATCAGCAGCTGATGACATTGTCAGCTCTCATTACTGCACAATGTGGACTGAAGTGGTCACGTGATGTCAGTCCGACGGCACCCCATCAATGGTCAGGAAGAAGACGGAGAAGAACTGTCAGGATTTTGAACTTTGGTTTGGGTTTTACTAGTTATGTTTTGTTCTGAACGTTCCCTCAGTCACATCAGTTTCAGGTTCATGATCCACATCTGTCTTCATATCTGTTAACTGCTCTCAGTCTGTTTAATGTTAAATTTAATGCACTAAAACACACAAGGAATCCAAAGGTAAGTATTATATATTTATTTGGAAGAGAGGTAAGTACAAAAAAGCTGTATTGTCTTCCAGACAAAATAAAAAAAGTGATTAAAAAACTACTTTTTTAATTATTTCTACAATGGTGGATCTGAGTGTCAAACTTTATAAACATTCTTTGAGATACAGGTAGTCTAAAAACAGAAATTAAATAACAGATCTAATACAGCCCACATACGCACACTTGTATCAAACAAGCAGACTCAGTGATAATCCCTCATTTCTACATTGGCACATAGGAGACGTTTCAACTCTAAACACTGAATGAAGTCTTCCATCAAAGACTGCTGTGTTCCTGCACGTATTAATCATCTGAGAAACGGAGATTAGTTCTACACGAGTACACGACTCCAGAGTAAGAAAAACTAAATCTTTGTCATTCCGCACGGCACAATGACTGTCTTTTGTGAAAAATACAAACATAACAGCAAGTGTAACAAATGACTTCAGGTGAGGGTTCCCATGAGCAGGTCATAAACTTTACATATTTAATATGTAGATGCTACAATTTTAAACTTTTTGGAGGGAAAAATACTTTTTTGCCAATTTTATATCAATAAACTAGCATTATAAAAGCTGTAACAACTAAAGAGACCGTCACAATGCAGAAAAAAGTGGAATGTTCATGAACAAACGAAGGCTTCACACGCTCTCTGTAAAATTATACCTTTAAGTGAAGAACATATTTAAAAAAAAAAAAAAAAGAATGATTTCACTAAACTTTATCCAAAGTCAGAAGGAATAAATGCTGAGAATAAATAAAACCGCTGCCACACACAAATGAGATTGAGCTGTTTTCAGTCATGTGTAAAGCTACAGCATCCTGCCCTGCAGACCAACAAAAAGGAATCCAAACTGCATTCAAGACAAACCTTTCCAGAGGCTGCCGTTTGGAGACGGATGCTAAAGAGATACAACTACATATAGTCATGAAAACTTGTTACCCACAAAAAAAAAAACAAAAAAAAAAAACAAGATGGCGTACAACTGTACCAGCAGTGAGTATTTCTAAAAAGTTACAGATAAAAATAAAATTTGGAGTAAATATCGTATAGATTGTAATAAAAAACCAGCTACCTTAGACATGGACTCTATAGAGTTAGATGCATCAGTTCTGATTGGTATTAGTGTACTAAAACTCTACAAGTTTGATGCGTCCAGTTTGACATGAGTGTTTTTAGAAAGCAGAGAGTTTTTCTCATCATCCCAAAGCACTACTTTTGAACACATTACTTGCCCTGCACAATCGGTTTGGAGAGCAGCAGCATAAAACAAGACCTGGCTGTTCTTTTCAAGTAAGAGATTCAAAAGAGTACATTTCAGGATGAAAATCAAAAGGCTTGATCTATGGCTTTCATGTTGATGGAAAACAGGAAATGTCTTTGGCTATTAGGCAGGTGAGTGTTTTACTAACAACTGACCGTTTAGGAATCTTATCATTCCCGCAAATAAAACCTATGACTGTACAGTTTGTCCCTCGCACTAGAAAACGTTTAGCTTGTCCTCTCTGACTGGACTTCACATCCAAATCCGAGTGCTCTAAAAGGATGACCTTGAGGTTCACAAGCAGCCCACTTGTTTGCTCAACATCTTGCTCTGTTCTTGGCTAAGAAGAATTCGTTATTGGCAAGAAACGACAGTGAGCAATTTCCCCTCTCGCACATAGAAAAAGTCATTATATTAATTACTCTCTTGTAGCTCAAAGGTCAGCCTCCGGGGTTTGGTGACCGCCGCCCCGGGCTTTGATCTGGAGCCAGGTATCACCCAGTGCCTTGGCAAAGTGGTCATCCACAGAGCCTGTGATGGACACAGAGTTAGACACGGGCTCCGATTCTTTGTAGTTATTCCCAAGGCTGCGGCGGAAGTGTTCCTCAATCACTGGGTCGCACACGGTGTTAGCTAGGACCAAAAGAGTGGGGAAAGATAAAGATAATAGGTAGATACCAAGCTGTAACAAGGAAAAAGACTGAAAAGAAGTTAAAAATTAAAAATGAGCTGATGAAACTTCAATGTGTACTGGTCCATCAGAAAATCTTTGTTAGAAAAAGGAAGACACAATACCTATAATGTAATACAAGCATGTAGACTTGTGTCTAATTTGCTAAAAAGCATGCGCAGTTCAATGCAAACAGAATTAACTTGTATCCTTCCACTAACCTTCTTCAATTCAAGCTAAGCTTTACAGGTATGTGTAATGTTAGCAACCACCACATGAGAAGATGCCCTGCAAATTTAACTAATGGAAAAATAATTAGTAATTTAGCATCATTAACTGTATGTGACCCCTACGACCTCGTGTTCCAAACAGGAAGTATCAACAAGCTCACTCCTAATTGGTGAGAGTGGTTGCCATGGAAATGTTGACTCAGGCTGACTGATCAATCCCCGCTTCCTGACGTTTTCTGGCTCCAACAATGCAGTGTTTGGAGTCGCAAAAAAAAAAAAAAAACCCCAATGTAACTTAATTTGGAACCAGAAGTGAGCCATTTTCTTTGGCTGATGTCACACTCTCCAGTTCTCATATACAGTAAATTTTCAGCACTTAAGAACAGATGTGTCTGAAGAAAAACTATTTTAAAACCAAAGCTCAGTTTCAAATGTTTAGATTTTTATTTGAGCTTGATTAGAATAATAAAATACATGAGCTAAATACATTTTACACGATCATGATGAAATGAAGCAAAAGATTAGGGGGAAAAAAAACGTTCTTTGAGTGAAGACACTAATTTGATTATCTGATAGTAATAAAACTAGTTTCCATGTAACATCTTTCATTGCAAGCTTTTTCTGTGCTTTCAACAGATCACTTCCAAACAGCAGCTTTTAAAATCTCACCCTTTGGGTATGTGCCATCCATAGTAAAGCTTTGATTTTAAGGTTTGCTCCCAGTCACTGTGTATAAATCAAAGTGTATGTGTTGCGCCTTACCATTGTTCTTCTTCTGGTCAGCAGGTAGACAGGGAGTACAGCCATTCATGTGGCAGTGTGAGAGGTTACAGTTGCGGTTGCTGGCAGGGGCACAGGTAATGACTGAAGGACGGTTCTGTGGGAAGACATTTTATGTAGAATGAACTGCACATGGAGCCAAACCGCAGGGCTAATGAAGCTTACATTGTGTGACCCCTGATGTGACAAGTGAAACATTCATTTTTGCCACAGGAAAGGAAAAGTTTGGTAAAGGAAAAACATGCATTCAAAAAAAACAAAAATGATCAGACAGCAAGAACACAAACAGAACATTAGGTAGAGATCCTGAGTTAAAGTTCAAATACCTGTGGCCGTTCCACTGCGTCACTGACAACAGCCTTCTGGATTTTGCTGATCCCAGTGTTATGGCTGCTTTTGGTCAGAGCCAGTGGCTGGTCCACATCATAGCCAGGAATGGATGCATACAAGTGGTTACCATGGATACCATTTGGGGAAGAAGCAATATGCTCGACTTGACTGTTACTGAGGCTCCAGTGCTCCTTATGGTTACTCCCAGCAGAGGGCCTGGCTCTTGATAACAGGAAAAAAAAACTTAAAAATACATTTAGATAATTCTGATTCCTTTAATCCATTCAGCATATCTGTAAATTGTGTTCCCTACTGCCGTAAATTCTAACTCAGGTTATGTTTTGAGCTTTTTTAAAAGCCTTTCCAGTGGTCTTTTCATTATGATTACATCGTTTTTAGCTAAAAAAAAAAAAAAAAAACTTGTGTGTTTTCTAGAACATAGTTTCTCCAGAGCTACAGTGGTTCATTAGAAATTTGCCTTCAAGTTGTGGATGGGACTGTTCGAGTGGACTAAGCCCGCCCCCACTTCTTGTCATCTGTTTACACACTCTACTGCTACCTTACAGCTCCTCACAGCTTACAGCTCCTCACAACCCCACCTTAACATTACTGATGCAACAAAACGGCAAGGAATATTGGAGCTATCCAGCTGTACAGTTTTGAGCCAGATGCCAGCTCCCAGACGAAGAAAACAAAGACATGCATAGATCTATTAGTCTGCAAGTTGTTGCATGGGAATTGAGCAGAGCAGGGAGCTTGTGCCCGTTGATTTTAGTACATACATCGCTGCATTTCACGTCTGCTCTTGATTCACAACAGTTTGAAAAAAGAAATACTCAGAAATGCTTCATGTTAACAGCACCAAAAACACGATTTCATTTTCAATGACACAATTCGTTGTTTTGAGTAGTTTACTCCACCAGTAGTTGTTACTTTTATCTTACACTTAGTAATTATCTCGGTTTTTAGGTCAAATGTAATTTGTTTTTTACGGGGTTGGGTTGACACCTGTAGTACATAAGCTCATGGCAACTGAAGAACTTCAGTAAAAGAACATTAAGTACCAGCAGTCACAACCACACCTAACCCAAGAATAAAAAAGCAACATCAAGGCCAATCCTGGGGTAATTTGTGTTTTCTTTAGAGTAACAGCAATATTAAGTTAATCGTGATGAAGTTTGTCATTGTTACACAATCGAACATGAATCAATATAGAGCGTGTGTAAACACTGCATGTCGTTTTTGAGTCAATAAACTGATGATTTGAAAAACAAGCCTATCCAGCTACATATATAGCTATACATATGGCTCTGGATATTATACAATGTACTTACAGCTGAGTAGCCAACAGTCTGCTCATTTTGGTCATGTGATCATCACAGCTGATTTGATGTTCCATTTGTTCCTCTCCATACTTTCTTTTGCTGGGACATTGTGGAGGAGGCCCAGTTATGTTTGACATAGCAGCAGACAGGGAGGGCATCCTGGACTCATCTGTGAAAAGAAAATATTGGAATCCTTTCATTTGTTTGTTCAAACATCAATTGTTTGGAAAGATTATAGCAACTGATAAATAAATAAGTATCACTGGGGCAATCTTTATTTTTGTTTTAAATAAAAATACTTCAGGTATTTTATGCAAAAAATCTAGTTTTCTTCAAAGCAACTAAATTAAATAAAGGAACAAGCTGCTTTTCTGTTCACTTTTAATATTTAGTGATGATCTGAATATTTGAATGAAAATTTATTATAAAAAGGACATATAATTAAATAATCTTGAACAGTTAATTTAATCAAATTGTCAACTTAGTTACAGAAATTTAATGAAAATACTGTATTGGCAGCAATAATGTCCTGATTACCAGTATTCTGCAAAACCGAATGTAAAAAGTTTCTCATGAAGACGGTGTGTAAAATAACTTCAGAGTGTTTATGAGAATAAAAGTCTAAATGTAGTTTGGGCTACTACAGCAGTCAAAATAAAGATTTATTTATTTATATTTATTTATTTTGCATCAAATAGTATTTTAGAAAAGGCAAATAATCAGTTTTATAAAATTGCAAAGTAATTTTTAATGAATATAACCCAATTATAGATTATGAACAACCCCATAAACTTCATATAAAAGTACAAGTTTTTCAGTATAAATACTTAAAATGTTTGTTTACGTACACTTATTCTGACCAAAAATAAGTAAATAAAACTAGCACAAAATCATAATTGTGCTAACATACAAACACGGCAGCGCGTGCATGATTCGAGACGATGTCACAACCCATACGCTCAAAGAAAACAACAAACCTTCGTAGTGTAGTCTCCCAATGTTATTGTTCATCTTGTCCAGGAACTGAGAGTTCAACAGGTCCATTCTAGTACATAGCATTTACACGTACAGGCTAGTTGCTAACATGGATGTTAGCATACTACTCCGTCGCAGAAAAGAACGCGAGATGTGCCCTGGATAAGGAGGAGGAAATGAAAAATTGTATAGTTCAGAAACGATAAAAATGTTGTTTTGACTGATTGAAAACACGCCAACGAGCTTTAGGATTTGTTCTATGAGTGTTCCGTCATAAACGTTAGCAAATGCCACGACGCCCACGGGCTAACAGAAGTACAAAGCTAAACAAAACTAGCTTCAAGCTGAAGGCTAAGACGTCAGCTTTGTGAGAACATAGAGAGAAAAAGAGTTAGCAATTAAATATGAAATACGGTTTCTGTAACCGCGTAAATCATAGTAAAGAAGCTTCCCCCACACTTAAAAGTGTTGTTTTAAGTTTTAGCTCTTGTAGCGGAGAGCTAAATGTAGTTCTGGCGACGACACAAACTAACATTAGCACAGTCGCTAACTTTCCCAAATCAACTATCGAAGACTAAAAAAAAATCTTGTCTTGTCAATTAATATACTAGTTTAAATAAAACATTTCTAATTTAAAATCTACTCATCAAAGTTACAAATAAATAAACATACTTAATTGATCGAATAATGTTTTTTATAAAGGCGGCAACACCATGACTCTCTTCGTCTATCCTTTGCTTTTCTCACGATCACCGGAGAGTCTCGAACAAAAGAGAGCCGAGCAGCCCTAGCGGCGAGATCACGAAAATGATCACATCGAGTACGGAGACGACTAGATCCACTTAGAATGACTAACAAGTAGTGTAACCAATATCCCTATTTAAAATAATTACAAAATGTGATTTAAAACATCTGTCAGACCACTGCCATAAAAAGAAATGTTGGTCACAAGCTTTTAAAAAAACCTTTTCAAAAAAATTATTTCATTTGCAGGAGCCAACCATTACAAAAGTGCCTAATATGTATTCAATATTTTATTATATATTTTAAGTTTGTTCTACTGGGAAACCAGAAAGTGGTTGTTTAAAACAAATAAGAATAATCAATACCCCAAACCACCAGCAGGTGTCACTGTAGGTCACCAATATTTAAAGGGGTGCAGCCAATGGATGTGTATGGGTGTAGCTCAAGTTTACATATTTTGCTTTCCTTGTTTTTTATTCCAAAATTCAACGCAGTTGAATCTTTTTGAAGATTTTGCGCCCTTTAAAACCCAGTTAGCACTAATTCAAGCTGTACTTCACTAAAACAGCTGAAAATATGATGAAATCACTACACAATTTCCATCACAACACCTCATAGTAAATGTTATCCTGGATTTGTCAAAATAATAGCTTTAAAACAAATATATGTAAATTTGCAACATAGTTTTAGTTATAGAAATGTAGAATTCTGTATATAAATAGAATAGATATGAATACATTTATGATATAGAAAAACTTGAAAATATATAGTGGCATAATTAATTTAATAAAAAACAAAGTTTAGTGGAGCTGTGTACATGTTAGAAACACTAATTATTTGTTACTACAGAGAAAAATATTTAAAGGCAGTCTATTAATCATCTCAATGCAATGAGCACGGTTTCTGCATTTAATCTGACTTGTCTATTTTGAGATTTATTGTGAGTCCAAGGCAAAGATTCATGAAACCATTACTTATTTATTCATTTTTGGACCATCTAGGATTTGTGTTGGAGCTAATTCTTTGCACTGTCCTTTAAAATGTTTCAAATTTCTAATTTTTAAAAGTGAATTAGAGGATGAACTTGAAACAAATCTGAAATCTTTTGGGTTTGTAGCCGGTGCGTTCAGCATGCGTTTGTGTCTCAGGAGACTGTTGCTGATGCCTCCTCTCCAGCAAAGACACCCACTAGTACTAACAGCCATTTTAGATTTCATGCCTGGAGTTGTTTTTTTTTTTTTGCACGCAAATGCTTCCCAAAGGTAGTGGTATGAGAAGGCCTCACAACATGGAGAATAGGATATACAGGAATTGTGATGCAGCGACGTGCATTTCCCCTGGAAACTCCTGCTTTCAATGCTGCGGTTTAAGAAAGGAGAACGCCTCAGCAGCAGAAAATGGGGGAGGGGAAGGGAAGTCAGGCAAGCCATAGAGGGAGAGATGAGAGGACTAGCAGAGGAAGGAGAGGCACAGCGGAGCATCATTTCCTATGCTGGAGGAAAGCTCCGGCAGAGGGGATTGGCTGTGGTGGAAGGTAGCGTCACTGCTAGTGAGGGAGAGCTTTGAGGATGGTCTGTGAGGCTGGGAGGTTGTACATTTTTCAGGAGTTCGCACTGTAACCAGATCTGGGAGTGCAACACCGAGTCCATTCACGCACCCAGAGCTTGTTTACTCTCCTCCAGCCATGAATTATCTGCGCCGGCGTCTCTCGGACAGCACTTTCATCTCCAACCTCCCCAATGGCTACATGACAGACCTTCAGAGGCCCGACCCAGCTCAGCCTCCTCCACCTGCTTCCTCCACCCCTGCCAAGTCTCCTACTGCTGCGCCAACACCTCCAGCCACATCGCCTGCTCCGGAGAGGAAACCTCAGCCGGCCCAGTCAACTGGGGCCGGGTTCTTCAGCTCCATCACAAACGTAGTGAAGCAGACAGCAGCCTCAGCAGGGCTGGTGGAACAGACCCAAGTCACGACGCCGAAGAAGTTTAAGATTCTGTTGGTGATTGATGAGCCTCAGCAAGAGTGGTAAGGCAACAAACAGCTCAGACTTACAAGGTGAATTATTCATGAATTTTGTGATCCACGTTTGGTCTTTAATGTTGATTATCTCTTTATTAGAATCATGTTTTGGTAACCTGGATCAGGCATTTTGCAGACCTCAACATCCTAGAGAAATTAAATACAGAGTGTTCAAAATCAACGACTGCATGAAGACGGACAGCAGTTTTTGCTTGCATGGATCCTATTAGACTCAGTAATTTTTGATTATATCTTGTCTGTTCCTAAATTCGTGCACAGTATCGGTGTGTGACATTGCTTTCTGCCATAAAACTGCCATGCCACAGGTTGTGCAGCACCAATTGTGTGGTGGCATTGCACTGCAGTGCTTTCCCCACATCAATGGGGTTTCCCCCCTGCTCACCAATAGCAGATCACATGACATCTTGAGCAAGAACATGGGATTAATAACATACCTGCAACCCTTGGTGCACTGAGATTGCAGAAAAAATTTCATCATCAAGTATAAAAGTAGGAGCCCAATTTAAGACAATCCAAATTCCAGAACTAAATCGATTAATTTTTCTTTCAATTGTTAGTATAACTACCTTTTATGTTAGAAAGCTTTTATATACAGACTTTGTTTTCTTTTTCAAAATGAAACTGGTAAAGTATTTCAATTCTGTCAATGTTGTTTTTAGCTTTTGCAACAATAATAGAAATATCATTTGCAATCAGTGATAAATATAAGACTGATGATATCTCACATCCAATGGCTGAGAAGAGAAGTGGCCGCGCATGCATTGAGAGAGCTCTTAATTATTGATAATTTATCAGTGGGGTACAGGCTGCAGCTGTTCTAGAATGTAAATGCATTTGATTTGGAGCAAAGGTTGCAGACTGATGTGCTAACACTCCAATCATTTCAGTGCGGAATCACAGCAATACAACATGAAGCAAATCTGTCATTTGTGGATTTATTTGAACGTCAGTCAACGATTTCAAGTCATCCAATTCTCACCATTTATCAAAAATGTGGTTTTATTTTGAAAATCTTGTTTGAATGTTGTTTTGTTCTTTTTTTTTTTTAAACTTTTGAGTCCAGCTGAATTCCTTGTCCTCTGTCTGAGCGCTGCATCTATATTTCATGATGGTTCAGTGATACTGTGTGTCTGAAGTGGGTTGTACATATTTGAGCAGGGTCGCCCTTTTAGTTTCATTTATAGAAGACCCAAAGGTTGTAAGACACTGACTGTTTTACGCTGTAGTGTTTGTTCAAAATTGTGCATCCATGTATGTTGTAACAATGTAAAAGGCTTTAATTTTCAAGTTTAAGACCAGAGTGGTAGAAATATAACCTTTGATAGGACTGAAATATATGGCAAGCCTACAAAAGATAAAACAGCTCTTTATTTTTATGGAGGTTTTGGCAAGTGCCACATTTCCAAAATGATGTCGGCGAGTTTCAAGTCTGCAGCCTTTTATGTGCGGTATTTCATCGTCTGACAGGTGAGACATCCTGCTCTGATGGAGATGAAACGTAGAGGGATGAGACCTGATTGGTCCACAAAATATGATCAGGAACGAACTCACCAGACTAATTACATCTGGCAGAAGGCTCTCGCCCGACACAGCCATCTGCTCATCTGATCCAATTAGTCCAATCCCTCGCCATCGCTGATTTAAATTGATTTATGTTTGTGAAACATTTCTTGAAGAATGTTTTACACTTCAATACTCTAAAGTTGGACTGTTTTTTAGATGCTTTGTAGTGTTGATGGAACAAATGGTGACTTCCCATTCAAGTAAAGGCATTTTCCTTAGACATACTCTTAGACAAGCAAACAGGACAAGCCTGATCTTATCTGATCTCAGAAGATAAGCAGTGTCAGGTCTGGTCAGTCCATGGGAAGAAGGTGGCATTTTCCTGTGTCTCCATGTGCTTGTCCCAAGTCCGGATAAATGCAGAGTGTTGGGTCAAAAAGGAGATCTCCCATGAAAAATGAGGCCAAAATATTCTATATTAAAACGCAGTAAAGAAACACATAAAACCTTCAAACTGAGCAGCAGCCATTATCCAGTGATGAGGCTTTAGCATAAGTGCTCGCAGACAAGATTAAAGTTGGAGCATTGACAAATGTGTTCATCAAGTTGTCAACCGGCCAAATTTTTACTCCTCGGATGAAGCTGCCAGTCATTCCGACATGTTCATTCGTTGCCAGGAAAACCGTGTTCTGGATTGCTCTTTAGAAAGGAGCAGCATCCAGTACAGGCTGTGATTCTAGCCTTACTTGTTCTGTAATATCTCAGGAAAGAAATCCCTTCCATATTGTGCTTAGTATGTAAAATACATGAAAATGGGAAACTGAGATGATCTTAGTATTATCCTTAAATTTAAGCCAGTTAAACAGACACAAGAATTGCAGATTTATAAAAAACACTTTTCAAACCTGACTGGAAAAAGTCTGTCTATTATTCAACACGGGAAATAAGATCAAGTCATCCATCAGTATGCAGACCTTGAGCAAACAAATACATTTTTCATTATTAAACATTGGAGAAACTGGTATATTTAACTTGCACAAGCCCATGTTTGCAAATCGCCGATTTTTAAACGTCATTTAAATGAAATGGGGTACTTGTGCTTTTCACATGCCTCATCCATGCAGGCCTTGTGTCTCATCTGTGTCGGTGGAGAGCATCCACCAGTGTGCAAACAGCTGAGCTGGGATTCATGTGTTAATATCTGTTTTCATCCCCTTTCTAATTAGGTTGGGAATGAATAATTTAAATTCATCCCACTTGCAGATCGAGAAGGATGTGTGGTTGTGAAGAAAAAATAAAAAGGAAGAGAGAGTTTTGATAAATAATCCAGAAAAAAGTCACCAGAAAATTGAAAGATACTGCATTCTTTGTATGCTGTTCAGGTTGCAAAAGCTGAGATGATCTTTGAAAGATTCAAGTCTGGCTGCACAAACTCAATTTGATGTTACTTAATGACAATAAAGGTATATTTTAAAGCTTTGAGTTGTTTTCTGTAGTGGAAATGATCTGCTTCCGTTCAAAGTTAGAGCAACTGTTGCATTTCCTATTCACATCATCTTTTGATCTATTGTAAAAGTGTTCCCAGTGTTCTTTCAGTTATGATTTTACCATTCTCAGGCAAAATCAGTGTTTTCGTCTTTTCCTGATTCACCACGATTTGAAGAAACAAATACTCAGAAATGCAGTTTTAATCTTAATTTTCTTTTTTATTTGTGCTTCAACATCAGAAAAACGCTACGTAAACATGTTAAAAACACCAAACTTTTATTATTATTTTCAATGGAGTGGATCTTTAAGGGAAACATAGAAACTCACCAGTTAGTTTGCTTTAACCCACATGTATGAAGTTATTGCAAATGCAGCTGTTGTCAGGCAACATTTGAGTCATGAATATAACTGCTGCTGCAAACAGAAACTTTATGAAAATCACAAGAAGGGTGAAAAACATCTGCACACTAACCATCAGCTAAATATGAACCCAGAATTAAAGTGCATTTGTTGTTGCAACTATGATTTTTCCCCTTTTTACACAATAAATTAGTATGAGTTGTGTTTTATCTAACTTGTAACTTTTCTTTGGACAAATTTCATTTAAAATAGCATTTATGAGTGTTTCTTTATTTGAATATCGTTGTGAATCACGGTCAGACAAAAAATGCCGTTTGAAAAAGGATGTTTTTGTGTAGAAAAGACAACGGGCCACAATCTCGCCGCTCTCCTCCATTCTGATGCAACGACTTGTAGACGACTAGATCTACTCTGGTCTTTGTTTCCCTTGTCCAAGCTGGCATCCGGCTGAAAACTGTACAGCTGGATAGCTCAGATGTTGCTCGCCATTTTTGTTGTACCGGTAATGTTAGGTTGGGGTTGTGAGGGGCTGTAAACTAGCAGGAGAACGTGTAAACAGATAGCTCAGTTATGGGTGACGGGAAGGGGGGGGGTGGGATGCTCTGCTCAAGTCCCGCCCACATCACAGAGGTGAATTTCTACTGAACTACTGCCGCTCTGGAGAAACTTTGCCTTAGTTAAATGACAGGTTTTTTAATTTTTGCCTAAAAATGGCATAATCATAAATAAAAGAGCACTAGGAACATTTTAAAAATAGCTCCCTCGGAGAGGGTCTTTAACACTGAAAAATAATGTTACTTCCTATTCTAAACGTTTTAATTTTCAAAATATATTTCTTTCCTTTGCAGGGCAAAATTGTTCAGAGGGAAGAAAGTGCATGGGGATTATGACATCAAAGTGGAGCAGGTATGTTTCATAACATCCTTTCCATCCGTTTTAAGTGCAAGCCAAGAGGATTAAAACCTTTATTCTCGTTTTAATTCTTGACTGTTTAAGGCGGAATTTAGTGATATCAATGTGGTGGCTCACGCCAATGGAACCTGCATTGTTAACATGCAGGCTCTCAGGAATGGTACTAAAGTTGTCAGGTGAGATTCGCAAACACACAGTGAGCAGAGCCATTTTGCAGTCCATCGCTTCCTCTGTCATATGTTGCCTCATCTTTGTTCTGCTTTCATTATTCAGGTCCTTCAAGCCTGACTTTGTTCTGATTCGTCAACATGCCTTTAGTATGACCCAAAACGAAGATTTTCGCAACATGATTATCGGTCTCCAGTATGGGGGTGTACCAAGTATAAACTCCCTGGAGTCCATCTACAACCTGTGTGACAAGCCGTGGGCGGTAAGCAGTCAGCAGTTGAACAATGCAGCAGGCAGACTGTGATAATAGTTTTTCTGGGTAAACCGTAGTTTTGTCTGCATTTTGTTTTAACAGATTGCAATTATTTGTTTATAGATTATATTTGAATTCTATTTTTTTGTGTGTGTTTAGTTTGCTCAGCTTATCAATACCTGCAGAAAACTGGGGCTGACAAGTTCCCTTTGATTGAACAGACCTTTTATCCCAACTACAAGGAGATGGTGAGCCACATTAGACTTTTATTAGGTTTGTCAAAAATATTTTTTAATTAGAATTTTGCACTGAAACCATCAAATGGTGAATTCTTTACATCAGGTGAGCATGCCGTCATTTCCTGTTGTTGTGAAGATTGGACATGCCCACTCTGGAATTGGAAAGGTATTTAGTGTGCACAAAAAAGAAGAATTTTTACTCAACAGACACACAAGTTTTTTATGCAATTGCAGTACAATGTACATCAGGGGTCTCCAACCCTGTTCCTCGAGGGCTACCATCCTGCTTGTTTTGCAGCTAACCCTGCTTCAGTAGATGCTGATTAGCTGGATTGAATCAGCTCAATTTCTGATTGACTGAACACACCTGATCCAGGTGAGCAGCAATTACTGAAGCAGGGTTTGCTGCAAAACAAGCAGGGCGGTAGCCCTCGAGGAACAGGGTTGGAGACACCTGATGTACATTATAGGGAAACGTTTGCCTGCATCCTGTTGTAACGCAATGACCCTTTTTGCATACTTTCTCATGGGAAGTGAATATTTGTTGTGTTTAGGTGAAGGTTGACAATCACACTAAGTTCCAGGACATAGCCAGTGTTGTGGCTCTCACACAGACCTACACCACCACAGAACCTCTCATTGACTCCAAGTATGACATCCGAATCCAAAAGATTGGTACCGACTACAAAGCTTACATGTACGTATTCAATTTTTCATGCATGATTTTTGAACCTGAAAAAGGATCAGAAGTCGTCTAACTTTGTGTGTCTTTATCAGGAGAACATCAATATCTGGTAACTGGAAGACCAACACAGGCTCAGCCATGCTTGAACAGGTGGCCATGACTGATCGGTAAGTGCTGACCTCTGTCTGGTGGTGGTAATTTAACCAAAAAAACAAGATGACAGTAATATTTAAAATGATCAAAAAAAATGATCAGTAAAAAATTAAACTAATAAATTATACAGTTTCATACATTTAGAATTTTATTTTGATGATCATTTGTCATAAAAAATAGTCATGTTGTGTACTCAAAAGCATAAGGATTTATGACAGGTAGGAAAATACAGTAAATCATGGCTTAAAGGCAATCAGCCTGTGCCACATTATGAAAGCCAGGCTCTTTAGCAGCCCTCAGCTCTTCCCTATTCTTGGGTCTGGTGTCTTACATCCTCTCTTGAGTACCTCATACATTCTTTATGGAGTCTTAGTCAGGTGAGTTTGCTGACTGATCAATCATAGAGATACCATGGTTTCCAAACTGGGAATTGGTGCTCTTTGCTGCGTGGGCAGGAGCTAAGTCCCACTGGAAAATAAATCAAGCTCCCTTAAATGCAGGTCAGCAAAGGGAAGAATAACATGGTCTAAAACGTCATGGAAGACGCTGTGCTGACCCTCAACAGCTCAGTGAAGACCAAAGATGACAAGGCTCTCCAACAACTATTGACTAGGCAAACTTGCGCTGAACTTTGAGCTTAGACTATGACTTAGAACCCCAGATGAAGAGCCAGCTCCTTCACCAATGGCTTTCTGCATCTTACCTTCTTTTGGAGCATGTTACTGATCATCATCTGGAGAAATGTTTTGTTGTCCAGAGAGCTTAGGGGCCAATTTGTGCTTCATAGCGATTTGTAATTGCGTTGGTCACAATGTACCATCTAGATGTACCATCTATCTTGTCTTCTCTGCACCATTAATTAACCACAAACCTATTAATATCGATGTAAGCATCTTCAAAAAACCTGCATATGAAAAATAACTAGCTTTTTTTAAAGATCCCTGTGTCACTATTTAAAATACCAAACTTCTGAAACGCTGGAGACAATCGCTTCATCAGGCTTGAAAAGTATCAACACCACTGAGAAATTTGCTACAGTTATCGCGGACAGTTGCTAGCAAAACCAGATAAGCTTAGTGTGAACTAGACTGCACGATTGGGGTAGGGACGATTGATACGATGGCCGATCCTTATGAAGTATAAACCAGCCTAAAGATTTGAACTGTTCCAGGCTAACAGACCACATCAGGCCCAAGAAACTTTAACTTTTTTAATGAGTTGTCTTCTTAAAGTTTGACATAATGCTACTTTTTCAGAATTGTTTAACTTTTGGAGTTGTAACCATAAAATAAAACACGGAACAAACTAGTAAAATATATCCATTCGAACATATATTTAATACACAAACTGAAACCTAAATATTTTTTAAAGTAATTCCAATTATTTTAAGATGCCTCTGTAAGTCTATACGTTGTGGTGGAATAACCTGATTTCTTGATGAAGGTACAAACTGTGGGTCGACACCTGCTCTGAGATTTTTGGCGGTCTGGAGATTTGTGCTGTTAAAGCTATACATGGAAAAGACGGTAGAGATTACATCACAGAGGTAAGGGCCTCATGTTATCTGAAATGATCAAATTTCCTTTACGAACGCACACCGATGCCGTTACGTTTGAATCAGTAAATCACAGTGCTTTCCTCCTAAATTAGAGCATTGTTGTTTGCACATTCGTGCTCGGCTTTTCCTTGTGGTGCAGGTGGTGGGCTCTTCTATGCCACTGGTAGGGGAACACCAGAATGAAGACCGGCAGCTCATTGCAGACTTGTTGCTTGCAAAAATGAACCAAATAGCAAACAATGAGGCCAATGCTCCTCAGAGACCCACCACAGTGCAACCATCCCAGGTACAGAAGAATATTCCTCTAGAACAGCCAAAGGGGTGTTTCAGACACTTATCTATCATGGTTGTTGCCAGATCAATAAAGTGTTTTTCATCCTCCCTTTTAGGGAGCGGGCCAAAAGGGGGACATAATGGCTGATGGCACCAAGAACGGCGTTGGCCGCCCCCCTCAAGGTTGCCTGCAGTACATCCTGGACTGTAATGGCGTTGCAGTGGGGCCAAAACCAGTCCAGGCCAACTGAGCGAGCCAAGAAAAAGTGTTTCAGTGTCTGAATAACAATGAGGACCTCAGCTGAACACAAGCTCGGACGTGTTTGTGGATGCTCGAATCCCATCTTAGTGGCGAAAGCTCGGCCCAGCTGGGAGCCGGCCTGGACTATGTTGTTTTAACTCTATGCAGTTGTACTGTCTACCTGCTGAGCTGTTGATCGGTGTGCTTGTGTGGGTCACATTCTGTGTGTCTGTGCTGCTGTGGTTTCTCTTGATGACATTAAAAAGAGAACTGTGCCTACACCGAGTTGAGTGGTGCTCTGTGCTAACTGTTTGACCCTGCTGTGACTCTTTGTTTTGCCCCCAGATATTCTGTCTCTTCCGTTCGCTGTGCGCCCCCTAGATGTTGGTAGACTCATGTGGCACTATACTGTGGGAGCTTATTCTTTCCATATTGTGGGTGTGTATGCCTATAGTGGTGATTATTTTCATACCTGGTCAAATAGATATTTATTTTTTGTGTTTTTGCATGATTGGCACAATGCAGATACAGTGAGTTGTTTAATTAAATAGCTGTTTAATTGCTGTACTTATCTGAAATGTGTTTCCTGAGATTCACTCATTGTGTAATAAGAGAATAATATTATTAAGAATTCAGTATTTGCCTCCTTAATCTTTTCTCTAAATAATATTCTCACACTGTCTCCAAAATAGAGTTATTCAGAAATATTAGATTTATTAAAGATTTTATGAGGTAGTTTGCTGTGGAAGTGTCTAGACACACAGCTTCAATATATTAGCATATTTTTGAGCCAAAGAATATATTATTTATGTTTATTCTTTGCCTTCCAGTAACCCACAATGTAAATAGCAGTGGGGTGACTGTTGACCCTGCACACTGACTGTCCATTTTATCCAAATGGTTGTCCAAATTAGTCCTGGTGTGTTCAAATGACCTGTTAGGGACCAGAAGCATGTCGGCAGATGTTGTGTACTGTCGTCTTCTATGTGGAAACAGATATTTTTAGTAATCAAGTGATAATATTCTACAAAATGCTTGAAATTAAGTCACCCCTGCAGATCTCAGGCTGGATGCAAGCTATATAACAGATGCGTTGCTAAGACAACGACGAAAGGTGCTCTGTGGTTTAGTGGGACCAGTGCTGGACTACCGTAGTGCTTATGTTACTGCCATTCTTGTGAGAAAAAGGAAAAATGAGAGTTTATGTTGCATAATTTGAAACACACATTGAACAGATTTGGCCCTGTTGCTCCAATGTCCCAAACCTTTGCTGTTGTCTTGTGGCTTTTGTGGAAGCTTCTTTTTTTATTATTTATCTAATACTCAAAAAAAATGTTAAACAGCTAAAAATCAGCCAAATCTAATGTAAAGATCATCCTGTTCTCTAACTATTTCTTATTGTAACAGAAAACGTGTTCAACAAGCTCTCTTTTTTAGTAGTGTCTCCTTGTGAAGGCCATGCCTGAGGCTTTTTGTTTGTGATGTTCAGATTCATAGGAATAATGCCATTACGCTGATGGGAAGAATGAGCATTGTCACCCCAGTCAGTACTAGATGCAATGTTGGGTCATGCTTTGATGGCTGAACGTTGGATCAGTCTTAATGCAGACCTGCTGGGACCGCAGCTATTAAAGACTGGGGTTCTGTATAAAACCAGTTTGGAGCTGTTTACATCAAGAGAAAAACACAATGTATTGTGGAAAACATTTTTCTGTGAATATTTCCTCTCATCAATGGCAATAAAGCTTAATTTGCAATATATTTCTGGGCTGTGTCCTCATGTGTTCTAAAATAAAAACACTAAATTAAAAATAAATATGAAATTATTAGAAAATATTGCATCAAATGGAAGTTACACAAGATTTCTACTCTGGTCAAAGCCGCATGCAAATCTGACATATGTCAAAGTAAAACCACCAAAGGCTGTAAAAAAATGTTCAACCTAAACAAAGTTGACAGTTTTGTTATTAATTTAGGAATTTCAACGTCACAGGTGATACAGGTGAGGTTTGATTAAAGAATAACAGTACCGGTTCTCTGTTGTCAGTCGTGTCCTTACTGAAGGATCGGTGGTTTGATTCCAGCTCTGAGATGGATCCTCTCAAACTCAGAACCACAGTGTGGATACAATGCCTCCTACTGTAACAGAGCATGCCTAAATGATCAGATTACACAAGTCCGTAAAATATCATCACTAAATTTCCCACCCAGCCCAGCAGCTCTTTACTGAATCCTTCAGCATTCGTTTTAGGACGCTCCTGCAGCTGGAAATCATCCCACAGCTGTGCAGAGCAGACCTGCTCCTCGAAATGCCCTAGATTTACTTTCTCCTTGAAATTTGTTGAAACAGAATATCTGTCTCATCTGTCGACTGGATCATACCATTTACAGGAAGTAAACAACAAAATCGGACAAGCACACAATTGAGAAACAAGTAGATTTGTTTAAATGGGCAGAAAATAAACAGAACATAATGCTACTGACATTAAGAAATGTGTTTGGATGACTGTTTACTTGAAAAATAAAAGATGGAAGACTGTGTCAACAATCTTTAAAAGATTGAGAATAAAAGCAGTGATTCTGAAAAGTTGAAGCAGTTAAAATCTACGAATCCATCATCTACCTCGCCTGGAAAAACGGGGTTATCTAAAGCTACAGCATATCTGTGAAGTATTAGGAAGCATTGAAATGTCTTTTTTTTTTAACTGTGTTTGTCCTCATTCAGTTTTCTGGACGTGTTTTTCTCAGGAGTGGCTGCCTCAAAATCTTCTAAGGAACCTCATCTTAACCTCAATCACAGACATGTCTGTTTGGAGGTACGTGTCTCTAAAGAGTCAATGTGTCAGATTCATCTATTTAAGAATAAATATAGAAATAAAACAAGACCAATTCACACAATAGTTCAGTATAAACATCCCTGACATGCTCTGTGATTGTGTTTCATGGACAAGTCTAACCAGATGCAGAGTTTTTGTTGCCATCTGGTGTTGGATCAGAAGAAGAACTCTGCAGTAACTGTGTTGCTATGGTTACACATCTGCCCATGTAAGTTTGCAACCTTTCTTAGAAAGGCTCTGAAATGAATGAAGTGAGAACCCTCACAGGTCAGTGCTGCAGCACTGTGGATGAAAACAGGACTTGCCCCACAGGAAAATGTAAATATGGTCATGACTGAAGGACTTCCTTCAATCCATCTTCTAACTCTAACAACTTAAGCAGACATGCACAGATACCCTACTTCACTTTCCCCAACTCACTCCATCCAAGAGAATGAGTCCCGTGTTCTCCTCCCGGTAAGACATGCCAGGAGGAATCCAAAAGAGTGGAACCGATTATTAACATAATTTTGCATTTTGTGCTACAAGCACCAAATTGCCCTGGATGTACCTTAGGACCCCCTCTGTCAGAAATCTTGTGTGCTACAAGAAAATCAAAGACTTTAAAATATAAATATTAAATATATTTGTGTTCTTCAGTCATCCATCAAGCTAAAAGACACAATTTTGGGCATTAACAGCCAATACTGTTTAGACCGGGGCAAATAGAAATCAGATGTTTTTCTGACAATTGAGTGTGTGGCTGCCATCTTTAAAAATGGCCACCATTTGAGATTTTTCTCATTGCAGATGTGCTTTTCTAAAAAAAAGGGGGATCCTATGGTACATCTACAACAAATCAGCCAAACCAGCTCCACTTATAGAGATACCGCCTCAACAGGCTTCTCTCGATGCAGAGAAGGAGTAGCTCTACCCTGACCTCTGCCTGGATATCCAAACTCCTCACCCCATCTCCAAGGCAGCACCCAGCTCCCCTGCCTTATTTCGACCGTGAGCCCACGCTCACAGGTGAGACCAGGTATGGGTCAGGAACACCAAGAGCATTTTCTTCCGACTCAGCTCTTTCTTCATTATAAAGAATCAATACAGTAACTGCATTACTTCAGATGACGGACTATCAATCCATTGCTACATCCTTCCCTCGTCAACAAGACCCCAAGATGCTTACCATCTACCCTCAGAGGGCAAAACCTCTTTTTTTGGACAAGAAAAAGGGCCTCTGCCTTGGAGGGGTTACCTCTTGTTCCAGTTGCTTCACACTCGCCTGATACTCCAGTAAAGTATTATCAGTCTTCATATCAGTGTTTCATGTTATTCTTTAACTGACAACCTAAAACAACTCATGCTGTCCTGAAGAGAACAGATATGTTTTCTTAAAAGCACTTCCTATGTTTGGAGCAGCTCAAGGTGCTTTACAATTACACTTGGATGGTTAAGCCACGCCCACTCTCTGTTTACTGTGTAAACTTACTAAAAATAAAACTGAAGTGTGTTTTTGATTGGGAGGGAATGGCAACAACACGGCGTGCTAAAAACTAAACCTGCAGAGTCTTTGAAATGTGCTGCAGTTTCTTAAATACAAAATTGAATGAAAAATGACGGGAATGAGGCACATGAATTTCAATAAATCACTTAGTCGTACTTTCTGACTTGAAATATATTTGGTTTCATAAAATAAAAGAATGCACTGTTTAGGAAAAATACTAAGAAATGGCGTTGCTGTGGTTTGCGCTCTCACCTTATAGCTTGAAGGTTGTGGTTTGAATACCAGCTGGTTTGCATGTTCTCATGCATACATGGGTTTTCTCTGGGGACTCCAGCTTCCCCCCACAGTCCAGAAACATGCTTCATGCTTTTAAACCTTCTCACTGTGTGAGAAACCTGGGTGTACTTTTTGACTCTGAGCTGAATTTTATCCCGCATATCAGAAATGTTGTGAAGACAGGATTTTATCATCTTAAAAACATTGCCAGAGTCCGTCCATTTCTCTCTTGCCAGCACAGAGGTGCTGATGCTTTTATTTTTAGTCGTTAGATTACTGTAATGCCCTGCTCTCTGGGTTACCCAAAAAGTCTCTCTCAAATTTACAATTATTACAGAACTCAGCAGCACGAGTTCTGACAAGGACCAGGGGGCGGGAACACATTACACCCATTTTAAAACCGCTGCTTTGGTTCCCTGTACGTTTCAGGATTGATTTTAAAGTTCTTTTAATGGTTTATAAATGTTTTAATGGTCTTGGGCCTTCTTATTTAAGTGACCTGCTTTTAAGATATGAACCCTCACAGACCTTGAGATCCTCTGGCATCGGCCTCTTAGTTGTCCCTAAGGTGAGGACCAAAACCTATGAGGAGAACTCATTCCACCATTATGGTCCTCACCTCTGGAACGGCCTGCCGGAGAGCCTCAGGGCCGCAGAGACCACAGAGGTTTTTAAGAAGAGGCTCAAGACCCACCTTTTTAATTTAGCCTTTTTATGATTTTTAGAATTATTTAATTTGATCTTTTCCTCATTTTTTAAAATGTAACTTTTATTTGAATAATTTTATAGTTAATTTATCTACACAATTATTGTTTTAATATACTAACCATATATATTTGTTTATTTGTATATATATGTATATATATATATATATATATATATATATATATATATATATATATATATATATATATATATATATACACATATATATATATATATGTATATATATATATATATATATATATATATATATATATATATATACATATATATATATATATATATATATATGTATATATGTATATATATATATATATATATATATATATGTATATATATATATATACATATATATACAAATAAACAAATATATATGGTTAGTATATTAAAACAATATATATATATATATATATATATATATATATATAATTCAATTTTTATTATCATTTTTTTAAAATGCCTTTTATTCATTTATTCTTTAACTCCAGTGCTTCCTTGTGGGAATCCGCAGTTCCGGGGTCCTCCTGCCTATGGGTGAGCTGGTGCTGCGGTGCTCATTCTCATTGGGGCAGCTGGGGTACCTCCATGTTGAGGGGGCTCTGGTCTGCCCTGTGTTGGGTAGGCACTGCGGTGATGACCCCTGTGGTTGGGCTGGACCTTGGAATAAACAGATCCCCGTAATATCGTTTCTCCTCACCAGTACTGAGCCAGACTATTTCCTTAGAGCTGCAGTTTTTAGTCTTTGTTCAGTTTTCCTGTGGGGGGTGTCATGTATTGTGGGGGCTGGGTGGATGGAGGGAGGAGCTGGGGAGGGAAGGGTGGTTGTAATTGTGATTGTATTTTTTTGTTATTTTATTTTTATTATTATCTTATTATATTTTTATTTTCTTTATTTTTTAATGTAAAGCGCCTTGGGTTTTCACAAGAAGGAAAGGCGCTGTACAAATAAATAAAGTTTGAAGTTTGAAGTTCAGAGGTTGACTGAGGTTTCAGACTGGTTACCTGTCCAGAGTGTACCCCGCCTTCACTGACCAGGGGCTGGGATAGGCTCCAGCAACCATGTGACCCCCAAAAGGGAATAATAGAGTTCAGATAATGGATGGGTGGAATTCAAATTTAAGTTCTACTGAAAGAACTGAACTTTCATTTGAGTAATTGTGCGGCTATGAAGAAGAATGATTTTTTATATAATAATTGTTTTTAAAATTCTTTTGAGATTATTTCTAAAATCTTTGGGAATCTATGAAAAACTGTATAACAACAGATATTCTCAACTCTTCTGATTTATTGAGAAACAGAAGAATTCTGAGTAGACTCTGTCCTAAACAGCAGTCGTACCTTTGGTAAATAAGTTAAATACTAAGAGACACCTTTTCTGGAATTGCTCTAAATGTTAGTTACACATTTGAAACTCCAACCAATCCTTAAAATTGTGTATTTTATTTTCTTCCAAACCCAGCACAGCATTTCTTGTTACTAAGAAACCTAAGAATATCTCTGCACAGTCAGCAATTGTTGAAAGTAGGCGGGCCTGGGGGAGTTGTGCAAACAAACATGAGGGAAATTTCAACAGGTGTGACAACCTGGAAGGTCACAGTCAGACCTGCAAAGTAAGGAAGTCATTCTATGGAGGAATATGACTTTTGAATCAATTTCATGTATTTTCTCTCCATTTTTACAGAAAAAATGATGTTAAAGTGGGTCTAATATCTTGTGGAGGGAAAAAAGTCCATAATCAAGTATTATATTTGGATTACTAAGCAAAAAAAAACTAGGTGGGGCTAGAACAAGGCCCAAAAGGAAAAAAAAAAACCTAAATGGATGCAGCCGAAGAATTTTAACAATTGACGTTTTGCCTGTTTTACTGTTTTGGTATTGGCTTTAAACTCAAGTTTACCTTTGATGGTTCATCTAATTTGAAATATTATTCAAGCGTCTTTATTACTAGTAACTATACTACAGTCCTTTAAGATCGTGCAGTACTTACAGGATCTGATAGGTAAGTTTTGTTCTAAAAACAACATCTAATCGTCCTCTCACTTCCCACCTGCTCCCCCGAGTGCACGGCAGCTGGGAGGCGCATGGCGGCATCAGCCAATGGCAGATTCCCTCGGCGTCATGACTGGATCTCCAGGCGAGGTTGCACTGTGTTGCCACTCTACAGCAAACATTACACTCTGTTACAAAGTATTGCAGGACTTCACTGAGCATGTGAGGCAGCATGATTGAAGAAACAGCGATAACCTTCTTTGCTATGTTAAAATAAAGATCATTATTCAAAAGATTTCTTTAGAGGTGAGACAAAATGAGTGATAAAATCCTTTCATGTTTAGGACATCTGTCAGCTTTATTGTGAGAATTCCAAACAAAAAATGAGCAGAAACCAATTTTAAAACTTTTACTTTTGCTTTGATGTGCAGATTTCCATTATTCACACTTGCTGTCAGACAGACTTTGGATTAAAACAAAAGAGAACCCCAATAAAGAAAAAATAATCCAAAAAAAATTCCCATGTTTACTCCATTACAGTTTAAGACGATGCAAAAATCAACTACTGTGCAACTAGACCGACTACTTCCAACGGTTTTGCAACAACCACAAGTGAAGGAGGTGAAACTGTGCAGGCTCTGAAGTCCATGCTCTGTTTCGTCTTAAGGCAGGAGAGCTTTCAAAGGTCCTCAGGTCCTGATAAAAAGGGCTACCTCTAATGTCAGACAAATCTGTCTCCTGAACTTCCCTCAGCGTCCCCTTGTTGTCTCAGGTAGCTGTGTGTGCATATATTTACAGCCTAAACCAAAAACCTTTCAGATACTACGTTAAACATGATGTACCTTTAGGATGACCCTCCCCCCTTCATCTGAGCATCCAACTGCCGTCCCATAATCCAACTGTTTAGGTAATCTCCCTCCTTCACTTCCCTCGTCCTCGTGCTTGTGAGCATGGCCTTCCATATGATTGCAGGGAGATGTGCTTGATTTTGGAGGAGAGGGATCAGGGGAAGGAAGCGGGACAGTCTAAGCTTTCAAAAGACGGGCAGTTTGGTGGAAGTCAGAGTGTAGGCGTTGATGTCTTCGGGGTGGGAGGCTCTGTGCAAGGACGGTTCCGAGGCACTGCGGTTGATCTTCGGGAGGGCGTGCTGCAGGAGCTCGATAGAGGACAGGATCTGAAAGAGACGGAGATGGGAACAACATGAATGGAATGGAAGCAAATATTACGTTGGCTCGGAATCTAGAGTTTCAGAGAGCGGCCTTCACCTGTGGAAAGAGAGGCCGCTCGTCCTTGGACTTCTTGATGCAGTCGGCCACCAACCTTTTCATGGCTTTGGGGCAGTTCTTGTAGAGCTTGGTGAGGTCTGGAGACAGACAGCCTCTTCCCACCATAAAAATGATCTGCAATGTAAAGGTCAAAGAGTACCGTATTTTTGGAAGTACAAGTTACGACAAGACATGAATTTTAGCCCCAAAAAAGGGGCGGCAGACACAAATTTGACATATGGATTGCATTTGGTATAAAAATAGCATTATAGCGAGCTCGGCGGATTAGATTCTCACTTTTGTCCCTAAAGTGCGACTTATATTCCGGAGTGACTTATATATGATTTTTTCTTCTTTATTATGCCCTTTTTTGCTCCTGTGACTTTTACTTCTGTGTAAATTATATTATGGAATATATGATAATCAGCACAAAATAAAAGTGACTGCACTGGAAAGAGCTGACCATCTGAGGTCAGAGTCAAACTGCAGGGGGACAGCTGAGCCTGAGTCAGCAGTCTGCTCTGCAAGAACTTTCTAAATACGCCCAGTGAGTCTAAGGTGACAGACATTTAAAACACTAGAGCTATTGTGAAGGCTCAAGTGCACGATGCTGCAGAGGCGAGATGAAAGGAGCGCTCTGTGCGCCTGCCAGAACTGCTAACGACAACTTACAGTATTGAGGAAAAAGAAGTGGATTGAAGTGCTCGTGTGCAAAGACTTTGTTCACAAATGTTATAGATCTTTGTGGTTTAAAGACAAACGAAAAAACCACTACAGACGCACAAACGCAATCGCATTCACATACCCCGTTTCTTAGGGTTGTGTTACAGCATCTAAAATTAGCGCAGAGGCTCTTTGGTTTCCCTGCTGGGTGATGGGGTTTGGGCAACTTCCAGAGCCTTTTTTCATCCAGCGCCACGTCGACTTGGCTCCACCTTCTGAACCACCCTCACCCATGAATCCAAACAAGAACTTCTGCTTGGACAAATGTCTGTGCAGTTCCAGCTATGAGTGATGGTCAGGTCTAGCACAATGAGAGAATCTGTGCAGTAGTGCTGGGTAAAATGCTGATACATATCATGGGATTTCTCTTCTAAATTTTGTATTGTTTCAAACCTAAATGTTTTTATTAATACATATATATGATATACAAATATATCATTAAATATCCTGCAATGATTGCTTTTGTGTTTTCTCACTACACATACAGTCCTCTAAAATTTTGAAAAGTTAAATTAAAGAATAAAAGAATAGATTTTTTGGCTTAGAAACTCTGTCTTGTGGTTTTGCGACATGACACTGCTTTGATTCCCAATCACGCAGGTTTGCGACATGCTTTACATAATTTAACTCATAAGTGATGCAGATATGTAACACTTTAAAGTAGGGGTGCACAGATGATCCGTACAGATCACCAGCCACAGTTCGGCACACATGCACTGCGGCGTTGCCCGATACTTGTCTAACTGTATAGCTGCTGTGAATGAATTGCACACAGTGATTGAATTTAAAGTTGTAAATCTTCCTTTGTGTGTATAATATATATCTATTATACACACACACCTACACACAGTGAATATAAAAAGTCTACACTGTCTTGTTCAAATGCCAAGTTTTCATGATGTAAAAAAGGACAGAAAAAGATTTATTTCCACCTTTATTATTACCCATTACCTGTACAATGCAAGTGAAGAACAAGCAGAAATCTTTCAGGGAGATTCATTAAAATTAAGTATCTGAAATGATGTGGTTAAATAAGTGTGCACACCCTTTTGTAACTGTGTTCGAATTTGACCAATGACATTCAAGCTCAGCTTAAACTAACCCCTTGTTGGTGTAAAAGTAAAGGTAAATCTGTCAATTTAGGAGAACTTCATTAAGCCAATTTTTTAGTTATAATTTTATCTTTTACTATGCCACAATGTAAAGAATTTAAATGAAAATATCTCAAATGAGGTTTTTTACACCAATTATTATTTTCATAATAACTGCAAATAAAAATAGGTTAATTAGAATAATCAATGACAGATCATGATTAATTAAGTGCACAAAAATTAATCACATGACAGCACTAATGTATCGCAAAAAAAAAAAAATCACAAGATTTAGATCAAAGTATTTCTATGTTTTCAAATAAAAGATAAAATGTAGAGAAAATAAAAATGTATAAATCTACATACAAAGCAAAAACAAGGTAAAAAAATGTGAAAAACAGCATTAAAGAAATTTGGCAAAATTCCTCTGATCTACATTCAAAGTTCTAAAAATGTATTAAAATGATGTGCCATAACTCTTCTTATGTTTTGTTTTACACCAAAAACTTTAAAGCTGAAAACTTTTTAAAAACTTCAGGTTAAAGTTTGATGAAAACTATGCTAGTGGGAGGTCGGTTTCATTCATGCACCATTGTAAACAGTTGATGTAATGCTAAACTCACCGGTGAGTTTAGATGCTACTGAGGGTTAATTAATTTCTATGCATTTAATGAATTATTACAATATTTTGAAAGACATGTGGCAAATCCTTTGAAATGCTACATCAGAGAAAATTAAAATTTAAAATTGCTAAGGAAAATAATGCAGAAGCATAAAATACCAAGTGAGTACCTAGCACATCCTTCACAATTTAAGTTTTCTCTAGATCATCCCACAAAGAGCAGCTTTATCTTTAAAAATAAGCTTATTCAGTTGATACTGAATATGTAAAAACTTGCATTCTTATGTAACAGAGGTGCAGACTCTAGAACTGATGCTCAAAACCCACATGTGAGAAAGTAAAAATGTTCTAGTTTCCATTCACTTTTTACTCTGTTTTACAGAGTATTGCAAAAACGTTCCAAAAGAACTGAACGTAACTAAAAGTGCACCCACAAACACACCCATCACCGCAGAAGGAATTTCTGGTTAAATGGCATTGCGTCTGTTACCGGCCGGCCGGCCGGGTGAGTCACTTCTGTTTTTCTAACTTCCCTCCTCTATTTTCTGTCAACAATACAACTGAACATGAAAGTTTCAAATCATTTGAATCAAAACCAGGGCCTTGTAGGTTTAGTTAAAAGCTTCCACATCTGAGGGGAAACTTATTGTGTTGAGGGATGCAACAAGCGAGTCCTGATGCCGTTTGATTGAGACTATGGTTTGTGTTCAGGCAAGATTTTAAGGTACCACAAGCGTTATCTTTGATATCCTTAATTATTATGTTTTTTAGCACAAAGTGGAAGAACTCAGGCACCTCATTTCCCTTTTAAAACCCACTCTGGTCATCCTATGATCCATTTTCATAGTGTTTTTGCTGTTTTTAGCAAAATAAATCATTTCTAGGGCATAGTTATTTTACGTTACATTTTCGTTATACATGTCTGAGAATGATGCCACAAGAACATGATAAAAACACCAAAAACACGAGAGGGTCATCAGAGTCGCTCTTTAAAAGATGGACCTCTTTAACCCTTTATTCACTATGTTCTATCAGGAGAATTTCTGTTGTTTTAGGAAAAAAATATTATTTTGTCCTAATATTTAAAAGAAAACATCAAAAATGTCAGATGTGTCACATGTTCAGCTGTAATTTATATTTACTTCATGCCGCATGGCTTTTCCAGGTTATCCTAAACCAATCCTGTGTGAGACAACAATTTGACATCTCCTTAAATTTCTTCAATCTTTTTCACAATCTTGTGCGCAACAAATGTTAAAATACACCAATTGTTACAATTGTTTTCTGCAATACAATTTAGAGTAAAACGGTAAGTAAACAGCTATTAGGGATGTCACAATTCTGGGTTTCAAAAAGAGGCGTACGTTACACCATTGAATCAAATCGAGAAGAAAACGAATCCTTGCATCCCTACTGCAATAGGTAACACTGCACATCCACTAGTGAAATGCTAGACTATCTTAAATGTAATGCATGCATCCATGACTTACCTGATCTCTGTTTGCGATCTGGGAGTACGGGAGCTCTCCTGTCATGAGCTCAAAGAGAACAATTCCATAGGAATAGACATCAGACTGGAAACTATAGGGGTTATTATCCTCCATCCGGATAACCTCGGGAGCCTGTCAGTCACAACAAAAGAAAGAAAAAGTATGTATAGTGAGCATCCACCAAAAGACTCTCATAAATTCACTTTTTTAGAAGTTTTATTTGAACAACATCCTGCTGGCGGGACATTGATTGAGATCTCGAAGGAGTTACTGACCATCCAAAGAATGGATCCGGAAGGTTGCTCCACCTGATGTGAGCCGCTCCACCTGGCCTTCACTGTTGCAAGACCAAAGTCGCCAATTTTCACTGTTAGCCCTTCATGCAAGAAGATGTCTGCAATTTTGTCAAGGATTTACAGCCTAAAATAAACACTATTCATGCAGAACTTCAGAAAGCCAAAATGTTTGGAGGAAAAACTGAAAGGATACTGTTAGACTTCATGTCCCGGTGAATGATGTTCTTAGCATGAAGATAGCTGCAAGAAAAAGGGAATTTTAGACTGTTTTTCTTTAAAAAATGAAAGGAGATCTATATTTTATGACTCACTCCATGCCCTGAGCGGTCTGTCTGGCTATATCTATAAGCTGGATCATCTTGAAGTTAGTCTCCAGGACGTGAAGGTGTTTGTAAAGGCTGCTGCCCTCGCACCACTGGGTCACAATGGCGAGGTTGTCCTTTGTCATGTAGCCCATGAACAAAAGGATGTTGACGTGTCGAGTCTTCCTGCATCCACAAACAAAGAGGAGCAAATCCATAAACAAGGAAATACCAAAATGCAAATATATTTTACTGTACAGGTTTCATGCAGCTGAGCTGGAGAACCTTCCTGGTCTTAGAAAAAAACAATGACCTCAGGACTGCCACTTCATTTCTGAACGCCTGGAACTGCTCCGGTGTGGGGTCAGTCACCTTTAAAATCTTTACTGCTACATCGCCTGCAAACAAAAGCTCTGCATTAATAAAAAAGTTTGCCCAATGAGAGCTCATATCAAAGGAAGAATCATTCTTTCTTAAAACATTTGAACAATAGAATGCTTAATATGTGTAATACCGTGCCATTTTCCTTTGTATACAGTTCCAAAGGAGCCTGAACCGATGCGGGAGTGCAGATACACCTCACTGGCTTCAATCTCCCAGTAGTAACTGGAGTCACGCTTGTCTCGAGGCCTCTGGTCGGACAAAAAGCCAAACAGACTGTTAGGAGGATGCGATAAGTTTGCATTTTCATCCATGCAAGCGTGACTTACAATTTTATTTTTCTCCTGAGTATTGAAGGACGGCGCTCTCTCTCTCTGTGTAGGCGTGGGGGTCTTGGATTGTGAATGGGACCAGCCTGTGGGGCTCTGGTTAGGTGAACTTCCGGCTGCACGAACACAAGAGAAGGGCTCACAGGTGTTGCTCAAATATTTTTTTAACATCCACACAACGGTTGCTAGGGCAACATTGCTGCAGAGCAAAACAAAAGGAAATGATTCATCTCAACATTTATAGTCCAGCAGACAAAGATTAGCTGAAGTTGTTGATGTTTTTATTGTTTTAATACATTGTTTTCAGATATTAAATGTCTCTTTGCAACAAGTTCCTTTTAAAGAGACTGACAGGAAGTGGTACGCAAAAGCTGGAAGCAGCACCAAAGCACATCCTTGCAAAATTTCAGAGCTTAAAAACAAAGTACAAGAATGAAGATGAATGTTCAATATCTTGTGCTATTGATCTCTGTCCCTCGTGTTTGTCTTGAGCAAGTGACTTTTTTGTAGTTTTTAGGCTAAATACAGCAAATAAGACGACCAAACCAGGTCACACGAATGCCACATCAACGTATGCTGATTAAGAATGTGTGGAAAGTAAAAGAGGAAGAGTGATGTAGCAGAAATGCAGAATAAGTACTTACCTGAGTCATGGTCTCGCATTGCATCCTAGAAAAATAAAAGCCACAAAAACACAGAATTAGGATTATTGATCTTATTTAAACATGAGATGACAAAAACCCACGCCATGCTGCCATGTGTGTTTTTAAAAGGAGGGGAAGGCATGCCTGTCAGACTGCACACAACTCTAACCTTTTCTGGACTCTCAGATGAGGCCTCAACAAAAGTCTGGGAGAAGTGCACAATACCTACTTTCCTCTTCAGCCAGAATCTGTGGCACCAGGAGCTGGCAGAGGTATTCAGGCAGTCTAGCTACTCCCCAGTAAGGGACAAGACAACAGGCCAAAAGGAGACAGAATGGAGAGGGTAGTGAGGGCGGAAGAAGAAGATGCTAACTGGACAGCACACAGAAGGCTTTATTGAGCCTACAGTACTACTGTCCTGAATTTAAAGGACATTTATTCCAAGATGTAGTTGGAGGCGGGACGTCAGCTCTGAGGAGGATAGGGAGTAGCGTGAGACTAACAAAGAGAAAGGTAGAACAGGGAGGAAAGGAATACTTGGGATGCCTAAGATGTGTGTAGGCAGACAAGAACATGGGGATATTTCAGGACCTGCAGGACCACCAGCGGGGTCCGAGTAGTGTGGAGTTACCTCAATCATGCTGCTGTCTACAGGCAGAGTGGTGCTGCCCATGTGGACGTTGGGTGTGGAAGTGGAGCGCTGCCTCTGGGAGAGCCCGCCGCCCGGGGGCGTGTATGCCTCTGTGTCATTGAAGGCGTGAGAGGTGGAGAATCGGTGGGCGGAGCTGTGGAGGAACAACAAACTTACAAACTTCTTCGAGTTGCCATCATTTCTTCATTACTCACATTTTGATACAGTGGAACCATTATAGATGACTAATAACACTAATTTGTGTAAACAGTTGGCTCTGCCATTGTCTGTTGGTTAAATGAAACAAAACAGACACCAGTTTAAAAAACAACTGTGTTACTGATTGGTCAGAGTAAGATGGCGAGATCCTAAATATGGACTTGGGTGAAATCATAAGGCATTCAGCAATTGAAGATTTTTTACATTATTTCCAGTTTGTTGAAAACAAAAGCAAAAACATTTCAGTTCAGTGCAAGTTATGTCCTGGAGATGAACTGCTTTCCGCTGCCATAGTGTCAATGAGAAACCTGTCTATGCTCTTTGTAAGCTACTATATAATGTACATGTTTGTGTGGTGAAATTAATGAGTTGGTGCTAAAAAAAAAACTGATTGCCCCTGTATAGCCTTTACATTTTCATTTTGATGGTGTCTTGTGTGTGCAAGCTTTGTTCCCTTGTAAGTTTTTATATGCGAGTGCAAAAAAGTAATGAGTAGTAAATTACTTTTTAAATTGGGGAATGAGTGGAGTAATTTAACCACTATTTCATCTAGTAACTGAAGTAAAGTTATAAATTACTCTTTAAAAGTAATCTACTCAACAATGATTCTTGTTTACTTGTTTGTTTGTACAAACATTTCATTTATAATTGATTATCTTAAAAAAATACAAGAATCTGGAAAACTTCACCTGCCCTGTTCAGTACCAGGTATTTATCTCTGCATCTCACTGGTTGAAGTTTTGGCTAAAGATGTCCTGGATCACTTTTAGGTCAGTAAATCCGATCCAATCGGATCATTCAGAAAGAACCAATATTTACTATAAATCTTATCAGCAACCACAAATTCTGATTTGAATCGAATTGTTACTAAAAGTAGTCCTTACAGCACTAATGCAGATAAATACAGTTGAGACTAAATCTTGACTAAATAAAAATTTAGACGAGGCTTTGTGGAAAAAAACATATTAATTTATTGTTGTGAAAAACTTTTAAAAAATGCAGGAAATCTACCTTCTTTCTCATTTTCTCCTTCTCTTCTACTAATTTTAGCTTGTACATCTTCATCCTCACTTGTAATCTTCCTCTTAAACAATCTTCCCTGCACTGTTCTTTTTTTAATGACTTTTTCGATTGTAAAGTAATTTCTTTTCTGCATTTTTCACTTCTACCATTTCATTAGATTTTATCTTTAACTCTCAATCACAATAGTGTTCAGAAAATCCTTTATTGCTTTAATTGTACGATTGCAAACTAACCAACCACCAACTTGCACAGAAGTAAGCGTGCTTGACAGAATGAATTGAACGTCCCAGTACAACTAATCAACATACTCTGTAAGACGCTCGTGCTCAATGTGTTTTGGGAAGCGACAGATTTAGCAGCTAACGTGAGGGGAGAAAGGGACGTAAATCACATTTTTTAGCGACGATAAGACACTAAAAACCACAGAAACACTAAAATGATGAGTTAAAGTGCTGCCTGGTTCACAGTTTTAGCGGCATCAGCCAGCAGCTGGATTTGTATGAGTGTTAAAGCAGCAAAAACCAAACACACAGGAGGGTGTACCTCGCCACATCTTCTACCAGTTCCGGACAATACTGATTTATTTTCTGCACTGGCTTCAACTACCTTCTCACCTCCTTGTACTTTAAACTGTGGAAGGCATCTCCGCCTACTTGTTGCTGTTCTTCTTTTTTTTAATCAGCGGTTGGCATACAGCATGATGGTGCATAACACCCTTTACTTACATAAACACGGTAAAAGAAGAAAACTTTAGACCAGAAAAGTCATACGGAAAAAGCTTTGAACAGCACAATTTTTAAGAGCAAGATATCAAAATTTAAGACTTTTCAAAGGTCTTATTTCTAAATTTTCAATTTTAAAGCTTTTAAAACTTTTTGACCCAGCGTTGAGGTATGAATGCACTGCAAAAAAAATCCCCTAAATTAAAACTGCTAGAAGTCAGTAATGACCTAAACAGGATCCTTTTTGTGTTAGGTTGAGATTGCAGAAGCATTTAGAGATCAGGGTTAACTGACCGGGCCAAAACCTGTCAGACAACACCATGACTTTGTCTAAAATTACTTGACTGCAGCTATTGAGACAATGAAAACCAACTGCATGCATTCATTCTGCTTTTTGCAAACTGCCCCGCTTTTGAGGATCCTGAAAATAGAATACATTTGATACTTTATGGCCACTGATCTGGTAGCTAAAATAGCTTTGATGTTCTTTTTAGTCATTTTATTTGCTTCCAGAAACTCATTTTACACCTGGTGAGATAAACCGGTGGAATGGCAAGTCCACATGAAGCTGAAAAACATCCTTAAAATTAAGATTTAATCAGTTTTTAGTTATTTAAAGTATCAACAAAACATTTTGGGAGGGTGAGATGAAGGCCAAACCTCACCTTGGAAAACGAGTTAAGGAGTCTCTCACACGCCTGGATGTTGGCGGCGGCAGGGACGGGCCGCTGCTCTCCCCTGGCGTTGGACATAACCTGAGAGCACACAAACCACCCAAACAGAATGCTGACAATCCCAAATAACCAAAGCACCAACATGTGCTTCACTAAATGAAAGGAAAACTCTTTGTTTTTTTTTATTTGGAAAGTGAGCATTTCCTTTCTGTTTGGGGTGAAGGATGTTGAACCCACATAATAAAAAACAGTGCATTACTGCATTTTTAGAAATTCCTTCCTGTTTCTATACTCCTTCCACTGTCTGCTTGTAGTCTGGTTTTAAAAACCTATTAATTGGAGGAATTTTGAACGCTAAATCTTAAAATTTGGATTAAAAAAAACAAAAAGAGAACTTCTACTGTCAGTAAACAACTATGCAAATGATTGCAAAAAAATGTGACACTAGTGGACATGAATTTCCTCTTTTATCTTGGTGACACTTCTACTTCTGATGGGACTTCACTGAATTACAATAATGATGATCTAAGGTAAAAGTTCAAACAAACCTCCTAAATACTTACAGGAGTTGTCGAATATTGCTCCAGTCCACACACATTGTGGGCACTTTGGTGCTACAATGTTCGTGGAATTTGTAGCCGCAGGTTTGGCAGCGGAATCCATTCAAGAGAAACTTCTGGCAAATGTCACAGAACGCTAGCTTGAGATATGTTTTACGAACCTGAAAATGACAACAACAAAAGAAAAACATGCTGTTGATGCCTGGAATTCTATGAAATGTTTGTCAAAGATACTAAGACCACATACAAAGTTATGAGTCGTCAAGGGAACGTGATCTAAAACCTCCACCAGCAGCTCTTCTCCGATCAGAGAGGTCGAATCAGTATTCCAGTCCATCCTTAATTTCTTGCTAGTTAAAAAGAAAAAAACAACAAATAAAATAGAACATGTTAAAGATCTGTATGTGTGTGATCTCTAAAGTGCCACTCCAATCACCATGTGATCCATTTTAAAAGCGTTCCTAGTGGTCTTTGAATTATGATTGTTGTCTTTAGCCAAAATTTTTAAAAAAAGTAATTTTTTAATGACATAATTTCTGCAAAGAGGCAGCAGTTCATTGGAAATTTGCCTCTGAGTTGTGAGCAGGACTGTTGACGCAACCCCATCACTCATTCCCCTCCCCATTGCTGAGCTCTCTGTTTACACACCCTCCCGCTAGCATCCAACCCCTCACAACCCCAACCAAACATTGTCAGAGTAACAAAAATGGCGAGCAATATCAGAGCTATCCAGCCGTACAGTTTTGAGCCAGATGCCAGCTCGGACAGTGAAAACAAAGACGTTGTTGGATCTATTTGTCAATTTTTGGTCTATGCCTGATTCAAAATAATTTTAAATAAGAAATACTCAGAAAAGCAAATTTAAGCGTCATTTTCAAAGTACTTGTCCTGCATAATCAGAAAAATGCCACAAGAACATGTTAAAAACACCATAAACAAAACTTTCATCATAGTGAGTCTTTAAACCTCTGGTTATAAAACACCTTCAGTCCAAAACTCACTTGGTCTGTCCTGGATGTAGCCGGAAGACGGCGCAGCACTGAGGCTGCAGGCCTCGCACCTTCAGCGCTTTAATGAGGCAGTTGAAAAGAGTCATACCTGGTCGTACGTTTACCTATCACACAATGAGAACAAGTTGTGACATATCTGCACCCTTTCTGAGGTCGTTTTAAGAGATTTCTGCGTGAACTTCTGTGTCATTGAACTCACCACAGTGCGCTGCTGGTTCGGGAGGTAGACGCGGATTGTGCTGCTGGCCTTGGAGTCTGGTGTCCTGCTGTCGTCTGAGGAGCGGCGATGGCAGGGAAAAGCCTGGACCATGGTCGGGGAGAGGCAGGGGCCCTCAAATGCTGAGTCTTTCATTCCAAAGCCATTGCTCAGGGTCCTCCAGGCTCCCTGAAGGTGCTCCATTAGTAAGGCAAACTGTAAAGACAGTCTAGTAAAAAAAAAAAAAAAAAAGGAAAAATAGTACATCAGGTTTGCATTTCTGGTAAAAAAAAAAAAAAAAAAAAAAAAAAAAAAAAAAAAAAAAAAAAAAACATTTGTTGTGCTATTTTGGATTAGGCTTGCACAATAAACCGGAATTGTCTTGTCATTGTAAAGACGGCGTAAACTGAAATAAATGGTTACCCTAAATGTTTACACACATGCTAAAACAATCTCGCGGCAGCTTGAAGTACTTAACAAATCAAATAAGCCCTTTTGCACATTTGAACACTCGCATGGACCCCTTCACATCGTTGACCAATTAAATGGAGCCCTTTAATGATATTTTTTGATGCCCGCCTCATATATAGATGTGGGACATTTGGAGTATAACTTAAGTTACGTTGGCTTTAATTTACACAAAACTGTAGCAGTTAAATTAAAATTATGTATTAGTTGTTTTGTTATTTGTTCATGTCTCCCAAGTCATCGCAATGATGAACACCAACATTGTAAGTTTTCCTTATATTGTTTAGCCTTATTTCAGATCCAATTTGATAAATAAAGGGGATTTAAAAAAAACCTTTTTCTCTAACAGCTATATTCAGCTTTACAGCAAAGATAATCTTTTGATTAATTTGATTTTTAATAATGGGAATTCAGGTAATCTGACCAAGTATGCGCTCACCACATTAAACTAACACCCTTTCAGAGGTCGGCTGCAGCAGAACTATTAAGTTCACACAAAATCTGAATTAAATAAATTGATTCCACACCACAAGAAATAGTACTTTTTAAAAGTGCAACTGAACTAAATGTATTTTTAATGTTCGATCTTAAATAGACAAATGGGCTTGATAACAATCCTGATTTGTGTACCATAAAAAACACACGCATAATAGACAAAGTTAAAAATAACTGGAGTGCCCACAACTTTGGTTAAACGGGTCCATCACAACAGAACCCTCTGCTTTGTTTCCACTGCAAACTGTGTTCCTGTGTTGTATATATAAACACACATGAAGGTACTGTTGCTTATTGGCACTCACGTTATCCCTGTTTACTTTCACCCTCCCTCCAGAAAAAATACCCCCTTTTCTCCGCTGTGTTTTACCCCAAAACGTGCCGACTCGGAGAGTATTATTTACTGTAAGTAGTGGCTAGCTGTCACGGCAGCCATGATTTGTCAGTTATGCAGAAAAGTTTTTCTTTTTAACCGTACTGCAGAAATTGTGTCCAAAACAAGAACTTGTCTCCATCCACAAGACGATATTTAACTTTAGGGATGAAAAAACAAACTCACATTTGATCTTATAGGCGGTTACACCACTCAAACCCCAATGAAAACATTCAGCTCCAAACCCTGAGTCTGAAGTGTGGATAAAAACCATATCAGCAGGTTAGCATTGTTTGATGACGTCAGTGGACGTCTTTAAGGTAGCAGAGCGTTAGCAGATAAAAACGAAATTAAACACAAACCGTGACTGACATGTAAACTCTTACAGTGGATATCTATGAGGCCTTACAGTTCCTGTTATAACAGTTAAAGTCTGGAGGCCCTCAGAGGCAAACTGTTTCGTCAAAGTCCAAAGCTCTCCTATTCTGTTTCGCTTCAATAGTCCGTTTCTGTGTCCGCGTGCGCTCCGTGGAAGCAGATTAAGTCCTCGCGCAAGCTAGCAAACACAAGTAAGTGCTACAAGCCGTAGCCAGTACGTGCTCACCAAGAGAAGTTCAAAAAGTTGGGCTCCGCCATAACTTCAGGAAAAAGTGGCGTCGGTGACATCATCATTTTTTTTTTTTTTTGCAACGCATTCAAAGAAAAGATGGAGAGAACGTCAGGAGGACGGCTGAAACTGGGGGAGACATGAATCCGCCGGTTCGGTTGTTTCGAATAAACCTGCGTCCGGAGAATGTTGCATTCATGTAAAGGTCACAGGCGGGTCTCTTTCACGGAAAACTTTCCTTCTTCCTCGTCTCCCGGTGGTTGTAAATGCGGGGAAAAAATGTCGGTCGCATAAATAGTCAGACTGAATTTTGCTTAAAAAAAAAATAATAAATTCACTTTTAAAGTCAAATTATCATTGGTGTCTGCGAATGCTCCATTATTAATACTGTTTAGAAGATTTGGAGGCGTGCGTCCGTCCGACGCCACGGATTGAAAAAAGATCTTGCAGTCAAAACAAGACCTGCAAGCATCGCTCACCCTGACGGCGCAGCTGAAGGACCAGCCGAAGTCCTCCCACTTCGGCTTTTTTCGTAAATAATTGAAAAGATACAATTTTGTCAATAATATAGACGTTTAAAGTCAGATTTCGGGTCCATTGTTGTTCACCAACAAGTGTTCGTTTTGCCTATTGGGTTTAAGACGTGCATTTATGTTTACTTACGTTTGCAAACCTTTTTGAGAACAGCTAATGGACTTAGACCGGAGGTCTGCATTGGTTTTCACCATGGCTAAGAAGTATTTCATTACATTTCCAAGCGTGCCCCCTGGTGGCGCAGATGTGGCACTGCACTATGAAACGTCTGCTTTTCTGTAGTACATCTGAGCTATTAGTGACAATTTGGTTTAAAAATCAATAAACCATTATGTGAAAACATGTTAAATAAATAATTAACATCAAGAACTTGCAATTTAGTCCAACAAAATAACACGATTTGTCCAGAATTTGTGAAATCTTTATACGTAATATCCATTTCTGGCATGTTAATGCCCATTCATTATTAAAGTTGTATCATTGTGGAAGCATACACAACTTATCTCACCATGTGTTCAGCATCTCTGTGACGTCCTGGCCAAAAAGGGTCCTCCGAGGTCCCCTTTTCCCATATGGCTCCTGTGTCCTCTAAAGCAAGCTGGACTTGACACACTCAGACAATGAAAGAGCCTTATTATCATAACACTCGGTGTGTCCTGAGCGGTGGATGTTTCCATAAGCAGCTCTGTGCACTGTTTCACCAAGGGAAGAAGCCAAAAAAGCTGTGAGTTTAGTCTAGTCCTCCCAGTAAACAGTTACCTCTTTTCCTCATCTGCAACTTTACATGTCACTCTTCTTCTCTGACAGCAGGATTTTCTAACACAACCTCAGAAGTAACTGAAACAGAAATCCCAAACAGTGTTCCAGTGAGGATATGAGGGCAGGGCATTGTCATGGTGCTGGGTTTTAAGGTGTTCCAGCCCACATGCAGAACCACAACTCGGTTTCAGTTATGCTGGATAAAATCCAACACTTGACGGAATCCAGATTTACAGATTACAACTTGTTAAAGTTATTAGACTTGCTCGGATGTAAAAGGTTACAAAAGTTAAATATTAAAGAAGACAAACTTTGAAAGCTTTCAAAGCAAATCCACCTTAAGACTGGTGAAAGCATCTCTTCCGTTTATTGATCTGGGAGAGCACTCAGCACAGTTAGCTGAAATGTTTGCAGCTCTTATTAATTCTAAATCAAATGTAAATTGAAGGCTGCAAATATTAATGTCAATGCTGTTTAAAAAAATATAAGCTTAATTTGATCAATTTCTTTAATTGTTTCATTCTAGTGATCGGCTTAGAAATCTGTCAGAAATAGGATTTTTAAGTAAATGTTTATTTAAATGTGTCTAATTTTAAATAAAAACCACCATAATAAAGCAGTTATTTACAGTATATTAAAATTAGAGTTAAGTAATTGTATGCTTTTACAATTCCCATGCATTTTATTTTATCAGAGTTTTCTAAAATTAATTATTTTTTTGAGAAACTGTTAAAATAATGATATTTTTTTTACAAAATGTAGCCACTAAAACTTAAATCCCACTTTCATATTACATATGCGATTTCAAAAATGTACTTTTATTTAATTTAAAATAAAATTTGTGTATAAAACCAAGTTACAGTTTTAAACATTTGCAAAATAAAATAAAGGATGTAATGTCTTTGCACATTTATTGCAGTATTATTAAATGGGCCTTAAGGATTCTTATAGAAAAAATTTAACCACAAATTGCAGATTAAAAAAATTATGAAAAATGTGCAAATATTCTTCAAATAATAGGCATTCGCAACCTGGGGAAAACAATTAAAAATGGGGGATTTAAGTCTTTAAATAAGACATTTTAGCATATATACACACCCCTATTTCTTAATATGCAATTTAATTTGGCTCGAACTGTTTTCTGTTTACCTTATTTGTTGAAGTCCTACCAGGTTTGTTGTTGTTCTTCCAACAAAAAGGGCGATACTCGTCACTTCCAGATGTTTGGGATGTTTCAAATGAAGTGGAAAAAAATACGACTATTTAGGGGAGGAGGGAAAAATATGGACCGTTCCATCTCCACTATTAGCTTATTCAGAGGGGCGGTGTCCGGGCTTCTTGATCTCTCATTGGTTGGTTGGCGAGCGCGTAGCCAATCAGTGCGCGAGTTTTTACTGGATACTGTGAATGACAATTCAGGAACTCCTGCCTGCACCGCATGCAGCGCAGAGGAGGAGGCGTAAACAGTGACATAGCTAGGTAGCCATAAAGGTAAGCAATAAAACGGCTTTGTGATAATGTAATCGTTTGGTGTTGTGGGTCTTTTTCTTTTGCAACATCTGTATTTGTGAATTAAAAAGTCAACCAGAGTGGAGGTTTGACTGGGTTTGTTGCGAGTACGGTCTGGTTTCAATTTGTTTGGTCTCACTAACTCAGCATCGGCTTCGTAGTCCGGCCTGCTAACGTTAGCTCATCACAACGACTTTGGTGAGTGCGCCCTGGCGGGAAATTTTGTTTATCCGGAATATTGAGTCTGATACTCGTGAAAAGACATCTAGCGCGAACAAATATCGACAATCACCCCGGATCGACATCTTTGTACAGGCCAGCGATGATGGATCGTCGACTGAACCGCGTTTCTTGGTCATGAGGTGGTTAGCTCGCGTGCGCTAGCAAGCAGCACTCCTGTCTCGCGAGTGCGCATAAAAATCAACGTGACTAGGCCGACGTTCAAGCAGCCTCAACCCCTGGCATTTCTGTTTTTGTGAGCGCCTAAAAGCTTCACCGCCACATTATTTGTGTTGAGCACTTTGCACACAAATCCCGACGAGATATTAAAAACAACATGAAACGTCGCACTGCTTGAAAAATAAAAACATTTTGGTTGAATTTGAAAGCATTAAATCAAAACACGATGCGGGGTGCTGGCCCTTGGACGTAAAGTTACTCACGGCATGGTCATCCTCTGGCCTCTAATGGCGTTTGGCTTAAAATAAAACCAGCTATATCTCAAGTTAGGTTTTGTATTTCTTCCTTTTTTAAGGGTAGCTTTAAAAAATAACATATCTCATGCTTAAAAACTATTATAAAACTTTTATATCACAAGTTGAATGTGGTTAAATTACTTTCCTGCTTAAATGTGCTTTTAAGGTAAATTTGCTAAAGGGTTCATATGTGTTCTTGTTTTTATTTATTATAGATATTATATACATTTTTGCTAACTTGAGTTTAAAAGCTACATACTTTATTAACCAAGGCCCTTCTTGACTTCATGTCTTCAGCAGACAGAAGTTTGACCTATGGCAGTCACAACATGATCCCACTGAGGAAGTCTTGTAAGTTAGTGTAGCTGGTAATTATAGTTCATTTGACAGACATCTACATTCAATGTAAAAAAAAAAGAAAAAATAAGAGTTAAAAAAATGTCCTCCTCTGATTGTAGAGTAGACCCCTCCACTTAGTCAATTAGATTGTGTGATTTCTGGGAGTTCCCTGTTGAATTAAGTTGCTTGTCTAATTACTATAAATGTAACTACATTTAAAATGTGTTTGGTATAACATCCACTCTGTATATTTAATACATAATACAGAAATGTAAATGGGTAAAAAAATATGTATGCTAAGATTACGTCAAAATCTCCCATAAAAACGTTGAATTTACAGGAGAAAACATTTTTTCTCGATTAGATTTCTCCACCCCAATTTAGGTTTCACAGTGAAAATGTTTATTTTAGTTTTGTGGCTCTTTTTTGTGTTTAGGTTATGGAGATGAGCAGCAACAGTGAGTGCTTTGGTTGTGGACGCCCTGGGCACTGGGTCAAGCACTGTCCCAACGCCAGTGGGACGCGTGGACGTGGCAGGGGCCGGGGACGAGGCAAGGGTATTACACATTGCTATGACTACAGCTAGAGTAGATGAAGCTACATATAAATTGTTCACACTTTTTAATGCAACTCACACATTTAAAAACATAATTTTCTCAAATTTTAGAGCAGTAAACAGAAATGTTTGAGCAGTAATTATTATAGTAAAATTACCACAGATGTAAAACTAAACAGGAAAAAGTAACTTAACCTCCTCTTTTGTCTTTTCAGAGCTGTTCTGTTATCGGTGTGGTGACCAGGGACACATGGCCAGGGATTGTGACCAAACTGAGGATGGTGTGCAGTTCTTTCTTTTTTTCTTTTATCATCTAGTTATTAATTTTGGACCAATTCTATTATACGAACAATAGTTGTAAACTAATTTTGTTTTTGTTTTTTGGTTCTGTTTATCAGCGTGTTACAACTGCCACAGGAGTGGTCACATTTCCAGGGATTGCAAGGAGCCCAAGAAGGAGAGGGAGCAGCTGTGCTACACCTGTGGCAAAGCTGGCCACATGGCGCGTGACTGCGATCATGCCAACGAGCAGAAGTGCTACTCCTGTGGTGGGTTCGGTCACATCCAGAAGCTTTGTGATAAGGTGAAATGCTACAGGTAAGGATCGCAGTTTCCTGTTCATTTGTTTTTTTAAATGTGCATGGGTTTTGCCCCGTTATCATCTTGCGACGTTCACGTGCCTCGTTCGTCTGTTGCAGGTGTGGTGAGATTGGTCACGTCGCAGTGCATTGCAGTAAAGCCAGCGAGACTAACTGCTACAATTGTGGAAAGGCAGGCCACCTGGCAAAAGAGTGCACCATTGAAGCGACCGCATAAGCAGTGCCCTCTGTTGCCCCTCCTTTATTTTTCGGATTGATGGTTGGTTGTATTATTTTCTCTGAATCCTCTTCACTGGCCAAAGGTTGGCTAACAGAGGCTAGTCCCAGGCCAGTGAGCCTCTAGACATGTAATACAATGAAAGGGGTGAAAAATATCTTTCTGCATTCAATACAAAATAAAATGTTTTAGTTTGGTAGCGGTGTTATGTATAATGCTTTGTTGAAGAACCCCCCTTTCCAAGCCACTGGTGATCAGCGATGAACAAGTGGGACTAAACATACGGGAATCTATAGGACCTCTGAGCTTGTGGATGAGCATCTCAGTCAAATGAGATGGAAGACGGGTGTAAATGGAAACCAAACTTCCATGTGTGGTTTATTTTGGGTTGTTTTAGTGGAATATGAGTTGGCCAAGAGAGTACGACATGGAAACAGTTCATAACATGATGCATTTCAGCCCTACAAGCAGCTACAAGTGGGCGATAACAAATTTACATGTTATATTACTAAGATATAAAAAAAAAAAAAATTTTTTTTTCAAGGTATAAAAAGAAACACGCTCTTTTATAGAAATCTGTTTACAATTTAAATATCATTCAGTAGTCCAAGGTAGACTTTCTCCTTTAAAATGGCTTTTTTGTTTTTCATACCTTGGCTAAACATTTGAACATCAACAGTTGTCAGAACTGCAGAATTTGGAGTTATTTGGGAACGAAACAATGTTTTCACTGAAAATCAAAATGTTATTTTTGTACAATATCACTTAGACTACTGTATAAATACCATTTGCTTGTACTCAGTTTTTAAGTCGGAAGGAAAGTGCAACTGAAGTCCTAGAAAATAGAAATGTAATTTTAAACTATCAATAAAGCTGGAGGAGCACGGGGTGGAGGTGTGTGTTTGATTTCTATTCATTGTTTTAACAAAGAATTTGGTCAAATACTATTTTTAACTTTCAATACTAATAAAATAACCAAAATTCCAAGCAATTCATGATGGATTAGCATGAAGGGTTCACTTCAATTTTAGCTACATTTGGACCTTCTACTTTGCTAATTAATGCTGTAACGGTGTGTAGCGGTTTTATTTACTATTGTGTGTGATGAGGTGTTTTTGAGGGAAGACATTTGTTTTTTCACATATAAAAAGTGCCGAAATGTCTTAATAAAAACTATATACTAAGAATGGAGTTGCTGCTGCACTGTGAACTGGAACAAGCCAGTTCTGCGCCCTATTTCGCGAGTTTACATGTTTCAAAAAAGTCCTCCGAAGACGTATATAACCCCTCAAAAATACGACTTTAAAACAGGGGAGAGCCATTTTCTACGCTGTTTCAGGCGGAAAGATCCGGTGAAACGGTGAGTCGCCGGCGCGTGCTGCTCTGGACTCGGTAAACTCCGCATCGTCGTCTAAAATGGCAGCGGGGGTTTGAGTGCAGCTGCGGCCAGAGCTCCGCACATCTCCTTCCGCCACAGAGATGCAACAAAAGAGACCCTCCTCCACCTCCTCATGTGACGTCACAGGAGCCGGCCCAGTCACGTTACAGCTGAGAAATAATTTAAGGAAAAACAAGCTGAGCAGCCAGCCACCGTGGCCGGTGCGAGCCGGCTCGTACTTCACGCGGCTGTCTGTTTGTTTTTTATTTTTTTAACGTATCGTTTTGATTTAACTTTTTGTTTGTTTGTTTATTTTAGCCCCGTGATAAGCAAAGGAGATGAGGGGACTCCTACCGTGTTACCGGGGCCTGCGTACTCTGAGTAACCGTCCAGCCGCTGGAAAAGCGGGGCTTGTTGGTTCTCAGTGCTGGCTTAGCGGAACTCGTTCTTTTACCAAGGTACGGTTCTTAGCTGTTGCTTCTGCTTGGCTCAGACTAACAGCGGATAGGGGCCGCTTTTTGTGTGCTCTACAGATATTTGTTCCCGTTTGCCGTTACAAAAAAAAAAAAAAAACGCTTCCACCCAACTTTTGTTGATGGACAGAGCACCGGGAGGGCAGTAGCTGTAGCTTACTGTGGTTCCCCCCTCATTGACAAACTGCTGCGGGGTTGTTTTTTTGTGATCATTCCCTGCTGTTTATTTAAAAGAACAGGCAGTCCGTTTAAAAGGGTTGTAGGTTTAGAGATGTCGTAACAAACTGTTCTGTTCTTGGTGAAGAACAGAACAGTTTGTTACAATGACAGCGTCTCCAGGCACTGACTGCTGTGTCACCCTCTGTTATGATCATTGACTATGGTTATGATACACACATTACCCTGATGGATCTGCTTTCTGACACTCATCAGATCGTTATGTTTTGTCATATCTATACTCACCAGTTACTTTATTATTTTGGTACCGGGTTGGACCCGGTTGCCTTCAGAACCGCATTCATTCTTCATGGATTAAACGAGGTACTGGAAACATTGTTTAGAGTTTGGTCCATATTGACATTACTGCACGTCCATGATGCCAATGTCCCGTTCCACCACGTTCCAAAGGTGATCTATTAGGTTGAGATCTGGTGATTGTGGAGACAGTTTGAGTTGAGTGAACTCGTCATGTTCAAGAATCCAGTCTGAGATGATTCCAGCTTTATGACATGGCGCGTTATCCTGCTGGAAGTAACCATCAGAAGATAGGTACACTGTGGTCAACAAAACTCTGGTAGGTTGAGATGTACCAAGAAAACATTTTCCATACCATTACAGCAGCAGTCTGAACCGTTGACACCGGGCAGGATGGATCCATGCTTTCTTCTTGTTGATGCCAAATTCTGATCCTACCGTCCAAAATTTGTAGCAGAAATCAAGAGTCATCAGACCAGGCCATATTTATTTTAAAATCTCTTTTTGTCGAGTTTTGGTGAGCCTGTGTGAATTATAGCCCCAAGGAATTTCTGCCTACAGAACTGCTACTCATTGGGTATTTTCTCTTTTTTGGACCATTCTCTAAACCCTGTGGGTGAAATTCCCAGAAGTTCAGCATTTTTTGAAATACTCAGACCAGCCCGTCTGGCAGCAGCAACCATGCCACGTTCAAAGTCGCTTAAATCACCTTTCTTCCTCATTCTGATGCTCGGTTTGAACTTCAGCAAATCGTCTTGACCATGTCTACATGCCTAAATGCACTGAGTTGCTGCCTTGTGATTGGCTGATTAGAAATTTGTGTTAACTAGTAGTTGGACAGGTGTACCCAATAAAGTGACCAGTGAGTGTCTATTCATTTCAAATTGTAGAAAATCATCAATATTTTAAAACATCCACTCTATTTTCAATCAGTTTTTGTTATTTACACAATTTTTAAACAAGGTTTTTATCATAGTTCATGGCTCAATTTATTCGATTGTCTTCTTTCTGCAGCCACAGCCAAGGTTTGGCCTGTTGTTTGACATCGATGGCGTGCTTGTTCGGGGAAGGATGCCAATCCCTGCGGCCAAGAAGACATTTGAGAAGTTGGTCAACTCTCAGGGACAGTTTGTGGTGCCAGTAGTTTTTGTCACAAATGCAGGGAACTGTCTCCGACAAACTAAAGCTGACCAGCTCTCTCACATCCTGGGAGTGCCTGTAAGTGGCGGTGATCGTACACCTACAGAAGACACTGATAATAAGACATTTAACATTTATCCTCAAAAGATATTTTTCATTTGGGGGTTTTATCACACTTATCTTATAATGAGTGCCTGCTAATTGCTATATTTTGAGTTTGAGTAAATATTTAGTTGTCAAGTAAGAAATTCTATTTTGTGGTTGCTAAATTCAGACTAAGAGTTGGGTTAGTTAATCGACAAAAGGAGAAAAGGGTCAAGGATTTTCAAGAGTCAAAGTCCGGACCTCTCACTGACTGATGTGCTCTAGCATTTAAATTAAACCCCCCCAAAAAATAAATCAATGGACTAAAAGCAAAGAGTTGGCTAAAACTCCTCCCCTTCAGGGTCACCAAGGGATTACATCATCCAGAAAAGAAAAAAAAAGATTACTTCAGAGCAGCTCTGTCTGAGATTAATGCTGCAAGTCACGTCAAACAGAGTGAATTTAAAGATAAAAAAAACCTCCACATTTGTTTTACATTTTGTTTAAATAGATTTTATTTAATCCAGTGTCATCAGTTCTCCCTTGCATTCATTGTATTTTCAGATTACTCAAGAGCAAGTCGTCATGTCCCACAGTCCTTTGAGGATGCTGAAAAAGTTCCACGACAAATGTGTTCTGGTGTCCGGACAGGGGCCCGTCCTGGATATTGCTAAAAAGTAATTCTCAAGTGTTCTTTTTCTGTCGCTTTCTCAGCTTTGAACCTTTTCGTTTCTCCTCTAAAAACGTCTTCATGATCCATTCTCAGCGTTGGCTTTAAGAATGTAATCAGCATCGACATGCTGAGGGAGTCGTACCCACTGCTGGACATGGTGGATCACAACAGGAGACCCAAACTTCCGGTAAGAGTTCATCATCTGGCGCTAAAGTTGGTTGATAATCGAACTGTTGTGTTTCTGTCACACTAAGCTCACATCTCTCATTTCAGACCAACCCTGTAATCAATCTTCCTAAAGTTGAAGGTGAGAAGTTGCTCCTCTAATGTTTTATCCATTAACTGCATAAGTGCACTGAACAGTGTGACATCATTCAAAGAAAATGACTCATTAGGCTTCAACCAAATGTAATCAATTCAGTTGCCTTTTTTTGCGATGTGACTGCCGTTATGTTGGAGCCAGATGTTGTCAGTTCGATTTGGTCAAAAATCTGTCAAACATTTTAAAGGTTTGATTTGGAGGCCCATAAGGCAGCACATACTTTCATTGCAGCATCGGATCGGTCAGTTTATAACTTGATTAACTTACAGAAAAAATATAATAAAAAATAGGATTATGAAGAACATGTTTAAAAAAAGTATTAAACTAAGAAGGGTTATTCTGACAAATATAATGGTCGCTGTTTATCTCTGTATGGAAGTCTACAGGGTTTTGGCTTCTTGGAACCAACTTCCTGTTTGAAACCTGGGGGTGGGGGTGGGGGTGTCACTCAGTCCAGTTCTTTTATACAGTTGATGGTCCTGTCCCTCATGTTTTTTGACCATATCTTCATGTCTGCCACTCTAAAATGCAGCTGTAGTTTTGTTTGGGGAGCCTATTCGATGGGAAACCAACCTGCAGCTGATCATTGACATTTTGTTGACTAACGGTAACCCCAGTGGCGTCCACCAATCCCAAGTGATGCCCCACCTCCCTCTTCTGGCCTGTAACATGGACCTCATGTGGATGGCTGAGGCTAATTCTCCACGGTGAGCTTTTAGGGATCACTCTTCTCAGATTAAAGAATGAAAAGGTCTTAACTTCTACTGTCACATCTCTTTTTTTTAGGTTTGGCCATGGAACCTTTCTCGTTTGCCTTGAGAACATCTTTAAGAAAATAACAGGCAGGGAGTTGAAGTATGAGGCTCTTATGGGGAAGCCCAGTGAACTGACCTACCACTTTGCAGAGTTCCTCATCAGAAGCCAAGCCTTGGAGAGGCAATGGAAACTCCCCATCACTACCCTTTATGCTATAGGGTGAGAAACCAGGTCACTGCATTGTACTGCTAAGTGACCACACTGGTGTAGCAGAGGAGGAAATTGATCACATTTAAGTTTTTAGGGGCACATTTTTTTGTATTAAAAAAATGTTGTGTTAGTATAAAGTTGGAAGAAAGATTATCCATTAAAGCAAATGTTACATTTGTCAGAAGATTTAAAAAAACACACAAGCAGGAATTGAAAATTTGCCTCCATAAGCATTTTGTTAGTCAAAATGACGCTAAGTCACAAATAAGTTGTTGGTTTTTTTCATCTGCTCCTGATTCACAATGATTTGAATCAAGAAACACTCAGAAACCAAGTTTAAAAAACACCAAAATGTGATTTTCATTGGAGTGTGTCTAAGCTTCTTTTTAAACTATTGTTTAATAAACGCTCCTGTAAATGTTAACGTTTCAAAAAACGACACAAGAAAGTCCAATTTTGTTCATTTTTTCTTTCTAAACTCTTAGCGATAACCTGATGACGGACATCTATGGCGCCAACCTGTACAATCGTTACTTGGAAGAGAGAGTCGCTAGAAAGAACCCCAAAGCTGTGGCAAAGATGGCCGCCGGGTCCGCTGCCACGGTGCCCGGGGAGGAGGAGTCCGACAGCCTGTGGGAAAGCGAGCTGGCGCTGCCCTCTGCCACCTCCTGTAAGTCCATTCTGGTGTGCACGGGGGTGTACAACCACAGCGCTGACATGCCATCCGACCCACACCGCTGCATCAAAGAGACCGTTTTCCACGGCCACCGGGATTTCCTGTTCGAGCCCGCTCTGGTGGAGCCAGACTACATCGTGCAGGACGTGGCAGAGGCCGTCGATCTCATCTTCGAGCACGAGAAATTTGTGCCTCAGTAGAGCTTCTGATGACGACATTAACCCAGAAGCTCGCCACTTAACTACATTAACATGTAGGAACACAACACTGAACACTGACAGGGCATTGAGAAAACATATTCAGTATTCAGATAAAGCTTAGAATAAATCATCTGCTTTTTTACATTGTTTTTGTGCTAACTTCAACCACCCGTTTGTCAAAGAATTGCCTTATTTGACCCTCTAAGTGTTTTTTAGATGATGGATATGTTGTAGATGATTACAACTCCTAAAGCCATCCTATATTTATTACAAGAAGTTACCACTGTTTTATATTAAGACACAATTTTCATTAACCGCTGACTGAATTTTTTTTTTTGTTCATCCATTTATCCTGGTAAACCTATGCATGAAAAACAGAGTAACACATGTACTGTAACAGCTGTCTGTTGTGCAATATTGTCCTGTAATAGTGCTGTCTGTCTGCATTTTGTGTAGCTGTGAGGCTCATGGCCGTATCTGCACAGACTTAGCTTCTTAATGAAACGTTACCATCTGTCCTTATCTCAGTATTATTTTTTTTAAGTTTTCATATTTTCTCCTCAGCAGAAAAGCCTCTAAAATCCATCCATAGTGTTCATCTTCATCTTTATTTATTGTAAACATTTTATCTTGGGGGGGGGGAAAGAAGAAATCCTTACAACAGTTCAACACATTGTTTGTGTCTTTTTTTCTGATAAAACACTTTAAAAACTTTTAAATGGAAAACGTTACCATTTATTTTTATGTAGGCTGCTTCTTAATGATTGAATTCAATGATTCTTGAAGTGTGGGTCATTCTAAAGAACCGGCTATCATTTTTAGGGAATCATGGTCAGATTCCTGAGAATTTGGGGGGAAATATGAGATTTTCCATGTGTCAAACCCCTTGGGCTTATGAGGACAACTGCTGATAAATCCTTTTCCGTAATTTCTTTCAACAACTTTCCACATTGATGAAACGGTTCCAGCAGAACTCATTAATTCATGTTCCTGGGTCCTGTAATGGTGGGGCTCAAACAGGATAATGGTGTTGCTGAACACAGTGCTGTCTAAAACTCATTTCTAAAAATGTTGTTCTTCAGCATTCCTTGCAGTCTTTTTTAATTATTCAAATTATTTATTTCCAGGATTCTAAAAGTTGTCATTTTTGGCCCATTTTCAGTTCATTTTGATGTTTATTTCAATAATGAGCTCTGAACATCCAGGCATATAATAGGCTTAAGTACAGAGGTTGAATCTAAAATGTATTCCTGAGGTTTGTCTTGACTTTTTTTTCCTATGATCTTAAATGGTAATGTTTAATATGAGCAAAACCATACATTTCTTTATATTTTATCTAAGTAAAACGTAGTACAAATTAGTGGAACATCAGTTAAGGAGGACATGTCCATCTACTTTTTTATTTGCATTTTTTAATTGAAGTTTTTTTAATACTATTTTCATATCTTGACTTCAACAGCTCCAAATGTTTCCCTCTTTGGTGCATCAAAGGGAGAGAATAACCAATCTGGCCTCTGTTCTCCACTAAAGGAAAATCAGCTGAATGTCATCAAATTCAACGGTACATGGAGGCGTGCATGTTCTCTGTGTTTGGTAGTCGGTCAAATTATGTTTAAGCTCAATTATTCTCATTTTCAAAAGCCTAAAACACTATTAGAACAGTTTGGAGGAAGTATGAGTGTGTGGGTCCATGCAGCAACCAGTGGAATTGAATTTAAGATTCTTATTGGAATATTGGAAAATCAGTTGATCACAAATAAAGAGAACTGTAGTAAAAAAACTAATGTTCAAATTTTAGGAGCTGGAAAGTAATTTTATCATCATATAAAAATCAGTTTTTTACAGTTTCATAATTTTTCTACCTAAATCTTTTTTTTTTGTACATTTGTACATTTTTTGCAACAAACTATAGATTTAAATACAGTCTGACAAGAACATGACAAGAATATTAATTTAATCTAAACAGCGTTTTTTTTCTGCTCAACCAAACGGAGCGGAACGGTGAATCTGTCCGCATACAAAGAACATTTTTGATTCTTTTTTATCACCAAGACACCAGTCCAAGGCTCTAAAAGTGTTTGTTTTTTAAGCAGAAATTCAACAGAACTAAAGAGACTTTGCACAAAACTTTCCAACGTTGCCTTTTGGCTGCTCCCTTTAGGGGTTGTTATCCTCCCATTTTTCTTTTTTTCTGTTGTTGCGTTTCTTCCGAACACAATCCTTTGCACACCTAAGCTGTGGTTTGTGCCCTTTGGTGTCCATTGAAAAAAAATAAAATCAAATAAAAAAGTGATTAAAAACCTGCAGTGCACAGAAGTTCCTCAGGTAGCCTTTATTTTTATATTGTGTTTCTTTTGCAACACATCCAGCACCTGCGGCAGTAGCTCCATATTAAGAAGCGGTCTTTCCAAGTCCTCAGAGCAGGAGAAAAAGTCCACACCAGCCCCAGACAGTCCTGAGTGCAGCCTCCGTCTGTGTTTGGGCCTCAAGGAGCGCAAAGAGTCACTCTGAAAGCCTGAATGCCTCTCATCTATGGACAGAGTAAAGGTGGACCTTCTGGCCAGCTTCAGGCTCCACAGTAACAGGAGGAGGAGGCAGAGCAGCATCCCCACCATCAAAGCGCTGGTTGCGTAAGTACAGCTTGGTGAGGCACAGGAGGAAAAGTACTGATCTGTCAGCTCTGTGATGGCTTTGTGAGCAACAGAGCTCGGCGTGGAGCAAGTTGGCACCACTGAAATGACGTGTCTGTTCTTTAGAACCCAGTTCCTCAGGTACTGGATTCTGCAGTCACAGTGGAAGGGGTTTCCAGACAGGGAGAGCTTTCTGAGGGAAAAAAGTTTGTCAAAAAGGCCTGGATCCACGGAGGTGAGCTTATTGTCCTGTATGTGGAGCTCCGTGGTATTTGAAGGTAGATGAGGAACATAGGTGAGGTTCAAAGAGCTGCAGTTCACGCGGAGCCCAGCAGATACAGGTGCAGAACAGATGCAGGGCCCACCACTGATGTGAGCGTTTGAGGAAGTCAGGGGGAGGTAAACAGCCAGGCTTAAACTCAAAAACAGCATCCTGAGGAAGAGGAGGACATTAGAACTCATGAAACCACAAAGCAGAGGAGTAGAAAACGGCTGGATGCAACTTATGGTAAATGAATGTGTTGAAAAACATCACAAAAGAGCAAAAGCTGAAGAAAAAAGCCAACCTTTCAGAATCTTGTCATCCTTGAAACTTCCTTCTTCTTGTCAAATCTAACATTTCAGGACTTTTCCTAAGTTTGTAAAAGACGAACCCCGAGTATTCACACTCCCCAGAACATCATCAGAGTGAGGAGCACTCCAATGACACTGCAGCAAAGGGAGCATGTGACATGGAGGAAATCCAGCTGCCTTAAAGAGATAAGAGTTTATCTAATAAATAATAGCAGAGCCGCCTCCACACAGTCCTGCTGCGGATGTACTGGAACAAAGAAAGGACACATAATTAGAGCATTAAAAGGTTTTGAATAAAGGTTTCAATAAAAAAGAATTGTGTCTAATAATTTAGTCTTCATGTTCTCTGGCAGTGCACCGTTCAGCCAGCAGGGGCGCAACAGCACAAGCTGTGTTATTTGATGCTGGTGTAGCGCGCGCCCTCTAGTGGAAATATGGAGATATTGCAACTTTCCTACTTTGTACTTTGTTTTTTTTGTTTGTTTGTCTTTTTGAGCCAAAGTCCACTTTTTCTTTGATAAAGATCACCAGGTACAACACCAACCGAAAATGTAAAAAAAGAAAGAAATTGCAGTCTGTTTTAACAAAGACTGATTCTTTTCAAATATATTATATTTGGACATTCCATGCAATTATATGAATAATGTTTTAGAATTATTTTGGGGTGGCATTTTTACATCTACTGGGGCACTAATGAATGAAAATAGAAATCACACTGGTGCAGTTATAGAGACCTTTGTTTCATAAACATCCCTGAAAAACAAAGTTAAAGGACCACTCCCATGAAAACTGTGTTTTTGGTGTTTTTAAAAAGTTCTTGAGGTATTTTTCTCGGGATGGAGGACATATATCAAGAAAATTCAAATTAAAATTGCATTTCTGGGTATTTCTTTATTCAAATTGTTGTGAATAAGAAGCAGACAAAAAAAATTCAGTTGGAAAAAGCCTGAAACTGTGAGGCAGAAGGCACTACGACTCTAATGCATCCACTTATGGATCAGTAAATGGAGCAGACTTTCTTCGTGGAAATGGTCCCGTTCACAACTCAGAGGCTAATTTCTAGTGAACTTCTGCCTCTGCAAAAACTGTCCTAGAAAATGACACAGGTTTTTTGATTTTGCCGAAAAACAGCATCATCAGAATAAAAAAACCCCACTGGAAATGCCTTTTAAGATAGAATAAAAGATGATCGGAGTGGGGCTTTAAAAAATTAATACATAAGTACAATAACAACGATGCTGTGTTCAGGATAAGACCTAATAACAACCAGGTGGTTAAAAAAAAAAAGCAAAGCCACTGTTAAACATGGTGGCAGGATTATTATGATAAGGGATTAAAAAAATCTGACCAAGAACTGCAAGTTTTTCTGCTTCAACTATTTGGCATCAAACCATTGAGTTCTGCAGTGAAATCTGTGATTTTAGACTAAAACATTTTCACCAGGAGACATTTACAGCAGCACAAAGATGCGAATCATGACACAGCGAACACAAATTCATCTTTCAGGTTTCGTCTCATTAAAAAGAAAACAAACGCATGTACCATAACTCATATATTTGTTTATTTTACGTTCTCAACATTGTCACAGTTGTAGTTTTACAATAACTGGGGTCTTACTGACTGACTACTCACTGTACAAACTGAATGCACACACAAATGAGGCCATTCCCATCATAGCTTTCTCTGAAAATGCGTCTCAAGCCATTTTTGCGGGTGGAGGTGGGCGGTGGCGACCGAGCTGGACGTTGTTTGCAGCACCCTTTTCTAACAGTCTGTCATTTGATTTCCACAGCGGATGTCCTTTCACTGCAGCTGGAGGCAGAGACTATCGATATGTTCGTTTTTCAGCCCTCACATCCATCCCATGAGGCGATCTATGTACATCCTGATCCTACCGGCAGATATGAGAATAGAGCACTGATTGTATACACATTATATACATCTCAAATAACCAAAGTTGTGGTCCCTTTACAGTCGTCCATCTGCTCACACATCAAAATCCCCCATATTTACAAGATGAAAGCCCTCAAACAAAGTGCAATGTTTCTTTATGTCGGTAATTTACAGGATGGCTTGTGGATGAAATGCATGCTGAGCTTCGGTAACTACCACACATGGAAAAGAGCAGACCTCCTCGTCATCGAGGACTCTAAACTAAAAGAGGAGTCCCAATGTAAAGGCTGATTTCCTTCCCCATCAGCTCACAGTGAACAGTGATGCATCAGATCCATGCAGTGCATTGTTGGGGGACTTTCTCACAAAGTGAAGCGCTACAACACACTCAAAAAAAAATAAATCTGAATTGATGGACACATTCAGCTGATCATGTGATATGTCTGTCACCCGAACACTTCTGCGGGAGCCTGACTCGTGGCAATGAATTCGTCATGAGGGTCATTAAAATACATTTACAACCTGAATATTGGGACAAACAGTTTACTGTCACTAATTTACACACTAGAATAGACTCTTCTTAGACTGTAGAAAGATATTCTTTATATATACCGGTTTGTTCAGCTTGCATTATCTATGTTATAACTGCATTTCCTGAAAAAAATGAAGGTTGTTTTTCATATGTGCTTATCCAGCAAAATAGTTCAACCCAAGAAGATCAATTTTCCTTTTATTAAAATATATATACACACATTCTTCGTTCCACTGTGAGCTATACTTTTAAGGGAAAAAAAATAAGACGTTTTTCTTCATCTCACCTGAATCTCGTTTTGGACGAGATGACAAGACTCTTGAGTGCGAGTCTGTGTTGAACTGAACACGATTGCACTTTAATCCTGCTATGGTAACACTGATTCTGTCATATAATGTGCAGAGGATTTACCCCACATCAATAACATTACATGCAAACAAACTCACTCAACTAGACATTCCACTAAACTCCAGATCTGCACCTCCCGTAAGACCACGAGGACAGCCAGACAGTAACTCACCAAGAAAAGACTCGGACAGGGGCGGAAATCTAGGAATGAATAAATACCACGGAAAATGTCGAACACAAAAGAGGAGGGAGATCTTAACTTGATTTACAAAATCAGTACAAAGATATTGCACAAATGATAGAAAAAAAATGAAAATCTCACTGCGTGAGTTGATTTTATTCATTCACCTAATTATTCGGCGAATGCTAAATTCCAAACAAGGCAAAAGTAAATAAAAAAAAAAAAACAACTTTTTTTTCTAACTTCTAAATCCAAGAGAGCAGCTGTTGTACACGTTAACGGGGGCAGACTTTTATTTTTTTCATTTGTAACAGTAACTGAGGCTCTTATTTTGTCAGCCACGATCGGAGTTGAACAGAATCTACAGGCTCGTGTGCGACAGCTGCTATCCAGAAGCTTTTCTCATTGAGATTAAAGGCCAATATGAAGCGGAGTCCCCTCCTTTCAGGTCTAGATCCTATTTCCACAGCCAGTAGAATACTGATACTGTCATTTTTGCTGATAATAATCGTATGTTTAAGCTTACAAATTACTTTACACACAATATACTGTACATTAAGTCTCGACTAAATAGATTATGCATTAATAATTGGCACATTTATTTATGAGAGCTAAGAGACAACACATATAGCTGTCATCTACAGTAAATACAGCACTAGAACTACAATGGCTGACTTGGGTTGTTTACCTGTCCTTTGATTTAAGTTAGTATGAAATGATTATATCTAGATTTTTTACTATATATGAACTCTACAGGAGGCAACAACGAATAGCATTCTCATATGATGGTAAAACCTGCAAACCAAAGACTTGAACGGTTCAAAACGACTGTGCACAAGAAACCGTGAAAACAGTCAGCCATGTTTTTCTTCTTTTTTTTTTCATTTTAATCTCAGAGCATCTTTCCTCCTGATAATGTGAGACAGAGGAATGAAGTAGGAGGAGCGGCATGCGGAGACAGCCGTCACAGACTGGCGGTGTGTGAAGAAAAGAAAGTAAAAAGAGAGTATTCCTGTGCAAACCCCCACCACCCTCTTCCCACCCACACAAAACCCTGATGGGGCATGAGCCCCGCATCAGGCAGACTAGTAAAAGGCCCCTAGTGGAAGATTGGAGTCCGATTTCCATCCTGCATATTGGTTGGACCTGGAAGTGAGGAGGAGGCTGCGTGTGGTTGGTTCCCATCACAGCAGCTGAACACAGTGGACAGGCCATAGAGTTATGCTGTCAGTCCCTTTGGTGTAAGCGATTGTCCCTCTTTCCTTAAAGTCCCTTCTTGCTGGTCCTGTTTGTGTCAGCAGCATCACACTACGGTGCTGATGCCACTGTGTTTGGGTTTGGGAGCACCGGGAGCAGAACCCGCTTGCTGAGGGTGGTGGTGAGGTCCGTGCGGGCCGTGGTGGGAATGCTGGCCGTAGTGGCTGTGCTGCGGGTGGGCGTGCGGGTGCGCATGTGAGCTGAAGGCCGGGTGCTGGTGGTACTGCGTGTGGGGGGGCGGGTGGTAATGGTGGTGGTGGTGGTAGGGAGGGGGGTTCTGTGGGAGCTGGCAGTACTGATGGCCGTGGAGCTGGACCTGTGCCGCGTGCACCGCCTGTGCCGTGTGGTGCAGGTTGGTCGGGTGGGGCTTGTGGGATATGAGGGTGGGGTGGCCGGGCGGCACCAAGGGGGGGTGGCTCTGAGATGGTGGTTTCCCTCGCTTGCTGCCAAAGAGCGACCCGAGAATGGAGGTCGATGCGGCGTTCGGGATGGAGGAGGGATGGCCGCGGGGGGCGCCCTCTCGTGGCGGGGGGTCTCTCCTTCGTGTGTGGGGGCTGCTAATGATGGACCCCTGCAGGAAGTGGGGGAAGAAGACAACAGCACACCTGTCAGCCTCTGAGCTGCTGCTCCAAACCATCTAACTGTGTACAACTGAGGAAGAGGAGGAGGAGGAAGTCACCATTTTTGTGGTTTATTTTTTCAGATAAAGAAGTAGCAAAATGTTATAGGGCATGCAAATGAAAACTTAAATGTTGTCATGAGGAGGCAGCAGGAATATTTCAGCAAACACGTCACAAGAAAGGGAACCTACATTCCAAAATGCTTTCAATACCGTCTTAAAAACAATCTGTGGCTAGAGACTAAGGTGAGCATAAAAAATGACACTAGAGGGGTAAAGAAGAGCAACGTTTCATCTCTTTCTGTGTTTCTAAGGGTCAGACATGCAACTTGGTGTTATCATCTGCAGCACAGTTTCCACATGCAGGGGTGTGACAGGCAAACTCGTTGTTCACACACTGGCATTCGGCTACAAGTCAAGAGGGCAAGAGGAACTGAGCGCTTGTGTGTTTCCCTCCTGTTTTGGGGGGTCAAAAGGACCAAAATGTTAACGGAAGGCTTCTTCTTTGGCACTAAAGCTGGGCAGCACGTCTGCTCGGATGGCTTTGAGAGCAGCCTTGCTTAAAAAGTCAACACATGAGCTTGATGGATAAATGAAATGAGAGTAAAACGAATGACTGAAAAATCCTCGAAGCCCATCTCAGATAATGACGGTTATGTTCCTCCCTGAACCTCACAGCATCTAATAAAAGGTTGTGGATAAGGGAAAAAAAACAAAAAAAGACAGACCCAGACAGGTAGAGGGGCTGCAGGAAATGAAGAGTTTCCTAGTGTCTTTCAGAGCTACCACCCTGCCAAAGAGAAGAACCAAATGAAAACTGCTTGGATGTGATTGAATGAAGGACAGACAGGCAACAGGGGGAGGAGTCAGATAAGGCATTAGTGGGAGTCATGCTGGTTTGCGGGTAACGTGTACGCAGGTCACTAAACATGACCACAACAGGACATCTCTGGATTCTCAAAAAAAGAAAAAAAGAAAAAAAAAAAGGGGGGGGGGGGGCAGGATCGCAGGCAACCCATGCATGCACACTAACTGAGGCAAGCAGGTCATAAGGCATCCCAGGAGGAAAAAGAAATGATCCAAACAAATGTCTATGAAGCAAAGAAGGTGTAAGACCAAAAAAATAAATAAATGGAGTGTTCACAGTGCACATCAGAACAAGAAAAAAAATGTTTGGCTTGGATACCAGCTGCTTCCAACTTACTTCCATATTGCTGTCTAGTGATCCTGCACTGCTGCGGCGCCCCCGCTTGCCTGCCCGAGACATGCAATACCAGAGATTAGAGATCGACAGCACTTCTGGATCGACTACAGACGGTCGGGTGGCTCGCTCGTCCCTTAGGGGGCAGTGCAGCGGGTTGTGAGTCTTAAAATATGGTTGGGATGGAGGGGGTAAAGGGCATTCAGGTCTGAGTTGGAGGAGGTGGTGGTTGACATGGTGCCGTGGCTTTTCTTTAAAGTGTCAGGTGAACCCAGAACTTGACTGAAATTCAAACCCTAAATGTGAACGAAATGCTGATAAATTTGTCCTTTTGGGTCCAGAGTTAATCAACCTCTCTCTTGGTACTAAGTGCTGGTTTTGGCGACGGGTTGGTAAAATGAAATAAATAAAAGCCAGTGACGCTCACAAAGGAAGAGAAACATCAAAAGCAATACAGTGGCTGCTGCACATGGAAAATGTTGGCATATACAGATCTGATGGTGGAGGTCTGCTGCAGCCGGTTATTGCACATGAACAGCAAAATACCTAATGGTTATATATAGATGGAAAACAATACATATGAGATGGAATATGAAAGGCGAAAACAAACCAAAAAAACAAATAATGACCCCAGTAGCATGCCTCATCCTGCAAAAACACAAGAAACATGAGGGTAGGGACACTTATGAGGACTTCTGTCTAGCTGAGGTGGTGATCACAAGCCTGAACGCTCGACTGGGAGGCACACCCCTAACTGGAGTTTATTGCTTTATCACCTGCACACGGATTTACACGGATCATGGAATGACTAAATAAATAAAGGAATTTCCTTCTGAAAGAAGATGAGATGATGTCTGATGAAGAAGTCTGAACTGAAAATAAACTTGCAAAAGATGTGGAAAAGATGAAAAAAAAAATCATCGGAAATGCTATAATGGGGGCGAGTGCCGGCCTACGTCAAAGAAAGCTGCGCTGCTCAAGCTTCTACTAAGCAGCTGGAGAGCGGCTCAAGTCTCTTTTTACACATGCCTTGCTTTGTTAAACTTTGAAATTGTCCAGACCAAAAACATCCAGTCACCAGGGGGGTTATGGGGTTCAAAAGGCAGAGCTTTCAAAAATCAAAGTATGGTGCCGTGAATCAACATTTTGCTATTTTTATCCCCTTGGTATCACCTCCTAGAGGTGGCACAGAACCTGCTGGAAAAAGCGAGGATGTCCTGGCTGTACCTGCTTCAGAGAGGTCCCTCAGGGAGCTGCTGAGGGCGCTCCTCTTCAGGCCCTCGCCCATGGCATAGCTGTCGTCTAGACTGGCGCGATTCATGTTGCCGTTCCCGGCTTCCTTCTTCAGGCCGGAGCTCTGCGACATGCTGGGCCTCACCACCCCCTTTTGCTTCTCAAGCTCGGCTGTGGAAAAAGAAGCCAAGGACAGGCCAAGGTAAGTGACACTTTAGCTCTTCTGTCATGGTTGAGGGCACCAATGGCTCATTCCAAACAACACATTTGAATCTCCAAAGTCAGTTCCTGTTTTGTAAGTTGCTAAATAATCAGGTGCCATCTTTTGTTTTGATTTACTGGGGACGACACAGTAAGGTCAGCTTACACTCTATCCTGTATTTCTCCATTTCCTGGACCTCAGCGATGGACTCCCGCAGGTCATCTGTAAACTTCTTGCGGTCCTGGGGGTTGGGGGCATTAAAGTTGATGAGCACTTTCATGTCTGCCCCCGGGATGGCTGATGTAAGTCTGATTCCATTTGGGTAATCTGTGGAAATGGCAGCAGCAGCAGAACAAGAACGGACAGTCATGGAAGGGCCGTAGATTGAAGCAGAGGTAAAATGGGTCAAGCAAATCCTTCGTAAGTTAAAGGAACCCAAACTACATCAGCCATATGACACGTGTTCAAGAATGGTTCTTGAACGCATGTTTCTCCCATGGTGTCGACATTGGACATGCAGGGAGGGGGTTCTTCTTTTGCTACTGTTTACTAGTGCATGTCCGCCACTTATATTTGGAAGAGGTTTGGGGTGAAAAGGCAAAGCGGTGTAAATCTGACTGTGAATCTGGCTCCAGGCTTTTTCTTACACAGCTTTTTTCCAATATGTAAAAGACTTGGTGTTATATAATTCTGGCCGGGCACAATCTGCATTGATTCATTTCTCCTTCATGAACAATTTTCCAACAGTTGGCACTTCTGTAAATGAAAAGGGATGCCATCCATACATCACTACCAAATCCAAGTCTCTGATAGATCAAAGCTGACCTGGTTTACCTTTTTAACGCTCGATCAATGGCGGTGTGTTTTCTGCGTAGAGCCTGAAAACGATCGTAGAACTTGCATATCTTTTGAATGCGTAGATTTTTGAACGCAGAAGGCCGAAACATGTTTACGTGCATTTACGTAGACTTTTCATTGGAAGTGGTCGCTCGAACGCTTTGCCGACGGCGTATCGTAACATGTTTAGGCAGCTAAGGAAACCCTCCCCAACACTTACACTGATTTTCAAACAACAAAACTTGCATCCCATACAGAGAGAAGGACTGTCTGAAGCTGTATGTAACAGAATTCTTCTTCTTCTGGAAAATCTTGGTTACCTAAAAAAAAAAAAAAAAAAAAAAACCCACACAGAGTCGATCAAGTTCGGTCCGGACAGGCGAGGCGATCAATTAAATTAAAGGGGGGGGGCTTACCACAAGGAGGTCATTGAACAAGAAGATCTCCCGCTGATGCAGGCCAAGCTTCTGAAGTTTGTTGGGATCTGGCACTTCAAACAGGCGGCAGTAGCACACCAACCGGCGATGGGGAAGTGACAGCACCTACAAGGGTGGCAGAGGCACCAGCACTTCAGAGGTAATTATGGGCTTAGTCTGCAGTGTAATGAGGAACAGCAGTTACAGAGAGAAACAACAGCAGAGACTCGTACAGTCAGGAAGGTGGGCAAAAAGACAAAACCTTGAGAAAGAGAAAAAGAAACCTTAGACTATTCCTCTAACAAGCGCTAATAATTAACACTCCAATAAAATGAATTTAAAAAAAGAAAGACTCTCCTTTACTTCTGCTTTACACATTTTATAATAGAGTATTTCTGTTGGAATTTGAGGTAAATTCTTCCACACCTTACTCATCCAACCCTGTTTTCCATTATTTTAAGTAGAGGAAAAAAAAGCTCCTTAAACACTTTCTTGTTTGTGTATATAAGCTCTGTTTGTCCTCTAATGAAAGTCACTCATGGGACTCATCCAAACCTGGCGTGTGTAGCAAGTAAGCATATTTGCCTAACCTAGAATCATTTGTCTAACTCACAACAAAACAAAAAGGAGTGACTCATCAACATGAGGCTTGCATGCAACTTTTTAGCTATGGAAATCCATGCCATGAAACTCCCCCCGCAGGTTCTGTGTGCTCACAATAATTCCAGTTGAACAGAACACTCTTAGCTTACTAACTTTTAGAAGCAGCTAATCTGAAATGCTTCCACTGTCATTAGCTATCACTCGAATCTGACTGTGAAATATTGAAAAGATGCATCTATTCTCAGAACAATTCAGGCGACTGTAAGTATAAACCTCTGGGTCTACTTGAACCACCTGAATACAATGATTATGGGGTGCGTCCAAATACTTCTGTATATAAAGCAGCAGTAAATCTCAATTTCACTCAAAGCAGGGTTCCAAACTCAGGTTTCTGAGATCTATCACTTCTGGACTAGCTGGTTACAGATTACTAAACATCAAGTGATGTCAAACTAATTCAGGTAATTATCAGCAAATAGGGCTGGAATAACTAAAAAGATGAGCAATATGGTGGATGGAGGACCAGGGCTAGGGCTGCACGGTATGAAAAAAAACTTGTGATGTGCGATTTTTAGTGATCAATATTGGAATGACGATTTGACTTGTGATCCATGAACAAATCGCAACAGGAGAAACGTAAGAACCTGTATGTCAGGAAAACACGCCAAAGAACAATTGTCTACCTTTGTGGTAGTACTGGTCAAAAATAATAAGGACAACACTTAAAAACAGTGTAGATAGTGTGCGCGTGGGCTTCTTCAAAAATGAAAAGGTTTCTCTGTCTATGCATGTGTGCAAACATTTAAGGTAACCATTTATTGCGATTGACCTGTCAATCTGTTGCGATATGGGTATTGCACAAGATGGTGTCACAATGTCGATTAATTTTCAATTTATTGTGCAGGCCTAACCAGGGCTGCCAATATATAGAGATGGAAATGACTTACACATCCCAGGCCGTGGTGGAGGGATCCAATCTGAAAATACAGGGCAAAATAGATTAAGAGCATTTACACTGTTAAAGAAAACACAATAAAATTCAAGATATCTCATTGCACTTGCATCATGTTGCATTGCATCATGTTATATGACATTAGTTTGTCTTTGTTGCCAGACTAAAAGGAACTAACCATAAGGATAAAATGACATAGAATAAATCTGAATGTAATCCTGATACATCTAACTATTTCAGACAAGAATTCTAGTTTTATGACAAAAGAACCCCCCCCCCCTTAATTATGTGACTAAGTGGTAATGAGATATAAATTTTTAATACTCTATTAGTACTGTTAGAACAGACTTCATTAAAAATGGTCTGAACCTCCTATTATACCCGCATTTCCTACATAAACAACACTGCCTGCAGAAATACTGTAAGGACATGCTGTTGCTTTTAACCCTGACAGGATAAAGACCAGTGTTACTTATAAATTCACCAAGCAAAAGTGGCTATAATCTGTCAGAAAACTGCATCATCTCTTCATTTGACACCAATGAGGTATTATGATGGATTAAGGTGGCTGCAGCCATAATCTCTTAAGAGCTCTGATTGTGTTGAAATCCTCATTATAAGGTTCAAAAATACTACACAGAGGTGCTGATGATTGCTATAAATCTTCAGGTTTTCTTTCAGACAATTAAGGAGAGAAGCAAAAATGAAATCCATAAAATTGCATTTTGCCGCATGTCAGACATGCAATAATAGGATGAACGTAACCTTTCAACAGAGAACACGTCATACCGGCTTCTTTCCCACGATGAGCTTCTCAACCTTCTGCACTTGCGAGACATGATCCTCATTGGTTTTAAGCTCTCTTTTACGAATCCTCTCGTAGATGCCAACCAGAGTTTCCCGAGGTATGTCCTCTCCATCGTCCACCCCTTCAACACAGGAGCACAGTTACTGTCCATTTCACATAAAATTGATTAATTTTATTTCAAAACTAAATTAAGAGCTTGTAATATATATATATATATATATATATATATATATATATATAAAACTCTTCCTGCTGCTCTCATCCGGGCTGTAATAAACCCCATCCCAGAGCAGAAGAGTACCAGCTTTTGTCCACATATCACCCTCTACTAAACCGGTAAATTGAGTCAGTTACAGTCATGCGCTTTCCTATACAGTCAGCAAAAAAAGAAACTATTGGCAACATTCAAAAAGCCATTTATTGCCAGCTTTTACAACTTAACGCATCACTGACAGAAAAAGTAACCTACAAGCTAACTGTTGTAAAGGAGACCCAGTAAGCTTAAAAAGTTTGTAACTCCACTTTACAAGAGCACCTTGCTTCTTTTTTGGACACTTTTGTTTGAGTGTACAGTACATGTATACATTTACTGTGAAATCTGAGTAACAACAATATCTACTGCCAGACTCATTTCCTCAAGCGGACAGGAAGAAGCCTACCTTCCCTTTAAGCCTCTCAAATTACAAAGAGATTTTAGGTAGAAAATGAATATTTTGGTTGATACAAGAAAAAAATCATTTGAACTACACTTGCTCTGTTAAAATATTTAGATAAAATAAGAGTCAAGGTATGAATGAGAAGGAAAAAGTCACAGGCACTACAAAAATAACAAATGCAACAATGTAAAGTATAGATTTTTACAAGCTTCTTTCTAAAATGCTAATGTGTTCCCAGCTGACAGACTAGGTACCTCTTAAATTCTTGATGAAATCCTCTAATTTCATCTTCCTCTCAGGCTTGACATTAGGGCTGTACATGTCGGTGTTGAGGAGGATGATGGCGAAGGCAAGGATAAAGATGGTGTCGGGATTTCTAAACTGCCGTACCACAGTGGGGTTACAGATGCAATAGCGCTGGCTAAGGAAAAAACACACATAAAAAGTTCAATGAACAGCCAAGCGTAGGGCACTGAGCCACAAGAAAACATTTCCATAGTAAGGAAATTATTTCAGCAGAGGCAGGAAAAAGCAGAAGTGAAGATGTAACTGTTTTTCTGTCGTATTAACTAATTCAAGAAACACAGCAGTGAAAAAGAATGACTGAAACGTGCCATTTTATTCCATTTGACAATAATTCTAAATGTGTTTCTTTGGAGTTAAATAGGAAAAAGACGTAGATTTGAAGGCCAAGAACAATAGTGATGTGTAAAGTGTATGACTTAGAAAATGATGGTGTCACTTTGTCTCCACCCTAAATGGGAGTTTGTCTGGGTGCAGGCCAAAAGGTCAAATGTGAAAAGTTCATCAGCGACGGAAGAAAAGTGTCACAGTGAAGAAAAAAGATGTCCACAGATGAAATCCTAGTATGCTGTGATAAGACTGCATATCTCTTGAACAGCCTCTCCACGCCGCGGTGGGCGCACGTACCTGAATGCTTCAATGAGCCGCTCCACCTTCTGAGCTTCCCCCTGCACTCGAATGTGGTTCTGAAACTTTCTGAGGGCTTCATCGAGCTCCATACTCTGGAAGTCCATTTCATCAACCACACAGCTGAGGACAAAAAGGAGAGTAAATGTAGTCAAACTATGTGGAATTCCCTATTATCAGGTTACATTGCTTTGAGGTAACACTACCGATGGTCAGAGTTCCTTTTACTCAAAACGGTTTTTCAAACATGATATGATGTCTACATTAAAGATTTTTAATGTTTTAAGTACAGTATTTATTTTGTTTATTGCGTAGGATACATTCCTGTCCCACTGATGTGGGACAGCAAATCTTCAAACGGGGTCACAAAGTGAAAGTGCCATCATTCAGACGCAGCTCCTACAATAGATGATAAACATCACCAAAAAAAGAAAAAGACTGAATGATCTCGTGAACCCAGACATGGAGACGTGTTTACCAATGCTTCTGTAGGAATCCTCGAAATAAATAAACCTGATCTCTCAACCTCATCCATGTCTTTCATGCATTGTAAGTGAGATAAACAGTTGATGCTTCCATGTAGTGATGACGCTAAAACCTTGACGGCAGTTTCTCCCACACGTGACGGGACTGTCTAGTTTATGAGCACATTTTTAGACAAGCATCGAGCATCAGATTTTGATGGGAGGCAGTAGATGAGAACTCAATGCATGAATTGCGTTCAGTGCCAACACAGCATTACGCCGGGCTTGGTGGGTATTTCAGAAACGTTGCACTTTTCTCTCAAAAGTGCGACTTCAATGTGCTTTTTTTTTTTTTTTTTTTTCCCATTTATTATGCATTGTATCTTTGGCTGCTGCGACTTACACTCTGGAGTGACTTACGGTGTAGTTCGAAACATATGGTAAATGAGGCAAACTGAACACATTATGTACCAGAGACACGGCACAGAGAAGATTGAAAAAGTCAGTCAGTTAGGACAGAAGATCGTGTGCTGTTTGAAAAAATAAATAAATAAAGCAAAAATAATACTGAAAATAATCAGCAAAACAGAGAGACTGTGAAAGATGAACCACACTAAAGTGAGGGACCATTGAATTGTATATCACTTTCATCAACTCAGTTTTTAAAGCAGAATAAAAAGCATCCCACTTACTCCAAAACATCTCTATTGAACTGCTTCTGCCGGTTACCAAGAAACTCCCCAATCATCTGCCGGCTAAGCCCCTTCCTCTGAAGGAGGAAGTGTGCCACTCCAACCGGAGTGTCAGGAATGAAGCCCCTCTCAGTCAGGTACTGGATGCCCTTCTCTGGCTTCCTGCAGGATTCAACACACTAGAAAGTTAGTTTATTCTGATGAAGCTGATAAACTTTAACGGAAGAGAAGATTTTTAGCAGAAAATTCAAATTAATGACCCTTAAAGTAGGTTAATTTGTAAGGCAAGTTGGTTGATATTTAGACATAAACCTCAATATGTACCAGATTGGATTTAAACAGTGCAGGAAGTAATAAAAAAAAAAACATTCTTTTTAAGTCTTTAATCAAGAGGATGTTATACTCATGTAATGGAGTCAATAAAAAGAGTCGAATGCTTTTGGAAACTTTTTTTTGAAGAACAAAAGCTTTGCATTTTTGTATTTTTTCTTAAAGAAAAATAAATCACTATAATGCAAACAGATCATTCATAATCACAGGCTTCCAAACATCTTTGTTGTGGACATAAAGTACAGTACTGAAAAGGCTCTTTAATCTAACCATTTACTGGCAACTTGGAGCCGAGGACTTACTTGTTAAAAAGATTGAGGCCAATGCGGTAGTGTCTCTTGCGAATAACATCGTTACTGAAGATGGGTGAATCCCAGCTGTTCCGAGTCTCTTTGTGGTAAGTCTGCTTACTCAGTGTCTGCTCTCGCAGGCTGTCTCTGGACGAGGACTCGGAGCTGCAGTTTATGGTGTCATTAGAGTTGGACGTGCTGTTGAGACTGTCGTTGTCTCCATCAGAGAAGTCGGATTCGGACTTGCTTTGCCTGTTGGCGGAACCATTTATAGCCAAGTGGCTTTCAAGCTGTCGGTGGCGATGGCGCAAGGGGGCATCATCGTCTCGGGAAGGAGCTCTTGGCGGGGGCCCGTGAGAAATGTGTTTGGGGCTTGCCTGCGATGATGTAACGATGTGGCCGTGAGGTTCGTACACAGGCGTTCGTTTGACCGAGCCACGTTCAGAACGGTCGCTGAGCTCTGCAGAACTGTCACTGGGAGGTTCTATGGTCAACAGAGGGAGATGGTCCATTCTGAGTCGCTGCTCTTGGCACTCGAGGGAAGGAGTGCTGCGGCAGCTCGTGTCTGTGTCACGACCCTCATCTTTGGGGTCAATAGGCCAGTACTCCTGCGAGGAGTTGACCGACCGCAACCGTAAGTCTGATTCTGTACTGGATTGCTGATCTCCTGACCTCGACAAAGCGACAGAGGGTGACATGTCCTCCTCATCAATGAACAGAGTAACATCACTATAGGAAGCCATTCCGTCATCACGAATTCGCCCAGCTGTCCTGCGGTGAGGCTTAACCTTATAAGACACTTCCCCCACTACCTCAGAGCGATCTATGGACTCAGGATCGGGGCCCTCATCCCCCTGAAGGCTGCGGCAGTTCAGTGCATCGTCTATCGACTCGGCCAGAGACTTGACCTGCCTGGAGAAGGCGTCCTCCAGCTCTGTGATGGCATCCGTCAGGTCAGCCTGCTGGACGGGGTGCGACACCATGTTCGGCTGCTGGTGGACTTCTATATCTCCAGATTGCACCATAGATACCGGGGTGCCATCCTCTGTCATGGACACCTGTCTCCCTTCGAAATAGGAGCTATGCACTTTTTCAGGGCCTTCGAAAGACAGCTGCATCCTCATGTTGGAGAGAACGATGCGTCTGGACATCCGGTTCTCTGACATGGAGCTTCTGAGGCGCTCAAAGTTCTTGTTCATCTGGTACTGGCGGAAGGCTGTCTGGATGGTGCGAGCTGCATGTCGAGTTATGAATCTTCCACCATATTTCCGCTCCAGCATCTCCACCTGGCAAAACAGAGAAGAAATGAGTTTCTAGACATTTAAGTTCTGCATTTTTGAAAGGTGATCTGTTAAGTTATCTGCCCAATTAACAATCATTTTGTTCTTTCACGCATCCATGATTTTATGAGCAACTAGAGCTGGCATCAAGACGATTGTAGGTTTCTGATCAAACTCATTATAAAGTATTTTTGAGGAAGATCTAAGCCTTTGTCAAGATACCTGTTTATCCTGGAGGTCAGCAGAAAGCTCATAGCTTTCAGATAATGAGCGGGACCGTTTGATGGCCTCCTCCTCAGCCTGCTTGCGGAGAATGGATTGTGAGTGTTGAAGTTTGGGCCGACGGGGTCTCTGTGGGCCCGGCTGGACCCCGTGGCTATACAGCGGGCTGTCGAATCGGTCGGGGCTGATGGCAGAGCCGTGTGTCACAGGGCCCTGACAATAACTGGCTCCGCCGTCCGAGGAAGGGCCGCTCTCACTGGGCCGTCCATCCCCTTCCACACTGAAAGAAAAAGAATTGGAGATTGTTGAGAGACAGCTCCACAAAAAAAACAGTTTTTTTTTTTGGAGGAAACTGTTAAACTTCAAGATTTTTTGTGGTAAGTAATTCAAATTAGGTGCGAGTACATGAGAGCTGCATAGCCAACTGTCATTAGGAAGCAAGCTGCCTCACAAAGAACACAAGAGTAGGGATAATGAATAAAACCTATATAACCATTTGCTCTACCTCATTCATAGAAATGCCACATACACGCTCTGGGTTAAGCATGTTCACTGCCCTTGTTTAATTTCACCTTGCACAAACAAATACAAAGGCTTACTCACACACTCTTGCGCTCTGCCGACCTAAAGGAGGACTGCTTGTTCCGAAAAGACTTTCTATTTTCTATGAACTGCCAGCTCTTCCTCCAGATCTTGTCCACCATTCTGTCAGTAAAGTGCGGTCCAGAGTACACAGGCTCCTCCAGGAAACCAACGTTTATGCCAGCTTAACAGCCAATCAGAGGCCACATCATGGGAATTACATCATATTTGCAGGAGCGACGACACGCTTACCCAGGTCATGATACAAAGTCCAGAAAGGACCAAAATGACAGAAAACACAATCTCTGCGATCTCCCGAGAATAGCCAGGACGTTTCAAAATGAGCTGTCAGTCTTCAGCAGTATGACTTTTCTAGTCTACTGTGCTGCACTCACACTTCACCGGCAGCCTAATGTGTTAGAAATGTGACTTTGACACACCCATGCAGTGTACACAATTCACTTCCTTTATTAGACAGCCTGAAACCAGCGTTCAGCAACTGCAGCTTTCCCTCAAACAGTGAACAATTTCAAGTGAAAAAGGGAAACAGCTTGAGCTCCAATGTCAGAGCTTTAAAAAAAAAAAAAAAACGCAATTATTTTATTTTCCTCTTATTTTTTTCCTCTAATATACAACATATCATTTTTTAAATTTCTGACCCAGTCCAGAATTCTTGAAAAGTGGAATCTTTTAAAAAAATACAATAAATACAATTTCAGGAATGTTGATTCAAATGGACACAAAGTTGTGGGTTAAGCTGAAAAGATTTGTCCAAATTATAGTGGACGCTTTTGGATTTCAAAGAGTAGTCTTCATAACTAACACCTAAAAAAGTTTAGCTTTTATGCTTTTTTTGCACAATAGTTGTCTAAATAAAAGAGGCAGAGTATCAAGAAGACAGGTGCAACTGAAATTCTATTTTGTTATTTTTCAGTTTCAAACTTGTCTGCAACATGTTTCTAAATAAACCAATCTGCTCAAAATGAATGGGTTAAAGTGAGATTTCTTAATGTGCACAACTTTTATCACTGCTGTAAATAAGTGCTGTAGTTTAAGTCTCTTCAACTTAAACAGCCCATGTCGAGTTCATTTGCTAATGCTAACAAATTAGCACACTGCTAGCTTCATTTTTTTTTTTAAGATGCAGCTGTTTTACTAAAACCAATGTGGTTCATTTAAATATGAGGAAACATTGGTTCCTCGTGTTCTGCTCTACAGACCACACACATTCACTTTTATGGACAAATGCGTGCAAGAACGTGAAGCACAAATTTATCAAAATACAAAAAAAAATGTAATCGAAGAAAACTAAGGAATTGAACATTTGTTTTATTGCATTATTTGAACAAATGTGGTAAATAAATTTTTAAAAAGCCATCAACCTTAAAATAAATAAATAGTTGTAATAGATCTATTTTCTTTCATATACACTGGTAACAGCACTGATGCAACAAACCTAAAGCAATAGAATAAAATAAAACTTTACATTTTTCCCCAAAATATTTCACTTCCAGCAGATACAATAATGTTCCTATGCTCACTGAAATCACATCATGTCTTAGCAGTAACAAGGTTATTAACATCCACAAAATACATACCCCCTATCAAAGTGTTATGGTGAAAATAATCCATCTGAGAAATGTGAAAAGGCTGGTGATAAGTGTTTGCCGACCCCCTCAGCGCACTTTGGGTGTGAACAGCCACACAGCACAGAAAGATAAAGCCTTTATACTGTTGGAACAGCATGGACCCAGCATTGATAATCCCCTTTTAACAGTGTAATCACCTCTGGGACAAATCTCCCCAACAATCTGTAAAGCTGCCATCTCTGGAGTTAAGTCGCACCTTGCCTGCTGTCAAAGCACCGGAATCCAGGTAACGATCACTTTTCCTTATTTAAAAAATACATAAATATATAAATATACATGAATGTCGACAAACAGGAACTATCTCCATGCATAAATATTTATGTCAAAACAAAGTCAAAATGACTAAAGAGAAAAATTGAAGTAATAACAACAATGTTAGTGTGCCGTGTTTGCTGACTGTGTTTTGCTGACGATTTTCACTATTCACCATTGTTTAGTCATTTTGGATTTTTAAATTAAAATACTATAAGAATCTTTCATGTGTAAAAAAACATTACATTTTTTTCCACAACAACATGCTTTTGTAAACTTTAAGAAGGGACAATTCACATCGATTAGGCCTCCATTGAGATCCCATCATTCCATAAACCAATTCCACAGCCCCAATCTAAGATTTGCGGTACAACAAAAACACAGAACAATATCGGAGCTATTCAGCTGTCCAGTTTTGAGCCATATACCAGCTCAGATGAGGAAAATGAAAATGAATATTATTCTGCAAGTGGATGTATCACAATCGAGTGGAGCAGTTGCTGAGTCACAACTGAGATCTTTTACAAACCACGGGTGTTTAACTGCTCCAGATTCGTCATGATTTGAATAAAGAAATAATCAGAAATGCAGTTTTAATCTTAAATTCTTTTATATAAATGTTCCCCATCATGAGAAAAATACTACAAGAACATGTTAAAAATGACCAAAAACGTAATTTTCATTGGAGTGGGTCTTTAAGCTTTTAAGGAATAGAAACGAAGCAGGAAAAGGTGGTAGTCTAAATGGCCCAGGCATAAATGCATAATCCATAATTTCTAAAAACATGCAATTCCTGCAGTACAGGCTGAGGGAGCCACTGTTGAGAGGGGAAAGATGAAGCAGTGATGTCACCTCTGGACCACCTCCTGGTTACAACACCACAGCTTTTGAAATACGATCTAAAAATGTTTGCCGCAACGGTCCCTCCTTTTGGCTTTTCAGTCGGACAGGAGGCCCTCATTGCCCCCGATGGGAGCATGGGATAAGCATGTCAGCACGCCTGGCAATGACTTTCAGCTGCTGGGTGCATGTGTGTGTGTGTTTGGAGAAGAATTGTAAACAATCTTCTCTTCCCTCTCAAGCATAGTCTGAGCAAACAGGCCCCTGCCCAAGCCTCAACCCATTCCATCCGTCGAACCTAAGGGAGAGACATTCCCACATCCCGGAAAAGAGGAGTCACATCCACCGGAGTTCTGGGAATAGGGAAAGGTTAATGAAGAGCAGACTAAGAAACCTGCAAAGAGGAACCAATATGAGGCAAAGACATGTACAGTCTAATCTGTAAAATGTAGGATATGAATAAATACCACAATGCTCTGATGACTCCATATGTAAGTAAAAAAGTGTGCAATTTTTAGGGGAATTTCTAAATAACATGGATGGATCTGCTTATTTCAGTGAGCGAAGATGAAAATAGTCAAAAGAATGCTCAGCAATTTCCTTTGGGCTAATAGTTACCACATTGAAACTTTTCAGAGAACACTCTTCCACAGAAAACTTCTTCACTTTTTACCTTGCTGTTTTCAAATATAAAAATTACTACACCTTTTTCATTATGGGGATACATAAATAGACGAACGCAAGCTCTAATGAGCTTGAACTTACCCCTCAAAAGACACACCAAACCGTACAGTATGGAAGGAAAAGAGCCCCTCTGTGGCACCCCCCCACATGCAGTGACAGCATGTGCTCCGAGCGCCACAGAAACAGATGTTTTCTCCGTTTTCAAAGTGACTCAGAGTGCTCATAAATACAGACGGGCTGGCCGGGTCTTACAGACGTAAAAGGGAATTGGTTCTGCATGCAGACGCTCCAGAGACAACAAAATTACACCCGACTGAAGTCCAGTGTTCAAAACCCCAACCCGCTGGCAAACACCAAACATTTTTGATGCCAGAATCTGTAAAAAGAAATGATTTTTTTTTTACCGCTTTAAAAAGACAGAGAGGAGCATGATGGGAGTTCAACGCAGCTGCAAAGGGGAAGAGGATGACAGACAGAGTTTGGAGCAGAATATTTCAAGTCAGAGACACATTGTAACTCATGGCTCAAGTTATGCACTTGTGTTTGACGGATTTATGCATTCTTTGGAGGATCATAAACTGTGATTTGTTATCAAATGCCATTAAAAACCAAACGCTCAACAACCGCTCATCTGCAGCGGGCTCCTGAGTGACAGTCAGCAGTTACCACACAGTGCGTAATGTGTCTGGCTTAATGTCAAACATTTGCTTGTAGACTACTGTTTTGGAAACAGGAGGTCAACCTTGGCGGTTCATATTAATTTTTTTTTAAACTAGGGACTACATCCAAGAGATGCAGCTGGCCCAGAAGTCCACTACCAAAGCTGAGTCAGAGATTTTAGAAATGCAATAAAGTGAGAAAATGAGTGGCTTGAATCTTTAACTTTGGTCAAGGGACACAGGAAAAAGAATTCAACCAAAGATTGCATTTATTACATATATATATTCAATCATTGCATATATATGTGCCGCATATATGTGTCTTGGCAACGAGTATATCTTTGCTTTTTGACACTTAAGGTGTATTCAGACGGGAGAAGTTTGTTGGTTCGGACCAAGTCTGGATTGAGTCCTGAACCTTACATTTAGTCTGGCTTCACACTGCCATCAAACGAACATTTCTGCTTCAATTTTTGTAGACAAAACCATGTGACTTAAAATCTCTTCAGTCAATGACCAGAAAATGTTAAGAATTATTGAAGTCCTACGCTTTGCGATCCTTGTTGGAATAGTTTACTTCACACTTTATTTTTTGCTGATCAATTTTGAACGTCTGTATAAATGTCAGGTACAACACTTTGTACTGCTACTTTGGTATGGCAGAGGCATGCTGAGGAGACAACCACCAGGTACGCTGGTATGAGTGTTTGTGACATATTGATTGACAGGAAGGCTGCATTCATCCAAATTTCAATGAGTTGCTGTGTATTATAGCTGCTCCGCTACTCTGTTTACATTCCTTAATTCGTGGCTACGGCGGCCGTTTTGATTCAGATGCCCCGCTCTGAGCACGGAGCCTATTCAGACTGAGGAACTGGGCCAGAGCTCAGTCCAATTGGGAACAAATCGAGACCGCTTCGAAAGATGGATCCGAGAGCTGTTCCTGGTTCCGGACCAGGTTAGGTGTATTCAGGCAGAAAATTTGTTCCAGATCGTCAGGGAAAACTAACTCTGGTTCATTTTAAGCAAACCAAATGTGTCCAGTCTGAATACACCCTTAATGGAGTTGATTTTGTAATTAAAATATAGTACATTTAAGAATGACCAGTAAAAATAAGAAAAAGTGCTGCAGCAGATGTGGGCGTGACTTATTTAATCGCTGTCTCTGTCTTTGGGTCCCTCAGCTGTAAACAGACAAATCCACATTGGTTAAATTACCCCGCACGGACCCTTAATTGACAAGAAGTTTACACAAGCATCTACTCTGACTTCAGCCTTCATAATGTGAACTCCTAACACTAACTACTCACTAAAAAAAAACCCCACAAAAACTAAATAAATAAATCACTTTGTGTCTATTGAGACTGAATTGCAAACCTTTTCATAACAGTAAGTCCCTGTTGTTGTTTGTATCCTGCATCTAACAAAACCTTGCAAAAATAAAAATATCTGCGCAGTTCGTCACATTTGGACACAAAAAGGATTGCCAATGATTTTCCTCATCCTTATCAAGTTAAAGCCTATTGTATCTGTAAACCTAACCAGGAGTCTGGAAGCTTTATTCTGTCTCAGTATGGCTGTTCTTAGGTTGCAACAAGGCCCATTCGTCCTGTAGGTCGATGGCTTTACAAGAAACAGTCCTAATAGGTCAAAAAATACATGTATGTGTTTAAGTGTCCTTGAGTAAGACACTGCACCCCCACATTGCTCCTGATGGTTATAGGCTGGCGCCAGTGTGATGGTAAAGTGCTTTGGGCATTCTAAGAAGGCGGTAAAGTGCTACATAAGTATACATACATTATAAATACTTTTTTTTTCATTTTTTTAGGAGAGTTCAGGAGTTCATTAGAAATTTGCCTCTGAATTATGGGCGGGACCAATGGCGCAGACCCCTCCTCTACTTCCCGTCATCCATTTGTTTACATACTCACCCGCTAGCTTGCAGCTCCTCATAATCCCAACCTAACGGTGCGCAATATTGGAGTTTTCCAGCTATTAGATTTTGAGTCAGACAAGGAAAACAAAGACGTACATGGATCTATTTGTCTGATGGTGGAGAAGAGAACTTGTGACTTGCCGTAGTAGCTTCTACGGCACACCAACAAGCTTTTTCAATCAGTTTTTCGTACGCTCCTCATTCATAATGATTAGAATAAAGAAATACTCAGAAAAGCAATTTTAAGCTTAATTTTTTATATATATATGTCCTCCATTGTGTGTGAAATTCCAGAAAAACATGGAAAAAACACAATTTCTCATCGAAGTGGGTCTTAAATAAGATAGCATGTTATCCCATAAGGTTTAAACAATCGGCTTCCAACTGAGCAAAGCAAACAACAGCCTTGTGAGCACAGGTGCAACAGGTTTTAATGCAGTGAGGAGTGAGTGTGCATAGAAGTCTGATGCAGAAATCTGTGCATTTTTCCTCACTAACTGCAAGGCCTCTTTCTGTTGGATCAAAGCCTCGCTGCTCCTCCCTTTCATCGGGACTTGACAACATCCGAGCAAACGCTAATATCCATCACTGATGAAAGATTGTGCTATCCTCACCGCGATCTGTGACGGCCCTGGAACATAAAGCTATGAGGGAACAGTCCATTTAGTTTTTAGGGGATGGGGATGGGGGGGTACACCACAGGAATGCAGTGCAATCCAGCTCAGGGATGGATTCTTTACAGTAAGACTAAACACACAGTGACAGCATATACACACTCAGTGACTCAGAGAGGCGACACTGTCTGTTTTCAATTGTAAGAGCATCAAAAATGAAGTGATTGACAGTTTCCTATTTATTGAATGACAGAAATCTCTGCAGGAATCTTGTTCTCTAACTGGATTCTCTGAAATCATGCGAGCATCCATATGTTCATCAACTATGTATGCCCAATTCACCACCATTTACTCTCCTTACCAGCCATTCAGCTCCAACTCCAGCAGCGACTGGGTCTTCTCAGAGTTACACTGCAAACACCACATGTTGGCCAACACTGGCAAAACGGCGTACTCCAAACATTAGCACGTCTCCTCACCGGTCCCCATTTCTGCCCCAAAGACTTCCCTAAGAGAAACACATGCTCAGACTGCTCTCTGCTTTCAGCTGAGACAGGTTTCCATTTCTGTTTTTCTTCTAAAAAGGGAGATTCCTGCAAATGTCAGTGTTCTATGCTTGGCGCTCAGTGGCAGCCTAGGACAAAAATGAGCTCTTTCCTCTTGTTTCTCCGTGCCTGTGTTGTCGGAACGCCGGGTTGGTAGGAGGTTCAGGGGGTGGAGGTTGTGAGAGACGGGGAGTGTGGGTTTCTGCCCGTCCCTGAGCTGTGAGGAAGGGGGCGGGTGCAGGGAGGGGGTGCAAAAGCCTGGTAGCTTTTTGCTTGGTTGAAAAAAAAATAAAGGGAATTAGGACCTTTTTTTCCTGTAAAACAAAGCTTAAGTTGTAAGGTGGGAATATAAAAGGGTAGAAGAGACTTATTGAAGCGCAGTGACATTTAAATGTGGTATTTAGGATTCTGACAGGTGAAGGTGACACGGAACGAAAAAGTTAATTTTTTCTTCAGGATTCAGGATAATCCTACATTGCATGCAACATTCTCAAGGCCTCATGCTCAGCTGCAAACCTACAGCAGAACCCGCACTGACAGCACCCCATCTCTGGACTTTATGTGCCTCAGACTAATCTCCCCTCTGAGAAAAGGGGGTTGGGGTAAACTACCCCCAAGTCCAAAGTATTTTCTCTCTAATGACAACCGGCACAGGAAACAGAGGAGAATGGCTCCCACATGGTGCCGCTTTACAGGGACAGCAATCATCTAAATGCACTCACAAGACTGTAGAGAAAAAAAAAATCTTCTAATTACAGGCTTGAAATCATGAAATGAGCACCTTCTCTCGCCTCCTTTGACCTGAGGCTTTATATCAGGGATGCAGAAGGAGAGACAAAACAAAAGACAAAAGCTGTAAGAAAAATAGGTTTTAAAAAAAAGTGTACCCATATAAAATGTTAGTCAAGCTGGACAGGAACTGGCCAAGCGATCTATTTCAGACTGAGACCTTGGCTCAGCACTCTGGTGGCTGCAGCTGCTCGACTCGGTTTACTTATGTCACTCGACGCACAAACTCGTTTCTCAAACAGAAATTACTCCAAAGTAGTTAATTTTTAAGAAAGAAAAAAAAAAGATCTGGATTTTAGTAAGTTCACGCACAGGAACAAAGTCATATTCAAGGGCCTCATCGGACTGCCCCCCGCCCCACATTTGAGTTCTGCTTTTCAGCAGAGATCGGATGGATCCTACACTCTCCGTTCCGAGGACGTCAACTCGTTCGAGTATCCGGACAGAAAAAGAGAAAGATGGTTGTTTAGTGTAAAGCACATACGGACTGGAACTCTCTACAAAAACCAATTCGACTCCCAAATCTCATAGGCCTCAGTTTGACGCCATTATGAGGAACCTGGAAATGAAAACCTGTAGCTGGTTTCACTTTTTAAGGGTTTTAAATTTTATGAAATGTCTTGGGTGGGTGTAACTTTTTGCCTCTTGGCCATGGATTTCTTTGGACAGGAGATCAATTGATCTGAAAGGTCTGGTTAAACAATGGTAAATAGATAAAGATAATTTAAAAATAACAATTCTGTGTAACTTTTTCCTGACCATGTGTACTGCTTCCTTTTCTATAGGTTTCCACTGATTTTGGGCGTCCCGCCTGGTGAAGGCCCACTTTATGTCTGGAGCCCTGGCTGCACAACGCTCCACTCCGGCATGATGTCATCCAGAATTCCAAGCAGAGGCCCACTCTGCTCATAAAACATCATTTATTCAACTGCGTACATATGGTTTCGCTGCATTTCAGCTCCCTCCTCCATTACCACCCTTTCAGTTTAAGTGCAATCCCTTCTGCTCCTCATCATTCTTGCTTTCAATCGCACATTACACATGTGGAAAAATGTAAGACCAAAGGAGGAATCTGCAGACACAGGCTCCATCATCCGGTGGACTCCCGAAGATGTGCCACCTGAAAATGAGGGACGCTGAAAATAAAAAGACAGGGCTGAGAAAATGCTAGCAGAGGAAGTCACAGGGGAAAGTGAAAACTTCCTGGAAAGTTGTTGAAAGTTTGAGTTTTTTTCTGTCCATGGTGACATCATGTCGTTTCTCGTTATCTGCTTTTGGCTGGATGCTGTGTGACTGCGTTAAGAAATGGAAAATAAAAGGAAAAAGGCCTGGTCTGGAAACAATTAGACCAGGCTAACGTCATAGTTTAATACAAAAGCCTACTAAATGAGATGTAGTGGCATGGGAGAGCTTAGTGAACACAGACAACTTTGAACATTAAAAAAAAAAAAGAAACACGTTTGACTATAAATTCTCCGGAACAAAGAATTTCTGATGTGATTGTAGATGTATAAATAAAGCAGAAGCAGGAGTAATGAAAGCATCCGTTTATCACATCCTGACAGCAAAGCTGGACCAGATGTGTCGACTGTGGGATCCCATGGGAATGATCAAAGATCATCAAGAGATGATTGAAAGGCTTCCTTGTTTAACTACATGCGTTTTTGCAACATAAATTAAGTGATTCCAGCAAAACGTCCAGATTCATCAAAGCTCAAGGCCAAAATGCAGGATACAAATTTGAAATCTTAAATAAAAACATGGAAAGACAGAAGCAAGAAACTGAAAAGGACTCAAAGCATTTTATCCCTCCTTAAATATAAGTTTTAGTACGGTTCTGCTGTCTAGCTGGAGAGAGTGTAAACATAGGGATGATGGGATATCAGTGGAGGCTTACTTCTGTGCCAACAGTCCCGCCCGCAACTCAGAGGCAAATTTGTGATGATCGAGTGCCGCTCTGCAGAAACTATGTCTTAAAAAAACGACATAATCATAATTAAAAGACAACTGGGAACACGTTTACTAGATCAAAATATAGTTCGAGTGGGACCTTTGAACATTTTCTTGCATAAGGGTCTTTGTGGGTATCGTCTGGTTTCCTCTCACATTCCAGAGGCATTTGCAGACTCTGAATTTCACAGAAAAAATGAATGCAGTGGCCATCTCTTTCTGCCATCCTTAAAAAGGCTGAGTAGGCAGAGCAACTGCTGGAATTAAATGACACCCTTTCAGTGGAAACTCAGCCACACATTTGTAAACTTAGGTCAAAAATATCTGAGTAGGAATTGCTGCATGTTTGGTGTAGGCTGTCATTGCAGGCACGGCTGAAAACAGAGGGTTGCTTCATTCTCCCTCCAGTGCAGCCCATTGCGCGTTATCATACTTCTGAGGCTCTTCAAAGAAGCCCCACCCCACACTGAAACATAGTACAGCACAGCTCTAAAAATAGCACCATGTGAGGGGACACGCTCTGGTAAACACTGCGAGGAAGACAAGGATGTAAGGAAGGAGACAAAGAACACGTATTAATGCAAAAGCGGAGCCACTCAATGCTTTGCTGACTTCATCTCGTTATCTACTGTTTATGATGCAGCGGCGTGAAGCGGTTGTGAATGACGCTGTGCACCTTTCAGCGAGCAGACGAACTAGAAGTTTCTGCCACGGTTGGAGCTCAAGCAGACTGTAAAGGAGACAGAGGCCATGGTGGACATGATTACCACGAGTCACTGCTCAGACTGAAGGGCAAAACAGTGAATCTACATGGCTATCGGCATGACAACGCCACCCAATGGGTAGAAATGACACTGCATGCTTCTGTGTGCATTTAGGGTAGGGGAGGGTCCATTTTAGGCAGCGAAGTCATGTGGTCAGGACAGGATGGATAAAGGTAGTCAGAACCAAGATGAAAGAGACATGCGCAGTGAGGGGTGGGAGGGGATGATCTATTTGTGGCAGCAGCAGAATCACACCTGTATCATGTGACACAGAAAGGTCCTGCGATGAAAACAGTTGGTTCACAACAAATACAGCTCAGTAAGAGAGCCGCTAGACCTACATCTACAAACTATTCATGATAAATAAAAACAAAGCATTTGTGAAATTGCGAAAGGCTCAAATCCACCATCATCGTTCAAACAGCAAAAACGTATGCTGAAGTCAGTTTGCTTTCAGAGTTTAGCTCTTTGAAAAACCATCTTGCAGTTTGTAACCAAAACCTAATAAAAAAAAAATGTTATTCACTGTAAAACAGGCCCCTCAGAAACGAGTGAAAATTTCTTACACCAGATTTTCTTTACATAAATAATCTGCCACTGGGGTAAATGTTTCTTAAGAATTCTTAATTTAAGAAAAACACTTCATCAGTAAGACATGTTTTCTCAAACTAAGATTATTTTGCTGTTGAAAAACTGTATTGAAAAGAATATCTTTCCTGCAAGATACAAAATATCTTGAAATAACTTTTTCTTACATTTTTTTTCCAGTGCACTTTGGTAAAAGAAAAGATGATTAGTGGTGGTTTAGGCTCTTTTTCAATGACCCTGCTTTTGAGTGTGAAAATGAGACTGTGAAATGAGGGAGTCCAAGGGAGTTTCTGGAAAGACTTCTTATATTTCTCAGGTATAACATATTTACTCCATGTTCAAATGCATTTCAAAAAATCACAAATGATCAGGGGCGGAGCTATGGGGCCACAAGGGGGGCAGCCCTCCCCCACAGCAAAAACTTTTCCCCACACTTCTTGAAGCGCTGCAGACTTCATAAAAGCAATATTTTTAAATGAAATCTTGAGCTCCTCAAATTATTACAACCCTGTATTGTGTGTGCCGTCAGTACCCAGGTATTAGCCAAAATCCACATAAATGCACCATTTGTCGCGGCCTTCTCCTACGCTGTTCTCATTTGCCACCAATCCAAAGTCTTCAGCCCCCTTTCCCACCCCTTACATAAAAAGTTTTAGCTCCGCTTCTGCAACTGATTCAAACCAAATGCCAGAAATGGATTTCATTCAAATAAAAAAGTAAATAAATAAAGGTTCAACAATTCATAATGAGTACGCAGGAGAATACTAAAGAATGCAATTTAACCGTAGTATTCCAGCATCTTGTTGCTGCTTGTAGTTTTAACATTCCTCTTGTTTTTATGTTTATTAAATGTAACTTATTTATCTTTGTTTTTTTTAAATCAGTTTAATTGTTGTTTTTCTTAACTAGTTTTTTTTTTTTTTGCATTTTTCGACACCCAAATATACATTTACAAAATTTTCATTGTTGTCCAATAGATTTTTATTGGAGTTAAAAAGCATACATTTTAGCCTTTAAATGAGTATTTTGTTTTATTTCAAATGTTATATAGCAATAATGGTGCTTATATACAGTGCCCTAAGGTTTGACTAGTTTAGAGTAAACAAACAATGAGTTTCTACAACAGTCTCAAATAGAAACATTAAATCTCAAATTTATTGCGATGTCAGCCTGTATGATATGTGTATCACAAAGGTTGGCGTAAACTACAATAAATGGTTACCTTAAATGTTTACACACATGCTACAACAATCTAATGGCAGCTTGAAGTATAGAATAAAAAGAAGCTAATGCATTTAACCAATCAGAGAGAGCCCTTTTATGTTAGATGCCTCCACCGGGTCATTTGGAGCCTAGTTTAATTTATGTTGACTTTTATTTAAATAAAACTATTGCAATGAAATGGAAATTATTATTTTTTTTTTTTTGCTACTTGTTCATGAATGGCAAGTCATATCGTCATTGCAGGTTTTCATCATTTCTAGTGTATTTTCCTCATGGATTTCCTTACTATCCTTTTGTTTGTATATCACACTCTTTTTGTAAAATGATCATCTTTTTAGAAAAAAAAAAGATCAAATACATTCCAAACTAAGAATGTTCCTGGAATTATTATTTGTGCATTTGTGTGTGGTCCTCTTAGAGCTTTGCTCTAACTAAGAAGAATGAAGAATGAATTGATTTGAAGCCTTCCTGTGAAATTAGGGCTTTTCAATCAGATACTATTTATTCCTGCCAGCAGCAGAAATATATGTGGCTGATGATCCTGAACGTGTTTTGAGATCAGGATAGATTACGGGAAGAAGTTCTTCCTGCATTTCTGGTTAACAGTTGGAGTTGGAATAATCAACCTCTTCTATCAATTGCCGGTGGTTTATTTTGAAGACAGACTAATGAAGTGGAAGGACATGGGACTCACTGATGATCAAAGTGCTCAACTTCCCTCCACACACAAACTTCAGCGATGTTCGCCTCTCTGAGCTTTCCTGCAGTGAACTCCACCCTAGCAACTGTGCTTCCATGGCATCGAAAGCTCAAAGCACAAACCCAGTTTCTACTGAGCCATGACGACTGGCGAAGAGCGCCGCCCATCTCCAACATCAACACTGGCAGAAGTCATTGTTTGTGTTGGCAGCATGTACAAAAGCAGCCTTCCTCATATCAGCTCCATCATTCCTGTCCAAACTTTCGTTCTGGAGAACTTTAAAGAACTGCCCTACAAGAATGACCGTGACATACGCCGACATGTCAGACTGCAAAAACACAGATTTTTTTTTTATTCACCTGTTGGGGCCTGTAAGCCAAAGTTCTGATCCGTAACGACAGAAGGAATTTATTTCACAAGTTTTCTTTTCTGAATTCTGAGCACGTGGATGTGAAAGAGTCAGAGGCATTTCGTTTTAATGGTCCTCATTATGCTGACAGGGTGGGACTCGTACAGCAAACATAATATTATCTTAGCAGAACCTGCCAAATAATGCATGACTGGGTGGACGTGTGGGGATTTTGAAAGGCTGCAGTGAGAATCTGGACCTGCAGCAACAATAATACAACCGAGTCCAGCTGGAAATTCAAGACATACCACAGGAATAAAAAGTACTTTGAACCCTGTAGGTCTGTTTTTTGTACAGACAGTTAAAACTCAATGTAATAAAACACTTTTTTAAATCAAACTTTTAAGATTAGAGAGTTTTAAATTGTGCCTAAAAATAAAATAAATATATTAATATTTGATCAGATTAAAAACAGAAAAACATCTTAATCTCAAATCATCTTAAACAAACAGGATAAATTCCAGGTAAGTAACGCTCTGCAGCTGTGCCAAAGCATGAGAAAACATCTATTAGCACTATGAAGTAGAATGAAGACGCAAAACACAACTTAAAAACACACTATACTATATTTTTGTTCCCCTCTATTGCTTGTAAAGGACATTTATGCAAGGTCGACCAATTCAAGAACTACCCAAATCTTCCAATGGTCAGATTTTTTTTGTCTCCAGCTGCAGGAAGCAATCACTCGCAGAACAAAAGCGCAGAGATAGAGCAGTCATCCCGCCCGGATTTGTTTTCCAGTCAAAAAAAATAAAAAAAAGGAAATCTTTTGTTCGGGTCACAAGCGTGCTGAGAAATTGATTCACGCCGACATATTCCAGTGGAACAAGATATCCTGAGTGTGCAAGTTCCATTCATACCTCTTCTCCACGCGATCTAGATAACTGCAAGTCAGCAGATCATGTACATCAATGTGAAGTTCATTCAGACAGGCTGGGACTGGTACAGGATCCAGTACCTAGCTTCACACAGACTTAACAGTATGACGAAATTAAAAAAAGAATCCTTTCTACCAGAAAACATGATTCTTTTCCACTGTCACATCTGAAAAAGTACTCAATCAAACCAATTCCTGTTGTTTCTCAAGCACATGGGAAGCCAATAAAACCTCAAGGCCCTCAGGGACAGAAACATAGTTATGTAAAATAAAAAAGACGAATAAAAAAAGAATAACTTTAAATGCCGTCTGAATGTCTTTTTTCCTCATCCTTGGAGGTTTAATGTGCTCTCCATAAAGATTACTGTTTTATTGACTCAGAGTACAGCTCAGGTCTTTACAGGCTGCAAGCATATTGATCTGCAGCCCTGCAATTACTTATTAGAAGCCTTCTGTCTTACTTCTGACAGATAACCAAGCCAGAGCGAATTCTAAATTTGCAGAGCTATAACATAAGACCGAATTTGTCACTGAAATGAGCAATGGATTATTTTTCTAAAACATTGACTGTAAAGGAACTCTAAACGGCCTTGACAACATACCCCCACAACCTTTATCTCCGCGTAATCCCACTATTTTCCAGAAGAGATGTGGGTGTAACCCAGACTGACGTCACGTAGGTTTCTTAGCTCTTAGAGCAGATTCATTTTCTTAATCTAATCGAGTGAATTTCCTTTCGCCCCCCCTAGGGGTCAATAATCAGTAAAAGGAGATGTGTGGAGAGTAATTCTCACACCCACACGTTAATCAACGGAGTCAAACGGCAGAGCTTTGCTTTTTCCTCTGAGTTTGTTGCCTTTTGGTGCTTAAGCTTGAAATCCAAAAGGTCTGCAGACCTTTTTTTCCTCTTTGACAGAGCTTGAGACAATCCAAACTCAGATACAGAGATACAGAGCCGAACTTACTATTAGGTAAAAGTGGGCAATCGCCTGGGTCACCCAAAAAATATCCCAAATAATTTCCATGTCGATTATTATTTATCTTTTAAAGAAACAAAATCATTAAAAGGGTATAAGGCTGCTCATGTGAAAGAGTTCATCCTCCCCCATCCCTCTGTAACAATGGAATATTCTGTTAACAGAAAGTCAACAGTTAGTTAGCCAGCAGACAAAAACGCTATGAAGAGATTTAAAAACAAAAAAAAAAAGAGCGGCAGTGAAATTGATCAACATCCTCATACTGCAGATACAATAGAGGAAAAAAACACACTAACGATATTAGACAATAAAACTAATGTGCAGAAAAACAGACAGAAAAACAAGAACTCATTAGGTTGATAAAGAAAGTCAAGAATGAGAAAAGGGACGACAGAAATGAGGGGCAGAAAATGGCCGTTTGGTGAATGTTTCTTACTTTTTTTTCATTGAAATACTCCTTAGTGTCCTGTTTTGTTCCATCATTCAAGTTATCGTTCAACCGTAGCAGAGGACCTAATTTTATTGTTGGCTCATTGCCCCCAAACTGCTAAGTCTGCCAGATACAGAAAAAATAAATAAACAAATATATAAATGAAAGTTTCTTCTTTGAGAAGCAGTGATGGCGGATATTTCACGCCTGTCAAACTTCACGTACATTCAGGCTCTTTTTGAGTATATGCTGGTAATTACCACATCACAGCGAAGGTAGCAGATTTATTTTAATTATAAATAGTTAAGTTATAGTATAATAGGTTTTCAGTTTTAAAATTAGCATTATTTTTGAAAATAGAAATGTCAGTTTTTCTAACAACATTGTGAAACTAGAGATTTTTTTTTTTTAAGAGTTGATGCTTTTTTGGGGCTTCAAGTCAACATTTCGGCATTTTTACATTCTTTTTTGCCTGAGGGGCGAACAGTTGAGTTCACCGTCACTGTAAATTATTTGAACAATAAAGCTGCTGATTACTACACTGGTCGACGTGAGCTAAATATAATACTGTCCAATAAAAACGAAGTGAAAAACGACGCGGCTAAAGGTCAGCTTCACTTTTTTCATTGGTTAGAATGAGCATAGACTATGAAGGCGTGCTACATCCTTGATGAGGGAGGTAAAAAAACATCTTGTTATTTGTATTAAGCAAGTGTGCTGTAGCCTTTTACTTGACATCAGTGGTATTGATCTTCTGATTTAAAGGGTGACATCTTCTTAAGCTCCAGAATTGTAGAATATCTTTAATCTTTTACCCCTTTTCTATTTTTTTTATAATAATAGAGGTATCCTTTAGTCTACAGACTTGATGAAAGAAAAAAACAAAAAAAGTTGAGGGCATGTTCTTGCTTTCCAGGCACCTCATCATCTTAGCTCTCCAGCAAATCTGGGCAGTAAATAAGGTCAGCGTCATGGCTTAAACTTTGCGTCAAACGGCACAACAATTAAACAACGCGTTCGCGGCGGCAGCAGCTGAAGAGGAGCGGTTTCAGAGGCTGAGATTTACCTGCTTAAAGCAGCACTGATAACACCACGAAATCCTTTTACTGGCATAATCTGGGCGTGGTGTTTAAAGCCTGAGCGCTCCTTCAGGAGGCTCTTTGCGGGTGTGACGGGTCACACTAATGCCTTGCTGCACCTCCTGTTCAAGCGCTCAAACACCTGTTCAGCATAAGGCAGGTGCTTTAAGGAAGCATTTGCTTCATTGGGTTTAAACAGCCTTCAGATGTCATTTTAACCATTTCTAGTTCTGCTACGCTGCAGAGGTGCAAGCAGCTGATCCAGAAAAGCCAGCTCACTGCTTCTGCTGGTTCAGTGACAAAGCACTGCGGACGCCCGAGAAGATAAAACACTGGTGGATGAAAGCTGATGTAGAGTGCACGATTGCCCTAGAAGGGAATTCTGCCTTTTATTTGCTGTACCATGAAACAGCTCAGCAACAAGACATGTGACTTGATAGATGGGTGTGCCAGAGGGGACCCCAGTCTGACGAGAGGAACACCGGATGGATAAACATAAATCAGGAGCATTTAAAGACACGCTCTGATGAAAATCATGCTTTTAGTATTTTTAACATGTGCGTGTTATGTGTTTGTAACATGAGTGCAAAAACAGAGAGCTCTCAGGAAACGGGGAGGGGAAAGGGAGGGATTGCTTCACACCAACGGTCCCACCCACAACTCAGAGGTGAATTTCTAATGAACTACTGCCACTCTACTCTTAAACTATGCCCTGGAAAAGCACCACATTTTTTTGATTTGGGATAAAAACAGCATTATCATAATTAAAAGATCATTGGATGTTTAAAAACTCAAAAATAGATCAAAATATGATCGAAGTGGGATTTTAAATCAGTCAAGAACGGATAAAATACAGGGTTGTGTCCAGGAGAGCAGTGGAAAACTCTAGTGGAAAACTCTCTGCCAAACCACATGTGTGAATCAGTGAAAGTTGATTCACTGTGGCAAATGCAGATTTTGATAAAAACTTGTTTTTATTGAAGACTGGCAAAAACAAACAAAAAAAACACACACACACACAAGCAGCAATTTCACTTAGTCTACAAACTCATTCCTTCAGGTGTAAAATCAAGTTAATTGATCCTCAATTATAATTCAAACATTCCCCCGGAAAGAAAAAGGAAAAATAAATGTAAATCAGCTGTAATAACGCCAGAAAACTGTCTGACAGCTTGACCCGATAATATGGATCAAAACTTGCTGGTAATCACTTTCCACCTGAAGAGCACAGCAATGCAAACAGCAGCCACGTCCGCAGCAGGATCTGCATGAACATGTATTGCCACACATAGAACAGAGCCCACCTACCTGCACACATCTGTGTCTGAGCTGGCCCATCGCATTAAACAAGATCCGGGCTCAGTTGAAGCACGCGGTGACTGCGGAGACAGGAAACCCACGCCTGTTCTGTCAGGCCTGAGAGAGTGCGATCCTCCATCTGACTGGTTTACTTTCCACTAATCAGCAGATTCTCCTCTCAAACACAGAAAAAAAATAAGGAAATGAAAGAGGAGGGTCTCTGGGTGCCCTCCCCCTGTCTCACTCAGCTGTGTCTCCTACAATCTTCACATCTCTTCACTTCTTTCATTTGTCATTTCCTGTTCCCACAACCAGCTGTCTACTCAATCTGACCACCGAACCCGCCTCTCTCGCAGTTTGTGGTCATTTATTCATCTGTTGTGTGTTGATGTTGGCGGTTCAGAGGGGTCGTGCTCGGAGCCTGCGTGTTGCAGCTCTGCAAGGTCACCCGTTGTTTCTCTTTTTCCTCCCTCATGGTGATGACACATGGTTTTGCTGGAGGATGAATCCCAAACGTCCTCAGACATGATCTTAGACGCTAGATAACAAGTCACAATTGACAAGAATCCTGTTTGAGAAAAAAACAATAAAAAAAAAACTTTACAATAACAGCAATATTTCTGGATTGAAAATGAATAAGTGAGCAGATCTTGAAATAAATTGATAAATTATTTCATCACAAATAAATACAGCATATAAAGAGTTCCAGAGAAAATAATAAATGAATCAAAACCGTTCTATAAACCTTGGCTATAAAGTTCAAGGTGCTTCATTGAAAACAGGCTTGCACCTCTATCAGCCTCATTTCTCATTCACTCCCTGATGACTCACAGGTTTATTTTGACTTAGAATATCTCCCTTTGTCTCTGCTCTTGACTTCCTAACAGCGGAGGCTCAAACTGACCGACCGCCAGGCTATTACCAGCCACGCAACTTTCACAGCTTCTTGACTCGCGTTATAAGAAACGCAACCATGGGAAGGACATTAACGCAGGACCTCAATCAAGCCTTCGCAGGAGGTTTCTTCTTGTCTGTGGGGATGTGGTCTGCTCTTGAGTCTCCCTTGCCAACAGAGGGCGCTGGTATACAGAACACAGACAGCTATAAAACACCACAGATTGAAATCTTTTAGGTGTTTGAAGTCTTTATCGAAAGGGTACGGTGGCCCAGGGCCCCCATACAAACGGCTCTTCATCATTGCTCCATGAATAAAAAAGGAAAGTACATTTACTCTAATTGTACTAATATATAAATATTGATTACAATAAAGAGTTTTTTTTCCTGAGCCATGCATCATTTACCAACTGGGGGGCTTTAATGAGTTGAATCTGGGTGCCTTTAGAAGTCTGAATGATTCAGCCAGTTCTGCCTTTATGAACGGTGCCTCATTCAGTAATAGCAGAATTTGTCTGATTTTAGGTCGTCATGGCAACAGTTACAGCTTTTGGTAATAAGAAAGCTCAGTCCCTGCCACTTAACAATTAACATTTGTTCTCACGCCAGCTTCAGTGTACGCACCGCTCAAAGCAATTACTCCAGTTTGGACAAACAAATGTAAACGTAATGATGGTTTACCGGTCACAGCTCCGCCCGCCCTTGACAGCACAGCTATTAGACTCACCAGAAGGGGCATGTACTAATTTCTCATGTAATGAGCCTTTACACAGAAAAAAAATCAAATTCACACTTAAACAATTATACATATAAAATTGTGAATTCTTTTTTTAATCAGCTTGATGCAGATGCAGCAAACTCCTTTCTGACCTCAGACAAATGGCTTCAGAAATGCTCAATATTCATTAATTACAGAGTTCTAACCAAGATGACGCTGTAAACCACCACAGGATATTACATCCTGTCACAGCATGAATGCAGTGTTATCAACATCTTCCTCAGGCACCCGACCAAAATCCACTGTGCTAACTTCTAAAAGAAATCAAAAACACACACTGGATAATGAGGCATTGCTTTTGACTGAAAGGAATTGGTGAACTGCGAGCAATTACCAAACTGAGCTCCGCGGGGGAGCTTGATCTCAGCCAGCATCAGCTTTCATTTATGCAAATAAAAGGACACAGTGCACAAAGGGTGCGACGCATAAAGTCTTCAAAAAATGCAGCTTGATGCCTAAGTGGGCTTTAAAAATTGTGGGGACTGAAGCCATTTTTTTTGGTCTGCAGACATGCACAAACACATGCATACCGTACGAATCAATCGGTTAAGTCATCACTGCAAATAAAGTCAAATGGCATGTGTGCATACATAAAAACACATGAAATTAAGGAGCAAAAGGTGCAGAGTGCCTATAAAAGCTGCAGTGCAGCATCATGAGATCATCACTCTTCTATTTTACCCCTCCTCTTTCAACCCCCCACCCCATCTCAGTCCTCCTCTTGCACACCATTACATAAGTTAATGCTGCACACATCCTCACAATTCTCTGAGCAGCCCCTTTAAAGAAGCTGCAAAAAGAATATGTCATCAAAAGTGGAATGGCAGAAAAAAAATACAAGAGGTCTGTTTCTTCTAGAGCTGTCACAGTCTACTGTTCACGACAAGCAGAGCGTAGAGAAAGCATGTTTGAGTAATCGCAAATATTATGAATATAAAGCAAAGAATGAAAAACATGCACTTTTTTTCAAGGTGCAGTCTGTCTCTGCATCGTGTGCATTTATTCTAATCAGACACCCTGAACATGAACGTGGCTCTCTGGAGAGGGTGGCATTCTTCAGCATTAAAGTAAACAAACAAGCCTGCACAGATGATTAGCATTTCAAAAACTGTGAGGCTTAGGATGAGCTGTGAAGAAGCTGCTGCAGAGGCAGCCTTCCAAAACACATTCTCTCACTTTTGTTCAACCTTGCAGAAACATGAGGCAAGCAGACAGTGAAAAATGTTGTGCATTTTCAAGCCTTTCACTTATGCCTACAACAAAAACTAAAATAGGGAAGGGGACTATTAAGTTGATCAAGTATATGATGTATGTTACACCAAGTATCAAAGTTCTAATCCTGTTTATGTGATGGCATGACCTCATTTCTCGTCACCCTCATAGTCTGCTATCAAGACTAAATGAAGTACCTTCTGAAAGCCTACTAGAGGAGATCATCACTGAGATCAATGAACTGACATACACAACAGCAACAGTGACCTTTGGGATGCTAGGCTATATTGATGCTGAACAAAAAACATCTGAAGAAGTCTCCTCTGTGGAAACCAGGGCTGGAGACAAGGATCAAGACAGCATGTAGAGAAATCAACCAGTTATCTAAGATACAGAAAAGTGTGATAAAGGAAAGGATACCTGTTTATAACCGTCCATCTACAAGTCATTGAAAATTGCCAATCAACACTCTCAGCCTTAACTTCCCATCTGTAAAGGTGAACTATACAGATAGATGGCAAGAGGATATTCTCCACTGAATGAAGATGCATTCTCAATGGCAGTAAAACAACAAGGTGATGAACGAACAAAGGCTGCAGACTGTGCAATACTGAAGGAAAATATGAGAGAAAGAATTATTACAAGACAACAGGACTTGAGGACATTGGGGTGCTCCAGAACAAAAAGCAGTAACCTAACAGGTATTGAGAACTGGACAATGCCAGATCCAGTCATGATCCACATCTAACGGCTATGGAAGTTGACTGCACAACATGAGGGCCTGGCAGCACAAGCAGAGGAAGAGATGGCATTTGCCGGTAAGCACCAGAGCTACTATCCACGATGAAATAACAGAGTCCCAGGAAGATATCAGGAAGATCACCTCAGGGAGAAGCAAATCAAGGAAAAGAGAAGGAAGAATAGGAACCACTGGTAAATAGAAGAAGTTGCTTCTATTAAAAAAATCCTGCATATGGGTGGACAAATCTGGACTTAAAGAGAGCACAGAGGCAATAATCATGGCAGAGCTGCAGTATTTCAAGATGTAGAATCTACCAGACCAGAGAGGACTTCAGGTTTAGGTCGTGCAAACATGACACAGAGACAATCCAGCTCATCATCAGAGTGTACAACGCTATGGTTGGCAAGGAGTACATGGAACGCCATCACCAAGCGGCTGTCATAGATTACAGAACATCTCTGCTGAGTGCGAGAGTGAGGTCCAAAGGTGGAGAAACAACCTTCAAAAGTAGTTCAGATTGACCAAGCTAAGATGTTTCTGGACTTCTATATATACAGACAGACGCAATGATAATAGCTAACTGAGTGGACAAAGTAGAGCTGGGTAAAACAAAAAGAATCAGTAATGATAGATGCAGTAATCCCCAGTGATAGCAACATCAGGGAGAAGAAACACAAGAAGATCAAGAAAATCAAGAGACAAAAACTGGAAAAAAGTTGAAAGTAAAGAAAACAGTACTCTGCAGTTGTAGGAACAACTAAGATACGGTGCTGGATCCTTGAGCTCCCAGTCTTCCGGTAGAGGACCCTAACTTGAAGAGAATGAGACCCTCACGAGGTGAGAGGAAAACATATTATTGATATATTGTTTCATGTATTCTGCAAATGCAGAAATGCTGAAAGGAGTAAACAAAAATAGCTAATCTTCCTATGAACAATAGAAATCTACTAACACACTTAACCTTTAATTAAATAAGTAGGGAATATTAGAAAAGCAATTTAACTTTTCTGTTTTGGCTAAATGCAAGTCAGACCAAACCTTCGTCCTATACACGTCTCAGCTTTTCCACAGTAACTGTAACTGTGAGCTTGTGTTGGCAGTTCACTTTTCCATTACAAGACATCTACCTCAACCCACCCAATAAAACAACAACAAAAAAAACCCTTCCTCACTTGTTCGAGTGGCCTGAGCGTTGAAGGCAAAGTTCTGACAGACCAACATCTTTGATAAACATCTAGTCATTTTATTTATAACTCTAAATGTAATCAAGAACGATTAGGTTCAGAATCACATTTTAATGTTGTAAGAGTCAAATTGTTTTACCTATAATGAAGCCTTACAGAAAGCGTTGAGCATCCCGGTTCTGCCGGAGTTTCCAAACCGCTTAGCCACAGTGATATCCATACAGGAAGAGCAGCCGAACTTAAATAAATAATGCTCTTGTCATCACAGTCTTTGAGAGAGACCAAGCCAGACAGATCAAATGTACACTGGAGTCTATGGTGTTTCGACTAGAGGATCCACGATGGAGACTGACTGACTACTCGTTTAACAGGACGGTCATTTCACTGGCTTTTTTTTCTTGTTTTTTGCACGGAAAATGTTTTGGGAAAGAGAAAATGATAACAAAAATCAACAGAAGTTGAAAAAAAATGCAACTCTGCAGAGTATAAAAGTAATGTTTCTACAGCAAAGCCCCAATTTATTCATACCCCTGGCAAATTTGGATTTAAAAGTTATTTTTTCAATCTTTACATTGTTATTTTGTTGATTAGAAAGTGAAGGTGTCTCCCAGAAGGTTATGAAACAATGTTAAATAGTTATGCTTGTTATAAAGGGATTTTTTAAACATTTTTTTTGCATTTCCATTTGAAAAAAAGTCCAATGTTTGTCGAAGGCGTAAACATTTCGGGCATCACTGTACATTTAAACAACACGCCCTTTGTACAAACCTTATCAATAGTCAGACAAGCCAACAGCCCCCCCCCCAAAATCAAGTTTGTTAAGAAATTATTTAATTCAGCATTTTAGTCCATTTTTTTACTTAACAAAAGAAACAAATTATTATTTTTGTAGGCTAATAAATGAATAAAAAATGTCAGTTATGCTGTGAAGCTAAGACTGAAAGAATAATTACAGTGAATATTTCTCTATAAAAAGTAAGTGTGTAAAAACTAAGATTTGTGTTTGGAATTAATGCTTGTTGTAGAAAAAAAACCAAATGCTTCTTTTATGGATGGTCCCTAATGACTAATTTAGACTGATGGCTAATAAAAATGTATCCGAATGAACACAAATCAGAAGTAATGCCTATTTAGGGGCTGATGTGAAGAGAAAATTGAGCATAATATCTGCATATATCATGCAAAATGAATACACACCTTATCATAGACTTATTTCAACTTCAACAAGAACATCTGACATAAGTTTAAAATCATCTTCATGACAAAGTTATCTTGGATTCAAAGTAAAGCAGCAAACATAAAAAATATTTCTGGAACCAGGCTTTAATATAGGGGGCTGCACACAACTGTAGTAAGTCAAACTCAGGCCTGCATGCTTACCAACTAATCTACTATTGTAGCTTCTTCCTGGCAAAACACACCTAGACCAGGTAATCAGCAGCAGATGGGGCAAGGTTTTCAAAAAACCAGCAGGGTGCTGACACTCCTGGTGTAGCGGTTCGCACTCTTACGCCTCACAGCGAGAATGCATGGTTTGAGTTCTGGCTTTATTTGCATTTTCTCCCCATAGATGCAAGGGATTTCTCTGAATCCTTTGACTACATCTTACAGTCCAAAAAACATGCTGAATAAAAAGAGGATTTTAAATTCTCCTTATAGTCTGAATGTGAATGAGTGTGGTTGTCCGTCTCCGTTGCTGGGTAGTAGAGTCCAGCAATCTGTGGTGTTAAGTAAAAGACCCACTTAAACGAAAACATTGTTTTTGGTGTTTTTAACATGTTCTTGTGGCAATTTTTTTATGACAGGGAGCATATTTAAAGAATATGAAGATTAAACTTGTGTTTCAGCGTATGTCTTTGTTCAAAGCACAGAAAACACACTGGGGAGGCCACAGGTTCCCTGCTATGCTCCATTCTGATGCATCCACTTCCAGGCGACTAGATCCATGTAAGCCTCTGTTCTCCTCTTCTGAGCTGGCACCTGGCTGAAAACTGTACGGCTGGATTGCTCCGATATTACTCACCATTTTTGTTGCAGCGGTAATGTTTGGTTTGAGTTGTGAGAGGCTGTAGGCTAACAGGAGAGCATTTAAACAAATGATGAGTGATGGGAAGTAGGGGCAGACCTACTTGCCAACAGTCTCGTCCACAACTCAGAAACAAATTTCAAATGAACTATTGTAACTCTGCAATAACTATGTCCTAGAAAATGACAGTTTTTGGCTAAAAACTCCATAATCATAAATAAATGACCACTGGTAATTGCAATAGATCAAAAGATGATCAAAGTGAGACTTTAAACCTTTTACCACAAGAGTTGCTTCATTCTAAAACCAGAATCCAGTGTTCATTTGAGGAACTGCAACATTTGATAATTTCAGTTTTAGTGATTGTGGGTTTGGATTACTAAACTAAATTGAGGATGAAGACTTAAAAACCAGAAATGAAATTTTTTATTCATTCTGCCAAGCAGAGTTAATATTTAGATCTTTCCACAAACTATTTCTGCAGAATAAAGATTGAAAGCACATATGCAAAAACAAATAATAAAGGAGACAAAATGAGCAGGCAAACTACTCCCAAGATACCACAGTTGTGAGCCAACTATGGCTTTAATAAGAACTAAAAAAAGACCTTTCTTACATAATGGTTACTCTGTTGCTTCTGCAGTCAATTAAAAGAGATGTATTTATATTCTGTTGTGTTTTTGTGGCAAAGCAGAGATTAAAAAGTCAAATTAATTTAAAATCTCTATAATCTTTGAGACAGCCATATTCACAAACACTGTCAAGACCATAACCTCGTTCTGAGCTTCTTCCCTCTCCTTTCCTGCGGTGAATATTTCCGTGGCGCAAGAAAGGAAACCATCATCCTTCAGCTTACAGACAGGACCGTTATTTGATCAGCCACATGTCAGAAATATCTACACAAACGGTTGTGGTCAGTCTGAACAACAACCGCCGCCTTAGACCGCGGGCCTTTGCCATCCATGCAAATCTCCTACCTTAAAGTTCGACTGGAAATGCAGTACTTCCACATCACATTCCAGGCAGCACTGACATCACCAGAGGCATCGGGCATGCCCGAAGAAAACACACACCAGGGGTACGGGCAAGACTCGAAAACCTCCAAAAGGAACAACTCCCTTTTAAAAGTTCCAGGATAAGAACAGTCTGTGCTCACTCGCCCCACAACCACAAATTACAGCCCAAATTCTCCATTTCTGATCCACAGAGAGACTTTTTCCATTGCTGCAGAAGCTGCTCTGTCTGAGCCTTTTCAGACTTCTCCCTGCCCTAGTTTATGTTGGACTCAGAGCTTCTGCTCATGAAAGCTGTCTGTTGACCAAGTAAGGTAAAGAAACTGAATGTAAAGCAGATTTAAAAAAAAATATTTCCGTCCTTAACTAAACCTTCTCCACCCACAACTCCAGCCCTCTTTCTCTCTTTTGCAGACACTCCTATTGTTCTGTTTTGATTGCCCCCTGAAATCGTCCACTGATCTGGTGCGGCCATGGTGCACGGTCCCCTGTGGTGATGTGCATGTTTTGATGCTTGCTTGTTTATTAGGTCTATAAAGATTAGAGAAAAGGTGGTAAATAAAAACAAACGCATCTGTAGTGTTCAATCCCAGTGTGTGCTTAGAGGACCTCCATCCAACAATCACAGTGCTCTCATTCAGAGGGTCATGCAGCAGGGAAGGTTAAATCCAGTTCAGCAGCTGGGAGAGGTTGTTTTGAGTTCCTAAACGGCCCTTGCTTTAACAGATCGGTCTCAGGACACACTGCGTTTCACCGAAGCCAAAGCAATGTGATGAGTAACACCCAGTGACATGCATTTTCCATTAACTCTGTGGTATGAGGCACTTTGAGTTGTTCACCGTGTAAGGAGAGAATTATACACGTCTCAAAAACAATTTCAAAGATTGGTTGGCAAATAATTTGAAAAAATAATGGGAAAAGTAAAGATCAGAAATTAAATAGCCGATAATCTCATCCAAAAAATTATTAGTACCGTATTTTAGGCACTATAGGCAACGGATTATAAAACATGTCGTCAAAGAATGGCATATATATATAAATCATTATCAGATATCAAGCGAACTGAAGTATAAGGTGCATCAAGCGAGACAAAAAGTCATAGATAAGTCAGTCATTTTGTCAGTCTTTCTAAACTGCATTCACAGTAACTCTAGAACACACTACACATTAGCCACGTTAGAAGCGTTAGCACATTCACAAAATCTATAACTGCCAACCTTTGTTTAGAACACGTAAAAAAACACACTGATTCAGCTAAAACAAAAATTACAGTGACTTTGCTAACTCCCAACCTTGCTAGTAACACAAAAAAAAAGACAGCGACATGTTAGCCGCATTAGCGTATTCACAATAACACCCAACCTTTTTGCAACTTATAAAAAACCCAAACATTTTGACAGAGCGCCATGGACCTCTCAAAACACATCAGTAAACTCAACAAGAATTAATTCATATAGGGTGCTCCAGAATATAAAAGTCATTACCATTTGAAAAAAATGACGCGTCTAATCCATATGCTTTGTATAGTAACTGGTAAATGGCATAAATGGGATACACCTTTATAGTGCTTTACCTTCTTTGAAGGCCCAAAGCGCTGTACAGTCACAGTCCCATTCACACGCTAATGGCGGCTGCAATGCCAAACATTGGTGACAACCTATAACCATCAGGAGCAAAGTGAAGTCCAGTGTCTTGCCCAAGGATACTTTGACACATTGTAGGAACCCAACCTGCGATCTTCAGACCAGAGGTCGGCTGCTCCACCTCTGCACCACGATGCCCCATAGTGTAAAAAAAAAAAAAAAACAGTAATACGTTTTGCCTAATGAAAAACAAAAAAACTGCCCCCATTTATTATTTTTAATAATATAAATTACTAATTGCAGGGAAAAAGTAAAATCATTATTAAAGTATAAAATGCTACCCTTGTACTCCACTATCCAATTTGAGATTTTTCTTTTTAGCAATCTAAAATCTTCAAGATGTCATGCTCCAAACTAAGCCCACATCATCACACTTCCACCACTGTTGTTGAAAATGTAAAAGATTCGCACTACTAAGCTCCAACTTGGCCCCCCCCTGAAGCCACTATAGTTAAGTGGAAATTCACAGCTCATATTTATGTTATTTGATTAATATTATTGTCTTCAAACTGATCGCAACTACATTTATCAAACTATGGTAATAGATTTCCACAAATGCTCAAATGTCCAAACGTTGACTTCCTGTTGCGACATACTCAATACACAGAGTGGTAATAAAAATGTTTTTCATCTATCTTTAGCACATTCAAAAGCATGAAGACTCAGAAATATCAAAGCGAATGATACTTGTAAATAATAAAAAAAACGTAAATATGTTTTTATACAAAAGACAGAAGTGCAAAATGGCTAAAAATACACTTTTTTTTTTTTGTAAAATGACACACAAAGACTGATCAGATGTCAGACATTTATCTATGTTGATTTTATTATAAAAAGACGCTTTCTCTTGCAATCAACCAAATAAAGTATTTGAATGGACTTTTTAAAACAGCTCAATGTTGTAAAGTTTTGGTTGATAAATTCTGTCAAAACGGGATTAATCAACCTTGATTTAAAGTTTCTGGTCCCAAAAAAAGGGATTTTTTGACTGTCCAATGAAATAAAATTCTCCAAATTGACATGCAGCTTTTCTAACATCCCTATTATCACTGGTTCAAATTTGACCTGTGATCAAATGTCTGCACATTAGATTGCAGTAATTTAGATTTACTTATTGGAACTACATGGCTGCCAACACATGTTAGTCATCAAATTTCACCGAATATTTGTTCTTGCTTAAAAATATGCAGGACGCGGTTCACCAGAGATAAATATGACACAGAAGGGCAAACCCTAAGCTATGATGGGATTGTGTGTTGTTATCGGTATCGAAACACAAATGTATCAACACCAGCTACATGTGTGTCTTTAAAATACCACTCCAATCATCTTTTGACTTAGTGTAAAAGCCGACTGCTGGCACGATAGTAAGCCTGTGCTTATTTCCCATCATCCCTTTGTTTACGCTTTCTCCCGCTACCTTACAGCCCCTCACGACCCCAACTTAATATTAGCGGTGCAACAAAAAATGACGAGCAGTATCTGAGCTGTTCAGACGTACAGTTTGGAGCCAGTTGCCAGCGTAAGTGAGAAAAATGAAGACGTACGATCTGTTTGACTGCAAGTGGATGTATCGGAATGGAGAGGAGCAGGGAACGGAGCTTGTGGCCTGCTGGTTGTTTGTACGTAACAAATAGAAGCTTTTTCAAACAGGATGTTTTGTCTGCTCCTGATTTGTAACAGTTTGAATAAAGAAATCATCAGAGATGCAGTTTAAATCTTAATTTTCTTTATCTATGTCCTCCATCATGAGAAAAATGCAACAAGATGTTAAAAACATGATTTTCATTGGAGCGGGTCTTTGAACATGCATTAATATTCACTTTGAATTTGTTAAGATATTATACATATCAATTTTGTGATTTAAAAAAATACATTTAAATGAATTAAAATAATGCAATGATTGAAATCTAATATTGTTTCTACCAAATAATTAGAAAGCCTTTACAAAAACACAGGACACGATTGAAAGTGGATTTATTTCTGACATTGTACTGAGCTTGCTCTGACAGATGACGGATACCTGAAGACTACACTTAAAAAAAGCTATAGGTGATGCATTATTCAGGCATTCAGGACATACTGCAGTCTTGCTCTTAGAATAATAACACTTGTGACAATTGTGGAACATATGGCACTGGTTATTTCGGCACCACCTGAAGCAGATGGAGAGCTTCAATATCTTATTTGTTATTTGTGAAGCTCTTCTCTACGTTTACTCTACATTTTGTTTACGGAGAAGCAAACATTTCAGGAAAACAAGAATCAGAAAAATGGGTTACAAAATTCAAAACTCATTCTGATACAAATCTATCCTTTTGTTTTAAGCCTTAAGCATTAACAATTGAGGTTTGCAATTTGAAGATCTGACAGTCTGCTTAACTTGACACCAGTTGACTCAACACAGCAGTCCAATAAAATACCAGCTGTAACCAGTATAGACTTGGAGAATGAGCTCCCCTTGCAGCCTTCATCATAAGGCTGTGCTCAGTGAGCTGTTTCGGTCTGTTTAAAAAGACATTAATGTGCTTCTCTTTGGAGGCACTGCAGCTCAGTCAGCGAAATCTGTGAGAGTAGGACACATGCAGAACAAGAAGTGATGCAAACCAAACTTAAAAAGGATCGCCTTTTGTGACGTACCTTTTGTAAAAGTTGTTGTGAGGGTGTAAACACAGCACATGCCAGTAGTCCAGGCAAAAGGATTTAAACTTCCACATCCTCAATCAGACATCAACAGGGTGGATTGGCAGTTAAAAAGGCATCACGGCACTGGGAAAAACATCTTGTTGAGCCAGTGAGTCACAAAAGGTTCAGTTATTCTTTACAGCTGCTCCACTGGATCTCTGGCCGAATGGCTTTGCCCGCCCAGAACAACCACTTCACTCCATGGAGGAGTCTCAGCTGTCAGAAATCTGGAAAGGTAAGCTAAAGGAGCCTCTGTAGATCAACTTGCAGGAGTCTTATTAGGATCCACTTCCAAAAATAAACCAAATGTTCGCTTCTTCAGAGCTGTTTTAACTCTGATCCAGGTCAGTCAGTCTGCGTCCTCTGTGCCGTCCTTTCAAGCTGTGCACCAGATCCAGTGAGAAAATCACTGCTGAAGCTTTGCATTTTTCCAACCAGCGCTTTTCCGTGGAGTGTGCAGGAACACAGGCACAAGTAGGAATAAAAATCAAACCAGTCTGAACTGCATGAATGGGTTTTCTCGTCTTCCGTCTCCTCTGCTGCAAGAACAAACTTCTCACTTGTTCTCTTTCCAGCTTAATGCCATGTTCACCTTGAAAATGTCAACCTTTGCTCTTCTTTTTCCGTGTCCTGCTTCTCTGTTTCTTGCTCTCTCTCGTGCCCTCTTCCGTATTACAGCTGCTGCCATCCACACAGGACCTCCGACAAATGTGCCGATTCTGGTTGCCAGGCAACACTACCGCACTACCGAAGCTTCAAATGGAAGCTTAGAAGCTCGTGATTGGTCAGCCGTTTAGTGAAGAGTTTCTGCGGCAGCATTGCATGACCACATGTTTATGCAAAGCCTTTGTTAATGTGAAAAAATAAAACCCAAACACTTTCATGTTTGGACATTTACTAGTGAATGAAGGTCTGGTGTTTTATACTCATACAGGTCATGGCGAAAAAGCAGAAATATGCACAGAAATCTTGAATCGTACACAAGAAATGGGCATAAATGCAAAGACAAGATTAGATAAAAAGATATATTTGTCTTTAAAAGATCATGTTTGATTATTTTTGCCAAACTTAAAGAGTTGCATGGTGCTGCTAATTGCTCTGCTGCAGTGTCACTCACTCACACCCCGGCATCAGGGGAAACCGGCCTCTCATCAATATTCACTCTCAGCACACAAACACACTACATGTTGACACAAACACACAGACCCTTACGTGTAAAGCCCCCAATCAACAAATGTAAAAACGTCTGCATATTTACACGTCAACACAGTAATTGAAGCTCTTAGATCGGTTTGTTCTGCCAAGTCAATCACCACATGATTTTTTTTTTTTTCCACAGCTATGATATAGGAAAGCTGCAGCAGCATGAAGGTCTCAGAAGAGCCTGTGTGACCAGCAGGGACACCAAATTGATCTAAATGCCTTTCATCAGGCTTTTGTCACACTCATTTACACACATCTCACAGAAAATGAGCAAACAGGTCGACACGAACCCATGCGCATCTTAATGTGCCTCCTAAAATACTCTCCATGAAAAACAGAACAGGTTAAGCTGAGTTACATAAACTTTCCAAGGAATCAAAGGCTTATTTAGGAAAAAATAAGCTCCAAACTAAAGGGAAATACAGCTAAAAGACAAATATCTGCATTTAAACCATGCAAAATGCCCATTGCCCATCTTCATAAGTCATTCATTATGTGACTCATGCTAGATGCAGAAGCCTTTTTATTTTTCCTATTTAATTCATGCACTACTTGTAGTGGTGAGGGTGCGTGGACAACCCAGAGTCTGTTAGTTCTAAACGTCAGAGGAAAGCCATTTCATTGTTTTTTCTTTGCTTGGTTGATAAAGAGCAAAGAAAATATACTCACTGACGCAAAAAAAAAACCCATGAGAAGGCTTTATTGCCTTAAAAACCTCCTCTGATCATCTTTTCATCTATTGTGAACATGTTCTTAGTATTCTTCTGATTATGATGTTTATCCACTTCCCATCATCCATCTGTTTAAACTCTCTTGCTAGCTTATAGCCCCTCACACCCCCAACCTAACATTAGCGGGGCAACAAAAATGGCAAGCAACATCAGAGCTATCCAGACGTACAGTTTTGAGCCAGAAGAGGAAAACAAAGACATGGACCTATTTGTCCACAAGTGGAAGAATCAGAATAGAGCAGAGCATAGAGCTTGTGGCCCAACGACACATTTACACGCTTTTCCAACCGCATTTTGTAGTCTGCTCCTGCTTCACAATGATTTGAATGAAGAAATACTCAGAAAAGCTAATTTAAGCTTAATTTTATGTCCTCCATCATCAGAAATATGCTCCAAGAACATGTTAAAAAGGGTCTTTAACTAGAAAATGTCTAAATAACGTGACATGGAAAGCAACCCATTTAATGAAGCTACATTGCTGGCTATTGAGCTCAAGTGCTGTGAAAATCTTACAACCAATGTCTTAAATATTTTTTTAAAGCTACTCTGAAGCTGCAGGCCATAATTAATTGTTGCTTTAAATAGAACATCAAGATAAAACATTCAGACAAAGACAGTTTGGGGAACAAAATGTAATTTAAAAGGCGGCAACAAAGGTAATTTCAGAGCAAATCAGCAAAAATGACCACAATCCAGTCGGGTGGGTTGCTCTGAATGAGATCAGTTGAATACGGAACTGATGGGACAAAAGGTGAATTGTGGAAAATCCTCAATACTTAAAAGAAAAACTACAAACAACAGAGACAAGTGAAGGTCAGACACAATCCTGATTATTTTTGTGATATTTTTCTTTTAAATGGGTAAATGTTAGTGAAAGGCAGGAAATAGTTTGACTTCAAAGAGCTGGTCCATTTTTACTCTGTCAAGAAGAAAAACGCTGAAGTAATTGTTGCAGATTTTCTCTCTGTCTGTTTCCCTGCACGCTTATCAGAAACCCACCAAGAAGACCAAATAATAATAAAAAGATTAATAACAATAATAATAATAGATTTGATTTATTAGGCGCTTTTCTAGGCACTCAAGGTTGCCTTACAACAAAAAATCAACAGTAAACACTTAGGTAAAAACAATTACAGGAGTAAACTACATTTAAAATACACTGATCAGGGTTTACAAGGAATAAGCACTCCTGAATAAATGGGTTTTGAGTTTATTGCAAAGTGTGGAAGAGGGGAGAAAGTTCCAGAGTTTAGGGCCAGAGTGAACGAGTGGGTATTGAGATTTGGAGAAGATCTAACAGGTATGGAGGAACAAGGTGGTGAATGGCCTTAAAAGTCAGAAGGAGAATCTTGTAGTAGATCCGGTGCGTAACTGGGAGCCAGTGAAACTGGTGAAGGACAGGAATGACATGATGACTGGAGGGGTTTGGGTGATTATGTGGGCAGCAGAGTTCTGAACCAGCAGAGAGTTTCTTGTAGGAGGCCAAACAGAATTGCAGTAATCAAGTCGGGAAGTAACTAAGCTGTGCACAAGAACGGCAGTAGAATGGGTACTGAGTGACGGACGAAGTCGGCGGATATTACGGAGGTGGAAGTATGTTGACCGGGTGATGTTATTAATATGGGCAGTGAAAGAAAGAGCGGTGTCAAGGATGTGTCAATTGTTAAAAGACTGAAAATGGCAACGTCTTGGCTATTATTGTATAAAACCTGCAATGCCTTAAAAAGTAAAACCTTTCTGGAGAAGCTTCTGGTTTAGAGTTGTAACAATGAAAAGGGGTAGAGTAAAACTCAACAAAAACATCCTAAAAATATGTGCTAATGCAGCATCACAAAAGCACACGACACATTACTGCAAAAATTGAACCATAATAAAGTAAAGAAGAGCCTTTTTCAAGAAAATGTTTTGAAGAAAAATAATCACATCAAGAAAGTTCTTCAATAGCAAAATAATCTTAGGAACATTTATCTTAGTGACGAGAATTTTTATTATAATCAAGATGTGTTTTGTATTACACTGGCAGATTTTGTTGCCTATTTGAAGAACATTTTTCAAATGTAAAGATTTTGTTTGCTTATTTCTAGTGCTTTCTAGTGCCAAACTTTAACATCATAAAATGAATATTTAGTTAAAAAAACAAAGCCAGGATTTATCCATCAGCTTGTTATCCACTATGCATCTTCTTCCTAGATAGATCAACATGATTAAAAAATGATTTTGTCAAAGCTGCTCCATAGAGACATAATAACACCAGAGAGCTGTCATCAACAACTAACATAAACACATGCATTTACAATTAAAGTGTAGCAGGTACTTTCAAATCTAAAAAATGACACTATTAAAAAAAAAAAAAAAAAACTACCGTACCCCTTTAGGCATTTGAGGACAAGTATTTAAATTCAGACTTTCAGTCAAATCCCAGCAGTATCCGCATGAATGTACCATGTAGTTGTTCGAAATGTGTCCTTATATGAAATAATGCTATAAACAAGCTAATACTGAGAATTGAAGTATAGTTGGGTTTTAGCTGGAGATTGTATGACTGCTTGTTCAGGGGCAGGACAGGTCATTTATATAAAGAGGGTTGCAGTAGATGAGGAGGCAGTTGGAAAAGGAAGCAGAGAATCCCATTTAAGACCGAAATATGAGGCAATATTTTGAAGCAATCCGGGCCTGGACACACTTATTCCACTCAGGCATAAGGAGGGCGTAAGATCTGGTCGCGAGTTAGCTCAGATAAATGCAAGTGTGAAGGACAAAAATGTGTTAGAATAGTTCACCCTCTGCTGGTGGATGGGAGAAGCTTCCATATTCTAAAACATGGAGTTTGAGGCAAGATCTGGGATTTTCCACATCAGTGCCACAAGAAGTGGATTTCTAGTCCACTCAAACGCCATCAGACACTAAAATAAACAGACATTGACCCTCACAAGATCCGGAATATTGAGCTCTAAATAATCTGCAACAGTTTTTAATTTTTAAAGATACCCCACCCCAGCAATGAGAGATCAGATGGTTTTTCCTCCCCCTAGAAAATACCTTCCTGTCCTTAACAGATGGGGGATATAATTGCCGTCTTGGAGGTGGGCTACAGGGCAGAAAATGTAATTTTAGAGAGGAGCTCACTGAAGAAAAATGAAAAATAAAGTTAGAGGCAACCTTTACTCAAACAGACTTCAGACTTTGTAAGATACAGATGTCTCCATTGCAGCCTGAAAACATGAAGTAGAAAAAAAATCTATGAAATATTAGATGTGATTCAATGATGCTTTTGTCTAAATACATGCAGAAGCCCGTCAGAATCTAAAACAACAGGCTGAATCTGTTAAAGACATTGCAACCCAAATCCTCTGCTTTTTGTTAATAACTGTATAAATGCAGGCGAAGTGTGCGCAGGCTTATGAGCCAGCATTTCCACGTCGCCGAGATTCACCATGAAAAACCCTTGATGGGATTAGCATGCTCCGAGTAAACACAGCACATGTGAGAGACGCGAGCGTCATCATGGAAGGGAAACACGGATATGTGGGGAATAGGAAGCCGAGCAGCTAAAGACAGCTGGTGCTTTGCCATCAAGACAAACGATAAAAACACAAAGTTGGCTGGAATATTGGTGTTGATAAGTATTATTGTTGCTTCCTTTGCGAGAGGTACACAATGTTCTGGAAATGGAACATCAACTCTCTGAGATGTCGTGTCTGATACGGATGTCAGCATACAGAGCTGACAGTAAACTCATTCCAAGCAGTCTTTAATTTATGATTATGTCGCTTTTAGACAAAATAAAAAACAACGAAATACTCAGAAATGCTATTTTAAGTTTAATTTTCAAAAACGCCATTTTCATTGGAATAGGTCTGTAAGTTTGAGTTTCGTAAAAGCCCAGTGTCTTTAACTAAAACTCACCATTTACACACCCCACAGAAAATATCAGTGAAACTCCCATTTGCTATACTCTAAAAACTGTTTAGTCAGGTATGAGTCATGATCTGAGTACAGTCAGCGATTGTTCTGTTTGCTTCTGAACTGTAGAATTGTATGGACAGGGAAGCATTTGCATGTAAAAAATGAATGGCTGGTTAATGTTAGAAACTGGAAAAAGCAGCGAATAATTGTCTGCCAATATTACAATCATATCCTGAATGAACCCAATAATGTTTGGATCATTGAGTTCATATTTTGCTTAAAGCATTGTTGGGATAAAAAAAAAAAAAAGAGGGACACGCTGGAGTAATCCAATTTACCACACATCTTTGACCAATTTTAATAAGAATTAAAACAAAAACTAGAGAACAGTCTCTGAAGGTTTGACATCAATCCTTCCTGCTTTTTCCCAAACAGGAAGGCTTTTATTTTGGAATTCCTTAGTAGACTTGTACACCTCATAGCTCCACTTGTAAGATGATAAAAAATAAATATTGAGTTTTTTGCTTCAACTTCTAATACCACAGTACTAACATCACACAATCAAATTTATGAATTACCAGGAATTTTACAGGTTGGCATGAAAGTGTTCTTCCCGCCAAATTATTTTATTTGGAAATATTTCATCCAAAATAATTAAAAAACTGCCATGAATGTAAACACGCATTGTTTTAGTGGTATTGGGGCTGGGTAAAAAACCAAAAACAAATAAAAAATGTCATTACTAACAGCCAGTTTCAGTTCATGATTAACAGATTGATTACTTTGTGTGGTATTTAAATTCATTTTTTGCTGATAATTGCTTTACTGTTAGACTTTAGCTGAACTCAATAAGTTCTATCTTTATTCCTTTTAAGTAATACTTATGTGGAAATTATTTTTTAAGAAAACAAAATAGATTTTTGAATCAGAATGTGATTCACAAAATGTTTTAGAGGTCATTGTGTTTTAAATAACTGGCATTACAACCAAGTCCGACAAAAAAAAACTCCAGAATTTCAGTTCTAATAAAAACAGAGATTTGCCTAATTTACAAGAAACAGCCATTTCTTTTAATAAAAGGGAGGAGCCACTGCAAAAATACCACAAATATTGTAAACTGAAATGGCATTGAGCCGGACAGTTATGGCTACACATCCGTAGAGAGTGCATCTAGTTGAACAAGTGACTCACGTCCTGCTCTGTGGCTTTATGCCCCCCTCCACAGATCCCATGTGAACTGACAGTTTGCGCTACGCCAGCCCATGTGCTTGCACTACCTTCAATGCAGTCACTGCCTTATGCAACAACCCTGTGCATCCTTTAGTCTCCGTCTGCAGCAAAGACATATTCAGAGCAACGCTGTCAGCAGTCTTTGTGCGCTGCCTTAGTCTGCAGACCAAGCACGTGCTGCTGCAAAAGTCTGCAGCCCACAGTGGAGGAATGTGCTGCCAGTGCCCTCGAGCTCTGGTGACGCTCGTTCTTTTTCATCAGGGCTGGCGTGACTCAAACAGGAGCGTGGCCTTAAGAATGTCTTAACAGTAATAGGCAATAGGTCTTCCTGCTGCAATGGGCTCATAGCGAGGACGTCCTCTGAGGATGGATGACTTTTTCAGGGGTAATTTAACTACAAGCACAAAAAATGGTAAATTCTAGCATGCTGTTAGAGTGTAGGACAACAAAAATTATTCAAACGGAATCATTTGATGGTTTTTTTCCAAAAGAGATATTTAGTTTGTTCTTTCTCACTAATTATCTTATTTTTTCATACATATCTGTGCTATATCTGTTAATGCTGAGCTGCAGAATAAATGTCTGGTTAACCGTGCTGGGCAAAACACAGTTTGCGTAATGCTTTCACTGGAGCATCCCCAACATATCCTCTGCAGCCCTTTAGGTCAGAGCAGTGAAGTGTAGTGTCTTTAAAAGGCAGAGAAAAGCCCTCGGCAACACCTGCGACACTCGATCTCTCAGGCCTCTAGTGTTGTAAGAGGCGCGTTAGATCTGGAGAGGTAGGAAGCTGCCAGCTATGATGGAGTGGCATTTACAGCAGAACAAGCTCCAACAACTCTTTAGCTGAGCAGGAGAGGAAAGCCACCAACTCTAGCATCCATCCACCTCTGATTCCGGATTCGTTTCATTCCTTGACAGACAGAGTTCCCAAAAGTAATCAATTTGTATCATCTTCTCCTTTTTTAAAAGGTGGTATTTTGGTCAGGTCACATGATTTTCTTGGATTCAAGCTGTGAGAGTAAAAAAAAAAAGGGGCCAGATTGAAATCGCAGAGAGGATGAGGTGCTTAAAGATTTTCTGTATTTTTAACTTTCAAAATGAAACCTGAGAACGAGAGGTATGCATCTTTGATGGGTGTAGACAATAACGGAAAACAAGGTAGTGATTTAAGCCAAGGAACGGCAGCAGATTGTCCGTGGAAGACTCAGTGGGGACCCATGAAGGTCTCATAATCATTAAGATGACTGATGCCCCCGTACGACCGTCCATCATGACGTGACAAGGTAATTTGGCGGATTGTTACACTTCACCTGATACGCACATGTGTGTAAGATGTTCTCATTTACGACTGTATGGGCTGTGACGCAGAAAACCTTTGCTGTAGCAAAAAAAAAAAATAAAAAATATTCCGCTAATGTTGTTGTGTAGTAATCAAAAGCAAATTTTTTGCAACCATACACACAAAAATGACAAAAAATCAGCACAAACACTATCATCCTTTGATAAAAGCAACACAGTTGTGCATATTTAGCAAGCTTTCTACACAAGGACGGATCTCTACTCCCAAAAGGAGAGCTGTGGAGCCAGCTGCAGCGTATGCATACATGTATACACGCAGGAGAGTGCAGAAATACAGCAGAAGCTGTGAGGAACTCAGCACAGACTGTCACAGTGCCATCCACAAATGAGTCATGTTTCCCAGCGAGCCGAGGCTCTAAAAGCAGCCCTCACATGACCGTGCTAGGACCACGAAATCACCACTCAGGTAGAAGCACTTTACTCCTTCATTCATCGCAGTGAAATCTAAAGAGTGCCATTCACACGCCAGCGTTTTTCTCGGTGCCGCCCCTCCCCTGGGGACCGATGTTGTTTACACGGAACACATGAAGCGAACATGAGAGGACGCAGGAAGGTCCGGCTGTCAGAAGTGACTCAGCGTGGACGGTGGAGACGTAGATGCTCCCCTTCCTGCTCCATGGACTACACTCTGTGAATGGGAGCTGCCACCAGCGTTTACGCTCTGCATGTTACTCACATGTCGTAGAGTCTGTAACCCATGGCGGAACCCGGTCTGCTTGAGTGTGGCCCGGGGTCTCGGGTCCGCCTGGGGTCGGTGCTGCTCACCACGGCGCGCCACACGCTTGGCTTGTCCATCCTGTGTTTGGATCAAGAGGGACTGGAAAATGGGACGGCGTGCGCACACAGGCTGGCTCACAGGCACTCTCCCTCTCAGTCACAAACATGGGCTGCCACAATGCGTGATGTAACAGGAGCATCCAAGAGGCTGGCAGCTGGTGGGAAGCAGGGGGGAGTGGAGGACTGCTTTTAGAGGCAAAGAGAGGTGGGGTGGAGTAAAGTTACATTAGCTGTCTGATAAGAAGCCTCTGCTAAGAGCTTGGTGTCAAAAGCAGAAGAGCGACTGCCACAAATAAACAACTTCAAGAGGTCGCAGCACGCAGGGCAGCGGCTGTGACATGTAATGAGGTTTTACAGCCTCTCACAGACACAGATGCATCTGCAGACACCTCTCTCCACCCTCTTATCTGCTCTCAATAGTACAGTCCTCAGCAGGGCTGTTCCATTGGCTCGTTGGTCTCCATAGAAACAGAAGGATGTGTCAGAGGTAGGGCTCATTATCATGCCTTCTCATCCCCTCCCTCCTGTTTTTGTGTTTTCCATCCTTCTCTCCTCTCATCTCTTCCTCTTACTCTCGTCTTCTCACACTCAAGCCTCTGCCCTCTCTTCACAACGGCCTTGGTTGAAATTGCTGCATGTTTCATTGAGGTGTCCTTAAAACAACAGAGCGTGGCTCAGTCGCATCGAAAAAGGGAAAAAGATTCAGTTATATTTTATGAAAAAATTGGCAATTAAAATCATTTATTAATCAGTGAGGAGATCTATTACGGCACATGCTTGCTAAGATATTAAATAAATAAATTAAAAAACAGGAATTACAAACTAATTTAATGCTATATAACATTTAGTTTTCATTATAATTTTAGGGACAAAACAAAATTTATATAAATCTGCAAATTCTTAAAATCCTCTTAATATATTTTAATAGTGTTCCCAGTGGTCTTTTAATTGTTTTAATTTTAATTTTCTAGGACATAGTTTCTGCAAAGCGGCAGATTTGCTTCTGAGTTGTGGGCGGAAGTGTTGGGGCGGGGTATGCCTGCACCCATTTCCCATCATCTTTCTGTTTACTTGCTCTCCCACTAGCTTACAGCCACTTACAACCCTAACATAACATTATGGATGCAACAAAAACAGAGAACAATATTGGACTTATACAGCCATATAGATGTAGCCTCAACATCACAGTTTTTTTTCGTCTGCTCCTGATTCACAGTCATTTGAATAAAGAAATAATCAAAAATGCAACTTTTAGGATTATTTTCTTTAAATGTCATCCATCATCAGAAAAATGCCACACAAACATGTTAAAAACACCAAAAGCCCACTTTTCTTTTTCTTTAAAGTGTTCCAATCGGAAATGCAGCAGGATGACATGTAAGGCAAAAGAAGAGCCACACATTGGAAGAAGCTGACTCGATTAGTGTCTATGTTTAATGAGAAGCAGCCAATTGAAGTGCAACTGATGACTGGAGAGCTAAAGTCAAAAAGCCTAATCATGTCAGACCTTTGTCCCTTTGTTTATGAGCATGTGTAGTACAGCAATCATATAGGAACACCATCTAATCTGGAGTGCGCTGCATACGTAATTGATCCAGCCTGTAATCATCTGCATAAGTGCTCGTCTTTTAGACTCAGGCATATCGATACTGAGGAAGGGTGTGTTTGTGCACCTCTTATTTTCTGCGCAAATGAGTTGGTTAAACTACACGCAGTGGTAGTCAAACCATTGACAAGAACTTGAGGTTTTAGTTAAAGCTCTGAGGCTTTAAAAACGGACAATTCCCATTTCAAAATATTCAAAAAACAATCCAAGTCTCGGACTGCTTGAGTTACATGGTTAACTCCTGCAATGCAGGCTTTAGTAATGCCACCTCAAGAGCACCAAGACTGTTAATTAGTGAGGAGTTCCTGCAAAGGTCAAGTACAATTACACCAAGAACTTCCTGCCTATTTGTGTTCAGTGCATGCGCATGCAGGACAAAAGGGTTATGACAGCAGCCGCCGCCGCGAGCTCCATTTTATTCAACATTTAGTGTGCATCCTCTAACCTAGAGTAGAGCGTTAGCAGTCAGAGCACACACAACCACACACAGAGGGATACGGAGGTGAGGAAAGGTGTTCTTTCAAACTGACAATCGCAAATTCAGGGTTTGGGGGTTTCTTTTTTGGCTTGCAGAAGCTAATTTTCATCACACACACAAATCTTCAACACACACTTGCGTCAGGTTTTGAAGTAGGATGTGGTAATTTGGTTGGTTGACTACACTTTTCATAGTTGCAATTATCTCTAAAATATTCACCAGAAGCAATGTCTCACATCGCTTTATTTAAACTTAAACTGCTGCTTCAGTGGACGGACACGGCAGATTTTTGAGTCTTAAAGCCACAAAATAGCTTTTCTGGGTCTGAATTGGATGCAGATCTTTACATGCTCTGGTTTTTATCAGATATTTGTGAATCCTTAATCCCATCAATGCCAAGCAATATGGAGAAAACAACTTTTCTGCCTTAGTGTCCAGTCATAGTGCTTTAATTTAATTTAAAAAGTCAAAAACATAAAAATAATGAAACAATTTTTTTAAAAAGTAGTAAAAAGGCAGAAAATAGGGGGATAAAGGTCTATTTTGCAAACTTACAATGACTAGCCACAAGATGGCAATGCATTACCTTCTCTTTGTGTCTACTATAACTGTAGGATGTGAAACTGCTGAGGCACTTTCATGATCAGCCACGTGTGATAAATCACTTTGCACACCATGTAAATGATCCCAATGATCACATAAGTTAAGCGAAAAGTTAAGGAAAAGTTAGACAAAAAAATAGTTACAACTTTTTTTTATGTTTTGTTTTAGCTTTAGCCACAAACTAAATTAAAAACATGAGAGCCCCTGGTTTTGTTTTTTCAGTCTTCCAATTCAAAATACAATCATATTTTCCAAACAGGAAAAAAAAGAAAAACAGTAAAACTGACTCCTGGCTTTTTTTAAAGTGACCTCTTCTCCCTACCATGGAAACAGGAAGTAAAGTTTTGTTGTTTTTTTTTTTCCTATAGTTTTCCTTGTTACAGGGCAGCATGGCCTCATTGTAGCTCTCAGTCAGAGGGTGCTATGCTAACGAAAACTCTCCCTCCATCTCCAGTTTGGATTCAAGCCAGTGAAGATCAGAGGATGAAGACAGACAAGCTTTTCACAGCAGGCCGAACAAAGATCTGTCTCTCTGCGTCTGACTGTGTGGCGCAGACGAGGCCTGGACTTGACCTTTCAGACCTTCTGCTGAAACTCTTCGCCCTCCTCACGTGGACTAAGTCTCCTTTATGTAATCGGATTTCAGTAATACGGATCCAAAGCTGTTCAAAAGGTGTTGAATCCCACCAAGATTGAGCACAGATACTACAACTAAAAGCCTACAACCCACTCACACAAAAAATGAGCACAATGGTTAATTGGACATTTTGCAGTCTTAGTAGCAAATGTGTGTGTGTCTTATCAGTTAAAAGTAGGAGCAGAAAAAATGTAGCATTACAAACAGGACGAAAGTGCTCAGTAAAACACAAATGTGTTGTTATTCCTTCTGTTTTTACAGGCTCAGGCAGCTTCTCTGCTCACATCAGCCACAAACACAACTCTAAAGTGTATTGCTGCATTTAGAGCTTTAGCGGAAAAATATTTAACAGTCACACTCGGGGTTAGGGTATCTATAAGGGATGCCACAGTTCCTGGTCCCGGTCCAGGGTCCGCTTCAGTGTATTCAGACTGAAAATTGGTTTCAGGTCATCGAGGGAAATGAACAGGTTCATTTTAATTGAACCAAATGTGTCCAGTCTGAATACACCCTATAACTGCTTTATTACATTACACCAGGCTTAGTAAAAGCCAACTGAAAAGTGATTCTTCCTTGCGACCTGCTTAACAGAAAATAAAAAAAAAAAAAAAAATCAGATTTTCTTGTATTTTATAGTTTTTTGTAACACATAAATCATATCTGAATCTAATTGTCTGGAAGGTGAATAGTTGCATCTCTAGTTACTACAGCATATAGTTAGACAGATGCAGTATTCTGATTTAAAATACACATATTTTATAAACCACTAAGCAGATAAGTCCTGTCAGTCAATAGCAGTTTTCAATCTGATTCAAGGCTGTGGCACACCTTACATCCACTAAAGTGCCATCAATCTACCTAAACACACTGTGACTGTTACTATCACATCCCCACTAACACCCATTAGTGTGTACAAGAAACTGAGATAACACAACTATTATGCAAAACTAAGAAGCGCTGTGGAAATCAGAAGCCTGTAGTGAATCAGTATAGAAGGTAAGGCATTCCCAAAGTCCAGCCAGCGGACCAAATGAGGCCTGCGTCAAACATCCAACCACCCACAGGCTGCTTTCAAAAAACCTAGAGTATGTAGCCCCTAGCACTTTCTAAAAAACTGTGTGTACTATTTCTTGATTGTCGTTTGCTAAATTATGTTCTAAGCTGTTGTAAATGTGTGGCAAAAATAAGACCAGATATGAAAAATTTTGGTCAAAAATATTTTTTGTTGCATTTGTTTTATTTGTGCCCCATCATAATGATCATTAAATAGTTCCTTTGCATTTAAAATTATTAAAATAGTTCTTTGCAAAAGGTTTGGAAATCCCTGCTTTACGTAAAAGGTGAAAAAGTGAAAGTGGGATTGCAGCTTTTGCAGCCAAGAGCTACAATTGGAGACCTCTGAGGATCATTGCTATGTCATAAATATCCCAAATATAAGTTATTCCATACAATTTATGTAACTTAGGCATGTAAGAAGAAACCTCTCTGCCTCATTACCCATTCTCAGAGAGGGTTTACTGGTACATAGTAATTTCCATACAATTATCAACGGAAAATTTGGATGCAGCATGGTAAGAAGTTTCCAAATGTCACAATCTCCAGTAATTAAATGTAACTTTTACCAAAACGTTGATAAATAGAAGCTGAATTAATGTACCTAATGTAAAGATTGAATATGTTCTGTTCACTTTAAAATTATGCACTTTGTTTAAAAGAAAACGTATATAAATAAAAGGCAAATCCCCTCCTTTAAAGTATAAGTCTAAAGAAAAAACATCTGTTTCCTGGGCAGCAGTTCGCCACACTTCGCTCCTACCTGATCCCTGCCAAGCGCTCACTTTGAGCCGTTTTTCCGTGTGACCCACGGTGGAGTGCTGTGGAACTGCAAAGCCTCCTATCAAAATGACAGCTCTGACATGCTCGGAGGCCCCTTTGTCTAACATCACCAAGGCGTCGAACTGATGCAAGAATAAGCTGCTGAGAAGTCGCACAATAATCTCTCACTGCATCTAAGTTACCAGGAAGGAGGAGCTTTGGTGATGGAGAAAGCAAGATGTTGGCTGAGAGGAAAGCATGACGTTTTTAGGGCCTCGCTCGTGCGTCGGTTGCACTTGCTTAACCTCAAGGTTTTCCAGATCACACGTGTCACACATGATTTTGTCTTACACTGCTTGCCAGATAGGTGGGTGCCTTTTTATCACTGCTTAGCAGAAGGACTCATGCAAAGCCAAAACATGCATTCAGCTTTCACTGAGAGAAGAGCGAACCTTTTTGTGAGGAGGACACAGAAACAATATTTGTTTGAAATAGGGGGGTTGTTGATGCATAATGTCTTTTTTCTTTCTGCAAAAAGAAAAATATTTTTTTAATAAAGAGAAGCAAACTTTAAATATGTCACCGCAATCTAGTGAGAGGACCCACTGGCTGATATTTTATCATAAAAGAAAGGTTTAATGCTGCAAATACAATTAAAGTTTATGCTCCTTATACTGATAACTAATCGTTGAAACAAGTTATTTGCAATAAAATCTCACATTACAACAACTTTGCGTTCTGACAGCTCTTACTGTTCAAACTGGAAATTAAAAAACCTGGAAAATAAAAAACCTAGAATTTTTTTTATCTGTGCGTTGCCATGCAAACATGTCATTAAGGCCACATGATCAGAACATGGTACTTCAATATAACATTATATAAAAGCCTGCAAGAGGAAACTGAAGCGATTAATAATAATTGTCTATGACAGCTATATGAGTTGGATGAATATTTAATAAAAAAAAAAATCTTCAACCACTAACTGTATTTAGAGAACTGGACTGAGTGACTACTTGCCCCAGGCTTTCCAAACAAGAAGCCTGCTAGCTCCAAGAAACCAAAATCCAATAGACTTTTTTTGAGAAATAAACAGAAATTACTCAGTCATTATAATTGTCAGAGTAACCATTCTTTCTCTGCTAATTTTTTTCCCAAAATGTTCGTGCTAAGCCAATTTTTAATTTCTTTTTTAATTTATTGCAAGTTATTCAAGTTTTAAGCTGATCAATGAAAAAAAAAAGTTTTAACTTTTCAGTTTTTTTTGTTGTTGCATTATGCCATCAAGAAAAAACAGAATGAATTTATAGTAAAAGTGTAATGATTTAAAAAAAAAAAACGCATACGCAAAGGCTCCAAGCTTTTTCCTGACATCTACAAGCATAATCATCAGCTCTGAATGCAGCAAAAGTGCAGATGGCACAAGAGGGACGTCACATCCCCTACTCCAACTTTTAGTCAAAGACGTCTGGTACACTTCAAATCAAAACTGTGTCTTTCCTAAGATCCAGCTTCAAGAGTGCAGAGTGGACTCTGTAATTAACTCTTGCAGGAACCTGTGATGTAATTGTGACAGGGAACTTCAAAAGACAGCTTTTAAGAGGGTTTTTTTTTTAAAACAATGCAAAAAGGAGGTGGGACCCATATTTTATTGGCTTAATAAATAATTGTAGAATTCCTGTTTTCAATTGCTTATACATAAAACTTTACAATGCAGATTGGGGAAAAACTAAAACAACAGGTCAAAGCATTTTGCTGTGGTGCAAAAAGAATAAACTTTTATTGCATGGCTAAGCGTCTGATTGAAAGACCTCTGAGCACGTGGAGGGTGGGGGGCTGCTGAAGCAAAAAGCAAAAAAAAAATCCCACAAAATATCAAATTCATCGCTGGGTTCATGAACTTCTGGAAGGCAATATTTCCACACTTTCCACAGCATATGCTATTTTCCAGCACTTTCAGCCTTGTGCCAGAGTCACATGAGCCGCCTGCCTGCCTCCAGCAGACAGCAAATAAAGTGGCGGTTGTTTGCAGTAGGGGTGGCTGGGGGGTCTGTGACTCCCTGGAATCAATAGGTTCTGCAGTGGTATAATTTAGAGGCTTGGAAAATGCTCACAGGTTCTGTTATGAAATGCAAAATTCCTGTAATGAAGATCATAAAGCATATAAATTATTTACATTCGAGACAAGGCTGTGCGTTTCGGTGCGTTCCATCAAAAAGCTGCCCTGGCAAAGAGCCTACAATTCAAATGCAGCACAGCATTCCCAGCATTTTTACAACCTATGTGTTCAATCATTTGAGCATCCTAAATAAGGTAGAGTAACCTTTAACCAAAATGGACAAACTTCTGCAAAGCCCTCACCCAGTGTCATTAAAAAAGTCAGACGACAGTCGAGAAGTGGAAAATGGAAAAACAGAGGCAGTGTGAGAGAAGGAAACAGACCTGCAGATGTGTTTCTTTGACAGAGCAGAAGAAAGAATATTTGGAGGAAAGTGAAGGGAATTAAAAGAGAAGCCTGAAAAAAAAAGCATTCTTTCAGCTTTGAGCTGGACTTGATGGGCAAAGAGAGTCTTAACTCTACACAGGACTGCTCTAAAAGACAGCTGCAGGCAGTGAATATGGCAGCGAGTTCACAGGCAATGACCCAATCGGTTAAAACATGCCTTTTCTTCATGCTCTTGAATGAAAACCTCAAAGGTTTTGCTTTATTTTCACAACGGGGATGAAATGTCCCCGTGTTAGATTTGACCTAAATAAGCATGTCTGTTTGTGCCGCGCTCTCAAATATATATTTTTTTATTCTTCTGTCTTGGTAACCACTTCAGAACGGAGCAATCACCCCTGCCCGCAATAAGCTACAACTCACCAAAGGAATGCATGACTGCTCTAGTTACACTGCATCAATCTGACAAACACGCTGCCTTCGTTCACCTCTCACTGCTGCAGATTGCTTTTTCACAACAGTGGGGCAACAGGAGCGGGCCAGCATGAGGAGGGAAACAGAGGCTGCAACCAAGATCTACACAGACCATTACTTTCAGAGCAGAACACTGTTAGTAACCATACGAGACAGGCTAAATATGAAAATTAAAAGTGTATGTAATGGCTGGAAAAGATCTGGATAAGGCAGTTCAGAAACTGGGCTAAGACAACATGTACTTGCTGTTTAACACTCAGAATCAGATTTGGCCTGGTTCTACTGAGCATCATCTAAAAAAGAAAGTCCTGTGGCTCAGAGGAGGCAGCAGAACTCTTAAATCCTCAGAAGTTCTTCATGTGTAGTCAGATAAGTCCTAAAAATGTATTGGTGGGCCAAGAAATATTTCCATGTATGATAAAGGATTTACCAAGAAAGTTTTTTTTTTTTTTTTGGGTCACATGGATTAGATAGGGACAAATAAATATGCCAATCACAATCTGGCTCTGGTGTGTGAATTAGCTAACAGCAAATCCTGGCCTTCTTTCAGATGTACAGATGTAACCAATCTTGTTTATTTTACACTAAATGTTCCAAGATTATGTCTTTTGTTTGCATGGTATGGGAATTACATCAAAAAATTGTTTTAAATAATCTATTGGTTACTTATTTAGGATAATATTGCATAATTAAGACAATCTATCCTTTTTGAAATAATTGGGGTTATAATAGTCTGGAATGTAGGGAACAGTTCGAGGGTTTCCCTGCCTTCACCTGACAGTATCTGGGTGAGCTCCAGCATCTTTGTGACCATGATCAGGAATAACCGGGAACAGAAAATGGTTGGATGGAGGATCCGGAATGAACTAGATTAAAACAATTGCAACTTCTTAAGCTATAATTGATGTTGTTTGCTTTTTTTGTGGCACAATCTTGGTTGGGGTTTTAAAAGGAATGGAATGGAACTGAAATAAAATTTGAGCCACTAAAGACCAAAACAGATTAAAAATATAAAAAGGTTGACGCTAAACGTGTCAGAATGAATATTTGCATAAATGATTTAAGACAGAAAGCACGAAAGAGGAAGTGTTTGTTGTAGCTGAAATTACATCTGATAAAACAGTTTAACACATAAGTGAACACGATGAGCTGACAAATGTAAGGCAGCTGTTCTGATAGTTGGCAGGTACTGCACTGAACGCATGTTGAAGCCTGTCATATTCATCTGTGTGATTTGTGATCATCTGGAGAGGAATACCAACTGGAATATGTCGCTGTCCAAGGTCCTGAGCACAAAACTTAAGAATTTCATCTCAGGTGCTTTTAAAACTTTTTTACTGAAATATGAAGCAAAAACCTTTTCTCTACTGCAAAGCAGTACAAGTGCAGTCCATACCCAAATGCTTTGCATATCTGAAAAACACAAACACATTTACAAATCATTTGCATTCACACAGTGCCAGGAACCAAAAGTCACAATATGAATGCAGAGTGTGTAAGACTTCAGAGAACACTGGGGATTGTCTTTAAATCACTGAAAAACATTAAAACCATAAAGTAGTCATTACATTGGCTCCATGTCACCAACAATCTACTTTATAGGCAGTTTTTAAAAAATAGTTATAGTCAATGTGGAGAATGTTAGAATTTAATTTTGTGTTATGCTAATTGTTTCCCTAAATCATTGCAACTGCACTGTATTTGAAATTAATCAAAGTGGCTTTGTAACAAGGTTTATTTTAATGTTAGCTTAATTAAATTGATTTAGAACATTAAATAGCTCTAATAAACAACTCAAATTGATCAAAATATATATGAGTCCTTTGATAGAGGTAAGTTGAAGACTATTGTGGAATCATTGGTTCTGAAGGTTTGATGTCTTGCTCTGCTAAGTAAGCAGTGTCTGCCTTTACTAATTCAGTTTTACTGGTCCCTCAGCCGTCATCAGTTTGCTCTACTATTTTGAGTCACTTGTTCTGATGGATGACTTCAAAGATTACGCTTTCCACCAAAACATTACACATCATCCAGCTAAACAACATATAGAGAGAATTTTCTGTAGGAGTGCAGTGGCATTGTAGTATATGCTGAACACCCAAACATTTGTAGTTTATGATCTGCTTTGCTACACAGAAATAGTGTTTGGTCCAAATTTCAGGGAATGGATAACAGCAGTTGTGGGTTTTATTCAGCTTCTCTCCCAGCACTACAGGCCAAGTTAAACTAAAACCATCAATAAAAGTAAGCCTGAAAGAGCTGCACTGTTTGTCCTGGTGATTGGGATTGTTTCCATTTATTTTCATGCTCAGGACAGAACCCTAACCAAAAAACACTTGTGTTACTAAATGGTGCTTACAGGGGCTCTTTGTGCTAAAACAAATCCCCAGGTTTACTAGAGAAATCACAACAACCAGTGATGCACTGCAGTAAAAAGTTATAACATCCAAGCACTGGAACTCCTAACATCCGTTGATCAAAAGCCCCTTATACATTTCTGAAGTGTCTTTGGTGCAAGAGAGGAATATGGAGGAGGTTGGTGGCAAAGAAGAACAGACGGAATAAGACAAGTGGTGTACAGATAACCCAAGACTGTAAAAGAGAAGAAATACATCACAAGCAACAATTCAAGTACATCCCATGCGTATCTTTCCCGTGATCACAGCAGCTCTCCTTGCTCAGAATTTGATAGGTTATCCCCTGATATTGCCTCAAACTCATTAATCATGAGAAAGCCAGATTCTGTGAGCATGAGTCGTTTTAAAACAAGAGTTCTTGTGTTCATTTTTAATTATTTCTTTAAGTCTTTTGACGTAGCTCACACTAATGGCTGTATCTGCAAGAGCATGCATAACGTCTATGTGACTGAAAACAACTGCCTTGCTAGTTCGGTGCGTTCTCCTCAGATGGTTAAAGCGTTACATAGATTTAGCCGGAAACAGTTCCTTAATTTTATATGAATACCAATTAAGAACTGGTTGCATGCAGTTCTTGCTGCTAAAAGAACTCAAATGGTTTTTTACTGTTTGACTGAATGCCAATTTTACACTACAAGCACCTGATTCTTGCAATTTGCATTTTTCAGATCAGCTCTGTATTCTATTTGTCTGTATTGTCTGCCCACTCTAAAGAGAATTGTTCCTGAATTTCCTTTTACCATGCACAATGACAATATAGGCTTTCTATTCTGCTTTCTATTCTTCATTAACAGTATTTCATCAAAATTCAGTGAACCGCCCACTCACAGGAATGGTAAACTGTTAGACAAAAATCTTGACTGAGAAGAGAGCGACTTGTAGTAGAAAAACAAAAAAATCACAAATGCAAATAAATCAAACACAAACAAAATGAGCCACTAAAAATAATTCAGTAGAAAGGATCACAAACTGAACTGGCAGAAAAACAGGAAATATAAAAACAAGAAGACTTTCATAAAAAGGATCAGAAGATCAAGTAAAGCATCTTCAGTTATCGGTCACAGTTCTGCCAAACAAATCAATAAAATAAAATGTATTTTACTGTTTCTAAGTTCTTTACATGAAGAGTAAGGACATTACTTTTCTAAAAAAAACAATTATGTAGAAGATACAAATTTTGACAACTCTTTATAGCTGCAAACAAGGACATTGTAAGAAGAAAAGGGACAAGGCTCCATCACTGCAGGCACAAAATTATAACACAGCCTCCAAAAGTATGAAGGGACAAATCAAAATGCAAAAATGTTACTCAATTATCTAATTCTGTCTAATGAGAAAACGCTGTAAACATTAAGAAACAGACGAGGAAAAGTTCAGTATTGCCTCACAGTCCAGCTGTTTAAAAATGAGCTTTTATTGAAAATACTGTCCAGGAAGTAAAGTCAAAGAACAAAAGAAACAAAATGAAAAGAGATAAAAGGACGTCATGGGAAAAAAACAGCACGTGCATAGTTTCTGCAACGTTATCAGAGTCTGAGAAAGATGAAAAAAAAATAATAACATGCACACACAAGCACAGATGCTCTTACTCATCAAAAACTTCTGAGCAAGGCTTTTTAAAAATAGAACATTTTCAGTGGAATTTATTTTTGGGCTGCACATGAGCCAAAAGTGTGGCTGTGGATTAGCCACACATCTCTTTTTAATGATGAGGCATAGAGCACACACACACAGAGGTGTCTCAAACCGTCTCCAGTCTTTTGAAGCCCACAGTCACTCCCACAGATGTGACTGAGTGCTCTCCTCATTTGCAGGGAGGCTCTCTGAAGGTTCGAGCTCAGCATAAGCTAATGGCTAAGCAGCACTGATGGTTCACTTATGCAGGGATCATATTTCATTAAAGCTGTGGCTAATGATCTCCTCCTGCAGCGCATTCGCTCAGAGATTGCAAATAATCTTTAGAAAAAAAAAAAACATAACAGCAGCAGTCAAACGGCTTGAAACTGCTGATGACTGGAGAGCAGCTGCATTGACCCTGACATTACGACACTGCAAAGTTTTCAGCTGACAAGCTGTCAAGACAACTGCATCTAACAGAGGACGGCTAGTTAGCAGTGTTTGACATGAGCGTGGAGGACTGTCAAACAACGGCATGACGCGAAAAAGAAAAACTTAAAATGCTGTTTTTAATGCAAACAGAAATGATCACTGCTGTATTTGTAATAATAACATCCAACTGTACCCAAAGGAAGCTGATTTCCACGGGCGACAGGCGGTGACTCTCCTGCAACCTTCAGACACCATCCTCAGGGGGTTCTCGGTGGCTTCCAGCGGTAGAGATGCATGTCTCCTGTGAAAGGACAAACAGTGTCAGAGCAAAATACAAACCTGCTAACATAAAATGACAGATGGGGGGGGAAAGTCCTTCACATCAAATGTTTTAGCCCAACAGGGGTCACAGAACAGAGGCCTGGGACTACTTTTTTTCCCCCTTTTTCTCTGTAAGAAATTCTGCTTTCAAACTTCAGAACAGCAGACTAAAATTCCTGTAGCAGTTAAAGCAGCTTACTCGTAATTCTCAGCTGTGCCGCGTCATGCATTTTTAAATAGAAACACGTCGGTGCTTAACAAATAACTCCTTTTAAATTGCTCATATATGACAGTATTAGCAAAGACAAACCTCTTAAAGAACCTCAGTGTTCTATTAAAATGGTAAGAAGTCAGACTATTGACATAGTAAAACTTTATTATTGGAGACAAATGGCAGCTGTGACAAATTATCTTTTTTTAAAATGTATCCGTGCATAAAAAGGATTTCTGTTTGACTTATTATTATTGTTAAATCAGTTTAAATAAAATAGTTTAAAAGAAAAACAAGCAATCCTTCACAGCTGTCAGTTGATTTGAAATACAGCAAATTTGGACTGAAGCTGTTTTGCTCAGTATGCTTCACATGAATGTTGTTGTGTTTTTCATTTGTTTTAATCAGCTGCTGCTTTCTAAAAAGCTGCAATCAGGTCGACATCACAGCCTCCTGAGGCTTCTGGGTTTTTTTTTTGTAAGTGCATATAATCTGTCACGTGAAATGCCTGTTATTCCTGCATGTGAAACAGGGGCTGTGACTGAAAAGTCTGCTGATTTTGTGGGATGGGCAGCAAGGTAAAGCAGCCCTGCCAACCAGCACTTGGTCACCTCACAGGTTTCTCATCTGAATCCCTGCTGTGATGATACAGAATGTTCTTTCTGGACACATAATCTGTGCTGAATGCAGCATTTCAGGAAGCCAAAGTGTGAGAAAGTGCAATAATTTACATGATTCTGACTGAAACTCCAATCGTTTTTTTCTTTCATACAAACCTCTGTTTTGATTTGGTCCAAAAGCTGTAATCAAATGCATGCTTAGTTTATCATAGTTGAAAATTATTTATTCTGTTGTTGAATGCAACTTTTATGTGCACAGTTCTGCCAAAATGCTTAATTTATTATTAACAAAGGGTTTCTTGAGTAGTAGTGGGTTTGAACTCTCGCTTCGAATCTGGTCTGGGTCCTTCCTGTGTGGAGTTTGCGCGTTCTCCCAAATTTCAAAAAGATGTTTCATAGGTTAATCGGTGATTCCAAAATGTGTCTAGGTGTGAATGTGTGCATCAACAAACTGTGGACTCCGCCTTCGCCCAACAGTAGCTGGGTGGGCTCCAGCTACCTTGTGACCCCAAAAGGTAAACAGCAGGTTTTAAAAAAAAATGGATGGATAGTATACTAAACATAAGAAATTACAAAACGTTTACAAGAAGCTGATTTTAGTTTTTGTGAAGCTTTAATTTCCAATGGATAGGACTAATGCAGGACCTATGGTATGAAACCTTGCATTTTGGGTTAAACCTTAATCTTTTAAACAGTTAACAGTCCATACAGGCATGCCTTCAGATTTCACAATCTGTATGCAGGAAGAACAGTTGTTTTCTAATCTCAGAAAAATCGTTTTTTTGGAACTATTACTCAGATGAATGCAAATGTATAAAGACAACTATAAACTGCTTCAACTATTAAATTAAAAGTGCAAACACCCCCTCACTGCCAAGGCTGTGCGTTTTCAACCACGGTGTCCGTTGCTGCCAATTCAGGGAAGCTAAGCAGAACAAACAGGTAAAAATCTCTGACCGTGAACACGATTTTAAAATGGATTTTGTCAACAAACAATCTGATCTAAGGCCAAATACTTGGATGGCTTGTTCCACTAAAATGCATTGTGTCCATCATTAAAAAACCCAACAAAAAAAATAAAATTTTAAAATAATAGTAATAATAAACAGCATCTTTCAACATGAGTATACACATAACTTGTTTACTGTTGTTTTCAGCAGACAGCATGAACTTTAAAGCTCTTATTTTGAAGGGACTGCTGAACTTCTTGAAGGGTTAAGAGCAAAGAAAAAAAGATAGTGATCATTTACATAAAAAAAGGCAAGCGACTGAGAAAAAAAAAAAGTTTGCATGGAAAATATTGTAAACAAAAGCTCAACTTTCTGCACAGTTGCAAGTTTGTGCTTTAGCCTAAAAGGGACAAACAAATAAGGAATGGAGATGTGGGAGCAGATTTAACCGTATTATCTTACATGACACCAACTGACGAATCAGGTTTCCTCTGTGCATTTATAGCTCTGTGATCTAGCTTTCTTTTTGCAGCAGTGGTGCAGCACACAGAGCGTTAGCTGCTTCTGCTCCTGAGCCATTTCTCATATTCTTCCTTCCAAAGAAGACGCGGTCCTGACAAAGATTTCTCGTTGCCCACAGTTTCCACTGAGCCGTGGCACATCTTGACTGGCTGTCTCGGATGGACCAAGCGCATTTCTCAAGCTGTCAGTTTACAGTCAAACACCAATAGCCGTCACCAACAACCGCATCCTACAGAGATTGAATGGTTTGTCAGAGATACAGTCATACAAACACCCATCTGGGGTATTAATAGAAATATCGGCACTAATGAGTGCAACTTCATTTTTTAAAGGCAATGTCTACAAGACTCTAGACTGGAGAAACATCTGAAGATAATTGTGTCACAGCTGCTGTTTTTTTTTAAAAAGATATTTGTCAACCTGAATAATTAATCTAAAAAAAAAAAAAAAAAAGCAAATACCCTAATCTGGCTGAGTAGGGTGCTATAAATGCTGGTTTTAAAAAGATCTTATTTGCTTTTTTAAACTATTTACTCCATATAATGAAATGCTTAGTTCTTGCTTAATTCACAAACACTCAACTCCTAAAAAAAGTGACTCTTTTTGAAAACTAGTGTCCTTGTTTCCTTGCATGACATGCTGAGTTTCATTTAGGTCCTGCAGGGAGAAATGTCTCAAACAATGACTCGCTATTCAGTTTGCCAAGTCGGTTTTGTAGAAGAGCAGAGACAAACAGCTCAGCGTCATTCCCATCAAAGCGGAGCACGGCTCTCCTTAGCAACAAGAAATGGTGAAGCAGGCACCAGAGGACGGCAGATTCCTGCCGTCCCAGAGGACGGCGCAGGCTGGCTGAAGGTCCGATACTTCACTGGTGAGGATTTGAGAAACAGCAATGTCACCTTCATTCCCTAGCAGACTAATATCAGCTTAAAGTCCCACTCCGATCACCTTTTGATTTACTGTAAAATCATTCCCAGTAGTCCTTTTAATTATGATTATGCCGTTTTAAGGTAAATTCAAAAAATCAAGAATTCCCTCTTGCTAGCTTACAGCTCCTCATAATCTCAACCAAACATTACCGATGCAACAAAAAACAAGGAAAATGAAGATGTACATCAGGAAGGGTGCTTGTGGCCCGCTGATTGTAGCACCACAGCTACAGGCTTTTTAAAACAGCATTGCTTCGTTCCTGATGATAGACGGACAGATGGAAGTTGGAGATGTTTAAATCCCAATTGTGAGCTGCAGAACAACTGAAAAGATGCTGGAACAGTGCCTGACGCCATCTGTCAAGCAAGGTAGGGGTAACATTATGGTCTGGGGTTGCTTTGTTGCTGGCAAGGTGGGAGAATTATTCAGGGTGAAAGGAACTGGACTATATATTTTCATTAATTGCACAACTCATTTGGTAAACAAAAGTGCAACTTTTCCTAGAAAACACAAAATTACGTGGGTGACCTGAAACGTTTAAACGGTAGTTTATGTCCTCCCTCGTGAGGAAAATGCTACAAGAACATGTTAAAAGCATCAAAACCACAATTTTTAATCAGAGTGAACTGTTTCAGTAGTCACTGTCACTAAGGAACGCACTGGTCATTTCTGGGTGAGACATCCGTGTGAATAAAGCGTAGCTCAGCCCACATGTGCTTGTAGAAAGCTGCTCTTTTAGCTGCACAAAACTGAAGCTTTTTAACAATTTCTCTTTGAACAAAAGAATCTGCCTCCGTGATCCCCTTTTGTTACGTGTTTAATGCCTTTGACAATAAACTGTGCTTTATTATTAAGTCAGCATTCTGTTCTAACAGGAAGCGAGCCGGAGCTGATGTGTGAATGAATGGGAAAGTAACTGCGGCTGCTGCTTGGAGACGCACTTTGAGAGGGGTTGTGACCTCCACCACAACAGCCCGGCACAGCTTTCTTCTCCTCACTGTCTCCTCTTTAATAACGGTCGAGGCATATAATCCTCGCCTCCATGTTTCCCCGAGTCTCTGTGGAGAACTACAGGGACATAAAAGCCACAGGTCTCACTAAAGCTTTCCAGAACCCGGAATGAGCTGGTCCAGCTCTCATCTGAGTGAAAGCAAACATCTGAATAAACAAATGGATAACGCTGCTAAGAGGGACCGCTGTCATACAGACAGGGTGGCCCCTGCGGATGTGAGATTTCAATTAGCTCTCAGCTGTTTAGATGCACCTACCATCCATCACAAAGTCACAAAGCTCCACATGCCCAGGTAAAAAGAAGCATTTTCTGCAGCGACACTGAGATTACATGATGGACGCTTTTGCTCGTTAGCTTTCGTCACTCGGGTGGGGAAAAAAGGCATCAGGTGGAGAGGAGGCAGAGGTACATCTCATTAGACGTTCACTGAAGAACAATCCAATGAAAGCACGTCACCGAGGCCGCCGAGAGATGCCTAAACATCTCAGCCGAGTTCCAATCACATCTGAATGAAGCCATCCATTCTGATTACACTAATTAAACACCATTGTGACGCTACTCCTCTCACATTAGGCACGGAATGTGAGTGCCGGGATAATTTGGTATGATAGGAAAAGTCGATCTCTGTCTGCACACACAAACTCCTCTCACGCTCCTGCACCAGCAATCCTGCAGGAGCGGGGCTTATTTATTTATAACACCTCTTGCAAGTTAAGTGGCTTCCACATCTGTAATGGCAATCAGAGCCACCAAACGCTGCACAATCATGCAGAACTTTGAACAGCAAGGCTCACTGGTAGCATGCTGGGAGACAGTAACGAGAGGGGAAACGTGCACGAGTCTGCCGTCAGTAAAATGCAGCTCTGGCGCCAAACCATGCACTGCATTGGGTTGAAGCTACGTCAGGAACAATGATACTATCTGCCACAGCTGCTGCCACACTGTAAACTGCGGCAGCAGTATATATTTATACGACACTCATAATGTAAGCCTCTGGGAGAGGAAGCGCACAAATATGTCGAATGAAACTGGTTTACTACAAAAGCATAAAAAAGATGAAAGTTTTTACATTTTATGATAAATATATTTTAAATACATATGTGTTTACATCAGTGATGCACAGACTAATTTTCATGGTTTGTTTATGGTCTGTGAAACTTCTGTCATCGTGTTTCGGACTGAACCAGCTCATCCTATAAAAGAAGAGACTTTTCACTCTTTCGGTTGAAGTTTTTGTTAATAAACAGACTACTTAAAAGTGTTTTGTTTTTAATGTGGTTTAAAGTTTGCTTTTGTGATACAAATATTCCAGTGTAATGTTAGATATTATTAGTTAAAGTTGCAGTGGTCAAAATGAGATTTCATTGAGCCTGTGTTTGGCCTTACTACAATTGAGGCCTTTCTTTTTATTTACCCGCTCCTATGAAAAATTGCGTTTTTGGCATTTTTAATTTGTTTTCCTCATAGTGCAGGACACTAATAAAATAATTTAAGATTAAAACTGCATTGCTGAGTATTTCTTTATTCAAATTGTGAAGCATCAGGAGCAGATGGAAAAATAGCGGCCTTCTGTGACGCAGCAACTGAAATGGGCGGGGCCGAAGTCTCACTGCTCCACTCCATTCTGATTCATCCACTTTTCAGACAAATTGATCCATTAATGTTCTCATTTTCCACATCCCAGCTGGCATCTGGCTCAAAACCTTATGGCAGGGATAGCTTTCATATTGCTCCCCATTTTTGTTGCACCAGCGGGAGAGAATAAAACATAAAACGACACAAAAAACACAAGGTATTATCAGGTAAAAATGTGGGGTACTTTTATTGTACCCCAAACAATTAAAGATATTAATACCAAATAGATAATTTCTCCTTTTCTTTTAATGACATTTTTGCTGTTAGTCAGGTTTTCTTTTATACAGATAGTATTTCAGATTTCACTTAATGGAAATTAGCTTTATTAGAGCGAAATAAAGAGCATTTTTACCTGCTGACAGTGTAAGCATCTTTTTCCATCATAGATGACCTTTAGTCAGTGGGGAATAAAGAGGATTTTTTTATGTATTAATTCAAAGGTAAAGAACAATTTTGAAATATTCAGCAATTAATGGTGGTGTGAAGACATCCAATATTAAAATTCTTTAAACTTTAATGAGAACTTGATAAAACATAAAACCCGTTTCCATTTTTGATCAGAACCAGTTTGATTCACAGCCCTCAGTCACAACCTAATAGAGTTTCTCTGCAATACCAGTGAAGAGGCGTTTATATCTGAGCAGGTCAAAGCCGTTTTTCCCAGAAGACTTTCAATTGCTATGTTGCATTGCCACACCTGGTTAGTGAAAACGTCCAATTTGACTATGCAAAAAGGTAAACAGAAACATTGTTTTAAACACCACCAATAAAACCTTCAAAAAAGTATGTTTTTTCTTCCAATTCAAACCTCTTTTTTAATTTTTTTGAAAGATGTTTGCAAAGCATACTGATGGAGCAGAATTCAGTTGTGAAAGCAGTAAGAGACAGGATGCACTTACCTGCTAATGTATCTCATTGAGCTGTGGCTGGTTTTCATGGGGTGTTCTACATGAATGGAGCTTTGTTGTAGCACCACTTTGGTGTCCTTTGCCGCGCTTTGAAGGGGCTTTAAGGAGATGAGTACCCATGTACCCAGTTTTTAGGCAGATGTATTGGAGAAAATGAATCATGATTTTAAAATGACTTTTTTTTTTTTAAATCAAACTTATTTATCTATTTTAAATATGTATTAATGTATTCCTGTATTACTGGACAAATACGGAAAAAGTAAAAAAAAGAAAAAACAAGATATTTTTCTTCTTTTTTAAAAGTTTGAAAAAATAAAAGTCAGATTCTATCACCTTCAGGTCCCACTCCAGTCATTTATTGATCTATTGTAAAGCGTTCCCAGTGGTCTTTTAATTAGGATTATGACCTTTTAGCCCAAATTTTTTTAAAAAACGGTTTCATTTTCTAGGTCATAGTTTCTGCAGAGTGGCAGGAGTTCAATAAAAATTCATCTCCGAGTTGTGGTTACAGAGTAACTCCTCCCCCATTTCCCATCATCCATCTTTTTCCACACTCTCCCACTGGTTTACAGCCCCTTATAACCCCAACCTAACATTACTGCTGCAACAAAAATAGTGAGCAATATTGAAGCTATCCAGTCGTATAGTTTTGAGCCAGATGCCAGCTTGGATGAGGAGAACGGAGACATGCATGGATCTATTTGTCTGCAAGTGGATGCATCAGAATGGGAGCCTGTTGCTTGCAGTTGAAGCTTTGATGTCACACCTATAAGCTTTTTCAAACTGCATTTTTATGTCTGCTCCTGATTCCCAACGATCTGAACAAAAAAATACTCAGAAATGCATTTTAAGATTAATTATCTATACATCTGTTTTCCATCATGAGAAACATGCAACAGGAACATATTAAAAACATCAAAAACATGATTTTCATTGGAGTGGGTCATATATATATATATATACATTCTAAGGAAAATGACTAAATATGTGCCAGTTCTGCAATGTTTTACATTAAATCTGTAGTTTACGTGTGAAAAGTAAAGTCAGTGCTGATCCAGACAAGGATGATGGTCCTGCACATGGGAATTCTGCATCCTTCTTTAAAACCCAGTGACGACAACAAATGATGGGATGCCAGCTTTTTAGTAACAAAGAGAACATTCTGAGATTAGGCCAAACGCCCAACCAAGAACGCAGAAAGCTGCTGCCATTTGGGACGTTTCCAACCACATCAAAACATCGATTTGGTGAGATGGGATTGTTTGCCTCTGAAGCCCTGTCCTCCATTTCCACTGCACTAACTACAGCTGAAAGATGTGGGAAAATAAGGTCGAAACAACAGTAGGAACACGACTAACATACATCTGTTTCTACAAGAAAGATGAAAGGAGATGTTTGGATGCAAAGACGTTAGAATATTGGATATTTTTTTAGACCCAATTGCTTTCTTTTTTTTTGTAAATTGTGAGGAAAAATACACTAATCTGTCTCTGATCAGTAAATATTTTATAGCTGTTTTTCAATTATTGATACTGTGAGCCTCAGACTGGAACGAATCCTAGTAGTTCAAGAAACTAAAAATTTCTGGTCTATAGTACTAAATACATTTTTCATTTTTGGGGGGGTGTTTGTTTTTATTTTTTCAAATACTCATCCTGTTCCCAGATTCTTTTAATTTTTTTTTAGTTTAAATCAAATTGAATTTTGGATCTCCAAAGTTAATACTGAGTAATCCTTGTTGAGAGCATCAAATTGATTAAATATTCTCTCTTTAAATAATCTAATTTGGTGCTGAGTGTTTCTCTCGTGAGATATTGAGGGAAAATAATGTCCAAAAAAACTCGTCAAATACTAGAACTTTTCTCCAGGTTGTGGGTCTCTAGCTTTTCTCTGATTGGGAGAGCTGCAGCTGGAACTGTTGGAGCACTGACAGTAGATGACCCAAGAAAAAAACAAGCGTGGCTGATTTTCCACTAAAGCTCAAGATAAGCTGCGCTGCACGCTTTTTCAAAACTAATTTAAACCCTATTGGGGTTTTAATACTCAGCAGTTCACCGCTAGAAGCCGTTTGGACCTCAAAGTGAAGCACCCTTAAAGAGAAACACTACAGATAAGAAGCAGGTTGAGAGAGGTCCATCTACTCTGTGAACGTGGGGACATTATCCTGAGCTGCACTTACAGCAAGATGGACTCACATGAGGTTTTAAGATGAGATAGTAGAGACCCTCCTTCAGATTTCTAACTGCTGAAGTCCCCCCCAAAAATACAACAGTGTCATGTGACCTTATTACAACTTGGAGAAAAATGAATTCACCACTTATGTTGCAGATTTTTTTGTAGAACTTGCAGAGTAAACAATGAATGCTCAGATGTGTAAAATATTGTTGTCATTGAGCAGCTGGACGTACCTGACCATTCTGGACTGGTCACACTCGGATCTGAAACACAGACAGTTAAAAAAAGGGTCAGAGTTTTTAAAGTGGACATTAACAGGAATGCTGCAGTGTGTCAGTTCGCAGAGGACAGATGCGTTTACATAAAATGCCTCAGTGGCCACCATTACTGGACTCTGCGGCTATATAGTACTCTGCTGCACACGGGTTTACAACCCACCACTACTGGAGCTACACTATTGAGCATCTTAGATCTCCAAAAAAAAGCTAAGAAGTTAGCAGGTACTGATATACTGGTGAGTGTTCTTATGGGTTAACTTAAATTAAGGTTTTTTGTTCCATTTCCAGAGCATTATTTTTTAAATGACGGGGAAAAACAGGCATGACGATGGGATAACATCTTCCTTTAAATTAAATGAAGTGGCTGAAAAAACGTTTTAAAACCGTTAGACTGATTTATTTAAAAATTCATTAAAACAGTAGTTATTTGGGCAACATTTACAAGAGTTTTAAGGTTATCAGTCTGTACTGTAAATGTGTTGCTGTTGATAAGTATGTCTTTTGACAGCAAAACAACACAAAGATGCAATTTAGATTGTATTTAAATTCAGATTCTTTTAAACATTAACAAAAGAAAAAAGTGTTGATCGAAAACACATCTAAAGTAAAATGGATTCAATGGACCAACAGTAAAACGTGTGTAGTATTTTGGTGAGCAGGAAGGCCAAGAGAAAAATACAACCTCTCAGACTGGCAAATGTTAGGTTCAAATCATAAACAACCTGTTTGTACCTCTACATGGGAGTCAATGGAATATGGTGTCTCCTGAAACCTGTCTCCAGTGGTCATTTAAGGAACTGCAATATTTAGCACTTCCTGGTCAATTTACATTTTGGTAACAGATTATGAGGGTTAGGTTTAAATCAGATTCCCACACTAAAGACTAAAAAAGCATCTCTGCTTGACACTAAAGGTTTGTATTTGGGGGTGTTGAAACAAAAATCAAATGGTTCCCCAGCCAGTGCGGCAGCGTCTGCAGATCACCAATCCCTAAGGAAATGTGAAAATGTCACAAACCCAGGAGTGTGACAACAAAGGGGACTTCGACTTTAATTTTTCTCTACTTTTAAATAATCTATTTTTATGTCTTCCAGAAAGACTGACGATTGTATCCTATCTCTTGCAAAAGAAGCTCATTTTTGCCACATGTACCCATGATTGATGTAACCATGATACATTATGAATTATTGCCCCAGGTGAGGTTTCCCAAGGCAAACTGGTTCAGTGAGAAGGGTCAATCTAAGACTTTTGAGAAATTGACATGCAATTACAAACATAAAACTAAAAACATGAACAAAATTGACAATTTCTTTCGAGATTTAACACATTACCAGGAAACTTCATTCAGATGTTTTTTTCGGTTTTTGTTTTGGTTGAAATATCTTAGAAGTTTTCATTTTGTTAGTATCAGATATGCTGCAATTGTTTTTTTCTATATATAATGCAAGAAACCGTGCAGCACAAGCAAGGACCATACCCTCACAGAAATAATATGTAGCCTGTTCCACGAACCATAGCCCAGAGGAACAATAAAGCAGCTGTATGGCTGCATCAGGGCAAATTTATGAGATGCCTTGTTGCCCCTTTTCACTTTTCTCACGTAGAAAACAATGAGGTAAAGGCAATACAGTAACTGACTCAGCCATTAGGCCTTCTAGCTTCCCTCTGGAAACACGATCTGGAGGAATTATTGGTTCTTTTTTGAATGTAAAGTCGTGCTTACCCAACTGTTCATTTTTTTTGGTACCTCATTCTTCTTCACTCTTTAGTTTGGTGGCATGATTTTAAACTGCTTGGCTTTTGTTTCCATTCTAAATTAATCGCAAAAACATATAGTTTGTCAAACCTGGCAACCTTAGATAACTATTAAAGATCAACTGCGATGAAGTGTTTTTAACATGTTTTTGTAGCATTTTTCTTTAGATGCAGAACATATGTAAAGAAAATTAACCTCATAATTGTATTTCTGAGTATTTCTGTAATCACATTGCTGTGAATAAGGTGCATGTGAAAAATTACGTTTAAAAAAGAGCTTATTTGCGATGTAAAAAATACAATGGCTGGCTTATATCTGCATCAACTCAGAAACCATGCCCCAGAAAACAACACAGTTGAAAACAGCATAATCATAATTAAAATGACCACTGAGTACGCTTTAACAATAGATCATCAGAGTGGGACTTTAAAAAAGTGTTTTTTTTTTTACTACAGCTGTATCATATCCAGCCAAGCATGCACTACATTATCTTAGAAACAGGTTCACAGCTACATACCTTCCAATACCAAGCTTCTTACGTCATGAAAAGTTGTTTTACTGCGAGACTGCAGTGCTTTCAAACCTCTGCAAAAGACAGATGGCCTGTCTACTCCATTTCCCACTCTGTGATGTACCATTAGTCATTGATATTCATGTGGAACCTCACTTTGGGCCCTCTGAGATCCTGACTGATATGTTAAAGTTTTCTTTTTAATTTTGGCCACTTAGCAGCTGCAGTGAAGACAGCAATGTTTAAATATATATATATATATATATATATATATATATATATATATATATATATATATATATATATGTGATAAAAGGGATTATTTGTTTACATATATATCTATATATAGATATATATCTATATATAGATATATATCTATATATAGATATATATCTATATATAGATATATATATCTATATATAGATATATATATATATAGATACATGATAAAAGGGATTATCTGTTTTCTTGCAAGATATGGATAGACTTGTTTTATAGTTCAAGGAAGACGCAGTTGTAACAACTGTAAGCCAGAAAAGGGAAAGATAAAGAAAGGTCTGTCAAGTTAGAAAGACTTCCAACTAAAGCTTCTGAATTCTTTTTACAGAAAAGCTATCCTGACTTTTCAACGAAACTGTTATTTTTACTTAATCAAACTCTATAAAAAGATAGTTGGAAAAAATAAAAATGGAAAGTCCACCACATTGTGGCAGAACGTTCTTTTGAGCACTAATTAACCCCCATTTCAGCCACCCACGACAAAGAACAAAAGAGGGATTTTACATTTTCTTTCCTCGTCACAACAGACTCTGCAATCCTTATGATGATGGACATTTGAATAGAAGTTAGAATCCAAGTTAAAACTGTTTTCCTCCCGCAGTGCATCGAAATACAGTCTACAGAGGCTCATTGAGGTGCATTCCCAAAGCCTTTTAAATAATGCATGAAAGGCCCAAATCCCATTGGAAGCATTATTTCCCATCTAGAATTCCACAAAAACGTGTGATTATCTTCTCCCACATAGACCTAAAAAGAAGCTAAATCTGCAGCTGCTGGTTTAGGACTTATTCTCAGCAGCTACCTTTAAGCAAAACCTTAAACTTCAATCTTTCCTGACATGTCAAAGACTTTGCCCTGTCCTTTATCTCCACGTTTGTGTGCAGATTAAAATCATGCTGTGTTTCTGTGTTTCAGATACAGAATCTGTTGCAACAAAGACAGTCTGTTTCCTGTTGTGAGGGTGGAAGAGAGGAGAGGGCACAGGCAGGACAGAAAGCGTTGACTCAGGGTTTATCAATCTGCCTTTCTGCAGGAGTAAGTGCAACTGGACACGACTGCAGAAAATGCACCAGTTTGCTCGTTTAATCATAGCCTCCTGCACGCCTTCAAATGGAGCAGAACATGGTCTGCTGTGCCCAGCTCTACACCCATTCCACCTCGTGCATGTGAATTACTCTTTTAATATGGATGCAGCTTTATTTTCTTTTACTCTGTGGTTTTGTTTTGCCTTCATATGCAGTGCCATGCATCATAAAGGCTTGGACTCATTCCTCTTAAAGCTGCTTTACTGTCTTACTGGCCTCCTCCAGGAAGTGCCTTTCCCAATGCAATTAGAAACTCATTATTTTTTTATTTTTTTTTGCTGCCAACGAGTATGGATACACCCCAAAGAAATGATATAGCACTTCATCATTCTTACCTTCAATAAAGAAAAAAAAAAAAAACTGGGAAACCAGAAAATTAATGAAATGATGTGTGAGTTTATGCTTCCTTTAATTCCTAGATAAAGGTTCAATTGACCTTTTGAAGCCACATTCTTTTTCTGTATGTTGATACGCTTTCTGATTACAGGGAAGTAACTTTATCCTCCCATAATAAAGAAGTGATTATTACCCTCAAAATGAAAAAGAATCCTTTTTCTTACTGTACTCTACCAAAGCACCTTCAAATGACCACAGTGAACTAAAGTGGTAATCAAAGCAGACAAGCAGCAAAAAAAGTAAAATAAATAAAACAAAATGCAAAAAGAAGTTAAAATATCAAAAGAAAAACTAAGAATTTTTTGGTAAAACAAAATTCTTTTTTTTCCTACTTTTGAAAGAAGTGAGATATTTCAAAATGATCTGTAGCCTCACAAGGACAACACACCGACTCCCCATCTAAAGTGCACTACATGAATGGAAAATAAAAGATGTAAAATAGTCTAAAAATGGCAAAACCTTTTCTTTTAAAAGCTCTGAAATAAAAAAATGTGAAATCTCATCAACATTATTTGTTTAGCACATTTTACAAACAACTGTTTCCACATTCTTGCTGCACACACTAAAATATTAAAAACTTTTGGGAATTTAAGCCACGCTACTGGTTTTACAAACTAAAAGTCAACAGAAAAACAAAATAACAGAATTGATCATGGAGGGGATTTAAAAATTGCGGTTTGAGCCCAGCTAGAATGATATGATCTTTCCTAAATCGGAACAGAGCTGTGAAAGAAAAAGCCTGGAGCAAGGTCTGCCAGACTCGCACTGCTTCAACATTTCTCACTTAGCTTCTTCTAAGGGGTGAACATGCACTAGTATCGAGTATCTACAGCCAGGGTGAACACCATGGGCCAATAAGGTGTTCTAGAATGCTTGTTTAGCGTGCTCTTGTACGTGCGTCACATGTCCGGTGTGAACGTAGTAATAGAAGTGGTGGAGAAGAACTTTATGCCCTAAAACATACAGCTGTTTAAATGAGATCTGTGATGTTCTGCAGAGCCAGGTCATTTATAACTTTAACCCCTTAACACTGGAATTTTAGCTCCAGTGTTTCCATTCTTTTTTACTGTTGTAACTCTTGAACTGTTGATGCAATTTACACAACTCCAATAGATTCTGAAACGAAGAAAAGCAGCCCTGCACTGAAATGCAACACGACAGTTTAGAAGTGTTAATGTAGTCAACGTGAATCAGCTGGTTCTGTCTCAGCGAAAAGCGGGTTGTGCAACATTTTACATTAGCATTGTGTTGCATATCAGTGCAAATCACCTTTTTTTCCACCTCTGAATCAGCTGATTCACACTGATTGCATAAACAGACAAAGATTTACAGTATGTCATAGAGCGTGTGCTATTTATGTGTCGCCAATGACACCTTCAGTGTTAAAAGGGTTAAAAACATTGTCAATTTAACATCTTAAAATCCATTCCTAAGGCAAGCCAGTGCAAAGACAGAAGTATTGGGGCTATGTCTTCAGGTCTTTAGGTTCTTGTTAAAAAACATGCCGCTAGAACTCCTGCAAGCAGGAAAATGCGCTGTGGCATAAAGTACCGAAAAAAAGGGCATCGCATTAGTCCAGGCGGGTCAAAATAAAAGCATTCATGACTCCCACGGAATGGCTAAAAGATTAAAAAAATAATAATAAATCCAACAAAATGTGTGGTCTGAGGTTTTCATCTCATAATTAAAAGATTTGAGGTACTTATCTTGCGTTTCTTTGTCCACTTATACTCCTTACACCTTTTAATTCTCGGCCAAGAGCTCAGGATCAATCAGCAATGAATTACAAGTATAAATGTGTCGGGGAATGCAGATCTAATGACTCAGCTCAGTTCTCTCCAGAGGTTTGCCTCTCGTGACTAACAAATTATTTATCTCAGTGGAGTTAGCGGAGCATGACTTGCACTGGCTGTGTAGTTCTACAAAATGAGGGTGTCAGTCTGTCACAGACACACACTTTCACACACATTCATGTTAGAATATGATGCTGAAAGTTGTGCAAAGCAGTCCAAAGGCTTTTCTTCACCCACTGTGATCTCGAATCATCTTCTCTGACACTGTGTGGACAGTCAATACATTACTTAGATAAATGCCAAGCAGAATGACAAGCACCAGTAAGGGGACGGGACCTCAGACTGGATATCCTGACCCGGTGACTCATCATTATTGTTGTCAAGCTGGAGTTTGACCAAGTTCATATTTCAATTCTGCTTGGAAAGTTGAATGCTGCACCATTATTCAGTGTAAAAAGTCAATACCAACTCATATACATATTTATTTATTTTTTTAAAGGAGGGTTTGTTCTAGATTTGAACTAATTTGAAGAACTTGTGTGTTTATACAGTATTTAAAAGTGTTTTTAGATTTAAAATTATTATAGTGAGATTGTAATGTGTAGGCTATATATAAGGAAAATATTCAATCTAACCTTCTTATTCACAAGTTTTTTGAAAAAGGTTAGAGGAAGAGCTATGTTGTGGATTGTTCATAACCCCTGATTTGGAAATATTGTGAATCTAAAGAAGCATTCCCATTAGTCAAACACTGCATGCCAAAAAATGTAAACTTTCTGCAAAATCAAATCTTTCGCTGTTTTCTGGTTGAGCTTTTACAACCTTCGTAGTGCTGGTTAATACTGCAATTTAGCATCATTGTTTTCAATTGTTTTCTATCATCTTTTGGATCTCATCTTTGCTTCTCAACTCAGAGCTCAGGTTAAGAAATGAGTCACAAAGCCAGTCAATCAGAGACAAGTGCGATGATGCTGATTGGCTTGGCTTCCCCTTTGATCAGTTTGCCTTGTATCCAAGATGTGTTTTTCTTTTCTTTTGATTCAGAAGTTGAAAAGAAATTTAAGGGAAAAATCTGTTTATCCTGATGAAACTACGGTGGCCCTGAAGTGCAAATCACGTCAACAAATCACTCGATGCAAAACAATTTGTAAAAAGCGAAAAAAAACATTCTGTAAAGAAAAGTATTTTTCAGAAAACTAAATGAAATGTTAAAAAGTAAGATACTTGTTGCTTTGTTAAATTTGTCTCTAAATTTTGTAAATAATCATCATGATAAAAATATCTTTATTTTCTGTGATAATAAATACACAGTAGATGTTTAAAAAAACAGTTCAAAAAGAAAAAGTTGCTGGTTTGTTGAAATGTTTTTTTCATTTATTAAAACTTATTAAAGAGACTAAATTTAAATCATGCTTAGCATTAAATAAGGGATACTGAACTCCAATGAAAAAAGTCATATAACATTTCAGGCATGTCACATTTATTTCTACTCGAATCTTGAATTTTGGCCCATTTTTACAGTTAAGGTGGAATTTTTACTGCTGCAAAATTATTATCCAGAAAAGGGGCAACTCATAAAAATAAAACCGGCATGAATTTGTCTCATCTTTTTTTTATCATATTTTTTTTTAAATTACATTTTTTTTCCTGTTTTCAGGTTGGGAAATTGTATCCTCAAAACTTTGCATTTTGTTATATTAATGGCCCAAAAACTGCTCTGCACCAGCGTTCCTCGATGGTACGTCACATTAGAACACAAAAACTAATTCTTTCTGACCTAAAAGTTCAGCTTCTCTCTTCCTGTCTCGCCTGTGGTTTTTCTGATACCATCCCAAAAAACTTCAGGGGATTATTTTGCTGGCAACTCTTCATTCATCCATCCATGGACTCTGAAGCCTTTTCATTTCTGACGTCTGCATTTTCAGGCATCCTTTGCCTCAGAACTAAATAAAAAACTAAAACGGCTTAATTTTTATCTGACTTCCAAATCTCTTGTTCGTCCTGCAATGATTCGCTACATTTTGTGACTCGCTTTTACAAACTTTAGCTTTAAATAACAAAAAAGAACCTGGGAGTTAAATACCAGAAGATCATGCCTTCATTTTTGCCGCACAAACCTAAGATTTAGAAAGCTTCGGGGCTAGAAAGAACAGGAGGAATACAGACATTAAAAGCACACATTTGCAGTCCAACCCCTCTATGAAACAATGCAAACTGTTGACCCAAAAAGAAGTCACCAACTACAGTCAAACACAGAGAAACTGCAGAGGTTATGTACAGAGCCACTGGACTGAATTGTTTGTAAGACAACTGCTTCCTATTAAAGGTTCAGCTCAAATATTTGCTGTGAAAGACTCAGCCGGCTACAAGGAAATCCTTGCTGATGTCAATCTATGGTGACAGAACATTTGCAGCGAGCAGCAGCTCCTCATCTCTGTTGAGCTGTTGACTCAGCCCACACCGTGTCAGCTGTCTACACACACAAACGCGCATCCTGCACTCCCAACTTGGCAGAAAACTAGTGGCAACCTTTCAAGCGGCTCTCCACAGGTACTACGCTTCAAAGGGCCTTCGATTATTTTGCTGCGTCAGCTGCTTCTGACAGCTGCGAGGAGGATAATTGGTTGAACTGCAGAAAAAAAAACCCCACACACACACACACTGGTCAGGCTGATTTTGTACTAATGTTCTTCTTTAGGTGTGATGTTTTTTTGTTGATTAGTGCCTAATTATTTTAAGGACAGTAAAAATAATAAAGAGGAAAATTGAACGAAACTGAGTTTTAAATATTTTACCTTTACAGGTGATTGTATTTTTGCCTTACTACTGTAGGAACATAAGCCTCCAATACTGTTTTTGATTGATTATTAATAAAATCAGATTTCTTAAAAAAAAAAAAAAAAAAAACAAGTATCAGCTTTTTGTGATCTACAGATTTCTTATTTTTGTGTCTCCCTAGCTGTAATCAAACACACAGCACGCACACAGCAACACACCAGTGTTGTCCATATTACACCAAATAAGGAACATTAGTCTTCACTTATTCATATTTTTATGACCATATATATTACTCCTCAACAAAAAAAGCAATTTGTTAAAATACTTTTCTTTTACACCTCAACTGAACCTCACCAAACCTGATCTCCGGTGAACATTGAGGCAAGTAAAGCCATCATCACACTATTCAAGCGACCCTTTCTTATAATATTCTATGTAAACAAACATACATTCACATTTCAATTTTTAAGTCTGTTTCTGGGCTATACATACACAATTGTACATTTTATAAATGTTAAAAAAATATATTTCAATTTTCAGAGACACATTTTCTAACATTTACAGCAATATTTTTTCTTTAAGTATGGCATTGGTATGTTTTGAAAATGTATAAATTGTTTTAATCATTTACACAATCCAGTTTTACTACACAGAGGTTTTTATACTTTAGACTTATTTAAAAAAAAAGGAATGAAATAAAAATGAAAAAGACAAATATTGGACACTTTGCACTTCTGAGTCAGGTTAAACTGATAAAATAACTGAGCAGAAATCTCAGTTGAAAAATGATAAAAGATAAAGTTAGAAATCTTTTGAAGCTGCTGACCCTAAAGGTCAGTAAACGGGTTTACCACATGATCTGTACATAAAAGTGGATTGTAGGGAGCACTAGATGACTCCTTTCAGTTTTTTTTTAAACAGTTTAGCAAGCACCACGTCGTGGCTGCACAGAAAACTGCCCTCGCCGGTTTTACCAAAGGTTTGCAGAAGATAAACAAAAGGCTTTCCGCAAACATTAAAGATCTTAAGCGTTTTCAAAAAAGTGCAATGAGGTGGATCCTTCTTTTCCTTTATACAAAATTAGTTTTTCCTTTCTATTTCAGTCCGTAAGAATAATCATTCCACCGTTCAATAGATTAAGGTTCGTTTATCCAGTTACACAGACAGTTAAAGTTACATTTTGCAAAAAATGTAAAAAGCATAGAAAGGAAACATTTGAACATTTGACTGAAAAGTTCAGAGGAGAGATGACTCACTAAAGAATACTGATACTCCACCTCTAGGTTGGTCAATAAACCTTTGTGGCTTTAAAAAGGTGCTTGCTTGCTTGCTTGCTTACCCGGATGGAAACATAAGTCGCTCTCATTCTAGGATATTCCGCAGACGTTGTTTGAGTTGGCGGGGAATTGTTTTTAACACTTTCTTCTGGTTTGGGCAGCTTTCACACAGGACACTCAGAAGGAAACCAAAGACTGAAGTGGACCAAACTGCCCAGGATAATCACTCAGTTACAAAAAAAAAAGGTTGATGTACCTCCTTCCGTACATCATGTTTACACTGTCAAAAAATATTCCCACCGACCAAGCGACTACTTTCAATCAAAAGTCTATTTAAACGTCTAAATATGCTTTTCAGGGTTCAACGTTCAAAATTCTTGCGTCCATGCATCATTATGGAATACAGCTGTGAAAGAAAAACCCTGGAACAAGATCTGCAATGTTTGCACCGCTTAGACATTTTGCACCTTCCAACTGGTAGGAAGCGAACATGTGCTGGTGGGAAAAGAAAATGAAGAATAATCCCCTTTGTGTTTGTCCAGTGTAAAAACCTTGGGCTAACCCACGTTCAAGAAGGCTCTAAACATGCATTCTTGAACGTGCAATACATGCCCAGAGTGAACGAAGCATTAGACATATTGCTACTTTTTCAAGAGTTTTACTACATTTTGTGCTTTAGGCAGTTTATTTCACTCCCTATCATATGCGGCTCTTGTATGATCAACTTCTTTTGCTGACCCTGAACTTACCCTAAAATTCACAGAGACCTCTGCTGTTAAGGGGACAAGGAACCTTTACACACCTTCAAACACAAACTTCTTATACAGAATGCAAAGTTGCACCATTTCATCCCCTAAAGGCAAAACCTTTAGAACTAGAGACACAAGTAATAACGGTCATTAAAGGCATGATCATTTCTTATCTTGCATCATTAAAAGACAAAGGCCAACTGTAAATCTCTTCTGGAACGTCTGACTGGAGGAAAACAGGGTCAGCCAGTGGCTGGCTTTCTTCCAGCAGGACTGCCGCCACACCAAGACGTAGGCAGAAAAAAGTTTATTACAGATGAATGCAGCCTGCAGCTGATTCTGAGAGCAAGTTGCAAATTGTCTTTCGACATTGCTTAAGATTTATAGGTAAGTATGAATGCAAATCATCCCTGCGCAGACACTAATCTAGCAGGAGTATTTCATTAGAAAGCCTTTGCTGAAGAGAGGGAGCCGGTATGCTCATAAATCTGGTTTGGCACACTGATTGTTCAGCAGATCTCTGGCTAAAAGAGCAGACTTGCACCAGCCTCAACAACCAGCTCACTCTACTATACTGTTGAGGGGTCCCAAACACACGCTTAAGCAGTTACTCTGGCTCCTGATGAACTTTTCACAGATTTGCCAATCTCAAATTCACAGGCTCCATTTAGAGGCGGACACGACAAATTAAAAAAATGTGGCAGAAAATGCCAAAAAATAATAATTATAACAAGGAAACAGAAAATAAAACTCCAACACATATTAAGGAGATGGAAGCAAGAGCCAAAAACCAGCAACCGCAAACAAACCTCATAAAAGACTTCTGCAGAATTACTCATCTAACTGTCAACTGTAATAACTGTCTTCAGAGTCAAGCTGCGTTCATTTGTGTTATTACAAAATAAAGAAAAACCCTCGAGAACACAATACTGACATGAATGCATGACAATCACAAAAAAATGACACTTCTAATGACACTTCTTTGCTTCTCAAATGTCAAAAATCCTAAAAGTTACTTTATTCTAAAAACACGAATCATATTTTTTTTTAAAAGTGTTTTTATATTTGTTTGATATTTAAGTCAAAAAGATTTGGCTCAAAACTGTACACTTGGAAAGCTCCAATACTGCTCGCCATTTATGTTTAGGTAGAGTTGTGAGGGGCCATAAACTAACGAGAGAGAATGTAAACAAAAGGGATGATGGGAAATTGTGAAATTATGCAATGTAATGTTATGACATATTTACATTATAAATTATGACATAAAGATTACGTCAAAAAACACTTTTTTGTTGCTAAAAACAGCATATTTTATAATAAAAATATAACTAGGAACACTTTTACAATAGATTTATAGATGATTGGAATAGGACTTTAAAAAAAAAAAAAGAGAATTTTCAGCTTTTATGACTTTTTTGTAGAGCATGTCTGCAGGCTTCTAAACTTATTGCTAGTGGTTAAAAGAAAATTCAACATTGCACAATGTTGTTCTAGTTTACTTCCAACAGCTTCTCTGTAATGCAATGACAGCGCCTGCAATTCCACTGACTCATGACATAACCCAACAGCCAACACTACCTCTGTGTTTGTAAAGTAAAGCGACAGGCTGTTGTGCTTCTCATGAGGCATCACATTTACGAAGCCAACCGAAAAAAAACAAGCTGAGAGATATTTCACTATCAAAGTGCGGTTGCATTCAACTTACCACAAAATATCTTTCCTGTGCCACTGCTGGTATATCTAGACAAGAGGAGCTGTCAACATAAATGTCTATTTCAAAATAAAAACACAAATGAATGGATGAGTGATGTTACTCCCTGTGGCCTGCTTGGCTTTCACAATCTGTGGTTTCACTGTTAAAGTCACACTCACAAACATGGCAAATGTAGATTTTGACCTTTAGAGCATGCTTATTGTAAAAATATACGATTTTAGCAGTATATTTAGCATAAAAAAGCCCAAAATCACGACATTTCTTCTTTCACCTGACAGTCAAATGGCTTCGTGGGGATTGATGAATGACTGGTTAGTCAATTTGTGATTCCAAGTTGACTGTAAGAGAAAGATGGGGCATGCCTATAATCATATACCAAAAATCTCCAATGTTACCCATGGAAACCTGAACAGAAAAAGGTGAAGTAAGTGGTATGGATGCATTGACTGGACTGAGCTGCGCCCAATCAAACAATCTGCCAAAATTAGCCCACTGGTGGTGGACAAAGTAAAGTCAGAGATGTGTTGACTCCACCCCACTTGCCAATCAAAAAGCATGTCTCCAACAAAGAAAAATCTATCCTTTCCAAAAATACCAAACAGACGTTTTAAGACTCTGTATATATTTGGTACAAAATCTGCTATTCTTAAGCCTTTCAGTGTAAACTATATCCATATGTATGATCATAAATGACCTTTGGCACGCAAAAGAAGTATTTTCTTATGAAATAAGGAATTAACATTAAAATACATTGAAAAAAGTAGATTTTGTATGATATAGACCATTAAACATGGGGCTCGTGGTACATTGCTCCCTTTTTAAACCTTCTAAAGGAACTGCAAAATTGATACCTCCAGGTTTCTGTCAAACTTGGAAATGGAAAGTGGGGGTTTAAGCATGCCTCACTCCTTGTCCATCTGGCTCATCGTTGTGCATCGCTCCAGGTATGAAAGGTGAAAGCACACATGCTGCAGAAGTTCATTACTGGCTAAACTGCGCAAAATGAAGCAACAGTTTGAGTTTAGCAACAATTAAATATGCATGAAGGACTAAAAGCCACTCCACAGAAACATGAGCATAAATGTATGCAGTACTTGCATCACAAATGTATACAAATGGAAAGAAAACCTTATGAACTTGGCACATTTCACAGAAGAGAGCTACCACTGATGCAACAACTAAAGACCTTTGCTGCTTATTTATGAACCCAGTGGTACTTGTTAGGATATTTAACAGCACAATAACTGGAGTTTGCTGAGATGTTCTTTCATTTCTTAATAGCTATTGACCCCTCAAAATGACTTTAGTTATTCTAACTTATAATGCAATTCTGTAGAATAAAAAAAGAACCATGTGATTCATCACACTCAAGTACAGCTTTGTTAAAATACATTTTTGTTCTGTCATTTGGAAAAAAAAAGATTCACCTTTTACAAGATAACATCCATTAGGTTGACAAATAAAAATGTTCCAGTTTCTCATCAGCCCTGTTGTACATGTAGGACAACATAAGATGACGCATCAGCTGTGAGGCAGCCACAAATGAAGAAATTATCTCTCGAGCAATCGCTTCAGCATACCAAAAACTGTTTACATGCGGGACTAGGACAAAGTTTAAATTATACATGTGGGTGTGCGTATCTATAAGCTCCAAAAAGAGAAATGAAAGCGCTTTGAGGCGCATTTCCACCTCAAACCTCAGGGAAAGATTCATATTGTAAGTGATGCACACTGATTAAAGCCTCTCTCGCATCACGAGAGAAGACCTTGAATCAAAGCTGCAGATAGTAAACCAGACTTTATACAGGATTGTGTTTGTTATTTACAAGAGTAAACAGATACGATGCACTGTGAGGGACACATGAAGCATAGGAGAGATTTTAAAATTAAAAGCATCAAAAGATACTGACAAAATAACACTAGTCTTTTTAAAAATATATAGTAAAATGTTCAGTCAAAACCATTTTCTTGTCAAACTGTGACAGTTTTCTTTTTAGTTTTATGACTCAGAATTTTCTTTGTAAAGCTGCTTTTAACCATGAATACTTACTTTATTGAATATTCAACTTTTAAAGACCCACTCTGATCATCTTTTGATCTTTTTTGCAAGCATTCAAAGTGGCCTTTTAGCTCTCCAGTGAGCTTACAGTCCCTCACAACCTCAACCTAACATTACTGGTGCAACAAAAATGGCGAGCAATATTGGAGCTATCCGTGTCACAGAAGTGGTGGTGGAGAACCCAGAATGCAGCAGACCATGCCTAGTGGCAGAAACTTAAACATTTAATAAACAAACTTGAACATGACAAGAGCCCATGGGGGGAAACAATAAAGGTGGCAGAGGATAACAAAACAGATGACCTAACAAGGATTAACTGAAAACCAGACACTTAAATAGGTTGAGAGTAATTAACAGAAATAATGAACCTGAAACTAGTGACTGAGGGACAATTCAAAAACCTGACAATCCGGCCATAAAGTTTCGAGCCAGATGCAAGCTCAGACAAGCAAGTAAAAGACGTACATGGATCTATTCATCTACAAGTGAATGGAGAGATGCAAGGAGCTTGTGGCTCACCTTTCAGATTTCCAGTCAGTCACAGTACAATTCAAACTGCATTTTTTTTGTCAGCTCCTGATTCTGAATAATTTGAATAAAGAAATACTCAGAAACGCAATTTTGAGCTCACTTTTCTCAATTTTCCATACATAGATATATAGATATATCTATATATATAGATATATAACTATATCTATATATATAGATTTATAGATATATCTATATATATCCTCCATCATCAGGAAAAAGCCACTAGAACATGTTAAAAACACCAATTTGACCATTTTTGTCAGAGTGGCTCTTTACTGAATGAATAATTTCTCCAAACCTGCAAATTGTACAGATTTCTGTCACAAATAGAAAAGTGCTCTTTTATCTTGGATATATATATATATATATATATATATATATATATATATATATATATTTATATATATACACACACACTTTTTTTAAACAAGTGTAATGAAAAAAACATCACACATGTTTTCAATCATTCTTTAACAATTCATCCTGAAATAAATACTAAATCACAATGACATGCAAGCATTTTTTTTCACAAATGTCGAACTTCATAACAAGCTCTGTATATTCACTCCAACAGTAATAAAGAGATGAAATGGCAGCAAATGTTGCCCTGTCAAATATAACAGAAATCAACGTGGCATCAGAGCGTTTACTTTGTTTTTTAACAGGTTTCTGTTCTGGAACTGGCAACCTGTAGGTTGCAAAAATTAAACTCAGTAACACTAAATTGTTTATCCTGGGCTCAGATAATGCCTTGTATTTTAAAAGGTTTTTACTATGGCAGGGGCTGCTTTTTGCTCCCTGTAACTGCATGAAATTGACCTCAGGACAAATGGCACAGGCTCGACCAGTTGGGCTACCTAGTTCAAACAGCATGAAGAAATTTCAACATACTTTGATGTTTACAATTTTTGAATTTTGACAAAATTATACAACTAACAAAAAGGAAACCAAAAGCGGTTAAAATGTGGATCCAAGGTAAAACAGGAAATAAATGAAGTAGTGTATTAAAATCCGGAAAAAAAATTCCTGCAATCCAGTTCATCTGGCTGCTGCAACTGGTTTACAGGTTTCCATCTCCTTTGCACTCAGTCCTGAGAACCAGACTGACATTGGAGCGTGTTGTGGCAAATATTCAAAATGATCTGTTGACTCAACTACCAGAGATGCATCACATCACATTGCATTGCATTTCCCCCAACTTTATTTTTTACAGAAGAGACGAGTCCAAGAGCACAAATAAGGAAGAGCTGCCCACGAACATCTTTTAGTCAGCGGGAATATCGTGTCTTTAGGTGTTTATCATTTTTCTCCTTTAAAGTTTTCCCAACATGAACACACAGACTGCATCTTAGTTGAGTAAAAACTGAAAAAAATATCCAGAACAAAACAGCACAAACCATATTTCACGGTAACAATTGAGCCGTGTGGTTCAGATGCACGTACACCTTCTACATGATCAACGTCAGTCTAATAGAGAGGATTAAACAATGAAATGAGCTGTATTAAAGCAGAACATGACATTGTTGACTAAATTCACCCATAGTTATAAAGATTTTGCTGGCAGCTGAAATATATTCAAAATGGAAAAAGTAGAGAAATCAAAGAGCAGTGGTGCCCAAACCCTCCACATCAGCCCAAAAGTTCCTCCTTTTAGTCTCACAGCAACATGGCCTGCAGTTCAAACCTGACTCTTTTCATCTTTGACCCAGAAGACGTTTGATTATTTCACATTTTAAAACGACTCACGGTACAGTTTAGAAACATAAGAGTTCCCAAATTCGAGTGAAAAAGTGAACAGTATTAGACACACACAAAAAGAAGTTTTTAATGATTTTTTTTTTCTTTTGCTTTTCTTTAACCTTTCATTGCTTAAAAACATAAAACTCCACCTCCAATCATCCTTTGGTGTTACCAGTGGTCTTAAAATTATGAGTATCTTGTTTTTAGACAAAATGAAATTTTTTTTTAAACCCTGGGACATAGATTCTGCACAGCAGCAGTAATTCATTAAAATTTTGCCTCTGACTCGTGGATGAGACTGTTGGAACAGAGTACCACATGAACATGTTTAAAAACTGTGATTTTTAACAACCTTTTTCTGTAGTTTTTAGTTTCATAGAAAACTTGTGCAACTATTTTGCCTAAATTTTGTAGCAAAAACCTGTCTTTTAAATGTGAACAATTAAGCAGGAAAGCGTGTGCATTTATTTATAGTTGGTTTTAAAAAGCCAATGAGATTAGAACTGTGAAGGTGGGTAAAATACTAAATTTATGCAACTAAAGGAAAGAGATTAAATATTGTATATATATATTTTTTTTATCTGCTGCAAATATTACAAATCCCCTTCTCTGCTTTTGTGAATACAGTTTTCTATATTATGATTGACAGCCAACAGTATCCTGTCAGATACACAAAATCTGAGGCAACTGGAACTTCAAACGCCCTCTGAAGAGCCTTCTGGGCTACCGTAGTACCACTTTCACAAAAACTATACCACACAATCCTTTCCAATTGTGCTGTTTGTTCTCCAGATCTTTTCCTTTCTGTTTCTAGGTCTTTCGGTTTCTCAAGAGGAGACTTCATCCACTGAGAATGTCCTGTTTAAAGCCGTTTGTGCTGCTGGATTTTCACCTGAAACACACTCTCAGGGAAGTCGGTTAGTTACCACATAACAGGAATGACAAGTAACTAAAGAAGAGGGAGCAAAAACATGCTTTACATCACAAGCAGAGCAGACAGTATTTAAGGACTTCAGATCGTCATGCAGCTGAAACCTCAAAATTCGTCTCCGCTGACGTGTTCGAGATCCACTTCCAGGATAAAAAGGAGAAGCCAAGGTCTAATGAGCGTCTGTTCAAACATCAGCATCAGCTCTTGGCTGATAATGATGAGTTTTCATAGGCATTTATTCTCTGGTTTGCTTTATATCATTTTTACAGAAAACAAAAAGGCAGTTTTCAGTGACGAGTTTTATGTGCTTCAGATTTCAAATTTAAATGATAGCTTGAAGATAGATGTCATAAAAGTGTCTGGGAGATATGAAGTCTGCCAAAAACTCAGACGTGTTTTCTGAAATATTAATAAGCATCAGATGTCAAGAAAAAAAGCAGCTGAGATTAACTGTCTTCTGGACCTCCTGCAGATCTCCATGCTCTGTTAGAAACAGAGAATGGGAGAGCAATTTCCTGGGAAACCCTCAGAAAAATTAGAAAGCAAGGAGTCTAGATTCTTTTGGTTGACCACCTACAACACGAAACTGACCCTGAATGTCTAGACGGTTTAATTTCCGAGAACAAACCACTGTAATTAGGACCCATTTTTCTATGGTAAAATGACCTTTCCAGGTCTTATAATTACACTTTTTTGAGCCCTTTACATTCTTTAAAGTACTCACCATTTCCAAACGCAATTAAAAAATATTTTGTTCTGAATAATGCAAACAAACAAGGTTTGATAAAGTCATCACAGTCTGCCAAAAAAATAAACTAAAAGAAAAAAACAGCCCTCGGATAGCGCTAAAAGACAGTGTTCAGACCCAGCGACGTACTATTTCTAAAAAGAAAAATCACTCCATAACACCCAAGTGAGACTTACAGATAGAATACGCAAAAGGTCAGCGTTCTAATCTCATGAGTCTGGTTTTATCAACCAGAAAAGACACAAAGCCCCTGAGTCAACAATATTGATTTGCTGCCACAGAAATTCACGACACCAGCATGCCCCTGGAGACAAAGGTCAGGCCCCATCACATGATCCCGCTGCTGTCAGAAGCCGAGTTAAATGTCTGCACGCTGAGACATGCTTGAGAGAAGGTGATCTTTGGCACAGCAGAGGGGCAGAAGCCTGACCGTCGAGGTCTTCAGCAGAACCATGCTGGCTCAACCCGCCGCGGAGCCCAACTAGAAAATAAATGTGTTCCACTTAGATCTCAGAAATAGGAATCTCCGTGGAGGATTTCTTTGAAGGTTTTTTTTCAAGGCCGGATTTAGGCAGGGGCAAGAGGGGGGACAATGGCCCCTAAAAATGTGATGCCCCATGAAAAACAAAATTAACTAATAAAATAAAAACCCACAAACAAAATTAATAAAACAAATGCTGATGTTATTTACGTGCGCCCAAGCACAAAAACTCGTGGAAATTCATGTTGATCACACATAAAACGTGTGGCCAAGATGCACATTAAGCGTATTTTAAGTGTACCCAAGGCTAAATGTTGTTGTTTGTCAAATATATCAACTTAACTGGAACCCTAGCCCTTCCTCTGGGTCCATGCGGCCGAGAAAAAAGTTCAACACTGCCTGCTCGTATAAAATTAGTCAATTTCTAAAAGTAAAGACAAAAACGTAAGGATGGATGGACTGAAAAGAAGAAAAAAAAGGACACAAACCAGTGTCCGGCTTGTACCTGTCCCTAGCCTGGAAAATGTTGGCTTAAAACTTGGAAGACACAGATATATAGACAGACTGTTTTTACCTAAATCTGGGTTTGAGAACAAACTGATATAATCAGTAAAACATGACACCAGTGCAGAAGATTATGGCGTTTACAAAACATGATCATCCTCTTTAACCACAGCCAGGTATGAAGGCAAAATGCAGCTCAGTGTTCAAACTGCTGCTTTTCTCCATCAAACCCCACAGTGGGGATGGTTGCTATGGTGAAGGTTTTCCTAATCGCACGTGCGTTTACAAGGATTTCTATCCCTCAGCAGCTGCACTTTGGGTGCTTTTATTTTGTGAAATCAATTTCTAACTTTACAGAACTTCTCAATGGCATGTTCCAGCTGCAGTAAATGACAGCAGCACACTTCCAAATGCATACATAAAATGATGGGATTGAGTGGGGTCTTACTTCTCCTGGCTGACATGCTCCCTGATGGCCCCCAGCGTGGCCAGGCTGTTGCTGCCCTGAAGCAGCCTGCAGGTTGCCAGGTGCCGCTGGTACTGCTCCTTCAGGCAGGCGTTCTCCGAGCACAGGTCGGACACTTGCTGCTCCAGCTCCTCTATCCTCCCCTTCTGCCTCTCCAGCAACTCCTGCTGGGTCTCTATGATTTTGTTCAGCTCCTTCAGATATTCCGCAGCCTTGGTGGGATTCTCGGTTGGGCTTTCCATATTTTTTTTTCACGTTGTGGTCCCTGTCGAAGTCGACGAAAATTCCAGGCTCAAAAATTCCCAGTGTTGCGTCTTTTACGCTTCGTCATAATTTTTTTTATTTTTATTTTTTGTAATTTTCTTAATTGAACGGAGGTGATGATTCCACCATCAGATGTGTTTCCACGCACGGAACACTGGAAGCTTCGCGAGCACCCACGCTGGAAATGTCAGGCGGCGCGAGGCAGCCAGCTGACGGACTTCCCGGTATCGCTCCCGGTCACCCTTCCGCCGGTTGCGCGCTGTGCCATGTCTCCTCTGTTCCCTCCAGCTTCATGTCATTCCCGTGACTTTTCGTAAACAGACGCTGGCTGTCGAGTGGGCGGGGCTTCGAAGTTTTATGAACCTGCGGGTCCCGGCGATCAGCTGACCCCGCGTGCGGCTTCACGCGCCTGAGAAATTGGTGTTTTTTGTTTTTTCTTTTAATCAGAGTAACTTTGCTGCGTGCGCCACCCTCCAGCTCGGTCTGCAGGAGTTGCTTTCGCCCCGCAGGATTGTTTACTATGCTGTCTGTGTATCTCCATCGTCACGCAGGAGGACGTGTCCCCCCTGGTGGAATGATTGCAGTGAATGGGAGAAGCTTTCCTTATAATTAATTAATTAAAATAAAGACACTCAGCTGTTCAGCTTCATGCTGAAGTTCCATCAGCCCCCCCAGGATGTGGGATCACACCATCATGAGACCTGGGAGCAAATTAAAGGCAAAGGCTGTGTGATTGCAGTCTAGAATGTCCATTCACTGGAGGGTTTATTTTGAAAAGATAGTGTAAATGTCCACATTCAAACAGAAATACTTGCAGCAGATATCCTCCAAAAAGAGGGATATTCATTATTAACTTCCAGATTAAGGTGCATTTGAAAATGAATGTCAGATTAGTTCACCATCTCAAAGACCCGCTCCAATGAAAAGTTTTGGTGTTTTTAACATGTTCTTAAGGCAAAATTGAGCTTAAAATAGCATTGCTGAGTATTTCTTTATTCAAATTGTTGTGAAATATGAGCAGATAAAAAGACAGTTGAAAACGTTTGTAGGTGTGACGTAGGACCAACAGGCAGCAGACCGCATGCTCCATGCTCCGCTCCAATCCGATGCATCCATTTTTAGACAAACAGATCCATGTACGTCTTCGTTTTCCTCGTCTGAGCTGGCATCTGGCTCAAAACTGAACAGCTGGTTAGCTCCGATATTACTCACCATTTTTGTTGCACCTGAAACACTAGGTTGGAGTTGTGAGGAACTGTGAGCTAGCGGGAGAGAGTGTAAACAGATGGATGATGGGAAGTGGTGGTGGGCTTGCTCACACCAATAGTCCTGCCCACAATTCAGAGGTAAATTTCTAACAAATTCCTGCTGCTCTGTAGAAACTATGTTCTAATAAAATTTAATTATTATTATTTTAGCTAAAAACTGCATTATCATACTTTTAAAAAAAACAACAAAAACACTGGGAACGCTTTTAAAATAGCGTGGGGGGACTCAAGGGTTAATTTACCAAGTCCCCATTTTTCTCTAATTTGTAGACACTAGAAAGTACCAAATATTGCAGTTTGTATTGTTTTATTTCCAACTCATGACAACTGTGTGTGTGTTAAGGGGTACATTCTGAAGTCTGTTGTTTTGATTAAGTCAAAGCTCAAACTTGCACATTTAGGTGCATGCATTTTGATGAGCAATTAGGTGGATCCATGTTAGACCCAAAATGAGCTTCTAACTTGACTTTATTCTGCCAATTTTTCTAAATGCTGCAACAAAGCCAGAATGCCTGTGACATAGTTGACTTCATTTTAGCCAATCCAAGTCCTATGAATGGCATCAGATTTTGTCAATGAATAGATGTCTGTGTTTCTTACCTAAACATTTCTTTTTCTGTTCTCTTCAAAATGTGTTCATTATCTATTTTATATAAATGCTAACATTTTTGAGGTAAATGTTTGTGTTTTCATAAACTGATTTTATAAACATAAAAAGTAACCCTGCACCAAACCCTGCAAAAACAGAATCTTAAGAAAGTAATAAGACTCTTGTTTCAAAAAAAGCATTAACCTATTAAGTTATTTTCTGTTTTTGAGAAAAAATATCCTATCAAGAAAGTTTTTCAAAAGCAAAATAGTATTCATTGTCTTTGTGAATAGTCTGTTTTTTTAAAAAATAAGAATTCTGGGTAAGACCATTTTTCTTACCCCATTAGCATGTTTTTTTGTTGTATATTTAATGAAAACTTTGAGAATTTGGGGATTTTATTATTTATTTCTAAGGGGTCTGCTCTGTCTCTCCTTGCACTTTCTCCAAGTTTCTTTTTTATTTTGAAAGTCAGTTAAAGATGTAGCACTTTTAAATAATGTCATTTGAAGTGTTTTGTCCTTAAAACCGAAAGCTATATCTTCATGGTGTTCCAGCCGAAGGCTGCTTTTGGATGATCTAAGAAAATCGAATTTTAATGTGGAGAAATAACAGAATCAAACCATGGGCTCCATGCAGCTGTGTAAACACGGAGTGCAGATTGTGAGCTCAGGATGGACAGAACATGCCAACCAGTAGGAAATGCAGTCATTAACAGCCAGACATATGGTGACCCTGAGGTGTAAAACACAATAACAAAATCAAGGGCACAAAAGGAAAAGACACTCACTTGATAAAAAAAAAAAAAAAAACAGAAAACAATCGACCTTATTTAAACCAGTAATTGCACAAAGGTGGACAAGGCGTGTAGTGGCATCACTTCTGGGTTTGTATTGACGCCTCTACCTAGCTGTTTTTCAGTCATTGTAATCTTAACCCAGGCCACAAATTTCTGATAAAAAAAAAACACAAAAAACAGGACAAACAATAAAGGCAGAGCACTACGAATAAATTAATTGTATAGCTAACGATTAGGGTTTTTTTTCAATTAAAATCTTAATCACAGGAATGAAAAACACTTTTGGAAGCAGACTTTAGATTTGTTAATTTCTGTTTAAAAAAAAGGTATTCATTAAAGTTAAATGGGACTGACCAGTTTGTTTAAAAAGCCACCTAGTGGTTAGCTGACGAACTGACAGATTTAAAAAATAAAAAAAAGTTGCTTTAAAATCAGCTTTAAAGATAAAGTGTTGCCCCAAAACGCATTAAAACAACAAAACAAAAGCTAATGATAAAAATCAGAGGAAGGGGAGTGGTGTAGTATTTTGAAAGTGGACACACAAAAACCTGTTTTAAAAACCATTACTATCGAACAAAAACACGAAGGCTCTAATTTGCTTTTTTTCCCCCATTTTCTCGTGATAATGATATTGTTATCATCAGAAAACAAGTTTTTTTTGTAGCAGAGCATAGCTCTAACGACTGATTCAGGAGTTTTTTAAGACCGACAACATCAAACCAGGATTACAGTAACTAATTATAAATTGATCAGTTCTTCTGGTGTTTGACATTTTCTCTGACAAACTGCTTTGTTTTACTGCTGATTGTAGAAAAAAATCAAAGCGTGATATTCGTCATTATGTTATCATGTCATTGTTTGCTTGTGATAATGTGATAGATGCCGTTATCATAAAAGAAATAGAGCTTCCATGTTACTAAAACTCCAGCCCTATATGTATCGTAAGAGGCAATAGCACAGCTTTCATAGTGGTCACAACACTTCATCAAAGCACCAACAATGTCACAAATGAACATAAAGAAAAATCACAAATACTTTTTGTAAGATTACAAGAAAAAGTTCCATTAAGCGTGTCCCTATTTAGTGTATTTTCCCCTTTGATGTGGAGTCTTGTATCCAACCAAATGTTTTCCTCCTCAAAGCAAAACTTGTGTCATCTGTCAGAGTGATCATTTTTCCTGAAACCTCACTCTTTTTCACTCTTTACAGGAATATGGCTTCCCTTCCTCAGTTAGACATTCTCTTTAACAGTCTTATCTTGTTTCTCATCAGCTGGATAATGCTAAATAAAATCCATGTCAAACCATGAACAACTTTAAATCATACCACCTCCTTTTTTGTAATTAGACTATATTTTTATTTTTGCTCAGCAAAACCAAAAGAAGATGTATTACTACATATAAAGTCATACATGCACTAAAGTGAGATCACAGAGAACAAGGGAACCTGTTGAAAATAACCCTCTTTAAAAGAGACTGACCGTTTACACCATTGGGGTCATGACTTTCTTTATTTGGCTGATCACTTACACGCCAATGTGAAATTGCAATGTGGCCAATGAGATTCAGCTGATGCTATTCTTAATTTATCTAAAATCATCTTTACTGGAGCTTGCTTCATAGCTGCTAATGAAGAAGGGCAAACCGCAGGTTTTCATTCTCTATGCGAATACTGAACAAAAGTTCCCAATCACTTAATTTAGAAGTACTTGTAAAAAAAATAATGTCCAAAAACCACAGTGCTGCCATAGGTGATACTAAAACATATGTGAAGGTTGGGTGGGGATTGAATCATTTTTTAGCATCTGTCTATGCACAGATCATACTCACTGCTAAATCTTCATGATCTTAATAGATGCCACTTCTACCCCAAAGACCCATTCTAGTGCAAATTGAGTTTTTTTTTTTTTACATGTTCTTGTGAAATTTTTCATATGATAGAGGACATGTACCAGTATTAACAAAATTAAGCTTAAAATTGCATTCTATATATCTACTGCGTGAATGCCTTATTGTGATCCTGTTTCTCTTTATTGTGTGAATTCTTTAAAGCATGTGTTTTTTGGGCTAGTTTTGAGTTAAGCTAATATTTTAACAACATGCTAACTTTTTTCACTAATTTGGCATGTACTGAGGTTTTATGGGCTAATTCTGAGTTACGCTAGTATTTTAGCAACATGCTAACATTTTTGGCTAATTTGGCATATAACTAGGTTTTTTTGGGCTACTTTGGAGTTAAGAATATACTTTAGCCACATGCTAGCTTTTCTTTCGCTAATTTGGCATATACCAGGGGTCGGCAACCTTGACAACCTGACATGTAAAATGAAGATGCAGCCTAGATGTAGCCTACATATATATATAGGCTACATCTAAGCTTTATAATATATATACATATATAAAGCTCTAAATTAACTTTTTTGGTTATTAGCCAGGTTGGCTGGCCGTTGACATCCAAAGTCTACCAGCCAAATCTGGACTCTACTAGCCAAACATTTTTCAGGAAAAGAAATGTGTCTTTCAAAGTAAAATAGTTATTCCCTTTATTTATTCTCTTTCAAAAACAAAACACTCATTATAATTGACTGCTGACACGTCAAGTGCTGTCAAATGTCTCTGAAGAAGGCAAATACTGATCACCGAAATTGCACAAGGTCAGAAGAAAGAAGTTAAAAACTTTGACTTAATAAGAAGACATGATACACGTTTTTGAGACAAATAAAATACACTTCAATTCAAAACTTATAAATACTTTCCCAAGCCATGCAGAGCCGCTACATAAAGATGAAAGAGCCGTGGGTTGCCGACACCTGGCAAAAATGTTGTATTTGTGACAGAAAATAAGCTGGGCAGGCCACAAGTTACTTGGTGCACTCAATTCTGATGCATCCACTAATGGACGATTAGATCCATGAACATCTTTGTTTTCCTTATTTGAGCTGGCATCTCATAGAATCTCATACAATCATGGTTAAAAGACCACTGGGAACTATTTTTAAATAGATCAAAAGATCATTGGAGTGGGTCTTTGTTTCCACATAGAGCTTTTAGTATATTTGTGATAATGTTTCAGAAGATGCTTAAACATTTTAGCACCATTTTATTCATAACGGGGGAGACTCCTTGAGTTTTTTTAGTAGAGAATTTTATCTACTTATCATTTAAAGTTAGGTAGTTGCTTTACTCTGTAGAAGATGGACTGTTAGATCACATTTAAGACTACCTGAGTACATCTGTTGATGCAAAGAAGGGAGCCAATTTTATTGTTTGCCTCTCAACAGAAAAAGGTAATAAAAAGCGGGTGCGCTGCTGCTGTCAGTGTGTGACCTGTGTCACACAACCAGCCGTCATCTAAAGGATACTTGTGGAAAAAACAGCCTTCTGGAGCTTTCCCCAAACCAGAAATGAGTCTTAACTGCAAGTTATGTCTGTCTGAAGCCCCATTTGAGAAGTAAAGCATATGTGAGGGGATAAAACGCAGATATCAAGTTAAAGTTACATATTTTCAATTTACGTCTGATTTACAATGGCAAAGGAGTAAAGTTTTGTTCTTTTAACACTTCAATTTCTCATCTACTTCATCTCGGACAGGTCACTCCCTTCCGAGGGATAGTTTTGAGTCACCACTTATACTTACAGGATGTGTTTTTGTTTGTGAGAGAAAACCAGTGGGAAAAGAGAAAGAGAAAGACAGAGAAAACACACACATGCACAGGGAGAACATGCAAAGTCCACACAGAAAAGACTCAGATTTGAAACAACCCTCTTTGCCAGGAGGCAACCATGCTATTGCTAACAACTGCAACAGTATTTTTGTTGTACTATTCAGTATGAAAGTCAAAATTCTCTTAAAACATGTTTGTTTTACTCTTTTAAGGTATTAAATGTGTGACGTCTAAGGATAAAATGTTACTCAAATACTTCCAACTCTTTTAGATTGACTCTCAAATAACTAAATAATTAAAAAGCAATTTTTTTAAAAATCCAGTTTTCTGAGAGGTGAAGAGTCGAAGACTGCTTCAAGAATCACTTTGTGGCGTACATTTGTGTCTGATCACCTACATGGACTGTGCAGCAGCTGCTGTCGCTGGCACGCAGACTGCAGCATTCAAGAGCATACAAATGAGCCAGGTAACTGGGACTTGACAAAGGAGTGTCACAGACAAATGGAAGCTTCAGGCTGATCAGTGGAGAAAGGCCTTTACAAATCCGCAGGGTGCCCAGCATGACAAGACACCCTCACTCATCTGTGTTACACAAATGAGACAAATGTGCTCTCGAGGGACGGGGCAATAGACCAAACAGCATGTACATTGTTCAAAGAGAAATCCAATCCAAGTCGAAGAAATGACAATACAGCAAAAATGAATGGTGCCAAATGATAAGATTAGAACAGATGAATAAACATGAATTCGGTCAATTTTAAACTAAGATCTTGCAAATGTGATTGTTCTTATTACTAACTTCTTAAATAGAATTTATTTTACATAGTAATACAAGTATTTAGGTGAAAGTGCCAATGAACCTTAAAAATATTATGACATTGGAACAGAATAGCTATTAAAATAAAGGAAAGTACAAGTTTTGTCCCCTTAAAAACAAACACAAAAACATTAAAACAGTGGCTTCTTAACAGATACATGTGATACAGTGTCTGTAGTTACTTAACAAATATTTGGTTTAGTTGCTGTATTTCTATTCTGTGTAGTTTCTTGCTGTTAAAATCTGTTTTATTTCTTTAATCACATTGACCTGCCATGGAACTGCAGATGGAATGAGCCTGTTGCTAAAATCTGGCATATTTACTTTTGATTATAAATGTTCATAGATACACAAGGTTCCTTCAAAAATAAACATGAATTAATTTAATTATTTTATCAAACACATCAAAACCTTTAACTCGAAATGAGAACTGGACTCTGTATGAGTGGTGTCCTCTGCCCCTCACGTTCTAAACAGAAGTACCTGTCGGCTCCAGGAAGCCAAAATCCCACAGACTTCTGTATAAAAATAAACAGCTATTACTGAGGTATTATATTTGTCAGAATAACCATTCTTGCTCTGCGACCTTTTTTCATGTTCTGTATAATCCGTATTCTTTTTTAATATTTAAAAAAAATATTCAAGTTATTAAAGTTCTAATTTGTTCAATCAGATGCCTCAATGAAACCATGTGGCGTCTGCTGGGACCGTTCAAAACGATTGACAGATTTAGTGCAGTGGTAATGAACATTGTAGATGCAGAAGACTATAAGGTGAAAGATGTGATCTTGGCCAAATATGAAATCACAGCTGACACCTATCGACAACGTTTCAGATCCCTGATGATGGAGCCAGGAGAGACACCACTAGAGCTCCATGTTCGGTTCAAGGACTTGTTCGGAAGATGGGTTAAACCAGAGAAGGCAACTGTGAAAGAAATTTCAGAGCAGATTATTCTGGAACAGTTCCTGAGGATGGTGCATCCAGAATTGGAGGTTTGGATTTGTGAGCATGATCCAGCAACAGCAGAAGAAGCTGCTCGGCTTGCTGAAATATTCACTTCAGCCAGGAAAGGAACCAGAAGTACCCACTTTGGCCGAGAGACCCATGTTGCCTATTCAAGCAAGTCCTTTGGGGGGTGATCCAGGGTCTGGTCAGTTTCAGAAATGACATGTATAGAAGAAACCCCTCTCAAACTGTAAAAAAGCCAAACTTAAAAGCAAGTACAGTTTCGATGTATTCATGGTAATGGTTTGGGCCACAATCAGCAATTCTGTTGACTTCTGAAAACTAAGCATCCTCTTTTGTGTTCTGGTCCAAGATCAGCAGGTAACTGGTCTTTCAACACAGTGGAACAAAGGCTGTACGTTACCTGTTTTACTTAATGGTACATTAAGGTAAAGGTAAAGGTGAGGTAAAGCTTTGCTGGAGTCAGGATGTTTTCAATTTCTGGTACACGCCAGTATGATTTCTCCAGAAAAACAAAATGGCAACAAGGTCACCATAAGCTGTGTAGACGGCCATGAACAGGTATATCCCACAGCCGATTTTTACTTAACTGTAGGGGGTCAAACTTACTTGTTATCAGTTGCTGTGGTTCCAACATTACCGTATTCAGTCATATTGGGCAATGGTATACCTACCCCTTATGACCTCATGCTTCGCTCAACCACCCAGATTTCAGATACAACACTTGAAGAGTCCCCTCAATCTGGGATAAACAACCAGGCTAACGAAAGTGTAAAATATTGTAATATAGTTACATGTGAAACATGTCAGATCACATCACAGAAAGGAGTAGCTCATGCACGACTCCAAAATATGCAGATTATTGAGACCCCTTTTGAACGAGTTGGCATGGATGTTGTGGGCCCTTTAGAGAATAGCTCCTCACATAACTGTTATATACTAAATATCTACGACTACACCACACGATATCCAGAGGCATTTTCCTCTCAAGTCAGTTAAAACCAAAATAATTGCAAACTGTCTTTTGCAATTATTTTCTAGGGAAGGAATTGTTAAAAGTCCTCACTGATAGTGGAACCAAATTCCTGTCGAAATTGTTTGCATGATGTTTAGAAGTTGCTAGGGGTTAGGGGAATTAAGACCACCCCATATAACCCTCAAATGGACAGGCTGGTGGAAAGACACAATAAGACTTTAAAGAGTATGCTGCGGAAGTTTGTTTCCAACACTGGTGCTGACTGGGACCAGTGGCTGCCTTATCTTCTGTTTGCTTTTCGAGAAGTTCCACAGACATCCAGAGGCTTTTCACCTTTCCGAGCTGCTGTACGGTCACTAGATCAATGGTCCTTTGGATCTTTTGAAAGACGACTGGGAGAATCCCAAGTCACAAGGAGAAAACATTGTGGCTTATGTGGTGAAAATGAGAGCGCGTCTGGAGGAGATGACAGCCTTTGTGCAGGACAACATGAAAACTGCACAGAAGTGCAGCTGGCTTGCGCCACCACAATCAATGGTCAAAAAATATTTTTGAAATGAGTCTTACAAAGGTGAACATAAGTAAAAACTTTATTTAATAAAGGCAAACAAATTCACACAGAATTTATGTTCTGAAAGCTGCTTTGATGAAATGGCAACAAAAATATTGATTAAAAAACAACAAAAAAATACAAGAGCGTGTCAATTTTTTCTTCACATATTAAAAGAATCACACTTTGATATCCCAGTCTTTTTTTTTAAACCACAGGAAGAAAACTTCACATTCTGAGAAACAAGAGCAGGGAACATTTGAGTGCTTTTCCATTGTAGAAACCAAAACCAAAGTGAAGGTTCACATTCTTTAGCCATTACAGTAATCACATTAGCAAATCATAAAAGAGCTGCACCGTTTGTGGCTCAAAAATCAAGGTTTTCTCACTATAAGGTTTGATGCCTTAAAATAACTGCCCAGAAGATAAACATTTTACTCTGTTTCAAAGATTATCGGGACGGATTCAGTGAACATATTTTCCAAATGTATCAACGGCACAACTTAAGTCATTTTTGTCATAAGAATAAATACAATATTTTCCTGCTTCCTGACAAACTGAATAGTTGAGTTTCCTGAGTTTCACGTGTCAAAAATGGCAAAGAAACAATAATCAAAAACAAAATGCTTTTTTTTTAAAGCACAAGCAAGAACTTTTGTTTTGCCACTCCAACATATGTCAATCAGTGTGACCCGGTATAAAAACGTCTTCATGGCAAAACACACTCCATATGAATAGCTGCAAACATTATTATATTCAATACAACTCATAAATTTGCAAACACACACAAATTAAATGTAGCCCTTAAATCCACTGGCACCATCTTTTGACTGACGGAAAAGAAACTTTGAAAGCATCGGTACAAACATTCAAACTGGGACTTCCTCTCTCATACTGCAGCAGTAATTCAAAGGGGGAAAAAAGGCACGGTCCATGTGCAATTTTTGGCAGATGGTGTTCTCATTATAAAGAAGTCAAAGATGGAGTCAGAGGGCTTCGTTAGGACTTGTAGCGGGAGGAGTAGAGGCGTGACCTGGGACTGCTGCTCAGGTCACTTCTGGAGAGTGTAGGGCTGAAGGAGTTTGCTACCGGAGAGTCTAATAGTGGAAGGGTAAAGGAAGAAAAAAACGTTAAAACCATGATCTTAATGTAAAAATAAAATAAACAAAAACACTGTTCTACTTTGAAAGCATTTCCAGTGGTCTATTAATTGTGATTTTTTGGTTTTTAGGGAAAAAAAAACTTGTTGTCTAGGACATAGTTTGTTCAGAACAGCAGAAGTTCATTCGAAATTCGCCTCCGAGTTTTGGGCAGGTCTGTTGGCACGGAGCAAGCCCGCCCTCACTTTGTCCCCCATCTGTTTACACGGTCTCCCGCTAGCCTACAGCCCTTCACACCCCAACCTAACATTACTGGTGCAAAAAAATGGTGAGCAATATTGTAGCTATCCAGTCGAACAGCTTTGAGTCAGATGACCGCTCAGGCGAGGAAAACAGAGGATCTAGTCGCCTATAAGTGGACGCAGCAAAATAGAGCAGAGAGTTTGTTGCATCATATTTTCTACGACACAATACAATCTTTTTCAAACCGAATGCGTTTGTTTGAACATAGTTCACAACAATTTAAATACAGAAATTCTCCATCATCCTTTCAATTCATCTTCCTCCACTCATCCGCAATCGGGTCGCAGTCTGAGCAAAGATGCCCAGACTGGGTCTTCCCGGGGCCTCCGCCCAGTGGGACATGCCTGGAACACCTCCCCAGGGAGGCGTCCAGGAGGCATCCGAACCAGATGTCACCTCAACTGGCTCCTCTCGATGTGGAGGAGCAGCGGCCCTACTCCGAGCTCCTCCCGGGTGACCGAGCTTCTCACCCTATCTCTAAGGGAGCGCCCAGCCACCCTACAGAGGAAGCTCATTTCAGCCGCTTGTATCCGGACCTCATTCTTTCGGTCCATAGGTGAGTATTGGAGCGAAGATCGACCAGTGAATTGAGAGCTTTGCTTTCTGGCTCAGCTCTCTCTTCACCACAACAGACCAATGCAGCGACCGCATAACGGTGGACGCTCTGATCTTCCCTCACTCGTGAACAAGACCCCAAGATATTTAACTCCTCCACCTGGGGAAGGAGCACTCCACCCACCCAGAGAGGGCAAACCACCTTTCTCTGGTCGAGAGCCATGGCCTCAGACTTTGCGGTGCTGACCCTAAAACCAGCCGCTTCACACTTGGCTGAAAACCGTTCCAATGGATGCTGGAGGTCCTGGCTCGATGAAGCCAACAGGACAACATCATCCGCAAAGAGCAGAGAGGAAATCCTGTGGTTCCCAAACCAGACCCCCTCTGGACCCTGGCTGCGTCTAGAAATTCTGTCCATAAAAACTAAACAGAACCGGTGACAAAGGGCAGCCATGCCGGAGTTCAACATGCACCAGGGACAGGCCTGACTTACTGCAGGCTATGCGGACCAAGCTCTTGCTCTGGTCATACAGAGACCGGACAGCATACTCCCAGAGCACCCTACACTGGACACCACGGGGCACACGGTCGAACCCCTTCTCCAAATCAACGAAATACGTGGACAGGATTAGCGAACTCCCACAAACCCTCCAGCACCATAAACAGGGTGTAGAGCTGTTCCACAGCCAGGGCGGAAACCACACTGTTGTTCCTGAATCTGAGGTTCGACTATTGGCTGAAATCTCCAAAGAAAAATCTCAGAAATTTTAAGCTCAATTTTCTTTTAATATATCCATCATAAAAAAATGCTACAAGAACACGTTAAAAAACACTAAAAACACAATTTTCATCAGACTGGGTCTATAAAATGATGTTGAATTTCTAAATTGACAGCTTCCAAAACTTTTCAGATCATTCTTTTGGATTTTCAGGAAATGTGGACTTTATGGAGTGGATTTTGTAACCTTGGCTCAAACTTTTTTTTTTTTAATTCTTAAAAACGGTCTCTGTGAACTTATAACCAAGTCATCTCAAAGAATTACTAAAATCAACCCATCTGTTATCTAACTAGATAGCTAATATTAAGATTACTAACTATTCTGCTATCAACATCAATAAAAACGCATCACAGTGCAGGTTTGTTACGTTAATGGAGTAAAAGTGATCCCAAATAAATTGAATCAAGACAGTAATGAGACGATCTGAGGTGTTGAACTATGATGTATCTGCACAAACAACAGGAAGTTACCAAGTCGCTGTCAAAAAGATGTAAATGTCAGTGTCTAAACAGCAACAGCTTTACAAGCAAGCTAATCAGATGTGCTGAGCTTTGCAAAAGCTGCTGTCTTCCATGTCGCGTTTGGTGAAGCGCTGCATGTGCTGCTCTTCTGGTTACTGAAGCTCTCAGAGTTGTAGGTCATCTAAACCTGCCCCGTTTCTTTTTTTTTTTTTACTTCAAGTTAATGATATTCACTTAACAACAATTTCCCCCATTTGTGGGAAGTTGTGTTAATAAAAAAATTTCTGTGGTCTGTCAGGCTTTTTACAACTGCTTGACTCTGACTCCAACTTTTGAAAGTTGAAGCAGAATTATGGCAATGTTTCTAATCAACACACTTTTTGTTTCGCAATAAATAGTCTTAATCTGGGAAAGATTATTTTTTAAGCATTTGTACATGGTAGTGAAAACAAAGAGCCACAGACATGCTGACCTACCTCTGACCAGCGGTGGTGTTCTCTGGATAAAAGCCGGGTGATATGTTTGTTCTCTTGGAGAGAAAAAGGAGTGGAGCACTGTAGTAGAGAGCAAAAAAAAGAGAGGAAGAGAAGGAAAAAATAACCTATAAGTTATTTAAAGAGCTCCAGAAAAACACGAGTCAAATGAAATCCTCATAACAAGCAAACTGTTGCAAAATCCAGTTACAGGAACACGGCAGAAGAATTTATGAGTTCTGATGCAGCGACGGTTTGGGTTTTTAACAGCAGTCTCTGCCAAAGAACATAAAAGAAATACAATTTGCTTAAGTGACTCCTACAGTATCTAAAAATAAAAAGTACACCAATAGCATAGAATTGAAGTATTTGGTGGCTTTGTGTTCTTCAGCTTTGTCCTTTTGAACAAAACAAGTGCTATGATAAAAGCTGCCAAGTTGCTTATTGAATTAGATTTATTCAAGCTACCTTGGTACAGGAGATAAACTGTAGGCGTTTGTCTCACTATATGTCAGGTCTGATGGGTGGAAACATTCTCTAAAAGCTTCAGAAGGCAGCCCTCCGTAATCACTTAACTAAAAAACAAAATAATGATCTGCAGATCACCATGCAACAGAGGTGGAAAAAGGAAAAGGAGAGGAAATATTTAATCCAGATTGGATTAAATGTTGCTGATAAAGATTTCACTGGAGGAACGTAGAGTTCTGGAGAACTTTGGGCTGATATTCACCCACTTGCACCAAACTTACCAGACATTTCATCATTCAGAAGCACTGGGATCATATGCATACTCACAAAGCAGTGAAAGTGCTTTTCAAGATGAACATAGATAACTGGCTAAAGGAATGATCTGATAGAAATCCAACATAAACAACTTCACACATCAAACAACTTCACCATGACCTGATTTTTGGACAGACATCCAATCTAGCATCAGTAAACCTGAAAATCCTTTTTACATTTTAAGGTTTTCACATTAATGTTATTAAATTCTGCATCTGCAGATATTGTGTCCAATTTTAAAATATTAAAAACGAGGTATCTAGGTGCTGTATAGATTTTGTAGGTAACCACATTTTCTGCACTAGACGTCACACTTTTTTTTTAACAGAACATGGGACCAAGATCTGATAAGTTATATTCAAATCAAAATAATCAAATCATAATAACAGAATAAAACAACAATAGACTGAATATATGCATGCTTCATAAAGCTAACATGTTGAAGCTTATGTAGTCTCACAAAACACAGAAAGAAAGAATTGAATTGAGGTGTCTAGTATATTAGTGCCACAAATGAATAAAGTGCATGCTAACAAGACAACTAAACTTTATATCACTTTAAATCACTAAATACGTTGAACTCTTCATCCTGTGTCGCTTCTGAAGAATTCCGACAAGCCTGATGTGACACTGAGCGGGGCTTTTTCTTCTCCACTGCTGCCAGTAAATACTGATACACATACTCTAGTGGTTGTTGATATTTATTTTTCAAAATTATCAATGTCGCACCCCCAGTCAAACTATACAAAATAAAAATGCTACTTGTACTCTAAAAGAAATATGATGGTTACTCCTTGTTAAGTCTACGGCTATTCAAAATAAAATGATGTGACCCACCGATGATGATGATGGCGGCCCCAGCAAGCAGTGCAAACAAGATGCAGAACATCATCTGGTAGCTGTTGATGAAGCTGTGCAGGGACACCGCCTCCTCTGTCAGACCAACCAGAGGAGCGACTGCTGAAAGGAGCAGTGGGAGACCAAGCTGTCAAAACTTTCTTAAAGTTCTGAACACATTACACTAATTAACTTTTATTCTGCCAAGGAGGGATAATAAAGCTGATGAATGTATCACATATTACAATGGTTTGTTTTTTATTCAGGCTGAAGACTTTTACCTGGAGAGAAGACACCATGAATATGACTTTATAACAGATGTTGAGACCATTTTGAGTCAGATCAGATTAAATCATTACAATAATGTAGCAAAAGAATTTACTATGAATAGGCCTGCATGATATGAGAAAAATCTGCAATATCTGTGCGTGAAACTGCGATGACGGTATGACTTGTGATGAATCAACAAATAGCAAAATAAAAATACTAATACATTTTTATTTCACTTTATTTAAATAATTTGTAGTTTTTTAGATGTTTTGCATAGTATCTGTGTTTGGAGAATGTCGTCTGTCTTGAAACCAAGATATCTCCAAATAAATATTAGAGGTGTAGCAGATCACAAAACTCACAGTTTATAGTGTGTAAAGGTTTTGGAGTCACAGTTTGGATCATTTTTTGGATCAGTAAAAGGGAGGGGGGAAAGCAAAACTAGATTTAAGCTAAAAAAAAAAAAATTTATGAATGGTTTAACAACAGATAATTTTAAGAAAACATATGTAATGTACTTCAAAACACCAACACACATATATTACATCAAAAATGTACTCATTGAGGCTTATTTATAAAAACAAAACACAAATAACATCTTTGATCTAATTAAATTCCTACATAAAAAAACAAAATATGTTCATAGAAACAAAAGAGCATCATTGGGTGCTGCATCTTTAAAATAAATAAGATGGATGGATGAATTATCAACTTTAGAGTCTTCAGCGTCCCCTGCCACAAACTCCCCCTCCCCTCATTGAGCACACGCAGCAGCCGGGGTTATTTTTCCGCAGGACAGAGACATCCATATACTAGGAAATCTTTTTTTTTCCTTCATATTCTCACACCATATAGAAGGGGGGCAATCCAGCATTAAACGGCTCCAGTGATTGGTCAATGACATGAAGAGCTCCATACTATTGCTTTAATGCATAAAAGACTTTATTTGAATTCTTACTTCAAACTACAAAGAGATATTTTAGCATGTGTTTAACTGGAGACCACTTATCCCTACTTTTGCTGAATGCTTACCGCACTGGGCTGATACCGCGATGACGATGAATTTGCAGTTATTGTACAGGCCTAACTATGACCTTCCATCACTGAAGGTTCAATGATGCACTTCAACATTGCACAATCGGCTGTTTTGTGGCTCAACCAGCTCACACTGGCGCTAAAAATGTCTCACCTTTTTTGGCTGCGCCGGGATCAGTCACATGCATCAAAGTAACTGGCAGGATGAGACTCTGGCCTGAAGAAGTGCTGCTTATGGTAACCGAGGCAGAGCCAGCTGCCTGAGTATCCACAGCGCTGATGGTGTACTTAGCAAAACCGGGGAACCCCTGGTGGACCTCCTTCTCCTCGACAACAACGCTGGGAGATGTAGAAAATACCTAAAGAAATCAAAAAAGATATTTTACATTTTGAAATCATGTAAATGCAATACAAACATTTAAGTATCATGCCTGACCTGCAAATTGGACAGCGCAGTCACAGGGCCAAAAACCGTAACCTCAGCTGATGGGTGCAGGTTTGAGAGCAACAGCTTCGTCTGGTCCAAGTACAGGCCGGGTTCTAAGGGCAGCCTGGCGCTGATTTGATCCACAGCAAACCCAGCACCCACCAGGCCTGCCTTTACCAGCAAATTGGTCATGGAGATACTGAGCACACGGCTCTGTTGGTCTGTCAAGGGCTGCAAGGTCATGGAACACGTGTAGAAGCCTGCAGGCAGAGTTAAAAGTGCAGCTTTTTTAGTATGCAAAATCATTTTTAAACCAATTTCTCTCATTTTTTGTAAATTGGTGCCTTATAAATAAACTAAAGCATAAACTAGATGACACTGTTAATGTGACAAATTGAAGTTTTAAAAAAGCGCAGATATAAAGGCTAAAATCTGGACTCTGAGGTATTAAGGTTTAACAGAGAACCATTTCACAATCACAACATACAATTAGAGAAACAGCAGAAATCAGTCAAAGTGTTGCACAGGCTCAGTAAATTTGTCTGAGACAATCTAACAACTACTAGGTCCCCAAATCCCAAACACAATTAGACCACTGCTTTTAATCAATAGTGGCCGTCTTCAATTCAATAAACGACTGGAACAACCTTTAATTGTCCCTGCAAAACTAATCCAAGCCTTGTAAAACATGCGCTTCTTTTCAAATGCAGAGAATACACATGAGACGGAGCTGCAACCTGTAAGGCACACAGACACATTAACCCACTTTCCTTCTGAACTATACTCATAAATCCATACACCAATGACAGGAACAAATTGAAGGAAGGTCAGTCCACACTTGTACTGACTAACAATAACAAAAGACACTGCTATCATTTATTTATCCAAGCAGTTTTCAGATTTTGATCTTTTGTGTCCATCATAGTCCATCAAATCTAGAGAAGACATTTTTTTAATTGTAGGAAGACAATTTTAGCTCTGATGTGTTCATCTCCTCCAATGTGAACACATTGGCCAAATCCAAATTACTTCCCTACTCCTCTAGCTGCTCTGTATGTTCCAGTTGTAGGGCAGTAGTGCTTTTGGAAAGTGTTTCTTTTAAGGTGGAGCTGTGGCGACTTAGGGCTGGCTATCCCTCCACCGGTATGATGATCCGTCTTGTGCCACGGGGGGAAAACATTTCTTCACTTGGGTGTGCTCTGAATCACAGAAGTTTACACATAAATGTAATAAATGAGTTTGGTTTATGCATGACTTTTTAAATTTATAAAACCAATGTTATGTATTTTTTCTGACTCCTCGCAGCTGTGCGCTAATGTGCGGTGATGTCATCATGTGGCAGTAACGTCCAAATTTGAAGACACTATTGGAGGGATAAATGTAGGGATAGGGAGAAGTCGTTAGGGTTAGGGATTCGGCCATTCTGTTCCACGAGCCTGAACTACAGTTTCTGACCTGAATTCAGATCAGTTCTCACCAATGCTGGAGTCGAAGCTGGTTTGTGTTTTGAAGACATCATTAGCTGAGAAGTCGATTGTGTCACTGGAAAAGCTGAGATGGCAGCTTACAGATGTTTCTGGCTGCAACTGTGAAATCGCTTCAATCTGGGTGGAGGAGCAAGTTCCTGCAGCGTGAAGAACAATAGAGGAATTAGAAACTGTTTTATTAGATGTGTAAAATCAGCAGGAATAAAATCAATCCATCTTCACTTTATCAGTTGAGGGAAAAAAAAACATAGAAAAACGACTCATTTTATTGTCCCAACTTGTAAAATGTATAGATTACTTTGTCAAAATAATGTTAAAATTTATGTTCCTAAATCAAAATCTCTGAAAAATTATTTTAACAGTCTGTTCACCTCAGTCATTGTTCTGAAGCTCATTAATTATTTGGTTAACATGAACAAAAACAAAATGTACAAACTAAAAATCCTTTGGTCTGCAACTATTTATCTGTTCTGAGCAGTTGCCAAGCAACTCGGAGACATTCCTGGGAAGAACTGATCCCTCACAGCCTATATTAAATGATTCTGTGCACAGACCTCTTTAAGATGCTGCTCTATTAAATTTATGTTTTATTTTTACAGAAACAAATGACACAAAAGAAAGCAATGACCTATACAGTTGAAGTGAAGATTCTGACAGCTGTTTTTTGTTTTGGAAGCCAGCATAAACACTGCGGAGGTGGGATGCATCCTTTATAAATGTCTTCGAGGTAATACCTCTTGTAAATGAGAAAAATTAGGCAAAAATTGCATAAGAATGGAGCTGTTGCTGTAACCAGGAAACATGAAGCTGCAGACAGGTGGAGCAGCCGTGTGTAAATTTGTGTCCTTGAGCAGAGCACTTCGTTTCATGTTGTAATGCTTTGTGTGGATGGATGCTTCGTCAGTATCTTTGCATAAAAGTGATAAAAACAAACCAAAGTTTGCCGACTGACAAAATACAAGCACCTCAGTGTGAATTCAATTTCAATAAGACTCGTTGAATGACACAACCGCTCATGTTTTGGTGCTGTAAGTTAATTTTTAGAGATAATTCTTACCAAAATCCCCTCTTAAATAAATACATTTTAGATGAGTAACAAAAGGATTTAGCCGTTTGTGTTTACAAACACCTAAATCCTGAATATGGCTAGAAATGCAAAATTGACATTGTATTATTTTCTATTTAATGATTCACTCTGATAATCTTTTGATCCATTTTAAAAGCATTCACAGTTCTCTTTTAATTATGATTATGCCATTTTTTGCCTATATTTTTTTTAAAAAGCGTTGTTTTCTAGAATATAGTTTCTGCAGAGCAGCAGTAGTTTATAAAAATTCCCCTGAGTTGTGGGCGGGATCACTGATGCAGAGCACCTCCCACCCCTGCTGGCATCCCTTATAACCAAGAGTTCTCTGTTTACACTCTCTCCCACTAGCCTACAGCCCCTCACAACCCCAACTTAACATTAGCGCTTCAACAGAAATGGCGAGCAATGTTGAAGCTGTCCAGTTGTACAGTTTTGAGCAAGATGCCAGCTCAGATGAGGACAACGAAGACGTACATGGATCTATTTGTCTGCAAGTGGATGTGTCAGAACGGAGAAAAGCAGAAAACTTATATTTTCTACTTCACAAATGAGCTATTTTATTTTTGACTGCTTTTTTTCTGTTCATGATTCACAACGATTTGAAAAAATAAATTAGAAATGCTATTTTAAGATTAATTTTCTCTATCTTCGTGATCCATCATCAGAAAAATGCTGCATGAACATGTTAAAACACCAAAAACACATTTTTCATTGGAGTGGGTCTTTAAACTGACACTGATGTATCGTTACATGAACTTCTTAGTTTAAGTTTTTAAAAGCCAAATGGAGCTAATTATTAGAACACTTCTTGATGTATCTTAAGGAATCTGTTCACCTATAAGGTTGGTTCCTTTTTCTGTTGTTGTCAGTAGAACCTTTGTTTCTTGGCCAATCCTGACAGGTGCGGTCTGAGCCATTGCAGCTGTCCTGGTGGGGGCTTCCACAAGTACCTGCACTCACAGACACAGAGACAGAAGGTGGAAAAATGGATTTTAACTAATAATGTGCATCAATCGCAGTTTGTCAGGAAAAACATATTCAACACAACACTTCTTGTCTTGCAAATGCAGGTTTTGGCTTACGGGCCAAACAGCAGTTTGGAGTACCCGGCTTTCTCTGTGTCTCTCAAAGGGGTAATGGAAAGTGCCCCAACCGGGGACTCCATCGATCTACCGGGGACCTCAATGCCCACGTGGAAGACGACAGTGGCACCTGAAGGGATGTGATTGATAGGAACGGCTTCCCTGATCTGAACCCGAGCGGTGTCTTGTTGTTGGACTTCTGTGCTCGTCATAGTTTGTCCATAACAAACACCATGTTTGAGCACAGGGGTGTCCAATACACGTGGCATCAAGACACCCTCAGCAGGAGATCGATGATTGACTTTATGGTCGTTTCAGAAGATCGGAGCGCGAGATCAACAGGGGATTGGCGCTTTGCTTAGACTGCTGCCCCCGTGACCCAGTCCCGGATGAGCAGAAAAAGATGATTGGACTTTTTGTTTTTTATCCCCCTCCTGTCTCACTGATAAAATATGTTCACTTCATTTTGAAAAAAATTCATGTGAGTATTCTCTTTATGATAAAAGACGCTTGAAAAAAATCTCATCAATTCTCACTTTGCTTAGAGGAAATATTCATTTGACACAATCGACTTCACAATAAGGGAGGATGTAAAGGATGGCACAGTTCTCAGCAAATTGATCATATGTGCAAGTCTGGAACACATATTAGGAGGAGACAATATGCTCTCCTAAGGCCATGCTCAAAAATCCTTTTTATATCACTTCTTTACTCTTGTAATTTTACACTGGTGAAAGACAAACAAAGAACAGAGAGGAAATAACAAAAAAAAAAAAAAAAAAAAAAAAAAAACAATTGGAGAACAGACATGTTAAGAGATAAAAAAAACTAAGTGGAAATGCTTTTTGGATCATTACACCAAAGTCAGTTTTTGTTACTTATTTATAGGCATTATTACAGGATGCGATGCCTGCTCTAATCATTCCTCAAGATATGAAGCACTTTAGCTGAAAAGCAGGCAGCCTACCTCTCTGTATGTTCTCAGAACACCGGGTATCTCATAATATACCGTGACCGTGCCAGACTCTCTGGCAACAGCTGCACCACTTTTAGGATCCACCTGGAGAATACCATTTGCAGAAGAGCTCCACACACCATGACCACCTGCAAAGGTGACGAGATGATGCTTTACTTTTCAAGAACATGCACGCACATACCCCTCACCCCTTCTAGCCCTACCACCCTGGTCAGAGCTGCATGAGACAAACTGATAAAAAAAAAAGCCCTATTTCAAAATGGCAATTTTTTGGTTGGTTTCATCTCCATAGCAACCATTTTAAGTTTTGGTCGCCTTGGGATGATGAACAGCTTTATGCAACTTTAAAGAGAAAATTAGACTATTGGATTTCCTTGGCTACTGAGGTTTTTTTGTTAACTACGCTCTTGTTTCTAATATAGTCATATCAGTATGTTATATCATTTCTTTCAGCTTGAGCCGAAGATTCATATATTACATTTTTACTAATATTCTGGTAAAAAATGTGCGAGCATCAGGGGAAACGCCACTTTGCGAACTCGCCACAGTCAGGCTGTTAAAAACCTACAACTTCTGACTCCAAAACCTTTTCTCAAGTAGACCCCCTACAATGCTCAAAGAGTTAAGAAGAGAATAGAGGAGGCAATACAAAACCAGATTTTATTAATTATTCCCTCTACAGCTTTACCCAAATTTTACATCTCACAAAAGGTCTTCTGAATAAGTTCGCCCTGAGAGCACATCACTCACCATCTGAGGTCGTCAACTGGACATCAAAGCAGACCACATCTCCAACCACAAGTTGGCGGGCCTCATCCATGCGGATGGCATAATCTACGGGAAGTGGAACATAGTCCGCCACTCCCATGTTTTCACTGTCCCACACTGCCAGAAGAGTGAGACCGACATTCACAGTTTTCACTGTTATCGTGTGGTTGTTGGGCCCAATCCCAATCTGCACGAGGTCATCCCTGTAGATCAAAAATATCATGATTAAAAAATAAAAAAAGAGGCAAATTGTTGCATTGTTTGGAGGCGTTATCAAGTTTTCTGTTGGCTTCCCTTAACATATTTTTAGGAAATTGTAAGGAAAATGTTTTCTGTTTAGACATTAATGTGCAACATTTCTAATATTTCTATCAGATCCCTTACAGAGTTACAAAAACTGAGCTGCATTTTGGTTAATCTCATTAAGCCAAACTCTTCAGCAACAATACAATTCTATTATGCATTTAAAGCTTTTCCTGTAAGCGTTCAATAAAAAAATAATGAAAAAAGAAGTTTTCCTAGTATTTCCTTTCTCAGATTAAATATTGGCAAGAACTTAGAAGTAGTGAAAGTCTAACAGACTTTCTAAAATGATTTTGAGATAAGACTTGTCATTTTGATAAAGTTCTCTACTTCCCTCCTCCTGGCACTTCTTCTTAAACACCATCTTTGCCCACAACCCCACATATTCCACGCCTTACTTCTCCCACTAGATCAAATTGTCTCTGCATGAATAAAACTCTAGAGCAAGGTTTGGAAAAATGGACCCAGTGCTGGCAAACATTTTTAAATGCATGTCATACTTGAATCTCTTTTATTGGCATGAGAAAATGTTTTATGCCTCATTTCATTAATGTATTCTTTGTTAAAGACATTAAAACAACAGTTTTATGCTTTCTCGGAAGAATAGATTCTGGAATTTAAGTTCAGATTTGAGAAAGACCAAATTGGTCCCTAGAGACCAGCGGGGTTTAAGCACAGGCCAGTGAGCGGAGCTACCACAATATCAGCAACAAATTTGGGTAATTTTCCCTTAAAATGTTATCAGGACCCAGAGAACAAGATAATAGGACCAATTTCTCCAACAGAAAAAGACCTTCATCGAAGGTGCAGTAACTGTTGTCTGGGAGCAACACTCCTATTAATTTATCTCCCTCACTCAGCTGAAAATGGCTCCATCTGAATTAAGGTTATGGGGTCAGCCCTGTAAATTAAAGTTGTGAACTCCTCATAGACCTCGCACACTGCCGTGACCCAAACAGCTCTGGTCAGAATAAGTAGACATTAATGGACTCAGCAAGGATCGAAGAATGGCGTGGTGCATCGCAGCAATGGCCAAGAGAAGAAACTGTGCTACTGTCTGCCTTGAACTAAACCAATGACTGCTTCCCAGTGGACAGGTACAACAATGATTAATATGCTTAATAGGCAACAAACTTGGCCAGTTGAAAACGTAATCTTCCCTGATAGCACCATCATATTCCTTAATGACAAAGCCGGGGTTTGCTAAGCTTAGAGTGTGACATTATGCTTCAGGGACCATGAGACATCATTTATAAAGGACTTTAAGCCCACAGAAAATCTTGTTATGTGCTAAAGGAGTCAGCAATCTAAAGGTGAATCCAAATTCTAACCCTCAGCTCTGCCCCTTAAAGAGGAGGTTAAGAAATAAAAAGACTAGAAAGATACCCAAAGAAAATTTTTTAGGATTTAATCTTGATTTTCAGCCGTGTTCCTACTGTGGCTTCTGCTCTACGACGAGACCCGTCAACGGAAAACGGAGAAACTGTTTTTTTTTTTTTTTTTTTTATTAACATAACATTATAAAAATACTTTGAATTTAGAAATTCTTAGAATTTTAAGTATGCTGTGAAAGTTAATAGGGATGTTAAAGGTTCTGATCTGAAAAGGGGACAAGCAGCAAGAAAATAAATGACCAGAAATCTGTATTTTGACTCGGTTTATGAAGGACTGTGTTGACGTTCTGTTTACCTCTAACCTTATTGTTAAAATAGAAATAAGGAGACATTTGAAATTTGCAGGGTAAAAATATCCATTTAAACTCTCCTGTATTAAATAGCAAAAATATTTGCCCTTTTAGCTCTGATGTATTGTAAATGTAGAAACATGGCACAAGATTATAAAACCAACAGCATCCTGATAAAAGCAAAGATTTGCCTCAAAACATTTGTATTTTTGATCCTGCTTTTCAACTAATCCAACTCTCTGCTGGGACATTCAGATTTTATAAGGCTTATATGGGTGAAACAGAGAAACATGTATAGTGGAGAATGCATAACAGCGTCACTTCTAAAAGAAAAAAACATTTGCTACTTTATTTACTTTTAAAAATCAACTGATGGAATATCTAAACAACACATTAACAATCAAGTTGTCCTAGCAAAGATTATTCTTAAAGTTTTAGGTTCGAGCTTGTCGATTGTTGAAAACTGGCTATGGCTGCATTTTGAAGAGTTTTAAAGTGTTTATGAGTAAACCTCTTCAGGCAAGTGTGCTTCACTAACTGGGTCAAAAGGCTGCTTTACTGCACTTGTTTTTAAGCATTAGTTTCACAAAGACAAAACTGTTCATAAAGAACAAAGTTAGGACTCCTAGAACCAGAAAACAGACAAGTGCTGTGTGTCATGATGACTTTTATGAGTGTGCAGTCTAGGTTTTAAGGACTAAGTGATAAAAACACTGCTCCAAGGTCTTTACTTTTGTCAGAACGGAAAAGGAATGATATAACATGTAAAATGACTAATTAGCACAGAATGTTTTCATTCTTATCAGAAACTTTTCAGCAAATTGTTAAGGTAAGTGTAACTGTGACAGTTTTGGTCTGATTACAGCCAAAGACTGGCTGTGACTGCTACTACTGTGAAGAGACAAGAAAAATGAAAAGTCTGCCACACAAAATTAGACCTTGAAGTCTTGTTGCCACAGTAATTCCTGGTGCATCTGCTGTCACTCCAGATGACACTAGAGGAGTATACCTGAAGTTTACAAGACCCGTTTCTTTTTTTTTTTTCCATACTCAACGCCAAGGCCTGAGCGATGACTAACCGGTTTGTAGAAAACGTAAGGTGAGAGTTGGAGCTGTGAAGAGCCTCTCCAGTGTGAGCATGAAAATGAACAGTAAAGGTAAGCAGCACTCCCAAAGGAAAGGCAGTCAGGTGATCTCTGTTGATAGTGTAGAGCGCCGGACTGGTGCTAAAGTGGACATAGGACACGGGAACCACCTGATGAATTCAAAGAAACGTTAGAGCATTTAGTGACTGAAAGGCTAAGTGAAGCAAATATGCAATAATTACAATATTTATAGCAAAAAATAACCTTTTCTCAAAGTTTAACTCCTTGTGTTAAATTTTTAAAAGAAAATGATTAGCCTGGTCAAGTAGGAGCTTTCATTAAAGAACTTTCATTCTTTCTTGCAGATTATGCAGCATTCTAAAGCAGAACCTGCACATTTCTTCTAGCAGTTGCCCTTAAACTGACCTTCACAGAGAGCATGAGAGTCTGATTGACACCAAATGTTTCTTGAGAAGTAACCAGCAGTGATGAGACGCCGGTCAGAGAACCAGAGGAGAGGAAGCCCTTATGATCAACCTGAGCAACAACGACCTGATCGGGGCAATCCATCATTTGATAGGAAAGAGCGCCCACACCATCTCTGTTAAATACCCAAACAAAGCCACTTTATTTGAACTGTTATCACAGTTTTTAACTCTAACAAATACCATTACTGTCCTACCTGTTAGTTTGAAGTTTAATAGCCGAGTTTGGAGCCATCAATATCTCCTCAGCTTCTACTAGAGGATTAAGCATGTGTAGCTTGTCGTAGACCTTGATCAAAGCAGAATGTTGAAACTCCAATTATCACAGTGCTTTACTCATTCTTTGATGTTTCGGTACAAGTGACATGTCATAGTCTAACACAGTTTGAAGCATCCAGCTCCATCTAATCTGTACTGTTATCACTTAGTGAAGTAATAGCTTCAGATAATTCAAATATCTGCAATATTTTGCATTAAATGCTAAATTTTAAACCTATAATAGAATACAGCATCATGAAAAAGAAGTACATAGAAAGGTTTTACACAATATGTGCACATTTAGACTATATAAACATGCTTATGATTCAATAATACACAGTTGATTAGTTTTTGTTTTATCTTGAGGGGTATCAGCATGAGCAGAGTGACAAGCACACTTCAGTACCTGGATCTGGATCTCATCTCTGAGCTCTTGCAGGTTCCTCTCCAGCTGCTTTGCTCTTGGGTCAGTAACTCGCAGAACCACCTTAAGGCCAGTCCGTCCTCGAGTTCTTCCCGTCACAGTCATGCCAAAGTTGTGTTCTGACTGGAGGTCAATGTTAGCCTAGATAAGACAAGAACAATTATAGGACTGACAACATAAGCGGCAGCTAATCAAATAAAAACCCAACAATCATGAGAAATGAGAAACAGGCTGTTGTGGAGGCACAGCAAAGGCAAACGTTAGTTTTCTAAACCACACTGTAATCCAGAGCCAATATATCTTAAGTCAATCAGATAAAAGGAACACAACGAAGGCAGAGCTAAAAATAGCATGAAGCAGTGACAGAAACTGTCTAACGTTAAGCGACTACAGCTGTCACAGTGTCCCAGTGACTAAAAGAAAAATACACCAACCAGAAACATCTCAAAAAAACGGTATGCTCAATTTCACAAATAGTGAATTATTTCAATGATTAGATCAGACAATTTTCAAGACATGAGGTGGATTTTGAACTATCCGATTAGATAATGCGTGCAACCCAAGGTCATGAATGGCAAACTGGGAGATAAACTCAAAAACGCAAGGGCACCTCAACTTGGCGAGGCTGAATATCCAGAACATCTCTCTTGGTGGTGGACCAGTGGAAGGTGAGAGCAGGTAAAACACTACCGAAAGAAAGCGGGGTCTGACTGTTGGTCATCCCCATCACATATACGGGCATCTGGAAAACAAATCCATCCAACAAGTGAGAAAAACAACCCACTGAAAGCAGCATCAATTATTCATTGTACATCTTTCTACTTCGTTTTTTATAAAAAAAACAAAAACAGCAAAACAGACACAGCCTTCAAACCTGTGTTCCTGTTTTCATTCTTGTAATAGGTGCTCTGATGCGAATGCCAGTCAAGACCACCACCTCAACGTCCACTTGATCCTGATATCACAAGATGAAATGAGTCTTACTAATAAAAGCTAATGATAGAATGGTCAACATTTGTGGACAACATTTACCTGAGATATGATGACCAGCTTCCCAGTCTCTTCATCAACCACCTGGACCATTCCTGCCACTGTTACGTTACCAACCGCAACACCCCTAACATGACCCAGTGCATTAACGGTGGCTATGTCTTCATCAGAGATTGAGAAGAGGATATTGGACTGAGGTTGAGGGCCACCCTCAGATGTAATCTAGAAAGATGTGAAAAAAAACATTTCAAATAAGAAATATTACCAGTAAAAGGTTTTATCATAATTGGTGGAAAAATATCTTGCTGGCTAACACTAAAGACGTGAATGAAGCTAAGGTTGAATTAATATGAACCACAGCAAATGCTTAGCTATTACTGGATTTCTAGGGTGGGTAGGAAATGCTTTCTAATAAGAGAAAGAGACAAAGCAAAAGCTCCATGCTTTACCCTGAAACCAATTAAGATAATGCCATCTCCCAGAATAATTCATTTTAGGAATAAATTAGGAGCTGAGACCAATTGTGGGCAGACAACATGGGAACTAATAGTACACATACCTGCATCATTGCACCAATTAGCAGTGTCATTCTCCTTGGGATGAGTTTGAAGGGTGGAAATACCTAAAAACAAAATATAATTAATAAAAAGATGCTTCAAGTTTGTAAGATGTCAACTTGGGATTCACATAATTGCCTCAAACATACCTCAATTTGCTGGGGTGCAGAAGCAATTTTTCTACCATTTTTTTCCATGACAACAGCTGACAATGTAGTCTGACCGATTGAGACTCCTTTCACCAAAAAAACTGCTGTGTCATTTTCTGTGGACTCTGACAACAGCCTGCAGAAGAGATGTTTGAACATTAAAGAGTTTTGTTCTAATACACTGTCGTGTTTTTATACTTACTTGAGAGAGACGATGTCAGAAGCTGCGTTGAGTTTAAGATTCATAAACTGGAAATAGCTTGCTGAGAAGGGCTTTTTCTTATCATCCAAAACTCTGACATAAGCTCTCACAGATGTGCCAATCTCCACCTGTAATCAGGATGAATAACATCCATAAATAGAGAAATATTTTGGTTTTTCAGGAGGGGCATTCCAATAAAAAACACAAGAAAATGACAGACTTATGCTGGAATTAGGCTTTTACTGGGTTATTTCAGGTATGTGCAACACTGATAGATTAGCTAACCAAGCAGATCCATGACCCTCAGAAAAAAAAAGATTTATGTAAACAAACCTTGTCTACCACTCTAACATAAACCTCCAAGATATCAGAAACATGAACCGTGGCTTTGGCAGGTGCTGGAAAAGCCAAGCACAAGTCATGAACCATGACATTCACAGTGCCAGGATGAACCGGAGAAACCTGGAAAAACGACAGAACTTTTGATTTCACATGGAAATCTTCTAGAGAAACATGTGATAGTAAAGTGCAGTAAAATGCTGAATAATTATTCACAGATTGTCACTGTTGTTGCTCACCTGAGCTGTGCCTTGAGCCTTCTGGAATTTGACATTTGCAATCCCTCTGACACTGGTATTGAGATAAAAGTGCCCCGAACCTTCTTGCAGGGCCAGATTGACCTATAAAACAAAATCCTGTCAGTGTTTTGTGACAAAGTTAACCAATACATCTCTTCACCTAAACATGAGAAGTATGTGTAGACATTTTAACAACATTTGGTTAAATGATAATTCTGTGACATAATAATGGTAATAACTAATAATTATATTTATGTACGTCTACTATTTATTCTGAAAACCCCACTCCAATCAAAATTGTGTTTTTGGTGATTTTAACATGTACTTGTGGCATTTGTGGAGAACGTTTAAAGAAAATTAAGATTAAAATTACATTTCTGAGTATTTCTTCATTCAAATTGTGAATCAGCAGCCGACGCAGACATGCTGTTAGAAAAAGCTTGGAGGTGAGCCACAAGTTCCCTGCTTCGCTACGTTCTGATGCATCCGCTTGCAGACAAATAGATCCATTAACGACTTTATTTTCCTCGTCTGAAATGACATCTGGCTCACAGCTGGATAGCTCCAAAATTGCTCGCCATTTTTGTTGCACTGCTAATGTTGGGTTGGGGTTGTGCAAGGCTGTGAGCAAGCATGAGAGCGTGTAAACAAAGGAATGAGGGGAAAGGGATAGGCTTATTCTGCATCAACAGGTTTGCCCACAACTCAGAGGTAAATCTCTAATGAACTACTGCCACTCTGCAGAAACTATGTCCTAGATTTATTAAGGCTAAAAACAATTAAATAATTAAAAGACTGCTGATAATGCTTTGAAAAAAGATCAAAATATAATCAGAGTGGGACTTTCAAGATTTTGTTGTATGCAATGTGTGATAGAACACATTGTATTGTGTATTTAGTGGATAAATAAAGTTTCTCTCAATTGAATAAGTTATCTTTTCATTCTGTTTGATCCATCAATTAATACCATTTAAATTAACTTATTGGTTTAAAAAAAAAAAAAAGACGATTATCCCAATCTACTTTTGCAAAAACACATGAAACAGAAAACGGCAAATGATGAAATGTAGTTGAAATAAGCCTAAATATAGAATGACTGAGAAATGATATGAGAGTCCAGAGTCTCTTACATGCACAATTGGATGGTTATATATGGTCACTAAGTCAGGAGAAACCTTTACATCTTCCACCAGCAGGAGCTCCAGCATGGCTGAGACAGGCATCAAGGGGTCATACTGTCAGAAAAAGGAAGCCCAAGATGTGAAACATCAACAGATACACACTACGCTCCATCTCATTGTAAATAAAAAACACAGAGCGAGGAATGTTACCATGAAAACCAGATAAACGTAAACTTACAGGATTGGAGACTTTTGCTGCATTCAGATGTGAAATTTGATATCCAAGGGCTGTCACAGTAATGGCAGCATGGCCTGTTTGCTGATGTACAAGAAGTGTCTGGCGTCCTGACACAAACAATGACAAAAGCCAAAATATAAGTGAGCTGCGATTCCATCAATAACTCCCAAAACTTGAATAAATATTTTATATTTATTGTTCCCAGTCAGGGCTCTAAGTTAACACCTGCCCAGCCGCCAAACGCGGGTAAAACTTTTATTTGGCAGGTAGAAAATCTATCTCACTAGCCACTTCAGCAGGTGAGACATTCATCATCTCTGACACAGGGCTCAAACTCAGAACCATGGTTTTAGGGCGTCCGCCTTCCCTCTCCCCTTGGCCACCACAAAAATCCATCCTAGACTAGGTTTAAACATTTAATTCTGACTTGATTGCGCAGATTTAATCCTGACATTCGCTGGAGCAGCTGGTGCATTCAGGGGTAGACTTTGGACATCTGGCCACCAAAACCATCTATTAACCAAAAAAGTTAATTTAGAGCCCTGTTCCCCATTATGTTGTTTTCTGTACCTCCAAAGATTTTTTTTCCTTGTCATATTTAACCTCAGTGGTTTTTTTGTTAAATAAAAACAAGTAAACGGTAACCCCATTTTGTGTTTTTTTACCGTGAAGCTTCATCTGCTTTTGGCCCTCCTCTAGCAGGTGAAACTCCATGGGCATTGTGGGTTCAATGCTGGCTAGTGAGGTCTTTGTAGATTCCCACAGAAGACTAAGTGAGCTGAAGTTGTCAAACTTTCTGCCTTGATGATCAAAGGCTGCCAAGTTCAGAATGGGGTTACGATAGTTCGAAACCGGCACCTGCAAAAATAAATGAATGAAAACATGAGATTTGTTTCCAATATCTGTGTTTCAATTTTACCTTTGAGCACATCTCCTCAGTGGTTGCCACATCAGATTAGCTTCCATTGATCCGCACATTTGATTTGCCAGAGAGTTTTAGGCAGGATGACCTTCCTGACACAACCCAGCATTTTATCTGAGCTGGGGACCGGCACAGGGAGACCCAGACTCAGGACCCCCACTGTGGCTACATAGTTAGCCAGTAGCATGACTGGTCTTGCCTAAGGACCCACATGTACTAGTTCTACATAAGCACTAACTCTTTATACCCCATCCCCACTTTTATAAACAGGACTGAAATACATCTTTTAGAATTTAGATTTCTTCTAAAACAAACTAGGTATTAAATAGATCTCTTCAGAAGTTACACCTTTCTTTTAATTCTGAAATTGCTTTTGAGATTTATAAGAACGTCTATAATTGCAATGAACGTGGGTGAGTGGCTGCGCTTTACCAGAAAGTTGGATAAAACGAAAGGAAAAAAACTTCTGTTTTATAAAGTAAATCGCTGGATTTGAAAAACGCTTACATTCAATTAAATTTCACTGAATTAAAATAAATTGGTCTTTCAGGAAAATTGCGAATGAAGCAGAATTTACTAAATTCAAACTCAGATATCAAGCTTTTTGTCTTTTCTCATCTCTTTTTCTATCTGTATTTTATAATTCTTTTTCCACCCAACTGAACATAGATAACATTAAATATCTCACTAATCTGCACATATGTTTAGATCATTTTTTCATTATAAATATGACACTTCAGTGCACAGAGATTATTATTAAAATTAATTTTAGGGGAAACTTTTATGTTACACTTTACAGCATCAAATTTCAAAGCTTTGACCAAAAGCAAATGCAAGAACAAAAAATAAGAATGGAATTGATCTACAAAAAGAATCAAAATGTAATAAAAAGAGAATATGGCAGCATATTATTCTATCAAAGGTAAAGTAAGAAAAAAGTGTTTGCGACAAATTATTTCTTGAAATATCGCCAATAGAGGAGGTTCTATTTTGAAAAGATACAGCAGCTGTGTTTCTGTTAAACGCAGTTAAGGCAGCAGTTTTCACAGCAAAATGCATCAAAGCAAAACAGTCTGAACATGTTGAGAAGAACGGATACGTACCACTTGCTTATTCTGCTGCAGGAGTGGACAGGTCAGGTCCAGCTGTGGACTGCTATAAACCGGCAGCAGCGTGAGGCGTGATGGAGGAGCGCAGACAAACTTTACCACCGCATGCTCAACAGCAGGATAAGGATTAGTCACACTGGCCTTGTTTCCAACAGTCACCTCCAGCACCTGCAGAAAATAATGACAGAATCTGAGTAAAAACACAAACAATTATTCATTTTTTCAAAACATTTTAACACAAACCTGCTCTCCAAGGGCCTTACAGGTTGCTCTAACCAAGTGGTGATTAAAACTGTGGGACGAGGGATTGATGAGAGTAAGACTCAGACTGGTTTCATCCTCAGCTCTTAAGTTGCAGAAGAATTTTGAGGGCTCTAAAACCCAAGGCTGCGGTCCATCCTCGAACAGCATGTCCTTAGATGATCCCAACGTGACCACTGCCACAGAAACCGGATCAACCGCCTGAAGAAAGACAACAATTACATTAAAGTGCTGTTGTTTAATATAAGACACATTCAGGAAATATCAAATTTGATTACTAGAAGAGACAACGAAATGTAAAATTTAAGGAAATATTCACCTAAATTTCAGAGTATATTTAAGTATATCTGTATTTTCAGTTGCTTTACTTTCAAAGACAGCACAGCTGAGGAAGTGTTAAGCTGCACTACAAGGCTCTACACATCAAAGAGACAAAACTGGGTCAAACTATGGCTGCCAGGGCAAAACAAGCAAAGAGACATCTGAAACATTCTGGAGAATACCATCAAATCCCATAATGAAAAATGCATAACGTTTTTTTCAAACAACATGCTATTGGTCAAATAATCTGAACCTAAAGAGTAAAAAACTTAGGCTAGTGTGTTTTGTGGTGTTGTGCTGATATGCTTCAGAGCGGAAAATATAGCCGCTTAATTCTAATACTTGTTCTGGTGTGTATTTAGTGTATTTAGAAGCCCTGTTTGAACACAAATCACTGTAGCAAGTGTTTCATGAACAGTATTTTTAGCCACGATTAAAAGTAGACGATGTTCACAAATGTGGATGTATGTTAGCGGGAAAATGTGTCACAAAAATGAAGTTAACATTTCGATAAACCTCACATCTGACATACAGTATATCTTCCAATAATGGTCGGTCTCTAATAGACGCTGGTCTCTAGTAAAAGCCGGCTCTAACAGTTGTAATAGATGCCGGTCCCTAATAGTGCGTGTGTTGCATACTGAGGCAGGCAGGGGGTGGGGGCTGGGTGTCAGTGGCATTCAGCCAGTGCAGCATGGCTCACAACATTTTGGCTCATTCCATTTTGTTTAAACTTTTGGAAGATACCAAAAAACATTCTGGTGAGGAATCTGAACCACATTTTGGGATGAATCCTAAACATATCAATCAGAAACATTGCACAGAAAGAAAAGTAGCGAACCGATTTCCTGGTGTTTATAGTGGATCAATCCCTGGATTCTCCTGAACTTTATTCCTTTTTTTACCCCACTGGATCCCTTATGGGGCAGCAAGATTTCCAGAGCCCGTCTAGTCTGCTGCTGTTGGACTAAGGCTGTAAACTTTAGAGGTGAAGCTCTCTATGCGGCTACCGGGGAGGAGCTGGCAGTCAGACAGAGAGCCAGCGTGGGATGGGAAAGGTGTCTGCTCGGGCCTCCTGAATTTTACTTTCCTCAACGCCTCAAAAAAGGTACCCTCATTTTATTCTTCGGGTTAATGTGGGACTGAAAGCCCTCAAACTCCGTAAGAGAGAGGAAACACCAGGAAGCAGCCATTCAGACACAGTGGATCGAAGCTCTCGGTAGCTTGTAGGAGATTCTAAATGTTTTCATGAACCCAAACACTGAGGCATGATCACTGATTTTTTCGTGGAGCTTTTCAAAATAAATCAACCTACTTATCATCCATATCTTTCACACATAGTAAATGAAATAAACAGACATCGCTCCGTGTAGCTAACAGGCTAAAAACATTAGCTGCTATCTCCACATAGCAATTATGGGGTGAATCCTAAACAGCAGAGAGGCTGCAGAAAGAAAGAAAAGGAGCAAGCCTGGTTTCCTGGTAAGCAGAAAAAGCAACAACAAATTAGAGGAGCTGGTTTGAACATGGATTATTGAGCAAAGGAAAAGGTGCTCGTGTCTCCAGGAGCATGAAATCAAAATCTGAAACTGAAATCAAAAACTGATTTTGAAACAGAGATTGGCGTTTACAGCCAGTGCTAATCAGGCCCAGCTACTATTGGAAGATATACGGTACACAGCAAAAGAAGGTACCTCTGATATATTGCCAAAAAAATTGAGTTCTAAAAAGAGAAAAAGATTATGCTCAAAGTTGATTCCTGACAAAATAAGAGCTGAGGACTCACATTGAGAGGAAGATATGCAGCTATGGTGATCTTGGCACTGAGATGAATGTTGCCATGAGTGTAGCTAACGGTTAGAACAGTGTACCCAGGAGTCAGGGCCTTGGCTCTCACTCCACTGCAGTGGTCCTGGCCTGGAGCCAGCCTCCCTGGGAAGGACCAGAATGATCAATGCTAAACAATGAGGATTAATCAAACATCACATTATGTACCAAGAAAAAAAGGCATCTCTTGTTATGAGGAACTCTCATGTATCCTTTAATCTTTAACTCAATAGGGTGTCGACAGGTCTCATTAATTTTCTCTCTGCACTTTCTAACTAATAATTGGAAAAACAAATATGAAATCCAGAACATCCGGCAAGTAGATATATTCTGAAAAATTATATTAGATCTAAAACCCATAAAAAGTTATTTTCCTTTAATTGAAGAACTCTAACAATATTTTTATAGTACAACCAACTTGTTCTATCAAACATGTTTGATTGTCTTTACCTGAAGTCTCCCTTTAAAAATACTAGTAAAGATAGGAGAGATTCTACTGCATTAATAGAAAACTATAAAGATGAAAAAAACTTTAACATGTATGAGCAACTCCTACCTTGGAAGGCTGGTAGATACAAAAAATTAAACAAAACCAAAAAAAAAAAACCCTACAAGTATTTTCTTCTTTTCTGATATAGTCAAATAAATAAATTCAACAGTCTTATATCCGGATTCCTATTAGTTAAGTCTATTTAAAATAAATACAAAGTAAAGGGTCTATTACATTTGGAACAAAAATGTCTTACACATAAAAAAGGTTTTATCGTTTATTTTATGCTTTACTGAATAAAAAATGAATGTGTTTTTTGGACAGCAAATGCCATCTAAAAGGCTAATAGCTACTCATTTATATAGAGAATTATACACCATATTTCCCACACATACTAGTATAATAATTAGTCTGCATATGCTTTGCTTTGAGGTTTACCATCCAGCAGTTCAAAGATGTCCCGTGTCTCCTCTGCAACCAGCAGTTCAAAGTGGGAGCAGTCACTCAGCATCACTCGCTTTTTTTCGAACTCCTCCAGGAGTCCAAAAATCCTGAGGGGCAGATCCAGAACTTGGCCCAGCCTGGCCTCTACTGTGCAAGGAGCAAAGTCCATGGCAACGGGCTCAACAACATACACCTACAAACAGAAACAGAGGGGGGATTAAAAATGCAGACGTGTATAACTTGCTAGTTTTTACATTTTTAAGTTTTTTATTTTATTTTATTTTTCAAGAGAAGACAATCATGTGTATTACAGACGTAAACCCCACAATTTATCCTGACATATGTTTATAAAGTGAAACTTTTCCCACAATACGTTGGAAGTTGAAGGTATGACAGAGTATTAGGGCCACCATAAAAAATAAATAAATAAATAAGAATAAAGTGAAAAAAAAATTACGAGACTAAAGTTGTAAAATTATGAGGAAAAAGTGTCAACATTTGACAAGAATAAACATGTACTTCTTTTCCTTTCAGCTTTTTCCTTCAGGGGTCACCACAGCAAATGAGCTCTCTGTCTAATCCTGTCTTCTGCATCCTCTACTCTTACACCAAACCACCTCTTTGGTCTTCTTCTAAACCTCCTGTCTGGCAGCTCTTGACTCAGCATCCTCCTTCTAGTATTTTCACTGTCTCTCCTCTGGACATGACTGAACCATCTCAGTCTGGCCTCTCTGACTTTATCTCCAAAACCTCCAACATGTGCTGTCATTCTGATGTACTTCTTCCTGATACTATCCATCTTTGTCACTTCCAAAGAGAACCTCAGCATCTTTATCTCTGCTACTTCCAATTCAGCTTCATGCATTTTCCTTAGTGCCGCTGTCTCTAAGTCGAACAACATGGCTGGTCTTACCACAGTTGTGTACAAGAATAAACACGTACAATTATGAGTAAAAAAGGCAACATCTTACGAGAAATAAGACATAATTTTATAAATTCTAGTCTTTTAGTGAGTCAACATTGACAAACAGAATTTATAATGATACTAAAAAGAATTTGAAGGAAACTGGGCCTCATCAGAAGAGGATTTTTGACTGACAAGAACTGAATTTCTGGTGAGCACCCTGTTGGCATTGTCTGCACTATAGCAGCAGATACATTTATTATCATAAATTATATATATATATATATATATATATATATATATATATATATATATACACACACAAATTTATTTCATCTTTTTTTTTATTTTTACAACCGTATACTCTTTTTTTTTTTCTTTCATAGTGACCATAATATTCCATCGTATGAAGGTGAAATTTCTTCAAGAAAAAAAAAACAGATGTACAAAGATGTACAGATATACAAAAAAAATCCTCAAGAAAAAGCCAATTTTAACCATTTTAAAAACCTTTTTTTGTTTTGAAAATATCCTGAATGAATAAAGTCTTCACAGAAATGTTTTTTTTTTATCCCATTGCAACTGATGTTTGTCCTACAAGTGAATTCTTTATAAAAAATACCCCAGGCAAACATGCTGCTTTGCAGTGTAGAGTGTTTTAGTGCTGGACTGAGCGAGAGGCTGTCTGCTAACACTGTCATGCTGACATGCACAGAAAGGGCAAAAAAGCAAAGCAGGAAATAAAAACATAATTGAATAAAAATGGCTCATGTTTGGCTGAGCTGCTTCACCTTTGTTTAATAATAGAACACTCAACATTAGAGATAAAAATGGATGACAGATGGATGCCTGAACTCTTAGGACATTTTTAAGGCAACAAATTCTTTCATTTTAGGTGCTTAAGTCAAACCATACTTACAGGTTGTGTTTATTATATACTTGTTGCTGGCAATGCTGGCACATCTAAAAAGCTCAAAAGAGCAGCACAAGAGCCTGAAAACTAGAACTTCATCTTATATGTTGAGAGACAGTAATGCAGATACAGGTTTCTTTTGAACACAAACTTCCCAAATAGAAAGTTAGGATTGCAGAGTCTAAAGAGGTTCTGAGGGATATTTTCCTTTAAAAATTTAATCACAGGTTCCACACAAGGCCAACTACACAGATGGACACAGATGATAGATAGCGTTGCTCATGTTCTGCCTTGTTTCAATACTGTGACCTTCACTGTCCATCTGTAGACTATTCTGTCAGACGCAACACCAGAGCTTACACGGCTTCAAGCTCTTTCCCGTTGAAGAGATGTTGCTGCCATTCCAGGATTGCAAACAAATACAAAACAAAATGTGGATATATTTGGAAGATTGCTTAGAAAAAGTAAATAAATGAAACAATTAAAAGTTAAGTGTAATAATATATTAAACTGTTATGATGATGAATCAAGTCAGTATATTTTGTTGGATTCCTTCATTTTTCTTTAAAACAGCTTAAACAGGAGTAGAAGCAGTGCTCTGACGCGGCCCCTCTTTACCTTCATTTGTCCAAAGTGCAGCGGGTTCTGCAGATCATGAGCATAAACCACACTGACACCTTTGTCAGTGGCTGTAGTCATCACTCCTTTCACAGTCATTGTGGCAACAGCTGTATTGGATGAGGTCCAGCTGAAATTTCCACTCCCACCTGTCGCCTGCCATGAGCCCAATGAAGAGTCATTATGAGCAAACACATGAGGCTTCATATATTTCCTCTCATTTATTTTGTGTACTAAGAAAAAATGAAAAATATGTTTTTTTCAATGAACAGAAATAACTGCCAAAGTATGGTTAATACACAGGTTCATAATTTTAGCTTTTTGATAGATTCAGCGCCATTCGAAATACCAATTTGAAAAGAAAAACAAACCATTATTGTGTACTGATAAGCTCCAACTTTGGGCTGCCAAGGAAAAGTGAGAATACTTGGTCTAAGAACTATAGGATTATAGATTTCCACATCTTGTTCGTTGTGAACAGGGTTGGTAAGATCATGGACCCGTCCTCTCTGTAAGACAGCACAAGACACAAGATCTTTATTTACGCCGACAGTGATGCTCAGCAAGAAATCCAAGCTGATGACAGTGAAAGCTGTGGATCAACTCACGTCATCCTCCACAGCTCTTAGGGTAGCATCAATAAGAGTTAGGCCATCTTTGAGGGCTTTGACGTAATGATACGATCCATTTTTACTGGAATGCAGGACTTCAAAATACTCCTCAGCAAAAGCAGTGCTGATGCGCACATTCTGACAAAAAAAAAAACCCAAAACATTAGATTTTACTTACAGCTAAAAAGTTTTTTTTTAAGTTCAGATTCTGTACACAATCTATTGTCCGATTATGTTTGCTGTACACACTTGCACAAAAATGTTTATTCACGTCCACAAACAATAAATTATTCAAATCACATTGGTTCACTGGCGTGTACTTACATCAGAGAGATAGATTTTGTTGCCAGATTTATCAAACACTTCAATAAGAATATCATATTCTCTGCCTGTTTCAAGAACCCAACTATCTCCTGGATGAATTTTAAAGCCTAAGCAAATGAAAAAGGGAAAACAAGTAAGACAGATACACCTTAAAACATTGAAATTATTTCCCTGAAAGAGGAAGACATACCTAGGTAACCTGGTTCAACAACATACAGGGTGCTGTTAGGTAGACGAGACACTCCCTGCATACGAAGGCCTTCAGACATGCCACTAAGGACAATTTAGAGAGATTTTTGGCAATACTAACTCTAAACTTTGTTTTCTTGTACTCGTTCTGCTTAGTAACAACAACTATCTGTACCACAGTAAAGAACAAAGCATGCAGAAGTGTTGTGCTTTGACAGAAGGATACTCTTGTGATCCAACACCACATTAATGTGTCCCAACTGAAGTCCTGTCACTGTGGAAGTGCTTTGATCCAGACTGGCCACAGGAGCCCCCTGACTTCCAGCAGGCGCAGCCACACTGTTCTGAAGGTGCAGCTCGTACTGATCACACGGCATGGGGAGCTCTGAACCAAAACCAAATGAATTATTAAGCATAAAAGATGCTTTTAAGTTTAAAAAATAGACAGAAATTGTCACAGATATAACTTCTCCCTCTCTCTTTCTTTTTTTTTTCCTTCTTTTTTTACATCTATAACTCAACTTCTACTTCAATGTTTTCAATGAAAAAAATAAATTATGAACTCCACAATCATCAGAACCTGTGATGGTGCCCTGTCTTATCTTCAGAACTCTGTAACGGATGGACGTTCCTGCCAGCAAGTAGATGTCATGCGCAGGGCTAAGCAGGATGTTCTCCAAAATCAGCAGTCTTACTTCCGCAGCACCCACATCCTGTCGTAAAGGTGCCACAAATACAAAAACCACGCTCTCAATGGCCAGAATAAGCTTTCATAGAAGTGAATTAAAGTGCCTAAAATTCACAAGGTAAAACTGACTCTGTTGCATTTTGCTGATGAGCTTACCTTATACAGGGATTCTTGTATTTTAGCTTTAAGCTTAGCATGTCCCGTTTTCAGTCCTGACACCAGAATAATATCACCTTGTTTCCCCACACGCTCCATTTCAGATATGTATGCAGGAGGAGTGTACGTGGACTCAGAGAACTTAAGTACCCTTTAGAGGAAAAACAGGCAGGGATATCAGACTCAGTGGAGATTAGTGGAGTCTTGTCTCTTGTATCTTATTTCAAGAATATTTCACCTCCAAATAAATCCCAGGTAAAATGCATGTAACCGCTTCAACCAGATAGATTATTCTAGAAAGTCTTGGCATCCTTTAAAGACTATTTGACAAGAGAATTAACAGGGTGAAGCTCACCGTAATGAATTGTAAGAGTCAGGGAATCCATTCACATCTATATCCTTCACCAAAGACCAGTCAAACACAAGCCCTGCAAGGGTGCTAAATGTGTTTCCTGCAAAATAGAAAAAAAATGTCAATAATTTAACAACAAAAATAGGAACCAATGACTAAAAAGGAGAACATAGGACCTTTATTTTAGCTTCCAAAAGTTATACCAGGCCTTAAAGATCCATTCCCATAATCTTTCGAGTTTATTCAAAACCATTCCCAGTGGTCTTTTAATTATGTTCTCAGTTGTTTTGTGCCAAAATCAATAAACCTGTGTCGATTTCTAAGACAAAGTTTCTCCAAAGCTGCAGTTAGTTCATTAGAAATTCGTCTCCTGCTGTTGGCGTGGAGCAACCCCACCCCCTTCTTTTACTCGTTATGGAGCAGAGCAGCTATTAGCCTGCCCAGTGTATTTTAAACCACAAACAAGCTTTTTCAAACTGCATTAGTTCATCTGGTCCTGATTTAAAATGATTTGAATAAAAAAATACTCAGAAATTCAGCTTTAGGCTTAATTTTCTTTATACATGTCCATCAGAAAAACGCCACAAGAACATGTTAAAAACACAATTTTTATTGGAGTGAAAGACCAACTCCAGTGAATGCTAGATTCTAGGACCTCAGAAGCCCAAGCTAACCAAAAAAAGCATGGCCAAAAAAAGAAAACAGCCAGCAATATCAGAGCTATCTAGCTGTTTTGAGCTAGACGGTAGCTCAGATGAAAAATGAAAATGAAAAATAAAGATGTTCATGAATCTGGTTGGCCGTTACTGCGTCACAAATCCGACCGTTTTCAACTGTGGGTTTTTATCTGCTCCTGATCTAACACGATTTGAATTATGAAATGCAGTTTTAATCTTAGATTAATTTATATATGTCCTCCATTATGAGAAAATTGCTACAAGAACATGCTAAAAACACCAAAAAACATTATTTTAATAAAGTAGGATTTTAAACAATTCTTGAAGTTCTATTACATGTACTAAAAAGCAGCTAGCAGCTCTAAACACAGACATTATGTAGAGTAGTATATTTTCTTAAGAAAATAAATATAAAAAATGTTTCTTTTTGAAAAATTGTCCCTTTAAGCAAAAATAACTTGGGGACTGCATAACTTAAAATCCACATGATGAAAGTGAAATTTGTCCCTAATGTACAACACAGAATATTTACATGGGTTCTTAATCTATGAAGCAGCAGGGGGAAGGCGTTTTGGTTGAGTGTATCCTAAATACAGATTATTGTCATCTGAAAGCTTCTGGCAAGAGAAACCAAGAAAAAAAATCCATTAATGCATGCAGTCCAGACATTTTACAATTTACTCCATCTGAAGAATCTGAAATGTACTCCTACACCAGAGCAAACAAAACACCAGAGCCTGGAGCCATCATCAAAAAGAATCAGGCTGTAGTTTCAGCTCATTAAACTAAGTGTGTTTGTCCCAAATGGAACTAGTCACACAGAACAAACAGCCACCTCCGAGTGGCAGCCCTAAGAAAGAAGCCTGGAGCTGGCCCATTCGTTTCTCCCAAGTTTCAAGACCGATTGATAAACAATGCCGACACCACACAGCTGGAAACTGAATGATTACATTCCTTTTGTAAATTACTTTTGATCAGAAAAGGGTATTTTCTCAGTAATAACACCAATAGCTTTCCGCTTAAGGTGAAAAGCAAAATCACTTGATGTGATTTGCAGAGATCTCACCTTCAGAATCCAGTGCATGAATTTTGAGTTCCAGTGGTGAATCTTCCAGATGTAGCTCTCTGGTTGTGGACACAATCTGGATTTCACTAATGACATCGACAATGGCGTCACAGCGCAGTACCTGACCTGTGACTGTAGCAGAGTGGAGGAGGAGGAGGAGAAAAAAAGGATGCAGGTAAGCGGAGGAGTAAGCAAATGACCAAAGGAGGGTGATAGCTCCTAACTGGCTCCTGGCAGAGTGCCTGGCAGTTATCAGTCAATTCAAATGCTGTGGTATTCTTCAACAGACAAATTAGCTTGTGAAGTAGTGACAGATTGCAAACAGGAAAAGTGAATCAGGCTAAATTCAAAGTGTGAGGTTGTAGTTTATGGTATGCTTTGGTTTTCCTTTGATTGGAAGTTAAACTGATATTTTTGGGAAAGAGCCAGTGTGGCAGATTTACCGGCTTTTAAAATAAATACAAATCATCATTCATGCAAACAAACTGCCAAAGGAAACGTATCTTCAAATATCATCTCAAAATGGAAAAAAATACCTAAAAGAAACTGGAACATTAAAAATTCGATCAACATGTAAATTAGCATCCATTAGATAATTCTCATTTCTTTTTTTTTTTTTTTGTTCTCAAACATTATAAACTGAAGAGCATGTTTAAAATATAACATGGGCTATAAATTGATTAATTTGAACTTTCTGTCTAAGAATTTTAATTTCGAGGAAATCTCGATTTTTTTCCCCCAGCATCCTGCTCTCCTGGGAGTCTGCCTGCTCGTCTCTCGCAACACGCAGATGTAAAAATGGTAACTTGCAAGGAGGAGCTTGTTCCCAAAACAGAGTTAATTTCTTCAGTTTTAATGAACTGGTTTGGTTAAGCGACTTCAGACCCAGAGAAAGAAAAACAATAAACCTACAAAACCTGTTTGAAGGCTGTAGCTACCAAAAATGGGAGTAGGACAATTTTATTTTAACCTCTATAATAGAGGAACTCTATTGAATGAGAGAAGTGCTGCTCTTCGAGATGGTCAAGCTACCGGCATTTTACAAAACACTTTCTGCATTTTTTAACAACCATTTTTACAGCTTGTAATTAGTTGCAACTTGAAGAAAGGTCATCACTCAAAGGAAACATTAAAATAAAAGAGTTCTGCTCAAGTCCCACTCCAACTATATTTTTATCTTTTGTAAAATCTTTCCTAGTGGTCTTTTAATTATGATTATGCCGTTTGTAGCCAAAATCAAAAAGCCTGTGGCATTTTTAAAGACATATTTTCTGCAGTACAGCAGGAGTTCATCAGAAATGCCAATATGGGTTGTAGGTGGGAATGTTAGAGTCGAAGCTAGCTCCGCTAATTTTCCCATCAGCCCTTTTCTTACACTCTCTCGCAAGCCCAAGATAACATTAACGTAGCAAAATAAAAAAATCTGCGAGCAATAATGGATCTATGCAGCCGTACAGTGTGGAGCCATATGGCAGCTCTGACGAGGAAAAGGAACAAATCTATTTGTCTGCAAGTGGATGCTTCAGAATTGGAGTGAAGAAGGGTGGCTTTGGCACACCTATGACAGCTGCTATGTCATAAATCTGAGCTTTGTCAAAAATTCGGTTTTCGTCTGATCCTGATCTAACACAATTTGTATAACAGACATACTCAAAAACACAGTTTTAATGGTAAATTCTTTCATACATGTCCTCCATTATGAGAAAATTGTTAAAAACACTAACTTCATTGGAGTGGGTCTTTAAATATATTGTCATTTGTACATTTTATTTAAGAAAGTAAAAGAAGAAAAAAAATATTAAAATCAAAATTGGTATTCAAAAAAAATAGATTTTATTTTTAAGGTATATCACCCAGCCCTATTACCAAAGAATTCATGAAACACCAAGAAGGAGCTGATTATCAAATGATCACTTAGTGAGGGCAAAGAAAGAACAGTTATACCCTTTAGTGACAACCAGCTCCAAAAAAACTTTTGTGGGTATTACATAAAAACAAATGAATTCACAATAGTAACATATTTATGATGTAACAATACTTTTTCTTCACAATTCCTTTTAAATACCTATTTTTTTTTTTTGGTCCCGGTTTTGTTTCGGATCAACATATCATCTGTGTATTACCAAAAAAAATTCAGAAAAATAATTTTTATATTTGCTAATAGGCAAGTAACCACATAGAAAAACATTTCAGTTTGCTAATACTAAGTGTGGTGTAATGTAATTAAACAATAAATAGTACATTCTTAAAATGTCCACATTTTAAATGTAAACATATTGTAATGGGGCCGGGATAGAAGAAAGACAGTTAAACATCTACCTGTAAGTACTATTCTTGTAAATATTTAACAGTTATTAAAATGAAGTGTTTTACATTTGAAGCAAAATAGAAAGAAAAAAAAAAAAGAGGACAAAGCCCCCAGAGGGATATTTAACAAGTTCTCCCACGCAACCCGTCAGGGTTAGAAGAGAGACGAGGCCACATTCATCCAGATTTTCCAAATTATCATCACAAACAACCTGCTTGAGGAATTTCTGAAGATATTTTTTTACACCAATATGAAAAGTAGATTCCAGAAGACTAGAGATAACTTGTGACTTCATCCTTTCTGCTGTAAACCTGTAAATATAAAGTTAGACCAATTTCCTTTTTTTATTTACCAACATCTTCGGCCAGAATGATGCTGGTGAGTCTGGAGGGTTGAGTAGAGAGCGCTTGAACTACAGCTCTACGGGAGCACCCTTTGCTGAAGTCCTCGTCAGCAGCCTGGATGCTTGCCACTTCTGGTCTGGTGGAAGACCTAAAACATGGAAGGATGACAGACATCACTGTAGTTTCCACATTTTGTTTAACAATACTGTTATCACACCATTGTAGCGTGCACACTTATGATTTACTTCCAACTGTATTTTACAGGGGTATAATGATTCATTGTATCGACTCAATTCATAGCATATTTGGTGGTTGTTCATATAACTCAGTTTCTCTATAGAATTTTCAATGATGCAATTCACTGACCTAAAAATTGATCCAGGACATCTTTAGCCAAACATTCCACCAGTGTGACTCAGAGATAAAATACCTGGATACTGAACAGTGCAGGTGAAGTTTTCCAGATTCCTTGTATTTCTTGCAAAATAATCAATATAAAAATAATACTAACAGAACATTATACCACAATGTAGGGTCACGTTTATTCATTCATCTTATATACCGTTTTGACCCCTTTTGAGGTCACGGGGCTGCCGGAGCCTAACCCCGCCATTCATGGGCGTAGGCAGGCGACACCCCTAGACAGGTCACCAGTCTGTCACAGGGGTCACAATCACACACCCATGCAAACTCACATCCACACCTAGGGACAGTTTAGAGTGACAAATTCACCTATGAAGCATGTTTTTGGACGGTGGGAGGAAACCAGAGCCCCGAAGAAAACCTAGGCGTACACGGGGAGAACGTGCAAACTCCACACAGAAAGGTCACCCATTGGTGACACTGTGTTCAAGTCGCCCAGCCAGGACTTGAACAAGAGCACTTACCACTGCCCGACTGTGCAGCCCTTTGTACGATCACTTCTTTGCTAAATTCAAAGTGTTTCCACGCATTGGACTATAATGATGGATTGATCATTTTTTGCTGCCATTACATATGTGTTGTCCCGCTGTGGAGGCACTTGGGACATTTTTACGTTTTATTTATTTATTTTTAAATTAACCTTTATTTATACAGGCAAGACAAATTGAAGGGGAAAAAATATTTTCAACTGTGACCAGGTAAAAGGCAAGATCTTTTGAGAAAGAGAAAAAACACCTCTAAATCTTTACAATACTTTTTATATGCTGATAATCATCTTTATGAAACTTACTTTTAGGCGAGAGTTCCCATTTGTTTTTGCACGTTTAAGCCAATAAGGCGTCAAATTATTCGTTGCTAGCAAGCTAATGACTTTAGCATATTTAGGTAGAAATATCATTTGATATCAACAAGCTTAACCATTAAGCTTCATTTGTTTTTATAAAATACGGTTATGGTAACTATATCATGTATGGCTTTGTGTCAGTTACTTTAGACATTACACATTTTGAGCCCACTTGTTCACATCATTGACAGTCAGGGGTCCACACACCCGTGCCCCATGGCGGAACCTTTACAGTATTGCTTACCATCTGTAACAGCCGTTGGTGGTTTCCAAGGTGAAGTTGATTAATGTACCTCTGGCGAGCGGGAGTAAAACTTTGGGGATATTTAGCTTGGAAGTGGCGTCCACGTAGACCACGGCTACTACCGTCAACAATACTTGTAGTTTTAAAAGATTCATTTCCGATTTGCAGGTCTAAAAAGATTTATCAGTGGCAAAACTAAAAGTGAAATGATTAGGCGCACGCAGCGCTGCACAGAACGCATGGATTGCGGTGCATGCTGGTTAGTTTTTTGAACAGACGTCACATGCGCGCCGTCATCAAAGTATCGCGAGAAAGGGGCGGGAGCAAGGCGCCTAACTAAGACAGCGCAGCCAGAAAAGAGGTACTGAGCTGAATGCAAGCCACCTCTAGACTACAAAACAAAAAACGGTGTCCAGACGGTTCTTGTAATGCTGAACAGAAATGACAGGCGCTAAATTAGGGAAATCTGTGTATTTTGTAACTCTTTCTGTAAATAGCGAATCACTAATGAGAAACATAAATAAAGATTCTTATTTACTTATGGTTGAGACACCTGCAATAAACATCACTCAAATAACTAGCATTAAACATAATTTTCTTTAAACATTTCATCAATGTAATGTATTTATTTTTGTTGCGTAAGTTTTTTTTTAAACTGCTAATCATTTGCGTTTTTAACAATTTCACAGTCACTTTAGTTGCTGTTTCACAATTACTACATACAATGTCGCCGCACGTTGACGGTAACAACTGCAAAGTCCCCTAACGTTCTTATTTAAAACTTCTTTAAACACAACTATGCAAACTTGACATTAATTAGAAACCTACTGTTACGGTATAACTCAACTGGTTCGTAAGCAATAGCTCAAAATACCTATATTTCATACAATACCCGCCGTTAGCAATAATTGGACTTCCAGAGCATGCCGGGAGTGTGGTGACGTCACAGACCACGAGGCGGGCTTGGAGTTTGCTCTTAAAGGTAAAGTTATATCATTTCCACCGTTGAGCTGGATTGATCTTTGCTGTGGTGGTGACTGCCTTAATTTTGATTTAAAAAAAAAAAAAAAAAAACAATTGAAGCCAACTTAACCAAATAAATAATCAGATAAAAATTCAATAGTTATTTGCTATTATAGCAATTAGTACCAATATAAAGTGACACATAGTAAATTTAGTGACCAGTTTTAGCCATTAGAATGCGATCAGAATTCCTAATAAATTATTTAAATCTAAATTATTCAAATAAAAAAGGATGTTTTTATTTTCATTCATCCATGCAGGTAGAATATATCAAAATAATGATAAAAAGCAGTCAATTGAAACTGGATATATTTTAGCATCTTAATCCAAGCATGATAGAACTACTATAGGCTACTAATAAATGAACAGTTAAGACACAATCACAGTTGCTGAAACTCGAAAACATCATCACAGTCAGTTTCAAACCTCTGTGCAAAAGATGTCACTTTATGTGGTTCCTTTTTCAACCAATAGACTGCAAGTGTTAGTGCAGGTTAGCTTATTCTATTATCTGTTAGGTTTGGCAAAACTTTAGCTTGCTCATAAATCTTGTGTAGTAAATAAAACCAAGATTACATTCAGCAGTACTTATGTGAATTCAATCTCTGTAGAAACGCGCTTGTGTAGACTAAGAACTTTCAAATTTCCAATTAACTTAAAAATCTTGCAAGACTAGCATTATTAAGAAATGACTGCCACTGATCCACCCATTCAACATTTTGGTCTCCAGTCATAAAAAGAACTGGTAATGTACAGCTTTTTACCAGTAGGTGTCACTGATAACTATAGCTGGTTCCTCTGTGTGTCACAGGACTTTCTATCTTCAATTTTGTAGTAATAATAGAAAAAGAATGATTGACATCACTATCACTATGGTTTAAAATGAGCTCAGTAACATTATGGGGTATCGCAGTGCACCACAGAGGTGCACTGAACCAGCCAAAATGATTTAAACTAGCTCCCTTTTCATTTGGTCGAGATCAAATTTTTTGGCAGTTCAGTTGGTTTTGAGATAAAAATGAGCTACTAAGACATTTTTTTTCAACTTAGAGTCGCAACATAGTTGATAGTGCTCTTAATTCTTTCAATTTTTTTAGATAACTTCTCCACTAGTTTTACATTTTACAGCACTTCTGCAAATACTGTAGTGCAGACATGATATGTAGCTGAAGTTAGGGTGTGCTGGCAATAAAAACTCAGCAATACTTTGTCAAGATGTGTCAAGGTTTAAGATAAAAGCTGCAGTTCTTCAGTGCATTTCCTTTTAGTGAGTGCACCCTGATTATTTATAGTTTTGTTAGATCATTTTTAACTTGCCTATTTATGTTGCATATTTTGGCTCCAGGCCACCATGAATTTTCATCTTTTATGGATAATTTGCACTTAATATAAGGAATAGGTGATGTAGTGTTGAAAAGAAACCAAAAACAATACACTACTATAATGTGACATTCTGCCACTTCAGTACTTCATCTATTAATCAAGAATAATGTTACTCAAATTTACTACATATTAATTCCTCTTTGCCTCAGTCACAACTAAATAAAATCCCTCAGACCAAACCTGAAAGTTCACACTTAAACAAGTAATCAGAAAAATGGAAGATAAATATTTTCCGGATTTCCTAGACTGTTTTCCCAGAAAAAATAATAGTTATTGATTTTCAGTGAATAAAATTTAGAGTTATTCTACATACAACTTTGCAGCTTCAGAATTTATTTCATTTTTATTTTAGCTTGCACCACTACAGACCTGAATGATATTACATTTTTTTCCTTGCATTGTACTGCAATCATTCTGCAGGCACCCATATGCTGCACACAAAATGTTTTCATGCATCACAGATGGCTGCAGCTGCTTTGCAATCCGGTCCTGCGTCTCCTCATCTGGCGTGCATCAGTAGTCACATCCTTTCTTCAGGAATGCTTCTTGGCTACCATGCTTGGCTTGGTGCAGATAAGTGGGGGAAGAGGGCTACAGCATTAACCTAAGCACTTGCTATAGACCAGTATTTTCATCTGTTGACTTAGCTACATCCAAACTACGGTCAGTGTAAGCTTGTACAATATACATCTAAGGTTTCTGGCATGTGACATGCGATACATCGCTCTGGGTAGGACTAATAAAAGTTGCTGTGACATCAGCTTTTACCTTTAGGAATCTTGTGTATTCCACCAAGAGTAAAAAAAAATCCCATAACAGAGAAGTCAGTTTAATCATTTACCTGTGTGCAAATATGGAAGGAGGTGTTCTTATGCTTGCAGCTTCTTAATTTCCTCCAATTTTGTTGCTCATAAATAATGAAAACTCTTTTTTGACTCAGTTTTTTTTTTCTTTAATACAAAAGCTGTAAAGTTGTGTTGTGTTGATATGGTTCAAATGGAGTACTGAAGAAACAGTTGGGGAGTTCTGTTGACTATTTTACTGGGATAAATAGACATTTCTGTAACAGAAACTTTCAGTAACCAGGACAGAATATTGATCAGAAACAAACCTACATATGACAAAGTTTTAAAACTTGAACACCCACTCCAATGAAAATTGTTTTTTGTTGTTTTTATTCTTGTGGCATTTTTCTGATGATGGAGGAAATGTGCTCGGACGATTAAACTTTTAAATTCAATTTCTGAGTATTTCTTCATGAAATCATAGTGGATCAGGAGCAGACAAAAAAGGTAGTTTGAAAAAAAAAAGCTTATTTGTGACACAGAAAATACGGCTACAAGCTCCCTGCTCCTCTCTGCAATGTGGAGGGGAAGTGGGGACGGGGTTACTCTGCGCTAACAGTCCCGCCCACAACTCAGAAGCAAATTTCTGATGAACTACTGCCGCTCTGTAGAATTGTGCTCTCAAAAATGACACAGGTTTTTTTATCTAGTCTAAAGACAGTGTAACTATTATTAAAAGACCACTGGCAAAGTATTTACAAAAGATGACAAAAGATGTGCATATAATATATAAACAAACAGGATGAGGGATGTTACTGTAACTAGTGAAACACTGAAAAGATAAATCAGCATAAAATCGGTGTGTGAGATGCAAATGAGAGAAGAGATTAAAGCTTAACCTCTTCACGCCATTTATGGCTAATTTGCAACATACCATTAAATCCAGGTCTCCATTCCACTTAGCATTAAATGTAATAGAAAATAAAGTCAGGCATGGAAAACAGATAGAAGCAGGCCTCAGTAGGATTGGAGGAACCATACACGGCTACAAATGCTTGGCACCCCTCCTTCCTTTTGGTGACCAACAAAAAGAGCATTTGTTACTAATCATCTGACATGGTCACATGTTGGTCACTCTGGTTCAAACGACCCACCATAGGCTAGTATCAAAAGCATTCAATGAGGATGAGGTGGGGATGACTTGCAGATCATTTCATCCTTTCCACTACCGAATTCTGGAGGTAGTCTCCAGCTATACCCCCATCTGTGGGGTCAAATGATGTCAATTTAGGCTCCATAATCTTATTTCTATATTGCTCTGCAATAAAATGATGATCAGTTTCATTTTTTCTGCAAGGTTGGAGCCTCCCCAAACCATCACACTGCCTCCACTAAACGGTGTAACTCTGTGTTAGCAAACAGAATACAATTCTATGCATCTTCTTCACAGTTGACTCTACAATCCAACTGGCTTCAGCAGAACCTGGACTCTTTCCTGAAAATAACCTTCCACATGTTCGGGTTACAACACAGGTGTTACTGACACCAAACAGGCCTGATGGTGAAGGACAGTCATGACCGCCCTCCAGCAAACCTGTACAGAGCACAGATTAGCAGCATGCAGTTTGGACAGAGAGCTGCCGGCCCTTTCCTTCTCTCAGGGGCCTAATTAGCATCACCTGGCGGTGTACCAGAAGCTTATAACCAGAGTCAACTTATTTCACACAAGAACCAGGGTTCAGCAGGGAAGATCTAGCAAATTATTCATGAGCGCATCCAACATAGATCTGCTGCTTTTCCCAGAAATTAATGTTCTTCCAGAAACTAATGTTCTTCCCACAAATGTGGCACCATTTATTTTAGTAGCAAACAGGCTCTCCAGCAGTATTTGATTTTTTTACACCAAATAATTAATCTTCCAAACTCAACTTTTTTTTAATGAAGAACAGGAATTGAATAAAACTGAAGCAAGAAAGGAAAAGCCCCAACAGTGTCTAATAAAGAGAACTACTGACTATAACAAACGCAGGTCTCCTTAGAGATTAAACTATGAAACATAAAGTACAACAGAGAGAAGACAGTGGGTCTACAGGGCTTTGTTTTATAATTAAATCAGTTTGCACAATACACCCAATCAAGGCCATGCGTTATTATTTTCCCTTGCCACTTCAGCGCCATAAGTAAATAGAGTTAAGTGAGTTTTCTTTTTAAGCTTCACAGTCAAAACTGAGCACTATGGGTAAAAAAGGATCCAATTCAACTCACATCAAATGCTTTTAGTTTAACAAGTGATCTTACTTTTTACACACTGCATTTAAAGCAGTGATGTTTGGAGAGTTTTTTCTTGAGCTTCCGATGGTTTTAAAAATGCTCATATGTGGATCGAACTCCTCAAACGCTCTGCTCACTTGTGAGCCAGAAACCAACAAGCTATACTGAATCACCAAACTGATGGACTGCATCTATCAGCAGTGCAGCAATGTAACTACAGCCATTTAAAGACAGCCTGGAAAGTCTTTACAAGATGCAGGTGGGGAGTCACTTTTACCACATTAGCTTTCAGGTCTTAATTTCCTTTTCCATGGCCTCCCACAGAGAATTAGTGAAGTGTGCTTGCTGGTTTCCTTTAAAGGGCAATTTTCCCTCTTTTGAACAAAACATTTCTGAAGAACAACTTTTTCCCTTCAGAGTATGTGACATATATTAGTTCTTGACAAAACAAGAGGTTCATTAGCGTCCCACTTCAATCATCTATTTTAAAACCCTTCCCAGTGGCCTTTTTAAATATTACTTTTGCCATTCTAAGGCAAATTAAAAAAAAAAAAACCGTTGTCTCCTAGGACATAGTTTCTGCAGAGCAGCAGTAGTTCATCAGAAATTCACCTCTGAAACACCAAACACAGGATTTTAATTGAAATGGGTCTTTAACAAACACAAATGAAGAGGTCATCATTGTGTTTTTCCAAGATCTTGTTGCTGTGATTCTGATTACACCTTCACAAACTTGTGAAATCCAGGCTGAAATCCATGTGGAATTATTCTGGACTTAAAATGAACCACTTCACACACTGCTCCTGTTAGGTTCCCACTTACAGGATCCAGCCCACCTGTTCAAACAAAGGGAAGAGAGCAGAATGAAATTCACTCAGATTACATCGATGCCTCCTGTGTTTTGAGGTCAATGTAGACAATGATGTCACAGTCATGGAGCATAATTTCAATCAAAACCCCAAACATACTAAAGCTGCTCTCTGAAGCAAACAGCATTCCCTCGGCTTTAAATCAAATGATTATAAATCTCCTACATTTTAATTCAGCGTGGTGTAAAGAAGGCAGGCTACCCATTAGGTGGATTATTATAAAGAAGGGGTGCAGTGAGTGAGCCGGGGTAATTATCAGTTGCATAAGTCCCCAATCAGACATGCATGAATGGGAAATTACAACAGTGTGTGGCACAATTAGCTCTTCCGCATTAATGCGTGTCAGATGTCATTATCTCACAGACGGAGAGCCAAAGCAGCACTGAGGCTTTCGGGCCCCAGAGGAGTCAACAGAGGTCAACTACTGCATAAGGGAACTGGCAGTTTGGTCCCAGCAACACCAGGAAATCTCTTTAGAGTGGATGTGGTGTCAGATGTTTTAAATCTGTGAAGATATTGTTCTTATTTGTTGCTGCACAGCTGATTTGTTTTCATATTTAGAGCGCTGACAGCGTTGAATTTAGATTTGAAACAGTCTGTTGTTCCAGAGTAGGAGATGATTAGTTATTAGCTTTCAAAACATTCTGAAGTATTTTACAGCCCTATCACAGCAGTCCTTCACAAGAAATATTTGTTATGTGATTTTGCAATTTGCAAAATGTCTGAAAAATCAACAATAAAATACCTCTGATGACATTTCTGCCTGCCAAGTTTTCTAATACCCAGAGAAGGACGGTTATGCTCTGGTACTCACTTTTGCTGCACAGAGGAGAGTCAACGCCCTCCTTAGTATGCAGGAAGCTCCACAGTCTGTCTCTGTATGTGATCAGATTATGAATGTTTATGAGTGTGCCCCTAGGATGAATCTATAAGCTCAGAGACATAGGGACAGGTTTGTGTTGATTTACATGTAATTCTGACTTCTATGCAGTCGTTTAAGCCACTCAAAATGCAACTGTTGTGTTGAATGACCAAGTCTTCTAAAGGAATTGTGTCTTTGTGTGCTTTTTGTTTCGATGGTTTGACTTTTCACAAAGGTTTTTGTTTTGAGGTATTGCGCATCATAAATTTTCTTCTGGGAAAACCTTTTCAAGAGAACTCAGGAAGTCTTTTACAGCATGTGCAGCCCTGCTTGCATTTGAATGCAAGGGACAGAGCAAGCCAATAATAGGTAACCAACGGATCTCTGTCACTGCACATTCAAAGGAAACCCCTGAGACAAAGTGACCACATGGCTCACTACCACTTCAGGCACTTGAAGTCAGACTGTATTCAACCAAAGAGTCGGATTTTCTTGTAATTTGTCCTAAATATTCACTCATGACTTTTAAAATCAAAATAGTACAGAAATAAAATAATAGCAATAATAATAATAATGATAATAATAATAATAATAATAATAAACAACATAATCAAAAAGAACGAATGAATGAATGTAAGCATGCATCATAAATCTGCTTTGTTCATTGTTTAAAGAAGCTTATGCTATTAGTATCACAAAAGTTGTTGTGGTTCAACTTTCGTCATTTTCCTGTCAGGGGTCACCACAGGTGGCTTGCCAGAGTGTTTCACGCCGGATTCCCTTCCTGACAACCCTTTTATTTCTGGGCTGGGGACCGGCACAAGGAGACTCAGGCTTATTGGCCCCCTTGTGGCCCCAGGCAGTAGCGTGAGGACCGCAGACTGGAGCAAGTTTAAGTCACTAATGCAAACGTTAAATTACTTTTTTTTTTTTTTAATCTATATTTTTATCTTTTTTTTAACTATCATTATTTTCATTTTTTTTTCTATTAGAGTTCTATTTCACTATTCCAACCTACCATGGGGTTACAGGAATGATTTAAATTGTTGGAAAATGCCACTCCATGTTTTATATTTTGGGAACTGCATTGAGAAAAGAGTTAGATTTAATAATAATAATAAAAAAAAAAAAAGAAAAGTAGTTTGGAAAAGTTGGAAGTTTTGTCTGTGAAGGTTTGTCCCGCCCTCCAGCGCAGGGGCGCTCCCAGCCTCTAAAAAGCGGGAGCGATCAGGGCACGAACTTTACGCACACGTCCCGTCAGAAGCTCTGCAGCGCAGCGGGAGCGGGAGCGCGGAGGTAAGCAGAGTCTCTATTTCCCTTCAATTAAAAACTCTCCGTGACATTGAAAAAAGCGTCTTTTGATTTCTAAGGGGCATCATGCGAGCATGAGCAACTGCTCTGGTGTTTTCATCACTGATTAGAGGAGATCATATGAGCCTACTCTTTCTCAGGAGGAGGCTGTGTCGTGACCCTGCCATGTAACACGCCTTTAATATGGTTAAAGGATCATATGACAGAGCGATTCATCACAAATGAACTGAAGTGTGCAGCTGTCACGCATTATTGTCTTTTGGCTGTTGTGTGTTTGTTTGCACTCTCTTAAACGTGGAAACCTGTGCATGCGCACAAATACAAGGGTAAGGGTCAGCCCTGTTCAATCAGCCACTCTACAATATGTTTTGTAGGAACTTACAGTATATTTCACTTAGTTTGTAAACCCTTTTTGCCAAAATCTCTATTATTTATTCAAGTTTTTTTTGTCACTTAAATTAATGTTGCAGAGATTCTGGTGACATCAGTAGGGTACTATTAAAGCCCCATAACAGTCAAGCTGTGCCAGTTGGGGACTTTGAGATCTGGTAAAATGATTCTCTACCTTTCTGCACACAAAGGCTTCTTTGATTCCCCCAAAACAGAGTTCCACCAGGTTTTTTGGGTTGTTTCATAACTGAACTATGAAGGAAAGCAGGGTTATAGATGTCAAATGGATCTGGACGGTCCTTATGGTGACCTCATCAACATTTTAAGTAAATGCGCTCCATATTTAGCTCACATTTGATAGATAACTTGAAATATGCATGGGAATTTTACTTAGAATGTTGCTTCTGTGGGAAAAAACTAACCTTTAAGGTAGGAAAGGGTTTCAAGGGCATTACGTTGTTGATGTTATTAAATTAATCTGGTTTGTTTCAAACGTAAATTGGATGATACGAGACAAAAAAAATCAAACAGATTTATTAAACTCATTACAGAGTCAATGAAACGCATTGATTACGACTTGCTAAGTCACATTTGATTAATTAAGTATAATGATTAATAAATAAACTCTAGTAGAGCTTGACTGATTGCTTGAAAAGGAGAGGGAAGGAGGAAATTTATATAATCCCACCCATACATAGTTACTTAATTTCATAGTTTTGCATAGTTTTCATAATCTGGTTCTGATCAGATCAAATACAGATTTTTTTTCAAGTAACAAGAATGCTTATTGATTAATTTCAGAAAAAAATCTTTCATAATTTACATTATGTTATGTTAACCATAACTCAGTCTGATAAATCTGAATTTAACTTTTCTGAGAAAACACATTTTGTTTGATTAAAAAAAAAAAGGGGGGGGGGGGGTAAAAGAAAGGAATTTTCCAATATGCCATGGGACTTAAAGTCACACTAAATCACACCTGATTAAGTTTGTGTTGCAATTTCTAAACTTGTATGTTAGATGAAGATAAGCTCTTAAGCTCGCCAAATGCGATCACAATATTGAATCTCTGCCAGAGCATACAGTAGCGGGAGACAAGTTTTCCAAAACAGCTTGTGTTCCACCAGTTTAACTACTTTGCAAACACATTCGCATTTGACTCCAAGGATGCTGATGGCTAAATTAGGATATATTTTCACACCAGTAAAGGCGGAAAAGCTGCAGTCTTTACAAAACATCAAGAATTTTCATGTGGCAGGCTCATTATGTGGGGCATGATAATAGCACCATCTTTGTTGCAGCTGAAATACGTGTTGGGTCATTATTGCACACATTTCTTCTGTTAAGCTTTCCTGGCAAATTTCTATGTGAAATCAAACGAAAACCACATCCTTCCTGCTGCGTCGTGTCACAGCAAACAGCTTTGCAAAATACACATTCCATAGGTGATAAAACAGATGCAGATAGGTAATTAGGTTGAAACCGAATACGCTTTAAAACAGGTTATGACACAAACCACATAATAACCCTAATTTGTTCCAGTGTGAACTGTAAATATATGACTAATCCCTGTTCACTTTCACAGACAAAAAGAATTCAGAATTTTTTCCAACCTGGAAACAAGACCTTTGAAGAGCTGCTACTTTGGCCCCTTTTCTTCTGCAAAATGACGATCCAAAAGTATGCATTGTTTTTCTGTTTTGTGATCTTATCTGTGGACATCTGTGCAAGTCAGAAAGACTGCTCAGGCGTGGACTGTCCCGTTCTGCAGAACTGCATCGAAACCGTCTTAGAGACAGGTGCCTGTTGCCCCAAATGTATAGAAAGGGGATGCATGTGCGAAGGGTACCAGTATTACGACTGTGTCCAAGTCGGCTTTCAAAACGGGAAAGTCCCAGAGGGGGAATCCTATTTTGTGGACTTCGGAAGCACGGAATGCTCCTGTCCTCCGGGAGGAGGGAAGATAAGCTGTCATTTCATTCCGTGTCCCGAAATTCCCCCAAACTGCATTGATGTTTTACAACCTGCAGATGGATGCGCTCAGTGTGGGCGGATTGGCTGTACCCACGGCAACAAGAAATATGAGGCAGGACACTCTTTTCGGGTAGACCATTGCCAAGTTTGTCATTGTCCAAATGAAGGGGGCAAGATAATGTGCTCACCCATCCCTGACTGTGACTTACGCAGTGTTGATAAGTCTATGGTGGTGACGACTGCTGAGAACACCAGCCCATTCAGAGACATAAGTGGTGGGCATGGCACTTCACAAAAAAGTCTTGTGGAACCATTTTCCAAGCTTGGACTGGGAAACACTCTGCCGCTGTATAAACAGGACCCACCCAGAGTTGGCTCAGAGGATCATGACTACTCTCGGGAAGAACCAACATCTTCTACTATTTTGAATTTGGCACAACTGGTGGAATCAAGCACGTTACCTTTGTCTTACCCGGAGTCAAACACTACTCATGTCTCCCATGGCGGCAGGAGGAACGAGAAGAAGCAAACTCAAAGAAAACCAAATCTTGTGAGGAGCACAGAAGAAAAACCTTCACGAAGCATGAATCAAACCTCTGCAGCGGTGCACACCAGAGCATCAACATCACCAACAACCACAACCAAGGAAGGAAAGGCCACAGAGAACGACCGGCAACAGCAGGAACCTGGAGAACGGTCCACGAGGCATAACAATGGAAGAAACAGTGAGATGCTGGACACTGCAACAGACTCATCACATAGTACCCGTACCAGAACAGGACTCCGAAGCTTTGAGCAGCACAATCGTGGCCAGAGTAGTGCTAATCATGGCCGTCTCCATTCTGCCATCCCAACCAGACAAGACAAAGTGTCAGAAATGCCTAACCACATGCCTGACATTCAGGTTTCACGCCCTGCAATTGAGTTTGGTTCCACCGAAAGAGCTCCAATCAGGATGAGTGAGGACAGCAAGGACCCTCAAACCTTCATCATCCACCGCTCATCAGGAGCAGAAAACTCCAAATGTGAGTAACCTTTTCTAAACACTTGAACCCTCAGTGCCTCCAGTTGTGAATAGTGTGTGACAGTTACACTGAATAGAAACAAAATCTAAAATAAAAGGTTTTGATTTGTTTAAAATAAATGTTAAACTCCCATATAGTGCATCTCTCACATCCTGTCTTTTGAAGGTTTAACAATCACTTAGTTCAAGATGAAAACCAGGAAAAAACAGAACAATTGTTCATGAAATGTATGTTTTCCTAAAATAGCATTTCTATGCTTCAATCAGAGGTAGACGGTCACCTTACTTTGCTCTCTTAATGTTACTCAATTTTCTTAAATCTCTTTTTTTTTTAGCATAATCTTTTACAGATCATCTTCTCTTCAGGGCATAAGCTGCTGCTGGACAGCTTTGTGCACTAGGATGGAAAGATCATGATAAACTGTTTACAAGGATGTCTCAGAAATAAGTTATGCCTCTTTGAAACATTGAGATAATAGACAAAATCTCATCACTAAAACTGTGTTGTCAGGTTTTTACCCTTACAGACAATCTAAAAGATTTAGCTCATAAAAGCAATCGCGTCAAATTTAAATGAGCCCTGCAGGCAGCCCATTGAGATTAGCTGTAGCTCACTTTATTTCTTTTTTGGAAGAATTACTGAGTTAACACAAACCTGCAGAAACTGATCCTTCACTTTACCACACACTGTCAGTTAGAATTTTTGCACAATGATAAAAAATACACAAAACCATATTTCAGATGATGATAAGGAGGTCTTTAATAAGTTGTTTGTTCTAACTAACTAGTTAAAAACTTTTAAGCATGAAAGGCTAAAGAGGTTGAATCAAATGGTTTAGTTGCCCATGACATTATTTAATGTATTTCAATCTTTTAAGCTTATGGGAATAAGAAAAAAAGTCTTGAAATTTCTGGGGAAAAAAATTTGAGAAATAAATTAATATTTTGAGTCCGGGTCAAGCCATTTTTTCTCCCCCTATGCTTTGCATTCAATTTTAATAATTGAATCCAATAATTGAATGCTGACAACAATGGGAGAAAAACAAAAGCAACAAGAAGATTTATTTTGAAAATACGCAACTTCCTGTTGCCACAACTTTTGGATGATAAAATAATGGAAATCTTTGTTGAAATCAATTCATTTCTTACACAAGTTTTAAAAAAAGATTAAATTCTGGTTTGGAAAATCTGATATAATTTGCTGTTTTTTTTCTGTTTGTTGCACTGGCTGACAAACTTTTTGATATTATATTAAACAATTAAAGTGAATATTAATTTTTATTAGTACAGGAACTCCTGAGACATTACTAAAGAAGCTGTATTAAAAATACAGACATTTACTTGAAATTAGTTCCTTCTAGAGAAGTGTAAATTAAGTTGCACACTAAAATTGCTTTACTACAAATGACTTTTGTTGAGATCTGTTATTACTTTTCTCTACGTTCAGCACCGGTCCCCTGTAGTGAAAGCTGAGTGACGTCTTTGTATGACATTCTATAGCATAAAAGGTACACTTTTAGAAATGAAACTTCTGAACATGTGTGGAATAAAGCATGGTACTAACTGTTTTTGAAATTATTATTGAGGTGAGCGTACGTTTTTATCTTTTTAATGCATTTTAAAAGCAAGCAGGAATAAAGATCTTGTAATCTGTTGTAAATTATGGTTTTAAGTTTAAAGATCAGAGCAAGCTTGTTTTTAATCCAGAGCTAATCAGCTGAAAGTCACTGGTCTGGAGTTTGCAGGATAGAATGACATTGAACGTTGCTCTGGACTTTAACAGGACTTCCAGAATGGTGTCATTTTAAAGCACAAACAGGAAAAACCCAACTGATAAGAGCCATGACTGATGCCTGTTTTCAATGCTTTTAGAGGAGGATGTCAAAGTTATTTAGACAGGAAAGGGGAAAGTATGAATAACAAGCGCACATGGGCTTTTTTATACAAACAGACATGAGTTGATTTTGGTGGAGCCCAGTCAGAGATATGTCCTTTTAACTCCTGCTCATTTGCAGTTTTTCTTTCCAGCCGGTGTTTGTCCTCCAAAGGGGGATGGGATTGTTTAGGCTTTCCGATCCTGAGATGACCTGATATAGGATTTCTTGGGGGCTGTACCTGAGGAGCAGCATAATACCCATGTGTTGAATGAGACCACTGTTATCTGTTGATTGCCGAGCGCTTCTCCCTTTTCCCTCATGGGTCTGGGTGATTACACATCTCCCATGAGGCTGCAGGTTTCCCAATCTTCTCTGCAATCACTACATCCAAAATTACACCACCCACTTTTCAACTTTAGCGATCACCACAGTGAACAAACTTCATAAATGTGAAACTTAGAGGTGGATTAAGACATAATTAAATAAAAGAAATAATCAGAAGAGGCATTTTTTATTTAAAAAAAGGAGCAGTTGCAACATGTGCATGTGGGAGTGGGCTGAGCAAATGTATAATTTTCCTCTGAGATGAAACAAGAGGGTGAATTCCAGAGATGGCCATGCAAGACTTCATTCCTACTGTAGTGCTGCTGTAAAAATTGTTTGGTCACTTGCAGTCCTTTTTGGGGCTTCCTCCCATCCTCAGCCCGTTTGAAAACACACCAAGTGCACATGTGAGCCAGCAGGAAACCAGCATGCGTACAGATTATGACAGGGAAAAACTTATCCACATGCAAAAAACCACTTATAAAGAGCGACCACAGTCAAATTAAAAGACTAACTGATCATCCTTCTTACACAAGGCTGCAGGAAGTTGAACAACATGCAATAACTTTCTTCTGCAAATTCAAAGTTAAGAAGCTCTATGGTTTACAACTTTAATGACTTTATCTTATTGAAAATAACTAAAATGAAACATGTGCCAGTATTTTTGTTACAAACTCTCCTTATTGGTATTGCTTTTTAGTCAAAATCAGATTTCGGATAGATTTCCTCAGGCAAGAATTGGCAATTTTCCCATGTTTGTGGTTGTGAACACTCCCTGGGATATATGTGAAAAAGGAAACAAGAATCAGAGAAAACTCCAATATAGACGTTGAGGAGTTCAAAAGTCACAAACATACGTTTGAGTTACAAAACCAATTCAGCAATGACAGATAAAAACAAATGAGTTTTATCTCTTTACTGAATTTATTTGAACTTTTGAAAACTGGTGAACCTGCAGGACTTTCAACATCTCGTAGAAGAGGGGAAAAAAAGGTTTGTCTTATAATTACTGGCTAACACTACTGGGTAAATTAATGAATAGTTGAGAATGAAATTGATTGTTTGGGAAATGAAGTCATGAATTTAGCAGGAGAGTCCTCCCTGTTATGTCACAGCCAGCTGTTCTTAGACAACCATGGGACAGAAAAAAGAGACTTCATTTCTGAAAGTTTTCAAAGGTAGGAACGTTTCTAAACAGGATGAAATGGACGATCAATCTGTCCTTTAACCATTTTCAGCCATTAATGTAGCTCACTGCCAAATCCTCATAAAAGCTGACACTCTGGTTTTGGTTTATGAATCTTTAAGAGATGTTGACAGAAATAGTTTTTGCTGTTTTTGCACAATTTCAGGACCTCTCAGTAACCTTAGTGTTACTCTCACAGACATGTGTAATAAGAGACCTGAAGCACAGTCTGCCATCTTTCATGTGCACATTGTGGATCTCTGTTTTAGAGGCACAATGACTCAGAGTTTTTAACGCAGCTGGACTAGATCCCTTTCTAGACGGGCTTAATTATAAGGGCTGCCATCAGAGTAAGAGAGGGGGGAAAATCCGGTTGAGTTTGACGTAATTGTCCTGAAATACTTTGTCATTGTTTTTCTCCTCAGTGGCTGTTTCTGCATAATCCACCTTACAAACAAAACGTTAGCCATAACCTTGCACTGTAAATATGAAACTTTTGGGATCAACAAGTGAAGCCAACATGTGTTTTGTTCACAACAAGTGAGCTGATTTCCCCTCAGGAGAAAACGAAAGAGGAGCCAAGGAAATGATGATCAGTAATTATGTCCACTGTCTTTAACATATACTTTGTCACAGGTTCAAAGGGGTTTGTTTAACTGCACAGCTAGAACCGAGGCTGTAGTTTTGCATTAAAGCTATTCTGCCTTAGAAGGTAGATTTTCTATTTTCTAAACCTTTAAATTAAGCACCAGGCTGCAAGTATTTGTCTTGTTATCTAAGTTGCAACAAAATAAGTGAACGTTGAAGCGGTTTGCATAATTGGGAACTAAAACACACCAGTATTTAATGAAATCTCTGTAGTTCTGAGTGGGATGTTTTTCCTCTTTTTGACCTCTATTGTCTTAATGCTTACATCGTGGCTCACCATGCTTTGAGGGACTAATTCAAGCTTTGAGAAGAGCTGAGCAAGCAGTTCTACCCATCTTTCCTTTCAGTATATTGATGTTCGCTCCACATTTATCATTTATCCTCTGGATTTCAGCACTAAACAGTTCAGATAAAATAAAATCATCTGAAAACAAAAATGTATTTTGTTGAATTACCTAAACATTTTCCAGATAACTGAGATTTATTTTTAAGTAAAAAAAAAAATTACTGTTTAAACAATTGAAAAAACTTTTTTTTTTTTGTTTACTTATTGGATTAGTTGAAAATGTTTTTATGATGTTTTTATCCTCTTTCTGTGAGAGTAGTCAAATTGGCAGCAAAAACATCAATGTGCTGAGTTGTGTCTTCAAGTAGGGGCCACAAATCAGCTGTGGAATGCACTGTCTTGTGATTGAGAGAACACATTTTTACCTTTAAGTGAAAAGAGTCGTTTTTTTTCTCCATGTTGGAGTTTAAAGACTCACTTCTTTGAAAATTGTGCTTTTCACATGTTCTTGTTCATTTTTATGACAATGGAGGAGAAAATATTTAAAGAAAATTAAGGTTAAAATTGTATTGCTGACTATTTCTTTATTCAAATTGTTGTAAATCAGAAGCAGACAAATAATGCAGTTGGAAAAAGCTTGCAAGTGTGAGGTAGGATAGACAGTCGGCAGGCCACAAACTCCCTGCTCCGCTCCATTCCGATACATCCACTTGAAGACAACTAAATCCACTAACTTCTTAATTTTCTTCGTCTGAGCTGGCATATGGCTCAAAATTGTACCGCTGGATCGCTACCATATTGCTCGTCATTTTTGTTGGACTGCTAATGTTAGGTTAGGGTTGTGAGCTAGCGGGAAAGTGTTTAAACAGATGAATGAGGGGAAAAGGGGCGGGGCTTACTCCGTGACAACAGCTCCACCCACAACGCAGGCAATTTTCTAATAAACTACTAAAACTGACATTTTCTTTATTTTGTCTAATCTAATGATCGGAGTGGGACTTTAAATTAGTTAGCTGTACGTGAAAAATGATAAAAATGTTAAAGAAAAACTGGATTACTCTGATCATTAGTTTCATACTTCATAATTAAACTGGCTTTAAAGTTTAGTCAGCAAATACAAACCTTTCCTTATCTTTTAGGTATGAGATCAATAAAAAAGGGAAAAATGAATTAAATGGCATCATATATATTTCATGAAAAGGTTTTACTCTTCAGCCATCTCAGTCCCTCTATATGTTAAATGGTTTCCCTGAAGCGCTGGCTGTACTAAGAAGAGTTAATTTTAGGTCTGGGTGTTTGTATTTTGTTAGTGTCTGCCAAGGAGCTGATGAAGACCTGCTGTGAGACTGGTGAAAAATGGGCTTCAGCTAATGGGCACTGCAACAACATGGAGCCACCTACAAAAGACAGGCAGTCCATTTGCTGGTGAGCCTATTATGTAACCCACATTTACTGGAACACTTAAAAAAGAGCAATAATTGGAGCTAAAGCCCGCAGATAAGGACAAAACATATTTTTCAATCTTTTCTTTCACTGAGATGTTTTCCTCCACACATTTGGTAGTTTACACTTTTCTTTCGTTTTCTTCAGAACTTTGACCCAAAAAAAAAAAAAAAAAACAACCAGAAACGTCATTTCAATTTCTCTTTCTAATTAAATTCCTAGAAATCTGAGAACACATTTGGTTCGGCGCCATGGCAACCCTCGTGGGAAGACCTATTGTTTCTGTTGCGGTCCAGACACTTGTACGGCCATTTCTCATTTCTTTTTCTGTCAGGACTGCCAAACAACAGTGCTGCCTCGGCTCCCTAAGAGAAGCTCAGTGCTCGGCTGGAATAAATGCAGCCAGGGCAGGAAGAACGTGTAAGGATGGTGCCAGCACCAAATGTGGAATCCATTCCTACAAGGCAAGTATTGGGAGGCAGAGCCAAAGGGCTTACAGTGTTGGCCTATTGCATACTGTACATCAAATGAATATTATGTAATCTGCAGTTCTTTCAGGATTTTTACTTATAACTGATTGGGTTATCGGATTTATAGAAGACTGACTGACAGCTGATTGAAAACTCTGTCAAAAAAGCAGCTGTGACATAAAAATGTCATTGCATCATTATATCTGACTACATGGGTTTCCAGTAACTGACTGGGAATTGTAAGTGTTTGGCCAGATTTCCAAAGTCATTCATCTGACCTATGTTGAAAGAACTCATCTTTTAAGAGCCACTTCTGAGCCTTGAAGTCATTATGGACACTTTGATGAAGCACAGCTGTTGAATATTGACTTTCTGAGGTTCCCCTGTAGTTTCTGTTCTACATGTAGAACTGGACTGTGTTGCAGTTTCCTGTTTCACCACGCTGCCATGCTTTCATCTCTTCCTAATTAGGTGATCGGTAAAAGGCTGTTCTCAAAGACAAAAAAGTGAACATTGTTTCAGTAGCAGAACTCCAGACGTTCAGCTATAACCTTTGCATAAAAGGGTTGTCAGTAAAATAGAATGTATCTGCTCCTTGAAAGGGTCACACTTTGTAGGAAATTAGATGATAATGTGTAAAACCTCACCAGATGAGAGGTGAATGCCCAGTTTCCCTACATAGATAACTAGATTTTCTTTTAGTTTTGTAGGATTTAATCAGCATTTAACACAAAAATGCAAGAGAGGGATTTTGACATACATATTTTCTAAACCACAGGTTTACAGAAGTGTGCAATTATTATGACTGTACTTAAGTCATTTTTGTTCAAACATTAACATAAAATTAAAAATACAAAACATATTGGGAGTTTAGTTATGGTGAGTTGAGCAGATGCAAAATATAATTTTAATTTAATTCAAGTTTCTGGATGCCACAAGTCAGTTCAGCTAAAAAACAAAGTCATCCGTTTAGCTTTAACTTTTTCAGTCACTGTCTAAGAATGTGATGCAGTTTGGTCACAGCATCACAAACCCACTCTTCTTTGTTATTTGAACTTAATGTAATTGTCGTTTCTCTGCCCATTTTTAAAGACTATTACATTTCTACAATTTAATTTCAATTACCATTAAATAATTCATCTGAAGTTCTTTTTAGTCTCTTATTAATGTCAGTAATCCACATTGCCAGCAGAGAGTAAAGTCAATGGGCCACAAAAATAAATAGAAAAAAATCCTTTAATTATTGTTTTTATAAGTTATTAGCTAAATGAAGTAAAACATATTAACTGTATGTTTTGTTTTGTATTTTTCTGAAGAAAGAAACCCCTTTGTTACTTGATAAAAGGCTGATTTTGCAAAAACAGGACTGCTGTGGCTGCTGCTCCCTTGGACTGCAGTTCCACAAAGAGGGTCATGCGTGTGAAGCCCACCACTCCCTGGGTTACCACTGCCAACACATCTTTCTAACCTGCTGTGAGGGGAAGGAGATTAAACCTATGATCAGAGAGAGACCTGCTCTGGACACAACTACAGCTCCAAGAAAAGGTATTAGCACAAAATGTTGATGGTAAAAGATTTCATTTAGATGCCTTTCAAGGCACTCAAGGTCACTTTACAGGTTTAATAATTAATACAAAGACAGACAAGGTTAAACATCAATTTCAGTGTGAATAAAAGTTGATAAGATGCAGTCTAATCTTAAGTATTGAAAACCAAACTAAAAAGGTGAGTTTAAAACCTTGATTTAAACACTGATTGAGAGTTTATGATGCAGAGGGCATACATTCGACCAGGGGTCTGCATCCTGAGGCTCCAGAGCCATTTTTAGCTCCTTTATCCCTCTGTTGGCCCTTTCGCTCTAAAGAAATCTGCTTTGAATAAACGATTTTTTTGGTTTTGGTTTGGTTGATTTTTAACATATCAGGTGAGAGACCAAAGTTATAGCAAAAGGTTTAATTTGTGTTAAAGTGGTGTATAATTAGAATAAGCTTAAAGCTTTAAATTCTTATCACATAATCTTATTTTATTGAATGCATGGTATGTTTTATTTTGAAAGGAACTTGTATGTGCTTTTGTCAAAAGTAATACAAGTTAAAATTTTTATACAAGTAAAAAAATAGCACTTTTATAAATATTTAAAAGCTAGATTTTATTAAAATGGTTTAATGGCCACAAAGCATAAATAAAAGGTATTTTTTCCAAACATAAAGTGCAACTTTGTGGCTCTTGTTGGGTTTTGTTCAGTAGAAACAGGACCAAATGGCTCTTTTAGCGTTGAAGATTGCAGACCCCTGCTGAGTGGACAGTTCCAGAAGCGAGGAGCAGATCTGCAGAATGCTCTTGTCCTCATGATGGAAAGATGAGCTAATGAAGTGGAGACGAGAAGACTTAGATATGATCTTAGAGTGTAGGAGGGTAGATAGAGATGGAGGAGATCAGAGAGTGATGTTTGGTTTGTGAAATGAAATGTGTTGAACCATTTCAAACTGATGGATGGATGGATGAAATGAATTTGTTCTGAACTTGTAGTCCAACCATTCATAAAAACTCACGCAAATGCAGTACAATAAAAGATGCAGTGCCAGGAGGACACAAAATAAAATTATAGAAAGCGTTATTAAAAAAGTAACAACACAATAAAAAATAATTTAAATGACATAAAAAATACTTATAAAGAAACACAGGGTATGATTTATATGGGAGACAAAAAAGAAGGAAGTTATTGTAGCCAATACGGGATGTGACCAATGCTCGGGTGAAAGATTCTAGAAACTCGCTGAATCTGGTTAATATTGTGTACAAGGAAAAGGCTATTTGTGTGATATTACTTTTAACTACTTTACTTTAACTACTTTAGACGTTTAACCTGGAAATATTAACATGCAGAAGGATTCATCCTGAAACACAGATGAAAGAAAAGATTTTTTTGGGGGGGGGTTCTCAGGGAATAACTCACTTAATCAAAGTTTTAACTGCTGACATATGATGAGCCTAAAAGCTCCTTTCAGTATGTACAGTAACTCTAAGTGATCTAGTGTCTGCCTGCCTGCTGAGCACTACATTCATTTCTTTTCCAGTCAACCACTGTGCTGCTGGAAGGTTTTTATTTTACACTAATTCAATTTGGCAGCTGGGATTTTACAAAATTTTCCTTCCAAATGGCAGCAGCGTGTAATTTACATATAACCCTCATCTTTTGCAAAAAAGACAATGATCGATGCGTTATGAAAAAGATGTTTGCCAGAGTTTTGCTGTTATTAATGGTTTGTTTTGAGGCCACTTGAGAAGAAAAAAAAAACATCATTTCAGATTTTTAAATACAGACATCTTCTCATAATATATTCAAAAGTTACTCTTTTATGTTTTACTATTGTGGACAAGGATCACCCTCACATTATTCACCCTTGTGTTTTAGTGTCAGATGGCCTGTTTCCTAGAGAAGCCTTCTCCATTGGTGAGGAGCATGATGGGGAAAACGCAGTGGAAGGCCCTGTTGAGGTTGAGGACATGGATGAGTGTCTGATATACGAGGGCAGCATCTGCCACCACAGATGCGTCAACACGCCAGGGTCTTATCGGTGCGAGTGCTTCCCGGGGTACGTGCTGCAAGAGGACGCCGTCACATGTGCACAAGGTAAAACCACCAATCTTATTTTGTCACCATGACATTTCCAGAGACGCCAGCACACAGAAAAGCTGCTCTCTGTGCCTTTAGCTCTTTAATGTGTGATTTATAACCTTCAGCATGTCAAAAAGACCCCATTTGTCTACACATTCACTCTGTATTATTTTCCTGTCCCATTTGAGTTCCTTCCTTTCTGCAAGGCCTGATACAGCCTAATAATAATTCTATTTTTACACTAACATCCTTTTCCTGCTTAAACCTCTGCAGTTATGGAAAAGCATCAAAGTAGACTTGAGAGTTAATTCTTTGCACAGAACCAGGTTTTAATTAACTCAACAGCAGCTTTTTTTTCTGTAGCACAAGCCTGTCTGAACAGGATTCTAATGCCAGAGCCTTCAGTAAATTACAGTGAAGTACGATGGTGCTCTGATAAAACCAAATGTTTGTCTCCAGGCTGTGTTTTTTCCTGTCTTACCAACATTACTTTTACAACTTTCATCTGTCGCCACTGGCCTCAAACCATTCAATGAAAACACATCTCCGTTCTTACGACTTTATTTTTGCAGATTTAGTGGACGAAGAGAACAGATTAAAGGAGATTGACAGAACAGCGGTGGAGAACGCTCCGCCACCTCTGCCTCCCACCTTGCCTGTTGTCCCATTCAACCCCTGTGAAGGTTGGACGTACAACTTCAACATCACATTCATTTGTAGGCGTTCATTAGAATGGGGAAGAAATACATTTAAAATATGAATTTGCAATTTCACTTTTTCCATAAAATGTAAAAAGAGAAAAGCAGTGTTTTGGAAAGATCGGATTTTGTTTTTCTTCTTTGGTCTCCATGAGACAAGGGTGGAGCTGCTGTAGAAATAGGAAATATAATGTGACCTGGTCAGGGATCAACATGGAAAAGAAAATAGGCATACAGGGATAAAATACAAATCTGTTGAGTCTCACACACACAATCTAAGCCCCCCACATAAATACTGCCATGTGAAGCTGTGTGTTTATGTGACCTGGAAAATATTTTTTCAGGAAACATCTGTGAGCAACAGTGCATCCTAGTGGCAGGAAGGCCACAGTGCTCCTGTTCTCCAGGGTTCTCTTTGAGAGCTGATGGACGCTCCTGTGAAGGTGGGAAACTGTCTTGGGTTGCACGTGCAAATGCTGTAGTATGACAGACAAGAATAATGGACTCTCAAGTTTAGCTTTTGTTCAAGTTTTCCTTCCCAACTGGAGAATTTTAGTTCCAACTGACGAGACTCTACTGACAAGGTTTCCTGGCACTAATTCGTCTCTTTCACTCATGAGCGCCTCTAGATGTGCAGAGATACAGCTCTAATCCTTTGTGGGAGAAGTTTTCATCTTGCTTGCTGAACTGAGTCGATACCAGAAGGATTATCCCAACAATCATTAAGTATAACAGCAACTGGATGGCGGAGATACCAGTTTTTACAGTCAGAAGGAGGGTGAACAGTGTGATATCATTAGGCCAAGTCACTGCACTGTGTCCCTGCGCTGTCTCCTAAGGGCTGCATATGGAAGTTAAGCCATAACCGCTGGTCTGTCTCCAGCTATACAGCAGCAAATAGTCAGTGACACAAAAGGTTGTTACAGTTGCATGATGTGCTGTGTGTATTGGTGCAGCCACTTCCTAATTTTCTGTTTTTAGCTAACATTTTTTTATTCCCCTATGACTCGTTGCCTTTTAACCATAAAGCATAATTATTTGCATTATTTTGCTTTTGATGCACAGAGCATACACTAAAAAAGACTTTTTGATTAGTCATCACCATCAAGAAACTGGTTTATTCCATTTTGGGAAATGGTACATGTTGCATAATTCTAAATCCCATGTGAGAATATGTAGAATTTTTATTATATTTTATTTAAAGAATAAAATAAACAAATAACCAAACAAAGACATGGAGCTGTGGGTTGACAGCAAAGTGCACTTATCACGTCATGTTGGAGATTATTTAGATAAAAATATTTTATTTGAGGCGGAAAGGGGACAGAAGACTTTGAAAGGGTCATTGCAAAGCCTGTTACAATTGAAAAGATACAAAATATATATTTCTAACAGTTTCATCATTGTTGTTATAGTTAAAACAGCAGTTCTTTTAATTGAGGTGTTGTTACTAATGCTTAAAGAAGCTTGTATTGATTATTTCTGATTATACTTATAGTGACTCAAAAATTGTGCAAGTCGGTAGGCAAAGCTGTTTGCTGGGGGTGCAGCTGCCCTCCTGTAGCTCCGCCCCTGATTTCAAGCACAAATATAAATAATTAACAATAACAATAAAACTGCAATAAAAATCACAAATCCAGTTTAGACATACATTTATAAATTAATTAAAACATAAAGAAAATGTAACAAAGATGTTAGGAGATGATGCCATCTTCCTGACAGTGTAATTACTCATAATCAGAAATATATTTTTTTGCAACACTATCTATGATCAGAATCATATTCTGATTGTGTACTACGTGTTTTCAAAATAAGGCGAACAGAGGAAACTTTCAAAATGTCCTGTTTTGTCTAATTTGCTCCCAAAGGCCTCATAAATAATATCAGTCTTTAGAGTAAAATCAAATGTGAACTGCTTACAATCACAAATAGACCACAATATGCTTGACCTTTATTGAACCCTATGCTTTTTTTTGTCTCTTTTTACTCATACATCTGTCTTCATTCTTTTCTCCAGACATAAATGAGTGTTTATCCTCAAATGTGTGCAAGTTAAATGAGCGCTGCATGAACACTCAAGGGAGTTATGTTTGTCAGAGACTGATCACCTGTCCACCGGGAAACCAGAACAACAATGATGTTTGTGAAGGTACTGTGCACCTTATCAGCAATAAACAGCACCCAGAGGCTCACTTTTACCCACTGTGAAAAAGCTGTTGAGGGAATAGTTTGTATGGCTGGATGTTCAGCATGTCAGGAAAGTGCATTGTTAATGAAACAATCTCTTTTTCCCCTGACATTTAAGTTAAATTTGGTATTTTAGAAAATGTTTCCCATCCAATAATTATGTACTTCTTCAGCTACATATCCATTTTAAAAACCATTACTCTTCCTATTTTTTTTTTTTTTTTCACTTTTGATTGTTGTTACTCTTTGATGTCTTGTATTTGTGGGTGGTCCCCCAACTTTGAGGTGTAACAGTAACCCATCCATTGAGACTTGCGATTGTTGTGGACCCTAAGCTGGGATTTTGATGATTGAGTTCCAGAGCTTTGAGAGCCATTTGCTGCTGTAGATGTAGGCTTTGGCTCACAGATGTTGTTAATCTGCTTTCCCAAGGTATAGAAGTAAAGTATAGGTACTGAGAAGCCTTCAACCTTTCATCAGATCAATATAATATATGGAAGTGCTGAGCACACTTTTAGCGGAGCTTATTTAAAGTCTATTCATGGTCACGTCCTCCATGTTTGAACTAACTCCGAATTTAAGATTTTGCAAGATTCATTCTTCATACAACTGCTAGATCTGTATTATAAACTAGGGCTGTCAATGTTAACATGATTAATTTAAAAAAATTGAACGCGTAATTATATTAATCGTGATTAATCAAAATCTAAAATGTGATTAATCTGATTAATTATTTAATCGATTGACATTGATTTTTTTTCAGTGTTAAGATTTTCAGCTAAAAGACTCTGACATCATTTTAAACATTCTGATGTTCTCAGACAATTTTACAGTTGATAAGTTCTGAATCAAAATTGTATTAATCTCTTTTTTTTTTTTTTTTTTTTAGAAATCACCAAAGTGAAAGAGACACTTGTAAAACCATTGTATAGTTAAGATTGCTGTTTTAACCCATGATATGGACAACAGAGCAGTTAATAAAAAGAGTGAGCCTGTAAAAAACATGAACCTTTACTTGTTTAATTGAAACCATCTCAAAAATCCACTACTGGAAGCTGTCTTTTTTTGGTTTCTTGAACTCATTACTGTAACAGAAGTCACTGTCAAACATTTAGCAAACCTTCTGGTTCTTCTCTCTCCTTTCACGGGTGTCAACCACTCCGCTTGGCAGCTCTGCCAGGATTGTGTCAAAAGCAAGATGCTCAGTCACTCTCCTGTTTAGAAACCTCCCCTGTTATCCATGAGGCCGACTGCCAGCTTGTCTCTCCTTCCTAAATTCACTTTGAATGGCAGACTCCTGAAAGTCGTAAAAAAAATCTTTTGCTCAATGGTTGAACACACCCATATATGGATTGCTTTTGGCAATTTTTGGAGACTATAATTACCCCCCATCCCCCAGGTTTCATTTATTTTGTTAGTTTTGGAGGTTGATTGACAGGGAAAAAAATCCCCTCATGGACAGGTGGTGTGGACATTCTGCATTGATCTTTGACTTTCTTGGAACACAATGACGTCTATTGCTTCCAGTTATTTGACTTAACTTGTTATTCAAGGAATTTGTGTTTTTCTGAATCTGAGATTTAAAATGTAAAGTTTTTTTATTGCAAGAACTCAGATGACAGATGAGCATGTGTTTTGTCATTAAACCACAGTGCCATCCAGTGGTTAAATATGAAATAGCAAGTATCTGTATTTCACTTTATTCCTCATTCAGTTGTTTGTTTATTCCCCTGTTGCAGATATTGATGAATGTGCACAAAGAAGTCATAATTGTGCAGTTGGCTCTGAGTGTGTGAATACTCAAGGATCATTCAGGTGCATTCCCAAGCCTCGATGTCCTGTTGGCTTCATCCAGGACGCACAGGGAAACTGCATAGGTAAGTAAAAATATAACCTATTTAATGCATATTGTTGACTAGCTAAGATAATACATCTGAGCAGGATTTTATGAAAATACAAATGAATGCATTAGGATGGGAAAGAAAAAAAAAGTTTGATTCTTATATAGACATTTATTTAATTGCTCCATGGATCGTTTCCTCCTTGTTACAAATTACATTTATTTTATGATACAACTAAACCCACCACTTACATGATTTTATTGAGGTAAAGACTTTATGTAGCCTATGTGCATGTTTTCAACCCTGCAATAGCTTTGTTGTATTTTTAATGTGCTTAACAGATAACCTTAAGTCTTTGTGCCTAAAATAAAATTTTACACTCTATCTTAGATCCTCACTGATAGAACAGATTTTTGTCTTTAGAGTGTAAGTACAAAAGGATTTACAAAAGACAATAAAGTACTAAAAATAATTGGTTTAGATTTTTTTTTAAATGACAGAACTTCTGACATGATCAGAAATCATAAATCAAAATAACACTTATAGATGTAGTGATTTGAGATATATTCATCTATCTTTTTGTTTGTTGATTAACCAGACATATGGGGGTTTAGGTGTTCATATGAACCCAAAGATGTATCAATTCTGGATTCTCTGAATATTTAAGGGTTGTGGTTTGCTTATTCTTTTATTGTTACAAAATCCAAATAAAATGCAAGTTAAAAATGACAAGGGTCAACCATTACAGGTGTGGAAAAGTATTTATTTTATTGCGGATAAAGAAATGGGTAGCTACTATTTAAGACCAAAGAAACCTAAAACCCTGTTAAAACTTGGTATATATTTTTGGGTTACTTTTTTTGACTATTTTTTGGGTTATAGTGGTTTTAATCAAATTTATGTTTTTTTCTTGAGTTTTTTTTTGAGTTAAAGTAATCCAGGAAAAAGTTAGTCCCTTTTTAACCTCTGAGTCATGTTAAAATCAACCCAACTTGGGTTATTTTCAACTGTGGAGTTTTCAGAATGTAAAGTCATTTTTGCACACAAATCAATGTGCAGTGCAGACTTCTTGTCTTGGACTCTTTATTGCAGAGCTCTGTGACCAGTGCAAAGCAAACATTGTTGCTAAAGATTCCCAAACAACATCATGCAAGAGAGAGGTTAAATGCCACACAGACGGGAGATCAGAGAAGCTGCTTTCAGAGGCTGGAAAGAGGCGGATAAAAGCCAATCCTCTGTCCTCTTCCAGTACAAACTGATGCTGTGGAATTAGCCCCCGGGGGCAGGAACTGGGGCACGTCTGGGCAGCAGACAACACTGTACAAGGAAAAATGCTGTGAGAAATGGCAAAATTTAGAAATGTCAGGTTCATACAAGCACATTGAAACACTCCAGGTTGTCACACCCGTGTGTGTAGTTTGATTTTTTGGCAATGTGGCTTCAGAGATGTTCTCTGGTCTCTTGTGCCTCGTCAGAGTTCCCCTAACTCTTTTACCTGCCTTTGTGTTCATCTCATGCACTCTTCGTCTCTCTTCACCAGACATAGATGAGTGCGGCGGATTGACCCAGCCCTGTAACCCCGGATCCAGCTGTATCAACACAGTCGGATCTTACATCTGCAACCGCAAGATAATATGTAGCCGTGGCTATCATGCTAGCCCTGATGGCTCCAGATGCGTTGGTGAGATTCGTAGTTTTTACACACACACTCTGGGATTTGAAAAAGTCAAGGTGAACAGTTATCGTGGCCTCTGAGATGTACAATTAAAAACGCGGTTAGGACGTTCCCTGAAATAACAAATAATTCACAGTTTGACATTTCATTAGAAGCTAATGTCTTTTCCATTTGATAACCTCATTTCTCCAAGATGACTCTGGTTTTGTGTGGTTCTCGTAGATGTGAATGAATGTGAAAGCAGCCTGCATCGGTGTGGAGAGGGCCAGCTGTGTGTCAATTTACCTGGTTCCTATCGTTGCGAATGCCAGGCAGGCTACCAGTATGACTCATTCAGGAGGATGTGCACAGGTGTGTTAAGCGTTTTTCGTGTAAGGCAAGAAGGAAAACAGAATAGACATTTTTTTAGCATGTTTTCATCTTCCCCCTTCAGTTTTCTTACATTTTATTCTATTTTCCACTCTGGTTCTCTACCCATTTTTCTCGTTTCTGCTCTTCTCAAGCAATTAATTTTTTTTTGCTGCTGCTGCTGCTGCTGTCTGGTCTGCTGCTACTGGATGCTGCAGAGGACAGGAGGTGACCAATCACATCTCAGTGCCTTCTTTTGTTTCTTTCTTTGTTTCCATCATGCTGTGCTCCTCATAATACTGAACTCTTTAGTGTTTAGACTGGCAGTAGACCGGGGGTTTCTTTGCTTCACTCCCTCCTTGCACTCATACACACAAGGACACTGCATATGCTCCCTTGCACACATGGGTGCAAACGCAAAATGACCTTACCGAGAAGTGATGCTTCTGCTTCCTCCTCCCAGATGTAAACGAGTGTTGGCGCTTCCCGGGCCGTCTTTGTGCCCAGACCTGCGTGAACACCCCGGGCTCCTATGAATGCTCATGTACCTCTGGTTTCCGTTTATCTGGTGATAGCAAAAACTGTGAAGGTGTGTTTGTGGTAATGTCAGCCGGCATGGGTGTGTGTGCAGGTTGATGCATGTTTTTGTGAAAGTTGTGTGTGAAAATATGCACAGCTTTGTGCATGTGTGAATTCAAGAGCAGAATTAACATAACTGTCAGCATACTGTGTTTACAGATTTTGATGTGTGATTTGCCATTAGAGAGGAATTTATAATATAAGTGACCTAATAATGGCATTTTATATATTTATGTGAAAATATAAAGCAATTAAATCTTGTGTTAAGAGCTCTCACTTTTAATTTACAGATGTAAATGAGTGTCTGGCTAACCCATGCAGCCAGGAATGTGCCAACATCTATGGTTCATACCAGTGCTACTGCAGAAAGGGATACTACCTCAGAGAAGATGGGCACACCTGTGATGGTAGGACATGCTTGATAAGACAAACCTTACTTTAAATAATCATCCTGACACATCATCTTCTTCGATAACCAGATATTGATGAGTGTTCTCGGAGCATTGGTCCTCTGTGCACCTACAAGTGCGTAAATGTTCCAGGGAGTTACCGCTGCGCTTGTCCTGAATATGGATACACCATGTCTTCAAATGGACGTTCTTGCATTGGTGAGTTAATCAGAAAAATGCACGCAGTCTCATATCTGTTAAATAATTATCCTGCAGAAGAAACTTCTATGATTGTTTTGTCTCGTCTTGCTAAAATCGATTTTTACTGGGGTAATTATGTGTTCTCGTCTTCATCATTTGACAAATTTCTGTTTCAGACCTCGATGAGTGTTCTACAGGAGTCCATAACTGCTCTTTAGCTGACACGTGCTACAACATTCAAGGAAGCTACCGTTGTCTTTCTCTAAGCTGTCCTCAGAACTACCGCAAAGTGTCCGACACGTAAGTTTGAACGTTTTGAAACCAAAATTAGAAAAATGTACAAAAAGACTAAATTCATTTATTTATCCATTTATCAGCCAGGTTCAGTGGAGATTTTTACAACACTATACTCAAACAAACATGATGGACTAATTACTATGTTGTATGAAAATTATACGCATTTAAATATTAATATTAGAAATATGACATATTGTTCTTAAATGTTAACATAAGAAATTCACATGTGCACACATATAATGTATAATTTCAAATAATAACATGAAAGTACCCATTAACCCTGTAAAGGCCACTACATCAAGGAATTGACAGAAAATGTTGTAGAATTAAAATGCTTTTTAAAACCTTTGATGTAATTGATTAAAAGAACTGTTGCCATATATTTTTTCATGAGATAGATTGAATCATGAAAAAATAAAGACAGTATTGCCCTGTGACAGACTGGCGACCGGTACGAGGTGTACTCCGCCTCTGCCCACAGCAGTATCTGGGAAATGGCTCCGGCAACCGAGTGACACAAAATGGGATATAGCGGGTCACGAAAATGGATGGATATAAATAGTATCAATTATACTATGTTTTTTTTTGTTTTGTTTTTTACAAATACCAGTGTTTTTGTACAACTACACACTATAAATACCGTTCCATGTCTTACTTTTAATAAAGCAATACGATTTTTCAAAGTTACTTTACAAATTCAGCTTTTGTGTGTCACTTGTAGGCGCTGTGAGCGGATCAGCTGCCCGAACTATCTGGAATGCCAAAACTCTCCTCTAAGAATTACGTACTACTACCTCAGCTTCCAGTCCAACATCGTCATTCCTGCTCAGATTTTCCGCATTGGACCATCCCCTGCCTATTCCGGAGACAACGTTATTGTCACGATCACCCAGGGAAATGAGGAAAACTACTTCAGCACAAGAAAGCTAAATGCCTACACTGGGGCCGTGTACCTACAGAGACAGGTTCAGGGTCCAAGGGACTTCCTAATCACTGTGGAGATGAAGCTTTGGAGACAGGGGGCGTTCACCACTTTCCAGGCCCGTATCTACGTTTTCATCACAGCCAACTTGCTCTAACAGCCTCAGCGCTGAACTGAAGCCTGTTACGAGAACATCTAGTCACTAACAAAGCATCTTATCACCACTTGTGATTTTGTAACAAGTCACGCTCTCTGTAGCTGGTGCTTTTAAATATTGCTGTAAAAGAAGAGGACGGATGCTTCATGCAACTTCAGGACTTTATTTTTTCCAAAGATGCTACTAAAATAAATGCCATAGCCATTTTTCTGTAATCTAAAAAGAAACTTTTTTTTTTTTTTTACATAAAATTGAGTTTAAAAAAATGTACTTTTTTATTTTTATTTTTTCTCTGTTGTTTTCTAATTTCCCCCCAATTCCTGAAGTTGAATTTAGTTAAAATGACCAGCTGCAGATGTGTTTCTGCTCAGGACATCCTGATTTCAAGTGTATACAGTATTTTATACTTGCTATGAAATCAACAGTCTATTATATTTTCTTAACCTGCACTGCTGACTTTTATAAAAAACAATTATAGTTCTTTATTGTTGTCACTCCGTAGAATTATATGTACTATCTGTGGATGTATTATACTTTTATTCTGGATTAAATATGATAAGATTATTTTAGTAAAGTTAAAAAAAGATCAGCGTGTGTTGTGTGTGTTCATGTTGTAAATCATCCTGTTATGCTTCTTGGTTTAGAATAGTTTCAGGATTAAGTTGTTTTGAGGGACCAAGCCAAAAGGCAGGAGGACACGGGAATGTTTATTAATATAAGGGTATAAATTTCTCTTGAAAATGCAAAATAAACAAATAAATAAAATAAAAAAAGCACAACTTAACCATAAAAACACAATAACGTAACCATACTCGGATTGGAAACTCCATATCAAACTGTCAAATAAAGATTAATTTACGTAAGGCACAGAGATTTATATACTATTTTGTTAAACCACCTGGAACACAAACAAAGACAACCAGACAAATGACAGTCCAACACTGAAGAAAAAAAACCAGGATAACACCCCCTCAAATCCGATTGGTTCATGATATGGTCCAACGAGCTCCAGCATTTCAAGCAGCTGCACCTTTGGCCACACCTTTGTTCTCCTTGAACAGCACATGCAGGTAATAAACATTGAAAATCCCTCCAGAATTTAACTTTACAATAATGTGTGCACTTTATTTAACATTTGGTAATAATAATAAACCAGAACTGCGATTATTGTGTGAAAATATTATATGTGAAATCACTGCAACACTGTTACAATGTGATTGTTAGATTAATGACAAGACATTATAGACTTTAGGTCAGATTTAGAATTAAAAACAATAATTAAATCAAGATTTTGGTTGGTGTTGAGCTGAACAAAGGGAATAGTCGGCTCTTTGCAATGTCCTGTTTAGCTTTTCTGTGCAAACATAAAAGTCTTTTTCAATGGCAATTGTTTCTTTCTAACATGTCTTGGGTTATATTACAAGCTGAGCTTAGTTAAATGTTATTTTGCATCTTTTTCACTTATTACCACAGACGGCAGTAACCATTAGATTTTTATGGACACATCTGTGATTAGTGAAAGCTTGAAAATTAGTTCTCTTGTTTTTTTTTAGCACTTATAAAGTCAGATTTGAAGGTTGGCTTCTTGAGACAGAATGTTTTATTTCCTTCCACTGATATTCAATAGGATTTAGATCAGGGGTTTAAAAGGCGACATTTCAAAAACGTCAAAAAGTAATTCTGAGATGTTTTTAGCTGTATTTTGATTCATTGTTCAGATTTCCTGAGACAAATCAACACATTTGACTCAAATTTGATCTCTTGAAATGTAACTGTGCAGAGAGCAAATTGAAAAACAAAAATGAGCCCCCTCAGTGTTTCACAAGAAGAACAATTTCTTGTTATGTGATATATTTTTTTAGAGGCTGACATTTACTGTCATAAAGCTTCATTTGTGTCCCATCTGGACAATGGAAATATTATAGAAACTTTGTTGCTTCTCCGTATTCACTGTGCCAAATTCCAGTCTTTTAAGATTAGGTGTTCTTTTCTTGTCTTCAAGGTCCAACTATATTATCTGACGCTGATAAGTCTTGATCTTGGAATTGATCTTTAATATCTTTGAACGTGCTTCGGAAAATGATTATCCATCTCGTCAATATTTTTCTTCCTGTGACCACCTTGATGGAGGTCCGTTTCAGTCTTGAGGACCTCAAATTTCTGAATGATTTGCAATCAAAGTAATGTCAAGCTGTTTAGAAATGGTCCTTTAGCCTTTTCCTTTTTCTCATCTCATAAGACAACTCTCTTCTTCTCTTTCTGTTGTACATATTCACTGTGGTACAGCATATTTGTCCATATTCACAGTGGCCACCAAACCTCAGAAACTACTTGAAAATAAATTACAAGTTGCAATGCAAAGTAGAAGACTAACCTTAGCTTATCATGTTCCTTTATAGTCAAATTATTTTTACAGGCCTATTTAGTTTTTTTTTTCTAATAATTCTGTTGAAGAAATAAATCACAACCAGTATCTTTTATTGTTTTTATTATAGGAAATGTTTTTTTATTTTGTTACTTTTGTCTGTTTTACGTTATTCAAGAGACTATTGTAGATTTTCCCTTCATTAACAGAATAGTTGTAACTTTCTTTTCACCGCAAAAACTGCATCCAACTGCTTGTTTCAGCTTTTCCTGCACCTCCACCTACAGGATGGATATGGTTCTACAAATAAAAATGCCCATGAGGCAAAATAAAAAAAAGAAGAAATGCCTTTCATAGATAATTGAACCATCACTTAAGACAAAAAAAGAGAGTGAGGATCATTTCCTCCCTCTTGCTCAGATTTGAGTGAACCTCCTCAACCTGGTGAAATCAAAGGAAAGGGTGTGTGTCTCCATGACATCTTTATTAATGCATTTTGCACATCCAAGCTGCAGACACGGCCAGTTTCTGTTATCTTAGTTGAAAAATACTGTCAAAGGTCACTGCAACAAAAGAGATTTTTTTCCTCACTAAATTTTGTCCCTTACCTTTATCTTGGAGAAAATGATAATAACTGGGTTGCCTCAAAAACAGAAAGGAAGCATTCAATTCAGTTTTCTCATGCCTCTAATCTGAGATCTTCCTCTTCACATAACTCATTATAATAGCTACTTGAGTACTGATGAGTCAAGTTCTTTAACACACCCAGTGACTGAAATGCCTTTGTTGGTATGTACAGTGCATAACAGGGCAGAGCAAGGTGATTGATTTCTCTTTTCCTTAATTAGTTTTATCTGCTGTTTAATATTAGGTGTTGCTGTTTTTTTTAGAGGTGATAAAGGAAGACATACAGATCTATCAAGGGTTTAGGGACAGTGAGAGGAAGCTTTAAGATGGGAAAAACAAAGAGGTACTATCAGCAAATTTGCAGCTATAGTTTTATTTCCACTTTGATTGACATGCTTTTGTTAAATATGCTTACTGTTGCGGAGAGTAGCAATTTTGTAAGAATGTTTGTGAAAAGGTGTAACTTTACAGATGAAATACCTTAAATTGTTTATCAATAAATCACATAGATAACTCCTACATATCTCCAGCAGAAAGGTTTGTAAAGAAAGAAAGAAAGATTAGAATACATTTTGGACTATAAGTCACATTTTTTTGCAAGGTTTGACCAGGAGTGTGACTTATGCCCCAGAGCAACTTCAGTTTGTTTTTTTCCTCTTTATCATGCAAAACACCTGCAACTTATACTTTGGTGCATCTTATACTTAGCAAAATATGGTCAAATTAGGTCAACTAGTTGGTCAAGTTTACCACAAGTATAGCAAAAAGTTACCTGTCTCATCCTGCCACCTTTTTTAGGGCACTGAACATTCAGAGATTAGAGAAAAAGCTAAGATTTAGTTTTTTGGGGTATTTTGGTTACAACAATTAGTTAAGTATTTTAAAAAAAAAAACATTGTTAAACATTCATAACTATTCAATGCTAAGCTTCCCTTTCAAACATCCTCTTTAACATAAAGCTAAAAAAATGGGCTAGATAAGATGCTTTTGTACTGTTACAACGGTAAGACTAACAAGGAATATTTTGATTCGTTCAAACTGCAGTTAAAAAAAAAAAAACACAAACTCCAGCGTCATATTAGTTATTTACACTATGAGTTCTACATAAAATAGAGATTGAATTATAATTGAGTAATTCCAGGATTTCACTGGGTATCAAGCCAACTGTACACAAAGAAATCAGGCAACCAATTGGTTAGTAAACAGACAGATACACTTTATTTAATACTTAATTTAAGTGATAGAAAACCTTAAATCAAGTTTCTCTGACCTTTAACATCTTGAAAAAAATGATATTATAAGCTCATGGTGTCACCTCCCAGTTAGCTAATTAACTCAAAACACCTGCTAAGATTGGCTGAGCCAAATGGTGTCTCCGTCTGGATCAGTGAGCTACACAACACTTTTCAAGGAGGAAAATCCAAAAAGGTCATTGCTGAACTAGTTGTGTTTTTCACAGAAGGGCTGTATTGAATGATATTAGCAGTAAACTAATAGTATGGTGGGAAAAAGTGCACCAGCAAGAGGGACAACTGCAGCTGTGACAGGATTCTTAAGGTAAATCCATTTAAAAATTGGGGAGAGCATCCCTAGATGCGGAGTGAGTGCATCCAGAGCAACTTCTGGACATGGAATACAAGTGCCTCATTCCTCAAATCAAGCTACTTCTGAAGCAAAGACATTAGAAGCTTCTTACTTTGACTGAAGAGAAAAGAACCAGCCTGTGTGAAAGTATGTTTTGCGTTTGATCTGGTAATCAAGGTAGCAGTCTGGAGACACAATGGAGAATCACATAATCCATGTTGCTAGAAGTTTAGAGTAAGGTTTTCACAGTTAGTGAGGATTTGTGATGCTGGTGTTGGTCTACTGTTCTTTCCAAAATATATAGTCAGTGCAACCATCTACCAGGAAATCCTAGAGAGTTCATGCTCCCTTCTGCTGACAAGCTGTATGGACATGTTGATATCATTTTCCAGCAGGACATGGATCCTGCAAACAAATGCCAAAGGCAGTAAAGATGATCCAGTGACCACGGTGTTACTGTGTTTGATTAGCCAAGAAAACTTGTCTGACTTGATAAAAAAACTGAGAGCTGGTGTCAACAAGAAGATGAGACAAAAGAGGAAAATCGATTATCGAGTCCAGTAGTTTTTAGAAGCCTGTCGACTGTATTAAAACCCTTCTATTTTGGTGTTGGATCCGATTTTTACAAAACTCAAACTCTTTAATTATCAATTGGCCAGAATTATTACAATTATGAGAAGTATAGGGATTGAAATATTTCAAAGTATGTGTATTGATTCCAGAAGATTTTCATTTTTCACTTTTTGAGTTTACTACCAGAAATGGTCAAACTGTTTAGATTTTGATCTAATTGATTGAAAAAATCAACTAGATCAAAATCTAAACAGAATGGTAAGACAAGGAAGAAGATATAATATAATATATTATAATTATAATAGTGGCTGCATAAATCATACACCCAACCAGTTTGATGGAAACGTCAAAAACTTTCAGAACGGGGTCACTGAGTTCACTCCATTTCCATTCTAGGATATCTCATTGCAATTTTTACATTTTTTCAAGGAGCAAAGCAGCTGCAGTACACTGGGTGCAGTCTCACAGCGTGCGTCTAGGTAGAGGTCGCAGGAAAAGCGGGGTGGGGATGAACAGTGTGAGAGGAGGACGGGGATAGGGGAGGGTGGTGTCACAGACAAGCTTTTCTTTGATAGCTCAGGTGGTCATCACCTGAGGGGAAAAAGCATTAATGGGCATTCTCAGCAGCAGACAAGCACAGGCTAGTGCTTCCACTTCTCTGGCTGCCATAAACAAGGGGAAGTATGCATCATTAGATTAAGCGGAGGCTAACGACCTGCAGTCAAGCCCATCTCATACAGTAGCAGAGTGGCTATGATTCTGCACAGTCAAGATGACATTTCTCACCTTGGTTGAATGTTGTTTTTTTTAGTAAAAAGAAATCCAGATCTGAAAACTGTTGGGGTGTTTCTGCTACAGCTTTGTTCTATGTTTGGAAGCAGACACATGGCTGTGATGACTTCCATGCGTGGGATTTCCATTTAATGTTTTGCCCACTTGTTTTATCTGAACAACAATGGTGGTAAAAACTATATTGTAGACGATCAGTCTAATGGAATGACACTGAGCTGTGTTTAGACTGTACCAAATGGGATCACAACAAATGAAGGATGTATGTTTTTCAAAAACACCACAACAATAGTTTGTTCAAAGGAATTGAGATTGATCTGTTTTTTTCTGGAGTTTTTCACTAAAACTGACTTTTTGTAGACTATAGGTTTAAATTACAAAATAGAAAATCAATCAAATCAGTTTAAAGCCTTTGTTTGAGGAGAAAAACATTGACTTAAGACAGTATAAGGACAAAGAGGATGAGGGTCCAGTTTCATGAAACTGAATATCTGAGCTTACCTTTCAGAGGAAAAAGTTCTGTTCTTGTTGATTTTCCTTTTTGTATTGTTCACAGAAAAGTTAAACGAGTAAAGGAGTTGAGACACAGTGGAAGAGGAATTTGCCTGAGAGGAAAATGAGGGAAGGTATGCAAGGATGCCTGTCAATTTGAGGCGCCTGATAGCTTAACCTGTGCGTCATGTTATCACCATTACTGAGATATTGCACAATGTATCTAATGCTCCACCTCCGAAAACAAAGGTGGTCATCAATTATGCCCAGCCGAAGTTAAAATGTTGTTTAGAATGCAACATTTGCAGAGTCCACACAGAGATTTAGCTTAAGGGAAGATTCAGAAAAAGAACTTTTCTACTAAGTGGACTGTCTTGCAGGCAAAGCCCCTCTCCAAGTCTCCATGGGTGGGAAGATTTACTGGAGTCTTAATCGCAGGTCAACAATCTCGGCAACAGACTTTCTGACCACAGATGGTCGTTGACTTTCGAACAAATAGTCATGCAAGACATCTTTGGCATGTGTTACTTTTGACTCTACCAGCCATGTTTCCCACTTTTTGCTTTAAAATACTGTTTCCATGTACTGTAATTTGCACAAATTTCAATAGTCCATTTTTATTGCTGCTTTATCATTAATGTATAAAGAAGAACCGATGAAATATTTATAATAAAGAGGGTTCGAGCTTCATTGTGGGGATTTCATGTATGAATCCCTGTGTGGGAGTGATAAAAATGTTTTTTAAAAAAACTTCAAAGCTCATGAATATAGCCAAAAGAAGAGTATTTTTCTAAACACGTAAATATATCTGATGCTTTCATATCGACAAGTGATGCAAACATCTTTATGAACTATTCTTAGAAACAGAAATAAGACCAATCTCACTCCAAATTGTACCACAATGTTTGAAAGCAACAAAAATATAGAAATAAAATACAATAAGATAAAGTACAATAAAATAAAATACAATGAAAGAAAATGAATTGAAAGATATGAAATTAAATGTATTGTTGAATTGCTCTTTGCCAGATTGTTAACATGTCTAGTTTTGTCAGTTTCTTTTTAAGGGTTTTTGATCATCTGTTTTTGCACATTTAAGTTAATTAGTCTTTTTTCATGATGCGCATGCAGTTGAATAATAGACAACGTTTTTTCAAGATGTTTTTTTCTTCTTTTTCTCCTTGAACATCAATGTACCAGAAAAAGAAACTGCTAACACAAAGTCACATTTGAATGGTAGAACTGTGGGATTTTATTGTTTTGTTTTTTTAAATCATGTTGTACTATCCCTAATATACAAAAAATATTCATCTATATTATTCCCTGGGCTTTGTGGAACTGTTATCCTCTCATTCATGGTTTTGTTTGTATATTCAAACATTAACCTGCATTTGTGATGTTGGTCCTGCTAATCAGAGCAGGTCTGAAGAATCTGAACTTTTCCTTTCCATCAATCTCATTAATAACTTCCCCATCTAAGTAATGCAATTTCATAATATTGAGCAAATGAATTTGCAAGATGCAACAGGTACTGTGCTGCTTTCATGGCTGTCTGCATACCAATGTGACCACAGTCTAACTATTACCCTCTTTATCTTTACCCCCTCCGGCAGCAGGGTTGAAAACCCTGTGTTGTGCCTCCAAAAAATGTTCATCTTTTAAAACTTTAGTTGGATGTGTACATTCGTTTGTGTTTACCCCTGAAGCAACCTTTTTTTCTTTAAAGCAGATTCTTGATTTATAGAACACAAAGCAACTTAAGGACTTTTAGACACATCACAAAGACGTCTGAATCAATATATGTTAAAGACAACATTCTCACTTTTTATGTTCTTTTGCACACCTTCTTGATAGTCGGGAATGTTGATTTACAAAGACTGATGCCTGTAACCTCATCTGAAATGAATCCTGTCATAAATAGCTGTAAGCAGGTACACTGACTGACAGCTGCTCAATATTCTTATTCATAAACACAAGCAGCAATCAGCATAAATCACTTCACTCAGCACTTTATGCGCTTAAAGAACAATTTTTTTTCAACGACAGGTTGATTTGTTGTTATTTCTGTCTAATTGTCTGACTTGCCGTTGTTGCACACGCTTATGACTCACGAGCAGCACGCCCACTTAATGGTCTGGTTGCAAAGAGAAATTTCCCTGACTCTCAAGAAAACTAAATGCTGGCCAAGAAAAAGTTACGGATGTCCATCTGGTCTCAAGATCTTGATCAGTTTCTCATCTTTTCGGGTGCGGGATCAGAGTGTCTGCACAGACACACACATGTAAACACACACCTAACACTAACACAGTTTACACTGGTTTGCAGCCATTTGCTTATCATAATTTTCCGCCCCAGTTAACAAGGCGCACCGTCAATTAATAATGGTCTATTTTTAAACTCATGGCATATATAAGGTGCACCAAACTATAATGCTAACGCATGCTCAAGAAGCGCAAATTCTTGAGTTCTTCTCATATTGCACTGTCTCAACCCAATGCTAGTACACGTCGCTAACCTTGTTTGCGACACGTTGAAAGAAAAAAGACTTTACTGTGACTACGCTAACTCTCAAGCTGTTTGTAACAAATAAAAAAACACAGTCTGACACCACTACAGATTAGCCGTGTTAGAGTATTCACAATTACACGCAAACCTTGTTTGCAACTCGTAAAGAAACAGACTGAGATTTTGACAGAGTGCTGTTTATCTCTCAAAATCACTTCAACATCAGTAAGTAAAATCAGAATGAATCCATATCCAGTATAAAGTGCTCCAGATTGTAGGGCTCACTGTTGTTTTTTAGGAAAAAAAACCAAAAAAAGTATTTTAAGAGATCCTTATAGTGTGGAAAATATGGTACTCTTGGTTATATTTTAGTCAAAGACCATAACTCCATCCTCAACCCGTATGAAACAATCAAAGTAAAAAACCACCAAAAAAAAACAAAAAAACAGAGAAGAATTAGCACTACCCGTTTTTCCACTGATACTTTTTTTTATTTTAAACTTAATGCAAACAAAGAAAGATAATTATGGGTTTGAATAAATGCAGCAAAGTGTTAAACCCTGTTCATCACTGGTGGATGAGTACAACTGTGTTGGTGTTTACCTGGTCGGTGGACTGAAGTGAAAGATGCAACAATTGCCTTTTCAGTGAAGCCCCTTGATCTTTCTGAAAAAGATTGAATCCTTTCGTACTTGCTGCGAGATGTTGCACAACTTCTATAAGTTGGTTTGTTGCCACATCTGCGAGAGCATCAGAGCAAGTGACCTAAAGAGGCTGAAAAACTGATAAAAGACGCCGGCTCTCTTCAGGGATTTTCTTTGGAGCTTCAATGGCTGATTCCTCAAAGAGAGTTGCTTTGAGATGGATGACAATTATTACGGAAAACCTGAAGTGCACAAATCTCAACCACATTGCCTTCAGTCAGAGGCTTCTCATCCGCTACAACACTGTCAGCCACCGACATTCCAGCTACAACCACCTGGAATGGCTTCTCAAGAATGTCAGAACGAGTCACTACAACTTCTAATTTCCATTTGGGAGTTGGAAAAGTATTTCTGATTTGAATTTTGATTTGACAAAACATTGGTGAGACCAAACTTTATTTTAAAAAAATAAATAAATAAAATGTACGATTAAAATCGGGTTTGGGGCTGTAATGAACACAGCAATAATTGGGTTTAAAAAGTAGGAAAACAACATGAGAAGTCAGAAACACATGGAGCCTCACAGAATATTATTAATATTGCAGAAATACTGCAGAAAAAAAACTTGAAATGATTGTATCTTCTTTGTTCAGCTTTTTATAAATCAAAAACAGATTTGGCATCTCAAGTTTACATTGTGTGATTGACAATGGATTGAAATTCACAAGGCCAATCTGTAACTACTTTAGCTACCCTTGCAAACCCCAGACATATAGAGAAACTATGTAAACAAACACATCATTTTTACAAGCAGTACTCGCATAGAAAGGCTCTTCTTGAAGGAGCTTAACCCTCATATTGTGTTTGGGTCCAAATTGACCCATTTTCACTCTTGAAAAAAGGTAATTTTTTTATTCAATGAATCCAGTGTTTGGCGTCAGAGATTTTTATCCCATTGTGTCTGAGTCTGTAGTTACTTTGAAAGACAAACATGTTTATCTTCTGAGATCTCATATCTATAGCCTTATTTTAATGCCTCAGAGAACTCTGTAAATTTCTAAATTATGATACGTCATGCTTTAGAAGTAAAAGTAAAGCCAAGTAATTACAAATTCAGACTTGCCTCTGCATTATGGAGCTTTTGCTTTAAAGATGTTTTTCCTCTGCTTTTATTCTTACGATTTTTTAAAAATAGGTTTGACTTAAATCTGCCAACGTAACCATTTGAATTGCATTTTTGTGATTTCTTGTTTTACTTTAATATACATTTATCTTTTAAAACAAAGAAAGTAGCACAAAAGAAAGACGTCACATCACTCACTCTACATTACTTAATGATTTTAATTTCGCAACTTATCCCACTGAATTTACTTTTTTCAAATGAAGAGGCATGATAAATAAAAGGATTTCAATGCATTCTCCATATCTTTTATCTAATTTAACATACTTCTCCGTTTGCTCATTTAATCCCATTGTTCTGATTTGAAAGTTCTCTTGAGTTTGCTGTTTTACCCCTCCACTATCTGACCCACTTTTCACAGGTGATCATTCTCGCAGCTTTGGTAACTCTCCTCATAGTAGAGTTTTAACTTGGACACAAAACAGGCAGAATCATGATCTTGAGCAGAATACTGGTTCTGGTGATGTAGTTTTTGCAAAGAATGATGTTGATAATGTTAAGGTGGGATGAGTGCATGAGACAAGTAGTGATGGGATGCCTAAAAGCAAAGTGACAAATAAAAAAGGTTTCCACCAAACCTTTCCACTGTATTTCACCTAACATTACCTCTTAAGATTAATAATTTTGTGAACATGCCGTAAACGCTGATCCGCAGCATCAGGTTGTTGAGTGGCCCATGGAGGGGGGGTGGCATGGAATGGGCAAAGGTGACATCTATTGATGGCATTTTGAATACACAGAGATACAGTAACGAAATCCTAAAGCTCACTGTTGTGTCATACATCCAAGAACATCCAGTCATGTTGCAGAGTAATAATGTGTGGCCCCCATGTTGTAAGTATCTGTACACAAGACTTGGAAGCTGAAAACATCCCTGATCTTGCATGGCCAGCATACTCACTGGACATGTCACCCACTGATCATGTTTGGGATGCTCAGGATCGACGTACACAAAAGCTCTCCCGCTAGCTTACAGTCCTCACCCCCAACCTAACGATAGTGGCGCAACAAAAATGGCAAGCAATATTGTAGCTATCCAGCCGCTGCCAGCTCAGACAAGGAAAACATGCATCATAATGGAACGCAGCAGGGAGCTTATGGTCCATCGATTGCAGCTTCAATGCCACAGTAACAAACTTTTCAAACAGCATTTTGTTTTTGCCTGCTCCTGATTCACAATGATTTGTTCAAAGACACACACGGAAATACAATTTAAATGTAATTTTGTTATATGTTTCTACCGTCATGAGAAAAATGTACAAAATTAGGTTGAAAACACCAAAAAACACAATTTTAATAAAAGTTGGTCTTTTATTTGCTATAGAGGAAAGCCTATGAGGATGAATGAATATAATATCAATGCATCATTTATGTTGGAGCGTGAGTGGTTTTCAAACGTCCTTTATCTGTTCACAAAGTGTGTCATTTTCAAGAGAAGAACATGTTAGGTATCATTACAACAGATCTGTCCTGCAAAAGTCCCTATCATCTTTTCAGTGAAATCGAGGTCAAGCTTTTACAGTAAGCCAAGGGTCTTAGGTGGACCTTCAGTATTGCCTCGTGAAAAAAGAAGAAAACATTTTAACCAATTCCAAAGATAAAAGTGGGAGAAAATGACATGTCATGAATGAGATCATTGTTTCCTTTCCTTTGGTGTTTCACGTCATAAATCTCCTGGAATGCAGCCGCATCAGCGTTTGAGCTTTGACTAAACCTATTCAAGCTCTTTGTTGTGCAGTCATTCAGATCGCACACACAAGGCACACACACTTGCACAACACAACAACTTTGCTATCAGTCATCAAGCTTTGGTCTGATAGATCCATGCAAACTACATCTCTTTTCACTGCAACTGTCTGTGGAGATTTTTTTTTCTTTTTTTCCCACAACACTGTTCACCATTGTCCAGCTCTCTGCACAAAGAAGACTATCAACCACAATCCATCTTCCAGCAATCGCAAGCTAAACATTTCACACCTTTGCTGGAAGTTATAGCGGCACTGTGAGGCATTCAGATCTGCTGCTGTCTAAAAGAAAAAGAGACGACCCTGTGATGTGAACACACGACTTCAGCTGGGTTTATGAGAGGAGCCTGGAGACGCAGTGTCTCAGCAGAATCTGTTAAGGAGTTGAGATCACACCTGAAGCTAAAGAGTACAGTTAGCCTGATCAAACAGCTCCCAATATGAAAAGAACTAGCATATCCTTGCAGCACCTGGGGCTGTGTGAAATGAATACAGCCTCTCTGATTCCCCTCTTACATGCACCTCTTGGGTTGGAAACATTTTTTCATAATTACACTTAATTCTATGTTAGGTGTCCCCACAGTGCCACTACTAAGGTTGAGGCTAATCCAAAGAAGCTTTCAGCCTTTTTCATCTGGGCTTTTGCTCGTTTGCAGGTGGTATCATTTCTCCAACTCAAAGAACACATGAAAAGACATTAAGTTGTATCCCTGTTATTGTCACTATTTGAATAATTTACATGAACCTGGTATTTTAATTGAAATTGTGTGTTATTTTGTGAAATCCCTTTGTTTTGGCATACTTTTGTAGCCGACGAATCCAATGGATCTCTGCTAGAAGTCTTTAATGAAGCGGGATTTTCCCGTTTGAAAAGCACAGTCATTGTTTCATTAAGAAAGTCTTTCATTAAATTTTTCTCTTTCTTTCAAGAAAGCTTAAAATGTGAGGGCTCATTAGAGTTGTCACAGCACAGGGAAGGTTGCATGTCTCCTCTGCGTCTCATGCAGCTTCTGCATGATGATCATCTGAGCTGTGAATGTTTGGGTCAAGGCTCAGTTCATAAGAAAAGACTTTGGAAGGAGCCACTTAGTTTATTTGCGGGGCTTTGTGGGTCAAAAAGTGGTCCTGGTTTCAAAGAAGACGTCCACTGGCTGAGTCAAAGCCAGCAGACGTGTTGGAAAAATTGGTGAGAGTTTACAGACTTGCTCATGCCTGCACTTGTACGCATGTGTTCATGCACACAGAAGTGCACATAACAGGGGAATGACGGTACTTCTCTGACTTTGAAATTACAAGACAGATTCATTATGGGCTTAAAAAGTCAGCTCCAGAGAGAAAAATCAACTTTAGAGAGATCAGAATCAAATCTTCATGAAGAAAAAATAATTACAGGGTAATTAATGAAAACAAGCACTGAGCGTTTGCAAAGTCAATTCAATTTCAACTCCGTTTAGTCTTTTCTTTTTGTAAACTAAGTTTAAGAAAACCTACTAACCTAATAAATGGTTGATTCTTAAATTTTGTGAACCCCATTTTAAATCAGATTTTGTTAACTATGTATATGTTAACTCCATTAAAACTGTAACAAAATACTTCTTAAAAACCAAAGACATTTTTCCATTTGTACCAATAATGTACTAATATCCTTGGATTCATTCATTTATAATTTCATTATTAAAATAATACCTTGCTAAAACAGATGAACAAGGAGAAAAATACTTGGCGCAAATGGAAAAAATAGCTGACAATGATGCTGTTCCATAAAGATGGGATGTGCTATTGGTCCTCTATCTGCTCTCTTAAAATGTGCTTAGCACTGACTATAGGGCCAGAGGCGACGTCAGGAAAAATGTGCATGCCTTTCTGCCTGATTTAAAAGAGAAGCTTTTTTTGCATTAAGGTGATTCGAGGAAAGCAAAATATTTTAACTGATAACAACTCACAAATGTCACCTATGTAAATGATATAATTGCTATTGTAATCTATCTTTCGTGATTACTTTGTAAGGCCTTTTGGGAGCCCTGATTATACATGGTAGAGTCCAATACATGAGACTAAGATTTGTGTAACAGTTTATTGAATGCATCAGTGTGTCTGTATAATTCAGGCTTTTTGGTACATGCAACTTGAAAGCCAAGGACGCACAAAGACCTTCAGAAGCATGCAGACTCATGCAGAGACTCAGGTATGCACAAGAGAGGGCAGCCCTGAGCCAACAATTGACTGGAAAGCAGCCCTCCCCTGAAGCTCTGCCACAGTCTCCAGATGAGTATCTGCTGCGAGTTCTCAAAACACCTGATTGTGCTCACATTCAAACGATGAGAATTTCACCTGGCTGAACCGTGCATCTGATGTTGGCTCAATTAGTCAGGAACATCTAATTCGTTTTTGACTCTTGCACTGCTTTTATCCATGTTAACTTCCATCATCGAGGCGACTTTAGTCTCATGATAAAATAAAGCTACCACAGGTCAAAATTGAGGCTGGTCAGATAGTCGGACCGAGCCATTGCTGCATGTGATATAGTGATGACAGTGTGTGTTTGTTTTGGATAACAGCGGAGCTTCAAAATGGCATGCAGTCTGGCTGATGCAAAGTATCTGAAGTGCAGCCAGGCTGAGCAGAGCTGCTGCAGATGCAGATTCAGACCTGCAGATCTGGAGCTGCAGATCCTTGCGAACCCTGAAGTACACTTGATAAAAGAACAACAGCAGTTGAAGAACACGCTCAGCAACAGACTCCCTTTGCTTTCATGCTTTTTCCAAGTCTTACATTTAAATATTGTTTATTTTATTGTAATTCCATCAAGCAAGGCTAAAAAGATTGAAAGACTGTCTAACAGAAATCCTTTCTGCATCCCTTCATTGTGCTTTTTAAATATTCATCAACCCAGGTTTGGATTTGAAAAAGTGAAATCGCTTAACTCACCATTGACCTCATAACCACAAAAAAAAAAAAAAAAAACCCATTGATGTGCAGAAACATGAAAGCAAACTTTTGTGAGTTTCTCAAACGTCGGAGATGGTTTGCATCTGAAAAAGAAAAGAAAAGAAAAAACGTGATTTGGTTTTATTTATTTTGGCTGTGTGCTTATCTACCTTGATTATATTTGTTTGGTAAAATGCACAGTCCTGGGTGGCCTTTAAAAGGTTCCTGTATGTCAAATCCCGCCATATTCAACTGTGACTATCTCCACGATGTCAGCATCAGACAAGCTTTGAAGTGTTGCAGCCGGAAAACATTTTGTTTTTTATCATGTGTTAGAGTGTTTCTGTTGGAGTGTTTCTCACTTTTCGGTTTGAGAGGCTGTTAAGCTGGGATGAGAAAATATCACCCATGAGTCTGGTATATTATACCAGACCTGTTTGGTTTGAGCGATGACACCGTTTTCTGTCCAGGAGCTATGTCTTAAAATAATAATAAATTGATCATTCTTCTTGTTCTTCTGACATTTTAAAAACACAGCCCTTTCGGTTTTTACGGGGCATTCCATTCAGCCAGATTGAGGTTTCTTCCTAAAAAAGGGAGTATTTTTTTTACCTGCAGGGCTGTGTTTTCTGTCTGTTGTTCTCCTTTGCCTCATTGACTCTAATATGGGCTTCCTGAATGGGTTATCTGCAGACTTGTTCCCACAGGAGCTGATGACTCAAAATGATTTCAAAGATGCGCGATGAAAATTCAGATCGTTGTGCTCTGAAACAGCAGGATTTGCTGCTTTTTACTTGCAGTGACTTTAATCAAGACTTCAAAGTTGGCTAGATGTGGAAAAGAAGGACCAAAAGAAAATGTCAAGACAGCTGTTTCTGTTTTATCTTTATCTTTCTTCTATTCTTTTTGTGCCTTGTTATGTGCTGATTAAAAGCCTATGGCTCTGAGAACAGTTTGTTTCACAATCAGTTACCAATCACATTCCAGATCATGCAAATATTACAAGAATTTCAGAAAATCACAGATTTAGAATTACATCTGTGGATTCTAAAAAAACCAGCACAAATACAGGGGTAGGTTTATTGTTGCGCTCCAGTCGATGTGATGTTGTCTCACGACAAAAAGGTCCTGGTTCAGATCTGACTTCATCCTTTCTGTGCTGAATATGTTGTGGAGGCATGGGTTCCCCAGCCCCCCCACACACACGAGCAGAATTGGAGATTTGAAATTGGAGAGCACAGGTGTGAGATGGTAACCTGACCAGTTCTACACTACTTTCACCCAAGACTGCTGAGAGAGGATCCTTCAACATTCACGTTTGCCAATTTGCTGGTTTCTCTGATCAAAACTCATTTTCTTTAACCTTGACCTTCCACTTTGACTCATTCATGGCCTTGCTAGTCCTTTTAGATTTTTAATAATTTTTAGTAGGTCTGATATGATACAATGGACTTTCATTATTTCTTAAGGTAGATTTTATACTTGAAACAAACACAACAAATATGAATGTTTTTAGGGTCAGTACAAAAACACTTGGTGATTTATTTATTTACTGGTGGAGCAAAGTGCTGATCAATAATGAAGAATGTTGAAAGAAATTGTGTTCTTAGTGTACTTGTCAAAGAAAACAAATACAGCTGACATTAACAATATCCATGTGTGTCTGTGTCCACCTCTTTACAAAGTTGTAATTCATTTTTGATTGGTTTTATCACCACTTTATCACATGTGGCTGGATGGTTCAGTTGGCTGGGTAAAGGACTGGTGCATGAGAAACCAGAGTTTGTTTCCCAGGGGGTGCCATGAGCTACATCCCATGTGAGTCTTTAGGGAAAACCCAAAAGGGGGTCTAAGTCTGGATGTGCCTGTCCCCAGCCCGGGTAAAATACAGGTTTGTTTCCGGTAGTCATCCAGCATAAAGATCTCTGCCAAACCACCTGTGTGGTCAGTGAAAGCTGATTCGAGACCTCTGAGGGGATGTGCTGAAAGGTGAACAATAACAACCAGACTTTACAATAGATGAGAGTCAGCACAAAACAATGAAGTGCATGTTAATGTAGGCATTGTGTCCAAATGTGTTTGCTTGATTTTATATTTTGAATCAGTTTAAGCTCTTTGGACTTTTCAACTCTGAAGTATTCCTCATCTGCTAGCTTTAGGAAGTATTCCCCATATTTTTTTTTTTGTTGTGTTTATTTTTCTCATGTGAAAACAATTTTGTCAAAAGATTATGGTACAAAGCAAATGCTTAATTCTGATTTTTAATCCAAATTTGATATTGTTTGAGCTTGCCCATTATCTCTTGTTTCTATTTCTGTTTCTAAAAAGACAACAGAGGAACAGCAGCTTTGAGGATCTTTGAGGATCAACTGAAAACAAACCGAATACCAGGATTTTTAAACAACAAAATGGTTCCTGGGAGCAGCTGTGTCTGCAGCTCATCGCTCCCTCATGAGATAGGTCAAATGCGGAGAGCAAATTTCCCACACAGCTAATGGAGCTTTAACTTTAGAAATCATTTCTTAATCTGATAAAATATATAATATATTGTACAACAAAACATGGAAAAAGAAAAAGACAAAAAGGAAATCGGAAACAGTTAAAAAAAAACATTTTAGCATGTATTTTTTTTAATATTGAAAGAAGCTGAAGTTTCCTTGTTGATTCCAGCAAGCTAAAAACATTGTACTTATTAGAGTGGCGCAACTGGGTTTTGAACCATTGGGTGGGAACGGGAATGTGTATGTTTGTGCCTGTGTGGCCCTACGATGGACCAGAGACCTGTTATGAGTGTAGCCTGCCTGCAGCCATCAGTGGTTAGGATAGGCTCCAGTATCCTCGTTACCCCGAAAGGTATTAAGCTAATTTAAAAAAACGAATGCCCAGGTTCAGGATAGGTTCTGTCCTCAGAAAAAAAAACACAAATACAGCTGTGTGAGTTGTCTATGGCTTCTAATTTTCAAGTTTATAGATTTTATATGCTTTTCTTGCAAACTTTTTGTTAAGTTGACTGAATTTTTGTTCCAAAGCCTCTGTTGTTGATCCCAGAGCTGTCATTTGGCAGAAGTCTGGGATCTTCCTAAAGGCTCGTTTCACAGTTTTACTTGAGCGAGTGTTGGGGGGAGGGGAGGGGGGGTCTTTGAAGGGCCACAGTTTCAACCTCTATTTTAATCTACGCCTATAAATCACTGGACAATCCAATCCAACATGATTAAAGAAGTAGGCTATTGTGTAAACATGTACATGATTTGGGTTTGGAGAACAGAAACCAAAGCTGTCCACATAAGATTCCATAAAAGGACGTGAAGTGCTTTGACACATACTGTACATTCACACATTTTTATGAGTGTTTCATTATAAATGGCAAATTACCATAATTAAATGTGAAAGAAGTTTTAACTTCAACAACATGGTATTAAAATAGACATGAAAATGAAAGATGTCACAGTCTGCTGGCACTCCTCTTTCCAAAGCCTCATTGTAATTTATAAATGATCTTAGAACTGAATTAAAATGACTCAGTCTCTTTGAATGACGAGCTGCTCATATTTGTTGGAGGAATTTGTTTTCCTTCTTCATTAAAGGATAATAAATAACATCACAACAAAGCAATGAGTTTTTCAGTTTTTCCTCAGAGTTTATGCTTTTCAGTAAAACGTGAAAAGCTGGATGAGTTTTTCAGGGAGTTTGTGTCATCTCTGACAGATAATAGATACACAGAGTATATAATACACAATCATACAAAACTGAATGATAATCGCTGCAAAAATGAAGCATAAAGTGAAACAAGCACTTTGAAAACAGTATTAGAATGGGACAAAAGAAAGGTTGAAGCTGTATTGGGTCCACTCACCTGCCAATCAAAAATCCACACTTCTAAAAACTACTAAAAAAATAAAACATCTATCTAGCCATAGGTTTTAAGAGCCTGCTGTATCCCTTTTGGGGTCACAAAGCAGCTGGAGCCAACCCAGCTACTGTTGGGTGGGGGCGGGTACATCCTGAAGAGGGTCGTGCAAACTGTTGCAGGGCCACACTCACATGCACACCTGAGGGGCAATTTAAAGAGACCAGTTAACCCTATGAAGCATGTTTTTAGACTGTGGAAGGAAGCCGCAGTGCCCGGAGAAAACCCACACATGGGGAGAACATGCAAACTCTTTTCTGCAGGACTGTCAAGGACAGCATAAAGCCTTAAAACATTATGACACAAACTGCTTGTTATGTTTTTGGCTTTTTCACGGCCTGTTCTGTGCAGGTCTGTTGTGGCCTTCTCTTGCTCCTCCCACTCACCTGTGTCTTCTGCTGGAGGTGTTCACAGCTGCATCCTGTTTAATTGATTGTGTTTTTGCCTATTTAAGTCTGTGTGGTTCAGTTCCCTGCATTAGAGTGTTTTGTCTTTAAGGGCTGACCCTGGTGGTGTACTCTGATGCTGCTCCTTAGTTGTTTGAGTTACTTTTCCCCCTCTTGTGAGGTGATCTTTTGTTCAGTTAATAAAACCAGCCACAACCTTACCCATCATACCAAGCCTTCTCTGCTTCTGGGTTCTTGAACTCTATACCTGTAACACATAAATGTTTCATCTGTAGACATTAAACTGCATTGTTGTAGATGTTTTTGTTTAAATCTTCGAATATTCAGATGACATATGTTTTAAGATCACTCATAAACAATAGCTTCTTTTAGAGTGTTTGGAAGCACTGCTCAAACCAAGTGATAGATTTGATCAATTGACCACTTCTTCTAAACTGCTTGGCTCTCTTGGATTTGAGCAAGAGTAATACATTTTGTGCAATGGGCAGAGTTAACCAAAAATGAAGAGTTGAGTCTTGTCTTTGCAAGAAACAATGTCGCCAATGCAATGAGCTTGTGGTCTTTGCTTTGGCACATTTTACTGAGAAGAAGCGTTTGCTCCCAGCATTTCCAAAATGCAGCAAAAAAAAAAAAAAAAAAAAAAACAACACAAAAAACATCCAGAAGTAACGTTTTTTTGGTGAACTGCAGTGTCATTTCACAATGAGCTTTTGAATCTGGGATAAGCACTAGTCTGTCTCCAAAGCTGAACTGAACGTCCTCCAGTTCTGCAAAATTAGGAATATGTCAGATAGTTGGAATCACAAAGGTTCAGGCATGCCACAAAATCATCTAATGCTGCAACTTTTATGGCCAAAAAATACAGGTTGCACATAACTTGATGCCTGTTGCATTTTCAAATGATCACTTGTGATAATTCTCCCTTTGTGTGCAGCGTAATCTTTCCATAAAACTGAGAGCAACTCAACTCCTGAGGCTATTTAAAACCAACTGCTGCACGTTGGCACTTTTCCTGCACCAGAGGCCTGTTAACTGTTGCCACCTGATCTGTTGATTACACCATGAGACACATTTCATAACTCTTGTCAATCACACAGTTTCTTCATTTTGTAAGGCATTCTGTTTACTCGAGCCTAAAAGTCTTGCAAACATCGGAAGCTTTGATGCAGAATCAAATAATTCCTGGTTGGTAAGGTAGGAGAATTGACCTCAACATTACAGTTTCCTTCTCCTGCACGTGAAATTTCTGTTTACAAATACTGCTCTGCGGGTTGGCACACAACTTTGGTGGAATGTGCTGCTCTTCTTTTTATTGAATACATAAATCCAGAAAGTCCAAACATCAGCTGACAGGGCTGACCACAATGAGGTAGAATCGGCCGAAAGCATGGGTCGTAATACATATGCGCGCACTCAGTCAGCCCTGCTTATGCATAATGGGCTGATAGCTCTGTCAGTGTGGCCCTCTCAGGTGGAATTACTGTCATAGTTGGCAGGATGACTCTCTTCAGGTGATAAAAGAGGTGATGATACGCAAGCATCAGCAGGCTTCTGAGTTCCAGACAGATTCTACTCTCACCACAGACAGCCCCTAGTGTGACTCCAGGACAGTCGAGTGAGCTGATATTATAAACTCAAAGCTTCTGTTTGATTCCAAAAAAATACTGATCCATACAAGTGTGATTAATTGTGAAGTTGTCTGAGAAAAGCGTGAGGGTGGGGCTGGGTGACTGAACTAACGCTTGTTGGATCTATTTTCAGCTTACCCTCCCCAGCTTTAAGAACAGCAGGGTTTTTCCTTAACATTGCTCAAGGCATGTTTTGCAAAGATTTTGACTGATCACCAGGATTTAAGGAGGAATCTCACAACACAAACCGGGAAAGGGTGCATGAACAAACTGCTTGGATGCCAGTGGTGTTTGGACACCACCGGCATCATGTCTTGACAATAATGATGTCAAATTCTCTACTTGACGGAAATTTAGTAAAAGTGTACTCATGGAATTTCTGTGAAATCACATGAAAATCTGTCATCCAAGCATCCGTGCAAACTTTTTACAGATTCGGAAGTTTGTTTTCTCTGATCACTGGTAAACATTCATGTAGGCACGCAAAAACACCTCTTCTGCCTCTCCAATGTGGTCAAAACCTCAGAGGAACCAAAACCATTTTTCATGTAATTACAGAAAACCTGCCTGACTGGCTTCGAGGCAGCTTGTGAGACAAGGGCTAGAGTGTTTCTTTCACTGTAAAGCACATCTAACCAGTTACTGTTGGCAAAAGGTAAATTCAACTGTTTCACCTTCACCCATTGGTCCAATTTTGTCAGCATTTCAAAAGGCACTTACTCATAGGAGTGCCACTGTTCTGGCTAGTTGAACAGATTTGTAATCCATCGTTGCACCTCACTTCTCAGATCTACAATGTCTTCAAACATGCACATGTGAAGTCCTGCAGAGCTCTCAGCTTTGCAGACAACGTTCACAACAGCAGAAAGTTCCCATCACTGAAAGACACAAATTTATCATTGTTTGAACCAAACACCAACAACTACAGTCGACTGCAAAGAGGGACAGCGGTAGAAAGGAATTTCCCCCCAGGACAGATCAGTGCATACTCAATGAACTGATGCTCTTCTGGGCTGTACGGAAAGTCTGTAGCAACTCTGAGGTAATGTTTGTCTCTATCTGTCTTCGAGACAAACCTGTCATTTGAGGCCTGACAAATATGTCACATTCTGACTCTTCCTTTGAGTTACTTCTCTGACTATAAAGCTACGTCCACACTGGGCAAGAACGCACTAAAGACAGGCTCTTGAACATGCATTTAGCCCATGGTGTTCACACTGGACAAACAGGGAGGGGCCTCTTCTTCTATTTCCTTTTCCACAGTTTATTAGCTTTAGTCTCCCACCAAAAATTGGAAGAGGCTTGGTGTGAAATGTCGAAGTGGAAATCTTTCTCCAGGCTTTTTCTTTCACAGCTCTATTCCGATATACGAAAGACTAAGTGTCATATCATTCCGGCCAGGCGCACTTATTAGTTTGATCAATGTTCAAACGGTTGGCACTTCTGTAAATCAAAAGTGGCGCCATTCATTACTACTGTCACTACAAAATCGGAGTCCCTGATTGGTCAAAGTTTGACCAGGTTTAGCTTGTAATACGCATTCAATGGATGCACATTTTGCATGTAGTGCCCGTCATAGAAATTTGCGTAGTTTTGTGTCAACACAGGAAGTTTGAATGCGTACATTTACACATGTTTACAAAGACTTTCCATTGGAAATGTTTGCTTCAATGCATGTTACCGAGGGCGACGTGAAAGTTGAAAACAGTTATGAGATGTGTGCTCATAGTTTTAGTGCTTTCATTAAAGAAAATATTCAGTGTCCTACACTGTTAACCTATGATAATCATAATTAAGCCCTTGCCTAATCGAGAGAACAGTTTTCTCCATTAGTATACCCCACATAAAATCTATATAAACCTAGAAAAATAGAGAGCTTTTCCAAAACTTGTTAGCTATATCCATTATTGATAAATGTTTAGATCTAAATTAGTTAAAAAACTGTTTAGTACGTTCGTCCCCAATGTTCCATTGGTTGTTTGCACTCTCCTTTTGAACGTTTGTCTCCTCGGCAGCGCAAAATGTTTACTGAACTGTTCATCCGTTAGGAAGCAGTTTACACAGTGAGCGCTCTTGGCTTTACATTGGCTGCATCTTTAGATGCTGCAGCACAAGTGCTTAATGTACTCAGTGAGTTTCTCACATCATGTGATCAGGCAATGATGCAGGCATTAGAAGTCAAAGCTCACCTGTGGATTTGTTTCTGATTTCATTGTGATTCTTTCAACTCCTAAAAAAAATTCAAGCAAATGAATGATGGTGATGTAAAGGAGAAGCAAAGCTACAGAAAAATAAAACCTGTAATTATCTTAAATGGATGAAGTCACATCACTTTAAAGTCATATGCAGGTAGATTCACACCAAGCTTATATTTAGTTGTTGAATTTCAGGTCCAAATTAATCATTTCTGAACTCTCAGAATGTTGGATTGGATAAATAAGCAGCAGTTGACAAGTCTGTCAAACCAAAGGCAAAGTTTTGTGTTTTCACTGCCCCCAGGTGGCCAATAAATCTGTCACTGCATGTTAAAGGTGAAAGATTTTTGGTTGTGCAATAGTCTCCAGTTTTAAATCTGTCTTTTCTGTGTGTGCAATTTTTCCTGAGATCTCCAGTGCAAGTTGCCAGTGTGTCAGACAGGACTACAGGGATTTTCTACAGCAGCAAAACATCACAGACTTGGATTGAGCCTCACTTGTCCTAAATGTATAATGTCTAAGGCAGGTTTAGTCGTACCATGAAACATAGTATTTTTATGGTTAAAAAGGAATACAAAAATGCTTGATAACATTTACATTTTTGTCAACTTATTCAGAGTTCAAGAGCGCTTGTTTTTTGGAGAAAACCTGTCCTGGAATCTGTCCTCGCTGTCCTTGTCAGGTTTCAGGTTGGTATTTTCTCAGGAGAAGTCCTCAAGCAAAAAAAAAAAAAGAAAAGAAGTTCGTACTTTATTTATGGGAGTTCCCGTCACAGCAGACTTGGCTCTGTTTGGAATGCTCTTTCCATCACTAGACACCTCTCCTTTTGAAGAGCACTGATTTATGATGGAAATGGTGCCAACTTGCATTGCTGCTGCTTTGGAGGTGACATCAGATCTTAGTCATGATCGTATTGTTCGGCATCCTTTTGGTGGAAAGGATGCTCTCGAAGCCCGAATTTTATCGACGCAGGACCAAACCAATGACATTACAAGGTGAGATTTTGTGTGTGCTCTTTTTTTTTTGGGCTGCATGACAGTGTAGCATCAAACACTTCCTACTAGAACGCTTTAGGGTGTTTGTCAAAGTCTGGCTTTTACGCTAGATTTCACAAGACTCCAGTTTGTCACAATGAACCAATGATAAAGTCCCTTGAGCTTTCCCTTTAGGAACCCAGAAACAATATAGCATTCAAATACCCATAAATCAATGTACTGTATGTACAAAAAGGCCATTTAAATTGACTGAAGATGGGTGAAAGTGAGCTCCCTTTCACAGATCCATTTCTCCGTCTCACTTTTGTTCTATTCTTTATCTCATTACCATCACTGAAGCTGACCTCGGTGCAGAGCTTCCAGCTGTGCTCCCCTGCCCTACAGACAAACCTGTGACCCTGTGCTGAACTGTAGGATCATCTACCACTGTCACAGCCTCATCCACCACTGTCACTTGCACGACCTGTGCGACTCTGAGGTCACTCTGCGCACTTTACTACCGCTTGTCAACTCAGCTTTTCTTCTTCTTCTTCTTCTTCTCCTGTTAAGGAGATTTGGATCTTGATGGCGATGCATTGTGAGCGCGAAGTCGACATAAGGAAAATGTTTTGTCTGGAAGAATGAGCAAATGACCTGAGACATCACACGTCAGAGAGCAGGCTTGTTTACAGCCAACACTGGCTGTTATTTACAGGGAACCACGGACATAAAACCCCCTACGCAAAATGGTTATTACAGTTCATGACATCAGTGTCAGGAGCTGCATTATTCGCTGAGTTTGACCTATACTCACGTAAGAGCTGTTTTGATGGGAGCAAGTGCTGTCGTAGCAAATTCTTTTCCTTTCAAAGACTTGCGTGAAATATGCGTTTCAATCCAGCATAAAGGAATGAAATGAAGATAAGTTGAGTGAAAAGCTCTGTAGCACAGACTTTAAACCTCTTTGTCACCTGCATCGTGGGATACATATCAAAAGAAGTACTTTCGGCTATCTTCTTACTCATTTCGGTTGATGGTGAGGGTGTTTCTAGATCTTGGCAAAGCATGAGGGGAGAGAGGTAGAAGATTAATGATATAATAGCTCTGACCACACTGTTTAGTTATTTAAACTGGCAGCATCAGCTCAAATTGTTTCATGGCTTTCTGCAATGATACATTTAGGTGCAAGTCTGAACAGGCCACAAGATGCTAGGAGAGAATTCACTGCAACTCCCTCTGAACTCAAGCGCGAGTCATGAGCCTGGAAGTTATGACACCACAGGTGAAGCACACGCAGAATGTTTTCTTCCCTGTAACTTGTTTGTGCACCTTTTACCAAGTTGACAGTTGAAAGGAGAGTAAGAATTGTGCGCTGGCAGCACTGAGCGATAAACCGATATGCAAGTATCGTCCTTGGCTTTCTTCAGTGCAGTGGATGCTATTTTTCCCTGAAATGCATCAATTAATCAAATGCAGCAAAAGCTGCTGCGTTCTCGTTTGGAAGGTCGAAAAGGAGCTGTCATGGAAAGAATGAAGCGGCTGACAGGCGTATGACTCTGCACGACGGTCTTTGAGATTCTTAAGCATCTCCAAATCTTGCAGGGTTGTAGTGAGTTTGGTGTTTTTGTTCAAAACATCCCGTGATCAGACGACAGAGACATCCAGGGATTACTGTAAGCTTGGCTCAGGTGATATATTTAAATGTGTGTGTGTGTGTGTGTGTCTGCGTGTCAGATAGATATGAGGGCCCTCTATATGCTGCCTCCAAACTACTCCAAAAACAAGAAAAGTATCTTATGGGGGACCCAGATCATACAAAGATACACCACAGCACGCCATTAATGGTGTGTTTTTTTTTTTTTACAAGCTTATTCCAAGTTGCACCATCTCTCAAATGCATTACTCTTCTTTATTTTAATATTTCGAAAGCTTTTTTAAAGCAGGTTAAGCAGGCCGGTATGCCGACATGAATCACCGTAAACGGCTCTGTCAAAATTCCCCCTTTGAGCTCATTCAGTGTGTTCTTACCTTAATGCCCCTGACAATACCCTGCGGCTATTTGACCACGTGTTTACCTGTAAAATCAGATAGACCATGGGAAGTCAGATAGACCCTGTCAGGGCCAAACAGTAGTGGATCTCTCTTGCGAGGAGTGGATATTGTCGTCTATCTCTAGCTTTCATCGCCTGGTCTCATAGAGCACGCGGTTAAAAGAGTCCATGAATGAGCTCTGTACCCTTACAGTATCTCTGGAATCACATAAAGACAACCTTGTGCTCTGCAATTTAGTGTGCAGTGCTCAGGTGCTTGTGCATGTCTCAACCAGAGGAAAAACAAAAGTATGACTGACAAAATCATGTGTCAGAAGATTTATGGCTGAAGTGAGCGAATGGTAGAAACAGACTGGATAGCATTTTTTCTGGCTCCTCCTGCTCCTTCAAATTATTGTCTTTATTCTTGTCCACTTGCTTGACAGAGATATTGTGCCATACTGAAAGCCTTGAAAGATTAACCATTTAACGGCTCTTTCCAGGTAAAACAGAGTCATTTCCTTCTTTGCAGGTGGGATTTTCAACATACCTTTTAGAGTTGCAGTTAGCTGTATGATTAGCATATGACTCAGAAACTCCTGAAATGAGAGCATCATTACTTTATTTCAGCTATAAATCTGAGTGCTCATGCCATTAAGGCTGATCTAATGATAAAACGAAGCAGGACGCGTCTTGCTTAAATCTGTTTAAAAGAGTCATTGTCGGCTTTGACGCTAATTGCTGGCTGCAGCTCAGAGCTGGGCGTCTCTGATGTAAGAGGTCATGGGAGCAGGTAGGTAAGCCGTGGCAAACCTCCAGCAATAACAAAAGGGAGCAATCCCGACTGGCAACCATAAATCTGCAGCCATCACAGCCTCCCAACCACTGCAGGTGATGGAGCCAGGATGTGTGTGTTTGTGTGTGTTCATAAACAAAACTCCAAAGGGCAACGCAATGGAACGTCAGCACAACGTGGATATTAGAAGCCAGGACATGTGAATGTGGGCCTGGAACTGTTTACGAAGCAACACAACTAAGATCATAATCAACCTTCTGGTGATCCTGCAGGGTTTCTGACAAAATATCAATAAGAGAATCAAAGCGAGGGGCGTTTGGGGTTGATGCTCAGCTGGTCTCTGCTGTGCACCTGGCTGGCAAAGAGCACAGGTGGATTACCTGGCAAAGAAAAAAATCTACATCATGCCTTGAAAAATTGATTTAATGGTTTAGTATTTAATGATTAATCTGCAATGGCGGAACTTAGCATCAGCTTTTAACTTCAGGCATTCAAAGGTGGGTCTTTGGTGCTGTCATTGAAATGTTGCATCACTGCAGATAAACTAGAGGGGGGAGCTTAAAGAGTTGAGGATGCAAGTGTATTGTTCATGAGATAATGCAAAGTTCTGCACACAGAAGCCCAGTTTGGTTTTAACTAGAGCTTTTCGAGCTGCTGCCTGCTCTTATAGAAATCTTTTGTACCAACATTACAAAAGCTGAAAGCTTGTGGCAAACAGGCAAGCCTCTGTTTTAGTTTTTTTTACATGGCTTTTACCCACTTTTTTCCCTCTTTTTTTCTCTTACACCCAGTAAAGCTGGCGTTTTGTTAGTTAAGCCAACAGTTTTGGTTCCCCAGCTGTATTTTTTTACTGAAAACAAATATGTAAACTACTCAGCACAGGTGAAAACTTTACAAGTTCCAGGAGATTATTGGGAGCAGCTTTTCCATCATCGCCTTCAGGGCCGTCTGCTCGCTCCACTTCCAGGCCGATGAGAGTGGAATCTGTAACGACTGTGGGCTTTAGCGTCGTTAACATTTTCCTGACACGTCGGCCGGCCTCTCTTGGAGACCGCCCTGCATTTTCTCTGCAGCACTGGAGTTGTTGTAGCAACTAGTGGCTCTGGAGTGAATGAAGCAGATGTGCGAGTCATCTATCACCTGACAACTTCCACTCCCCCAACAGAGCAAGTCATCAGTGTGACACGTCTACCCAACTAGCCTCATCAATTACAAGGGTACCCTGCTATTAGAGCACAAACCCTTTTCTCCCTTTCACACATTCAGCCGCTTCCCAGTCTGCACGATGGGTCCTCAATTAAGCCTGAATAACTTTTCCCTCTCAAAGAACATCTCTCTGTTAGCTGGACATTTCACACATTGGACTTATCCTCTGATAACTTATGAATGTACAGGGTGAAAGTACAACTTTAAAGCAAATTTATTTGCATGCTAAATGTACAACAGTGTTTAATTATAAAGCAAGTCACTATTACTTCTGTTTTTTCTACTTTTGCTCTAAAATATACTGAATTTTTTAACATTTAAAGACCCACTCCAATGAAAAGTGTGTTTTTAACATGTGCTTGTGGCATTTTTCTAAAAATTGAGGACATTTATAGAAAATTAAGCTTAAAATTCTGAATATTTCTTTATTCAAATCGTCAAGAATCAGGAGCAGAGAAAATAATCCTGTTGGAAAAAGCTCGTCATTGTGACGGAGGTGCTACAATCTGCGGGCCACAAGCTCCATACTTCGCTCCATTCCAATTCATCCGCCTCTAGACGATTAGATCCACGTGCTCATTTGTTTTTCTCGTCTGAGGTGGCATCTGGCTCTAAACTGTGTGGCAAAAAAGCTCATACTGCTCGCCATTTTTGTTGCACCTGTAATGTTAGGTTGGGCTTTGAAAGCTGGTGGGAATGTGCAAATAGGTGCATGATGGGAAATGGGCTTACTCTGAGTCACAACTCAAATGCGGTTTTCTACTGAACTCCAGCCCCTTTGGAGAAGCTAGGTTCTGGAAAAAAAATAATTTTTGGGTTTGTTTTTTTTTTTTACTTTAGCTAAAACACCATAATCATAAAATAAAAGACTGCTGGGAATGCTTTTAAAATAGTTTAAAATATGATTGGAGTGGGACTCAGAAAAGTCAGTTTCTGCTGTCACACTAATTTATAAAAATATCTATATATTTATTTTTATTTTAGCATTAGATTATATGCCTAAATATTGACAAAGTGTCACAAATTCTAAAAAATACATTGCATCTTTGTAAAATTGGGGGAAAACTTTCCATATCTGTTAATTCTTGATTTTCCTGTAACTTCCAATGAGACAATAAGACAAATAATGTCTGATTAGGTGTTATTCTGTGCCTGTATTTCACCAGTAGTGGTCATGAAATGCAATAAAAACATTTGAACACATGAACAGTCTCTACCTCATAGAATATACAACTCTGGCAGTGACAGCTGGGCCAATTTACATACGTTGAGATGTTTTTTCACAAGGGTTTAAAAACTCACCTCAGTGTCCATATGTGACACCGAACATGCAAAAAAAAAGAAGATATAAATAAAACATCATATAAAAATAAGATTTTACAAATATATACTCTATTATTTAATATTACACCAAACGTGGAAGCTGTGTCTGTGTTCTTGATCAGACGAAATCCAGTCAAATCAACTTGAAGTAGGCCTTGCCACTGAAGGGAGTCAGCTTTTCAGCCATTTCTAGACTAGCAGCAAACAAAGGGGGAAAAAGGTTTTGATAAGAAGAAAGAGTGGATTTAAGTACCTTACAGTAGATCCATCTGGAACAATATTTTCTACAATGTGACATATAATCCAGAGAGATACAAATCCAGTGTTTTAACCATGGACATGTTTGTTTTAATAAACTAAAAAATTATGAAACCTAGTTATCTCTTGTCATCTGTAAAGCACAAAAATCAGTAGTTCTTTGCGTAATAAATTAATATTAATAATTCTTCCTTTCTACATACAGTTTGTTAAATATTTCAAATGGCTGTCATTTAATCTGTGCCCAGGCGTTGAGAGGACGAGCAGTTTGTCTTGCCCGTCGTCTCATCCCCGCCATTTTTCATTTCACTTGACAAAATCTGTATGGTAATAACGTCAGTAAGTGTCCCTATAGCTTAAAGTCTTAACGTTTTGCTTCCTTTGTGTTCAGCACGCAGGTTCCATATGGAGGCCTGCAGTTTTCCTTTTTGTCCCGCAGCGTCGGCGCTGCATCCCAACGGCACAGGAAGCTGGGTGAAGAGCTTTATGTGCAAAAAGAACAGTGATGCCCATCTTCTGGCTGCAGCACAAACAGCACAGTAGCAGTCCATATTTATATATATAAAAAGGCTCCATCAGCTTTTTTCTTTTTTTCCCAAATGTGTCTATGAAAACACACGAAAACGCTCTCATCCATCATTTCACGCGCGCACACAATAAATACTCTCATTTGCATGTGTAAACCTCTGTCCTTTCACTGCAGGTGTTGCATTTGACGTAGCAGCACCACAGGAACTTGCAGTTACACTGCCAGACCCGGGAGTACTGGTGTGTGTTGTATCCTCGACCGCAGCACATCAAGTCACACCCGCTGATGTGCTGCACCATTGTCTTGTTGCAGACCCTGCCCTTGGTCCCCAGGCTCCCTGTCATATGGTCCGCCTCACAGTAGTTTGGTGACTTTTCTATGTAGACCAGGTCAGTATCCAGGGGCTTCTGATAAGAATAAGTTTTCTTGATTTTTAGGAATTTCGGGCGCTTGTTGCGGCTAGCTTTGACTGGCTCCACGTGCACTGCGTGTGCATATTTCTCCTTGAGAATGTAGCCAAGCTCGCGGAACTTGGGAAGTGTAGTCCAGCAGGTTTTGGTTGTGCAGGAGCCCGAGACACCATGACACTTACATTCCAATCGCATGTTCTTCTCTAGAACCTAAGAACAAAAAAAAAACTTGGTTACACAACATAAAACTCTGAAAGTAATCTGGATCTTTGGTTAAACTGTTTCCAATTAAACTGTGTATTAAATAAATAAGAATTCTAGCTATTTATATTCATTCTATAACCCTTCAGACAAGGCTTCTTAAACAATGTGACTTACTCGTACACCGCAGCTAAGGATTAGCCCCAACACACAGCAGTGTGATACCATACACACAGAAGCCAAAATCATGTATCAGATTTCAGGCTCTGTGTGTTCAGTTACCACACACAACCGACAAAAGTCAAGAGTGACTGTACAAGGTGCCGAGTGACTAGGATTACAACTAAACCCTGACTTGATGACAATGAGAAGTGCCACAGGAATTTTCTTTAGCAGCAAGGTCAATTCCAATTTCCTTTTTGTTCTTTTTCTAAAACGCCAGGAGCTTGGTACGTGATATGGACTCCTAAAGCCACTTGTGAGAAATTTATGGCTGAGATCTTGGCAGGAACACTTTACAGTAAAAAAAAAAAAAAAAGTGGATAGAGATATATGACCAAGAAGAAAGAAAAAGGAACTTTTCCCCGAGCGAAGCACTTCATAAAAACCTTGGCATCAGCTCCCTAATCCATCAGTTGTTCTGTGACCAACACTTGTGACAGCCATTGTCCTCATGTCTTCCAGCAGGGCACCATGAACGCCGCTCCTGCTCAATGTCACTGCTTTTGATTTGCATAAATAAAGGAGGGGGTGACTATCAAAACAGAGGGTCTATTTAGGAGCATGAAGGAAGGATAAATAAGTGAAACTGCTTGAAGTTTCTATCCACCGGGATAGTCTTTTTCCCTGGGAGGCAATTTAGCCGTCCAAATAAGTTCATTTTGAAACCTTGGCCCTGAATGTGCATTGAAAACGATCTGCGCTGCACAATTGTGTGCGAGGAAGCTTTTCATACTATGTGTCAGACGTGTCGGTTGTGTGAAACAGGTTGTTTTGGAAAAGATGGGAAGAAAGGGGGTATCTGTTAACAGACTGCTCCTTCTGTCTTCACAAACCCCTCCCGTATAACACTTTCTCTGCAAAAATAAACGCAAGAAAATCATCAATTTCCTCCTGGCGATTAGCACTTAACATTTTTCTCTCTATTCTGCATGATTTTTTTTTTCTTTTTTCAAAACAAAATGGATTGTTTGTCCATTAGCAAGTATTGAAGAGTATGTAAAAGAGGGAATTTATGTCTGAGAGATCTTAAACGTGTGCCAGATTTAGTTTGAAGGTCCAGTTTATATATTAAACAGTAAGTCAATACCCTTTAAGGTGCCTGTGCAGACACATCACCCCTCATGCGGATTGTCTCGATTGGAGAAATTGTTGTTGCAGATTGTCATAGCTGTAACTGTATCCTGTCCCAGTGGTGCAAATCATGAGGAGACTGGGCTAAAACATCTCTTTCTTTCGTATGAAGTTAGGCTGTTTCATTGGGCCGGAATCAAGCATTGCCACTTACTCAACGTCTCTGTTGAAAGTGGCCCTTTATTCCTCTTCTAGTTTAAGGTTGGCCCCGGTTTCTAAATGTTTGGCAAGCCTCACCCTCATCAAAGCATGTCAGAGACTGTTAATAGTTACTGAGACTACTTAACCATCCCTTCAGCGCCACATTTGAGCGTGTCTTTTTGCCCCGGATGATCTCTCAAGTCAAACGCGATCCATTTTCTGACTGCTTACCTTGCGTCCCACCTCGTTGTTGTGGAGGTTCATGAGCGTCCTTGCGTTTTGCTTGACCTCTCGAGCATCTATAAAGTCCTTGGAGAACCCTAGACCATAGCGGATGTCTGCTGAGCAGCCTCCCCACTTCCATCCTTTGTAGAAACCCTGCTTCTCCTTGTCACAGCTGCAGTCGCTGAGGTTGCCCTGCGTACAAGCGGCTGTAATGGCATGGGCCACCCCTGCTGCTATGATGGCGTAGGTGAACGCAGCCTCTTTGCTACCTGAGGAAGCAGAAACAAGTGTGATGAATAAAAAGGAATTCAAAGGATGTTTAAATTTAATGATTTAAAGAAAGGTTTCTGTGCAAACTGTCTTCTGTTATGGGCAAAACAGATCAATCATTAACATATTCTGTCTTTACATCATAGTCTTGCTAACATATCACTCAAAGGCAGCCCTGTTTTGAAATTTGACCTGGAAACTGTCCTGCCTGTGAACCAAAATGTCTGCTGACAGTACAGTCAACAAAGCTGCATGAATAAGAGGGCTGTTGGCAAGGAAGGGCTATTGATCCACTTCTTTCATTGTGTGCAAACTTATAAGGCAGTGACATCAGAATCTTCATTCTTATCTGTACCCAAATCCAGCGAACAAATCGCTTACACATACAGAAATATCTGCAAAAAAGTAAAGGTTAATCTCGCTCGCAGACAGAAAAAGTTCTCCATCCTCAATGAAGAGTAAACGTTACAGAAACATCGAACACATTCTAGCTTCAAGTGTGCGATCCTAAACCTAACCTGCAACCAGGATCCTTCAATTTTTAGATCTCTGATTCATTATCATGCAAACAGGAAACTGCCGATTGCAAAATCTGTCATATCTGCATGTAAATAATCTCATCTTGTCACTGTTTGTTTTAAACAAACATCATACTTTCTTTGTGCTTCTTCCTGCCACCCGGTTCACTATGTAAACCTGCCGCGTTTCTGATAAACATCTTGGATGAGTGCCTTTGCCATTGAAAAAAAAAGGAAAAAGCAAAAAGAAAAAGCTCATTCTGAGGCATCAATTACGCGGACATTTTTACAGACTCTAAGGGCTCAAAGCCAAAAAAGGAAAAAAAGGTGTGTCAAAGGAGTAGGTCAGTTGTTGATGGTGATTTTTTTCCTTCAGTACTGAGTGCACAAGTTTTCCATTAGACATAGAAGCTGCTTAATGGCAAATGGAGGCTTGATAAGCCCATGAAGAGCTAACCGACAATCATAAACCTCTGTATGTTCAACCACATCAGTCTACATGACTTACACATCTCAGATCCACAACTGAGAGCAATATCTCCAATCTGCAAGCTCCCCATCACACCAACATTATACAATTACCCCAGCTTGATCCTCCTTCGCTTTTTGGGGGAAAAAAAAACTGCAAAATGTCGCAGTTCCCCTCGGTCTGGGCATCAACAATGCCGTGCATTTAAAACCAGTGGCCTTCTGCTCTAATCTGAACGGTGCAACCAATCTATTTGGCATGGCTGTCCAAGTCATCGGCTTAAATGGAAACGAGAACTTTTGATTGGCCAGAACCAAGCATTCATAAAGGAGCAGGCTGTCAAACACTCTTCTTCCCCTTTCAATTCATTGGCATGAAGAGATAATCCTGTTTTCCAACAGCAGCAGGCAACAACGCCTCAAACAGCTGCTCCAAGCCACTCACCATTGTGCATGATAAGTATTTATGGTTATGTTTTGTTATTTATCTCTAGAATGAACTAAAATAAATATTTAAGGAACCAATAATGCTTTTGCAACACTTTTTTTGGGGCTGTCGTTCCGTGGCTATAAAACAAAATCTTCTTGAACAATGTTGGGGTTTTCTGCAAAGCTATCCTTCACATGTACTTGAATCCACTTTTGTCTTATCACAGCTCCAACAATCAAACCACAAAACCCAAAGCGCAATTTCATCTGCAAGTGATCTATCATTTTGGATCCCTTAGTCCTTAACTTTTCGTTTTTAAGGCCTGCTTTCCTCTTGGCTATTCCCCACTGTAACTTATACCCGTGGTAAGATCTACATCTTTACAGTGGGAGCACCCATCACTACACAGGATAAAGACCAGAGAAAATGTCCCTCCAGAGACTCTGCCGGGCTGAAAGGAAACGCTGCCAACATTCAGGAGAGCTTTGTTACTATGCTGGCTTCAAATGCCTTTAAACGGGCTCAAAGGGCCCCGCTCATGCACCAGCCTGAAACAAAACCACACCTGATGTAAAGGACACTGGTTCCTTAAGGCATGCTTCTTCCACAGGTGCAATGATGAAGGACATTTAAAGTTGTACATTCAGTTTGCAAACACTGTTTTTGGGGTTTGTTTTTGGAAGAATATTTCCACAGAGCTTAAGAGAACTGAAGTGCATTTGTATTTTTTTTTATTTGAAAAAGAAATCTGCAAAAATACACATGTGGTTGCTATGACATAAATCCATTCAAGATAATCTGTTGATAGATTGTGCTTACTAAAAGTAGTCTTCAAATGTAAACAAACGTTAGCAGACAGCAACATACCCACTTTCAACTCTTTTCCGAAGACGGTCCTTTCTCCGAGAGCGGAGCAGTTCCAGCGCCCGTGTTTGAACTGAAACTGACACTCGTTGATGCCCATTTGGGCTCCCTCTCCGATGACGATAATGGCATCGGGGCGACTCTGGCAGATAATCCGCTGTCTGGGGGCCAAACCCGGGATCCTGTTACAGATTATACTCGCACCTAGGGCCACCACCGACGAGAAGCCTCTGTCAATAAAAGATGGATGGGTAAAATAAAAATGAAATAAATCCTTTTTTACTAGAATTGAAGTTTGTCTATTATTTATAGCCTATTTGACCCCTGATTTAAGACTCAAATCAGGATCACTTCAAGTGCACCTTTCAGGATTTAAACTCTGGAGTTTTTCTCTCTGCGCTCTGACAAAGGAAACCTCCGCGGTGATTTATTGCGCGCGCACGCAGTAGTCCCGAGTTACTTTTACGCATGGAAACGGTCTAATTCTCACCTTTTACATTAGAAACCAGCTTTCCTAGAGATCTAGACCGACTGCCGCTTCTAAAAAACTAAAGTCTGACATCTGACAGCTCGCAAAAGACTTCCAAGAGGAACGAAAATTAGGGAAAAAATAGTAAACGCAGCTCACCCAATTTTCAAATAAACAATCCCCAAGCAAAGCAAAACTCTTAAAATCCATCGTCGTGTTCTCCGACTCATGGCGGCCCAGATCTCAGTTTCATGCACCGATCTGTGCGGCTGATTAATAACTCTGTTTGCCTCTGTTCTCCGGTGGCTCACAGCCCAGGTAACTCCAAAGGAAAGTGACGAAAAGCATCCAAAAACTGCAGACAGGCTCTATAAAATACCGATTGTGGAATCATCTAAACTCCCTTCGCGTGGCCCCCCGATGCTGGGCCCTCTTGTCATTGCGAGGGTGTCACAGGTAACCTCTGGGGGTGAACAAGTGCGATTATCTGTCTCCCAGTTCCTCTGCTGCTCACAGATCTTGGGTTATATATCTGGCTCATCTGTGCGGGGCGTGTTCACAGGAGACGTGGGGCCCTGCCGAAGAATCCCGCCAGGGCTGAATCTCAGCACACACGCACAAGCAGACACAGGCTCTGAATTCACCTTGACTGATTAGAGAGCTACTATCAATCTTTCTTTTTAAAACGATGTAAGTGCTGTTTCTTTAAAGGCATGACAGTTAGGAGCCACAAAATCCACAAAGTGACTAAATGAACATTCAAGTTTCTTTTTAATCCATAGAGACGAACTGAATAATAATTAAAATACATTTAAGTATTATAAAAAATGGTTTGACATAATTGACCTTTTAATCACTGATTGTATTTACATTACTTTTATTTATTTGGGGCAGTTCGTCACGCGCTTTGCTGTAAACTTCAGTGCGTCTCTGCGCTTAACCTGTTACAATGGCGACATCTAGCGGCCAAAGATATTTTCAGTTAAAGCGAAACCAGTTTGTCCCTTTTCACTTCCTGTACTCGCCGTAGGAGGCTGTTGGAGTTTCCACCATAAGTTTCTACAGACATAGGTCACTATGGGTGATTCTATTCATCCACAAGTGACCACTGACTGCCTCATACACATTTTTACATACCTGGCCGAGGAAGATTTAATCCGTGCTTCACGCGTTTGTAAGGTAAATCCGCTGACAGTAAATGATACAGAGTTTTACCACTTCCGTAAATGCGGAAGTGGTAAAAAGACAGTTTGGGGTCAATAGATGTGTTTAAACGTAGTGTTATTTTCAGGACTGGCATGACGCAGCAGAGACCCCCTGGTTATGGAGGTGAGCTAACTCATTTTTTTAACAACTCTATTAGAATATTAGGTGCAGGTTAATAACAATACCTAATATCAAAACAATACAAATGGATTTTTAACAGTCAAATGAAAAGGAGCAGAAACAAGAAAAACTTATATTATCTACACTATTAGTAAATCAACAAAAGTAAATCCAAGTACTTCGAACAAAGAAAATGATCTTTACATAAATATAAAGTCCAGCCTACATTTTAAATACATACATAAACATTTACATAAACAGTTATCTACACAAATTGTCATTTAATAATATTTACCTACACAAGGGTCAATGGCATTATCTGCTAAAGGTTTTATGAAAGAATTTTGCTTCATAAATAATTCTAAATATTATCTATATTTTCTTAGCACCTCATTTAAAAAAAAATACTTTTAAAGGCAGAAGTTGTTTTTGTTTTTTTAGTTTTTCCACATGTTAGGACAGTACACTGAAATAGATCCAATACCCTGGTTCTAAATCTTGGTTTTCTGAATATTTCATGTCCTTTTAAGTCAATATGACTTTTATTGAGTTTAACTTGTACATTGAGGGGTAACTATTTCCAGTGTTTCTTGTACATAAATCTGAGAATGTTGTAATCAACTAGGTCACTAAATTTGAGGATTTTCAAATTACTGAATATTGGTCCTGATGAGTCTCTGTTTTTACTTTCTGTAACAATTCTTATTGCATTTTTTGCATTGTTGAGGTTGAGGTTAAGTATGTTTTATAAATACTACTATACACTATTGTACTACTATACTACTACTATATTGTACTACTATACAATATAATGAAGGTGTGGGGCAATCAGACAATTCTAATTCAAATTGTACATAAATGAAAGCTGCATTTTATAAATGAATAGCTTAATGGCCACAAAAAACGTAAATAAAATGTATTTTTAAACAATAAAGTGTAGTTTTGTGGCTCTCGCTTGGTTTTGGTCAATAAGAAACTGGACCAAATGGAGCTTTTTGTATTAAAAGTTGCAGACGCCTGCAAAGATTTAAATACGCAGAAGCTTTTTTACACTGTCGATGTGGAAAAACCTTGATCTTGTTTTAAAATAACCCCTCAGAAGTAGATCAGAACGCTACAAACATTTGTCTTCACTTCAGGAGGATGTGCCTGCAGCGCTGGAGTTTTTGCAACCTCGCAGCCCTGGGGAGCGAACATGACACTTACTCCTGGAAAAAATATTTCCTACACCGCAATTTCTTGGAGGCTAACATGACAAAAGGTCGGACGGGTAGTTATACGTGTAAGAGCCTCAGAGGACACACAGGTGCGCCTTTTCTCTGTCTGTGTCAGAAATGCCCTTTTGCAGGATTTCATAATCTTACCTGTTTTCTGTCCTTCAGGAAGGGTGGTTGGTCTGGTGTATCTGCATGGAAATTCAAGCCATAATCCAAACCTCTGGAACACAAGTGCCACCGTTTGCAGTGCCTCAACTGATGGTACAGTCAGAGCCTGGAACATCCGAAGTGTCAGTCTAGCATCATTTCATCAATCGCAAAGCAGACTTTTTTCTTTTAACTGTGAAGCTTGTGTTATCCCTCATAAAGCTAACACACTTTTATGAGATTAGCCTGACTAGCAAAGTATTTCATGATACATTTTTTGATTTGTATTATTTCCTTGTGTCAGGGTGAGCTGCTGTGGTGCACACCTGTGCAGAGTCCTTTGACGGGGATCATCTGTGAAGAGCAGCATCAAGTTGTGATCACATCCGACTCGACTGGACTTATAAAGACCTGGCAAGGCCAGACCGGTCAGGAGTTAGGTTCCTATTCCACCTCATCTGCACAATGTACGTTGCTGCAGTACAGTAAAAACGACGATTGGTTCTTGACTGTGAGTTGTTTAATGTATTTTTTGGGGAAAAGATTTAAAAATTACTCTGAAGCATTTTAAGTGACTATGTAAAATGTTTTTTTTCTATGTTAGGTTGGAACCAGTCAGGGATCAGTGCATACATTGGCTGCTTTTACTTTAACCTCAACATCCAGAGTTGTGGTGTGCGACTCCTTCAAAGTCGACTTACTATTAGTTTCCCCTGACAAGAAATGGGTTGTGGCAGGAACCACGGACAGTAGTGAATTATTTCCCAAGGTATTTTTTAAACAGTTAAAGTGCATGTCTGCATGTCTCCTAAGTGGATACGATTTTCCAAAATAAGGAATTCAACAGTGGCAAACATTTGCGGAAACCAGTCATTTGGTGTGTTGCCAGGTGATTTCCAGCGAGAGTTTGACTTCTCCCTCTGAAGATGAAGATCCTCTGGCCCAGTCTCTGCCAGTTTGTGGCTGCCAGGCTGCTGTCTTTGTACCCAGTTTGCCTGCCAGACTGGCCATCATCCACCAAAGTGCCGGCCTGACAAACACTAAAACTCTGACTGTCTTTGATATCAGTACTAAAAAGAAGAAGTACTCGTCAGAGATCATTGGTGAGGCACAAAATATATCATAACTTACAGAATGCTTCAGAACTCATCCCTGACTGTGACTCACAGGCAGAGGCTCTTTTTAGAACACATTTGTACACCTTCATTATAGTTTTGTTTGAACAATGTCCACAAAAAACACAACAAAACACTTGCAGAGGATGTTTAACTGTAGTGTTTGCTCAAACCCAAACTTGTCATGATGCATTTATTTCCAGTCCAGCAGGTGGAGTCCTTCCCCCTGACGCTGCTCCCTTCACACTCACAGATTCTCATAGAGGCCAAGAGTAGTAACTGTATTGTGCTGGCAGCTGATCAGCAGCTGTGGGTGTTTACTCTGAAAGGAGCCCTGCTCACTAGCTTTTCAGATCACATTCAGCCCATCTCTTCTATATGCGTGGTGAGATGTTTGTCATTCAAGGTTCAGAAAATGTCTCCTTCACCTTTTGTTTTGCTGTCTCTGTGAGGACTTTTTTTTATAATTCCAGGATAGCTTTCGTGTCGTGACCGCTTCTCGGGACCTGTCTTTGCGAGTGCTGACATGGAGGAACAGCAGAGACCATGGAGTGACTCTAGAGAGTCAATTCCACTTGCTGGGTGGTTCTCACACAATGTCCAGGTACTGTGTGATGTGATATTTTAGAAACAGTTGAGTCATCAGTAGCAACCACGCCTGCACCATTTCCACTAACGTCTTATTTTATAATTTCAGAGGGTTCACACATGTGGCCTGTGACTTCTCCAGCATCGTGGCTTCAGTGGAAGGAATAGACGGCAAGGATGTCCTGAAAGCATATTCCTTCACATCATGATCATCCAAGCCCCACGAAAAATGTTAGTATAATCTTCACAACTCTGAGCGCTGTACACTTTGAGGGCTCATTCATGCTTACCATAAAGAAATCATAAATCTGTGGGATTGGCAAGGCAAAGACTTACTCAGTGAACATACTTGTTAGGTCATTTTTCTGTGTTCAGGCTTAAGGCAACATGCTTTGCAAACAATAATCTGTTCTTCAGTGTATTTCTTTCCTCCTCGACTAAGGTCAAATAAAACTCATCCTGGACAATGGTTATAGTTAGCGTTAGAAAAACTTTAATCCACATTAACACCTGACGCTTTTTGTACAATAAAGAATTGAAAAAGGCACATTTGTTTGTTTCCTTTCTGCTCTGCACAACATTCATTAAAACTTTTGATCATATTAAAGAAAATTGGGATCCTTGTCCCTTCTCCTGCTCAATAACCAAACACCTCTTGTGTTCCAGCACACATTTCAGGGTTTTAGCCATCGACAGATACACGTGCCTTCCATCTTCAGAGCTCATGTCCATCTATAAAAAGAAATGATTTACAAGTTCCTAAAACATATTAATCAAAAGAAAAGAGATTAAAATAATGATTGCGGACATTATTTACCCAAGTGAAAGCCTTGATGGTTCGATTCAGGAATGCATCTTCAACCTCCCTTGATATCGTCAGCATCTGAGCCATGCAATTTAATATGCAGGTTATTGTTTCTTTCGGGGCCTGAATGAAGACAGTGAAGATAAAAGCTTAAACAACTAAAAGAAGGATTTTGCTTAATTTGTTAAAACTAAGTGTGTAGAGAAACCTCTGACCTGGTCAAGTGTGTTGAGCGCAGTTTGTGCATCACAGTCATTGGGGTTCAGGGCTTTAGCGTCTTGGATGGAGATGATGGGCTCTTTCAGCTGCTCCAGCCATGCCCACATGAGTCCAGTCAGGACAAAGGGGTCCCGCTCCATGCACAGCCTCTCCCATGCACCGCCTTGGTTCAGCTCTCCCTGCACACATTTCAGCAGTTTTATGTTTACGTTCAACTAAATCAAGTCATTGGTGAGTATACCGTGTGCAATTGTTACCTGCCAGGTAAACACTTTGTTTTTGTGCTCTTCTTGCCCCTCTAGAAACAGGTCCACAGCCAGGGCTTGTGCTACCAGCAACCTCCTGCCATCCAGAGACAACTCTGACTGCAGGGTGATGAACGGAACCTCAGATTGCTCCTCTTTATCTTGATATTTTGTCCCATTCTGAGCCAGCTCCTCCCTCTGCTCAGCCTTCCACCTGGACAACATGCTCCCCTTTTTGGGGGGTTGATTGTTTCCCACGGATTCGCTGCGTTGGATTGCTTTCTTCTTTAGTTTCTTGAGCACTATGGTGCCATCGTTTTCCTGGTTCTTGATTTGCCAGAGAGAGCTTGTCGAGCTGTGGGAGACGTCGGATGGGTGGTCTCTCTGACCTTGGATTGGACATGAGGGGAGAGTTGTCTCAGATTTGGAGAGTGAAGTTAGTGGCTGTGTGAGGAGGTTGAGCTGAGAGCTCAGCCGCCTCAGGTCAGATTCACTGTAGCTCAGACTTTTGCGGTGGTAGAAGATGGGCGGCTCATTGAAGTGCCTCGGTAAGATTGGTGATCCTGGTAACCGTGGCTCCCGTGTACATAACTCGAGACCCATCTTCTCAATGGCACTCAAGGTCATTTCTATATCTTGAATATCGGGGGCCTCTAATATATCTTCCTCAATCACCTGCCGATTCTCGGCGATGTCAACCAACAGTCTGCACACAAGCTGGACTATCTTTGGAAGATGCTTTAGCTCCTTCCTCTCATAGCCATGCAGCATGTGTCTCTGGCGGTTTAGGTACTGTAACAGGGTAACCGGGTTGGAACGAGGCTCAGCTTGGGAAAACACAGTCCTCAAAGGGGCAAGGAACTGGACAAACTCTCTGACACAACGCAGCTGACTTCTAGTCTGAATGGAGTTAGGTCTTTTGGCACGTACATATGAAATAGCCTGATTAGCAGTCATCCTGGTTGCATAAGCCAAGAAACATGCTATTAAAACTCCTAAAACAAAAGAAAGAAAATGATTTACTTTATGCTGATGTGAATTCATGAAGGTTTAGGATATCTCAATAGCTTCAAAGACCCACTCCGATCATTTTGATCTATTGTAAAATTGTTTCCAGTGGTCTTTTAATTATGATTATGCCGTTCATAGGAAAAAATTTTTTAAAAACTGTGTCGTTTTCTTTGACATAGTTTCGGCAGTGTGGCAGTAGTTCATTAGAAATTCACCTCTGAGTTGTGGGCAGGACTGTTGGTACTGAGTAAGCCTTCCCTCATTTCCCGTCATCCCTTTGTTACACTCTCTCTTGATAGCATACAGGCCCTCAAAAACCTAAGTTAACAGTTAATAAAAATGGCGAGCTATACTGGCAATATCCAGTCATGCAATTTTGAGCCAGATGCCAGCTTAGACTAGGAAAGGGAAGACGTACATGGACCTAGTTGTCTGCAAGTGTACTGTAGCACCTACATTACTGCTACAAGTTTTTCAAATAACTTTTTTTCATCTGCTCCTGATTCACAACAATTTGAATAAAGAAATACCCAGAAATGCTAGTAGAACTTCAATGTCTTTAAATTTGTCCTCCATCATCAGAAAAATGCCACAAGAACGTGTTAAAAACACCAAAAACCCAATTTCCATTGGAGTGGGTCTTTAAGACTTTTGTACACATTTCCTTAAAAATCTACCTGTTCTGCCGAGACCAGCATGACAGTGGACCGCTACCTTTCCCTCCTGCAGAGCAAACGCCATCACCTTCACCATGTCCAGCATTCTGGTGAGATTGGCCACTCCATAGTCACTCCAGCCATAATTGTAGAAAAAAACTGAGAGTATAATATGGTTTAGTTTTCCTTTCAGACCTTTACTTTCTAATATTTCAGAATACTTGCCGAAGTACGTACTGTTGTTTTCCATGAAGACTTCTGGACGATATGAAAAGCCACTATCTGGCTCCAGAGGCTTTCCACAGCTTGCATGTTCTCCTACCATCTGTAGGTTGATGACTGATCTGATGCCATTCCTTCAAACAGCAAAAGATGTTTTAACCACTTTTTTTCCCTCAGAAATCCTTAGAAAGTTGCTGACCGAGAAACGAAGGCGTGCATACCTTTTAAACTGTTCAATTATGTCATACTTTTGAATAATTTCCGTTGAAGGTCTGGACATGGCAAGAAGATGCTCCGTGATCCTGTAACCAGGGTAACAGAATCATTAACAGAATTATAAGGTTAAACTCAGGCTCTTGACAAGTCAGCAAGGTAAAGTGGTTTGGAAAATTCAACAGAAGGAATGATGGGTACCAGGAGGAGTAGAGGCCTTTTATGGCCTGTTGGTCTTCTCTCCAGTAAGCTGGGTTATCGTATTTGCAGTCTTCACCTCCACACCCAATTGAGCACTGCATGTGTTCAGGGATGGCATATCGTATAGCTTCTCCTACAAATGTGTATTTTGCTCTGGGAGCTTTTACTGTTGTTTTTTGTAGAAACAGGAAAAGAAAAAATGTAATCTGTAAGTAGCGCAACTTTAAAATGGTAAAGGAATACAGAGGACTTTACTACCTTCTTTAGAGGGCCCAAAGCGCTTTTCGGTCACAGTCATAGACACACACTCACATTCACACATTGATGGCAGCTCTGCTGTGTAACACTGGCACCAACCTATTACCACCAGGAGCAATGTGGGTTCAGTGTCTTGCTCAAGGACGCTTTGACACAAGGGCAAGGAAGGCGGAAACTGGACCTGCGATCCTCTAATCAAAGGTCAACCGTTCTACGTCTGCATTACGGCCACCACTAAGTATAGTTTACTCTCAGTAGACCTTCCCCCTATGAATAAACCTATAAAAAAGACTTTGAACAAAGACTCAAAGTGATGATAAATGTGAGATTTCAAAACCATATTAAGATCATTTTAAAATAACATTTTACACACACAGCCATGTAGCTGCAAAGTCTCTATGAAGTAGGTTAAACTGTTTCGGTTAAATGGTTAAGATCATCAGTTGTGTGAACTGACTTGAACGTGTTTAATCCTCGGTTGGCACTAAAGGCCTGTCATGATGGCATTAAAGTAAAAATAGCAGCTCATCCTCAATATTTGAAAGGTATTTTTATGTCATATTGAGGTTTAGTCAATTCTGGATTTTTTTCCATTTGATTTTACTTACTGTATTCCATCAGAGTTCCACCTCCTATCTTTACATGAAATGCCATGTGGACTCAGACTGAGCGGCATATCAGAGACTGGAAACATAAAGGTTAAATATTATGCAAACATATGTGTACAATTGCTTTTGTTAAACCTGAAATACACGCAGGAAAAAGGCGTTAATTACAAAAATTACATGAAATCAAAAATAGGAAAGCACAGTGTTTTAGTATTATACTTGACTGATCATAATATAAGAAAAGAAACATTACGTTTCAAAATACCCCACAAAACAGATGAAGATAAAAAAGGGGGGTTACCTCTGGTACCATAAATGAGAAGCTGATAACTGCCGTCTGGTGAAAAACCCCTTCAAAACTACAGTTACCAGTATTTCTCACGTCAAACTGTCATTCCTTCTATGGCTTTTTGGAGAATCAATCCTGTGGTCTTCTTGCTGCGACCTGCGTCAGGTTATCTTTATGAAGCAAGGTAAAGGAGCATGTATCCCTACCCCTTCCTCAAACGCCATCCGTGAAACATCAACTCAGTGTCTTCAGAGAGAGCCAAAAAAGATTGTGTGAGCAGTTCTAGCACTCCACGGCTCCGAGGGTTATTCTTGACTCCAACCAGATTAGATGACTAATCTTATTAAGAACAAGTATAAAAGAGAATACTCGCACCTCAACGACATACATCTAGTAACGGTATCCTCCTTATTTACATGCTATACATGTATTTGCATGTGTGCAGCCTGCTTTGTAAGAAATTATTCTACATATCAAATGATGGATGAGAGCAACATAGGTCCTGATTCATTTAGATTTTGTCATATCATTAAAAAAAGAACTATAAATAAATGGTCTAGGACACTTTTCATGCAAGTGTTTGCTCTGTTCTTGATGTCAGAACATTTAGTCCATCCTGTTCTCCAAACCTCTGTGACATAGCAGAGACATATGAAATCTTATTGGCTTACTTTCTGCTTCAGGAAAGCTGGTTAGCTTTAGGTCAACCAGCAGAGATCAGTTTATGACGTTGGAGAGACCTTCAAGTCATCTTGTCTGAACCAAAGCCAGAATTCTGCTTTCTGAGTGTTGGTTCATTTAAAAAGAAAAATAATTCATATTTTCTAATCATTCTTGTGAACATTAATGTTCTGTTTGTTTAAAGTTAGTGTTATATAGTATCTATATGCCTTTACAAGAATGACATAAATGCTGATATTGATGGTTTGGTTGAATGCAAATTGTGGGTAAATAATTACTTAGACTAAACAGTATTATTTTATTTTAAAAATTATAAATGCTCCATAATTTTAATTTAACTGAATCAAACATTATTAATAATTATTAAGTAGCTCAAATTATTAAAAAATAGTGTATGCACACACCCACTTTTTAGTTTGTAAGTATCATATTTGTTAATACATTGTCAAAATAGGTTTTAAATGTATTTATTCGTTCTATTCATTAATTTGTTGTTTCATTTTATTCCTTCTTGAGCATCATTATTATTAACACACAAAAAAACGAGAACACAAAAAAGAACTTTCTACCAACATGATAATGGTGGACTATGACTTTATTGAAGGAGAAATTCATTCAACAGACAAGTACTAATTTTACAAAAACACTAAAAATGTCTGGGTAAAAACTATGAATGTAGCTGATCTAACATATATATTTGTGGGCTTTGGCAAAAGAAAAGAACATGGGAGTTTTGGACCAAAGAGAGAAAAGTTAGTAGCTCTTCTCAAATCTTCAGATGTCCTTTGTCGTCATAGTCTCCAGGAAGTCTGATTATCTTGTTTAGTTGCTATCATAGCGATCTGATTCTGTGTCTGTTCGTCACTGAGTTAGATCTTGATCCTTTACTGTCAGGTTTAGGATTTTTGCTTTTGTAACTCTGTCTTGCTGACGAAGGCTTCATTTCATCCATGACTTACACAATAAACGTGCAGAGAAGATTGAGTGTCTGGATACTTACTACTCTTCAACCTTTACTGATATTTCCATTAGAAAATGTAATTAAAGGCCAGTTGAATTAACAGTTTGCATGTAATGAACATTAAATTCTAATGATCTGTTTCACTCTTAACTTTACATGTGACATTAAACAATAAAAAAAGGATCCCATTAAAAGTTACAGAAATAAAAGCAACACCTTTTGTTACGTTTGAAAAATACTTTGAGATTCCTAAAACTTTTGGTGAGCATTGTGAAACATTTTAAATTATTTGACATTTAATGAACATTTTATGAAATTAAAAAACTCAACTCAAGTGTTATTGTGGGCCATAATTATGTTTTTTTTCTGATTTCCAAATTTTTAAAAAAAATATTGTTTTGCAGAAAATCAAAGTGAACAAAGTGATCATATTTGGTTCCTTGCCCTAAAGCATGTAAAAAAAAAAAATATTAAGTGTATATATAAACAATGCAACAAAATCTCTTGCAAAATGGAAGGTCTGTTTTAAATTAAAACCTCCTTTTTAAATCATGAATGTTGACATAGTCGTTTTTATAAAATAATTGTACAACAATAACTAAATGACTCAAACGTGTAACAGACGTAACATAACTTTATTTAGTGTACAGCAGTGCAACATTCATAACAGAATCTTTACAATATAACGAAATGCAACAACAACTTTATAAATATATAATACTTTATAATATTAGCAAATAGAACAAAATAGAACAAATAGAACAAAAGAAAAGGACAGGACAACATATTCATAGAAACAAATGAAGCAGTTACGCTCACTGTGAAGGAAAAGGTGGACCCTGTAGACCACACTTGACCACACAAGTTTTCCTTTCTTACTGCAAAATGTACAGGTCTTTTGGTTAGCATATACAGAGGCTTTGAAGAGGAAACAAGGCGAAGCGCACAGTAAAACAGTTCTCAAAGGGTCACAAACTGGCAAAAATCTCAATTTTTCCCTATTTAGAGCAGAAAAATGTCTAGAAATTGTTGAAATTATCCACAAATCCCTTTTATCATGAAATCCTTTGGCAACATAAGTTTTATTTATTTTTTAATCAAGAAAATAGTAAGCATGTACTGTTAGCTGCATAGGGTACATGTTTAAAAATGGTGCCAGTCTTTTTTTGTTGCTGGCACCGCTTATTTACACAGGTCCTCCATAATAAACACTTATGTCATCACTAAGCACAGCTATTCAACTGTAACATGTTTGAATCAACTAATCAAGGTAAGTCATCAACTTACCTTGATTAGTTTAGAAGAAAGGTGCAGAACTGTACAGTGAGCTTGAAGACATTTTTGAACATTTTTGACTCCAGTAAGGTACAAAGCTCAAAGAACTCCAGGTGTCTACTTATTGGTTGAATGCCAAAGCCATGTATCTGTATTGAAGGGTAGTCTTTTCTGAATGGCTGAGTAAAGGTCATATGGTTCTTGACCTCACTGAGACACAGGAGGGTAACGATCGAATATAGTCACGTGTCCTATATAGCATAAAAATAAGGAAATTATCTTTGAGATAAATTAAAAGAATAATCGTTCTAAGTATAAAGAGGATTTGAATTAAATTTGATGTTGATGTTTGTTTTTATATGGATTGTTGTGGTCTATTAATTGCTAATGATATAACTGACGATGTTATGGATGATTTGTAGTTACTGGAAAATGGTGGTGATGTCAGATTGATTGGTTTCATTTTGAAGAAGCCACCAGCACTACAGAATATTAACTTATGAAAGTGTAATGGGTGGGAATAAATACGTTAGTTGTTTTTCTTGCTCCCATTCTTCTTTTGAGCTGTTGTTAGTGTATGAGTGTATCTATAGATGTGTATACATATATGTACCATACACAGTTTAATTATATTTGTTTGTTTGTTTCATTATGCTATAGGCACATGCTATAAACAAACAAACAAACAATTGAATCAATCAATCAACCAATCAAATTTAAAAAAACTATACAAGTTAGAAAAAATAAATCTTATGCCTTCCATCGGGTTCAGTTTAAGGCAGGACCATGTTGTTAGACACAGGTTACTAATTTGCTGTGGTGACTCCTGAAGGGAAAAGAAGTAGTAAGAAGAAGTTTCATCTTCATCATTATCATCCAAAAGCAGTAGGTGAATTAAATTTGCCACAAGAGGGAGTAAAACAGCAAACATGGTGCTTCTTGCTGTATTCAATACAGAAAACGCAAAACTGAATTGTTATGTGGTGTGAATCCGCCAGGTGGTAGCAGAAATGCGTCCGGTAAAAGTTACAGAGTCTGTCTGTTGCTTCTATGTCTATGATAACAAACGTTAGGTTGGAAGATTTCCGCGCTCCACATAAGCAAGTTCAAACGTCTTATGGGAAACGGAGTTCATTTTATGGTGATTGACGGGTGCTGCCTCCCTTTTTTTACCGCGACTTGACTACATTTCCCTACAAGCACTGCTGGTACGTGAAGGCGTCTTCCCAGCTGATATCCACTCAGTTCAAACCATTCAAACAAGCCGTTTGACCTACCGGAACACACCTTTTGTTGCCTTCAAAATAAAAGAAACACTCTCCCTTTATTTGGAAAATCATTGATAATTTTGGAATGTTGCAAATTTTTGAAAACTGTTTTCAATTTTCTTGTTACAATTAATACAATTTCTATAAAACAGTGTGCTATAAATATGCAAAAATTGTAATTTTTTTAAATTATAGTTTTATTTTGAAAGCGAAAATCAGAACAAGTACATTTTATCTTAGCAGTTGGTGCTTTGACTCCGGCGCTGTCGATGCGAGAAGCCGGGGCTGGTAAGCAGTGCGCAGACCGCAGCAATGAAGCATTACTGACGAGCCTTCAGTGAAGTCTGCAGATGAAGATAATTCATCAGAGTCATCCACATGACCAAAGAAACGCGAGCGGCAACGCGGAAAGCACAGGCGTCATAACCATGCAATTCAAATACAGGCGAATTTGAAGCGTCATCTTCAAGGTTACACCGCTTGAAGACACGCCAACATCTTCCCGTCGCGGGTCAGTGGGATCGTCACCGGTACAGATCATGTCCGTGGAAGAGCAAGGCTACACCGACGCGGCGCTGCTGCTGGAGGCCGGTCCGGAGTGGCTGCGGGCTGAGATCGAGCGTCTCTCCCGGGAGCTGACTGAGACCACCAACGAGAAGATCCAGGCTGCGGAGTACGGGCTGGCGGTGCTGGAGGAGAAGCAGCAGCTGAAACAACAGTACGACGACCTGGAGATTGAGTATGATGCCGTCCGACAGGAGCTGGACCAAGTCAAAGAGGTATGATCGCATCATATGTAACAATTTATAAAGACATTGGAATTTAGAGGTATCGCATATAATCTCATTTTTTTAACGTATTTGTGACGTAGGCTAAAATGAGATGTTGAATTTCTATTCATATCTATTGCGCATTATTTTAGCCGCTGTCTCCCCATTCCACAAGGTCAGAAACGCACGTATTGGAAGACGCCCACCGTTCCATGCGCACGCTGTCCATCTTGATCCTTTAATTATTACCACTGCTGAGAAGGCCCCTCTCTCAAAACCACCTTTTCAACCTTCACATATGTGCTCAGAAATTACTGGATTTTCAAATATAGGAATCCGTTTCCATTTACACAGGATAAGGTCTCAAATGTTTGTTGGAAATGCACTTTTACGCGTTGCCTTTTGGGTATGTGAGCTCCTGTGGGCTGTGGAAACAAGAATCTCCAGTTCAGCTGCGAAGGGCGGGAGTTGGTTTGAATTTTGAACCTTCCCTCCTAAGACCAGAGCAGTTACAGAGCAGTTTTTTTAATAATAAAAAAAGAAGAATGCCGAGTGTGATGGTTAAAAAGGGCCCTAATCAGACAAAGGATGTGTCTGTATCTCTGGACAATCCTCCAGCTTATTCTCCAATGTTGAGTCATGCACTTTTCCATTTCCTTGGCTAGAAAAGCAGCTCTGTTCTGTGGCTCAAATGAGAGTAGAATGACGTTAAACTGCAGCGTTTCCATTTTTTCCCTTCTTTTCCTCTGCCTACAAGCGGTCATGGCCAATTCTAAACCCCCCCTTTCCTCCCCACAAAACAACCGCATTCCAGCTTTAACACATGCTTGATGGTTGCTCACATCCTTCTTTGATAGATGTCTTTTCGCTGAAAGAGAAAAACAACCTATCTGATGAGAAAAGCTGACTTCATTGTCACCCATATGGTCTTTGCCAAAAAAAAAAAAAAATCTGCTTCCTTTTTGAGTTTGTGAGACGTCTTCTTGTTTTCCAGCTTTTTTTCCCCTTATCTCCGTCTTCCTGTCCTCTCTCTTGTGGTAGTTAAATGGGAGAGGGTGGATGGGGGCGTTTATTTGGGCTCTCTTTTTTTCCTGTTTTTTCCCCCATGTACTTTCTCGGCATGAAGCTACAACTGTCACAAAGGAATGACAGCCAAAAAATGGTGAATAGATGGAACCAGTTGGAAGGGATGCAAACAAGTAACTATGGCAACAAATTATAGGCAGATTTATTTAACAGTGGTGCTGTTGATAGTTTTTGTAAGTCTTTATTTAGAAAAAAAACAAGAGAAATGTTGGTTTTGAAAAAAGATTATGTTTGTCAATCGCTTTAGAAGTATCAAGTCTCGTTGAATTGTCTGATTATACATATCTGGAAATCTTGAAGTAGAGTTAGGTTGCAAGTTTTAGAAAAACCTATGTAAATTTCTGGGTTTACTATACTTTACATTGTCAAAGCAGGGTTCTTAAAGGAACAGCATGATGTTACCAAAAGAGAAACAGACTTTTCCTTTCCTCCTTTAGCCTTTTGTCCTAAAGTCCCACTCCAATCATCTTTTGATCAACTTTAAAAGTATTCTCAGTGCTATTTGTATGCAAAATCAAAAAAAACTTGTTTTGTTTTCTTGGACATAGTTTCTGCAGGGCATCAGTAGTTCATTAAAAATGTTGTCTCCGAGTTGTGGGCAGTTCCCCCTCCTTGATTCTGAGATATCTGTCTATATCAGGGATAGGCAAATCCGGGCCTTCAGGACTGCAGTGTCTGCATGATTTCCAGATATCCAAGCCTACTCATGACTGATTACCTGGTTCAGGTGTGTCCAGCCAATTAGAACATGCCAGAGCGTGGTATGTTGGAAAACATTCAGGAATGCGACCCTTGAGGCCTGGAATTGCCTATCCCAGGTCTACATGCTCTCCCACTATCTTACAGCCCCTCACACCTCCAACCTAACATCACTGGTGAAACAAAAATGGTGAACAATATTGGAACTATCCAGCCGTACAGTTTTGAACCAGATGAGCTCGGATGAGGAAAAGAAAGACGTACATGGATCTGTTTGTCTGCAAGTGAATGCATTACAATGGAGCAGAGCAGGATAGCTTGTGACTTGCCAATGTAGGTCTATGTCACAACAACGAGTTTTTTCAAACAAAAATGTTTCATCTGCTCCTGATTCACAATGATTTGAACCAAGAAATACTCAGAAATTAAATTTTAAACTTAAGGTTCTTACAATATGTCCTGTCATCATTGGAAAAATGCTACAAGAACATGTTAAAAACAGAAAAAAAACCTTAATTTTCATCAGAGTGGGTCTTTAAAAAGAAAAGATCAAGATTTTAAATCTTATATTGGTGTTCAGATGGCAACGGTTTGGATTATTAAATGTCCTAAGTGTACAAGTCAACTGCCACTGGAGCTTGAAGTTTTCCTTGTTGCTGTGGGTTTGCTGGTTGCGACATGCTAAAAGCTTTTTTTTCTAAGCTAAAACAAAAGCGCACATAGTTTTGTCTTCAGTGCGGTAGATGTTAAATGTCACAGTGTCATGTACACACACACTGACTGTTTACACTGATGGCAATGGTGTTTGGATTCTCCGGCTCTTCTGAAGGACTGCTACAGACTATAATAGATTGTCTGGGAGATTTACTGAGCTACAAAACACACAAGCCTCTCTAGTAAATCTAAACCTTTTCTCTCTTGTGTTGGCATAAACACATTAAATACAATATGAATCCATTAATACCCATTAATACTAAGAATTAGTATTTGTCTTGATTTTGATTAACTTCTTAAACATTCATTAACTGTAAAAGGACACATTTCTTCAGATCGGGCAAGCTCTCACCTCCACATCCATCCATAGAAATGGCACGTACACTCATAACTCTCCATCACCACTCTCCCAACACTGCCGAGGGAGATGGGGGAATTCTGTGAACTGCTGTTGCTTAGTAACAGCCCTACTATGTGACTTGATTTGAACAGCAATTCCTTGGCAGGTGCTGCTGTTCGAGGATCTTTGTAGGTGAGTGCTGCAGGATAAGCAAAGACTTAGCTTATACCTACATGACACTTGGCTTAAAGCATGCTGGCATTGGCTAATTTTATCTGTGCAGTATTTTTATTAAATGTTTTTTATTATCATTATGTATATTATGGGTGTGCCTTTTTTTATTACTGTTGATTACTTTAGAGTATCTGTATTCGGATTTTCCTAAACATACATTCCATGATACTTGTACTACATATGTTCATTGTACTTAAAGGGTTGATGGCCAAGCTGTGTTAATACATTTCTTGATCCAACTATGTTCTGCTAAAGGGACCTTGGCATGTCATGCTAGTGATTAAACTATGAATCAGCTGCGAAGACTTTGACCCAGTTATCACAGAGACCAATTTCAGCCACAAGTTAAGTAGCTCATTACAGTAATGCTTCCTAGCCTGTAAGAGCGTGTGGAAGTGTCTTGCCTGCTGCTGATCGTAAGGAATGCTATAAAAAAATCATTCCAGATAACTTCATCCACCGCACCCACAACTGATAGCACAGGTTTCAGAAACAAACAGGTTGCTTGACCTTGAAAGTTTCCAGCACCGCTCTGAGTGATACCACCCTCTTATGGATTTCTGTAGTCTTCTCTTCATTTCATGAAGTGATTCTGGTCTTCCTGCCAAAGGTGCCAGGCCTTTTTTCATGTTCTTAGTTTTCATAATACTTTGTGTTTTTTTCCTCCTCTTTTGTATTATTTTCACCTTGTTTATTGTTGACTTTACAATATTTTTTATTCTTTTTTTGGCCCAACATTTTTACCCGTGGTTTATTTGGCCAAATAGCAAGGCTGCAGTTAAGTGGTAATCTTTTCTAAATGACACTAAAAAAAGTCCCAAATCCCTTACCCTGTGGGCATAAGAGGATGAATCCCAGCCGCCGTGTGCAGGGCTTATGGAGGTTTGGGAGTCTGCCAGGCCCAGTCACACTTATTCCCAGCTCTCTTAGCTGGGGACAGGTACTTGGTTTTGGAGTGACACTGAAAAAGCATGTTCCAAAAAGAAAAAACCCAAACCATCACACAGTCTAGTTTATTGGCTCACTGCTGTGGCTTCCAAGGCCAGCAGAGGATCTTTCTTTCTGACATTCCTTAAAATCTTTCATCTGAACCATATTTATTTTGCTGTAGTAAACACGACTTTGGCAAATCCATTTCTAAAGATTTTTGCGTTTTTTTTCTTCCGAAAAACCACCCAGACATGGTGTACTATGTACTACTCTTTTGTGATTAAAAAATCCTGTTGTGTAGTGTAGGGGATCCACTGATAATCCAGAATGGTTTTAAAAGCTTTTTTCTTCTTGACGCTGGTGAGCTAAACACCATCAACAACCTTCTACAGTTCAAAGAGAGGTCACGTTTGCGCTGAGGCATTAGAGGATAGATGCTTGAATCAGCTTTCAGACTTCAGTACAAGCATTGTTTGGGTTTGCTTTGGATGATCTTTGATCTTCAGATGGAATAATGGCATGTTTTTCTGGTTTAAATTACACTGATGGGTTAAATCCTTGAGGGGTTTCCAGAAAGGTTTGGTTTCATGCGTTTGCTGATAGGCGTAATGTGTTCTATGAAACAACAACAGTTTCTCCGAATAGAAACTTTACCACTAAATATTTGGGGGTTTTTTTAACCCATAAAGCCAAATGCTATTTTTGTCAAAGATTGCAGAAGCACTCAAAGAAGTCGGAAGTGCATCTAAACCTCGTAGCAGCCAGATCATGAATCTGCTGTGGTTGGTAAGCCAATTACTCAGAACTACGACCAGATCAGGCAGACGTCCAGGCTAAAAGTAAAGGATGAGGTCATAGTCACAGGGATCTGAAACTGCAACATGGCTCATTCAAGAAAAGCTCAGTTTCCAGTTTTGCTTCTCTTATATTTGTATCAACTATAAATGGGTTCAAGTTTATTTTAGATGGAGTGAGACTGATTATGACCGAGCTACATGTAGGTGTGGAAATAGAACTCAAAGGTCAAGAACCCTAACCAGATTTTCTTGTTTTTGTTTTTTGTTGTTGTTGTTTTTTTATTGTATTCTCTCCTCATGCTTTCCCACCCTACACACCAACAAAAAAAAAAAACAGAAAATCTAAATAAACCTTCATTATTTAGAGGTCACATTAGTATACCTGTTTTCCTTGGATACTAAGTTGCACCTCGTGTCAGTTTTCTCTCCTGTAACACTAGCTTGCTTTTCTAGCATTTGGTAACTAAAGATGCCATGTTACACAATGTGTTACTCTATTTTTTTCTTGCTTTATTTGTGTTATTGTCGAAATTACATATTAAATCTGTTTTTTATCTTAAACAGAAGAACTCTTGCTGACTCTCTATCATGTCTTTTTCCTTCTATTGAATGATGTGAGAGTCTGTCTTCCTTCCCCCTTCAGCTGTGCATCCTGTTTGTATGTGAGGAGCCTTGTATATGGAGGATAGGAAGTGAATGAGAAATTGGTCTGTTGGTCCGGATATCTGTTAATGGATCGGAGGAAGTGACCACATGTGGTTTATAAGCTAAACGAACTTTGCAAAGAATTTTACAACTCAGGAAATTTGGATATGAATATTTTTCAGACATAAAATAGTTGAGTTTCAGCGTCAAACGGGGTAAACTTTTTCGACAAAATATAGAGACTCCTTGATGAACACAAGAGAAACTTGAGAATTTGGCAAACCAATATTCAATATTGCTTTTTGTATAAAGAGTTCCTTAAGATGCCTCATCATGTTGGTTATCCAATGATGTGCAACCTAACGTCTCTTATCTGTCTCCAACCAGGAGCCATGCTCTCAAAAGAATATTACACTTTTAATAAGCTGTGAATTCAAACACAAACAAACCCACTTTTAAAGGCTTCTCCCTTTTGCCCTAAGGGTCCTATTTGTCCTAATGCCACCATGCAATCAGAGAACAACAGTATGTCTACATTCTTCATGTCCACTACGTGCAACTTCCCTCCCTTCCCCCTCGGCTCCACGCCGTCCCGGGACCCCTTTTGTAAATAGGCTAGTGGGACTCGGTCCCCGGAGTTACAAGGCGAGTTCTGCAGAGCCCAAGCTTTGAATCATTTAGGCCTTTCTGTTAAGAACAGCTGAAAGAATACATGGAGCTGCTGCCTGTACAGCAGTTAGAACATTCAATTTTAAGATTTACAAAAAAGAAAGAGGTGCGTTTGTAGTTGGATTTCAGCCAGACTCTGAGGGGTCCTTCAGAAATGTTCTTGTCAAAAAGAAGAAAGGAAATTGGTTTGAAGGAGGGGCACTGGGCAGTGCATGAGCTTCCTGTGGGAACCAACTTGCCTGTTTTGGACTGAAAATCAACAGGGATTCCCCTTTCATATAATGAGTGTAAATTACCGTCTAGGTTTCCTTTTTGGTTTGATCGTGGTCTTAAAAATGATTTTTATCTCTATTAAATGCCAATTGATTGGTACTAAACAAAGTTTTTAAGTGTCAACTGTGGGAAATTACAAGACTTAACTGCCTGGCTTGTCTTTTGCAACGTAAAGTGTGCTTTTCTGAGAGTTGATGCATGAATCAGCAAGTGTAGGAGCAAATACAAGTACTGAGTAAAACCAGTTTAAAAGTAAGATGTGATTTTTCTGTTAAAAGACCAGTAGTTGTGCATGATTTATAGTGGTTTATTTGCACACTTTGAATCCTGTCTGTTCAGACTGGCAGGGAGTTTACTGATATCCTGCTTTGTCTTTTGCAAACAAACAGGGCCTCAAATGAAAGACTTGCCCAGTTCTCCTACACTGATACTGGGAAAGTGCAAACCTTTAGTCTCAGACAGAAAATAATTACTCATACTTGCAAGGGAGAGGTCATTATTCTCCGTCTGGCCAGGATTAAAGGGTAAAACACCCCCAAAGGGTCCTCTGGGTTTTAAGTTATGAATGTTGTGAGGTGACTGTTGGAATAAATGTTTTCTTCTTTTACAATACTTGGTGAAATAGGTTACATAGAATATCCAAATATGTATTTAGGATTGTAAAATGAAAATGGAAAGGCACCTTAAGTTTGTAATTCTTCTCCATTCTGATAGTGTTTTACATTAACTGGTTGAGTCTATCTGTTCAAAAACATTTGTGTGAATGGTGAAAAGAAATCCATTCATGCCAGTGATGGACTATTGGAAGGCTGAGCAGTGATTTTTGTAGGAAAGTTTTTGTATTTAATATTTTTCTTCAGTTCCTACATGTTGACATTGTGAACTTGCCTCTCCAAGTCTATATACATCTACATGTATGTCTGTAAATCCCAATAAAACAAGATACATTTTGATTTAGCAGAAAGGGAAGATCTCAAATCTCAGATATTATTTAAAAAAACAGTAATTTCCTTCAAGATCCCAAAGTTTTATTTATAAAAGGCCTCTAAGATTTGGTTTTGTGATCTTGTTGTATTTGCTGTTAATGCTTGTTCTCACTATAATAGTAGCCCTACAGTAATAGGCGACCTCAGAATTCACATACATTTTCACAAGTATCATGCTATGTCTGGTCTTGTAGAAATGAAAAGATGTGCAGACTTGGGAATTCATAGTTTGTTGTTGGCAGTAAAGCATTGGTCATGAGAAGATGAAGTCTAGACTAGGGTTGAGGAGCCTTATTTACTTTGAATTTTGCTCAAAGTTGACTGTGGTAATCCTCCTTTTAGCTAGGACTTTATGGTCCACTGTGGTACAGATGAATCCAGAAGTCTATAAGTCCATTTAGTTGCCTGTCAATCGTTCAGTCACATTTCAGCCTCCTTTATTCAAGACAAATATATGTAATAATGTATATGTAAAGCCTTTTGTTCATGCCAAGCTGCCCTCTGTGTTTGCCATTAATGTTTTCAACAGCAGGCTGCTCAGCTGTGGAAATCCTATTCAGTATCCCCACAGGGAGCAATGTCTTCTGGGAAATTGTCCAAAACCTAACAGCGAAACAGTCCCATTGTGATCCACTGATGGTTGGAGAATAGAGAATTGATGAAACGACAGTTTGTGAAACAGAAAAATCAATTCAGCTTTCCCTTTTTTATTTTTTACTTTTAAATTAGAATTGAACTACATTGAGACGAGTATAGTCATCATGTTAACAAATCTTGTCCAGTAGAAAGGTAGGGTGAGATTTAAGGCTGGTGGTGGTTGAGGAGGCAAAGCATGGCGCGCTTGCTGAGCTCTGCAACAGCCATCTGTGTCAGTGGCACCCTTTACTTTGCCTCAGCTGACCGCCTCTCACTCTGTCACTGTAATTGGCCTAGTAACCATAACGACGCCTTTTTCCCTGGGGTGCAGACGCGTGGATCTGGGAGATCTCATTCAGGCAGATTGCCAGACAGAAATGGGAACCAGAAGGCCGATTACTGGCAAACAGATATGGACTGTTTTTGAATTGCAAATGTCTGAGGTTGTAAATTTGTGGAGCTGGTGCTCCTATAGCACACTTCAGTGGTATGAACAATGATGGAGAACCCAGATTGGGGCTTAGGTGCCAGTCTGGATTTGCTGAAGAAACAACCCTATTGAACTCCTGATCTCCCCTGGGACTGCTGTACTGTAGCAGATCCAGCAGCTGAATAATAGACCCAACAACAGAGCAACCAGCTGCTTCCTTGTGATTACTTAGTGCTAAGATAAAAATGGCGAGAAAAAGAAGAAAAGATCAACCTCTCAAGGTGTACATTTCAAAAAAACTGCTTTAAAACAGACCTCATAAAATGCTTAATTAAACCAAAATTTATTTTAGTAAGCATTGAAAGTAAAAGAATAGAGATTGAAAATATTACCTTATTTAATGAGCTTTTCCCTTAATTATTGTTATGATGAAGGCTAAGAAAAAAAGCTTAGATTCTCTGGTTTACTGTGACGACTATTTTTATACTGTAATAACAAAGAAGCCGGTCCTGGAAACTCCCACAACAGAACCTCAACCCTGAGACAGCGGCAGGTCTTTTTCTTCTGCAGGTGTTCACCTTTGAGGACTCCCAGTTTTTTAAATATGGGTGTTTTAATTGCAAAATGACTTTGATCTGACCAAAGACTAACTTCAAAAAGAAATTCTAAGCCTTGACTTATAATTACTGACTTTTTTTGATGTGGAAGCATAATGTGAAGTGTGGTTTTCCCAGCTGTATCTGTTGAAATCACAGACCAGTGCTTGGTGCTACCTGCCTTTTTGACGAGTGTGGGGAATTCACAGAGCAGCTTTCAAATCCCTGTACCTCTGCAGCCCAATTATGGCATTCTGATGTGTTTCATGGTGGATGATGAGTCCTTCAGTCAGCCATGTGAAGAGCCTCGTGAGACTGATTAGTGCATTGTACCTTGAGGCCTGTATGTGTGCATGGTTACAGCTCCATCATCTACCATGTTTTGTCTTTTCTTTTTTTCTTCCACCTGCAACACAATGGATCCAGCACATCTCTCTGCAGCTTTTCTTAGAAAGGTTACGGCTTTTTCCGTCAAACCACAAGAGGATGAAACTGAGCTATTCTGCTTGAGGGGAAAGCCATTTTTTCCTGCCCTCTGCTATCCTCTTTAGGTTTTATTTTTTTAAGTATTTCTTGTCTTTAGCATGCACTGGCTTGACTCTGTAAGTCTTAACATCATAGGTTGTTTGCAGTGCCGGTCAAAGTACCCATGAGGCTTTTTTTCCTCAGCACTGGGTTCCACAACACAGTTCACTGCAGAGAGCACAGTTAGAATTGTAAATGGGATGCATGCTTGTGTGTTCAGACTGCCAAGCTGCCCGAGCCCATGTGTGAATAACAGTCTGAAGTGTCTTTGTGCTATGCAGTTAATCAGTGTGCCAGAAAAGACAGCAAGCATCTCAGTCATCCTCTGTTAGCATTTCTCAGATTTTTCTTTTATCAATCTTCACAGCACCTTTGTGTCCTCACGTGCATCGTACTTTCAAATCTGACAATATCTTTGCAAAAAGGCCTGTGCTTATAAAATAATTTCTTCTTCACATTTGAATAAAATGATGTGTTAAAGAAATAGAGTCTAGCATTCAGCTGAGTGAACCTGAACACATCTTTTGATCTATTGTGAAAGTGTTCTCAGTGGTCTTTTCATTATGAGTTTGCCGTTTTTAGCCAAAGACCTGTGTCGTTTTCTGGGGCATAGTTACAACTAAAGGTTTTTTCAAAAGACATTTTTTTGTCTGCTCCTGATTCACATTTATTTGAAGAAGGAAATAATCAGAGATGCAATTTTAAGCTCACATATCTTTATATATGTCATAAGAAAAATCCCACAAGAGCATGTTAAAAACACCAAAAATACAATGTTCATCAGAGTGGGACATCAGGGGAAAAGTAGGTCCTTTGTTTTTTAAACCTTTTTTTCTGCACGGATGAATACAGGTACAGTGCAGTACAGTAAATAATTAGCTACTTTATTATCTCAAATGTATTTACTTCGTTGAGGTTAAATATTTTTACTTTAGAGCTCAAGAAAATGTTTGGTTGGTGGACTTTGAACATAAACTGACTTTGCATCTCAAAGGAACTTGACTTTCCGGAGCTGCTAGCCTCACACTGGTCTGTGAATAAAAACGGAGCCAGGAAGGAAGAGCGGAGGAACTGCGCTTTGTTTATTATTGCAAAGCGTGACTCCATGTGAGCTGCGATTCACGTGTCCGCGAGTGTTTGCTCTGTGCTTCAAACTCCAACTCCTCTTCTTCTGCAGTGACAGCCCCTAACACTGACCAGCGTTCATTGTTACTGAATCACTTCTTTGGAATCCAGGGTCAACTCAAGCACTCTGACCATCTGTGGATGAGTAACTAAACTGATCCAAACTGCACAGCTTTTATTGTTCTGAATTCACCATAGACTGTAATATCAACAACTCTGAAATCTCTACTTAGCTTTCTTGCTAAGCACATTCCACGAACTCATTACTGCTTTTAATGGGTTGTTTTTCTCTGGTCTTGTTTTTCTCTAGGTCTTTCTAGGCATGTCTACATGAATCTACTATGTTTAGTGATTGTCGAAAAACAAACAGTCACACCATATCATTTCGTCAACTACATACAGAAAAATCTTTCTGTTGTTTCTTGATTCTTTTTTTTTCTTGTTTATGGTTGCTATATTGTGATCTTTGTTTTAATTAGATCCAAACTGCAATACTCTGCAAAGCTAATTTTAATCTTTGGAGGGTATAAAGTAATGTCAGACTGACCAGAGATAAAGAGGTAGACTCAAATAGTTTGTTTTGTGACTGGGTTGTGAGTGTTTTCACTTGACTTGCATGCAGTGTCTAGCTTTATTCCCAATTTCCGCCATTTTTTTGGTAGTTTTCCACCACCATTTTCTTCATCTACGTCGTGTATCTTTTGGGCTTCTTTGTTAGCCCTGCTGCAATTGCAAGTGAAATTTAAGATGTGAGCTCCAGCTTTATTGATCTTTTTGCATTCCGAGTCCTGAAGCTAGTCCGCTTTTTCATCTCGACTCACCGGCTTGCTGCAGGACAAACCCAAAACCCCAGAACTGAGAAAATTAGAGTTGGCTTTGGTCCTTTTAGAATGATGAAATATTTTTTGTACCCCTTTTATTCTAATTAATATATTTGCTCTGACATATTTTATGCATTTAACCACACTATCTTCACATACAGACAACCTACAATAAATCCAGATTATAAATGCAGTTTGTTCCTATATGGATAAAATAGATAAATACATTTTGGTAAAACAATTTGCATTCACCACCTCACCACAATCACAGCAGGGTGCATGACCTGCACAGGTACCTACATTTAATTCACTGCTAAAAGGAAAGACGTTTCCCTGATCAGGGGCTGGCTGAAGCTTTGGTTTATTGTACCTATTCTACTCAAGTCTAACAAATATTATGTATACATCAGTAAATGTTCATATGGAAAACAGAACCTTACTCAGTTTTTTTACATAAATCCTCCACATTTCTTACAAAAGCTTACATACAAATACATCTTTCTTACACTTACCTATGACTATATTTTTGATTTTTTTTTTTTAAACTAGGAAATGGAGTTGCATCTAATATTTTACATGTTTATAATTTTAACAGTTTGTTTTTTATTTGTTCTTTTACCTGTTTTTAGATATAGCCACACCTCTGACATCAGGCTCTTTTCTCTAGTTTAAAACAAAATAAATAGGTTATTTGACAATCATCTTTTTTAACTTTGTACATTACAAGAAAATAACCGTTCATTGTGGGAATGTCATACACAATTACAGCTATAAATGTTAATTAAAAAATGGATTAGTAGATTGATTGCATATTATAGGTGTTTATATGGAAAGGAAAAATTGTGTTCATTTTATAGTTCCATTTCAACGCTAGAAGTCCCAAAGGTTATATGATAGAACTGTATAACATTTACAGAGTATCTTTAGTTTAAAAAATGTAATTTGTTGGAAATTATGTGAGATTTCCAGGAAAATGTGCTGTGAATAATTACTCCAATAAAACATTTTCATTTGCTTTATTTGACATCATTCATTGTTGTATGGGTTTTTTTTAAGCTGTTTATGATTAAATGCATTTTTTGTTAAGATTTAATGATAGTCTATCAAACCAGAATTTCACTGTATATATTACTTTCTCAACATCATTGGGAATCTTGACTGTGGATTTTGGGTTTTGGGTTTGAACATCGAAACATTTTTTTTTCCCACTCAGTCTGCATCATCACCTCCACACAGTTCTCTCAGGCGATGATGATAAACATGGTTGGGGAAGTCTAAGTGATTCAAGATGCCAAAAAAAAATAAGCAAGAGTTGACTCGTGAACCTACAGTCACATGCTGTGATGCAAGCGATCATGAGTCAACACCGGTTTGTGCAAACAATGTCCAACCTCTCACATGATACAAATTTCTCCTCTGCAAAGTGTTACACCACTTGAAATATTATTGTTCTTATTTGTGAGGAATGACTCGACCAGCTAAAGGCGATCTTTTGATTAGCTTTGCAGAGTAGAAATAATCCATGCTCGCATGTCTGATGGTGGTTTAAAAAAATCCAGCATATGGTCAGCTAAAGATAAATTAAAAATTGAGTGGGCCGCTTATGGGGAGATTATAAGATTCGTTGCATGCGCCCTCAATTTCCCCTCCTTTTTAAAAGTTGTGTAAACCAAAGATTAAAGTCATTGGGTCAGTGTGTTTTGGCGAGGGACCGCATTTGTTTGAAAGGACAAGCCTCTGGGGTTGGATTGATTGTCCCTACACAACCAACTATCTATCAAGATTACAATGATGGGATTTCCCTGATTTCTTATTGGGTTAATCCTGTCTCCCTTAATGAGTCTTTAATCAAAAAAAAGAAAGAAAAACACTCATCCTGATTGAGGGAGTTAACGGGACGAGAAAGGAATGAATCCAATTTTTATATAGTTTGCAATTTCTGAATGTGCAGCACTCAGCGGTTAAGCATTGCTTTTTTTGTGTGCACTATTCTTTTAAAGTTAAATGAGCTGACCCCAATTATTTCCTAGTTTAGTCTATACATACTAAATTCAGCATTGCACCAGGTTCTCCTTTGGACTTATTAAACTAGCTTATGATTTTCACTCAAAACTCCTCAAATAGGTAAATAATGATCCAAGCAAACATGGTATTTTTCTTTCCCTCTTTAAAGGATTTACCTGGATTAATACAGTTTTTGATCAAACTGAGGAAATCCTGCTGCCAGCCAGTCGTGTACAGAAAAAAAAAGACTTGTGTTGTATTTCCCAACAAGGTCAGACTTGGTGCCTCAGGTGATTTTTGGATTATTGCTTGCCCTCAAACTATGAGGCGGGGATCAAAATGAGAAATTCTATCTGATCACCAGTGATTACAGGATGGAAAATGAAATCTTTAATCAGGAGAGTGATTATTTGGAGGAGGGTTATCCTAACCTAGATTCTGGTGCATGGAAAGTCTCGTGCTGCTTTGCAGACTTGAAATGAAAACTACTTGTTGGTTTGCTCCTTTTCTTCAGGAGACATCCACAAAAAGGCTAGAAACATTCGCTTGAAGGTCCTTTTTATTTTTAATTTGAATGGAGTTCATTTGCTCCACATTTCTGTATTTGGCCTTTCTTTCTTTTGCTATCATCCAAGCTATTAAGAGTATGAGGAAACAAACATTACTTGTCAGTTTGTTCTACTTTTCCTTGTCTGCCTTTTACATCTGTGGAATCACTGCAGAGCGTGTGCAGGGGTGGCCGGCATCCTGCAGCTAGAAGAGACGGATGGGGGGATGGGGGTAAGGCTCTCTGATGCAGCCCAGATGGAGCTTAACTGATCATCTCTGCAAAGTGACGCCAGTGTTTTGGGTGGTTTTGATCCCCGGTCCTCAGCTGAACCCTCACACGAACAGATCAGTGTCACTATAAAATGGCTGATTCACTTCTAAATGACTCGAAGCTACAGTCCCCACGTATAATTTATACTATGGTTCTGTCTCTCGTTTTTGACCTCTACATTTAATAGTCAGGTAACACTAAAAACTCACAATCGACTGAAATTTTCTGCATTCTGTGTGTCACCAGGCGTTTGGACAAGCTTATTCCAACCACAGGAAAGTGGCAGCGGATGGAGAAAGCCGGGAAGAGTCTCTCATCCAGGAGTCGGCCTGTAAGGAAGCCTACTATGAACAGAGAGTCCTGGACCTGCAGACAGAGATCCGGCAGACACGCAACATCCTTACCAACACCCAGTCTGAGAACGAGCGACTTGGGGTCATCTTCCAAGACTTGAAAGACGTAAGACTGACAGACTCACAATCAGAGCCCCTTCACTGTTTAGGATTTTCTTTAGATAACCTTAAATTTGGATTGATAATTCAAAATTACAACATGAGGTGTAAGAAAACTGCACAAAGGGGAGTGATAGCTGCTGATTTCCACTTAAGAGGAAATTCACGTTTGCAACGAAAGGTTAAACAGATGCGTGATAAGTGATGCAATAATGTTCGCTCCCAGCAAATAGATTCAGCCAATGCAAATATTCTGCGCGAATTGTGTTGAGTGTGAATGCCACATTACGTTGACATCGTTCAGATTTAATTTTATTATAGCTTTTTAAAAAACATGTTTAGTACAAAAGAACAACAAACAAATGTCTACAGTTTAGCTCCAGAAAAAAAACAGCCTTTTTACGGAAAGCAGTGATGCAGACCTGATCCAAATCCTAGGATACAAAGCTTTGCACACTTATTGCTCTGCTTTATTGCCTATTAAATCTTTTGTGTACATTGTTGACTTGTATTTTTCTCTGAATCAAAAGGGTTGCAGCTTTTAGAAACACATTTCCTTGAAACCCAATGTCTTAACTGGCCACTGTAGTGATCCTGAGTGGAGCTGTAACAGAGAAAGGTGTACCAAATTACAGTAAACAGCAGTATTATGCTTATTATAATTCCGGTATTATTTTAGATTTTTGAGCCATTTCAACAAGTTGCTGTTAGCCCGAAGTCAGAATATGAGCACACATTCCTGAACCCTTATTTTAATACAGTGACGACTGCCAGCGTCGGTGCCCCACTTTGGACATTGTCTAACTCTATTGCTGCTGTTTGCATGTCTTCATACTTAATTGACCTCATTAAAGGCTTCAACAGATAGCGTTGGGCTGTGTCCCCGTGGTTATGTGGTGTCTGTACAGTTGTATATTACGGCAGTGATGAGGACTTCTTTGGATCCCAGCAGAAAATCTTTATGGAAGCACGTTTGACCTTAATTTAGGAGCCATGATGGAAGGAAAAGACACAAATGGAGTTTGACAGGAAGGCTGGGGAAGCCCCTTCTCTTTAGACAAGTTTCTTTGACGTTTGGGTCCAGACTCCTTTGAAAGCCACGTCAAAGTCGTGGTAAAAAAAAAAAACAAAAACTAGTTACTGCTGGTTTGAATGCACACTACATAAAAAGTCAATGTTCTTCCTATAAATTGCATCATATGCTTATGCCTCTCATTTCTATCAGTGCTTTACATGCATAAATGTTAAATCACTGCAGCATTCTCAATGGTTGCTTAAAGATATTTTTATTTAATTCTTACGTTATTTGCTTCAAACCATTAGGCTTTCTTTTCCCTCTGTGATTTTCTCATGTTTTGCTCAGTTGGATTAGGCGAGATTTTAGTTTTGCATCTCAGACTATGCTATTTGGGGAAAAAGAATTAAAGAAAGACTTAAAACCTGTGACGGCAGACATCTGTTATAAATGATGCTGTTTTTTTAGTTTGAGTCACTGGAGACAGATGTGACAGAGCTTCTTACTGGGATTAGTAAAAGACTTAAAAATGGCATGTCCCTCAAAATGACTGAAGCTCCAGAAAAAGTCATATTCCACTATATTTTGGTCAGCTGCTCCTCTGATAATTATAATTATGGGAGTTATGGAAACCAGTTTTTCCACAAAAGACATGTTTGTGAAATTGAGATTCATGTTCCTGCATAAATCTCTCCCTCTGCCTGCCGGCCTTCATCAAGTATCTACTTGAACTGGATAGCTCTGTACATGCACATTACAGTTTTAGCCGTACTATTTTTACTGATGGGTACCTTCATCAACTGAATTCTGTATTTTTTTGGTAAAATTCATGGGTTTTATTTATATTTTTCATACATTGAAACATTTTATTAAAAAAAAAAAACAGATAGTTTATAATCAAATATTGTCAAAAAATACTGTATCATAAACTTACACTATATGCTGACTCAACTGTCCAGGTTTATGATGCGTTTTATTGGCATATTAATGCTGGTCCGTATACCAGTGCCATTCCCTTTATGAACACCCTGGTGCACCGCAGTCGGACCCAGATTGGTCTAACTGGGCGCATAATAGTGTCTGGAGTGTAAACTGCCTCATGTATGGGAGATAAAGACACCCCCCCTAATGTCTCTGGTGGGTGCTAGGAGCGTGTGTGGCAGGCGAATGGAAAAAGCAAGGGGCACTGAGGTTGGCATTGTGACCGAACCATCAGGCCTCAAAGAAGCCTTTGTCTCCATCGTTTCAAATTAGCCCCAAAGCCTAGGCTGGGAGAGCAGGAGGAGGGCACTAGTCAATGGAGTGAATGTTACAAAAGAAAGAGAAGAGCCGTAAAACCGTTGGAGAAGATGGACTTAATGAGGGTAAACCCTTTGCCAGTTTTGGATGCTATTCTAAGAAAGCTTGCCTAGTTATATGAAGCCAGGAGGTTGACTGAACGACCAAATTATGTAAATTTTACCACAATATGTAACAAAGAAGAATAAAAATGGACGTTTTAATTACTTCATTGGATTTGGTCTTTGTCTTAACGAAACATTCAAAGCTGTTTTAGTTCCAGAATTGTGTTTCCCAACATACGTTACAATTGGAGGCTCCCAGACGCTCCCCCCTGCCAAAGAATTAGATGATGGCCCAAAGCGCTGAAAACAGAGATTTTACTGCATGGTGTACAGGATTATACTCCCACAAAGAACCAGTAACATTGTAAGGCTAAAAGGCATGACTTCATTAAATCCAATCTCATGTCTGGAGAGGATTGTTAGCACAGGCATGCCTGCTATTATCCTCTCAGATGAGGAAGACTCTGACTGGCTGTCTTTATTAAAACAAAGATCTGATCAAATCGTCTACATTTTAACCATTCAAACATGAAATACTGCAGATTTTTCCAACTCCCTGGCATATAATTAAAAATGTCAGTATGCCAATAAAACATGCGCCCTAAGTTAAAGGTTTTAGGTTTTCGGTGGGAGTATTACAGAACAATTGCTTAGGCGATCTGTTTCACAGGCGGAGTCAAAGCTCACCTTGAAGAATGAAGGGTCGGGGTTTGGTGGTACAGAGATTCAAAGAGCAGTGCTCATTGTTCCCAATTATTATCATCTGATGCCATGAGGCTAATGTAATATTACCCCCATTCCTTGGAGGCTCTCAGGTTTGGATGTCGACTGACTGCCTCGTTATTTCTTGTGACATTGTCAAGACTGATCATCTCCTTTTCTTTTCTTTGAGAGAAAGATACCATGTGAAAGAACAAACAGAGAGAAGGTCAAACCATAAGTTTCAAAAACAATAACTTAAAAGGTAATAAATTGGGATGAGAAGTAGTTAAAACGTCTAAATAAAGCCATTCAATGGACAAATGTTTTCATTTTCGACCGTAAGTACTGCTATGTCGAGTGATTGACTATGTGCTGAAAGCTCACAATAATTAATAGGGTGCTTTTTTTGTCTCCACCCTTTTTGCCATGTGTCTTGTAGACTGATTGCAACTTAGAAGAGCCCATTTTAAAAAATATATCCAAAGGGTTTCCATTGATTTTTCATGTTCATATAATGGTCTGTACTTGGTTAGTTTATCCAACTAAAGAGACTTTTTTTATGCTAGATCAATGGGTACAAATAAATCAATGGCACACGCCTCGATCTGAACTACAACATCCACTAATGGCTGTTTACTTATAGACTGCCATTAACTGGTTAACTGGTTTTTCTGCATTTGTCCACCCCCATCCTCAAACTGACCTCAAAATAGCTCATCCGCTGTTTGGGATGGAAAGGCATGGTGTCGCCCTTTGGGCTTTTCAACAGTCACACACAGCACAAAGTATCATCAGTCATCACTCACGGAGCTGCTGTGACTTTTATGTCTTTCATTTGGAAACGTGACCTTAGCTGTTGTTTTTTTTCCTGCTCTGTGGAGTCAGGCAACCTTAATAGAGCTGCCGGCAGCAAAGATGATGATAAAAGCAGCCCTACTCTCCCTTGTTTGGTTGGGTTTGACAGCAGCACGGTGCCCTGAAGCCTCATTATTCCCCCACACGGTTTGAAGCTGCTCCACATCTGCTTTTTGCTCCTCGTCTCCAATAGGTAATCATTGGAGGGCTTTAGGTCATAAGTTTTATTCAACATGCCATGGCATGACTTTCACTTGCTGCACAAAATATAGGTCATTCCATGTGTTTTTTTCCCCTTTAAGATCTCCAGAGACCTCCAGGAAGAAGTAAACATTACTGCTCTGTCTGCTCATGTTCATCAGCTCCAATACACCTTAAGCTCTAGAGCAGTTCAGCTCAGGCTGATCCCAGCTATCGAAACTCTCAGTGAGCGTGGGAGGACGGAAGCAAAGTGGGGGTTAGAAAAATCAGAGCAGCAGATTTAGCAAAATATTGAAATGAAGGGCTGTGGTAGTTGATCTAGGGGTGTGGAACCTAAGTGCATCCATCTGGGAGCTGAAAGTGCATGTGCATTTCACTGGAGAGCAGAGGAAAGAGTGAAATACAGGTCAAGGGACTTCAGAAGATGCAGAGAGGATAAAGCAGATTTTTTATTCATCCTGTCTGCACTGTTAAATTTGTAATGCTGCCATGTACCATCTGCGGGTCTGGCCATAACTGCTAAAGAGGCCAAACTGTGCGTAGGAGGTAAGAGGCTATATGGATTTACAGAAATGCAAGTTGGCTTCTTTGGAGTTCAAAACAACACAAAGAGCCTTTAACAGAGCATTAAAGCAGCCATAATCTTATACTTATATCTATTAAGTACCAAACTTTTTCCTATACTGTAGCATATTGACAGACTGAGACACTTTACACAGATCTACAGCTTATAATGGGGTTATCACATGTAAAGTATACTAAGAGTTATGGAGGGATTTAAGCAGACTTTAACCTCAAAAGTGACTTTCTGTTGGGGGAAAAGAAGCTTTCATTCGAAGAGATCAAATATACCAGGTCAGATAGTTTTTTTTTTTTTTTTTTTTTTTTTTTTTTTTTTGCAAAGCTCTGAGACATAATCAAGGTATTTTACTCGTATGCTGTTGCAGTAACATACACTCAATAGCCCTGGTTAAAGTCCCACTCCAATCATCTGGTGATTTCCAAAGATTTCCATCTTTTGGCCACAATCGTTTCCAATTCCAGTGATCGCTGCATTGTTGCAGGGATAGAAATGCAGTTTTAATCTTAACTTTCTTTACATGTGTTCTCCATTATGAGAAAAATGGGACAACGACAAGTTAAAAACACCAAATACAAGGTTTTCATTGAAGTGGGTCCTTTAGGGGTCCTTTAACAGCAACCCTGGTAGAAATATTTAAAAGCGGTGGTCAAGTAAAGTGTGATTCAACTAATAAGAGGACTAACTGGGTGAGTTTTTTTCCCTCCTTGGCCAAACTTGTCATAAATAATAGTTCCTTCAGCTGTTTAAGCTGCATGATTTTTCCCTGGCAGTCTGGTCTGCACTTGAAAGTGCAATGTGAAAGCTGTCCAACTCAAATAAGGGAGTGAAAAATATTGGCCAACTCTGACCAATGAAAATTCCCAAATTCTATTTCTAAGCATTGTTGAGAGTACCAGCTTGATTTTAAAAACTCACACCCCGATTTCTGTTCAGACATAATTGTGAAAAATCAAAAACATTCCCCAGAGAGCTGTATGTTCCCCATCAAATTAAATATTACCGCGGCACACATGCACCCCTCACCCCTCACCCTGCTCCCACTGTCTGAAGGCTTCAGTGCAGTGTGAATACAACGACAAGGTGAAAGGATCATGACCTCTCCATGAATTCTGATTAGATTGGAGTCGCATGCTAATTAATTGGTGGCTTTTATTCATCTGGGTTGAACAGCACTGACCTTTCAGCTGAGACACACAAACCCCGACCAGGAGGAGACCTGAACAGCCAGCTGGCACGGCTTTGCTGATTTACGAAAAAATAAATAAAGCCATTGAGATTATCACAGTCTTAATGATTTCACTGTGTGTTTTGGTTGCTATTAAATTATATTATTGATGCCTCTTTTTGCTTCAAATCAGCTTTTTTGTAGAAAAATAGGAGGGCAAAGGAGGTTAGTGTTAGTAGAACTAAGCTCATATTTAATGCAGTAATGCAGCAACACCAGAGCTTTCACACAAAAACACCCACGCTTGATACGCATACACAACACGATGGCGAATATGCACACTCTCTCAAAAGAAACCATGGATGGGGACACGGGGTTACTAACAAAGCATGTACTCTTCACCAGGAAGGATTTAGCTTTTTGTATTTTTGTCTAATTAGTTGAGTAAAGAAAGGTAAATTCAAATTATGAAAATAAACAATAGATGTCATTGGTGTCTCCTGAGATGTTCAATGTTTATAATTAGGATTTTTTTTATAAATCTGTTCTATGCATTGTCAGATCCAGTGTTTCTCAAAAAGTGGGGCGTGCCCCACCATTCCCCAAAAACAACCTCAATAAAGTTATTGATTTTTTATAAATAGATCAATTTTTTTTCCTTTTTGTGTTCTTTAATGATAATAAGGGTACAATGTTTTGCAGATATGCTCATTCATTTTGAATGACTAATGATAGTTGCAGCAGAAAGTTGTAAGGGGGTCGCGAAAGGATAAGTTCTATTAAGGGGGTGCGCAAGAGAAAATAATTGAGAAGCACTCATGAATCCATGACCACCTGACTGGTTTATTTGGTATTTGGCTATGCACTCTGGCTATGCACTCTGGCTATGCACTCTGGCTATGCACTCTGGCTATGCACTCTGGCTATGCACTCTGGCTATGCACTCTGGCTATGCACTCTGGCTATGCACTCTGGCTATGCACTCTGGCTATGCACTCTGGCTATGCACTCTGGCTACGTTGTGATTGGATTAGGAAGTCACCAACTTGAATGATGGTTAATTGTCCCAAAAGTAAATCCTGCCTACAGTCCGTGCAGTACAGTGTTTTTTTTCAAACCGTGTCTTGTTTGCGCATTTTTCCCACCTGTGCTGATTCTCTCCCTCACACCACAATAAATCCTGATGAAAATCAGTCACAGTTTACTAAATGCTCTCTCCTAAAGAAGAGATTAATAGCTTTCAATCTCTTTGATACCATTAGAACTGAATGTGAGCTGATTTATGGCTGACCGCCCAGAAAGACACCTAACACCTCGTACTCAAGAAGGCACACAAAGACTTTAGGGTGTGTGACCTTTGGTTTTGGACTGACTGCGTAGGAAGCCGAGCGACAAACTGTTTATTTAGGAGCAGTTGGATCATGCAACTCTGATCCACTTTGTTTGGGGTAACAGAATTGCGAGATGGTGGAACTCCAGAGGAATCAGCTGCGCGATGACATCAAGGAGTACAAGTTCCGAGAGAGCCGTCTGCTGCAGGACTACACCGAGCTGGAAGAGGAGAACATCTCACTCCAGAAGCAGGTTTCTGTGCTCAAACAGAGTCAGGTAAGGTTAGAGTAGTGCTGCACCGCTGTGTATTCTACACTTGAACCACAAATAAATGGCAGAAAATGATAGAGAAGAGAGAACAGGGTCAAAACATTGCCTCTCCTCTGTGACCAGGTGGAGTTTGAAGGTTTGAAGCATGAGATCCGGCGTCTGGAAGAGGATACTCAGTTTCTAAACAGCCAGCTGGAAGATGCCATCCGCCTCAAGGAGATCGCTGAACGTCAACTGGGCGAGGCCCTGGAAACCATCAAGACTGAGCGAGAGCTGAAGGCTTCATTGAGGAAAGAGCTGTCCCACTACATGAACATCGGAGATAGTCTCTACCACAGGTAAATACATCTGAGACCGCTTCCATTCTGAAGAGAACAAGGATTTAAAATAACTGTCACCCTGTTCCTTTTAGTCCTCTCAGCATTTCTCTGGATGGCCTTAAATTCAGTGACGATACTGCCACAGAACCGAACAATGACGAAGCTCTGCATGGATACGAGAATAGCTTCACCAAGCTGGCCAATGAGATCGCAGATGACAACCGCATCTCTACGCCCACAAAGGAGGAGCTTTTCTGTCCTGTGCCCAGCCTTGTTGACGACCTGCTGAGTGAACTGAACATTTCAGAGATCCAGAAACTCAAACAACAACTGATGCAGGTTTGTTTAGTTGCAATAAACGCATTCTGTCTCATTTTGCTGTAAAATAATGTTTATTGCTCGCATTTTGGTGATTTAGGTAGTTTTTTTTTAAAGTCCTGCTCCAGTCTGCAGCAGAAATGTAAATCCCATTAAACCAAAGTTAATCCAAAGAGAGATACCACCTCCAGGCTACTCTGGGCCCTTAAGGCAGCAGGTGGTGGCACAGACGAACTACCATCTGCTTCATCACAAAATGAGTCCAAGTTCGCGCCAGATTTTTCACTTTGCAGTGCAAAAGGCTGGTGGACCTGTAGATGGTGATAGTTTAATATTACTTTCTGAAAAATATTACTTTTCTGCTATTTTAATGTAATGGACATAAATATATTTGTTGAATTGACATCTAGGCACCTCAGTGGAACTCTGTTCTGGCAACAGATCTACGGAAACATTGAGCTGAAACTGCTGGTGAAGATCTAAGTAATCCAAGCTAATTTGAAACAGCAGCGTGTTTTATTTTTGGCTAAAGTGGTCTGACAGTAATTTCTCAGAATCCTGACAAAAATGAATGCAGAGCAAAATCATCTTTCAATCACACCTAACTTATACATTACATCCATTTTTATTATTATTGTAGCTCATCTACTTGAGATTATAGGTTTTATTAGACATTCAAAATTCACGTTAAAGCAATTTTTATTAGAAATCTTAAGAGCCATCTTAAGCATGTGTGCATATTTAAAAAAATCTTCAGTAAATTCTGTAGGCACAGACCTCTGTATAATTTACAGATCAGCTACTGAAATAGCACTTTGCTGAAACAAGCAGAACCAGCTTTGTATGACGACCTATCTGGGGTTTATGCCAAGTGAACCTAGTCCAGTAGAACTTCAAGGTCATCCTCAGCCCCTCACAGAGCTGTTGAAAGATGTCCCGCACATCATTTAGCAACACCATCCTGAGTCTCATCACTAGGACATTTGAACATCGGATCTCATTATCTGGTTCTGTTTTGACGGTCTTTTCTCAGATGGAGCGAGAGAAGGTCAACCTGCTGTCCAATCTGCAGGACTCCCAAAAACAGCTAGAACAGGCAAACGGCGCTCTGTCAGAGCACCAGGAGAAAGTCAACCGCCTCACTGAAAACCTCAACGCCATCCGCAAGCTTCAAGCCAGCAAAGAGCGCCAGTCTGCCTTAGACAACGAGAAAGAACGCGACAGCCATGAAGATGGAGACTACTATGAAGTGGACATCAACGGACCTGAGATCCTCGAGTGCAAATACAAGGTCATTTTCTCCTAGATTCAAGAGGGCTGCACAAACTTTAAGATGAAACGTGATGAAAATGTCTCCATTTGGGGGTTTTCAAATTCATGGTCATTTCCAGGTGGCAGTTTCTGAGGCTGGAGAGCTGAAGGAGGAACTCAAGACACTGAAGGCGGAATACCAGACCTGCCAGTCGCGCTATGATGAAGAACGCACACGTTTGGAGAATGATGTCACTACTTTGGGAGAGAAGCTTGCATCTCTGGAGAAGACCAGTCAGATTGACAGAGAGGAAAAAGCTAAGCTGGAAAAGGAGCTGCGCAAGGTGAGATGGTTCCTCATGATGGTGTAGTGTGAATGAACATTTGATCATTCGAATGGTTCTCTTTGCTTACAAACCATGCCTCATAATTATTCCTTCTTTTTCCTGTAGTTGAGTGATGTGGCTGGTGAGTCTCAAGGAAGTCTAAGTGTAGCACAGGATGAGCTGGTCACATTCAGCGAAGAACTGGCAACCCTCTACAACCACGTCTGCATGTGCAACAACGAGACGCCCAACCGTGTTATGCTCGACTTCTACAAGGAGGGTAAGGGCGGTCGGAGCAGCCCAGAGGGTCGTGGCCGCCGTTCTCCAATTCTGCTTACCAGGGGTCTCTTCCCGGAGCCTGGCAAGGCTGACTTCAGTGATGGGGCCCCCTCACCAGTGTCCTCTCACCCTTCTCCTGTGTCTGACCACCGACGCGAGCCCATGAACATCTACAATCTGGTTGCCATCATCCGAGACCAAATCAAGCACCTCCAGCTGGCAGTGGATCGTACGACAGAGCTGTCACGCCAGAGAGTGGCCTCTCTTGAGCTTGGCTCTGTAGCCGACAAAGACAAGGAAGCCTGCATGGAGGAGATCCTCAAACTGAAATCCCTGCTCAGCACCAAACGGGAGCAGATCGCCACTCTGCGGACAGTCCTAAAGGCCAACAAGCAGGTCGGTTGATGCGTCCTGCGTCTGCTAGCAAAGACGTTCTGGGACAAAAAAACAGAATGAGGAAGCTATTTGAAGTCGTCTCAGCTGTCACAGCAGACGAGTTCTATAACAAGCACGAGAAGAGACGGTAGCCATATGGTGACAGCTGCTCTAAGTATGTTTGTGGTCAGGAAACAGGAGCAGCAATCCAAGACACAAGAGGCTCTAAACAAATGCAGGGTGTGGATGCAGTTGTCCCGAAGCCCCTCAAACTATGCATCTTGACATTAATGCACCATTATAACAAATAAACTTTAACATCAGAAAATAATGAAGGGAAACCCTTGATACCTTAAATGTTACTGCTAAGAAACAGGTCATGCGGGCCGTGTTAACTGTTCACTTCCTGTTCTTGTCACCTCGCAGACAGCTGAGATTGCTCTGGCCAATCTGAAGAGCAAGTACGAGAATGAGAAGGCTATGGTGACAGAGACCATGATGAAACTGAGGAATGAGCTGAAAGCCCTGAAGGAAGACGCCGCCACCTTTTCCTCGCTTCGTGCCATGTTTGCTACACGGTAAGAAGCACTCCTCCACCCACTCAGCAGACACATCTTCTGTCTATACCTGCTGCCGAAGCACAAATGTTATTTCCAAAAAACATTTGCAGAATTTGCAGATAGAAAATGCATTTTCTTTTTCTCTGACTTTGTAGGCCACCAATAGTTACGAACTGTGAAAGTTTTGCTGTTGTAAAATTACTACTACAGGCACACGTACTAAAGCCAAGATACCTAAAGACAGGATTATTGTCATAATGTAATCCATTTTCACCATATGCTTGGTTTATCGACATGCTGGAACACGGCATGTGTATTTCAGTCATGATCAGCCCCAAAAAGAACGATTAAAACCAATTGTAACTGGTGAGTTCAGTCGGTACAGTATGTAATCAGGGTGTCACAAATCTATGTCACAAAGGCATTGTTTATGAGCAGTGACTTAGTCTCTGATGGGCCCTCACACTTGCTAATCTTTTCTGATTCCCAGGAGAAGCCGGCCAAAGGTCCCATCCGTAATCCCACTTCAGTTTGGTCTGGATTAGACATTCAACACATAGTAGACTAAGTGCTCATGTTGCCTGATTGTTTATTTGTGTCCGAGTGCATGTGAGGGTGTACACTTGAGTCAGGAAAAGTGTTCGTATTAGAAGTAGAGCATTTGCATCAGACTTTAGCGAGTTGGTGGGCCTGTTGGATCAGAGATTTTCTTTAATGTCACTCTCCAATCATATTGTGATCTTTTGTAAAAACCTTCCCAGTGGACTTTAACTATGATTATGTTGTGTTTCTCATTTTTGGAGAAATCAACAGGGATTGTGGCTTCTGTAACTAAATCTTATACTTTTGAAGAACTATCTTAATTTCTGTTGTGTATTTTTTCTTCCTAACCTGACGGCATCAATGGGCATGTTTTCTCCCATGTAGCTGAAACATCTCCATCATACTGTTCTGAAGTGCCCAAACCCATTTAACCACCCTTAATCTTGAGTTACATTCACTCTGCTTATGAGATTCATGCATTGGTATGTAAATGTCCTCCTTTACGGCTCAGAGTTGGGTCAGGGAACTCCTTTGAGAGGCTAGGGGACTTGACCAGGAGAAGTTTCCCACACTCCCTCTCCCTTTGTGCTCCCTAGTTCCCCTTCCATCTTTCATAAACACAGAATTCTCGGTTCTGTAGTCATAAGAGAAAAAAGGGGAGGAAGAACCAGGCTAAAGCTCCCTACAGGAGTCTGATTTTTCATGGTAATCACCTCTGACAGTGGGAAGCTGGATTCCTGTGTTGCGAAAGAGTAGATGATGTGGTCTTACACAAACAAAATGAGAAATGGATTCAAATCTAGGAACATTTTTTCTATTAGATTTGATAGTAAATTTTTGAAGCATTTGTGCTTCTTGCAGTCTTTTTTGGCCTCTCCAGCTGCACTCTGGTGTCATGTTAACAGCGATTGCTGGCCTCTTGCATTCCTGAGACATGTCTCAGCATGCTCCGAGCTGCTCCGAGTCCACTCCTGTCTCACATGCTCCTTTCAGTCATTTTCTGTCTTTGTTTTTATTCTTACTCTGTTCTTTTTCTTTCTTCTGCCTCCTGCTCTGGCGTTCCCCTCTGTGCGGTCTGTCAGCAGTCAGACTTGGGAGTTTGGGGCATCAGTGGAAAAGAAAGTGGATGCTGGATCACAACAAAAGGATGCAGATGATGTACTTCTTTGTCAAACTTGTGAATTTGGCAACTCTTTATCCCCAAGGGCAAAACAGCTGCCTCCTGCCCCCCTCTTTTCCTTTGCATCCATTGTGCCTCAGCAGGCCTCAAAGGCTCCCTTTCTGTCCCAACAAAATCCACAGAATAGACCCCACGTATTTTTCCCGGGAAAATCACACGGCCTCCCACCCCAGTGCCGAACTGAACTTCGCCACCACCCCACACACCCCCGCCACGGTTGTCCCCTGTTTCAAATGGGGTTTAATGAAGTAGCACTGATCCCTTTTGTCTGGGTGTGTGTCCCACGGGGAATCTGGTTGTACACACAAGGAGAGAGGGCACTATTTGTGTTTGGATGGTGGTCCGGCAGGGACAGAGTTCACATGACCCACAACCGTGTGCATCACCGCATACTGCAGAAGCATCTGTGCATGCTGTCTGACTCTTGACTGCTAAACTTCTTAGATTTTTTTTCCACAAGCAAAAGTTTAATCAGATTAAAAAGGTGATTAAAATAAAATTTGTTTCTCCATAACTTGAAATGAACTCACTAATCAACAATAAAAGAAACTAACAGAAATAATTGAGATTGATTTCAATGATTAAATCCGGATTTGAAGTGGGGGTTTTCTAAATACAAGTGATTGTTTTAAAATTGGAATTATACAAAAGAAATAAACAACGCTACTTTTTAAATGATTTAAATAGCTAACCGATGTTCGTTTAAGCAACAAAAGTCTTTTTTTTTTCTTTATCAAGCCACAAAGTATGGATCAGCAGAATGAGGATAGAAACATGTTGGGAAGACTGATGCAGGGAAGCAGGTCTGAACACCAATGAGGACGTGATGGGGCCTGAGAGGAGAGATAAGAGCTAGTAGGAAAGATAAAAAAGACATGAGAGCACTGCAACAGCAGATGACTTGTGCAGATAAAATACCTCAGCTCTAAATGCAGTGGGGTGACACCGTTTTTTTTCTTTTACCTGTTAAGAATTAAATGCATGAACGTGTGCAAGGGTACTTGCAGGAGAAGGAGGTAATGTCGCAGTGCAGCACCCAGTGGTGAGGAGCAGAAGGCAGACTTCATATGTTGCGGTTTTTGGCAAATAGAGCTGAAAGAGGTTAAATGAGGCGATGGTGCATGTCGCTTGAAATGGAAAACACTTTATAGAGACTTTAGTAGCAAAAACACACACAACTCATCCTCTGTCTGAATCTTGGTGAAGGGAGCTGTGGGCAGCTTGTTCATATCTTGCAAAAATATTTGCACATACTAAAGAGCAGGTTTGTCATGAGCTTAGTTTGTGAAATTTGGTGCAAAGGACTGCAGCACTAACTCTTTGGTGCCATCTAGTGGCGATAAAAACAAACAGAGGCATAAAGTTTTACTGTTTTTGCCAGCATCTCAAACATTTAGTCATTTATTAAGCACATTATTAACTTCTGACTACATTCTTGTTAAGTTTCTTTTGCAGTTGATGAATAAAAGTTTGTTTGGAATTTCCATTATAAGAACCAGTGGGCGTTTAGAGGTCATGTTGGACACACTGGACTCCACACTCTACACACTGGAAATATTAAGGGAAAAAAATGTGCTAAATTTCTTGACACAATGAAAAATCTTGTTTTGCATCATTCAGGTAAAAATGTCATACCCAACAAAAAACTGAATCAGTTATATCCCTTTTATGTATGATTAATAATTTTTGAGCTTACACGCATAACTTCTTTCATTTATTTGGATTTTTAAATCAAAAGTATGTTTTGTTAAGATTATTCCTCTTCTATTGATGTTATCTGTGTTTAAATTTCCCAGTGTAGGATGGGTTCAAAGTTGATATTTAGGCCAGGTCATTGGCCTAGAGATGATATTGTATATTTAGACCTCTGGTTGATGCAAAGCTTCAGATTGAGACTTTTATTTTGAAAGGAGCATACAGAAAAAATAATAGTGTGAGTGTTTAAGCCCAGAGATTTGCAACTAAAATAACTAATAATAATGTTGCCTAAGTAGCATTGGTCAAAAAACATTTGTATCACCATGGAGATGGTTCAAGTGAATATAAAGCAAATAGAAGTTAAGTTTTCAACATTGTATTATACTTCACAGAGGCAGAATTGATGTGTTGCCATTGAGATTTAAAATTAAAACATGCATAAGTGACTTTAAAATTCTTCATCTCTGTTTCTTGCAGTTGTGACGAATATGTGACCCAACTGGAGGAAATGCAGAGGCAGCTGGCTGCAGCAGAGGACGAAAAGAAGACCCTCAACTCTCTGCTGAGGATGGCTATCCAGCAGAAGCTGGCGCTGACGCAGCGCCTGGAAGACCTTGAGTTTGACCACGAGCAGACCCGCCGGGGTGGTAGCTCAGGCCGGGCAAAAGCTCGCAAGACCGCAACCACCACCAACCCCCATGTAAGTCAGAGTCTCACCTGCTCTGGCTTGGGCCGCCCAGAGCACAACAATGTCATGCCCAACGGCATTCTGGGAGGCCCCGTGGTCTTCTGCAGTGAGAAGTACAAGATCTACTGCGATTGAGAGGCGGCCTAAATGTCCGCATGGACTGCTGTGTACAGAGGCAAGGGGGAGGGACCCTCCTTGCCTTAGAGTTAAAGAGCCCCACTTGCTCGCTTTGCTCTTGGCCAGCCTGCGCTCGTCTTCAGACTGCTGTTATACTAACCGGCTGCTGTGTCTGCTAATGTAAATGCTTCCGGGAATGCATGTGTACAGTGTCCACTAGACGCCTGGACTGCAGTAGACATTTCTGGCATGGGGGTTAAAAGGGCCCTTGTTGTTTGGGGGGGGGTTTGTTGGTACTGTGGAGTGTCTATTCTTTCCGCTGTCATAGTGCTGTACATGGAACGCAAAACGGCAGTAGCTTGTTCGGGCTGCTCAGGCGACCTCCCTTCTCCATAAACTCGCCGTCTGGGTAGACATTGGTAAAGATGAAGTCACCTCGATGGTCTTCAGACCCAACGTGACTTCATCTGCTCTTTGACGTTGGTGCTCCTTTCAGAAAATCCGTCGCACAGTCCCTCCTCCCTTTCCGTCTTAATTCTGCCCGGCAACTAATTTTTTAATCAGCTGACTCTTTAATGTTTACAACAATATTAATAAGCGAGAATATGCAAGCTCCCTGTGCTTCGTTGCTAGGGGAGTGAAATGTTACTCTACTGACAAATTCTAAACTCCTGAGGGGTTTGTTGGGTTTTATCGCACCACTGTCTGGGCAGGAAAAGAAAAGGAGCACCTGTGACCCCAGGTGTGGATTTCAGGATCAGTTCTTCGAGCTGTGATGCTAGCACACCAATACAATAGGGTCAGTAGAATCGCATGGCTTTGCAGCTGAAAAGGCAGACAAGCTTTTTTTTCCTTGTTATTGTTGTGAGGTGTGTTTTATGAGACGAAATCATATTCTACAGGGCTCTACATTGTGGGAAAAAAATAGATAATTGATATAAAAAGCTCTGCTTTTGTTTTCTATGCGACCCATTTTTTTTTTTATGATGGATTTGTTCAGAGCCATATTCCAACAGAGAAAGGACGAAATGTATCTCTGGGTCTAAATTAAGTGCACTTCAGCACAGGTGCCTCAGGTTCCTATTTCACCTATAATGGGTTCAAATGACTACTGTGAACAGAGATACACTATAGTTTTGTGCAAATGTCTTTTTTTTTTTTTTTTTTTTTTAAAGATTCTAATCAAAATTTAAAAAAAAGAGCACAAATCATCCGAATGAAAAATTTGCAACCAACGGTCTGCGTGGCTAAAAGTGCCTGTTGATCCAAACTTGATATATTCATCTACCTGTAAATGTAAAGCCCTGTCCGTGTGTCTTAGCCTCAGTGAATATGTCGTTTTCCTCACCAATACCTGCTACTCATTTTCGCATTTATCGAGGCTGTCGATATAAGTACTTGAGTTTCTGAGGCTTAAAAAAAACCAAACACGTCCTTCACCATACCTGCTTTTTCGTAATCACCCTCTCTCTCGTAGATTGTCAGCATCTTGCCTCACCACTCACCCTTTAACTACAAAGAGGAATTGCGGGATTAATATTTTTGTCAGGTAATATCCTCGCTTTCGCTGCGGTTCGGGGTTTTTGCCTCCATGTATATCTCAGTGTTGAAGTGAATGGCCCTCGCATGTGTTGACAGCAGATGAAGAGCCTCTCGTTTCTTTTTTGTTTGTTTTTTTTCTCGTTGTTTTGGTGTGTGCAAACAAAGCAACGAAACAGTTTGAGTATTTTCAAAAGCTTTAAAACTTTGCAAGCTAGTATTAAGCAAATATAAAAAGTATATATCAGTGGGGCTTGTGTTTATTAAATCCATGTACTGCTTGTGGATCGTAGACACACTGGCTTAAAGATGCTAAAAGCAGGGTTGATATGAGGGAATCCTGCAAGGTTTCAAAACACAATGTTGCTCTTTTCTACATAATCAATTTTTCAAATGATCAGGTAAAAAAACCTTGCAGGATCCTGCTACAGTATTCCTCCCTCTTGAATGCAAAAACCTAGAACATTTGAAATGGTCAACCCTGCTTGAGCATGCATCAGTAAGCCACAGCAACCAGCATGCAGATGAGGCTATTGTACACTTTAGACGAAATGAACAAAACAATCTCCTTAGGGGTCAGTCACTCTTGTTAGAGGTTCACTTAACATACAAGTGTGGTAATCTGTGTTTGTGTGTGGACAAAAAAAAAGGTTTAGAGACTTACAGGACTAACTCCTGAGAGAGGAACCACGTGTTCGACTGAGATCTCACTCTGGCGCTTGTGGAGAAAAGAAACCAGGACTTTCTAGAGGAGCAAACTCCTGCTGACATGTGGGTGGTTGCTCAGGCAACCAGAAGACGCGATTCGAAAATACTTAAGCTCCTTACCCTTTGTGGATTGACTCCACGTTAGATAGATCTCAGGATGTGATTGTGACTAGAATCCCTTTTTTTTCATAGGAATCTGAGCGTCTAGTTTAAAAATCAATGTCAGAATATACCAACTGTAAAGCTCCTCCTACCTCTTCGTGCAGGCTCCTCCTCTGTTTTACTCCACACGATTCATTCCCGTGTATAGGCCTTCACATCAAAGCATCCCTCATTGCCCTGCATGGAAAATGAGAAAAATGTGTCTCCTTGAGTTTAGGTGGTGTGAGTCTTTGACTTCCTCTCTACACTCTCAGGATGGTTTGTGTCAAATGTTGCTTCACTCCAGCAGCGCTGCTGTGACTAGCTCCTAACACAACATCATGTTGCTTTGACTAACTGACTAACCGCTTCTTGGTGTGTGTTTCCCGAGCTGCTAAAAGTCGCACTCATACGACTAAAAAGCCCACGTTGCTGATAATTCCTTTGTTTCTCCATTTTTGCAGTAATATACTGTTTTTTCTACGTGGACGACGGATTACTGACACAAGCTCCTCTCCCACAGTGATGTCTGCAAAAAAAAATAAAAAAGTTTCAACACTTATTTGGACTTGGAGAGAAAAAAATGCAATTTCGATGGCGGAATTTTTAACTTCCTTCAATTGTAGATGTTAGGTCTACAATTTTTAGTCCGGCAATCGTTGGAGGAAGCACATTACTCACAATAAACCTGACAGTAGACTAGAGATTAAGCAAGGAGTCGGGGATTTGTTTTTCTCAATTCAAATCAACTGTTTTGTTCACTTTCAGGTTTGTTTTGTTTGTTTGTTTTCATTTAACCTGTGCACTTTCATTATATAGTATTATGACATGATATTATTAACTTAGTAGGAATCATGGTAGCAGTATGGTTTGTGAATTATCTACTTTAGTTTAGGAATCTGTATTCAAAATAAGATGCAATTGACTTGAATAATTCCTCCACAAACCACATTTCTACTACTATGTCTCCATCCTCAAGATTTTATTCATCAAATAATTCTTTTGAAGATGCTTTTGTTACGTGCAACTTTATAATATGCTGTTGGTTTTCTTTTATGTTTGTTCTACTGCCATGTTCTATACAAAAAAAATCCAGGGTGATTGAATTCTGGGTTTTTTTTCACGTATTTATTATTCCTAGGAATAGTTCAAAAATTTACACAATGAAACTTGATAACGCTCTTACTCAAAAAAAAAAAAATAGAATAAAAAAAGGTAAGTTTTTGGAAATATTTGAGCAACGCGACATGCTTTTCCTAGCTTCTTACCGAGGGCGTTCATTACAGAAAATCGATCGCTGGCCTACAGAATTCTCTGCAAATGCAACGATAAAATTCCAAATTGGAATTGTTTTATTCTCTCTTTGTTTATTGTGCCAAATCTTGGCACACCGTTTAGGTCGAAAAGAATTGAGACTCTGAAAGACAAAAAAAACACAAAGACGAACTGTCATTGGGAAAGGCTCGATCAAGCGCCTGGGTTTTGCTTTTGGTTTGTTTAGTTCTTCATTTCTTGACCAGTAGTGCCTTTCATTGTTTCAAGGGAGAATCATAGTTTTAGTATTTTAAGTTCCTCTTTTTTATAGGTGAGGACTTGTAGGGGTTTGAACTGTGAGCAGCAATAAAAAACAAAAAGGGAATGTCCCCTTTTTTTTGCATGAGTGAGATGATAGTTTTTAAATTAGCCTAAGAACAGTACAATTGTATTGAATTGTGCAGGTCAGCGATCAAACAAGAAATTCAGGGGTATTGTTTTTTTTTTTTCTCTTTTTGTGAAGCAAACTTTGGGAACCAAAAAAACTAAAAAGTTTGGCCTCCTGTTATTGAACAAAATCCTCCACACGTCTGAATGCGTTGGAGCACATCAGTACATTATTGGAGACATCTGTGTATCTCTAGCTCTGTATGGTGAAGGTAATGTGATCTCAATAGTGTTGTGGGGAAGAAAATGTGCAGATGGTGCATTTTTCTCTTTTTAATTGTTTTTTTGGTTTAATTTTAATTTTTTTTCTCTTTTTTTATAATATTCTTGAGGGTTTTTTTTATATTGTCATTAAAAAAATGTATGTTTTCAGGAAACAGAAAACAGAACCTGCATCAACAAGCTGGAATAGTGCCATTATAGCCAGTGCTTGCTTGTTGAGGCGTTAAAAGTTACCAATACGGAAAAGAATCCGAAAAGTAAAAGTGCAATTCAGAAACTGTTTCAAGTTTTTACATTATTTAAAAAAAGTTTTCTGTTTGCTGGAAGCGACAGCATTGTGATAATAAAAGTAGCTTTGCAAACTATTGTCATATTGTGTTTCAGTATTGATTCATAATAAGAGTTTGATATCTTTATATGAAATAACAACTTCACTCGTATGTTGATATTTATTTGAACTGTCACGCGTTACTGTATTCTTATCGATAATGTGCATTATGATTAGTGGCATATTAATTACTGCTAAATGTCATATGCATGTTTCTCAGTGATGGGACCTTTACACAGAGATGAAAACAAACATGGAAACTTTTGTCGAAATTTTAAATTTGAGGGAGGGGGGTCTAATGTGTTACTACTAAAGAAATCCTTGAAAAGTGTTTTGTTTGTTTTCTAGAAAAGTGGTGAAATGACTGTGTAAGGGTAGTCTTACTGATTAAAATCAATAAATGTGACCTAAGTCCTATTGTGTCTCTGTGTCATTATATACATAGCTCTTTCGCAGCAGGCTCAGGTCAAGGGTTAACTACTTTTGCAGCTCTGCTGCTTTATTCTCAGCTGGAAGCCCGTGGAAATGCAACTTCCCAGCTGTTCTTTGTGGCTCCAGGACATGATCTAATTTCACACAATGCACCCAACACCTCCACACCCCCATTCCCGTCTAGTCTCCCTCTGCTCTGTCACTGAAATCAAGCCCCTCTTTTCCTCTGCTTATTTCCATTTCCCATCATCCCCCTTTTCTCCCGTCTCCCTCTCCCTTACAGAGATATGTCCGTGCCCCGATCTGATCTAGTTTTTGTTTTTTTGGTTTTTTATAGCTTTTAGTAAACCCAGAATTTCCTGTCTGGACTCTAGAGACCTTTGACCAATTAATCTAGGAGGGGGGAGATGTTTGTGAGCGATTTCAGAAATGAGTTCAGACCTATTTTTTCAATGTTTTTATTTCTCACAGCCCAGAAACACAAGGCATTAGAATCACATAAAAACTACTGCATATAGTGGTCCTCAAATTGCATCTTTTTTTTATTGCATTATTTTTTTCTTTTAAATAAATGGTTCAAAAGAAGCACACAAATGTTATTTATACATAGGCCTCTTTATTTTACACTGCAAAAAAGTAACATAAAACTAGGAAAAGAACACTAATCTGAAGAAGAAAATCACAAGAAAATAGTCAAATAAGATGTGAAAATGTAGAAACAATGTAGGAAATAGAAAAATAAGCCAAAAGAATTTGTCAGAATTACTGCAAATTGGAGGTTATATGACCCAATAAAAAGTATGTTGCTAATTCTAAGCAAACAGTTGGATTCTTCTGAGTTTTTATTAACCTAGTTGTAGTTTATATTGATTACAGTGACACAAAACTAGTGTAATAAGTGGAAATCACTCATTTTTAAACCTAATGTGAACCAAAAAAAATGCAATCTTAGTACAAGTTACCCAAGGTTATTTGTAATGTAAATAAGTTTTCATATTCTTATTTCTTTTTCTACAAAAAAACCCCACAAATATTTAGGTGAATTTTTAAAATAAAAACACAATAACTTGCTTATCAGTTTTTTTTTTCTGTTGCTGCTCTGGCGATCTAGGCCTTCATGCTAAGCCTCATGCTCTTTATGCTGAGAAATCTGAATACGAAAAAGCAGAAATTAATATTTATTTAGTTGCATCTTAGTAAAGCTCCCTCAGAGCCTAATCTGAAACCAACCAATTATTTTTTTGAAAAGTTATTTTCTCTCTTATCTCTAACAGAGATAAATAAATGTTTTGAGTTTAATTAAACAAAGCTTTCCACCCCCACCCCCCCACACACACACACACAAAAATGTATGTTCTTTATGGTCCTCACAGCTGCTCTTAAGCTCCAGGATGAATGCTGATATCATAGGAGTAAATGATACACACACATAGCTTTGATTTATTGCAGCTGAACCAGCTGCTACAACTTGCCATATGCCGTGATGATTGAATTTGAATGCCAGAGAATTAATGTGAGCAGGGGGGAGGTGGAGGGTCACTTCACTGACAGCTGATGATATCACCGTAGCAACAGTGGACCATTTGTTGGTGTCTGTCTTGAAATGTGGGTCAGCGTCAGTCCTGCCCTTTATTTTACAGTCAGATAGAAGCCATCGGGTCACATGACCTCTTCTTTTGTCAAGCTTTACTTTACAGTCAAACATGCTGTAATCCTACTTACAAAGCTGCGAATTCAGACCTCCGTTGATGCATTTTTCAAACGCACCTCTTGGGGTCCCTCTTGTACAACTGTTGACATCTTCAGGAGCAGCTGTAGTTCTACCAGGCAACTTAACTGGCTATAATTGGTCTCAAAGGAGAGTTTTTTTTTTTTTTTTTGGACTCACAAAGACTCTTCTTTATGTGTGTCATGTGATGCTTCCATGTGGATCAGACAGCCAAAGTCAGCTGGTCTGTGTGAACTTTACAAATCATCAGAGGTACACATGGCACATATGGAGGGATTCAGTGCTCTCACATTGAGACAATTCAACTCTTGTGGACTAAAAATGATTTTAACAGATTAATAAGCAAAGCATGAACTGAAGCATCTTCCTCCCTGGTCTTGTGTTGAAGGGACCTTTTCGTTCCTTACGTAGAAAACAATATTTGAGTAAAATCAGCTTCTGTTTCAGATAGGAAGTGATAATTCAAGGAGTGTGAGCTTTTCATTTGCACCTGAACGAGGCTGGCACCTGAGTCAAGACTGTGATCTATCATGTAACCAATACTGTGAGAAAAGCAGCTCATCTCACACGTCCACGCTAGCTTTCACACCCATTACACACTTTCAATGATCATCTTCTTCACTTGCCATCCTTCTTTGACACTTCTAATTATCTCTTGTGGTGGATCCCTGGCAGTCTCTCACCTTTCCCCCCACTTGTTAATTCCTCTTTCCTCCTCCTCTTGTCTGTTTTTTTTCTGGAGTCGTGAGCAGAGCAGCACTCAGTCTGTTTGAGGTTGGCTCATTTATTCTTTACAGGTTCTCTTTGTCTCCCACACAAATTCAGAAATAAACAAAACAATTGAGTAATTTGGCTGCAAAGAAGAGGTTTGATTAATTCTAATATCAGTCATCAATAACCTATGTAAGAGATGCATGCCAATTATGGGTGTAAAGATTCATTTTAGCAACAATTCAAGTCATATAATTTGTGGTTGCCGACACGGTTCATTTTTGGATGTTGGTTTATTTTGAACAATTGGATCCGATTCCCTGATCTGAAATGGATCCAGGACATCTTTAACCAAAAATTCAAGTGTGACTCAGAGATAAATACCTGGTACTGAACAGTGCTGATAAAGCTTTCCAGATTCCTTGTCTTTCTTGCAAGTGTAAATTAAATATTTGGACAAACAAGCAAGATTTAATGACAAACCTGTTCACATTTTAGATTCATAAAGTTCAGCCCACTGTTGTTTTTCCACATCAAAATAAAACTGAATAATATTAAAACATGATACTACACTGTACGCTCACGTGTCTTTGCTAAATTCAATGTTTCCACACATTGGACTGTAATGATGGTGGATCATTTTTTGCTGTCATCATATGTGTGTTGTCCACTGTCATGGTCGTATTTACATTATAGTAAAATAAACCTATCATGCCTCAATCCAAACAGTATTTTTTTTAGTGTTGACATAATCGATTTATATCATTTTGAAACAATTTCATAATGGTTCAGGTTAATCCGATTACCAACTTGTTTCAGAGAGATCGATCTGGTTTGATTGAAAGGATATAAATCAACTCATTGATAAAGTCGATTAATCGCTACACCCCTAACATCAATGAAAGGGCCCTCTGTCACTCTCCAAAGGAAGACACCGCCGTCCTCAGAGGCCCTGCTGCTGTTCGTGTTGATTGAAGATTGATGACAAGAGAGCAGCTCACACAAAGGGGTCAAAAGTGTGCCAGTGAAAACACACATTTTTAGAAAGTCAGGCAAGCAGAAGGTGTTCACATGAAACTGACAAAAGAATAAAAAGGAAAGGACAAGTATGGTTACTCAGCTCAGCAATTCTAGGGCCCTTTAAATATGTTCATCAGTTCAGTTCAAAAAGATGATAAAAGTATGAAAAGATAAAATGGTAAAAATCTGATTTGATTCACCAAAGAGAAACGCAAGTTTCATTAAATCATTCTGTGTAATAGAAAAAGAGTTGTGCCATTTTTTACATTTAAAATGCATAAAGAATAGGATGCATTAGACTAAACAAGTTATACGAAACTACCCCCCCAAAAAAACAAAACACTCAGAGTACAAGCTCTCATTCCTATTTACATTTAGTGACTGTTGACATTTGTTTGGGCATTGTGTGAACAAATTTCCCAACATTTTGAATATTATTAAAATTAGGAGGAAAAAGAAGAAAAGGAAATAGAGATGTGGTGCTTGATCTGTTATGATTTACTTTTCCTCTGCACTGAAAACTTGAGATAATCAGTGAGAAGATGAGCAGTGACATGGAAACCCAGCCCTACTTCATGTTCCACGTTTTTTCCACCCTAATAGGCAGAGTTGAGCCGAGCCATTTATTCAGAGGCTGCTTCATCCTTTTCATGACTTCACGTGACAGCTCATGACATGCCTCAGTGCCCATGGGCATGTCAGAGTTTTAAACCAGCAGTCCTGAAAAAGTAAACCATATTAAAGCATTAAAGCCGGACAACCGATGAGTAAGTGTTTCTAGTTGCTGGTTTAAAATCTTCTTTTTGCGCTTCAATGAATGGAAGTGTCGTGCGCGCGCCTCACTCAGGCGGGCGCGCGCTCTTCTTTTTCCTCTAGTGGAGACTTCTGATTCTTGAGAGGGAGGAGGAACGGCTGCATGGAGGAATACGCCGCTTTTATCCGGGACAAAACGCAGCCGGATAGCATATCTCGAGTGTACCAGGAAACACTGACGCGTCGCCACTAGCCCTGGTGTGGTTTTTCTTTTGTTTTGTGGCCAGCCAGACAAAAGAGGAGCTCCAAAAGTGCACGCGCTCCTCCCGAATCAAGCCCACCGGAGCCAGACTCTCCCGAGGAAAAGCACGGACACAGGAGGAGGAACATCTGAGTGGAACTTTTGTGCAAAAATGCAGGGGGTTTCGGCAGCGGGTAAGCCAGATTTTCCCTTCTTCTTTTTCCAGAAGTGTTTGCGCTTTTCTGAAGTTGTCTCCAATAAGCGGCCGCGGCGCGCGTTGCGCGCAGTTTGTGAGTTCCAAAATGCTTTTAACAGCTGTCAGCGGGGCAGCTGTAGGCCCGCATCCACTCCTCTGCAGTCCAGAGTTGTTTTGCCAGTCAGACGGCTTGATGGAAAGATCTGACAGAGGAGCATCATTAAAAGGCACGGTTGTGCGTAAATTTGTGCCAAAAACTCTTCAAGAGAAATGGCTCTGTGGCACTAACACAGGCTACATCCCTTCAGTGAGTGTAGCCGGAAATTAAGCCCCACCTTCTGAATAAGATAAGAGATGACCCATGCATAGTCAGACACCCTGTTAGGAATGTAAATCTGCTTGCATTTCTGGGCTTTTGTATTTGAAAAAAAGTAGGAGGAACAACCAGACAGAATGTGGATTAGTGTGTGGTTTCCTGGGCAAGTATGTTTTTGATGTGATGAATTAACTTCCCTTTTTGTCTCATTGCACTTTTTTTGGTTCCATTCCGGTTGCTTTTTTTGTGCACGGCCCTCTGACAGATCTTTGGCCTCTCCTTTGACATCTTGCTCCAGTTACCGTGAGGAGAAAACTGCACAGAAAAGTCTCAGGATCTTTCACAGTGACCTCAGAAAGCATGAACTGGCCTGAGTTTGCAGACAAAGAAAAAAAGGGGAGGGTGTGAGATGGAGAGAGCGATACAGATGACTGCTGATGGGACGATATTGGGCTGCAGCAGAGGTGAGCTATGCAGACGGGGAGAAAAAAAAGAAAAGAAGAAGTCTGTTTGCTGTGGGACTCATGGGAGGAATCGATCTGCCGTCCCCTTGGCTGACTTTCTTTTTTTTCCTGCAGTTCAGCAGTGTATTGTGTCTCTCCCACATTCAACCCCAAGGCCTACTTTTTTTTTTATTTCCTCTTCCCTCTTTTTCTCACACACTGCCACAGATCAATCCCCTCCCTCTCCACTCATCCCTCTCCCTGCCTTGAAGCTTTCTACACATGCAGACTCTTTTATTTTCCTGAAACAACATAAAATAACCTCCTACCTCCTCCATCCCAGGGTCCCACAACTGTACTTCCACGTGGGAACGACCTAACGCGCTCTCCGGCGCTTATTTTTCTATTTACGATGGGAGGGTCAAAAGGGCGGTGAGCTGCTCGCATCAAACCATCAGAGGGTTTAATAAAATAAACCGCCTCATAAATAAACTGCTGGGATTGACAGCACGCTTCTAACCCCTTTCCAAAAACTTCTCATCTAAACTTTCGCTTGGACTGTGGTGCTCCATGTGTGGCAGCTCTGGAGTGGAAGTCCTGGCAGACTGTTTGGATCATTTATTATTAACAAAACCTTCAAGTGTCCATCTGTTTTATCACAATCGATGTAAACATTTCCCCCTTTGCTGCTAGGTAAACAACGTTGCAGGAGGTTGAGAACAGGAGAAAGAACAGGGTTGGAGCTGTCTGTCATGGAGTTGGCAGGATGGAAACCACCAAATAAGCCTTGTAAAATTGTTTACAGTTGGAGGGAGTTGTAACGCTCACTCTCTGTCAGTCTTGATAAATCAAAGTCCTGTACGGAAGCTTGTAGAGCACACACACACAGTCAGGAGTCACCAACAAATGTTGGACACCCACTTGCAAGAGCAGATTTGTTCACACTCAGGATCGCACCATCAGAAGTTGGAGAGCCACTACAAAGAAAATAGTATTTTTGGTGTTTTTAACATGTTCTAGTAGCATCTTTCTCACAATGGAGGACATATAGAAAGAAAACTGAGATTAAAATTCTGTTTGAGTATTTCTTTATTCAAACATTTGTGAATCAGGAGCAGACTGTTACAGTGACGTAGGTGGTACAGTCGGTGGGCCACAAGCTCCCTGTTTCTCTCCATTCCGATGTAGATCCATGTACATCTTCATTTTCTTCATCTGAGCTGGCATCTGGTTTTAAATTGTACGATTGGATAGCTCCAATATTGCTTGCCATTTTTGTCGCTCTGCTAATGTTAGGTTGGGGTTATCAGAGGCTGAAAGCAAGCAGGAGAAAGTGTAAACAAAGGGATAATGGGAAAGGAGGCGGGCTTACTCCATGCCAACACAAAGCCCACAACTCATAGGAACATTTCTGATGAACTGATGCCGGTCTGCAAAAACTATCTTCTGTTTTTTTTTTATTTTGCCTAAAAACAACAATCATTATTTCAAGACCACTGGGAACACTTTTATAATGAATCAAAAGATGATTAGAGTTGGACTTTAAGATCTAAAGTGCTGTACAGTTACTGTCCCATTCACACACACATTCACCCATATGCTAAATATAAAAAAATGCTAAATATTTATCAGTTTATCAAACACATGAACCAGTTTTTACAAATTGATTGTATCGTTTTCAGATATAAAACACTTTTTCAGTTTTTAAAGTGTTTGCTAATCTAAATTTTGTTCAATTATGTGAAAGTATTTGTTTAAAATCCCATAAATTTGACTTTGGAAAGGTCTTTTTTTCCCCCTTAAATCACAAATCAAAACCCTTTAATTCTTTAGTAGTGCTACCCAGCCTAAGTGCTCAAGAGCCAATCAAATCATTGCAGGTGTTTGTGTACAGAGAAGAGGTGTTTCATTAGAACTGACTGTTTTCAGACTTTACTTTTCTTTGTTTCAATCCATCAGCAGCACCTCTCAAAAAACCATAGAAAGTCGATGTGGAAAAATTCCTTCCTCAACTGAAAACCTTCATAGAACTTTCCAGAATAAAGAGGGTTCCATTTTAGAAAAGCCAAATAACTGCACGTGTTCTTGAACTGAAAGGGTATAAACTCGATTTTCTAAGCCTTAGCGGTTTTTACGTGAAGATTTTTCTGTTTCACGTCCTTGCTTACTACCTTATATATTTGTTTGCATGGAGGGAGTGTCATGTTGAGAAAAAAATCCTTTATGTTTACACCTAACTGGAGCAAAAAACTCTGTTTTGATGTTGTTTTTATTCTCTGTAGCTACAATGGACACAATACAGACTCTCCTGTTTGACAGGTTATTGCATTAGTTACAGGCTACTTTAGGAGGTGTGTTCTAACGATTCATTGCATGTCGTCTGTGCATTTCATGCCGCATCTTAGGCTGTGTGTCTGCATGTGGGTTCCATGAGCTACCACAATGTGAAACTCACCATCTACTCGCTTTGAAAACACATTATTTCAGTTGTCGTTCATTTTCCTGTCATCTGCTCTACTTTCATTCTCTCATGTGATGTGAAGGTACCCTCCAGCTCTAGTGCCACTGTGAAGACTCGAAACAAACTCACAAGTGTAAATATTTGTTACACATAAGGGAATTAATTTAGTGTTGTACAGGTTATTTTATACTTAAGGGATGGGAGAATTTCACACATCTTTTCCAAACAATGTAAATATCATAAAGCGTATTCCTTTCCATTAAAAAACAAACTTTCATAGAATATAGATTCAGGGCCCACGCTTTAATTGATTTCAAGTATTTGATTATTTTTACATAAATTGGGTTTCTGACTCAACCCCCCCAAAAAACAGAATTTCAGAAAATTAGAATACTTTGGAGAAATCACAAATTTCTTCTCAGTTTTTGACAAAAAAGATAAAGACAGAGATTATGATCACATAAAATCAGTCAAAATAACAATAATAAAAAGAACGTATTTTCAAATTCACATGTCCGTATTCAATACTTCAATAAAGTATGTACGGGGCAGGTCCTGCTGAAAGATGAAATCTGCATCTCCATCCAGATCCTCAGCAGAAGAATCATGAAATCCTCTAAAACATTCTGCTAGACTGTTGCTGTGATTTTGGATTGAAGAAAGCAGAGTTTACCAACACCAGTGCTGGACATTTCAGCCCAAATCATCATTGACTGGAGATTTCACGCTGGACCTCCAGCAGGACGGGTTCTGCTCATCACCTGTCTCCCTTCAAACCGTTGGGCTTTGATTCCCAATGTCTTTCCTTTCATCAGAAAACAGGACCTTGACTGACCAACAGTCCGTTCCTTCTCCCCTTTGGCCCAGTTGAGACGTTTCCTCCGTTGGCCCCTGGGCTCAGAAAGGGTTTGGCTTGAGTAACCCGACACTTGTAGCCCATCTCCTGAATGTGATTGTTGTTTAAGCTGTTCCTCCACCTCATTCCACTCTTTCTGGATGTCTCTCAGGTCATTGAATCTTGACCTTTTGATAATCCGCTGAAGCCCACGGTCATCTCTTTTTGCTGGTGGAACTTCTCCTGACACATTTTGCCGTTCCGTTAGATTTTCCGTTGATCTGCTTGGACACAGAGCTCTGTGAACAGTCAGCCTCCTTAGCTATGAGCTTTAGTGGCTTACCCAGACTATGGAGGAGATCAATGACAGTCTTCCGGAAAGTTGTCAAATCTGAAGTCTTCCTCGTATTGAACTGAACTGAGACGATTGAACTGAACCAATTTAATGACATGTGGGGAACCTGTCCCAGTGCTTTGAGTTTAGTAGCTGATTAGCTGGAGAAACTTAGTTGAAAACATTCATGTCCTGAGAAATTTGGAAAGATTTCTCCCTAGTTTTCTAGGATTAAATTAAATTCTGTTTTCATTGTTTTGTTTTTTTAGCTGAAACCCCATCTTATGTCTGTGTTTTTTTAAATGGAAACTATTCCATGATGTTCTTTTTTTTTTTTTTGAAAGGATCTGTGCATAACATAAAAGTAAATCTGGCCTTTTCCATCAGTTTAAAGCTGCTACTCTGTAGATGGCATATGTCTCTCCATTCAGGGTACCCATGGATATATAATATATTGATTTTTAATCGTGTTTCCATTTAAGGCAAATGAGTTTTCTGCAAAAATTCTGCTAGAAAATTTGCTCCACTGCTTTGGTGCAAGAATTTTTCATAAATGTTTTAAATACGACTTTTTTTTTTAGTTCTCTCTCACTAATGAGTGTCATTTTTTAAAGATCTTTATTTTATGTTTTACCTGATCAAAAATGTCTCCATTTTAAGGTTGACTGGTTTAACAAATGCAAAGGTGGGCAGATTTTTCTGTCCTCTGTCATGGGCGATTCACTCCAGCGTGATAGTGACATGCACACTCAGCAGCTGCTCCAGTGGTTTACTACATTTATGAGTGCTCAATAAAAATGATGGACAGCTCATTTTCTCCACTTTCTCTCACTTTCTACAGCTTTCCAGCCTTAGCTTATCTGCAGATGCCTCGCTTTGGGAAAGCCTCTCAATAATTTGAACTGTCCTTTTTGCTTTGCTGCAGCTCAGCTTTCACACTTTTTTTGTTTTTTATTAATTCCCTGAGCTATTTTGATCAATTTTTACCAGCATTCAAGCAATTTTTAAAGCATTTTTCTGTCAAAAATGTTTTTTAAAGCGCATTTATATTAAAAAATGCGAAACTATTTTTAGGCTTTGTTTAATCAAATCGAATTTCGAAGGACATAACGGTTTACTCACCAAATACTGAAACATTCTCCAAAAGGTCATGCATTCAGTCAGATTTTCTTCCTGCACTTCTTCCTGTCTAGGGTCATGGGGGCTGGAGGAGGAATTAGATAAAGTCCCAGACGTTGAAGGCAGAGAGGTGGTCATCCATCATAGGAACATTCAATTTAATATACAGGCTTCCAGATATTATAAGAAATATGGGGCGTCCAGGGAAAACTGAAATGCTGAAAAACTGAAAATCAAACCGTCAACATTATTATAACGCAGGAGAGCTATCCATCAGCTACCCCTGCTTGATTTAGAATGTTTTTGTGTACTGTTTTACCTTTTTTTTGTGGAGTGTAGACTTTAAAAAATGAAGTATTTGATTGTAATTCAGTTCAAATTAGAATGTTTCTAAGCAGTTTTTTTTAGTACACAACTGTTTATATTAGAAATAATGTTGCAATAATGTCTGGCGGATGCACACACACACACACACATGTGGGAGTGTGTGACCTAATTTTCCTAAATGGTACCAACTGTTGAGGCCACCAAATAAAAAGCTCACATGTTAGATGTGAGCACCAACCTACAGCGTTCTCCTCATCCTGCTCATCTCCCAGCGAGCCCACGTGAGCCAAATGATTGTCGGGACAACTTTTAAGCTTCCTTTAGTGGGATTGCCTTTGAGCTGAAAAGAAAATCTTTTTTTTAAATCTGCACTTTGGCTCTAATGTGCGATCCCAGGTCAGCCGGCTGTCACGTTGCCCCATAAAGCTGTGCGTCACTTACAAAACCTGCAGTTTGTTGTCTGTTTGCATCTGTGCTTCTCGTCCTCAGTCTGGTGTCTGTCTGGATCAGACCTTCCCTGATGAGGGGGATTTTCCTGGGGAAAGTCATATGGAAAGAAAAAAAATCCCAAACCTTAATAGTAAAAGCATGTTCCATTCTCTCCACTTCTCTCACTCTCTCTCTCTCGGCACATGCATTTTATGAGTCAAGCTCTTTTAGCACACTGAAGGCATTGTGTTTTTCCTCTGTGATCATCAGAAGAGCAGGCACTATGGAATCAGAGCTTCCTGTGCACACTGGGGTGAGGCAGGAGAGGAGAGAGGAAATCAGGGAGGAAAAGGAGGAGAGATGGAACCAGGTGGAGGTCACTGATAGGTTTCGGTTGAGCATCAATATTTGGATGCACAAACCTACATTTGTTTGAAACCCCAGATAGTTATACACTAGATGGTTAATCTCTTGACCCCGCTAGGGGTCTAACAATTCATTTTAATGATTTGATTCATATAATTTGTGGTTGACAATACAATTTGTAGTTGAAATTGGTTTATAAACAGTGCAGGTCAAGTTTAACAAGTAAACATGAATTGACAGTGGTAAGTCTTTGCAAAATTCAAAGTGTTTATATACATTGAACTGTAATAATGGTTGATCATTTTTTGCTGCCATCACTTGTGTGTTCTCCACTGATGTCACTTGGTTGTTTTTTTCATGATAGTAAAATAAACCTACCGTGCTCCAATCCAGATGGTTTATTCCAACATTTATTACAATCCATTTTTATTTCATTTTGGAACGATTTTATAATGGTATATATCAATTCAATGAACAACTTGCCTCAGATAGGATTGTAGGAATATAAACGATTCATCGATTAATTGTTATATTCCCATTGGAATCTTGATGGCAAAAATAAAACCTGAAAATGAGACGGTTTTACCAGTTTTACCCCGCCCACGTCAACATAGTTCTGAAAACAGGTGGAAAAAGTTGAGTTTTAAGCTCTGTTAGCTTCATGCAGCGGACAACCCACCTGCCAATCAACAAAACCACTTAAATTTGGGCAAATGAAAGCTGTAGTAAAATGAAAACAACAGATTCTCCTTCCCAAAAAATTATGAATCCCCCTGAGAGTTGTAATGAACAATAAGGTCATAAATTTTTTTCATTTTTAACCTTTGAATTAGTAGGGAATATCTCCTTTCTGCCTCTGCTAACATTTAGAGGAACAGCAACATTTGGTTCTTTCCGGTTTGCATCAAATTCAGAATAAAGTGTAAATGTGAATTGTTAAAAATTACCAAAAACTAATGCTTGCTATTTGTATTAACTGCTCCCCATTCATTTGGTAAAACCGTAGACGCTTTTCTATTTTTGCTTTAAAACAACAAAGAGAAAAAAAGCAAATACTTTAAAAACTGTGGACTCTTGTTTCCATACAAACTGGTTATTTCCTCTCTTGGACAACAACTATTGTCCAAAAACCTCAAGTAACAGCATTCTACTGGAGCTAAACTCAAATGCCTGAAATATTATTGAACCACGTAGTCTTCCACTACAAGCAGTTTTCTGTCTAGGTGGAAAACTACAGAACAAAAACAATTCTTAAATTTACTGTTGTTAAGATAGAGACAGACTTAGATTTCAAAATGAATGTTATATAGTTTATTTAAAATTCAGTTGAATATGACCTTTTAACATACAGTAGGTTTAATAAATGCAGATGGGAGATCAAAAATAGAAACAACTTCTAACTGCAGCTGTGGTTTGTTCATTTCCGAAATATTTCATGATCCTAAAAGAAGATATGAAGACACAATCTACAGACGCCACATCCAACACTTTTTATTTCCTTTTTTAAAGAAATGTCAGCAATGTTGGCAAGTTTTAAGTTGTTTAGTTAATTATTTTTCTAGTGCATAATTTTACACTACATGTCTAATCCTTGTTTAATAAAAGTCAGCCTTGGTTACATGAAAATCACCGCATTTCTGATTTACATGTACACTAGAGCCCAATCTTATCTAGAGTAAAGACATGCGATTGGTAAAGTCATGTTTCTGATATCCAAACAGTCTGGTGATTTGTAAAGTAACAGGAAAGTGATATGATTTAAATATTTGTCAAAAAGATTTTTTTTTAAAAAGGTTAAACTGAATCAATTAAAAATAAAATAAATTGGCTGGTATGAATATTTCTGAGCAAAACATAGATCTTAGGGTACAAGAGAATCTGTATTTTGTGCCGCTGTAAACAAATTGAAGCACTACAGCAAAGCTTTGACAAGAAGTAACCACAAGTACCGGTAAATGTCAGACACAATGTACCCAAACCTCTTTGTGTCTCACACTGTTGTTTTTAATAAATGACATCAGAAACCTCACAACTGCAGTTTTCATCATCTATTCCAAGCTATATTTGTTTGAAAGGGAGTTGAAGAAGCTCACATAAAAAATATGAAGTCCAATTTTCCTCATAATTAACAGTCTTAAACTTGTAGACTCCTGCTCTAGTCATGTAGAGTTTCAATAAGAAACTGCTTTAACCCTTTTAAACCAGCGCTGCGGCCAACGACAGGAAATAAGATACTCTCTTTGAACTTCTGTAAGTCTTAAACTGTTTACACAGTGAATGTAATTCTGACGCATTCTGAAGCTAGCATAAAGGGTTGCACTTCTCCTCGTCAGAACCAGTTGGTTTATGTAAAGCACTTTACTATTTCAAAGTGTTGCTTATCAGGGCAAAGCCTTTTTATCAGCTTCAGAATGTGTTGGAATTACAATAGTTGTGTAAATGGTCAATAAGTGTCCGTAATTCAATGACTGTCAGCATTAGAGCTGAAGCTACGGTATTAAGTTCACATTGAACGGGATTCGCATGGCAGGGATGGCCAGTTTCAATAAGTCAATGTACAAACGTGATCAGAGGTCCCGAAATACATTAAAAACAGGTGTTCTAATTTCATTCTTAATTTTATTTTTTCTCTCCTCGAAGTAGCGCAGGACAGTAAGTCATCAAACTGGATCACAGAGAGACAGCCGCATCACTGAAAGCAGCCATCATTCAGACGCAGCTCCTGCAGTAGATGGTGAAGCCCACCGGGAGAGTCTCTGAATGGACTCATGAACCCACTGTGGAGTTGTGATTACCAATGCTTTTGCAGAGCTCTTCAAAGTAAATAAACCCGATCTCTCAACATCATCCATATCTTCCATGCGTTGTATAGGAGATATACAATCAATACCAACATAAAATAAATATATAAAATCATCTACAACATGAATTTAATTAAAGTTAAATCTAACTACATAGGTTAAAAAAAATACAAGTTTTTAAAACCAGTCTGTTTACGCTTTTGTTTTTAAATGTGCTTCAATCTGGAAGTCAAATTTGAGCCCAATGTCTTTCTTTACAAACAGTAAAGCAATTCTGTTTTTCTTGCAGCAGTTGTTGCAAAATGTTTCCTTTTTTTTGTGTTGTTGTTTTTCTTTACAGGTGCCATGTTGGATTAACTCAAACATCTCAGATAACAGAGTATTTTGCTCATACCTTAAGTGTACTGATGTACAAAGAAAAGATTAGGAGATTTCTCCTCTGTGTTTGATGATGGTGATCAATGGTGAAGAGCAGTACATAAAAGGAAAGCTTTAAGATTGCAGATGGTAATCGAAAAGCCCGTCATCAAGTTACACAACAGCTTAGTTTTGTCCCCTTTGTGCATGAAGCTGACGCACATGTTTGAATAAAAAAAAAGCTATCAAACAGTGACGCTCAGACAAAGATTGTGTGATAGATATTTTCTCCATTTCTGATTTAGTTTTCTTTATCGCTGGAATGAAGTAATTCCAGTTGTCTGCTTGATAGCACCTCATTGCATCGATGATGGTATTTGGTAAAATGCACCCATACACACATGTGGCACTTAAAGATGTTTCAAAAAATGCAACTTTTGGTGTCAAAACCTGTTTTGGATTTGCTATTTTACAAGCTCCTTGTGCTGTCTTTTTTTTCTTCTGCTTGAATAAATCTCACTTGAACCCTCTTAGTTACAACAAATTTCCATCATTTAACACTTTTTCACCTGATGGCAGGCATAAACTGGGTCTTAATTTTCTTCCTTGTCCGGCTGATAACAAAGGCAGGCTTGTGTTCAGTTCCCGCTGCTCCCGGGTGCCCTAACACTCAGCACCCTTCCTTTCTGATTAACTGTTGTCTGTTTCTCTGCTTCTTTCAGTGTGTTGATTGTGGAAGAAAATCACAGTACATAGTTCTGATCAGCTGCTTGACCTTTCCATACTTTAAAATCTAAGATTTACAGTGGGTTTTACATAAGTGCGGATACATGTGTGTCCTCAGTCGCAGTCCATCAGCAGGAAAATCTAAGTTTTCCTTGTTCTATTCTTCTAACTGCCCCCCCACCACCAGTCTTAGCCTGTCACCGAGTTGCTCCCTTTTTAACTAGAATGGCTGCATGAACAGGACTCTCATTTACTGCAGTAAAAAGCGCACAGTATGAAATCGTGCTGGTGTTTGCTGCTTTTTTGTGTCTCCTGCAATGATTTGATGGTGACGAAGATTGTCCGAGGAGGGAAAATTCTGCTTTGACTCTGAAAACTGTACAAAATGTTAGTGTAAACACAGATGTGTGTGTCTGAGAGGATTCCAAAATAGGGCTGCTTCAAAAGCTGAGATTTACACATTCAATGCAAAAAATAAAGCATGTGAGATCGTTTTTTAAACCTTCGGTTTCTAGGTTTTATCTGTGCATATAGCAGTAAATAAAAAGGACGCTGACTAATGGCATTCTCCTTTAGAAAGAGAAAAATGTTACATTTTTGTTGCACAACTGCCTTAGACCCACTAGAGGGCGATGTTCTCTTTTTTTCCAGAACAGTTCAGTAGCTAAAAAAAGAAACATTTCCAAGAACATAATTTGTATTTTTTGTTAGATTTTTCCAAACTTTAAGGCAGTTTGTCCTCAGTTTGATTTCTAATTGCTCTGAGATCATATCATTTGTTTACACAAGGAAGATGGTGCCACTTCACCCAACAGTACAGCTTTGACATAATTGTCAGAGGGAAAAATCTAAATTTTACCTATAAATCATTTTTACATCCTTGTTTGTGATTACTGCTTTTTTTTTCTGTGTTTCACACAGAAGGACTCCGTGGAAACAGCAGGATGCTGTTTTACTGCAATGCCCTTCAGTTATTTGTCATGCTCATCTAATGAATTTCTGAAACACAATTGTTCTGTGTTTTTGCTCAGAAGATCCAAACTCTGATGGCTTCAGCGCCTTTGGTTGTGGTTGAGAATTTCCCTGCTTTGACGTTAAGCAATGAAACCTTTCATTTAAGCTTCTCGTGCATTTAGTTGTACTGTAGTGCATGCTTTAGCTCTCATCACAGGACAGTCATAACACCCTGCACCTAATGAGGAGATGAGAGCTACTTCCACACAGATGGTTCCTGTTCCTGCTGCCAGCTGTGGATTATCCCCCTCCCACAGCTGTCTGAAAAGTTTTTTTTTTAGGTTAAAGCTATAATTTAATAACAAGCTTCTCATTTGAGGGATGTAGCTTGTCAAAAGTTATAATGTAATGAAGTAATAAGGCAGAAAAGGGCATCAGACAACTTTACATCTGTGTTTTTGAGTGCGTGTGTACATGAAGGTGTGTCACCTGTTTGCCTTCAATAAAGTTAATTTATTGTTCAGTTTATTTTTTATATTGAAACTAATTTGTAATGCAGATTTTTATCATCCATCAGTTTGTGTCTGTTCAAAGATGAGCCATGAGCCTCATTAAGCCAAACACCCACCTGTGTGTCCGCCCTCTGCAGTGTCCTTTCACATGTTCAGCAAGTGATAAACCAATACAAACAATTCTTTCAGCGTATCTGATTGGCCTGTAGAATGTGTCGATAACACGCAGGTGGAAAGGAACATTCAGTTTCAGGATGAGCCAATGCTGATGAAAGATGGTTTGATTCCTGTTTCTAAGTGCCGCCGCCAGTTTCAGGCAAACTGTCCGAGCTGGTGATGTGTTGATGTATTAATAGAGTTTTTTTTTTTCTTTTTACATTCTGCTTCCACCCTCCCCTTTATTTCAATGTTTTTTTCAACTATAAAGCATAATCTTTTACAACATTACAGCGGAAAAGATTTTTTTATTGTATTTATTTTTACATTAGAGTCTAAGATGAGAACAGCTGAAGCTGGGTTCTGCTGTGGAACAGATTGCGTGCACATCCCCTCAGGTGATATTTCAATAAAGAGGTTGGACACTTGACTGCTCGTTGATCTTTTTTTCTTTTTTTTTCTTTTTACTCTGCTGTTTAGTGTTATTTTCCACATTGTGATCCATCATATCACAGTGACGGTGACAAATTTGCACTCGGCCAAACAAACATTTTCCATTCTCACCTAATAGCAGCCAGCCGGCTTCTTATTTTTCATTTTGGTTTGAAGTTTTTTTAGCACCAGAGATGTAAATGAAGCAAAACAGTTGCAATTAAATGTCGTTTCGCTGTGTTTGTTTCACTGTGATAAAAAATTGAAATTGCGAATATTTCTAATAGAAGCATCTTTAAATGCAAAGGCTTTGACTTGCTGAGAAATACGTAATTCTTTTTATCCATTTTACACCTCATCAATGTAATGAGGCGTTATCAAGCAGACAACTGGAGTTTGTCAAGAAAGTGTACCGCACCATTTCTCAGTTTGACTTCACATACCTCCATATTCATCTAATTAAACGCCAGATTTGTACTAATTTGAACTATTTTTTTTTACTTTGCTCTATCTGTGCTGCACAATAATCTCCACTGGGCTGTTCATAATCACAGGCCATCTGGGCCCTGTGGGGAGCAGCGCGCCTGCAGCTTATCAGATGACCAAACCTGCCGTGGGTGGATACACCCTCGTGTGTTTGCGTGCAGTCTCACGCACGTGCACACACAGCCAAACTTTTAATAGATACAAACCATCATGTGGTTGCTCACATCCATCTCACCTTAAGAGACCTTGTTCAAGGGCAAACACTGCATCCAAGAAAAAAAACACAGCTCTGCCAGCACTGATGGAGATTGAAAGCTTCATAAAAAAAGACAGAAATAAAAATGTATCTTTTTTTTTGTCCAAACGTCTTTTGATTTACAGAGAACTTTGATAACCTTTAGATAGTCACATATCTTTGAATGGACAGCTCTTTCCACCATTCTTGCGCATGTTACACACATTTTTTTGAGAAATTACTACAGTAGTTGCATGCCTGAGCGGCTGAGAAGTGTTGGGCTTATTGTGACATTTATTTAATGGAAGCACACAGCTAAAGGTTGACAATTATTCTGGCGCATGACGTAATAGGTCAACTGGACAAAAAGCTTAATCCTGACAGCCTAAAAGGAAGCATGCTCCCACCAATCGTAGAAGAATTGGTCATGCTACAGTCCTTTAAACAGTTCTCTTGCTATGCTTCAAATCTAGTATAAATCCCTCAGCAAAGAAAGGTACATTTTTAAAATAAAATGAACGGCAAAGAAAACAAACCGTTAATAAAAGCTCACTTCATTCGATTTCACGGCCCTTTAAAGGAATACTTTTTGCAACCGTCAAATAACTTGAATAACCAAGAATTAAGTTATGTAAGAGAAGAGAAGGATTTTAATTTGGTCCCTAATAGTCCATCACGATAATTGCGTTTGTGACTGCTCTTGGTCAAGCATTTATATGCGTTCGACCAGGGTGCGTTGAACTTTTTTCTTGGCTGCACAGTCCTGGAGGAAGGGTTAGGCTTAATACACCCAATAGTTCACGAGGACGGCTGTGTCTGCAGCTTCCCCAGGAGATGGGTCAACGGCGGAGAACAAATATCACACACCAAGGTCAACCGAGACAACTAGATTACTTTAACTTTAAATACATGCGCCCAACTGTGGACGCACTTAAAATACGTTCGGACAATGTTCATTGAATTTGAATTTGGGAGTTTCAATCATTTTTTGTGCTGGTTGTATGTAAATACATGCAAATAATATCAGCTTTTAGTAATACCAACCTTTTTGAATACAGATATAGCTTTTTTTATTTGAAAACACTGCACTTTTGTTGTGCTTTGTTTTAGGAAACTACTTGAAGTTCTGATATTTAATATGTATTTTATCATAATATTAGGTTAAAAGGGAAGTCTAGCTTTTTAACTATTGTACATAATGATATATTTTTAAATAAATTATTGTACTATGATTGATATGATTGCTGACTTTGATGATCAGAGAATCCTTGAAACTTGACATTTGACAGGACGGTAAATTCAAATTCTTATTTATTTATGTTTTTTACAGTGTGGAATACAGCCAGCACTGATTCTTTTTATCTTTGTGTGTTTTGTTCTGGAGCTCCTGATGAGTCTTAATATCTGATGTTTCTCCTCTCCATCTGCTCTCACTTTTCTCCTCGTTTTGTACCCTCCATAAGCCACCTTGCCTCAGGGTAGGACAGCCCCGCACAGCTTGAGATTAGTGTAGAAATATGTTTTCCAGAATGCATCACCACCATCCAGCTCAGCTCTTACAGAATCAAACCGCATCTCTGTTCCATCAGTTCTCTAGCTGGGCTAGACTGAAGATCCATGGATAATCCTAGAATCCACACTCATTGCAATTCAAATGAGACCTTTCTCCTCCAGCAGATGAGTTTAAGTATAAATAATGGATTAAAAGATTGAACTCTGTGTGAAATATTAATATATTCTCAAGAGACACCCCCTTAGAGAGGAAGGGTAATGGTTGTGCTTGTTAGATTATTAAATTAAGTTTTATTTCAGTTTCTGGTAGCTGAATGAAACAAGAAAAAGTTGACTTTGGTTGTAGGATCTGAGCCTAGTGTCAGTACATTCTGACGCATGAGCTCACGTATTTACATTAATAACCTCATCTAAAAGTCTTCAGCTTCCTCTAAGAAAAGCTGATGCAGAACTGAGTCAGGATTGTAAAAGGTGGAGAACAAGGATGGGTCTTCCTTTCGCGTCTCTGAAACAGGAAGGTTTGTGCAGTTGTTGTGTCTTCGTTGCGACCCAGGACCTTCAGAGATGTGTGAATAATGGCTGTCTTTATTTTCTCACATGAAGCTTTGACCTGCATGGCTTGTGAGAGTGGATCTGATTGTCTGTGTTGTTTAATGCAGATTTCTTTTTCACCTGTTTGCATGTCTGTGCAAGCTGTGTTTTAAAAAGGTCACCAAGCCTTAAATTGAATTGTTTCTGACATTACAGCCTTGTCTTTCTGGCATTTATCAGGGGGAAAAAGAAAACTATTCATTCAGGAATGTAGATTTCTAAGAGAGAGTGATAGTTCATTAGAAATCTGTCTCTGAGTTGTTGGCATGTAGTAACCCCGCCCCCTTCCCCATCATCCATTTCTTTACAAGCTCTCCCTCTCGCTTCACACTGGTCAGCTCAGACCAGGAAAAAAAAGCTGTGAATAGATCCAGTTGTCTACAACTCTATGCATCAGAATGGAGCGGAGCAGGGAGCTTGTGGCTTGCTGTAGTAGCTTTTTCCAACTGTATTTTTGCGTCTGCTCCTGGGTCACAACTATTTGAATTAACAAATACTCAGAAATTCAATTTTAAGCTTAATTTTCTTAAAGATGTCTGCCATGATCAGAAAAATGGAGCAAGAACGTGGAGTGGGTCATTAAAAAATTATTTCCGTGACTATATTTTAGTTTAAAACAAGAAAGAAAGTTCTAGTTTTGATTCATAATTCTAATGTATACATTTATAAATCATCTGTTTGAATGTGTGAGATGTAAAAGAAGGGGCTTCCTCTAATGAACAGATATGTGACGGATGCCATCATTTGGTCAGTGGGATACAGTTTCCACTCTGGTAATATCTCACTGTGCAGGGAAGCCTTGAGAATAATCAGGAAAAGTTCTTTTTTGTGGACAGATGGAAAGAGATGCTTGTGATTACAGTGAGCAGAGAAGGATGACAGAAGGGCACAAGAACCCTGCCAACTCACAGTGAATCTTCTCTGTCTCACTTCCTGTGAGTCACTCATTCTTCAGAGGAGGGGAATCTGTCTCACATTTTCATCTCTTCAAAGTCAGCTTCTAATTTGAGGAGCAACCTCCTCATAAAAGAGGAATTGAGATGGCAAAAGGTTCAGGATTCCTAACAAACCCGCAGCTCACATTCTTTCCTTTGGTGTAAAGGCGGAGCTTGAGCCCCATGCCTCATTAGATAACCCACAAAGGCAAAGCTCTTTTCTTATTCCCCCCCCCCGTCTGCAAAGTGTCCTCCTGGGTGGCCGTGGAGGTGATTTTTTTTTAATCGCTTCTTTCCTTCACATGAGAAGATTCCACCTTGTAAGGTCTGCAGGGATGAGCAGCCAGCTCCACTGCAGCACCTGTTCCAGAGTGATGCATAATTCACTGTGTGAAGAAGTCCATGCAGTTGTGTGAGCGCTGACCTAGAATGAGAGGATGTATGGTCACTTCCTGACAAAGACAGGAGCAGTGTTCTTGACCTGTTTAACCCACTCCTAGCCACTCTTGACTCCGGTCCACTTTTAAATCCAATGTTTGTTTTTTTAAAACACGAGCTGAACTGCGTTACCCATCCCCCTCTTCATGCTCTACATCTCTGCCTCCATCTCTAAAGCCCCTGTCATCGTTATGCACGTACGCGGGATATTCCTGCAGTGTTTCCATGGTTTTTGCTGGCATTCATCTGTCACTTAAAAGCCGCTGTCGGGTAATGTCACTTTGCCTTTCAGGCCCGATTTCAACTATTGAGTATTAAGAGGGGGAAGGTGGGGGAGCCCAGGAGATATGGAGGTAGGGGGGGCTGTAATTATATGTGCATATGTGAGGGCTGGAGCAGCTTGAGCGCGTCATCCCTCAGCTTTTGTGATCCGCATGTCTGCAGGGGGAAGTCACACAGGGATGTACTCCCCAGAGACTCTGTGGTTAAAGTGGCTCCCCAAGTGATTCAACATGTTTTTTTAATCATTACATATCAAAGATACAGATTTTAAAAGCTGCTCCTGAATGAACCAGTTAGTTAATCAAAAACTCAAAGACCCACTGATAAAAAAAATGGTGTTTTTGTGGCATTTTTCTGATGATGGAAGATATGTGTAAAGAAAATTAATCTTAATTGCATTTCGGAGCATTAATTTATTCAAATCAACATGAATCCTTTGCAGTCACAAAATGCCATTGGAAAAAGACCACAATTTAAATTACCTTAAGATTGTGTTTATTTAAAATTTGACTTTTTTCATATTTACTCGTTAAATCCCAAATAGAACAAAAAATATGGTGTCTAGAAGCAAAAAGATACATTTGTAGCTCCTTTGGTGGCATGTTTTGAATTAAGAAAACAGTTTGTTTTTTTGCCTAAGTCAAACTCCACTTTCCCACTGAATGCTTGGACATTTTCCTCCAAACGCTTTGCTCTCCTCCTGCTCGTATCCTGACACACAACCAGTGCAACAACTATGCTGTCACACCCACTCATACTTGCACACTTCCCCCATCGTTCATTCAGCCACTTCTTCTCCTCCCTCCCTCCTCCACTCCTCTCACTTAACTCTCCCCTCCCTCTCCCCCCACCCCCCACCCCCCCATTTTGCCCCCCCTCTCCCCTAGCCAGTCCGGGGCCGTCATTTGTTTCCATGGTGACAGCTGGGGAGACATTATCGCCGACTGAGGGCTGCTCCCTCCTTTCAAACGGTGGCGGCGGTGGAGGCATTGTTTAGTCCTCTGCTCTGAATGGTGTGGATCAGGATGGGGAGAGCGTCGGACAGGAGGAACGCATCACTCTCCCTCTTTTTTAGGGCAGGGGCAGTGTGTGTGTAGACGCTAAAGGGAAGGAGGTGAAAGAGGAAGAGGAGGAGGGAAAGAGGAGGAGGAGGAGAGGGCAGTGTGATGGTTGGGCAGAATCGATGCGAGCAGGAGTAGTAGTAGTAGTAGTAGCGGCAGCCTCATGTCGTGGGTAGAAGTGAAATCCCAAACACGCTTCGGATGGTGGATCGCCACTCCACGCTGGACCGTACCTGCTCTCTGCGTTGATCCTGTGTCCAACACAGATTAACAGAGGTTTCAGACAGACAGGGAAAACTGAGCAAACACTGAAGGTCAATGGCTAAACTGTGTTAGATTGGTGAGTTACTATTGCTTCTTCAACATCTTTGTAGTCCATATTTTCATCTATCTAATATTTGATACAAGTGTTTTTATCCTAATAGATGCTTTTACCCATATTTTGCATTCATAGCTGCATAATAAAGCATTTTGTTTCTGACTAAACATCTTATTTTTCAGTGAAAGAGCTTAAAGCTGTCTGTTTTCACAGCGGTCTTAAATATACATGCCTGCATGTTTTATTGAATGAGCACAATGGGGGAAATTTTAAGCTGCCTTTTGGGAGGGAAAATATAAATAAGCTTCACCCTGGTCCTTGTTTGTTTGCTTCGTCGTCGCTGCAGCGGGTAATTCCCAGTGAGAGCTAAACCCTTTGGCTCTTTGAACTGCACAACATGATTTGTCACCTTGAAAGCTCTTATTGAAAAAAAACAATCAGCTTTTATTCATAAATTAAAATTTCACAACTTCCAGTCACTCTAGGCTCAGTAAGTGAGTCAGTGTAGACCAGCATCAGCGCATGATGTCACTGAAATGGCGACCATAACAGATGATTTAAAGCTTAACCGATTTGACAGTTGCTTATTTACGCCTTGTTTATTAGTGTTTGTATGCATTGTCTTAGGCGTTTTATTTATTATTCTTTGCTGAGGTCGTATTTAGTTGGGAGTTGTCCTAAGGTGATGGGATTCTGAGTGTTTCCATGGCAACGGGCGGCAGCTGTGTGAGCTAAAGCCGAACGTGTGGAAGACACCGTGGCATTACACTAAGGCTCGATGTAATCAAAACCTTTTTTGACCCAGATCAATGGGATGGTGCTGAGCTAAGCAGCCTCTGTGTCTGGCTGCTACATCTATGGTAAACTGCAGGTGGATCCTGGTGTTGAACAGGGGATCATGACAAGTTCTTATGGCTTAAAAGTGCTCTTATCCTCTTAGACTGTCAGTAGTGTTGTTGTCGTTGCAGGATTTCAACATACAGGCAGATCCAAGAAGCTAAAAGTAATGCATGTCTTGTAGGAGCAATTTAACACCCATAAATGTGTTTGTTTGCAGATGTTTTGAGTTACTGTGCACAACAACAGTACAAAAATTAGCACTTAAAGCTACGGACACACCGGGCATGTGATGCACGTTCAAGAACATCAAATAGATTCTTGAACGCGCATTTAGCCCATTGTGTTCACACTGGACAAGCGGGTAGGGGCTTTTTCATCTTTTTCTTTTTCTACTGTTCACTAGCGCATGTAAGCCACCTACACTTGGAAGAGTTTTGTCGAAGCGGTGCAAATCTCGCAATTCCTGCTTGAGGCTTTTTCTTTCACAGCTCTATTGTGATATATGCAAGACTTGGTATCCCATAATTGCATCTGAGAGCAAATCGTAATTTTTAATTCCCCCTTCAGGGTCAATTTTCAAACTATTGGCACTTCCGTGAGTTAAAGGGGACATCTTCCGTTCGTCATGACTGGTCAAAGTCAATGGTTGCATGTTATTTTCACCTAGAGTCAAAAATGGTCATAGAAACTTGATGTGTGAAGTGAACGGAAGCTCAAAACGCGCATTTGCACACACTTTTCATTGGAAATGAAGGCATGTAGCTTAACATAGAAGTCAGTTGTTTTTGACAGGAAAAAAAAAGACCAATAGATTTTAAACAAAAATGAAAACGACTTGTAGTCTCAACAAAAAGGAGTAATCATGCCAGACAAGCCAGAGAAAGCACACGCTGATGTTTCTGGACAGGCTGTCGTGTAGAAACAGCCAGTTCTTAAGGCCAAAGAGGCTCACACAGTAACCTTGTGTGAAAGACAGGAGACCCAGAACCCCGGGGCCATGTGGAAAAAGTAGTTAGTCATATTCCACCCATTTTCCTGTGTCTGGGCAGGTTTAGCTAAAGCCAGAAAAAAGGATGCCTGTAGCCCACAGTGTCCACAACTATTTAATACAGGGCTGGGTCTAAAAGTACAAGGGCAGCAGCTCTGCTGTGTTGAAAGAACATTCATCACCTAGGACACATCACATTCCTCAACCTTTCTGCTGCGCTGCTGTGTTACTTGGTTAAAGCTGAAAATGTCAGAGGCTTGAGTTGCTCATGTGGAGCTCAGGTCCAATCAGATAAGTCTGTCTGAAACAATGTTTGCAGGCATTTCTGCCATTAAAAACAGCAATGAAGCCTTTGTGGAGGAGTTGTGTTGTACTGGAAGGAGAAATTTAAACCATGGGGCCTAAAACAAGCAGTTATACACCATAAGTAAACAAATCACTTCCCTGCGACATTTAACAGGTGATGCATCTAACTAAAAGTTAAGAGAAACTCTTTTTCAGTATACCTGGGTTTTATTTTACCAGAACCTTTCCTCCTGACTTCTTAATATCATTTTTGTCAGCACATTTGTGTTGTAGAAATGTTCTTAGGTTTAACTATAAAAAATATTGATAAAAAATGTCCCTACATTTGTAGGGTTTTTTTTTCTTCTATTTTTAGTAGCTCGCACACTGCTGGTGTCCCATAACTTATAAGGATGTCTTTTGTGTTAAGAGCTGGCAGTCTAGCTGACATGCTCATTGTTCTTTCATCATTTAAGACAATGTTTGCTACGTGTCAAACAGAATCCATTCTACCAGGTCATTGCTGGACCTGTAATGGTTCATAAAATTACACATTAATGCTTGTCTGTATTCATCAGGTAGTGGAAAATAATTTTTTCAGTGTTTTGCCTTGTAGCTCTATTTTGGTTAAGTCCATTGCATTTCCTTAAAAGGTTTTCTTCTCTAGAAAAGAAGTTGATTTGGAGTCATTTTCCTTTATACTGTGGACCTAAACTCCATAAAGTCATGCTTTTTTTCCCCATTCTAGCTAAAATCAGTAGGAATAAAGTTCTTGACAGTAGTTAGATGCTAGTGACACTCGTGGACAGAAACCTCCCTGCAAAATAAGCCTACAGGTTGAACACAAAATCTACAACCCAGTGAATCTGGTGAGTTTTCCATCCACTTGGAGCCAAATATTTCTGCCATCCAAGTTTTATGTGTGCCCTTTCATCGGCCTTTTACTTCTCTATTTAATATGGGTAGTCAGTCGGAAAGCGTTAGATGCTCTCTTGTCTCCACTGAAGCATGCCTGTTGTCTTTGAACAAGACTTTGACATCATTTGGGAGGAACAGGAAAAAAAAAATCTCACACATTTGCAAGCAGTGTTCCCCTTTTCTCCCAGCTTCAATCAGAAGCAATATTTAGTTTCTTTTATTTTATTTTCTTTATGCAGCCCCCAAAATGATGAATGGACTGTTCACCTATAACTGAGCCCTCCTGTTGTAAAATCACAGCTCACTTCAAAAGCTCCGAGAGCTTCGACGTGAACGCTGAAGCAGGCTTTGTAGTTGTGTCCTGCTGATGCGAATAGGACAAAGAGTGGCTTCCAAAGAATCATGCTTTTTTTTCCTGCAGGAGCCTTCAATGAGTCTATAACAAATGTGATCCGTTTTACTTTTATCACATTTACTGACCGTTTTAGCCGGTGATTTAATCTCAGTTTGGTTTAAGTCACGGGTGAAAAGGAGTTTAATGTTTCCCCATAAAATGGTAGGTCACTACCTGTGCACACATGGCGCTGCTTGAGGGAAGCGACCATAAATGGTGAATTTGAAGACAGCAAGCCGTTCTTAAGTTTTGCTCCCCAGACGTGTGTCTCTGAGAAGCAGATGCAGAAACACAGGAAAGAGAAGGAGATTTTTTTTTCATTTGAATATAATTCTCTAATGTGATCAAGCTGATTGATAATCAACAGCAGCATTAGGAGCAGGAGTTGCTTTTAAACAGGGGCCCCTTTGATCGTTAGTTACACCCCCCCCCCCCGGGGGACTAAAATGAACAGAGGTGACAGATGACAGGTGGGCCGCGCTGCCTGCTGCAGGCGACCATGTTCCCTGGAGCTTTTCTGAATCATTTCAGCAACAGCGATGATTCTGCCAATGGTTATGTGAAAGACGGCACAACAACCTACTTTGAGCTGCATGGAAACTGGAGCAGCAGCTGCGGAGCTCCAAAACTTTCCGAACTTGGGACTTGTTTGATACATAAAAGCAAGCGACTAACGTTGCACATCAAAACCTCAAAACTCTATTTTTAAAAGCATAATGTCCAAAAATACAAACTTCCGTGTGTTTGATGTGTGAAAATACAAAGCTGTGTGGGTCATCTGGATATCTAACCGCCATTTAAATGAAGGCCACACTTCAATCCTGACACCAACTTCTTTTCCTAGACTGCTAGAACTGGTTCCTGGCAGCCTGTCTGGCTCCAGTGTGAGAACATAAATGTTGCTCTAAGTGGACTCTGCAGTGTTCCGCTTTAAGAAAAAATACTGGAGTCATTAGGGAGGAAACAGGAGCCTTCATTAGTCTGTCTACTGTACACCTGGCTTCTATAATCGGCCTCTTCTTGAACAGCAGTTTGTCTATGAGTGGGCTTTCATGTCTCTTGGCAGTTTTCTCACTCTCTCGTTCAATTTTTCCTTCCTTGATAAGACTGCAGTTGTCTTAGTTTACTTCTATTAAAGTTATCTCTCTGTGGCGCTTCAAAGTATGAGTGATTCATCACAAGCCTGCAAAGTTCAACCATGATGACCGGGAGCGGATTTTTTCAGGAGAGATTCACTGCTGGAGTTGAGTCGCTGAAGCCGAGTGACATTTTCAAAAACTATACTGACGTCAAAAAGAAGTGTGGATCCTGAGAGGACGTGACCTTTTGCTCACTCTGTGTATGTTGGTAAGAGTCCAGTGGGCATCAGCGCGGTGGAGCAGCAGTCCGGTTCCTCACTATCAAGCATTTATTTCATCAACCCTGCCGCTTCACATCCACCCTCGCCCTTTCTGGACCAGACCAGACTGGAATGGGTATCGCTTTGACCTGTTCTGGGCAGGGCTGGCCCACCCTGGGACTCTTTTGACTGTCAGCAGTTCTGCAGACCCTCCTATCCACATGCTGACTTCCGTCCTGCTTGAAACAGATGCAGGGTGGAGGGGCGGGCGTCCTTCCAGCCTAACTACCATCCAGCCTTGAGAAAAGAGGCAGTGTCAGGTAATAAAGCCACAGAAATGTGACTGGTGTACATGTACGCCATGATGAAAAGCTGAAAGGAAAATAATTCATCTTTATTTTACACAAGGTTATGTCCAAATGTTTTCAAGTTGTCTTAAACGGCTTTCTACATTTTCCATCCTTTAATCAGCAAAAAATGATTTAAAAAAACATCATTTTAGCACTGCCATCTTGACTTATGTTTTTTAGTTTTCATCATGGGAGATGGAAGAAATACTGGATTTTTGTTTATCAGTTGTGGGAAAACGATTGTGGGGTCCATCTCAGAGCAACGTCACCTGTAAAACCTTGAACTTTGTTGGCGACAGTTGATGTTTTTTTTATTTTCTCTATAGTCAGTCATATTTTTGTATTTTTCTGAACATTCTGTCTCAGGAAGTCAATTAAAAACCTTTTTATTTTGGCTCTAGTTCAATCAAATTCTCGATTTGTTGGACCAGTTCGAAAAGCTTCCTTCACTTGGGGCAACATTTACTTTTCCAGAGGTGTAATTCTGCAACCAAGTGAGGCATGTTGTGGTTGCCTGTGAAGTGTTCAGTCTGTTGTGGGTTGCTTTTTATTTAGCCAGGCAAACGCTTCGGTCGGCCATGCTTTCGGGGAGGACCCTAATGTGTTTTTGTGAGCACTTTGCAGCCTGCTGTAAAATGCTGGCAGATCACAGGGTGATGGTTACAATGTTGATGGCAGTTAAGTGTCAGAGAAGTTTTTGTGGTCAGTTCTGCACATGGTTTTAAGAGCCTTGGCTTTGAAACAGAACGATGTTTGTCTGTGGAAGTTGATATGCATGCAGATGCCAGTGTGCGGCCATGCAGAAGACTTTGTATAATCAATCATGCAGCTGCCCACTAAAGCAGTTTTGGGCTGCTCCTCCTCACAAGGATCGACAATCTGTTGATATCTAGTAAAATAATCAATACATCCATATGTTTCAAGTCCCACTCCTATCATTTTTTGATCTATCTTAAAATGTTTCCTGTGGTCTTTTTTTTAGTCAAAAAAAAAAAACGGTTGTTTTCTAGTACATAGTTTCAGCAGAGCTTCGGTTATTTATTAGAATTCAGTTGTGGAGCAACCCCGACCCCCCTTCCCGTCATTGTTACTGGGAGATGTCTGCGCCCGCTAGCTTACAGCCCCTCACAACCTCAACCTGGCATTACTGGGGCAACAGAAATGGTGGGCGACATTGAGAGAGGGACCTTGTGGCTTTCCTGAAGTATTTTCAACTGTGTGCTTTTTAGCAAATGATTAACAATCATTTAAATAAAGAAATTCTCAGAAATGCAATTTTAGGCAAATTTTTTTTATATATATGTCCTCTATGATCAGAAAATTTCCACATTTACACGTTAAAAACACAATTTTCATCTGGATGGCTCTTTAAGACTTTTAGTAACATCAGCAGGATTAACCTGCATGTTGCCTGCATGGCCTGCATGTCATTGCAATGTTATTAGAAGTTGCTTTTTTTAGGATGTATGTTGCTTCTGAATCATTTGGTTGACCTGGATTGCCCCCCCCCCCCCCCCCCCCCCCCCCCCCCCCCCCCCAACTCTCTGTGGGAATGGAAAGAGCCGAGTCCCTTTTTTCCAGCAGCAGATGAGGAAGAGATTGGCCCTGCTGCCCAGCTTTGCCCTAATTGAGGCTCACAGTTGTACAGTGAAGAGCCGCCATTGAGCCTTGTTACAGCAGAATTCAATAAGGCTTCAGTAGTTTCTGGGACACTTGGGCAGTCATCTGCACAGGGCAGGTTTGTAAAATGCCTTGCTTTTGTGGACGTTGTCCTGATTGCAAATCTGTGCCTGTTTCTATTTCAGCTATGCTTCAAGCCACAGCACTTTTGGATTGAAGTTTTTGGATTGGTCATTCATGAAAAATATTAAATGTTATCATCCTCCCCCCTTCATTGGTCATTTGCTTAAGATATATTGTGCCAATAGGGTCAGATTGTTACTGTATGAGTACTTTTTGTGTAGCTAGGTGCTGATAAAACAGACCTTGAGTCATCCTGGAGGGAAAAGGTCAGTTAATGGGTCATATCTCTCTCTCAGCTTTTCTTGTGACCCTCTGCCAAGGACATATCAGTGTCTGGCAAATGAAAGCTGACGTCTGACTGGCTCACATGTTTATTACATAACTGTAAATGTTTTTTCTTCCTGCACTCACTGTCTGATTATTTCACGCACTGTAGCTCACCTTTATCAGGGCTTGTACTTGAAGTAAAGGTTGTTTTTAAATTGCTTTTCTTTTCTGTTTTGACTCGTCTGGTATATTAACGCATAAATCTATCCCTGTTGCCGTGGAAGGAGTCTATGTTTGTAAAGGCCTACTTAAGCAGATTTAGGAGGAACTTGATTTAGTTTGGTTCACTTTCTCCTCCCACTGACCCTTCCGGTGTATCATCCCACCAGCTGAAAGCGCTTTCAGCTCATTTACTGCCATATTTTCATTTTTTTTTAGATTTGAAATTTCTGCCCCAATTTTCTCAGTCCGTTGCATTTCTTGTGTTGTTTACTGCCTCACTCCTCCCCACCACCACCATCCCCGAAATCACTTTGCACTAATCTGTGAAAGCTGCTCAAATCTTCCCACTTAGCAAGGGAGATATGTGATTGCGCCTGCTGTGCCCACTGGCCTGAATTATAGAGACAGGGCAGACCTAACAACATCACCCCCTCCCCAAAAGTTCTCACAGACGCCAACGAGAACACATCACACGTTATTTGTTGGTAGAACGCACAAGACTGTCCATATAACTGGACTTTTCGATTAGAGGTGACTGTGAGGCTCATCGCTGTTCCTGTAGACGTGGAGGATTGCATGTTTGTTTCCAAACCTCCATGACAGAAGCTTTTAGGGATGCAAGGGGGGAACCGGTGTATTATTGGAGGGTCAGTCCTGCTGTGAATCCTGGTGCAGATGTGGCTTTCGGTTTTGATACTTATATATATTTATATACGTATATATATACATATATATATATATATATATATAAGTATAGATATATACTTATAAATTTCCTTTCTTTTGTTGCATTTTTCTTTTATATCTCCTTTACCCATTTGTGCATTTAAACACTTGTGGGACTTATACTATTAGAAAGATGCTCCACCCACTTCAAGGTAAAAATGGTGATGCGTCTATCTAGATCTCCAATTGCACAGAAAGTCCTTTTACAATATGTTGGCAGGTTTGTAACACCACAGCGTTGTTGTGTGGTACCTGGACCACTTTGTGCTAAAGCACCGAAAAATATTTTCACTAATAACTGGAGAAATCAGACAGGAAAAGAATTCCTTTTTCTTCTAACCACACTCTCAACTGCCCCACAGCTGAGAGTGATTGCCATATTTATTCAGACACACCCACAAACTCATCACACCTGAACTGAACAAACATGAAATGACAATGGCCTATTTCAAAATAAAATACATCAGGAAACAAATGTTGAAAATAAAACTGCAATTAGGATCACATTCCAACACCCCCACTTGATCCCATATTATTGTATTCTTAACATACATTCAAACTTATCCAAACACAGACTTGTCAAATTTTTCTAAAACTGATTTCGTTGCAGGTTTGGTGAACAAATCTGCCACCATTTCTCCTGTTGGACAGTACTCCAAAACTATCTTTCCACTGTTTACCGTTTGTCTGATGAAGTGGTACTTCATGTGTGTTTACACCTCTGTCTGCTAACTGCATTTTTGGCTAAGGCTTTAGTACCTTGGTTGTCTTCGTATGCATTTGGGAGTGCATACTCCCAAAATAACTTTGTCATGAACAGTTTCCCTTGAATAAACACAGTGAGCACCTTGGTTTTGTACAAACTCATTTTGGACTAAATAATCATAAAGCACTTGTTCCAGTTTCCAACACAATATATTTAAATTTTAATGTATTTCATAATAAAACAGAATCTAAATATCTGAACATGTTTTTTCTTAAATGGGAGTAGTGCATATTACTAAAGTTGTATATGCAAATAAGTCACAATAATTTATTGAAATAACAATCATATTTAATGTAATTTGTTTTATTTTATTTCTAAAGCTTTTAAAGTTTCAAAATATGTGTAATGCAGTGCCTCCTGAAGTTTAAGCCATAACATTTCGTTTCTTTTTATGTCTGTTTTTTATGGTTTTGTGCTTTTAATCTAAGATGTCTTATGACTTTTTATTTTTAATTTGTTTGTATCTTTTTTAAGCACCTTGTGTTCAACAGCATGTTAATGAAAAGTTCTAGATAAATAAAGTGACTGATTGATGATAGTTTAAAGGTTTTGTGTTAACACTTATTGAAAACTAACAGTCCTGCTTTTAAGGCTGTAAATGTTGCAGCAACCAGTTAATTAAACTGTGTTCAAGTGGGGAAACAAAATAATGAAATGAACATTGTAGCTGCACCTTCTGGCAGTGAATGATTATTAGGAAAAAATAAGGTGGAGTTCATGATATTTCTAAAAAAATATTTAAACTCCTTTTCAGGGAAACATTTCAATGCAGCCTCAGTGTTTGGTATTTGGGTATCATCATGCAGACGCTTTCATTTGATGGCATACACAGATTAGTGATCCATTCATGAATAAAGTATTTTTGGCTGATATTTTTTATGACTTACTCATTTGCATTTATAAAATAATACAATCTTCTGCACAGAGCTGAAGATGAATAAATATCATCATACACTGAGAAACAGTTAAGCCTTTCTTTTTTATTACAACATAAGACACTCATTATATGTTACATGTTTAAAAAAAACATTTAACTAGTCTGTAATTTAATAATCTACTAACCTAATGCATATTTTACATGAAGTAATAAATAAACTATTTTTTATATAATTTTGTCTGGCTGCTTGCTTCAATAATGATAGGAAAATGATTATATTTCTCAGTGGCTTTCAAAATTTCTGCCTATTAACAGATTTATTGCACAAATATACATAGGTCGAAACAGAGGAAGGGTAATTTTAGCCGAAAGAGTGGGAGGATTTAGACTTTGTTGTTTCAAGTGAAAAAGAGCTAAAAATAATTAAGTAGGTCAGCTTTATTCTCTCTCTGGTGCATTATTTTAAAGAAATACTTTGATTAAAAACTGTTGATTTTGGTTCTAAACAAAGTCACACTTGGGGCTAAATAAGGAAGGGACAGATTGAGGATAGTGACGGTAAAGAAAACAGAACAGACTGTGGAATTATGAGGAACCACCATTAGGAATACATTGCTGTCTTGATGGGGAAAGATAGCAGGTCAGTAGCATGATGGTATCTGAATGCAGATGTCAAGTGATCCCCCCCTGCTGAGCGTACTGCTTGTAGAAACCTGATTGACCAGCTGTCTGAGTGCTGAGCCTCAGTGATCTGTCTTCCTGACACACTCAGATGAGAGCTCTGTACTCAAGGGATGATGGGTAATAAATGACTGCGCCGGGGTCACCTCAGGACTGACTGATGGGTAGCTGAGTGTGTGGATATCCAAATGTGTTAAAAATCTGTCAACAAGGATGTTTAAACAGAGTAAAATATATTTAGTAGGTTATCATTTCACTCATTAACCTGCTTGACATGTTTCACCAGGAACACTAATGAATATATAGCCCCAGGATTGGAATAGGTCCTATAAAACAGTCAAATGCTTGAAGCGGTTCTAACAATCTCATTGACTGAATTGATTTTTGCAGACTTGTAAAATATTTTAGCTGCACAAGTGAACCCAAAAATTATAAGTTAAGAAATTGTTTTTTGTTTTTGTTTTTTTTAACAAACTTTACGATGTGATATGATGATTTAATATAATTTAAATGTGTTCTTTTTGCTCTTGGAACACTATCTCAAACGTTCGCATTTCAGTTATAAACTTCCACAAAACATCCAACTATTTCGTATTTTCTGTCTTTCCTTTGTTTACGTGCTCTCCTGCTGGCTTATAGCCCCTCACAACCCCAACTTCATATTACCTGTTCAACCAAAACAGCGAGCAATATCGGAAATATCCAGCCAGTTTGAACCAGATAGCAGCTCAGATGAGGAAAACGAAGACCTTTGTATTTCTGCATCGGAATGGAGAGGAGCAGGAAGCTTGTGGCATTCCAATTGTAGTACGTTTGGAACAAGCTTTTTCCGACAGCATTTTTTTAATATCTGCTCTGGATTTACAATGATTTGAATAAAGAAATACTAAGAAACACAGTTGTAATCTTTATTTTTTTTAAATAGGTCCTCCATGATCAGTAAAAAAAAAGTACTTTTAAAATATCAAAACCACATTTTTCTTTGGAGTGGGTCTTTACCCATCACACCTTCATGAAGGAACATGCTCATCTGTTCTTGTATTGGTCTTCTGTCTAGTGTTGCTAGTTATAACTGTGAAAACATTTTTTTCTCGTACGTCACTGGAAAGAACTCAAAGTTTGTGCAACATGTTCAGTTCTGACTTCTTGGAGCCTCACTGGCTCAAGAAAAGATAGAAACCTGCATGCTGATGGGGACTAAAGTAGCTGGACAGTCCTACTTGTCCAAATTTGACCCATAAAAATCCATTTAGACTGAAAAAAACTACACATTTAACGAGAGTGTGGCTGTATAAATCCAACTGCTTCATTTCCTTCATAAATCAAACAAGATTTAAAATTCTCTTGTCTTGCCTTATGTGACTAAATTAGGATGTTAGGATTGGGTTTGTGTGAGTCATTTTTGAATTGATTAAAAAAAACGAAAGTAAATTCTTCACTGGTTTTTGGCACATTTGATGCAGCACATCAGCAGACAGAGTACACAGACTTGTGCCTTTTATTTTTATGTCAGAGCTGCATTCCTCAGATTTGTCATCTATTAAAGTATCTCCTAGCTGACAATTAAAATGTACGAGCCAGAGCTTCTCTGTTTACAAAATGTCTTTCAAACTCCTCCAGACAGTATCTGATGGTTTCTGTCAGCGAGGTAGCGAGCAGACACGCACTGTCCTTTGAAATGCCGTCTTTCAGGTACGACTCATAAAACTTGACAGAGCTCTCTGGGTAATGTTTTTGTTTTTTTTTGTTTTATGAAAAGGGAATCGGCATGGCCGTGAATGTACAGATGAAACAGGAAATTATTTGCTACAGGGGCTGCCGAATCAAAATGATCTTCAGTTTTCCTGCAGGAATAGTTGTCATGGTAACACAATTTCAACATTATTGGATTGAGTGTTTGTTTTTTTGTGCTTGTTTCATTTTGTTATAGGAATGTAAAAGCAATGGTTATCCAGCTTGAACCTTTTTTCATAAACTCTTTCGATATTTCTCATTGTGTCAATGTTATCGTGTTTCTAATCTCTCAGATTTTTCATTCTAGAGCTGTCTGCTCTTAGAGGGCAAGCACTTTGCCTCAGCTTTTGTTAGTGCTTAAGTTGTCTTTTGAGTTGTCGTGCGTCATGGGCAAAGTTCAAATTCATAGGTTGGCTGTAGGGCTGTGTGCGGACTTCCAGGCTCCATGACACACAGTCTTGTCACTTAGCTTCCGGAAGGAGTTACCTGGATCGAGTTTGGCAGGTGACAAGTCTGAGCAATCTGTGGGAACGGAGAGGTGAATGTGCTCGGGCATAATGCAGCTTTGAAGTAGAGTTCAGGGTGTGCGCGTTTGTTTTGTTCACCACAGAGGCCAGTCTTGCGTGCATAGATGAGGCCTGGAAAACTGGGAGAGCAGGATTTCTTTGATTTTTTGGCAGATTTCTCTGTTCACGCGAGTCTCTTGACTTTGGGTCTGTGAAGCGTGACGATTGGAGGAAAGGTAAATGAACTTTTCAGCTTCTTTTTTTTAAAATAAGATTCCAATATAAAAGATTTAATCTACTCATCGGTACGTTTCAGCGGAGAACCTGTTTGTTGCTGTATTGCTGCACTTTCTTTGTGTGCATATTTTCATTCTAAAACTGTGTGTGTCAGCTACTTTCTCCGCTGTGTCATCAAGTTGCTGTTGTGGAAAGCAGATTAATATGAGGGTCAGCTGGTGCTCTCCAGTAACCATGACAACACAGTGTTTCCATAGGTATCAAGCTCTATGCCTTCTTCTTCTTGTTTGCCTTTCCCAGGAGAAACTGTGGCCAGTCTTGGGTCAAAGTGCCCTTCTCTAGGGTGTTGTTGAGCACTTTGACGTGTTTTTTTCTTTCGGGCGTAGGTCTGTTTTTCTCACCAATAATGGTTCAGCAAAGCTAACTAATTGTTATTTTTAGAACATACAAAAAAACGATCAAAACTAGTTACTCAAGGTGCTTTCTTTTTTGTTTTAAGTAACTGTTTTGGCTGTTTTTTCTGAGAGATGGCACTGGCTGTAGGACAGACAGCAGACTAAGATTCCTCACTGATGGAATTTTGTTCTGCCTCAAGCACATTTAAATAAAATTGGATGCCTGGCACTCTTGTAACGGCGGCGTGCCTATTTCATCTGACCATAAATGAAAAAAAGTTGATGTGTCTTGACAGAAATTGTGAATCTGCCAGAACAGAGCAGCACGACTGCAGTCTTTTAAATGAATGTTACGTCCATATTACCTTGGTTTGACTGAGTGAAATCTGGCTGTTTAATTAACTTTAGAGCATGTTATACAAGGAAAGGAAGAATAAGAACTCATAATGATTTCATATGTGACTTGCTGTTAAAAATGTAGTATATCTAGCTGGTAAACAACATAAAACCAACGTATGATGTGCAATATTAGGGATCAATATTGTGATGAAGCTATGACTGGCAAAACATGAACAAATAGCAAAATAAAAACAGCTAATAAACAATTTCCATTTCAGTAACACAGTTTTATTTAGTTAGAAAGTAACTTAAGTTAAATTATACTCCAAAGGACCCTCGTCTACATAGGAGGCAGGCATCTAACATAAAAGGGGTCCATCCAATTAGTCAAATGTGTAATTAGGTCTATTTAATCTGTTAAATGCTTTAAGCTTCAATACTATTCTTTTAGTATATGTGTAAATATTTAAGGTAAGCATTTATCACAATTTACACTGTCTTTTGTGATGCACAAATTGCTCAGGCTGATATTGCGATGACAGTAAATTAGCGATTTATTGTGCAGACTTAACCAACCCAAGTATTTTTTTATGTTCTTAAAAATATAAGAAAAAAAAAACTGTAATACATGAATATTAGATAATAAGACGTGAAATATAGTAAGTACTTTAGATAACTACAGCTGTATGATGAGTTTTAAAAATGAAAGATTTTATCTACAATCTTTCAGTGACAGGATGCATCATATATATTAAAGGCGGTTGGGAACGATGAGAACCACCCCTCTCATTGGATGCTGCGGTCCAAATGCCTGGCTAAATCTTAATTTTTGGTTGAACACACTTTTTGACTCGAGGGCCACAAAAGGTTCTAAAATTTGACAGTGGGCCAAGAGCGGGAGCTGATGCGTGTAATCTTTTTGGTAGTCCACTTCATAAGATAAATAAGAGAGAATCTATATGAAAAAATGCTTAAACTGAATATTAATCTAAATTTGTATAAATAGTTGTGGCTTTTGTTCTCATTTTAGTGCCAATTGGTTTAAGAGTCTAAGGGGAAAATGCAAATGTAGAAAATTGCTGCATTCATGTTGGGTTGGAATGATCAAAAAATGACTTTACGACTGAAAACACACTCGAATGTCAGAAAACAACAGCACCACCTGAATATATAACAACTTTCTGCACCTAAACAAAGGCCAGTTTATTTATTGTGCCTTATTGTGGAGAGATGCAGAACTACAGGGAAAATAAACCGTGGGTTTGTTTTTTTAGGATCCTCTAAAAAAAATACCTTTCTCCCTCTGTTTTGCACAAATTAACATCAGATCTTACGTACTCTGTTAGGTACAAGTCAGAGGCAGTGAAACCAGAAGACAACCTCTGCCGCTCTCTGAAAGGGTGCATGGTAGCTCTGTTTTTTTCTCTCTTCCACTCCCGACCCAAGGTCATTCTCCGACAGTCACACCACTGCACTTCTAAAGATGGGTTTCTCCTGTTTACAATATCATCTTATCAATACTTAATAGTGTTTTTGTGTGTTTTCTGCAGATCTGCCTGCCTCCTCTCTTCAGTACCCTTGTGGACCTGTGAACTATCTGTGTTCTCCTCGACTGGCAAAGAAAGGTCCGACTCCCAGACCATGTCACGACCGGCCCGCCGTCAAACCACGGCCACAGCCATCCACCAGACCACCGGCTGCACAGAAACCTCAAGGTACAATCCCCCAGGAAACCATCAGACCATCCCTGTCAATCCTTCATCAATCATGCTCTGACAGCACTGTCCTTTAATGGATGTGTCAGCTGTGTGGCCTCGTGCTGCTAGTAGGTCACCTCTGCAGGAGCTGCTGCTGCTGCTGCTGCTGCTGCTGCTGCTGCAAAGGAGGCCAGCATTTCCCCAGTGTTTGTGTTTGGGCTCCAGCTGAAGAACGCTAAAAATGAGGAGCATGTGCTATGTTCAGGGACTTCCTGTAGAGCACACAAACTTGGCCTCAATATTTGAAAAGGTTGCAACTTTAAAAAGTTTGCTGCTAAAGTGTTGTAGAAATAATCACAATCATGTACACGATTATCATTTCAAGGCATGCAATTTAAAAGAAAAAAAACATGCCTAGGAAAGGCGGATGCCCTCGGAAAAGCCTCAAAGTTTTATAAGACTGTGTTCAGATCAGAGGTTTGACAGTGGAATGACAGCTCAACATGGAATAAGAAAAAAGACATTTTCGTGTCCTATTGTCATGTAAGTGGAGCAAACACCAGATAGATCTAGCATTTTTGTTGTTTGTTTATTTATTCCCAAGATATTTAATTAGAAAAGATGTTTAGTAAATGCATAGAAACCCTGAAACAACAGGCATTTATTTACATCCACACCTGTTTATTCATATAACTGTCAGTCTCATTTTCAGAGAAATATCTGGTGTTTTTCTACCTAGTTCAATTCTATATTTTTGAAAAAGCTCAGCTGGATCAGCAAAATATATTTTTCTATATTTTTAGATTTCATCCCCAATTTGCATGTATAAATAATAAAAAGTAGTTTTGAAATTAATTTAAAGAAAAAAATCATCTAGCAACCAACCAGTGAGGAGTTACCGACATTCATGATATGTCAAGATAAATATTACTCTTTAGAGGTGAAATGAAAGGCTTGTTTTGAATACATTTTATAGAAATATTTACAAAAGAGTAGAATGTATCGCTACTCTCCTCTGTAATAGATTTTAAAAAGCAGATTTTGATACAGACAGTCTGCATTCATCTCCCCGTTCTCCCTCGCAGGAAAGACTTCCTCACTGCAACATTTATATTCCACTCATAGCTTTTCCAAAGCATGTACTGAAATGTAACTCCAGTGTTGGGGGTTGGGAAAATTCTTCACAAGAACTAATGAAAATCACAAGAGAACTTCGAGATCAGACTTTTATTCTGAAAAGGCTCCAATGTTACATGCATGTAAATGCTTAAAAAAAACAGGGCTATAGTGTTTTTGTTCATTTACATATATGTATATATATATATATATATATATATATATATGATCCCTTTTTAACATTTAAACATCAAGAGCTGTTTCAGATATTTACTTTTTTATGCATACACATTGGATTAGTTTTCGCAAATTAGACTTTCATCCCATACAACTTTGCCTTATTAATATTCATATGAAAATGTTAGACTGCTTAAAATGTAGTAGTATTTATTAAATAGCTTATGTAGCCCCTTTACGAGTTACTGACAATGCAATATGATTGTGATATTGAGGCATGTTGTGATGCTATAATATAGACATTTATGTTTTGCACTGAAATAAATTCTCTATAGACACATACACACATATATTTAGATTATAATTACTCTTCATAAAAAGGAACAGATGTTTTTTTTTTCTTGGTCCTCGAACGTCTTGGTCTGCTCTTTACACATTTGAGAAAAGCTGTGATCTCTGACGATATGTCAGACATTGACACATGCAGACAGAGGAAGTGCTTAAATTTGACGACTTCTACATATCACCACGTTTCCTGGTTATAAACAAATTAATTATATGCACTGAATAAAAATTGAATGCGTGCAAATATAGACTTAGAAAATGTGTGCCAGCATGCATGAGTGGGATGTTCTTTTTTGTTGTTTTGTAGAATGCAGAGCTGTCTAGTTTTTTTTTTTTTTTTCTGTGTGAAGTGAGGTGGCTTACGCACACTAAGCTTAGCATCCTGTTCTGCAATAAGGAAGTTGGCAAATAGCTGACACTCAGACTCGATCAAACTCTGCTTTCTTGCTAATATTTCTTGGCTTTTTTTTTATCTTGTTGTAAGTTTTTCTTTTTTTCTTGCAGTCAAATGTGACTCAAAGACTCAGTCAAAGACTCAGACATGGCGGATTTCTCGCTTGCGTTTATTCCGGTTACCTGATTGTTTTTGCTGATGCCAGCAGCCTCACAGGTCTCTGCTGTTCTAACTCTATCTGGGCTACTGATTCTGCAGTGCCCCCTAAACCGGCGCACCTGCTCACCCTCGGGCAAGACAAGAAACCTAAGAAGATCCCCCCAGCACCTTCAAGACCTCTGCCAGCACCCCCTCTTCCACCTAAACCAAAGCTTTGTTCTACACCTCCTTGCCTTGGAGCACAGCCACATAGAGAGGCCCAGAAGGTTGGACTGCTGATTGAGAGGTTTGAAAACTCAAGGTAAAAAAAGCATATGATAATAGTTTGCCTCCTCAATTTCTATTTTTGTTTAGGAAGCTGCCATTCATGTTTTTATTACCTGTTTCCAGTTCATGTAAACCAGTTAACAAAACCCTCTTGTTTCTTCTTTTCAGTTTCTACAGTCGCCTCTAAGGTATAACTTCTTCATTTGATAGAACGTCACAACAAATTGCTTTGTGTTTTCCCTAGGGTCCCCATTTTGGGGGTGCTCCCACGCTCGCAGCTTCACCTGTGCCTAAGAATGGATCCAGCGGCTGACATCCATTCGTCCTGCGGCCCAGACACTGCTGCAAAAGTTGCAGGAGAGCCCCCGCTCATGAGTGAACTTGAACTAGGCCTCGCTGAGAAAAGCAAGGACGTGTCGGAACTCTCCTGCCTGGAGTCTATGCACATCAGTGACTCGGACAACGGCGTGGAGGACGAAATCGCACACAGGGTCAATTGTCTGGATGAGAAAGAAAACGGCTCCTCCCTGAAACTCCTGGACAATCCGAACTCCTCTGAACAGAATGGGAAGATTCCCAATCGGGACAGCGGCATTGACAGCCCGTCCTGCGCTGCGGAATGTGAGGTTTTTCCCAACGAGGACGCCATCGATGAGGAGGATCAGTACGACAGCGTCACTGAAACGGAGAGTGTATCCTGTTGCGTTACCCAGGAAAACAAGCGGGACTCGACCCAAGACGAGGACAGTGACTTGGATGAGGGGAGCAGCAGCGACATACACTCACTTACGGACACACAGATCGGGTATCTGACAGATGTGAATTCTGAGGCCCACAAAGTAAGTACTCTTTGTGGTCACCCGTAATCAATAACATAAAATCTGATTCAATGACCTCAACTATCTCCCTTTAACGGTACGTGGCAACTTTTTCCCTGAACCCACCATGCCTATTAAAAAGCATCATGTCAGGCTTTTGTGTTGTGGAAAATAGTGGTGTGTTATCGCCTGGATTTGCCAGTCACAAGTGTCTGACTGGTGTCTAAAAACAGCTTTTGCTGAGATTGAAAAGAGGATTTTCAGCTCAGAAGCTGAAACAACAGGAATGGCAGCTGGTTGCTGCAGAAGTCCATACAAGTCCTTCTAAAGCCGATCCAGGATCTTAGAGTGAACGTTGTTATTGATACCCCAAACAGCAGACATACAGATCCATACAGTAGAAAAGACTGAAGCTTCCCGAGATAGTTGAGATGAGATGTTCCCATTGCTGAAGATCACCATCACACCAAGCTCCACAGCTGTTTGTCCACACCCACAGTGTTATTAGACAGAGGTATCTCTGCTCCTCAGAGCTTCCTGATCCCGGCTCTGCCATCCAGAGGAAGGGTGTGTTGTAATATGTTAGGGATTTTGCCTATCAGTTGCGCAGTGTGAGTTCATGTGACACATTAGCTGACATGTTAATGGTTGAATAATGACAGAGGATGTGGGTTTCTCAGAAAGGCACGCTGCAGGAGCAAGATTAAAAGCGACTTTTACTGATGTGTTTGGCATGCATGCACCTTCTATACATAGTGAATTTCTTTTAGTTTCAGTTTTGCTGCTATTGTATTGTTATTTATCTGTTGCAATTTAGCCTTTATTTTGAAACCAAAAGCTGATGCTGATCACTCAAAAAAAAGGACATTTTGATTTATGTTAAGTCTTGGGCAAAAGTTAAGGGGAGCCAACATATGGTTGAGTGTTTTTTCAAACAGCTTTACTTAAACCTGTATTGTTGCAGTAGAATATTATTGTATCATGCCAGGGAAAACACAAAGATATGCGTTGAACCTTGTCGTAGCATGAGTCTTGTTTGTAATTTAAAACATTTTTACGCCATCTTGTCTTCAGTTACAGTAAACAAAAGATGAAAGCCATCTTTCTTTTCAATTCAGTAGCATCTCATACCAGTTTTGGTTGAAAACTCACCGCTCACATCTCCTCATGGTGCAGATGCTTAAAAAAGGCTTTATTTAAGTCAAATTCTTTCCAGGTTTTGTTTTAGAGATTCCCTCTTTGCTTACGACAATATTAGCATCTTTAAACACTTTTGGTTGCAATTACAATACTATTATAAAATAAATCCTATTTTTATTGAGACCTTTTGTTGTTAAAAGGTCCTTAAGCAACTGACTGTGTGAGAGCTTTGTAACAAAATGCTCTCCAGGCGCACTTTCTTCACTTCCAATTTTACAGGTCGCATGTTATTAGACAAAAGACTGTATATTCATATTTTTGGGGGGATTTTGAGACAAAGACAGTATTATTCTGTAGTATTTATTGGGAGGTTATATTGATTTTGTTTACTTATGCTCATTATTTAATGCGAGCATTAGATTGATGAATTTTGCACATTTTGAGGTTGCTAGCTTTCCGGATTGTATCTGGTTTCAAGTCAAAATTTGTCCACAAGCACGTTTGGTTGCAGAAGCTTCATGTGCTTCAAATGTTGTGTGATGAGAAGTTCAACGCCTAGAGAAAGGAGACATCTAAATATCCACCCATTTTCTGAACCCACTACATCCCTTTCAGGGTCACAGGGTTGACAGAGCTTGTCTCAGCTACTGTTGAGCAAAGGCGGGGTACACTTTGAAAAGGTCAACAGCCTGTCGCAGAGCCACACAACCACATTCCCTCACGCACATTCACACCTAGGGGCAATTTAGAAACTTCAATTAATTCATGAAACATGTTGTCGGACGGTCTGAGAAGATCCACGCATGCACTTGGGAAACATGCAATTTGAACCAGAACCCTTCTCACTGTGAGATGAGTGTTAACCACGACATCACTCCGCAGCCACATGGCTCTTTTTATTTGAACTTTGTTTAAACATAATTTGTGTGATAGGAAACAAATCCTTAGTTTCAACTGTCAGTCAGTATTTCTCTGCAGTTTTGCAAACTCTAAACAAATGCATGTGACCTACCTAAATCTGAAGGTATTTTATACATTTTCTGGCCTCTGACATTATAAACCTTTCCCTCTTCTGTTTTCTCTCAGTGCTCAGAGGCTCAGAAGCTGCTGAACATTGCCAAAGAGCTCCTCCATACTGAAGAGGCGTATGTGAAAAGGCTCAACCTCCTCGATCAGGTAACGCCTTTAATGCAGTGTGGGTTTGTTTGTGAGCTTAGAGGAGTGGCTTTGCTGTGTTCAGTTAGATATGCATGTCAAATCTGACTCATTCAAACTTTAACTGTCATCCACCTTAAAACAGCCATCAGTCTTTGTGTTGCTGAAAGCAACTAGTGTACAGTCATGTGAGAACGGACAAAGCTCAAGTGTTTCTGTGTGCAAGTGTCATGACTTCTGCATCTCAGTGGGACTGCATGCTGCGGCTAAAGATGCACTTTTTGTCTCTGAAGTGGCATTGTGGCAAACAACCTAGCGCTGTTTTGTTTTTTATTTTAGATTCTTGCAAAGTTTTAACATGCAGGTGAAAATTACTTGGCCGTTTAAGTATGATCTTATTGTGGGACTGTTCCATAAAGTTGTTCTTATAAACAACGCAATGTAAATTTGTATAATTTTAAATTTTTTAGCACTACTAATATACCAAATAACAATCACTTTTTTTTACACGCTCTGTAAATAGCTTGTAGTTTGACTAATGTTCCCCCGCAGCATCTTTGTGCTCCTTCTTGTTTGTAATATGAATGCATTGCCAGTGGTTGTGTGTTCTTCCTCTTCGCTGGGTTTTTGTGGTACAGAACAAAAACAGCTGCCCTATCACAGAGCAGCTCTGGTTGGTTTGTCACTGAGGGCAAAGAACCCCAAGAAGTGACTTCCTGTTTTTGTCTTGCTACCATCACAGTTATTTCCGTGATTACAAGAGAGCCCAAATTTAATTGTGACCAACGAGGAAGGGAAAGTGGAAAGAGGCGATGACTGGATGAAAACAGGAATGTCTCATTTGTAATTATAAAGAGGCTCCTGCTGTCAGGAATTCCTTCCACAACCGCTCCAAGTTATTATAAAACACCTTTCTCGGAAATGAGACGCAGACTGTAATAATGATCATGCAGTTCTACAAGTCAGAGTTTTTGTTGCACAGAAAAAAATGTGGACTCTCACACATAACATTCTTATCATGTGACAATTTTTCCTGTTCTTAAGGGAATAATTGGGATTATATGGATGTTTTTATTATTATTATTATTATTTATAAAGTGACTGGCAGCTAAACTAAAAACATGCACATAACCCTTGTTATGTTGTTACAAATAATGTACTGCCTAATGATTTTGTTCCTTAAATCTATTAAAAGTTTGGGGTTACTTAGGCATTTTCTTGTTTTTAAAGTAAGGATGCTATTTTTCAATTCCTGTTGCACTCTGTACATTATTGTGGTAATTGATTTAAACATGACTATTCCAACTGCAAAGAAAAAAGAGAACTTTGATGTGGAACTTGACAGTCTGCTGTTGTTCTTAGAAATTAAAGCTTTTCGATGTGATAAATTGCCAAGAAACTGAAGATTTCCTTCCACTTTTAATGTTGACACTGGCATTTTGCTGGTCCTATTTAATGAAGCTGCCAGGAGGACGTGTGAAGTGTCTATTTCTCAAACTGGAGACTCTGATGTACTTATCTTCTCACTCAATTTTGTAACAACACCCCCCCACACACACACACACCCACACACACACACACACACACACTTCACGTTCCACTCTGGTTAGAGCCTGTTTGTGCTGTTCTCTAAAGAGAGAAGTGTACATCGCTGAAGAAAATCTTCAGTTACTTGTCAATTTCTTGCATGGAAAAGCATTCATCTCTAAGAACAATAACAGACTGCCAAGTTTCTGAAGAAAGTTATCTTTTTCTGGCCATTTTGAGCATTTAATCAACCCCACAAATGTGATGCTCCAGATCAGGGAAAGGCAACTCCAGGCCTCGAGGGCCGGATTCCTGCACGTTTTCCAACGTACCATGCTCTGGCATGTTATAATGGACTGGACACACCTAAACTGGGTAATCAGTCATGAGTAGGGCTTGGATATCTGGAAATCATGCAGACACTCTGCCAGGAGTTGCCTTTACCTGCTCCAGATACTCCACCTACTCAAAGGAAGGTCAGTTTTATAGCTTTTCTAACTGGCCAAGCTGTTTTCAGCTGTACTAACAGGATTGCACAAGAGTTTTCTAATCATCTGCTAGCCTTCAAACACAATGAGCACACAAGTTGTACAGTTAGAATACTAGAGTGCACCAAAAAAACAGACATTTTGCAGCTAGAATAGTCATTTATTAAAGATTTTACTACATCAGTAGTGTTATATTTATTGAAACTTTTTTTTTTCTTTCAAAAGTAGAAAATTTTGAAGTGACCCTAAACTTTTGAATGGTAGTGTATATACATGTAGATAATACAGCATGCTACAATACAGCTGACTAAATATTATACTTTTTTTTGTTTTCCCAAAAGGACAAGTGTATCTTTCCTTTATTTACTCCAATTCAAAATCACATAATTCTAGTAGTTTCTTGGAGAATAAATGATAACAGTTCCATTTTTACTCAAAAAGTTTATTTTCCTTGTTTCAACATCATCCTTCAAATTGACACAAAATCATTTTTTTAAGGCAACATCACAGCATTTTGGATTTATATTACTTTATATTACTTTTAAATGACTTTATATTACTAAATCTTGATAGTTTTCCCAAAACTGTCTTTTATTTATTTTAGGAACAGCAGAAGATTGTGCCTCCTTGTGACAGAAATTAAAAACAGAGAATAGAGCTGCAAATTTCATTAAACAACTTTTTAAAAATGGGTTATTTTAAGTCATGGAAAATGAATTAATTTAAAAGTCTTAATGTTGTGTCTGGTGTTTTTTTTTCACACAACAAATAGAATTGAATTAAATGAAAACATGAGGCACAATTGAATTAGGTCAATTTAAAATATATATTTATTAATACATCGTACAAAAAATGCATGATAGAGGGAACCAGAAAACAGCAGAAAATCTAATGTGGAAGCTTGAAGAAATTTGCCATGTTTACTGAAGTTAATTTATTTTGCTCAGATCAGATTTATGTATTTCATTAAAGTTAGCCACTAAAAGATTAGTTTGCTTAACCAAAATACACACCCAAATGAAGTAATGAATCAGCCTTAGTGAATTAGATGACCAAGCTGAATAAAACAGAAAGGAAGCAATAGTTTACTTCCTGCTGAGGATCGTGTGGAAATTCTTTCCATCAAATTATCCTCAGAGTATTGACCTAATTGTTGTGACATTTTATGGATGTATATATAAAAGAAAGAAACAGTCGGTAATTCAAACCAAAGTAATATATTTTGCAAACATTCCTTTGTATTCAGTCAGTCAAATGTGTATTTTTTTGGGTCAGAAGAGCAAAAACTGAGAGCATTGCTTTGCTACACAATAACACAGTTTGTGTGTTTCTGTCTTTTTCTAGAATGGGAGCAGCTCAGTTTTATTCTTATGCATCATTTCTGTATGCATTTTCTCTGCAGGTATTTTGCACTAAGCTCACAGAGGCTGGAATCCCTCAGGAAGTCATTACAGGGATATTCTCCAACATTTCTTCTATCTACTGCTTCCACGATAAGTTCCTGCTCCCGGAGCTCAAGACTCGGATTACTGGAGAATGGTCAGGAGTAAAAACTTCTTGAAACTAAGGGATGCACTGTTTGCCCCTACAGGCTGTAGTTTCTTTAAAACCTTGATATGAGTTAAATTGAACTTTTAAGAATATTTCCTACTATATTTAGATATATATGCAGTCTACTATATTTTTGGACTAAAAGTTGCATATAAGTAGTATAAGTAAAAGCATAAAAAAGAAGAAAAAATGAGGTAGAAATCTCAATGGAGTAGCCTATAAGTCACACTTTTTGGAGAAATTATTAAGTTGTTAAATTTATTTAACAAAATACAAGAAAAGAATTTCATCTTGAAAGGCAAATTATTATAACGGAATAGATAACATTTAAAGACTAAATAAATGCACACTACCGTACTGTAGCCGTATTTAGCTTCATGAAATATACCGTCGGAGGAATCTAGTCTGTTAACTTAACATATTATTCAGATAACCATAGCATGATAACATGCTAACAAGTCAACTAAACTCTATTTGTCACTTCAAATCACTAAATCCATTGAGGTCTTCATCGCCTCTGACACTATGATCAACTCTGCCAAGGCCGGCACTATTCTTCTGTGTTGCTGTCGGTGGTAAATACTGGCACACACCTATAGTGTAGAGGCCTGTTCCTAACTGTCAGCAAAACATTCATTTTATTTTCTTCACAATTATAAAAAACTTAAACTCTTAACTTAACTTAACTCTTAACTCTTAACTCTGCTGTTTGTTATTTGGAAATTGATGTTATTTCCTAATCTAATGAGCGGCTTGTTTGTGCTGGCGTCTTGCTGCAGGGACTCAAACCCTCGCATTGGAGACATTCTCCAGAAACTGGCTCCGTTTATGAAGATGTACGGGGAATATGTGAAGAACTTTGACCGAGCCATGGACCTGGTCAACACCTGGACGCAGAGATCTTCACAGTTCAAGAGCGTCGTTCAGAACATCCAGGTTTGTGATGGCGCTTGTGTTTTTAAAAATAAGGGACATAACTTTATCATTTTCAACAAAAATACAATCGTTATTTCTGTCTTAATGTTTGTCACTGATGGGAAAAGCACAATATTTAGTATTTATGCAATATGAATAAATACTCTGCACTAGTTGGTTGAGTATTTTCAAAAGAAGTGACAAAAACCAGCAAAAGTGATGCAAAAATACAATGAAGAGTCAGTTTATTTGTTTACTTTTATTTTACGTTTATTTTTTACTATTTTAGAGAAGCAACAACAATAGCACATAATTAGGAAGTGGCAACAAAAAAGCAAACACTAGCAGTCCTCTGCTCAGAGATGAGATGCATTCTGTTTCTGGCTGTCAAATCATCATAGATGGTTAGTTTGTGGTGTACCGAGAAAATTAGTTTAAGTCTTAAAATGTCAAAACTTTTTGTCCTGCCACTGTCACTTCTCCTTGACTTTATTTGATTTATTTCAGTTTTTCTGACCATTTTTAGACTTTAACACTAAGAATAGCGAATTGTTTTGTGCATGTTATTTTATTGAACTGAAAGGGTGTGTAACTGCGTTTGTGAAAGTGTTTTTACATTTTTTTAAGAATCATCATTTATATATATTTTTGTCTAAACCAACAGAAACAGGATGTTTGTGGGAACCTGACACTGCAGCATCACATGCTGGAGCCGGTCCAACGCATTCCTCGTTACGAGCTGCTGCTCAAAGACTACCTGAAAAAGCTGCCCAGTGATGCTCCTGACCAAAAAGATGCAGCAAGTAAGGCTCGAAACTCACTGCTCTGACTGGACGGTCATTCACAAAAGCATGAGGGAAAGAGCATTTGCCCTTTTTTGGAATTAAAAAGACTAATTTGAACATTTTGGAGAATTTTTAAAAATAGATCATGAATTTCACATGATCTCCGACTCCTCTTGGTCTTACCTAATCTCTTTTTTTTTCCCACAACACACATTCCTGCTCAAAACCAATTCATCCCTTTTGCTTTCCACTGCCTGGATGTCTATTCTGTTTAAGGTTTATGATTAATGCAGCTTGCTCAGAGCTCAAAGGCATCTGTGTTCCACTCCCCAATGTCATTGAGATGGTGCAGTTAATATTTACAGTCTGTTTGTTAAGGCATTGACCTTTGGTAATTTTGTGTTATACAACAATCCTGACAATAATCTATAAACAACAAACAATAAATAATACTGTTTCTTTGTTTAAAAAAAAAGAATAGATTTACATAAATGTGCTGTGTAGCTTTCTGATTATCTAATCAGTTGGTGTTTTCATTAACTCTGGACTGTTTGCTCACCTCCTTTATCTGTTTACATTACAGAGGCGCTAGAGCTGATCTCAACTGCAGCCAACCATTCCAACGCAGCCATCAGGAAAATGGTGGGCTCACAATAAGCTTCGCCAGAGATTTATTGTTGTTTAACTCATTTGTAGTTATTTTTTTTTTAATTCCTTTGGATTGTCTGTTTAAGCTTCAGAAAATCAATATTACCCAATCAAAGAAGTTCTGAAGTTAGTTGTCTCCTAGTCAGCAACACTACGTCAACCAAGACAGGAAGTTACTATTTCCTGCTTTAGTGCCATGGCTCAGTGTCTTTAACACCCATCCTCCTCATCACCTTCGTCTGTCAGATTATGCCAGCTTGTCCCTATTCATCTCCAACTGACGCAAATAATTGAACAACAAAGTAATCTGAGAAAAATGTAACCTACTTTGAGACTTTTAGATGAGACATCAAACTTTCAACTTTTCCTTTCATTTCATCATTTTCTGTTTTTTTTGTTTTGTTTTTCAGGAGAAAATGCACAAGCTGTTGGAGGTTTATGAAAGGCTCGGAGGAGAGGAAGATATAGTGAATCCAGCCAATGAGCTCATCAAAGAAGGACACATCAAGAAGATGTCAGCAAAAAATGGAACGGCACAAGATCGATACCTCTACTTGGTTAGAGCACCGCCAAATTAGAGAAATGTGGAGGGAAATGTATGTACTTTTAATTTACGTGTTTCCATTTTTTTGTTTTAGTTCAACAATATGGTTCTGTACTGCGTACCTAAGCTCAGACTGATGGGGCAGAAGTTTAGCGTCAGAGAGAGGATTGACATTGCTGGCATGGAGGTAAGACTCTGCAACTCAACCTCTTATAATCATCTGTTATTTTTATTTTTTTTTATATTTTTTTGTTATTTCTAATGAGTAAAAGCTGCAAATGTTCTTTTTCTTGGTTTTAGGTTCAAGAGAATGTGAAGCAAAACCTTCCCCACACATTTGCAATCAATGGTAAACAGCGTTCACTGGAGCTTCAGGCCAGGTAACACCAGAGCAAAACAGTAAAACTGAAATTCACCTCCGTGCTCTAAAATAAATTCTAATCCAGACCTACTTCCATCTTTTACTTCTTTAAAGAAATAAATTGTTTTTTTTTATTAATAATTGAAAAATACTCCCAAGAGTAAGAGTACAATTTAATCTATATTCGTTTTACTGTCTGTTTTATAGTTTTTTATTCAAATCAAACCAAACTTTATTTATAAAGCACTTTTTATCCCAAAGTAATGCAAAGTGATTTACAGAAGAAAGACATCTTTTAAATTTAAAAACCAAAAGAAAAACAGGCTTTCGCATAAAAAAAAAACCTGACCCCACAAACCCAACATTATGAGACATTTGAGTAACACAACACATAGAATTAAAATAATAATTTGGCTTGATTTTTAAGTGAGAAAATAATATGTCAAACCCAATAAAAAATGGGTTTATTAGTGTGCATACTGTGTTTTATTAAAGGACTTTTCAGAACAGTTTAGCAAAGAATAGTTGGATTTGAGCTCAAACTACTAACTTGAAGGTGGTCTAATTTTACTCAATATTCAGTAGTTAGCAAATGTATCAAGTGGAACAAGACAGATTTGTGCTTTTTTAATTCTGCAGTTTCCTAAAATCACAGTTCTTTCAAGATTATGATCCAAAAAAATTTTTGCTAGCTATTGCATGCCTCTAAAAAATTAAATAAGTAGAAAATAACGATACTGTTGGTTTGATGTTTGCCACATCTGACTGCTGGTTTGTATTTTTTGCGGGTAAATGATTTAATGTTTCATTTTACTTTCTAGGACAGCAGAGGAGAAAGAAGACTGGATACAGGTAAGAATTCATAGTAGCACATGCACAAACATGGCTGAAGACACAGGATCTAAACATCTCAGGGAACATTTAGTGAAAATATTTTTAACAGTGAATGGAAATAGAGAGAAATTTGCTTTGGAAACAAATTAATTATATATACTTGATACATTTATATTTATTCATGTTTTTTAAAGTCTCACGAAAGCGATATTTTGATCTATTTTAAAAGCATTCCCAGTGCACTTCTAATTATAGTTATGCCATTTTTTGCCAAAATTAAGTAACATGTGTTGTTTTTTAAGACATAGCTTCTGCAGAGCGGCAGTAGTTCATTAGAAATACACCTCTGAGTTGTGGGCGGGACTGTTGGCACCAAAGGAAGCTTCTACTGATATTCCATCATCCCTTTTGCTTACACTCTCTTCCATTAGCTTGCAGCTTCTTACAACCCCAAAGCTAGCATTAGTGGTGCAACAAAAATGGCGAGCAATATCAGAGCTATCCATTCGTACAGTTTTCAGCCAGATGCCAGCTCGAATCAGGAAATTGAAGACACACATTGTCTTCAAGTGGATGCATCAGAATGGAGCAGACCAGGGAGACTTTGGCCCAACCATTTCAGTTGCTGCATCACCAAAGCGAGATTTTTCAAACAGCATTTTTTTCATATGCTTCTAGCTCATCTCACTTTGACCAAAGAAATAGTCGGAAATGCCATTTAAATCTTACATTTTTATCAGACCATACTACACGAAACATGTACATTTCCCTTTGTCCAAATGCTGAGTTTCCTTTTTCTGTTTCTTGTGACTTTCAGGTGATCCTAGCAACCATCGAACGGCACAAACAGAACAGCGAAACCTTCAATAAAGCTTTCATCAGCTCCTTCTCCCGCGATGAAGACCATGTTCCAGACTCACCGGTTAGTCCCCACTCTCACTCCACTGACCAGACACCCATGCTCTGCAGGGAATTATGGGAGACCACTCTTAGACCAAACACCAGTTTCAAAGTCTGCCTTTGTCTCTCAGACCAGCTCTCCATCTATGGATGTATGCCTTCATACAGACAAAACACTCACAGAAAGAAGCTCTTCCTTTTTTCACAAATGTCTTCTCCTTGAGTTGTCTTATTACCTTATTGGGAAAGTCAAAGTTTACACAAAACTGTCATGGATCTGCTCTGACCTACTTTGGGCTAGCCTGAGTTGGACCCTAGCCAAACATTGACACAAGTCAGAGGTCCAGATTTACAGGGTCCAGATTGACACCTAGTGGTGAAGATGCATAACTGCAGGCAAGAGCTAAACTCACTTTGTTCTCCTCAGGGCCCATGGTTGAACTCATCCATTGACTCAGATGGTGAAAGGCTGCATGAAAGGGTAAGATGCTGTCACACAGAACTTAGAATTAATATCCATATAAACTGAAATTTAGCTGAAATATTCTGGAAATATATTGTTTTTATAGCTGCACTAAAAATAGGCAAAAAACCCCATTTTTTTGTACTTCATATCCAGTTGAACAAGTTTCCTGAGTTGTTTTAAAATACAACGATGTTATTCAGCATTAATTCTGCATCACTAATGTGTGTATAAACACACAAACACCAGTTTGTTTTTTGCGAGCTGAATGCTCTCTCCTCTCTTTAGCTCAGGATTTAATCATTGATCTATCAAGACATTTCAATCTCCATCCACTGAGAAACTGAATGCATTTCATATGTTTTTTGGTAATTATTTGAAAAGATAAAATAACATTTAAAGATTTGTTTCCTCAAAAAATATATTTTTTGAATGTTTTCAGAAAATATTTGAGAAAGTTCATTGAAAAAATTACAAAAAAGTAAGTTTTTTTTAGCAGTTCCCATGTGTATTCACACTGTAAAAATGAAAACAAAAACTTTTCAAAATGAAAACTTGCAAAATAGTGAGCCTAAAACAGCAGAAATCATTCAATGGGGAGTGAGTTTCTGCAAGCGTTTAAAAACACTAAGCTGCATGACAAAAAAATGTTCATCAGATCAAAAAAAAAGTGTTAATAAAGTGTTTTTTCTTTCACAGCTTCACAAATTTGTCAGAAACTTATAGCAGGCTTGTTTCCTGTCTGTGGTGAAACAGACCCCTTTTTTTTTAAAGCGTCACAAGAACACTTTGATCTTTTCAAAGTAAAGTAACACCAATTGAAGTCACGTTTCCTAAAAACTATGAAAAGAATTTGACTCCTAAAAAGATAGTTTCATGTGAAATGTTTGAGAAAAAGAGTGATTATGGCACTTACCACACTAGACAATTGCAGTTTCCTTTAAACCATGCCAGTAATTTAATCTCTTTTTTCACATCTGCTTTGAATTATTTGGTTGGCTGAAACATATCATTTCAAGCGCTCAAATATTTTATTATTTATTTATAATCCACAGTTTTGTCAATAACAAAAGCTTAAAACATATATTGTAGATTGTGTTATTAGAAATGATAAAATGTGGGAAAGAACACTAATGAGTCACTTATTTCTTCTGCCTCACGTGACAACTAAAAAAAACTGACAAACTGGCTTTTTTTTGTTTTTTACAGAAAAGTTCCAGGAAGAAAGAGAAAGAAAAACAAACTTGCAAAGGCTGCAATGAGAGCTTTAATTTCACCAAGCGCAAGCACCACTGCAAAACATGTGGAGCGGTAAGCTAAAATGGAAAAATTAGAACAGTTTGATAGAATGTAACACTCAAGAATGGACTTTTAATGATAGGGTAGTATTTGTAGTAGCTGTTTTTCCCCTTCCTCACCTCTCTGTCTGTCTGCAGGCCATCTGTGCAAAGTGTTCAAAGACTTTGGACAACAAAACAAGCCGAGTGTGTCCTGAATGTTTCGAAGCCAGTCTGACTTTGGAGAATCACACTGACCAGAGAAGAAAAGCTCCACCAGAGGTAAAGCAAAAGACATACTTTTTCATAAAATGTTGGTATTTGAAGGTGAACATTTCTTTTGTTTGTTAGTTATCACTAGCCAAATAACAGCACTGTCTCTGAACATCAGCATTCATGCAAATTGCACAGCACTTTTTTTCTATTCTGTGTCGATTAAAATCCATAATATAATAACGCAAAACATACCATACCGTATGGTAATTAGTGCTGTCAATCGGTTAAAAAAATATTCAGATTAATTACACTTTTGGGTTGTCAATAATCACTACTAATTACAATGTTTCACAAATTGAATTTTATACAATAATATGCAGCTTTTTAACAAAAATAAGTCCAGAAAGAAAATGTTTTTTCTTCATTTATATTGTCTGAAATGTTTAAATTAAGGAAGTGCTAACTCAGAAATATAATTTGTGTGCACAAAACACATCATCAGTTAGATAAGCAGAACTGTAAAGACTTATGTGTGCGGTATTACTACAAGAAAACAAAGATACTGATATGCAGCCATTTTAAAAAAAACATTGTGTTTCTACACTTTAAATAGTCCGGGTGAATACTCTATTTTGATTGGTTGTTGGGTGTTCCAGAAGAAGTTCCGTTCATAATGTTCTATACGTGCAGGCTTCTTCTTAAAAAAAAAAAGAAAAAACCTTTTCCTTCATGATCTGAACAAAAACAAGCTGTAAGAGGTGAACTTTCTCTCTGATTTGATGCTTTATTTAACCTACCGTGACGATCAGCACATATATCACTTACCTTACATATATCACTATCGTGTTATAAGCGGGATAGTGTCCGACGAGCCTGAACGTGCCATGAAAGCCTGAACCGGCGGAAGACTGTTGCTTTTGCTTCGCGGAGTGTAATTAATTAGCATTAACATATATTAACGCGTTAATTTTTTTAAATTAATCACGTGCGTTTAAGCATTAATGTTGACAGCCCTAAATATGATAAAATCATCACCTGTTGTTGATTATTCTAATTAATCTATCCTTTGTCTAACCTAATATTTGCAGCAAAAATTTTAAATTTGAAATAATTTCGTTGAAATTTGTTACATTGTGGCACAGTAAAAGATCAAAATGCAACTAAAAAAGTGGCTTTATGAAGTTTTACTAACATAACAGACTTCCAGCCTTTACTTTTACACCACAAAAGTGCTGAGCTGTAAAACGGTGTGTTTTTAGAGTGTTCTAATTTAATACATCAGCAGTAGGAACATTTTTCTGAGCAATCTGAAATATAATGACCACTTCTTTTTAATACCATAATATATATATATATATATATATATATATATATATATATATATATATATATATATATATATATATATATATATATACACATACATATGTTGATATACCTTATTTTAAAGTTTATTAATTGATGCGATCAGCCCTCCGCATACCTCAATAATTTATGAAAACAACTGACCTTTATCCCTAAATAATAGATATGAGTTTTGACATTGTTAGGCTTAGTTCTGTTAAGAACTACAAAGTCGCACAGTGGTGATGTCACAGTAGCAACAGATGCGCAGCCGGCGCTTCATAGAGTAAAGGGACACTGAGACGTGCACTGAGAGTGCATGTAAATTTTAAAGTAAAGTTACTTTATTTTAAAGTAAAAATGCATTTTCTGCTGAGTGAAAATAAAATGCTCATGCAAGTAAAAAAAGTAGTTAAAAAAAAACAAGAGCACACTATTTTGTCTGTAATTCATTAATCGTGATTAACACGATAAATTGAAAATTTTATATTTGATTATGTATTCAATTTGTTGGGCTTTTTTGCTGTAATTATAAAGGGATAGATACATATTCAGACAGACGTTTCATCGTCTTCAGTGACTAATATGGTAATAAGATCTAAGCCTAAAGAGGAGAGTCAGCCTGCTGACACAATCGTCTGGCGGCTTCAGGTGTCTTTGTCCGTTTGTCTGATGTGCAGTATGCTCTGCTTGCACAAATAATCAGAAAACTACAAAGTAGTTTTAGTGAGGCTGTGGCACAAACATAGTTCAGTTGTTTGCTTCGTCTCTCTGACTGGATCTCAAGCTCATATGTGAATATCACCACATGGGGGAGCTGTAGCTCCTACCAGATTTAGGCCAACAGGCAAAGGAGCTTAAGCACCTGTGCATGCACAAATGTCATTGTGTCCTAGTGCTGTTATGTAACTGGGTGAAGGATGTACCACATGCATTTGGTTATCAGATTTAAATCCACAAACTAAATCTCCTTCAAGTTGCTCACCTCAACATTGAAGTTCTCAGTCCATCATCTCACAGGATCCCACTGATCACCAGTCTCACTGTTTTGTGTTCAGAGGCAGCCATCGCTAACAGCAGAAAACTGCTTGCTGTGTGGCTACCTGCAAGTGCAAGAGAAGGGGAAAAGCTGGACCAAGATGTGGGTGGCTGTAACCAAGGCAGAACCACTGGTGCTGTACCTGCAATGCAGTGCACAGGTAATGGTGCTCATGTCTGCAGAACACTGTGATCAGGGAAACAGTACCTGCTGAGAAAATCCTCAGGCTCCGGAAAAGTAGTAAACACGACAGATTTGCAACAATTTAGTAAAACAAGAATTGTGCTTCATCCCAACTACATTGTCCAGCCTTCAGATCCTGTCTGCTGGTTGACATAAAGCATCTGTACAGGGTTACTTGTGGACAAATCATAGACAGTGTGAGTCAAATCTGCCCCATCCATCCCATGTCACATTGTACACACTGTAGATTTGGGCCAGGAGGATTTGGTTCACCCGAATCTGACCTCAGGTGTAACTAACTGCTTCTCTTCTGTATTAAATTCTTTGTAATAGTAATTCTTTGACAAGTAAAACGGTTAGCTTTTCAATGGGTTTTGCAAGCAAACAATGTATTGGATTATTTATTCAATCAGCAAGCACATTAAAATGAAAATAATGGGTTTTTTATTGCTTTTAAAGCCCTAGATGTGGGATTGGAGATTAAAAAAAAAACAGACTTCAGATTTTTATTAATGTCTAGCAGTGTTGTCATTACCATAAGCTATGCTGCGCTTAGTACTTGTGTGGTGTCAAGCTTTGAGTTTTTTCTCAAAAAGGCTGGAAGCCCTCCTAAAAATATCAAATCTGTATTGTTGTAATTTTTCTGGGGTAAAAACAATGAGAAATGTTAGTTCTGTTCAGTTTTTACCCATGTGACCCATAAATATCGTGGATTTTTTTCATATTATGGAACAAAATTTCAATAAAACACTTTTGATAAATATGGATTATCCCCAAAAAAAAAAAAAAAAAAAGATGCAGCACTGAACCAAACAGCACAGCTGGTGCAAATATGGAGTGTGGATCAAATGATGGTTTACTTGCAAAACAGTCCTGTGTGACTATATTCAATATGGAGATGCACGGTCTTCCTTAAACAAAACACATTGTTTTATGCAACAATATTCCGTTGTTCTTTTAGGTTAAAATTGTCTCCTAGAGACATATTTTCCATGCTGGAATAGTGGCATGGAGAATGTGGAGGCCTGCTAAAGCCTGCCAGGATTATTTTCTAAGAATGATATTCCAATCCCACGGCAGAAAACCACCATTCCAAAGATTAGGATTAAAGGGAGTATTTTCCGATGACACAGAAAAAGAGAGGGGGAAGGGAAGGGAATCACGCAGAGATGACTGTACGACACATAGGCAGTATATGTTTCTATGCCTCATGGGACAAATTAACCTTATCAGAATGTTGTTTTTCATTTTTCGGCACATCCCTTCAGGGGTCACCACAGTGAACCAGCTTTCATTGATTCACACATGTGGTTTTGGCAGAGAGTTTTAGGCCGGATGCCCTTCCTGACATAACCCTGTGTTTTATCCGGGCTGGGGACCTGCACAGGGAGAATCAGACTTAGGCCCCCTTGTGGCTGCATAGCTCGGCTGTAACATGAAGGGTCTTGCCTGAGGACCCACACTATTAATAAATGTATTTAACACATCCTTAGGTTAGAGATGTTTGACTCAATAACTTTCTTTCGCTTTTTTGTAGGACCCCAAAGGGTCACGAGGAGTTCCTCTCCAAGGGTTGGAGGTGAGCCCGGTGCCATCAGGAACAGCTGACAAGTCAGACATCAAGCACATGTTCCGGCTGAGCCACGCACAGCAAACCTTCCTTCTAAGTGCCCAAGATGCAGAACTTAAGACCAAGTGGGTGGACATGCTCTCCAAAGCTGCCCGTGGAGAAACCCCCACAGAGGCACAGAGCAGCCTGACTGAACACAGGAAGAGCCAGTAGTGGCCGCCGCAGGTCCCGTCCCCTTCCCTGTCTCCTGTGTATAGATCCCACGTTACTTGAATTCCTTTTACCTTGGCACTTTTCCCTTCCTTCTATGAAAACAGGACTACTCAACCCTTACAAGGCCACTTCAGTCTCGTCATCATGGCGGCACGGCTTTTTCGTCACCCCTTTGTCTAACCTCCAGAACCCCCACAATGCTGCCAAGCCACAAAGGCCGCTTGTCCGAATATTTTTTTCTTCTCCGTGTTTTGAAAAACTTTATTTGTAATAAAAGTGAAGAAAGTTCCAATTGAATATTTTTTTTTAAGATGAAGTCCTTGTACATTATTCTATAGTATTGTGAAGCATTAACTCTTTAGTGTCCGATCTTTTCATTAGTGCAAAAATGTGAGTATGTATGTTTTTGAGTGTGAGTACTCTCCAACTTTTTCTAAAGTATTGAATGCTAGTAAGAGAAGAGGCACCTCTGTGGTGTTTTCACTCCTGCTGGGGACACAGTGGTGATTCAGAAGATGTTGTACAGTATGTATACTATAGTGTGATGTATGGAAATAGAAAAAAAGACATTTAACTTAAAAAAAGACAAAGAAATGTGTACATTTGTGGCTGGCCACCTAATGCTCGCTATTATATCACCCTTTTTACCCACCCTGCTCTCTTTCGCATCAATGTACTGACACAGATCCCCTCCCCAACTCTGATGATGGACTCTGAGATGTTTAATTTAAGTCTGATTCACCATATTTCCACTGCCACAGGTGATTCTCTATATCTATATGTGTACACAAAGTAAAGAAACCACCACGCCTCTTCCCCTTTTTGGTGATGTGACAGAAACCATGTACTGTAAACTTTCTTCTGCCTTGTTTCCTCCTCTTTTCTTCTATCAGCACCAGCCTTTAAACAAAAGTAGCAAATAAACTTTGTCATTGGTTCTTATTGTGCATGTAAACTTCTTCATATTTATATACCCCGCTACTGTATGAAATTTTTCCCTCCTGTCAATTTTTTTATCCTGAAGAAGTCATACTTGTTGTACTGTAAGTGAGCAGCGTCACCACTGAGTGTTTTTACACATGCATTGTGCACAGTGGAAAACGATCAATACCATCAATAAAACAAAAGGTGGCTCATTGGAGTCCGTCTACAACATTTTCTGTTGTCTTGTATTTTTATTTCCTATACATTATCATTTATCTGTGTGTAGACTGCAGACCAACAAAGGATTTCTGCTTTTTTTATGAACAATTTTGCTTCATGTACTTATAGAATAGAAAATAAGTAATGAGAGTAATTCAGTTTTAGCTCATGATTTATAAAATGGATGAAAAAAAAAGCACACATTTAGTCCATGATGATATAGACCAGTAGGACAAAGCAAGATACAATTCTCTAAATAAAGCTACCACGATGACTTATTTTATCCAATTTATGGGTGAACATGTCTTTTTATTGAAAAATGGTGGGCAACTTTTAAAAAGGTTTTTGGAGGAGGACAAAATACTAAGAAAAAGCTTCAACCATCACTCTTTGCACAATCAAGTAACACCATGCATTAGAATTAGTTTCTGAGCCTTTGTAAAAAATAAAACATGGCAGCTTGAAGGATCTAATGAACTTATTTTTTTAACATCCCTTCAGTATTTCCCAAAGAAAAATGAACAGAGCATTGTTGAACTAAGCGTTTTTTCCCCTGTTGTGAGTTTAAAAATTGTATTCATCTCATTTTTTGTGATTGTGTTTTGTGTACAGAAAACTAACCTCATAGCATGATGACATTTCTACTACACTTTCATCCGTCTATCCATTTTCTTCATCCTCATCTCTTCATCCGGGACCGGATTGTGGGGGCAGCAGTCTAAGCAAAGAGGCCCAGACCTCCCTCTCCCAGCCACTTCCTCCAGCTCCTCTGGGGGGGACCCTGTGGCGTTCCCAAAGCCTCCGCCCAGTGGGACATGCCCGGAACACCCAGGGAGTCATCCGGGAGGCATCCAGACCAATACGCTTTTATGTAGTTCTTTACTTTATTTATTTTTTTTATGGACGTGTTTTTTATTAACTTTCATACAAACATTTTTGGTGATATCTGTTGAACAAGGATTTTTAAAAATCATGTGTGTTTTCCCATTAGAAGTTACCCTTACAAAATTAATAATGTATTTATTTATTGTTATTATTTATTGTTTTTATAAAGAAATAAACATAGTTTTTATAACTGGTAATCAGAAATTTGTTTCCTCATTAGAAAAATATTTTATGTTTCCTCCCTTCTATTACAAAAAGTTTTCTTGCTGCTCAAAAAAATGTAAAAATCTGTACATTTCAATGCTTTGAAATGACATGACATGCAAATTTGCATTTTTCTTTTCTATTCTCACTTAGAAAGTAAAAAAAAACTTTAAATAAAATGAAGAAGTCATCATGAATTTATATAAAAGAAATGATACAATATTTTATTATCAGTAATTAATATAGAGAAATTAAAAGAGTATGCATTAAAGACCAGCAACCATAGAGAAAACTAGTAATTAAATGAACTCAGTTAATTAATAAACAGAAGTAGAACAATCAAAAAAAAAAATGGTACAATGGCATATACTTATATAGCGCTTTTCTACCTTCATTGAAGGCCCAAAGCGCTTTACAGACACAGACCCATTCACACATTCATACACTGATGGTGGCTCCGCTGCTGAACACTGGTGCCAACCTTCCATCAGGGGTAATGTGGGGTTCAGTGTCTTGCCCAAGGCGGGCAAGGTGGGAAATGAACCTGAAATCCTTTGATCATGGGCTGACTGCCCTTTCCACTGCACCACAGCCGCCCACAGCTGCCCATAACGCACAAAAATAACACGCACAAAAATAACACACACAATGTAAAATGGATAAGTAGTCCACTTTTTCCACTTATTTCAGTCTTTCACTCCTCCTTTCTTTGAAATTATTTCCCTGTGGGTATGGAAGACATGCTATGCCCCAAAACTGAGGAAAAAATGTATCTTTATCAGTCAAATACACATTTTTGTTGATAAAGCAAAATGTATACATGAAGACAAGTGTGCTGTCATTTACAAAAACTGCCTGCTGTGCATAGCAGTCCAGCCTGCTGTCACTATTCTGACTTTGCTGAAACTCACTGTGCCTCGACCGCATGTGACAATCTTCTTAACCCGCCAAATAAGTGGAAGTGAGCTCTGTGCAGCCTGCTGTTCTCATCTGCTGTGAACAGATATTGCTTCCAGTAAGTCTCTCATTTCACATGTGGACGTCTTCATTACAAATAAGATGCAAACACTGAATGATGAAACCATGGAACCATAGATTTTTAACCATGGAAAGACATAACAAAGTGAAGACAAAATAGTTGTTGGTAAAAAAATGTAAATTACTATGATTTGATATCTCAGATATGTACATGTAGGAAAATACTGAGTGTAGTTAGACTGTTCGCACCGCCTGAAGCTCCATTTCTACATCTTGATTTAATTCAGTTTCATCGATGTCATCGATTCTGACTTTAGTACCCTTGTAGTTGAAAATGAATCACATCAAACTAATTGGCGTCACGCTTGAGGTGCATTTCTCAAAGCCTAAAACAACCAAAGGGATACGGTTGCCATACTGGTGTTTAGGAATCATTACAGTCGACAAATGTTTGCATTTTGTTGAAATTTCTTTTGGGTTGAGAACTCCACATTGACTGATTACAACTTGTAAAGGGGGCACTAAAGTCCCCACTTGTATTTCTATCTTATTTGCAAATGTTGCCACTAAAGGGACATGAATTTAGCTCATCCATCAGGAAATACAAAAACATTGTCCTAAAATCCTCCATTTTTTTTCTATTATCCGATGTTGCATCGAACTAAAGCTGATAAAGACTGTAAAGGCAGTAAGTGTTGCAAAACCCATGAGCCAATGCAAATGTTGGGACCTTTTCTCTACAGTGTCTGGTGAAGCAACAACTTCTCCTTTCCAGAACAGGAAGTGGTTGCAACCGTTTCTTTTTTTTGACACTCCACTCTATAACAGACACCATAACAGTCACTCGTTTCATTACCTGTCTGTTTGTTTTCTACTTTTTCCTTGTTATTTTGTGCTAAAGCAGCAGCTGTTGAATGGTGTAGTTTTCTTTTTAAAAAAAAAACAGAATTTTATTTTGCAAATCTGACTTGATTGAGATAAAATTCAATTCAATTGTTCTGTTATGATGTGAGCACCTTACACTATAACTTGCTGTCATAAGCTCAAAAGAATGTGGACAAAAGGGTAACCCCTTTGTTTATTAAAAAAAAACAATAATCACAGAGAAATAAATGAAACTGACAAAAAGTTCCAATAGAAAAATTTACCAAAATGGATGGAAATGATCATACATTTTGAGAAAAATGAAAAGCATTTTGACCATAAGGACATTAAACTTAAGTGTTGATTGGAATCACAGGTGTCTCCAGTCTGTCTTTAGTCAGACAGCCTGTTTATAAAGCCACTGCTGGCTGGTAGGTTACATGACATGTGCCACTCTGAACATAAACCACAAAAAGAGGAAGAGACCTGTCTGAGAAAAAAAACCTCAAAGACAAGCATCTCAATGACAAAGGTTATCGGACCATCTCCAAGCAACTTGATGCTTCTGTGATTGCAGGAAGCAGAAGCCTCACAGACATTTACAGGAATAGTCTTCAGTCTTCAGTTTTGGTCAAGCCTGTTTTTATTAATGTTTTGAAACCATTCTGTCAAAAGACATTTATCGTGTTTTTAATTATGGTATTTGTCTTTTATTAACAGAAATGTTAACTGCTTCACCTCCATGTGTTAGTGCTTTAAGGAAACACTTACTGTTTTTCTGTTGCTTGAACATCCAGCTTCATTCTCTGGAATGCATTGAGGAATTTATTTTACATTGGGGGGGGGGGGGGGGGGGGGGGGGGGGGTTTGCACAACGTGCAATACTGCTATGACGTCATCTCCTGTTTTGGGTCAATAACTCACTTTTTACAGTTTGATTTCATTGAGTTAAAAAAATGACTGAGTACAGGACACAGATGATCACAGTTGCTGCAAACGCACGGGGGAAACTTGCTGAACACAGAGCACAGAACACGATCAATTGAGAATAAAAACACAAAACCTCAAGCGCACAGGAAAAGTGCGTGCAAGCAGTCAAACAACGGGTAAAAGGAAGTGGTGAGGAAAGCCAAGGCCGACAGCAATGCAGCAGCTGTGTTCGCATTGAGACTGAAATGATTTGAGATTTGTGCAAAAGTTTACAACCTCTGCAGATTTACTCCAGTCAATGTAATCAAAGGCTCAGAGCTTCAGAGTTAGCATTTTTAGGAAAATGAAACTTAAATGTGTTTTAGACATTTATTATACAGTGTAATTCACGTTTGTAGGTTCTACAGCCATGTGAAACTGAGAAAACATGTTTGTTCTAACAACAGGAGACCCTCCCTGGTCAGTGTGCAGATCAAGTTACAATATTTTCTTATTTTATACATTTTGCCTTTGGAATATCATTAACAACTCTAATCAGTGCATTAATCTCTGAGTCATTGGTTTCTTGCAGGACTTACAACGTGCAACACCTAAACTGATGAGTTGTGATTTACATTTAGTGCTTGTGATTTACATACGACCATTTGCATAACGAGACATATGTTTATCTTTGCTTTTGTATGACTGTTTTGGCAGGATTTTAAGTCAAATCTCTTTCATGGATACAAATTTTTTTTTTCCTGAAATGGAAACCCTGTATATGTACTGAGAGGATGAGCTTTAAGGAAAAGAGTATTTTTGATTTACTGTATTTTTGTAAAATATTTTAGAGATACTGGGTTTATTTTAATTTTGAAATCCTTACAAAATGAAGAAAAAAACACATAATTGCAGTTTATTCCCCCCAAAAAAGCATATTTTGTTAGATTGGGAAAAAGAAAAACCCTAAAGAAAGAATTCAGTGCCGAGTTATGAGCTGCTTTAAAATGTGTATAACTTAACTGTCTTTGGTTATTTAAATTGATAAAGGAATCAGGAAGTTGATTTATCTTTTATTTTAGTTATAAACTAAATATTTATTTTAGTTATAAACTGTAGAGGCGTGCACTGCAATAGACACTTGTGGTCCTGAGGGCATGTGCTCAATGGTTGCTGGAGATTCTTCTTGACAAAAGATCAAAAAGATTAAGAATTTTCTGAACAGAAATTTAAGATATGAACATTTGAAACCTGTCAAAACTGAAGCAGTTGTGAAGCTCACATTATATTTACCTTTACAAAGTGGCACAAAATTGTTAATTGGAAAGAAAATTATGTGTATAAAACCAGATCCATACAATTTTTTGCCACTTTCTGTTGGTCTTTCCCATAAAATTCCAATAAATATATTTATGTTTGTGGTCATAATGTGAGAAAATGAGGAAAAGTCCAAGGGGTGTGAATACTTTTGCAAGCCACTATATGAGACCATTTGTAGATGTTCGTGTCACAACTGCTCCCTTCCTGAGTCAAGTCCATAAAAAATGAAAATGTAAATATACTTTTGTCACTTTATGGTCACTAAAGAAATTAGTCTAAAGAAACTAATTTGCCATCTAGTATAACAGTTATATCCTTTCACTTGAAAAGAGAAAATCGATGATCCTTTTCAAAACAATCACATTTGAAGTTGATTAATATTCTTTGACCATCTTCTCTAACTCTCGCACAAAAATTTTGTGGGGCAAGCGTTTTTATTTCATACATTTTAAAGTGTGAGCAACTGCATTGATCAAATGTTTGATCAAATTCCCAACGTCTCCTTTTTCTCCCATCTTTCCGTACGTGATATTTCACCTTCCCTCTCCCGGTGATCGTTGAGAGCAGGACATTTGTGGTCCAATTAAGTTCCTGATGGCCGCTGTCCAGCCAGAGGAAGTAATTTGTTACAAGATTATAGACACAGACAGCAAGGAGAAAACCATTAATGATGTGGACAGGTCTGTGCATGAGCAATGAGAGACACTTTGGGTGTCCATCTCTGAACAGAACAAAGATAGTCAATCAAAGGCTTTTTCAGCAGGGCAGACTCTAACAGCTAACAATTCCAGTCTAAAAAATGGCGAGCAATATCTGAGCTATCCAGCCCCACAGTTTTGAGCCAGATGGACAAGGAAATCAAAGACGCACGTGGATCTATTTGTCTATAAGTACAGTAGGTGCATCAGAATGGAGCAGAGGAGGGAGCTTGTGACTTGCCATAGTAGTTTTTACATCACAGCGACAGGCTTTTTCCAACTGCATTTTTGTGTCTCCTTCCTGATTCACAACAACTTGAATAAAGAAATACTCAAAAATGCAATTTTAGGTTTATTTTTCTTAATCCTCTAAAAGAAAAATGCCATGAGAACATGTTTGAAAAAAAACATCAATCAGATTTCCTTTGGAGTGGGTCTTTAAGAGCCAATCCTGTGTTAAAGAAAGAAGTTGATGTCTGAAAATCTGATTCTGGAAGTCCATGCAGTTGGAGAGGTCACCTTTATCATTTTCCTCACAGACCTCCAGCCATATGTGACCCGGTTTGAGTTCAGGGGACTACTGGCACAGTAAGTCACTGCCCCACCTGTTCTTCTTAATTACTTGTGTGATGTAGTGCCTCCCCGTCAGCAGAGTCACTGTGGAGTCAGGACGGACATCCTGAACTGACCCATCTGACCTGCCTCACCTCTCTTCAACTCTGTAGATTTTTTTTTTTTTAGTTTTGTCTTTTTGTTGTTGATGTGTCAAATCTGTGTCAAATTTGAGCATAACTTGGTTTACAAAACTTGTACTGGTATATTTAAAAAGAGATGATTTTATTTTCTTTTGTACATTTTTCTCATTTCAAGAAACTGTATTTGAGCTTTTTTTCTTCAAACTGAGCATAACTTTGGATAAAATTTAAAGTTTTCTTCCATCTACCTGCATGTTTACACTCTCTTTTTAGCTCACAGCCCCTTATAACTTCAACCTAATGTTGCCAATGCAACAAAAATGGCGAGCAACATTAGAGCTATCCAGCTGTACAGTATTGAGCGAGATGCCAGCTCAGACGTGGATCTATCGGTAAGTGGATGCATTGGAATGGAGCGGAGCAGGGAGCTTGTGGCTGACTGTAGCGCTTGCGTCACTGCTACAGGCTTTTTACGTCTCCTTCTGCATGATTCACAACAATTTGAACTAAGAAATACTCAGAAATGCCCAATTGTCTTTATCTATGTCTTCCATCATGTTAAAAACACCAAAAACACTATCTTAATTGGATTAGTCTGAAGACCAACAAAAACCAAAATCCATTTGCTTTTTCTGTCCTTTCAACAACTTTTATCAAGCAAACCTATTATTTGGGCAAAGACTCCCAAAAGGTTTGTAAGTTAGAAATGGTGAGCACTAAAATAGGATCTTTTGGAGACCCCTGCATCAACCGTTCCAAAAGGGTTCCTGCAACCTGAGCTCATGTAACACTTTTGATTGTATTCACACAGTTGTTTGCTTGTGTTTTACTGTGTTGTGAGATGTTATTGTGCAGAATAGTTGTGGTTATCTTGTGTTCTTCCTTTTATTTGCTCTATTAACTGAGCTCTGTAGTAGTTCTCGTTCTGATTAAACTCAGATGTTTTCTTCTGGAAATTGTGATGCTGCCTTGCTGAAGCTGATTCATATTTGCAGCTTTGCAGTATGGTGACTACAGTTTTTACTGATTAACAATCACGAAATAAGTGGAACTTAAAATGGGGTGTCTTTATGTCTGGGGTGATGTCTTTTCAGAGGAAACAGGATTTATGAATCTTGCAGTCACACAATTCAGTCCAGCTGTGACAGGAAAACATATCAGCTTTCCAGTTTGACTCTATTTTCTAGTCATTTTTAATGTAGATTATTGACAGATTTAAAATCATAATAATAATTTTTTAGGTGAACAGACTCTGTGACATAACAGGAGCCAAGGTGGTGCAGCAGCTCACTCTCCTCCTCTGGAATCATACTGACCTGAACCCACTTAATCCACAGTCATTTTTGCTTTGCCTGACAGGGTCTCGACTCATCTTCCGTTCCCTCCCCTTAGTGCGTTGGAGCGCCCGTCCTCCTGCGCCGCAGCAGCAGCCAGTGCGCGCCGCTCAAATCAGACATTATCTGTAGTTTAAGTTCAGCAGAGTCTGCGGGACGACTTCTCAGACTCAAAGCGGGAAGGAAACCTGCACGACAGGGTGCAAACTTCCTCCCCCTTTTCTCCAGTCTGTAGCGGGCGCAGGCGCGTACCGATGCGCTCTCTCTAGAGCGCGCAGGAGGAACCTGTTTGTCACCATGGCGGCTTCTGTGGCAGATGGGCACAGGACGGAGTTTACCAATAGAGACGATATGCGGGTGTGGAACAGCTCAGGTAAGATCATTTAGCAGTGAATTTTACTTCAATAAAAGTTACTTCAATTCCTGTTTGGAGCAAAAGACGGGGACTTTCAAAAGCAGCTTCATGACAACATCTTAGCAGGTGCACATTGGGATGAACAGTTAAACTGAAGACTAGAGGAGAAAAGAGGCAAATAGTTTCACATTCACAAGATAGAAAAGAAAGAATTGGAAAATTTTGCACCACCCTTACTTAAAACTGCTTGTCCATTTTATAAAAAGTGGTGCTTTTTATAACAGAATGGCCTGTGCCAGTATTTTAAATGAATTTCAAAATATCTAAATCTTTTTTTTAATAAAATATAACTTTTTGAGTGTAGTTTGATGCCCCCTGTGGTGATAACGCGCACTGCACATCCTTTCTTTTGAAATTATGTAATGAAATGAATTCTCAGTTAAGATTTTCATGTCATAATTGATGCATGAATGAAAGAAAGTAAAAGAGGATGAATTTTCTTGTGGATTGATGATGGAATCTACTTTGTATTGAATAAAAAACACATCATTTATTAAGCTTAGTCTCCTGGCAGCTCATTACATGAAGTCACACTTTGACATTGTGGGCTTATCCCGCCAGACGGCTGGCGTGCTGAGCTGACACACTGAGTTCTTGCTCGAGTAATGTACCGAGGGCTATGTCATAATGTGTGTTAGTGTGATTTTTCTACTAACCTCAAAGGCATATCGGTTAATTACATTTCCCCTGGGGTTTCAATGCTCAGTCTAATTCTGTCCTTTGGCACGTTTAATGACATCTGACTTTAGATTTCCAGAGACTGATACTTTACCATCTGCTTCAGGTCACCTACAGGCGCAGTGCAAACCTATTCATTTACCATCTCTGGGAACCCAAAGGATCATCCAGGGCAACGGGACCAATGTGGGTACTGTCATTTCCTTGCAGTGTCCAGCTAAACACAAACTGATGGGCAAAGAGCTGACTTGTGTCATGGACAGCAACAGCACCCACTGGGTTGGATGGGAGCCCTTCTGTAAACGTAGGTAGAAAGATGTACAGTTTGTCCGCTAGAAATCTTTAAAGTCCCGCTCTGATTGTCTTTTGATCTATTTTCAAACTGTTCCCAGGGGTCTTTTAAATATAATCGTTGTGTTTAGCCAAAATGTAAAAAAAGATTTGTGCTGTTTTCTAGAACATATAGTTTCTGCAAAGTGGCAGTCGTTCATTAGAAATTTGACTTGTCTGTGGGACCGTTGAAGCTTAGAAACCCCGCCAGCTCGAATGAGGAAAACAAACATGTCCACGCATCAAGTGGTCTACAAGTGTATGCATCAGAATGGAGCAGAGCAGGGAGCTTGTGGCCCGCCCAGTGTAATTTATATGTAACAAATACACTCTTTTTTTTAAATGTCATATTTTTGTCTGCATTTGAACAAATTTGAACAAATAAATACTCAGAAATGCAATTGTACGCTTAATCTTCTTCCTCTATCATGAGAAAAATGCCACAATCACATGGTAAAAAACACCAAAAAACATGATTTTCATCAGGAGTGGGTCTTTAAAATGTATTGTCCTTTCTTCAAACACTTTTTTATATACTTTTTATGTGTTTTATTTTAGATAATAACAGTTGAAGACGTGATGCATTTGTTTAGTCAAGTTGTACACTGTAAATCTCAAGCTAGATCATATTTATTAATAAAATAAAAATTGTCTGACAAAAACTAATGACCAACTTCTGATCTTCTGGCTCATTGTAGCTCTGACGCCCTTTGAGGAACACGGCTTCCATGTTGCTGTCCTGGTGTCCATTGTAAGCTCAGCCATCATCTTGCTCATGTCCATGGCCTTCATCACCTGCTGCTTGATTGACTGCATAAAAGAGGACAGGAAGAAACAGCAAGAAAGGTGAGCACTGCTAAAAATGAACTAAATGTGCCCAACATTAAACTCTTGAAATGGTGACAGCATTCGTTTAATGGGCCAACACAAGAGGAAAATCAAGAGAAGAAGAATGATGAAGGGCCCTGGTTACATATTATCCTGAATGACTACGTTTGATCTTTTAGAAGTCTGTTTTTTCTTTCATTTTAAAGTATTTGTATTCTATCAGAAATTAAAGTGTGTGGTGACTTTGAACATTGTTTTCTTTTTTAGCTTCTTCTTGGTTGACTTTTTTGTCATCTGTCTCTGGATTTTTATTTACCCAAAAAAAAGCAGCACAAAGAAATCAACTGGAGCACAAGACGGGAAAAATCTACAGTGACTTTCAATAAACTAAGTCATAACAATCACAGGATTGGAACAACTTCAGATGTGAACCAGCGTTTTATTATTAATCTTCATTTAAATCGAATTTATTGGTCAATCAGATTGCCACGACCCAATTTGAGCTTATTTCATCTAAAGTATAAATAAAAAAATTAAGTTAAAATTTAAAATCATTCAAGATCACATCAGGCCAGAACAGTCATTAGATGTTCAAATGTTAATCTTTAGGTTTTTATTTTTATTCCAGTGAATTGGATCCATGGCAGCAAGAGGAACAACGTCAACATCAGGAGGGAAACAGAATGCGTGACAGTCACAGAGGCCGAAACAACAATAACAATAATGCACAAGACAAGATGCTTCCATTGTGGGACCCCATTGATCCATCTTTAGGTGTCAACATACAACCCTGCAGGTATGAACTAATTATCCGAATTTAAAATCCTTATTAGCGCACACATAATGAAAATCTACCTTCCTATCTGTCGCTCCATAGATATCACCATCAATATGTTTACGGTCCTGAGGCCTGCACTTGTGGATCCTCACTTGCTCAGCTTCCTGGACATGTGTATACCCGGCTTCTGTCATCTGAAAACCAAGAATTTTGTCCACCTTCGTACCCAGGACCTTCTTTGCCATCCTGTTTGCCCATAAGTTCAGGCATGTCCCAGGTCCCAGCACCTGGGTCTGCAATGGTATGGCAGTACGGAGAACAGCACAGCAGCTTTTCTGAACTGATTCCAGTGAGCACAAGTGGCTCCAACCTGAAGAATACAGACTCAAACCAGAATGTGAAGCCAAACCAGCTTTCCATCAGGATTATATCAGTGTAACTGAAAACCGTCTATGTTTTCCTGAAAGACAAATCTCCAGAAGCTATGGGACCTATTTCCAGGAGCTATGTGAATTTCAACTACATCAGTGTGATTTGTCAAAGTGTTTTTGTTTGTGCTGCAGTTTTCTACAACAGCTCCACAGGCACCGATGTGACAGACAGGCCTGCTGAACGTGCCTTATGTGGTCTGTTATAAGACGCAGCTGCCATCTGGCGGCAAACAAGAGGCATAGCTTTTATGGAGCACAAGTCAAGTTATTTTAAATATTATTTTAAAGTTTTCTTCTTGAATTAAATTGGCATTAAGTGATTTTTGCTAACTCTCTACGTTATTATTATATGTAGTTCATACTTCATATAACCTTGTAGCCCAGTTTGTTGAAAATTTCGACAATCTGTAAAATATCAGGTATGGTAAATGACGATACATCAAAATAAACGCAGTTCTCCTCAGACTCAGAGATGAGCGGCGTGTCGGGGTCTGTGGTGCCTGCTCTGCCTCTGTTTTTATAATGTGGGAAGGAGGTGAGCCGCGCGGTGACAGTGCTACCCGCACGCGCTCATGAAACGAAATGTCCCTTTCGCTTGCCATAGAAACGGAGCCGTGGCTGCGAGGAGTTTTCGGACAGTGCGCTTTATTTGTTATGGTCATAGTGCGTTTGAGAATCATGGGTAAGATGCTTTGTTGCTGTGTTTTTTTTCTCGTTCCTTTCCGGTTTCACTGTTTCGCTGCAACGCTCAGAGAAAACCTCAGCGGTTGCTACGACGACGTGTCTCGAAAGAACGCTTGACACCTTTTGAAAAACCTTTATTTTAAAAAAAAAGGCGTTGTTATGAACAGTGTGCGTGACGTTCCCTGTTCTCCCTTTGTTCCCCCTTCGAAAAGGTTACTTTATTCAAAAATGTGTAAGGTTCGACTAAAAATAAAAAGTTTAAACCAAACGAATTAAAAAAAAAATCATAATCTGCAAACAAATGTTTAGTCTGCTTATTTCTTGTAATTTACATATTTAGTCCTCCAGTTTTGCATTTAAGCATTTTAAATTAAGAACAAAAATGTCATTAAAATATATGCATGGGGTAGCAAAATATTTATGTTGAAGGCTCTGAGTGATTAAAAGTTTCCAATATCTATTAAAAACGATGTTGGGTTTTTTTTTTTTTCTTTTGGTCTAAATGAACATCTGGATCTAAAAAGACTTTGTTTAAGGGTTTTACCCATTATAACTTGTTTTAGGGATATTTGTTAATTGCCGAATTGCTGATAATCTGCTAACAGCTGATTTAAGTGTAAGCAGCATTTGTTGTAGACTCAGACTGTAGTCAGACAAATCCTGTACAACTGTATTCACCTCCCTGAGCGGCAGAATAAACCTCTTAGTAATTTATTTTCAGAACTGCTCTAGTGCCACGGTCAGCTTACAGAGAAACTGCTTAAGGCATAAATGCTGCATGACTTAATCAGAGCTTTTGTTGCACGCCATCATGTGTCCCATATGAAATTCAGATCAGTTTTGTATTGGATTTTTCTTTTGTCAAACTACATGTTCTGATTGTTCTTGACCAGATGCTGAAAGCTACGATGAGCAGCTTCAGTATGATGCACCGTTTCTGTGCTCTGACCAAAGGATGGATGCCGAGCTGGTTGACAGACTGGTGCTGCAGCTCAACAGAGTCTACCCTCAGATACTCAGTGACAAGGAAGCCTGCGAGGTCACTTCAGACTACGTGCAGTAGCCTACTGACAATGTGGCTTTTTGTGACTTGTTTAATCTGCAGTTTTTTGCCATTATTTGAATTTATATACATATATACTTTTTAAAAATTTATTTAAAAAACAAAATTGTGAACCCCTAAAATCAAAATGTTTTATTGAAAATCCCAATTATTCCTAAAAGGTAAATTTACATAAATATTGTCTTATCTTACTTAACAAATCAATGACATTTGTGGTTGGATAGTGTCTACAAATCTGCAACATTGTCAAAATTGACAAAAACACCTCATTTGTGAAGATCCGAGCATGAAATGCATTCAAAAATGTAATTGCAAATCATCAAATGGTTTGTCTGACTTCTGCCTATAACTGACTTCAAGAGGCTGCTTCTTTAAAACAGTGTTGCAATATTTTATGCATCCAAACGCATTTGTCCAAAAAATGTCCTGACCCCACCACCACTTACTGATTGATTGATTATAAAAATCGGCTTCGATAAATACCAATGAATATTAGAGTTCTCATTAAATGTCCTACAACCAAGTAAAACAAAAAAAAAATATCAAAGTTAAAAGTATTTGATTATGGTTTCTTGAAACTAGGGTTTGCATGAAAACACATAGTAAATAAAAGCGTGATTTAGTTTCATAATTATTTTTCATATATTTAATTAAATAATTTGATTTATTAAATTAGCACACTTAAAATATGTAAAAACAGGAAATTGAGACATTTTGATGTGTTCAAAATTAAAAATGAATAAAAACGCTAAAATAATCAGAAAGATAAAACAGACATATGCTTTAGGTTAACCATACAACTATATATCAGTATTCAAAGAATAACTTGAAACTCCCTAATTTCTAACTTGCATTTTAGCATTTTTTTAAATAACTGTTGTAAATCATTTTTCTTACATTGATTTCTTATTTATTTAGCTGTGTCAAGAAAATGCTTGAATATATCAACTTTTTATGATTAGTCATCCATTTGTTTAAGAAAAAACTGGAAGTAAAAAGAGAGTGCATACAACATTTTGCTTTAAAAACCATTTTGGTTTCAAAAGAATTGTACAGTGTTATTTTCTGCAAAGGAGTGTTTCATCCAAGCGCAAATGTTTGACGTGGAAAACTGAAGGGAGAGCATCAGGCAGGAAAAATACTGCCCTTCAAGCAGAGCTAAATTTATGATGAGAAACTACATCAGTGGAGGTTTAAAGAACCGTGCAGGACTAACAGTGGTTAGAAATTATGTTGTTGGCTATTTGCCCGTACAGCCTTGGCCAGCTCATGTCCTCCCCAGTGAAGAGCTTGAGCTTCAGAGATGTGGAGACATTGCATAAACTGAGCACCAGACTAAACACAACATGCCTGACACAATATTCAAGCGTGGAGGGATGCTGTTAAAAACCCTTTGTGCTTCAGTTTGAAGATAAATCTTTGTCTGTGTCACAGACACAGCCAAGTAGGACAATAAGCTATTTATAAAAGTTTATTTTTCACATTTGGAAAAAAAAAGTGGGTGGAATTTCCCGAAAGACTAAAGTTTGTGAAATTAGCTCAGATACACAAGAATCCACCCAGGAAAATTAGCAATGTATACAAATTGACTTCTGTCTGCTTTGTTATCAGTTATAAATAACCCCAGACTGAAGCAGAGAAGTCTCTCACCTGCCAACATACACGACAAATGCAGAAAACATTACATTAATATAGCATACATTTGTGAGTAATTTAAACAAATCGAAAAAACAAGTTTGAAATTGATATAAAGTTAATTGTTTTACCTATTATAAGATTAAATAAGAATTAATAAAAATGAGAACGGGTTAGAACATTGTTCAGATCCCTCCTAAAGTTAAATAACACGGTTTTTACCATACTTTTGCATCTGTAAGGAAAAAAAAAATTTTTTTAATTGAGACACTTTTTAAAGGAGCTTTTTAATGAAACTGTGTTGTCTACCTAGATTTTCTGCTTAATTTCACGAATCATTGCAAAGGCTTCACAAACTTTTATTTTTACTGCATGCTGTGATTCAACACTGCCTTTGTCTCCCTGCAGTTAAGAAGCCTGAGTGTGCCCACTAAAGTACAATTACATAAACTGCTGAAGCACTTGCGTGGAAAAGGTGAAGAGGCCTGTCTTGAATTCTACCAAGCCCTTCACATCCACGCTGAGGACATATACCTTAACCTGCCAACCAGAATCCGACAAAAAGGTAAAACACCAAGCATGACCTTTTGCTTGTTAGATGAAAAACATATTGTAAGTGGGCTTTGTTCCACGCTTTTTTTTGAAGTACCGGTAAACAAGTGGGTAAACGTTGGAAATGCTTGTTTTCTACAAAAACCTTTTTGCAAACATGCAAGAATTCAGCCTTATACTGTCCCGGAGCGGTTAGATACTGTTCATTTCATCAAGTGGTTTTAACTTCAAAAGTTAAACTCTGAAAACCTCGATTTGTCTTTAAATTACAGTGTAAAAAACGTTTTTCTTAAACTATTTAATATTAGAATGTGTTTATCCAAAGTTCAGTTATCATTGTCTCACTGGGTTTATGATGTTGCTTTCTTCATAACTTTGCTGTACAGGGTGTAGAGGAGACCTGTATATGGACATCTTTTCATCTATCTGCTCTTTTTGTTGTAGAGATGGCAGATTCAAACTGGACCAAAAGTCTAGCTTCCCCCCAGAAGAGTTATATGCTTAATGACAAAGGTAAATCTGATCAAGATCCAAAGGCTAATGGAGACGTAAAACATGGTATTTAAGTGATAGTGTTTTGCCATCAAAACAATATTAAATGTACAAATGAAAAGTACTTTTACTCTAGTTAATAGTTACAGGTGAAAAAAAAACGACCCTAATTTAGTCTGATCTGTAAATGTAAATGGCACACACTTTTATAGTGCTTTACTATTTTCTTATAAGGCCCTGTGCATTTTATAATCACAGTCCCTTTTGCTCATGCACACACACATTCACACACTGATGGTGGCTCCGCTGGCGCCAACCTATAACCACCAGGAGCAATGCGGGGCTCAGTGTCTTGCCCAAGGACACTTTTAATCAGAGGTTGACCGCTCTACCTCTGCACCACGGCCACCCTGTAGTTAAAAACAAAAAAATCAGGAGAACAACAAGAAAAACATTATGACAGAACTGGAATTTCTTGCAATTATAAAAGTTTTTAACTTACTGAATCTGAAGCAACATCCATTTGTTTTTTGTTTTTTTGGCAACAAGACTTTAACTTATGTTTGAATTAAGGATGAACAATAAGTACATTTTGTTTGCTGATCTTTGTACTGAATTTTGAAGCAAAGAGCAAAATTGACCCAAAAAAACCTTGCAGTTCAGTTTAAAGACTTTTTTGACAACAAATGTAAGCTTGTTAGATAGGATGCTTTTACTGATGTTAAAATGCTTTTGCAATGACTTTATCGTAAGTACTTTTGGGGAAGACAAAAGAACATTAGAAATCACAAATGTATTAATTAGTCATATTGTTTTAAATATAATGAGGATGCACTAAAAATACACATATTGATTAATTATATGGTGAAAAGGTCTAGTCTGTTTTTATTATTACTGTTTTATTTCCATATTAAAAATTCAATGTACTTATATAAAAGCTAATTTTTCTAAACATCATAGCCTCACTATGGCTACTAAGAGTGTCTGCATAACTTCACTGATCCATAGATAAGCCATCATGGCATTGATGCTCTTCAGTGGAAAACAGTCATTTTTTCCTGAACCCTATGACCTCTATGGCACTAGAGTGTGCCCCCCACCCCACCCCCACCCCTGCTTTGTTGCTACTCGTGACCTTATGACATGCACACCCCCAGGCTTTGTGAACATGTGAAGTTTAGAGACGCTTACTCTGCTCTGCATTCCTCTTGAAGGGTCAAGGGTGAGTTCACCAGGTCAAAGTCATTACAGCAATGGGGAGGGCCATCAAAAGCGTTGGGAAGCATTAGCCAAAATTAGCTGACGAACTGTACTGTGCAAATAAATAAGACAAAGAAACTGCTGAACATTGCATAAAGAGAATTCCCAACTCAATCCATTTGAAACCTGTAAAAGCAAAAGAAATTCTAAACACCGTCAAACAATTCAAAAACAAAACATCTACAGGCTGTAACAGTTAATATGATAATGGTAAAAAAGGTAATTGATTGATGCACAGGGGAAAATCTCTGTCAAGTTTTAAAAACAGAAAATACAGAATTTGGGAAACTAAAACAATGGTTTGACATAAATAAACTCTACCTCAATGTTAACAAAACAAAATACAGGATCTTTGGAAATTGCCATATTCCTGCAGATTTAGAGGTAAAAGTTACTATAGACAATCATGTGGTGGAAGGAGTAACTGAAATGGAGTTCCTTGGAGTAATTATGGACCACAAAATAGGTAAGAAGCTGCAAATAAAGCAATTCGGAGCTAAACTTGCTAAAGGCATAGTAGTTTTGGGAAAAACACATACAGTAATTCACTGAATCACAAAGCACGTGTACTAATCTATTCATCGAAAACAATACTTTATTTACAGTACATTGTAGAAGTTTTGGGAAATACTTACAAAACAAATTTACAGTCTTTGTACATCTAATCAAAAAAAGCCTTTCGAATAGTTCATGATGTGGATTTTGGGACACATACAAATGCATTGTTCTTAAAGTCGGGTTTATTGAAATTATGGGAATTAGTGAAACTTGAAACTGCACTCATTATGTTTAAAACCAGAAACAACTTACTTCCAGTAAACATACAACAAATGTTCAAGGACAGAGATGGAGGTTACAATTTAAGAAAACAGCAGAACTTCAGGAGGCAACAACTTTGTGCAACAAAAAAGAAAAATGTCCTTATTAATTTATGATGTGGATTTATGGAATGGATTGAATGATGAGGGTTTAAAACAAAGCAAAAGTATACTTGAATTAAAAAAAACATACAAGATGTCATGGATAAATCTTTAAAAGATACGATCAAGAAAAACAAATGAGCAAATATCCCTTTTGCATAAGTGTTTCACAGAAGGTAAATTGAGTTGTTTTGGGAAAGAAAATATGTAAATAGAAATGTGCACAACATAGGGTGTTGTAAAAAGGGGTGGGACCAAACAATAATTTTCTTCTACCCCCTCCTTTTTAAGCATATTGTTTTGCTTTATTTGTCTACTTTTAGCGCTTGTGTTTATTTTCATTTTGTGTTTGAAATAAATAAATAATACATAATCATTCAACATATTCTGAATTAGAGGAAGATCATGAGAAAGACAACAAAGCCTTTAGAATGGAGTTGTAAAATTATTGTTATTTAATGTAATTTATTACTTTTTTTTCTTTTGCAGGAGCAGCTTTTTTCTTGAGCTGTTTTAGTTTTGTGGCTGGAATTGCAATTCTTTATTATTATGGAGGTGAGTTATAGAAATGTTAATGCATCTTGCATTATTTGTCTCTCTTTGTGTGTTTCCTAAAAGCATTTTTTTACACACAGAGATCAAGGCTCTGAGATGTTCTGGAGCATTTCTTCAATGCTCTGCAGCTGGATTTAGTAAAAACGCAAATAATTTTTTTATTTTCTATACAGAAAATTGAAAAATAATGGAGAAATAATGAAGCACCTTAAAAGCTGTCTTTGCTTTGCCAAACCAGTTCAATGCTACGTCAGTTTTGAGTTTACCTGTAAGTAAATAAATTTTTTTTTTGTTTTCAAACACATGCTCACATTCATTTATCAATGGTATGCCCTGATCTTCATTCTACAAAAGGACATTTTTAAAGCAAGTAAACTGAGCCAAAATCCAAATAGAAGTTCAAACAAAATGAATTTTCCTTAAAATAAGTCATTCAAGTTTAAAATAAAGGTACCATCTAACTTGTTATCTTCCCCTAATAGGTGAAACCAAAATAATTTATTCTTTTAGGAAATTCTTACTAACAAAAGTTAATATTGGAATATATTTAAATGACATGTTTGCAGTTTGATTTGTTCTAATTCCACTTTCTCAGATGAAATGGATTGAGTAAATGTCTTCTTTTATCTGTAAATATGTAAAACATTTATCAACATGCAAGATTTTAGGAATGAAACAAAAATGCTGTTTATTCACGATAATATATTAGTGGGAGGTTCCGAGTACCTATGTGGGTGGACTATATGTATATATAATGTATGTATAAGTATCTTCCATTTTACAGCACTAATCCATACAACGGCTTTGTCATTTATTCCCAGTGCCTTCCTGTAACTTCTTGCAACTACTGTACTGAATGTCACTATACTGTACTGAACTCTACTGAATGTCCAGAAAATTTACATTTATTCCTTAAATAAAGCACAAAAATGACACCAGCGGTGGTTGTATATCCTCTATTTTTTACCTTGTTACTAAATCTTATAGGTATTCAAAAGAATCAATATGCATTCAGATATGATGGAATAAACAATTTATCCTGAACATTAAGTTAATTAAAAAGACCTTTTTATCATAGAGCAGTAGAGTTTGAAGTCTGGGCCTGCCATTATTTAGTCTGCTACCAAAGCAATTAGTTTGTCTGCATCCTTAACATGACACTGAGATAATGTTAAAGCATTTATGCAATTGATTGAATCAAATACACTAGAGGGCACTGCTTTCTCAGTCAGTGAAGCATTGTATGATGCATTGATAATGGAAAATACTCCAGTGTTTTGTATCAGTGAATAACAGTCAACCATTATTACATAATAATGACAGATTGATTGAATGAGTAAAGTTAGAAAATAGAGTGCTGCAGTAATGGATGCTCACTTGGCTGTTTAAGAGAGACCTGAACAGGATACATTTGAAACTAACTTTGATCTTTTTTTCATTTGTTTGTTTAAGAAAGAGAAATCCAGAAAATCTCAGTAAATATGATGTACTTTTCCTCCTATATTTAGTGTAAGTAGAGAGCAGGAGGTTAGTAAATAAACCATGAAAAACACAAGAAGAGGAGAATTAATTGGAAATTAAAAAAAAAAAATTCATAATGCCTTTTGGTTTTTAAAATTAATTTACAAATTTAATCTGGAGGTTTTATTCTGGTTTTGACTGACAATGTCAAAATTTCACATTATTTATCTGGATGTTCTGGTATGTGACAGAATGACTGGAATTGAAAAAGAGAAGCTTATTTATTCATGAATAAATACATAAAGTCAATTCCTCATTGAAGCTTCTGTTTTCATCAATCCAGCTTCAGTTGTTTCAACAGTTACCGTTCTGGTGAAGACATAATATATTCTGTCATGGGAAATATCCCTTTTTCCTACGTAATTTAGGTATTAGGTAAATGTTTACATAAAAAATGGGTCAGACTGTTTAAACTTTTCTGTTTAAGCCTCTTGTGTGCGTGAAATGCATCAGTGTTTGCCTGAGCAATAATTGGGGTTTCAGTAAAACAACTTAAACATTGTTTTCTTTGGAACAAGCATCTCTGCTGGACTCTGTCCTGTGTTCACTGTGACAAATCAGCTGCTGTTGTTACACAACAATAGACTCAGTCCAGCTTCACAAACAAAACTGCGAATAATGGCAAAGTCACCCACTGCTGTAAAATACTGTTTGGATGTGGTACCGACAGATGTGTCGAAAAAACGTTTTATGAAATGAGCCACACCCTTTTCTGCATTTATGAACAAAGCAGACCAGTCACTTCTCCTGGTATGAGCTTTCTGAACATTAACAAATAATGCTTCATGTCTACAAAAAATGTGTTCCGTTTTGTGTGCAACAGTGGAGTTGTCTCTGGGCTTTGCAGGGTCACCATAGGACAGAGGAATGGACAGACAGAACGAGGTCACAGCAGGTACCACAGTTCAGTCACTTCTACTCTTCTACTTCCTCTCCACTAGCAGCAGGTGTGTTGTTGGTGAGCCGTTTCTCTCTGTTTCACTGTTTCTTTGGCTTCGGCAGAACACAAGCAGTGAACAGTGAACCATGGATGGGGTTTGTTTGAGGTTTTTATCTGATGGAAACTTCTGTAAGAGTCCAGAGAAGTCAATGTGCTCCCAGGTCAGGAAGGGGACTGTGAAGGTGATGTTTTTAAGAGAGTGTAGAGGACTAAAAAATATACTGAAAATATAAACAAATAGAAACAAACCTCAGCGAGACCTTTCCACAAGAAATGTAACAAGCATATTTTCTGCAGTTCCTCCATAAGCACCATTATAACAAAAGAATCTGACCCTTCTGGGTCCTCGAAATGATTTGTTTGCAATAGAAGCCCTTCTTGTTTAATTGTGACTTGGTGATCAGTTTTTCATGACTAGGTTTTCTTTTATTGTTAGCCCTTGTGCAAGTTTTTGTTTTACTTTTTTTGTTTTACCATGTTGAACTTGCGTTCAATTATTTTTGTCACATTTAGGTTGCTTTGCGTACGTTTCTGCCACGTTTTTCTTTTGTATTTGGATCCTCCACCTCCATAGTCACTATTCCTGACAAAAACAGAAACCTCTTCGTGTTTTATGGTGTGATTACAGGCATATTATAGAAAAGTCTATGTGTCTGACCCTTATGTTGGGGAAAATAGTGACTGTGATGCTATAGGTTGTGTTTTATTAATATAAATCACAATATAACATGATCAACAACCTGTTACTTCAGATACATTTGTTTCTGCAAATCAACAAAAGTTAACTTTGTCACGTATAGTAAAATCTTTTATTTTTCATAGAAATTAATGCAAATGTCCCAATCCATGGGAAGCAGGCAGTCATAGAAATAAGAAATAAATGAGAAAAAGAAATCAGTTTGGACTCTGAAGCCTCAAATGAAATCAAAATTATTTAATTTTTCAAATAAAGGATATCAAATATTTTCATCCATCAACATTTGGAGTCCCTGCTGCTAAAGAGCAGCTCTTCCTCAAGATATTTTCTGCATTTTTCCATTTTAGTCAACATAACAAATAAGGAATAATAAAACATTTACTTTTTTGGTCAAAGGTAAAAAATAATGAAAGCAAAACAAGTTAAAGTTCATCTGAACTTCATTCTTTTGTTCACTTCCCTGTTTTTTAGTACATTGGGCCTCAACTGTAAATAATGTCATGTGTTATGATTAATTTATGACCAGCATGTATCACTGTAGCCACAATTCAGCCAAAGTCTAAGAGTTGTGTTAATAACATCAAAAATAGCTGCAGTTTTCCGGAAAGTTCAACCGCCAGTGTTTTTGCTCATCATTTAGATTCCATCGCACAGCAGACAAAGCCAGGAAACACAATGTCCCTGCACATAAACACACCCTCACAAAAAGCCTAATCAGACGGTAGCAATCTGCAATTTAGGAACTGAAGCCAACTCATTATGGCCTGCCGATGCACTGTCAACCACAAATGTATTTATACTTCATTCTGGTTTTAGGGAGGTTAAATGTCGGTAAGTGAAAAGATAAAAGGTGAATTTCATCAAATAAAGTGAATGATTCCGCTGAAGACAAACGTTTAAATAGATATTGTTCAAAATCTATTTAGGATTCAATTTTTTATTCATCATTTTAATCATTTAATATTTTCATAAAATATTCCTGTCATAACTTTACATATTGATTATTTTCTTTATTTTAGGTCTTTATTTTGTCTTAAATGAAAACTTTGAAAGCGCACACATGCACTAAATCAACTCTGCAACAAAGTTGAGCAGTCAGAGCATGCAAAAGAAAGAATATCTATCTTACTGCATCATTTCAATTCTGTAGCCACAGGGGGCCCAAGTCTGGGTGCCCAAGAGCCGATCCCCAGGGTTGGGTCAGGAAGGGCATCCAGCGTAAAAATCTCTGCCAAACCACCTGTGTGAATCAGTGAAAGCTGATTCACTGTGGCGACCCCTGAAGGGCTATGCTGAAAGATGAGCAACAACAACGTTGTGATTTAAATTCAAATCCTCTGCATTTAAAAAGACCCTACCTGGAACTTCACGCAAAAACAACGTATCCGCATTGTTGCAATAACATAACAATGTCTTTCCCTCAGAATCACAGAGAATGGCCTGATGATAGTGAATAAACTAAAGCGTGTTAATAGGAATGAAAGCTTGTTAGGATAAAGGTTTAGTGTGGATGTATTTGTGTTTTAGACAATTACTGAAGGTCAAACAGTGTAAGGACCTGACAGTATGTGCTTGTGTGTTATTTTTCTGATTGGGGGCTGGAGTGAGGTTGTGGGTTAGGTATGTAGGTCACTCTCATCATGCACCACCAACTCTACTAGAAGTGATATTTTGTGTGTGTGTTGGGGTGGGGGTAGCTGTCAAGACAAGAGGGCAGCTGAGTCTTGAAGAAAGCAACACGAAGGAAAGGAAAATGGGATGAGAATGAGATGTGTAAGATCCAGGGGGCTCTGGAAGTAGAAGCATGGGGGTCAAAGGGCCGATGAAAATACAATGACTCTCACTTGGATACTCACCTTCTAACGCCCAAACATGAAAATGTTAGACATTTCAATTTGACACAAATCAAGGGTTTATGTGTTGGTCCTTCTTTCCACATACAGAACGGAAAACCGATCTCTTTATTTACTCAATCTGGCAGAAATGAGGTGATTCAATAGGACCATGCTGAAGGTCATCAGCCTGCATGTTGCCCTGTCAAGGAACCAGAGTTGAATTTGCATCACAACATCTGATCTCCTCTCCTCATCACTCCCTAATGTTCTCACCTGACTGACTTTGAGTGTGACTCTTTCCTTCATTTCCATCATTTCCTAAAGTTTATGGACAAATTTGCTTTTTTAAACACACACACTTCCCTCCTTTGACACTTGTTCATGCTGACAAACTAAAACGCGGTGAACTCTGACCTGGTTGTCATGGTTGCAGCAGGAGTCCAGCTGGTAACGGGCTGTTTGTGACCGTCAATGGACGTGACGTTAGTCAGAGGGACTCACAGTGGGGGGATGGAAATGGTAAGCAGATATTTTGCTGGGGATAGTGATGAAGGGCACAAGAACCAAACAACTAAGATGACTCTTGATTTGTGTTCATTTTTCATGTACGTCAATGATCAGGATCCCAGCTGTGACCTACAGACCGGAGATGCTGATTAGCGTGCAGCTGAAGGTTGTTAAATAAAAGGCTTGGCTTCTGGTTCAATAGCTTTAAGTTGGCAAGTACTGGCCAGCAGCAAAGCCACATCCAGCACCCGCTCAGCTGCACTCTTCACCGGCTCAGAGGTTCATGTTCAGAGTGGCTGAGCTGCTGGGTTAAGCATCTGGATGGATTTCCTGGGGATGAAAGAATGTAACTGGCACAGAAAAAGAAAATGTTTGGAGCTCGGGAGATAATGTCTGAGACGAGAATGAGAAAAATCAAACAAAAATGTATACTCAGTAGTCATTTTGTGTTTCCTGTGCACTGATGGTGAGGATCTGGTTGCCAGTCAGGCATAATTAGCACAACAAGCAGTCATTATTACAAGAGACTCTTGAAAACACAAACATTAGTGAAGCAAAGACAATCTGCTTTCTTGTAAAAATGGTTGCAGTGAGAAAAAAAACCAAATAGCTTCAAATACAAATGATCTTGTTCCTGTTTAACCTTTTCTTTTAAGCTTTGGCCTGTTGGGTCACCTCTTCAAGGCTGCTCTGGATTTACTGTTACACAATTTGTTGACGTTATAAATCAACGCTGTGGTGACAGGCTGTTTTTGCCGGTAATCATGCTCTGCACAGTACTCAACTGACGTTTCAGTCAAGTCTCAGTGACATCAAACCTTTAAGACAGAAATCCTGCAGGAACAGATTTCTGAAATAAATCTATTGCAGTCAGTTTCAGGAGTAGATAATAAAAAGTTCTGATTATTTGTTTGGCAGATTATTCCACAAGAAAAACTATCAAAGTTAAAATACCTCGTTTTTGACCAAATTGATTCTTGTGTGGGTGATTATTATGTAAGAAATGCTTAGTCTGTGTTTGTGTGTTCATGCCAGTGCAGTGGACTCTGCTCCATTACAAAATAAATCCCAGTTGGACTCAGATGATGCTTTGATTGACGAAAACAATTTTCCCTTTTGAAAACATATAAACAATAAAAAAATACATTTTGAAACGCATTGTTGTTAGATAAACACACAGTGTGACTCTCTATGTGACTGCTTGATAAGCACCAGAGCAGTCAAGGCCAGAACACCAACAATTTCTGAGGATTTAATAATCAGCAGCTTCCTTGGAAGCACTGACATCCCCCCTTCTTTTCTCAACCCTGCAGCTGCAGAGAACATAGCTTGTCAGAGGATAACTAAACCCTTGAGTTGCTAAGAACTGTCTTTCCTATTCTGCAGAGACAAAGACAACAAAAAAAAAAAACATCAGCCGCACCCTCTAATTTGCCACAGAATAAACTACATTTGAGTTTAAATGTCTTTGGGATGTTAACAGTCTGGTAGTAAAACTAATGCTTGAGAGGAAGTACGAACCGACCAAAAAGAGGGTTTTAAAGCAGTCAAACAAAAATTGTGATGAAGCCATCATTCATTAAATGTTTCATTCTGTGCCAGAGCCAACCGCAAGTACCAACCTCAACAAGACACCACATCCTAATGAATGGTTTTCACAAGTGGTACCAAGATCCACATCTGTTAGAAAGACAATCCTACAACAACCAAGGGGTATAAAACAAAACTCTCCTCACTAAGTTTCTCGAAATCTTTATAAGACTCATGTTGCTTCCTTCTGTTTGCCTGAAAAGCCCCGGAGGCCTTGTGACTGTGATTTGGACCAAATGCCACAAATGGCACACTGTCATGACGTGTCTAGGTCAGCTATTCTGTTCCCTCACACAGACCTTTCAAAAAGAGCCTTTTATCCCCAAGTCAACAGACCACAGTGAGATAATGTGCATAGTCAGATGACAGGTTGAAAACATGGAGTCACTGTGTCTAGAAACCCGGCAGCTGACTAAACTCCCCCCCAAAAAATTATCAACAAATATTGTTTAACAAGCGACTTACTGTCATTTGAAAACACATAGCAGGCCAGCACACATGGAAACCAGACCTGTCATGCTGTGGAACTACTCATTAGGGTTGAAACTCTTGAGATGACAAAATATGCTGAACGAATGCTGTAATTTAAAGCAATATAACTGAAACAAGCAAAACCCCAAATGTTTTTATAAATCTAATCAAATAGTTGCTAACAAAATACACACTTTTAAAGATGTAGAGGGGTATACAATAGGTGTGCATGTATTTTGACTTTTAAAGAGAATGTGTGACCATTGCTGGTATTTTAAATTCCTGTTTAAGCACAAAGAACATGCTCTTGTTGAGTGTGTCTGATGTGTTTCTGGATTTTCTAAGCTTCATTTTGTGATGAATTGAGGTTTTATCAGTCGGACTCGTGAGAAAACTAACAAGGAAGACAGATCGGGAGTTAGATGAGAGGAGGCAGGCAGGCTGGGTCAGGATAAAACTGTTGTTTGAACAAGTATGAACTCTCAGCTTTGCCTGACTGTGGAAAAACAGATGGATTCATTCAATAATATTCAACAGGAGAAGCTTTCAGTAGTCTCATCTTATCAGATATCAGCAATCTTTGTGGGGCCACATGGAGGAAAAAAGGTTTAGAGTATTTTAAAAACAATAAATGATAACTAAGAAGACAAAAAATATATTTTTAACTTAAATATCATTTTCCAACGTTGCCATGCTGATTGCTGAACCACAAGATAGCACGGAATTCTATAAGACAACATGCAAATTCGATGAATTCAGCCTGTGGCAGGGAAAACAGGCTCTTCAAAGCAGCCACGCAAGACAGCTTAGTCATTTATTATTGAGTTAATTGAACTAGCTGTTGAAAAAACCTAATTATACCTAACTGCATGCATTTCCTTGCTTTTTTCCAAGTAACACATAAGCACTTCTTTGCTTTCCATCCATCATGTTGCATCAGCAGCCCCCTTTTCTCACTCACCTCAAACTCTGGCCCTCATCCAGATCAGGATCGACTCAACTGTAAATTTAATTTCCATGATTCTCTGTAGAGCTTTTACTTTTACAGCATCATGCAGAGCAAAGCAAACAGTGTGGTCCCTCCACTTATGCTGTTCAAACAATAAAACATGTTTTTTTTTTTTTAGTACAACATACATTAAAACGGATCTAATCATTTTACGAAAGCTCAAAAGTAGAAAACTGTTACAGATCTATACTAAATTCCAGTTCAAAATCAGATTGATTTTAGATTCCAGTATAAAATGCTCAAAAATTAAAAGCTTGTGGAAAGTCTGAACATGAGATCCTCACCAGGCAAAAATTGATTACATTCTCATTGATTCATGCTGGTGGAAGGCACATTATAAATGAGATCAATTGCAGGTTTTATTGAGCGTAAGGATATTACATTTAGCATCTGCTGGCAGGGCTTTGACAGTCAGAAGGAAACACCTCTAGCAACCAGGGCCTCCCTTCCTCCTTCCAAGTTCTGCAATCAAACACCCACACAGTCACATCTACATGTTCAAACAAATGCTGCTATTAGGACTGCAACTGTGTAGATTACACAAGGAAGTCTATTTTCTTCCCCTGTAAACAAAATGCTGCACACACATGCAATAACAGTTTAGATTTATTCTTTGTTGTCAAATAAAAACTTTATTTGCCACATAAACCATGAGCCTGACACTGCAGCAATCTAGTGGGAAGGGCAGTGACACGAAACCAACCTTTGAATGAGATCACCAATTTGCCAAAAAAAATTTGCTTCTCAGATGAATCAGAATGACCTGCATTGCTGCATAAGACCACATTGAGACTGCTGCTGAAACCTTTCATTGATCGAGTCTTTCAAAGTCTTCAAATAGTCACAAACTCATTAAATATGACTTCTGTAAAGTTGTTCCTCTTTACAACACCAAAACCAGAAGAAGTTGCTATTTGAGAATTGAAAACAGTAAGCAAAAACTTTAACATTTCCAGTTCAACAGTACTGACTGTTATTCATTTTCACCTTTATTCAACCACTTCCTACTTAACAGATGACAAACATTATCCAAAACAATGCGACTTGAAAGGTTTTACTAAACTGTGTGGATATGATAAAAAAAAATGGGGGGAAAATTAAGCTAAAGAGAAAGCAAACATAAATAGACACCAGATTGTTTTTTTTTTTTTTTTTGGTATCTTATCTTTCTTAGCGCCTATTCAGGTGCTGCCTTACATCGTCATCCACTAAGTGCCAATGCCAATGCACTTCTGAGAAACTGAGCTGCACAGTGTCTTGTTAAATGGGGAATGAGGAAAATCATAAAAACAATAAATACCTTGCAAGTTTCATTCTTGTGCAGTTATCAAAGACTTTTTTTTTTAATCCAAAATGTCTGTTTTTTGGAGAAAAAAAGTTAGTTTGACTATTTTTGGTGCAATTCCTTATTCCAGGGGTCTGCAACATGGGCTCTGAAAACACATGAGGCTCTTTTACCCTAAGAAAGATGAAAATGTCTTTTTATTTTCAAAACCAACATGTGTTTTTGGTTAAAAGTCCAACTTTATTTGCCTCCAAGAGGCTCCTGACTACATTACCCTTAATGTTCCAACAATCCATCAAGCAGTGTGGCTTCACAGCTTACCAAAGTTGTACTAAAGCATTTGGAAACATTTTTGAACACTATGTATCACAGAAAATCAGCTGGAGATGAGTATGCATCACCAGAATTTAGACACACCAGGTTATGAGGCAGATTTTGAGTGTGCCATGTGGCCAAAAAACTATGGTAAGGGTCATTTAAAGAGCTCTAATTTAATTTTAATCACCTACCTAGCAATACACTTTGTTCATTGAGATGATCTTATGTGGTACAGGATGTCTTATTTTGAAAGGAAGCCATGCAAACCTCTGTCAAAAGTTATAAATTACTATATATTTTGGACAAAAAAATGTATTTTCTCTCCAAGTCTATGTCTTATTTATGCAAAAAATAATGTTTGTCTATACTTATAATAACAAAATATAAATGCAAGTCTTATTTCTGTAGTCTGAAGAGTGAAGTAATACTTAAAGAAAAGCTTTGCATTGTGGGACAGGGATTTTTTTTTTTTTTTTTTTAAGAGATGCAGGAATGTTTTGGTGATAAATAGTTATTTACTGCCGCGTCACTACCTGTGTAGTCCTGGTGGTGATGGAAATGTGTCAATCTCGGCGTCGGGGCAGCTCAGCAATGTGATGAGTCGGCTCTCTCAGATGTCCCGGCGTGCCTTCTGATTGGACGATTCCCCTACCCCCCACCCCCTCCCAGCCGTTACCAGGGGCGTGGAGCCAACAGAATTGAATGAGAACACATTTGAGTGGCTCTCCGGTGGAAGGAACTAATGGGAGAGGGACTATAACTAACGAAAGCAGCTGTTGGCGTGACTTAATTGGAAATGCAAGGGAAGGCGATATTCAGAAATCAACATTTACGGTATGTACAAACACGCCGCGCTTAGAGCGGGCGCGAGGACGAAGGAGCCGGGAGACGTGTGCAGAAAGAGATGCTTTGATAAAAAAACTGCTTTTTCTAGATTACTAAGACACTCGTCGTGAATGTGAGGTGTGTTTTTGGTAAGCAAACCTGAAGCGGGAATTTGTATTTATTCATGTTTTTCTGCAAAGGCTCAGTCAGTGTTGTAACGCAGACATGAGGATAAAATGCAGATAGGGCGTTTTTAAAGTCCACCTTTTTTTTTGTCGTAGACAGCCAGCTAACGTTAGCGAATATTTTTCTGTCACTGGACCTGACAGGTTCGCCTCTGCCGTGTGCAGATACACTGGAGGATTCGGTCAGCTTTTTAAACCAGGTAGGTCGTGTTTCATTCATGTTTGTAACTTTATTCTATGAAAAACGGTTTGCAGTTTGACTAAGCTAGCTTGTACTAGCTGGGTTGTGTCGCTAAAACCGCACTACTAGTTTATTGTTTAACAACGACGGCCTCTGCAGAAATAGTGTTTTTTTTTTTATCTAAATTTAACTTGTGACAATTCTTTGACCCCATCTTGCTTCGTATCGGCGAATAGCGCTCAGCTAAACCCGTTTCATGTTGTGGCAGGCGCCACATAACGTGTGTTTTGTGGGGCTAACGAGCAATATTTCTTTTGCAGCACTTGTCTCTGATGAAATCTCGCCTGTATCATCCATCCTAGCGCGTTGGGGGCCTCCGCTGACGAACTGCGTCACCGGGTGGGCACTGCAGGTCCATTCGTCTCCGGAACATGAAGCCATGGCACGAATGACCTGGAAACCAAAGTGATTTTTGTTTTTGTTGTTTCCTTTTTAATCACCATGGAACCGGGGGCTCACCGAGAGTCCAAGCATACTTCTGGACCCAATTTTCAGTGCGACCCGGCCGTAAATAGGTGTGACACCATGGGGGAAGGAAACGTCAAACTTGTGGAGTCTGTGGTGAGAGGAGGGAGTGATCCTAGCGCGTACCCCTCATGCAGCTACCACAGGAGTGTGCACCACAGGTTTATAAGGAGAAGTCTTTGGTTCTCAGATACTGATGAGCAGGTTTTCGACGCCCCAGACAATGACAGTGGAAGTAAAATCCTTAACATCAACCTAAGGACAATTGTGGACAGAACACTAGTGACGAGCTCTGGCACACAAGAGAGTTCCAGCACTGAAAGTCATGGCGGCCAAAAAGACAGCGCAACAGAGAGCGCCAGTGCTGATGAAGACAAGGAGAGAGGTGCTTTAAAAGTTACTTGCAATGATGGTTGCAAAGTTGCCATCAAAGCAGCCAGTGAGGAGAATGAGGAGGAGGCAGAGATGAAGGCAGTTTCCACATCTCCTGGAGGACGCTTCTTGAAATTTGACATTGAGCTTGGACGAGGATCCTTCAAAACAGTCTACAAAGGCCTGGATACTGAGACGTGGGTGGAGGTGGCTTGGTGCGAACTGCAGGTAAATTCATGAAATAATCTCCTTTTAATGCTCCATGTCAGTTAAGAGTAAACAATGTGTCGAACTTTGATTAAACAAGAAGCTTTTTTAATCCAGTCTTTTCCAATGGTTTTACTTGAAACTAAACCGGTCACTCTTTTATTTTTTCAATCTTTTAAGTGATTTTACTTGGCAGTCAACCTCTTTGTGATGGTTTCTAATTCTCACTACCATTGTGGAGATTGTTTTCTTGCATAATAGACAGGAAAACCACAAGCTTAGAACTTTGTGAAGGCATTAACTAATTATTTCCATCCAGTGGAGACTGCAGCAGGGATTATTACGCTCTCACCCTCTGTCTCCCAGGAGGCTTAATGGGAACTAAGTGTGACTGACCCCACAAAGAAAATGTACTGCAATTTATTTTATTTTTTTGCTATTCAGCTAAACTCAATTTCCAGTTGTCCTTCACTTTTATGTTTTGTTGTAGTAATGTGGCTAGCTGAAAGTGTGATGACTGTAGTTATCAGGGGATCGGTGCTTGCATTCTCCTTTTATCAGTGCATCTGCAAATTTGTGCGTGGTGCTGCTCCCTCCCTCTGTGCAACAGGAGGTGGAGAATCAGGAAGCAGCTGATGTTCGCTGCAGCCTGCTGGGTACTATGTGGAAGTCAGTGGCCTTAAAATATTTTCCTGGGTAAGTTAATACCTGCTATGTCAGTGACCTGTGAGAGGAAGCGCAATCTGCTTGATGGATTCCAAGGTGCTGTATGCAAGTACTACATTGCAAAACAGTTGTGCATATCACAAAGGCTTCTTTGTGTTGCATTGTTTCCATCTGCATAGTTTTGACTTTTTTTTTAGCCCTGGTTTGGTGTGGTGCATCATAGAATGTGGGGGAGGAAACAGTTTTGTTTATTTTTTTTTAGACTAGGTCAGTTTTCAGTTGTAGACACTTTTTTTTGCATCTTATTCAACCACAACAACCATGCACAATCCACAGATCAATATCACTCATTCCCAAACTATGCAACTGAGTCCAGGAAACTGTCATGGTAGGAACACTTTTACAATGTTTTCCACATGCTTTGATTTTACTTCAAGTTTTTATTGGGAAATGTATCTTTTTCGGGATTTGAAGAAAACAGTTTTCAGTGCAATTTTAATTTCAATCCAACCCAGTTAAATATTACAAATGCCAGTAATTAAACCACCAACCTTTTCCTCGGAGAAATATTCCACAATTAATTAGTCATCTTAAATAGTATAAATTCCCAAATTGGCCCTTCTCATTTTCATCTTTATTCTACGGTCAAAGCGATTAAAATGCTTTGACTACAGCTTGAGATGAAGCAGAAGCTGAAGACATTGAGCTTTTCCTGTTGGAAGCTTTAAAATCTCATCTGCTTCTGAAAATAAATTTTACTGTCAGTTTGACGTGAGTGACTGTTTTACGTTAACTCTACCTGGACTTTGAAAACGCCACACTGATCTTTTAAACAGCCGTTTTCTAATGTCACTTAAGACAGTTTCATAACTAAAGAAGAAAAAGAAGCATCAGGAGTTAACTATTGCATAATTTCAAGCTTGTTATGCAGTTTTATGTCTGCATTTGTCTGCAAAGGTTAGCCTGACACGAAGACTTAAATACTGTCAATGAAGCTTTTGTTTTGTTATATTTTGCACTGTTATTCTGAAATTTTAACATTGATTTTTAATGTAATATTTTCTTTACTTCTGACTTAGGATGACGTCTCACCTTGCATTTGTGGTCGTATGTACCCTATACTTTTAGCTTTCAATGGAAATTCAATAGTCTTGTGGCAGAAATCCCTTTTGACACTTTTGAGTTGTGCCATCAATCATTTTTAAGTAACGCTTAGACTGCCTCCAGTCAATTGGAGTCTTGATAGTGTTCAACGTTTTGCAGCACAAGTATCAACAAGTCTAAGATTACAATCAAACAGGATGCAGTTTGTAAATTGTAATTGCATTTGTGCATGAATGCCAACATTTTTAATGACTTATGGAAAAAATGAGACAAACCAGCTTTTCAGGAAAAATGGTGTGAAGGGATTTACACCTGGTTTCTTTTCCTACTGTCACCTTCTTTAGAAATTCGAAGCAAATCTTGTGGTTTTTTTTGTTGATGCTGCTTTCTTCCTCTTTTCTTTCATACCCCACCCCTTCTTCTCTAAACCTATCTCCCTCACATTTGTCTTCATGCCAAGCTTCTGGCATAACACAGATGGCCATGGCTCAGGCAGAGATGTTAATCTAAGACAAGGATGCCAGTTTATTTTTTCTTCCATTTTGTTTTTTTATCAAGAATTCTTTATTTTTGTTTTACCTGTTATGTCTTTTACAATGCATTTTCAAAATGAAAGACCTTCTGTCTGGCAGGTAGATACTTTTAGTTTTTTTGCAAACAGTTGAGGTCTGACTTTTTACACAGTCTGTGGCATTTGGCAGCCATCTTGTTATGTAGATTACATTTAGTCCATGCCTTGTGTGCATAACTAAGAACAAAAATACCATTGCAGTGTTGTCGGACTGCTTGTCTTGTCTTGTCTCCCTTTTTTTTTTTTTCCCAGAAGTTGACCTCAAGATTAACTCGGTCAATTACTTCTGTTTCCTCAGATTACGCCGGGTCATGTTTTGGGCTCAAAAATGATTTTAAAGCTTAGTTTTCCTGAACATTGGCGCATTTACTTATTTATATTTGTCATAATTTTTTTACTTAAAACTCTGCACTGTTGATCACTAGACAGATTTTGTAATTTTCCTTCAGGGTTTCTAATGTAAACACGCTTTTTATTTGTTACTCAAAATCTGTGTTGGGTATTTAGGTTATTGTGTTGTGGTTTACGGTAGTTTTGCCCCTGTTTATGGCAATGGCCAGACTTATTTAAACTAACACTTTACACCAACAGCCACAGGGCAATGCACTTGCTGTACCAAAACACATTGTTTCTGTTGATTATACCAAGGTACAGAAAACAATGAGCATTTTATTTTCAGCTTGAATGGCCTCTAACCTCCCTGTTCTATGTCAGTGCAACAGAAAAGGTCACACAACTCATTAGGAAATAATTCCTTTAGGAATGTAGTTTTCTTTCTACGAAGAAAACCTGGTTCACCTCTATATCCTATTTTGGTCCCTTGTTTGGAATCTGTAAGATAAAAAACCAGCATATAGTCTCTTTTTTTAATAGACATGTATTTAAAATACAGTCTTTAAAGTCCTACTTCAACTGTATTTTGTTTCTACTGTATTCCCTGTAGTCAGGGAACAATTTTACAATAGAAACAAAATGCTTATAATTTACATATGCAGTATTCAGCCCAAATCAAAAGCATGTAATTTTTAAGACTCCTGCAGAGTGGCAGGAGCTCATTAGAAATTAACTTCTGGAATGTCTGCAGGTCTGTTGTTCCTGAAGCTGCCCTGCACTAAAATCTCATAATCTTACAGCTCATCACAACCCTAAGCTAACATCAGCATAGCAAAAACAACAAGCAAAATCCAGCCGCACAGTTTTGAACCAGATGGCAGGTCAGACGAGAAAAACAGTCGTTAATGGATCCTTTTGTCTTTAAGTGGAGGATTTAGAATTGGAGTGAAGCAGGGAAGCTTTGGCCCGCCTATGACAGTTGCTACGTCACAAATTCAAACTTTTTAAAACTGCATGTTTTTTTTTTTCTGCTCCTGATCAATTAGGATTTGAATAAAAAAAAAATCATTTAGTTATGTGAACATGTTATCAGTTTTTCTTTTCAGAGTTCATCATAAACTTGCCTCTGATTTGTGGGTGGGACTGTTGACCCACTGAGTAAACCAGTGCTCATTTCTTATTAGTCCTTTGTTTACCCTTTGTCCTGCTAGCTTAGGGCCTCTCGCAACCCTAACTAACATTTGTGAAGCAATAAAATGGCAAGCATGGAGTGGAGCTTTTCAGGTGTAGAGTTTTGAGCCAGATTGGAATGGAGCGAAGCAGGTTCAAGTCTTCTTTAAAAACTTAAATAAGGAAAAAAAGAAACTGTAAGATTCAAATCTTTTAAGCATGCAAAAAACTTTTTGCTGAGTATCTGAACAATCATAAACATTGTATATTCTTTCGGTTTCTGAACTCTTTGACTGTAAAGATTGGCACTAAAGATAACCACCTGATTTAAAAATAATTTGAAAAGGCATATTTTGAAAAATAAAATTTTTTAATCAACTAAAAAATATATTTGTTGTATATGTTGAAGGTTTTGTTTTGTTTTGTTTTTTTTTTACATGGGGTATTTTTTTTTCTTTTAAACAGGAAAAATAGGAAGTGGGGCATATGTTGACCACAAACATCTTGTGCTACAACATGAATTTGAACTGATGCTTAAACTTATATAGTACATACTTGGTATTTGTACAGAATATATATTAGTTTAATTGCTTAAAGATGCATAGAGTTACTGTTATGGAGTGCTCAGTTTGGAATATTCATCACTCTTCCATATTTGTTTTTAATAGCATTGTTGTTTTAAAAAGCTCAATGATTTTGTTTGGGTTTTTTTCTCATAAATTACTTTGTTTTTGCTTCCTTGCATCATGTTCCTTTTTTATAAAGGATCCTTTTTTTTAGATTTTCAGACAGCTGAACTTCTCTTTTTATGTAGTTAACTTCTTGTTTCATTTGGCATGATTTCTTTGTTTAGCTGCTATATTGCAGAGAATCAGCTTTGGGGGCAGCTCTCTGCAGTCATGACTGATGGGTCGCAATTCACTTGCAGACAGTCTGCTGGCTCATGTCTGCGCTGCATCAGCTTTTGTTACAGCGGCACGAGCACTGCAATAGTCAATCTTTTGAGGAAGGTAGTGGTTAAGTGAATTGTCATATTGCAACTTTGGAAAAGCAGACATTTTGTCTAAAACTTTTACACTTTTTATGCCTTTAGCATATATAGATATTAAAATCTGAAAGCATTTTGGGAGAGGCTCCCTCCTTTATGTGGACCCGCGAACCATTTGCGTCCCTTAACGATATTTTAAGGCCCCCAGCTTAATATGAAAGTTTTTAGTGCGGGCCGTGAGTTTTGTATATTTCGTATATTTACAGTCTTGTCAGCAGACTTGAAAAACTGACCATTCACGGAGTATATGCCTCTTGGGCGTGATATTGACCAGCCATTCTTGCACTTCAATCTGTAACCCTGGGCTCACAATGCATGCGGTCCAGCTCCAGTATGGACACCAGAGTCTTTACGTAACTTGAAAAGTGCAAGAGGCACTCACACTGCATCCAGTCCGGCCTCTGCGGCACTCTGTATCCTTTTCACTGGCTTCAAATATTTGCCGGACGCCAGAGTGAGCCGGAGCACTTTTTTGTGAAGGTGGGGCAAATGAAACAACCTAAACCGGAAATCCTGTGAGCAAGTGTAAAGTGCACAGTTTTCAAAATAAAACCTATTTTCCACCTAACAGTCAAATTTGTACATTTCAGCCTCCTATGGCACAAGTGTTGACATTAGTTCCATGCTTACCCATTGTATGAAGACGAGTCACGTAGAAAAAAAAAAGTGTTGGGAAGAAAATTGATTGCAGTTTACTCCTCAAGGTAAGAAGATTCAGCCCCACTTACTGACACTTAATTATCTCTGTTAACACAGTCATGTTCACGTTGACAAAACCGGCTGTGATATCTCCTCAGAATAAAACGCGCTCACTTCTCTATTCCTGTCACCAAAATATGAAAAATAAAAAATGATCAGAGAGAATGACTCTGCAGTTATTCTGTCACAGAGATTTTCATTTTTTGTTATGACAACATACAATAATACAGTGTTGCATTTAGGCGATGTTCCTAAATTTTTCGGCGCTGTAAACCAGTTGGGGAGCTCTGAGTTTTTGAGAAAAGCACAAATTCTTCTGATCACAGAGTTCTTCGCTGTGTTAAACAGCTCGGACAGTCAAAAAAAAGAGGCAAAACTGTAGGGAAATGCTACTGGTAGCTAATCTTAAAAAATAAAATATTTTTTTTGATGAATTCAAAAGTTTACAATCTTGAAACAACAAACGTACAAAAAATATAACATCCTATTTGCTCATGCGCACAGAGCAATTGATTGAATATTAATAGTAATGACATTTTTTATGATGTGTAAAAATAATTCTCACACGCTGCAGAATTTTTGTTTATGTAACTAAAACGTCATATCAACTGTATAGTTGTAAACAGTAAATCAATTCATCAACTTAAATCTTTTAAAGTCAGTTTAAACCACTCTTTTTCTACTTTAATTTTCAAGTTCTTGATTATATTTCCTCCATTTTACATTTACCACGTTCCTCCACCAGTGTTTAAACATTAGCCTTTACGCTTTTTAGATTTGTATGCCAAAAGTCCAAATGGGGAATAACAATAAATACATTTGAAAGCTTAATTTGTGGTCCAGCTTCACCTTAAAAACACAATGATCATGAGTATTTTTTTTATTAAGTAAAAAAACAAAACAAAAAAAAAAACAATAACATACTTTTTGAGTTGGTTGGTTCGTGGTTGAATGGCAATAACTTCACTTATTCGATTGGTTATTTCAAGCAATCAGGCAAGAATAACACATTAGTAACTCAATCATCCATTTTAAAAAAGCATGTCAAACATGGGGTAATTAGGCATTAATTATAGGTGGCTTGAAAGAGAGTGGGAGGAAGCGAACTTGTATAATCCCATCCTGACTCGGCCTCACCATGTACATTTATCAATATCCGGTTTTTAACTCATGATCAGATATTAATACAGTGCCAACATTGATTTAGTTCATTAAGCATCCATAAGTATCAATGAACTACATTGCTATGTATGTAGATATAACATTGTCTTAAGCTTAATAGTAGCTTGTGCAAAAAAAAAAAAAAAAAAAATCCGTGATGTATGTTTCAAATATCCTCTAATGCATCTTATTTCTCATGAGGAAAACTCAGCAATACAGACCAGGTTTCCAACATTTGAAAAAAATCATTTACATAAGTCAGTACAAAAACAAAAAATATATGCAGATTATTTTCATCAGAAAAGGCATTTACTTAAATCAGGTATAAAAGTCAAAAATATTTTTAAGAGTAGCAAACTAAATATATATAAAATACAAACAATCCCAAAAACAACTGTCCCTCATGTTTTATCTTTAACAGTATACAGAACAGACATTCAACGACTACAACGTAAGAAAAGAAAACTTACTTTGTAAAACTCTTGTTAAATGAGGCTTTAATCATGTGTAAATTACAGAAATTGTTTGCCTGCAGTGGCTCCTTTTCTTTTCTCACAGATGTGAATTGGTCCATACCACTTAATAAAGCGTTGGAAAGAGTGCATACAATGATCAACATCTCAGTGCTTCAGTTAATTGAAGCCGCCGTTACTTTCTCCATGTTTAGAAAGGATTTAATAGAGCTGAGCACAAGGAAGTGGTAAATTGCAATGGGAAGCATAGCCTTTAGGATTGCTTTCTGCTAATGTCAAAATCAATTTTTCTGTCCCCTTGCAACTCAGTGTGGTGTAATTTACTTTTTTCTGCTTCTCTGGCAGAGAAATTCAATTTTTAAGAAAAAAAAAAGCAAGAAATGCATGCTCATGCATGTGTTTTAACGATTCAACCTTGTAAAGATATCTTTGACAGCGATTCTGATGCTAAAAATAGGTATGTTTGTAGCTTTGGGGGTAAATGACGTTTATAGGGTTACTGCAGTGCCTTGTTGTGACCTTGAAGAAAAATGATTTTTTTTTCTAAAAATGTGTGCTGTTTTCGTTTTGTCCTTTTGAAAAGACTAATAACTTTTTTCTTTAGTGATTTGCTTAAATTCATGACTCGTCATGCGTTTTAAAGCACATTTGAGCCTGAGCCTACAGTACTCATGGCCTCTGAATAATGCAAAAGCGCCAGTTTCAGCTAAGAGGGAAAAGATGGGGTAGAGGGAGTGTCAATGTGACTAGAACTTGAGTAATGTGCTAAATTGAAAGCCTGTTTATAAATGTTTTTCTCTTTAATTCTGAAGCATTATTGAAGTAAACAGACTGAAACCGTAAATGTCTGAAGGCATGAGAGCTGCAGTGCTATTGTATTTAAAAAAAAAAACTGAAATAGTCTTGTTAGTTCCCTGCTGTTGCTTTCACAAAATATGCCGCTGGTGAGTTGAACCCTGTGCTGTGTCTGTTGGGTCAGCTCATCCCAACTTAGGACCCAGCCTTTCGTTTCTCTGCTCTGCTCTGTAAAAAGAGTTCTCTGCAGAAATGAATAATTCATGTTACTTCAGAGTGCAGTGAAAAACCCCCACCCACCCCTGCACACTTGCAGACAAAACCCGATATGCCACATTCTCTCTCACACACAGCAGGCTTTATTATGGTGTCACTCCAGTCCCAGAGACACTGTGTACCACAACCCATTTTGATTCCTGTTTTTTAGATGATTTATCCTGATAATGGGTCATCCATTTCAGCTGAGAAAGCTTGAACCATAGAAGTGTTTTAAATTGATCTTGTGCAGTGTCGTGTTCAGTATATTTTTAGTTATTTTCATTGGTTTGTAAGATGGGTTGGGTCTTAGGAAAGCTCAATGTTGAATGGTCCTTATGCAAGTTACTTGGTATTTTTTGTCTTCAAGAAAAACGCCATAAAATACCTTCAATTTAGCAGGAAATTAAATAATGTGCTGTTTTTATTGCATTTATTGTGAGACATTATCCAGCGCTCTGCCAAGGTCCTTTTGATTTTTATTCAAAAGATGCGGTTGATGTGAGCGGTGCAGGAAAAGGGGATGTGTTGCAGATGAAGGGGGGAGGGGTGAAAATAGCAAAAGAAGGGGTTGAGATGGTGTGCACTTAAATGAGATTGAGCAACATGAAAGAGATGGATGACATGGTGTGGGTGCGACCATGCTGGTACCTTCTTTGTTTTCCTGGGAGATGCTGTAATTCTGGAGTACCTTTGCATATCTGTAACATTTTTGTACACATTTAAGCAGTAAAATAATAATTCAGTGTCATGCACAAAAAAAAGCATACAGACTTTACCACCCTTGTAGTTAAAGGAGCACATGGGCTGACTAACCTTGCATCCCCTGAAGCAATCATTATAAATGTACAGAAAGTGTTAAGCTTTTATGTTTTAGTATTAGTAAAGCAAAATTGATTCATTAAAAAATGTTTTTTTCCCCTCCTTTTTATTTTATTTTCTAGGACCGTAAGCTGTCTAAAGTGGAGCGGCAGCGCTTTAAAGAAGAGGCAGAGATGTTAAAAGGCCTTCAACACCCCAACATTGTTCGTTTCTACGACTTCTGGGAATCGCCACTTAAAGGAAAGAAATGCATTGTTTTAGTCACGGAGCTCATGACATCTGGAACACTCAAAACGTATGTTTGCACGTCAAGCCTCATCATAGATGTTGAAGGCGGTGTGATCACTGTCAGCTAAGACCCTTTTCCTTCATACAGGTATCTTAAACGTTTCAAGGTAATGAAACCAAAAGTTCTAAGAAGCTGGTGCAGGCAAATCCTCAAAGGCCTTCACTTCCTGCACACCAGGACCCCTCCCATCATTCACAGGGACCTCAAATGTGATAACATTTTTATCACTGGACCTACAGGATCAGTCAAGATTGGGGATTTAGGACTAGCAACTCTGAAAGCAGCTTCCTTTGCAAAGAGCGTCATTGGTATGAGCCATTGCCTTGTGACTAATCTGTTTAACGCAGGAGGGCAGTGATTCATTCTTGTCACATTTTTTCCCCTCTTCTCTCTAGGTACCCCTGAGTTCATGGCCCCAGAAATGTACGAAGAGCACTATGATGAGGCTGTGGATGTATATGCTTTTGGGATGTGTATGCTAGAGATGGCTACATCAGAATACCCTTACTCTGAGTGTCAGAACGCTGCTCAGATTTACCGCAAAGTTACCAGTGTGAGTCACCTGCTGCTTGTTTTGATGATGCCTTTGAAATGATGGGCTAAAAAAGGTTATGATCAGTGTTTGGGTTTCTGAAATGTTAACAACTAAAAAGCATTTTAAAAAGCCACTTCCTTCAAATATTTAACATGTAAATGCAGCTTCAATGACTTGCTCTGCATTGTACTCTTTTATTTATTTCATTTATACCTAAAGCACTTCTATTTTATCTGCAACCATAAATCATAATTTTAAACAGCCCATCATCTCCTTCTCTAGACTGTCTTGTTTATACTTACCTTCCATATGAAGTTACATTTAGATTTAATGCTTGTCTTGTAGCACATAGAACAGTTCATTGTAAATTTCCATGCCACAAGTAGTCACGGCTAATACCTTCAATCTCACGCTTGTAGCAAACAGGTGGTTTTCCTTTTTTCCAAAGTAAAAGGAGACCGTCAAACGAACAATGCAAACTTTTTTTTTTCTCTTGTCACATGAACACTACAAAATTCTGTTACAAAATATTTTCTTGTATTTTAGGACTGAGTTCCACATTTATTTTAAATCACTTATTTACTTAATTTTTAGGAGTTGGCTTTTTTCATGATTTCCTTGAAACCAGAGGGGTGGATAAATCTTGGCATAGTTTGTGAATCATTTAATATATCTCTCTCACTCACCGAGTAAGGTTAAAAAAAGTTGTTTTTCTTATTTTCTCTAATCCAAAAATAAACATTGGGGCGAGAGCTGGGTGGGTTGGCTATTGCTAAATCTGATGTGGACACTGCCAGTCTGCAAATTAATATTGTAGCCAAAGTAAGCTATTCATAAATGTGTATATAGATAAATGGATAAATGCTCATGACAAAGCTGCGGTCATGTTTGAGAGGTTTCTAAAGAAATTATAAACTCTTTGTAATCTGAGATGGGCTAGACCAGAAATGAGTGACATGACTTGAAGTTTAAAACAGGGACTTGAAAGGAATCTTTACAAACTGATTTAGAAATAAATCAAATGTAAAATGCCATCCACACCCACAATTTCTACCTCATAAGTAATCAATAACATGGTATAAAGGCATTCAAGGTGGTTTTACCTTTTTGCAGGGCGTGAAGCCAGCTAGCTACAATAAGATAATGGATCCTGAAATCAAGGAGATCATTGGAGAGTGCATTTGCCAAAAGAAAGAAGAACGGTGAGGCTTGTTCCTTTTATTGTCCAACTGAAGCAGGCCACAAGGTGTCCTTTAGTCTTTCATGCCTGGTCTCCCCCCCACCCCTCCGCTTCACTGTGGGGCCATGGAGAGTTGAATTCTCAGAAGCACTTCAGTCTGTTTCTCTGCAGGGCTTTCTTTCCATTCTGTTATGTAATGACTTACACAAGCATGAAATAAAACCTTGATTTGCATCAATATCTTCTTAAAAAAAGGGGTTTTATGTTAAAACAGACCTTTTTTTTTTTAAAAAAAATAGAATAGTAGCACAAATGGTGCATCACCTACTGATGATTTCAATGAGCAACACTGAAAGAATTGTCCTTTCAGAACCAAACCTTACCCAGCTGCTTTTGTAATGACTGACCTATGCTTTTTTTTTGCTCTTAGGTACACCATAAAGGACCTGTTAAACCACGCTTTCTTTGCTGAAGACACAGGTGTAAGGGTGGAGCTAGCAGAGGAAGATGATGGGAAAAAGATCTCTATAGCCCTAAAACTGTGGGTTGAGGACCATAAGAAGTTAAAAGGGAAGTACAAGGAAAGTGGAGCCATTGAGTTCACATTTGACTTGGAGAAGGAAGTCCCTGAAGTTGTGGCACAAGAAATGGTGAGTGATCTATACTTAAAACTGACTTGTATATTGCCCCTGGCACCTGTAAGTGGCCACATATGAGCTGATGCAAAAAGCTTTTGGTTTTCTACTGACATTTCTAAGTCAATGGTTATGACTTATTCTACCTCCAGCTTTTATATCTCTCAACTAACATTCTTAAATACCGCAAAAACATTCTAATAGTGTTATGGTATTGATGAAAACCACATTTGTGTGGAAAATACAAACATCTTTATATGGTGCTTTTTTTACCTCTATGCTAAAACGATTTTGTGGAAAAATATCAATGATGGCAACCTAACCAACCTCTATGGATTACTTTGTTCTTTAAAAAGGTGTCCTTTTCCTTTTTCTGTCTTTCTACATATCCCTGGCTTTTCTCTCCTGCTGTTTTGCGCTCTTTTTCACTAATTACACTGAGAAGATGACACGAAAATAAAACCGTTAGTTTGGTACCATTATTTGGCCTAAATACTCAAACTAAACATGAAACTAAATGCAAGCCAATAAAACATCCCACACTTTCTGTCATGCTGGTGTGTTTTCAGCCTCTTTTGTGCAGTTGAAGCACAGAAAAAGGAAAAAAGAATCGAGCTGTTGGAGGTCGAGGTTATAATGCAGGTCTTGGCTCAACTTAAATGCTGTGATTAAACCTTTAGAGAAAATTACACAAGTGAGCATCCAAATCTAAATCCACAGCATATCAGCAAAAAAAAAGATTGAAATGCTCCACACCCATCATTAGGGTTGTCACTTTTCTTGGGTTAAATCTAAACTGCATGTTTAACCAAATAGTGGGCAAAGTGAATCGTTGCATCTGCATATAGCTTTACAACTGAAAAGTTTTCCTTCATTTTGACTTGCTCATTAGCAAATCAACAAAGGGATCTTACTGAATTTTTGGTTTTTGTTTATTTATAGTTCACAAGTCATAAATCGAAGTGAAACAAGTCACCCAAAAATCAAGGTTTGAACCAAAGTGGGAAAGGGAATCGTTGCATCCACACCCACCATAGACTTTAGTAGACTGACAAACGAATGGAATAAGGGTGGCTGTGTGTATTTCCCATGTGGTCATCTTTTTTTTGTGTGATGTTTTATGAGTAGATTAATTATACATTTTTTAAAGTGTTTTTGTGGAGAAAGGGTAAGAAAGCCTTTTGTGCCATTGTCAATAATCTGGACTACTGACAGTTATTCCTCACAGCTATGGCACCTTTAAAATTGTTTGGTTTTTCCTCTCTCAACCTTTGCTTTGAATCTCATGTTTTGTTTTAATACACCCTCTAAATTTTCACATATTCGGAGCAAAGTGTTTTGTAAAGAGTTGTCGTCTCTTCTTAATTTCAGGTGGAGTCTGGCTTTTTTCAAGAGAGTGATGTTAAGACTGTGGGAAAGTCGATCAGGGACCGCGTGGCACTGATAAAATGGAGAAGAGGGAGAACGGTGTCTGCTGCAGTGACAGTGGAGCAGGGTGAAGAAGGACTGAAGATTATAAAGGCATCATCTGAGAACATCTCTTTTGGGCTGCCCCATATGGGACAACCTCTATTGTTGGAACCAGAGGAGCCAGAACCAGACCAGCATAGCAGGCTGCATAACTTAATAGGCAGCACCACCTCAGTGACATGTAAGACAGTCAGATCATTCATAATAATGACCTTAATCTTTTCCTTTTTTGTGTGCATAATTTAGTGTCTTTCTGCAGCAGGTGGCACACTTGACAGCGGCATGGGTTCCACTGTGTTCTCAGACTCGTACAGCAGCCAGCAGAGTGTCCCCTACCCATCACTTCTGGAGCCTATTACCATAGCAACACAGCAGGTCTGTTTCTGGAGCTTACCCACCCTGCTGCTCCATGTGCTTATAGTTATTAAGTTACGCATCCGAATTTCAAACCAACTGTTAAAACACTTCACTTCTGAACTGATCATTGAAATGAGTTGGACACATTCCAGAACATGCAGATCAGCTTCAAAGCGCACACTTTTTGCAAATACAATCATCGAGACAAGTTTGTTTGTGCACATTTCTTTTTGTTTTTTGTCTTTTGTTCATGTCAAGTAATGCTTTGTTTTTGGGTTGTTCCATGATCAGTGCCAGAGTGGCAACCCTTTACCAACAGGCCGTCCTCGCTCATGTGAAAGTGGCAGCGTCCTAGGAGGAACCCTGAGTCCAAATCTCATGACTCGATTGGGAAGTGGAGAACGCAGAGGAAGTGCTCCTGTTATTGACACGCAGAACCACATAGCTCACCTTCACGCTCTCGTTCCGCCCCGGAATTCAATCAGTCCTACTCCCATGGTAACGGAGAACAAGTTGGAGCTGGATTTGGAAGCTGAAGTTGGATTTCTATCCCCGAGTTCTCCCCCATTGCTTTTAGTTTCCCCAGTATCTCCTCCCTCTGAGCGTCGTCGCTTCAGTGATGTTTGTGTTGGAGTAAAATCGGAGACCTCAGAGGAATTGACTCTTCCTCTCTCACGTGGACGTAGACATTCTGACATTGGGAATCTCCAGAGTCTAACTTCTAATAACAAACACTACTGTGCAATTCATAAAACTCCTATGTGCCAGGCCTGCTTCTCTTTGCTTCAATTAAGATCTCAAGAGGGGAACTCTCGGCCCTCTCCTGCTGTCCTGTCAGCACATCACTGTCCACGTGACCTCAGGCACCACTCTCCTTCCAGCGGACAACTTTGTAATAGTAATGGACACTTAAAATGTTTAAATGAATATTCAGATTTCCTCATGCTGCAGCAGTCTCTTTTCAACATCATCAGCCGTAAAGCAGCTCCTTGTAACTCTACACACCTCCAAGTTTCACCCCTGTGCTCCTCGATGGCCCCAAAGCAACTTGGTGGCACAGACTTTAGCCTAAAGAGTCCAACCCAGTGTGGAAGTCTGTCTAAGAGTCAAGAAATTCTCCTGGACTTTGAAGACAAATACTGTTCCAGAAAGCAGCAAGCTACCACTTCTGTGGGTGTGGTAGGTCATTGATACAAAAAAAGCTGCTTTGGGCTCTTCTAATGAAGCCAGTGCCTGTTTTTAGACTTTTCCTGGCCTGTAGGAATTGCAGCTTTATTCTGCATGAAGCTTGGAAAGTCTCCTGCCCTATGTCTTAGTCTCGCTGCCTTCATAGGCCTCCAGCACTGACCATCTTTTAAATCATAAACCTAATACTTCAAGAGGTGAATGGCAAAAAACTGAGTCTTTCTCCTTTGATTAACCTTAACCAAACCTTTCTACAACTGACCTTGAATTTCCCTTTGCTTTCTAGGCTAATGCAACAGCTTTATTTCCTTAGTTTGCAACCAATAGGAGGAAAACAGCAACAATCTAATTTCTATCCTCTTTTTTTTCCTCAGCTCTTATTTTGAAGCAAATTTTTCATTTACTCATTTCTTTTAAATTTTGCTTTCATACTTGCTTTCATGTGCTATTGAGATCAAATCGGATGCAAATTGTCCCGTGCAATTTTTCTTTTTTTTCTCCACTCTATTAAATGTGTGTTTTTAAAATGTGTTCCCTCTGCCCCTTTTTCAGGTCAGTGCTGTGTGTCACCAGAATCAGCCATCATCTGTCCAGGCCCCGCCCACTTCCACCACAGTAATGGACACACAGCAGCAGAACCTTCAACCAGGCCACAGCTACCCAGCTGGTTTACATCCTCCCCAAGCCATTGCTCAAGCAGCTCCAGCCAGTCTTTGCTCCATAAGCATCCAGCAACAAATGCAGCCTGCAGCACAGAGCTACCAGGGACAAAAACAGCAGGATGCCGGGGCTCCGATAGTAGCAAGCACCCTGTCAGCACAGCAGCCAGCACAAAGCTGCCCTTCTGCATCACCTGCTCAGTCTATAGCAACCCAAGTCCCGTGTCAACCAGTACACCCTCTTTGCACATCACAACAGGCGCAAGCCTCATTTCAGTTGCACAGTCAGCTCTCTGCTCAGAGTTCTTCTACACCAGGACTTTATACTCAACAAATACCCATCCAGCAGGAGCACCAACAACCTTTACCAAATGCCCAGTTAGGTATCCACCAACCACTAGATGCTGTACAGGCCTATCCTCAGCAGAATCAAGAAATTCCTCATTCCATGCAGCATCAAGTGGAAAAATCAGCAACCCACTTGTCTCAAAATACACAGTGTCATATACAGAAACAACTGCACACATCTACACGTCAGCAGCACTATCAACAGGTCACACAGCCCACAGCCCCACTACAGGAGGTATCTCACTCTCAGCCTCATTCTATGGTAACTCCAGTGATCCAAGTTGCTGCAGAGCATTCAGGTTACCATATGAAAAGTCTACCTGATTCTGGATCTCAGAACTACACACATGCTGCTGTTCAACAGACTGGCCAATATCAGAAAAAGTTTACTTCGGCACAGCAAGGTGATAATTCACAGAGCTATGATGGAGCAAGTCAGATGACAACTCCTCAGAACTTTCCAACTTCTTCCCAGCAAACCCCTCAGAATGTGAGTGTTTATTCTGTTCTCTCGAAGGCACAATGCTATGAAATTAATGATGCTGTGCAATCGTCTTCCTAAACCGGATAAAAATGACAACAATTTCAGGAGTTTATTACATTTTTAAATATTTTGATGATTTATATTATTCACTTTGTAGTTGAATTTACATTTGATGCAGGCTTGAATTTGTATTGCTGTATGTTCTGATGCATGCAGAAAGTTTAGACTGAGTGCAGATTTGAGCACAGATGGTAAATGTCTATTTTGACCCGTTATTTCCCATTTTTAATTACAGCTTGCTCAAGACCAACAAAGCTTTGGACAAAATCTCAGCACATTTGTTTCAAGTGCAACAATCCAGACGCTTCCTCCACAGACTGCTGTTCACCAACAACTTCAACCTCTGCAGTTTCCACCATCACATCAGGTAATAGTCTGTTGGCATGTTCTCTTAGAGTCCATTGTTTTTTTTCTTTCCCCTCCTATCCTGTTGTTCACTACATTTTAAAAAATCTTTAATACTCCTTCAAATTATTTTAGTTCTTTCTAGATTGTGATTTTACTCTTTTCTGCCTCTTTGATTTCCTTCTCAGTGTCCCACAGTCCAGGTGATGACGGCTGTGGCAGACTGTGAATCCTCTTATCTTCACACCTGCACTGCTTCTCACCATTCAGTTTCCCCTTCTTATAATCCCGTTTTCCTTTCTCCTGGACTTGCACATTCTGTGACCCCCTCTGTCTCCCCCATTTCCCCTCTCCACAATGAAATTATATTTGTTTCACCCAAGCCCACTTCTCTTTTACCGTCCACCACACCCGTGCTGGGTGGATTGGAACCCGCATCTCCACAACATCAACTCCTTGCCTCTATGCAGCAAACTAGATTGGAGGCTTTCCATGCTCGATCCACATTCCTATCAGCACCAACCACCCACCCCACAGACACATGCATTCCTTCCACAAGTGGCAACAGCCTCCCTCAGATACAGGTAAACAGGACAGCAGCAGTCAAACACATTTAGTAGTGTGCAAAGACACTTTTAGATATAATCTTTTGAGCTTTTGTGTAAAAACGCAGGAAAAAAGTTTATATTAAGTCTCAAGGAACAACATGACTATCGTTTTTTGTCCACTTCAATTTTTGTATATAAAACCATAATTACAGTTTAATGTGTAATGCATAACTGCTGTCACTTTTTAAAGTAGTCTGCTACACAAATGTTGCAAAAGCTCTAAGCTTTTGTGGTGTTGCCACAGCAAGTGCTGATACTGCATCTTTAGTATAAAACTTTAATATATTATTTGGCTTTTTTTAAGCTTCCGACATTCTGCTTCCTCTGGTTAAAAGTGGTTTGGTTGCTTCTTTTCTTTGGGCTGCACCAATTGAGGTGACGCAGCATTTAGCAGAAATACCTTAGGCAGTCTTTTAATAGTTGTGGTGGAATGATTCTGCTTCTGGTCACCTTTCAGCAGCTAAGTTGACCACGAACTGCAGTGTTCAAAAGGAACACAGTTTAACTGTCTAACAGCCACAGCTTGGTCCAAACTAGGTCATGCGACAAAAATTCTGATATTAGGAAATTGTAAATCAGTAAAGCTGACATAAGAAATGATCAAAACACACTTTTTTGTCCAACAAAGCCACAATGACCATTGTAAAATTTTGCCAGATATATTTAAGGCCATAAAAGATAAGGAGTTTAGTATAGAACGATTTTTATCAGAAATAACTTTTGACACAATCAGTTTAAAATTAGACGCCCAGTGTGACTTTGGTAGCACAAAGCTGTTGAAGTCCAGTATAAAAATTAAAACAAATTTATATAATGGGGGCGAGTTTAGAGAATAACTGTGATGGTGAAATAAAATATGTTGCAAAGTTTTTGCATTTTAAGAAAATCGTTTTTGTGTAAAGTAAAATTCATTAGCTCTCATTTTTTTAAAATACTTAGCTTAAAGCATTTTTTTTATCTAATTTTTATTTGATGGGTATTTGACTGATGCATTGGTTGCTTGTATTGATATTCTCAGAAAGCTGATGGTTTTTTGGGTATTATTGTAGTTATAAAGTGGTTTGAAATGATAATTTTAAATACCACAGACAAATTAGAAATAGGAAAAATGTTCTCTTTTGTTTAATTTATTATATGCTATCCTTCACTGAGAAAGCAATTATAATAGTTGATAATAAGCCATTTGTCTCTTACAGCAGGTTCCTCAGAATATCCAGATATCCTGTACTCATCTCCCAACGATTTACTTCCACAGGCTGCTGTCTTGACCTTAGCGACGCAGAGCAGCACAGACCTGCACACAGACGCTGTGGCTGCTCAGCTGGACAACATGAACTCATGCCAGCAGCCCTCACAGAGCCAAAGCCAGATTCCTCTGCTGCAGTCCTCTGACTCTCAAAGAGCATCACCCGTCTCTGCCAGCTCCACTTTTCCTCAACAGAAGAAGCTCAGCTGTGTTGCAGGAGCTGCAAGTCAAGGACCAACAGAAACCATCAAAGAGGTAAAAATACAAGGTTTACTCTTCTTTCACTCTGTTTAAAAAAACTGCAATCAACTGGTATCATTTTCAAGCTAACTTAACTTTGACAATTATTATTTTTTTTTTTTGGTTTGTCTGGATATTTCCTAAAATGAAAAATAATTTTACAACATACTCCTTTGTTTACATTTTTTTTCTGTGGGATATCTACAGGATCAAGCCGCAGAAAAACATACTGGAGGACATAGCTATGACAGGTACGTGCTTATTATCCTTCAGCTAAATCCTTAAAAATACAAATGAAGCCAAATTTAAACATCGACACATTCTTGAAAGACTATCTGATCTTTCACGGTTTAAAGTTCGCCAAGATTCAAGTCACATTCTACAGAGCTTTTGACTGTGCATTAGTCTGTTGCTCAAATGCATCTGTTCTCTTTTTTTTAAAATATGCATTTTTAAGTTTCTCCAAAGTAACAAAAAACACTGTTTTTTACTGATAAAATCTGGCATTGGTTAATTAAACAGTTTATTTTAAGACCAGCTATAGTCTCCTTTAACATACTTTTAAACTCAGTTCTTCTGTTATAATTGTGATCATTTACTCCCCGCTAGTCCAATCTAGTGAAAAACATTTAATTTTTTAATAATAATAGACAAAAACACTCGGCTGTGTTCTATTGTAACAACAAAGCTTGATCCCCCTAAACACTTAACAGTCGATCTTCTGTGTTGAAAAGTTCAGCTAGTTTCTTTTTTTTCAGTTATTTCTTATCTGGAATATCGCCCTCTGGGAATTTCCCACATTAAGAGAATTTAAGTCATGTTCCAACTGTGACTGGGCTCATTTGTGATTTCTTGTTAAGCAACTGTTGCTGTGCGTGTCTCTTGTTACTTTATAGTCTTGAAACCACATTAGGCAAACTAAACATTTAGTGTTAAGCTATGAAGCAGTAACTGAACAGCATCAACTGATTGTTGTTCCTGCTTCTCTTTCCCAAAACTAGTGTCAACTCTGATGCCACATCAGGCAAGGAGATGAGTGATGGCTATGAAGGGACACATGGAGGCAAAGTTGATGGAAAAGTCCGCAAACATCACCGCAGGTCCATGCGAATGCGATCACGACAGGAAAAAATTACCAGACCAAAGCTCAGCATGCTCAATGTGAGTGATGAAAGCACACGTAAAGGAAAAGTACCATGTAGATTTAGTTTTATTCCATTTTAGTCAAAAACTAAAATGTATTTAATGCATTTGTGTTTGCACTTGCTGCAGGTGTGTAACACGGGTGATAAGATGGTGGAGTGTCAGCTGGAAACTCACAACCACAAAATGGTCACCTTCAAATTTGATCTGGATGGAGATGCACCTGAAGAGATTGCAACCTACATGGTATGAGGAAATGTGATGTTGCTACCACTTCAGCAGTTGCACATGTTTTTGAAGTCTCCTGCCTGAGATTCCGTCTTACCGCTAACAACTCCCTGCAGGTTTCAGCTGCATTGCAGCAGCACAATTCGCTCTCTTTCTCTCTGGTTATTCAGTCTAGGCATGACCTTCAAAAAATAAAGTTGTAAGCAATAATGTAAATGTAATTGTCTGCATTTTGCATGACCACAAATTGACAATTTTGTTTTATTTACAGAAGCAGTCACTTAAAAACTACAATATTCATTTGAATGTTTTTGTCTTTAGACTCCTAAACTTTCTTATGCATTTATTGTTTCAAGCTCAGCTAACAACGCTAGAAATTAAAACTCTAATAAATGGTTACAATGCTTTAGCTTTGACCTTTTTTCAACTGTCCTCAGGTGGAGAATGATTTCATTTTGCTCCTTGAAAAAGAGGTCTTCATTGAACAGCTCAAGGAAATAGTGGAGAAGGCTGAGGACATGCTCAGTGAGGACACAGAGGGAGAGAGGACCTCTGACTATGGATGCAGCCCTAAACAGACTGAAGGAGCTGGAGTTCTGTCGACAGAGGTGAGGAGGGAACATTTTGTCAATTGATGGCTGCAGTGGTGCAATCCGTCTGCTTCAATACGCATCATGCTGGCACTGCCGAGATGACTTTGTTTGTAACGCTGCCAAAACTACCGGTCTTGCTGATGTGACATTTTCCTGTAAATGAATTTATACCTTTTAGCTTCTTGGCTGGTTGAGGAAACCTTTTTAAAAGTCTATAGAATTGATGCACATACATCCACTCTATGTAATAATCGACACTTTTCTTTAAAGCTTTCAGAACCCATCACTCCACAGTTCGTGTACCAGCAGAATGGTACGTTTTTGGGGGTTTTTTTTCCCACAGCTGTAGAAAAAATATTGTGAATGATGTGCAATGAAAGAGTCAGTGTTTCCATCTACCACTCTTACTCATCTTTGTATTTTTAGTCCATCAATTTTAACATTTCTGTCTCTGCCCTCAACAGTCCTCCACACTGGCAAACGCTGGTTTATCATCTGCCCTGTGGCTGAAACACCCATGCAAAACAAAGAAGGAACTTCAACACTCTCCTCTACTGCTCAGGGTATGCTCCATCCTGATTCTGCTCCAATAACTGAGTCTTTTGGACCAAATTAGTTTTGAAAAGCTTTCAAAGTTTATGTAAAATTGGGAGAATTGTTGTACATTAAAAGCCAGTTTTGGTTTTAAACAATGCTCAAGGGATGATCTGTAAGATTGATGTAAAGGTATCTGTTACATAAGAGCAGTTTTGCTTAGCTTAAAACCAGAAATAAGATGTTTGAGTTTTACTCTAAATGACTTGTGCAGTTTTTTTTCCCCAAAACATAGCAGTTGTTTTAAAGTTCTCTGATTTTTGCTATTTTTCCAGAGTATGATGATTCGTCATCAACCAGGTCAACTGACAACACAACTGCAGTAGCCGAGTCTGTCAAAGCTTCCCAAAGTTCACCTCCCCCCTCTGTTTCCAACTCACTGCAACCTTCCAACCAAAATATTAGCCAATCCCAGGTCCAGCAGATCCAGCCCTGTGTAACACAGCATGGCTCAGCTTCAACCTTCAACAATTCCCTCCCAGCTGAAGAACCCATCATGTCTATTTTGCCAGAAATGCCATGCTGTGCTATTGTACCACCAGTCTCGCTAGATGTTCAGGCTGTCGAAAAAGCGGTGGCCACTCAAATAAATCCACCAAATCAGAAGAGTAGTCCCTCCGCAGAAATGCCTCCCCAGCTCCAGCAGTCAGTGGTCCTGCAGCAGCCTTATTCCACTTCCATGCAGGCTGGAACAGTGACGTCCCAGCCTCAGAGTCCTGCACATCAGAGCTCACAGTCGTCAAGCCAGCAGCAGAGTGGGGGACAAGGTGAGTCTGACAGCGAAGGACCGCGCAGAGTGGAATTTGTTGACCGTACCATCAAAACTCTGGACGAGAAGCTCCGAAACCTGTTATACCAGGAGCACGGTCCCTCTCAGTCCTCCAACAACCCCTCTGAGCCTCAGGCCTCCAGCACAGAAGGACAGAGCTCGCCTCAAGTTTCAGATGGGCAGAACACAGAGGGACCTCTTGAAAAGAAAAAGATGGAGCCGCTGGTGAGATCAGGTTTTGTATTTATCAAATATTAAATGTATGCACTTTTCTGGTGATTCCTGGAAGGAGCAAAATAGCTTTCAAATTAGGGAAGGCTCTGAAAATGACTTATGTTAACATTCTCAATACAACTGTACCTCGTTGGCTTTTTTGGTGTGTTTAAATACTACTAAGTCATCTTCAGTTATTGTGCATACATGAGAGAATAACTAGCTGTAAACGAGCTGTGAATTGCTGTTTGTAATGTATTAAAATAATATTCTCACTTGCATGAAATCATTTTGCACATTCTGCTCCTTCTGTTAGCCACAGATTCCTGAGCGCACAGATAGTGTGGGTGCATCAAATAACTCTGCTTTGGCAGGTAGGAAGCTTTATTTATGCAGTGTCCATATCATCAACTAACAGTTGAACAGTTTTACCACATTTTCGTTTGTTTCTTTACTGCTTCCTAAGCTCCCAAAAGTGATTTAAACACAAGAGATGTGACTGACACCTCCAGTTCACTGAGCTCCAAGAGCCGTTTTCAAGTAAGGTTGTTCTCTGACCGTTCAGAATTAAATTTGGCCAAAAGACAAGACCTGAACAAAAAAACTTTTGATAAGAAATTTATTAAAGTGTGTGATGTGCTTATTTACCTGCCTTCCAGATCATCCCCACTCTACAAGATGTCATATGCCCTTCAGAAAAAAGGACCAGCTACAGCTCATGCAGCTCCCCTGCACCCTCTAGTGGTTCTGGTGACTCCCATACTCAGACCAGAACCAAGGCTGACCATAACAATGTAGGAACATCCAAACCCCACAGCAGTAACCGTTACTCTGCTCCACCAAACTTTTACCAAGCTGCTTCCGGTTCTGACACAACCACACGCCTCCCTCCCCGAGCCCAGTCTATTGACAGCCATCAGCAGCACCAGTTGTCTCACATGGACTCTGACTCCGCTGATGAGGAGAGCAGCAGCCTGGTGCTCCCCCCTTTTCATTCCACTCACCCAGCTCACGCGCTTTCTGAGCACAGTGGAAGCGACCTTATGAAGAGGGCAGTTGCCTTCTTACGACGCTCTGGTCGGCACAAACCAGAACAGCGCTCTGAATCCGTAAGCAGAAAATCTGTGTCAATAAATGGCCACGTGTCTTCACCCCCAGCAGGACACACCCACTCATCTTACATCAGCAGCGACAATGACTCTGAGTTTGAAGATGCAGATATGAAGAAAGAACTACAGAAACTTAGAGAAAAGTAAAGTACCCTTCCCTCTGTTGACTTTGTTCAGTGTTTTAGTTAAATCCTGCTGCAATATGGAAACTAATCCTGAAGAATTACTAAATCATTTTCGTTTTTTAATATTATTTGCTTGTTTTTGGTTGTTTTATGCTTTTACACATTACTTAAACAGAAGTGGTTATCTTTCAGTCCTACAAAAAGACAAGATACTAATATATTCATTGAATACAGCATTAATACTTTTTAGTATGCACCACTGATTTATCGGACAACTTACCTTGTTCTTCTTTACTCTCTTCTTGCATTTTCTCATTAGACACATGAAGGAGATCTCTGAGCTTCAGGCATTTCAAAGGAGTGAGATTGAGCGTCTGTACAAGGAGCTAGGAAAAACTCTGCCTCCTAATCTCAGCCTGCTACATGCTGTTCCACCATCTGGTCGAAGACGGAGAACCAGTAAGCACAGGCTGAAAGCTGGAAAACTGCTCAATCCGATGGTGCAGCACCTGAGAAATAATCTCAACGCTTCCAATGCTGAAAAGAAAGGTGCGTGGATGGAAGATGCTGAGATTTTTTTTGCAAAAGTTATAAAAAAAAAAAAAAGAGTATTTTTTTTTTATCCCAGAAATTCACGTTTAGCCCCAAAAAAACCACTGGAGCAAGAGAATATCAAAAATACACGGTGACTTACTGTTTTTTTTTATTAAGGTGAGAATGCTGGTGGTTCATCCAGTTCCCCAGCCAGAAGTTCTCTTCTATCAGATGGTTCTGCTCATACCAGTGGCAGCTCCAGTAATCAGCCTAATGCTGTTGAGGAACAGGTCCACACCCAGCAACCCTGTTCCCTGAAGGGCTCGTTTTCCTCTGACAACATCTATGCTGGGCACCATGGCGATAGAACAGCAAACATTGGCCAAGGTACCCCTTCAAAGTTGAAGTTCATGCAATGTGTGAAATGATGGATCATGAGGACTACAAAAACTCCCCTTAGAGACGCAATAAATATTTAACTGGACCACGTTTCGCAAATAAAAGGATTATAAAAAGTACTCTTAAGTTCAAGTTCAAAATGTTTTTCTACTGTGAACTCATTTTACATTATGTTTGACACAGTGGCATTTTTAACCAAATAAAATTTTGCTTAATGGCAGTAGTAAAAATGACAAAGCATGAGATTTTGTTGAACAAATAGAAGTTAAAGAAGTTCTTGTACTTTTTTTTTTTTTTTTTTTTTTTTTAAGAATCTTTGGAAAAATTTAAGTCAAATTTTGCTTTTTTCTGGAGCTTTTGGTAGTTTTTTTCCACATAGCGGTAGTTATAATCTGAGAATTTTTAGGTTCCACACAAGTGCTTTCTTTCTCACACCTAAATTACAGTTAACAAAAGAAACAAAAGTTTTAACGTGTTAAAATTATATAACGTGTGTATAGATAGATGGATGTGTGGGCTTGCAGTTTGTCATTTCATTTTTCATAAATACTTCCAGCACCAAAATGTAAGTTTTGTGAGTTTATTGCCCTTCAAACTGTGTTAAGGTCTGGATATTTCCTTCTGATCACACATTTATTGAACAGTTTCGGACAGATTTCATGGTTTCCTTCTTAAATGATATCTGTTATTTTGTATTAATTGCTCGGACATTGCTATGAGGAAATCTTGACCCCCTAAAGCACCAGAAACTAACACCTAAACATTTTTCTTTAACATAGTCATAGTAGTATACTCTCTTCCAGCATAATTCTTCTAACTAAAGCCTTATATTCTTGTCATTCATCAATAAATTATCTTTTGAAATAATTTATTCATCCACATGAATTTCAGCAAACAGCCAAAAATGTGGTGGTTTCTTCAGTTTCCCTTCCTCATCCCTGCCTTCTTCCTTTCCTCTGTAATTGCTAACAAAAGGGGTTGGGGGCAAACTTCCAGCCTTTTTTTTTAGTTAACAGTTAAAGACCTGACCCAAATACTATTTATGAGAAGCAATTGTTCTTTGTCTTAATGTTGTGTAACAAACTGAATTCTGTTGAGGAAGCAGCCAGTGAGCACATTTAACTTCATCACTTCTCTGCAGGCCTAATGCAGCCAGGCTGTGACCGTAGCTATTTAAATGTAAAAAAAAAAAAATCCGAATTATATTTTTGGCTACCTTTTTAAAAAAACATTATTCAAAGATCATCGCAAACTACTGTAAAAAAGAAATGTATATGAGTAAATGGCAGGACTCTGCAGTAAAGCAAAGTTGTTTTTTTTTTTAACAGAAACTCTTAAAGAGGCTTTCTGATCAGTTCTAATTATTGGGTAAAATTCTATACAGACTTACAGTAACACACTGCCTCCCCATCTAAGTCACATAAAAATGTCCTTCCATATCATTGTGCTTTTTATGGTGCATTGAATGGTGGGGGTTCTCATTCCAGTCTCTGTGCTTTTTTTACAATTGGTCTTTCTTGTTTCTTTCTCTTCTTCCCTCTTATATTCATTTTCACAGGCTGGACGGTTTACCACCAAACGTCAGAGAGAGTCACCTATAAATCTAGTAGCAAACCACGCACTAGATTCCTCAGTGGACCTGTGTCTCTGTCCATCTGTTTGTATTTGTTCTTTTCTATTTCCCTTCCACCCATGCTCATACTCTTTCTTTAATCCTAAGTTTTTCTCCCAAATACTCTTCAATGTATATTACAATCCTGACAGGCCTCACCTGACATCTTCACCCACTATCTTTATTTTTGTTTCTGCCACCCTCACTTCACCTCACACTCAAAAATGATATGATTATATGAAAAGTTTATATAAACGGGATGTTTTCTAACAGCCAAAGGGTCTCATTACATGCATATGCTAGTCAAACTCCGCTGACGAATGCTGGTTCACATCACCAATGGAAAAAATATAGAATTAGAATAATTTAATTAGATAAACGTTGTTGGTAATTTCTTGTTTTCCTTAATACGTATTTACATTTTTCTAATTCCATGCTACCACCTCAATCTCCACATCCACCTCAATTTTTCCCCCAAAAAAGACTTAACAAACATGAAGCCAAAAAAGACAACTTGTATGACCAAAATCAACTCTGTTTCAATTGCTTTTTTATAAAGACCTGTTACATTTGAATGTTTCATTCATCTGTTTATTAATTCAAAACAGGATTTAAAGAGGTCTCTGCAACATTTGCCCAGTTATGCACAGCTCTAAAAATCCAAATGCCTTTTGCTTTGAAAAAGAAACTGCCACCAGTTTCACTTCTACACATGAGGCATGTGTTGAATCTAACACATGGCAGTTACTTTACACGTTTGTATTTTCACAAACAAACGAGCACAATAACAGTGTTTGGTTTGACTGCAATCTTTAAAGTTGATATAAAACACCACTGGTGGTCAGTTATTTTCCTTTCCATCTCATCTTTGGATTGAAAAGAACACACTCTTGCTATCGAGCAAAACACTCTTGGATACGTGCACCACCAGATAAAGAACTTGTACATCAAAATGGTTTTTGGTTTATTCTATCCTTATTTAATTTTATTGTATGATCTTTTAGTTCATAAAGTTTTGTTTTACAGGCTTTCTTACATGAAGGAAGGGGATGCTTTTACCATTTTTTTAATCAAGTCTTCCTTTTAATAAAAGTATCTCCCTTTTTGTCTCAATATATTAGGCAAATGTTTCCCTCTTAATGCAACAATAATGTGGTTTGATAGGTAGCCTTTTGGTTTTTTAGAGGCATTTTTATTCAAATTTTGTTTCATTAGGGACAGAAAATATTGGCAAACATCCTTCAGGCTGGCATTGACACAGCAAAAGAGTCAGCTGGACATTTGTTTCCAAGACTTGTTTCACTTTTTAGTTGATCTTACTAATGACAACCCAGTTTAAAATGAACACCTAAATTCTTTCCTTCCAGTCTCACTCCAAAAATTTCAGTCTCTTGTCTTCCTTCTCTTTCTCTCAATTGATTTGAAGTCTGAATGTGCTTTGAAGCAACTTCTCCACATACGTGTGGTCTTCTTTGTGTCCTGGCCTAACTGTTTGTGTCTTGTGCTGTTTTACCTTTTCGTAGGGTCCACTCTGAAACGCCTATGTCTAGGCAAAGAACGCAGTAGTAGTAACTATCTTATTTACTCTCTTTCTCTGTATTTCTCACTCTGTCCTCACTAATTTAGTCCTTGTTTTTGTACTCTTTTGTCCCTTATTACTCTTATTATTTAAAAATGTGAGACTTTTTGTTGAAGGTGTGGATATTGAGATTTGAGTGCTGCATTCTGTATTTTGCATGGAACTGTGCCTTTTTTATTTCTCCAATGTTGTTTCACTGCTTGCTAATTAAACATTTATTTTTTTTTCCTGTTTCTCATGGAAACCATCTGTTTGATAATCCTTTGGCTGCTAGATTGGCAAAAAATTTTTTTAGACTATGCATTCACACTTAGCCTAGACACTCTAAAAGGTGACTTTTCTTACAGTGTTTTTTTTTGTTTCTTTATTTTGTTTTTTTGTAAGTTCTGCCATATAGCAGCCAATTGATGTCACAGTAGTTTGTTTTTTATTTTTTACCAAACATTGCGGGGTTGTAATCTGCATGTGTTTCTTCAGGGTCTTCTCTCAACACCAACACAGCACAGACCGCTTCCAGTCAGCCGCAGGCTGCCGTCACATCCGCATCACCATCTCCTCAGCAGTTCACACGACTTGCTCAGGTCCAGACCAACAACAGCAACAACAACCGAGGAACATTTACAGATGATCTTCACAAACTGGTGGATGACTGGACAAAGGAAACTATAGCAGCAGCCAGTCACCCTCGACCTTCTCTGAACCAGATGAAACGGAGGCACCAACAAGGTCCAGAGAGCAAGCTGACAGCCAGGGGGGGGATCTCACCGGAGGTATCTGAAGCGTATTCATGTAGATGAACTTTGTTTTCTTTTCTTTTTTTTTTGTGTGTGTATTTATTAGTGTTGTGAACCGTTTAGTGAGAAGCAGTGACTGGTTCAGGGTTCTTCCAGATGACAGACATGTGACGATAAGGAGATGACTGAGACAGACAGCAGGGAGCTTGTATCATCTAGAGAAAAAAGGAATGTAAATAAGGAAACTTGGTGGTGGAACATAGATGTTCAGGATTGTATCAGATAAAAAAACTTGAAAGAGAAAACATGGGGCACTCTATAAAAGAGCATACAAGACTTCAGAATTGCATTGTAAGGACATGTATTTGTAGTTTTTGGCATGGCTGAGAGAGCAGGTTAGATGGATTATAGACAGCTATGAATATCGCTTCAAACTTGCCACATTTATGATGAGAAAATTGACAAAGTACTTTTAAGCAAACACATCCAACATTAACATCAACATTTTTATTAAATATATTTTAAAAAGTATATTTTTTTAAATAAAAGCTTGACTCAGAGTTGCCACTTGAATGAAACGCTACAGTGTCTACAACTTACTTGGGTATGTTGCGTGCAGGAAACACTTTGATATTGCAGTCCACAATCCTAGAGCTGGAAAGAACGGGTAAAATGACAGGAAGACAGGTTTTTTTTTTTTTTATAATTTCAGGATTTTCAACACGTATGAAAAAGACTTATTAAAAAAAGACTTGTTACTTAGCCCCACTTTCTGCAGGAAATGTTGAGCTCAACTAAACTTCTTTTAGTATGGGTAGATTATTTGTATACAAGAGAAGCCATTACTATAATTAGTGCTCACTAGTTATTCAAATACATGAAGAGAGGAGCTTTGGTTTGTATAGGAAAGTCTTGAGTGGCAGAGAAGTATGTTGGAGTTGATCAGGACATGCATGAAAGCTATAAGACGATGAGCTGTGCTGTAGGTGTGACAGTGGACTTCAAGGTGGAGGTGGGACACTACCAAAGATCAGCTTTGAGCTCTTTCTTGTGTGCTGTGGTGATGGACAGACTGATATGGTTAAACAGGGATCTCTGTTGATCATGTTTGCAGATGACATTGTGGTATATAAGAGCAAGAAGCAGGTTAAGGAACACTAAGGAAACTGGAGGTTTGTTCTGGAAAATAGAGGAATGATGAGTCTTTTGGTGAAAATGTTGGCTTAAATGAAGCAAAGGTAAAGCAAATGATAAAGAGAAACAAGTTTGAAAAATTTGTGCATAAAAGGTTGGCAAGGATGCAGGAGCAGCATGTAAGGGAGTGACCTTTGAGAAAAGTGTCTACAAAAATAAAAGAAAAGGGTGGAGCAACACCATGTCATCCATGTTGTTGGCTTAGAGACCATGGCTGAGATCAACACAGCTGGCAGAGCTCAAGTGTTGAGGTTCTCGTTGGAAATGACATGGATGGATGGGATGTTAGATGTTTTGTAAATGATACAATATGGAGATTTAGTATCCATGAAAAAAACAGGCAAAGTAAACATGTTTTATAAATATAAGCTCCTTTTTCAATGCAACATCCCAATGTTGGAGCTGCCAGAGAGAAATTCGGGTTAAACTATAACTAAAATACATGATCAAGAAAGATTTGATCTTGTGTTTCAATAACGTCTAAGTTCAGTTTTTTATCATCTACAACTTTTTTCTATTTCAGATAAAATCCCAGTTTGTTCCCAGTAAGTTCCAACTTCCCCTCTCATGCCCAATGACTGCTGCATTAGGCTCTGTCCTGCCCACAGCCCCAGCACATTTCCATGCAATGATTCCTCCTAGCTACCGTGGCTCCTTTGGTGGGATGGTTCCTGGTCCTCCCCATCCCCAGCAGTGGCCCGGTATGCCAGGTCCTGGAGGCTCTGTGGTTCCTGTGGGCTTGCTAGGTGCTCCAAGAGTGATGTCCTACGCCACAATGGCACACCCAGGGATTCAAACCTTCTCTTTGGTCACACACAAACCTGAAAAAAGCACTTCTTCAAAAACCACAAGGACTACCTGATCTTCTTGCTACAAATGTGTTGTCTGCAGGACAATCCAACTCCTCTGTGCTCCATCTACCAGAGACACAAGTGCATATCGATATGTTGGCATTCCTAAAACAACACATAAATCTGTAGTTGACTGTGCAAGTTTGTATGTGTGCGTATGTACCTATGCTTTTTGGCTTTGGTCTTAATGAAACTGAGCCATATAAGAAAACATTTCTCCTGTGGTGACAAGCATATTTTCATGTTCTTTGTTACTGCAGTTTCCACACTGCTCAAACTTTAAGTTGTATACACCCTCTAAAGACTACACTGCAATCCAAATACCAGAGGCATGGGCTTAAGTGACAGGAAAGTATTTCAGATGAAAGTATTTGCAGGAATGCAGTGCCTTGAAAGTCTTTTTCTTTTCTTGAAAACAATACATTTCTGCTGATTTTATTTGAAGGTTGCTTAAGTGAAACCTTTTTCTTTTCTCCTGCTTAAATAATAATAAAGTGTTTTAACTGTTTACATTTCACCCTTTTTGGATGGAGTGCCATAGTAGTGAGATAACTTGTGAATGATTGAGTTTAAAAAACACACACACAAATCCAGCAGCCAAATTTAACTCATTCAGGTTAAATGGTTCAGTTGGACACTATTTTTGATTGGACTGAATGATAGTTGGCAGTTTTAAGGAAAGATGGTGTCCAGAGCCATTCACACTGTACAAAACTTCTTTCTAAAGCCTGTGGAAGTGTTCTGAAGAGAATGTAGCAATTAATGTTATGGCTTGAGGCTCAGAAGTGCAATTTAATCCCTCCACAAAAACTTTGACCGTGGCCTTGCCACAAGCCTTATCTTTGTGTGCAACAAAAGCAAGCTGAAAAATTAAGCAAATTTGCATTACCCTGTCACATGGTCAGATCTTGTCAAACAACATACACCCACAAAAAGTAAACTTCTTATCAAACATTGGATTTGATCAATGCTAAATTTTTCACTTTGCTGAAAATATGCATACACTGTAAAATGTTATGTGCAATCACCACTCAAGTGAGGTGTTTTTTTTTTCTTTTTTTTGTTTAAAGCATTTATTTCTTTTTTGGATGCTGCTAAAAAGTGATTCCACTGTTCACTATTCTTTTCTACATTCTATAGAAGCATACGACTGCTTAAAGTTACATTCTCATAAATCAGTGTTATTGCCTTGTTGAAAGATTTATTCCACGGGTCACTTTTGGTGTTGGCCTCTTTTGTTTTTTTTCCATATATATATATTTTAACAGTATATTGCAAAAAAAAAATTTAAAATAAGCATTAAGTGGGAGAACTGCACAACATATACTCTCCCTTTGTTTCATGTTAGAACACCCCCCCTAGTGTAGATGGTTGGTTTCAGCCAAACCTTTTTCTTTTCCCACCAACGAGCATGGCTAACTTTGCATATTCCACCATGCAGAAACAGAGCAGATCTTATGGTTAGAAATGTCACAAACCCAACTCATGCAGATGTTTTCAGTACCCTTATCCTGCCAAAGCTGTGAACTGTATAGTTTTCTTGTAGCTTTTCTTTGTACAATTTTATTTTGGCTGTAAAGGCTAACTGGGAGAGGGGTTGCTTTGATGTATAATATTCCATCAATTCGGTTTGAATTGGACTTTTATAGGATTTTATGCAGAGTCTTCTGCTTTGGTGAAATATTTCCAACGGTAAGAGATTTCTGTTCTCTTTCACTTGTATTCTGACGTGTTTATTCCCGCCTTCGTCTGAATGGAGAGTGGAGGAAAGAGTAATCACTGCTGGCTTATTCATTTTGAAAACCAGTGATCCGACAGAGGGGGGTTTGCCTGCTGTGTCCCACTGCATAGTTCCACCCTGTTCTGCTGCACTCTAATCACAAACTGTATGTTAAAGAGAGAAATAAATATTTTGTGCTTGAACATGTTTGTGTGTGTGTGTGTTTTTTTTCCTATACAATACTTACATTTGGGCTATTTTAGACTTCTTTTAGATTCATAGAATCTGGAATCAATTCAAGCTATTAAGCCTTAATATGAAAATTACTGTTTTTTTCTTGTTGCAAAGCATTTGTCTGAACAGTCAGAAAAAAGCATCTAAGACCTTAACTCTGGAATGTCCAAACGTTTTGTAATGATGGACAGTTTTAGGAAAATGTGAGGGCTAACCACTTAGACTGCATTATTTGATCCCTTAAATAACATTGACCTTAAGAGGTCAGTGTTATAAGGTTATATTCTCACTAAGCTAGTGATGGGAGTATCAACACCCGTACATCACCAATTTTGGCATCAACTACTCTGTTAATGTATCAATTAGTAATAAATTATTTTATTTATATGGGGAGAAATTAGTATCAGTCCGATTTGTGCATGCGTAATCCTTGATTTGTGCGTAACTTTAGGTTTGTGCGTGCATAATTCTTGATTTGTGAGTAACTGTGGATTTGTGCGTGCGTAATTCTTGATTTTTAACTCATAAAATACGTTTTGTGCATGAGTTCAAAAATTACAAAATATTAAAAAATACAAAGTACAATTTACACATGCACAACTTCAAATTACGACTGCTAGTTTTTCATAATATTTTTGTAAATAACAGAGAATTTTGGATGGATGGATGGATGGATGGTTATATTATTCACAAATCAGAGCATAACATTTGTAAATAGACTGTTAATTGCTAAGTCTTCATCAGCAAGCAAGTATAGTTAAGGCAGGCATGTCCAAAGTCTGGCCCAAATGTGGCCCTCATTCAAATTTCAAGCTGTCGTAATTTGAAGTTGTGCATGTGTAAATTGTACTTTGTATTTGTTAATATTTTGTAATTTTTTAACTCGTGCACAAAATGTATTTTATGAGTTACAAATCAAGAATTACGCACGCACAGATCCAAAGTTATGCACAAATCAAGAATTACGCACGCACAAATCTAAAGTTATGCACGAATCAAAATTACGCACTTGCAGTGACACTAGTTTCTCTCCATATATTTATTGGTTATTGGGTGAGTTACTCTAGTGTTTTTTGTCAAAACACCCCACAATATAGCCATCAGAACTGCTCCATCAGAAGCGTGACTAGAGGAGCAACGAGTTGTGGGTTTCCCTTGTCACTGATTTTACGACAAGAGAGCTGGTAGAAATTTGAATGAGGGCCACATTTGGGCCAGACTTTGGACACGCCTGCCTTAACTATACTTACTTGCTGATGAATACTTAGCAATTAACAGTCTATTTACAAATGTTATGCTCTGATTTGTGAATAATTTAACCAACCATCCATCCAAAATTCTCTGTTATTTACAAAAATATTAGGAAAAACGTACTAGCTTTGCACATTTTTAAAAACACATTTATGTGGGATTTTGGAAGTTTTACCTTAAAGGATATCTCTAAAATTGATCATATTTAAAGGAAGTAAAAAGTTCATTTTAATTCTTCATAGACAATGATTTTTATGGCCTTGCACTGAAGAGCAATGTTTCACGCAATGTGTCACAGATTAGCAAATTTAGCAAATTCTGATAGAAGAGTACAGCAAAAAAAAAAATGGTATTAAGAAGAACGAGATTAAGGCTTGAAGGATAGAGTTTGGTTATTGAAGTCTCACAGTTGAAATTCAAACACTGGCATTACTCAAGACATGACCTGCTCTCGATTGGATCTTCCCTAAAATTAAGCCCGCCCAATCTAACTGTAACAACCAATCAGCTAGTTCTACTCAACACAACCACCAATCAAAATGGAGCTCGCGCCCCCAGCATCCCTTTGTCTGATCCAATCAAAAAAAACGGTCGAATTAGAGTCTGCTATCCGTGTCGAATGTGTCGAACTGCCTCCGCTGCGCAGCGTTACTGCAATGGTTGCCCCTTTTGTTCATCCGTATTCCTGAATTGTTTAGTACACAATGAAAGTACCTGGATATTTTAGTGTTTCATAACAAAACCATCCCACTGCAATTACGGTCTCTGTGATCTCATCTGGGATTTATTTAATCAATTAAAATCGAACTGCAATCCTGAGCTGCTGTGAGGTTTCCGAAGCACGCAGTCTTTCTTGAGGAACGTGGAGTTGTAAGTGTTAATAACGCCAGTCATGAACTACAATGTTAACGTAATACTGTTATGTGGAAAATGTGTTCACGTTTAAAGTTCTGGGAGCCAGAATTAGGGGACAAATTAGCATTATAGCAATCCATCTGAGTCTATCGTGTCCCGAAAACAAACTGATCGTCAAACCCTTAAGCAAAAAAAAAAAAAAAAAAAGAAAGAAGAAGAAGAAGCACTGGCTTCCTTGTTTACTAAAACATCTCAAAGGCATAGTATCACAGAAAATAGCATCTTCATTAGCATTAGTTTGAATTGCCCACTCTATTGTTTGATAGTGTCTTAAAACCCGATGTGTAACTGTCAGATCGCCTCCGGAATCGCCAGGGTGAGGTCGTTATGGAGGGAAACACCGGGGTTGAATGACTCCAACCAGGCTGCAGTGTATGTAACCCCAAATACTTTTCAGAATTGTGTTATTTGCCGTTGTACCGATGTGCTCCGTACTGTTTACGTTGTCATGTCTTGGTTTCGCTAACGTTTGGCTCGGGAATTCAGCTACAGTTTAGCAAAGCGAATTTAACGTCACCGCGAAGAATGTAACTGAAAAGCAACGGTAAAGAATAAAGAGGGGCCATGGTGGTGTTTATTTGCGCGTGTGTTTGTGGAGGCTAAGTTATAGTTATTGGCGTTATTCGCTTCGTGACCTAATGTTGTTTGCTAGCTGTTGTTAGCATGATGGCTAATAGCGCTTTCTGTTGTCATTGTTTGTGGAGGCGACTGAAAAGGCTAGTTAACTAGGTTCAATCTACATTTGTGAGTTACTCTTTGAAATAAAGGCTCGTAATCCATATTTTTACTAGAGTTAAATGTATTTTCCTCTTGTTTCCTTTAGCATGTGAACAGTGGTGTGTTTACAGTGGGCTGTGTTGCTGTAGTTTGATTGTATGGTCGCCTCGGCTTCACTGAAGATGGCAAGGGTCATAGCAGAGGGACTCAAATGCACCTGTTACTGGGAGACAGTTACTACTATTTATTTGTTACTACAACTGCAGGAAGCCTTTTGGTCACATGACTCTACCATACCCAGCACGTGAAGATGGATTCAATTTTTAGCAAAGCCATCCACTCAAATAAATTCCTGCTAAAATCCCACCATAATAGAAGACAAACTTTAATTAATTGTTGCAATAACTCCAAGATGTGGTTCAACTTTGGGTGTAACGATTCATTTGAACAATTTGATTCACATCATATTTTGAGGTTGCTGATATAATTTATAGTCTGATTTGGTTCATTTTGATCTGATTCGCTGACCTAAAATGGATCAAGTCATTTTTAGCCACAAATTTAACCTCTGTGATTTAGAGACGAATACCTGGGTACTAAACAGTGCAGGTGAGGTTTTCCAGATTCCTTTTATTTCTTGAACAAACAAGTAAACAAGAACGTTATTAGAACATTCTACCACATTGAATGGTCACAATTTTTTGCAAAATTTAAGGTGTTTCCACACATTGGGCTAATGGATTAATCATATTTTGCTGCCATCACATATGTGTTGTCCGCTGTGATGGCGCTTGTTTATCATTTTAACGTTATAGTAAAACAACCAAATAAACCTAGGATATTTTCTCAATACAGGATATTTATAAAGGATATTTTCTAAAATCAATTCTAATCGATTTATTCCATTTTGAAACTGTTTTATAATTGTATAGGTCAATTCGATTAACAACTTGCCTCAGACATATTGATATTCATCTTGTTAGTTCGTAAGAATATAAATTGTTTCTCCGATTACTCGTTACACCCCTGAGTTTAACCTTACTACACCTTTAATCAAAGTTTAACTTTAAAAGTTAGCTGATTACATAGACATCTGACAAATCTAATAATTTTTATAAATTATCAAAGGAAATGCACAAATATTCACACCATATTAAGATTGGTTACTCAAATTAAAAAAATAAATAGGTACTCTTCTGGTATGTTGTACTTTTACCTAAAGACATCTGGTCAGTGTTACATCTTGGCTCCCATTTGTGTTTTCCTGTTACAGATGTAAACTTGAGCATCATATGTCCCAGCAGTGTCTGTTGGCACAATGGGGCTGGATTTTGATGTAAAGACATTCTGTCACAATCTTAGGGCCACCAAGCCCCCTTATGAATGTCCTGTGGAGACTTGTCGTAAGGTCTACAAGAGCTACAGTGGCATTGAGTATCACCTGTACCATTATGACCATGACAATCCAACTCCTGCACAGACTATGCCACAGAAGAAGAGGAAAGGACGGCCCCCTCGAACCTCACTGACTGGTTCAGCGGATACGGATGATGGCGGAGGCAATGGAGGACAGGGTCATGAAGGGAACACGCCGGGGAGCCCCAGCCGATCAGATCACTCCCATTCTCCGGGGAGGGACACCATGACCTATGCTCAGGCACAGAGCATGGTCGAGCTGGAGATCCAAGGCCGTGTTCATCGCATTAGCATCTTCGAAAACATTGATGTGGTGTCAGAGGAGGACAGCGATGCTGATGATGCGCTGCCATCTGGACCTGGCAATAGCACAGGAGGTGTGTGCAATGGCGGCGACGGTGGAGGTGGAGGCGGTGAAGTGGGAGGGAGCTGCAAGGACCGTTCTGATATCACAGCTTCCAACGGGGCCAAAGCTACACCAAAGACTGGGAAGCATAAGAGCAAAGCAAAGAAGAAGGATGGCTCATCCCATCACCACAACTCTCAGTCTGGTCCTGCCGTTAAGCTCCCAGAAGCAGTTTTTAGAGAACTGGACCAAGATAGACCCGATGCTCCGCCTCGACCATCATCTTACTACAGGTAAGCGATCAGGACCCCAGTGGGGTTCATAAATATTTGCAAAGCATATCTGTTTGATGCTGTTAGGCATTTCTTTGCTGTTCTCCATGTGTTAGTACATTGAAAGACAATTTTATTATTTTGTCTGGTTTATTTAGTGTCTGCTTAAATACATTTCACTTTCTTTTCTGATTCTATTCCTTAGGTATATTGATAAGTCAGCAGAGGAGCTGGATGAGGAGGTCGAGTATGACATTGATGAAGAGGATTATATCTGGCTTGGAATCATGAATGACAAGCGGCGGCGTGATGGCGTGCCCCCCATCCCTCAAGAGGTCTTTGAATACCTCATGGACCGATTGGAGAAGGAGTCCTACTTTGAAAGCCACAACAAGGTAGTTTAAGTTTAAATAAGAACCCATTTCCAGCACTGAAATTTTACATGGCTTACTTAAAAGTTTTGGCATCTCTTGTTGGATTTCTCAGACCGATCCCAGTACCTTAATCGACGAAGATGCCGTCTGCTGCATCTGTAATGACGGAGAGTGTCAGAACAGCAACGTCATCCTGTTTTGCGACATGTGCAACTTGGCCGTTCACCAGGAGTGCTATGGTGTGCCCTATATCCCCGAGGGTCAGTGGTTGTGCCGTCGCTGCTTGCAGTCACCGAGCAGAGCTGTGGACTGTGCTCTTTGCCCGAACAAGGGCGGCGCTTTCAAACAGACTGATGACTCGCGCTGGGCTCATGTAGTGTGTGCTCTCTGGATCCCAGAGGTAAAAATCGCACCACCTTACTACATATATGCTGGTTTGATTACAACGAGCTACATCTGTTGTCTTAGTAAAGCTAATTGTTTCATCCTGTTATGGGTTTTTTAGGTGTGCTTTGCCAACACAGTCTTCCTCGAGCCAATTGATAGTATCGAGCACATCCCTCCTGCGCGCTGGAAGCTAACCTGCTACATCTGCAAGCAGCGAGGCTCAGGTGCCTGCATCCAGTGTCACAAAGCCAACTGTTACACAGCCTTCCATGTCACCTGTGCGCAGCAGGCTGGCCTCTATATGAAAATGGAGCCTGTCAGAGAGACTGGTGCCAACGGCACCTCGTTTAGCGTTCGCAAGACAGCATACTGTGACATCCACACGCCCCCAGGTTCAGCCCGACCTTTAGGAGGGGTGGGAGGGGCCAGCATGGGGTCATCGCACAGTGAAGGAGAGCTTGAGGATGACGATGAGCCAAGTCTGTGCAACGACGATGACTCCAAGGGCTGGAGCTCGGAAAGAGCAAAGAGGGCGAAAGCCAAATCCAGGCTGAAGATGAAAAGGGCGAGGAAAATCTTGGCAGAGAGAAGAGCTGCTGCACCAGTAGTGTCAGTGCCCTGCATACCTCCACAAAGGTAGGCATGTGCATTATAGCGATTTCACGTTCATTGTGTAGGATTCCTGGAAGATAAACGCTGTCTGCGTCTTCTTTAGGCTTAGTAAAATCACAAGTAACTTGACAGTACCCAGGAAGAGTCAGTTCATGCAGCGACTTCACAGCTACTGGACCCTCAAGAGACAAAGTCGCAATGGTGTGCCTCTTCTGCGACGGCTTCAGACTCACCTGCCCTCCCACCGGCATGTTGAGCCACATCCACCACAGCCTTCAGCACAAGTTGCTCCTGTAAGTAATAACGAATAACAAATTCATCGTCCTCTGCATAAACGTGTTTAACAGCTTTGTGTTTAATATGGTGTTTCAGAGAGACAGTGAGGAAAAACAGACTGCTTTGAAAGAGCAGCTAAAAGCTTGGCAGAGATTGAGGCATGACCTGGAAAGAGCAAGGCTGCTGGTGGAGCTCATCCGGAAGAGGGAGAAACTCAAGAGGGAGACGGTGAGTTACCGCGTCAAAACTTTCGCAGGTTTTAGTGTTTCACAGTAGCAGATAGGCCTGCATGGTATGAGAAAAATCTGCGATATTTGTGTTTGAAACTGCGATGACGGTATGACTTGCGATAAATGGACAAATAGCGAAACAAAAACACGTTTTCATTTCACTGTGACAGTTTTATTTAAATAATGTTTAGATGTTTGGCATAGTACCTGTGTTTGGAGAACATCGCCTGTCCTGAAACCAAAGTATCTCCAAATAACCGACATTAGGGGTGTAGCAGATCACAAAATTCACAGTTCAGATTGTGTAGAGGTTTTAGAGTCACAGTTCAAATCATCTTTCAGATCAGTAAAAAGGGGAAGAAAATGGAAAACTAACTAGATTCAAGCTACAATCTAGACTACCGGGATGACGGTAAATTTTCGGTTTATTGTGCAGGCCTAGTAGCAGACTTGTTTTTCTGTGCATGCTTCTAAACATGTGCTTGTGTGCAGATTAAAGTGCAGCAGATGGTGTTGGAAATGCAGCTGACTCCTTTCCTGGTTCTTCTGAGAAGTACATTGGAACAGCTGCAGGAAAGAGACATTAACAACTTTTTTACCGAGCCTGTGCCACTTGAAGAGGTGAAATAACAGACATGCTTTACTTTCTCAAATTATGTTGACCTTTTTAACATCTTGTTACCCTTGTTCATTTGTTGAAATTCAAAAATGTAGGAATGTTTTCTGCGCTCCAGTTTTAAAAAAAATCTGGATTGTTTTGTTTGAATAATAACTGCAATAGAAATATTGCGTAATAACATAACATAATAACAACATAGACCAACCAAATTTTGAGTTTAAAATTTCACTTGGTTCATCTTTTGATCCACTGTAAAAGCGTTCACAGTGGTCTTTCAATTATGATTACTGTATGCAGTTTTTAGTCAAAATAAAAAAAATCTGTCGTTTTCTAGGACATAATTTCTGTAGAGCTGCAGGACTTTATTCGAAATTTGCCTCTGAGTTGCTGGTGGGACTGTTGGCGGGGTGTAGTCTTATCCCCACTTCCCATCATTCATTTGTTTAGACTCTCCTGCTATCTTACAGCTTCTCACACCCCAACCTAACTTTACCAGTGCAACAAAAGGGAGGGATATTGGAGTTGTCCAGTGTATTGAGCCAGATTCTAGCTCGGTCAAGAAAAACAAAGGCAAATATGGATCTGTATTTGTCTGCAAGTGGATGTAGCAGAATGGAGCGGAGCAGCAAGCTTGTGGCCCGCCGAAAGTAGCTTCTATCTCACACCTACAAGCTTTTTCCAACTGCATTTTTCTCTCTGCTCCTGATTTACAACAATCTGAATAAAAAAATACTCAAACGCAATTTTATAGTTAATTTTCTATATATGTCTTCCATCATTAGAAAAATGCTACAAGAACATGTTACAAACACCAAAAATGTTTAAATGCTGTCTGTCTCTGATCACTTCTATTTACTTAACAGGTTCCAGATTACCTGGAGCATATTGACACTCCAATGGACTTTCAGACCATGTGGAACCTGCTGGAGTCCCATCGCTACCTCACTTTTGAGGCCTTTGAGGGTGACTTTGGCCTTATCGTTAACAACTGTCTCAAATACAATGCTAAGGACACAGTGTTTTACCGTGCTGCCCTGCGGCTCAGAGAGATGGGCGGGGCAGTCATCAGGGCTGCGAAGCGGCAAGCTGAACGAATAGGCTTCGACTATGAGAGCGGGATGCACCTTCATCGAGAGACCAGCCCAGAAACCCGTCGGGAACAGGAGAGAGAGAGAGAACGGGAACGTGAGCGGGAACGTGAGCGGGACAGAGAAAGAGAGCGGACGCTGTCTTCTAATGAAGATGGTAGGTGCTGCTTTTTTTTACTTGTACTGGAGACTTTTAGGTCAACGCTGGCATACGAAGGAATAATAAATTTCTTATTTTCTTTATTTTATTCATTCATGACTTAAGAATGTGGAAATGATCATTTACATCAGTGATCCCCAAACTGCAGATTGGGACAGTTGGTTCTGGGCAGCAAAGAAAGAAAACACAACCTACATTTTTTCAGTTTTATTTATAATCTCATCCTGAAGGAAATTTCATTAAAAAAAAAAAACTACTGGATTCTCACCACCACAGCCAACACATTTTTGACTGATGTCAAGTTGCTCAATCACACGTTGAAATACATCCACTGTTTTCTGAAAGCGTCTGTGCCAACCGCTAAAAACCCCCAAGCTAGCAAAGTTAATGAAAAAAACAAGCCTATTTGAGCCTTCGTCTTCAAAGAAAAAAGAAAGCTTCATTTAAAAGACAAAAACCAGGAGTCTGTACTCTGAATATGGATTTATTTCTACAGTTGTTCCCACACACTGAAATAATATTCAGCAACTGGTTGTCTAATGTTACAAGGATGATGCTAATAAAGTTGCTCAAATGGTTTATTTGAGTTTTAGTTAGTTAGAAAATAGTACTTTGCTGTGAGGGCTTGCATGCTTACATTGCACAAGCTCAGTTTGATATTTTTCTCCCTTTAATGTGGTCCCTGGAGACGACCTATGTTATACATCTATAATCTATAATAATATAATCTAGCACTTTTTAAACAAATTGAATTGAGTTAAATCACAATGGGGTGCAGCCTCAATTACAATATATAATTTTTTTGTTAAAAATATTGATAACTTGACTAGTTTTGTGCAGACCTTGATGCTCAAAAATGGCTTTAATAATAAGAAAAAAATATTCGAATTCTGATTGCAGTAAATGCATATGGCCAATAGATGGCGTGTGTCATTCATGCACTTAAATTGAGCTAAAATGCAGCTGCAGCTCTTCAACTGTACATTCAAAGTACTGTTTATTCCTACAAAAACAGACAAAATATACATTTTTTAACTTTTTTTTTTTTTTTTTTAGATTGACAAACCTAAATTGTTTACCTAACATATCCACTTTCTCCCTGTCTATCCACATGTTTAACAGTTTTGATGTCTTAAAGCCACACTTTCATGAGCTGTAACATTCCCTGCCTCCCACAGAACTGCTGCTGCCAGAGAACAGGCGGCGTCTGCCTCTGGAAGAGCAGCTGCATTACCTGCAGGCACGCCTTGATGAGGTCAACTCAGGAAAGCACAGCATCGGACAGTCTCGCAGAGCCAAAGCTCTGAGAAAGGAGATCAGCGTGATCAAGAGGAAGCTTGCCCATCAGCGGGAAGGAAGCTCCGGTATGGGGGTCAGAGAGTCTGTGGGAGACCGGGGCTCGTCTCTCCCTCATCACTCATCATCTGCGGGACACCATGATGAGGGTGGAGAGAGCAGCAGCCAAGAAATTGGAGGAAAAGGTTCGTCTCTGAACATGTTTCGGAAAGTTATCTTTTACACTATGAGAACATCTTGACTATGAGAAGACAGAACTTTTTATTTGTTTGTTTGTGCAATAGGATCTAACTGTATCTTGGTCTTCTTTAGCTCCAGAGGTTGGACGTAGGACATCTGTCCTTTTCTCTAAGAAGAACCCAAAAATAGCTGGACCCCCGAAAAGGCCAGGGCGTCCCCCAAAGAACCGGGATGCTGGCTATCCTGGGGCTGGGGTGAGCCAAAGCCCCATTGGTCCCCCACAGCTGGCCTTACTGCCAACGGGCAAGCCGAGGAAGAGGCCCCGAAGCCCCCACACCAGCTCCAGCTCGGACAGCGACAGCGACAATGACGACTTGCTTCCAGGTAGAATCGAGGCCATTTTCCAAAAAGGGACATTTATGCTTGTGCTGTTGCATTTCTAAGTCGCACACTGACTTTCTTGTCTCTGTCGTTTACACTCAGGTTTACCAAGTAACGGTTTTGATACAGGAAACCAGCCTGTGACTGAAAGTTTCCGAGTGTACAGAAATGAGCCTCGTCTCCCTCGTTCAAGCTCAGACTCTGAATCCACAACCAGCAGCAGCAGCAGTGCAGCATCTGACAGGACCAGGTAATTCCCTGTTGTGGCACCAGCTTATGTGACAACTACAAGGTAGTTAAAGTTGTCCTCTGCAGTCAAAGAAACTCAACTTTAAATAAGTCAGCTACATATTTTTGGCCCCAATTAGAGGTTTTCATTTAAGAGCAAACATGTGTTTGTTTTTTTTGTTTGAACTGTCAACAATATTCTTGTGTGTTTTTGTCTCAGCACAACCCCATCTAAGCAGGGCAGAGGAAAGACATCGTTTCCACGCTCCGCCTTCCATGAGGACAGCAGTGAGGAAACTTCCGGCACTGAAAATGATTCATACTCTGTTGGAGGATCGCGGAGCGTTTCACATTGTAAGCACACTTCCCCCCACTCAAACCCCCTGAGTGTGAGTGTGGGTCTTTATTTGAAGTCCTGATCTTATCTCCTTTAACCGTTCTTTCTAATACTGCTTTTGTGTTTGACTTCTGTGTCTGACACCACTTGTCTTTGGGCGTATTCAGACTGGATACATTTGTTTCGCTTAAAGTGAATTAGAGTTAGTTTCCCCAGATAATCCGGAACAAATTTTCAGTCTGAATACAAACAAGTAGACCCGGGTTCAGGACCACGAACTGCTCCCCTCCCATCTTTTGAGGTGGTCTCTGTTCGTTTCCAATCAGACTGAGTTCAAATTTACTCACAGTTTTTTTCAGTCTGAAAAGGCTCTGTGCTCAGAGCGAAACAACTGGACTAAAATGGCTACCTTAGGATGTAAACAGCTTAGCAATGATGAGACACAGCAACTCATTGTAATGTGGTTGGCTCAATGCAGGCTCATTTCGAGTGTTTTCAGACTGGGAAAGTCCGTTGGTCCGGATTGAGTCATGAACCGTGCATTTAGCCTGCATTCAGACTGTTTCATTTCCTTTTATGAAGCTAAGCTTATAAACAAAACCACATGACTAAGGATATCTTCAGTCATTGGTCAGGATTTACAAGGGCAGAGCAAAGCAATGAGAGAAAGATGGAGGTGCTGTATTTTGTCATAAAAGAGACCACAATAAAAATGTCAAACATCTCACAGTCTGCTTCATAATACCACCTCGCTTCTTGATTGTGTTTTAGCAGACCATCCAGCTTCTGTTTTCCAATACATTTTAATTTGGCAGCTTTGTTTTAACACAAAAACATATTCATGGTGTATTTTTGGTTTGTAGCTCTGATGTGTTCAATTTATTTATGAGTTTTCCTGCATTCTGTCTGAGACATACTTGAGTTTTTTTTATTAATATGTTAACAATAAAATACTTCTTTATTGTAAACTCATCCACTGTAAATGAAAACAGTGGCACCCAAAAACTCTTTTGTGCAGAATTTAAAGCTACACATCAAACTAGTGACTCATGTGCAACCGAACAGCTTACAGGTTGTGCAGCAGCGTTGCCAAATGATCTAGCAGTACACCAGTAAGAAGACCAATAGAGCTTTCCCACTACCAGTAAATGAAGGCTTTAACCCTTTAACATTAGAGATGTCGCCAGTTCACCTAAATAATCTCTTTAACATGCCGTAGCTCCTAGACCATTCATGCGATCAATGTGAATCAGCTGATGCAGAGAAAAGCTGCTTTTAATATCAGCTTTGCGCCTTTACGAAACACTTTATCAACGCAAAATGTTGGATATCGTTTAAATCATCTGATTTACGTTGATTGTGTAAGCACTTCACTATTGTACAGTGTTGCATATCAGTGCGAGGCTGCTTTTTTCCTCTTCAGAATCTGCTGGAATTACGTTCATGATTATGTTAATTAAGAGTTTTGGAAGTCAAAAGAATGTCAACCCTGGAGATAAAGCTCTGGTGTTAAAGGGTTAACAACAATGAGGAAAACGAAAAATGGGAAATTGTAAAACAACCGTCTTTGCCTTCAGTGGTGCGTGGCCGGGACAGGTCAGGATGTTGGATGACCTCCGATGATTATTCGTCTCTGGAAGCTCTGGACCTGGTATGGGCCAAGTGCAGAGGTTATCCTTCTTATCCAGCCCTGGTGAGACTCGCAGGTTTTCCCTGTGTAATCTGTGTTGCTTTGTACGTCTTCTCACCTTTGTTCCACTGTTTCCTTTAAGATAATTGACCCCAAAATGCCCAGGGAGGGAGTGTTTCACCGCGGTGTCCCTATCCCCGTGCCTCCAGTGGATGTGCTGAAACTTGGGGAGCAGATGACCCAGGAGGCAAGAGAGCACCTCTTCCTGGTCCTTTTCTTTGACAACAAAAGGACTTGGTAAATGCTTATTTGTTTATTACACTGAAATTTTTATTTATTTTTTTGCTTTTAGTAACTAACCCAATTGGCAGCTGAATTATCTGTTAAATTATTTTTTAAAATGTAAAATGCAAGTCAAGATTTACTCTGTTTTAATTAGCTTCTTTTGTCGACTTGACGTTTAGTGTTGTCATTTTTCTGGTAAAAGGATGAGGCAGTGTACTAAAAAGTCAAACTTGCTTGCAAAAACCAAGCTTTTGATGTTACTGGATGCTGAAAATGCAAATGTGTTTGCGGCAACACTACAAAGGAAACTGCAGCTGCTGTACAAGGTGAGAGACATCAGCTTATTTAGCAGAAATGGGACAAACCTTGTTTTTTGAGTATGTGAGGGAAAGACCACACCGCGTTTTAGGTCAATGTGTGCAAAGCTTCTGCTCTAGCTTTTGCACAATTTGCAGAAAAAGAAATCAAAGGTGGAGAAACCTGATGAAGGCTGTGAGGCTGTTCATGCTTCCAGCAGAAGCTTGTCTTATTACTCAAGTCACACCTTAAAGAATCGGGAACTCCACAGGAAACAGTGGACCTCAGAGAGTTTTGTACTTCTGTAATCATGGAGGGCTCTCAAAGCTTACTAACTTCTACGTTATTTTTTTGCATTTTCTTTTGAAGCAAATATTAGCTTAATAGTACTTGCGTTTTTGATCCTGCAGGCAGTGGCTGCCTCGCTCTAAGCTGGTGCCGCTCGGAGTGGACCAGGAGCTCGACAAGGAGAAGATGCTAGAAGGCCGGAAATCCAACATTCGTAAATCAGTGCAAGTGGCCTATCACCGCGCCATGCAGCACCGCAGCAAAGTACAGGGGGACCCCAGCAGTGAGACCAGCGATAGTGACTGAAGCCAAACAGACTACATGCTGCTTCTGCCAAGTGTTGGTGACTAAATGCATCCAGTCAGAGCCTGAACAGTGCTAGTAGCAAAGAGTGGAACGAAAAGGAAACAAAAATCCACCTCTTTGGCCCCCAGCTGCACAAACAGTCATGCACACTACACAGAATTTTACCAACATGTAAAATATTGTAACTAAGAGAATTCAAACGATATTGAAAAAAAAAATATTTTGAAAATATATGATGAGAATCATAAATCAAAGTATTCCTGATATGCGGTCAATCTGTTTAGAAGGATGATGGTTTACAGACTGAAAAATCCGGAGCTTATTATCACACTATGCCTCCCCACATCTGTCATCACACACTCACACCTGTAATGTTATATCTGAACGGCGAAATGCATGTTTTACATTCAGCTCAAAGAACATGAGGTACAGGTTGGAAACGCTGCCCCCTCAACTCATCTCCACGTCCTTCCTCCACCTTTTTTGTTTGTTTGGTTTTTTTTTTAAGAAAAATGAGCCTGGTGCTAATGTTGAGTCATTTGTCAGAGGAGCACAGAGACATTACTGCCAACCCTCATTGTTGAATCAATGTTACTGTAATTTATTGTTTTTAATAAGGTCCACCACATTGTTTCCAATCATGGACTAATAATAATAATGATCACTCCAGCTGCACAGCGCACTGTGTGGCTTCTTTTTGTCGCTCATGTTTCTCTTCTTTTAACATGTGAACCTGTCACTTGCTTTGGACTTGGTTAACAAACAAGGACTAAACAGAAAAACACAATTGCCTCACTGTCTGTCTAAGTCTCAGGCTGTTGGCTTTAGAACTTTTATATATACACGTTGCATAAAAATATGAATTTAATAATAATAAAAAAAGGATTCTTTTTTTTTAATTGTGCTGTGATTATTTGTTAACTCTCACTGCGCTTTTGAGATAATTCTCAGGAACTTTTCTCACGTTCAGCTGAAAGCAATGCTCCTGCCAGTGACCCATTTCCATGGAAAAGTTGAGTCACAAGTGCTGCCATCCTTCTTTATTCTGATAACAGACTTGATGTGACAAGTCAAGTTATTGGCTGTTGAGAAATGCGTTGGTCCAGGAAGCTTTGTGGGGTTTTTTTTAAACCAACATCATACATGCTAAGATATTAGGGATTAACACCGATTTGATTTATAGCATAATGTGTGGTTGAACTTCATTTTGAACGATCCAATTCATTGACCTAAAATGGATCCAGGACATCTGTAGTCAAAAACTCAACCAGTGTGACTCACAGATAAATACCTGGATACTGAACAGTTCAGGTGAAGTTTTCCAGATTCCTTGTATTTCTTGCAAGATAATTGTGTCAATTAAATATAAATACCAGCAAACAATAATTCATGGCAAATCCATTCAAATTTTAGTTTCATGAGGTTCAACCCACTGTTGTTTTTCCACATCAAAATAATGCAAACAGAACACATTTGGAACATGATACCACACTGTATGGTCACGTCTTTGCTTCACTCAGTGATTCCACACATTGGACTGTAATGATGGTTGACCATTTTTTGCTGCATCACATGACGTCGTCCGCTGTGATGACATTTAGTCTTTTTTATATTATAGTCAAATAAATCTACCACGCCTAAATCCAAATAGTATTTTCCTAAATTGATTTAGTTAATTTTTAAATGACTTTATAATGATATATGTCGATTCGATTAACAACTTACCTCAGACAGATCGACCTGGTTGGATAAATCCATTCATCGATTAATCGTTACAACAATATTAGTTATTCTTTTTTTTTGACCTGTAGACAGAGAGCATTCATTTGTATCTTCCCTCACTTACTCTCTAAGTGTCTTATCTTGTTTCATTGTGTCATGTCCTGGAAAGCGGATATAACTTGGACTCCTGCTCTACTGGTCAAACAGCTTTTTAAAACACAAAGCAGGGACATACCATGTCTCTTTGTGTATATAATGGCTGCATTCTGCAGTCTACAAACTTAGCTGCCAGTATTTTCACCGTGCTGTGCCCACATCTCCCTTGTTTTTTTTACAGGGTCAGCTCCACACAACAGTGTAGGGCCACATTTACCACAAGATTACGTTATCTGTCACCACATTAGCTGGGCTCTAAGTGAAAATAGATGTTAAAGTAAATAATCTCTCTATTAACAAACTGATATTAATGTGCACACAAAATGAAGGTCTCCCAAACAAGAACACCCACGCACTAAAACTCTACATTATCAGTAATGACAGACTACAGGAAATACTGTACCAACACACAAAGCTTTTGTAGAAACGGCTGATAACTGTCAGTTTGAGGTTTCAGCTGCATGCTCATGTGAGGAAGGAGGTTGCACGGTGCTGAGACTTCCTTTGGACCTCCTCTAGTTGATATCAGCTTTAATCCAAGACACTGTTTCCTGTTTGAACGAACAACCGGAAAACTTACCATATCTCTGCTTAGTGTGGAATTTCAGCAATAGGCAGTTTCCTCAAACTACAAATATGTTTTCATTTGGGCATCTCATTTTTACGTGTGGTCAACCTGGTCTGTTACATGTAGGAAGGTAATCGACTAAACCATTTACTCAATCTGGTTTGCTACATGTAGAAACCATTTACACTCTGGGCTTGTTTTTTTTTTTTTTCTTTTTTGCAAAGGAAATATCAGGTGGTCACATTCCTGACCTTTTATAGCCTTATATAGCATGCACCCAAAGGTGTGGACAACAGTTAATACAGTAACAGGACTGCAGTCAGTAATAGGAACCTCTTTCTTATCTTACGTTGTTGTTAAATGTGATACGTCAAAAATAACGGCACTTTTTACTATAAAATGGGCATATTAACTCAATGAAGAGGGTGAGTTTTGTGTTTCTTATCCAGAACGCACTTTTATATTTGCTTTTTTTTTAATGCCTGACTCATGTAGTCTAGTCCTTTTTTTTTCTGAAAAGCAAAAATAAAAAGCACATCTTCACAAACACACAAAAGAAGGTGGATTCTACCTTCCCGTTTTAACTGTAAGCAGGACACAAGCTACTTCTTCAAAAGCTGCAGAGTCTCCCAGCCTCGCTTCAAAGCCTGCTGGGTGTCATGTTTGTTCCAAGACAGGCGTAGCCACCTCCACCTTCGACGATTTGTACACTAATACCCATCTTGTATTATTTGCTTAACTTAGAGCTTAATATGTTGTTTGTCTTACAAATAAAGAAACTGTTCCAAACAGTCATATAGTCCAACCCTGCAGAATATGAGGGAATGGGAGCTTTTCCAGCTCAGTAAAACTCTGTCCCGTATGCATGAATAAATCCTTCTTTTCATTGGTAAGATGCAAACCTTATACTTACACAGAGTATTTAGTGATTGCAACTTTCTTTAATTATTGTTAAGCAACCTGTAGGTTTGGGGAAGTACAGAGGAATAAAGCGGATGGCTCACGTGATGAAGTTTGGGAAAGAGTAGTGGAGTAAGATTTGTGAGCAACACTGGTTTGCTGCCAAAGAAGAGCAATAAAATGTGGAAGAAGTGAGGCGCTGTGAAAACTTTGAGGATGCACTGTATGTATTTGGGGGTTGGACATGTTTCATTGAATCCCTCATTTCAATCCAAAGAAGAATGTAGCAGTAGTGGATACCTGCAGAAAATTATGTATTTAGATTCAGGATTGAATACTCTAAACCAGTTCTTGAAAGCAAATTTCATGAACTTATCAAAAGTTATCAAGTAAAAAATGTCAAATTTTGCAAGAGCAAATCTGTTTTTTGAAAAATCATCTGCATTTATCAAAAATATATTGAACATTTTGCTTCAAAACCATAAAAATGTATTTCCGAATCATTTCTTTGAACACTAAACTGCATATTTGGCCTTATATGGATGTAATTTCATTTTTCATGTTGAAAAGAAATATTTTTCAGCAAGCCCACTGTATGACTGTACCTCCACCGTGCATTAACACTGAGTCCATTTTTCAAAGCCTAAACTTGAGTTGGTGTCATCCATCTTCCTCACCTTTAACAAATACCCCAGATGACTGCAGTTGCTCCTTCAATCTTACTTTAAAAATGCAACTTGAAGTTCATCCATGGTGTTGCCCTCAAACTCAACTTTCACTTCCACATGGGCTGGCAGGCAGCAGCAGCACAGATTTCTGTGAATTACTCAATCTTCAAGCCTACTCGTTTTCTTTGAACTTTTATTAAAAGTTTTTTCTTTATTACTTTAAACTCTCTTTTAACCTAGTTGGTTAATGAGTTACTGAGATAACACAACTGAGCTTTTCTATTACTTTTTCCACGTTCAGTCAGACATTAAACAGAAAATGAGATCATTTTTAGATGTTTGATGCTTAACATTAGTCCAAGCAGGAAGTGCAACAAAGTGGGGTGTTATTTGACGTTTTCTAGCCCTTCCCCGTTTGATTGACAGGCGGAGCTGCAATGACTTATTCCGAACAAAGCCTCTTTTTTTCTTGCAAACGCCTTCTGATGCCTGAGTCACCGCGTCTCCGCGGCATGCCGGCCGGGGAAAGCGAGCCAAGCACGGGGGCGGCACATCACCCCAAAGACAGCCGTGCGCCGCTCTTACGAGAACCAACCTGCCCAATGACGAGCGGAAAGAACTGAAAGGATTCATAATGGAACCGACTTTCAAAGAGACTTTGTGTCTGCTTCGGATTTAAGATGAATAAAGGACGTTTTTTCAGCACCTGGCTACTCCTCACTGTGTTTTATCCTCGGCTTTTAAAGTGTGATTTTTCATGCCAGGTGAGAAAAACACAGTTACCACACATTTGCATATTCAATTAAAATAAACTTGTAACAATTAGGCTTTTTTTTTTTTTTTTTTTTTTTTTTTTTACATCTCTTTAACTGTATTTGTGTGTTTTTTTTTCCCTTTAGATAGTTCATCGAAACGGTAAGTTTGTCTATTTTTTGTCATTTGTATAACGTAAAAGTGGCCGGACATCTGGTTACCAGCCACACGTTAAGACCGCATGCGTGCTGCGTTCAAGCTCTGCTCCGTGTTTACAGATTTCCACCGTGGAGCGTGTCCAGTCGAGCTGACTTGGGAGGCGTTTAACAACTCTCAAGGATACTTTGAAAATATTGCCTTTCAAGTTTGGATAAAAGCTGAAGGTACGCATGTTCGCCTCAAATTCTCCACCCAATTTCATCGTTTTTATCCCTAAGAACTTCTGAATGTTTGGGAATACCGTTTTCTTCCAGAGTTATGTGAATGCCCCAAGATTGAAATTCACGGAAAATGTGCTCGGGTCATCAGACCTGTCCTGAAAAAAGAAAAAGAGCCATCAGAGGTTTGGATTACAGCAGCTCAAAGCAGCATCTTATGTTTCATTTTAGCCTTGCAGCTATAATGTGAACAAATGCAATTCACTCATTTATTTTCTTATGATTTCTAGAGTCACAATGGGACACTTCGATGTGAAAATAATAGCAGGACAGACAGGAAATGCAGGTGTAACAAAAAGTTATTACAAAAAGGACATTTTTCTCTGGTAATTATATTTGATCCAATTATTATCATTGTTATTATTATTATTATCATTAAATCCCCACAGTGATGCTCTGTGTGTGTCTTTTAGTGGGAACTGGAGTATCATTGTTACAAAGCTGAAGCTGGAACAAATGTTTCCCTCTCTTATACAACAAGCTCATCAAACTGCAGTGTTACTCACCAAGTATCAGGTGGAGTATCTGAAAATATTTTTGCCATTCTTTTTTTATTGAATTTGTCAAATAAACCCATTATTCTTGCAGGTTGATTAGAACACAGATGAGCTGTTGTATATATTCTGTTTTGGATAATATAGCTCCACAATAGGAACATTCAGAGCCACTATACACATCTGATATTAAATTGATAGAAAAAATCTGCACAAAAACCTGTTTTGACTTTATTTTTTGGTTTTGAAAGCAACTTTATCAATCTCAACAATGTTAAATGCAAGGAATCCACATGCTTAACACTAGAAAACATTTATTCTGGGTCAAATGACTAGAAATTAACTTGTATATTTTAGATTTAGATTTTTAAAAAACGTTTCACTTGATATTTTTAAGAAAATCTGTAAATGCTTACTTGTTGACATGAGGACTGATGTCTTTCACTTGTTTTTTTGTGTGACTCAGACCCCCGACCAGACTTCAGTGTGTATGTCAATAAATCGGCTAGAACGATTGCTGTGGCTGTGGATTCTGCAGAAAAAGTCAACAGCAGGTTGTGCTACAAGCAAGATTCTCTGTTCTGCGTGCACGGATCCGGGCTGATTCGCGACCCAGAAGTAGTTGTAAGTACAAGAAGAGCTTTTTAAACATGCTATTTGTGTGGGAAAGTTGAAAGTTTCAACATCAGTTTTATTTCCACTTTCAGTCTAAATCGGTTGTTTTCAACATCTCTTACCTGCTGCCCTGTCTCTGTGTGGAGGTAAGATCCAGATAGATTATCAAAATAGGTATTTGCTGCAGTATGTGTCTTACATGTTTACATTTGCATTCACTCACAGGTCTATTACACCTACGGAGACGCTAGGAGACGGAAAATTTGCCCTTTTGAAAATGAAGGTCTCCCAGGTGAGTATAATAAAGACTCACCTGTCTTTAACAGGTACTGATGCTTGCACCTAATAACTTATTTTGTAATGAAATACAAGCTAGGATGTGTTCTTAATCTTCAAGATTTGTTATAAGAAATCACAAATTTAAACTTGATCCTCACTGTAGGTAAAGCTGTCAGTTAAAGTGCACATATTTTCTGTAGTGTTTATATTCAAATGACTGCCCAGGTGGTGTAGTGGTTGGTACTCTCATCTCACAGTAAGAAGGCACTGGTTTAAATCCTGACTGGGACTGTTCTCTGTTGAGTTTGCATGTTCTCTTCGTGGATGTGTGGGTTTTCTTCGGGAACGTGCTCCATATGTTAATTGGGTCTCTTAGGTGTGAACGTGAGTGGTTGTTTTTTCTCTGTGTGACCCTGCGATAGACTGACAACCTGTCCAGGGTGTAATCCGCCTTCACCTGACTGTCACCGTGACCCTGCACAGGACTCAGCAAGTTTAGGAAATGAATTACTGGTGGTTTGATTATTTGTTTAAAGAAATGTTAGCCTAAAAATACAGCACATACACTCTGCAAAAGTATAAAAAGAAATGTGTCCTTAAAATACAACATCATCAGAAGGAACAGAAGGGTAGCATTTATTTTCAAGAAACTAATTGGTAGAAACACAAACTCTTGTCATGATTTGAGCACATGGTCTGCTGTCTCTGTTCCATTCCACTTTTGGATGATCCTGATAGTGGAACTTTAAGCTTGTGTTCATTTAAGGCTATAGGAGTTTGTTTTTTTACCCTGTTTCTGGTCAGCCAGGATGTTTGCCTGAAGTGACAAACGGTTTTACGCCCTGGAGAATCTCATTTTTTATCTCCCAAATTGATAAAAACCCTTGTTTTCTTAATTGCTGTCCCAAACTATACTACTGCCCCCAAAATATCCCAATTTATTGTCCTCAGTAGCATTTTCAGGATCTTTTCTACCAGCTGCTGACCACCTGGATCAGGTGTGTCCGGCCAGTTTGAAGCTTCAGGTTATTTAGAGCAGTAAGCTGATTCTCGCTCCAAAAGATTAAAGCAGATATGTAAAACGTTTTGTATGCCTTTCACATAATTCCTTTTTCAGTTGGACAGTGTAGAAAACAAGAGACACAGAACTAATGAGTGGTCACCCATGTATTAGCTGGGTTTGCTGCCGTCACTAAACAAGTGTAAATGTCAAATAGAAAAAATACTAACTGTGTTGACAAATACGTTTATATGCCATTGATCAACAGATGCTGGAGATATTCTGCGCACCTCAGAAGTTATTTTGTACAACTCAGAAATTAAGTGGCTCTATGAGTGTCCTGCCACTGGGCTCAACCTCTCTGCCTCCCTCTGCTGGAAGCTTCAGGAGCATCTCTGCCTGCCTGTGACCAATTCTGTCCTGAAGAAGACAGATAAAGTATACCTGGTAACAACTTTGGCATTGGAAACTGTCCTTTTAAAAATAGTAAATGCTATGATTAAACACACTTCAATCTCTTTGGCAGATGTTTAGCACCTCTGGTGTTGACATTCATCCTCAGATGTGTGTGAAGGTGAGGATCTAACTTATTTTTTCTTTTGGATATACTGTTTCATGATTTTTTTTAAAGAGTGACTTCTTATTTTTTCTTTTCTTTCTTTTTTTTTTTAGTTTTCCTTACAAGACAAACATAGTATTTCCTGCCTTTATCAGAGCGGTAAGTCAAAACTGAAGGTGTATTTTTAGGCATTTGTAAAAGTCTTTACCTGCGTGCTTCCACCTCAATTGCAGAAACACCTGGTTGGGAGGCAGATATTGAACCAGGAAGGAAGAGCGTTTTAGTGCGTCTCACCTCCTCTGCCCCAGGGACCTTTTCAGCTCAGCTCTGTGTTCTTACTGATGTGGGATGCACACCTGTGGGGTCAGTCCACTCAGTAGCAATGGTTAGTATAAATATTCATGGAAATAAAACAATTAAATTCAATTTTACTAGGTTAGGAATCAGTGTGTAATGAAAAATAGATGTATGTATTGTGTATGCCTTTGTGCACTCCAAAGCTTGATCTATTTAGGTTTTTAATGACACAGACACACTCATTTATTAATTCTATTACTAAATTGTGTCATAAGCTGGATGAACCACCAAATGATGGTTTAACTTTGTGGCAAATTACTTGATGGTTTTTATTACTTATTTATTATTCACTAGATAATACAGATTAAATTAATTTGTTTTCCAAATTGAAATAAAAAATGAAAAAATTATCACTTTATTTATATATCAATTTCTGAACTTCTATTGAAAAATTAAGTGTTTTTAATGATGGAACAAATGATACACAGATTCATGGTGACAGTGCATTCATTTTCTCAATATTTTGTTCTTAATTTTAAAGATAACATTCTAACTTCTGCTTTTCTGATTTGGAATTGTCATAACCAGTGACTGGATTACTAAAATATAAGTGTCTTGTTTTTTTATCCATTTTAAAGAAAGACGATGTCTCTAAAAGAAGCATGGAGGTTCCTGTTTATCTTATTAATGAGAAGCCCTGTGTTCAGGTAAAAAAAAATAATATACAATTCTACACATTTGTGTGCTGAGAGTTTATTTTTACTTTCTAGATATTAAAGATTGACTTTTATTTTCAATCAAGGTGTGGAAATCAGATCCAGCTGTTAATGGAAGAAGAATTCTGTGCTTGGACTGTAAGTGAACTTAAGCACTCGTGCACAAGTTGACCATCACGTTTACTTGCAATCTGCAGTGTACAAGTGCTTTAGCAAAGCAAATGACCCACGGTTGTCTGTTTCTTCTGCAGACACGCGCAACAGAAGCGGGACGTATGTAGCGGCAGCTTTCATGTCTGCTGTTGTTTTTCTGCTTCTCGGATTGGTTATCCGCCGCGTCATCAAAAGTGTAACTGAAGGTGAGTTGTCGTGTCTTGGTTTGAGGCACAAAAATTTGAAAAGATTCTGCCTTTCAGAGCTCCACCATCTTATCCTATTTTACTGATTTCTATGCAGACTGGCTGGTTATCCAGAAGCCGCTGCTGCTTGTGTGCTCATCGGATCAGTCCACGCATGTCTCTGCAGTCTGCGCCTTAGCCTCCATCCTTCATGGGAAGCTGGGCGCCACCGTGCATACAGCCCTTTGGGCCCAAAGCTCCCAAAAGCCGTCTGAGAGCAGAGCTGGTGTGGCAGATCTGGGTCCCGTACCCTGGCTGTATGGACAGTGGGAAGCTGTTATCAAGGCACAAGGAAAAGTGTTGATTATTTGGAGCCCTGATGCCAAGAAGACATATGAGAGATGGAGGCTGGAGATGAGTAAGAATCGAAGAACTGAGGACTACAGGAAAGAAAATCCAAGGCATGAAAAAATAAAAGCAGAGGAGGAGGAGCTTTTGAATAGTGACAGTAGAAAAGTGCAAAAATGGAAAAAAGGAACAACAGCAGCAAGAAAAAAGGATGACGTTCAATTGTGTGATGAAGCAGACAGGTTTTTAGAGAAGAAACCCTCTGCAGTGATAGAACCTGTGTTTGTGGCTGCGCTGGCCTCTCTGGAGGGGGCACTGCAGGGCTGTAAAGATCAGCAGGTCGCCATTGTCTATTTCCAGGGACTTTGCCACAGCAAGGACATCCCAAAGGACCTGAGAGGTGTCTCTCGGTACTGTTTACCTCAAGATTTCATTGCTTTAGTGCAGGAGCTGGGGATGGAGAGGGGTGAGCTGCAGTGGCCCAGACTCCCGTCTAAGCTGCTGTCAACGTGGCTGGCACGCCGGCTGGCAGGACGGCTACAAACACTGCTACACCAGATGAAAGGACAGAACCTCTCGTCATCGGCGAAAATGACATCAGACCAGAAACGGAGCAGGTTCAAGTTGCAGTTGGCCGCCAGGTCGGGAGGCTTACACAAGCAGGAGCTCCTTCGGGAGTCACCATGGAGAAGAGAGGAGCTTTGATCTCAAATTTCACTTGCCAGACTTTTGTTTTTTGTTCTTCTGGAAACGTGATCCTCAAAGAAACTGGAGCCCGTTGTTCTACAGTTGAGCATATCGGAGGTGCTCAACTGGCAGGCCCTATTCATTACCACTTGTTTGCATAATGAGGAACAATAAACACTGTCACTATCTTGAATTTTGACGTTTAGGTCTGCAGCCACGCTCCTTCTTATCTCTGTAAAGTATGTCACCCATCATGGAGACGATCTTCCAAATGGTAATTTTACGTTGGTATGTTTTAAATAACGTTGACTGCAATGGTGACAAAATGTACAGGCTTAACTGTTTTTCCACACCTGCTTATTTGCATAGAGGTTTTCCAAACAGACAAAGCTGTCTGACATTCCTTCATGGAGTGCCCGAGGTCAAAGACGTGGCATAATGATTATTTCCGAAGTAAACTTAATGGTTTTATAGTACAACTTGCCACTTTACTGCCAGTCCAGTAACGATGCTGTTCGTCAGCAGCCTTTTTGCTGAGCAACTTTTGCACACACACTACCTCATATTTAACTTGAAGAATTCACGCCGCACCTTAGTCAGCAAACAAAAATGCTATAAAAAAACATCTGGGAAGAGATCCAAGGAAGGCAAGTGTTAAAGAAATATAACCAGGTCAGCTGTCATATTAAAAAATCTCAGAGCATTAGAAAAAAAAAATGGCCTCAACAGGAGTACTTTCCCTCACCTTTCAGTTTTACCTTTGTAATACAATTAAAGGCAACGGAAAATGCTATGCAAAGCAGCTTTAAGCAATAAACTGGGGAGCCTGTCCGGATCTGCACCCAATGGAACTGCCTCTTTGTAAACATACTTGTTCAGTTCTCTGTTTGCTTTTTAACGCTTAAATTCACAAGTCTCTTTATGTTTGTGCCTCAGACGTTTCAATACAGGACAATGCAAAAGAGTTTGAATAAACAAAAGTGTTCTTAAGGAAATGACAACTGTGTTTGTGATGTTTCATCAGTCCACATCTTTAACACATAGACTTTTTGAATAATGATATTATTTAAGGAAACAAAGGGAAACTCAAAACTTAAGGGTAATCGGCTCCTGATTTCATTTTCACTTTGCACATGCAGCCAGACTCCAAGATGACGGGTCCAAAACGAAAATTGCAAACCACTTCAGGCCTCAAAGGCCTCAGTTCAAGTCCCACTCCAATCATTTGATCTATTGTGAAAGCGTTCCCACTTCTCCTTCAATTATTATTATGATGTTTTTAAGCAAAATCAAAAATTCTGTGTTGTTTTCCAGGTCATAGTTTCTGCAGGGCGCCAGGAGTTCATTAGAAATACATCTCTGAGTTGTGAATGGGACTGTTGGCATGAAGCAGTCCTGTCCCCTTTCCCCTCCCCATTACTGAGAGCTCTCTGTTTACATTCTCTCCCACTAGCATACACCCCCTCACAACCCCAATCTGACATTAGCAGTGCAGCAAAAAGGGTGAGTCGTATTGGTGCTTTCCAGCCATACAGAAACAGTGACAAGAAACAAGAAAACATGGTTTCTGCAGCAGCAAGTTTCCTTTTTTAAAGAAACGTAAAAGTTTAATTTCGGATGGCAAGAACAAACTTTTTTTTTCTTATAAATCCAGACAAAAAAAAGAGAATTGGGTGAACTAACTTTTTTGGCTAAATTAAATAAACTGCATAGATGAGTGGATTCATGTTTTTCTGCAAATATGCAAAAAACCTTGAACTTTCCAGTTACCTTACTTTTTGGTTGGTCTCTTGCACTAAACTGTCAGCACAAAAAGTCCATCTTCACCTCAGCTTCTCTTACATTCCTCCTCTATTCCTTAAGCATCTTCTCACACTTCAAGATCTTGTTCAAATTCAAAAACTCTACTGCTTCTAAACACTTCTTTTCCTCCACATGTATGTTGTCAGCATCAACAGCCTTTCTACTCATCCTCTTCAATACCTTCCATACATCATCTTTATTGATATTTGCTCTTTCCTGCTCCACAACACCCACCTCTTTTACTCTGTGCTCATTTTTCTCACTCATCAACTCAAAACTGAGAGAAAATTTAAGAAGGACAGACTTCAAATTTCCCAAGATCTCCTTAGGGACAAACTGTACATGCACAATGAAGCTGTCACAAAAGCTAGAAAACAATTTTATTCTAACATTATTTCTTCTGCTTCAGGTGATCAACGAATCCTTTTTAATACTTTTGGATCTTTATTGGACTCAGATGGGAGTAGAAACTCAATAGAAGGCTCTGTGGAAAATTGTGAAAAATTTTGTGTATTTTTTATGGACAAGGTTGCTGGTATTAGGTCCTCTCTCACACAATGTTTCACTTATTGTCCTCCAACTCCACAGAAACCATTTCCTAAGCTTGATTCTTTTTCATTGGTGTCTTTACTGAGCTAGAAAGGGTGGTATCAAGGCTAAAGCCAACTGGGTCCTCCTGTGATGTTCTGCCGGCTTGGTTTTTTAAGAAAGTCTTTGCAGTGTTAGGACCAACAGTTTTAACTATTATAAACACAAGTCTTACGTCCACTCAAGTTCCACTCAATTTTAAACATGCGGTTGTAAAGTTGTATGCTGCTTTACTGTCAAACTACAGGCCAATATCCAACCTGCCTTTTTGTGCAAAAATCTTGGAGAACATTGTCTGCAAACAGTTGATCTCGTTCTTAAAGGCACATGACATACTGGAACCTCTGCAGTCAGGGTTCAGGTCTGGACACAGCACAGAGACCGCTTTTTTAAAATTTTTAATGATGTTTTAATGGCAACAGATGCAGGTGAACAGGTCGTTCTTTTATTACTTGATCTATCAGCAGCTTTTGACACAGTTGATCATGATATCCTGATTGGTCGGCTGGAACAATGGGTGGGGCTTTCTGGGGAAGCACTACAGTGGTTGAGGTCCTACCTTTCAGACAGGTTTTTCTGTGTTAAGATGGGCCCTTACTCGTCTAAGTGTTACCCCCTGAAGTGGGGGGTCCCTCAGGGATCAGTTCTGGGCCCATTGCGCTTTTCTATTTATTTGTTGCCACTGGGAATGATATTGCGGAAGCATAAGGTGGATTTCCACCTCAACGCTGATGATTGCCAAATTTATGTCCCTATATGCAAGGGACCTGACCGCACGATTAAAAGAGTAATTGATTGCCTTGCTGAAGTTAGGTTGTGGATGTCAGCTAACTTTCTCGACCTAAATGAAAACAAATCCGAGGTAATTGTCTTTACCCCTAGTGGTCGAAAGGATCATGATGTCGACCTTCTCTCTCTTGCCCCTTTTGAACAGTCTGTGGTCACTAACTTGGGGGTGAAACTTGATGCTGCTTTGAAACTGGACCTCCAAATAAATGCTGTGACCAGATCCTGCTTTTTTCAAAAGCAACGTCTGGCTAGGATTAAGTCTTTTATTTCAAAAAAGAACCTGGAAATAGTCACCAATGCCTTTGTGCTGTCCAGACTAAATTATTGTAATTCTTTGTGTGCTGGGTTACCCAAGGCTTCAATAGCCAGACTGCAGCTGGTCCAAAATGCAGCAGCCAGATTTATTTGCGGGGCAAAAAAGTTTGACCACATAACCCCAATCTTGGCCTCTTTGAACTGGCTGCCGGTGCAGTACCTGATTTTTATGAAAATTCTTATTTTTACTTTTAAGGCCCTGGCAGGTACTGCACCTTCTTACCTCTCCAGCCTGCTTGTAAAATACCCCCCCCCCCCCCCCCCCCCCCCCCCCCCCCCCCCCCCCCCCCCCCGTGTTGCTGGTTCCTAGAACTGAACAGAAATTTCGGGGGGACTGTGCTTTTGCTGTGCTGGCTCCTAAACTTTGGAATCAGTTGCCACCAGCAATTAGAGAGGTTTAGAGGCATTTGGAGAGTTTTAAAAAACACTTATTCCTGCACTACAGCGTTTTAGCATCAACCTAGCCCTTTTATTATCCTGGTTTTAGTTTTACATTGTTTTACATTGGTTTTATTCTTTTAATGCTTTTATTCTTTTTGTTTAATTATTTTAAATCTATGTTTTCCTTGTGTACAGCACTTTGGGCTTCCTTGGCTGGTGGTGGAAGGTGCTCAATAAATAAATAAATGAAATGAAAAATGAAAGTTCCTCTTCCATCTTTCCATCACACTTGTGGAACGTGTCGACACATTTCTTTTCCTGTCTCTGCTCTTCCTGACTACTTCACATCTTTCCCATGTGTTTCTATGTCTCAGCTGTACAGGTTCCACGGCTTCCTCCATTGTATCCAACCTGTCATAGAAATTCTCATTTGCCCTTTTTTTTTCTTAATCTTTGCCATCTCCACCTTGCGCTGCACCTTTCTGTACTCCTGTCTGCTCTTTTCTCGGTGTCCCACTTTCTTCTAACACAACATTTTCCTCTTCACACACTTCTGAAAGTCGTCATTCCATCTCCAAGTCTCTGTATTTGCTTTCCTCATTCCAGATGACACACCGTACCATCCTCCGGTCTCCCTGATCCCTTTAGCTGTAACTGTTCAGCTATTTGGGAGAACTTCCTGTTCACCTAAAGTCTGTTAAACTTTTCCTTAAAAGCCACACATGACTCTTTCTTTCCACCACTTGGTCCTCTGCTCTGCTCTCATCTTCCTCACCGCCAGAGCCATCCTCACACCACCATCCTGTGCTGTCAGCTACACCCTTTCCAGCTATGACTGTGCTGGATTTAGTGATAATGTAAATATGTGCCCAAGAATGAAGTTTGCTGTCAATTAATGTTGTGTCATACCATTTTTCGCAGTTTGAAGAGCATTCTGAATCTCCAACATTCTAAGACTTGTAGTTGAGATGTCTCCTTGTCAGTCTTAAAAAAAGTGATCAAACACAAAGCCTTGACTGGAAAATTTTCCCTTTGACATCATTCTTGACTTTGCTTATATGACAATTCTCTTAAGTATTAGTAAAAGCTACTCATGTAGCCACAGCTGCCTTGGCGCAGACTGACAGAGGCATGGCTGCCAGTACGCACCTACGGCTCCTCTGACCGTCACTGGGACATTCATTTGCATTCACACACCAGTAGAGCCACACTGGAAGCAGAGGCAATGCAATGTCTAGCCCAAGCACCCTGACCCTTCAATCATTGGCCTATCTGCTCAACCGCCTGAGTCACTGTCACCCATTGACTGTATATAGAGAACTGGACAGCGTGACCTGGCATTCCAAATAGGAAGTACTGTACCTGCTGGCCCCAGGAAGCCAAAGTCCCATGGAAATAAACAGCTATTTCTCAGTCATTCTAGTTGTCAGAATAACCATTTTTGCTCTGATACATTTTTCTTAGCATCTTATTGCCAATCCTAAATATTTTTCACTGATTTTTTTGTCATTGTAAGTTATTCAAGTTATAAACTGACCAATCAGATGCCTCAGTAAAAGCATATGGTTCCTGCTAGCGGCCACCTCGAACATTTGATTGACAGTTTCTCTCAAGCCACTTTCAATGGAAGGCGTGTGGACTTCGGACAAGCTCGCTCATGATTGGCGACAGTAGTTGCCATAGAAACATTGACTCAGACTGACTTGGACCAATCAGTGTCGACTGGCTCCACTGGTGCCCATATTGTGAAAAAATGGTGACTTAATTATTTTCCTTTCGCTGGAGCTGGAGGTAAGGTACTTTCTATGGGTGATGTCACACCTGAATGTGTCCAGTTTTCTACATACAGTCAATGCTGCCATCCCAGAGGCTCATTGTCCTGTATCATAAAGTCTGCGTGGGGGGATATGGATTGCATCAAAAGTTGCGCCTTTTCCACAGTTCAATACTTGTTGATGTTGGTCATTCTATTCACAGAAATAAGTGAAAGTGTGGTATTGCGATGAATTAGAGACATCTCCAGGGTACACCTCACCTCCCGCCCAATATCAGACGGTTTTGGCTCCGCTGAACCACCTGGAACTAAAACCTGAATGACGTAGCACATAAAAAAGTGCTTGTAAGTTAATTAGTTTCCTTTATTTTAGCTGAAATATAACATTTTGTGTTTAGGAAGTAGTAGTGTGTTTGAAAAACTCAAAGCAGAACTCCACATAACTTTTACATCCAAGGTTAACCAGGTTAGAATGGAGGGAAGTTAAAGGATTTGGTATAAAAAAAAAAAAAAAGAAACAGATTAAACAGGTGAAAAAAACAACGATCTTAAGAATACATTTAAAAAGCAATAACACTTTTAAATATTTCAATGTCAAAACAAAACCTATGGAGTAACATATGCATTTTGGAGAGATGTTAAAGTACATTAATTTGTGCAACTGTGAAAATGCAGGACAAGTGGAGGGAAGTAAATATCCTCCACTCGATTGTTTCCCTTTTAAAGGTTTGACAGTCTCTAACTGTTTCTGTTGACATTTCTTTTCCAGGAACTGCACATATTATTTCTTTTATCTACATAGGCTACATTTCTGCATGTCTGTAAGCAACAAGCATAGATTCAGAATCTCACAAAATCATACAACTTTTAATAGCCCAACTCCAATCACCTTTTGATTTATTTTTAAATTGTTCCCGGTGGCCTTTGAATTGTGATTATGCTGTTTTTAGGCACAAAAATCCTTTTTCTTTTTTTTGAGAACATTTCCTGCAGTAGTTACTTCCCATCATCCCTTTGTTTAGATTCTGTCCCTCTATCTTAGCCCCCTCATGGTGGATCTATTTGTCTGCAAATGGATAGGAATGGAGTGGAGGAGGGAGCTTTGACTGTAGAATCATAGCTACGGGTTCTTCCAAAGGCATGTTTTCATCTGCTCCTGATTCACAACGATTTGCCTAAAAAATACTAAGAAATACAATTTTAAGCTTATTTTCTTTATATTTGTTTTCCATCATCAGAAACATGTCACAAGATGGTGTTAAAAACACCAAAACCCACATTTTTTACTGGAGTAGGTCTTTATAAAATTAATGTGCCAGAAAAATATTGCCTTCATGGGTCTCTTTGCTCAGATTTAAATCATATTTACTTATGAATTCCTTCATGGAAGTTATACCTGTCATGGTGCCTGAGTTTCCTCCTTCACACCTAAGCTGTTAACGTTCGCACTTCCCCAGCTGTCAATCATCCGGAGAGGGCGTGGAGCGGGGCCGTGATTGGACGTTTTTTAACTTTTTTTTTTTTCTTGCCTTGGAAGCGCTCATGGAAATAAGGTGCAGCAGAGGAACCGAACCCGGAGAGAAGCGGGAGGATTAATCAGCAACGGAGTCTCGTTCCCAACCATGTCCGTCCTGCCGGGTCCGCGCGGCGCGTCCGCGCTGTGGTCACTGCTGCGTTTTTGTCTGTTTGTGGCGGCGGACGCTCTGGACGTCATCGACCAGGTCGCACCTGAGTTCACCTACAGCCAGGTAAATTCATTTATGCTGTGATGTCACTCCATCCATAGTTTCTGTCACACTGGCTCCTCTACCAGCAAACATTTAAGTTTTTATTTTTTTATTTTACGAGAACACAATTGGACAATATGATAAAGTTCTGTTTAAAATAAATTATAGATCATTTTTCCACACTTGTTTGTCTTGTTGTTGTTTCCATTCCCCGGGCCTAAATATAGTTTTACATGAACCAACATGCAGCCATGTGCAGGTGAAGATGTGTCAGGAATGTCGCTGTTTGTCATATGGGAGAAACAAACTACTGCTTCCAGTAAAGGCCACGCTCAAAGCATTTTAAACTGGATTTTATTTTCAATTGACGATTCACTTCTGATGCCACCCCAAAGGAGAATAAAACACCATCATCTGCAAAACAGACAGGACAGCAAGCCTATAAAGTCAAGTGTGTAACAGCTGCTAAACTTTTTTTTTAAGAACAGAACTCTAAAAAAAATAAATAAATACAGATATCTGAACAGGATCTTTCCAAATCAAACCTTTGGAATTCCTCTTTTTAATCTGGTGATGTTAAACAAGTTTTCCTTAGAAAAAAAAATCACATGTGGAACAGGGTGGTGGAAGTGTAATGATGTGTGTCTGTATTGCTCAAGAAGACTCCCTGGTTGTTTATGAAAATGTTTGTCAAAATTCTGCTCCTAAGCTCAACTGGCATGTGTGAGTTATTGTCCACACATTTTGTGGAGTTTTTGTAGAACAAAAATTAAGACATTAACATTTTCGTGGTGTAGGGGTTGTTGGTTTAAGTACAGCACAATGGCAAAGGTCTAAAGAATCATGGTCCAGACCCATCTCAAACCTAAAAAATAGAAAATGTGCTGGAACCATTGATTAGAACAACAACTGGCTAGTTTCCTGAAAAGAAAGTGACTGTTCTCACGTCATTTTCTAAATACGTGCTGAACTTTTTTATTGGCTGCACGGACCTGAAGGAAGGGTTATGGTTTGGGTTAGGTTTATCAACAACAATATTTAGCCTTGGACACATCTAAAATCCGTGCACACAATACAGCAGTGTACATCTTGGCTGCAGGGATTACAGGTGGCCTACATGAATTTCCATCAGTTTTTGTTTCCTGTATCACAATTTAAAGTGTTAACACCAACTAGTACAATTTATTTTTTTTTACGTTTTTTACCTGTACATTTTATAGTTTAGGATTTTTTTTCTAGTTGTAAATTAAATTTAACAAAAAAAAGAAGAGATTTACTTAAGTCTGCTGCCTTTAAACGACAACTTTTCTTTTCATTAGATGTGAAGGCTGTAAGTTGGTGCAGTATGTTGAAGACCTGTTTTTGGCAGCACCTACAGCAGAGACCTGTTTACAGGCCTTGTAAACATCCAAAGGCAAAATAGTTCATGTAACACAGTTCATCCCTTGTTTTTTTTTTTATCAGTTCCCCTATTGGAAGATGTTGGAACTCAGATCTCCCCAAACAGGCTCTTTTTAACTTTTTGTTCATTTGTGTCTATCGATAGACGTACAAAACAGAGTGAGGTGTTTGAAAGCGTCACCTGAGGTGTTCGTTGTTTATCTTTTATTCCGCCAGGCAGCAAAATGCTCACCTGGATGAAAGAGGGATTTCATTTAGAAAAAAGAGCTGCGTCATTCTGAAAACAAGTAAAATAGTTGGATTTCTGTGCTTGTCATATTTCATCAAGTTGAAGCATGTTGGGGTTTCACGGGCTTCAGACACTTAGTTCTGTTTTCTAGTGGCAGGTTTATTACCTGATCCTTTGTCTTGTCAAACCATATTTTTTAGGGACTTGATCTGTCAGCTGATACCCAGCAAGTGAATCAGCTTGTGTGAGAGGAGGCTGAGCTGGCGCTATGCACTCCAGTATTAAATGGCGATTGGAAAACATTAGGATTCAGGCAAAAGCTTCAACCAAGAAGAATTCCGTGCTCCAAGCCTGCTTCAGAGGGAACGACATGACACCTAATTGGCCTTGGTCCAAAGCTCTGTCGCAGTAATTCAAATTTATTGTCACAAAGCCAAAAGTGGCCTTTAAGCAGCCCCAGAATTCAGCAGAGCGTTTCTGTTTCTTGGCTGACCCGACCGGATCTTAGAGAAAAGTGGCGTTAAATTACTGTTTGAAATGTTGCATTAGTCCTTAAGATGGAAAAATACAGAGCCGTATTTTGTTTCAATTACAATTTCTGTGCTTGAAAAATAGGCTACAATAAGACTACTAACATGTAGTGAAATTAATTGTTGTTTTTTTCCCCTTGAGTAAAGTGGGTAGAAATGACTTTTTTTTTTGTTTATTCAATTAAAACTGAACTAAAACCAGGGAATAGTTGGTGCTTTTATGTCATCACACCTGAGGTCTTTTGAGTTTATTTTCTGAGTTCTACTTGATCATTCCTGCGCTTATTATAGGTTGGGCTCTTTTAAAAGTGTACACGTTAAGTAAAAAACAAAATCCTGTCAATTGTCTGCTGCAGTGAGTGTGAAGAGTTGAGGAACAACGAGGAACGTACATTCAAAATACCCATCTTGTTTGTTATTTGGATATAAAATATGATATTAAACACTTGTGTGTGTCTTTTTATATTTTCACAGTTAGGGAGACTCAAAGCCGGACAAGAGTGTGTGGTTGTCAGCATGAATCTGTTTGCAAACAAACGTTTTAGAGCATACATTTAGTTGATACAGATGTTTTAGGTTTCAGTGTAATCTGCCAACAATAAAAAAATAAAACTTACAGAAAAATTGCATTTATGTATTATTTACTACATAACAAAACATTTACTTTAAAGACCCATTAAAGTGAGATAACTTCTACATGGTTTAGGTGAAATAAATGAGGAAACCATGACCTGCTGAATATTTTCTGTCAGGTGTTGGATTCTTAACACAATCTCCGAGCAATTGTAATCTCCACACATCCACGCCGCGTCTCACTGATACGAGTTTAATGCCCATTATTTATTAACGATTGTGTCTAAGAAAGACACCTTATCCCATTGCTCCACTTCCAAGGTACTTCGCTTCAGAGAAATAAATAGAGCAGAAAAACCTCCGTATTTTTAAATGGGATACATCTCTTATAAAGTTTAATTCATTTCCCTGTTACAAAGAACTTTTTTGTCCAAAAAAATCTGTTTATATTTTTACCTGCAGTCTTCAGACCTGCCAAGGCCACACAAGTGGCAATTATCAACTAATACACAACTAGGTCAACAAAACAAAACAATTAGTTGCAGAAAGATTTACTTGTGTCAGGAAATCATAGATGCACCAGTTGATCAAAGCTGGTGTGTCTTCGGCGCTGAAACAACTTTAGATTTTTTTTTGTTACATTCAGAGATAAAACTACGGTTGTGCCTGACAAGCAAAGCTGCATTGTCTTTGTCGGTGAGTTCAAAGGTAAATGCAGTAAGGTCACATATTCTCATTTTCAGGTAACTGACTCTGCTAAGGTCTCCTGTGTCCAAATGACCACTTAGTTTCTCATGCGCACCATTGACTGTACATAAGAACTGGACTGAGTAACCCATCCGACAAGCTCACTCCTGATTGGTGACAGTAGTTACCATAGAAATGTTGATTCAGACCGACTCAGACCAATCACTGCTGACTGATGTTGACTGGCTGCAAATGGGGGCGTCCATATTGCAGTAAAATGGGGACCGAATTAACTTTATTTCATTGGAGACGGAAGTTAGTGGTTTTCTATGGGTGCCGGCACACTCACTTGGTCCAGTTCTCTGATACAGTCAGTGGTGCACACCAGTTAGTTTCTCGTGTCCACAAGAAACCAGTGTTCTTTTTTTTTTACTTCTATGTCCCTTTAGGGGTTCCGTACTTGGCAAGTGCAGGAGCATTAATGTGTGACTGTGCTAAAATACATTTTAAAGTAAACAGAACATTTGAAATTGAAATCAATGTGATTTTCAAAAACATCGTAAACACGAGAAAAGCTTTTAGATCCAGGAGTATATTTTCTCTTGAAACAAACAGGAGTTAAGAAATTCAAAACAAGAAGCAAACTTGAAGGATGTGACGGCATTTTATGGACCAAAACAGGTGTAAATAAACAGATGTTTACCCCCTTTGACCTATGCACCCACTTGTACAATTAGACTTTATTCTGAAAAAAATAAACAAAAAACAGTTTTTAGAGGGGGTTTAGAATAGTAAAATTTGGTAACAGGCCCTTGTTTTCCTTCGCACGAACGTTTTCATGAGTTGGTGCCTCTTTTGCATGAAACATTTGCTTACAGGGTGTCATTTTGGGACCTTGACATCATTTAAAAAAATAAATAAGCTGGGCTGCTGTTGATTTTTATTTAAAACTGCACCTGCCAGGAGCCAGAGATGGAACTTTACAAAGCACCTTATGGTTTGGTCAGCAGCTGTCCACGGGAGGCATTGCAAAAGAAAGTTGATCAGTGTGAGGGGGAACTTCGGGGTCTGTCACCGTGGAAAAGGGGCGTATTGGCGCTGGCGGCCCACTGACACAACTGACAGGAGGGTTTTTATGACTGAGAACCATTGTGAAGGCTGTCATGTTCGTATTTCTCTGTCTTTCAACACAACCAAACACAGTACATGTGAGGTGCACGCGAAACATAAAAGTATACTATCTCACGTGGTGTGTTCAAAACACGAGTAGACTGATCTGCAATTTGCATTTAATGAAAATTTAAACTGACTTTTCTGTTCTGTATGTAAACTTAAAGTCCCACTTCAACTGTATGTTTTCTATTGTAAAATCATTCCCAGTAGTCTTTTAAAGTTAACATGCAGTTTTTAGCCAAAATCAAAAAGCGTTTGTTGGTTTTTACAGACATATTTTCTGCAGCACGGCAGTAACTCATTAGACATTTGCCTCTAAATTGTGGCTGGGACTGTTAGCATGGAAATAACCCTGTGCGGAGACCCCATCATTCCTTTGTATACACTCTCTCCCCACTAGCTTACAGCCCCTCACAGCAACATAAACAACAAACAATATCAGATCTGTACAGATTTGAGCCAGGTGCCAGCTCAGATGAGGAAAACTGAGACGTTAATGGATCTATTTTTCTGCAAGTGGACGTATAGAGCAGAAGATGGAGACTCTGAACCTTAAATTCTTTTGTTCTCCATCATGAAAAAATGCTACAAGAACATGTTAAAAACACCAAAAAATATGTTTTTTATTTGAGTGGGTCTTTAAACGAGAAGATCTGAGTATTGATGAACATAAATGAAATCATTCTTTAAAAGGACAAGTCAATGAAATTTCTTCAACATCTTGTTTTTATTCTGCAGGGCTTCATTCACTGCTACTTAGACTCAGGTAACTCTATTATTAGTGCTGTAGATCCATATAATAATCATAGATGGTATGTTTGTCTAATGCAGAGGTCTTTCATTCCACAGAAAGCCAGTTTGTTGCTGCGCTGCCTGATCCAAACTCCTCATTGGATGTGGCTGAAATGAAGCTCGAAGCCTTTCTTTGCCGTTCTGCCACCCAAGACTATAAACCCTGTCTGCTAATTGAACTCACCCTCCAAGGTATCTGCCATCATTGACATTGTGGCTTAAAATCATGAAGTGGAAAATTTATATTTCACTTTAAATTTGCTATAATGGCATCATCTATACTCCTAATTTTAATTGTTTTTATATCAGCTTTGCCTTTACTTACATTTTAAGAACTGTGTTTTCCTGAATCTTTTTATAGGTGCTTTGTGTGTCGTTTCTTTAAAACAGCTTTTTCTGAAGTAATTTTAATAGATCTGTACATCTCTTTGCAGAAGAAGATGTTTTAAAGGACATTTCTGAAGGGTCAGGGGATGACGGTGAAGAAAAAGGTATGCAACGTTCCAATTTCAGAAGAAAGCGGTTAGTTTGAGAATATTGACTAAACTTCTAAATTGAACTTGATCTAAAAAAAAAAAAAACAAAACATATTTTCTTCTGCTCTCTTTATTAAAGTTTTGGTGAAGGTGTGTCTCAGCTCAGTTGCCACAACTGTCTGCAAGGCTATTCAGTGTAAACCAGTGGAATCTATTTCAAACCAATCACACACAGAGTCACAGAGTCCTCTAAAGGTAAAAAAGGAGCATATTTCTTTTATTTTTCATTTAGTAAAATGAGATACCTTTAACCTAGAAGGTTTTATGACTACTAAAAAACTGTCATAAGAAAAAAAACCTAACAAGTAACTGACATAAATGATGTGACCTGACATAGCTGAACACATTTGAAACTACACTCACTGGCCACTTTTTTAGGGACACCTTGCTAGTACCGAGTTACTCTGCGAACCCTAGAGATGGTTGTGGTGTCTCTTCCTTATTCTGATGCTCGGTTTGAACTGCAGCAGATCGTCTTGACCATGTCTACATGCAGTCTATGAGCAGTTGGACAGGCGTGTCTAAAAAAGTGGTCAGAGAGTGTTCATATGAATCAGCACCTGATTTTTGGTTCAAAAACCTGTAATGTTTGTTTAATTTTTTTGTAACCTACTGAAAATAATGGAAAGCGTTCGCGGTATGATTACATTTCTTACACACGCAGCTGCTGCTGACAGAGCAAGTGGATTTTGGCATTATTGTTGTGGTGGCTGCGCATTCCAAGAACATGTACGTTGTGCAGAACATCACAATTCCACCGTTAGAAGAAGGTAAGCATAGGAACTTTGATCTGAAATAAAAGAGAAAAAAAATCTATATTCAAACTGAACATTTACTGTTTTCTTTTTCTTTTCAGTTTGTTCCATAAACCTCAGTGAGGATATCACTGCATGTGAAGGTAGGAGTCTGATGTCTGTTATATTTATTGGGATTCATTTGCAGGAGTAAAATGCAAAGTTTTTCCCAGGTGGCTATGATGTACAACTTGCATTAAAAACAACGCTTTACGGCAGCATTCTTATAAATGACAACATATTTTAGAACAAATTCATTATCTTTTGTGTAACATGTTTGATGCCTGTAGGTGTTCTTAGAAAATAAGGATCTGAAAAAGTTTATTTCTAGTCACGTGTTTCAGAAAAACCTTTGTTTTTTAATTTAAAAATTACAACTTCAGATGAGCAGATATTCTACATGGGCTTTGTTTATTTGACCAAAACTGGGATAAATCAACATATAGCACGAGCACAAAGAACACGATGCAAAGTTGTAGTTTTTCTAAATGCTGTGTGACCTTTACCATGCTGCTGCAGGATTCTACCCAAATGCATGCTATGGAGCTTTTACAAAAACATTTGATATTTTGATAACTTATGTACATTATTATTAAAACTCAATTAGGCTAAAATGTATGTTGTTTTTTTACATGGCTCTAACCAAATAGATTGACAGTTTCAACCAGTATGGAATGAACTGACTTTTAAAAATGATTTTTTTTTTTTAATCTTGTTTTGCAGCACTTTGGGGAGACTGGTTATGAATTGGCACTTTGTAGATAAACGGAATTGAATAAAAATTAAAAAGTGGCTGTGTAATATGCCTGTCTCAGTTCCCAGAGTCGTAGTGATGTTCGAACATGACAGAAATCTGATCAGACTGCAACGGAAAAATACAAATTCCAAAAAAGAGGAACTTCTGCAGATGCTTTGGAATGAAATACCTAAAAAGGTTCTCCTTTGGGTAAGTTCGAGCTAAACTGTTCAGACATTATGCTGCAGCTCCAGGGCTGTCTCAACATTTTTTGTGCATATCTCTTTCTTAGCCTAAAGGGGAACGTGAGATGACGATAGCATCCGATTATATTGCACCATGCCTGTGCTTTGAGGTAGCTAACTGACAAAATATGAACTAATTTATCAAAACTTTAACCAAGTAAAATAAGACTATCTGTTTTGCAGGTGTGGTGGAAGGGAAAAGCAGTGAGGCGAAAATATTGCCCTTTTGCAAGTGATCAAAGTACATGAGTCACACAGTCTCAAGTCAAATTCAGTTTGTCTGGTGGAGTGATTTATCACTGAGATTTTATTGCCTTTTTTGCAGAAGTGCTTGAAAGAATGCTGCCTCATGTGTCTCTGACGTTGGTGGAGTCTCAGGTGAGGGACAGAGGCGCCGCCCTGACCTGGAATGTCACGTCTCCTTGTGTTCTGGAGGCAGAGCTGTGGCTCTGCAATAAAGACTTTGAAGGGGGTCACTGCAAGGAATTGACTGACTCCAGACAGAAGCTTGGGGGCGTCTGGACGGCTGGCCGTGGTGCACACTGGGTAAGAGTGAGGACTCACATGGTGTTGATCCTTTAAAAAATAACAACAGTTTTTGTCTTTTTTTTAGTGTGGTAACCATATTGCCATATATTTTTTTCAAAATGACCAAGAGTTGCAGATTCATGATTAAGCGTTAGTCGACAAAGTTTGTGCTAAAGTGAACGCATTATGTTTTGCTCAAAGCAGAAGTTACTTCACTGACAAAAAGTTCAAAGACAGTTAACTGAAGAGAGAGTTATTGCACAATACACCAAACAAACTCGTTTTTAATGATCATTTCTGACTTAAGAAAAAAACGTTGGAATGACATACTTTGCAGAATGAATCATAGGTCAGTTTTTTTTAACCAAGAATTTTGTATTTGGAGTATTTATTTTCACAGATTTATTTTAGCTTATCTTTCTTTCTTTTAGCAAACAGGGGAGTTCAATGTGTCTAGCCATCCTCTGATCTGTGTTCAGGTAACAATAGAATGACCATTTATTATGTGTTACAAATTTACTTTAATCAAAGTAAACATACTCACCTTTGCCTTTTTTTAAATGGAACTTTGTTTAGATGAAGATAAATGGAGTGGAGTCAAACTTTGAACCCCAGTGTCCATTTTCAAGTAAGACTATTAATTATTGTTCAGATTAAATGTTTATCATTTGCCAACAGCTACTGGAAAAAACCTATACTCCTCTTAAAAAACATAATGCCAAAGGTATTGTTTGTTTGCTGTAAAGTTTTTATTTGTTCCAGATTCTCGGGTGAGATGGATCCTTCCTCTGCTCATTGGGGTTCCACTGATGTGTGTAGCCATACTTGGAGCTTACATTGTACAAGGCATCCTTAAAGGTAACTAGTTCATTCAGAGTAATTAAAAACCAGAAAGGGCTTTATAACTAAATGTGAACTTTGTTGTTTGTTCAGGCTATGTTTGGAAATGGTTGAAAGAAGATGATGTGAAAGGTAGGAGGAACTTCTATCTTGTCTTGGTTTCAAACTGTATAGACACATAACATTTAAATTCCCACTCCAACTATATTTTTTAATCGTTCCCAGTGGTCTCATTTAATCCCACCGGTCACATTTGTGACCGTTAAAAATATAAAAAGCTTATTGAATGATTCATCTATGCATTTTCAGCATATATTGAAATACTAAAGGATCTCAATGAAATATATGCAGTGTCATGTGTGTACTGTTCACTTCCTGTTTGCGCCAAGAGAAGAGGATGATAGTGAGAAATGTTTCAAAGAAAAAGTAAAAAAAAAGTATGTGAACATTAAGATAGGACATAGAGTTTCGGAACACGTAATGTTTAATTCAATTCAATTGTATTTATATGGCCCAAAATCACAGCCATAGCTGTCTCAATGGGTTTCACACCGGTATTTATGCAAAGAACATAAAGTTAACCATATAAATATAAGCAGTAGCTGGTTGCTAAGCTAACTAAACAGACTGAGCTAAACTGGCATTTCTGCCCTTAGTCCCTCCTTCTCGGTGAGCAAAAACTCTTAAAAAAAACAAAACCCATTTTAGAAAAAAAATAAGAAACCTCAGGGATGCCCACATGAAGAAGAGATCGGTTCACATGACAGAAACCTGACCAGTCTGTGTGAAGACGTGAAACACTGTTTTATCCTGAAGTTGCTTCATGTGAGAGATGGGAACAAAGGTTTGGGAAGAAATAAAAGAAGTGATCATCATTTTTATATGTTCAAGTGAGGAGGATTTGACAAAGCCTTAAGGCAACACAATGTTTATGAGTGTTTTAAGCTGTAAATGAGTCAGATTTGACACGAACACGACCAGAGGGTTAATCAGGTAAAAATGAAAATGTGTCAAACTTATAAGGTGGAGAGGCTGGACAGCCATTGCACTGCAATGACAGAATATTTTCTTTATTAAAATATTCAGTTCAGTTTTATAAAATTATGTAAAAACAAGTTTATCATTTAAAAAATATATATTTTACATACACCAGTTTGCTCATGTTTTGATTCTTTTCATAAAAAGAGGTGAATGAACCTTTTGCTGGAGGTTTATTTATTCTCTGCTCCTCTAGTTTTCAACATTTTTGCAACATTGTGTAACAGTTTAAATTTAAATGTTTGTTCCTCATAGTGTTATTTACATTGTTTTGTTCTGTTCTTAACTACATCTTTGTTAATTGTTTTTACACAGTTTAAGTATGAAACCGTTCGTTACCTTGTTTCAAACTGTTTTTGAACATATCAACTTAATTCTTCAAACACTAATTTTTTCAAAAATGTTTCTGATGCTTTTTTGAGTTTTATCATGGCCACCAATTATTATTATTTGCAGTTTAATTTATTTGATAAATCTAATCAGTATCTCATGTTCTGTGCCAGGTGCTGTGGGTGGTGGCCATGTGGTTCTGCTGTACCCCCCTGATGAAAAGGAGCAGGATCTGCCGGGCCTGCTGTGTCAGCTGGGCTCATCTCTGCAGGCTCTGGGCTTCACCGTCTCACTGGACCTGTGGAGCCAGACTGAACTCAGCATCCTTGGCCCTGTGCCGTGGCTCCACTCCCGCCTGGACCGCCTGCAAAGACAAGGGGGCAAAGTAGTGCTAGTCCTGACGCAGGTGGCTTGGAGCAGAGCTGAAGAATGGGGAGCTCTAAGCTGCAGCAAAAGCACTCCGACGGAGAATAACAGAAATAAGGAGGAGAACCCAGAAGGAAGCTCTGCCACTTCATGTCACCGGGCAGATGTTTTTGGAGCTTCACTGAGCTGTATACTAGCTGACTGCTTACAAGGCCGAGCTGGTGAAAGGTTCATGTTGGTGCAGTTCGAATCCCTTCCCCCTGAGCCTCCAGGTAGCTTCAGACCACTGCCACAGCTTTTCCGTGGCCTGCACGTTTATAGCCTTCCATCACAGAGTCTGGGCTTTCTCACAGAACTGGCTGGAGCTCAGCGAACGGCTTCTGCTTCAACCAGAAGAAAAAGAGCTGGAGGGCTCAGGATAGCATCACGAGCTCTGGCACAAAAGCTGTCAGGGTTCACAGCAGGAACAAATATTCTACAGCTTCCTTTGCTGCCTCAGGGATGTGTGGGAGGACAGGATTTGGGTGAAACTGTTCCTCTAAATTCATGCCGCATTACGGACGAGTGCATCCCTGACACCAACCCTGTTGTTAGAGAAACTGAAGAAGCCTGACAGTTGGGGGACAGGAGACGAGGAGCAAGTAATGAGGGAAAAGGACCTCATGTGATGCACTGAAAGACCCTTAGAAGGATTGGGATCAGCTTGCTCTTTTGATCTTTGCCGATTTCATGTGGAGGATCTGTTGAAGTCGACCAGTTAATGTTTCTGTCAGCAAAATCAGTAGCTTGTTTTTTTAATTAACATGAGTAAAAGTCAATAACACATAAGCTACTAATATTGGAAAAATGGCATTAAAGCATTCCTCTAAACAGAAGTTACAAATAGACAAGAAGGCAGTTCTTGGTCAAGTACTCAGAAAGTAAAATGTGAGATGAGCATATTCACATTTTACTTTCTTTCACCGTAAAATATGAATATACTCAGCTCAAGTTTTACTTTCTATCCAAGTGCAGTGTGAGATAAACATATTCAGAGGTTGCACAGATTTACAGGCTACTAAAAAGAAAAAAAACCTTCTCCATGAAGTATAGACCTCTACAAGTGTTCTGCCTTTGTGTGCTTTTACCTGAACCAGTATGTTTTTTATACTTTTACATAATATTCTGTATTTATGTGTGTTTTACAATTGAAAGCTTGAATTATTAAAAATGTTTTAACAATCTCTGGAAAATTTCTGTTGATTCCAACTTTTTATAGAGGCATGGAAAGTTGGAGTCACCATTGCATGTCCTGGCTACTATTAGGCAAAGCTGGGTTACACACTGGACAGGTCGCTGGTCCACTGCATGGCTAACTTGCAACATCTGGTTGTAAAATATCCATCCATTCCGTTTTGGGGTCACAGGTTGCAGGAGCCTATCCCAGCAACTGCTTGGCAAAGTTGGAGTACATCCTGGACAGGTCACTGGTCCAATTTGCAACATCCAGTTGTAAAATTTGCAGTTTCCATCTATCCATTTCTCCAACCCGCTGAATCCTTTATGGGGTCACAGAATCACTGGAGCCAGTCCCAACCATTGTTGGGATACATCCTGGACAGGTTGCAAGTACAAAAAAATGTTTTAAATGCTGGTTTTAAAATATGGATAAGATTTGTATTTTAAAAAGTTTTGGTTAAGGGGGGAAAAGTATAAACAAATGCAGCAAATACATTGTAAGGATAGCGTTTAGGTGAAGTGGAGGTGGATTCGTGGGGTGTGGCGTCTTCCTGAACACTGTAGAGATAACATGCAGTGCAGAAAAGACTGGAAGCTGCTCGTTCCTCCCATCCCCACAGTGTGTGATCTCTTCATCCCACTGCAGCCTGGATGACAGCTTCCGGTTTCCAAGTGCTCTTTTATCTCCTCAGCCTTTGCCACTCTCTGAGATGATTCCAGCTTTTAGTTTTAGGCGAGGCTGACGCACTTAGAAAGAGGGAGCATCCGACCGTGGATGTGTGAGCCTGAGCAGGCTGGGGATCGGACAGTCATCGAGGGCGCAGCGGAAGTGGCGGTGCTCCAGGGAGGTACGACAAGTGACCAGTGGAAGTTACACAGCGGGAGCGTTTAAAGACACATCTATAACAGACTTGTTGCGGATATTAAATGCTTTCAGAGAGACACGGTTCAGCAAAAACGCATAGAAAGCCTAGCAGACTGTAGAGAAGAACGTTAGCGCCAGCTAGCATCAAACTGCTGACCTTAGCCGGATGCTACTGGGCTAATTATTGTGGTGCTGATGCTGCGCTAAGCTAACAATAGAGCTATCTTTCTCCTTTAATGTCCTTTTATTTCTTTGTAAGAAAAAATAACGTCAGGTGGATACAATAAGGTTATATGACTTTCACTGGATTTTAAAATGTGAATGTGTGGCAGACAATTTAACTCGCATTAAAGTTAGTTTGACAGGACAACAGCTGTTAGCTAAACCAGCGGTATCTTTCTCAGCTAAGAATCTATTATTTCATTTTTCATTTATCATATAACGATTTTTTTTTACTATTAAATTTGACTAGTTTATTTAATTATATGATTGAAAAAACGTTAATACACAAAAGTAAACAAGTAGTTCAAATAATTAAATGTTGAAAAATGGATAAGAACTATAAAACATTACATTTAGAAAATGAAAAAATAAAGTTCAAGACTTTTTTGGTTGGTAAGAAAAAAAATATAAAACACTTGTCATCTGTGTCTAATTTCCTAAACCTCTTAACTGTCTAATTATTATTATTATTATTTTAATTTTTATCTTAAACAGTTTACCGTCAAAGATAGTTATCATTTGACATTTTAAAAGAGACACTGATGAAAATTGTGTTTTTGGTGTTTATTAAATATTCTTGTGGCATTTTTCTAATGATGAAAGACACAAATAATGAAAATTGATTAATAAAGCATTTCTGAACATGTATTTATTTAAATTGTTGTGAATAAGGAGCAGATGGGAAAAAATGCTGTTTTTAAAAGATTGTATACGTGATGTAAAAAATATGCTGGGCAGGCCACAAGTTCCCTGCTCCATTTTATTCTGATTCATCTACAAAGTAGATGAATTTTGGTGCACTGGTAATGTTAGATAGGGGGTGTGAGGGGCTATAAGCAAGCAGAAGCTTACTTCGCACCAACAGCCCATAACTCAGAGGCAAATTTTCGAATGAACTACTACTGCTCTGCAGAAACCATGCCTTAGATAACAACAGTTTTAATAAATTTGGATAAAAACGGCATAATTATGATAAAAGACCACTGGGAACTCCTAAAGTAGATGAAAACATGATCGGAGTGGGACTGTAAAGATATTTTTTGGGTAATCATTTTTTAAAATTGTATTTATCAAATACATATATATCCATCCATCCATCTTTAAAATCATACTTTAGACACAACTGTTTTGCCTATTGCTTTTCCATGTAAAGCTTATGTTTGATGGCTCTCTGATTGTATTTAGGATCATGTGGGGGTCCTGGCCCTTCCTGCCTGCTCTGCTGCTTCTCTTAGAGCTTTGTTTGATCAAAGTCCAGACAGCACCATGTCAGACCTGCAAGAAATTGACGGAGAGTCTCATCATGGTACAGCAGTAAACTTCCTGAACTATTGATTGAGTGCTTTGCAAGTAGGACTTACATTCCTACACCATTACAATGTTTTTTGCTGGTAGGGTTTGGAGAGGACGGCCAACAAAAACTTTGGAGGAGGTAACACTGCATGGGAGGAAGAAAAGCTGGCCAAGTATGCACGCAGGTAGGAGGACACTATGTACTATGTAGTAGTACATAAACGAATATTATTGTATTCAATTTAGCCTAAAGAAATTTTAAATTTTGGTTTTACATGTGTTTTCTTTGCTTAGTCGTCCAATGACTTGTGCAAACATACAAAAAGTGTTAAGAGGCCGGCTGAAAGGGATGAGTTTGAGTTATTTAGCTTCTGTTGTACCTTTCTAACTGTTAGCTTTATCTTTTAGTGAGACGAGGCTTCTAGAGATCGTAGAATCTGCCTGTGAGAAAGCAGATTTTGAATGTAACCAGCTGCTGGAGCAAATAGAAGACCAAGTGGAGACATGGTGGTTCCACAGGTAAACCTGATAAATCAAAACAAGCTTAAATCTGATCTTCATAGTGGTGTGGTTGGTTTTAACAATTAATCATAAGAGGTTCACTTTTTTGTCTTAAATATGTGTTATAGTTGGATAATTTAGTCCCTGCTAACTCTTGGTGGTTTTCTAGGCAGCAGGAGGCTCCCGACTTGTTTGAGTGGCTGTGCATCGAGGAGCTGAGCCTTTGCTGTCCACCGGGCCGTTTTGGACCTGAATGCAAAGGTGAGAAGAATGATGTTGTCTCATAAGTGCAAATATATTACCTTATTTTAGTTTCAGTGTTAAAAGTCAGTGTTTTAAGATACAAAGTAACTCCAAATAAGTATGCTTTGCTTTAAAGAATTCCTATTTATCTAACAGAGTGTCCATCGGGGCCCAGTGGTGTGTGTGGAGGCCTTGGCCGATGCGAGGGGGAGGGCACCCGCCTGGGAGATGGAGAATGCATCTGCGATCCAGGATACTCGGGTCAGCTGTGCCAAAACTGTGCTGATGGCTACTACAGAGAGAAGCGCTCCAATGACAGTGCGGGAGCCTGTGCAGGTGCTTCACCTTCTGACACCAGTGTCTCGATTAAACCAGTTTATGGATATCTAGAGCCCATTATCAATATATATATATTTAAAATAAAGGCATTTGTTCTTTTCAGCCTGTTATCGCTCATGCAGAAAATGCTCGGGCCCGGAGGACTACAAGTGCCTCGCCTGCAAACCCGGCTGGATCCTTCATGACAACAAGTGTGTAGGTGAGTATAACTATAGGGCTCATTTACTTTAGGTTATGCCAAATATTGTATGAATGCATGTTGTTTGACTGGGCTTGCATTTCTTGTAGACATTGATGAATGTGGTACAGAGCTGGCTCGTTGTCCTTCCAACACCTACTGTCACAACACAGATGGATCTTATGAGTGCAGAGGTAGGCAGAAGTTTTGTGTAAACAGATCATTTAACTTGTTATGTATCTTAAAAGACCAATCATGATGCTGGAATCATTTTTGTCTTTATGAGCTTCATTAGTTACATTGTACTGTGCTTCATTTTCTTTTTTCTTGTTGCACAAAATGTGTGAAAAATGTTTACATTTACTTTCAGGCTGCGATCAGGCGTGTGTGGGGTGCATGGGCAGCGGTCCCGCCCGCTGTAAGAAATGTGCACGCGGCTACAGGCTGAAGGGAGCCAAATGTCTCGGTGGGTCAAGATCCTTGCACTACTTTCTGTTAGTCATGTGACAACGTTTTGTTTGTGTCATGGATAAATAAGCAAGGGGGAACTACCCGGCCGGCAAACTGGTGATAAGTGGAAAAACTCACTTTGTTGGTAAGGATAATCTGACATAAAAGTGCAAGGAATTATGTTTTTCTATACAGTACCAGTCAGGGTAAAACTACGTTTCAGAAATACACAATGCAGGGATGATTAATTAAATGAACAACTTTAAGTTGTTTATGTTTAATAGTGGTTTACTCAGCCGTAAAAGTAATTTCAACAAGTCCTCCAACTTAACTTGATTATTCATAACCTCTGTCTGCATAAAAGCAGTGCTGGAACACACTGTGGTACCATGCTCATGTGAGCTTCAGTCATGGTTTTGCACTATTGAAAGTAGTGTGTTGTGTCAAAACTGATAGGAACAAAGTAACCAACAACTAAATCTGCAAAAATAATGGTTAGTTTTACAGAGAAAACAAAAAGAAAATCAAGGGGGTGGTGAGTACAGTTTCTTTTTCTGTGAAAAGGCGTTTAGAAATGGAAGGAAACCGACAGTTAAAGGTCTGTCAGACCCAAGATCACAAATGAATCAAAGGACACATGTCTGAGATTTAATAGCTGCATGATAGGTGACTCAAAGGACAACAGCTTTAAGCTTCACACTAATTGTAGTAAGCCAGTCTCAGCTTTTCTTTATGAAGAGAATACTGAGCTGTGGGGTTGACAGGTTGAGTTGCAGCAAAAAAGGCATCAAACTAAAGCAAAAAGAATTGCTTATGTATGAAAACAGCACCTTATGCAGACTGGAAGGAGGTTCTATGGACCAATACATCCACATTTTAAATCTGTGGTTCACCACACAGAATCTAAGCAAGTTATCTGAAAGGTATGTGATCTCAACTGTCATACATAGAAAAGGAAGTATGATGGTATGGGACCATTTTGCTGGAATGAGGGTTGTGCCTTACAAGCTCTGGCAGAACAAATCAAGTCGGTCAACTTGAAAATACGACGTGTGCAGTTGAGTGTCCAGACTTGAACTCCATCGAGCTGCTTTAGGGAGAATTGAACAGAAGAGTAAAAGCAAAGAAAACTGAAAGTGCTGAAGATTTGAAGGAACTTCTACAAGAATCTGAAAGAAATTTTCAGAATATTTAATTTCTAATGTAGAAAAAAGTGCTGCAACTGTACTAACTGTTATATCTTTAAAAATGCCTACTTTTAATAAAATAAATGTTTAAAGTACTTTTTGGTTTATGAATTAATTCCTTGAATATTTATACTATCATTTCAGTGCAACAGTATTTTACACTGAATACTTTTTTAGTTACTACATGGAAATATGGCAGTGTTCTAAAAATTTTGACCAGTAATATTTAATAAAAACACTTGACCTTTTATTTTGAAGTTGATGTAAACTCAGACGTGCTCTTCAAAGCTGCACCCACATTGTAAACCTGTTGACAGCAATGTTCTCAGCCTCAGAATGTTTTATTTATTCATATTGTTGCTTGAACACAACTGCAATTTTCTGTTTTGCCATTTTCTTTCTCCACTGTGTTGAAATCAAACTGTCATCATCAGTCAGCATGAAAACGCTTTATAGTGTTATTAACAATTCTGTTTCGTACTTACTTTAATTTATCGTTGCACAAATTGTGTAATGACTCAATTCATAGCTCTCAACGAAAGTGTGAGCAACACAAAAAAAAAATGTCAAAAATGAATGATGAATGAAGGAATGATTGACTAACTTTAAAATAACTGTTCCACCCTTCTGCAGAAGGACTTCAGTCTATCCAGTTTGACTTAATAACTGCCTCCTAACAAAAGGCCTTTAACTTTTTTTCTTTGCTTTCTCACACAGACATAGACGAGTGCAATGAACGTGCGATAGCATGCCCAGGCCTCAACGAGGCCTGCATTAATGAAGAGGGTTCCTTCCACTGCGACTGCGCCGATGGATTTATTAGAAGAGATAGTATCTGTGTTGAGAACAAGCCTCCTGGTAAGTAATGTTTTTCAGTTTTTATATCTCTTAAGGACCCACTCCAATGAAATTGTGTTTTTGGTGTTTTTTACATTTTCTTTTCACATTTTTCTCATGATTGAGGATTTAGATGAAGACAATTAAGCATTCTGAGTATTTCTTTATTCAAATCATTGTGAATAAAGAGCAGATGAAAAAAATGCCATTTGAAAAATCTTTTCGCGGTGGTGTAGAACCTACAATTGCAAACTACAATCTCCCTGTTGTGTTGCATTCTGATACATCCACCTGCAGACAAATAGATCCATGTACGTTTGTTGTTTTGCTTGTTCAAGCTGACAGATGAAATAATGCTCGTCAATTTGTTGCACCAGTAATGTGAGGTTATAAGGGGCTGTAAGCGAGGCAGAGCACGTAAACAGATCAAGGATGCCTCAGAGGCGAATTTTTAATGAAATACTGCCACTCTGAAGAAACTATGTCCTAGAAAACAACCCAGGTTTTTTTAAATATTGACAAAAGAATGGAATAGTCAAAATTAGAAGACCACTGGGAACGCTTTTAAAATAAATCAAAAGATGATCATAGTGGGACTTATAAAACGCGGCATGCTTTCCAAAGAAAGTTGGCCTCATTTTTATGTTTCAAGACTGGACTAGGTGTACGAATTTACAAGCAGTCACTGATTCAAAAGCATAACAAAACAACTGTAAACGGTGGCTGTGCTTTGATTTCTTGTTTTATTTATTTCTTTTTTTAAATAAAATAATTGGGAAAGTGGGAAAGTTTCACATCACATTTGATCTGTGCTGACAGCTGTTTGTCTTGATGCTTCGATAGATAAAGATATCAACTTCTTTAAAGACAAACTGACAGGAGTTTATTGTTGAAAGATTTCATGAATGTGAAAGCTTTATAGTTGCTGATAGGCATAACTGTGTTATGTCAGAGCATACAATTCAAATACCTTTTTAGGGACAATTACATTCTCCTTAAAGACCTGTTCTGATAAGGAAATTGAATTTGTCTGCGATGTTGATGTGACTTTGCAGTAAGATTTTCTTTGTTGTTGTTTTACATCCAGCGGGTCCAGAGAAAGGTCTTTTTGACGACATGACTGATGACGAGGTCCTCGTACTGCAGCAGATGTTCTTCGGCGTCGTAATCTGCGCCTTAGCTACCCTCGCTGCTAAAGGAGACATGGTCTTCACAGCCATTTTTATTGGAGGAGTTGCTGCTATGGCTGGATACTGGCTGACGGAGAAGGGAGACTACATGCTGGATGGATTTCTGAAGGGACGATAAGACTCTCATAAGGGTAATATGAGCCTGTGAAGGCATTAAAAAAAAGAAATCTCTGGAAGCAGGGAAGTGCTCGTTGCTCGTCTTTCAGGGATTAACACTCGACTGGAGAATTACCTAAAAGGGCTCAGGCAGGTTCTTGTACTTGTCTTCGTGAATTGGATAATGCAGGATAAAGTGACAACTTGAAGACTATGGCGTGGAAGATTTTAAAGAGGAATATTGAAGCAACACTGCACTAAAATGAAGACACTACACTTCCTCAACTCTGTTGGGAACAATGCAGACTCCAAGACTCCTACTGAAGGTTCACTGTCTCCGCTGGTCCCTGTGTTGCTCAAGAAAACTCCAAAAGTCCTACATGCGTTTTTTTATTTTCTTTTCTTAAAGATATTTGTCATCTTTACTCAATAGGTGACTTCTTACCTCCTTCCTGAATGCTGCTTTTTAGTGAGAATGCATGATAAGACAATATAAAGTGGACGATATTACATTGTTTTAATTTATTGTTTACTTTGTCATAGAAGATTTTTTTTTCTAATTAGCTGTGGTCAATGCATACTGTGAGGGAACATGCAAAGGGAAGCTCAATGCTGAATGATGCAAACCATTTTCTGTTGCCATTTGTTGATAAACTCAATATTTACACTTGTGGATTTTAAATCCGTTTTTGTTGATTTGTCATCTCTTTGCATAATCAACTCATTTCCCTTAGAGTGACGGGTTCATTACAGAAGTTTGCTTTACAATAAATACATTTGCCTGACAAAACCTTCCTTAACATTTTGAGTTTTCCACTATTTTTTAATCAAAAATCAGAGGAAAAAGCTTGTGATTAATGTAGGTTCTATTAGCGATTCTTACTTTAGTAAACACTCAGATGTTAGACAATAAAGAGAAACTCCATTTTAAGCTCTGGAAGTTTCCGGTTATGAACATTTCCATCATGAAGTGTCCTCGGGAAATGTGGAAAACACTGTTTTTTTTCTCCTCACATTTGGCAGACACAATGATTAAAAAAAGAATCACTTCCTTTTTAATTAGGTCTGCAGCTTTTCACAGACTTTAAGACCTTAACTGAAGTGAAAGAACACTAAAGTTTAAATACACTTGTGGGTTAAATAAATCCAGAAAGACATACACTCACTGGCCACAAGGTACACCTTGCGAGTACTGGGTTGAACCCCTTTTTGCCTCCAGAACTGCCTTCAAGTCTTCATGGCATAGATTCTACAAGGAACTGGAAACATTCCCCAGAGAATTCGGTCCATACTGACATGATAACGTCACACAGTTGCTGTACATCCATGAGGCCAATCTCACGTTCCACCACATCCCAAAGGTTCTCTATTGGGTTGAGATTTGGTGACTGACTGTGGAGGTCATTAGAATACAGTGAACTTATGTTCAAGAAGCCAGTCAGAGATGATTCCAGCTTTATGACGTAGTGTGTTATCCTGCTGGAAGTAACCATCAGAAGATAGTACACTGTACTAACTGGCCTAAAGTATGTCAAGACCATCTTTGACCACCTCTGGACACCAAGTCCAGGTAGACAGATTTGTCACTGAGAAAACCTGTGATTAAAAGTGAAGCGCTTTTGATTTAAAAAAAGGATCTAAATAAACCGTCTTTCTAATGGTTTAAAGTGAAGGTTAAAATACTGACATTTGTTCTGTTTATTTGAAACAAAAACAACGTTTTTTGTTAAAATGGAAAACATTGTTTTTACATGTTTGAAGCTTAACCATAAGCGACATCGCATTTGAATTTGATGCTCATGCATTCCCACATACCACTGCAAAGCTTCACTCTTAAATTTTGATTTCTTCCAGAGATTAAAGCCTCTCCGGCACTGCGCTCCAGCTAATGGGGTTGAGGCTCAGCAGCTCTCGCTCCGTCAGGGCCTCCCGGGAACGTGTTAGTGCTCTGTCCCGGCAGCTCTGCTCCATCAGCTGGACACATCAAACGGGAACAGAACAACTGAGCCAGGAGGACAGCAAAGCTCTCTGATTTGTGAACAAGAGAATTAGCAGCAGATGCACTATACAAGTCGGGCCTGCAACCCTTTTGTTTTCCTCTCTGTAGACTGCCATTAATTTTCTGCGCCAGATCTTTTGCTGTCTTTCGACTGGCAGAGCTAGCTGGTCTGAGACACTTCTTTAACAGCTGCAGCTTATTTGCAACACAGTTCTCCTCCATCTGCCTCTTCAGGTGTTCCTGCAACTCCTTCCTGCAGAGATCAAAATCTAAAAGGAGTCGAGCTCAGGGGGTCAGCTGCAGAAGAGTCTTTTTATCTATAATCGTCTCTTTCACTGATGGTTCCACACCTGATGATGGCTGATAGATTGGCCTCAAATCAGTGGCATGTCATTAAAGGATGAATAATTTCCAGCAGCTTTATAGAGAGCCTCTTCCTTACTAGTGATGCTCTCTTATGTGCAGATGGTTGCCTTCAGGCTGATGGTTCAGGGATTAAAGGTGGGTTCAGCTGGGAAATACTATTAAAGAAGCAGGTGACAAATGTCATGTTCTCCTTTTTCAGCGCTTTCTCACTGCAGTCGACATGCAGGAAATCCACTCACCTGATTGCTTGCCCAGAAATGTGCAGAGTGTGAGTGGAAGATGGCGGGAAATATCACAGCTGTGACTGTGTCAAGAGGAATACAAGCGTGTGGGAGGGGTGCTGCTGTAGGAACAGCAGCTGCCGTAAAAGAAAATAAACCCACTAAATAATAGGTTTTTATAGAACTTTAAAAGAGAGAGAAAAGTTTAATTTTGCTGTGTTATCTTGAGAGCTAAGGCTTAGACCTTACAGGTAATGTGTTTTTAAATTTAATTTACTTTTACAGCTGCATTTTACTTGTTTTTCTTAAACAAAAATGTCATCAATTCATGAGGAATGAAAGAAAAAAACAAGTAAGAAGATGACTGACTTAAAAATGCTTTATTCAACGTGAATTCAAACAAAACAAGCTTTTAAATGACAGTAAAGGTGAAATAATCCAGAAGTTCATGATCAAGCTAAAACGGCATAGCTGTTTTAAAGTCCAAGTGCTTGATGGTTCTCCCACAGCCAGGCATGATATTTATTGAGCATGTGATCTTCTGGCGTCGTCTTTAACATGTGAAAAAAGCAATAAGATGTAAAATTCAAGTCATATGAAACTAAAACAATCAATGCAGTGCCTGAAAAGTGAAAAAGTCACCTCTTTCCATTCTCCTACACAGAAGATCCTGTAGGAATCATTACCATACTTCCCAATACCATGCAGCTCGATGGGGTAGCGCCACTGTTTGGTTAGGTATTCATCTGAACAGAAGAAAAAGTTTGATGTATTCTGTCTTGAATAAAACACTGAGACTGAGCATTATTATAGAAGAATCCACCTGAGAAGCGGATGAGGGTTTTGGCACGAAGCTCATAAAGCCCAAGGGGTTTCATGAGTTCTGACATGGGCTTCCAGTCGGCGTCCCTTGTCGCATCTGCAGATGGGTAGCGCTCAAAGAACTGCCAAAGCACAGGAACAGCCATCTTTCCTGTTATGAAGAAAGAATGGATTCAGTGGAAGAGTAAAAAATGAGTTTAAATGTGTGATTTTCAAATCATACCACTCGTCTTGTTGAGAAAAATAGTAGCCACCAGGAGTTTCCATGGATCATGGAAAAGAGTCTCCTGGATGAGGTTGAAGGGAGACCGTGGAGGGGTCCATTTCTTGAAGGCTTTTCTCCTTGGCGGGCTCAGTGCTAGAAACAGACAATAAAATTGCTAACAGCGTACGGGATTTCATTTCAAATGTTCATGTGAGCAGACTTCAACATAATGTCATGACTCGATTCACGCATTACCATCTTTGAGGGACTTTCCACTGAAATAAGGACTCGTCTTCCGTTTGGATTCCACAGCCTTGGACTCTGCACAATAGGATGTATTTTACTCTTTTTATTTTGCATTGTAAACAATAAAAATGTTACATTTTAGGATTTATTCAAATTTGATGTGGACAACATTGTGTCATCTAAACTATTTTAATTAGGGTCGAATGATTATGCCTGCCTTAAAATAAGAAACTTTGCAATCTGCCCCATTTCAGAAGCACATTTTTATTCTTTTGGAGTCCAGAAATGTTCTGTATTTTGGGTTTTTTGAGTAAACATTCTCCTTTACCTTTTTAGTGGCTTTAAATTCCCATACCCAATCCATTTATTCTCTTTGCAACATTGATTTTGAGTGTTGTGGAAGTTACTCATTTACTCTTGTTCAAAAGTAATGCATTACTTTACAATAAAGCTGCCTCAGAATTGTAATGCTTCATATGACTTCTGTTTAACTTTGAAGTTACTTTCTTTGTGATACCTGGTGAAGTTGTTTATAAAAATATATATATATAAAAACTGACAAACTGTATGTTTATCATACGTACTGCTCTTTGAATCTCTAATTGGTGTGCAGCTCCCAGCAGTGATGACCTCCTCGTCCTCGTGTCTATACCCGCCACGCTCCACTTCACCATCACATATCTTCTCATCTGCATTGCTGCAGTCATTATCTGTTTCAACTGTTGGATCTATAGAATGTGAGTCTGCATGTTCACTGTTGTAAACAAAGGGAGTGTTCTGCTGCTTGATGGAAGGAGCCAGTCGGAGTAACTTCTCTCTCAGCGACCCCACCCTCTGAGGGCTCTTGTGCATCTCCACATCCTGCAGTAATCCCAGCGGTGCATGATCTGAACCATCCTTTAAAGCCTCAGCAGTGTTTTCCACACAGATCTCTTGACTAGGTGTGAGATTCTCCAGCACAGTGTCTCTACCCACAGAGATGGCATCTTCCAGAGGGTTTCTGTCATTAGTACCACTTTCCAGGGGGAGACATGAACTTTCATCTGCTTTCTCCTTATGTCCATCTGTTTGTTTTTTCCTTCGTCTCCTCTGTTTTTGATTTTGTGGTTCAGAGGCGGTGGACTTGTCTTTGTCTGTGGTGAAGTCAAAAAGGTTTATGGTCACGTTCTCTTCTTCGCTGGTTAACAGGAAGGCGTGCAAGGATGCTTTGGATCGAAATGTCAGTCCACTGGGGCTGAAATTACAAGGACAATATTTGTTTGATATAAATAGGTCACTTGTCTAAATCTTGAAAAAGGCCTATAAGCATGAATGATTTAAAAAGATGCTAACAAACAAACAAACAAACCTTGTTATATAGACATCCAGTTTTCCTGCTGTCTTGCCTGTTTTTCTCTGTTTGACCACTTTCATCCAGCCTGGAGGCATCGAGGAAGAGCAGCAGATCTCATCTTTGTTGTTTTTCATGTCTCCATTGATCCAAAGCGCTTAAATCAGTTTGTTAAAACGGGTGATGTATAAAAACACGCTATGTTTCTCTTTTACAATTCCAGCCAAGTTGCATTTACGAATCCAACTTCCCTCATTGATTAACTAGCATAGAAGCACGGAAAGCAAACACATCTGAGTAAACTTGACCAATGCGAATAATGTTAGATTGCTGTTTTCTCATGTCAACATAGTGACGGTCCACCAGACATGCTTGTTTTGCTAACAGGAAGAAGCGTTACGAAGGCGAAGTCAGCCTCAGGTTTGTAATTTAAAGGAAACCACAACAACAAAATGGGCTGTTTGCTTTGCGTGTTAGTTTTCATAGGATTGATGCTTGCTGAGGCGTACTGTGATTGGTTTATGACCAAAATTTGTCTTTGTGTAGCCTACTTTTAAATGTATATATTTTCATTTAGCCTTTTTTGTTGGTTAAGATGTGCTCTAATTTTGATATGTAAGGAAATCATTTGGCTTCGTACAATCCTTTTCCTAGTTTCCTTTCATTCTGTAATGTATTGTTTGTATCATCATCATCACCAATATAATCACTAATATTATTATTATTTGACTATTTTTTGAGATAATTACTATTTAAGGGGATTGATGAATATTTTTTGAATGTCGTATCCAGAGCCTTGTACAATAAAAGTTTATTCTAAATGAATATATAGCGTCCATATTGTATTGCAAATCCCAAAAGTGGAAAAAAAAACAAACATTTTTTTGCAATTACACCAAACATGTCAAACCAAAAGATTGGTTTATTATTTCGCAACTCATCTTTTACCTCGAATTATTTTGTCCTTTTTGTCTGATGGACGATTCAGACACTAACTTCATTCACATATGCGATTGGAAACATCCGAGTCTGCGCAGTGCGACCAGACAATGACCAAAAAAACTAGCAGCAACAAGTTGTAAATATAAAAATAACGAAGCCGTAAACGCTGTATATATTAAAAAGCGAAAATGAGAGCAGCACAAGTGTGGCAGGATAAAATTTGCGAACGGTAAGAGTTTTAAGTTATTTTGACTCGGATGTCAATCGAGAACCGGTCGTGGAATGGAACGCTTGGTGGCTAGCAACGGTGGTTGCTATGTAAACTGATGCTAGCCAGTATTAGCCTAGCTGCTAACACTTTCAAACAATGGGCAGTTTTGCGTTGGCTTGTAGAGACAGTTTGTAAAATTAGGTTTATGTTAAAAGTATTTGGCCTGAGCTAACATGAACACGAATCTGGCTAGCTAACAGATCTTTTTAGGGTATATTTTCGCTGAAATAGCTAATTAAGCTAACGTTGGCCAATTTAGTATTTAACTCCTTCGACAAAATATTAATCTGCCAATGTTTAATTTGACGATTTGGTTAACAATTGAAAAACGTGTCCTCCCCTACTAAGTATGTGATCTGTTTTTAACTTTCTAATAAAAAGAAAAAGAAAACTTGAATTCTATGACATGATGATGCATAATTCTTAATGACTTATAGATATTCACATGGTACACACAAAACACAATACAAACAAATAACTGAAGACAGGCAACCCCAGAGCACTATTATATGTTATTAAAAATGTTAAACAATAATTTTAAAAAATCTTTAGGACTCTTTGGACTTAAAATAGTAAGTATATTGTGGTGATCAAAAAGACTTGCATTGTCTTCAAAAAATACTTTTCCTAGCTAAGGGTTTTGCAACTTAAGGCTCTGGAGCCACATTTGGTTCTTTTATTTCTATATTTTAGCTGTTTTGCATTGAGAAAAAGAGAAAAAAAAACTGTGAAGGCTTTGAGGTTTGCTAGTTTGTTAAACATAATCTTGTTTTAGTAAAATTAACTGTTCTTTCTTCCTTTTTTCCCTACTGCTCACATTACATTAAATCAAAAGGCCTAGTGTGCTTTACCTTACCTCCAAAATGCACACGTTAGATAACTAAGCATGAAATAAATGATGGTAAAAAGGCATAATCTCTTGTGAGAGCTGTTTATGATTAGAATAATTTTGAAGCACATATTGGTGTTTTTTGCTGCACAACAGTGTCTAGTACTTAAACAAAATACTTAAAGTTTATTGCATGTAAACCTGCTGCAGCATGAGGAGGTTCTTCATTGACATAGGGTGTATTTTATTTTGAAAGGAACATGTATGTACTGCTGTCCAAAGTACAATATGTAAAAAATATTACATATAGATAGATATAACAATTTATAATTCAATTACTGTATGTACTGCATTTTTATAAATAAAATGTCTTAATGGTTACACAAATGTAAAAAATATTTTTCTAAACTGTGAAGTGAAATTTTTTGGCTCTCACTGGGTATTTGTCTGCAAAAAACCGATCCAAATGACTCTTTTAGTGTTAAATGTTGCAGACCACTGTCCTAGCTTAAAGATTTTGCATTTAAATATTCTTTTTCTCACTTTTTATAACTCTGTCTTGCACCTGTTTTTGCTGATGTGCTGAGAAATTCTTCTCTCCTTCAAGATTTAATCAATAGTGTGAAGACATAAGCACTTTATGATGTTTTCACCTTCACGGTGATGCACTGATGCACGTTTTGGTCGTAGTTCAGTGCATATCTAAAAATGTAACTGGAAAAGGATGATCTCTATTAAAACTATTCAGTGCAAACTAATGTTGAGTGAAAGGGCTGCCTTTAATATATATTATTGTCTTATTGTTCAAAGTGTTTATGATGTTGCCTTTAAGCCAGATGGAAGCCAGCTCATAGTAGCAGCAGGGCTCCGCGTGTTGGTGAGACCTTTTTTGATCTAAGAAGTTCTAATTTGAAAATACATTGTTATGGTAAACTGTACTTTTTTCATAGGTTTATGATGCTGCAGATGGAGCTAATATCCAACCGTTAAAGGGACACAAAGACACTGTGTACTGTGTGGCCTATGCAAAGGATGGTATGGAGCTGGTTTGATGTTAATGTGCAGTATTTTATTTTCCATTCTTTGTTGGCTCATTATTTAAATTTTTACTTTAAACTACATTCTCCTTCAGGTAAACGGTTTGCTTCAGGGTCAGCTGACAAAAGCATTATAATATGGACCTCTAAGCTAGAGGGTATTTTGAAATACACGTAAGTTAATTTTGCTTTATACTGTACTTATATTGTATAAAGTAAAATTAAGCCATTTATTGTCTGTCTTTGTTTCGCTTATCTGTAGTCACAATGATTCTATCCAGTGCGTTTCATATAATCCAGTCACTCACCAGCTTGCCTCTTGCTCTTCTGGTGACTTTGGTGAGTTTAAGTTTACCCCAAACTTAAAAAAATCTTCAGCATATCAAGTGTGTAACTATTAATAGTCAGGCAGATTAAAAGTCTGCCTGCTGTATAAAGATATTTGCATTTCTTTTGTTTGAAGGTCTGTGGTCTCCAGAGCAGAAATCTGTAAATAAACACAAAGTGAGCAGCAAAATAACATGCTGTGGGTAAGGAGATACTCGGGTTGTCAAAGAGATACCTTTGTGTTATACGTCAGTCTCTCAGCCAGCTTTTGATATGTTTTACAGGTGGACAAACGATGGGCAGTACCTTGCCCTTGGCATGATGAATGGTGTGGTGAGCATACGAAACAAGAATGGGGAGGAGAAGGTCAAGATTGAACGTCCAGGAGGCTCCTCTTCACCTATTTGGTCTATTGCTTGGAATCCTTCCAAGTTGGTCCATGTTTTTCTATTACTGCATGTCATTTAAAGATTAAAAGCACATTTGGTGGTGTTTTACAATCAGTGTTTCTAGTCATTTGCATGTGGCCAGGAGATGGCAGTGCTTGATATGGGAGCACTGAAGGAGGGATGATTCTCTAAATACAATTTCCATAACTCAGTGATGCCTCTCACAGCCAAAGTTAGAAGTCCTCCTTTAGAAACTATAGTATTATTCACAGGCATTTGTATCAAACATGAGCCATGGAGATGGCAAACATTGTAGTGAAGGAAAGCAATTGAAATAATAAATAATACTACATTGATTTTTCTGTTATCAGTTATCGTGTAATGGTCAAAGCATGAAGCCAGTTAGAGAAAAAAATAATCCTAATCTGGTAAATAGCAGTTGGACAGGGTAATTTTGCACATAAATGTGTTGTGTAATGTATTTCTACTTAAAAGGAAAACCCATCAGCCTAAAAATAATATTGAATCTGTCGCAGCTTAAGTCAGATATGCTGGAATTCTGCTGGATATGAGGAAGGCAGTGTGCTGTCTAAATTAGGTTTGACACTGGTGCTTTTCTTTGCTGTTGCTTTTCTGGCCGTCCGTCCAGAGTGTCCATTGGCACTGGAGGTTGTCATGAGCACTAATGGCTAAAGTCTTCTTGTTTCACAGGGATGAGCACAATGACATTTTGGCTGTGGCAGACTGGGGTCAAAAACTCTCCTTCTACCAACTCAGTGGAAAGCAGGTGAACAACAACAGCAAAAAAATGTTTGTAATTAGAAACCATTACTTTAAAACTGTCTCCTTACCTTTTAGCAGGGGAACTAAAATGACCGTGGCATTTTCCAGGCAGTATTTGTAATCCTGTCATTACAATGTGCCAATAAAAGCCAATTTCCATGCACTCTGAAAAATTTAGATCTGGTCTGCAGATCCAGTGCGTTGAGAAATGACAGACCCAGCATTTACAAAGTGTGATATAACCTGTAAAACAAATAAATAAGCAATCCAGAGAGAGTTTTTTTTTAATTATGTATCTGGAAATGTATTTGAGCTTAGGGTCTAGGGTCTTTTTCTAATATTTGACCTAGAGGGGTCTGATCACACTACAACAGTAAGTGATCCTGCTCTGCTTTAATGTACTTCCACCCCTTTCTCATTATTTCATTTTTATGCCTCAGGCTCATGTTTTATAGTCAGTATTATTGATTTAACTGAAATTTTTGAAAGAAACAACACCAGACATTGTTTACAGTGATAGAAAATATTAAAGAATTGTTGCCCAGTAAAGAAAACCAGACAACTGAGTGACTTTATATGATGCTGATCAAAAGGACTTTGAACTGTCATACAATAGAGACTGTTAAAACGAAAAAAAAAAATCTTCCTTTTTGTTGGTCTTTTTTTTTTTTTTTTTTATCAGGCTCAAAGGGATGCGGGAATGTAATGAACACTTTGAAGTTTGTGTACTTGGAAATTATTAGGTGTTGTCCGAAGTCTCTGAGCAATAAACTTTTTTTTTTAAGTCTGATGTTCTCTTTGTCGTCCTTAGATCGGAGCAGACAGGACTTTAAGTTATGACCCGTGTTGTGTCAGCTACTTCTCCAAGGGGGAGTACATCGTGATGGGCGGCTCGGATAAGCAGGTGGCGCTCTACACCAAAGATGGAATGCGATTGGGAACCATTGGAGAACAGAATTCCTGGGTGTGGACATGCAGAGTTAAGCCCGAGTCCAACTGTGTGGTAGGTCCACAGCTTGTGAAACCATATGCTTATAAAAGCTCTTTCATCCCCTCATATTGTAGTGAGAAAAGAGACGCATCAATGAAATACAACACATAAAAGTGCTGCATTTTTTTCTAATGTGACAACACAGCATCCCTTTCATTACATAGATGTTCAAGTACTTTTATTTTCACAGTAACACTTCAACTGCTTTTCTTCTCACCGACAATGATGAGGCATGCAAGATGGAATTGGATTCTAGCAGATTTTTTTTTCTTTTACCTCTTCTGTGTACATCCTCTGACAACAGGAACATTTTCCCACTTCCTCAGTCTTTTCTTAGAGGTGTTAATAAGATGTACCGCTACATTGTTGTCTTTTCTTATCTAGGTGCTGGGCTGTCAGGATGGGACCATTGCTTGCTATCAACTTACTTTCAGTACAGTTCACGGCCTCTACAAGGATCGCTATGCTTATAGAGACAGTATGACTGATGTCATCGTTCAGCATCTGATCACGGAGCAGAAAGGTGTGTCTTTTTATAATCAATGTGTTTTAAGATTAGGAATCTTTGCCATATAACTATGCTCTGTTATTATAATTTCGCAGTCACATGATCTCATTAAAAAGCTAGAAAATATCTAAAGGACAGTTTTGGAAAAAAAGCTATATCAGAATCTTATGAAGCATATAATTACATACATTGAAAGAGATATGAATTCAACTTTCCCCAAATCAAGCAAGTTTTTTTTTTTATTATGGGTGACAAATACGAGTTCATACAGTCAAGCCTTCTGCCTGTCAATGTTTAAAGTCTCACTCCTTCTATGTTGTTATCTAATGTAAAAGCATTCTCAGTGGTCTTTTAATTATAATTAGGTGGTTTTTTTAGCAAAAATCTGAAAGCCTTTGTCATCTTTTAAGATGTATTTTCTGCAGCACAGCAGGTGCTCATTAGAAATTTGCCTGTTGGTTGTGGGCGGGACTGTTAGCATGAAGTAAGCCTAAGTTGATATCCCAGCATTCCTTTGTTCACAGTCTCTCCCGTTTGCTTGCAGCCCAAGCTAACATTAGTGTAACAAAACAAAACAAAAAAAATTGTAAGCGATATCAGAGCTACCGGTATTTGAATTGCTGCGTCACAAACATTGGCTTTTTCAAACCGTTGATTTTCATCTGCTTCTGATCCAACATGATTTGAATAAAGAAATACTCAGAATATATTCCATCATGAGAAAAATGCCACAAGAACATGTTAAAAACACAATTTTCATTGGAGTTGGTCTTTTTAGTCCATTCTTTCTTTTAAATTAGTGAGAATTCGGTGTCGTGAGTTGGTGAAGAAAATCGCCATCTACAGAAGTCGCCTTGCCATCCAGCTACCTGAGAGGATCCTCATCTACGAGCTTCGCTCCGATGACTCCTCTGACATGCACTACCACAACAAGGAGAAAATTTGTCAGAAGTTTGAGTGCAACTTGCTGGTTGTGTGCTCCCAACACATCATTCTGTGTCAGGTCAGAAGTGGTCCATGCTATTTTTATTTTGTAGAATGCAAGTCATAAAGTAAATTAAAAAACAATTTTTGTTGCTATTAATGCCTATGAATTATTTTTTAACATATTTTATTTTAAAATGCTCAGGCTTCTCAATTATAGTTCTCAAATGATGCAATCTGGTGAGACAGGTAAATTAAACTGATTCACATTTTATTGTGAAGAAGGTTGATACTGCAGCACCAGATGAAAGTAGAGAAAATCAGTTTTAGTCATTTAATACCAAGCAACTGCGATTTGATTGCTATGCGCCCAGATGGTCTACCTTCTCATGTCTCTTCTAACCGGGGAGAGTAAGACTGTTTAATAAGAGGGAGGGGCCAAAAATGGATGTTTTTGGTGCTAAGTGGCCGACAGAGGCCGTCAGGAAGGAGCGGCAGCTTTTGTCTGTGACAGAGGTACTTCAGGTCTCTGCTGGACCCGCTCATGTTTCATCCCTCAGACAGCTTGTAGACATTATATAGTGGCTGTGCTCACACATGCTGTTAATGCTTTCAGTAGATCAGATTATTGTTTATGGCGCTGCTCTCTGACGCTGTTCCAGCGTATGCAGTCTGTAAAAGAACAACAAGCTCTAATGTTTTTTAACCTTTTGTGTATAATAAATACTTTAAACAGATACTTGAATGAAAAAACATAAAGAATATGAACATGTTTGACCAGCTAGTGTTTTATTTGCAGGAGAAGAGACTCCAGTGCCTTTCCTTCACTAGTGTCAAGGAAAAAGAATGGGTGATGGAATCTCTAATTCGCTACATTAAAGTGATCGGAGGTCCACCAGGCAGGGAAGGCCTCCTTGTGGGATTAAAGAACGGAGCTGTGAGTATTACCAAATCATAGTTATTTTCACATATCACATTCAGCTTAGCTTGAAAAATACTGTTATGTTTTTATGTTTTTTTTTTGTAGATCCTGAAGATATTTGTTGATAATCCATTTCCCATCACACTGCTGAAGCTGTCAACTTCTGTGCGCTGTTTGGATATGAGCGCCTACCGCAAGAAACTGGCTGTGGTGGATGAGCACAACACTCTTCTAGTGTATGACATCAACAGTAAAGAGCTACTCTTTCAGGTCAGGAAGCTGTAGGTGTAATGATGGGTGAGGAGCACAATTTTAGGATGCTAAGAAATGTGCAGAGCACCTGAATGAAACTGAAAAAGTCCCTTATTTTTCATAACTTTCACAATTCTCAAATGTTAATATGTGTTTCATGCTAGTTTTTTGTTCTGTGGACACCATCCTATTCTTGTATACTATTGTGCTTTCCTGCAGGAGCCCAATGCTAACAGTGTAGCCTGGAACACCCAGTGTGAGAACATGCTGTGCTTTTCTGGGAATGGCTACCTCAACATCAAGGCGAGCAACTTCCCCGTTCACCAGCAGAAGATGCAGGGCTTTGTCGTGGGCTACAACGGCTCCAAGATATTCTGCCTCCACGTGTATTCTATGTCTGCTGTGGAAGTGCCCCAGGTGGGTCAAATTTTGTCAGCACACCCTGCTCTCTTGACGCAACCTAACCCACATTTAAAGTCACAGAGTCAACACGTGTCCTTTTACAAGTGAATGCAATTTTTTTCCTTAAGTTCCTCAGAGATTGATAACTTACCAGGATTTAAACACATTCTTAAGATTTCTGGTAATTCCCAGGTTTCAGAAATTATATTCAGTTATATTTGAATAGACTTAATCTTTTGATATTAATTTGTACATAAAAAAAGACAAAATATATTTATTGGTTTACTTTTTGACCAATTTCTTCCCAGTCTGCTCCTATGTATCAATACCTTGAAAAGAAGCTCTATAAGGAGGCCTACCAGATTGCCTGTCTGGGTGTGACAGACAGCGACTGGAGGGATTTGGCAACAGAAGCTTTGGAAGGACTGGATTTTGAAACTGCAAAAAAGGTTAGTAAGACATCCACAGTGTTCTAATCCAGATGAATTTCTTCATTCTATGTGTTTTAGGTCTGGTAAATAAATGAATATACAACAGCAGTCGAAAGTACAACTTAAAATCCCATTTTGGAATCAAGTAAGCTCCAAGTATCTTCTTGCCTCGGAGTCCCACCTCTCAACACTTTCGTTACAAAAATGCAACCATTGCCTTTTCCAAATGTCTCCAAACACAGCACTTTCCCTGAAGAGACCCCAGAATTACCTCGACTGAAATAGCTGGCATACTTTCTGTTTATTTCACAATGTAGCGGCAAAGAACACTTCAAACAGCCTTTAACAAGACAACTCTTCTTCATGTTGTGGATTTTATAACTTTCAGTTTTGGGTGGCCATAAATAAAATCCAATAAAAACAGTGCTTTAGATTTGAATGGATCTTTGTAAGAAGGTTTTTTAAGAATATAGTAATGTAATAAAATGCTTTGATTCAGAGAAGCCTTTTTGTTAACTTGTTTTTTGTGTTTCATTCAGGCTTTTATTAGAATCCGAGACCTACGCTACCTGGATTTGATCAGCAGCATTGAGGTAAAACTGACTCATTAGGGGAAAAAAACCAATCTTTGTCTTTAACCAAACATCTGCTTAAATTAAAAAGCTGAGCACATTTGTTGTGGACCTCACATTTTTAATTACTGGGTTTCCTGTTTTTCTGGCCCATGTCACCTTCCCATCATAAATAGCTGCTATACATGTTTATATGTATGTGACTGTTTATTTTGCCGCACTCACAAGTGTTTGTATTGACTGATTTGTAGGAGAGGAAGAAGCGGGGTGAGAACGACAATGAGCTGTTCCTGGCAGACGTCTATGCCTTCCAGGGGAAATTCCACGAGGCAGCCAAGCTGTACAAACGCACAGGCCATGAATCCAGAGCCCTGAGCATGTACACTGATCTACGAATGTTTGAGTACGCCAAGGTGATTCAATCATCAATTAATAAAAGAAAAGACAAAGCGAGGAAGCAAGCATGCAGACGCAAAATCATTTCAATCAATACAGAAAGACATGCCTGTGACCTATAGTCCCAGCCCTATAAAACATTGCATGTTTTATAGGGCTGGGACATGTGTTTTTCTTCATTATGTGCAGTTATGCCAAGTTGGGGCCCTGTACTGTGTTCAGACAGCCAGGCTTTACCATCTGTCTTTCATCTGCCCATACATCACTAGAATCTTTACATACATCATCCGATCAGTACACAGACGCCACACTTTTTACACTCAAACCCATATTCATCAGTGGATTGACTTACACACATAATTAGAGCTGGAAGTGGAGCACAAACGGAGAGAAATAAAGCAAACATCTGCTTTTTGGAGAGGACTTTGAAGAAGAGGTCTGAGGGAGCTTAAGCAAATTAATTCATTCAGTTTTGATCATAAGTACAACAGTCCATGTTCCAGAGCAAGCACATTTTTTCATGTGTATTTCTGCGTGGAGTGTATCCGCCTGTATCCACGTTTGATGTGGCGGCTGTATATTTATGTGGCCGTGTGGCCATCTGGTCTCGCAGGCTGTTTGTTTTAGGTAAGATGGACACCGGAGGGAAGGGCCTTCAGCTGCCTGAAGTTTGTGTGACTCTCCTCTTCCTGTCTAAAACTTGACCCTCCTGTTTTTGCAAGAGACGCATAAACATAAAGGCCACTGGCCATTTCATTCACACGGCACATTTTGTTACAAGTGAATGAGCTTTATGTTAATTGAGACTGAAAACAGAGAGACGTGAAAATAATCAGTAAAGATAAGAAAATAATTGGTGAAAGCACAGGTGAGTCCTGCCCCTATAAGTCATTAAAATGCCCCAAAAAAAACTCAAAACACAAACCAAAAAGTTACAGCACACTCCCAAAAACTCACTATAGAGTAGTAAAACTGTAAAACATGAAATGATACAAGCTGAGGCGGATCAATCTTTGCTTAAGCTGACTGCTGAATTCGTAACCAGACAACTTTTCTTTAATAATCTAACTTTGACTGAAGAAGTGTTCAGCATCTGAGTTTACTGTTAAGGTTGAAAAGTTTAAAAACTCAAACATAAAAAGTTACACAGTTTGACAGTACTGGCACGAATCTCCTGAAAGAGCTGAACATTTTGAGACCAACTAATCTGAAATAGCTGAAAGTATGCGCTGAATAGTTTTTCTTTTCTTTGCAGGAGTTTGTGGGAACAACAGATGTGAAGAGCTCCCGGATGCTGATGGCTAAACAAGCAGATTGGGCTAAAAGCAGCAATGAACCCCGAGCCGCTGCTGAGATGTATCTATCAGCTGGAGAACACATGAAAGCTATTGATATTATTGGAGAGCACGGTTGGGTGGACATGTAAGTTTCTGTTGCTGTATTAAGCATTTTAGATTCTTATGTTGCTTGTTGTGCTTACATTCTTCTGTGAACTTGTCCTCACCTGATGTATTGAAGCTGCAGCTTCTATGCCTTGAAGGGTGCCTCAGGTCATGAAGGGTGAAGCTGCCTGGTGATTTGTGTTTATAGTTTATAAAGAGGCTCTGTCGGGCCAAACTGTTGGAGGCAATTTATGAGGTTAATTGGTGACTGGTTGACTCCCTTTTTAAGAACTATATAAATTCAGGAAAGCAGAGCAGTTCAATGGAGCAAACAAATTACAGGCATGTGAAAAAAGGAAGTCAACCTTCTTTATATTCATGGGTTTTTTCAAATATGCAGTAATACATATCAATGTGTACTTAAATGCCTTCACATTGAATTTGTAAATATTTTGCTGATAAATTACGAGCCACATAAAATTGTTTTAGTTATTTTTTTTTCATTTTAAAATGTAAAAGTTTTCAAAAAAAATGCATATAATCAATAACCTGAAGCATTTTCACGCTTTTTAAAGTTATCAACCATCTACATTTTGAGAAGTGCGCTTTTTCTTTTTAATATACTCATATTAACAAAACTGTTGGAACCCCTTTGTCATCTTTGTCCAAATCAGTTTCATTAGTTTGTTTTTTATTCAATAATGTTTTTAAATCTAAACAAATCTGCTAAACAGCAATTTAAAAGCAATGTTTAATATTCAGTGGGTTGATTTTAGGTCATTGTAAACCCTATTATTATTACATTTGTTTTTTCCAAATGTGACTCAAACCAGCATGAACCTAGAATGTTGCAGTTTCCCAAAAGACCACTGGAGGCTGTTCCCATTGAATTGTATGTGAAGAAGTCAGATTTTACACTAAAAGTTAATGTGTACACAGCCTGTATCAAAAAATGTCTTTAATTTCCATGGCTTTCTTTACTCTTTGGGTGGTTGCATGTATCAGTTTTGATTATGTTGCATATTATACGTAGTTGGGGAGGCTGTTTTCTGATTGACAGATGGGTGAACCTACTGAGGTTCAAACTTTAGTTTTTTGTGAGTTATTTTTTTTACAAGTTGTGACAAATTGTAGTATGTTGTGTTGCGAATTTAAAATGACCCTTCTGGTCCACTGTATAAGAATTTTTTTTTTTGCCTAAGAAATAAATGTAAGGAAAATCAATTAATATTTTTTTTCTCTTAGTAAAGATTAATTCAGTTAATAATAATCAAATGATAACTACATTAAGTGTGTAGCAGTTGTGCAATGAACAACCTATATGGTATTTTAGATTAAGGTTGATTTTTAACAGAACTCTTAATTCTTTTCAACCAATCTGTTGTAGATTAGTTTTGTTTGTTTGTTCTTCCAGCATTTTTTTCACAGGAATTTTTTTTTTTGGTATCGATCATGTTTGGGTCCAGAAAATATACAGTATGTAAACCAAGGAACTCATGGTTGCCTAAGTAACAGAGGAGAAGGGTAAGATCCTTTAGCTGCAAAACACAGCTGTACATGACAGCTCATTTAATGTAGCTGTGTAAGATTGCACCAAATGCTGCATTGGGAATTATGTACTAACAGTTGGTTTGGCTTTGTCTGCCCAAATAGATTTTTCTCACAAGTCTTTAGTTTGTTTAGATTCAACTTTGCAAATTTGAGCGGTGGTGCCATGTTATTTTTAGACGGAAGAGGCTGTTGCCTTGAAACTGTTCAAAACAAGCCTCTTTTTCAGTCTTTTTCTGTTTGGTCTGTTGGGAACGCAGCGTAATATGATTACCCGAGTCTATAGAGTCTGACATGTAGCTCTAAGAGTTTTATTTTTCCCTTCAAGTGTTTATTTGTCTGACTGTCGAGTTGCTTGGACATTCAATGTATGTTGAAGGTTTTTCTCCTGTCTGATTCATCCCGCTTTGATGGAGTTTAATTTGTTATAAGAGGTCTTGGTTGCAGGGATGTCAAGCCTTGCACATAAATTGATAAACTAAGTCACATTACACAAGTACCTGTCACAGTGTCACAAATTGACAACCAAACATGACGGTGCAAGAATTTCACAATTTTCTTTAATATCTTAACATTGGCTTAATCATTACTACAGAAAATCAAAGTAGACAGTACCCCTGTCTCAGTCTTTTTTTCCCTTCTCTTTAAGCATTGGGTGTTTGTGTCATGTATAAGGCTGTGGATTTCACCAGAAACATTTGAGACATTGTGTCACCTTTCTCTGGGATTATTATCTTTATTCTACCCCCAAAATTGCTTGTTGCCTGCACAGACTGTCTGGAAATTATTTGCATTTTCATTTTGTCAGACAATAGAATACAGAAATGAGTATTTATAGACTACAGGGACACTGCTTTGAAATTCACTGATGGGTGATACATAGGGTTGCTATTTTTGGTCTGTTTCACACTTCTTTTTACACGCAAAATATACAAAAATGGAAATAAGAATGGGTCTACTGGGACTTCAACTGTATTATTATAGAGTGTATCTTGTTACAGTGAGTAGGTAAAATGTGTCGACACAGAGCGGAACACATACTCCCTGTAAATGACCTTGTCAAGAGCAGCATGCAGGATGTTTTTCTAAGACGATTGCACATATTTTTTTTTTCCACGCTCACCTAAATGGCCCAAATTTCTGCTTTTGTACAGACAAAAATACTTGGTGATGACATTTCGAAAAAAAAATCAATAAGCAGAATCCTCTGTACTGTACGGTAATCAAACACACTTTTTTCATAACGCTTTTTTTTGCCAAACTATTCCTAATTATAACATTCTGATCAGTCGAGAAAGAGACCATGTGGTACAGGCCCCTTCGCGGCACAATTTATAGACACCATTTCTAGAGACATAGGTGCAGAATGCAAATTTGGTTTAGGGATCGCAATATTTCTGGCCAATAACGTCAAATTTATCCCTGATGTCTATCAGCTCTTTATATCTTTAAATTATTGTCATGTTTTCTTAATGCTTTCTTTAATTCAAGCTGCACATTTATGTCTAATTCATCTGATTGAGCAATTTCAAAAGGTAGATATTCTATGCTACAAAATTGATATTAATTTTGCTCAAAAAAGGTTTATGTAATATGAGCTGGTGATAAACCAATTGAGGGACTGCTTGCAGCAAAACTAACCATCCGAGGCTCCTCCTCAGACTCCACTGTGTTTAGCTAACAAGACACCAACAATAAAGATCAAGATTAAGTTTCTGACACACAGCATCTGGCAGTATCTGTAGAAAAGCAATAAGTTCTGAGGCACTATTGAACAATTACTTTACCATGCTTCACTCACATGTGCACTGTGGGAATATAGAGTCCATGTCTGCTTTCTGGAAAATGTGGAAAATTGTTATCAGACGGTCATATCAGGACTTCTATTCTCTCTGTCTGTGCATGTTATAAGGAGGATCATTATGGTTAACGGTGCTGCTGAGTGTCATCAGTACTCTTGATCGTGAATTCCATTCCTCTTGTGACTCTCACTGATTCTGTCTCTGGGTTCATAAGCACAGTTTGATACGACCTTAAGGTTGTTTAAGGATCCATTTTCTTCCAATCTGTTAAATGATCACTTGTGTTTGTGTGCAGGCTTATCGACATTGCCCGTAAGTTGGACAAGGCTGAGCGTGAACCACTGACGAAATGTGCACTTCACCTCAAAAGGCTGAAACATCATGGCTATGCCTCTGAGATCTATTCCAAGATGGGAGACTTGAAGGCTCTGCTCCAGCTGCATGTGGACAGCAAACACTGGGAAGAGGTTTGTTTGACAGTAGGATAAAGTGTTGCATTTGACTTGTTTGGCTTCAAGGATTGAAAAGTTATAAAATGAATTGCACTAATGTGCAAGACTCCTCAGTGTTCACAAATGTAAGCAAAAAAGGGGGAAAAAAACTCCTTTATTTGCTCATGAGAGCCTCATGACTCCAGTTTTTCATTTTTCCATACTTCCACAAATATTAGAGATTGAGAACTTGCAAGCTAAACTGTGCTGCACTGAGTCAGTATTGTTTTAGAAAAGCTTTTAAGCAGCTCAAATAAACTCCACTATCAGGAATGATCATTCATCTCAGACAAGAAAAAAATATTACATGTCTTTTAATCAGCCTGCAGTGGATCATGGAGTTACACAATCCCTAAGGGGTTACTCAAATGCACATGAGTGATTTGCATGCTGAAACATTAGAGCCCGAAACTGAACAATGCAATCATGACAGTTTTTCTAGAATGTTTATTTCATTCTGTGAGGAGGAAGAAGACCGCCTTCATTTGGGATGCACAGAAAAACCTGACATAACCAGAGGAAGTGGACTTCTGGATGCAGCAGACTGCTGCTTCCACCATATGGAGACTATTTACTGCTCCCGCTCCACTCTCAAACAAAATGTAGTTTAAATGACTTCAGGCGCTCATGTCTGGTGCACACACACACATTTACTCACTTCTACTGTATGGTTTGATTGGAGTGTGTTTTTGGCCCAGATTTTGCCACAGGACACGGAGTGTAATTAGTTACAATGTCAGGCACATGTGCATCCGCAGGGTAACATCAGCTCTTTAAATCCTGTCATTCAAGCATCAGTTTACTTGCACGCAACACCAACGTGTTTCCAACCCATTAACGATTATGTTGAAAAAACTTTACTGATGGTATTGTGTTTTTGTTAAGAGTTGGAACAGTAGTCATCAATGCTGACTGAGACATCATTTCCACAAAGCCTTTCCATTTCCTATTTTTTCTCCACAGTTCAACCTATGCATTTATGAAGAGCTAGACAAATAAGTGAGCTTTATCTGAGGCACTTTCTGTTTTCTCACCTGTGACACTCTCAGGCATTGTCTTTGGTGGAGAAGCATCCCCAGTTCAAATGCGACATGTTTGTGCCATACGCCCAGTGGCTGGCTGAAAACGACCGCTTTGAGGAAGCACAAAAAGGTCAGAAACTTCACTTATGATCAATCAATCCTAAAGCAACCTATGTAGCTAACATCTTTTTTTACAGCATGTGCATAAAGTAGAAGCAAATCTTTCCTTCAATGTAGCAAATCAGCCAGTGTTTACATAATGTAACGTCAGAATCAGATAGTTTCTTTACATGCTTCCTGTAGAAGATAATCCTCTTTGTCAGAGCAGGACAGAGGCAGGCTGAATGTTTTTTGAATGACATGCATGCTTGCCTCTAATCACCACAGCTACAAGAGGCTCTGATGATGATTACCAACTGTAACCATAGTTATAATCAGCTCATAGATTTATAATTATGATCCCAGCAAGCATATTTCCTCTTTTACATAATCATCTTCTCCTCTCAACATGGAATTCATGACTGAAAAGGCTTGATTTCAGTGGAACTTGCTTTTGGTCATGTCTGTGGTATGTGTGCCAGACAGGTGACAAGGTCCTTTGATGTTACTAGTTGTTACAATGTAATAAACTTAATTCAATTCAATTTTATTATTATATAGCCCAATATACAGCATTTATTTCCAAAGATTTTGTTGTTAATGTTAATTTCACTTTTACCTTTTTTTTAATACTTTAATGCTTAACATTTTTGTATTTTCACTTGATCCAAATATAGAAACATTTAAATACAGTTTAGATCATGAAGTCTTGCAGAATTGTATTTGTTGGTTTCCTGCAAAATTGAAAGGGTGCACACACATTCCTCACTGGGACCGACAGAGACTTAATGTGGTTTCAATCCAGTGAGGTCTACTAATAAATGTTTGCCACAAAAACATTCTGAACCCCACTGTGGTTGTGGGGGCAGGTCATGGTTGTCACTCTCAAAAGCTGCTTCTAATTACCCTCAGTTACTAGCATGTAGAACGCTGCTCAAGTCTAATTAGGGTTGAAAAGTGTTTTGGTTTTGACATTCAGGAACGGTCTGTTTGTTTGCACATGGTTTCTGCTGATTATTACATGTGGAAGAATCAGGCGCGTGTGCATTTTATACAAGTTACTCATGGGTCTCATTTGCAGTGTTTCTGTGAGAAAATGTAGAACATGGATAATGCATACGCTTTGTCACAGAGGAAATACTTTGTAGTTTAAGAACAAAAATCTAATAATTCCTGCAAAGAAATAAGTATTTTCACTGTGGTTTTGTTTTTTTTGCCTAATAAAATGTTTCCATTCACTGATATGTAAAGCAGTCTGTATTATTTCTGACCAAAACCATGGTAGGCTCCAGAGCCGGGACACTGAAAAGACATTTCCCTCTGACAGTGAAACATCAATGGAGTCCCCTTGTTCAAATTTAACAGAAATTGAGATTTTCCTTTTTTTTTTTTAAACTGTTTGTGTTTCTTTGAAACTTCTCAGCATTTCACAAGGCTGGGCGTCAGGATTCGGCTGTGAAAGTCCTGGAACAGCTTACCCACAACGCAGTGGTGGAGAACAGGTTCAGTGATGCAGGCTATTATTACTGGATGCTGTCTATGCAGTGTTTGGACATTGCCAGAGGTAAAAATATGATCTTTACACCTTGTGATCTACCTTCAATCTGCCTTTATTGTTAAAGACCCACTCCGATCACTTTTGATCTTTTTTCAAAACAATCCCAGTGGTCTTTTAATTATGCATTTGCTATTTTTGGCCAACATTTTAAAAAGCTTGTGTCATTTTCTAGGACATAGTTTCTGCAGAGCAGGAGGAGATCATTCGAAATTCGCCTTTAAGTTGTGAGAAATTCTCTGTATACATGCTCTCTCACTAGCTTACAGTCCCTCCTACCCCCAACCGAACATGACTGGTGCAATAAAGATTGCCATGCCAAAAATTGCGAGAACATTTGTCTGAAAGGAGCGGAGCAAGGAGCTTATTGCCTGTCCACTGTATTTTCTACGTCAAAAATGTGCTCTTTTTTAAAACTGCACTTTTTTCGTCTGTTCCTGATCCACAACAATTTGAGTAAAGAAGCGTCTGTATTTAGAAAGGCAATTTTGAGCCTAATTTTTATAATACATGATCTCCATCACCAGAAAAATGCCACAAGAACATGTTAAAACATCAAAAAGACAATTTTCATTAGAGGGGGTCTTTAAAGGAGGTATTCATCATTCCTGTCATGTTCGTTTGTATAACAGATAATGAAGAGCAGAGGGATGAGATGCTGACAAAGTTTGGGCGTTTTCAGCATCTTGCTGAGCTTTACCACGTTTACCACTCTGTTCAGCGTTACACGGTGAGAGCGTGAAACCCTCCACATCAAACCCAATCACATAAACTGACTCGGAAAATTCGACTTTTTAGTTAAAGTTAACTAAAGAGAGAGAAGCAAACATGCATTCCAGATTGCAGTTCACTGGAGGATGATAACAGCTTGAAAATAACCCCATTTTTAGACTCTTGTTCGCTCCCTGACCTCTGTTACCATGGTAACCACTTGTTTGGTAGAACAAGATGACAGGCTCATTCAGAGACTTTTCATACCTTTAACCCTAACCTGCTAACAAATAACACAGTCCTGCCCATTAGTTTCCTATAGGTGACCTGGTCTTTGTCAAAGTTCTCAGTTTGTTATTTTAACTCATTGCTTTGCTGCGTTCCCACTCTTAAAATGCAGAGGCATGGCTGGAAACCAGGCCAGAGCGGGAAGCCTCATCATCACACACAGCTATCTCAGCAATAGCTTTGAGCAAAGCTTTAGGAAAGTAACGTTTTTAGGGATTGGTTTAGAAAAATTTCATTTCAGGGTCCTGCAACAAGGGATAAGGCACTGTGAAGGGTTAGGCTGCTTTAAGAAGGGGTTAAAAGATTATAAAAATTAGAAGGGGCCGCAGAATGAATAGAGCTTTAGAAATTTCGATCAGATATTCAAATGAATTTATTATCCATTCCACCTCCATCTTATATTTTTTTCTTTATCTTTAGGATGAACCTTTCAGTTCAGACATTCCAGAGACCCTCTTCAACATCTGCAGGTTCCTCTTGAACAACCTCTCCAAAGAAACACTTCTGGGGATTTCTAAAGTGTATCCTTACTTCTTACTTAGAAAATTGACCCAACCACTATTGACCACACGGAAACCACGCCATTTATGCTCATTAATTCGCTTTATTAAACTAAACTTGGACGGTCAAATGTGATGACAATTAAACAGAGAAGTAAAGAGAAAAAACAAATGCATGTTGAGCACCTCCAGTCACACACAATCATTAAGCTGTTCACATTGAATGCTGGGATGAGGAAGGAAAGCCAGCCCTGGAGAAGGAAATGGGTCTGAGCAGCTGGGATGCTGTTTGACCAAGCAGGACTCGTCCAACAACTTTGAAATAAAGATTTATGGACTTTACAGGACATTGTTGGAAAAGTCTTTGAACAGTTAAATACTTGTGGTACAGGAGTTTATCGAGGGTTCCAGAGCTGGTGTGTGGGAGGAGCTGGAGAGCAGTTGAATGGAGAGGAACAGTGTTGAGGTTTAAGTGATTTAAAAGTGTTGGTAAAGAGCTGTTGCAGCTGCAGCTCATTGACCTGGGCTGACAGCTCTCAGAGCTGCTCTTTTAACCAGCTGGCTTCATGAAAAGCAAATCTATTTATTTATAATTTATAAAAAAAAATTGGGTTTTTTTTAGCAAATGGAATCAAGAATAGATGATTTGGTACAAGTTGCATTTACACTTACACATTTATTTGATTGGCTGCATGTTTTATTGGGTGAACTCGTCAAACTTTAGATCTACATCATATGACACATAAAGCTGTAAAAGAATGGTCTATTTTTTGAAGCTTTTATTTTGAAATGGGGACATCGCCCAAAATTTCATTCAATACCAAAAAGCAATGTTGTCAACAAAAGAATAAAAAACAGTTGTACTTTTGTTTTTTTTTAAGTACAGTGTTAGTGATTTAAAATGTTGCCTTATTAAAAATCAAACATTTCTTTAGTATATAGAAAAGCAAATGATGCAGACTGATTAGGAACATCTCCAGCATTTTTCCAGGAATATAATCTGTAAATGTATTCTGCACACAGATATTGATGTGGAGGAACATAAGTACATGTTGTTTGGAGGAATGAGACATTTTCCAAAACTATATCACTTTTTAATATTTACCCTGCTTTGCTTTTTTGCAGTGAACTCACAGTTCTGAAAGTCATCAAGTAGTTTTTTTTCTGCTCTTCTAAAGAACACATTAAGAAAGGTTTACTACATTTTTCTCCTCATGACCAAAAGTAAAATATATTTGTGCAAATTTAGTTTTCCATGAACTTGACCTTGACATTAAGCGTTAGTAAAACCTTGTACACGTTGGCGCAGCAGAGTCAGAAACTGGGCGCATATAGACTTGCCAGATCTTGCTATGAGAAACTCCTGGAGCTCCACGTCCCTTCACGCTTTCAGGCGGCAATAGAGCGGGGCACCCTGGTCATTCGTGCCAAGCCCTGCCATGACAGCGAGGTGCGTTGCAAACCTATGAAACACGTGTGCTCGTGCTCCAAAGGTTAAGCATCTTCTGTTTGCCTTTAGGAGCTCACTGAAGCCATGATGTGCTACCGCTGCTCCAACAACAATCCACTTCTGAGTAACCAGGGGAGCATGTGCATCAACTGCAAGCAGCCTTTTATTTACTCCGCCTCATCTTATGGTCAGTGGCACTTTGTGTATTGCCTTTTTTGTTTTGTTTTGTTTATGTATGCGCATGTTATTGATTTATGAAATGCATTTTGTTTGCAGACGTGCTGCCTTTGGTGCAGTTTTATCTAGAAGAAGGTATCAGCGATGATGAGGCTCTGTCTCTTATTGACCTGGAAGTTCCTCACACAGATCAAGGAAAAGCACCGGAGCAGGATATGAACAACAGCAGTATCCTTTGATCATCTTTAGTGGCCACACACGCAAACATGCGTGTGCGCACACACACAAAGTAACAGATTGTGCACATGATTTATATGAATTATTAAGTCCTTGCTGTGCTGAAGCCCCAACACACTGCACATTTCTTCTAATTAAACCATGTGGCTCCTCTGCCTTGTGACAGATCTAAGAGGCTGTTTAGTCTGCTTTGGCCTTGGTTCTGTGCTTGTGGGTAAGCTGTCAGAACTAAGTCATCTTAGTTCTTGAGCTAATAGGGTTAGGGAGGCTCTCCCGTCCCATCTTAATGACACTAACCCTCCAAGAGCCGTAGACATAGCCTAGTGGAGGGATTAACCTGCATTAGGCAGCATATACTCAAGGGCACAGAGGTCTGCTTTGGTCTTCCAGGGCCTCGATGTGACTGACAGGTACAGCTGGTTCTGAGCGTAATGCTATTGGCAGCGTCAAGCCTTTAAAAAAGAATGTAAAAAGTAATCATCTGATGTTGAAATGTGCAAAGATACAAACTGTACATGTTGTTGATTATTTGTCCTTAATTGGTGACCATCAGATCTCCAGACTTTAAAGATTAATGACGATTTAGACACTGAAGAAGATCATCCATTCACAGCCAAAATAAGCTTTGAGGTAAGAAGAGAAAGGACAGAATTGATGAGGTGATTCATATTCTGCATGCAGGTCAAACCTGCTGGAGCAGCAGAAAGGACAGAGTCCATAAGGGCATGTTGTGTACATCTGTGTGTCCCAACAGCAAGGAGGCTCTACCTTTGTCCCGGTCAAGGTGAGCCGTTCGGTGTTGCGCTCCATGAGCAGAAGGGATGTCCTGGTAAAGCGCTGGCCTGCGCCTCTCAAATTGGAATACTTCCACTCCCTGCTGCCTGATGTTAGCATTACCATGTGTCCTACTTGCTTCAAGGTATTCACAAAAAAGCCACCAGAGCAGCTTTAAATCCCACTCCAATGAAACGCCTGATTTTAACATTTTCTTGTGTCATTTTTCATATATATCAAGACAATTAAGCTGAAAATTGTGTTTCTAAGTATTTTTTGGGGGGTTGTTGTGAATGAGGGGCAGAAGAAAAAATGATGTTGGGAAAAGCAGACCCTGCTTTGCTCCGGTCTGATCTACTTGCATACATATAGATCCATGTACGTCTTCATTTTCCTCGTCTGAGCTGGTGTCTGGCTCAAAGCTGTACAGCTGGATAGTTACAATATTGCTCATCGTTTTTGTTGCACCAGGGATGTTAGGTTGGGGTTGGAAAGGGGCTGTAAGCTAGCGGGAGAGAGTGTAAAGAGATGGATGATAGAAAGTGTGGGTGGGCTTACTCCGCGCCAACAGTCCCGTCCACAATTTCTAATGAACCCCTACTGGTCGACAGGACCTATGTCCTAGAAAATGACACTGTTTTTTCAAATTTTGGCTGAAAATGGCAAAGTCCTAGTTAAAAGACGCCTGGGAACACTTTTACTAAAGATGACTGGAGTGGGACTTTCATCAGCTGAGACATCAATACTCTTTTGGTGATTAATTGTTTTTCAAAATATTGAGTGTTTCTGTTTTTGTTGTATTTCCTACAGATGTTTGAGACTGAGGATTATGAACTTCTCGTTCTTCAACACAACTGCTGCCCTTACTGCCGCAGACCCATCGACGAACCGCACTGACCTACTTCACTCGACAACAACTTGGACTCCTTCCCTAATTTTTACGTGATCCTTACGCGTCTGTTTTTATATTTTCAGCGTACCAATGAAGCTGGACTGTGAGGATGTAAAAGCTGCATTTTGAGAATAACACTCTGTTATTGAAGGATGAAAGACTGAATTAGCAGACGTCTTGTGTGGGTCCTTGGAGTGTAGGACAAGCGCACCATCAGCCACTGAGTTCAGGCGGATTAATGGGATCAGATTACTTCAAGTTATCCATCCGTTCAATATAAAAAATATGAAATGAAAAGGCAAACTGCTTTTTAAAGAACTATTTTCATTTTTGTGTCTGACAAAAAGTTACTTGAAGAAATGCGTTGCAATTATTTAGTAAAATAAAAGAAAAGTTTTGTAAAAAAAAAGTCCCAAACAAGCAACAGATCGTTTCAAGCTAAAGGAGCCTCATTTTTGCACAATATAAAGGTTATGTGATGACAGCAATGACCTTCAGCAGCAGCTCTTTTCGGGTTCATACTCCATGTTCCATCCCTTATACAGGAGAATGCACCTCTCTACGTGTTTTTTTTTTTTTTATACTGCAGTTTTTCCACAATAAAAACGCAATTTGAACAATGCATGTCACTCTTGAGTTTAAACCTGGGGATTTGTGTTTGTGTAAGAGCCGAAGGCAGAGTGCCAGTTATGAGTCGCACATCTCACTGGGTCTAATTGCACTTGATGGTGTGAGTTGAGCTCTGCTCCATGCAGTGGTTAGGGATTAATCTTTCAGAGTTGCGAATAAGTTGGATTGAATTGAAATTTCATTTGCAAGCTGTCCATACTGAAGGGTTGAAATCACAAACATTTCTTTGCCTCGCCTCCTCCTCCTATCTCCTGCTCCACATGACAGTAATGATGGGGTATATATTTAGCCGTCGTTACATTCTTCCACTTTGAACCGTCTCTTCCATGCTGTATATTTTTCTCCAGGAGTTTTCTCCTGTGCTGTGCTTTGTGTGCACACGTGTTTGTTGATGTGTGCGAGATGTCTCGGCCCGTCTTAATTCCATCTCTGCTAACACTTTGCTTCATCCATGCCCCTAATCCGGCTGGCCTATTAAAAGGTGCTGCACCTCCTCATGGGGCCTTGGAGAACCTCTCATTTCCAAAGGACTCATCTCTCCATCCTTTCTCTCTCATTTCCACCTCAGCTGCACCACTCGGCTCCCCACACAGAACCAGATTCTAAGAGACACAGACTCTTTCAAACAGCTTTTTGAAGAAGAAAAGGCATCAGCAGACATGAATGGCACAGAGGGACCTGACTTTTATGTCCCCATGTCTAATAGGACTGGGTTGGTACGAAGCCCGTTTGAGTATCCTCAGTACTATCTGGCGGAGCCCTGGAAATACTCACTTCTAGCTGCGTATATGCTGTTCCTCATCATCACTGCCTTTCCCATTAACTTCCTCACCCTTCATGTCACTGTCAAGCACAAGAAGCTGAGAAACCCACTGAACTATGTTCTGCTCAACCTGGCAGTGGCTGACCTTTTTATGGTAGTGGGAGGATTCACCGTCACTCTCTACACAGCCCTGCATGGATACTTCATCTTGGGCGTCACCGGCTGCAACGTTGAAGGCTTCTTTGCCACTCTGGGAGGTAAGAGACACGTGCACATGTGCGCGCACTCTGGCTTTTAGATCAAAGATGCTACTTTTAGTAAGAAACGTGTTTGATTCCAAAGGAAAGATAATGCAAACGAGCTGCATTAATCTAACTCCTGCTCTGTTGTGTCTCAGGAGAGATCGCACTCTGGTCTCTGGTGGTTTTGGCAATTGAGCGTTACGTTGTGGTGTGTAAGCCAATGACCAACTTTCGCTTTGAGGAAAAACATGCTATTGCTGGCCTGGCGTTCTCCTGGGTCATGGCCCTGACCTGTGCTGCCCCTCCTCTGTTCGGATGGTCCCGGTATAGTATGATGCAGATTTTACTCCTAAACAGATGATGTGGAAAAACAACAGTGAGCTGAACTTTATGAATCTGAATTAAAATAACTTCCATTGATCTTTTGTTTTTTTATTTTCTTATTATTTTAATTGTAGCACCGCTCATGTAAAATAAAACGATAGCATCAACCATGTAATCTTGTTGATGAAATTTTTGAGCAACTGTTATGTGTGGACGCAGGTACATCCCAGAGGGAATGCAGTGTTCCTGTGGGATTGACTATTATACTCCCAAGCCTGAGATCAACAACACCTCATTTGTCATCTATATGTTCGTCCTCCACTTCTGTATCCCACTCTTCATCATCTTCTTCTGCTACAGTCGCCTGCTCTGCACCGTGCGAGCGGTAGGAACACCTCTGTCAATGCAGTATTAACAATAAGGTTGTGATATATTGTTTACTCTTGCAGAAAAAAAAAATCTGGTTTCTCTCTTCTCCTTTTAAGGAGCGAGAGCATCACAGAGTCGCACGAGATGTGAGGGATTTAGTGGTTCAAGGACACTTCAGGAGAGCAGCTCATTGCCAACATGGCAGCTTAGACACAGGTCTTCTGGCCAAAGGGCAATCTGCCTGCTTACTGTGTCATCCTTGTGTCCTTGTTAATTATATGGAAAAATACAAAAACTATGTGTGACCAATTCTTCTTATTATTAAAAACATGGTTGAAGTCAAGATTTCTTTTAGCTCACACTGTAAATTAATGAAACAAAATGCAAACTGCATCCCTTTTCAAAGCTTTGATAACATTTCTTGTGAATTTGTTTTGTGTTTTGCTCCCCTGCCTATATGTTAGGCTTTTTCTTACCTTTTCTGATTTATTTTTAGACCACAAATAATAAGAGGGTTTAATGTACTCCACCTCCACTGAACCAAACTGTCTGAGCACACAGTACGGGGTGCAAAGCACAAATAGACTTTCAGAGAAATGGACTCACAACATTCTTCTTAGTCCAGTTAGAAACTTCCAGTGGTCAAAACAGTTTTTATTGTCCCTTTAGTTATATACAGTTAAATGAGCAATGATAAATCAGGACTTCAATCTTAATATTGGAAACGAATAGCACAAAACAAAAAAAGTGCAGAGTATATATATTTATTTGTTGTATCAATGTTTTTTTTCTTTCTAAAGTCTGTTGATAACCCTTTTTAGCTACATTTGTGAGAGACAAGCATTTTTGGGAGTAGAAATGCATGCACTGCATTGAAAAATGGGCTAAATCTTTGCTAACACCAAGCATTGTATTCTGGCATGAAGACTCGTTTGGTGGACTGCATGGTTAAAGCTTGAAGAAACATACCAATCAGCAATTTAATAAAGTAGTTATTACCATGCAGGAACATAACGGTCCTCCACATGTTCCGACTCCAGTGTGTGTGTTGCTGATACTAGCACAAACAGTGCTGAGGGTGAAGGGCAGGCCTCCTGCAGGTCTCTGTGAGCAAAGATTGGTATGTGCAGTCTGTTCTGGATTGTCTGGGCAAAGAGCTGTCGGCTGTATCGTTCTGCAAACTTTCCCTGCAAATCTGTAGAAGACTACCAACAGTCCTGCCTTTGTGAGGCATTATCCTGGAACCCCTCTTTTACAGACTTACCCATTACAGTGAACTCGTTTGATGCTAGAAGCTCTAAACGGGTCAAAAGCAACAGGAATTTAATCTGCCAAACTGCCTGGCATGGATATAAAATACATGTTTTTGTGGATTAAACTCTCATTCTTAGCTGGCAGATGCTCCTCTTTCCACAAATGTGTGTTTATTACAATTGTGTCACCATATATAATTGTTATAAACAGACCTCCCACCAGAATAATCCACAGCAAAGATTGATCGTACCAATCACAAGTGACTTAAATTTAAATAATCTAAAGCTTTAATGGTAGCGAAACATAAAAAAGTTTTGGTGCAGTCAGTTCTACTGTCAGATTAGGAAAAACAGATAAAGTTTTAAAATCACATTTAAATATCATTTACACTTGGGTTCTTATCTGTCAGCTGGTTTAATCTATGCAATTGGCTAGTTTTGAGTTTCCATCTAACCCAGGCATGTCCAAAGCCCGGCCCGTGGGCCAAATGCATTCAAATTTCTACCTGGTTCCTGTCAACAAAATCAAGAACATGCAGTCCCCAGCACTTTCTAAAAACTCTGTGTATGATTTTTTTGCTTGTGAGTGGATAAATTCCATCAAAAGTTTTATACCTGTGGCAGCACTGTTGCAGGAGCCTTCTGTGACCCTTTCTGCCTCATTTCTAAAGTGTTGACTTTAAATGATTTGTTTTTCTGATCAAAACAACAATAGTTTGTACTTCTGAATAAGATTTACTATTTGTGTTATTTTCCTGTTCACACGATTTACATTTAGAACTTCACAGTGACAAATTTAATCATGAATAATATGTAAAATTTCATGTGAACCCAACATTGACCCAAGTTTTTTCTTCATTTCATTTCTGGTCTTCACAGTAATTTTGGATACAAAAACATATTAAGATGTATTTCTGTTCTGTGTGAAGAAATGAAAAATATCCAATTCCCCAAAAAATCATGAAACAGTTAATTTGCATTTAAATGTATTAAATGGGTTCAGAAATGCATCTTCTTTGCCAAAAGTTTAGACATCCCTAAATCTAAACACATGAGACGCATTTGTAATTTAAAAGCTAATATCCCATTAAAACATTGTAATTTAGAATCAATGAAAAAAAAAGAAAAAGCTGAAAAATAACAAGTACTCGTCACCACGTTAACAGTTGAATCACTGGCTTGCTGAAACTAACTGTGTCTGTGTTCAGGCCGCAGCGCTGCAGCAGGAGTCTGAAACCACCCAGAGAGCAGAGAGGGAGGTGACCCGTATGGTCATAGTCATGGTGATCTCCTTCCTGGTGTGCTGGGTGCCCTACGCGACCGTGGCGTGGTACATTTTTGCCAACCAGGGTACAGAATTCGGACCTGTGTTCATGACAGCTCCTGCCTTTTTTGCGAAAAGCGCAGCTCTGTACAACCCAGTCATCTACATTCTTCTCAACAGACAGGTTTGTGATGCTGACATCCACCTACTTTTTGTTTGGTTTGCTGGGATGAAACTGGTTTTCTTTCCATAAATATTCCAGCTCTTTCATTGCCTTACTCAAAGTCGTATTTAAAATGATTTATATGCTTATCATGAAAAGAACTATGTGTTCAGATATCAGACTACTTCGAGGGAATGGGTTTGTGTCTCATGTCAAATATTTGAGGTTTGTCTGCCTGTTCCACCACATTTCCTCCTCATGTGATCTTTTTATTGCTTTGGAGAGTACAAACATGTCTTAACAGCGTCAAGGGAGATTTATTGGAGAGTTGTATCAGCTTCACTCATGTGAGATGAATAAAATGTTAATCACATGACAAACCGTAAAAATCTCCTTACTCTGACTTTTTCTTCCCCCTCCTTCCCTACTAATCTCCAGTTCAGGAACTGCATGATCACCACAGTGTGCTGTGGAAAAAATCCTTTTGGGGAGGATGATGCCGCCGCTGTCTCCAAAACCCAGACTTCATCTGTCTCTTCCAGCCAGGTGGCTCCTGCTTGACCCCTCGCTTCTCCTCCATCGGCTCCATCTGTCCCCCTCCCGCCCAGGGACGCACCGCCGCCAGGCAGCCAATGCCTTCAACGGGCCAATCCTCTTGACTTACCTCTCAAATTGCCCTCGCTGCAGTTGGCACAACTGCAAGTACGCCGGGACCAACTCAGTGAGGAGCCAGCATTTGCATTTCCAGTCCATTTAATCATGGAAAGTGTTCAGCTGGTCTCATCGAGTTTATTTTAAGGGTGACGGTCCTGATGATCGTCCAACTGAACACCTTCCAAGCTCCCCCACTTTCCATGAAGTCACATAATAGGTGAAAAATCTATTTCCTCAAAGCTCATTATCTAATTTGGCCCCCATCAGCCACTGTTTAAGCAGTTGTTGCAGCTACAAAACCACACATGAGCGCTTTTCATTGTTTTATGAACATCTAGGCTTCCTTAGACTTTTATTTGCTTAGATAATGACGTTATATTTCATTGCAACAAGTAATTCTTTCCTTTGGAGGCCTTGTAGTCACACTGATTAGATGTAAAGTCCTCTTTTTATCTGAAAGGTTATGAAAGCAAACCCTGTTTAAGGAAGCTGCCTCTCGGATGAGTCTGTATGTGTTTTACAGAAGTAGAAGCAAAAGCGTGAATATTTGTTACTTAAAAAAAGATCTGACAACTGTACTTTGTAGAATAAAGACTGTTCTGTATCTTGCATTAAAAAAAACGTGTAAGCATTCATGACTTTTCCCTTTTCATAGAGAAAGTTCTCAAAATATTTCAGAAAACTGTCCAGATTCTGTGGTTTGTGGACAGTGAGGCCAGGTCAAATGAGGTTTTAAAAAGCTATCACCACTTAGACACTTTAAAACCCTAAATACTGTCATTTTATTTCACAAACAAACATTTTTGGCATCACAATTATAGTTTCTCCTCAGGGTATATTGAGCTCACTTTCTTCTTTAATGTAAATTTTCCCTCTTTAAATCGATTCGGACATTTAAATTCATTTGTTCACAAGCACACGGATTAACACTTCTACACTGACGCAGCTCTTCCCAGTGAACTACATCAAAAAACATCTCATTTCAGAATTCCCAGTCCTTTTTTTTTTATTCTCTCCCGCTCCTCCTTAACCCTTCATCAACCTGCAAAGCACATTGGGACGTAATGTCCAAAGCACCAGAGGGAGTCAGTCGCTCATCTTCATCGACCACACCTGAGAACATTGCAGGTTTTAGGGGATGGAAGGAGTCTGCCAGGTCCTACTCATCCTGAACAACAGGCCACTTGAGAGCATTATAACACATCTATAAATATTGCTATTGACATTATATTACAGTACAGTGCATCATTGGCTCATTCCCTCAAGAAAAGGGCTCAGTGCGTTAAGATTGCCACCAGGGCTTACTGTATAGGTCCCGTTTATTGTAAAGACATCCGAGAAAAGCTCCGAGCTCCTCCACATTCCTTCTAAAGAATAGCTCGGCCAGAGTTGAATTCTATCTGTGCCACACGACACAAGAGAGGCAGGTTGTAGTCCGTCACTCCTCCCCTGGTCACCTTATTAACAGTCTGTGGGAAAGGCGGTCTTGAACAATATCTCCTTTCGTTCCCAAAAAAACTACACATGTGGGAGGAAGGCAGCTGGCAGAAAGAGAAAAAGGAAGAAGACTTTGACAGGGGTCAAGCTTCGCTGCAGCACTCATAGATGTTGTCCTCCATGAGAGCGATGACCTGCTCGAACTTGTGGTGCAGCTGAGTGCGACGTGCAGTGGGGTTGGCCTCCAGAGCATTCGCCACCTGACCGGGGAGGGAGATAGAAGAGAAAAACACGACAAAGATGACTTTGAACGGCTGTCGAGCGTTCATGCATCCATCTATCTGTCTAAAGAGACAGCAAGAGGAAATCAGCCACCTGCCTGGACATAGACAGTTTCACAAGAGAAAGGGAGAGCCACAGAAGAAGCACGTGAAGTACTTCAGCCTCTTCCCTCGTCTTCACGCTTGCCTCCACGCCACAAAAGCTTTAGCTCTTCACATATTTACAAAGCTCACATCTGCTCTGTTTTTCATGCCCGATAGTTGTCAACGTGTCAGTGGGATTTATGAGCTCTTAGCAGCAGTGTGCTACCAGGCAGAGCAAACTGAGGCAGGGATGAGAGAATAGGCAATCAGAGGCTATTCACGTAGCTCTGTGAATCAGAGTCTAAGTCCCTGGCCCACGTCAGTACAGTAGCATGACAGGGGAAAGAAGCTAAACTGTAATATCATGAGGGAACTCCATTAAGAAACAGTCATCACTGACTAAGCCTCTCCAGAGAATACCCATAGCTGTGAAGAAGCATGGGGGAGGACAGCGGGAGCTCCAAGAGCGCTAGTTCAAAGCAAAACAAGGGAGATACGAAACAGCAACTGAATAATATCATAAATCAGATGCTGGCGTCGAATGACGAGACGGTAAACAGCATGCTGTTTGCCTAAAGTGAAAGGTAACGGTGGACCGGACAGAGATGACTGAACACGTTCAATAGTGGTTGCTTCCTGGATAATAGTCACCATCAGATTGTTTTCCTTCTGGGAGCTTTTAACAAAAGAAAAGCAGATTTTTCATGCATATATTTAATCAGGTCATGAAGTGACAGGTTGCCAGGCTGTCTACAGTATATTACAGCTTTCAGTGTGGCTTTGATCTGCTACACTGATGCGTCACGCTCCCGTGACCATCTGTGAAACGCAATACAACAGGTAGGCTCAACGAAGGTGTTGTGGCTGCCAAGAAGGACCCGCCTGAACATTCAAACTTATCTGATTGACATCAAAGATAACAAAAACGTAATGGTAATGTAAAAATCTCACCTGGTTTCTGTATCTCTTGGCATAATTGTAGATTTCCGTCAAGGCCAGGTTGGTGTTAAACTCATTTCTGTACTTCTGTAAGAAGATGTTAAAATGTCGGCTCAGATTTCAAAAGCAGGGCGACTTGGAACTACAAGGTTTGATGAAGCTCGATCACTCACTCTTGACTCTTCTGCCAGGTGAGCGTTCATCTCCTGCTCGCTGAGAGGAGGCATTTCCTGGATCTGTTGATAGTAGCACTGCACTCTCTTCTTGTACTCTGGGATTTCCTTGGCATACAGTAGCTTGTTGGTAGGAGAGTCCTGGAAAAAGAAGAATAAAGAACAAAATGCCAGTTGAATTCATCAAAGCTGCGGGGTTTAAAAGATTTCACACAGTTTGCTCATGGAAGGAACCGTAAACATCAGAAAATTAATTTCAGATGTCTTCCTATATGTTCCAAACATGTCACTTTGAGGGGGGGTATTGATTGGGATTTACTGTGCTTTAATTAACAAGGTAGCAAAAATGGGTGGGAAACAGAGGATGAGGGTTTCGTTGAGTCCACCCACCTGAAAATCAAAAATCACGCCCCAGATAATCCAGAATGTTCAGCTCTAATAAACCCAACCATCAGTTAAATAAATCACCCCCCTGTTGTTACGACTAGGAACCAGAGAAATCATCATCACAAAAGTCTTTGACACCAGGTTGAACATTATTTTCTCCTTTGTGAAAAGTTCTGTTTTTTAATCAGGAGTCGATAGATAATTGCTTCAAAAGAAAGGGGCGTCCGTGCAGAGGTGGAGTGGTCGACCTCCGATTGGAAGTTTGCAGGTTGGGTTTTCCGTCCTGTCTGTCCATGTGTCCAAGAGTCCTTGGGCAAGACATTGAACCCCACGTTGCTCATGGTAGTTAAAGGTTGACACCAATGAACAAAGGAGCCACCAACGTGTGTGTGTGTGTGAATGGGACTGTGACTGTACACACTGTACAACACTTTGGACCTTTTAAGAAGCACCAAACGCCATTTACCATTCTGAAAGCAGCCCCTGGTGCTCTTTAGAGGAATTTCAATTTTTGAAAAAATATATATTTATTAGTACAGTTCATAATTTCAGGTTATCCTTTGCAATGAGCAAAAATGGTTAAAGTGATTGATTTGTTTATTTCAAACATAGGTTGGACAATAGATGAAAATAATCACACAAAATGATCAAAAGTCATTAGAAACTTGTTTTATCTCTGATCGAGTGGCTTGTACCTGATGTGTTCTAGTTCATTCAGACTAGATGGTGGGTGCTTGTGATCTAAATGGGCATAAAGTAAAACAATGGTGGGAGGGAACTGTTTCCTTCCTACATAACATCAGCAGGAGTCAGCCGGAGAACATTCCAGTCTAAACATCTCTCCCCTCACAGTCAGTTCAGCTTCTCACACTAGTGCTCATTCAAGCAGGAAGAAAAGCAGTGGGGCTAAAAGGCTGTGGGCATATTCGGGCTTCAGTGGTGGCTACTGAGCTTTGCATGTGTCAGTGTGTGTGTGTGTGTGTGCGTGTGTGTGGTGGTTGTGGGAGTGAGTGAGGAAAGGGGAGAAAGTAGGGCAGGGATACAAAGGGCGTAAAAGTGGCTGGCAGCCACAGCTTTCAGCATAGTTGAAGGTGCTTACAACGCACCTTCACATTTCTATGTGTCACCAGTTATTTGTGTCACCCATTGTGCGTGTTAATTTTGCTGAGGAACTGAAAGTCCGAAGCCACGTTTGCTCCTTCTAGTGAGGAACCTTCTCTCTTCCTGTCCACAAGGTCAGTTCCTGCAGCTTACCCATCTGCCTGCAACCCCCATGTGCACCCCTCCCAGCCCTCAATGCTGTCTATCTAGCCAGAAAAGCTGGTTTCTGTAAAAATCACCAGCAATGCTTAACTTCCAACCCCCCTTGACCCCTGCTGAGCTGCTGCTAATCCCAAACTTGTACCCTTCAGTGTTGTAACCTGTAGCTGTTGCACAGACTCACACACAGCCCACTCTTCTTGAACTACAGGAAGAAGTGCTGCCAAATCCTTGAACCTGGTAACACATCGGACATGCACAGCCAGATGTGACTTGACAATTAAAGAGTTGCAGGCTCACCTCTCGTGTCACCAAAAATTTCATGCATTTCTTTGCACCCGTGGACATTTATTTCCCTTCATGTAAATGTGCAAATAGCTGCTGCGAGCTGACTGGCGTTCCTGCCGCAGAAATGAGGTATATAAATCAGAGCCTCTCTCATAGAAAAGGAGCATTATTTGATGAGTCCGCAGCTCCCTTCAGGGAGGAAACCAGTTACAGCGAGACAGGAAACAGAGCGTGCTCAGGGTCACTGTGTCTGAAGGATGAGACAGATTTGTGAGCAGTGAGAACACTGACTGCAAGCGAGCACACAAAAAAACAGGCAGAGAGGTGGACAAATATACACCCTCCACACATCCACACACAAAAGAAGCACAGACGGACAACTGTGACACTTGTGACCTTGGATAGACTGACATTGCTGAAATAACACAAGGAGAGGTAGATGGAGGTGATGAGGACTCACAAAGGGATTCAAGAGGTGTGTGCGCAGAGTGATGCATTCAGGGATTCAAAATTTAGAGAAAAGAATGAGTCACTCAGTGACGTTTCCATCCTTTAGAATATTAACATTCACACACTCAAATACATTCAACACTCACTCCCACACACACCGATGCACACATTAAATTGTGTTTAGTGCCTTCACTAGTCTTCATAATTTAAAAGAATGAATGTTTGTCGGCAAAAAGTGTCTCTTAAGGGAAAAAACCAAAACAAATGGTTCCAAATCTATTGATTTAATGTTTGATTTCTTGAATTAGAACACCACAAACCAAATTCAGATTTAATACAGTCAAAGCTAATAAGAGGCTGCTAAGAAAGACAAAATCTGAACTCCAACCTGAGAACTTAGCCTCCTGTCAAACTATTCAATGAAGGCATGACGCGGGACTGTGCTTCAAGCCATCGGCCGTAACTTCTTCTTATCAGTGACTCACCAATCGCAGCGTGAGTTGCAGTCATGGTTTGGCATGCTACAAGAAACAGTGCCATTTCATCTAATCTCCTTTTCATCAAATAATCCTGCTCTCTTGTGGGTTTGACCTTATGGATATGTTCCCATGAAAACCAGCCAGAAACCCAGCATTCCACTAAATCATCAACAATTTACTTCTGTTGCTGAGAAGTTCAGCTTTGTACAAAGAACCTCATTTTTGTTGCTTTGCAACTTTATTCCAGGATAAAAATGGTTTAGACTAAAGTTAAACAGCACATTTTTGACTACCAAGAGTTCACAAGATGTGTCTGTGTGGGGTACTTCTTTTATGCTGCTGTGATTTAAAATGTGAAAGTGTGCAGGGGAAAATGACAGCCTCACCTTGCCTAGTTGCAGGTCAGAAATGGAGCAAGCGTCGATGAAAGCCTGAGCGATGACAGATAGGCAAGCATCCATGTGATCTGTCTTATCGATGTCAAACACAAACTGGGGATTCTTCAAGATGTTCACCCAGAAACGCAGAGGTAAGCTGCATCAACAGAAACAGACACAGTTTTCAAATACCTGCACCATCACAGCGAGGCAGAACAAAGACAGGCTTCAACCATTGCATTTAGCAGACTACCTATTGGTTTTCCAGATGTGAAGGGTGTCTGGGTCTGTGATGCCCCGTTTGTCAGCTTGCTCCTCAAGGAAGTCAAAAAAGTATTTGACAGCCAGAGGGGGGCAGTCCGGAGGGATGCTGAGGATGGCCTGGAAGAGGTCATCTAAGAACTTCTGCAGAGTTCCCTGTGGAGGAAAAGAGTAGACTGAGTATGAGGAAACACAGTTTCACTGTCAGGATCTGGATGCAGACACAAACGCAGGAAAGTCCAACAAAAAGTACTTGTTTATTTGAACAAACACTGGAAACAAGGCTAGAAGACGCACAAAACCATCTGGGTGAGGGGAAGATAATCAAGCACAGGTGAACACAATAAGAGGGCAGACCAAGTGGAGAAGAGTATTGTAGCTTCTAGTTAACAACTACATGCATTATTTTTGTCTGCTCTTTATTCACAACGATATGAATAAAGAAATACTCTGAAATGCACATTTCTGCTTAATTTGGGTGCTCCATCATGAGAAACTGTTACAAAAATGTGTTACAAACACCAAAAACATCATTTTCATTGGAGTGACTCTATTTTTTTTGGTGTAGACGAGCGCAGCGCCCCCATTCTGGTTACCTTTGTTGATAGCAGCCGTGTCAGGTAGATTTCTGGCAGTACTTTTTTGCGATGGCTATGCCTGTGCCCCTTACTGCTTTCAAAGAGCTCGTCATGAGGTAGGACCTGAAAATAAGAGGTCAAAGTTACTCACACGATGGTAAAGCATTGAACTTGAGCAAACCAAAAAGTCAGAATTTTGGCGGATTAAACCTTGGGGTATTTTAAGGCACAGAATAACAAACAGACTTAGGGGATGCGAGTGGGGAATTTCTCTGGGATTTCTGTGGTTGTCAAGAAAAGGATCACGTCTCTGACTAATAAAGATGATGAAAAGAAGGAAGAAAATTCCATCGACTCTGCTCCAGAACTGTCCTGAAAAACTAACTATTCACCCGGCAAATTGTATTCTGAGGAACTCATTATTCCAAAGTCAAAGGGCCCATATCTTAGCTGACGTTTATGAAAGAGCTTAAGCAGCATTAGTGCCTTCATGTCCTCTCAGCAGCTTTCTTTTTCACCTCGGCTCACCCTCCCCATTCCCTGTCGCCAGCCCCGCTCTGGGCTGACTAACGCTGGCAAACAAGAAAAGCTGTGCTGGTAAACTTCAAGTGTGACAACAGTTTGCATTAGCTTTAAAGAAATACTCACCAAATGAACATACTTTTCTGTATCCAGATCTTTGACTAAAAAGAGAAAAACAAGAAACATTAAGATGAAACTATGTCCAAACAGGCAGGATGAGAGAATGAGAGGAGACGGGAGGAGGGAGCACAGAGGAAAGAGACATACACCAGTGAGAAGAAAAAGAGATTGACAGGAGAGAAGGGGAGATAGAGTGCAAAAGGAGAACGTGATTAGGGTGGACTGTGGGCCTGAAGGGAGGGGAGCTGTCTGAGTGAATGAAAGAGCCAGATTACGAGTGAAAGGAGGGAGAAAAGCGAGAGATTAGGAGAGACAGACACGGACTCTGTAACTGCTTGTGGAGCTGCTGTAATGAGATGGTAATACCTGGCTAAAGCTAGAAAACAAACCCTTTTAAAGCTAGCCAGTTTATATATAGATCTAAACTCACTCATACAAATGGATGAACAGATATGAGTACAAGGACAAATGCAGATTCAAACAAGAGCACATGCGCTGGCTCAAAGAGAAGTATCTTAAAATATTGCAGCTAAAACAAAGACGGGAATACGTGCAGAAAAGCTCTCAAACGCCCTCCGAATGGAGTGTGTTCTCATTACTGCATGCTCCGCTTGAGATGCTCCTGCCCAACGGGCTGCAGTCCAGACCCTCCACACTGATCACAGGCAGGCAGGACGCTGTTTCATATTAGCCAGGGAGCGCTACATGCCCAGGACACCCCCTTGACGCTTTGAAGCAGGAGCCAAGTTTGGCACACACAGGCTTTTTGTTGGCCCAGTGTGAATGGAAGAGGAGTCTTTGATGGACAGAGCCGGAGAAGAGCTAAGTTCTGGTTCTGGCTGATTGTGTGAGGTTGACCCTTGTCAACAAATGCACCATCCCATTAGAGAATGCATGCAAACTCATCTGTCAACAGGCAAGAATGGCTTTTAATTTGGTGCTGATGCGAAACAATTGCTTGACACTTAAAAGCAGCAGACATACAACGAGGCACACGGAGCTCTGAAAGACCCATTAGCATAGGGGTTGTGATTTATTAGCTGTGATTTTGTTTACATATCCGGCATGACATTTGGAGACAGGAAGGTGCGTTGTCTCATGTGTGTTTACACTAACAGATCATATTCTCGTGATCGGCTGAGCGTGTGTCACCTCTTGCGACTGAGTGGGTGCAGTGAGCACACAAGTGTGGGTGAGTGTGCGTGACGAAGCATTAGGGTGTGGGCATGTGTGAAGGTGGCATACCTCTCTCCAGGGTGTTCTCTTTCTTGTCTTTCATGCTCATGGCCAGCGACGCTCCCTCTGGGACCTGTGAAGGAAAAGAAGCAGGATGAAGGAGGGAGGATAGAAACGAAGGGAGGCTAGAGGGCATCGGGTCAAGGGTTAGCTGGGGTGCAACAGAGCAGCATCATTAGGCATGTCCTCGGGGGAATTTGGTGCTCAGAGGTGCAAGTGTTTGCGTCTGTGCGTGTGTGTTAGTTTTGAGTGCGTCTCGAGCGGTGGTAGGCTTGAAGAGGCCAGGCTGGATTCATTAAAGTCAAGACTCAGTGAAATGGATTGAACAGCCTCACCAGTGAACCAAGACTGTTAGTACATGCTCCAGCTCATTGCCTCTACAGCTTGCTCGCTTTGGCTCTGCTAAAACTTAACAGACCACTTAACAAGTAAAGGTAACAGAGGTCAAAAGTCACCGCATGTTTGTTTACTCATTCATAAATCAGCATAGACATTAGCAAACACACAAAGACATTCTTAACAAGAGATGGATCTATTTTACATGCTACCAGTTGCTGGAAGTTTTAACCCATAAGACCAATTTTTTCTAGAAGAGAAAATGATGTCGGACATAACAAAAACCAAGTGGACCACATAACGCTTTTCTGCTTTTTTTGGTTTTTGTGTTATGCTGATGTCACCATGAGGTCTTATGGAGTAAGACAAGTAAAAGCAACAACTCTATTAAATGTTATTTTTTCAATAAAGTTTGCTTTTAGAAAAGATATCCTAAAACATTCTATACTAGTTATTTAAAGTAAAAACATTTCCCTTCAGTCCTATTAAAGTAATAAATGATGCTGTTAATGAGCAATTTTAAAAGAAAATGTTTTTTTTGGGAAAGACAATTAAGATGTACTTTTCATTCAAAAAATATATTTGCTGCAAGTTTCATGCTTTTTTTTATTTAATTAACCCCAATTGTTAGTATACTTTAGCAGTTTTCAATTACTTTTAAAATGACTTTACATGGATAGCAACAAAGTTGTGGATTTTGTCATTATCAGCAATTTGCTAAAGTACTCAAAAATAGCATTGAAGTATTTGTGTTTACATTCATATCCATCAAACCCTTTGAGTTGTCTTGTTAATAAATCACCTTTACCTGACTGTCATATTTCTTTTGTTGTTTTACAATTGAAATTTTTACTTTTACTTTAGAGAATGGATATGAATAATAAAATATTGATGATTTGAATTCACCATTATCCCATGAGTGGTAAATTACGTATATCTCGAGACATTTTTTTAAAGATAACAGATCAATGCAAGTTAGGAGGAACCTCAGCGAATGCATGACCTCTGATCCACACACTGTGAAAGGACTTTGGCAGTTAAGGAATAAAAACAATCATCTAAACTGTTAATATTGTCATTTGACTACTTCTAATGTATCTAACTATCAAAAGTTGAACTGTTCTTAGTTCTACAATGTATTTTCAGCAGTACCCTAACATTTAGATTTTAAAAAGCAACACTTTAACTAAAAAATAGTCACAAGTTTTTTTAAGTTGCAGCTTTAAATGACTTGAACAAGAGCAGCAATCCACAGACAACCAGTGACACCATTTACAAAGCTGTCATCCTGAAAACCCCTGCTGTTGCTTATGTAATACCAGCCACCCAGGTGGTCTCACACATAAACACACACCTGATAATGGAAGACTGTGTTGAGTTTCTTTCGACCATCCTCCATCACAGATGTGTTGTCCAGGTCCTGCAGTAGCTTACTGTTGCTGCCAGAGTCAAACCACTCTGGGAACAGAAAAACAGATAAAAAATGAAAGAGGTGTTGGACAATTTCGTGCCTAAAAAAAGAACGAGTGAGACAGACGGCTCTGTGCTCTAACGCTGTGTCATGACCTGTGGAAATATTCTCAAAGTCATTAATCAAATCAGCTCTGCGGGCTCCACAGCCTCTGAAAGCAATAACTCTTTGTGATTATGACTGTACACTCTCTTCAATGCATTCTGTCATTTGTTATATTGCAGCCTCAGGTTAGTTGGGCTTCATGAGAAAAATTGACCTTTTGCAAAGGAGATTACTATATCTTGGAGGGTTGAGGAGGGGATGAAAATAATCAGGGAAAATGTGCTCTCACCCAGGTCCACATCCTCCGCTCGAGGCCACTGGGAGAATGGCAGATTTTTATAAAAGGCTTCAATGATTTTTTCTTTAACCTGACAGATTGTGTCAGTATTCATGACCCTGACTGACAGCGAGTCCATGCCGCAGCCCTGGAATGACACGTTGATGTTCTGAAAAGGCAAACAGAGAGCAAAGTGTGAAGAACTCTGAGCGTTTTTCTTGAATTTGGCAAACTTTCCGTTAGCCGCTGCATCCGCACGAGCACTTTTCACATCAGAAGGGTGAGAAGAAAGTGTGAAGCATCAAACCTGTGGCTTAGCCTCAATGTTCTCACGGAGTAGCCACTCCTCATTCAGAGTGTAGCGAGCCTTTCCAGTGATGGCGTCTATGGAGCCTTTGTTTATCTGCTGCTTGATTGCACAAAGCAGCAGGAAAAAAGGCTCACCCACTGTTTCCTGGGGAATCAAACACAGAAGTCAAGTCAGGACTTGATTAGTTTATTATCTTTCCTTACTCTTCCTGTCCATCCTCACCTTGAGGTAGCTGTACATGCAAATGGACATCCAGTTGGTAAGCATTTTCTCCACCACAGACTCAGTGCGGCGCAGCATCAGTTTAGGGTTCTTGGAAGCTGAAGCATCAATCAGATCCACCAGCAAGTCTTTCATGATGCTGGTGTAGTACTCAAGTTTACCATGGAGGGCGATGGTGAGCAAGGATGCAAGGCTGCATCTGAGGGGGGTGGGGGGGTGGGTGGGGGGGGGGGGGGTGAAAGCAGAGGAGGCAGTTGAGCAAAAACATTCTTCCAAAAACACTCTCGTCAGTGTGTGGTCAGCAGAGATTCAAACACAATAAATTACAGAAACCAAAACACAATATAGCCCTCCCCACAGCACCTGCATCTGCAAGCTAAATAAAGCCCTGATCTAATGCAGGGAGTGTCTGAGTCCAGAGGTTCAGGGGATTTCCCTAACAAAGGTCTTTTAATCCAGCAGGAAGAGGCTACATCAGTCAGTAAGTGCTGACACTGTGCAGGGACAGGGATGTGGTCTGGCCTCTGGAATTCCTCTGTTATTCACAATGACTGGCTTCTTTAAGGGCACCAAGACAGTTACACTGATGTAATATGACAAAGTGTCTACAAGGCTGAACCATTTTCACAACAGAGAAGTATGGATGCTTTACAGATAAGCACTTAAACATTTGGTACAGACAAAAAAAAAAAGTCAGACGTTTGATTCATATTTTTAAAAATAGGACATTTAGTTTGCGCAATCATCAAGCAAATGCTGGACTTTATACTTAAAAATATCCCATTTTCAATTTTAAACCAATTTGCATTTTAATACTAACCATATTTAAATCGTCTTTCAGGAAGTTTGGTATGTTGTTATCTTATACAACAAGTAAAGTAATTTATTGTTGTCCAACAGTACAGCCACACTTTAGGTTAAAAAAAGAGTCAATAAGAATAAAATTTTTTTTAAAAACTGCGTGTGAACACCTACATTTGACACTTTCTAGGAACTAGTTATCAGAAAATGTTCATTATAAATTGAGCTTCTGGATTATTGATTAATGTTATTAAGCTTTCAATGATTTTATCCCCTTTTTACCCCCTTTTATTTATTTTTGAGACACATATCCTTCTCTTTTAATCATCTGCTTCTTGGTAGCTTGGTCTGGTTTATTTCTATTAAAAAAAAAACTATTTTCAAGAATCAGACTGAGAATGAACGTAGGCCTTAACATGGGTCAGAAAAACATAAAACATACTGAGAGGTAATAAAATGTTTTCAAGAAATATGAGGAACTGCAGGGGTTATAATCATTTGCTTGATCTAATCGATTTGTGTTGTGACCCTTCAACTTCAGCTAATAAAAATCAAAGTGGATATATCTAGTTTCTGTCAAATGGGAATTTGATTTGAAAGCACCTTAACACCAATTACCACTAACAGCTACAATTCGTATATAGTAAGTCTTGTTAGTTACTTTGCCATTCTCTGGGAAGTGCTAAATCCTCCTTAAAAATCTTTTTTTTTTTTTTTGCATTTCTCTTTTGTTCAAAAACTTTTCAGTAAACGCATCTCAGATCTTCCCTTTTTAGTCATGTGTTTTTAACTGCAGGTCCAAAATGAGTTAGATTTCCTTGTAGAATTAAATGAATGCAGAATAAGATCAAATTCTGACATGCCCTCATCATTCTTAAAGACCCACTTCAATTAAAATCCCACTTTTGGTGTTTTTAACATGTTCTTGTAGCATTTTCTCATGCTGGAAGACATAAAAGAATTTAAGATTAACAGACAAATAGATCCATCAACATCTTCCTTTTCCTCGTCTGAGCTGCCATCTGGCTCAAAACTGCACAGCTGCATATTGCTTGCCGTTTATTTTGCTACGCTAATGTTAGCTTGTGAGGTGCTATAAGCTAGCGGAGAGGAGTGCAAATAAAGGGTTAATGGGAAATCAGCTCAGGCTAACTTCTGTGCCAACAATCCCGCTCACAAGAAGTGTATTTTTAATAAGCTCCTGCTGCACTGCAAGAAATATATCTTAAAAATCAAAAAAAATATTTTTGGCAAAAAAACCTGCAAAATCATAATTAAAAAAACCACTGGGAATGATTTTACAATAGAAATAAATATAGTTGGAGTGGGAATTTAATACTAGAAACTAAGTACAAGTGTGGCTCTGAAAGAGCCACTGATGGCTGACCTCAGCAAGTGGCCACTTTGCAAAGTTCAGTTGAAAGCATAGACTGTAGAAACACTGGAAAGCTCAAACCTTCCCCTCTCCTGTTCCAAATAGGAAGTTCTTGCAAGTTGCAAGAAGACCAAAATCCCCTAGACTTCTATTGAGAAACAGACAGTTATTAGTCAGTTCTTGTCAGTCGTTTTAGCTGTCAGAATAACCATTCTTGCTCTGAGACCTTCTTCTAAACACATTCTTTATAATCCTCATTTTTTTAAAAGAGATTTTTTTCTTTCAAGTTATTTAAGTTAAAAACTGACCAATCAGACACCTTAGTAGAAGCATGTAGAACCTGCTGGCCCCACCTCAAACGTTTGATCGACAGATTCTCCTGAGCTTCCTTTTTTAGTGGAAGGGTGTGGAGTTCAAACAAGCTGGAACAAGCTCACTCATGACCGGTGACAGTATTTCTTCTAAAAACGTGACTCAAACCGACTGTCGACGGATCCCACTTTGGTCATCTTTTAATTTATTCTAAAAGCATTCCCAGTGGTCTTTTCATTTTGATTACACTGTTTTTTGCCAAAATAAAAAAACTAGAACATAGTTTCTGCAGAGTGGCAGTAGGTCATTAGAAATTAGTCCCTACATTGTGGGCGGGACAGTTGGAATAAGCCCACCTCTTCTTCTCAACATCCTTTTGTTTACACTCTCTCCTGCTGGCCTACAGCTCCTCACAACCCCAACTTAATATTACTGGTGCAACTAGAATAGCTATATTAGAGATATCAACATTGCTGTACAGTTATGAGACAGATGCCAGCTCAGATGAGGAAAACAAAGACGTACATGAATCTAGTCATCTACAACGCATCGGAATCGAGCAGAGCAGGGAGCTTGTGGCCCGCCCAGAATATTTTGAGTAATTCTGAGCTTATTTTTCATATATGGAGAGAAAGATTCCACAAGAACATGTAAAAAAACACCATTTTCATTGGAATGGGTATTTAACATCATGTCTGCCTCCAGGAGTATTGTACCCAGAGTCATCTTTCATGATGAACCACTGCTCTTGTGAGGATCCAAAATTTTAAACGTGTGCATCCATTACCAGTGACTACTGCCTATAAAAGCATCAAAATATTCCATTACCATGCATCTGTTAATGGTTCCTACCTGTGACTGTTCTCACTGTGAGGGTCAGGTACATTTAACTTTCATCACATCTGAATGTTTTTGTAGCATGCATGCATTTGTATAAGAACAGGTGAGGTGCTCACCAACCTCAACACGCTGTGGGGTCATGACTCAAACGCATTTAGAGCTGCTTCCTTATGTATGCTGTAATTATGGTAATTAGCAGTAAACGTCATGGTTACCTGTCTCTCACAGCAAAGTCCTTCTGCTGCTCCAAGGCGTGGACAAACGTGATGAGGAAGTGCTTGTTGTTGAGGAGAGTCGAGAACAGAGTGATGCCCTCTTCGACATTAGGTCTTGTTGTGTCTGTGGTCTGATGACCGAGAATGACAGAGGAAAGGATGGAACAGTTGCTTGTCAGCATGACTTTGTTCTAACTGGATTGCACACCTGCTGAGCCCTCCCTAATCGGTTTCACCACCTCTCGTCTAGAGTGACCCGTGGAGCGAACACCTCATCTTTTTATCAAAACCCCCTCCCTCTGATGCTTCGGAGACCTCACTTGCTTCTCCCCCGTCCCAGCGTGTCCCGTCCCACCTCCTCCTTGTGCGTGAATGTCACTAATGTGCGGAGTCGACTAAATGAGCGCGGCCTATCTACGGGTGCGACTAAGCAGCGGTGTGATGAAGTCTTCCCTCTGGACTGCAGCCATACACTGTAGTTTGCAGCTTGACAGAAGGAGAACAGGGGTGTCCATTAAGATAAATGCCCGCCTGTGAGATTTATTCACTGTGACCTGGAAAACACTTCCTGCGAAGACAATGTGGTTCAAGGCACTTCATCACTGTTAGACAGGCTCCCTTGGCTGCCAACCCAAAACTACGGCTGCAGTTTTTACTTCCACTCGTTATAGATTGCACACGCATGCACACATGGATCTACCTTTCCTTTCAGCACACATGTGCTAACACATGCATAAACACAAAAGCTGGCGATGGATTTGGACGAGATGCGATTCAATACTCTGGGGGAAAAGGCAGAAGGGGGACGATTCACATTTGTGTCTTTAAGATCTGAGCTTTTGAACACACTGGACTAATTATAGGGACAAATAAGCTTGTTTTTCTTTAGCCCTCATTACCAAAAAATATGCTTCAGCGTGACCAAGATATGGTTGAACTGGAGAAAATCCTCCATCAAAAACCCCACACCTTTACCTGCCAATCCTGAAGCAATGGGTGCGTCTCTGGCAGCGCTCGGGGTCCCACAGAGTCATTCTCGTAGGCGTGCTTGACCAGACTCTTTTCGTAATCTGAACACATCTGAAACACATATAAACACGCAGAGAAAAGGAGTAAAACAGAGTCAGATGTTTTCACAAACTCAGGAAGGGGGACTAAAAGGGAAAACAACGTCCAGTTCATAGTGTGCAGTCCAGAACTGAAGGACGTTCTTTAAGAAGGTTTGAGCGATCCTGAAAAAAAAAAAAGAAACATGACACTTGATGTTGCGATAATGGCTTTGAGACAAAGTGAACTGGAGCTAAAAGGCAGCCTTTCAGCATAGTCTGCTATTTCAGGACAGTTACATTTGGCCTGATTTCTGAGTGTGTCTAACACTGTTAGGTGTGTAATCTCAGACATTCTAAAGCTCTAGTGGAAAACCAAGAGCATGAACAAGGAGAGTGTTTGATGTCTTAGTGAGCACTGTAATTGTAATACTTATGTTTCTTTCCTTTTCAGGGATTAATTAAAAAAAAAAAAAAAAAAAAAAAAAAAAAAACCCTGCCTGCACTGTCCACTGTGATCAGCATGGGGTTGTCATTGTGCAACACGGTCTATACTTGCAAAACAGCGTGGGTGTATAAGCGCAGCAAGCAGGGAGTTTTCGAGATCTTGTTCCTACGGCCGCCACTGTTCGGCCTCCTTAAAGGTTTACGCCTGAGATTGCGAGAAAAAGCCCCCTGAGTCGTGTCTGTCTGTAGGAGCGGAGAAACACCCCAGCGGCAGACATGCCCACAATCTACCCTCTGGGTGGACCGGGCATCAAAAAAATGCGGAACTGTTCTGCAGGGTGCCAAAGAAAGCTGCGTTTCACGAGACAATTACTCTGTGTTTACAAGTTTCAAGGTGAAATTTTGTCCTGCAAAAAAAAAAAAAACTGTGAGGAGGAGTGTAAAAGGTACCCAGCGTAATACAAATATTAAAACCCCAGAGAGAAAAATGGCGTTGTCAGATTGCCATGCAAAATCAGATAACAGGGTAATGTAAAGTTTCTCACCTTGGGGAAGAATGTCCGTGTGACAAACTGTTTGTACTCCAGGAAGGGGATGCCCTGGCTGCGATTCAGCTCCTTGGTAAGATCTGTCATGTCAGTCTGCAGCTCTGCAAAGCCTGAAAGCATAATAAAAAAGTACACAAAACAAAACAATCCATTGTTTAGGAACAGTTTATTACACAGATCTTGTATTTTACACAAAAGAGAATAATAACTATCCTACTCTCTGATCTTTTCCTCTGATTCTGTGCCCGGCAGAGCAGCCTATCACAGTATGCGAGTAAATATTTACCAAATGCCAATCAGAACAGCCAAATCCAGTCTGAGGCTTTTATCCAAAACATGTGTGCAGGCAGAGGGTTACATGCAACAGAAACACTATCAGCATGTCCAAGCAGCAACTATATGATGCTGCAGCCACTTTTTGGTGGCAACAGAGGATAATGTTCTCTGCTAATGAGAGGCTGGAGAGCTCTTTATGGACAAAAGCTTCCTGTCACAGCAGGAGAGATGAATTTCAGTCACAAAAGCACTTCCTTCAGACGGTGTTTGTGCAGGCAGACGAGAATGCCAGACCCAAGGGATTTACTTTAGCTACTGGTAAAGGTTACTCGTCCTTCTGCTCACTAAAGAATCATCTGAACCAGTTGGCACCATCAGCTCCGAAAACCGAACTTCCATCCTGCTTTAGTCGTCACAGGCACGTCTCCTGTTCCTCTAATCTAGAGAAGGCCCATTTTCCATCGTCTTTGGCTCCACCTTTCTTCTTCGTTTAGCCCTCCCTTCAACTCAGCTGAAGAATCCCATGTTTTTTCAGGCACATTAACCCTGAACTCGGCCACAAATCTATCCGTGTCCTCTGACTAAATAACCTCGCCTCTTCTTTTCCGTCTCCCACGCTTCTGCTTCTCGTCAGGCTCATGGTCCTCATTCCCACTTTTTTTTCTTCCTCGCTCCCTCCATTTCTCTTTTTCTATCCCTTCCCTCATCTCCAAACCATAAATCTAGGTACTCAGACGTGTAGTGGCCTTCACTTGGCTCTACCTCAATGCCTTGGACACACAAACACACACACACTTCCTCAAGATGCAAGACAGACTAGGTGGTCACTCAGCATGTCTCAGTGTGACTGATCATTTGTCAGACACTGTGTTTTATGAGTCACACTTACCACTCTACAAATCTATCAACTGTTGTATCTCACTTCCATTTTCAGACAAGGCAACCTCCGAAACAAATGCAGATTTTGCATGCAAGCACAAAAACACAAATATACACAAAACAGACAATTCATTTTTTTTTCAGCATTTCCACAACAAAACAAGAATTTGTGAGCATTCTCTTCTAAACACACCTTTTCGAATCTCCTCTCTGATCTGTGACTCCATCTCTTCCATTTGGAGGAGCGTTTTTTGCCAGTAACGCTCTGCCCTCCGGCTCTTTGTGCAGTACACCACAAGAGCTGCAAAGAACAGAGAAGAGACAGAGACAAAGTTCCCATCAAACCAGCCACTCTTGTCACACTCTGACAGCTTCAAGCCTGTAGAAGGGGCCAACATGTGTCTGACAGAGTCTGAATCGAACAGAAGATTTCCAGGAAAGCTTTCATGTCAGCCATTCTTTCATGTCGCACGTGCCCGAATCTTTGCAAATGTGAAAACATGAAAATGACAAATCATTCACATTTCTGAATGTGTAAATACAGATCATGCATAAATTCCTTCATCAAGAAAGTCACACCTAAAAAGTCTGGCAAGAAAAAAAATCAGCAAATTTCTGAGCATCTGAGAACAGATCCAAAAAAGGAAATGGTGTGAAAAGACACACTAGCACCAATTTTCACCCATACACCTGCCTCAAGAACACACTTGCTCAAAGATTACAGAGTGCAGCACACACATACACAAACATGAAGCAGAAAGGGAGAAGAACACTGGGGCCTTTGTTCACTGGATACTGGAGCGGGATGAAGCAAGTACAGGAAACGATGAACCCCGAATTCCTTTTATCTGTTCCACATCTGGAGCTTGCATTGCTATAGCAGACACACATCCATCATTTGCCAGAGAGAGAGAGTGTGTGTGTGTGAACACAACCTACCCACAGTGCACAGAAGCAGCAGCACGCAGCACACCACAATTGATACCACAATGGCCAGCTCGCTGCCGCCGAGCTGCACTTTAGCAATAATGTGATCAAAGTTCCCCACTTTTACCTAGAAAGAAATAGAGAAGAAGAACAAGAAACTGGGTCACGATCCTTCAAAATTGTGTTTTGGTCTTGTCTTTTACGCTCAAGTATCATATATGTCCTCTTTTTTTAGCATTTAGTTTTGCTTTTTTTCCCAAAAGAGAAAAACCTCCTTGACTGTTCAAAAAAATAAATTAAAAGTAATTATAATGGTACTAAATCCTGCTCTGTAAAGCTTAGTCTGATATGTAAATATGCATGCATTTCCTGTTTAAAGTAACACTGTCTCTTTTGTCAAAAAGTAAATTGAAGTAACTTAAATTTGGATTGCCTGGTCTATGTGATCTTTTTTTTTTCAAAAGGAGCATTTTATTCAGTTTGAAGTTTCAAAGATTAAATATTCCCTCAATTAAAAAAAAATCTCTTCAATTCTAAAAAAAAACCCTCTACATCCCGTAGATGATTAATCATCTTTAGTTCTTAACATAAATGATGCAAATGAAAGTTGTCAAGTTGTGTTTGAGTGAAATATCTGTCTTTAATAAAACAATTGCTCAACATCTCAGAATGAAACACATTAATTCAAAGCCTGTCATTTACATGACAAGGGTGACCCTGAAAAATTGGCGTAAACCAAAAAACAAACATGTCTATCGCATTAACCTTGAGCTGTCTGATGATCAAAATCATCAGAAGTCAACTTAAAGCTGCACAGAGATGACAAAACATAAGCAGCTCTAAATGATCACATAATTTAAGTCAAATAGGAGCTAGTAGAATAGATAAAGTAACAAGAAAAGGAAGGTTTATTAGTCCCAAATTTGACTGAGTTTTAGTTTAATTTCTAATTCTTTATGATTGTTTTTCAATGGTGACCTTCTGTTGTCTTCCTGCATCATAAATTACAGCGGATGCAGAGAATTTGAGGGAGAAGAAAGGACAAAAACAGAAGGTTCAAGAAGTCAGAGCAGTAATGAGCAAAAGCAACATTTAAGGGGACCTATTATTTCTATTTTCAGCTCTGTTTTTATTCTAGTGCTGTATTATAGCAGCTTATGATTTAAGCACAGCTGCTCAATTGATCTCAAGGCTACAATAATGAAACATCTTTTTTTTCCCTTAATATAAGGATCCATATGAAACCATTTTAGCTTTTATCTCCTTAAAACACTCCACTCATAGCTCAAGTAGAAAACCCTGTTTTTACTCCTGCTAGCAAGATATTATTCCTAAAAAACTGAATGACAAAGATATTTTCCTTTCTGTTGAAGGGAAAAAAACCTCCTAAGTTTATCTGATCAAAAATCAAGGTAATTTAATCTGAGAAAACAAGGATTATTCACCATAAAACAGCTCTGATAAATGCTGTAATGCAGACAAAGGTCTTTTGTTTATTTCATTACACCAGGTTAATTAAATCTAAAAAGAAAAGAATGGCTTTGTGCCCAGTGAGGAATACAGCACACAACACATTTAGAAAATAAATAGTTAAGAAGCTTATGTTGGAGCTTTTGGCTCATTGGGATTACTGTAACATATGTTTACCCTTTAAATAACATTTCGCTCTGTTTAATTTACAACCTTCTGAATATGCTTAATTTTGACAGAAGAAAAGGCAAAGTTGAATGCATCCCTTTTGAATATCGTCCTGCATAGCATACTTTTAAAAAATTCATGCAGTTCAGCGTTTCTAAATAGGGGCACAGGTGCATGCACACACACAAGCCCATCCATTCTTCCAGGGACACAGATGCAGACATGCAGGAAAATAAATAAATAAATAACAGCGTATATTTTGAAGCTCACAGGAATGAGCTGCTGGGGTCTCCTGGTTCAAGCTAACCCAGATGTGACAAAAAAAGGAGCTCTCACTTTTGCCTTCTGATTAGTCAGCAGGGTCTCTGTGGTCTCTGCTCCCATCATTCCCCCTCCTTACCCACTCCCAACATACTGCTTAAAGAGACTCTCAGATAAAAATCCCCCAATCCTCAGACCTAATCCCTCTTCCACTCGTGTACGGTAACTGTGAAGGGAAAACTAACTCATTTGCCTCCCTGATATTTACATTCCAGCTTTTCCTCCTTAGTCCATGCAATCATTTCCACGGACCAGCGACAGAAGGCCTTCTTCCAGAGACTCCTTTGGTTAAATTGAGGGGGAAAATGCCATTGTTCCAGTTTCCTGATTCACTTGGTGTATAAAAACACATAGTTCCTCACATCCACTTCTGTAGCACTTCAGAGCCAAGCACAACACAGCCATGTAAAAATAGATCCGCCACACAACGCATGCGAAGACACAGATATGGCCACAAGCTTTGCCTCAGTCCAGCATGTATGCAAATATAAAACTCACAGAAGACATACACACCTTGCGTGTGCACTCTAACAAATCACGCCATTCGCAGAGAAGCAGCCCACACACTTTTGTAATGACATCTCATCTGACCCTTGCCCTGCTCCTGTGCCTTTTCTAATTGTGTTTATTCTGAATAATCCTGAAAGACAGCTGAGATTAAGGGAATGCCACCCCGGCACAGGTTCAAAAAAAAAAAGAAAAAGATGGAAAATAAGAAGACGGGGGTTTTTTTGTGCACGTGGGAATAACTTTTACATTAAACCTCCGCTGATAACAAACCCTATTTTTGCCCACTATTTCAAAAAGTGCTCTCTGTTTGGGTCATACTGAAATATAGATGAGCTTTTTTTCTTCTGAATAAAATGCTATCAAAACAGACCAGAATTGGCAACAACAACAGAAAAAAAAGAAACGTGGAGGATGGAGAGCGTTTGGATTTATAAGGACTATAGAGTTTAGTCTGCACCAAGTCTGGGTTAAAGGAAAAGTATCGGGGAGGAGAGTCATCGCAGCGTATCAGTGGAATAAATATTGTTTTCAGCAAAACATTGAACAAGAAAAGGAGAGACACAAAGAGCAACTGATAAATACAGCTTTGTTGCAGTTTCGTGGTTCACAACCCAGACGAAGTCCTGATTTATGGTGTTGTGCTCGAAAAGAGAACCCTTCATATTCCACTGAAAGTAGCACAGACATCTCACTTACAGTGCACAAGCTTGAGCGCATCAAATCTGTTTCTGCAAACAACACAGATGGTCCTGATTCTGACTAAATATTTGGCTTGAATGATGACAGATGGAGGATAAGCTTAAATTATCAGGGTCTATCAAGCAATATTTTCAAAAGGAGCCTGGATGTGTCTTTGAGTGATATTGTGGTGTTTTACATGTTTTCTTACTTACAGTGACAGGCAGCTCCCTTTCGCTGGAGCTGGGTAGTCCGTTGATGGTGCAGTGGAACAGCTGGTCATTATGGAAGCTGATGTTACAGGGATACGAGCCAATCATCACAGAGTATTCCTCTGGCTGCAACTCCAGATTGCTAGGTACTTTCTGCAGCAGAAGTGAATAAAAACAGACGTGAGCTGGTTAGCGCAAAGACACCAATTTGAACATTTTTATACGAGCACAGAAAACAATCACAAAGAGCGTCAACCCACGGACATGTGCTTATGCACACCCATTCAAAGCGGCCGGCCTGTTATACAGCTGATGTGTGGAAGGTTTTCCAGCCGGAATTTAGTTAGAAGCAGCAAACTTCCCTGGTCTCACACAAGGATAAAACCGCTTTAACAAACAAATGCTCCCATGGCCGTCTCTGCATGATCTCAAAATAACATTCCTAAGGTCTTTACAGTAGTCTGCTGCAATTACTCCAACTCTGTCCTACTTCCATTCAAGCCCCGCCTCTCACTGCTGAGAGCGCTATGAATTAGGAGGACATTCCTTCAATTTCACATTTCATGTGTGACTTTGAGTCATGTGAAGTGGCTGCGTTTGGGCTGCTGAAACAGTTGCACTGGGTCTTCTGAGGCTCTACAAGGAGCTTTTTATAGTCTGAAAAATATCCCCAACGCTGGTGAAGTCATTCCACTTATCTGCACTAGAAAACCTGCTTTTGAGCCTGCTGGGTTACAGAAAGAACAATGTCCTTTTAATTTCATGGTATAGTTTCTGGGAAGAAGACCTGAGATTAAACTGCTGGGAAATCCTTTTGACCTTTTATTAAAAGAAAAAAAAAACTTTTAGTTTTGTGTGTGTTCTAGATATGGATGATATACTAAATTCTTTTCAGGGCAGAAACTATAAACAAACAACTCAAATATTTAAAGATCAGCTGATGGTTTCGATGAAGGGTTCTGAAAACGCAATGCGAAAACTACAAAATAAAAGCCAACAGAATGCAGTCTGACTCCATATTTATTATCTGTTTATTTTGATTATAAACATGTAAGTCAAGAGAATAAGACTTTTTTTTGGCAACAAATGTTATTTCATTTTTTTTGAATTAGTTTGGTGACTGTTCATGCAGTTTAATTTCCTGATTTTGTCTAATTATTTTTGTTTTGGGTTGGCAAAGTTTTGTTTTTTTTCTCCAACCAGCATCTATTTTATCTTAGCTTTTTATGCACATCTAAAGTGCTGCTTTGTTCTATTTTGTTTCGCTTCCTGTTTATGTTTCAATTAATTGGTTCATGCACTCCCATTGTTAATTACTATCTCATCTTCCAGACTTTGCATGTTTCTTGTCAGACTATTTTGTATTGCTGGCTGTTCATGCGTTTTGTGCCTCGCCCTCTTTTTTAGAGACCTTTTTTTTTCACTTCCTCAATTCCTGCATTTGGCCCATACTTCTACACATAAGACTTACTTTGGTTTGTGTAGTTATTCTGTTATTATTTTTAATTGGAATAATGAAAAGAGAAACAGATGCACAGCCTTTTCTATGAAACAGTGATTTTCCTTCAGTATAAAAAGGTCAAATAAGTAGTGCGTGTGTGTGTTTATTCCCAGTGTGTGTCCTTGCTCTGATTGCACCCTTAGGGCCTCCGCTGCAGGATGCAGCCTCCTGGGTTTTTGTCAACAAGTGCTTCCCTTCCACACGCAGAAAAAAAACAAACTGTTCTACAAATATTTGAGTGAAAAATCGACACATTTGTCCTTAAAAATGTACATAATTTCCACACATAAATAAGTAATGCTTACAACCCAAACCAATTTCAGTCCAGTTCCTTAGTATAGGTTGTGGCTAGCTGTCAGGACCTCTCTTAAACAAACAAATGTGCTTTTTGTCTTCTTTCCAGCTTCACCACAAGGAAATAGCCGTTGTCTGTGTGGAGGCTGAGGCAGCAGTTCTTGCAAGGGCTGCCTCTCAGCTCACACCAACCCAAAGAGGAAGTGCCATCATGTTCAGACTTTTCCTTGTGTGCGCTTTGTATACGTGCATTACTCGGTGTCACAGCTGGCAGCCCTGTGGAGTGATGGATTCAAGCAGACAGGTGCTCAGATCAGCCAGCAAAGTGAGACCCCCCACCAAGCCATGACTGCACCCATCTCCTAACACCCCAGAAGGAATCGGTTAGCTCACGAGGACAGGACTTTTGATTTTTGTTTTATGCGTTGCTTGTTGTGTCAACGTGTCAAAAGACAGTCTGCTTTGTCTGCTATTCACCGTCTGGGTTGTCAGGCTGAAAGACAGAACAGCTTCAAATAGAATCAGCTGTTAGGAGCCGGGAGTGATTCAGATAGTTGTATGCTGAAAATATCAACAGTTAAGTGCATTTAAAGCATTCCGAATTTGAGTCTGATCATTGGATATAATTGGTTGTGTACTTTTACCCGCACTACAGTCCCTTTGAACTATAGTTCAGTATTTTTCAGAGAATAAGTCATGTTTTTTTTATAGAATTTCTATAGTATAGTTTTATAGTATTTTTTTAGAGTTTGATCAGGGATGCGACTTACAGTATACATAGGAGCAACTTAAATGTGATTTTGAAAAAATAAATATTAACTGATATATTTGTTATTTTCTGCACCAACCGGCTGACCTTTAGTGGTTGTTTCCCGCTAACAACCGCAAGAGGGCACCGTAGGTGTGTGTGTATCAGTATTTGCTACAGACAGCTATCCAGAAGAAGAAGGATCTAGTTTATGAGTACATTTTTGGACAAGCGCTGAGCATGGAATTTGACTTTTATAAAAACAGGCAGCAGACACAAATTTGATGTGCGTCAAAAAAGAGGCAGGAGACGTACATTTGACGTGTGAATCACGTTTGATGTGAATGTAGCATTACGCCGGACATGGCGGATTTGTTCAGATGCATTGCACTTTACTCCCAAAAGTGCAACTTAAACTCCAGAGCGACTTATATATGCTTTATTATGCAGTCTTTTGGCTCCTCCAACTTAGACTCCAGTGCGACCTCTACTCCAGAAATGACAGCATCGTTTTCTTGTAAAGATTTTGCACAAGCATTAAAACGGGTATTTTTAAGTTGCAGATGAGGTTAATATTCTTTATGTTGAAGAGGAACACAACTACAACAGAAATGTGGTTAAATTAATACAGAATATCCTTCATCTTAAAAAAATGTAAAACATTTTTCAATTTCTGATACACCTCAAACTTCCTTCATCACATTATCTGTCACATATTGTGGTTCACAACCACAGACCAGAGATATTTAAGATATATGAAGAGGGAAAAAGATCAACACAATTAATACTAAATGTAATTTACTTTCCAAACTACAAAGCAGATTTGTTTTTCTTATTTGAAGAAACTCTCCCAACAGTGTAGGGTTTGACTTATTTCTAAGGGGCCTGTTTTTTGCACTGCAGTTAAAATAAATGTTCTTGGTTCCTCATTCAGAAAAAGATGACATTCCAGTTTTTGTTATATTTGATGTCAGCTTTACAAACCATTGCTGAACATTAGTGTTCAATCAAATTAAAGTTCTGTGTAAAACTTTTCTTTTCGGACAGAAATGTGTACAATTGAAACACACTAACAGGAAAAAGTGTCTGTTAATGAAAGATACAAAACGGACATTGTTGTCACCTACATTGATGATGAGCGTCAGGGGCTCTCCCGAATGGTGTTTTATCAGCTTCTCTCTGTTTGCAGTAAAGAACTGAGGGTCTTCCACATATTCCAACACGAAGTGACTTGTGAGGGGGTCTTCTTCCTCTTCCTCTTGTTTATCCTCAGAGGTAGAAGGGTTGTTTCTCACATAGAGTATTCCATTCAGGAAGAACTGCACTGAGGTCTCCTGGGGTTGGCTTGATGGAGGAGACTTGCAGAGGATCATGAAGGTGGACACCACTAAGCAATCCTGAAAGAGGGATACAAAGAGATTTAAAAAATGTTATTGAATCGATTATTAATTTTCTCACATGATTAAAAGACGGATGCCTCACCACTTCCTCCATTTCCATCACTTCCATGGTGACAGTCTGCACCAGATCAAAGCCTTGGCCTGCAACAGTGATGGTCCTGCCACCACTGCAACACAAAAATAAAAGAACCAACCAATAAATATTGGTTGCCATTCCAAGAAATACAGGAAAAACTACATTTCAGTCCTCAAGGGCCTTAAATTTGTGACTTTGCTGCTAGTGGTGCAGCCTACCCACCTAAGGAAGCTTCTTTCTGGGTGGATGGAGGCAATGTAGGGGTTTTCCTCATAGCGATAAGTCTGACTGAGGTCTTCCTCTTGACAGGGTTGATCTTCAAACTCCACGCACACTTTCACCAACTCGGCGTGCGCGTGTGCAGCTTTGGGCATAATGCACTCGATCGTTTGATCACTTTTCCTGAAAACAGAATGTGGTAAATAAATAAATAAATAAATGCATGGGGTAAACTGTTTAACTCAGCAAGTCGTGATGTCTAAGAACGTTTAATCCCAAAAGTGTTTCTAATTACAGATTAACTCGTGCTTACTGCAGTTGGCAAATTCACTCACAAATCATAGAGCTATTTTGGTACTCTGACATATGATGCAGGCTTGTTCACTCGGTTTCTTAATATTCAAAAACGAAAAAAACAAAACTGTAAAAAAAACAAACAAAAATCTGTATATTTTAAATACAAAACAGAGAAAATCTTTGAAATGTGATTAATTGGCACTCACTCTATGATGGCGCACTCCAGCGTGTTGTTGACCGTTACTCTAACTTGAGAGCCAATGTCCAGATGTTCTCCCCTGATGGTCACTCTGGTTCCCCCGGAAAGAGAGCCTTTCTTTGGATCGAGGGACAGCAGCTTCGGGGTCTGGATTGGAGGGAATGTTATGAATAAGATGTATCTCTGACAGTTCCTGTCATCAGAAAAGACAGGCTCACTCCACCTGCATTATAATTGTGTGCTTGACTCAAGATAAAATCTTCCCCACATCCAGTGAGGTTCATCTGTCCAGTCAGTAGAGATTGGCTGAGACAGCTGCTGACTATAACAGTAAATTAGTGAAGGAAATTGAAGACAGCCCACACTGCATGATGTTTAAGTGCTGCAGGCCTTGAGGCTTAAACTCCCAAGAGTCGTGTTCTACTGCAGGTAAAAAAAAACCAAAGATGTTCATGCTTACAACATGAAAACCTGCACGTAGACAGTGAAACATGCAAAACAAAGAAGGCTCCTTGGGCAAAAATATATACCCCTGTTCAGCTCTGGAGCTAACCGGCTCTCCTGATCTTTTCAAACTTTCTATCCCCACCATGAACTTCCCCTCTAGGAAAGCCTCTTATCCAGGCTGACAGGATTCACTTCCTCTGTGCACGGGGATGCAGCGGACCTTTGTGTGCTGCAGCGGGCATTAGGAGGCAGATGTTTCCGTCAGAAAGTTTGAGGAAGGAGATGCGGTAGAGACACATGTCCTGTCTCTAAAACAGATTTCCCTCTGCCCGTGTTCCACAGACACTCTTTCACAAGGAAGCTCGGGAGGAGTTCTCACAAAAGTCCAGATTATTGTTTGTTGTTTTAGACTTTCTTCATCTTTGTACATCAAAATAGACTCTGTAGATTGGGTTTTTCTTCTCTGTGGGATGCCTCACAGACAGAAGCTGTTGAAATGATGGACTGTTCCAGCACTGAATTGTGAAACACCCTTTGTCCATGAACAAAGAGAAACAAAGGGACTTAACGGGTATTTCCATGAGCTGAGTGCTTTTTTTTCCTCATGGGTCCAGATAAATTAACACTCTGCTGGCTAGTTCTCTCTGACCAGTGATAAATTCATTCAAAAGACCTTTCTAATAATCATCATATTTGTTTAGGTTGGAACAGAAAACGGAATGACAATAGTGCTTAGCTGGGAGTCAGACGGATGTTTGAAGATTCCTACTCATCAGCATTCCTTTGACTCATAAAACACATCTGTTAACACTCAACCAACACTCCCAGGAAGGCTTTCCCAGTGGAGAATGGGAGAAAAGAGCATAGAAGAAGAGTGTGGAGTAAGAGACAGAGAACAAATAATCTGCAGGAGAATTTTACTCACTAAATATGAGAAGCTCTCCTTTGACACGCCATTCCCACTCTGATCAACTTCCACTTGGACAACATCCGTCCTGTCATGCACAGACTTCCCAGTGCGACACACAAGCCTGGAGAAATCACAGCACAATGGGAGACCCTTTAATAAACCTCACAATATGGATAATACACACATAAAAAGAAACATGGCGCACAATACTGATTTAATAAAAAAAAAGAAAATCTTTTCTCGAATTGCAAGTGAAGGAAATTTGATCATGGCGGCTAAACAAAGACATATAATTAATCTCTGAGAATGGCAGTTATGAACTAATTCATCATTTACATATGGAATCAAATAAAGCCCAGAGATATCAGATATTAACAGATGTAAAGTTCAAAGCTCCATTGACCAGATGTGTCTAACCACAGAGGGAGAAGCTGAGGCTTGTTCCCTCGCCTCCTGGTTGTGATTAAACTGAGTGCCACCGGCGTGCGCTCTACAAGGACGTCTCATATTAATGACACGGTGGGGTAGCGAGGCCCTGGGACCTAATGCTCTGGGATCTCAGTGGGATATACATTTCTGAAGGTGGGATGCAACCTTTATCGACTCACATGATCCCCCCTCCAGCTCGACAGCTTGTCAGTTTATTTAGTTAGGTGCCTGCTGCTACAGTGGTTAGAAATTCTCCGCCAGTGATTGGATGATTGACAGCAGACTCGTGAGGAATTTTCACAAGTGGAGCGCCTCATGCAGGAAGACTTGTGTGTGGTAATAAAAGACCGGACAAATCAGCATTTGGTTGGGGGGGTGGGGTCACGGTGTCAGGGCTGCAGAGGCGGCGGTGTTTAAGTGAGTTTTAAAATTACAAGCATTATTCAACTAAAACTGAATTGCGCTGTTAACTGTATCTAAGCCTGAACCGATGCAGCCTTTAATGAGCTCAATTAATCCGTGAACTTTGTTCACACACCTAAGCAGCTGTTGAAAATGCTGACGATTTGTTGATAGCGAGCTCCATTGTATTGCTTCTTAATAACAAGAACATCAGGTTAAAAGAAAAAGTCATTACCCTCGTATTAAACTCGTTCCAATTACCTGGCATAAGGGCACTCTTCAGGAGGAAAACGCATAATTTAACACGCTTTAATTAAGAGAAAAAATGATAAAAGGGGCCAATTTAAATGAAACATGACTATTCACAGGTTCAAGCCTGAGGGAAATAAGAGGCAGTGAAGCATGAATGAAGTCTGAACACGTGAGGCTTCTTCAACCTCAAAGTCTTATCAAAACACATCACATTATATGATGTCTGCTGCTGAATCATAATGTTTTGGATTATTCAGAGCACATATGACAAATATGAAGTCATTATTTTTGGAAGAATAGAAACGGAGAAAAGGCTATCAGCTGACAGGAGCTGTGATGGAGTCCACCAGCAGCATTTTAACAGGGTTTTAAAGTTGTCCAATGTGAAATTCCGCCTCTTAAAAGAAGGTTAAAGAATATAATTTGTTGGATGGATGTGTTTCACGACCCCACCTGAAGAACTATTGGGACACGATGAGAAATAACTACAGGTTGCTTGAATATTTGAAAAGCATGGGGGTCACAGAGAAAACATCTGCAAAAATGTACTTTCTTTAAAGTAATCATCAAAACAGACACCAAATCATTTCTGTTCAACCGGAGGTTCACAAGAAAAGATGGCATTCCCTTTGTTGCAAATCACTTTTTTACACATTTAAGTATGCATGACTTCATCCAACATTGTGCAATTACCCGAAATACTGTAATTCTGGCAGATTTCTCAGGGTTGTTGATACAGCATGATCCCAGGCAAAGGACGAGATGATTGACAGTACGAGCACAAAGCGCCTGCTATGGCCCTTGCTCCATATTTCGACACTGCTAGAAGTATCAAAAGGTAATATTTGGGCATGTTCTGAAGTGCCCTCATGTCAGTTGCTTCCCATGGCTGACGAGGATCCTCACCAATCAGGTTTGCACGTATCTGGTTACAAATACTTCTTGTGTTGTTCATAGGGCAAAAATGATAGCAAGGGCAGCGTAGAAGATTGTAGCCAAATATCCAGAGCAGCACTCCAATAAATGAGGTTTGCCCACACTGACAGAGCCATTAATTAACATGTCAACGCCGGCTGAGAGAAGCACAACGTCTGAAGAGCGGCACAATTTCACAGATGTGAACTTTCACCTTCTAGAAGAAGAGCGGGAACCTGTCTCAACAGCTGTGCTAAATGGGGTCAAACACACCCGCTCCTGAGTTTGTGCCCAAACTTTCAGCATGAACGAGTGTGGATCAAAAATTTAGAAAGAGACATTTTAAGAATTTTAAGGAGACCCATTGCAATGAAACTTGTGCTTTTGGTGTTTTTACCATCTTCCTGTAGCATATTCTCATAAAAGAGGACATTTATAAAATAATGTAAGATGTGTTAATGAATTTAATCAATAATAATGAATCAAATCGTGTTGAATTAGGAGCAGATGAAAATCCACAGCCTGAAAAATGGCCAGTCTCCCTGCGCCACATCAATTTTGATGCATCCACTTGCAGACAAATAGATCCATTCACGTCTTCGTTTTCCTCGTCTGAGCTGCCGTATGGCTCAAAACTGTACGCCTTCATAGCTTGCTGTTTTTTCTTTTTCTTTTTTTTTTGTTGCTAAGCTAATGTTAGCTTGGGCTTTGGAGGTGCTATAAGCTAGCGGGAAAGAGGGTAAACAAAAGGTTGATGGTCCTGCCCTCAACTTAAAGGCAACTTTCTAACGAGCTCACGTGCACAGCAGAAAATATGTCTTAAAAAAATGAAACCGGCGTTTTGATTTTGGCTAGCAACTGCATAATCATAATTAAAGGCCCGCTGAGAACGATTTTATAAGTGAAAAAAAATTGTTAACAAATTCACACAAATTCAGAAAAAATACACAACTTATATAGACAGTCTGTGAAAAAGTTTAAAAAAGATACCAAGAAGTTGAAACTATTTCAATTTGAGTACAATGATAACGCTCATTTAGTCTCTGAATGCCACAAAACAGAAGCATGTCGGCGCACTTGTGCATGTGTGAGCAAGTCAAATGTGCCGACAGGGTCAGATGCAGTGAGGTGTTATGGCTTGTCACAGCCTCAGAACTTCCAACAAAGTGGAAGTGCTCTGCTGTCATAGCAGCCAATGAGTGATGACGACATGAGCTGCGATCAAGCCCAGAGTGAAATGCGATTCGCAGTTTTTGACACGCTGCGCTCGGGGGAACGTGTCGGGCTGCTGGAGTGACAGGTCAGACCCATGGGTCATCCTGGAACTGGTTCTAAAACAATGATTAGCTTCAGTGGAGCAAGACCAGATAAACAGCTTCATTCGAGGAGCGCTGCAGATACCAACTGGAAGTTTGAATGTAATTGTAGAGTTACTGACTTCCACTGAGTTCTATAATGTCATTGTCAAAGAGGGGGGCCCGCTGTCTCCGTGGCAACAGTTTGATGGTTGCTGAGCTATGGGGTGATAGCGACCGAATTGTCCAAAATTAGACATCTGCTGCATAATAATAGTTTCAGAAAATTAGCCACATGAATATGTCAAAAGTCAACACACTCGGGATCGCTGTCATTGTAAGACCCGGACAAGGCTGACACATGTGAAAGGAAAATTAATAACTGAATCCTTTTTCTCAAACACAATCTCACAGTCACATGAACTGCGGCTTTTGTTTTCCACTAGAAAAAGTTTTTTTTGACTGCGAGAGCTCTGGTAAAAGATCAGGAAACTGAAAGGCACAATGCTTAAAAGAAGGAGCCCAGTATCCTCTGACAAAAGCCCAATCCAAGGAGGATAAAAGCAACTTCTGCGACATGAAATCACAGATTTTTATCTCCAAGAAATAAAGTTAGAAACAACATAATCTCTGAGTTATGAAAAACTTCAAATCCTCCCTAACCCTAGCTCCCACTGTCTTCTTCAAAAAGATTTTACTTTCTACTCATTGCTTCAGTCAATTAATTCCTTAGCTCTCCAGGGATGGTGCTGATAAGCAAACTCCCAAAGCTGATTTTTGAAATGTTTTTAATGCCACATTTGTACTGTCTGCACTGTTTTTCTGAAACTACAAGGGCTACTCTGCCAATTTAATGCAGAAATCCACTGCATATCCACCTTTATGTTGATGGCTGATTTTCTGTCTTACATGGCACAAGAAAATACCTTTCAGGTTGAGTTTGGATCCTGTTTTTTTTATCAAAGCCTACAACTTTTGCTTTGCTGTCTGATTTAGAAAAAAACATATGGTTTCTGCTTTGATACAAATTTCTCTTTAAAAACCAAAGTTTCAGTTCTGTGGTAACTTCTACCACAAATGAGATGCTGAGAGGAGATTAGGATTGGAAGTCTTGGTTTATGTATATGCTTTTGGTCTGATGTGATGTAGAGAAATGTTAATATTTTAAACAAGAATCGCAGCTGAACAGTGTGGATGAAGGAAAATGGCAGGAATGTTCAAACCATGTTCAAGTTCAAATCTGTCTGATAATAACTGTGATGACAGTTTTTGAATTGCTGTATTAAACTGAATTTTTTATAACGATAAACTTGTAATTTGTATCTCTGACTAACATATTCTGGAAATCTGATCCACTTACTGAAAACACAGTTTTACTAAGGTGTCCCAAAACAATTTTTTTTAAGTCAGACTGCATATAGGAACCTATATACAATGTATATTATATTCCTATATACAGTAAATTGATTCAGACTCAGAGTTTTTTGTTTTCATTAATTATTTTATAAATCAAACCTTCCTTTAAATCCATCATAAATAAGTTGGTCCATGTTTTCTGCCATGTAGTTCATCATCATTCCACTAGGGGTAGTAGAAGGGATTTTCATGCTCATTTCAAAATGGCTGCAGAAATCTAAATAAAACACTTTTGGCGGAGTTTTAGAAATTTTCCAAACTTTTTGGTGAGGGTAGCGAATCTACTGTTACTATTTTTTAAAGATGACTGACTGTTTTGAAAGAATGAAAAAATTGTTGATAGTTCATTCTTTAGAAGACAGTTAACTCATGTTAGAAATGCGTGAATCAAATATGAGTGATCAAATCAATCAATCAAATTTGTCAAACATTCATGTCGATATTTTTACATCTCAAACTAACATTGTTGTGAGCAAAAACTTACCAATTCAACCAACGTGTGATCATTTATACCATTTATATCTAGTAAAAAATTTATATTGCAACGTTTTGGGGAATGTCATAAAAAGTAAAAAAATGTCAAAAAACCATCGTAATTCCAAGAATTTTTTTTTTTTTTTTTTTGTTTAGGTCTTGAGTTATATAAACAAGTGCACGCCGGAAAACATAAAAAAGGAAAGTCCTTCTAGAAAAGTCTTCTTCAAAAATGTGTCAGACAATAAAGTATAAGTTTAAGAGTGTCGTGTCTGAAGCATTTTTCACTAAGTGTGTTCTTAACTTCATTTGAGTTTATGTGTGATTTTGTGCATGTTGGTATGCGTGTATTTCTACTCGCCTTCCACCTGAACACTCACCTGCCTGAGAGCATGTCTGGTTGCCATGACCACGAGTAATTGTCACCTATCATCACAAGTCCTAGCTCTGACATGACTGCATATTTTAACGGGGCTTGAAATAAAAATCACGCTGAAATCCAAAGCAAAAGCTCACTTCTTCCATCATTTGCCACTTGGACTGTGTGTATCATTTTATTTAAGGAAAAGGACAAGGTTTTGGCACGCATTCCAAAGCACCGCAGAGGCGGAGTAAAAATAGGGGAATGGCAAATGTTGCAAAATTCTGTGTAAATATTCCAATGTTGTTATACTTACTCAACAGAGACTGTGTAGCGCTCATGCAGCAGATAACAAGGCACATCCCCTATAGAGACCTTCACTCCTTCTGCCCTGCGACCAAGGTTTTTGCCCTGTACCGTCAGCAGTGTACCTCCATCAACAGGACCCCTCAGGGGCGAGATCTGACAAAGACAGAGTGAAATCATGAACAAAGAAAAATAAGAGTAAGCGTAAATGCTGTAACATGCACAATAAAAGAGTTCTTATAACAAAATGATTACAAATAATACATGTTAATTAATATAACATGCGATTATGGAGATGCCACCTCTGGCTTTGACATGGAGTGTGTCGCACAAAGAGGCAAGGATCTAATTAATAGACACACGGTTTAGGTTTAGACACACATAAAGAAGACTTTTAACTGTGCCAGTCTGAGACTCTTCAGCCTCTAATCCTCTATAGCAGATGCAAATAAAGAGCAAGCTAAGAGCCCCCTTCACGTCCCACAAGAGACAGACAGAGTGAGAAAGGGAGGCCTGGAGAGGCGAGGTGGAGAGCACAACAGAAAGGTGGATGAGTGGGGAGGCAATTTAGAGAACCGAGTGTCGAGAGGAGAGTGAATGCTGATGATGGTGGGGAGAGAGCAAAGCCTCAACAGGGGAATTAATGCACAGCGCTTTTCCCTTTCATCTGTTTTCCTGCGTCTGCTCCGTCAAATTCCTCAGTCCTATTTCTGCCGTTGTTCAGAGGCGTAGTCTCACGCGCCATTTCAGCCCTCGCTTTTGGTCTTTTAATTTCACATTCACAGGGGAGGGGGAAAGACCATCACCCCTTTCAGTTACTGTGAAAACAACTTTAAAGATAGCATCTCCAAAGCCAAGACAGAGGAAATCTGGCATCTTCTTGCCGCTGTAGCCCAACAGCACCAGCAGCGTGTGTGCTCCTCCAAACAACCTCCAGGCTGTGTCGAGGTCACAGTGACCCCTCTGTGTTATTAGTCCGGCTCCAACTCTATCAGAAACCAAGCCGAAAATGAAAACATTACTTCTGTTTGGTCTAGTGGAGGGGACAAGGTTTGGCTAGGAATCCGAATGGAATGAAATCCACTAGAATGGCAGCCCAGATAAATAAGCCTTACATTTCCCTTCGAAAAGAGGTGGTTAAAAAAAGAAACAATATATAATGGCTTCATAATGTCAAATACAGAAACCACTCTGTTCTGCACTGCTTACAATAAAGTTTGCACGTTATGTGTGCCCTCTTGCTGCACATACAAAAAGACTACAAAAAAATCCATTCAGACTGACTGTATACTTCACAACAACACATGACCACAAGAATAAGCATGTTTTCACATTTGTGAAAGAATATTAGAAAAATGCAGCTATTTATTATCCCAATGTGTTTTATGGCACTTGGTGTGTCTCTGTGGTGCCACTGGGCACTGACATTAACAGCCGCTTGCATGCTGTTCATTTACACCTCTTACAAGTCTGCCAGTCTTGATTTACAGCACAAACTCTGCCAGCCCTCCAGGGAGATTGCAAGGTGTGAGTGTCTCTGCAAAAAAACCTCCAGACAAAACGCTGAAGTGATTAATCACACAGGAAGTGCACATCAAAGATGCTGCAAATGCAGAGTGCACCCGTGTACTTTTTTTCAATCTTTCCAATTAAATGGCTGAAACAAATAAGCTTTGTCCTAATTTATTGCCATAATTTAGAAGTTCTTCTGACCCTTTCATCTTCATGTCAGTCCGGCTCTTCTGCATCCTAACTCCTAATCAAGGAGGATGAGTGGACAAAAACAGGAAAGAGCTCCTCACTGTGCTGCACCCTTCTCCGCCCATTCTCTGTCAAACATCCTCACTTCCGAATTGTTCAGGTCTCAGTCGAGTCACTCTGCTGTTTTTGTCTTTATTTCCTGGATGAACATCTTTAGGAGTTCCTGTTTTGGATGCGGATGTGAGTTAGCTTGAGCAGCGGCGGACTAACCTCCACATCGCATGAGAACAAAGAACTTGCTTCTGAAAACAAATGTCTCCTTTGTCTTTGTCAATGCAGTCAACGGAGAACATTTTTCACAATTAGGTCACATGTGGAACTTTTCAGTGAATAATCAGATCCTTTATTTTATTATTGATATTTTTGCACGATTAACGTGTGGAATAGATTGTGTGTGACACGACAGTCTGAAGATAAACACGTCTCATTATTTTAGCAGCACTCCTTAACCATGGCTGTGCAACAAAGAGCTGCTACAGTGGGAGTGTGTGTGAATTTTTAGGGAGAGAAGATCTCTTTTTTTTGCCAGTAAGCTGGAGTGCTCTGGCTCTAACCCCTGTGGATTCACTGGGAAAACATGCTGCCAAAGTATTGCATCATGCACCCCACTGAACCACAGCCCCAGTCTTCTCTGACGCCAACCAGCTCCCCTTCAATTGGCAGAGGGGTGTGTGTGAGAGCGCCGCAACAATAGTATGCATACGGCGTCTCTGCCCAGCTAACTTAAGTCACGTCGGAAGTCTGCTGCAGTTAGACTCTCGCAGAGCATCATGTTAGTCACAGTTTGCTGACAGCTACAAAGAATGAAGGATAATCGAGAATGCTTCAATATGGACTGTTTGTGTGACAGATTGTGGGATTATGTGTGTGTGTGTGTGTGTGAGCGACAAATATCACACATGTGTGTCTACTTGCTTTGTTCTGCTTGCTTATTCTCCCAAGTCGAGCAGGTTTTATCTACAGGAAGTTCAGGCCCACTGGGTCTCATGTGAGCCGTGCTTCCCATGACCGCCTACTTTGACTGTTATAAGCTGCAAAAAAAAGAGGTCTGGAGGTTGTATCTAAATTCACTCCTATTAGAGTGACAAGAACAAGCAAATATGTTCACTCAAATGAGATCCACAAACTGTTGGACGGAACGTTTCGCATGTGATGAAGATGACATGACCACAAACAGATCCTGTGTCAGATAAACACTCATTAATTCCTTTTACCAGAGTGGCTTTGCTCTTGTTGTGGTTCAAAATCGAAAATCTCTCATGAATTCTTCTTAGAGCTTTGTGGTTTTCTTCATGAAAGAGTCTACAAATATAGCCCTCAAACCCCCAATCCACACAGATATTGTTATTACATAGAGCAAGAGGCTTTCTTGTGCCAAGAAAAGGCAGATCCTCAGAGCTGTGTCCCTGAAGGACTGCGGGGAAGCTGGTGTTAATGTTACTGCTGACTCTTCAAACCATCTCTGATAGAGCTGGACAGACAGGCCTTGAGGGAGTCTCACCATGAGAGTGCACCCATGACTCAACGTTTGAAAATCAGTGCGGAAAGGAGGTGGAGGTGTGGGGAGGAGAGGTGTAAGGCCTTGTGCTCCAAAGTCCTCTTACTCTGTGAATCTCAGGAGCAGGACACTGGTTCTCGTTTGGTTGACAGTCATCCCTCGGCCTGCAGCTGTTATCACACCAGCCGCAGAGGTGCCCCTGCGCCTCGCGGCCCCAACACTGGGAGCAGTCCGAGCTTCCCACTCCACAGTTGTACACCTCCACTAGAGGGAGATGGGAGACAGGAGAGAAACAGACCAGTGTCAAAAAAAATAATGATCAAAATACACTAGTAGGAAACTCGTGGAAATCAAGTCCATAACATATCTCTCAAAATAAAGTACTAAATCAAATATTGAAGCTGCTGGATGGCTCGGTTGGTTAAGTGTGGGACTGGCCAGGGTTTGATCCCCATGGTGTCCAATGAGTTTCATCCAGTGTGGGTCCTTGGGCAAGATTCTTTATGCTACTGTCTAACAATGCAGCCACAAGGAGGCCTAAATCTGGGTCTCCCTGTGCCGGTCCCCAGCCCGGATAAAATACAGAGTTGTGTCAGGAAGGGCGTCAAGTGTAAAAATCTCTGCAAAGCACCTATGCGAAGCAGTGAGCAAGCAATGATAACCTCTGAAGATATAGGATGAAAGGTGAACAACATCTGTTAAACAAATAGTAACCCATTCATGCTGTATGCCGCTAAATTCGCAACGTACCACTGAACCCAGGACTCCCTTTTTTTAGCATCACTTTGAACAAAAAAAACACTGAAGAACGTTGGTTTAGAACTAGACATAAGATCAGGCATGAAGGGGTTAATTAGCATGATACATATAGTAATCGTAATCAGTGGTCCAAGTATTTCCACTTAAAGCAGGATTTCCTTCCTTAAGTGACGCTTGTCTCGGCTGCTACGCATAACAGGGATTGTCAAAGGGAAATACATTTCATTGTGATTTGGCTAAAGTTTAACACCTTTCATGATGCAACAAGACTAATCTTAAACCGACACTTCACTCATTACAAGTCAATTCCCTCTAAATCAGAATTGAGGAGGATTATGGGACACTTTCTTTTCAAATGCAATATACATGTTTTAAGGTGAAATAAAAGCGAGTCATCCTGGTTGGAAAATCCACTGGGGTCTTTCCGTGATGAGTTCATGCATGTGAGTATCTGTGACTGTTTCCCCATGAGCACTCCAGCTTTCTCATGCCGTCCAAAAAACATGTTTTTTGTTTAATCGAAGCCTTCATATTGCACCCCCTGAATGAGTGTGAGTGTTTTTAGCTGTCCGTCTCTGTGAGCGGTCACAGTACGGATCTCTGACCTGTCTAGGGTTTGTCCTGCCCCCACCCAGATTGCTTGGAAATGTGTCAGTGATGCACGTGGATACATATGACCAGTTAATCAATGTTTGAATTAATTAAGGAAAACTAAATCAAATTAAAACAAGTATAAAACAAAAAAATATCAACATAACGCTTTTTTTTCTCACTGGAGAAAAAGAAATACGAACATTAAGAATTTTGCTTAAAAAATAACCAAAAAAACCGAAAACCTCTTTCTTTACGGAAATAAAGAAGGTAAGAAATAAGGAACAACATGAATGCAAGCATTACTTTGCCGTTTTATTAATTATTTGTGGTTCGATGCTCTAAATATACTGCATTTATATTTGAATAATCTACCTTTAGTTGTGAACAAACTCTGCTTTTTGAGCTCTTTTTTTTTAATCACATCACTTAAGCATGTGATGTCATCTACATATAATTTGTCGGCATGCACTTTTTACTTTCCGCAGTGATAAAACATTACTTGAGCATGTTTGCTCTGTCCTTCAGTTTTTCCCTTTTTCATGCAAGAACCATGTGGTCTACTTGGTTTAAATATCCAGCATAAGCATTTAAAGGATGACAAATTCATGGCTACTAAAATAAAGTAGGGGAAAAAAAAACAAAAGAAGTGACAGGAAGATGAGAACAAAGCCAGAAAAAACAGATGATTGTGCTCATCTTCCAAAATACCTCCCAGTGAGATGTCCCTATTGTGTTGCTGCACATGCATCTGTGTAAGCGATTGTGTCCACATTGCAGCGCGCGTGGATCTGCATGTCTATAATAAAGTGTGTGTCACTTTAAAATGTGATGATGCCGCACGTTGCGAAACGCCAGTGGTTGCTGTTAAACAGAATGTGGCAAGTGGCCCAGGGCTGTTGTACACCTGCGATACACATGGACTGGGAACAGCACATCTGGGACCGGGACAAGCAAAGGCTTGGCTTGTAGCCGCGCCACAGAACAACACGCCAAGTTCAACTGCACATGCTACATCTCATCATCCCTGTTGTCATGGAGCTCAGACTGTCCTAGCAGTAGATTTGGGCATCGCCTCTAAGAGGCAGTGATACCACCTTATACCGAAGCGCCTATTTCCGTAATTATTGTGTGTAATTAGGCGTCAGCAGACCATAACATTATGCTAAATTACTGGTTGGTGGCAAATTATGTATTGTATTACACAAACTGCTCTCATCACAAGTGAAAGTGGCTATACCACTGTCTATCCCTTCAAGTGATGCTTTATTTTTCACATCCACCCATCTCATCAAATAACATCTGTTCTCAGGTGAAACGCATTCTCAGGGCAAACGGTGTCAGATTATTTTTCTTGTTGTGGTGGTGGGCTAATTACACTGCAAATGGAGAGAAGCTGAGAAAGAGATTGGAGGATGACTGAGAGCTATACTTTTCTTTTCCTTTTTGGTGCACCTCCTTAATTATGGGTTTCATGTCTTACCTTTGATTGGATGTGGACTGTCAATGAATATGTCCTCTCTCTGAGCACTGAAGTCTCCTTTGGTCCTCAGATTAAGGAAGAAAACTTGACTCCTCTGATTAGTGGACAGCTAAGTATAGACAAAGAAATATGAGGGATGAGTAAAACAAGTTGTGCTTATTTGTCAATACAGTAATATAAATAATAGTATATAATCATAATTAAAAAATAAATAAATAATAATATCATGTTAAAGACCCACTCTAATAAAAAATGTAATTTTATCATGTTCTTGTGGCATTTTTCTGATGATGGAGGATATAAAATTAACCTTACATTTACCTTTCTGAGTATTTCTTTATTCAAATTCTTGTGAATCAGGAGGAGATTAAAAATGTTTAAAAAAAAGGAAAAAGATTGTAGGCGTGACCTAGAAAATACAATCGGCAAGACACAACCTCCCTGCTCCACCCCACGCTGAAGCATCCACTTGTAGACATTAGATCCATGTATGTATTGGTTTTCCTCATCCAAGCTGACATCTGGCTCAAAACTATAACATAATGTTAGGTTGGGGCTGTAAAATGGCGAGAAAACGTGTAAACAGATGGGTAATGGGAAGTGGGGCCAGGCTTACCCTGTGCCAACAGTCCCACCCTCAACTCAGAGGAAAAATTCCAATGAACTACTGCGGCTTTGCAGAAACTACGTCCTAAAAAAAACTTTTTTTTAAACTTTGTCAAAAAATGACATGAGCATAATTACGCTGGGAACGCTTTTATGATAGATCAAAAGAGTGGGTCAATAACTCACAAATAGATTGAAATGACTATTTCAGACAGCTTATAAACAAGAATAGACAGTAAAATAATGCATGAAGTCAATAGAAACAGTCAGGACGGAATCCCAGACCAGATTGACACACTTGTTACTTCTGTTTAGGCATTGTTTACACTTACTGTCACCCCGCTGCACTTGACGGTTGAGTCGTCCAGCCATGTGGCTTCATATTGCTGCTCCGTTCCAAAGTCACACTCCAAGTTCTCCTTCTGTTATGCAAAACACTTATTTTAAGCAATTGTATGCTTTTTACACCATGACAGCCAGGAAAATGTGATACTACGCTGTTCTCTGAATTAGAAAAATAACTGCAATCGTACTGAGAGCTCGAGCTCACGGTATTAACGTGCGCAAAGAGATGCTCGTGCAAAACGGGTCTGGTAACAATTGTCAACTCTGAAATGACACCATGAAAGGGATAAAACCCATAATAATTCTGCCTGCCAGAAAAAGGCGTTCAAAATTTACATTCATAAACATCTGGACTCCCACATCTCAGGAATTCAACTGGGAGTCAGAATAATGAGTGTGAATTTATTCCTCCCAAAATGAGTGCTCAGTTTTTCTCAGACAACACATGCGAGGTAAAGACTATAGGATGGCCAACAGAAGTAAGAGCAGTAAAGAACAAAAAAATAAAGTGGAGGAAGTCATTTGTCTGTCAGTTTACCTTAATCAAGACCGTTACTCTCCAAGAGGCTTTTATTTTGATGCATTTCTTTGGCAACAGTTCAATGTGAGCTAACGTTTAATAGAGAAGAAACGTTTAGGTATTTGTTTATGTTCAAAAGCTTTTTTCATGCTGTTTTACCATTTTTCTTTCAGATTTTCTCGAACTTTCATAAACATCAGAATAATCTCGATGACAGTGATGCATGCCAAACGTGATTGACAGCCAAGTTCCTGCTTAACTGACATGAAGAAGACATTACTGAAACAATGTCAGCTTGGATCAACTTTCACATTAAGGGCTAGGTTGAATGGACGATCACATCCAGGCTAACCGGAGGAAGTGTGCGTATGTGTGACTCATTGTCTGTCACCATAGTAACACACCAGAAAAGGGCTTGAGAAGCCGGCCAGGGTTAGGCGTGTGACTGACCACGCCTGGCAACTACTCAGCACTGGAATTTTCAGGAGACCACTGTTGCCTCCTTATCAGTGGCGTAGGATGAGGTTCTGGCTCACTCGCCGTGGATTAAGTTTGAGAACGGGAGTTGCAATAACTGATGTGAGACTTGCTGAATAAGAAATGAAAATGAGCAAAAAAAAAAAAAAGGGAGGGATGCCACGTCTGCTGTCTCAGACCTTTATACACTGTGCTGACAAAGACACAACCAGGCGGTTGCAGGACGATTTTCAGACACAAACAAGCACAGACAGATGAGCAGAGCAATATAGTCATGAAGGTATTTTCTCTTCTTTTTTTTTTTTAAATCTCAAGCACACCACGAGTCAAGTTTTACTCCTTCACTGACCCAAATCACAGCACACGCTAAATCCATCTGTTTTGAACTCAGCTAGAAGCAAACACACCATATGCTTCTGTTTTATTCAAATCATTTTCACAACATGCGTTTTGGAAACAGTCCAGCCTCAGCCGTGTAGCCGCAGGCTATCCGTCATACCTCCTGGATGTTGATGAGGGACAGGGTGAAGTCTTGGGCCATTCCTGAAGGTGATGGAGGAACCTTTGAAGGAACCAGCTTGGGACAGGAAGCAGCACTCTGCGACGAGAAGAGGCGTTTAGGGCCAGGAAATGACATGCAGGAGTTTAAGAAAACAATGGCTCCCCCTGCACACATCCGCAACCCAGAATACCTGTCCTGTTTATCTGAAGAAAAAGGATATGAGAGGGTGAAGTCCCGCTTTGAGGAGGGAAAACAATGGCTTCAAATAGAATGACGTTAAGAGATTAGAAAAACAGAGCCGCTGAGCACTGTGATGGGCTCAGCAGAGCAGGAAGGACTCGCTTCATGATGTCCTTGTGTAGTGAAAATTCTCTTAAAAAAAGTTAAAATGAGCTAATCGAAATACCAAGAACAGTTTAAAAACTTTTCATGCCCTCATTTGTTTGCTTTTCTTACTTCAGTTTTAAAATAACAAGAGTTGCTGTGATTTACTGCTTTTGCTGTAAAGATGTAGTTATAGTTTTATAGCAGCAGCTGTTAAATCAATTCTAATGGGATCCAAAGTCTATCAACAAACAGGCATGGCAATGAAAAGCATACCAAACAGAACAAGAACAGAGCGGCCAGTATCTAATGGGAATCAAACCCTTAGGGTAAAGAATCTGCAGGGCCACAGGGGCCATGGGATCTGGCTCTGCAGTTAAAGTCCAAAACGAACACAAATGATGCAGTGGCTGACCATGATGTCGCCATGAAAGTGTCCAAAGTATGGCTTTTAATAGGGCAGCCGGACTCCTAAATGCAGTGTCATTTTTCAAAATCTTTTCCTGTAAAACCATTTATTTGATTGTTTTATGGAGAACTTTCAATCTTGTTGGCTTTTAATTGCTGAAAATGTATCCACATCATCTATTATTCCAGGCACGTGCTCCATAAAAAACGTAAATCCAGTCTTAACCCGTGTGCACGTACGGCTCTAACTAATTCTATTTACTTTTTTACTTTGTTACTCAAACCAGTTGCAGTACGACTTTAGAGAAGGTCAGAGGAGCTTTAAAACGGCACACTGCCCCATTATGAGTCTGTTAAGTAGAACCTCCTGAGATTTTATAGCCGTTTCAACATTTTTATGTACTGCTGTTGAGACACTCGCAGCGGAATCGCACAGTGGGTTGCCCCACGATGACTATTGCCCAAAAGTCTTAGCTCAGATCATTACAGAACAGATTTTGGACAGCAGTCTGGATTATGTCTGAGGCTTCGTGTAAAACAATATCAGTATAATGAGCTCCTCCTGGAATCTGTCTGGTTGATAGATTGGAAAGCAAATTACTCACCTCCAATAGGTTGTGTTTTGAATCATCTTTACTGGAGACGCAGAGGTGATTCTCCTGGTCCCAGTAACACTTCCACTGGGTGGTGAGGCAGCTCCCACATCTGAAAGACATGGACACCCACATTTTTGCAACTAGTACCAGTACTCAAACATGTATTCAGACTGGGAAAGTCAGTTGGTCCACTTAATTTGGTCCGGATTGAGTCCTGAACCATATGTTTCGTCTACATTCAGACTGCCGTCAACCAGACATTTCTGTTTTGAACCAAAGCTTATAAACAAAACCACATGACTAAAGATCTCTTCAGTCATTGGCCAGAGATTATGAGGGTGAGGAAAAGCAACAAGAGAATCCTAAATTGCAATCCTTGTCAGGATAGCTGACTTATTCAAACTTTATATTTCGCTGAGCAATTTTGAACGTCTGTATCAAGGTCAGGTACAATACTTGCTTTTGATGCTTTGGTACAGCGGAGGCATGCTGCAAGACGGTTACTGAGGAAATGACGTCTAAGACGCGGATAAGTGTTTATGACATAGATTGTTGGGAAAACTGCGTGAGAAGCAATGTGTATCACGTTAAAAGTTGCTTTGATGAGCCTGCAGTCATCTGACCACATTTCAATGAGCTCCTGTGTCTCAACATTGCGCCGCTACTTTGTTTACATACCATAATGAGCGGCTACGGTGGCCATTTTGGTTCAGTTGTTCCGCTCCGAGCGTGGAGCATATTCAGACTGAGTAAACGCAGAGCAAACCGGACCTCAGTCCAATTGGAAACGAACCAAGACCACCTTGAAAGATAAGTTCCTGGTACCGGACCAGGATCTGCTTGGGTGTTGCAAAATTATTCCGGATTATCTGGGAAAATAAACTGGTTCACTTTAGGCGAGCCAAATGTGTCCAGTCTGACTACATACATCCCCAAAATTCCATGATCTCGTGCAAACATTTCTCGTCTTGCCTGCTAACCCATTTTTAGTGGCACACAAACAGAGAGAATGAACTGATCCCAGACATCAACATCAAGCTTTAATAAAGGGAAGTAATGATTAGTCACAGCAGCAGACACACTAATTCCACAGTAACAGCACAGCCAGCAGAGGTCAAACTGGGCCAAATCTGCTGAGATCAAACCCTGACTGTTAAATGATGATGCATGAGTATGCACGCTGTCTCTTCTGTCTCAGTGAGATCAGCCTTCAGTTTTACACCCCTCACACAAAGACATATTTATGCAGGAAACTATCTGGTGGCTTTTAACTTCTGTTTGCCAAGTGTCCTTGTTTCCAGTTGGAACATGGGAGAAGATGGGAGACAACACAGGCCAGCATTTAGAGATATTTATACCAAAAAGTGTCTGTCTTCTAGATAACCTACCAAAATAGAAAGTGCTGTGAGCGTGTGAGCAGAGTGGGCATCACAGAATTGCCTCCGGGAGGAGACTGATGTCCCACACTGGAAATGATAGTGATTGCAGCACTCCGAGGGGGTCTGGATTAGAAGGAGTGAGGTGGGTGTGAGAGGATGCAGGCTTGTAATTAAAAAGTGTGTTCTGATTAAAAGCAGACCCCTCAAGCCTCTTATCAGTTGCAAGCTTTACTGTTTTTACCGACTCCCTTTCTGTCAAAGTGAAACACCTAAACCACCCACACACACACACTGTTAGCATATGCTCTCTGCTTGACCGAACACTGACAGCAAATACCCTGCGAAAGTGCCCACCCCGAGTCAAATGACCACTCACGTTAAATACACAGGCAGATTTGCACTCTCAGGGCCTCTCAGTGGACAGAGCGGTTAAATACACATCCTCAATCACATCTCTGTCAAGGAGAAATGCGTTCAGGAGGAGGGATCATTTTCAGAAAGAGTTGGATGAAGGAGGGGGTGGGGGACCGGAGCCAGAAGACGGCGAGAGATGAGAAAAGCGAGAGTGAAAAAAGATGAAACACTTGAGCTAAAACCAGAAAAGCCCCAACAATAGGAGAGCGTGTTTGAGACATTGGGAGAACCAATAATTAGAGGGCGGCTCTGTTGACAGCTGAGGCTGCAATACAATTGTCTAGCTGTCATTAACACTTAGTTCAGTGACCACCCCGTGATGCATCAACAGGGGGATTTTCTCAATAAAAAAAGGCCTATGGGTCCCAACAAGGACGAGAACACGTCCTAGCACGGTAACGAGTACAAACACACGGGTCACCGGATTTCTCTCTGAAAAACACGACACAAAAATATATCCCAAGGAGAGCAGAGAACCATGTTCTCTTCTCAATAAACTCAGTTTTATAAGTACACTCAGATTGTTTTTTCTTGACGTTTTTCAGTCCCCACATCACTCCAAAAAAATATTTTAACTGGCAACCCTAACAGTTACGGGTTTTCCCAGATTAATCTTTAATAAAAGTTTTCCTTCAAATCTGAGCACGTTTGGGTAAATTGTATAATCTCTGCTTCCAGCTGATGATGTCAGGAGCCATCTTGTCTGCAGCAGGTCCCTCTGGACCACTGGTCCACCATGCCAAAATTAGCTTTCACCACAAAAATATTAAAGCTTACCTTGTTTAGACTGTTTTCTTCATGGAAAGACACTAAATATTTAAATTTATTGGATCCTTTAAAATCATAATCTGTAATCTAATCTAGACATCCCACTGATGATTTAATTGATATTTCAAACCTGTCATTTGTGCAGGAACTTCAACATGAAAAACCCTCTCTAAACATAATATTCACGTCATGTACTAACTATTTGTGGTGAAATGCGGGACATGTTTAACTTTGTTTTGGCTTACTTCCTAACCCCTGTGGGGTTTTTTCCAGCTTAGTGTTTCCTAGAAAATTATTGGTCATAAAAACACATTACTTTGGGAAAAAAAAATTAGCATTTCCCTCAGTCTCCCACAAGTTCCACTCAGCATAGCTAATAAAAGTGTTTACATGTTTTATAATCAGTAGCAGCTCATGAAGTTGGTAAGAAGTTTTACATTTTGAGCTGAAATAGATTTTATGTTCCTACAACCAAAGTTAATCAAAAAAATTGTAACTGTAAACGGATCTTTTTACGTGAAATATAAAAAAACAATCTGCACCCAAATTTCACAGAAAATCTGCAGAGGAAATTCATCTTGTCAGTCTTTCCATCTAGTGCAGAGTGGATGTTGTCAGCATCAGTTGATTTACAACTGTTTATGCATTGAGAGCAGTGTAAAGAGCGACAGTAAAGAACCGTGCACTCCTCATACATGGGCCAAAGTATGATTTACAAGCTCTGCTGCCTGTGCTTCCTGGGTCTGATTGGATGAGTTTGCTGGACAGAAAGGGAAACAAGGTTTGTGTTATGACTATGCCTGTGTTGTAGTGTGAACTGTGTACAGGAGCAACCTCCTCTTGAAGGTGGTTTACTGCTAACATGTAGAGCATCTCCTCCAAGTGGGGACGATTGCAAATGCTGCATCAAAGCAGAGGAGACTGTAGCTTTCTGTATGAGTAAAAGCATGTCCCATTTGGTGTGTATGATTAGTATAATCCTCTCGGCTTACTTAATTTACTCTAAGATTATTAACTGTAGCTATACAAAGAAAAAAAATGTTTGAAAATGTGCCAGCTGCTTTTAACTGGGCCTTTTTATTTGGAGTGTGTCAGATTGTGGGATTCATTCCTGCTGGAAGCTGTCATAATACTGTATTTGACTTTATAGAAAAGCCTTGTCTTTACTGTCCTTGCTCATCTGTACGACAAAGTATTAGAGCCACCATAAAAATAAAAAAATGAGTATATCTACAAGAAAAAAACTTATAACATTATGACAGAAAAGTCATAAAATTACAATTTTCTTCTAATAATTTTATGACTTTATTCTTTATTATTTATAATTGTATTTTATTTTATGTTTTTTTAAGGTGGCCCGTAGAATTCGAGGAAATAGGCTGCTTGTTGATGAAGAAACAAAATCTGATAACTTTGATCATTCCCACTGGTGTTTAGACACCCTTTTCTGAGAGTGGCGTAAAGCTGAGTGATCGCTTTTTACTCCAAGAACAAAACAAACACTCCACTCACGGATGTCATTGAGGGAACGTGGATCATAGAACTGTGTTAAAAGAAAACCAGCATGGAGTAATTAAGATCAGATAGAGTATTGCAGTTCCACACTTCACAGCCCGGTGCTCTTCTTGGGAGGATGGCACTTTGCTCATTATCACCTTTGACAAACCTCCATCTAATTTCACACTCTTGGACCTCGTCCAGCACGTAGAGCCGTGCACACGTGTACCTGCAACTGCTGTGTTCACACCTCGAAAATGCTTTCAAAAATGAACAAAAGGGAGAAACCTCTTTCATCTTATTGAATCAGTTAAACTGAGGGATCAGCTCGCAGGATGAAATAGATTCTCTGATGCAGTTCAGCATGAAGCTGGATTGCCTCCAGACTGAGGAAAAACCACCATTTTGACCAGGCAATACAAGTCACTGACAAACATCGGCACAATCAGTCACATATGCTTTACATTTCTAATTTCCCTTGGCTTAACGTTTACAGCATATTAATACCACATTTGATCCTGTGCTGAGAAGCCTTGAGAAAGCCAAACACACAATAAGCTCTCCAATAGGACACGCTGGCTGTGTTTACCCAACCAGGCCTAAATAGAAAGCAGGGGAAAGCATTTGCTTAGGAGACTAGGCAGAGAGGACACTCACAGAGCTGGGTGTTTGCAATCCTGTTAATGTGTGCTGGCTGATATTTTGGCTAGGTCTCATTGCTTTAGGTATACAGTTGGTATTTAGACTCATTTAAGACATTTGTTTTGAGAACATTTTTCAGAAGCAAAGATGTCAAAGAACACAGACTGAATAAAAACAAAAACGCCTAACGTGTATAGAAATACGATGGTGCTAAAGTGAGCAAAGAAAAAACAATTCACGTTTCATTTTTAATGTGTTTCATTATTACAGAATTGTACTTTGGTTTCAGGAATTTTGTTTTGATTTCTAAAAAGTAACGCTGTTTATTTATGTATTTTTGCTTTTTTTGAATTGTTGTGATCTTTACTGCTTTTGCTTTGAGTGATTTGTCGGTGTGATTTGCACTTCAGGGCCACCGTACCGAGGGTGCAAACAATGCAACAGTGTAACATGTCCTTAGAAACCCACGCTGAAAAGTTTTGGTGAAATAGTGGACAGTTTCTTTTCAGTTAGCCGTTAGCTGGAGTTATTCTGATTTATTCTACAGGAGAATAAATGCCTTTTTTTGGCAAAATTGCTTACAAATTACAGATTACTAACAAAATTACCAAAATCTGTGTTTTTTTGGTATCCAAGAAAAAAGACATCCCTCTAAAGTAATTTGGAAAGCCACCTTAAATCATACAATGTCTTTACGTGGAAAGACATTTTAATTAATATGAATGTATACTTCATTTGGGCAATGAAGGTTAGGACTTGTATTTCAATGAAGTATAAAGTATATGTTTAATGATAGCTCTGTGAGTTGGCCAAAAGGCACCAGACATCCAGTTTCATCAAACAACACTCACGACTTTGTGGGGTGGATTGCTCCAGTCCTCTCACAGTCGTAGACGATGAAGCTCCCAGACACCACGGATGTGCCATTCACTTTTATCACCACAGAAATGCTCCGGTGATCTGCATAAACAAAGATTTCAACAGGACTTTCTGCACACGTCAATCATAGGAGCATTTGAAGATAAAATAACATGAACTGGACTGGGATGAATCTCGATAAAAGGACTTCTCAAAGGCTGACAAACTGAAGCCTGCCTGTATGTCTCACCTGTGCCCGGGAGGATTGGATGGTAGTTTTCACGAGGAGGCAGGGGGCAGGTCTGGATCTGAGCGGGACCATGGTTCAGATGGAGCGTAGCTGCGGTGGAAACTCCCGGCCAATACTCACACTCCACACGGGAGCCGATCAGATCGGGAACCGTCCCATTAATCAATATGCCAACATCCTGTGACAAAAACACACAATATGAACAGTCACCTCAGAACTGTAATGAAATTGACGGTGAGCAGTTAGATTGAGATGAAGAGTAAAGTTTGTTGGCTTTATCTCAAGAATCATCACAAATCGACTCGCAGAAAGAGAGAATCTACTTTCTAATGAAGAAACAGATGGTGGAGTGCTACATTCACATCTAAATCTGGTTTGAGCTGAAGTTTGACAGATGTATAATGAGAAACACAACACCTCTCTGACATGTCTGAGTTTCAGCTAAATGATTTCAATGTGAGAAGGAAAGGAGGTGATGGGGCTGGGAAGGAGGGAGGAATGGAAAGACAGCATATTCTGTCTCTCAGCAGGTAGGAGCTGAAATGGCCAGCAGCATGTGCTGACATGTCTTCAACATCGTCCCAATTGTTTGGCGAGATTGATCATTTCCTGACTACAGAACCACACTTCCTGCCTGCTGCTTCCTGTTTGGGGGAGACTACCTTGAGACGAGCTTCCTGTTTGCAGATCAGCCAGTAATCAGAGTCCTCTGTGGAATGACCTTCACAATCAGCAAATATCCACAATTAATGAACCAATTAATGGCCTGTCGTCTCTGGCTTCCATCAAATTATCATCCGTAATTAAAGGTCAAACATATTCCAAGCGTCAGAGATCAGGGATCTAATTATGGCTTTGTTTTCAGTCTGTTACATGATTCACTGACTGAAGGGAGGTGTCGGAAACAGCAGTTTGCATGTTAGGACAAGGATTTACAAAGCTGGCACTCTTTAAACACAAGTCAGCCATAAAATTATAGCAACAAGCCGGGTATTGATTCAATCTATTTCGTAGTGACAAAACAGCTCAGACCAGTCCAGTTGTGAGTAAATAACATCTGAAAGTGCTGATTGCATTGATTGCCACAGAGAGCATCCCACACGGGGAAGATTACTATCTTTAAGTCTTTCTTAGGTAGTTTACGTGGGGTTGAGCGAGTCCTGCTGATGGAGGTTACTACTTTGAGGAAATACTGCTTTTACAGAGGAAATAGGGTTTGTAAAAGTGGTTAAATGTAACATCAACATGAATGCCAAACAGCAAGTTTTCCATGCAGAACATTGAGATGAAACAAAAAAGCCAATCTGTGCATTGATTTGGTTTTTGGATTATTTCGCACAATTAATAGAAAAAAAAGGGAAATTTAATACAGTGAATTGAGAGGCAAAACACATTTTAAAATGTATAAAAGGTATGAATATCTAAAGGCATGAATGCCCTGCATGTGACTGAGCTTTTACGACGCTCCAAATAAGCAAAATTAAAATTAATTAGCCAAAAAAACCTCAGTAGATTCCAATTTAGCAAAAAAATTTAGCACCTTACTAAAATAGTAGATTAACTTGAAGTTCTTAGTACAAGCATGAATGTCCTGAACATGCTGAACGTTTTGATACCAATGTTGAATATGGTTTTAAAGTGTACAAAGAATTTAAAAATCTTTGTAGAAAAATAACCTAAAAATTGCGTAAAATATTAAAATGCATAAAAAGTATGAATATCAAAACAACAAACACGCATATCCTTAATGTGCTGAATGTTTTGAATACCAAGATTGCGTAATTGCAAAAGTGACCGTTGTTTTGGAAAGGATTTGCAAAAAAATTTCATTTTTATTTAAAAAGGGGATAAAAATCACATAGATTTAACATTTTTTAAATAGAAAAACACCAATAAACTTGCCAATTTAGCCTTTAAGATCCCAGTAGATGCCAAATGAGCTAGCATAACATTAATATATTAGCGTAATGCCAAATTATTTGAAAATTGTTATAAAAGATGAAAACATAGCCCATAAAGCTAGCATGAAACTAATATAAAGGATTGACTTAAAATACTGACACAAATTGAATTTATTCCAAACACGTGTAATGAAGTGGATCTGTTATGGATTTACAGCAAACAGTAAATAAAGACATGCATGTGTCATTGAAAGCATCAAGGGTCTCCTGGAATTATGCAAAGCATGCATCAGTATGTCTGTGTGTGTGAAAGAGAGTGCCGTCACCATAGTAACGAGTTCAAAGTCAAGGTCTGCTGTGTGAGTGCAGCTGCATGTCATCAACTTAACCGTACACACTGAAGACTGGGATGGACAGACTTTGTGCCGAACAAATTGACGCTGTGTCTAAACTATAAGTAAAAATCATTCTTTCAGTTTTGAAAAGCTCAAAAATTGGAAAATTCAGTGACATATATTTTACGCGTTCCGTTTATAAAGTTTTATGTAAATTTGATCAGAAAAAATAAGATTTTTGTTATTCTGCTGAGGTAAAAATGTCATGTTATACAATGGCACAGCTTCAATATGTGCTACCTCCAAACAAATGTTCATATCTTACAAACTCTTTCACTTATCAAAAAAGTTCTTGTACAACTCACACACCTTTGGCCTGTAATGTCTGAAAGTTTCATGCCTGTAAGTTCAGGTATCTTCTCACAATCGCAAGTTAAAAACATAATTATGTGTAAAAAAAACCAGCGAGAAGATTTAATATGGCTGGAATGAGTCAATTCTTTTGTTAGACCAGGGGCTCTAGAGGCAAATGTGTTTTCCCCACAGGTTTGAAAGTCACATTTTTTGAATCCAGAGCCAATGTCCTACATTTTGCTGAAAAAAATCGTGACTTTATGACAAACTGTGTTCGAGTAATGGCAGTTTGTCTTAAAAAAATCAAACTGCTCCACTCTAGCTGTGACATCATCCCAGAACATTCCATCCATTGAGTTACAATGAAAATTGACAAATGTCCTAACATTTGCATAAAAATCATAAGGTGTTTTAAAAAGCTGAATACATCATAAATTGCTCAATCTTTGCTGAACATTTTAAAGTTTGAATGGTGTATGTAGCTGAAAGTCTGCAGAAGTTCAAAGTGCACAAAGTTTTTGACGGGTTTGAAGAATTTCTCATTCATTTCTTATGAGGCATATTTTGCTCAATATTTCAAAAACTATGAGTATATGAATGCCAAAAGTACAAGCAATAATGTCCTGAACAAGCCAAACGTTTTGATACCAACCTTGTAAAAGAATGAAGACGTTTTTGTATGTTGAAAAACAAGCAGGAGAATCACTCACACAATCAGCTGCATAACATGCTTTGGTTGAAATGTTTGACAAAGTATACAACAATATGTAAACAACACAAAACAATCAGACCGCTGATGACTTGTTTATCTAGTCAAGCAGAGGAAGTGGTTATGGACAATTGATGACTTGAGAAAATGATCATTTTTTAGCTGTGTAATAATAACACATTTCAAAGGTCAAGTGTTCAAATGTATCTTAGATCATACCAATGCTTTAGGAAAATTATGTTTTTGAAAGATATCACATTTTTTAATACATTGGAATGGATTTTTTCATCTGAAAGTCTGGAAAACTTTCATGTCAACTTTGGAATTTGAAGTTTATTTTGAAGGAGCAGCAGCCCATACAAACAACAGGAAATCAAGAGTCTTTAAATAAAAATGAAATGAGCACAGCAGTCACGTTTGGTCTTTAAACTATCTTAGAAACTAGGGAAAAAAAGAGAAAAATTAGCTAAAATGAAACAAAGATGTAAAGAAAACAAACAAAAAAAAAAAAAACATCAGCAAGTTTCCCAGAAGAAACTGACCACTCATACGTTTCCTGCAGCTCATTCTATTTCAGAGAACTGAAGGCAGGCCAATTTTAATTACAGAAACTATTGAAATAACTGTGTGGGCGGAATAGCGCTTTTTAACATACAGTGATCAAATTTCAAAGGTTGAAAAGCTGTCGGACATCTGGCTGCTCATTGTTCCTCCTGCAGCGATGTTTCGCACAAAGGAGCACACATGTGGCTCCGAGCTGAGAGTTGGCGTTTAAACTGCGGGGCTATGAGAATGGCGACAATGAGGCAACAAAACAAGCAGCTGAATGTCAGCTGAATGTCAGCTTCATGAGAAACGGACCCATTCGGCACAGAAGAGGCTGTGTTGGCCACAGCATCAAACACCATGGTCATGAATTTATCAGCAGAGCAAAAATAACAGGTGTGGGAGACACAGAGAGGAGGGGTTATAAATTTACTCATCAGCTGTAAATACACCAGCCTCATTGCAGCCATGCCTTTATGAATATCAACCTTCATGAGAGGGATTTGAGAGCGATACAAGCACAAGGAGAATACAGTACCTTGATGTCTGCGGAGATGCTGATTTCTGGGGGAGTCAAAGTAATGGATGGACACTGCTGGGGGCCTTCACCCATGCTGATCCAGGAACGTGCCAGCAGCCCCTGAGCGCACTCCTTCTGGATGCTACATCTGCACAGATAGTGACAAAGATGAAGCACGTGGGGCCACATTTTAATCAGATTACGTTTGTCCTGTTTTCCTTTGAGATCAAATTACGGCACGAAGAGGTTTTGGATTTGTATGCTTTTTTTGTCTGTACAGAACACATGTTAAGTCCCGTAAAACATTCAGATTACCGATACTTTTGTTTGGGATACAGTTAATAATTAGGAGTGGTGGTCCAAAAAGCAGAGCTGAAAGGTCAACATTCTGTTGTTTGTGGAGAAAACACAAACTTTTTTCTGTCTGCTTCACTCTAAGACTTGACAAATTCTCACTGTTGGGTTTTACGGTCTGCTTCCTGCAGATTTATGAGGTGCTCTGGTCTCCTAATGTCACATTTCAGACTTCAGCTGACAGTTTGCCTAGCTGGACACAAGAGACTACTTGACTCCAGGTCACACACATTGCTATGGCAACCCATCCCGCAAGCGCCAAGAACAGGAGCCAGTTCCAAAAAAACCAGAATAACAAAACTATCAGTATGATTTTTAATCCACATGGACCAACAGAGCATCCATGAATGTGTGTTTGTTTACTCAGACACACACTGGGTATAAAGTGTGCATTTGTGACAATCTGTGAGTATAATGAACGTCTAGGACAGAGGGATTATAAAAGGGCATTCAACAAGCATGATGGCCTCACGCACCGACTTCCGATTCATTTATGAACTTCACTGTTGGCTCGGAGGACAGTTTATCTGCAACCAGACCCCAAGGACAAAGTGACCCCAGAGTAAAGGGAACCAAACAGGGCCCCATTTAGCCAAGCTCTCACACACCACATAATGAATTTGGCACATCCCACTCTCCTCTCACACTTTAGCTGCTGTTTCAAAATAAAGTGTGTGCACGTGTGCCTGCATGCCTGCAAGTGTGAGCGTTGGTGTTTGGGGAAAGTCAAATTCTACATTTGCAGTCCCACGGGTTCGCATGGACGCAAAAGAGCCAGGAGGTCAGTTAATGAGCTAAAAATAGAAATAACGGCTCCGCAAGCAATGGAAACCAAGCCCAGACACAAACAAACTCATAAAGTCTGAACACACTCTTAACTGTCACGCCAAAATGGAATCAGGGATAGACAGCGTGATAGCGAGTGCGTGCTTAGCTTTTGTTTTCTTTTACATTATGAAAGCTGGACTAGAAGCACAACTGGGGATTCACTACAACTTGATTTTCAGATAGCAGTTCCCAAAAGATTGATTTAAAAAAAAAAAAAAAACACTTCAAGAACTTACAAGTCTGACTATTATATCTTCATAAATATTAAATAAGTTAGAACCTGGGAATGAATAAACATAAGAACTTCTACATTTTGTCTTCAATAGCTTTAACTTTTTTAACATGTTTATTATAGTCAATGTGCCAAGAAGGACAATGCACAAAACACTAAGAAGTTCCACTTCAATCGTCTTTTGATCAATTTTAAAAGCGTTCCTGTGCTCTTTCAATCATGATTGTGTCGTTTTTAGCAAAAATGTAAAAACCTTTGTTGTTTTCAAGGAGATAGTCTCTGCAGAGTGGCAGGAGTTCGATAGAAATTCACCTCTGAGTTGTGTGCGGGACCACTGGTAAAGAGTAAGCTTGCACTTTTCTCCCATCATCCCTTTGTTTACACTCTCTCCTGCTAGCTTGGAACCCCTTCCACAAGCACAAAGTAACATTACCAGTACAACAAAAGTGGCAAACAATATTGTATCTTTTCAGCTGTACAGTTTTGAGTCAGATGGCAGCTCAGACAGGAAAAACAAAGACGTTAATCGTTCAATTTGTCTGCCTGTGGATGCATCAGAATGAAGCAGGGAGCTCGTGTCCTGCCGACTGATAAGATATTTTAAACTGCATTTTTTTGTCTGCTCCCTGATTCACAACAATTTGAAAAAAGAAATACTCAGAAAAGCTATTTTAATACTAATGTTCCTTACATATGTCCTCCATCATGAGCAAAATGCTGCAAGAACACGTTAAAAACACCAAAAAAATTAACATTTTATTCAAGTGAGTCATAAAGATATATTTTAATCGCCAACATGAAAAAAAAACTAATTTGTTGCAGGACCTCTGAAAAAGTCCTGACTAAAATGTCAGAGTGGGGGGTGTAAATCAAGAGCAGTGTGTTACTGTAGGTGAAAGACTAAAGGAAAAGTCACAGGGAAAACATGCACAGGCAAAGTTCACCTGAAACAAATTCAAAGAGAAATTCAAAAGTAGACTAACAGGTTCCCTCACATCTTAAAGTACAGAAGATTTAGGAGGCAGTTGGGCCTATTAAGTGTTGTTTTTGCAGTTAAGAATGAAATGGAAACCCTAGGTAAACCGAAAAGGAACAAACACTTTTGCAAAAGGAAAAGCAGTTTTACAGCAAATCTAAAGCTGCAACTTTCTCCTGAAAACACATTTTCTTTGGAAGGAGGTTTTTTTTTTTTTTTGATTAAGCAAACCCGAGACTAGGGGACTTCTGTGTGCAGATTACTTACAGTTAGTGCGAACTGTAAAGTAAGCAAACAGGAAGCGTCGCCTTACATCTCAAAAGCAGAAGATGTGCGAGCTCACTTACACATCAACAAGCAGCTTTAATGTTAAGGCACTGGGATCATTTCATCTTTTCTTTCTCCGTGTGTCTCGAATTCTTTCCTAAGATGTGTTTACATCCTGCCTGCTAACTCAAACAATTTGGTCAAATCCTTCTCTGAGATTGAAAATTTGCCAAAATAATTGATGTATGTGACACAAAAGCGTTAATCAAAAGATTAAAAAAACCACACGGATCTACACTGATCACTCTTGCCTTCCCTCTCTGCACACTGCCGACTGTAAAAGCTTTTTAAATTGCTCCTTAAAATAAACAGTCAAAATTTGCAGCTGAAGTATGACCTGTGAAAACTCATCACCTCCTAAGTGTCTGATAAGGTGGGAAGTCAGTGAGACTGTTATCCAGCAGGAGAACATCTGAGCTCCTGAAGTGCTCACACACAAACACACAAACACACACACTGCCACTGTGAGATAAGCACGTGCAGATAAGCACGATAATTTGTGAATAGCAAAGAGGGAACGTCATGCATAATTTGATTCAAATAAAGATGTTTAAGTGCTTTCTTGTGACATGTGGCAGATTAAACCAGTACCAGCATAAAAAGGAGTAATCAGGGCCTGGTATTTATCTGTGCAAAAGAAACTAGCTATCTTTCTGACAACAATGCAGCCTCCGACAAGCAAAGAGACATGTTTTCATGCTCGCTCTACACGCAAACAGTCTGAGAGACGTCAGAATCATGCATTTAATCAAAGCGGGCACCCAGAGACTGTGGTGACTTAACAGATTAAAATCTAGCGGTTCCTTTTATTCTCTGTCCACAATGACTGTAGTGCTGTTAGACAGAGAGGTGATGGAGGAGACCATCCACCCCCACACTACAACCTCCTGATCCCCCAGGCTCTGAGGCCACAGCGCCTGCCCAACCAGCAGGACTGGACAAACACCAAACACACTCATGACAGCAGCTTGGAGATGTCTGAGAGCGACGCACACTCGTGCTGACACTTGCACGCAGCCTTACACACTTTGACATTTCTTTGTAAAAAGAACCAGTGTGCTCTCCCCACCTCCATCACCACAATCAACACTCCTTTGTAGAGGAAGAGAGGAGGACAAGGGCAATGGGGGAAGAGAAGATGAAGAGTAGGGAGACAGAGAGCCAGGCCGAGAGAGGGACGGCTGGGTTCTCAGAGCTGCAGGAGAATGGAAGGGCAAGGGAAGCTGGAGACAGGCCGAATCACAAGGGTAAAACAACGCACTGAAGCGAGAAAGGGGCCGGGATAAATAGACAACCGTTCGATAACGAAGGAGAGAGAAACAGGCAGATGACAGTGAGGCGGTTTGACCGCATGCACACATTCATTCGACAGTTACACTCCTCCAGCTTCCAATGGCCTCAGGCTGCGACAGAGCCTCCAGAGCTGCAGAGCAGCTCATCACAAAACTCACTATCTCATCTAATCTGCTTTAATCACCAAGCAACTCACACACACACTGACAAACAAACACAACTCGATAGCATACATATTCTTCCTGAAAGCCAGCAATGACAGGGCCAGACAAGCAGTCCTGACAGAGCCGTATTAATCACAGCGTTCGCTCATTTGCTCAACTTCAGCCAAGTCACTTCTTGCAGAGGCTCTCCCAACCAAAACTGCCAGGGAGTGGGGGGACAGTTCCAAACAATGATGTTACTCCCATGTCAGTGTTTGAAGAAAAGACAAATTAATTGTGGTTCAACAAAAGTCTGAGTAAGCAAACACACACTCTGAGGCTGCCAAGATTTAATGATAAGTTTGGAAAAAGATGGGGAAATCTGGAAAACAGTCAGTGGTTTTACTGAGGCAATGTTTAAACAGTCAACTTGAGTTAGTTTATGATATCAGTCATGTATTGTTTCACAATAACTTCACATAAAGTCGATGACTTTGCTGCAGCTGGACAAAGCAGAGCAGAGCAGAGCAACTGCCGTTTTCATGCTTTTTGATTATGTTCGAAAAGCACATGGCAGGATTGCGGCCAGAGCTCAAGAATATTAATATGAGTTATGTTGGTAGTTATGTTTAAAGACCTGCTTCAAGGAAAATGATGTTCTTGGTGTTTTAGCATCTTCTTGTGGCATCTTCTTTCTCATGATGGAGTAAATATATCAAGAAAATTAAGCTTAAAATTCCCTTTTTGAGTATATCTTTGTTCAAATCGTTATTAATCAGGAGCAGAAGAAAAACCTCTATAGGTGTGAGGTAGAAGCTACTACGGCAAGCCACAAGTTCCCTGCTCCCTCATTCTGATGCAGTCACTTGTAGGCAAATATTTCCATGTACGTTCGAGCTGGCATCTGGCTCAAAACCATAACGTAATGTTAGTTTGGGGTTGTAAGAGGCTGTAAGCTAGCAGGAGAGTCTGTAAACAGAAAGATGTCGGGAAGTGGATGCAGGCTTACTACATGACAAAGGTCCCAACCACAACTCAAGAGGCAAATTTCTGATGAACTACTGCTGCTCTGCAGAAACGATGTTCTAAAACGACACAAGTTTTTGGGTTTTGCCAAAAAAAAAAAAACAACACAGACATAATCATAATAAAAGATCACTGATCAAAAGACGATCTGAGTGGGACTTTAAAGTGAAGACAAGAGCCGGCGTGCAGATTTTAAGTCAAAGACATAAAAAAGGCTTAATCCAAGGGGGTGTTTCCAACCTGTTTTCTAAAGTGCACCAGCCGCAGTAGGCGTCACCTGCCCCCAAACAGCTCCTGCAGCTCTTCCACTGGTCACATTCTGCCACTTTGATTCTCAGCATCTGTCAGAAAACAGAAAACACACGGCATTTTCTTCGAAAGATGAAAGCAAGTAATTTTGCCAAGACGGAGGAGGGTTGGGCTAACAGAACCAGTGTTACAACAAAGCACAAAGGTTTGCTCGAGAGACAAATTTGAGTTTTGAGCAAAATGGGTTTTGGCAAGATGCTTTTAAAAAAAAAAAGAATCTGCATTTGCAGTTCTTCAGATGTTAGATTATGCTGCTTTCCTCAGATTTACATAATTGGGTCATCTATGGGATTTGCACTGATGTGTAAACAAAGCAAGGAACTTATTGACGTCATCTCGTCTTCTGTGATAACACCGAATTTCACCGTTCCTTTGAAAAGACAAGGAACAGGAAAACCTAAGAGTTTAAATTATAAACGGAATTTTGTCTTTGTGTAACTATTTGGTTTACTTTTCCTTTTGTACCATCATAATCAATACAGTCCACGATGCATACTACTAATATCACTCAAGCAACCTGCATATTTCAATATAAGAACCGACTTTCATTTCTAACAGTAACAAAGGCAAAATGCCTGCATTCTTCTATCTTTACATGAAATAGCACATCCATTAAAACAGCCTAAAAAGTTTTTTTTTACCAAAATATAATCTTGTTTTTCAGCAGAAATTTTAAAGATTGAAAGTAAACGTTTTTTGCATCATACTTTATGTTGCTCACTAAAATACAACACAACAGATCTAATGCAATATCTAAAATCAACTGGAGCTTATCAGCGTGCATATCAAACCTTGCCTCTCCAGCAGGAAGCACAGTGATTTAATCTCAGTAGAGTCGACTGACAATAAGGTGCATTTGTGCAGTGTAACATAATAGCTGGAGGTGCAGCCACATGTTATCTTCTGCACCACCGTTATGAAACCAATTGGTTTTAAAATGCAGCCCTGAAAGCTATTCAGGAAGTACGATATTTACCACAAATACGGCAGTCTTCTGCTAAAAATGAGGTTGGAAGAATCTGACGGACGAGAGCAAATCGGAGTCTTTTGAGGTTTTTTTTTTTGGTTGTTCTCTGATAAGCGGCGTTTAGATGCTCTGCTCCTTTGTGGTGCTCTTACATGGTGAGAGGTCATGACATAGAGAAAGTTCCTGTCACTGGGGTCAAAGGTCATGATGGGATGGACCGCTTCGCTGGATGGCAGCTTCAGACTGGATTGACTGGCCACGGTCATGTTCGACCACAGGGTCAACTGTGAAGAGGATTTGAGAGAAAAAAACATTTTAGTTTAAAGAATTTGCAAACTTGTGTATATTTTTTTCCGTCAGGAGTCTGTGTGGGCATAGAAACTCTGTTTGTAGATACAAAGACACATTGCTGTTTGTTGATTTCTGAAGAAGACTTGAAAAAAGTTTGATTCTCCCTGCTGATTTTTATGCCAAACCTTTTTACTCGGCTAGGTTTTGAGAAACAATTCAAAAAGCTTGATCTTCTGACTCAGTCATGGGCCAATCAGTCAGTAAGTGTCATGTGTTTAACAGAAAAACAACAGGGTTTAGGAAAGTCAGTTTGTTCTCCTTTTTTCCTTTTGCTGATTTGTTTTTATCTGCAGCTTCTTAAACACAGTTTAGGAGGGTCTTTGTTCAGCCACTGTGCCTAATCTTACTCTGCCAAGCAGTGATTTATTGACAGTGGCTTTCCTGCAGCCAAAGATAATAAAATGGTGACATATTCTCACGTATGCACAAACATATATGTGCACGCATGGACGTGCACATGGGGACACACAACATTCTAGCAAAGACAAGCTGTGCTGAGTGAGACTTCCTGTCACGTAAACAGTAAACGCTCTTATTTCTGCATTTTCGGTTGAGTCTGTATACTGTGAAGACGTCCCAGCATCCTGAGGAACTGGCAAACTGGTCGGCATCTGGAGACAAGTGCTGGCTGTGTCGCTTCTCCATCCGCCGCGCACACAAACATGCAGTCACACAAGCACAGAAGGCAAAAACGTCACCACCCACCGAGACATACTGATTAATGTTAAACCGGAGCAGACAGAGGCTTAGTAAACCTGTGATGAAAAGCATTGTCTTAATCTCCAAACATCAGTGCCTGTTTTAACACCACCCACCAATCTGCACACACATCGGTGGTGGTAAGCAGCTGGGCTTGTGCCTTCAACCTGCACCCCAGCGACTAAAAATGCACACGCAAATAAATAAAAAAGAAAGAAGGACACTGCGAGATGCAAGTAAACAGCAGCCCACACACCTGGAGAGGGAATAGAATAGAAGCAGAGAGGAGGAGTACTGAGGTGAGCTGTGGCACAAAACGCCACCCGGTCAACCAACAAAACACCTGCTGTACTGCAGGTCGCTCTGACTCCATTCTGTGTCTGCTTTCATGCAGATGAAAGGCCCCCATTCAACCAGGGAGCGCTCAGCTGTGCTGCAATCTCGTGCGTGTTTGTGTGTAAAATGAAAGAGAAAGATTGAACTTGAATGAAAGTTCGGCGGCAAGAAAGAGGTGGACTCTGTTTGCACAATCAAAGCTCTTTAATGGTTGAGATGAAGAAAAGAGGAGCTGAAGGATGGACCAAGTAAAACCGGACAAAAGTGGGCGAGATAAGGGATGCAGAAAATTGAAGTTAGGCGTAATGGAGGAGGGTAGAGAGTTTGTTAAAATAAATGCATGTAATAACAAATTACTTCAGTCAGGTCTCTCTCAAAGACAGTAAAAAAGGTCTAACTTAATCTCAGCCACAGCGCGTTCATGTTTAGTCTCAGCCAAACTCACAGTTGGAATCACATTACGCACACTCACAGCACCATTAACCCCTGTAACGGCTCTATCCTCAGGGCACACACAACTACTACCACACACCAGATCCACTGACAAACAGTGAGAGTCATGCAACTAAAAAGCACCAAAAAATGTTTAGGGTCACATGTAGACCAGATTTTGCGTATGACTGGGCTGACAAGTACACACGAAGCACGTAATTGCAGGGTATGCGTTCATCTGAGTAAACACATGGAATCACTAAACCGCTCATGCAGGCCTGCAAACAAAGTCCAACACCTAAAGACACAGCCAGACCTGCAATTAGCTAACAGACACATGCAAACACACACATGCACACCGCTGCTTACAGCATCCCAACCAGTGTGGTGCATCAGGTAAACCGCTCCAACAGGACGATTACAGCATGCATGCTCAAAGCCAAAGAAAACAAAAAAGTCTGCCGCAGCAGGATTTTAACGTCGTCAGAAGCAGACGGCTAATTCAAAACAATGGAGTGGAGAAAGCAGTCAGAGTGGGCTCGCTTTGTTTCCTTTAATGTCTGAGGGGCAGCCTGTTGCACCAGCAGGGAGCTCAGTGAGGGGCAACAAGGAATGTGGCTGACACAAGAATTAAGGTATGCTGTTAATTGCACAGGAACAGTTTTCTCAAGCTGCGCCGTCTGCAGATGTTCCAAAGCCGAGGTCGGGGCTCTGCACATGGCAGGGCTGAGTCACACGGTGTTCTGTTGATCTCCCAGACAATAACCATCTCTGAGGGTCATTAAGTAGATGATTAGGAGTACTTAAGGTTCAAGATGGACATAAGGGGGGCATGTTGGTTGAGTGCTGACAGAACTGAGAAGCTACAAGATAAAAGCAAAAAATTCCAGTTTGTCCTAAAGTGGCTCTAAATGCTTCATCACACACCTACAGTATGTTTGCTTTCTTGACAGCCACATCAGAGCAGCTGCATGCGATTCAGAGTGTTCCTGGTGTTGTGTGCTTGGGGGCCTGATCACATTAAGCATATTAACTCCATTTCAGCGTGCCCACTTTGCAACTTTGTTACGTCGTGGGATTACACAAGTTTGGAAGCCTCAGAGACACTGGGGTGGACACACACACATACACACACACACATTGTCGGTCTCACCTTGCGGAGTCGTCCTTTACTTGTTCCCAAAAAAACCACAGTGAGGTTATGCACATTGTCCACAGATACTGAACTGAGGCCAGAGTATTCAAACAGAGGAAGGGCCCTCAGGGCCTCTGTAGAGCCAGAGGGTGCTGCAGGTGGCTGCGCCGCAGTCCAGCTGATTGGGTGTCAACTGGAATACAAGAAAACAAAAAAAAGTGTTGTTGTTGACTTTGATGCAGATGATTAAAAAAGAGTTTATGATTAAGCAATACAACTTCAGCAAGAGAAGAAATGCTGTAATAAAGCTGCTCATTGTTCCGAGTACTTGCTTACACGGCCATTCAACACTCAGAAGGTTTTCGGTTTTGTCAAGTCTTCAGCGAGCAACGAAAAAACATCAGTACCACGATTTCTCCAGTCTGCTGGGAATACTTTGAATATTTCAGAGTTTCCACGGGCCAAACAAAAAAGGAGAAGGCGAAACACTGAAAGAATTAGGCACAGTAAATGTTTGTAGAGCTCTTTTTCCCACGGGCTTTTCTGCTTGCAGCTCGCCTCTCTTATCATAAATTGTGTGTGACTTTCCGTCAGTGCCGGCCTTCAGACTGTCAACAACAAAAAGCATCAGGCATCCGCTGCCGATAAATGCAAAACCAAAGAGGCAACCTTTTTCTTTTTTTTCTTTTTTTTTTTGTCCAAGTGATACAGTGAGTGGGTTGTAGGACATCAAGAGAAACAGTATCAGCACCAAATCTCTTTGAAAAGAGAAGACATCTGTCATCTTTTTGAGGGCCTGCTAGAGCCATTTGGGATGGTGTTCACAAAACTTTTTATGAGAAGAGTGGCCCGGGGCCACAGACAACAAGGATGTACCAGTAAAGAGGGCAAGTGCCTGACCTAATGGCACAGTGCTGTTGAAACAGCATCATGTGACTTCAAGCCTGTCACTCAGAATGACCAGAGTGAAAAGCAGAAATTTCACTGAGTCAGACAGCAAATGTGCACAGGACAAAAATAACATGCAATGGTAAAGTCTCCTCGCGGGCGAATACGCAGCCTGGTATGTGAGGGGAAAATACATGATAGTATCTGACCACGTGTTCAGAAACAAAGCAACTCCTTGTCCAGTTTACATTGCTCCAGATTTGTAGTTAAATTATGATAAGCGGAACAAACTCCATAAAACGAGCTTGGAGGTTACTATGAAAAACTTTCTATTGAACTCCTTTTTATGGGTGTGCTTCATTGGATGTGAACAGGAGTTTCCACATTCCACAGCCTTTGGAGTGGAGGATCCTTACATGAGAGATCCTGTCTCTGAGTCATGAGTCTCGGGTCAGAGAGGGAAGCAAGAGAGATGCAGCAGTCATTCTCGTAGCCGTTGTCTCAAAAACAAAACCACCCAAATATGTTTGAAGGGATTTCACTTATCGCAGCATTTCAAAGTACTGTTTCCACAAACCCTTAAAAAGAGTCATTGTTTCAGCTTTAGTTTTTATTATGACATGATTTTTTTAAGCGGCTGGATGGCTCATGAGCTTAATCCAGTGTGTCTTTAGGGCAAACCCTCTCACGCTGTTGCCTAAACTCTGTAGCCACAAGGGGCCCAAGTCTGGGTCTCCCTGTGCCGGTCCCCAGCCCGGATAAAGAACAGAGTTGTGTCAGGAAGGGCGTAAAACTCTCTGACAAACCACCTGTGTGGAAAATGTCATGAATTGTAAGCAAATAAGGAAAAGTTTGATCAAATCAAATGTTTTATGGAACTTTTTATCCTTAAATAAAGTAACTTTAAAAGACGGATGCATGTTTTTTTTTTTTATTCATTTTCTCACCTGTAAATTTTTCTTCTGGATGCAGGCTGACCCCGAGCCCTGGTTGACGCTGTCCAGCACGTGCACATCACTGCTAGGGAGCTGGAGCAGTTCATGCGGCTCTGTCGGATCTCCTCCTCGACGTCCACAAACCTGAAGGCGCACAGAGCGGACTGTCTGTCCGCTTTGGAAAACACTCCGAACAGGTACGGCTGCGGGCCGCTCGCGTCGTCTGCGTTGATCTCCGCGGAGTACACAGACAGCAGGCGGTTGTAGATGTCCCTGTCAGATCCACACTGAAGCGGCATCTGGATGTAGGACTCTGTGAGTTTCCTGCTCTCCAGCCCGGCTAGTTGTCGGGGATTGTCGGTGTCCAGACATATCCTGGCGAGGATGCTGTTGGGCTGGCTCTCCTTGTGCCCAATCTTTGCGTCATTGTTGAAGGCGATATACGAATAAGTCTTTTGGATGAAGGCGTGAACAAAGTTGAGTTTGTTTTTGGTCTTAACCTCCTGTTTGATCTTGAACACGTTTTCATCTGAGGGGCTAATATCATAGGTGAAAAGTCTGGATAAATCCTTGATGTTTAAGGAGCGGATGGCGATCTCCGGGGTGTTTTCAAAACGCAAGTCCTCCTTGCTGTGGTTCTTGGGAAAAACTGGGTTCCAGCCCCTGTATATGTTGCCCCAACTAGTAACCTTGAATTCCCCCGTGGCTCCTGAAGATGAGCCCGACAGTCGATGCGTTCGGGTGATTGGCAGCGATGTTGAGCATGCTGGGGAAGACGGTCTTCTCGCCCTGGGGAGGAAACTCCACCGCTATCTCGGAGATATTTTCCATTTTTCTCAGCTCACAGAAGCCTTGATACACAGATCCACACACCACCACGACCCCTTGCTCCCTGTCCAGCTTTAGGAGCTTGTTGTAGTTGTCTGTGAGGGATTTGGGGTGCTCGCACGGTGCCTGGGGCAGCTGTGGCGCATGGCACAACAGGTTGTCCTCCACCGGTCCCGTTCTCTTCTGCGCCTCCACAAGCAAGGTCCTGTTCAGTTGGTAAACTGTGTTGACGGTGGCCAGGTAGACCTTCCTGGAAACCGGGTCCACCACGAAATTATTGGTCTGGTTTGGAGACGCGAACGCCTGTTGGATGTGCAGCGCGCTGGCGCTCCTGCGCGTCTCCAAAGCCAGGACGCCCAGAAGCAGAACGGCTATCTCCATCGAAGGAGGCATTCTTCCTTCTGACCGGTTTCCGCGTGTTCTGTGCCGAGAGGTGCATTGAGCAAAGACAAAAATCTCCCGTTGGTTCCTACAGCGACAATGGGAGAGGAAAGGCTGTTTCCTGCTTCACGCCTGAACCCAGAATGACGCGATAAGCGAGTCGTGCTTCCTTTTCAGGCTGCATGCCTCCTCTGCCGCTGTCCCCCTGCCTGCCAGCCGCGCAGCTCAGCAGCCTGTCTCATGAGACATGCTGAGCCACAATAATAGCTCCAAATTTATTATTTTTTTTCTACCTCAAATATCCTAAATCTTCTTTTTCGTCGTGCGTAAAATGTGCGCACCAGAAGGGAAGAAGTAGGCTGGAAACTTGTTCACACTCATGGTTTAGTCAAAAATCGATATTTTGAACATCCCGACTAATAAATGACAAATGCAAGAAAAACTGGACTTTAATGGTAGTAGGGGTGTCATCTCATTAGCGCTGACGAATGGAGCTGCCTCTCTGTTGTGACATATTGCATGTCCCACGAGGGCGCTCAGTCTGCTGTGATAAATGATCCCAGTCTTATTCTTTTCTTCTTTAAGGATTTTAGTCAAACATATCGGCTCAGGTTAGAACAAAATGTAAGAATGACTCAATATGAGAGATTACTCTGTTTTTTTTAAGATTGGCTTTTGGTGAGTCTCTATCCAGGCGCTGTGGATACGCCTATCTAAAGGTTAATGGCGGGTCACGGTGCCACTCTCTGAGCTGTCCTTTCTTTTGGCCCTTTGATTCGTTCTGCAGATCTGGAGGTTCCTCTTTCTAAGCGCATGCGGCACGGTAGGAAGCGTGAAAGTGCTACCAGATGGACGCATAAGCGCACCTTTCCGGCCTTGACATTCGCATCCAACACAGCTTTCTCGCAAGTCATAAATATTCACGCTCAACACATGCGCCCCCACTCAAGAATGCACGAACGCCGCTGACAATTTTTTTTTTTTTTTTTTACTCTGGATGGAGTGCATATGCTCCCACATCTCTGAATAGAAAGTAATGATTATAGAGGGATGACATGCAGTTTGTCAGACACTGCATAAAATCGGCTCACACGCGAGCCAGAGAAGTGTTATCTTGGATCCAAATAATTAAAGTTGATGCTAAAGCGCGCGGAACCGCCTCTATACGCCGTGGACTCCTCTGGGGACAGCCTGCGCTCTCGCAGCCTCCCTCCGGCCACTTGCAGCTTTCAGACAGGCAGCTAATTGCGTTAGGCGTTATTTTGATAGGGCGCACAGCCACGCATCAAATCAGGCGCTCTGATAAAGTGCAACATAATCACCCGCCTTCCCCATTAGGTCTTCGTGTGGCTCAGATAGGGTCAGGTCTGTCAGCCTCATGTAATAGACGAGAGGAAGGAGGCAGGGAGAACAGTATGCTGCTCCTTTCTATAACTTTTAGTGCTGAGGAGCTTTGCAACCAACCTGCATCCGTGCTGATAAGGAGTGCCACTTAACGTGCGCCGGGATATGGGCAGCTCTCCTCCCTCCCTAAGCTACAAAAACAAGGACCAACCGCGCCTTCCCCTGTTAACAGGCTAAAGAGCTCCATCTAGCGGTCAAACAACAAATCTGATTTTTTTTTCAAGGGTTCAAATTACGGGGGCCTGGACATGACAAAAAGTAAATAAATACATAAATAGTTCAATTAAATTAACAATTTGTGACCACGTTTCAGTATTTTGCGTGCACAATTTAATATTTTGTGTAAAAAAATGCATTTTGTGGGCACAAATTACTAGTAGGTATAGAAGATACTAAAATTTAAATTTGTGCATACATGCTTGAATGTATTTTTTTGCAGAAATTAGCATTTTGCAAGTACAACTCAGTTTTTTGTGGGCAAAAATTACGTTCTTGTGGCCTCAAATTAGTAGTATTTACAAGTACTTCAAGTAGTAGTATACACACATTAGTATATGTGGACACAATTTTGCACTTTGCACCATTTTTTTTGCAACCTCAAATTGGCAGTGAGAATCGAAGATACTAAAACATTCATTCGTGCACACAAGTCAGTATTTTGTTTACAGAAATTCGAATGCTTATTTGTAAGGATTAATTAGTATTTTGTGTGCAAAAATGAGCATTTTGTGGGTGCAAAATAGCATGTTATGCACACAAATTAGTAGGCATATTTTGTGACCACAAATTGGTATTTTGGGGCACAATTAGTAGAAGGAAATGAAAATAGCCTGCTAAAACACAAATTTGTGCACACAAAATGCTTTTAAAATACTAATTTCTGGCCACGACATGCTAAAAAAAGTCTAATAAAATGTAAAATTGTGACCACAAAATTCTAATTTGTGCACATAAAATAGATATTAAAAGGCTACAAAGTATTAAAATTTTTTAATGTCATGTACATAACAAAATAAAAACTGCTTTAAAGTAAAACTGCTGACACAGCAAGTTCATTAATGCAAGTTATTTATTCCACACTTAGAAAAGGACATCAGAAGGCACTGAAGTGGTTTAGCACACAACTGACCATCACAGGCTTCACTGAGGTGACACGCAAGGTCGAGTGTTGGCTCACCCTCAGCTCTGCCCGTCTTCTCCTTCAGAGAGATCGATAAATCAATAAATCCAAGACCACTTTAACTACAGGTTAATCCTGAGGGAAGTCAAGTTTACTCTCATTTTGACAAGAAAACAAGCTAAAATCCCTTTGTGTTGCCTTTCTTCAAACTCCTTCTGTTCCAAAGAGGGCATTTGCCTCTAGAGCGACAACTTCTGAAGTCTCTATAGAAATGGTTTGCAGCTGAACCTATAGACTATCAGGCGCTGTGCTAAAGTGCGGCTCTACAGTTCAGAGTTCAGCCTTTCAGCATGAACTTCAAGCTGGGGTGATTCAGTATACCAAGTTTTCTAATACTTTCTTTGACGTGAGTGAGAAATAGTTGTGCGCATAAGAAAAGGCAAAAAGCCAGTCTAAAAAACTCTCGACTCAGTGAGTTGGGGTGCAGAAAAAACAACCGAAGATCTAACGTCAAAGGATGGATTAAGATTTGTAAGGAAACAAAGCAATTGGAAAAGCTCCATTTACTATTAAGACACATCTGTCCCTGTAACATACATTCATTTTGAATGTGGAAAGAAACCAGACCCTCTGGGTACCATCTCACTTTTGCCCTCTTGGTTTTGATTAGACATCAGTGTTTAAAACTAAAGTTTGGCACTGGGTGATCAAAACATTTACAGTGCTTTGAAAACTGTTTTGCAAGGGAATACATCTTAGTATAGCATCATGTAGAGGCAGTGAGAAACTGAATGGCAGTGGAGATGACGGCATCCTTCCTGAACCAACAGAAAGGAGCTGGACAAACACCAGTGCTTTCTCATCTCCAAACTGATCGCATCAAACATTACGAGTGGGAGGAAATGGATTTTTCCTGGACGAGATTTTGAAACAATAAAACAAAGATTGTATGCTATTTTCTTAATGATAACATGATGCTCTGTACACATGTTCAAGTATGGCAGATGGTAGACAATAAGCAGATGTTTTCTGTGCAAGTTTATGACTTTTTTTTCTTTTTTAAAAAGCAGAATGTCTTAGCTTTTCCCCTGTTTAGTCTTTATGTAACATTCATAATTGTCCCAATCAATATTTTTTATGTTTTATAAAAACAAAATAATTAAAACAGGAGATCTTTGCTAATAGAAATACTAAGGAAGCCCAGTGTCTCTAGAGTCATTTTGACACTAAATTCGTGTTCAGTCCTTCAAACAGGTTCTGTCAAATTCATCACAGCAAGAAAGGAGCAGCCCTTAAAAAAGGTTTACAACACTGGTTCAAATCCACCAAATCACAGAGAAGCTCTCCTCTGAAAGGCAATCAACCCAAACTTCAGCAATCAAGCTGTAGCTTCAGGATGATCCTTCAGCCGTTCTGAATAAAATTCCCCTTCATATAGAGTGAGAAGAGCATAATGCTACATGGTACTGAATAAAATTACTTTAAAAATAACATTATTAGAAATAAAATTAAAATTGATAAAACTCTAAAAGATAAAAACAATACAATTCTGCATCCTGTGAGAGAAAACACCACATCAGTTCATTTCAAAATGTAAACAGTTTTTTTTTCTTTTCTAAATGTCAGCGTTGACTCCATTGCTTCCGCTTTGTATTTTGTTTTTTATCTTGATCCTAGGCTTTTGTCAAAATGTGCACAGCGTCACCTCAGAGCAGCCACATTCTTCAAGCCTCCTGTGGGATAACAGTCAGAAACAGGCTGGTTTCAATCTGGTCATCCCGGGGCTGCAGGGCACGGTGCGTGTACCAAGACAGAGCGTCCCAGTTTCTCCACAGGAATGCCATCAGGAGAATGAGAAAAAGGGTGGACAGGGAGCGTGAGCGCGTCTTCATGAGAGGGACCACGCAGTTGGCCACCGTTGAGACAAACACCAGAAGGACGGCCATGAGGGCCAGCAGCACATTGATAAGTTTCCCCAGGAGAGTTCGTGCAGTGGCATTTTCCAGCCCCTCCAACTGGACGACCTGCTGCTGCTGCTGTTGAAGTTCCATCTTAGAAATCCTGGTCTGACATGCTTCCAATGCTTCCTGAACAAGAGGATAGGAAGAGAGAAAAAATATAAAGTCACAATTTGCAAACACTTTCAAAATCACAACCTTCTCTATAGTTTGTAACTGTTTCACTGTAACAAACCACACTAGGGTGTGGACTAAGCAAACATTACATTTTAATTTTTTTATTGTAATTTACTGTAACTGTTGACAAAGAGCACCCACTGTGAATCTACAATTTATAGACATCTATCTCCCCTGTTGTCACAGGAAGGAAATGCAGTCAAAACAGAAAATGCCAGACGACAGGAAGAGCCAGGAATCTGATGAGACATTCACAAGGAAATGCTTTTGTTTTGGGCAAACAGAGAAAGCTAATGGACAGCCTGGATTTCTTAGAATAATCTTCCTGTTTACACAAAACAACATGCGCAATGAGATAATGCCTCTGACTCTGGGAGTTAACTTGAGCCTGCCACAATCGCATCTACCATCATAGGCAGCGTTAACTTACTTACAGAGGCTTTCTGTTACAGTAACATTGGTCTGCTGAAGTTCTGCAGGATTTGTATGGAGGTTAAGATAGACTTAAATGAAGCAGATGAAGCAATTTAAAATGCTTACTCTAAAAACGTGACTAAAAACGCTGACAAAAACCTACCAGATAATTTTAAGAGAGCCAGCGGGATAAGAGATTGGACCGCCAAGTAAAAAATACAAAAATTAATAATAAGTAATCTCTTTGAAGGACTAAAGATTTTATTTTGACATTTGCAACGTTAAAATTCCTGTTTAGCGTAATGTGTATAGTGTTTTCTGCACTGTGAGGTGCAATTAAAAACCTTGATGTTTTTCAAAAAAACAACTGAATAAACAACATCTAATATATGGATTGTTTCTGGTTGTGCTTACTGAAATCGAAGTGATTTTGTAAGGTACATTATCCTTATTCAAAATGTCTGTCTCTTAAGATTTTCAAACCATGTTGGGTGTTATTGTAATTTGTTATTGTATTTAGTTTTTTTTACTAACAAGGTTGGGAGTTGGCGTGGTAACGGTTACATTTGATTTAGCGCTATCAGTCTGTTTTTTCCGTGTTGCAAACATGGTTGGGAGTTAAAGGTATTGGAAATATGCTAACACGGCTAATGTGTAGCGTGTCGCAAACAAGTTCTGGAGTGATTGTGAACACCGATAATAAAGACTGGATGACGGATGTAACTAAGATTCTTTTAACTCGCTTGATGTGCCTTATAGTTTGGTGAGCCTTATAAATAACAACATTTTAAAAATAGACCATTCATTGACAGAGCGCCTTATAATGTGTCATTTTCTTCTGACCCTTTAATTTGGTTGACAGGTTTTTGTGTCATTTTCACCTGTACTTTATCTCTTAATTTGAAATATAACGATTGAATAAACCAGTATCACATAAAAAGAAACAGTTAAAGGACCAAGTTCTTCGAGAACTGGTAAAGTAGAGGACATTTCTCCAGTGGACAAGGAATATTAACCTCTTTGTATAGAAAGCTGCTTGGAAGAAAATATTAACAAATGTTTAAACAATAATTCTGGTTTAACTTGAGAGAATGTTGTACCAACACTTGTGGGGTTTTTTTTGTACTGTTTTGAATTTGGGGTGCATGATTTGTTTGTGGATCCAGGTCTGATAGACGAACCTGGATGTCTCTGGCTCTCTCATAGGACTGGTAGGCGATCTTCTCCTCCATGCTGGCCAGCTCCTGTTTGAGGTTGAGGATCTCGTTCTGGTGAAGTTCTGTCAGGTCGTTGAGCTGCTCCTCCAAGCGTTCACACCTGAGCATCAAAGTAAAAGCACATGAGAGCCTTTGCCATAATTGTCTTGGATAAAGAGGTGTTTTAATTAGAAGAAACAGTCCCTGGAGGAAAAATCACATGGGTACCTGAGCGGACTAGTGATTTGCCCTGACAAGATTACGATGTGCTTATTCATCTGATGACCTAACTAGCCAATCAGAGAGCTGACAGCAAGTCTGACCAGTGGGGCGAGCCCTGTAGGGGCCTGGAGAAGGATTTAAACTGCTTTATTTTGGCAGGCACGGGTAACTGGATGGATGACTTAAGTTAAAAATAAATATGATAAAGCACCTGAACTGTTACCTTTTGCTGTGAGTTAGGTGATTGCCATGAAAAAAATTTACATCAACAACATTCCCTTCCCATAAAAAAAATTCCTGTGGAGTTCAAGTCGCTACTAAAGTCAAAACACAACAAATGAACGTCATACTTTAAGAGTTCCCTCAGGACGCGTACGTAAAACTGAACTTATTTTATATTTTGTTAAAATAATATTCTGATTCAATTTCTTTCAGTTCCTGCATCTGTGGACAAGCTGCTACACAAGGAGATGTGAGGTTTAGGGACAATTATTCTCCCATGAAAAAACTAAAAAGAGCTTGTTGGTAATTCCTCCTCATGGAGATCATTTTGAATTTGAGAGACAAAAATAGATTGCTCTGGACGTCGACATTTAAGGAAGAAAAATGTTCTTTTCCAAGTTCAGCTCTTTATTTTATGCTCCTGTTCTAAATATTTTGAAAGGGTTGACCTTGAACTTCAGGCTGGGACACTGATACCTCCACGTTCATGGATGTGCCAGTTAAAACATTAACCTCACTTTCTTAGAACACCTTTATTCTTTTTGATGTAGCTGTTGGAATGGAAACAAACACTGCTAAATCAAAATAGCTGCATTTATTTGAAAATGTTAGGAGGCTATAAGAATAAATGCAGATCTTACTGTTGTAAACTGTACTTATGGATGTGTAGACAACAAAAGTAGAGCGAATGACATTCCATGGGGATTTTACATGTACATCTATTGATGTCATATTTTTTAAGAATATTTCTTTAAAAGCAGTGCTTCCTGGTGACACAGGGTTAAAAGATGAAGGGGAATTCCCTCCTTTCATGAGACAAATGTTCATGCAACGTTCTTTAAGAAAGCGTGACTGCATAGTATGTTTTTTGTTTCATATTTTCTTTTTACCTGAATCGCTCTTCCTGCAGTGCTTGCATAACAACTGTGTAATCCCTTTGATAGTGGGTTTTCAAACCATCCAAGCTTTCCTCTAGCCTCGCCTGGCCCTCCCTCAGCTCCTGCAGCTCCTGCAGCAGCATGTCCAAACTGGAGCTCTGGCTCCTTTCCAATGTGTTGCCCTTGGAACTTGGTGGACCTCCGGGGGCCCCTGTGGTGCTGTTGGCCCCGGCTGAACCCGATGTAGCACTGGAGCAGTCATCTTCGCTGCCATACTTTGGGCTGGACAAGAGGTGGTGGCCAGTGTTGCCCAGAGATCGTCCTCCAGCCCCTGTCACACCTTCGTCTATTGAGGGGTCATCCAATGAGTCCTTGAGGGAAGGGATGTTGTCGGCGCTGCCAAATTTGTTGCGAATGCGAGTAGCGATCACCCATGGCTTGGAGACGACGGCTCCGGCAGCTGTGTGGGTAGCCTGTGAGAAGCTGGAGAGGCCTCCCTTGACGCTGTCCACCACCCCTTCACTGAAACCAGTGACTTTTGCCCCCACGTCTTTCAGGCCCTGCTGCATGTCCCGCAGAACATCCTTGGAATGACGCGGGATGCCGTTGTGCTCCACTTCACGCAGCTTCCGATGATAGTGCTCCAGTTTCCTTTGAAGTTGCTGGATGGTTTGTGCCGACTTCTGGTTCTTTTTCTCAAATACCTGAAACCAAAAAACAATGACACATTGTGTTTTATTTCTTGAATAAAAAGATTTTGTTGTGATGACTACATTGTGTGAAAATCCCAATGAATAGCAAACACTGCACCTGTTTAATCCGTGTGCTTTGCAGCTTGTCAGCATTGTTGGCCAGTTTAAGATACTCTGCAACATTGTCATCTCGAGCCGTCTGCTCGATTTTGATCTGCTCCGTGAGCTTTAGGATCTTCTGCTGCAGCTGGGCAATGGCCTGCTTGGTGCGCTGAGGGTCTGGGGTGCCATCCTCAGATGCAGAAAATGAACCGTCTGTCCCGCAAGAGACATTCAGAGGTGTTTGGCCAAGTCCAGTCACCTCCAGCCGGTCAATCTGAAGTACACACATGGGTAAACAGAGGGAGGTGGTCATTACACAATAAGAGGAATTAAGCAAAGCAAAAAAAATAATAATAATAAAATTAGGGCAGTTAGAAACCACGAGTTGCACGTGGTTCCTTCTTTGACATTTTGCTGACATCTGTCTTAAATTCGAAACTTCTTCTTTTTTTGTTGCCTGTCGTCTGGAAGGAGGCTAAAGGGAGTCAGCTTTAAAAGGCCACTACTGGTCAGTTTCACTAAGGTCTTAAGTTCCCTTTTAGCCTTAACAAAGAAAAGAAAGTTAAGAGGAAAAACTCATTTTCAGCACACTTTTCACAGCTGCAGATAACAATAGACTTTAACAGAAAAAAATAATGTATTTGGTAATCATTACCCTCATCATGAATTTTTAAAAACATTTTAATCTCGTTATATGTATTACATTTTGAGTTTTACATATTTAGTTGGTGTTACTGTCGAAAACACCCGTTTGACTGTTAATTTGCCAACAAATATTTCCTAGAAAACCCAATAAATCAAAATTCTAGGAACCATTATAAGACTGAGAAGCAATTATTTCATAAGAAAAGTGGAGGGGGGATGCATTTCCTCACCTAAGGGCCGAGAAACACAGGTCTGCTATGCTTTTAGGATGACAAGGTTCTCAGGTCACAGAGCTGAACCTGCCCGGACACCGTAGAGGCTCAGTAGCCAGGGCAAGACATGACTAATATGCTATATGCACCTTCTAACCACCGTATTGAGTCAAGAACACCACCTGCACTGATTCTGAGAGGCATGACTAAGAGATGAGGAGCCCCCGTCAATACAAGGAACTTCATCCAAAGCCAACTCCAAACACCGAAACTATTCCTGTTTGACTTTATGTTAACTTAAAAACAACTGAGAGCGTTTCACCTTCAATTAGAATGAAAACCAGCGCTCACCTTTCCATTGGTAAAACGCAGGAACTGTTCCCAGTGCATTTTCCCCGCGGTGGTGGCAAGTCGCGTACTCTCATCTGTCTCAACGCTTCGCCTCTATAGTTTTGGCTCGTAAATACCAATAATCTGGCCGCGTCGACTCTTTAAATCCCTCCGTGCTTCCACTCACCCGGTGTGTTGAGAAAAGTTGAAAACCACCTAAACCTCCAAAACTCCGCCCACTTCTTTCCCCGCCCCGCCTTTCAGAAACCAGGTATGACATCACCCCGTCAGCTGCAAGGCAGCGCGCGCGCGCGCGCGCGGCGCGGCATTTGTTCAACATCAAACGAAGATCTGGGAAGTCACTATTTACCGAAAGGACGATTACCTGGCCAAAAATAAACTTCTAATATACCTACACGGTATAGGAAGTGTTTTTGTTTCTTTTGGGGAAAAATTGTTTATTAAGTTTTCTAAAGTGCATGCTAAAGTTTCTAATGCAAACTATAACATTAAATAACTCAGTAGGGGTGGGATGATGTAAGTTCGCTTCCCACTTCTCTTCAAGCAATAAATCCAGCTCTACTTGACCTAGTTAATAATCACTATATTTAACGAATCAAATGTGACCACTGTTTGTTTATTCTATTTTTACTATTTTATTCTATCTATTAACAAAGTTTAATTATCTTTTTGGAAGCAACAAATGAATTGTATTTATAAATAAAAATCACAGAATATTATGTTAGATAGCAGAGTATTAAACAATTATCCAAAATAAAATGAAATCAGTACAAGTCAACCAGGGGCCTCACTTCCTGCTTTCTCACAAAGCTGTCTAACTTCAGGGCTCCAGGCAAGTCGGGGCTGCAATACCAGCATATCAACTCGCAGTCTGCTCTTACTGTCACAAGAAGGACAAGGCAGGAAAAACCTGTTGGACATCTTATTTCACCACATAAACACACCAGCAGAAATGTTTCCAAAGAGAAGTTCTTTTAAAAAGTGGAAGAGTACTGTTAATCAGCCTCCTAATCAAGTGAAAATATTTTTCTTTGCTTAAAATACTTCTTATTCATGAAAAAAATAACAACAAATCAATATCATTGGCAAATGAAAATTTGTAGATCATCATCAGAAGGGTTACCGTGTCAATACATAAATTAAAGCACAACAACAGGGTGATAGAAAGACAGGTAAACATGACAAACAGCTGTAGACATTCCTGCTGCATTAAATGACCCGAGCCATTAGCAACTACATTTCTTCTTACTAAAAAGATAAAGAGGACAAAGGACAAGCCATATAGACTCTTTGAACTGGAGTTCAGAGTAACGGTGGTTAAGATACTGTGATAAGAGGATCTGTACACCTGCACACAATGTTTTTGAAACACCCTTTTTGTTGACCAGGAAGGTTCCTTGTTAGCCGAGATGCAAGTTATAAATCAACTGTATAAGAAGCAGTTGGACATTTGTTTTCCAGCTCTAGCTTTGGTTCCTCAAATGCAGAGAACTTTGATCAAAATTGTGTTTTGAATGTTTTTAACTTGTTCTAGTAGTATTTTTCTAATGATGGGGGACATATGTAAATAAAATTAAGCTTAACACTGCATTTCTGAGTATTTCTTAATTAAAATTGTAGTGAATCAGGAGCAGACAAAAAAATTCTGTTTGAAAAAGTTTGTTGGTGATAGTTGATGGGAAATGGGGGTGGAGTTGCTCCATGCCAACAACTTAGACATTTCTGATAAATGCCTGCCAATCTGCAGAAACTATGTCCTAGAAAACAAGTTTTTTTTTAATTATTTTGGCTAAAAACTGCAGAATCATAATTAAAAGACCACAAGGAATGATTTTACAATAAATCAAAAGATGACTGGAGTGGGACTTGTAAGTGCACCGGTGCCTCAGTGGATTCCTCTCTTTCTCCTCCCTTTATCTTTCTCCAGTTTTCAACTTCCTAGTGTTCCTGTAACCTCAGAACTCATCTGCAAATTCAAGCCCTTCATGCGTCAGCCTCATCCCCTCCTTACAGCACCGGTTAAATCATGCCGTCAGTCTCTTGTTACCCATATCTGTGCCATTATGCACTTCCTCTTTCATCTGGAAATGTTCCTGCAGTCTTTAAAATTGCAGCAATCACCCCAATACAAAAAAATACTGTTCGGATCCAAAAAGCTTTAATAACACCACCAGTTTCATTGCCACCTAACTCTGAATTATTTTTGATCCATTCTGGTCGGGTTTCTGGCTGAGCACAAACTGCTTTCATTAAACCCCCCGATTATCTCCTAGATGCAGACTGTTGCTCCTGATCCTCGTCTACCTTGGAGTGCAGTCTCTGACACCATCTTCAACCATCTTTTTTCAAGCTGGACCTCATCTCACCTGTCCTACAACAGCTCCAAAGACTCCCTGTCAAAATTCAGAATTGACTACAAGGTTCTGTTGTACACCTTCAAAGACATCCGCAATCTCTCCCCTCCATATCTGTCCAGTTTCCTCCATGTTGCTGCACCTCCTGCATGTTTAGCTGACTCTTCCCTGTACCTGCCTGCCTCAGCTCTATGGGGAGGCAAAGCTGCCAAACTTTGGGAACTCACTCCCACCTGATATCATAAGAATTGAGTCTCTATTTTCAAATCTAACCTTCAAACCTGTCAGTTAAACAGATTGTTTTTTACTGCCAGTTTTGCTGTCATTTTTGTCTTTCTTTGTTTAGATTATTTGTCACTGTACTTTAATAGTGCTTTTCTTAACTGCAAGTGTCCTTAGCAGACTTTAAAAGGTGCTTAAAAATACTATGGAAGCCAAAAACGGCCTACCCTACTTCTAATTTGCCTGTTTTCTCGTGATAACGAGATCATGTCGTTACCACAAAAGAACACATCTTTTTGTAATTAATAAGCCAGAGTCCAGAGTGACACGCAGTTATTACATCCTGCTTCTCTCATGCATCATTTTGTAACCACATTGACAGCGTGGTCCTCTCATCTAATCACTGATAAAATTGACAACAACTGCAGGATAATTGAAATGCAGCCGCCTGCGCAGCTGTAGCCAACCTTCTCCTTAAATGAATGACTGGTTTGGACCTTGTTTATGACCTACAGGATTAGCACAATCTTTGCCCGAGTTAGAAAACAAATAAATGGACCAATTAGAAATTGATCAGTTCTTCTGGTGTTCATTTTCAATGACAAACTGCTTTGTTTTGCTGCGGATTGTGGAAATATGAAAAAAGTATTGTGGACTGAGTTGGGCTGAGTGGCAATTTGGATTCAGCTAATGTCCTTAAGTATAGCTCCACTAAAAACAACATTTAATGAGCATTTCTTTTGTTGTTGAGAGTTGTTGGTGTAAGCTGTAAGGAGTTGTTGGTTACGGCCTACAGTAACTACTAAATAAAAGGACTTAAAATAGATTACATCTCAGCATTTTGGTGCGGGAAATGGAGAGAGAGTCGCTAAAGTATATTCTTTATAATCTCACAAGAAAACAAATTTTTTTTTCTCGTAATAACAATAATGATCTTGTTATTATGAGAAAAAAAAAATAGCTGTTGTTGGCTCCCATAAAAAAATTAGATTTATTATAAAGAAAACACTGTCACTGTTGGCAGTCATTGCTAAGCAATACATTGTCCCTACAGTTGTGATTTTTTATTTTTATTTTTTAAACTTTTGCTGCACATTTTAAAGGCACACAAAAAGTTATAATACTAAGCAAACTGAGGGTATCTTCTTGAGCAGAGTATTTAGCAAATATTGATTTCTAATGTAAAGAAATGAAGGCTTTCAAGATTAACGAAACCAAACATGTTAATGTGCAGATTAACCAAAGCAACAAGTACTGAACCTCTAGAATCTGTGTAGCTTAATGCTTGTGCAAGTTTGCAACTGAATGAGCCACTTGATCCCACCCTGATCAGACTTTATCAGTAAAAAACAAAGGGTCTGCTTGGACCTGCCCTTTTTCTCAATGATTCTCTCCCTCTAAAACAAAGACACAACAATGCACTAGCACAGTTTATGTTTCTAAACTGGGTCAGCCTGCTGCTAGACTCAGGTTGTGTAAATGCCTTTGATCCAAGCTAAGCTGGTTAGACCCATGGAAAGGCAATCTGTTTTGTTTGGATCAAACACCATAATTAATTATCCAATGAGTGATTAGGCTTTAAATTACTAATAGTTTAGCGTTAAATGAACAAAAAGCAGACAATACTATTTGTTTGCTTTATCTTTGTTGTTTTCCTGATAAGGCAACAAACAGGAACACTAAATGCAGTGTTGTAGAGGAAAATGGATTCAAAGTTATGACGCATTTTAATTTTTACAGTAATTGTCAAAAACCTCAGCAAAAATGTAAAATACTCTGATCCAATTCAAAATCAAATTCAATCTTCAAGCTCTCTAGTATAATACATGCTTTCTTTGTCAAAAGTCCTGGTCCAATCTGAATGACAGATCGTCAAAATGTTCTAGAGAACAAACAGAGACAGTCAATGTCACAAAGTGGCCTAGTGGAAGAGTGTCCACACAAGACTTTAAAAGTAGGACCCAATGGCATCTGTTTCAAAACATGGAAGTAATTTGAAAAGTGACCGTGAAGGAGAAATTAAATAATTGCGGTTTGTGCTTGGCCGGAATGATACCAAGTCTTTCCTATATCAGAATAGAGCTGTGAAAGAAAGGTCTGGATTAAGATTCACACTGCATCAACATTTTGCACAAAGCCTCTTACAACTGTGAGTACATGCGCTAGTATTGAGTAGTAACAGTGCAGTGTGAATAATATATGATAAAAACGCGGTCAACACTTTGCATAAACAAGAGTCAAATCACAGCATGGATTTGCTCTGTGGTTGCTTTTGACTAAAACATTTGGGTTTGAAACACATTAGGCCTCTCTTTGTGTTATTTCATTCTGGGTCAAGGTTTTGGCATTTCTCAAAGAGAACAGAATAGCTCAGAACTTTGTTAGTTGTTCCACCTCCCATTTCTAATGGGTGGGTTGAAAAAACCCTCTGATGTCAGTTTGTGTTTCGATTAAAACATAGTTTCATGTATAAAGGTGAAAATGATACTGAATCAGGTTCCTTTCTCAGAGTTGTACCTTGATCCACAGCTCTCCTGTGACGTCTGTGGATGTCACAGGAGAGCTGTCTGGGCATGTCCAGTTTTTTTTTTTTTAATTTTCTAAGCCGCCCTTCAACCTGTGTTATCTGCAGAATTCAATGTCAATTAAATTTACATTGAATTACAATTTAAATTAGGATTAATATGGATTTAAGATAGACATTTGTGTATACTAGAACTATGTTATTCTTTTTTTTTGTCATTTTGATAATACAGTAGTTGTTTAGCTACTACTTGTATGATCTAAATTCAAACATTAAAATGTAGGTAGGCCTACAGTGCTCAGCGTAAATGAGTACACCCCACTACAATTTTCAGAAAACCATTAGTGTTCTTTCAGAATCAACATTTTCTGCGAGATATTATACTACAAAAAACTCCCAAAAATGTGGGCCATTGTTTGTAAACAAGATTTGTTAATTTGCACAAACAAAAAAGTGATTTTCCCAACTAATTCATTCAAGCCCATGTTGCAAAAATGAAAACTACCCAAATATAGTATTAGGAGAAAGCCACACTTAAGACTACAAAATACTAATGAACAGTCATTCAAGCACAGGTTATTGCGTTACTTAATAAAGAAAAGCCCTTCCCATCTCATGCTGTCAGAAACGGCTTCTTATGGAAGAGAAATGTCACAAAATCTGAGAAAATCATTTCTTTGCACAAAAAAATTGAGGGCTACAAAAAGATCAGCAAAGCTTTACATTAGTCAAAATATTGTAGCAAAAGTGATCCAAAAATGTAAGAAAAATGGAAGTGAAAGCATCTTAAAGAGACATCCAGGCCGTCTACGAAGTTAACATCTCAACAGGAGTGTCTTCTGATGAGAGGGGTTGAAGAAAATCATCATGTAAGCTCACTGCAGTTAGTTAAAGCAGTAGAAAGCCAAACTGGAGTGACCGTTTCCTGTGACACCATATGGCGCTCACTGCAGAGGAATGGCATGCATGGCTATCATCAAAGGAAGCCTTTCCTAAAGCCCATGCATAAAAAAGCATGCCTAGGATTTGCTAGAGCCCATGCTGTAAAACAGGAAGACTACTGGGACTCCTTACTCTGGAATGATGAGACAAAGATCACTGTTTTTGGAAATAACAGTTTTAAAACTGTATGGCGTCATAAAGGTGAGAATTTCAAAGAAAAATCGATGGTGCCGTGAATGGTATGTTACTGTGAAACATGGTGGTGGTAGTGTCCATATGTAGGGCTGCATAAGTGCTGGTATCATGAACTCAACAATGTATTGCTCTAAATTGAATGAGATGCTGCCATCACTTTTCCAACACGACAATGATCCAAAACAAACATGGAAAGCTGCTGTTGCATTTCTGAAGAAGAACAGAGTGAAGATGATTGAATGGTCAAGAATGACTCGTGATCTGAATCCTGTGGGGAATTCTGAAACAAGTTGAGCATCACTCTCCATCCAGCATTCAGGCCCTAAAAGAGGTTATTCTGGAAGAATGGAAAAAGATAGATGTTGCAATATATCGCCAACTTGTTCATTCCAGGTCTAGAAGACTTGGTGCTGTCCTTAAAAATCACGGTGCACAAACAAAATACTGGATTTTGCTTCAACCAATTTGAGTAAAACTGAAGATTTTGTTATCTAAAATACATTATTCACCTTCATTCCATGTTTTGGAGTTAAGTGTTCAAAAAAACTCATCCTTGTGGAAAGTTTGGAAATTGTCCTTTTATTCATTGTGCTACTGATTAAATTAGTACTTTTTTAAGAGGGTGTACTCATTTCAGAACTGTAAGAGAGAACTTGTCCATGTTTATAATAATAGTTGAAACGACTGTTCAGCAGAACAGTGTAGTTCACCTTCCTTAGCTACACTTCTGCATTTAGTTTTTTACCATATTTGACCTTAAAGCAACTATTTAAAAATATAATTTGTATACTTTTAGGTTTAATTAAGTAAAAACAAGCATTACCATAAATCCAGTTTCTGTTTTTTTTTTCTTTTAAGGATAGTGACTGAAGCAACAACAAACAGCGTTTGACAGATCAGTTTTCTCTGCACATACATTACACACAACGTTTCTTTAGTACCAGTGAAATCAAATATAAAAAAAACTGCATTCTTTCAGCACATAGTCTTGTTTTCACATTTATTTGCAAAGGAAGACACTTACATTTAACCTGCAGCAGAGTGTGACTGTCTGGAAAAGGGAGACCCTTTGAGATAAACCCAGAGATCCAGTAAACAACAAGAAGTTAACTTTACTCAGACAGTATCACCTTCCTGAAGTTAAAATCTTTTAAAGAAAATGATCAGTAAACACATAAGAAAGACTGTATCTAAAACAAAGCATATCCAAGTTAACCCAACAACTGTGGAAGAAGCTAGTGGAGAAATGTCAGACGTTACCAGGTTATGGATGACCTCCATAGGAAAGAGACACAGCTTGGACAGGAAGTCAAATTTATCTTTCTTCTGTGTAAGTGTTTCTTGGTAAAAACCTGTGAGTGCAAAAAAGCAAAGTCCTTGAAGAGATGTCATCTGTCAGTACAATCTTTCGAAAAAGTCCACTTGACAGACATCTATCTCGACAACTAGGAGTCAAAACTGTATGGCTTGACTGAACATCCAGAATCCACAAAGTGCTGAAGATAACCTTCAAAAAAATCAGTTCCATGGATAGTTGCAGACAGAATCATGCTGCCAGTTAACAGAGCAGCCGTTGTTCAAAGGCCATTGATGTGCTTCAGAGCAAACACGTTCTTAGCGGAGTAACAGAACTGGGGAGATAAAATATGGGTTTTGACAGGCAGTACTGTCAATGCCAGCATGCATTAGAGCGAGAGGGCGGGACTCAGCTGGAACAAAGCACCCCTCCGATGTGGGTTTGGGATGTCAGAACAGAAGCAGTTAATCACTTGGAGTCTCACCAGGTCAGATGTAGGAAGAAGCAAAGGAATAAAGAGTTTACTGTGAACTTGAGTCTTCAAAAAGTCCATCGAACTTTAAATCCCCAGAGGAAGAAGTGAAGCAAAGAGCCAAAAACGGATGTGAGAGGAGGAAGAGAGCAGATGGAAAAAAGAGAGCCCACCAGGAGCTGTCATTGAAAAAGAAAAGCCAAGAGAAGAAGCAAGGAGTAAGGGGTTGTGAGAAAGGCTCTTGAAGAAGGGGGGCTTTGGTTCTAAACAAACTCAGCCCTAAAGACCTTGGTTAGCTCTAGCAGAAGACAAATCAAGAGTAAACCTCTCAATTGTATGTTTCAATACCTGAGCCAATCAATTTAAAAAGATGAGATGTTTCAGATATTATTTTGGCCCTTTCCAACATCAAACACACACTGTGTGGGATAATCTAGTTTCCTTCTTTGAAAAGCCTCACCTGTTCTTATTTGGGAAAAGATAAAGTACTACAGCATCATCACATTTTCTACACAATATTGCTTTGTTAATCTATTTCAGAAAATAATTCTGAATATGAATTGTCCAATTATAAATTATATGTATGGATACCAACAATGACTCAGAAATACATTTAAAAATTCACTTCGTAATAAAAGCTTTGAGTTTGATCAGTTGGATCAAACTCAATCTGTATGTCCGTCTGTGGGACAGTTGACACTTGGCCGCAGAGAGAAAAAAAAGATGACTTACATTTCTTCTATCTGATTCTGAAGGAAGTTTTATTTTGGAAAACTACAGGATTCCCCCCACTACATTGGACTCATTCTTAACGCTTGTCAAAAAGTCACTCAATCACGTGTTGACCATGCCCATTTCTGGTCTGTGGCCTGAAAAAGTTCGTAAAACAATTATCTAAGGAATCTGAAATCTACATCCATTTTTTGAATAAATACTTTAGTGAAATCGCTCTTTGTAGAGACATAGAAATGCAAACGTAGTTGTTAAAGAACATTGTTCAAAATATTAGATGACCTTCTTAAGCAGTTTATTTTAAATACTTTTACTTGATGCTGGAATGAAGTAAACCTGAGACATTCCAACCTTTCTACTTTTGCTGTTTTGTGCTTTTTTGTGCTTCTGCCAGTCACATTTTGCTTCTAAAATATTACAAATTATTCTACAGAATAGTCTGATGTTTTGACAAAAATAAGTATCATCATCATTATCATTTCTAGCAATAATAATATAAACAAAAATGTGTGTTCCAAACTTTTGTATCACATGTTATGCTGTAACCTCATACACATGGGGCTTCCTCTGGGAGAGACAGATGGCAAAATGAGACTCACCCACTCAAATTCAGCATTCCTCAACAATTTTAGAAGCAGTAATAAAAAAAATGTGATATGTAAGATTATTGCAAAAGTGTTAAAAGAAAAACATGTTCTGTCAGTCATACCAACACTAAATACACTTGGAACAAAGAAAAAAACAACAACAAAACCCCCAGAAAACGTTTAAAAATTCTGGCAGAAAAAAATACATTATACTCAGAAAAAAAAACCACAAACTATATCATGTGCTGTTACCCAAATTCTTCAGTAAGTAAATATAGTTATTGTTTGTTTACATCAAAAAGCAAACGTTTTTTGACTGTACCTGAGTTCTTTTCTCTTTTTTTATTTGCTTCCATTTTGACTTCATCGGGTAGTAGGATGTAAAAAAAATTGTTAGAAACGGATGATTTTTTTTCAACAGATATTTGACCGAAGTTCCTAAATCCAGTAAAATCCAGTAAATCTGAGCCATCTTTTGGTGTAATTTCAGCTCCCTGCTTGCCATCCATCCATCTATTCATCTTCTGAGCCCCAGGGTCAAGGGGTTGCTGGAGCCCTTCCCAGCAACTTCTGAATGAGAGTGTATTGTCGCCAGTCTGTCGAAGGGCTTTCTATCCTTTAGTATTGCAAACAAAGCTTGCCAAAACTTGCTAGATGTTTTAAAGCAAATCTGTGGCATCATTTTTAAGAGATTCAGTTACAACCTGTTAGGGGTCAGAAGGGACGGGGGAACCGCCTTAAGTGAGCTGGCATGCAAAAAAAAAAAAGGCTTCAAGCTAAACCAAACTTAAGCCGTTTTATCCGTTCTGAGCTGAGCAGATCTTTGGCGTTTATCACTTTGTAGTGAGATTTTTCATTCAGAGAGCATGTAAGCTGCAGTTTGATGACACAAACCATTCATGGGGGGGCCCCATTAGACTTCATCAGCAATTATAAACATTACACAAATTATGTAGGCTATTATCATGGCATTTTTGGAATCTGTGGAGTGTTAAAATTTTAAATGAGATAATGTTTGGTTTGATAGCTTGAAGTTATGTTTAAGAAAGACTATGTGTGCTGCTGTTCCAGCATGTTTACACACTGGAATTGTTGCTTGGGATTTCAATATGCTTTTGTATGTGTGCCCACCATTTTGGTATACTTTATAATAGGATTGAATTTGTGGAAATTGTTCAAAAGTTGTCCTAAATTCACAGAATAAGTCAAATAGTCAGAGTTATATCTCTAGACTGAACATATTTAATTTGAAGTTTGTGTCATTTAGGTGGGAATCTGAAAAAATAACAAAACAGCGGAAAATGTCATGTGAATTTTAAAGAATTCCACATACTCTGAATATGCCTTCCAGCAACTCCTCCTACAAACTTAAATATCCAAGCCTTCAGGATGACTCAACACAACACCTTCCTTTGCAGCGTCGTTTACATCCTTAAATAGAACAACGACTGTGAAAGTGACGTAATAGTCCACACATTACTGAGAGATGACAAAAATACACAAAATAGAGTTTAAGGCCACAAAGAATTGGAAAAGATCTGATTGAAGTCTGACTAATGAAGGGTAAGGGGTAATGACATAAATGCTATAACCTTAACTGTTTACTTTGCCAGGTGCATTCTGTGGTAAACTCTTTGGAAAATTCCCCAAATCAAACATCAGGTAAATGCAAACAAGAAAGAAGCAAAGACAAGGGAGGTTCAAAGACCTTCTAATTTAGGTTGACCAAAAAAAAAAAAGTAAAACTAGAGTGTTTAAATAAAACAAGCCCCAAAATTAACCGAGTAAACTAATTTAGAGTATAAGACCTTGATTGACACAGAACTATTTTGAATTTGGCTTCTATTTTCATTGGAGGGAAATGGGAGCCAAACAATGGCTGGGCTTTGATAAAGAACAAGATTCTATGAAAGCAGGACATTTTAATTCAACAAAGCACATAAAGATTCCCCTCAAAATGTATTAAACATTTCCAGTAAATAATTATGTACAACCGCATTGAGTGGAGGAAAGAAAGTAAAAATCACAGGTTACATTTTTTGAAGCAGCTAAATCTCACGGTTCTAGACATATGAATATTTTTGGCAAAACAATGATTAAATATGAGACATGTGTCAAACCACAACAGATTTTTTGTGCCTAAACTACATTTTTTGAGTGATGTAGTGATAATAGCTCTGTTTTTTTGACACCATTATAATTAAGGCTTTCAGCTATACTGGCAAGAAAACTTGAGAAAAAATATACACAATTTGTCCAGTTGCAACAAATAAGAAAAAACTGCATGTTTATGAAGTATGTTAATGATTTCAAAAAATAAATAAAAAGAACCAGTAAGACTATATATGATGTTAAAATCACGTTAATGCTATGATAATACGAAAACATCAGAGTCAGCCTCAGCTTCATCTTTAAATGAGAAGAGATAAACTAGACTTCTGCAGAATAGATTAAAAATTAAACTAAATTGCCGTTGAAACACCTTTACCAAAAAATGACGTCAATATTGCAGCTATGAGAAATCTTCCACTAGTTGCACTCACTGCCTCTGTTTTCAACTCTCCTGCAACTAGCCATGAGGAGCATTCCAGCAAAGGAATCTTGTCATTCAGAGGAAAGATCTACTCTTGTTTTCATCCCAGGCATGTGTTACACAGCCAAACTGTTCTGGAAAAATCCATTAGAGACAAACAAGAGGCTGGTTATGATGTAACAAGAGTGGAGTCGAGACAAAGGGTGAAATGAAGTGTTACAGTGAGAGATAAACATGTATTGAAAAGAATGAATGGTCAGGGCTTTTGAAAACTTTATATTTGAGTTACATTTTTCTTTCTGAAGTTACCGATCGGACTAAAAAAGAAAAAAAAAAAAGTCTGCATGGACTGATGGGAGACGACCATTAATCTCTCTTTGAGGTGTTTGCCAGTAACTTTCTAAGAAAAAAAATGCTCTTCCCAACTTATATACACCACTACATAATTAACACCCATGTTAGCAGTTCCATAAACCACTAGACATGTTACACACAGGTGGATTTGACTATAAGGTGTGTAAAACACCAATTAAAACCTGCCATGTCTTATTAAAACACCTAATAGTTATTGTCATGGAATCTATGGCAAATTTAATGTGATTCAAACTATTTTTGTCCAAATCCACTGTAAAAACAAGTAAACACATGTAGTTTGTTGCAAATGGCGCAACTATTTGTTGATGTGACAGTTCAAAGTCAGAGCCGACACTTTAAACCATATTAGAGTAAATTGAAAGATGCCTCAAAGAGTTTGAAAGTGATAGGCAGTTCTCAACTGAATTTCATTCATTCATCATTTTAAGGTATTAAAAAAAAGCATATGTGTGATCATTATTACAAATGTATATAATAAAGAAATATTCACTTTCAGGAAAATAAAATGTGCATAGAAGTCAAAATTTGAAGTATTCTTTTGGTTGGCATTTTATTTAGACAGTTTCTGTTTGAATTTAACCTGACCTGATTATGCAACATTAAAACAACAAGAGCAACGGCTAAAATGTAGAGCTGACCCTGCTTTATACTGGACAACTTGCATGCGCCAATATGCGAGGCAAAAAAAAACCCTGCAACCCTATTCATAAACAGAAGAGTGCAAAATCTGGAACAAACAGTCCCAGCTCTTTGGCCTTGGGAGATTATTTGGTCTAGCCACGCATCGTGACCCAGTGCTGGCTTTGCTGCCCACTTTGTAAAGATATTTAATGGCTGGTTTGGCATCTGAGAACAACCACAATGTTTGAATAAAGTAAATGGGAGGCATTCATTTTTCATATTTAGGAATGTGAGTAATTAGAAGTGGTATTTCGTTTAAAGGAAGTCCTTCTCATTACGTTCCTGCTATAATCTAAACAACATTTTTTGAGATGTTCTCCTAATTAGCAGACTGAGAAAATCTAGGGGTTCAGTCACAGGCACAATAAAACCAAACATTTTTTGTAAAATTTAGGAATGTAAATGTTCTCTTTTTAATGACTTTTTCTTCTTTTATTTATTTTTTTACATGACTTAATTAAGGGCATATTAGTAACATTTCTATCCTAATGCTTTTTATGTTTAAAATCTTATACATTTAGTTGGTTTATAATAAATGACATCAACAGCAGCTGTACTTTTGAGTACGTGACCTTCCAAATAATATTAATAAACAATATATCTAAATTACTCTAAATATAGGTTATAGCTTTTGTAGTACATTGCTTTTCACTTGTAGTAATGAAAAACAATAAGGTTATAATAAAAAATTCACAAGTAAAATGACTATGCAGTAGAAATACATTACATTTCAGGATCAATATTATGTGCAGTTAACACAAGAGGAAAACTAATTGCAACATAAATCCACCAGGGGGAGCCACAGAAAAGGCTTTAACCCAATTTGAGTTTTTTGCAAATGGTAATTAAAGTTCTGTCTGATCTCCCATTTCCAGCAAGATTCCTGTCAGTAATAGTTTTCACTGCATCATTTAATTATATGTTATTTTTGTTGTCGTTTCAGAAATGCAGAAATAAGCCTGAAAGCCTCATGCCACTGGGTCACATCACAGGGGATCAGGGGCTAATACTATGAATGTGCTGAAAAGTACATGTATGTTAGATAGGCAATGAATGACAAGATTAAAGGGAGCATAAAGAGACATACTTTGACTATTTAACACCCTCATAAAAGTGATTTTCACAATAAAATGTTGGTTTGTTTGGAACAAAAGATATAATAAGGTTTACAAAATAAATGTATAATCCAATATGTTTATTTTTAATTGAGGCAGAATTGTGTGACAAAATTAAAGACTCCAAAAAAACCCCCAACAACAATAATACTTTACAGAATTGTGAAATGTGACATTTTCCTAAAGAGTGTGATCAGATTTGAAATGTGTGTCCATGTGTGTTATAAGTGGGTCAGTGCAGAGAAGCATAGCTGAGCTCAGCGATCTATGGTCTCATCCATATTTGATCAGTATGACACAAATGATAGACTGAGCCAAGACAGGCAGGGATGCTGCAGAGGCTGCCCTTTTCCCAACTCATCTCCTTCAGGAATGAACAATTTCGCTGTAAAACAAACCTGTAGCACAATCACAGAGATGTATGAGACGAGTGTCTGGAAAAACAGACAAGTAGGTCAAATCGAACAAAAAGGTTCTCAGTGCCTAAAAATAAAAATTAACCAAAACTGTGCATAAGAGGGAAATATATTCATTCCAACCCTGTTTTGGAGACATTCTAAGAAGTGAAATGCAATGAGGTAGATGCTCCTCATTAAGTGGGTTTTTTATAGCATGGATACATTTGTCAGCCTTTTTAAAGCCAGATGTTCTTTCTGGTATCACCAAACTGTAATCACAACCTGCTGCTAACAAACCCAGTCTTTATCAGCAGACTAACTGCCTCCACAGCCCATAACAATGTTCTTGTAATAATGTTCTTTTTGTTTCTATAACCTGCAAAGAGATATATGCTGTGCAATAATCACTGTAATTTATTGATTATATTTTGGTGTAGTCTACTAATCGTTTTAGACAAGAACAACTGTTTTAGAAACGGGGGACAGCTATTGAAAAGGCTGAGAAAACAACAGAGATAAATGTGCTTACACACACTAAGGCCACAAATACACACACTAGCCTGAAAAGGAAGGGCCAGCTGCAGGCCAAAAATAAACACAAAGAATGATCCACACTGACTCATTACCGACATGTTCAAATTTTTGAACAAAACTGCATGCGCAGGCAAAAAACAGGGAGAAAAGGAAGTAGAGTTAAGTTGATTGTCTAAGCGGAATAACAAGATATCCAAAACACTGTTGTCTGCTATTATATGACATCTACAAGGAAATTAAAAGAAAAATTTAATTAATTTAAATCTAATTTTAGGCAAGACTCCGCTCTCTGCTCAAACTGCTCATTAATGCAACAAACATGCAGAGGAGTTGGCCATGAGATCAGCAACCTGAATGCATTCAGTTGGGCAAAGCCACTTTGGCCCCCTTTGAACATTACTCGTTTCCATGGAGACGAGCTCCACTGTCTGAGGCCTGGATACAGATGAGAGGGAGTGCGGTGACGAGGAGGTGAATGCTAAAAAAAGACTGTCCTCAAGACATTAAATCAAAGGTAAGGATTGAGAACGCTAAAAAAAACTGCTGAAGAAAAATGCAGACAAAAAGCTAAGGAGCAAATAATGTGCTTAATACAAAAAACCAACCTATTTGTTCTTCTATTACAATTAGGCTGCATGAGAATTCAAACAAGAGCACAACACAGGAATTATAAACAAAGATCCACAACAGAACCATGAAAATGCTCAAAGACTGAAAAAGTAGATACATTTGAGCACATTCTGTTAAGAGTTTCTTTATGTGTTTATATATGTTAATTCAATAAACAGTTAAATTAAAATGCGGTTTTAAGTCATTCCAGACACCAATAGGAAATCAGGAACAGGACATGCATTGTACGCAAGTGGCAATCAATACCAGAGTTTGTTCTGGTTCTGGTACTGAATGATTGTCTAAATTCTAGACAGACACTGGCATTACAGATGTCAAAAAATACATTACTTTGGGGTTTTTAAGATGTTATTTGGAGTTTTGTAAAAACTTTCCTGGAAATGTTTTTAACTTGCACATAATACAAAACACAACATTGTAGGGGGTTAAAACCTCTTCTTTTAAAAGCAAATTATAAATACATTTGGGCAAATGTATGATGCAGGCTTTTTTTAAAACCATACAATGTAATTTCCTGGATTTGCTTGCTTCTCAGTTGAAGTGTACATACACTGTAACCACAATAAATGTACAGATCACGTGCACCTGTGTTCTGAGAGCAACTAAACAATAATAACTGTGCAAAGTACTGTGCAAAAGTCAGGTACCCCTTATAGTTCTTGTCACACTCTGACTCATCTAAACTCCTACAAAGTGCAACTCTAAACTTGACTGCTAAGAAAAAGAACATAAACGTGCATTTTAGATCTGCTTTTTTTTGCCAAGTGTTAAAAACTGACCAAACAGAGGTTCAGCCCTTAAGTTAAGCTTTCTTTTAACGGGTTCATTTTGATTTATTGCAAATAAAACACATACCTTTGGAGACATTAAGGTAAAACATTCAAATAAAAAAAAAAAAACTGTAAAATGAAATTAAAAATGAATTGGAGGACAAGTGTTCAGTGAATGCTTAAGATCTACAAGAACCTAAACCATTTAGAAGAAATCTAAGATTTAAAAACTTAAAAATGCTTAAATGTGCAATGAAACTTCATACAAAAGGTTTTCTGTCTTTTACTGAATTGTTTGTAGAAAAAAACAATTCTCATGCCTGCCAACCCTAATGAAACCCAAGTGAAACCTGAGCTTTTCCTGTCAAACTATTAACAGCACTGACAAAAGAACACAGCTACCGGTGCAAGAACTGCATTCTGCAAAACTCACTGATGTCATCTCCGGTGTAAACCACAACATTTCTCTGTTCAAAGCAAATATAAACTCAGATGAATACAAAAATTAACAGCAAGCTTCTGAATCTGCTCTTCCTAGATCTAATGAAAAATTTGCTGTAGCTTTAGTTTCATAGGAATTCAAAGTTAGAAGGTATTAAACCGTCTGTCTCATGACATAAGAGCGACAAAACAGCTTTTGGTCTTCCTCTTTAGGAGCTTTTCAGGAAACATTACATCGCCAAACTGAATTCAGGACAAACCAGGTTGTTTTTCTTCTAAGGTCATAAATCCTTTCCTCCTCAAACTCAATGATGATGAGAGCAAAGGGACGAGGATGTTAAAATAACAAGGACAGAACAAGCCTCAGGGATCAGGTGCAGCTTGGTTCCTCTATGCCACTGATACTCTTCCTAACCACTCTGTCACACAGTAACAGCACTGAGAAACTTAATAAATCAAATTTATCTTTAATGTCTGTCTATACAGATTCTCAGCTAGGGCATGTTATTGTAGGATTTTGTTTTTATTTTTCAAAACAACAAAGACCAATCCAGAAGATTTTTCACAGTTCATTGTGAGTACATTTGGGTCTTCATGAATTTTAAACTTTTCTAACTAGCAAATAAATCTTTAGCAACTTGAAAATACTTTAACCCTTTTCTGTATAGTTTTATTGTAATCAAAATAAGACTGTCTACAGTCATTTTTAAAGACTCACTCCCAATGAAATGATCTTTTTGGTGTTTTTAAAGTGTTCTCGGAGCATTTTTCTCATGATGGAGGACATACATATAAGAACTTAATATTAAAACTGTGTTTTTGAGTAGGATTTTTGAATATAATGATTTTACAATAGAAAAAAATGTGGTTGGAGTGGCACTTTAAAACACAGAGCAGAAAAAAAATTAAAGTTATTTGCGGGAAAATGTTACCAGCTTGTAGCACTAAGCTTACTGCAAACAATACAAAAGTTGTCTTACTTTAATTTAAGCAACTTTTAAACAACACTGAAGTGAATTTAGGTTCTTGTGTTCATTCTTGTAAAGCTACGTTCACACCAAACATGTCACGCACGGGCATTCAAGAACGCGTTAAACCCACATTCTTGTATTTAGCCCCAGTGTTCACACTGGACAAGCAGGGAGGGGCTTCTTCTTCTTTTGACATTGTTTACTAGTGTCCCACACTTCGACACTGACACTTCCATGAATTACAGTGGACATTATTCATTCCTCAGTACCAAATCAGAATCCCTGATTGGTCAAAGTTCAACACGCATTCAACAGTCGCGCATTTTGTACATAGTATCCATAAATGACTGTAGAAACTTGAGCATTTTCCATAAAATGTACTTACTTTTATTTCATTCAATACACATACATTTCATTATGTTGTGCTTTATTCTTATTATTAAAAAATACATTTTTTTCCTTTCTGGTCTTGTAGGATTCATCTGAAGACTTAAAATAGTATTATAGATCTGGAACAAAAACTGACCAAAAATCAATAAAAAGAGAGGTGAATCTATGGAGAGGTCATCAACCCAACCCCCTTCTTTTCCAATAAATCCCATCAGCCACTAGTGAAGTTGTAGACAGACCCTAAAGGAGACTATTACTAAAGAAACACTACAGTCTCCCTCAGGAACTGAAATCTCAAAACATGAGAGGATCAGCCTTAGGGCTTGGCTTACAAATTAATTCTGTTGAACAGACTCTTCCCCAAAACATCACTATATCTAGTTATTACACCCCAACAATAAAGTATTTGCACCTTAAAGCATATTAGACACTTTTAATCCCACTGAATTTCTGCATCGAGAATTGGACTTTTGCCTTACTTTAAAAGTGTGACTGCATCTGCAAGTGTAAATACACTAAATAATAAAAATGAGCAGTGAAGGTGGAGTCAGTCTATCAACTAATCAGCAGCTAATCATGATTAATGCCACAGGCTGAGCACCAGCTGCACAACAGCAGGCTCTGAGTGGTTTTAACACACTTCACCCACATTACCACCAAGGGACAGTTTGAAGACAAGAGGGCAGCCATTGAAAGTGAGTCATCAGTGTTATCTAATCTACAATAATCACAGAAAATGTTTACAACAATTAAAGCCCTTGTTGGGCTTAAAATGAATTTATGGGAAGCTCTTTGGTAACGTGAGTTGTTGCTTAACAGGAAGCTGGGGATAACCCGAGAAGACAAACCACTTAACCACTGCAGCCATAAAAAGAAGCCTCCGTTTATTCCACAGAAAAAGCATGCCAGCCCGGGGAAATGTCATTCACCAGAGAGGTGATAGGGTTGCATACCGTTTTATCATTCTGACTGCTGTTCTAAACAAAAGAACCAAAACACAGATTAATGTCTCAATAAAAATGTTGCCTAGCATTGTAATAAACTGATGGATAAAAAAGGTAGAAGCAAAAAGAAACTTGAAAAGATACACCAGTGCAATGCCTCGCCCGGATATTAAAAAATCTGAAGTGGTTCTGCTTGCAGCTAAAATTTTAACAAGCTCTCATTTGTGTTATAACTGAATCAAAAAGCCAAAAGTCCATAGACACTGAGATGATTTCAACAGGCAAAGATGCACGTGTGTCAAAGCTTACCTTGGAGTATTGTCTACGAAGGCTGAAGCGCTGCACCATCCTCACTTACTGACTGATCCACAGCTGGAGCCCCCTGATCTACTCCTCTCTGCTGAAACCCCTCCAAAACACACACTGCCTTATGTAGTGCACCCCACATTCACACACACACACACACACACACACACATGCACACACGCGGGCTAAAGGCACGTTAACCTCTCCAAACAACCATGTGCATACACATTTCTGGTCCACACCGCTTTCTACTATGCAAACACAAGGGAGGGTGGAGAAAAGAACGGGGGGTGGGGAGTTGGTGGAGATAAAGACAGCTTAGATGGGCTGCCCCCCACTTATATTCAAAATGGAGGGGGTGGGTTGTCTAATATTTATACAGGTACAATCAACAGCAACAATAACTGTTAATCATTTTCTGTGAATGCCCTACTAAATGCTGTGTTAAGACTGCAGATCTGAATAAAAGCTTAGATTCACACATGTGCACACCTCACCACATCCACCTCTGACGGCAGAACTCTCAACAAATTCACACACAGATAGAGCCCAGAACAGATAGAGCTCAGCTTTTACTCATCTAGAGCAAGGCAAAGGTTGACTCCTGCTTCCTGTCAGTGAGTTGAAGGGTGGGGTGAAGAGAAGAGGTGCTGTTAGAGACAGAGAAAGAGGAGGGACCAGCTGACTGCTTGTATTAATTCCCTCCAGGGACAGAGGAGGAGAGACGGGGAGGGAAATGAGGGAGGAAAACCACAGAACCAAGGGAGAGCAGGGGAGGACAGGAAAGAAGGAAGAGAATTCACTAAACATGGCAGAAATCATCCTGGATCATTTCAGCTTCAAACAAGCTTACAACCCTCAAAAACAGGATGTCGCACCTCCAAGGTCAGCCATGCTGTTACTATGGCAACAAAAGCAGGGCATACATCTAAACAGCTTGACGCAGGTTTCAGGGTCTCCACAGCGATCACTTGCATTACCTTAATAACTTTGCTCCTTTACTATATAGAAAAAGGCGATGAAGTTGGTAAGTGATGAGTGAGTCTAGTTCTGATATTTGCCAGACTCTTTCAGCCGACCAATTTAAGGCTGATGCTGAGCTTTGACAGAAGACAGACTAATGAAGCACAAATGTCTGCCTGTTTTCCATTTATGAAAAACACAAAAAGACAAGCATACAGAAAGAACTAGGTATGGGTATGTATTTTCACATTTTATCAACTATAACCCTTAAATTTACACTGGTGATTAATACAGCTGTTTAAACCAGGATTGACAGACAGACATAATTCTTTCTCTGAAACTCCTTAATACATATTACTTAATTACCTCAAAGATAAGAACCACAAACAAAATCCATGAAAATGTAAACATCACATCCACTTGAATCTATTTTTGTAAGGAAGCTGAGATGACAGCGACCTCTAGTGGCTTAGCAGAATCCACAAATGAGGGAAAAGAAATGTGTATGAAAAACTTTCTGCAGTACAAATTGGTGCACTTTTTTCTGAGGTACTAATAATAAACTATTTTTGCAGGTGAAGAGGTTTTCCTATGAACAAATGAGGTTAAAACCGAGCTTCTCATTAATAGGTTTTTAGATTGAACATTTTACTTCCGTCCATCTATCCATCCATGGATCCAAACATCATATGCCCAAAGTTGAGTCCCTGAGCGGCTGACGCGACGCCACAACCTTTCCAAAGTTCAGATATTCGAACTCTTGCCACATCGCTGAGATGCAGCCCCTAAGCAGCTGTTGTTGGACCACCGTGCCACGCCCGTAGCTTAAATCGCGCCGCAGGACCTCAGATCGCGTCTGCACCATTGACTTTGGATTGAAACTGTCGGCTCCTGATGCATCTTAAATCTGCAGAGGTCAATGGCTGGATTTTGTACCTTAGAATTGACATTTGGTCAGGTAGTAATTTACTAACCAAATGTGTTAAACTGATTCAAAAACATGTTAATGATTTGGGCAGCACATTTCTGTCAAACTTTAAAGTCATGTTTTATTAACGTTGTTGTAATCTCTGCATTGTAAACAACGTACAATGATTACATTTGCTATGAGTTGGGATTCATTTTGTTTTTGCAGAGCTCTATCAATCTGTCATCATTTGAGAAAACCATGGAGCAGCAGTGTCAATTATTTAGCTAAGCCAGTGGTAAATGTTACTGCATATGACCAGCGCCTTCATCCACAGCTTTGACTGACTGCTCTCTGCAAAACAAGTAAGTGTATAGACATAGTGATTAATGACTGCTGTCACTTACCCTGTCTGTCTCCTCTGTAGACTGGTACCCTGATGACAGCCCCACATCTCCAGAACTGTGTGCAGGCACAGGGCTGCAGGGTGTTGTCTCGGTGGTTGAGGAGGACCGTCGGCGGCTGGTATGCTGCTGTGGATCATGAGTGTAGCGACGCTGTGGGGCTTGGGGGCTGCCTCTCAAAAGAGGATCCCGGTCCCCACTTGTAGACCCGGATCCTTTGCTGTGCCGGCTTTGCAGGCTAGTCCCACGCCTTATCATGCCTGCAGCGGCTGAGGCCAAACCAGCTGTGCAATGAACCATAGGGGCAGATAGATAATCAGAGTCACAGCAAATAGACTCAAATTTGACCCTTGGAGCAGAGGGGGAGGTGCCACCTGTGGACACCTCATAGGATGATGATGAGGAAGATGATGAGTGGATGGTGGAACAAGAGGAGGAGAGGCGTCTACGCTGCAGCTGGAACAGCTGTTTCAAGCCCAGGCCAAGAAACCCCATTCTTTCTTTGGTGTTTTGGCTCATTTTAATTAAAGAATGTGGTTCTGAGTGAGGTGAAGCACTCTCTAACCCCAGTTCTTGTGAACCCCCTGCCATTGCTTTAGCTTCAGGATCTGAACCAGAGCCAAACGCCTCTTGCACCCTTTGACAATTGGTCCTCTGATGCATATGGCCCTGCTGACACCACAGAAACAGCAGGGATGAGTTGTCCAATTAAACCGTCTGCTTAAGCCTCCCTCTGTATCTGTCAGGAATGTACAAGGTCAGGCTGGGCTGACGACCGTAGAGAAGAACAACAGAGAATAATAGGGTACAGAGGAAAACTGAGGAACTGGAGATTAGACTTTCTGATGGAGGTCGAGATCAGGTCATTTGCAGTCACGAGGTAAAGGATCCAAAGTGGGAGCATGCATCTTTTTCACTCAGGAACAAGCAGCCTTGCTGGTCTGACCCAAAAAAAGAAAGTCAATTACGTGACAGAGTTCTGCCTAGATTCACCAATCCTCATTAATTTTGCTACAAATTGTGACCAGGTGTCATATAAACCAATATCAAAACATGGTGTGCATGGTGAAAAGGAGTGTCAAAGGGAAGGGATGCCAGTTTAGTTAAGTCTGTTTAAATTAGTTCATCAACCAGCAATTGTTTATATTTTATGACTGACTTTATTTTTTAGTACAATTACCAACTGTATTAATTAATTGAAATGTTTTGAAAATAGTAAGCAGCTTTGTGTATGAAAGCTGAAGAGGAGTTAAATCACAAAGAAAGACAAAAAGCAATAATGTATCACAAAAATTCCCATCAGGGAGAAATAAAATCACTTACCATTGGCCCATTAGTCATCCTAAAGCAGCTTACTCTTTTATAGTACCTAAGAAAGAAAATGATAAAAAAGGGATTATTTTTCAATTAAAATCACTGATAATGATTGCTTTTTTCAACCTCATGTTCTCTTGTGTCAACTTCATGCTGAGAAATATGCATTTAAAACACTAGAAAGAATACAATCCTGGCAAATGTCACGGACTTCTAGCAGTGGAACAACATTTTACTGGCTCTTTTTTATTTGTTTTAAAGTCCCACTCCGATCACACTTTGATCATTTGTAAAAGCATTTCCAGTCGCCTTTTAATTATTATTATGCTTTTCTTTGCCAAAATTTAAAACTTGTCATTTTCTAAGACATACAGTAGTTTCGACCTAACATTACCAGTGCAACAAAAATCAAGAGTACCTGGCCGCAGATAGCAACATGGCGCCAGAGCATCATTAGCCAGAAGTCTTCGACCAAAAAACTGCCTTTTACTTTATCTGGGTTAGGGTTAAGGTTAGGAATCTTCTTTTACAGATATGCAGCTTCTGCTTAAAGCAAAGTTGCGAAATTTCCGCTTATAGCTAATGATGTGTTTGGCATCTTTTCTGCAAAAAGGTCCCCCTCACAAAAACGGGGAGTGATATTGGAGATATCCAGCCGTACAGTTTTGAGCCAGATGCCAGCTCAGGCAAGAAAAAACACAGACGTACACGGATCTAGTCGCCTACAAGTGGATGCACCAGAATGGAGCAGAGTAGGGAGCTTGTAGCCCGCAGACTGTAGCTTCTACGTCACAATTTGAATGAAGAAATACTCAGGAAAGCTAATTTAAGCTTAAGTTTATTTATACATGTCCTCCATCGTGAGAAAAATGCCACAAGAACATGTTTAAAACACAAAAAACACAGTTTTCATTAGAGTAGGTCTTTAAAGGCAGCAAAAAATTAAATGAACTCAAGTCTCCATCCAGCATACGTACCTACATGTGTTAAAAAAAACCCGCTCAGTCATTCCCTGGCTAAACACTGTGTCAGAATGGTTAAGGAAAAAGAGGGAAGTAAGATATGACTTTCAGTCTCACTCTCTTCCAAAGAAGCTTTTTTACTACTCCAAAAATGTCCTTAGGAATTTCAAGTGGCTTTTTACTGCAAACAAAAGCTAACAATATGGTGTCACTAACAAAAATTGCAGGATCATCTCCTGAAGAGTTAAAAAGGAGTTTGTGACCACAGTCAGCACAATTACTTTAGACAGACAGTCGGGCGAGCAGCCAAAACTGCCCCATGGCATCAGTAGCTTCAACAATTCATGATTGACGGAGAGAAGCAGCACCATTCAGAGCTTTGAGGAGCATCGGTCCAACCCTGCCTCTCTTTAAGAAATACAACTGTTCAACAGATGTGGGTGAGCAACAAAAGCATCATAATCCTTTCCAGGAAAAGCTGCATTTGTGCACGTAAAACCGTAGTATTTATTGTTTGTGGAAGGTAATCCTTAATAGCCATTTCCACTTAACTGAAATCCTCTGGCTGGTAGATAGTGACTTGTTTAATTCAGCCTGTGTGTTTACAAAGCCGTAAATGTGACTTGTGCCAAGTAAAGACTGAGTTTTATTCAATGTCTCTTCCATCAGCTCGCTTCGGTTTTAGGAAACTGAGGTGTTATCTGTACATTTCAAAGTAAAACCGACACAGATCTCACATGCTCCTGTGTATTTGTACCACAAAAATTATGTACACTTTTTGAGCAATACTGAACTTACAAATTTTAACAAAGCTGATGTTTATTGTAATTTTCAAATATGATGTATGGCAGAAACCTGTCTGTTGGTGAGGTGGTGCAAAAACCTTGGCGTGTTTCCCATCAAAATGCAACAGTTTTTTACTTCTGCAGCAAATCATTCCTGTACTTAGTTGCCAGTTTGTTGTTGCACCACGTATAGTGCATACAGAGCAAAGAGGGAAGCTCTGCAGCAGACACGGTCACATACGCCCACTTAACCAAAACATTACATAATTCACCAAGGCAAGAGCAAAGTGTTCTTTTATAACCAATAATGCAGATATTTTTTAAACTCAGTAAATAAAAAAAGAACTTTGCTCATCTTTTTCAGAACTGCAGTGATTAAAACTCACTTGTGATAATGATATACAAGTCATCTTGGCAAGCAAATCACTCAACGTAATTACATTTCAATGTAAATTACCCTTTGGTCTGGCATCCATCACACAACACCTGACCTAGCAACAAGGATAAATGACTGTATGATTAACCACTATAGGCCGCTACCTGGGAGCTGGTTAGTGAAGGAAATCAAACTTAAGCTAATCTTGTCAAGAAGCTGTCTCTGAACCTTAGGTCCTGTTTTGCCTCATGTGCCCAATCCTCTGTGTCCATAAATCCCCTCCCTCATCCCTGAGCTGATCCCAACCCCGGATTGGATGCTTTCTTGATTGCCTGTGGTTTTATAGTGAGGCCAAATCCTCTTTTTGAAGCCTTTAGAGGACAATGCTTCGTTGTTGTACTTAGTGTGCATGCTTGTTTCTGTACCTAACTTAGGAAAGTCTTGATGATCCACCTAGATGAAGTGATGATGCAACCAGGCCAGATGGATCATCAACAAGTGCCCTTTCTGAAGTATTTATTATCATGACATGTTGTTAGACTACCAGAAATCTCCTAATGCAAGACAGTTTTTTTAATAAACAAAAGGTAAAAATCAAAGTCATAGAGATAAAGACTAAATGTTGAAGGCTGGAAGCTTTGGACGATCCTGTGAGTTGGCATGTTTATCAGACATGTCCCAATACTGTCAAAGATAAGGGACAAACGGCCACCTGGACAATGACCTTAGTGTGAAGATAACTCTATATGTAATTTTAAAGTTTTTTTTCATCCATTAGGTATGAGATTAAAAAATTATGAATAAAAAAATTAACCAGCCATAAAAACCCAATCCTCAATTTTAGTTTTTTTAATGCCAAAACTACACTTGGTTGATTTTTTAATGTAAGAATTTAATATATTAATGACCGCTCTTCAGTTTATAGTTTATACGGTCAGTCAGTTCAAGTATTAGTAACCAATTAAAATTGGTTTATAATTAAAATGTGCAAAATGAAAAATACCACTGTAATCTAGAAAAAACAACTAGTGAATTCAGAATTTTGGCACTTATTTCCATTCTAAGATATTATATTGTGTAATACTGAAAACAACAAAAAATGTAAATACACAGAGATTTGGCACAAAAACCACAATAAGTACAGTAAGTCATTCAAAAAAATGAATTCAAATCATTTTATTCTTTTAAATTGTTTTATGCATACAAAACTTAACATACTATTCCTATTAGAAGAGAACAACATTTGGGGGATTATATATTAAATACTAAAGTGCTAAGTGCAGGAAAAGCAGATTATTCTTTACAAAGTATAATGGGAAACACTAGGTATAATTAATATATTGCCTAAATAATTTTAAATGAGATCTTTCGGCAGATCTCATTTTCCTGCACTCTCTCTTAGATTAATGTTTACTCAATCTTAGTTTACATTTGATGTGAGATGAAGATAAAACATGGCGCTGAACACAACATCTTTAGTTTTTTTTTTCCTTTTTGAACAAACAGTTGGTTAGTTCAAAACACAGTCACAGCTTCAACAAGCCAATGCTGTGTTTCCAGAAGAGTCTGCAAGCTGGCATGGAATAGATCGCTCTTTGTTTCCTGTGAGACACATGCAGGCCCATCACTGCTCTTTGTGCTCTGCCTCTTTCACTGACAGGCACACATCAATAAGAGCGGAATTAGGCCAGAGAGTTCTGTCTGTTAAGTTTGTGTCTGAGTGCATGAACAAAATATGTCTTTTTCTGTCAGATCGACTGAAAACACAAGAATAAAGGTGCATAATACATTTAATGATATGGTGTGGCAAAATCTACTTATGTATGAGTGTTTGCATTGCCTTTAACCCATGGAACCTGGACTATATCTCATTCAGCAGCTGCATAATGACGGCAGAGCCAGGAAACAGGAACAATCGTTATTGTAGTTCTGTGCGTGCATTTGTGCGTGCGTGGCTGGAGGCAGATAATAGCAGAGTTGTTCAAATTGGCACAGTGAAAGAGATGACTTCAGCGAACCACACCACCCGTCATAAGAAGCAAGTTTTCCCATCTGATAAACTTAGAAAAAATGTATATAAATGTTGAACAAGGAGAAAAAGAACACACTAAATAAAAGAAATGCTGGTGTCTACAGCCTGTTTTGGCTGACTGTATGAGGTTTAGCTCACATGCAGTGTGTCTGCATAAAGAGGTGTACAACAGGTAATCTACTTATAAAGGGCAGGGACATAGTGCTGTTGTGCAAAATGAAGCCCAGAGGGAGGCCCTGATGGCAAAGTTGTTCCTAACTTTCCAGGAAAGAGACATATGATCATTTAGTCTTCACATGCACACGAGACAAAAATGAGCAAGGGATTCAGATTGGATGTAAATAACAATTTTTAAATTATGTATTCTTGTTGGAAAAAAATGTTGGGATCATGCCATCATCTTGTTTGTAAGGTAAAATTTGACTACATAATTTTTGAAATAAAGATTCAAAACGAGGTTCTGATTAGTTCATGTTTTGTGGGGGAAAGTGATCAACCAAAAAAAAACAAAAATTATTTTTCTTACAACCAGCACTCCTGCTTTGGTGATCATAAAATATACCCAAACCTCTAACATACTACAATAGTTTTATTTATTTTTCTAATCAGTAGAAAATTGAAAAAGAAATTAAAAAACAATATTCAACCATTAGTCAGATCTTTGTCACCTTAGATAAAACAGAGATAAAACAGAAGATATAGATGAATGAGCAGGTCCACCTGCAAATGAATAATTCATGCAGCTCCTGCTACACTATTTACCTAAAGTTAAAGTTCTATCTGTTGTCGCTGACTTAGGTGTGCGAAAATGTTGGGTCCGCATTTGACCCATCATTTGGGAACCATTTGGTGGTGCAATGCAACCCCTCAATGCTGAGTGTCAAGGGATGCAGGGCTGAGAGGCAGGGAGGCATTGGGTCCCATTTGTAGAATCTTTGGTATGAGTCGGCCTGGATTTAAACTCACAACCTTCCAGTCTGATGGCGGACACTCTTCCACAAGGCCACTGAGCTGGCTGAGCTGGTTGGCTGGTGTTGTGGATCAGCTCAGTATTTGAACTCAACCATAAGAAGTCACAATGTCGTGCAAACTTTTGATACCACTACCTGGCCCCGCCTCCACAATAAGTGGGATACGGGACAGAGGATCAGTGGCTACTAAACTCCTTGGGCAATGAGTGTCTGGTGTTGAAGGCTGTGCACTAAAAGGTGAAATGAACATTTGGAGGTTGGAAACTGTGGTTTATGATTAGGATTGGGAGATGGTGTCCATGCATCCTTCTGCTAAAGGACCGTGGATGCTTAATATAAGGCCCTATAAGTCTGGAGTGCTTGACTGACTGGAGCTGCTCACAAGGGTCTCTGTGGGTGTTCCAGTCAATTTGCTTTTAGTTCCTAGCTTATTCACAGGATGTGATAACAAATATTCTGTAAACTTAGTTTAAAAACATTTGAATTTATTTGTAGAGTTTATTCTTTGTTTTTAAATGGAACTGATCAAGCAGTTTAGTGGTTAGTTTTATTTAAGTTCTCTTTTGAAACTTTAAAGCTTTTCAGTTTAGTTTGTAATATATTTGCCTTTTCTTAGTTTTCTGGGGGGAAAAAAACTGCTGCATCATGTTCCTTCCATACATTTGTTATGTTTAAAACATGATAGGAAATGCATATTTGTGTGAACACAGAGCATTCAAATTTGACAGATATAGTTATTTGGTCTATATTGTGATATATACATATCGTTATCACCTGATATGAAAAAAATAATATTAAAAAATTCACTATCGCCCAACCCTGCATGACAGTGACATAAAACAGAAGTGAGGTCTGGCCGTGAATACTCGTCTCATGCATGTGGCATTCTGGAGGGCTTATGTTTACTGTGCAGGTTTTGTTTGTGGAACATCTCTCTAGTGGCACATCTCAAATGTGTGCTGAATATCACTCCAAGTGCAACAATGGTTTTATTTATTTATTTATTTTACAAGTACAACCAAAAGATAATGGCTTCAATTAACTGCAACAACACAGAATTCTGAATAAGTGTTTCTAACCAGTAAAAGAACTAAAAGGTTTTATTCTCACATTGTTTTATTGAATGAATGTTTCATTAGAGGCTATTAGGTGGACAGTAAATTAATTTATCAGAGTATGTAATATAGTTCAAACTCTTCAAAGTGCTCCTACTTAGAAAGTTGATGAGTTTTTAACAGTGTTCATACCGTTCATATTTCAACAGCTATGGAGAGGCATCATCAAATGTCATCTGGCGGGAAACCACCTACATACCAAGCGAAACCCCATACCCAAGATTGTATTAGGGTCACTCAGCCAAGACAAAAAGAGCAAGGCATTGCAATTGGGGCTGATGCTGACTTTGCACAACAGAGGGCAAAAACCTACAGAACAAGAGATGTTTGGTGCTTTAGGTTACACCTAGTGGGATTATTTTATTGTTAAATAACATCGCCTAGATAAATACGTTTTCAACTAAATCTCCAGGCTCAGGTAACCTGACACTCCTCTATTTCACGTCTGAGGTTGATGGAGAACAGCAGGATCAAGCTTTACTCTTGACGCCAACTCCAACTGTGACACTTGACTCAACATATAGGCAACACTAAGTCCAAAGTCTGAGACAATAATCTGATTTAAATAGGATAGTATGTTCTTTGATCTAAGGATGTAAGGTTTAAACTTCCAACAAAACACGAATGATTCAATTAAAAAGTTCTCTACTTGATAAATTTTTAATGTCTGACTCTTGAAAACTCTGCTCCACATAAAGTTGTTTGTATTAGAGACTCAATTCTTATCAGAAGTGAAGGGAGTTACAGACAGATTACATTTTCAAGTATGACTGGATCTTTTTCCATCTCAATGCTATGCATCAGTATCAACCACATCTGCACTGCAAATCTGCTGATCAAACATTATGTGGAACATCGTGGCATTCAGCAGTTAGGTTGGAGAAACAACTACCTAAAATGTCTTCAACCCTCATTCACCTGTTCAGAAACACAACCACATATAAAAAAATAACTCCAAAGTCTCTTACTGGGCTTTAAAACGCAAAAGTGAAAGTTATGTGACTGTGTGCTCATTTACTTAAACAGACCAGGCAAAAAAGGCTGACAGCAATGCTGAGACGCCCAAACTCAAGAACGTACACAGCACAGCCAATGGGGAAAGAAGCAATCAAGTTAATAAAAGTAGCGAGACTAGTATTTTACGTATTGTTTAGTATAAAATACACATGATGTGCTTCACTCCCTGTAACACATAACCTTTGTAAAATGTACAAATCCAGTTTCATCTTTTTAACCACTAATAGCTTAACACTACTGACAAAGTTTCTCCGTGCTCATGTGAACGGCTTTGTCCGTTTCATTTACTATTATCTACATTTGTGAGTGAAAAACAAGAAGGATAAAAATGTAGGAGATCCTGCAACAAGAGAACAACATTCATATTAGTTGTTGCTCTTAACCAGTTTTTATGTCCCATTTATAGCTGGCATAGGCACTGATCAATGCAGACCAAATGTGGATAAAGGCAATGTGTTTGAGAATAAATGTTTTTTTCTTTTACTTATGCCTGCTGCATAATATATGATGCAGCATATTTTAATAGCCATTGAATGGGAATCTTGTGCAAAATGCTATGCCTGCATAAGAATGGAAAGTCGTAGTTCAGGAAGCAAGAGGAGATATGCATTTGTTTTTGGAAAGAGAACAGTTAAACTGTCAACACAACATTTTATCAAAGCATATGAGACAGATTTCACTAAAACTTAAAAAAAAAGATTAATTTGCTGAAAAAAATATAAAGCAATTCTCATACTAGTTTCTGAGAACTTCCAAAACAAAACAGACATGTTTGAAACTTGTGCAGTGCTGCAGTCTTTTCTGCAGGAAGGGATCAGAGAGAAGCAGGCAGCTCGTTGCCACTAGATACCGAAGCCTTTATAAAGGAATCTCACCTTCACTCTGGTAGTGTGGGAGTTAGAGCTAGCAAAAAGAAAAACAACAAAACAAAAACAAAAAAATAAAGTCATTGAGTTCAAAGTTGTTGGATACATATAAATGCCTAAATGTCTTCAAAATATTTTTTATTCCACAAAAAAAAAAATCATGCTCTTTCTAAATAGATTTAATTTAAAATCCATACTAATGTGCTATGAAATTATAAAAAAGCGTGATGATAAAAAGAAGGGCATGAAAGAGGACTGTACAAGTACTCCGTGTTCACTTTAGTAATTTCTTGACTGGTGGCTCAGACTACAATGCAAGTATTAGAGATCATTGAACTGGAAAACCAAAAGTAATTTCAAAATGTTAAACTCTCCATTTCTCATTATTGTAGTCATGCAGTTTTTCATTAAAAAATAATACAAATCAGTATAACAAAGATTTTATTTCACTTTTTCTCATTTTCATGCACTATTGAGAGCAAAAACATAAAAGAGGAAGCTCATAGAGGAGGCTTTCAATAACTGTTATATATCTGTATTATTAAAAGTGACAAGATATACCTTAACTACAAAAAAAACAGAAATAACATGAAGTGAAGTGAGTAAATATTGAAGGCCCTCTGGCTGGGAAATAAAAAGATTCATACATTTCAGTTAGCAACATGTCAATTAATTACCTGATCTTACTGACTGACCAGGAGCACATTTCAGAAGGACAATTCTAAGGTTCATCCAGGTAGAACAGCGCTGACTCACAACACGTTGGGGCATTTTCACATACTACCAAGAACAATAAAAACATCGAGTAACACATAATAAAAACTTTCATCATTAGTTTAAGAAAAAATGCTTCTTGTGTGGCCAGTTATTCCAGCTTTTGTCACAAAAAGCCTAAATATTTATGCAGGAAATCTTTATTAGTATTCACTTTTTCTGACCCGAATCATTAAAAAATAGCACTTGTGATGACTTGTAAGAGATGATAACTTGCTAAACTCTATCATTATCCAATAAATGACATAACAGTTAATCCATGAAGTATTTCAATCGTAGAGATTGTAATTTTAGTATGAAATTGGTGGAAATGAAATTTGCTTCCCTAAAATTACTCATCTAGGTTGCAAAAAATATATATGCTATTCAGCTAAAACAATCTGACCATGACATAATAAAAAAACTGGCCACGGACTAAAAACGTCTGACTGGTCTTGTACAAGTTTTCTGTGTTTTGCATAGATGTTGTGTGAGTTTGCCCTCCCTCCCTTTTTTTTAATAGACTTGTCTTTGGGGAGCTGGAGGTCAGATGGTCACCTCATGCTCTTTGTCATCTTCTTGGAACATTAATAAGCAGTTTTGGAGACAAGCTGCTTAAAAATAGCATTCAGAAAAATGCAAGATGCACATTTTCTCAGAAGACCTGGATGCTGCAACAAGGATTTTTCAACTTTTAAGCAGCCTAAATGTTGCAATTGATCTTTTTTTTATAGCATGGTTTAATATATTACGTGTTGTTGTTTGTGAGTGAAAGATGTTTTTTTTTCAATTTTCTGAAATTTCTGCATTCATTTGGTTTGTATTTATTTCCCCATGAGCTTTTAAATTGAATTCAAATGAAGTTATAGTTGATCAAATAAGATCAATGAAACAATTGCAGACAGACAGTCACGTGCCAAAATGTAAATTCTGTATTTTTATGAAAACTACTATCAATTGACAATTAATTTTTAAAGATGCCAAATAAATGCAAAAAATATACAGCTGCCATAAGGATAGTAAAAGTTAGCATCATTCTTTTTTAAACTAACTCATGACATTTGATTGAGTATCTGAGCCAAAAAAAGGGAGAATTAAACCTTTCTGACTGTCATATGAAACTGTCACGCACTGTTAATCATGAAATCTGATATCTATAAGCACATCTTCACCCCTTCCAGTACTGAGGAGTTACACAAGTACATTTCAGCGGATGGGCATTGCCGTCATTCAAAACCACATGGTGTGATTCTGCACGCATCATGCATGCAACCACAAAATAATACTACACCTATACAAAGATTTTCACATCCAAGACCAGCTTTAACTAAAAAACAAAACAGAAGGACAAAAATGCAAGTGCAGCATGAGAAGGAGGAAGAAGAGGAGGAGGAGGAGGAGGAGGAGGAGGAGGAGGAGGAGGAGGAGGGTAGCGTCATCATGGTGGTCTGACCATCAAAGTGAGATGTGAATGGCTGTGTGCGCAGCACCCTGAAGGGGCAGCCAAGCTCTCAGCCACTTAGCGGGGTAAGCTGAACAGATAGTGGGATACATTGTGACATGCCAGACCGTTCCAACCCTGCACATCCCTGCACAGATGGACGCAGTTATCAGAGGCGGATGCAAGGGGAGGAAAGCAAACCTGTTGGTTTAGTCACAGCGATGTAGTGATTCGGACCAAAGGAAAATAACATGCCACTCAACAAAATAAAACCCAAAAAACTATTGTGGCATAATGGTTTCTTCTGGAAACATCCTGGATGTGTAGTTGCCAGCATGGCTGAATAGATCCATAAACATTGATAATACGTGTTTTTAGCTCCAAATACAACAAAGAAAAGCAGATATCCATCTTTAATAAGACCATAACGGCAACTTAATAAGAGAAAATTTAAGTCAGAAACTTGCTAAATCCCGCTTGTGAAACTTTAAGATGAAGAACTAAACATATGTCCCGCTGACACATGGTTCTGGACAGCGCCGGCTGAAAATGACACTAGATTGTCATTAAAACTAAAGCTGCTTCTGATGTCCAGCAGTTCAATAATGCTAGCACAAAACCGTCTCGCGTGAAATGCCAGTAAATAAAAACTATGATGACACTGCAGGGGAGAAGTATCAGCACCGTTAAGAAAGATGAGCCTCACAATTGCCTGCTGGGTAACACAAAACGTACTTGACGCTCAACAGAAATATTAGTGGACGAGCTTTCGCTATGTGTCCAAAGACTTCTTTGAGAAAAAAAAAAAAAGAAAACAAACTCTATAAAATGTGTTGGCAGCCAACTGTGTTTGCGGCAGCAATGTGGCAACGGACTCAGGTTGACAGTGGCGTTAGTGTGTCATTTGAAAATATCCCCTTAACATTTTGCAGACGACTCGTGAAAAAAAAAACTCAGCACGTATGTTTGTAGAAAAAAAAAAGAAACATAAAATAACTTCAAATATGGCGCTCAAAAACACATTAAACACTTACATGGGTGATAGCAAACTGTTGGAACCGACACAGACGTTCAGCCAGCGACAAACCTCCGAGCCTCCGGGTGCCGTCAACAGCACGGCCCGCCCTCTCTATACACGCTTCACAACCTCCTTCTGACGTCATGGCGCAAACTGAACGGGAAATCAAAGATTGTGTTACCTCAAGATGATTCACTCTTTCACTTTCTACTAGCTTGGAATTTACACCATATTTCCAGTCGTTTCTAATGTTGTGTGGGTCGCCAGGATCAAACCTGTCTTCTTTTATTAAAAGTTCATAAAATGTTGATAGATGCCCTTTTTTTGCCTAAATTTAAATTGGCTGCTAAAAGGCTTCTATAAGTTACCTAGTTGCATGCAGACAACAGTTGGAATCCTAAACAAAATGACATTTATTTTCTTCTTAATCATCCAACAACCCCATTTTCTCCCATTTCTTTTGTACCCTTATCCCCAATTTCTAACTTACCTACAAGAAATATATGCAAATAAAATTAATATAAATAAAGTTAAGCCTCAGATGTAAACGGTATTTATACAAACATACACCTTGTGGGTCAGGAGATTCACAGCTCCCGTTTGTAACAGTTAACAAATAAGAGGCCTTCAGGTCTTATCCCTTTGCTCAGCTACTGGACAGGACAAGAACAAAAGTGAACTTTAATTTAACTTAAATCTGCAGTGGGATTTCATCTTATCTGGTGAGCAGCATGACATATCACAACTCTGACAATAAGTGTGACAATTTTTCTTGTACAGTCCAAGTAATAAGAAAACTTCAAATGAAATAATTAAGATTTTACGTTTAAAAAGGCTGTTGACTATGGATGTAATGATTTGTTTTAGCTACAATTTGATTCACTTTTGTTTTTAGTTAATTTTATCTGCTTGTTTATTCTATTAGTTTTTACAGCAGGGCCAAGCCTTAAGTTTGTTTCATAAGTTTAATTTAGAAGTTATTTTTCGAAGGATTCATTATGTGTGAGGTCACGAGGTTGTTATTAATTATGTTTTTGTTTTTAAATGTAAATCGCTTTGGGTTGCACAAAGTATGAAAAGTGCTTTTTATAGATAAAGTTTGATCTGATTTGATTAATTTTGAACGATCCAATTCTCTGACCTAATTGATTCAAGACATCTTTGGCCAAAAATTCAACCAGTGAGACTCAGAGATAAATACCTGATACTGAACAGTGCAGGTGAAGGTTTCTAGATTTCTTGTACTTCTTGCAAGATAATCAAGTGTAAATTAAATTTGAGTACAAACCAACAAATCAACAAGAATTAATGTCAAATCCATTCACATTTTAGCGTCATTAAGTTCAGCCCGCTGTTGTTTTTTTTTTTTTTTTTCACATCAAAATAATACAAAGAGAACATTATTAGAACATGACACCACACTGTATGGTCACATGTCTTTGTAAGATTTTGTGTTTCCACACGTTGGACAGTAATGATGGCTTGATTATTTATCAAATTATCAAATTGTCCGCTGTGATGACACCCTGTCGTTTTTATGTTATAGTAAAAGAAACATATTATTTCTCAATCCAAATGGTATTTTCCAATATCAGTTCAGTTACTGATTTTTCCAATTTTTAAACAATCTTTTAATACTATAGGTCGATTTTAATCTGCCTCAGACCGAACGATCTGCTTGGATTGTAAAAACAGAGATCGATTAATCTTTACACCTCTACTTTTAATGGAAACAAAACAGGTATTTTAGAAGGATTTTTGTATGTATGATTAAAATATTTCATGAGCCCACAAAAGCTTATTTTAGAGTTGAATCTAAAGAATTGTTCTGTATAAACATTATGAACATCAAACATGATATTAAAATATGGCTTTCTTTTGTCAAATATGCACTCAAGGTCAGACCTTTCAAATGTTTGTCATCTCTCAATCTTTCACTTTTTTCCACAATTAATGTACAAACACCATATTTATTTATTTAGCTGAAAAAGCGAAACCAACCAGCAGGTGGCACTGTTACACAGGAAAAAGTGTAAACAGAAACATTTTCAGACACTGGCCACTATTTGGGTTTTTTCCTTTTTTGTCCCCTTCTCATTTAGTTTAGAAACAAATGCCAAACATTTACAAATATCTATAGGTATTATGTTGATGATTTGCTATCAGTCATGAGTGTCTACAAGTAAAAGCAGAAAAATCAGAGTGTCTACTTGTAGACAGACACATCGTGACTTTAAATTTTGGCACTGTAGCTGTTTGTGACAAGTTTTAGACAGAACCCCAATAAAGTGACCAAAGGAAGTGTTTTAACAATAACATGTTAAAATCAGATAATTGCCAGAACTGTGTTGTTAAGACCTTTGGGATTGTTTTTACTGTCATCTTCTGAAGCCAAGATCAGGAAGTATTTTTCTTATTTTTTTTAATTTTAATGTTTAAGTTAAAAGAAACTGAATTAAATTGCATATAGGAATTTTTTTGGATAATCTGAAGATTGAATGCACAATTCCCATTAAACTTTGCTTTCAAACTAAAGTATTTTCTTAGAGGAGCAGACAAAATGGACTTTTATAATCAGTGTATTTTAAAGTCAATTTTTAACCCTCTTCTTTTCAAGCCCATACTTTTCCTTATGACTTTGCTTGCACACACACTTACAAAGCTCTTCTTTCCAATTTGAATCCCAGAGTTACTCTGAACTCTCTCTATGATTTTGCAGAATTTTTGATTTTCGCTCTCGAATTGCTGTGAATAAAAACTGTCAAGAATCCCATTAAGTAGAAAGAAATCAGTAACACTCTACTTACTGCCTTCATGAAAGAGCTTGTTTTACGTTACAAACCGGAGACACGGGTAACTGCACAAATTATACACATCCAAAAGATCATCTTTAAAGTAAAACGTTTTGTAATGATTAATTATTATTATGTTCTTCAAACTAGTACAGAATAACATCATTATTTCTTTTAAGGTTTTTTATGTTCCTCTCAAGCCTCTGACTCTTCTCAGCACGTTTGTTGTCTTGGCGACAGGATGAACATCTGAGCTGGAGGATGGGATTTCTCTTGTGGTGAGTTGAAGACTTTAACTGATCCTGCAAATGAACACCATCATGCTGCAAATTGATTTTAACTTATAGATTAAAAGTTCAATCATGATGATTAGAAGCTGAAATTGGACATATGAGTGGTGTGAATCATCTCAGTGACTGAATGAGACGAAGGCTGCACTCTCACATGTGAGTTCAGTGGTGAGACGGATGTGACAGATGGGCAGAATATTTACCCGAGCAAACTTCTGTGATCATGTCAGAGGTTTTCTTCTGTTTTTTTCCTTTCTTTTGCAGAACGGACAGCTTGGTGGAGCTAGTTCATGTAAGATGAGTAAGCTGGTAAGTAAGTGCCTCTGGAAGCTGTTTTTACTCACATTTTTGTTCCGACGAAGAGCTCAAGCAAAGCTTACAGTCGCTCACAAACAGAGGCATGCATAAATGTTTCATACGCACCAACAAGGCAGGCTGTTTTTTTTTTTCCTGATCCCACAGTAGAGCAAAGGATAATGGGAAAGATTAGTGTGAGCGGCTGCTGCCAGGCGACCCTTTCACGGAGACAGTGGCAGACGAGGATGCTGGCTCTCAGTGGCCCTCGTCAATTAGAGCATGCAATCTCACAGGCTGGGCCTAATGAAGAGGCCGGAATAAAGGAGTGGAGATGGGCAGCCAAAGATTGATCCCCAGCCTAGTGAGGGCACAGTGGGAGGGGGCAGACATGGAAAAGCCTGGGGACCGAGAGGCTCCATCTTCTTCGTCTGGGACATATATCATCAACTGGGAAATTTGATCCCTCCTTCATCTGACCTCTTTCAGCATCATGACACACACCTTTCCTCATCCTTCTTCATCATCAACACACGTCTGTTAACGACGTGCGTCACCATTGCAAAACTTTATGTGGATGCAGATGTTCTTCAAAATTCAAAGCTTGTGACATTCAGAATAAACTTTGAACGGACGAGGTATTAAAATGAAAATGTCCATCAATTTGTGCAAGACTGCAAGGTCTCAAAAGCTACCAAAACTCTGCAAGAAACTACTTGATAGAGGGTCGATCGTGTTCACCTTTTGGAAAAACAGAGGAAAAAACTATGACTACAGACTTTGGCTTTTGCTAAAATAAATAAATAAATAATTAAATAAAGGTTTGCTCTGCATTCTGACCATGCCCACAGCTGCTCGGTCTTTGATAAGGTCAGGACCCCACTACATCCTTCCTTGGTGTTTCTGCATCTTCACACAGAATGCGAATACGGCTAATTGCCATTTGTTGTTGTGGATTAGTATTCAGGTGTCTGGCTGTTTTGTTTCAGTCTTCTTAAGTTTTTTGCTTCCGTTAAAGATGATCTTTTTTTCACTTTTTTAATGGGAAGTTGTTGCAAAGATTGCTTACAAGCTTTTCTATGTTTTCTGATTTGTTCTGGGAAACAACTTGATTTTTGCGTCTTGCAGATACGTACAAGATTGTGTCAAAAGAGAAGCTTATCAATTTAAAAAGCCAAAACAGAAATTAGCTGATTGCAAAAATTGTTTAAAATACAAGTAAGAATGTTGTTCAGTCAAAACAAAACCTTAATAAATTCTGTGTTTATTTCCAGTGGTTGTTAACATTTCGGTGTTTGTCTAAAATATTTAAGAGTTCTTTCTTCACTTCATGTTGTCAAATCAGCTGTGATTCGTTGGTGTTTGCCGAGAAACTATTTTCTGAATGTGTCCTGTTCCATCTGAGAATACAGCAGTGACTCTGACATACACTCATTTTCATGGAAAATTAAACAACTCATTGTGTTATAGTACTTTCAAATGAAGACACAGAAGAAATGAAAAAGAAAATCAAAATAGTTCATAAACGAAAATATTGTTCATCTCAACAAAATACACCTGAGATAGAACATCTTAACCCACGTGAATCATAATACAAAGAAAAAAATCTAATATTGTTCAGGAAGTTCTTCTTAACCTCAATTGCAGAAGTTCACTGAAAGTGCAGTTTTTGTGAGTTGTTTTCATTTACTCTTCTCTCCAGTTTATCATCAACCAGCTCAGTGAAGTTTCAGTCTGGAGACTGTGCTGGTGACTACTTTGTTTTTTTCAAGTTTACCAAAAAGTTCTGTTTTCCTAACGTCATTGTCCGGCAAACTAAACAAAGTAGGCTCACATACTAGAGTGTGCATCTCATTTTTTCAACCCTAAATCATGATGTTTTGCCCTTAATGTTTGACAGATTGTGCCTTACACACTTTTCTTATTTCCTAAAAAAACCGTTATTTTTGTGTATGGAATTGTACATAGATTTTTGTTATGGGGACCCTTTAGTTTTTAACCTTGGAGCTTGACTTCTACTAAGTTTTGTGGAGTCATAAAACAAACTTAAATATTCCTGCATCTCACAACTCCTGTCATGAAGGTAAACAGTATCCCAAAATAATTCCCTGTAGAATAGTTGCTAAGAGTAATGTTTCAAGGGAAATTTGACTTGCAACAGGCATCATTTTAAGAATAAAGTTTCAATCAAATTTCCACAATATAGCTTAAAACTGTGACCAGATAATAGCTGTTATTTACCTAAATGATTCAAAGAGTTTATCCACTAAAATTGAAAATTGTGCAGCAGAAGTTGGCGAATCAAAAGAAAAAAAACAGTACACAAATGTACAACACAAATACCAGAATAACAACATCTGCATCATGTAATAGAAAAAAGTTCACAGGAAAAAACCCAGAAGTTTGAAAATATATTCTTTGAGGAGTTAGAAATCCACTCCAGACAGCCAAAGCAAACCTTAATGGCTCATTTTGATTCAGGATTTGAAACAAAAATGCTTTATGAAGCCAAAATGCTGCCAGGGTGGATGTAGAGTCATTATTTAGCACAGGACAGAAGGATGGCTTGTGAGATATTTCAAAATGTGTAAAGATTAGGCGCATACTTGCTTTTCTTTGAATTTGTTTTACAGTCATGGAACTGCTTGGAGAGCAGTTAAATGTATAGTTCTATACCATTTAGGCATTTTCATGAATGAATTTCCCTTTTACTTAACTATTTGACTACAAATCAAACAAGAAAATAACTGAAAGAATCTCTTTAGACTAGAGCAAGAGTGTGTATCCAAAAACTAAGTTGAGTCGTGCAAATGATTATTGTAAAATATGTTAGAATCACGCTTCAGTGGACCATGGACCGATCTTACACTCTTACACAAGACTGAGCAGGAATAGAAGGTGGATTGATGTAAGAATTGTTTATCTTGCATTTTTGGTTGTCTTAGTCAAAGTGCCTACAATGACACCGCCCTCAGCAATGTGCTTTCAAGGAGCCAATCCAATGAAAAATCAATGTAAAGTCACAAAAACACGTTTCAGGCTTCTACATTCAAAACTCTTGCATTCATGTGTTCAAGGTTGAACTTGGACCAATATGGGACTCTGATTTGGTAGTGGTATGAATGGAGTCCCATTTCAGTCATGGAAGTGCCACCCGTTTGAAAATTGAACATGGGGGAGAAATAAAAAATTGTGTTTTGTTCCCAACTGGAATTATATCATCAAGTCTTTTGTATTTCAGAATAGAGCTGAAAGAAAAAGCCTGGAGCGATATTTGTGAGATTTGTGCCATTTCAACAATTCGAACCAAGCCTCTTACAACTCTAGGTGGTAGAGAAACAAGAAAAAGCCCCTCCCTGCTTGTCCAGTGTGAACACTATGGACTACCATAAGTCAAATGTGCGTTCAAGAACGCGCGAAGTTCGGGTTCTTGAACGCGTTCACATGCCCGGTGTGTCTGCAGCTTTACAAGAATTACTTTTGCAAATTAGAAAGAGCTACTGTGTGTTATTGATCTGGGATGATGAGCGGAAAATCTCCAGAGAGATGGAGCAAGAGAACAGTTTAAAGTAGAATGACACTTTCACTTTTGCTGATATGTTATCATTAAATCACTTAAGTTAACTCAACAGAAAATGAAATTACATATGAGATAACAGGGTTTTTTTTCTCAGCTGCATTGCACACAGTTCAAAATTCAGGCATTTGAAGGTTAAAAACAGATTGACCTCATGTAACATTTCTACGGTTGTGCAGAAAGGTTATTTTTTTTGTAAAAGTGTAGAGTGGGACAGTTGGTAGCTCCTCATTATAACATGACGGATCCAGATTTGATTGGGATCATGTGCTTAGCTGTGTTTGAGGAAACACTCACTGAACTGTGGATGTTTTCTGGCATATTTTTACTGGGATTAAGCTCCTTAACAGCATTACCAAGGATCAAAATTGGCAACTTGAGGAAAAGAAACACAGTTTCTTTGCAACTAATGGCTTTTTTATGTCTGTTTTAGCTATTTGATTTTAATCAAAGTGGGATATGGTGACAAGCATACTGTTGGGATTATTCTTTTTTAAGCCCTGTGTTTTCACATTCAGCTGAGTAAATTAATAGCTGTAGAAGGTAAGTAAATAAAACTCATTTCCAGATGACATTTGAACATTTTTCATGTCTGTTTCTATGCCAAGATGCAAACAAAAAGATCAAGATGACAAAGTAAATCTAATTTAATATAATACAAGCTTTTCTTTTAGAACAATGGAAGGGCCTATTGTGATTTAAAAAAAACCCAAAACATATTCACTTCTTCTTAACCTACCTTGTATTCAAAAATAAAAAAAATAAAGAGGTGAGCATTTTCTTGCTGGAAGAAAAAGTAATAGACTTATCTTGTTTTAATAAGAAAATCGAATGCACAATTGTGTATTGCAGCTAAGCTGAAGCAACTTCTAAGTAAGGAGGTACAGAAAAAAAGGACATTTACTTTTTCCTCTAATGTTTTTTAATGTTTTGTGATACATTTAGCAGATTTATACATCAAGATTCTACTTTTACAAAATGATTCATCCATTTATTGGCTGTGCTTACTCACAAAACAACAATATGATAGAAATGTCTGTGTTTTGGAGTTTTTGCAGCTCTGCTGAAGTGCTGAAGGGTTGGACTCTGGTTCAGATCTACCATGACTGCAATCTGGACACATATCCAGGGGCCCTCAATGTCAAAGGGTCAACAACATGCTGGTTAAAAAAAACTAAGAAGAAAAAAAGAAAAATGCTCTAGACATTGAAAGATAGTATTCTGTAAGTTTTTGAAACGTTTTTGCACTAATGAGAGAATGTGTCAAACATCTTAGCCCTGATTTAGATAACATTAGAATCTATTATAACATCTTGTCTCCTGCTTTTGTTTTTTGGGCTTTTTATTGGCCACATTCCTGAAGTTAAATGTCTTATCTATTAATTGAAATTATTTCAAGTGTAGCAATTGCTAATAGGTTTCTGGGGGTCTTTTTCTTGCACATAGTTGGCATCTTGCTGCCGAGAAAAAGACAGAAGAATGTGGTCGCAGGGAAATATTTGTTGACTTGAAAAATATATACAGCTTAAAACCAAGTAAAATATCACCATACATTCATTTGGAAACCTTACTGTATGAGTGAGAGAACAGCTGCAGTGCGACATCTGCATGGACCCATCCATCACAGAGCAAAGGCCATTTGCTCCCAGAGTAGCACCTCAAATTGGCTGTCGCCTGAAAAAAAGAAGATGCACGCTGAATTAAAATCTTGCTTACTCTACTCACGACATTCTTGAGCCAACACATTTTCAGATCCTGCTTTATTCACATTACAGTAAACCATCTAAACTACAAACTGAAACGAGTCAATTTGACCTTTGTTGCAAGAGGTTCATTTTCTGTCATTTTTGGGCCACAAACCATGTTTGAAAATATCAAGTCAATACCTAAAGAAGTTCTCTGACCAGAGTTGCAAGCTTTGGGGTGGTGAGGTCAGCTCAAACAACAAGAAGTAATGTTAGAGAACCTATGTGCTTGAAGTCTTCCTATCACCCCAAAATGTGTACATGAATGTACTTTCAAATAAAAAGACATGAATATATGAACAGATGTGTTCTTCAATATTTCTTTTAAAGTTTAACCACACATTTCAAAACTTACAAAGAACAAATACAAAAAAAGGCAAATTACATAAAGACAAAGAACCAAAAAAAATTTGTTGTGATGGACAAAAATAATCAGCTAAGTTGATTGAAGTCCTGGTATGAGATTTTGTGTTTGAATTAAACTATAAGAACCATAAGTAGAGTTCAGATAATTGGAGTCTCACCTTGACACACACACACACACAGAGGATGTTGTGCAACAAAATGAGCAATCTCATTATGATATGTCAGTTCTGTTCATTTATTCATGAATTGTCCCCCTTAAGGGGGCTAGGGATTCACCGCTGGTACAGAGATAGTCTTTCTAAAAGAGAAAACTCAACTGAGACCAGTAGATGGTGATGAGCAAAGGAAAATAAGAAAGATGGGCTTTCTTATAATTAAAGATAACCATTTGAAGGTATATATGACTCAGTAATAAACATTTGAACTAATATAACTCATGGTTAAATAACATGAATACTATCAGGATGGAAGCCTTAAATTAATATGCTTCATTGTAATATGAAAGTGATAGAGAGGGAGACAGGTGGCAAAGAAACAAAGATTGTTTGTATGGCAGTAGAAGAAGGTGTGACTCCCCTCTCCCTCAGCTGATTACAGCTGGAGAGGGCTCTGTGGAGTTCTGCTGCAAGTTCCTGCTGCCTCAGTGTTGAGTGTGCCTAATGCTCTTTCCTCTCCATTACAGCACACAGCACCATCGTTGTCACATATGACCACACACAACCGCACACGCACGTCGACTCAATAACAACCTTTTGCTATCTTGCCATCTCCCGCAGATATAATTTTTTTGTCTTCAAATGCTATGAGCTCCTTTTAGGAGTTTCTTTACTCGCAGCGGTTTACAATAGGTAATATCTAGGTGGCAGTTGCTGTCAAGAAACCCTTTTAATAATTGGTTACCAAACCCTCAATTACTGCTCACTGTTTTGTAGAAGGAAGCCGTCTTAAAGCACCATTGAAGAGATTAAGCTCAAGATCGCTGCATTAATCTCACTGAGCAGTATCACAGATTTGAATGTCACATCCTAAAGGATACTTCAAATAGTCATGCTGCTCATCGATTGTCATACAAATTTATGGTTAGAAGTTAAAATGCAGATATATGTTAACACTTTTTTCAAAAAAAAAAATCAGAATTGTGTTTTTTCTGATTGGTAAACCTTGCAAACTATCATTCAGATGCAATTTTGAGAGGTACAAATAGTTTTGTCAAATTGTTTGGTCGGGTGTTACCGAAAATAAGCTAACATGGCTAGCTTGTAGTTGTGTTGTGTTTTTATTTATGTTACTAACAAGTTTGGAAGTTAGCTTATACAGTATTTGTCTTAGCTGTATCACTGTTTTTTTTTACGTGTTGGTTCCGTGTACTTGATGTGTTGTTTCGGCTATTGTGAATACGCTAACGGTTCTGGCATGGCTACTGTGTAGCATGTTACAAACTGTGAACACAGTTAATAAAGACTGACTGACTGTCTCACTTAAAACCCACTCCGATGACAATTGTGTTTTTTGGTGTTTTAAACATATTCTTGTAGCATTTTCTTATAATGGAGGAGATTTATTAAGTAATTTCAGTTTAAAACTGCATTTCTGAGTATTTCCCAATTCCTGACTCTGTGTTGGTAAAGTATAAATGACTGATCAAAAGTTAAAAACTGGGTAATGACAATTTAGGTTAAAAAAAAGTAGAGCAGGTGGGGTTATTTAAGTTAGTTTCCTCCCACTCCCTTTCAGCAATCTGCTGAATTCCTTTTGACATTCTTAATATTTAATTGTGTCACAAACTATATGCAAATATGTTTATTTATGATTAAGAGTAACAATTAAATTATTTTGTCTACTACTCTATGTGGATTTTTGCGCATTTTCCAATCAATTTTTACGACCAATTATCTTATGTTTGATATACACTTTATTACCAAAAGTATTGGCTCACCCGTCCAAATATCAGAATCAGGTGTCCTAATCACTTGGCCAGGCCATAGGTTTATGAAATCAGCGCTCAGGCATGCAGACTGTTTTCAAACATTTGTGAAAGAATGGGCCGCTCTCAAGAGCTCATTGAATTCCAGCGTGGAACTGTTATAGGATGCCACCTGTGCAACAAATCTAGTCGTGAAATTTCTGATGCAATCTGATAGATGAGTCTGGGTTTGGAGGTTGCCAGGAGAACGGTACATTTGTGCCGCATTGTGCCAAGTGTGAAATTTGGTGGAAGAGTAATTATGGTGTGGGGTTGTTTTTCAGAACTTGGGCTTGTCCGCTTAGTTCCAGTGAAAGGAGCTCTGAATGCATCAGGATACTAAAACATTTTAGACATTTCCATGCTCCCAACCTTGTGGGAACAGATTGGAGCAGGCCCCCTTTGCCAACATGACTGTGCACCAGTGCACAAAGCAAGGTCCATAAAGACATGGATGGCAGCGTCTTTGCATGAACTTGAATGGCCTGTGCAGAGTCCTGACCTGAACCCAATAGAATACCTTTGGGATGAATTTGAGCGGTGACTGAGAGCCAGGCCTCCTCCACCAACAACAGTGTGTGACCTCACCAACGTGCTTTTGAAAGAATGGTCAAAAATTCCTATTAACACATTCCTCAACCTTGTGGACAGTATTACCAAAAAAGTTGAAGCTGTAATATCATAATATCATACTGAACTCTGTAGGTCAGGAATGAGATGGCTCTTCGGTTCACATGTGAGTCAAGAGAGGTGAGCAAATACTTTTGATAATATAGTGTATGTTTTGAAAAGACAACATAGGATTTTTGATTTTGGCTAAAAACAGCATAATCATAATTAAAGGACCACTAGGAATGATTTTACAATAGAAACAAATTAGTTGGAGTGGGACTTAAATAAACCTTATAGTTCAGTGCAGCTTTTTTATGACTTGTGTTAAAAAAAGACCATTCATTGATGATGCGCCATATAATCAACAATGGTCAATCTGTGGTGGACGGTGCCCCCTCTAGGGTGTAAAATGGTAAACAATCACAATATTATTACAAGATTAAAATCATCCAAAGTATTTTTTAAATGCTATCAACAGGACCAATGAAAGACTTGCAAAGTGAAAAATGTAAAAACAAACAAACAAACAAGGATTGCATTTAGAACAATAGAAGAGAATGAGCAATAGAAATCAGTGCATGTAGGCTCAGGCACACTTGAGATTTACGAACACTCTGTGCTAAAGCCTGAGAACAAGAGGGGCCACAATGCTTGTTGACAAGGAATTCATTAAAAACCAGCATTAGTGATCCTATGAGGGTGCATTAACACACACAATGTGGGTGACAGGAAGTCGTTGTAACTGCAGCAAGAATATATGTAGATTTTATTCCCATTTCTGAGGATAAAATATCCCCATATATCTGAAAAATGTCAGGGTATTAGTTTTTCACATACTTCCATTCTCAAAGCTAGACTATAGGTACTGTAGTTTCCGAGGTTAAGGGTTGCTTTGCAGGACTCCTTTGGGGGTGGTGAGTCATCCTGACTGTCAGCCTCTTTGCTACTTGGCTTTCTTGGTGAGGCAGCAGGCAGGCGTCTGTTGGCAGGATGGCAAAGCAGCAGGACAGTTATGGGGTGTCTGATGGAAAGCAGAGACAGGAGGTCGGGGATGCAGAGGATGGTGCGAGAGACTGGTCAAACACCACCACAGAATCTAGACCTTTCCTCTGTGTTAGAACAACAAACACTAGAAGATTCTATTCTGTGCACAAATCACAGTTTTTCTAAAATAAAATTGTCTTTGTAATCAATTCAGAAAATGCAAAGCAAGTCAAATGAGCTGCTTTGAGTGATGAATAAAACAGATACAATTACATTTGTAGTGTTGTATTTTTGTATTTATTTATTTATTGTCTTTGAACTCAGTTAAGCAGAAACCAACCTAATAGTTTTTTTTAGAACAATTATGTTCTCTCTGCAGTCCAATGGCTCCTAATCAGAGCCCATAGAAGGTTTGATTTTAGACCAAAAACCAATTTCAGAATGAGTGTGGCTGAAGACTGGACAACTTTGTATTCAAGCTCTGGACCTGATCACAAAACTATTTTCTTTAAAACATAAAGTCACATATAGTCATTCAAGTGTGCAGATAAATACACACCCAAAAGCCTTTCTCACCACACGGCAGAACTAAGAAAAACAAGTGTTTTTTTTCACAGACAGTAAACAGGAAAAAGAGAGAAAGAAGGCATCGCAGTCAAAGGATGAGGATTCTTTTTTTTTTAAATCATTTTCCCTTTTTGGGAATAAGTGTTTTACATGCAGACACTGAAGAATCACACATTATTTAAAACTTTAATGTCATAAACCTGTGTATCTGCACACATGCTTGTAAGGGACATAACAAAACACACACCAGCACCACAATTACTATCCCATTATGTTTTCTTCCCTTTCATTGCCTTTTTTTTAGTGAAATCAGTTTACTTTCTGCCCAGCTCAATAGAAAGTCAGGAGAAACAAAAAAGCCTAACTAAAGTGATCTTGTAATTAACTTAACTCGCATAAATAAAACACCATCTGTCCCACCTTTGTCAGGCTTTTGTCTGAGCCTTCTGTCCCAAACGAAAAACATCCTCATCTGATTTGAAAAACAAGTTTTCAGTGAGACTGTCTATATCATAAGTGGTCACCTGTACGTCCATTGAAACTCATGAATGCCGTGAAGATTGTTCATCTGCTGTAAAACTTCAATGAGCACAAAAAGCCAGTAATACATTTTTTAGGGACATGGTTTTGTCCACATATTTTCTTCAAGAACAAATGAATCCCGCATCACATCCTCCTCATTTTCCACTTACATTGGGAAAAAAAGTCTAAAATCATCTGAATTTGTATCCAGCTACTGTATATGGAAATTCTGAAAGGTATTATTTATATAAGCTATATTGTATGAGTGTGCATGTGTATGTATGATATGTGATGTCATTGCATTTGTTTATTATTATTTTATATGGGCTTGAAATGAATAAGTCTATTAAAAAATCTCAGTTGAAACATTGTGAAGAAGACTGACAGCAATCTTCCTCAAAAGATGATGTCAAGCAGGTGATGAGCTCAGCCCAGCATCAATGTTGGAGACTACTGAGTTAAGGAAGAAAAAGAAACAGAATATGCTCCTCACAGTAAAAACCAGAACTATAAAAGTAAAAGTTTATATCTATTGACAGGTAACTGAAACAGTTCACACAAGCCTATGTAGACTAAAAATATCTGCTAGCATGTGTTGCTTATAAATATAATCAAAAAACATGTTGTTTTCCAGGACATAGTTTCTGCAGAGAGGCTGGAATGCATCAGAAATCTCCCGCTGAGTTGTGGGTGGGACCTTTGGTGCAGAGCAACCCCACCCCACTTCCCCTCCCCATTATGGAGCAGAGCAGCGAGCTCGTGGCCCATCCAGTGGATTTTATGTCACAAATAAGCTCTTTTTCAAATTGCATGCTCTTGTCTGCTCCTGATTCCTAACAATTGAAAGAAAGAACTACTCAGAAATGCAATTTTGAGCTTGATTTTCTTAATATTTGTCCACCATCATCAGAAAAAGGCCATAAGAACATGAAAAAAACACAAAAAATAGAAAATGTGTAAATTTGGAATACGATGCCTTATTTTGGTGAAAAAGCAATAAAAATGAAAAAGAAATACTGTACATCTTGCTGAAAAATATCTGTATAGAGCTGACTCTTACCTCTAAAGGCTAAATCTTTCCATCAGCATCTTAATAGGACTCTGACAGCAATTCAATCTTGGCAAAACAATATCTGCTGCTAAATCAACTTTTGCAGTCTGACCTTTACAAACTCTTCAAACCACACAAATAGATAGTGCATCTTCATCTGCTCTGTACTTGCAGAGAATCAAGCTGGTGGGGCAGACACGGCTGTCAGACCTGCTCTTTACAGTAAACAATGGCTGTACTGCTTTCTCTGGAGACGGGACACAATACGGCCAGAATTCAGATAAAATGACAGAAATGTTCTAAACGGTCCTTAGTCTTACCTAACTTCTTTAGAAAAGATGAAGCTAGAGAACAAAAGTTGCAACCTTACGTTGACTCTAATTTAATTTAAGTTTGACTCTGAGGTCATGAAAGAATGTTATTAGTACTGAAGCAGGTGCATCTCTTGTAACATTGACAGGATAATGAAGATTTGAATGTAATGTTTACAGGCTGCATCACAACAACACCTTTTCCTTTCTCCTGGGAACAGATCAATAGAGAGAACAATCGCCTGCTGTTGCTCTCTCCCACTTTTAGGACTAACTGGGCGGCCCTCTAAAACAAGTGGATAACACTAATTAGTTTCCGTTGAAGCTCAAACCTAAAGTCGTCAACGAAGCAAAGCCAGAATGGTCAACTTTAGAAGTAAGCAAAACCTTGGATTGATTCTCCTGCAGTCTCAAATCTTTGCAAACATTCTCAGTCATCCAGGTCCTATTATCACGGGGTTCTGTTCTGGGCAACTGGGCTTTAAAAGGTAAATCTAGACATTGGTGTAACTGAAGAACTGAAGAACCTATTCAGATGAGCAGAGAAACTTCTTTATAGGTCAGTCTAAAAATCCAGCTGCATTGAAGGACAGTATCATTCTCTTTCTGTCATCCTTCAGCTCACTCAGGCTGGACCTTTAATAAGTCCTCATTTCAGATGAATTTGTCATTTTTTATGTAGAGGGATGAAAAAAATTACTCTGGGTCACCAGGTGGAGGATTCTACAAATCTTTCCTTAAGCATGTCAGACGTCTTTCACAATCGCTGTGGCGAACACAAAAAGTCTGGTGAGCAGCGTATGACGAGAAGCCATGAAAAGCCACAAAAAAAAAAGTAGAGTGAATGTCTGCTATGAAGGATAAAGTTAGCAGGAAAAAAAGAAATTGATACATTGATATAAACCCATTATTTGTAATTCTTTCCTTATAGGTTGTTCATCGTTGCAAAGACAATTTAAATGAAAGAACAAGGAAAAAAAAACATTTCTCATACTTTTCTTCCACACTTCTTGCATGTACCAAATAGTCCAAATTTAGGAAACCTAAAAAGCTTTGTGATCAAGATTTTATTTTTATTAGATTTACCAGATTATGTTTTTTAGCCATTTTACAGGGAAACAAAACATTATTAAAAAACCTTTTCATTTTGGTTTTTCATTCCCCTATAGCAGAAACAAAGCCAACTGTCATTCTTAGCAGGAGTTCTACTATACTATACTATACTATACTATACTATACTATACTATACTATACTATACTATACTATACTGTACTGTACTGTACTGTACTGTACTGTACTGTACTGTACTACACTACACTACACTACACTACACTGCACTGAAAAATCCACTTTTGCTCAGTTACTGCCCATAGTTATTTTTAATCTTTTTTAAAACCAAATAAAAGTATTTTTATTTAGAAGTTTGAAAAATAAATTCATGTGTGAGTTGTAAATCAAATTCCTCTTCTTTTCCTTTCGACTTTTCCCCTCAGGGGTCACCACAGCGATTCAACTTCCCCCATCTAACCCTGTCTTCTGCCTCCTCTACTCTAACACCAGCTACATTCATGTCTTTGTTCACTGCATCCGCAGGTCTATACTCGGCATCCTCCTACCAATTTATTCACTCTGTCTCTCCTCTGGACATGTCTGAACCATCTCAGTCTGGTCTCTCTGACTTCTTCTCTAAAATCTCTTACATGTGCTGTCCCTCTGATGTACTCATTCCCTATCCTATCCACACTCCCGAAGAGAACCTCAGCATCTTCATTTCTGCAGTTCTGCTTTCTGTCTTTTCTCAGTGCTGCTGTTAATAGGATGAGCAAAATGGCTGGTCTCACCACAGTTTTGTACACCTTTCCTTTCATTTGAGTGGAAACTCTTCTATCACACATCCCACCTGACACTTTTCTCCCTCCTATTTTAACTTGTCTGCACTCGCTTCTTCACTTCTTTTCCACACTCTCCATTATTCTGGGCTGTTGACCCTATATACTTCAAATCCTCAACCTCCTTTATCTCTTCTCCCTGTAACCTCACTTTTCCACTTGGGTCCCTCTCATTCACACACATGTTGTAGGGGTTATGGACCCAGGACATTAATTGTTGTTGTGTTTGTCACTTCCTGTTTTATTTTGTTGTATTTCCTGTGCTCACCATTGCTTTCGAGGTCCTTTGACACTTCCCTCCTTGTGTGTTCCCTCCCTCCTGGCACACCTGTATGTGGTTAACCAATCCCCTCTCCCTGTTATATGGCCTCGTCTCCCTTGCACGGGTTGTCGGGTGGTTTTGTTTGTTTGCTCTGATTTAATGTTCCTCTCTCGAGTCATTAAATCTATTTCTTCTTTATTTCGAGTCCGTCTGCATTTGTGTCCGCACGTCAACCTTGACATTACCACCCGACCAGTATAATGGACGCAGCAGACGCGGAGACGTTACGGGCATTACTCCGCCAACAGGAGGAGCAGATGTCATGCTTAAGACAAGGATTACTCGAGATGTCGAGCCGTCACGAGCGACAACTTGCCGCATTGGGTGAGCGATTGGAGCAGTTGGCGGAGCGGATCCAACATCCACTGTCCGTTCCTTCTCCGCACCCTTCGCCTCCCACGCCAGTCCAGGATGGGATTCCTGTCGCCCCTGCTGCACAGCTGGCCCGCCCGGAGAGGTTTTCCGGGGACTCCGGGGACTGCCGAGCATTCATCACTCAGTGTGAGCTCCACTTTCAACTACAAGCGCCTCACTATCCTTCGGACCAAGCTAAGGTGGCTTTCATCATATCTCACCTCACCGGGAGAGCAGGCGCATGGGCAACGGCTGAATGGCAGCGTGGAGCACCGACCTGCGCGTCTCTCGCGGCATTTCTGGAGGCATTTCAGCAGGTGTTCCAGCACACCAAACCGGGCCGAGAGGCAGCTCGAGCCCTTATGCAACTTCGGCAACGGGGCAGAAGGGCAGCTGACTATGCCATCGAGTTCCGCACCCTGGCCTCCACTAGTGGTTGGGACACCACTGCGCTCATGGACGCTTTCGTGGAGGGACTTTCCGAGGAGTTAAAGGACAGACTAATCACTCTCGAGTTACCTTCCTCCTTGGAACCCCTCATCGCCCTGGTCATCAGAATTGACAATAGCCTGCAGGACCACAAGCAGGAGCATGGCAGGGTGGCACCCCGCCCCCGACGCAGTCCTGTTGAGCACAGGATCATGGACTCACCTGACTTTGCTGCTTTTTCCGCAGAACCCCCGTCTTTAGTCTCAGAGGAACCCATGCAGCTCGGCCGGGGCAGACTGACAGTTTCCGAGCGACGGCGGCGGATGGCGGCAGGTGAGTGCCTTTACTGTGGCGGCCGGGGTCATTTCTGCAGGGATTGCCCCAACTCATCAATAAGAGTGGGCGCGCTGAAGAGCCGTGGTCCGGCTCCCACTATCCCGAGACCTGCTTCCTGTGTTTTGGATGTTCGGGTTATGTTCCAGAAAGGGGGAGTTTCTGTCAGAGCATTGGTGGATTCAGGAGCAGAGCAGAACCTCATGGACGCCGAGCTAGCCAAACAGGTCGGTCTTACGTCTGAGTTTTTGCCCCATCCTTTACGAGTGGTCTCCCTCAACGGCCAAGAATTAGCCACCGTCTCACGAGTCACTGAGCCGGTTCATCTGATTGTGTCAGACAATCACCACGAGCACACCCGTTTTTTCCTTTTTTCCTCCCCACAAAACCCTCTGGTATTAGGTTGCCCTTGGCTAAATGCTCACAACCCAGTCATCGACTGGCCCTCCAGCCGTGTCTCCGGCTGGAGTGAGAAATGTCACACCACATGTTTGCGTTCAGCTCGGCCTCCTGGGGGAGATCCCGCCGTCCCAGTAGGGCGGCCGCCCTCACCTGACCCATTCAGGGATCCGTCTGAATGTCATGACCTGACTGTGTTTTCCGAGTCACGAGCCCTGTTGTGTTCAGGGGTTTCCCACAACAGGTTGCCAGATTGTCGCCGCACGCCAGCACCATCCTACCTACCTGGTCAGTTTGTCATGTTGTCCACCTCGCACCTCAGACTCCGGACAGAGTCAAAGAAGCGGTTCCCCAAGTTCATCGGTCCTTTCGAGATCATCAAGGTCGTCAATCCGGTGGCAGTCAGGCTGCGCTTGCCCAGGTCCTTGCGCATCCACCCGGTTTTCCACATCTCTCAGCTAAAGCCACATGTCACGAGTCCCCTGCAGCGGCCATCCTCTCCGCCACCCCCTCCCCGCATCATTGATGGCCAACCGGCCTACACTGTCCGTCGCCTTCTGGACGTTCGGCGACGGGGTCGTGGCCTCCAGTATCTGGTGGACTGGCAGGGGTACGGGCCTGAGGAGAGGTCCTGGGAGCCTGCTTCACGCATTCTGGACCCTGAACTCATCAGGGACTTCGATCAGCGGCATCGGAACAGACTTCCCCCTGCGCCAGGAGGCGCACCTTGAGGGGGGGGTACTGTAGGGGTTATGGACCCAGGACATTAATTGTTGTTGTGTTTGTCACTTCCTGTTTTATTTTGTTGTATTTCCTGTGCTCACCATTGCTTTCGAGGTCCTTTGACACTTCCCTCCTTGTGTGTTCCCTCCCTCCTGGCACACCTGTATGTGGTTAACCAATCCCCTCTCCCTGTTATATGGCCTCGTCTCCCTTGCACGGGTTGTCGGGTGGTTTTGTTTGTTTGCTCTGATTTAATGTTCCTCTCTCGAGTCATTAAATCTATTTCTTCTTTATTTCGAGTCCGTCTGCATTTGTGTCCGCACGTCAACCTTGACACATGTTGCTGCAGCTAACCACCTCTCCATCTTCTCCTCCATCTGTTTCCTACTCTCACTACAAATCACAATATCGTCTGCAAACATCATAGTGGGGATTCCTGTCTAACCTCATGTGTCGGCCTGTCCATCACCATTGCAAACAGGAAGGGGCTCAGAGCTGGTCCCTGATGTAATCCCAGCTCCACCTTGAACTCCTCTGTCACCCCTACAGCATTTAATGAAACCTTGAAAAATAAACCAATCTACTGTAATACACTATTGCTATATTATTATTATACTATTATTATTTACTATTATAAACTGTCCTAATATGTTATAATAATGATTTATTTTGTATGGTAGTAATATGCAACTTTACTATTTTATTGGCAAATATTAACAAGATTTTGATCTTTGAATGTTTTTATGGTTTTATTTCTTTATTTTTGTCAAATATAGTATTGTTGTGGAACAAGCAGATTTCTTTCAGAATAAATAAAGATTCTGGTTTAAACAAAACATTTTAATTTGATGCAGTGATTTTTAAATTGGTATTGTGTTTTTGTTGAGTTTTTTTCCCCCAAAAGTGTGTTTTCTTTTGTTGTTTCTGGAGGTGATCTGTGCAATACTTTTTCAGCTGCTCCTTGTGAACCCTGCCAATGAGCTCCAGTACTGCCCAGAACTGTTCTTCCCCTGAATCATTGCACTTTTCTCAGCTCCGTTATATCACATATTATACACATTCCTCTGTAGTCAAAGCCAAGCATCACTATCTTTGAAGAAATACAATAGAAAAAAACATCTCTGTTTAAAATCTATTGGAAGAAAAAAAAGGGGATTTTGCACTAGAAAATGTTCTTGCTACAGTCACATTGTTTTTATTTTGCCTTCCATGCTGATCAATAAAGTTAAGTATGAAAAAATTAACTGTAAAAAAGTTAAATTTCAACTTTGTCACAACTGTTAATTATTTTTTTTTTTTGTTTAAACAATAATTCAGTACATAAAAACACTGTTCAAAAAACATTTTCCACAAAGCAATAGATATGACATAATTTCATAAAACCAATAACAAGATTTCCATGTTGTGGCATTCCCTTTTTTATGCTGAATATACTTTTAATATGCTTTGCTTCTTCCTGCCATTTTCTCTAATTAGATGAACTACTATGAAGGATGTTGGAAATGATATTCTGAAGACAGACTCAGTCCCACAATCCTCTTCAGAAGATTGATGGTTTGTGCGTGACAGCGCAACAGCGTGCAGCTGCAGAGCACCTGAAGTGCAAACAAAGCTGCACTAAGTGAACAGTGCTATTGTGTCACACATCAATGAGGTTCAGGTAGTAATTTCTCCCAATTTATTTACGTCTTTCATGTTTTTGTAAAGTTGCTATAGATTGCATAACAAATCTAAATATGTTTTAAATAATCTTAAGATATTTCTAAAAAGGTTGATTTCCCCATCTAAGATCAATTTTTCAGAATTATGAACTATTCTAAACTGGATTTCTTTTTCGGAAAAATACAATCATGATTTTTTTTTCAATAAAACACTACCCAACGCACTACACATAAAGAAAGATCTGATTGATTACAGAAAAAAAGTTATATTTCAGTGTAAAAATATTAAAAAGTAGAGGAAAAAAAATCTAAACAATTTCCTTGCCATCAGTCTTGAAGGTGGTAGTATTTAAATCTTGTCATCCACCATTTTAGATGAAGACTGAAAGATCTGTGCCTTCTGGATTTATTAGGGCTGGTCCCAGACACCACCTGACAGTGATAGAGTGGTGTAAAATTGAGAAGGAACAGACTCACAAAGAGACTAGGAGAGCACAGTGGGAAATGAGCTGAAGCAAAGAGTGTACTAATCATAGTCTCATGCAGAAAAAAATACCGGTGCCGCACAGCTCTTAGGGAGATAATGGGTTTCTCTGGGAAAAAGACACTCAGTGGCAAATAGAAAAGAAATTTGAAAATAAACATTGCAAATCCACATCTTTTCTTCCACCGATGTCTGAGGACGTTCATGAGTGTGCATTTTCTCACTCTTCATAAAAATGTACAATGATAAAAAATAAATAAATAAATCAATGCAGACACACTTGTTTCAAATTTTAAGTAAAAAGTCATATTTATTTGTTTATACAACCATTTTGTAAGCCCCCTGTAGTGCCAGTTAGGGTGAGGGGATGCTGGAGATTACCAGCTCCTGATGGGTGAGGGTGGAATACACCATGTCAGTCCATTTCTGAGCATCACAGCCCAGTGGGCACCTTGATGTTGGCTTGATGTCAAAATTGGGTCGATATCTGATCCAATTAGTGGACAATGTTATTTTAACTTTTGTTTGTATACCAGTGTTTTTGTGTGGGAAATAAAAGAACAGTAGAAATTTAATTTCATATGAAAAAAACTAAATTAAGAATGCTGGGTAATACAGTTCAGACGTTCAGTTGATATCAATTCGATGGCGACACGTTTAACATCAAACTGACATTAATTTAATATCAACTTGACTTCTATGCTTCTTCTGTTTTTGAAGGATTTAGTCTCAATTACATCTCACCGTGTGGCTTAAAATCATATTTGATGTATTCTTTTCAATCCAAACTGAATTAGAATCGACCTTATGATGTAATGCTGCTGCATATCCCAGCAGTCGCAGCGGTGAGTTACAGTTAACAATTGATGCATTCAAAATCTCCCGGCACAAATGTTTATTGCTAGATTAACACATTTGATTTAGATGGAAATACTTTCCAAGTTTTCTTATGTTCACCTAACAAATGATTGTTTTGGAATATATTTATTCCAATAAGCCATTTATTGTATGTTTTAAATCTCTAGTGTTATCATTGATAAGTATCATGATGTAAAACTGATAATAAAGTTTTGACGTCAATTTAATTTGCACATTCAACTTCTTATTGACCTCAATTTGATGTTGAGGATTGATGTTGATCTGTCGCCTTTTCAACATCAGTTGTCAACTCGACAATGATGTCAGACTGATATTAAAGTTTTAACAACAATTTGATTTGCACGTTCAACTTGTTTTTGACATTCAGTTGATGTCGAGATTTGTTGTTGATTTGACGTCATTTCCCATTGGGAATCACACTCACATTCACACCTGAGGGTCAAATTTGATCTGCAAAGCAGGAAGAGAAGAAACTGGAACGCGAAAAACCACATTGAACATGCAAACTATACACTGCATTTTCTATTCTGAATTACAGGGGTCCCTTGTATCCTGTCCCATTCTTTTTGCAAAGGACCCCCCCCCCCCCCCCCCCCCGTGGGCCAACAACCTGTCATAGTAAACAAATCACTTACATAAAGGATTGTATTTCCAAAACTTAATAACGTAATAACTCGTATCTAAAAAGAACTGCCCCACTCAAATAAGTAGAAGAAAACCAGATTTGGAACTTTTGTGTTCCTAATTTAATTTACTTTTAGCTTTTTTGGAACGTCTAATTACAAGGTTTCCTGCAGAAACGTTGGGTGCTGTGCCTAACTCAACTCCACCCCTGAATTATAATAAGATCATCTCTAGTCTTACGTTGGTACATTTAAGCTTTTCTGTTAGACTTGTCAGTGGAAGCTCCAGCATCTCTCTTCCATACAAAGCCAGAATCTCGCACCCAAAATCACTTTCTAATTTAAAAATATCTCTAACCTCTATTAATGCTGAAGATAGACAAAATACAGCCTTTCAAAAAAATCATAATTTAAAATAAATTGAAAAAAATTACTTTGATATTCTTTTTTTTTTAAGGTTGCACTAACTACAACTATCCACTATGATTATATTACTGTTCCACCATCCAATATACAGGGATAAAAGCTGGAAGACTTATAGGACTGTAAGAAATTTTAAATCTTGCTGAAGAGAGTCAGCTATTCAAATATAGTCAGTATCTTTATTATCCACCTTGACAGTGGACATCCCCAACTCCTGTAAGGAAAGAAAATTGTTTTATCAACAAAGTAAACCCCAAAAAAAATGACAAAAGATGCAACAAAGATACAAATAAATAGCTTCAAACCACATTGTAATAAAATAACCTCATAAAGGCCAGTTCTGCCTGTTAGCATGAAGCCACCTAGTTATGTCTGTCAGTTTACTGAATTAAATAAGCATTTAATGGTGGAAAAGTAGTGAACTTTTCTGAACTATCCTCTTATTTCCTTAGTGAAGGGCAGGTTAAAACAGGTCACTATTTCATCATTAAGCTGACAAAGCAAGAAAAAGTAATGCACCACTAAATGTAAGTGTTAGGATAATGCAAATCTCTCATGAGCATATAAATAAAACCTTGAGTCATGGCTGAATATATAGACAGAATCTGAATCTGGAAAAACGGAATCTGCATTGCCGCTGTTTGACACGCTACTCTCGACACACATTCAGTTTCAGTCGGCCATCTCCACCAGCACCCCCTGTAAGCTGTCACTCATTCCCTGCTGCAGTGACCTCTGTCAGGCTGGTGTCACTTTTGGAGGTCAGGGTTTCTGTAGCATCCACACACACTGGCTATTTCATTTGTTTATTTATTTTTTGTGTCACTTTGTTTTCCAGTGTCAGCCTTCATCTTGTCGTCTTCCTCTACATGGCGCTCCTAACACACCCCTGCTGTCGCATTCAAATGTCTTGTCCTGTTAACTTGCCACTTCTGGCTTTTTTTTCATGAACATGTTGATGGGAGGCTTCACCTGTCTTTAAATTCCCTTTCAACTTTCAGTCAGTTTTCCTGAACTTTATCGAGGCTGTTCAATCTCTTTTTCCGAGATATGAGTGCATGTTCAAAAATTTAATTAATGTAGATTACTAATGTTTGGTCTATTTAACACCAGAAGTACAAATAGCAAATTAAACTGAATAAAAAAGGGACACATCTGGGCTTTTTTTGTATTTAAAAAGCCCCCCCTTTCCTTATGTGTTCTTTCTAATGCGCACTCATCTGCACATCAGTAGTTGAGTGACACTTTAACTGTGAACTGGACAACAAAGAATCAATCCAGAACATTCAAGAAGGCAGACGGAGGGGCCTCAGGTACCTGTTTCAGTGTTCAGAGTGTCACCGTGGGTGCTCAGATACTGTTATAAATTCATAATCATTGCTTCTAAAAAATCCATTTGATTCTTCTGTTATCAAATGCTCAACCAAAATATGTAAGCTTTTTTATAAAAGCAACCTTATTAGAGATATCTGAGATTATTCAGGGCTACACATAAGCATAAACATAAACATAAACACATAAGACTCCGATTACACGCTGATGACTCCATCATCTCTTTTCCAAACCCACTGAATCCCTTTCAGGGTCAAAGGGTAGCCTATCCCAGCCACCCTTGGGTAAAGGAGGGTTACACCCTGGATGGTCTGTCAGTCTATTACAGGGCCACATAAAGACATAAAACTGGACTCACTTAAATTCCTACCTAAATACAATGTAGAGTCACTGATTAACCTAAAATACATATTTTTGGACTGCGGGAAGAAGAGACCTGAAAAAACCTGTGCAATTCAAGGGGAAAAAATGCAAACTGCACACAGAGGGGATCCAGCAGGGATTTAAACCAGGATTTTCTTGCTGAGAGTGCTAAGGACTACACCACCATGCAACTCACCCCTGACATTTTTCCATGTAATTCATTAAAAAATTAAGTTTGCACTTGCATGACAGGCTGGTATGTCAGTGGGTCTTGACAGGGTGCCAGTAGATTTGAGAGGAAATACCTCAAAGGCAACAAGTTTTAAATGAAATCACATATTTAAAATTATAGGGGACATTTTTAGAGTTTCATTCTATTTCATTAGTGAGTCACTCATTTGTCAGTTTTTCTAATTTGCTGAAACAAAACTAAGGCATTATAAAGCTTTGTGTCAATAGTCACATATTTTAAGTAAATGTTCAAAACACATTTTTCATGCAATCTTCTTTAACCGCTTAACTAAAACAGTATCAGCATAACAAAGAACTAAAGAAAGAAAACTGACAATCGACCTAAAATATTTGTAAAATATGTTTAAGACTTTTGTAGTAAATGCTGTTTGAAAATTGTTGCAAGTTGTCTAAACTTAGTGAGATTTCAGTTAAGTTTTTTTCTCAACAGAAATGTAATGCATTTTAGGTGCCTGCTAATCATAAGAAGTAAAGCCATGTTTCAATGAGGTTAGACTTCAATCCCAATTTATTAACATCTGACTGCTGGTTCTGGCTTTTTTTTTTAGCACAACTAATAGAGTCCCCAAATGGGCCAAAACCCCACTAAAGCAACTGAATAATCCAGTGCTAATTTGTAAAATAAAATGTAAGAAAAGGAACATTTCAATATAAAAAATGAGAAGCCGTAATTCCGTTTAATAAAAGTTTTATTTTTGCTCACATCAAGAGCAGTACTGGAACTGCAGCCTGAGATTCATGTTTTACAAACTAAAGTGAAGGTTTTTTTAAAAACTCACTTCAGTTATTTTTAAAGCAAAGCACAGACTGAAACATTTTTGGGCTGATTTTTGAAACTGAACTAAAACTAACTAAAATTACACTTCAGAAAACAGATGTTGTGAAAGTTGCAATTTGTTGGAGGGGGGCTGCTTGTAGTTCAATGCTTTTAGTATCTAAAAACACATAAGCATGTATGAAATGAAAAATATGATGTAAAAAACTGACCTGTTGAGCTACTGAAAGCCTGAATCATGCAGAAAAAGCCTTTTGCTTCCAAACTAAAACCGTTCTTTTCATCAGTTCCTAAAAATGTAGTGTTTTTAAATGAAGAGGTGATCCAGCGTGTCATTTATCATCCATTTTTTTTCCTTTAATGGGGTTTAGAATGTGTGTGGTTTCAAATAGGTAATTAAAAAAACAAAAACATGTCAGTGTTAGACATTAACACAGTGTGCTTTTACCATTTAAATGTGAAATAATAAATATGCAGAGTTCGCTGAACACACTGTCATACTGTAGTTGTGATCATCTCTTTGATGGGTTTTCCTCCATGACTCCTGGGACAGGTTTCAGCTCCATACCTCTCCGTTCAGTCCACACAGAGCTGCAGAATTGTGCAGACTTGTGCTTTGCTGCAACACCGGTAACATTTTTGAGCACAAATTGCAGCTTACGTGCTCTTACATTTTTACCTAGGTTACTGCCCACAAGAAAAAGAAAAAAAAAACATAATGTTTGTTTAAATGCAAGCCAAGCTTTTTTCTCAGAGCAATATTTTTTTTATTATTGCTCAAATATTGCTTGTAAATTGGCAGTTTTACATTCCTGTGTCACACGTCATAACTGGGGAGTCCACACCAAAGCCTTCGAAAAGCACTTTCCGGAACTGAAATGGGTCATTGTGGACTGCACGCCAATTTTAATTGGTTCACTTGGGAGCATTACCTGATCTCCTTTTTTTTGTCTGCCTCTTTTCAGTCATCATGTTTAGGGTGAGGGAGGTGAATGAAGGAGGTAACTAAAGAAAGCGCCTGAGTGGGAGAAACAGTCATGCACAAAACCAAAAGATCCCGGTGGTGTAAAGACAACAGTACCAGTTGCATCAACACGGAGCTTCTGCACAGATGTGACAAAATTAAGATTTCTAACCACATGGGACAATTTTAAAGCACAATTGATTTTGAAAAGAGTCGATATTGTGGCAAAACTTTGTGTGTTGTATAAATTAACCTGTAATTGTATCCTGTAAAAGTGTATCCTATTCCTTCAAAAAAAAATTTACCAATTAATCAGCTAATTGTTTTGCCCATTTGTCCATAAAAAGCATAAATTGGACAGAGATACCTGAGTTGTGCTTCTTTTGCAATTGAATAATGGTTTGTTATGTCATTATTTTTTTTTGCTGAAGTAATTTAAATGCATGTTTTTTCAGGTTTTCCAAAGAAATAACAGTTGAGAAGACCAAGAATCAAATCACAGCATCATCGAACTCCCAGTTGTGTCTATAAACGCATCTAATGAGGTAGTGTTGATGCAGAGTTGTATTATGCACATCAGATATTTAAGTTTTCACCTTAAAAAAGTCATTTTATTGGAATGAACAACAGAGGGGCTCTTCTTCAAACATTCCTTGCACAGCCTTGTGCTGCAAATACTTAATAGGAAGTTTCTTGCAGAGTCGGTAGCCATGGTGATAGCTGCTAACCCACTAATCTTCCTTCGTGGTAAATGCTTCTGATCAGCGCAGAGTTATCCACATGTAGCACAGCATGTGTGCTTAGCAAAAAAGTTTCTTCCCACACCCAAGACGTCTACCATGACTGTGAATATATTTGGACTCTGTCGAGAACAAATAGAGATCAGAGGCTAACAATTCTGAGCATTCTCTCTCACACCACACAGTACGCACTTAACCTTCCTTTATCCTCATTATATCCTGACCAGAATACCAATTGTTACGATTTTCCCGCACTGAAATGCTATAATACCACGCTTTCTTTGGGCAGGAGTGGGAGGTAAAGAAGAAAGAGTTTGAATCAGAGCTTTATAGGAATGAGAAGAAGCAGCTTAATTGCTCCCACACCTGCAGCAGTCAATCCAACTGCTTACTTTTTTCTGTTTTGTCTTTTTTTCATGTCAGCTGACTAAAATTGTATGTGTTATCGACATCTGGGCTTGTAATGGTTTCGACTAAGCTGTATTGTCAGAGCGAGGAGACTTGGGGGTCAGGTAAAGTTAACTTCTCACAAGAATTAAACATTCTTATCTGCACTTTCCTGCATTCACTGAAGTGGCAGTGTGATAACCAAACTTGACAATGATAACTGATCTTGGAAAGCCCTGTAAATAACAAAAGAAACAAAATGAAGTACAACAATTTTAATCAAAAAACTGTGAACTTCAATAGATTGACAGTAAGCCAGCCAAACACAAACCCCTGAGTAATCAAAAACTTGGAACATATGTGCAGTGACGAGGGACTGAAACAGAAAGAAGCTGTTCTTTTAGATTTACAAAGTAGAAATAAGCCTAATTGTTATACTCAACAATAAAAAAAGATCAAGTTATAAATAAAGGAAAAGTTCTGTTGCTTTGACATCAAGCACCAGTCAAAACCAAAGCCCAGCCTCATTTGTGGTGGTTTGTTTCTTTGTTGTTTTGCTGCTGTGTATTTTTACTTCCTATACCGACAGTTTCACACAAACAGCTGCGTGTTTACTCCACATCTAAGTGATCGTGTATCTCTCCAAACGAGTTCTGTCATCCTTCCTCCTGCACAGAAAAGGAAATAAAAACACCCACAGATGTTTTCTTGATGCTGTGAATAAAAACAATTCTGTTAAATACATTTACATATTTTATTGTTTCTTTTGTGTCTTTCTCACTTAAGGGGTATTTACCTAGCACTGTCAACTGAGGGAAACCCAGGGATCTAATAATATGTTAATGGGAATAGTTATTCAAACTCAAAATGTTCGCTCGTTTTGTTAAATGTTGATGAAATTTAGATTTTGTTTTGGTCAGATTTGAGAGCTTAATAAATAGTTTGTACACACTTTGTGTGTTTATCACCAACCAAACCTCACTATCTTTATGAATCATGAATGGTGCAGCAAAGAAGTTCTGCAAGTATTTTTGCCAACACCTTGAATAAACATCAAAGCAAAATACAGTATATTCGGGCTCCTGCCTTTATTTTGTGTGTGTGTGTGTGTGTGTGTGTGTGTGTGTGTGTGAGTGTGTGTGTGTGTGTGTGTGTGTGTATTGATTTTTTTGTAAAAAGGAAGCGTCATCATGCAGAGGGTGGCCCTTTTCTCGTCTAAACTTCACCATCTGCCATCATCTATAGTCAGCGTTGAAGATATATTATAATTAAATCAACAAAACCTTCTTGCAGGAATCTGTTTGGTTGATGATGCTTTACAGATCCCTCCCTGCACACTCACACACACACAAACCCTCCCTGTTTTTTAATGTATTAATCTTTTTGTCATCGAGCCACTTTCTGATCTTTATTCTTCACTCCATCAGAAGTGATGTCCTCTAAACAACACAGGAGCTCATTTGCAGTAACGTTCTGCTGACAAACTGCTATCTTACTTTTCCCTTCCCTTCCCTCAGCATCAGGACTTACAGGAGTGCTGCTGTAAGAGATGGGAAGGCTCCATCAACTGCTGTTGTTGCTGTTTCATGAAGCTTTTTCGAACAAGAACTAGTTAAACAATGATAATTTTGGGCGATCGATGCCCATTGTCTCTCTTTTTTAACCCTAATGCGATTTTGCCACTGTAGTTGACTGCTTTTAGTAACATTGGTTTAGAAAACTGTTCCAGCGCTGCTGTAAAGATTTCCTATATACTTGGTCAATATTATTTAATTCTTTTATTTTTGTTTGTTTTTTTTTGGAGGCCCCTAAATATATTTAATTTTACTTATTTCAAAGGAATGATTATTTCAATGTGCACATTTTGACACAGAATTTCACAAATGTGGAAAAACTAATTGTTATTTCAAACAACCTAAAAAATAAAGCAAAGCATTTCTGATTTTACAGGTTTTTTTAATCTTGAATTATGCACTTTAGTTGAAAATTCCAATTTTTCCCACATCTGGAGTAATTGACATATTAATAGATAAATAAAGTTAAAAAAATGGTTTGAGGAATTCATATAAAATGAATCTCATTTAACTTAGATTTTTGTAATCTTTATCATTGCTTCAGTGAGTATTCTGAAGATGTTTTATTTGCATCACAATGACACTGAAACTCTTGATGCCACTGAAAGTGTAGGACACCAAAAGGCCATCACACCTTCACAGTCTCATCTTATTGAGTCTGTTCTGTTGCTTGGAGCATCCCTCGCCTCCACGCACTAACTTCAGATCTTCCTCTTTAACGAGGATGCAGGGTTGCATCGTGACTAGAAAGTACATCAAACATGTTCAGCAACCACCCTTAACGCATGAAAAAACGCCCAAATAAAACAGCAATTACACTGAACAGACACAAATTCCAGCTATCTTGCAGAAACTTGCATGTTTTTCTGAGTTTGTGTCATTTGAAGAAGTGCTGTCTGTCTCACCTTGTTTGTTAAATGACAAACAAGGCAAAGCCAATCCTTCACCGCATCCAGTTGCGCACGATTTGGTGACATCAATGGGGACGAGAGATCCTGAAAGATTACTCCAGCGTTAGTATGACGACAGTGACCGGGAAGTATAAATGGAGGGCTGAGAAGTTGTTCGTTCATACCTCAAGACCTGGCCTTTAAGGTCACAAACTGTTGTGAGACTCCAAGAAAAAAAAAAAATATCTCTAGAGGTGTGAGAGGCTGGGGGCGCGGAGAATTCAGATACTTTCAAGGTGAGTGTCCTCGGAGAAAAAGAAAGATTTTTTTGTATTTGAACGTGTGTTTCAATCATTGTATCTGAACGTATGAAAAATTGAGCTTCGTTTTTGTTTATATTGAAGATTTTAATGAAGAAAGTTGCTCTTCTAACCTTTTTTTTAAAAAAATGTAAATAAGTCCCCACAGTACAGAACTGTTGTTCACGCATTACATTCTTCTTGTTACAAACTGTATTCCAATCTTTCCAACAGACGGACAAAAATTATCATGAAGTCGGTATGCCTCCTCATTTTGGCTTCTCTCGCGATCTGCAACTTCACGGTGTCCGGAGCGCAGAGCATTTCTGCAGAAGATGAGACGGACCGAACCACCACCATTGACGACATCATCCTGAGGAGAGCAGAAAGTCTCCTCCTGAGATCCCTTCTCAAAAAAATGCAGGATGAGGACGAGACACATGGTGCGTAAAATGTCTTTTGTGTTTTTAAATGCAGAGAGGAAGAGATTTTTTCCAAATAATATATGTCTTCTTTTTATGCCATTAAAATGTCTTTATTAGACTGTGGACATTGATTTCTTCCGTTTTATGGGTTATCGCACGGTGCATGTATTTGTGTCATAAATATTCTATTAATTAACATTAAAATCAAATGTGTTCCTATTTTTTAAAGAGTTTGAGATTTAACATTTTCTGGAAACAATAATTTCCCAGTTTTACCGATTAATTCAGAATCAATGAACGAACTGTTCGTGCGTAATTACGCACGCCACCACGCATTTCTGCAGGTCTTGAAATAAACTCATAAAGTTTTGTTGTGCGTGAATGTGTGCTTGTGTTTGTCTAGATGAGGCTTTCTCACAACAGGATTGGATAGCAAAACGACAACATCCAGGTAAAAGATACAGGGAGGACCTAGAGAAGCGGCAGCATCCGGGCAGAAGGCAGGAAGACGAGGACGAGCAGTACTTGGACGTACAGAAAAGACAGCATCCAGGCAAGCGCGAAGATGAAATCCACTCTATCGTGGGACTCCAAAGAAGACAGCATCCTGGAAAGCGCTTCTTGGCGGGACACGTTTCTGACAACCCCGTCATTCTGCTTGGTGAACTTTCCAAACGCCAACACCCGGGCAAACGTTACCTGGTGCTCCATAGTAAGCGCCAGCATCCAGGTAAACGCTACCAAGAGGATGAGGACAGCGATGGAGACTGGGAAGAAACTGAGGAGGAAGACCTGCCTGAGTTGGAAAAGCGTCAGCATCCCGGAAAACGGTTTTGGGATAACTCCAATCCGGAATTGAGCAACCCGTGTGATGCATTGGAACCGGAGAATTGCAGTAAAACAAATATGCTGCTTGATTTTTTAGACAACATTAACAAGGGTCATGAGGAGGAGAAGAGACAGCACCCGGGTAAAAGGTTTGCACTGAAAGAGAATGAGGAGGATGCAGTGGAAAGCGAATAGTTGTTTAGGTCTGCGCGCACTGCTTCACTGTACAACAAATACATGTAAAAGCCACTATAATAAATTACAAAATAAAACCCAAAAAAATACCCTTATTGTTTAATTTTGGGGCTATTATCGTCGGCAGACAGATATTGCAAAGTATTTTTCTGAAATGGTCTTTAAGGCGCTTGTGCGTAACTCTCTAAACTTTTCTGTACAGTTTTCCGAAAAGTTTTTGCCATATTTAGATATGTTAGTTATTTATCATCATTAGATCTACAAAATATGTAGGCTACTCTGTTCCTTAGATAGTTTATGCTTGCAATAAGTTATAAAGCATTACTGTTGCCTCTGTGAGGCGACAGGCTCGTCGGTGTGGCACATGTAAGGAGGAAATCAAATAAAAAAAATGATTGCGTTAAACCTTGAAAATCCCTTCATTGACTTTTTGTGTTTTATTCTTTTGTAAAATATAAAGACTACCACAGAAAATAAAGTGTCTTGCTCATTAATATCCTACATTACGTCATGCCTTAATGAAAAAAAAATGGTTTGAAGCATTCATTTCTGGATTAAACATTTATGCCTGTTAATAATTGGATTGATTGAAAGAACTTCATTTTCGAGCATGATTATGTGGTAAGGCCGCTGATGGACAGTGTCAGGTGTCCACTGCTCCTTTTAATTAGTTCCATTCCACGAGAAGATCGACACAGCTGTCTCTAATCAATGTGCTAATTAATCACAGAACTTACAAAAGATGACCTATAGGTGGCGACATTTTTACCAAATAACAAAAAGTCTGAAAGCCTTAATGATTCACACTAAATGTACTTAATATCAAAAACAAGTTAAAGAAAATTATAAGTTTTTGTTCTAAAACAGTGCCATTTTTGGCATGTTAAACCTACATAATGAAGGTTAGCTGATATGTTGGTCCCTAAAATAAAGAACCCCAAGTTTTTAAACCTCTACTATAACTTCTGACTCACTATAGCTACATAATAATTCCGAAAGGACAGTGAAAAATACATTGTTTGTCGTGTGTGTTTTAGTGATTAGGGGAAACCAAATATGAGCAACAAGTGATGGTAAGTTCGCGTTTTTTCCTTCATTTTTGTCCCTCTCGACAACCCATAGACGTTCAGCTAATCACATGACCAGGCAGGGCCACTGCATCTGCAGCTGCTGCTCTAGAGCTGTCAAAAACTGGCAACAGCAGCCTTATTGTCGGATACACTTCTGCATATGACCTCTTCTTCGTCTGGAGGAGAAGGTATCTGATTATATATTTAACTAGTTAAGAAGTTTTTGTCGTCCGCATGCGAAATAAACAAAATGAAAAAACGGCTAAAGAAAGCGAGCCCTGACACTAGCAACTACGGCTAAACTTTTCCTTCTTTGCTTTAAAAAACGGTATGATGTTTAGTTTCTAACTTTACGCATTTGATTTGAAACACGCGATTAATCCTGATACTTCTTTTTATTTATTTATTTTCTCTGTTTTGCGCCTTAGACTGGATCAAACCTATACATGAAATGTAAAATACTTCGTGGTGAAACAGGGATGCTTGCTAGCACATCTATAGCTGTAACTTTACGTATGTAGAGTTTCTGTTCTGATCATTAAGATTTGTTTTAATGTAGTAATTTAAAAGATAACAATTTTCCTGAATTTGCAGGGTTTAATCCTTTTTAATCTGGTTCTGAAAAGTGGAAATGAACAGACTGTTATTTTTCATCTCCTTGTCCGTGGAAATTAACGTAATCAAAATGCGTCTCCACAAACTTTTTCTTTTACTTGAGAAAATTTGAGTAAATTAAAGAATATACAAGAAGAATAATAAATGCTTAAAAACAGAAAATAAAAGAAAATTAAAAAAAGGGGGTGTGATTTCATAGATATGATAATACTAATACTATGATAATACTCTTTACACACACACACACAGATTGGCACACATTCACAAATTCATATTTCTACATTTGATATATATATGATTTGACATAATTCACTCAATTTTAATTTATAATCATTTTTATGCTGCAATTTATTTATTTATTTAAATAATAAATAAATAATAAATAATAAATAATAAATTTAAAAAAAAGAGAAACTTTATAATTTAATTGCATGAGATTTAAAGTGCAAAAGCAGTTAATGGGAACCTTTTCAATCATTACATCTATAATATCTAAACTTGAAAAGAACTTATGATTAAATATTATTAAAAAAACATATTTAAGCCATTTAAACTTCTTCAACCTTACACAGTTATCAGCTGTGATCTTTTTGCAGTCAGTGGCACTGTGATTGCAGTTCTCATTTCAGTTGGATACTTGTGACTATATTACACGGACTTTCAACAGTTTTGCGATTTAAACGTTTTCTTACATCAATTTTCTAACTTTAAGTAAGCTAAAAACTGCTTCCAATCCTACCTGAAGATATGTGAAATTTCACAGTTAAGCCCAAAGTTGTGTATAACCTCAGTCTGCTTTGTCCTTTTATTCACTTTAACATTTTTTCAGGAATCATGAAGCTAAGGAGACTAACATTCTACACCTTGTGACCTGTGGGTTGAAGCTTCATTATGCAGTCCTGCACTTTCTGGTAAACAACAAGGCTTCCAGCTCTCATCATGGCCTCCAGCTACCCACCCCCCTTCGAGGGCACAGGTGAAGTAAAAGAGGGCTTTCTTTGCCCGTTGTGCCTGAAGGACCTCCAGTCATTCTACCAGCTCCAAGGCCACTATGAGGAGGAGCACTCAGGGGACGATCGGCACGTCCGAGGCCAGCTCAAAAGTAAGGATCAAATCAGACAGCAGCTTGGCAAAAAAAATACATAATACAATTTCCTCTTTGTAATACGACAGTCCAGTAAATATAATAAAATGTAGCTGTTTGGATTTGTTGCTTCAGCAAACATCAATAAATATCACATTTTACAACTAATAATTACAGCTTCATTGTGGACGTACCTGCTTTCTAGTGATTAAATGCTAACAAGATAAGATTTTATTTCTAAAGATGGATGCTTTCATTAACAATTCTCATTTGTAAGAAAAATAAATTGCAAATAAAAACTAGATATCTTTTGTGGGTTGACAATATTTTGTTTATGACCTTACTGTGTGGTTTAGGTTTGGTTCAGAAGGCAAAAAAAGCCAAAGATAAACTGTTGAAGAGAGATGGAGAGGACAGACCCGACACTGGTAGTTATGAGTCCTTCTACTATGGTGGAGTGGATCCTTATATGTGGGAGCCTCAGGAACTGGGTAAGAGAGTGAAATATTAATACTAGGGTTGGACATGTATTTTTAATTTTTTTTACTCTTGTTTTGTCTACTCTAAAAGGAGCAACAAGAAGTCACCTGGATGTCTTTAAGAAACATCGTGCTGCCAGAATAGATCACTACGTCATTGAAGTCAACAAGCTCATCATTAGATTGGAGAAGGTACGCCTTCAAAGCAGCATCTTTCTTCCTCTGATGGTTGGGAAATTTGCTCTAACTTTCAGATTTGATGTTTCAGTTGACATCATTTGACAGAGTCAACTCAGATTCTGCTAAAATCAGAGGTTTGTTTGCATTTCCTTATTGGCTCTTTAGTGTAAACTTAAAGAATGAAATCTTTTCAAGTTAAAAATGGTCATTCTTCTCTGAAGCAATTGAGAAGTCGGTGGTGTCGTGGGTAAATGACTCGGACGTCCCGTTCTGCCCCGACTGCGGAAACAAGTTCAACATCCGCAACAGGCGACACCACTGTCGCCTCTGTGGTTCCATCATGTGCAGAAGATGCATGGAGTTCGTCCCCCTCCCTTTGGCTCGTATGTATCAAAAACATCTCAGACATATAGACGTCTGCAGTCAGGCAGGATCATGGGTGTCTCATTGTCAGATTTATTTTGTCTTGTAACAGAGAAGCTCATTAATGGGACTCGAGAGGCTCTGTGTGTCCTTGGAAGTCCTGGGCAGTCCCAGTCTCTCCCTGCAGGAGGTGGCAGCAGTGGTATGGGCTCGCGCAGAGGCAGTATCAGCAGCTTAAGCAGCGTAACCTCAATGCTGGAGGAAAAAGATGATGAGAAGATTCGCTGTTGTCACCACTGTATGGACACACTTCTGAAGAAACAGCAAAAGTTAGACGAAAAGGACTTCATTCCAGACATAGTGAAACTTTATGAGGTAAGTTTGATTATAATTCAATTAAAATCATTTTTTCTGTGTTATCTTTTGTCATGACTTTGATGGTTTGTGTTGTTTATAGTAACTTTTTTTTTGGACAGAGGTTGAGGATGTGCATGGTGAAGGTGGATGAAAAGGCTCCTGACTATATTCGAATGGCTGAATCTCTCAAGTATGCAAAATTCAAAAGTTCTTACAGTCATGTGCAAAAGTTTTTATTTTCGTGTCGATTGAGTGTAGAAACATTCATTAAATCACATTGGGTATTTGTAATTAGTTAGTGCAAACAATGAAAAGAATTTCAATATCTATTTTCATTAAAAGCCAAAAGAAAGTCACCTATTTCTGCTAAGTTTCTGCTCATCGCCGCTTCAAGTTTTTAGCATTTCAGCTCCTTCTGTCGAAAACAGTGAAGTTTGTAACTTGCAGAATCAGAGAACCTTGAAGTCATTGAGTTGACCTTAAATGTTGTTTCTCTGTGTATTTCCAGACAAAAGTAAACTCCCTCACAACAAAAAACTTTGGTAAAGTCACTCGATAGTAAAATGAAGTGAAACACCACAATAACTATTCATTACAGAGAATGGAAAAGTTTTTTTTTTTTTATCTCTTTCAAAGTCCACGTGAGCATTTGCTGTTTTCAGATTCCAAAACGCTGAAGCAGACATTGTGTTTTTTCTGACTTCTAAATGGCAAGCAATATCAGTGCCGCCCAACTGTACCGTTTTGAGCCAGAATCCAGCTCAAACGAAGATGTACATGTATATAGTCATCTACAAGCGGACGCATTAGAATGGAGCGGAGTAGGGAGCTTTTTCCAATGGCATTTTATTTATCTTCTACTTATTAACAACTATTTAAATTAAGAAATATTCAAAAATACAATTTTAAGCTTTTTTTTATATCTATGTCCTACATCATTGGAAAAATGCCACAAGAACATGTTAAAAACACTCAAAACATAATTTTCATCAGTGTGTGGCTTTAAACAAACTAAACCACAATTTAAAATCAGTGGTGTTCTTTAGGGAAATTCATTTGATTAGCTGTACATCAAACGTGGATTAAAACAGTTACGATTTTTTGTGATTTTCTTTACATCTAACACATATTTTTACTTTGAATTTTGAAAGCGCTGGAGAAACCACATACAACCTGGATACTGCTGGTGGACTGAGACTGGAAGTGCAGAAATACTACGAGCTAATTGATGCTTTGAGGTCTGTGTCAGTCTGGAAGGATACCTCCATTGTGTTTTTTTTGGTAATTTATTCATGCTCTTTTTATTGTCAGTAAGAAGATTTTAACGCTTGGGCTTAAAGATGAACCACCGCCACATCCAAAGGCGCTACAGCTCCAGAAGATGATCCGCTACTCGGCTACACTGTTTGTCCAGGTGAATACGTGTGTGAACAAAACCTAGTGAGACACAAATCACACACCGTTGTTTTTCATTCTTGTAGGATTTTACTAAAACAAGTTGCTTTAATACTTTCAGTCTTGACATTTTGAAGAAAAAACATCCTGTAGTTTTGACTTGGTTAGTTTGTGTTTTTTCTTTTTTTAGGAGAAACTTTTGGGACTGATGTCTTTACCCACTAGGGAGAAATATGAAGAACTGAAAAAAAAGAGGAAAGAAGAACAGGAGCGGAGACTCCAGCAAGAGAGGCTGGTGAGATCCAATAACGCTTCCTGATTTTTTTTTATGTTTCCTGCTGCGGAATATAACTCCTTAAAATCTCTTTTTTGCTGAACAGGCAAACCAGGAGTCTCTGAGGAGGAGACAGGAGTCTGAAAAGATTACTTCTCCTGCTAATGGAGAGCTGCCTCAGGCCCTGAGGGCCCCACGCATGACCAAAGCCGGCGGCTGGTTGCCCTCCGCAGAGTCCGTCCATTTGCGGAGCGAGCTGGAGGACCCCCTTCTGCAGCAGATTCAGAACATTCAGTCATTCCTTCGTCAGGCACGTGAGGCCCAGAAAGCCGATGAGGTAGCCATGTTGGAGGAGAACCTGCGTCAGCTGCAAGATGAATACGACCAGCAGCAGACCTGCATTGCCATCGCGCTCTCAGAGAAGCTGGCTAAAGAGGAAAGCTTGCAGCAAGGAGAGCTCCAGCGCCTTGAGGCTCAGGAAATGGAGGACAGGAGGCAGTGGGGTTACACTGTCAGCTCCACCCAGCCCTCCATCAACTGGGAGCCCTCATTGGATATCAGCCACGCTGGAGGCTGCCAGGAAGAAGAGGACACGACAGAAGATGTCTTAACTCCTAAAGCTGAAACGAGTACCCTTGTCGTCACAGCGTTTCCAACTCTAACATCCCAAGAGGACTCCCCACCCAGACTGAGGAGCCTGGGAGGTCATGTAACTCCCCCTGGTGGTGAAACCAAAAGCAGCAGTCTTCTAAACCCTTTTGAGGAAGAGGAGCTTACTCCCACTGAGGAGGACTCATCCAACCCCTTCTTTGAGGACATCAAGAGGGAGCGCAGTGAGGTAACAAATGGCAAGAATGAATACAACCCGTTTGAAGAAGATGCAGGTTCAGAGGTGAAACAGCCTGACACTGTACTGGGGAACCCTTTTGAGGAGGACGACGCAGATGCGAGTAATCCTTTCATGGAGGCGCCTGGGAATTCACCCGATGTCTCCACCAATCCTTTTGACGGGGAAGACGATGATGACTTGCCCGACGTGGACATGATAGAAGAAGAGCTGCTGCTGCAGCAGATCGACAATATTAGGGCCTACATCTTTGACGCAAAGCTCAACGGCCGTCTGGACGAAGTCGAGCTCCTGTCAGAAAACCTGAGAGAGCTGCAGCACACTCTGCAGGAGCAGAAGAAAAAGAAGCACTGACACCTGTTACAAACCAAGTCCCTACAGACGATTCATAAACTCATTAAAGTTGCTTTGGATTCGGTTTATCAAATACAACACACAAAAAAAAATATTTCTTAATTGGATGTATATTAGATCTGGATTTTTTTAGACATTATTCTAGACCTCCTAAATGGTTGTCTGAGCTGGAATCTGCTCCAGCATACACACGTTTTAGCACTGAAAGGTAAAACTCATGTACAGGCATGCTAACAAACACGTGAATTTCAGAGGAGTAAAAATGACCATCGGAAGCCAGAGTGGAAATCTGAGTTTAGTCTGTGTTCTCATCAAGGAATATTGAAATTAAATTGAAATCTTCAGCAAAAAAAAAAAAAAATGCAAGCAACTTTAAAATAGAAACTTTAGTAAAGCTTTTTTTTTTATGTAAGCGCGTTCCTCCTGTTGAAGAATTAAATGCACTTTGGACACACTTGGATCTATGATGGACAGTTTTGAAGTTTTAGTATTAAAAAACAAACTAATTCAAATAAATAACCACAATATTAACCAACTACAACTTCCATAACTGTTTACACTACAACGTGATTTTAACTAGAACAAACTAGTTGCTAACTAAGTAATAAATATATGAACAAAGTTTTTTTTGGATCAAATGTAGATGTTTATACGCCAGTTGGACTCAAACACAACTGCCTTGATTCCAACACAGCCCCGCCCCCAAAAGGAAATTCCAATGAATGTAGTAAGTTTTGTCACGTTCCTCGCCATCTGTGATGAAAAACTATTTGTTAAATAACTGCTGTTAATTTCTGCAAGTTATTGTTTTTTTTTTTACTTTAATAAAATTAAATTTAGAAGCCTGAAAACTCTGATGGGCAACATTACATGTCTGACAGGTGTAAATCGAAGTTTATTCATTTGGATTTGTCATGTTTCCATCATTTAAAGCCTGATTTATTAACATAAAAAGGCATGAGATTCCACAGAGAGCCAAGAAACTGTTGTTTGTGCAAGCACAGGTCTGCAAATGCACCACCTGACCGTCACATTTTTAGTGTCTTAAACTAGTCTTCTAGCTTTTTTAATGTAAAGCTTGAACACATCTTTTTTTTAAAAAGTCAATCTGGCTGTGAATTGTCAGTTCTGATGTTTCAGTGATGTATCTGTTCAATGGTTAAAGGAATACATTCAAAGAGCAGCTCTGTGATTTGGTAAACATTGACGTGCTCGTTTCAAAAACAACCTACTCATATTTGACTGTTCAAACTAACAGCTGATAACTACTAACACTACATGAATGCCAGCAAGTATTTTTTGGATCAGTGCTGCTCACTTGAACTTTTATTTTTGTTTTCTGTCAGCTCTGTCCACCTGTGTTGAGAGATGAATGCATCTTCCTGGCCTGCTCTTTAGTGGCGTCTGCACAGAACAATAAGCAAATGAACTGGCATTTAATATGATTTAGTGAATTTCTCTGCAAGCATCTTCCGTGTTGGTTAGTTGATTTTAGTTAAGGAAATGACATCTCTGTGTTTAAGATTGACTGCACAATAACTGTCACAACTATCTGTTCGTCTTTAAAAAGTCATCCTGGCACTAATAAAAACAATCTCGTCAGTGATATAGCATCATGTTTTTTCTTCAATGCGTATTTTTCTATACAACTTTGTGAAATATTTAGTGATTTGAGGTCGTTTATAAACTGAGGCTATGACCAAAACTGCTTTTCTGCATTTGGCTCATTGAGCTGCAGGTTAAGTGTAGTTTTGTGGATCAGGCTTTCTTCTTGCACACAGACATCTGTCTTTCTGCTCACAAACACTCATAGGGACATCTTTTTCTTTGGTCAGAGTGAAAGTAACTGTTTTGGTTGAGGTCAATATGTGTACCTTTATTTTGTAGGGTAAAGCATGGATTCAGGAAAACATTCAACTGAATTTATATAAGATTTCCCAGAGCACTGACATTTTATTAAAATGTCTTCCACTTTTGGCAGCTTTGAACCTTTTTGGCTCATCTTTCTTTTATGTATTAATTAGGTTATGGATCATTTTTTATTGAATATTGTCTAACAAAGCAGCAAAAACCAGTGTAACTTTTATTCAAAAGTGATCTCAGTTTATACTTTGTTCCTGTCTGAATGGATGGATGGGTCAAAATAACTTGGTTCTTTGTTGGCAGATTATTGCAGCTCTAGACTGGAGCAAATTCCAGAGCTTTTAAGACAAAAAATATAAGTATATTTTTCCCTCATTACCAGAATATAGTCCAATGTCCAAAAAAGAAAAGAGTCTCTTGTTCTTTTCAGTCTCTTATTCCTGTGACTCTGCCATCTTAGCACGATATTTGCCTGTCATCTCTTTGGGGAGTGGTGTTGTGCCAGGACACGGCACCTGGCCCTCCACCTCACAGATGCACTCCCTCAGACAGTACTTCTTCGGTCCAAAGTTTGCCGGGTTGGAGGCCTGCATCCTGGCTTGAGCCTCAGCGTGTAACACATCTCTGTTGAAACAATCAAAGGCAAAAAGAAAAAATCCACTCTTGTTAGCAGCTGACTTTTCTTCTCACTAGGGGTGAGACAATTGTATTGATGAATCCATTTATTTGCCTATGATCTAATCTTATGGCTCTATTTGAGGCAAATTGTAAATCACATCAACCTATAACATTTAAAAAAACAATACATTGATTATATCAATATTACACCCCAACATGTGTGTTGTTCACTGTGATGTCATGACTGTGTGTATGTTGATCCTTTGAAATAAGTCACACTTACTCTGATTTACCCAAAATCTTCCTGACGTGCTGTGAAATTTGCTTGTGGTCTTTCCCCTCAACATCCACCAGCACTTGCTCCCCATCATCTGTACAGAATCGCAAAAGGAGTTTAGTTAGAAAAGATAAATACATTTAAGAAACCGACCAGGTATAACATAATTAACATCTCTCTGGAATACGCACCCAGGTAGAACTTCAAAAAGGGCGAGGGCGTCATGTTTTTGAACATCATTATTTGGACCCAAGGATTTTTGTACTGAATCTGAGGGATATTGAAGAACACAAACTTTCTGCAAAACAAAGCACAAACGAACATATTTGAATAGTGGGTGAAATTTATACACGCAAGTGATTTTTACCCTTCATTATTTTATTTTGCAATAATACAATCAAGATCAATAAACACTGCCTAACACTAACATTTGATGTGTGTCTTAGTTAAATCAACTCTTCTATAAAAGTAAAGGACTATGTTTAAGTAATATTAGCAATACATAATGAATTCACTTATAGATTTACATTATATTCTTTCAATCCCCTACACCAAATGTATACAATTTTTTATACATTAAACAAAATCTTGCATTAATCCCTGAACCTCTGCTAGTTTAGGAAGTAAAGTGGAGCCGTTTGCATCATCGATATATATACTGACCTTGCTCCGTCGCTGAGCTCTCCGTGTGTGTTATAATTAACAGTCATAATTTTCACTCTGTTTTTGAAAATAATTTCACCTTTCTGGAGGTAATCAATGGTTCTCCTGATCGGAAACCTTCCTTTCATAGGCATTTTTATATAGCTGTTTAGTTTTTTACAAAATACGAGAAATAGTTGTGATAATTGTCTGTGTGCGTGTAGAGCAGACAAACGCGGTGTGGCGCGCTTAGATGACGTCACTTGCCAAAGAGCCCCCGCAGACGGAAGTTAACACAGATAATTTGAAACAATCGTAATTATCATGTCAAAAAGTTTTTTTTCTAAATCTTTGATTACTTAGTAAAAACTTCAAATGTAAAGTTCACTTTTAATTTAAAAAGAAATTTAACTTTTGATTTTGTGAAAGCAAAAGTGAAATGCAAAGAAACAATTACTAATTTAACTAAATTTCATTTATAAATACGTTTAAAATGATAAAACATCTCATAATGTAAATGCAACAAACCAAATAACAAAGCTTTAAATTAATTTAAAAAAACAAATAGGATTTTTTTTTAAAGCTACTAAAATAAAATACTGCAATACCAAAATCACCATAGGAGGCTGTAGCTGATCCCCTCTTTGACACACTACATGACAGATGTTAAGTTATCATATGCAAGTGTATTTATTTGTTGACTTATTTCAGATGAAAAAATAAATAAATTATACACCAAAAAGAAAAGGAGTCATGTTATATTTAATGAAGAACAGTTTATTTTGTTTTGGCTTCAGAGAAGCCGGCATTAGGGAATGCTGACAGAGAAGCTCATTCATTTATTAATACATTAGATTTTTATCTGAGGTAGAATGTAGGGTTGTAACCAACTTGGGTCAGCTGAGAACATTGTTGGAAATTCTCAGTCTAAAACAGGGAATAACCGTACAGTATAAAATGTTAATAAGAGTTTGAATACAAAAGAAAAGGAGTAAAAATGCTCCACGATCCTAAAGTCAGAGCGGCTCATTGTAAATACATTTAAGCCATAACATTTAAACAAACATGTTTTCCTGCATTTAATGTACTTAAGCAACTCTTTCATGCATTGCGATGCACTATAAAAACAATAACAATGATCCTTATAAGGGCCAATAGATTGTAAAAGCCCTGCTTAAAAACATGCACTCCGTTCAACAAAGTTACACAAACAAATTTCATTCCACAATAGTGCTTTAACAAACGTTCTGCTTAGGTTTTAAACCTAAATAATACAACTCACAGTAATTTCACAAAACAAGATTCTTGCTGACTTATGTACATCCATATTAGCCTTTTTTGCAATCATTATTCCATAGGGAGAGCCGATGCATATCTCTATATGTCTTCTAGACATCCATACAGTCAAGGCTGGCTTTCCCCAAGGCCTTACTTTATTTTTTTCTTTTTAAACTAATAATAAGGGAATCCTGCCCTAAAGTACTTTAAGTACACTTTGTATGCAAAAAAGCTAAATTGATAATAACAAATGACAGGACAAAACATAAAACAACACAAAGGTTTAGTCAGCCTGAATGTTCAAGCTGATTATTGTGCACTAAAATGCAAACAGTAGCAGGGCTACATACAGAAAAAAAGGCTTCTGAGCAAAAATCATTAGAATATTTCTCAATAGAAATAATTGTCATTGAAATAGAAAATGCTAACACATTCATGATACCTATATGACAAGAGAGAAATAACAAATGATTGTCAATAGAGGAAACAATTGATAAGGTGATTGCACAGGCAACTTAAGAGCATGATGAATGCAGGTACCGCATCAAAAACACAAGCAAAAAAAACAAAACAAAACACTTTTTCAGCTTTTGAAAATAGGCCAAAACTGAAAAGCAATACAATGAAAGTGCTAGCCAGTTTTATGCTTTTATAGTTCATCAAAAGCACTGGAATAACATTTCTTATTTAGCCAACATAGTTTTGAACAGGCAGGAGTTGGCTTCCCACCTTTAATCATCAACCAGGACTAAACATATTTCTCCTCCCACTTTAAAATGATCATAATCTCAAATGAAACCATCAGACTCACAGTTTCATTAATTTGCTTTGTACAGCATTAGGAATAATTTGTTCATTCAAAGCACGGCTTCAGTAGAAGTGTTTTCAGTCGTTAGGTGCAAAACTTAAAGTGAATGTTTGGAAAAGCCAATGAATCTTTTAATTACATTGGGTTTACTTTGGTCTCACTTCAAAAAGGCCAAATGTTTTCTTTGAACTATGAGCATAAAAAGTATGTTTCCGTCCGTGACAATAATGTTCTATATTATCTGATAAATTATCATTAAAGGCAAACTTTTAAACATCTATGAAACCAGCTTTCTTCTATGGTATGTTTTACTAAAATGTTTCAAAGGCATAAATCAGGTGTTAATGCAATTAGGCTGAAGTGCAATGAATACATTTAAGGAGATATGCACACTTTTAACTGCAGATTATTACATTTCTTTTTCACAAATTTTAGATCCCTACAAAGCATCAACTGCAAGGATGTTCTCATTCATTGAGATTTTCATGAGTTTATCCTACTCTACCAAATATTCCAGATTAAGATGAACGATACAGCTTTAAAAACAAAGGACCGCTGCTGGGTTTTTGGAAGCAGCTCGACATGACAAACCTTCAGAGATGGGGAGTGAACCTGCAAAGGTGATCAATGTAGTTTCAAGAACAATGTTGTTGGGCGGTGAATGTGGTCATTCTGTGGGGTCAGAGTCTTGGCTGTTGTACTCGGCCGTCTCCATTTTGAGGATGTAAGGGATGATGCTGTCTATGGAGACGTTGCCTATTAAGCCAGTAAAGAAGAGCTCCTCTGTAATGCTGGAGTTCATGAGGCGCAGTGCAGGGAGACGGGTCAGGATGCGCGTCAGTCTGAGGAGACACATTAAGCTTCAGTTAACATATCAAGACGTACTGTATCCATTAGTTTATTAACGCATACAATCTTCTGAGCAGAGAACATTTCTGTTCCTAATAATAGGAATTTGTTTGTGAATGTAAACTGTTAACTTTTTTTAGGGATAGGTAGCTGATAAATTATTTCATCAAAATAAATCACACGATTTCAGTTATTAATTGCAATTTTTTTTGTTTTCAAACGTATTTGATTGCAACATTTTTATTTTAACGCATTTTTATTTAAAAACAGCAGAAACAGCCATGTTCAGTGTTGATTGTCCCAGTTAGAGATTAAAGTCCCACTCCGACTTTATTTTTTTAGATTTTAAAATTGCTCCCAGAGGTATTTTCATTATAACTATGCAGATTTCAGATAAAATCAAGAAGCCTGTGTTGTTTTTAGGACATTTTCTGCAAAGCGGCAGAAAAAATTTGCCTCTGGGTTGTGAGTGAGACTGTTGGCGCGGAAGAAACACTATGCGGATCTCCCAGCTATCCAGCTGTACAGTTAAGAGCCAGATGGCAACTCAGACAAGGAAAATAAATACGGTAATGGATCTATTTGTTTGCAAGTGGATGCATTATAATTGGAGCGGAGCAGGGAGACTTTTGCCCACCCATGGTAGTTGCTGCATCACAAACCCAAGCTTTTTCAAACCGTGGGTTTTCATCTGCTCCTGATCCAACATAAACTGAATTTAAAGAAAAAAAAACCCTCAAAAACGCAGTTATAATCTTAAATAATTTTATATACCTGAGAGTGCTACAAAACCATGGTAAAAACACAATTTCTTATTGGAGTGGGTCTTTCAGGGAAAACAAACAAACAAAAAATCAAAATTAAGATTTTCTTGACACGACACTTTTTAGCTTTTCCATGTTATATTCACATAAAAATTTTAATGCTCAAATTAATAAATGTATGGCACATTTTTATATCTTAAGTGTGTTTATGGTTTTATGGGGGTATTCTGCTCAATAACTTATTATCATGCATTTTATTTGTCTTTTGGTAACAGCTCATATGTTAATTTAGGCATTTAATTTAGTCCAGTCTGCCTGTAGGTACCAAACACTGTCCAAACAAGGTACCAAACAAGTCTGCAATAAAGCACCATTTCCAATTTTCACAATATAAATATCTAGTACTCATGTACCTGTATGTGTCATCGGGATATGTTTTTTGCACATAGTCCTGCAGCTCCATCAAAGCTTTTTCCTGCAGCTTCTCAATCTGCCCACTGCTGTCCACACCAGGGTGATCTAATTCATCAAATCAGGAACAAAAACAATGACGATAAAATCCAAATGTGGATTATTAAATATTTTCCTTCATTAGTAGTGGCGCCACCAATTATTCGGCTCAGGCTCACCAGGGCTGAACAACACAATGGCCTTCAGGTAGGCATATTCATAACTGTCGGTCTCCAGCTTGGTCATGCTGTTGCAGAACTCCTGGAACTTCCAGATGTGCTCCATCACCTGCTTCACTCTCTCCCCAGATAGTTTTTCTGAAAAAGAAACAGAATTGATTAATAAATGTTTAGTTCCTTGCAACCCAAATAAAAAAAAAGAAAAAAGCTATCAACTCCTAAACAAAATACAGATCATGATGCCTTCACACAGCACCCACTATTTTTAACAATAAATCCAAACTTTAGAAACAATAAAAGTTAAAAATAAGTGTTTTACTTTAGTTCTTTTTAAATGTTATTTTGAAATAACACTCTATCCATACCATCCTGAATGCTGCTTTGCAGATGATTGATAATGGCTGCAAGGATCGTTGACAGGTTCATCACATGAGCACACTGAGCCAGTCCCAAAGTAAAAAGCTCATTCCAACAGGCTCTCACCAAACTGGTGTTTGCCTCCTGACTGAAAAACACAAGACATATGGAAACTTTAATGTAAGTGGAGACATTCCAGTGCAATACAAAACAGAAAGTGTTGGATGTATGAAATCTTTTCAAACCCAAGAGCAGAGAAGGCAGGGATGGAGCGTGCCCAATGCATGGAGAGGAAAAGAAGTCTGGATGCCGACTCACAGATGTAATGTACATTCAGATACTCGGGCATGGGGCTTGGCATGGTCAGCTAAAGCAAAAAATAAATGGAAGAGGACATACTTAACCCTTTATTTAAAAAAATACATACTCTTTCAGAAAGAAGTAACACATTGCTCTGCTTTTTCACCTAAAACTGCACAAATTCAGGGTTTAAAAAAAGGCCTGGACCCACCTTGAAACTGACATGACTGTCTGTGAGTAATGGTCCTTCCACCTCAATGATGGGCGTCTCCTGGTCTCGTCTAATCAGCTGGATTGTGGTTCCACTGACACACTGGGATTTTTCTGCCAAATTTTGTTCCAGTCCTTCTTCAGGTGGGCTGAAAACTTTGGCCAGAGTGTCAAAGGCACTTTATGGAAAACACAACAAACACACACATATCACTAAATATGCTAAATAGGCAAATGTGTTTTATGACATGACTGTGAATATATAACTTCTATAACTGACCGTGTAATTTCACTGGCAGATTGGGCCTCCTGCTGGCTGTCTGACGTTTCGCCATCATTAAGGCTTTCCTTTAGTGAGTCACTCAAGTTGGCCAGGGATGTCACTACATTGGCTAGTGTACCCAGATCTCCCTGCCCTGAATCCATCTAGACATCAATAAGGCAATAAGAGATTCCTTTTGAATCACATAACTCAGCTAAAATACACCAAACTACAGAATGATAATAAAAGATTTGAGTCCGGGACTGAGTTATTCGTTTTACCTTTTAGAAAATCACATGTACTCTACCTTGGAGTCAGTTGCCAACAGCAAAGTTCCATCAGCTTGAATGACAGGTTGTTGGATGTTAACCAGCATCCCCTGGTCCAGCAGGCTGGATCTAAACATGGAACAAAGCATCATCGAACCACTAAAAGTTCAGATTTAAGAAAACCACAAGAGGGAGCTCTGAAATGAACTGACCTGGAGCCGTCTGTGTCAGTATCAGAGATAAAGGTTGGTGTAGCAATGAGTGGGCTGTTAAGGTCCTTGCGAATGTAGATTTTCTGGGTGGAAGCCGCACAGTTAGCATGCCTCTCTCTGGGAACAACTTCAATAGGCTTCCTCTCACTCTGGACAGCTGAAGATTACCAGCAAGGAGACTGTTTTTATTGGCTAAGAACAAATGATAACAGTCTAAAAATTGACAAAATTATTTGGGGAAAAAAGTAGGACAACCAATTTACAAGCATTGACATAAAAACAATGGACGAAACGAGGTGTCACGTTACCCATAGAAAATGCTTTACCCTCAGCTCTCGCGAAATGAGGCCAAATCCATCACTATTGCCTCCAGATACGTCCACCGCCATTTAAAAACCAGTCAACAGCGATTGGTCCGAGTCAGTCTGAGTCACGTTTATAGGGGAACTACAGTCACCAATCATGCGTGAGCTTGTTCGAAATCCTCATCCCTTCCACTGAAAGCAGGCTTGGGAGAAGCTGTCGTTTAAACGTTCAAGGTGGGGTCAGCAAGCACCACACCACTTTTATTTACTGATTGGTCAGATTATTACTTGAATAACTTGCGATAAAGAAAAAACATCATGAAAAATAATTGGATTACAAAGAAGAGGTTAAGAAGAAGGTATAAGCAAGAATTATTATTCTGACAAATAAAATGACTGAGCAAGAACTGTCTATTTCTCAATAGAACTTCTTAGAACCAGAAAGTACTTCCTATTTGGGAAAACGAGAAGGAAAGGGTTTAGTTGTCCATTGTTTTTACAGTCAATGATCACAAGACAAAAAAAAAAGTGAAAAAAGGCAAATCTATACTTTTTTTCAAAACTAATTTCCCCATTTCCTTAAAAGTGTGTATTTTAGCATATTTTTAACATAGAATAGTTTGTGTTTAACTCTTTTAAAAACAAAATGTGCATTTTAAAAAGCCACATTGCCTTAAAAACCTCTATTAAGAAATTTTAAGTAACTTTTTCCTTGCAATTTATTCTGAAACAATAAGTAAAAAAATAACATTAAAACAAAAGCTTAGGTCCCAATCTTTAATTTATTAAATGTGATTTGATTTGTGGTTTCATAAATAAATCTGTTCCATTTATAGTGTACAGACCAATTTTTAGGTAGACTGTTTTGCTATACATTATTATTATTATTACTAATATAAAATAATGATATCTACTTAATCAGTTAACTTGCATGGAAGTGAGACTGGGTAAAAGATGTGTATTTTAAAGGAACATGGCCAGGTTTCAGTAAAAATGATTTGATTTATACGCCATTTTTTTGCATTCCAGCCAAACTTACATTCTGTCTTCATCCCCATTTTAAGGCATTTTCTCAGTCGGCAGAACTGGCAGCGGTTACGATGATGTTTGTTGATGATGCAGTCCTGCTTACTGCGACAGCTGTAGGTCAGATTCTTTCTCACGCTGCGCTTAAAAAAACCTTTACACCCTTCACAGCTGACGGCTCCATAATGACGTCCTGAAAAAAACAAAACAAAAAAAAAACTAAAATGTGAATCTGACTCACTTGACCAACAGTGAGAGCCACACATTTATAATCAGGATCAGTTCATCAGAGCGCATGCAAAGCATCATGTGTTCAGTTACAGCAACTTTAAGGAATACCTGAAGCTTTGTCCCCACACACCACACAGTATTCCACTGGCTGCGGTCTACTCAAATCACCTGACTGGTTTAACAGCCGTTCCATTGATACTGGATCTGTAACAATCTGAGAAACAAAGAGAAACTTTAGCCACCAATTTTGTACTGCATTTTAACAGCTTTAACTTTGCTGTGTTTAAATGTCTGAAAAAAAGATAATGCACATAAGTAAGATGACATTGTTATTAGACTGTACCTGTATTCTTCCGGGCATTAAACTGTCTGCCGCAGTAAGAATGAGTTGCTTTGTGTTGTGATTCTCTGGTGATGCTAGGATGACCTTGCTCGCCCCTGAACTGTCTGCTGTGGTCAGAATGAATTGCTGTTTGGGAACACTGGACGGGTTCATGGCTGTCACAATCTGGATCTTCTGACCAGTTTGTTGATCAGTTAGAATCTTGTAAAAAGGTGTAAAAAGGAATCAAATCAACTGCAGTAACTTCAACATCTTTTCTCAAGCTTAAAGGGAATGACATTATCTTAAAGTAGCATTGCAACAATCACCGACATGTGGGTGTGGGGGGCAGTGGTTACCTGTATTTGCTGTGGTGTTGCGCCAGGATCAGTGGAGATGAACTGAAACCGCTGTGGAGACTCACTCATCACAGACTCTGATGGAGAGGATTCCCCCTACCCAAGTTTGACACAGGATTTCATTAAGTTATACAGTTAAGTTATATCAGAATCACATGTGTAGGGCATAGAAGAGTTGGTATGAATAGTTTGTACATTTAGATCCTAATCCCAACTGGACCATGACATTCTCCTTCTCTAAACTCACCTCAGCCTCGTGTTCAGAGTCTGCTCTCTGCTGAGAAAGCAGATTCAGGCTGCTCGTCATGGTGACCGGGAGTCATTAGTGAAGTCTGTTTGGAAAGATACCACAGGAATTAATAATAATTTAAACTCAATGTAACTCAGAGTTCCTACAGGTTTCTAAAAGTTTAATTTAAGACTTTTTCAAACCTGTTTAAGGCCTTTTAGAACCTAATTTAAGATGTAAATGTACTGCGATTCTGTTAAAACATTATTCAAATACAAGTAACAGTATGGATGGAGAAAGACATTCAAGTAAAAGTGACCCTCTCAATAACTACTCAAGGTACTAAGTTACTAAACATTTAACAAGGAGAAATATTTTTAGAGTTTTTTTTCTTTCCAACATATTGTTTTTAAACCTCTAACGGAAAATTGAGGTTATACTTGCATAACCTTAAACCTGCATTCCTTCAGATAATATTACGAAACAAGTTATACATATACTAGAACTGCTAATATATAATACAAATGTTCCTACTTTTTATGAAACTTTTAATCAACTTTCCTCCTCTTTAAAAAGAAAACAATGGCATCTACTTTATGACTGTAACACTTTAAACACCAACATAAATATTGATTTTGAAATGACAAAAACACAAGAAAAAATTGCATATAATAAATGTTAGGAGAATGGGACTTTTGTGGTAATTAGTCTTCAGGATGAGGACTAACAAGCATCAAAACAACTATCCAAGACTAAACTGCAAAAGATCCAGGAATCCATCAGGAACTGAGGTTAGTGAACACGTCAGGCAGCAGAAAACCAAGGAGGAAGAAGTAATGGAAGGACAACCCCCTGCACGTGTGCATCACTGGCAAAAAGGAGCCGTGGCTGATATAAAAAAATCCTACCAGTAGCTGCACAAATATGGACCGAAAGACAGCACAAAAGCGCTAAACATGGCAGCCCAGCAACAGGGTCTATGCAAGATCAATAGAGGCCAGGTCTACCAGACCACATAAGACCCCAGGTGCAGGCTTTGAAAAGATGCCCCGGAAACAAGCTAGCACATAACATCAGGGTGTACAATACTATGGTAGGTAAGGCGTACACGGAACGCCATCGTCATGTGGCTGGTATAGTTTACAAAACATCTCTACCAAGAATGGACTGGATATCTCTAGGTTGAGATGTGAAACACAGATCCAAGCTAAGATCCTGTGGTTTTAAGTTCATTGTCAACAGTGGTAACTGGAACACACAGAGCTCTGATCCAAAACTGGAACAATGCTTCCAAGAATTCAAGGATTCTAGAAACATCTGTGATCTCTATCCTGAAGAGCACAGCCCTGGGAACAGCAAAGGTCTTGTGCAGAACCCTAAGGCTCCTGGGCTCTGGTACAGTCAAACTTGAAGAGAATCAGAACCATAACTGGCCAATTGAGGAAGTCTTGTGCCAAAAGTTAATACACTTAAGTATAGTCGCATTTGACACATTCTTTCAAAGAGTTTGACTTTTAATTTTAAAAAAGTGACATGATAATTAGCAAGAGTCATGCAGAAAATATTTTCAAGACTGAATTTCAATGTTTTCCCTTCTAATGGCAGTAGATTAAATCAGCCCAGAATTTGTGATTATAATCCATTCCATGACAAAGAAAATTGTGTAAAACAGTTAAAATATGTCTGATCATATTTGAACATCAACATTCAAATAAAATAATAGAAATGTGTTAATAATCTCCTTGAACAAGTTAACCAGTTCGAAAAAAGATACTACACTAACTAACCGCCCAAAGGAGGAGTATCAGGCTTCATATTGTATACTGATTGGCCACATTTTATGTCTACCAATGACTTTGCTCTGAGGAGATCACAACACAGAACAAAATGGAGACTCTGGAAGTCAGCCAGTAACACTGCAGATGATATGTTAGACATGATTATATTAGAGCGTTTTTTTCTTTCTAGACGGTAAACATGTTATCGTTAAGATTATATAGATAAGTGAGAAAATCCAACTGATACAAATAATATCATGTTAATATACTCATTCCAACTTATTGTCATTATATGGCAAAGGTAAAAGGGTCGAGTTCATCGATGTGCGCTGCTAGCTAAACACAGGTTAACGGCTGCATCAGAGAGGAAAATAGCCTTTTTCATTGGCATTTTTTTATTCGTCGAGCTGAAAATTTCTAGATGACAGCCTTCGGGACCATTAAATATTGTTTCCTAGAAGTAAATAGTCCATAGTTTATACGCTTGTTGTCTGAATGTAAGGCAGCAGGAGACAGATAGGAAGGAGCTCTGCATCCGCAAGCTAACAAGCTAATGTGAATATTAGCTAATCTCTGTAAAGATTCCTCAAAGCGCTTCATTGTTTTAGCTGACACTTACCTCAGTGGCGAGCCGCTCATCGATATAGGGCGATTGGCCTTTTAAAAATATATATATTTGTTGTGTTTTTTTCCTCTGTTAAAGGTCATAGTTCGTGACCCCTCTCCGCCAGCGTACTAGTGATGTTTTTTTTCCTCTTTCCTCACGCTCGCGTCTCCGCGTGCCTCCTCCACCCTCACACCCCCTCCCAACTGTCTCCTCGAATCAAACAGGAGTGACGTCATAATATTTGATTCTAAATTCCATTAACATGCTTTAGCTACTTTACCAAAGATTTTGTAGAGTTGTATATGCACATATCTAATTCGACTTTTAAATTTGAGGATAAAATGCGTAGAGAGGAATTTTGTTTCACTCTACATTTTGATTTACACAAAAAAGGAAGCCAACATTGATTAAAAAAAATTAAATTCAGGTTTTTTAAAGAGAAAAAAAATTAAATTGTTTTTTTTTCTCTGTTTAAAATGTTTTTGATTAGATCAAGGGTCATAAACACACAACTTTTAGGGCAATACATTATTTAGAGGCCCCACAAATGTTTAGCGGTTACACTATTTTCTTTATTATTATGAAACTATTTTAGTGTGGCCGCGAGGGCAGCGGGCTTCCGACCCTCACATGGGCTCGCGGATTGAGGCTAAGCAAACCTCTAATTCACATCAAAGCAGCAACGTCAAGTAACCGCCGCGTCGTGTCAAACCTGAGTGAACAGTTTCTGTTGAAAGAAACAAAACAATTCAAACTGACATTTTGACAATAAAGAGCGACCACTTCAATTCACGATTGAAGAAGAAGCGATAACGTACGTTATCACGAGTCAGACAACCAGGAAATAAACTCAAAGTGTCAAACTTCCGCTACCCTTTCAAAATTAAAGATTACTAAGCTACACTGGTTATGCTAGAGCCTTTTACCCCAAATGGGCAATTTACCATCCTATGCTTCAAAAGCAGTCCACTGACATGCAAAGCAACTCTGACCTCAAAGCCACGTTTAAAAAAATGAATGGAAAATTAGACCAGCTTGTGCAATTTTGAAAGGATTTTCTCCATCTTGAACGTGTGAACTTGAGTTCAAGTTTAGGTCCAGACTTAGGCCATCTATGATCATCTTTGAGCAATAATAGCATAGGCTATGGAAAGTCTCAAATACTTTTTCCTAAAAAAAAAAAGTAGCCTATCCTTTGAACCCCTGATTTGACCCAGACTCAGCCTCCGGCTGCCCCAGAGTAAAGTGAGTTAAAGACCATTGAAGTAGATGAATAGTGAGTTCCCAGCTCATTGCTGATAATTCGGTAGTATTTAATGGGCAGCGCTTATCGTTTCGCCCATTTAATAATAAAGGGCCCATCACAATTGAATACAGGGTCCCTTCTTGTAAATCAACACAATATGACCACTAGAGGTCGCGATTGGAATGGTAAATGTTGATGCGTGTCTCTTCAGGACAAAATATCCAAGGTTTTGCTTTTCTCAGTTAAATTACGTATTTTAAAAACATGGTTAATCAATGGCTAATAAATCAGCATGGTTAAACAACATTAATCATTTTTAAATATTTTTTTTTATCAAGTCAAAATTCCATCATTAAACTAGAAAAGCACAAAAACACCTTAAATAAAACTCCACAAAGATCCTGAAGTAAGTGTACTACACTGTTGCAGCTTATATCGGATTTTACAAGAAATGGTAACTGTTCCCGACATACCTGATCAATGTTCTCATTATTTTTGACTAGCAGCAACATAAAGAAGTGTGTATGTGGAACAACACGCTAATGTCCTCAATCTTGAGTCTGATCTTATGTAAAGCACCTACCAGTATGTAAAATTTGGCCTTTCACTCAGGGAAAGCCAATGTGTTAAATTTGTATATTACTGTGCATGATAAACTTGTGTTCTCCCTTCTTTTTAATAGTTTTTTTAAAACAATGATTAAAGGGTAAAAAGTTGCATTTTTTTAATTTTCCTCTTATTCTTGCTTACACCAGGTCAATTGTTTTTCTTAAGTATAAAAAAACTGCTAGTTTCATTACTTAAGCTAATCTCAAACAAGTAAACTATAAAAAGTTTAAACAGCTGGTGAGTATGATTAGGCAAAAAATATATATTATAAAAGTATTTTAACATAATTCTTTACCTTTTGAATCATTCTTTAAAAAACAACCACTAATTTATGCACACAGAAAAGTAACTTGTGCACAAAATGCTAACTTGTGCATACAAAGTTACAACTTGTGCACAAAATGTAAATAAAATGCAAACTTGTAGACTCAAAGTTCTTACTTGTGTGCACAAAATACACATTTATGTGTCAGGATCTGGTGATGAAGAATACAAAATGCAGGAGACCAAACTTAGTGACAGAAACTGAAACATGACAAAATCACAGCAGCAACAAAGAAGTGACAAAAACAGAAAAGAGAACTTAAAACTAGACACTTAAATAGGCTGAGGACAATTAACAAAAATGAAAATAGCTGTGGATAATTAATATGAACCTGGAGTGACTGTTAGGGGAACAACTAAAAACATTTCCGAAAGTTTGGTCAAGAACATAACTGAAAACCAAACTAAAGCACAGTTACCTTACATTATGCATAACAAAATGCTAACTTGTGTGCACAAAGTACTAATTTATGCAAAGCTAAATGCTAACTTGTGAGCACAAAATACTAATTTGTGTGTACAAAGTATACATTTTTGTGCAAAAAATGCTATCGTATGCATGCAAATTTCTAACTTGTGCACACAAAATGAAAAAGAATTCTAATTTGCTAATAAAATGCCAACTTGTGCACCCAACATTTTAATTGTGCACCCAAAATGCTAACTTGTGTGCACAAAATCCATATTTATGCATTACAAAGTGCTAATCTGTGTGCATATAATACTAACCTGTGTGCACAAAATCATTATTTATGCATTACAAAATGCTAACCTATGTGCACAAAATACTGACTTGTGCATACCGAAATGCTAACTTGTGCACACAAAATGCTAATTGATGAATAACAAAATGCTAACCTGTGTGCACGCAATATACTAATTTGCAAGCACAAAATAACAACTTGTATGCACAAAATACAAATGCATGCATAGCAAAATGTTACCTTGTGTGCACAAAATGTTAACTTATGTACACACTAATTTGCAAGCACAAATTAACAGCTTTTGTGCACAAAAATACAGATGTATGCATAACAAAATGATAACTTTTGCATCCCAAATTCTAACTTGTGCGCACAAATTCCGAACCTGTGTGCACAAAATATAAACCAATGCATAACAAAAGGCTTGCTTGTGCGCACAAAATACAAATTTGTGCTTACAAAATGCTAACTTGTGCACACAAAATGCTAGCTTGTGTACACAACATGCTAATGTATGCATAACAAAATGCTGATCTGTGAGCATATTTTGTGGGCACAGGAAAGTAACTTGTGTGCACAAATGCTAAAATGGGCACACAAAATGCTGACTAGTGTCCATGAAGAACTAACAGCATGCTATTGTGTGCATAAAATCCTAACTTGTACACACAAAATAGTCATTTGTAAGCACAAAACACTAATTTGTATGCAAAGAAATTGCAAAAAAAATGCTAATTTGTAAATAAAATGCTAACATGTGCACACAAAATTCCAACTTTTGTGCACAAAATGCAAATAAAATGCTAATTTGTGAATAAAAATGCTTAACTATGCGCACACAATGCTAAGTTGTGCACTCAAAATGCTACGTTTTGTGCACAAAATGCTAAGTTGTGCACACAAAATGCTATCATGTGTGCACAAAATATTAACTTATGCAAAACAAAATTCCAACTGCTGCACAGAAAATACTATTTTGTCAAAATGCTAACTTCTGAGCGCAAAATGTTAACTTGTGTGCACAAAATACTAATTTGTGCTTACAAAATGCTAACTTATGCACACAAAATACAAACTTGTGTTCTAAAAATGCTATCTTGTGCACACAAAATGCTAACTTGTGTGCACAGAATATTGATTTGTGTACACAAAAGGCAAACTTGTGTGCTCAAAATACAAATAAAATGCTAATTTATTAAATGAAATGCTAATTTGTGGCCACAAAATAGCTATTTGTACACACAAAATACAAATTCCCTTAACAAAAATAAGTATACTTCAAGTATATGTTTTAAAGTACACTTAAGAAAATAGAAAAGTGTCATTCAAGAACACTTAGAAAGTATACTGGCAGTTTCCTAACTAGTGTACTTCTTGGGACTAATTTACCCACTTTTAATTTATAAAACGTATACTTAGAAGGATACTTAAAGTACCCCTTCTGGTATATTAGTAGTTTACTGGTAGTACACTTTAAGTTTATTCTACTACACCGGGCCATGGAAGAAATTATCAAAGTATCAGTTTAATTTATAAGGTTTTTTTTTTTCTTTTGAGTCTTAACAATTTTTTATTTTGAAAAATAACTTGGTTCTCAGCCACACTTTCGAGCACTTGAGCTGAAAAAGTTTAGTCAGGGTAGCAAAATGACAACGTCTAAACGTTTTTTATTCTGAAAAATCTTTTGGCTTTGAATACGACAGGATGCTTTAGGGTACATTTCAGTTTCTTGAGTGCTAAAAATAATCCTGTGGCGTGCAACTCGAGACTGGCTGCATGTGGACCATTTCTTTGGAAATGAATAGGGGACTAGCGCAAGGACAGAAGAACGAATGGAAACTAAGTAAAAAAAGAAAGTGTATATTCACATAATATTTTCTAAAAGCGTGCGGCCAGTGTTAAACTTTTTCTTGGCTGCACGGACCCAGAGAAGGGTTAAGCTTACGATCATGGGTTACGCTTAGAGTTAAACCACTAAATGGTTCTTGAGTGTGGCTGTTTCTGCAGCTCACTGCTTCTCCAGGGGAGGCACCTCCAGCACCTTGTGTCACTCCAAGTCTTGAGTTCAACAGTGACATTTTCCCTTAGAATTGCACATCTTTGTGGTGCTGCAGAAAAAAGGTTGTACAGTTTCTGTTCAATAACAAAGTGTCTGATGGCATTTGTTGAAGCTTTTGCTGCATCGGCCACCACCAAGTTCAGGAAATGTGCCCCACATGGAACACAAAGTGCAGGAAGGATTCTTCTCAAGGAGCCTGGCTTGAACTCCTTTGTTCTTCCCTTTCATGTTGGCACCATTATCATTCGCTTGTCCTCAATAATACTTCTAGTTAGTGTGTGTGTGTGTGTGTGTGTGTGTTTAAAATTGCCCAATAATCTTGAATGAATCTGAAATGTACAGTGCATCTGGACAGTATTCATAGTGCCTCACTTCTTCAACTTTTTATTATATCACAGTCTTATTTCAAAATTGATTAAATCAGTGAAAAACCTTCACTGACTCATTGCTCTGTCATTGCAATTGACTACAACACGCTTAACACCCTTCCTGTCGGAATCAGAATAAGTGGATCTGAATTTATTCTGGATTTCATCCGGTTTAATCAAGACAACAAACATAGGTGAAAAACAAAGTTTAATCTCCAGGTCACATTATCAACACTCTTCTTCATCCGACTTCTTTTTCTTGTATTTCTTTTTTTATTTATTCTTTATTTTTTTGCACCACTGGGGTACTTCCTTTTAGGTACAATTGTCATTGAGTCTATGTCTTGTTGTTGTTGTTGTTGTTTTTTTTTAAATCCCACCTATTATTCATTTTAGTATGTAGAAGTGTTAAAGACAGGAAATAGCTACAGTTAAAAGCAGACATTTTTTCAGCTGGAAAAAACATGAAGATCTAAGGGCCCCCTAGTGGCTTGGAGGCCCTAGGCAGTTGCCTAGTTTGCTTTAGTAAGAAACGGGCCTGGGTTATCGACCAAGGGTGTCAGGGTGTGGTTTAAAGTCTAGTATGGCAATAAAATTTTAAAAAAATAAATACATAAATAACAAAATAATATGAAATACAAGAACATTTCCGACATAGTTTTTTTTCTCCTATTTTCAGTTTTCAATTCTCAAATCAATGCGTTTACGTGCAGACGCTCTTCGTGCATTTTCTGCATTAAAGCAAGGATATAAAGGCAGGCGCATGTAAACAAAGAAAGGATGAGCTCAAAGGTGAAATGATGCATGCGAATATACTCCTTTTGTGCCCACTGTCGGCGCAGTAGCAGCTCTCGCTTAAGCGGGGCACACACAGCTGCAGGCATAAGCCAAATTGAATATCCCACATGCGCAGCTGCAAAACGCACTTCTGCGAACGTGGGTGGGAGGCATCTGTGTGCACAATCTGAGCTTCATCTGACCAAAGGCACAAGGAAATGCAGAGGACCCAGTTTCACCGCGGCGATGGAGAGGCGCATCAAACCGTAGGAGCTATCGGGAACGAGGCTATTTGGAGCGGTACCGGTGGTGCAGGAGAGGATTAGAGGATGAATGTGGTCCGACGGGGAATGTGCAAATTCTGGACTTTTAAGCGTGGCAGCAGATCTGGGCTTTTTTCCTATCTTTGCGCAATCGCATGCGCATCCCTCCTCGCCCTGCTCTTTTTGGACTCCATTGAATTATGGATCACCTCTTTACGCATGAACCCGGCTGCAGAGGCGCGTGCGGTCATGATCTACCCTCAGAGTGTGCCCCCCAGCCGTCCAGAGGAGTTCCTGCTGATGCCCAGCCCGCTGGTGTGCCAGCGTGCAAAGCCATACCTCATCAACATGGTTATTTCAGCACCTGCCAATCAGCGAGCCCGGCAGGCCATAAGGGACACTTGGGGAGGGGAAGTGGGGGTGAGGGGTCAGCGTGTCATGACCTTCTACATGGTGGGTGTCTCATCCGACCCCGGGATGGCTAAAGTGCTCATAGAAGAAGCCCGGGAGAGAGGGGATCTAATTCAAGGGCGTTTTGTGGATAACTACTCCAACCTCACTCTGAAGACCCTGTCCATGCTGAGCTGGACCCGCAGGTTCTGCCCACAGGCTCACTTCATGGCCAAAGTGGATGATGATGTGTTATTCAACCCCAGCACCCTCTTACACTTTCTGAACAGAAGCCGTAACCCTTACGAGCAGGAAGACTTGTATCTTGGTAGGGTGCATCTCCACGTTGCCCCTGACCGTAACCCGGACAGCAAACACTACCTCCCCACAGGAGCCTACCCTCGCTCAGTCTTCCCAGACTATTGCAGTGGAACAGCTTATGTTCTATCCCGCTCCGCACTGTTAAAAATCTCCCTGGCAGCCTCTGCATCCCCCCTGTCCACACCTCTGCCCCCCGAGGACGTGTTTGTGGGCCTTTGTGCCCGGGCAGCAGGAGTGCTGCCCTCGCACTGTCCGCTCTTCTCTGGTGGTCCAGGTGTGCCATATGGGCGTTGCTGCTATCAGGCCATGGTGTCCATTCACCACATCTCACCTAAAGAGATGCTGCGGTACTGGACAGAAGTCCATACATCACCCCCCTGCTCCTGGCTGAGGCTGAGGGCCTCTTTGGGAATGTGCAAAGTGAAGGCAATGCTGAGCTCAGCCCTGAGACCACGAAGCAAGGACAGTGAGGCCTGATGTGAAGCAAGTCATGGAATTCTGTTGCTTTTTTCAACAGCAAATGGACCAGGATGTTAAACTATGTGAACTTGAAAAATGAGCTTTTGTTTCTGTTTTTCCACTTCACAGTTTTTAATTCACTTGGACTTTTTTTGTTTGTTTCACAAAATAATCAGTTGGTATGTCTGTAACTTATTCTTTCACAACATCATGTGTTGCTACTCTGAAAGACACGTAAAAAAATTATTGTAACTCAAATATTTATAAAATGCCTTCAGCAAATGTTTGACTGCTTATTGGTTTATGGCTTGAACTGAATCCATGTTTTTAATGTAAGTGGTCCACAAGCTTTAACATTTAAACAGAAAATACACGTTTTTTAAAGAGTTTTTTTTTTTTTTATTAAGCTTTTACACTTCAACCATTGATTATTTTAAAAGCAGGAGCAAAGAGGGTATTTTTTTTGTTTTATTACAATTCACAGAATGCAAAAGATGTCAAGTATTATTGAAAAAAATGTATATTTTTTTAAGAGTTATACACGTCCACTCCAGTTGTAGAACTGCTAAAGTGCTCAAAATAAAACGATAAACTACAGCCTTAAATCATTGTATCAGTCAATTAACTGCTTTAGTCTCCCTGTCAGAAAAATAATGATTTCTCAACTTTTGCTTCCTATACTTGACTATTTATTTACTTTAATACTACTGCAACCAAAGCACTCTTTAGATGCCATTTACAATAGTCTCTGTCGTTTTGTTCTCCGCTGCCCCTACATGATACACTGTACGATGTATCAAGTTTGGTTGGTTTTCACCATCAGTAAGAAGGTATCATGACTTACTGTTTATTTTAAAAGTGCTTTCATTATAATTTTCCCTTATATTTAAAGCAGTATTTAGTTCCATTCAATTCACAACACAACCTCCGTCACCCTGATCACATTTTTTTTCTTGTGCCAAGATTTAACAGAAAACCAGGAAAATACACCTTTAGCGTTTGAGCCCCCAGCAAATGGAATAACCTTCCCACCTCAGTACTTTCACGTACATCTTTAGCATAATTTAAGAGAGCTCTGTTATAACATTTAAAAGATTTTTTTTATTTTATTATGCCGTTCTGCCATTTAATTTTGGAGTGTCGGGCAGTTGCTTTTCCTGGTTTTTGCTTGTTTTATAAAAGAAACAGAGTCCAGTGTGTGATTTTATTTTACTCCACTACTTTTGTTGGGCCTCCATTCACCCCATTCACGTGTAAAATAAGAAAAAAAACCCTTACCGCATGAGATAAACGTCTCATTACATGCTTTTTCTTCCTTACATTCACAAATAAAAAATATTTTAGATTTAAAAAAGGCATAAAACCAGCCACACTAAATATACCTTTTTTAAAATCTAAACTTTTTTTAGTTTAGCTTATGAGTCCGAAGACTAGCTCAGCTTACCTTTTTCCCACTGAGATTTGCTTTGTGTCATTTTAAGACTTGAGTAAATAGTTTTATGAAAAACTTCAAATACTTTCAAAATTGTTAAATTATGTAAAAGTTGTTTCTCACAAAGTTTAAAAAGAAATGTAAGAAAAGAAAATTAAGAAGTTGAACTCACATGTTTACACACGTGGACAAAATTGTTGGTACCCCTCAGTTAAAGAAGGAAAAACCCACAATTCTCACTGAAATCACTTAAAACTTACAAAAATAACAATAAATAAAAATTTCTTGAAAATTAAATAATCAAAATCAGCCATCACTTTTGAATTGTTGATTAACATAATTATTAAAAAAAAAAACTATTGAAACAGGCCTGGACAAAAATGATGGTACCCATAACTTATTTTGTTGCACAACCTTTTGAGGCAATCACTGCAATGATGCGATTCCTGTATTTGTCAATGAGCGTTCTGCAGCTGTCAACAGGTATATATATATATATATATATATATATATATATATATATATATATATATATATATATATATATATATATATATATATATATATATATATATGTGTGCATATATATATATATATGTGTATATATATATATATATATATATATGTGTGTGCATATATATATATATATATATATATATGTGTGTGTATGTGTATGTGTGTATGTATATGTATATATATGTATATATGTGTATGTATATATGTATATGTATATATATGATTTCAACTTCTTAATTTTCTTGTTTTTATTTTAAAAATGTGACAAATTTAAGAAAAAAAATACATAATAAAATGTGATAAAAATTTACTGGAAAATGTGTTTATTAGTTTAAATGGACAACCAATATTAACAATGTCCTAGAACATGAAAACAGAAGATGAATCTTCTGTTCTTATTTACTGCAAATATTAAAAGATAGAGACTGCTTTCTCCACTAGTTATTGCATGAGCTGTTTCCTGTCAGGATAGAAGATCTTTCTTGCTGCAGCAGTAAATTAATGTACCAAACAGATTGATGTGTTATGTGAAGTTCAGAGGTCAGTCCCCACTGCATTTCATGCAACACAAAGGGGCTTTTCTATTTTTTGAATCTATCCAGAGCAGACTTCTGGCTCGACAGCAGCGCCTTCTTTTGCTCCTTCCTCTTTTGTTCTTCCTCAGTTTTCTTTTTGTCCTCCATGGCTTTTCTGATGATGTCCTGCAGTGGAGACAATTCATGAAAAAAATCAGATAACGACCAATAATACAGCAGGAAAACAAAGTACTAATGATGAATTAATGAAATAAAAAGAAGGGAACGATTTAACAGCTTTTTGCTTTATGTGCATCAATGAAAGTGTGTAATCTAAAGAAAGATTTGGTCACAAAGCTGAAGGAAAGAATGTAAAAAGCCTTTTTCATGTCTGCATCAAGGAGTGGAGAAAACAACACTAAACTGTCTTCCTTCCATTATGTAGTTACCTGAGAATTTATTCCCAATGAGGCAGACAACCTTCAGTGAACCTTCATATAAACTTTGAGTATTTTTATGCAACAAGACCCTAATTAGATACATTATCATTTGTAATTTCCCAATTTAAGGTGATTTCAATAGTGGGGTTGAGACCTAAATGGAACTCTATGGTAAAAAACTCATCTTTTATGTTTGGAAAAAGAATGCTGAATTACATTTCAAGAGCACCACGCCCACTGTGAAGCACGGAGGTAGAAACATTATGCTTTGGAGCTGCTTTTCTGCTAAGGGGACAGGACGAGTGAGGCACATTAAAAAAGGATGAATGGAGCCAAGAACGGCGATAATTTGGGCAAAAACCTTCTTCCATCAGTGAGAGCACTGAGAATGAAACGACAAACACATCACGCGGGCAACAAGTATGTATGTAAAAAGCATTTCAAGGTTCTGGAGAGACCAAGCCAGTCTCTGGACCTCAATCTGTGAAGGGAGACGAAAGTCCCAACAGCCCAAAAACATCACAGCTCTTGAGAAGATCTGCATGGAGGAATGGACTAAAATAGCAGCTACACTGCATGCAATCCTGATGAAAATCCACAAGAAATGCTTGATCTCTGTCATTGCCAACAAGGGTTAGGTTTCAAAGCGTTGAAGTGATTTTTTGTTATTAATCAAATACTTATTTTCCGCAGCATTAAACAAATCCTTTGAAAACAAAACATGATTTTCTGATTGTTTTCCTATGCTGAGTTTTTCAGTTGACGTGTATTTATGATGAAAATTACAGACATCTTTTTAATGTGACAATTTGAAAAATTGTTGACTGAAAAACTTTTCTGCCCCAATGTAAGCATTCCAGTCATTAAAATAGCAGTTTTAACTGCTGACAGTTCACTTTTAAAGATCAAGAGTGAATGCAGACCAACCAAGTTTTTCTTTTTTTTAACAATCCTCAGCAAATCAAACTAAATCAGCCAGACTATAAGGTCTGATTGCTTTAATCTCTTGCTCTGGATCACTTACCCTCTGGTCCTCATGAGCGACCTGCTTCTTGCGTTTTTCCACACGGCCAGCAGAACTACGACCTTTTTTCTTAAACTTGGGAATGAATTTTACTTTTTCAAGTGGATCAAAGCCCTGAAAGAGACACATTCTTAAGCAAGTGTTCATCACATTGACCTTTTAAGAATGAAAATGTTTTTTACGAAAAAATGATCTGAAGGGAATTTGGCTCAATACTGACCAGAGCTTTGACTCTGTCTTTATGCTTTTGTTCGAAGGTCGCACGGTCGACATGTCCCAGCTCTGTTGGGTCCAGGCTGATGAGTTCCGGCTGAACCTTATCCAGCAGGGCTTTAACCTCCCATTCTTGCCTCTGCTTTGCACTACGGAACGGATTTGCATCCAAACCATCAAAGTTCGGCTCCCCTGCCCCTGTGGGTGTGAGAAAAAGGAGAATGTGTAGAAAAAAAAAATGTGAACAATGTGACTGCACTGATTAATACACAAGTCATTAAATAACTTGGACTGCTTTCACACACACAAAAAAAATCTTGTTTATCCATCAAATTTCTCAGAAACTTGACTGGCCAGATATCTGGGGAATTCAAATGAACATCTAAAAATCAACGTTGTGCCTCTCAATTCCATCATGAATTGTTTCTATGTTTTTTTTATTCCCACCAGAGCTGCTCCCTTTTTTTCCTAGCCCTCCCCGACTCTATCAATGACATAAGAGTAGAGGGAGGAGCACACAAGTGGATTTAATCTTGTGCAGATGTTAAATCTAAACAAGGATCAGCAACAGCAAAGTTGTGGCTGGGAATGTGTGGCCAGAAGGCATAGGATGGTGGTGTGAGGATGACTCTGGTGGTGAGGAAAAGGTCAAAGGCAGAGCAGAGAACCAGTGGTAGCGGTTAAAAGAGGAAGAGTGTTGTGAAATTTTTGTGAGATTTGAAAGTTCTCTTAAATGACAAAACAGGAACAGCTAAAGTGATCAGGTAAGATAGAGTGGCTTAGAAAAGTATTCACACCCCTTGAACTTCTCCACATTTTCTCAAATGATGACCACAAACAAAAATATTTTTTGTGTCATTTTATGTGAAAGACCAACACAAAGTGGAACACAATTGTGAAGTGGAAAAAAAATTATACAAGAGTTCAATTTTTTTTTCCACAAATAAAAAATGGAGAAGTGCAGCGTGGAAAAGTATTCAGCAATTCAGTATTCAAGAAATTGAAAGCAGGGTTAGGCTAGAACAAGACTTCTCAAGCTTTGAACATCCCACAAACCACTGTTCAGTCCATCATCCGCAAACGGAAAGAGTATGACACAACTGGAAACCTAAAGATGTGGTCGTCCACCTAAACTAACGGGCTGAACAAGGAGAGAACTGAGCAGAGATGCAGCCAGGAGATGACTCTGGATGAACTGCAGCAGATGAACTACAGCTCAGGTGGGGGAATCTGTCCGTAGGACAACCATCAGTCGTGCACTGAACAAATTTGGGCTTTATGGAAGAATGGAAAGAAGAAAGTCATTTTTAAAAGAAAACCACAAAAAGTCCCGTTTGCAGTTTGCCATAAGTCATGTGAGTGACCCAGCAAACATGTGGAAGAAGGTGCTCTGCTCACATCACATTGAAAACTGACTTCTTCATTTCTTCACTAAAGTCGTTCGGCATCAGTGCATCCACTTTTTAGCTTCACATACAAGGATGACAAATTTTTTTGTGTTTGTGATGAGAGTCCAAACAGAAGAAATAATTCAGTAGTTTGTTTCTTTCCACAGTTAGTTGGTGCACTTGCCTCACAGCTAGAAGAACCTGGTTCAGGTCCAGACTGCGATCTTTCTGTCTGCAGTTTGCATGTTCTCCCTGTGCATGTGTGGGTTTTTATGGGGACTGCTTCCTCCAGAAGCCCCAAAACACCATCATAGGTGATTTTGTTACTCTAAATTGTTGCTAGGTGTGAATGTGAGTGTGAGTGTGTATGGGTGTGTGGTTGTGGCCCTGCAACAAACTGGCGACTTGTCCAGGGTGTACCCTACCTTTGCCCACAAGTAGCCAGGTTAGGCTCCGGCAGTCCAGTGACCCAAAAGGGTCAAAACGGGTTTGGAAAACGAATGAATGGATGGACATACTGATTATATTATTTATATAAATCTATTACATTTTTATTCTGTTTTAACCACTGTCCTGTCCAGGTAGAGAACTAGTCATATGTAGTCTACTGTACTTTTTTAACAGCCAAAAATGCTTTGATACACCAGGGGTCTGCAATGTTCAAAACTTAGAGCCTATCTGGTTGAATTACATCATGGAGACACTGGTTTGTATTTATGTTATTGTTACTATAATGACAAATTAATAAAAACAATAAAACATAAACATCAAGAAAATAGTCTTTTTCAAAATAAGAATAACTTTTGGCAGTGGTTCACATGACTTCCTATCAAAATAAAAGACACCCAATGTCACATAAGCGCATCTCAATGCAAAAAGTAGTGAAGTGTAATGTCAGCAGTAGAGACAAAAGTGTTTAAATCCAATGATCCAAACCAAAAAGAGCTAATTAAGTGACCCTAACAGTATGTTTTGAGTCATAAGGTAAACTCCTTAAATTGAATTTGTTGAAAACAGAAAATTTGGTTTATAATCTGGTGCGCATTAATTCTGGATGTGCTTACTGACTTCCAGTTGATTTTCTGTGGTACATGGCGCACAAAAATGTTTAAAAATGTTTTAGTTCGACTTATGATACGCCCCGTCATTCATCTTTTTGTGAATGAGTTGAATACAGTTTTTTCTTTTTACCTTACTATTTACTTTTTACTTTACAGTTACAGTTTAAAATGAGAAACTTTGATTTTTCTTTAACAAAAGGGCCACAATGGAGGGGTAAAAGAATCTCATGTGGCTCTGGAGCTGCAGGTTGCAGACCCCTGATCTAAAATGCTTCAACAGTTTTGGTAGTCTTATAATATTTCATGCTAAACTTCAGTCTGACCTGGGACCAGCATGCTGGTGAAGCCTTCTTGATGTCCAACACCAAGGACGTCCTCAAAGGGACAGAAGTGTAGCCCCCACACTGTCCCTCGAACCCTGTGGGCCATGTAGGGTTTAGTGACCGGTGTGCTCCATACATCCCTGTACACCTGCATGGAGAGCAAATTTACACAAAAATCATTAAAACAATTATTAAATTAACAACTTCAATATAAGATCACAATATTGCACTATATTAAAAAAGGCAGAAATGTTTTTCAGATAGAACTCTGAAGTGTCTTCTTATTTCAATTATTAAAGGAGACTGTGATGTAGCTTCTGATTATGAACGGATTAAAATAATGTTAAGTCCCACGGTCAACGTGTCATAATTTCAATTCCATCATTTAGATTTACACAGTGTTTGTCTCACTTTACAGATTTTGATAGACACACCTCATGTAGTGTTTTCCCCATAATGCTCTCACTGTAAACAGTGTGTCTTACTTATTGGGCCCAAACCAAAACATTCTTAAAGAAAAACATTTTCAATGTGGGATCAGTTTTAACATTATGTGAGTGGAAAAAGCTGATTTTGCGAGTTTCATGCCAAGTTCATTATTCAAAACAGCCATGAACACACAATGTTGCTTAACAGGCGAACAGCGCTACCTGGTCATAGTGCGCCAGGTAGTAGGCAGTCAGATCTTGCACATAAACTTGGTGTGTCTCAAAGTGTCATCAGCAGACTTGTACCAAGACACAAAACTACTGGCAGAGTTTGTGACAGACCCAGGAGTGGCGCCCCAGGAGGCAAAGATGACTAGTAACTAAGGACCTGTACACTCAGACGTGGTTTTGCAAATGCCACAGCCGCAGGCCTGTTTACCAGATGTGAGGGGTACTAGGGTTTCCAGACAAACCATTTGCAAATGACTCCACTGACACCACAACACCACCGTGAACGTTTGCAGTGGCCACAAGGCCATGCGACCTGGACAATGCAGCAATGATCTACCGTCCTCTTCAATGATGAGTGTTGGGTCACCTTGTCCAGAAAGGATGATTGTCAGTGTTGCTGGAGAAGGGAAAGTGAGCGATATACCGAGTTCTACATCATCCTCAGGATTTGCTTTGGTGAAGAAGATGCAACAGACTAGAAAGGCATCACCAGTCAGTGCAAATGCAATGAGTATATTGTACATGATACTTCACCACTTCATGCCAAAATTGACACAGCTTGACTTCAGGAACTCCGTGTCCCTCATATGGTATGGCCAACTATGTCTTCTGACTTGAATCCCATAGAACACGTCTGGGACCAGCTGAAGCAGAGACTTCATGACTGTACTTTACTCCTACATGACTCCTGTCAGAACTGCATGTAGCACTTGAGAAAGAATGGACCGCATTGCCTCAGCAATCATGAGACTAGTTAGGAGCATATGACGTTACTGTCAAGCTGTTACCCGCTAAGACACAGTAAATGTTTGTTATTTGGGATTATCTTTCTTATTGTCTTAATCTGGGGATAATATGGGGTACGGTGAGCTGAAACATTTAAAAGGGTAAATTGCATTTCAACTGTTGACACCAAAATTTATTTCCAGCTATGAAAATATATGTTTTTGCTTTCATGTAGATGCTAAATTTAGGTGGTTTTTGGAGCCAAAGTTCTTTGAAGCATATTTGCATTAATAGTCGTATAGGGGTTAAAGTTTATGGAAAGTGAAATGATAATATATATAATGATTTAATAAAAGAAGAATGGGAAGGAGACTTTAATCACTTGGGAGGCTCACTTGATTTCCCCCAAAACAAATGACTGAAAACGACAACGGTCAACATGCAGGACAAATATGTGGGGAATGCCATTTGTTTCCGATCAAGAGAGGAATTTGTCATCCTGTGCCTGATATAATATTAAACATTTAGGTCTTTACATAAATAGAACATGTGAAATATACAATTCGTTTTCAGACTGACCTGCACTATGTCACCTGTGGCAGCAGACAGGAGTCCCCTCTGACTCAGGGACAAACACGAAGCTCCAGCTGGGAGGAAGTAAGATTTGAGGGGCTTGAAGGCTCTGATGTCATGGACTTTGAGCTTTTTATCCATTCCAGATGTTACCATATATCTGCCAAACAGAAATAGAATGAAAGACTGCTCTCTGCTGAATGTTTGGGGAACTGCAGATCACTGTGACATGTAGAGATTTTTAAATATCTTAAATCCTTTGCTCATTTATGCATTTTTATCTATAACAGTTTTGACCAATTAGCTGAATTCTACTTTAAAGGAGCTGCATTAGAACTTCAATTATAGCGCTTGAAAATATTTACAGATGTTAGATTTCACAGCTTCCTGCCAGTAAAAAGAAATCTAACATATTTGGAATCCTCTGTTAGTTACTCACGTTCCAGTCTTATCCACCGCGACGGAGCGCACTCCACCTTGGTGGCAGAGCATCTTTACAAGAGCTTCTTTCTGATTCGGCGACCAGAGGGTGACTGTGCCGTTAGGGTGACCGAGGTGGATTATGGCGTTCTGGGGGTTCTGGCACATCACATCAAGTCGGCCAGTTTTCGTATTGATGGCGGCCACCTCCTTTCCCACCGATACATCCAAGTACTGCAGGAAACTTGTGGAACTCTGTTGACAACACGAGCAGCAAACAGACCAGATCACTCCCAGGGAAATCCATTTGGGTTGCTTTTATTACGTCAACTTTTTCTTTATGCGAAGAAAATGAATTTATTTATTGGCTTTTTTAAATTTTTATAAATGTGTCGTATGCTGTGGGAGATGTATCTGTGCTGTTTTTTTTTAAGTAGAGAGCAGAACTTTTTAAAACATTGTGCTTTAAAAAAAATTAACTGAAAGCCATTTTAATTATCTTAGATTTCCGAAAAGATTAATATCTATAAAATAAAACCCACCGCTGTTGCAAGCAAAAAATGATAGGGGAGAAACTGCATCCTGAGGACGTCATTGAACTTGCGAATGCAGTGAAGTTCAATTCCATTTGAGTCGTAAATGTACAGCCACTTTTTCTGGGCCACAGCATACATGCTCTCACTGTGCAGCCACCTACACACAAACAGAAATGTGCTGAATCTGTGGAATCTGTTGAAATGTAACTGATGAAGGGATTTTTTAGGAGTAACTGAAAAATTCTCAAATTGTGTGATGCTGTAAAGCATACAAACACAACTTACTTGACATCATTGACAGACTCCATGACATTTATCTCGCACATAAGATGTTTGGACTGCCAATCTACACAAGCCACATGACCTCTTCTCCCACCTATAAGCAAATGCCTGAGAGAGAAAGTAAAAATAATTAATAATTCATTAAAGCAACAAAAGGTCATTAACATGACATATTTGATGTGTATGAAGTATAATTGTCAAATGTGTTCCTTTTCATCAGATTTTGTATGGCTGTTTGCTGTATGCAGATGTTGCAGTCTCAGCAGCAGCAGTTAGAGTAGATGGCGGATTTGTTTTGAGAGTTTGCACATTTGTTAACTATTCAAGGGACAAGTTCATTTAAAGTAAATACTCTTTTAGACTTGAAATAAATGCAGAGATTAAATACTTGATCCCATTTAAGATAAAAAAAAAACCCTTTTCTGTATACAGATCTGAAGAGCAGCTGATGAGAAGACAAAGACTTTAGGGGCTTATTCCCTTCATTATTATTCTGTTTCACCTTCTGCTGTTGTGTCATGCTCCTACTTTGCCCCACTTAGGTATTACTCCACCTCTGCTGCTGGGAGGACAACCAAACTGTGCAGCTCAGTTGATGAGATGTGAAGCCATGTGTCTAGCCAATTAGATCATTCCAGAGCAGGGTATGTTGGAAAACATGCAGGAATACTGCCCTCCAGGATATAAACACTGGGAGTTCTTGAGGACGGCATTATCGCCATATATATATATATATATATATATATATATATATATATATATATATATATGTAAATACATTTGTTATGTAAACTTTGCAGATTTTCCATTTTAAAACTGCAAAGAGTCACTTGCATTTGCACTTGTACTGTGACAACACAGCGGAGGAGTAAAAAAATAAATAAAAATGTGTTATGTTTTACTATATACAATAAATTCAGAGAATGCCACCACAAAAAACTATTAATATGCGTAAATACTGACCGTCCAGTCTTGTTGTAGTCTACTCTATACGGTCCAAACTGAGACAACTTGAGATTGAAATGCTGTTGAAAAAAAGTAAATTCACATTTAACAAAAGGGTAAAAAGTTGGAATTTTTATAAGCACATAACATAAAAAAAACAGTAGGATCCCCATGGCTGGAAGCCAGGCCAAGCTAACGTAGATGACTGGCAACTGTTCATGATGTCATCAAGCGGTAGTAATGTCTGAATTTGAAGACTATTTTTTTCATATCTCTCCACTTGGAGACATAAATGTATGGGTTAGGAGAAGCCGTAGAGTAGGGACGTCATTTGGATTCAGCCCAAATACAGAGCTCCACAGATATGGCCAATAATATGTTTGCATAAAAAACAGATATTAGACTGATTTAAAGGTTTCCAATTCTGTTTTTAACATTCATCCCCCTTTTTAGTTTTCATTTAACTGAGTCTTGTTGGAGTGGAGGATTTACACATTTTAATATATTTTTAAGTCTTAAAAAAAAAAAAAAAAAAAAAAAAAAACTAATTCTGCTATTTTTTTTTGTTTACATATTAATGTACTCTACTTTGATAAAGAGGCGTTTAAGGAAATTGTGGACTTTGTGAAAATTACAACCATTGACAATATAGCTAAATTTGATGGTATAATATAATCATCTGTACCTTTGCTCCAGATGTTATATCCACTGCATTTGCAATATCCTCCTGTGAGATCAAACACGTGTCTTCACCTTCATCACCTTCTAGAAATCTAAGAGAACAAAATGAGTGACAAATAACATTTCATCAAAGTGGTTCCAAGACATTAGAGCAGGCAGCATGGTTTATTTAGAAGGGAAATACCCTGCTTCTTCTGGGAGCAAGAGGTCGAAACGAGCCGCTTGCATCTGGGCCATTTTTGAGGCTTCTTCAGAGCGATCTATCAATGTTCTGAGTTTGTAATGCTGACGAGGTGGCTGAAAGAGAATAAAGAAATTAGGATAGAGATTAAAAGTATATAAAATGTAAATAAATAAATGTAGTTAAACTAATCTGAACCTTACCTTTTTTGTTTTTTCTTTTCTTTTGAATTTTTGCAACCGATCTTCAGGGATTAGTGCTTTCCCAGGAAAGGGGTCAGATTTCTAATTAAGACCAAAAAAAAAAAAAATCAAAGGTTGAAAGTCCTTGTTAAATTTTTATTGGATAAACAACTTTCCTTCATTTTTCAAAAATGGGGAAATACCCAGCAAACTGTGGCTAACTTAAAAAGAGAACAGTACTAAGAGATAAGTCTGCTTCTGTACCTGGGTAGCAAAAAAGATTCGGGTTTGGTGAAATTCAAAAGCAGACTAAGGCATAAATGATCTAGGAACTGTGAGTATTAAAGGAGTTAATTTATATCAGTGTTGACAATGGAGTCGATTTACTTCATTAAGAAAAACAAATATTTAAAACCGTGTATATTGATAGGTGTAATTAAAAAATACATTTTTTTAAAAACTGTTATAGTCTGCAAGAAGCCTCGAACAAAAACCGGTTCTCTTACCCCTAATATACATTTCGTGTCGTTATTTTGATCATGCTTGAGTTTTCTCTTCTTTTGTTTCGGTGTCTTTGCTTCTGCCTCCACCGTAGTCTGTTTTGTAGCTCCTCCGCCAGCCCCATCTTTCTGCTGCTCCTGCCAGTAACGGGAGGGCGCCTGTTCAGAGAGAATTCAGTATTGTCACTAACGCAGATAAAAAGACAGTCATCAACAGTTTTAAGCTAGGTACAATGAGCACATGCTAAACGAGGATAAACAGAGGCCAATACGCTTTTATTTTATAGCTATAACAAACAATCGTAGCTGAATATTTGCATTATCAAAATTTGTAATATAACCTAAATGTCTTAATATTTGATTGCAAGTACCTTTTTCCTCTTGCCCACGTGTGAAACTCTCACTTCTTGTTCGCCGAGAGACGCCATCTTTGTTGTGTACGTTTGGTATGGCTTGCGTCGTCATTACATCACTTCCGTTTCCACGTATCTTTATTTTGTTGTTTGATTAAAAATATAAATAAAAATATCCCATCACCCCCATAAATGTATTTATTAATTTAATTTTTATAAATACATTTAAATATGTTAAATAATATATAGACTTTATACAGATAGTTTTAAGATATACATATTTTTTTTTCTAAAAAATAGTTTTAGAAAATGGATGGATGGATGGATGGATGGATGGATGGATGGATGGATGGATGGATGGATGGATAGATGGATGGATGGATGGGACATATTTTTATTTATTACTCAGACCCATAGTAGTGTAGCCTTGTACTGGTACTTTGGGATATTTCTTTTTTTTTTTTTTTTTAAATAGGAGGTGGAACCCTCAGCTATTGGGTTTCCTCTCTTGTGATTGGTAAACTGACAGCCATTCTAATGCACATGAAAGAAAGGTGTTTTTTCTAGCTTAACTGTTGGTTCCTGCTCAGATGAAGGGTAACTTGAGAGAAGAGTGGAAAGAAAAAGAACAGAACATGAAAGGACTTGAACCAACTTTAGATCTATTCCCAAGTGACCGACCCAGTTTAATGTGAACCATTTTTTCAAGCAGTTTCTGGAATTTCTTTGTGCTTGTGAGACTTTGCTCAAGCTTGATAAGTAAAATCAATTCAACACTGATTGAATCATTTAAAAGGGTTCAAGGTAAACAAATAAAAAAAAATCTAACCTCATTATAATATTTGCGTATAAAAATTATTACGAGGTTGAAATAAACAAAACTGTATCAAATTTTTTGAAAGGTTCTGTTTACTTTGTTGGACAGGAATGAGGAACTCAAAATGTTTTATTTCTTCAAAGAAACATGCAAAAGTTTACTTTTACTCTGTGAGCTGACAACACAGGAAATATTTGTAGGAGGCTGGAAACTGACATATGGGAGGGAACCTATGCTGACAAAAAAAGTTGTGCAACAAGAAGAGAGGTGGGGAGTTTGGACACATAACAGGAAGAGAAGTCAGAGGAACAAAAAGCAGCAGAATGTCTATCAATCTTGAGAAGGTATGTTGGAAAGCCATCAAAATAAGGAACAGCTTTCTTCAGTCTCATAGTTTGGTTTATTTAAAGTATTTTAGCATAAAGAAATAAGGCTGGGTTGAGATTTTTTCTCATCATGGATGCAAGAGCGTGTTGCTAGCTTTCAATAGCTCTTGCGAACAGTTGGAGCTGGCAGCTCCCCCTATCCTTTTTGTAATGGTGTTTCCTCTTGAAAGAAGACTTTCTTTCTTCTTCTTTGAACTTCCTCTTTGAATGCAGGAAAGGAAATTAGACTCCTTCTTGGATGAATTTACTTCAAAAAAACTATCTCAGTTATAATTAATTTAATGGCCAGATTGTGAGCGCTTTTATTTTCTTTCAACGTTTACAGTTGTCAGTTAGGTTTATTTTTTATGTTTAGATTTCTTTTTCTCATTCTTTTTTTTTTAGATGGAACTGCTTCCTCGGCCAGAGCTGTTTGATTTCCATGGAGTCTCAATGATTCATTACTTTACAGACAACTGGGATAACTATCAAAATTTTCAGGCAAGACCCGATGACATACTTATTGCAACGTATCCAAAGGCAGGTTAGTGTACCTCCCATTTCCAGTTAATATTAACAGGTGTACAGAAAAGATGTAATTCACATCCTTCTCTGACTCGCTGCAGGGACTACATGGGTCTCATTCATTCTTGATTTGCTGTACTTTCGTGAGTCACTTGAGGACCGTCTGACCACCATCCCAATCTATGAAAGAGTACCTTTTCTGGAAATCAGCGTCCGGGGTTTGTTTTCAGGTAATAAAATCAAGCAAAACCAGAATCTTTGACCGTAAAATCACACCAATGTAATGTCACCCAACCTGCAAAAACTTTACATATTCTAGTCTACTTTGAGGGTTTTTTGGATGCAAAACCAAAATTTTATGATGGATGATGGAGGACACATTTAAAGAAAATTAGGATTTAAATTGCATTTCTGAGTATTTCTTTATTCAGATTGTTGTGAATCAGAAGCAGACAAAAATAACTTTGAAAAAAGCTTGTAGCAGTGACTTATGTCCTACAAGTGGTGGAACACAAGCTCCGCCTATTCTGATGCATCCACTTGTAGACAACTAGAATCATGTATGTCTTTGGTTTCCTCCAAGCTGGCATCTGACTCAAAACTTTATTGCATGATGGCTCTGTCATTGCTCACCTTTTTTACAGCACTGGTATGTTATGTTGGGGTTATAAGGGGCTGTGTTTCTTTGTGTTGTACATACAGGTAAGGACCTGGTTGATAATCTCACCACATCCCCACGGCTCATCAAAACTCATCTTCCGGTCCAGTTTGTTCCAAAATCTTTCTGGGAGCAAAACTGTCGGGTAAAGAACTTTCTGCTATTTATTCTGTATTTGAAAGCTGAAATCCAGTTTGGAGAGTAACGAAGTACAATTAATCTTTGTCAGAAAGCTGTAAGCTCACATTCATGATTGATAAAAAAAATCTTTTTAATTTACAGATTGTTTATGTGGCTCGTAATGCAAAGGACAACATGGTGTCCTTTTACCATTTTGATCGCATGAACAAGGTGGAACCAGAGCCTGGGGAGTGGAGCTCCTTCTTCCAAAGATTTTTGGACGGAAAGAGTACGAAACGTGATTGTTGTAAGCTCCTGCATTTTTGAACACGATTGTAATCACTGTAATTGGTTTCTGCAGTGGTGTTTGGCTCTTGGTACGACCATGTGAACGGCTGGTGGAAGAAGAGCCAGACCTATTCTAAACTCCACTACATGTTCTTTGAAGATCTGGTTGAGGTAATGATTTATTGTAGAGCTGTTTCTGATCAGAACTTTTCTTAAACTGTATTTCTGGTCTGTTTGAGGGCAAAGAAAATATCTGTGTTTTTTTTCCCTCAGAACACCGGACAGGAAATAGACAAACTTTGCAATTTCCTTGGTTTATCTCCCTCAGCCAAGGAGATAGAAGCACTCTCAAGTTCAGTGCAGTTTGATAACATGAAAAAGGACAAGATGGCCAATTATTCCACATCCCCAGTAATGGATTTCAGGATCTCTCCTTTCATGAGAAAAGGTTTGTTGAACAGTTATTTGATACAGTTTGACACCAGACTTTAACCTTCAGTTTTTATTGAAAAAACGGAACTGTTGTTACTCTGCAGGAAAAGTTGGTGATTGGAAAAATCACTTCACTGTGGCTCAGAATGAAGCATTCGATGAAGACTATAAGAAAAAAATGACGGATCCCACGCTGCAGTTTCGCACAGAAGTCTGAGGAACTAATACTGTTTTAAAACAGATAATGGCACTGGTGCTAAAGAACGTGATATTTGATAATCAAAGCATATTTCTGTTTCTAATCAGTGTATAGGATTGTATACTTTATTTTATTTTGCTGCATAGATTCTGATTGAATTTAAACTTTGAACATTGTAATTACGCAAAACAAATGTCTGAGACTTACAATATGTATTAAATTTTTTCATTTTTTAAATCAATAATAAATACAAAAAGGTGTATATATTTTAACGGTTTAAATTGACTTTTTTGGTTACTAGCTGGGGTGGCCAGTAACATCCAATATCTTCCAGCCAAATCTGGACTCAACTAGCCAAACATTTCTCAGGAAAAATTATTTGTGTATTTCAAAGTAAAACAGTTGTTCCCTGTATTTATAAAGTTTCAGTTAATGATTATTCTCTTGCAAAAAACACTTATAATAATTGAAAGAGCAGTTTTATGGTTTGTTTTATAACATTACAAAAATTTGTTGTTAATTTATTAAAAGACACTTCTTATCTCTGAACTTTTGTATGAACACATACATTTTCTTTAAAGCATTGACTTAATCTACAAACATTATAGAGCAAAATGTTGGGGAAGTATTAAATATTGACCAATATGAACTGTTTATTCTTTCTTTTGTGAATCAATCCTGACGACATTATTGGGCACAAAGCAGTAAAGTCCATGGGTGACCTGCAGGGTGCTCACGTTGTGGCTGTGGTCAACTTTTACAGTCAGATTTTTGATTTAATTGTTTATGAAAAAGTTTTGCATTCAATTAAAAAAAGAAGACCAACCTTTTTTTCAATTGAATGCAATATGCTTCCGTAAAGTTTGAAACTAGTGATAAACCATAAAATAATTATTGTTTGTGGTAGATAAGAGAGGAGGGAAAGCAGACACCTAAAAGTCATTGTTGTGAGTTTGAGCCCCCTGTCAGAGATGGTGAACAATGTCTCACTTGCCAAGTTGTTAGCGAAATAGATTTTTTACCTGCCAAATAAAAATTCTACCCACAATTGGCAGGTGTTGATTTAGAGTCCTGCTTACATGAATTGAGAGATAGAAAGATGAGATCTGTGCTGACCTTTTAAGAATAAAATAGTCTTTTATATTTGTCTCATTAATCGTAACATTGACTCAGTCACTGATGGAAAGCAATGAAAGTCTACAGGATACGTATACAAGCAGGTTGGTCCTAAAATAACCCTCAGCAGCCTCAGCCAATAGAAGTAAAACTAAAGGCATGGGTTAAGGTCACTTAAAGAAAAAAGAGCAAAAGAAAGACAGACAAGAACTGAAGAATGGAGAAGCAGGGCCCAAGGAGAGGAGTTGGATTACACTTGAACTCTCATCCTCTCTGGATTGGGCTGTAAAGAAGCCAGGAAATGTGGGGAGGGGCTTGATGGTAAGATATGTGTGAAAACTCATGCTACCAATGAAGGTTATGTAATGGCCATATAAGCAAAGGGGTTGCTGGTCAAAGGGGAAATGACAGCAAGACAAACAGCAGCAACAGATTCTCTTCTGGTTCCAACAAGGTAACTCTAGAAACCATCTCTTTTTGAGCAATGGTTCAACAGAATTATTTTAATTAAAAAAAAAAAACTTGATTCTTTTTATGGTTTTACTGAGCAATTGTTGTTTGATCATCCTGTAAATAAATATGAAAGCTTTCACTACTCATTTCCATGTGCACTCCTGCAGTTTCTGAGAAGTAGTTGTTGCACTGAGTCCTTCTTTATTTTTATTTTTTTGTACAGATGGATTCAACCTTTCGACCAGAGCTCTTTGACTTTCATGGAGTCATGATGACTCATTATTTCACTGATAACTGGAATAACTACCAGAACTTTCAAGCCAGACCAGATGATATACTAATAGCAACATACCCAAAAGCAGGTTAGGGTCCAAGAATTAATCATTTCTGGCACATTTTAATCTGGTTTTCGGATAAAAAAATGATTGGTCAACCTCTTTGACGGTCTTTAGGAACTACATGGGTGTCCTACATCCTCGATCTGCTGTACTTTGGTCAGACATCTGCGGACCGTAAGACGTCCATTCCCATCTATGAGAGGGTGCCATTTTTGGAATTCGCCGTTCCGGGCTTGGAGACAGGTCAGAATAACAAAATAAACCAATAATCACCTCCCATTGTTTTATGTACTTGAAAATATAAGTCTTGATTAACCATTCTCTGAGGTGAATAAAGTTAAACTTTCTTTTCAGAGCATTTTTTTAAAAAGTAGAATTGCAACCTAAATTAAGTTGCAAAAAATATTTACCCTGTTCAAATAAAAAGGATAATCTTTTTAGTTTTAGTGCAATATGTGACTTGCAAATGTGGCTGAAGGCAAGTCCCCATCATGGCAAGAACTTGAAAAACAGATTGAAGTACTTCAAGGCTTGGTTATCTTGAGTAAACCCACCGGTTTTTAATGTCCTCCGGTCCTTTTTGTCATTGCTGCAGGCAAAATTCATCCCATTTGTGTTCCCTGCAAACACTTTAAGGTTTTGCTTCAAAAGGAGACCAGAATTTAAACTTTTAACCCAAAACACTCTTGACGTACTGTGTGAAAGTAAATGAGTTAAAAAACGATTACAAACATTTTTTAAACTATAACTTTTTGACGATGTTTATTATGGGGAGTTTATAATAATTTTTTTATTTAAAGGTTGTAAAATTTCTTTCAAATAAAAAAAAAAATCACCATATTTAATTTGTATCTAGTTAAACAAACATAGCTATACTATTTGCAAAGGTTTTACAGTTCAAGAGAATTGTACAATTCTTTGGACTAATTTTTACAGGCAAAGACTTGGCTGATGGCCTGTCCACCTCCCCACGACTCATAAAATCTCATCTTCCAGTACAATTCATTCCGAAATCTTTCTGGGAGCAAAATTGTCGGGTAAGAATACGTTCTTTTGTATGAGTATTTTATATGTGTAGATGTAAATAGCTAAAACTCTAGTCTAATGTATTCTAGCTTAGAAAACCTACTTGATGTCTATTGTAGAAGACTTTGTTTCTGGTTTTATGTCCTTGCAGATTGTTTATGTGGCTCGGAATGCAAAGGACAACTTGGTGTCCTTTTTTCACTTCGATCGCATGAACAAGCTTCAACCAGAGCCTGGGGAGTGGAGCTCCTTCTTCCAAAGATTTTTGGAAGGAAACAGTAAGAATGAGATTTAACGAGGCCTTGGATTCTATTTTTTAATCATTGGACTAGCTAACTTGGATTTATTGATGTCCTCAGTGGTGTTTGGCTCTTGGTATGACCATGTGAACGGCTGGTGGAAGAAGGGAAAGACTTATTCAAAACTCCATTACATGTTCTTTGAAGATCTGGTTGAGGTATTCTCTGAAACTCTTCTGCTGGCTTAAAATAGCGCAAGGATATCAACAGAATGAATTTTTGGATTTGTATTAATTTCTTTTAGAATACTGGAGGGGAAATAGCCAAACTTTGTTCCTTTCTGGGTGTTTCTCCTTCAGCTGAGGAGATAGAAACACTCTCAAGTTCAGTGCAGTTTGATGCCATGAAAAAAGACAAGATGGCCAATTACTCTACACTTCCAGCTATGGATCTGAAGATTTCTCCTTTCATGAGAAAAGGTCTGACAAAGAAGAAAACACATTACTCTAAACTGTCTACATTCACTAAAACGACTGGGCTGGTTGTCTGTTACCCTGCAGGAAAGGTTGGTGATTGGAAGAACCACTTCACTGTGGCTCAGAATGAAGCCTTCGATGAAGACTACAAGAAAAAGATGATGGATCACACGCTGCAGTTCCGCACAGAAATCTGAAGAACTAAAATGACGTTTAACCACCAAATAAATAAAAAATTTACTCTCGATTTTTTTTTTCAACTCTTGTTTCAATCCTTTTGCCTCTTTGTGTCATTGCAATCATACATTGGAGTTCTCCAGACCAACAAACTGCTTATCTTGTTGTATTCGTGATCTTCACAGGGGTCTGCTCACCTGCCTGTCAAATGCTCAAGTGCATTTGACACATAGAGTCTGGCTGTGTGGTATTCTTTCTTAAAACTAGAAAAACAACAGTTTATAATATCAAAATCTAAACTGTGATTAAATGGGAACATTTACATATCTGTTCATCAACACTGGCATGTCATCAAATTATCACAGGTTGTTGTTTTTGTTAGATATTTTTTCAAGTTGTTTCTCTGTGTTGTTCTGAAACTTTATCTTAACAATAGAGTGAAATAATTACGTTTTATTACCAACTGTGGGTGGATCATTACGAAAAACACATGCATGAGGAGAACAGGCAAGCTTCACCAAAAAAATCAACTGGTTTGGAGCAGTGCAGCCTTGCTGTGATGCAACAGTACTGAGCGCTTCACCATGCAGACCTCCTCTCGGAAAATAGTTGATTTAAAACCCCAGGACTTTATTCTAAACTTACTAAAAATAAACTCATTTAGTTTATGTGTATTTTTGCTTAAAAAGAAGAAATCTTTTTTCTTTTTTTTTTTTTTTATTATAGGATATGTTTCATTCTCCCAACAGGATGTATTGTAGTTTATAAGTCCTGGGGCAGGAGATAGATTCTTGCAGCTCATTTTAAGTGAAAAGCACAAGCAGAAACACCAGAGACCATGTTTGCAGGGAAACTTGAAATGGGATGTTTTTGAACAGTTGTGTGCCAGAAAGAGGCCCTTCAGATTACCAAGTGGTAAGACTCAGACAAACTGTTCCAAAAAAACGCAGCAGAGAACAGCTTTCTGGGCACTGAACAACAATCAGTCTTGACAACTTCAGCACAGAGTAAAGAATGTACCCGTTTATACAAAGTCTCTGTAAATGGGAATGGCTCTGCCCACCTGGAAGCCCAGCCTACCAATGGGTGGTGCCTCCTGCATTCACTGTAATGTATATTTGAACTTTTCCGGCACGCTGTTGAAGAAAACAGGAGTTTTAAAAGACCTTCATAATTGGAAATTTGATCTCAAAACAACTTCCGAGTGTGTTTCCTCTGCTTTTGTTTGTGCGTGCTCTCTGTTGGAAAGAGACTGGTCTCTTTGCATCTACTTGTTTCCTTTTCTTCATTTACGTGACCTTTCTCACACATCCTGGGAGGAAGGACAGTGCTGAACAGCAAATCCAGTGAGTCAGATAAAGAGCCGACTTTAGACCGTTTGTGATACACATAGAAAAAACTCACAGGTGAGTAAAAGCACTGCTTTTGATCGGTATTGTCTTTATTGCAACAAGAACAATTTTTACATTAACATGCATGTATGTTCCTTTTGGTTTGGATATTCTAATAAACTGCCAAAATCAAACATTGATTAAAATAAATCAAGTATGTTGAGTGACTTTTCTGTAATGTCTTTCGACAGCACCCTTCCTTACTGTGAAGGAGGAGAAGTCTGCAGACAAGAATTGTGCAAAGTAGAGGTAGTGTAGCAAAGAGGAGTGTTTGGTGCACAGGTGGGGGCAGAAAAAAACCCCAATCTAATACCATATTCGTTGTCTGAGCAAAGTTCAAGTCCAGAAGTCCAGAAATCAGTATTTAAAAATGAGGGGCAGAGGAGAGGCAGAGGAAGAAGAATCAGAGCTAGAGACATAATGCAGTGCAACTACACAACTACACAATGTCGCAATAAGATGTTAAATGGGACAGGGAACACACAGGTGAAAGTAATTGTGGAGGTTAGCTAAAGATAACAAGCAAACAGGAGGTACATAAATCAAAATAGAAGATGAGACAAAGTGTTGAAACCATGATTATGGTAGTCTTGTCTCTGGTGTCCTCCGATAGCTCTTTGGTTGTGATCATGGCAAAATGGTTTCAATCTGGCTGTTTCTAGGGTTGGACTGGTATCTTTTATACAGATAACTAGATCAAACAGGTGACATTAATAGAGGAATGAAAAGCTTGTTAAAGAAAAAGTAACAGGTCAGTGAACGACAGAATTCTTGCTTTTTTGTTGAAGCTAAAAACTACTTTTCTGATCAAAGATGCAAACAACTCTTTTATTCTCTGCCTGCCTTCAAACTGAAGCAGAGAGTTAGTTTACAAAAATGCAACCTGAAAGCTGAAAGCTGTCTTTCCTGCAATTTTTAGAAATTCTGGGAACATCAAGTAATTCTGCAGAATGACTGTCTAGAGAACTTGGAACTATATAGTCTTTGCAAAACTAGTGAAAGCATTGTAAAGGAAACCTGGCAGCAGAGGGTCAAAGGTAAACCTGGTGTGTGGCTTTAATGCAAAGTAGAACCTGATAGGAGTAAACATGTTCGTAACCATAATATAAACGTCAAACATGAATATTTTGGTATTGCAGATGGAGATCCCACCTCGCCCCACACTGTTTGACTTCCATGGGGTTTTCATGACAAAATACTTCACTGAAAACTGGGACAATATCCAGGATTTCAAAGCAAGACCAGATGATATTCTAATAGCATCTTATCCTAAAGCAGGTATATTCTTACATCTTTTTGTTTTGCTCATATTTGCTTTTGTAATGTAGTTAGTTTGTCTGTTTGAAGTATATTTATGAAGTTTACTTAATGAAAGTCATGTTTGTTTGTTTTTTAGGAAACACGTGGGTGTCTTACATCCTGGACCTTCTATATTTCAGCCACATGACGCCTGATCGACAAGTTTCAGTCCCACTGCATGAAAGAGTGCCATTTCTGGAGTTTTACATGCCTGGTTTTCCTTCTGGTATTAAATGTTAAACGACAACATGATTTCTATGTTATGTATCAACCACTGTCATTGTAGTCTTGTGGTAACGCAGTGCTCTCCTATGCTAGGAGTGGATGAGTTAAATAAGTCAACGACTGTCCCACGCATTATAAAGACACACCTGCCTGTTCAGTTTCTTCCCAAGTCCTTCTGGGAGCAGAACTCTAAGGTTTGACTGTTTGTGGAGATGTTTATTTCCATTGTCAGTCCAATTCATTTTTCTAATTGTGTCTGACTTGCAGATAGTCTATGTGGCTCGCAATGCCAAGGACAGTGTGGTTTCCTTTTTCCACTTTGATCGCATGAACAAGGCCCAGCCGGAGCCCGGCGACTGGGGCAGCTACCTCCAGAGGTTCATGGATGGAAAAAGTGAGTAACAGGACAAAGCAGCTGAAAAAAAGAAAGGAACATCATTTATACATTGTGATCTGACACTTTGGTGTCTGTCAGTGGTTTTTGGTTCCTGGTATGAACATGTGAGAGGCTGGTGGGAGAAGAAAAAGTCCCATCCAAACATCTTGTATCTGTTTTATGAGGATCTAATTGAGGTTAGTAAAGCAGTTTTTCAGTGACTTTTGCAACGATGAGATTGTTATTTAACAGCTTTAATTTTTCACAGGATACTGAGCAGGAATTTGACAAACTTTGCTCCTTCCTGGGACTGTCTCCCACCTCAGAGTTGAAGAAACAAGTCATAGAAAAAGTTCTGTTTGACAACATGAAAAACAACAAGATGGCCAACGGTTCGGCGGATGAAGTCCTGGATTTTAAGATTTCTCCTTTCATGCGCAAAGGTTTGCCAAACTTTTGTCTACGTTTTTGTTGACAAATGTTCATGTGACTTTTCTTGGAGCCAACATTTTACTGATGTTTATTGCTTTTTGATCAAAAATGTAAAAAGAAATCTAAGATTTGATGCCAATAATCTGATGTCACATTTTAGACCAGTCACAGGAGCACCGAGGGTAGATGTTGAATCGGGTTTTTTGTGTCATTGCTGCTGCTGAGCCACAAACATTTAGAGAAGCTGCTCACATTTCAAAACAAAGAAGTATTCAGAAAAATTCACATTCTGACTTTTCATTGCAACATTTTTGATAGTCAAACTAATGGTTTTGTGTTGCAGCAGTTATTCACCTTTTTAGTTTGCAACAGCAAGAGCTTGTCTGCAAACACTTGAACATAAAGGCTCTGCCTACCTTACATCCTACAACTGCACCCAGCAGAATCTGGGATCTCAACAACTTTTGGGCATTTTATAAAGTTTAAAAAAGAGACTGCTGCAGTGTGGTGTGTTCTTGCTAAACAAACAAAAAAAAAAGATAATTGAGATGCCTTATAATGTACAGACAGATGCTGACTTCAAGCAGCCAAATATTCGTAAAGCAGAGAGTCTTATAGGATTAAGTCTCACTGTGATCTATAGAAATGAAGGTTTCTCTGGAGAAAAGATCAACTTTTTAGAAAATGTACATTTAAAATTCTGATTTAAGCCTGATTTAAGCGTTATTAACACAAAAAATACAGTTTTAACTTTTGCTCTTAAAAGGTTTTTTTTAAACTTATTTAAATTCATGCTTTTATAAAAATGAATTTGAAACAAACTTCTTCTTTTTCTTTCTTGTAGCTGAATAAATCAGTCTATAATTTACACCAACAGTCTTTTCACAATATTATTTACTGTGTTTTCATTTTTCATTTATAATTAGAAAATATGACTTACCTTAGGACTGTACGGAGGCGCAGTGGTTAGAGTCACACTTGCAAGAAGGTCCTGGTTTGAATGGGATCTTCCTATCTGGAATGTGCATGCACGTCCTGTTTTTTTTGTCAATCTGGCTTCCTTCCACAGTCCAAAAACATGTTTCATGGTTTGATTGGTTACTCTGAAGTGTCCCTAGGTGTGCCTTGTGACCGACGACCTGTCCAGGGTGTAACAGGGTGAAAGCCTGGACAGGCCCTTGTTACCCAGAAAGAAACATAACGGCTTAAGAAAATAGATGGTTGACTGAGCTTGACACAAATTTTGTGAGCCTATCATTGCTTGAAAAGATAACAACTTTTATTTAGCACCTTCCATTCTCACTTCTGTCATCACCAAAGATGATGTTTGCAGAACTTTCCCATACACATTATAGAAAATTTACTTTTTATTTTATTTTACCACATATTTGTATGCATGTTACTGGCATCATATCTTTCAAATTCAAACATGTTGGTCGGTGAAAATACGAAAACTTTCTTGTATGTGTCAAGTCATGATTGTTTATACATAATTTTGATGCTTTTTTTCTAGGAAAAGTTGGTGACTGGAAGAATCATTTTACTGTGCAACAGAATGAACAGTTTTCAGAAGACTATGACAAGAAGATGAAGAACACTGATCTCCAGTTTCGGACAGTTCTGTAAATTTTTATTAGACTTAAAGCACCAGCAAACAAATAAACAAGACACTGCCTAATTTTTCTTTTATTTGGTTTATTTGAATCCAGCCATGAAATGCAGCAGAAAATACATGAACAACAGTTCAGTGGGAAAAGTAAACACATGAAACTAACACTGTACTTTTATAAAATGATTACTGGTTTTAAAGGACATAATGACTGTATGTTTTAGAGAACATGATGTTTTGTGGAACAAAACTACCCGTGCAAATGGAGTCACAGAGGCAATATAGGAAAACAGAGAAGTACAGCTAAGGTTCAATTGGAATGTCAAAACAACAGAAGACTGTAATGGATCTCATATAGACTGAACTTCATCATTTCACTAGATCAAAAGGTAAAATCATCCAGAGGTGGCTTGAAATGTAACAACTTGGACGGGTGCCACCAAGTTTTTTACAGGATCAGAAATAATTACCATTAAAATTAATAAATCAAATGTTTCCATAGAAATGTTTTGTCCATTTAAAAAAAATAAATCTCATAACACGAAACATAAAAACAGAATTCCAAACTTCCTCAGATCTTGAATCTACATTTTGCAAAACCTGAATTCTTATCACAGTCCGGAGCACAGCCCAGAAATATCAACTGTCACAGCTCTTCTGTGTCCTAAGTAGGCCACAATCCGACGTCAAAAACAGCAAAACTGCGCAGTGCAGTTCTATGAGCAACACCACTTTAGATTGTCTTTCACAGTAACAGCTATGACTACATTTCAACTACCCCTTTGTCATGGACAACAAAAATAACAGTATTTACATTATTTCTTATAGTCATCTTCAACAGAAATGCTCGCTTTTAAAGCTGTAAAATACTTTAAAGTACCACTAAGTGCTTTCTTTATAGAGTTAGGTTGAGTAAATGAGTTTTGAGGTCTGTGCTAAGCCAGTCTTGTGTACTGCAGCCCTGCAAAGCGGTGGAGCATGCAGTACAATTTCAGAAAACTAATTAAAAGAGCGGATACGTTTACTATTTGCATTCAAACTGTATTAAATGCAGTCAGAGGCATCAATTATGCATGGTTATCGATAGAAAAATCTTTTAAGTGCAGCAGTTTAACATGACAAAATGCTTTAACCTCACAGGCGATCCTAACATTGTCATCCAGCAACTTTAACAACGCTCCTAATCTCTTTAGACGTGTTCACATGTGCTTTGCTTTCACTCTTGTTGCTTAGATCTTTACATAAGCGGTTTTAAACTACAGGACAAATCTGACAGGCACACCTGGAGCCTAGTGAGAAAAGCTTAGACTGGCTGTAATCTGCAATTGAGTCACTATGAAGCAGATGTTCAGATACTGGGAAAAGAACAGCCACTGGGATTAGGTTTGGCACAAATTTAGTCACAAAAGCAAATTAAATCAAGACATTTAAAAGCCTTTGTGTGGACATTTCACTGAGATTGAAAGGTGACTTACACATGAATGTAGTAATATTTGTTTTTCAGGGACACGAACATTTGAAAACATTGTTTTTCCAACAGTGTGGAAAGAACAAAACTTCTCTCTTAGAAATGTAAGGGACATTTAAAGCACTTATGTGCAACTGAAACTTTTTACATTAATTATTTGTGTGTGGTCCCAGTGAAGCTGAGCTTAAAACTTACAAGAAAGAGGCTTTTTGCTAAAGAAAGAATGAGTTATGTGAATCTGTGCTATTTCTGCTGGTGCTTTGCTGCAGCAGTAAAATATAGTCTTTTCTACAACCCCCTGTCTTTAATTTCTTAAAAAGGCAGTTTTTTTTCTTATTTTCCTTTTCCTAACCATCTATACTTTTTCTTTGAAAAATATGTTTAGGACTTTTCCTGATGACCCAGTGTTTAAAAGAGTTCTGATCTGGAGCTGATCTGGCCCACGGTTTAATTTCAAAGGTCAATAATTTCACTGCTGGCACTGGCAGAATCGTCATGTCGACTGACTTCCAGGTAACTTCGAGAACCCACCGACCTCCCGGATTTCCCTCGGGCCTTTTCTGAGTCTGGAGTAATAAAGGGTCGAGTGTCCTCCTCACCCAGGTGCCCAGTCGACGTTCTGGTTGGTCGAAGGGACACTGGGCAGGACACTGATGATGGTACACTTAGGGCTCCGTTACCCGCCCACCTGTTTCCTGGGTGGGAGGGTGTTGGGGGAGCAGTCACTTGCCTGCTGGGTACACTGCTGAGAATGCTGCCTCCCAGTGGCATGGAGGACTCTGTTGGAGCATCACTGCTCTCAGAGAGCATCTGCAGGTCACTGTTCCTACGGAGCCAGGGACCCTGGCTTACAGCTGAGCGTGGGGAAGGTGACTGTGACTGAGGGTTCATAGGATGAAAGAGACTCCCTCCTTCAAGCAGGTGTTCTCTGTGAAGAGCTTCGTCAATGCTTCGAGTTAAGTCAATGGGCGATGGGGGTCGCAGGTCAAACTCGCAGAAAGACAGAGAAGTGTCCCCGTCATGGTCAAGACTGCCACTGACGGAGCGCTGCAGGGGTCGGCCAAATGGCTGCAAGACCATCCCAGAGCCAACAGAACCACATGACATGCCATGCTCCGCAGCGTGGTCTCTGTGGTTGTGGCCGTGGTTACTGTCCTTCACACAGCCAGGCTGGTTGGTGCTCTGCTCGTGGTTCTGATTCCTAATTAGGCTCTTGCTAATATCAGCTCCAGCCCGCTCCTGGCCAGTCCAGTTGTTAGGAATCTCACCTGTTCCTCCTCCCACACCATTGCTGTCTGACTTTCTGCAGGGTTTTCCCCTCAAGCTTTGCACAATTTTGGACCAGCATGTATGCCTCGGAGGGGATCCCACAGATTGGCCTGGGGATGGCAGGTCTCCCGCTGGTCTGCCCTCCTGTCCTCCTTCCTCGCCTCTCCGAGTCCCTGCAGGCCTCCAGAACACCCAGGAACTCAGAAGCAAAAGGGCAAACCCCCACCCCAGTTCAATCAGTCTGGCCCAAAAGTGTACAAGCCACCATCCCCAATTGAAGCTTGTCCAGTTTCCTAAAAACCCATAGAGCCACAAGGTAGCATGGACATGCAATCCACAGCATAATGCCCCAAGAACAGCACAGACTGCCAGAACTTTCCCCAAAATCACTCCTATTTTCTGGTTTCCTGTCCATGTCTTCCTCCTGACTTCTGCTGGTACTCCATGGCTGAGAAGAGGAGGGCAGCGTATGCGTGGGAAAACATAGCAAAGAAAGCCCAAACATATAGCGAGTCCCCAACAAAGAGACAGGGCCTGCAGGGTAGCAGGTACCACAGGAGACAGGGCTGCAGACAACAGATCCACACCTAACATCAGGGTACAATGCAATACAGCTAAAACACCAACCAGAGGAGGATGCTCCATAGTCACGGGAAAAACACTGATTCCTGTTGTCCTTAATGCCAGCAGCACCACAGAAGCCTGTGTCCATACCAGCAGATGCAGAGGCAGGTTGTAGAGGGATGCAACTGCAGAGTGAGGAAGGACTTTCCGTGTGCCATAAGGGTCAATAAAAAACAGAGCTGCCCTGAGACCTCCAGCCAGAAACAGTAGAGCATTAGCAAGAGCAAGAGCACCGCGATGAGGACAGTTGGTTCCAGGGGACAGTGTGAGACCAAGAGCAGCGCCAGCAAACAGAAGGAGGAAGAGGCTTCCAGACCCATAGACGTGAAGTTCCCAAGCAAAAGCCAGCGTCCGGCTCAAATCCCCCCAGTAAAGAAACGTGCCATTAGGGTAAGAATGGGCACTAGGAGATGGGGCTGGATTGTAAGTGGAATAGGGAGCTTGGTAAGGATGTCCCAGTGGGACAGAGTGGTTCCTCTGAACAACACTGGCCTGATACGTGGGGGAAAATCTGGATCTTGTAGCTGGAATATCACTGGGAGTCCGGAGGGATGAATTTCCTGAAAGAAAAAAAAGGCACAGTTTTGGTCTTCAGAAGTTCAAACACACAAGAGAAATCTATCAATTCCAGATTCCTTCTTCAAAGTGAATTGAAGAAATGCATGATGTATCACAGGGAGCCACTAGAGGGGTGTAGCTCTGCATCGTTTTCACAGATTCACCATCTGACCCTCTCAGCTGCTTATAATATCCAAATCTACTGACATGCATTGTCCAGAGGATTAGCAGAGTTTAGCTGTTTATGCTTCTTAAACACCCACACAATGATGTCCACTTTAAGTGCAAATCACATCCCCTAAAGTATGATATATGAACAATCTATGAACAACTTTGAACACAAATCATACTGATTTCTAACTTTGGTTCAATACCAAAGGGGTATATTTTTCTTATTTGTATTCTATTATATCAAAAGTAGACCTTTATCATGCAATAAAACAGTGACAAAAAAGACATAACAAACATTTAAATAATACAAATAATTAAACAAATAAATTTTCAGAATAAATACGAAAGTAGTTGTGGCTCTAAGATAATATTTGTGATAGAAATTTCACAAAAGGTGCCAAAAACCGTTTCAATTTGCTGGATGGAAGATTGACACAATTAGTGGCAATCCACTCAAACCAAAAGGGAGTCAGAAGGCTTTGAGGCCCATCTTCATCCAGCGAAGGACACTCATAAAGCTGTCCCAATGATCAATAGTTTACTTTGCTATTTGTTGTCCTTCCACCTCAGTCTTAATGCTTCAGCCACATGCATGAACACACCAAGGTAGTTGGGCTCCACACAACGGGGTAGACCCATTTCTGTATTTACATTAACTTTCATTTTCTCTTGTATGACTTTTCCTGACAGGAACACGATCCAGACACGTTCCTGACATATCGACTGTCTCACAAAAATAGTTGCTCTAATTTCTTTTTGAATATGAGCAACTGTAAATGTACCAGACAGAAATGTGGACATGCACATGCCCTTATTGTGGTCACATTTAGTGTGGGTTTGGCTTAGTGTGCCACACATAAGCCAGTATGCTATGAAATAGTAATGTCTCTTAACACAGATGAAGCTAGCAAGACTGACTTTTTATTACAATAACAGTATTTGTTTGCATTCACTTTTAAAAAGCAAAATGTTTAGGTTATAACATTTTATACTCTATTTTAGTAACCTGTAATCTAACCAGATCAGCAGGAAAACAACTGTGAAGTTCTGAAAGTTGGGTAGAGGGGCCATAGTAATAGATTTGACACAAGAACTGCAGTGAGGACTCTTTTGCAGCCATAACTCATAAAAGCCTCACAGTTGAATGTTGCCTTTTATAGCAGTTAGGTTTGCAACCAAAGTTCTACTGCTTTTGTGTTTTAGTTGGATCTGAAAAGAGACAAATCATATATTCATTCACTATCTTTGTACAGCATCTTGACTTAAGTTCAGATTTTCCATTAACTGCAGCTGCTACTAAGCTAGTTTTATGTGTCAGAGAATAAAATAGATGTAAAACTCCTGTCCCTTTGGGTCACAGTTTCAAAGTGGGTTCACTGAATCTGCCTGAACCAGAACATCTGATTTAGAGCATGCTAAGAGTTGCCTGCGAAATACATAAAAATAACTGTGGTTATTTTACTGGATTGGTTTTTATATTCAGTGGAAGACAGCTGAAAGTGTCATGCTTTTCCAACTTAATTTTGTCTCCTCTCCCTTCATCTATTTCTTTCTGCATCTGGTTCTGATTACCATCTCCAGTCTGTGCCTGCACCTTTCTTTTGCCACACTTTCCCCCATGCCCTTTACTCTTTCATCTGCTTTCACAGTCTTCTCTTTTCCAGACCCCATTTTTTCCCCCCTTGGCCCCCCTATCTCTTTGCTTGGCTGAACTCCTACCACCCCCCCTCCCTTTTTATACCTCCCTCTCACCTCCTGTTCATATTTTTGTCGCTTGTAGTGTCCACCGGCACACAAGTGCGGCCCCATTTTTCCAGGGGAAAAGCATCTCCGCCTTTTCCCCTCCTTTGAAGCCTATTTCTTTAAAATTCCTTCAGTAAAAAAGTCCCAGCTGTACAAATAAATCTGCTCTAAATTATCAGAGCAAACTTTACAACCGGTTCCACCACAGAACAGAAGATCTTTTTTCCTTACCTGTCCTTGAGGACCGCACAGTTGGACCTGTTGCATGCCTTCCTCGTAGGACTGTTTTGCTGTTTAGGGTGGAAGTCCCAACAGGCTGCTGTGTAGCACTGGCGTTGGCCAATTGTGTTTTCTGAACGCTTGAGTTTTTGGCTGTCAAAAGCTGTCCTGCAGTCTGTGGGTGCTGGTTGGCACTGGGTGATGTGGGCTGGGGAGATGTCATAGCAGATGCATCCTGGTTTGGACCAATTCCTTCTGCAGAAGAATTGTTTGATGCCAGTTTACCTGAAAATTAGACCAAAGCACATTCATCTGAGATGACATGACATTTCATAATAATCTACTGGTAAAGTCCCACTTCAATCATCTTTTGACCTATTGTAAAGTGTTTCCAGTGGTCTTTTAAGTATGATTATGCTGGTTTTAGCAAATATTTTAAAAAGCAATGTTGTTTTCTTGGACAGTTTCTGCAGAGTGGCAGTAGTTCATCAGAAATTTGCCTCTGAGTTGTTGGTGGGACTGTCCATCTGTTTACCTGGTCTCCCACTAGCTTACAGCCCCTCACAACCCCAAGCTAACATTACTGGTGCCCATGATCAAAAATGCCACAAAAACATGCTAAAACACCAAAAACACTGTGTTCCATGAAGTGGGTCTAAACTGTCTTTAGTAGAACTTGTTCTTTACCTTGTAATCCAACGGTTTGGGGTATTTGCTGAGTTGCATTCAAAGACTGTGGGAGTGTTTTCTCGGGATGTTGCGCTGTTGAGACTGTGCTGGGTGTAAGGACTGTGGTCAGAACAGACTCATGTGACTCTGATGTTGGAGCTTTTACATTAGAAAGTTTGGACATCATGGTCTGTGCCTGTCGCCCATACTGAGCCATTTCATTACTCGGTGTTGGTAGAGGAAGAGATAAATCCTCCTTTCTCAGGGCTACTGTTCCTGACCCCAAGTCTTGTGTATCCCCATCCTCCGAGTCTCCCATTGATCCCTTGTCTGAATTTCCAGCTGTTCCCAATCCATCATCTGCAGTCTCCGTAACAGTGGTGGAAGACCTCACATTTAAAGGTTCATTTGGATTTTTCGCACCAACCTCTACCCTTCTGAAAGCCTGTTTGAAAAATAATCTAGCTGTGTCTGTCCTGGGCCTGGAGGAAGTAGGTTCAGTTACAACTGTCTCACTGATGTTATTCTCAGCAGAAGAGGTCAAAGACGGACTGAAATGTGTTGTCTCAGGGGTTAGTCTTTGCCCTTGTTCCACCGCGTTCGTAGTTGTCAATCTGTCCGGTATGGTGACTCTGATCGGCACATCGCTGCGCCCTTTGGAGGGCAAAGAAGGCCAGAACCGAAGAGTCTGTTTGGTTGGCAAAGAACTCCTTGGCAGATCCATGGAAGAGAAGGAAGAAGAATAGCCAATGACAGTTTGGGCATCCAAAACATGAAGGAAAAGGAGGAGGAACCCCAGGAATGGCAGTGATGTAAGAGCCATGTTCAGCCTCAGAGTGGTGAGCAACAACAATCCCACTAGAAACCTCAGGCTGTTTATCACCACATCCTTTCACTGTGCAAAGACACAAGAAGACAGAATGCCGTGTTAACATCACAGACTATTCATAATGGCAAACCAAACATTGTGCAGAGACTACATTTCCAGTCATGCTAAAATAATACCAATTCCACAATTTTCTTCCAAGTCAAATACGATTTTTTTGGTTACAATTTGTTAAAAACAAGTTCATTTCTGTACATTTATACTGTTTTGTGTGAGTATTTTTCCAGTGAAAAGCTGTCTAAATTTGACTTAGGGTAAAATTACATTATAAATGCTTTTATAGGTCACAGTTTCCCGGCTTCACAAGCAGAGTCACAGGGTGTGGTAAGGAGTATCGTTTCAAACCTGCTATAAATGCCCCATAATATGAAAAAAAACAGTAAGATCTGTTAAACGATGTGTTATTCATTCATTCATTCATCTGTAAAAAATGAAAATGAAAATCACAAAACCTGGACTTAGACATTTTTATAACTTGTCATTTAAAATCTTTTCTGAGTGATGATCATGGAGAACCGGTTTGTTTTCCCATGGTTCAGTAGATGAATATACTGAAAGGAGCAGAACATGCTTTCAGTTGACAGCTGTAACTCGAGCATGCTGCAGCTCAAAGAACCAGGTGATACGTGGAAACCCCCAAACCCTTTAGGAGTTGCACAATCCTAGAAATAATTCAGCTGAGCAACTCTCAGAAGTGTCTTTCAGCACCCATCTTGTTTTTTTTCCTGAAATGATACAAACCTTCATAGTTCCTAAAGCCTAGCTTTGACTCAACCTAAGAATTAGTTAAAATTTCAACAAAAAAAAGAAAAAAAATGTATGGAAAACAGCGCCTTTGGGAAAACTGACTCTGCTGCATATGACTCAGCCTGGGACCTTTCACAGTCGTGACGATTAAGTCTCAGAAAAAATCACTGCAGCTGCATGCCACGGCTGGCATGTGCATTTCTGCTCATGGCAAGGTGTGCGCAATTTCTATGAGGCTATGGAAAATGTTTTTTTGGAATGTATGTGTGTGAATAGAACAACAATTGCCAAAAAGAAAAGGAAAAAAAAACCAGGATATATTGGCAGAAGTCTGAGGAAAATAGCCTTCAATGTACACAGACATGTTAGGGCCAGCATTTTCGTCTAATGCCCCATATGCTCATAGTAGCTCTTCTGTTTATTTTCATGTCTCAGCTACCTCTCACTGACCAACTCCCATTTTTCCCATTTTCCCCTCTTTCTTTTTGTACCCCATTTTCCTTCAGTTCTTAAAATAAAGACACACAGCTGCACAAGGGCTGAAAAGGCAGCCGGATGAAGAAAAAAAAAGAGTATAATTATTGAGATGTAGAAGTTTATAACAGATTAGATATCAGGAGAGAAGGCTGACGAGGAAGAACAGGAGGTGAAGGACAAATGACACGATGAACCTGACAGTGGAGAGCACGATGAGGCAAGGGCATAACAAAAGATGGGAGCAATGACAAAATTAAGATGGAGTGAGGAAGAGAGAGCTGTACATTTAGAGTGAAGGGTAGAATAGAAGCTCTCAGTTTGATCCAAAGTGACAGAAGCCAAAGGGAGGAGTCATGAGGAAACGAGGATTAGGTTTACTCAGTTTGTCTAAGATCTGAGTGCAGATGGATTCAATCTCCAGGAAGCAATACAAAGAAAATAAGCCAGTTTAACTATTCCACTTAACTGACAGTTGTGCAGTCTCTGTCAGCCAAGCTACCTGACTTAAAAATTAAGTTTTTCTTTTAATAATTCTATCTTAATACAAAGTACCACGCTGCAGCGAACCTTGTAAAGATTAATTAGTGTGAAAAGAAATAAAATTGAGTGAGAGGGCAGAAAAACCATGTGGCTATTTTTGGAATATTGTCTGTTTAAATGTGATCGCCCAAAAGCTGCAGCACTTTATAAAGATGTTTTTAACTGGGGGTGGAAATCATTACAGCAAACCAATAAAAAATGAATACAAAGAAGGAACGTTTGGGCTGAGCTACAAACCAAGTAGCTTCTAAATATCCCAGAAACATGTATTAACAGCTGCTTTAATAATGGCTTGAATAGTAGAAACTACATTTTGGCAAACTGTATCAGAAAACACCAAAAAACAAAAAAGAAAATGAAAAATAAACATGCAGAAACAAAGAGTGGGACGTCCCCCTGTGACTGTCCCTGAGGAGCAGGCAGATGTGTGCACAGCCAGACTATTTTTATCATCTTCAGCCCCCAGGAGCAAAGGGACACTTTACTGCGTATGCACTGTGGTATGGATGTCGTTCGGATGCCGCTACTCTCTCTGGCACAATATGGGCTTTGTCCAGAACAGGAAACGTCCATGAATAATGTCTAATACTAGAGCAGCAATCCGAAGATTATTATAAACTCCTTTCCTTGCAGTATAGACATGCTGGTTACACAACCACATGACTCAGTACTACAGCAGCTGTGGCTAATCAGTTAATCACCGAGGTACTGATGTCATGTCTACACTTCGGAATTATGAAAATAAGCTACGATTTGAACTTTCCACAAAGAAGCCGGCAGGGGAGTTATTAGCTATGCACTCAAGTTTGTGATAACTCTCAATTTTTTTGAGCAAACTTTCATTCTTTTTGGCAGATTCCAGACAGTCAAGAAGTGATAAGTCTCAATTGATCGGAGTGATTATTTTTGTTTGCACAAAGAGAAAATACTTATAAATGGCCTTTAAGATTGTTTGGAAATGTTTTCAAGGTTTGTTTAAGCCAGAGAAAATGTGACCTAACAAGGGGTAGTTGAAAAGTCTGGTCAGAGCTGTAGTCATGTTTACACAGTAAAAGATCCATCAGTTTCTGATTATATCACAATTTGGTTCATTTCAGTCTGTAATTTACATGAGCAAATGTCTTGCACAGCTGCTTTAGCTGTGAAATCTTTTTTATTTTTTTACTTCGATCTGTGCTTATACTGCACATAAAGCAGGCGTTCTGGTAGCACTGTGTCATTGTACAAAGGTTTATTCATTCAACCCATTAATGCGGCATTTCTCGTGTGCTGCTGAGATCATTTGGTTTGTCTCAGTTGTTAATACCTGTGTCCCGTCAGTCCCCCTGTGTGTTTACATTCCTGTGTTGCCTTCATCCATCCGTTGTCTAATTCTTCGCTGTGCTTACTGGAGTTGCAAGTACGGTCCTTCTCAGCTTTGTTATTTTCCATAGTATTCAGTGTGATGAGTTTAGTTTCCAGTGTTCATACTCTCTGGAATGGACCAGAATGACTTTGAACTCTCAGCATTATCTGTCAATAAACTGACAACAGTTTTTTTTTCCATGTGGAAGAATGGCAAACTAAAAGACACTCACAAATTTGACCTTAAATAGTGTCTGCCTTTTGAAGAAATGTCAGCTGCATTAGTTTAGTCTTTTGATCTACTTTAGTAGATGCCTGCTGATGTGAGATCACGTTTGCAAAACTAACATTTTGGTCATTTTGTTCACATTTGGATTGAAACCAAATGAAGCCTCTTATAAATCTGTCTGGGTTAACTGTGACGCTAAATTATTAAATATGACATATTGACAATTTTTTTATAAATGTGCTCAAAAATATTTATACACACACAAATATATATATATATACATTTTAAATTTCATATAAACTCAATAACGTTAAACACTTATTATTTAGGGTGAATTATAGCAATGAAAACAGTAAATATATCTCTCTCTGTATTTCCTTTTTTGGCTCTGTTTGTGGAACAATGTGCAATTCTGTTTTAAAAATTATAAATAAAGAAATAAAACCTAAAATAACAGCTTCCACCTTCATTGGTATGTGAGAATATGCATAAGGAAGTAATACCGTCACAAGAATCTAAGGTCGTCTGACTTGTGAAGATGTGTGAGAAGAACCTGAACGTCAAAATTACTTGTGATCAGAATGGCAGCTAGTTGATGAATTAGAGAAGAAAAACTGGAAAACAGCAAAAGGCTGACAGTGACTGTGAGATTATGACTGATGCTTTATGCTTTAGGGGTCAGACAGAAATAGTGTGTATGGACAGTGAAAAACCAAGTCCCAGGAATGGTGAAAAGGACATGTATTCCACAAGAAAATGTTTTGCATGAACTTGTGTAAATCTTTTGTACCGAGGTACATTAATAGGGATTTATACTCATTTCAGAAGTATTTTGTGGTTGTAAACTGTCTACACATGTAAATAAACTCTGCACCAGAAACAACATGTTTGCATTTGTGGAAAAAAGCCCAGCAAGTTCAGAAGAAGTGTGTTCTCTGTAAAAACAATTGTTTTTTGTGTTCAGAAAAATGTCCAGGTACACAAAACAGACCATTCACATGCACAATTGGCTCTTTTCTTTGAATGCTTATAAAGATCTACTGTCACAAAATCGAGTAACAACCTCATAAATTTGAAACAAATGCTTGATCTAAACTGATCAACCATTACTCCTTAACAGAAAAGGAGTCCATCAAGCCAGACAGCTTTAAATATCCCTCATGCTGGATCATTTACTGAATGAATTGTAGTAAAACAAAATTATTTTAAAAATAATTTCATAAATTTTATTTGCAGAGGTAAGACTTATTTACGGGTGCAGACATCATTTTAGAACTGCAAAAATGCTTATGAAAGGAATAGAAGTCCATGCATTAATAGTGCTGGTTGTACACATGTAAAGCTTGTTTGTACTGCACTTTCGATGGGGAGAGGCGAGCTGGTGAGGAGGTGAATGTATGTGGGAATGTGAAACAGAAAGAGGAGGTAATGTGTGGTTATGCTGGTATGTGAGTGATGGCGGAGGTCTGCTTTAACCGTTACAAAATTCCACACCTTAAAATAACAACCTGCGTTGCCAGCAATTCATATAATAATCCTTTTCTTTTATAAAACATGTTATGTACAGAAATGTACATTTGATTCTACATCCACGGGCATTAAAGGTGCATGATTGGAATCTCTAAAAGGTTTTCCAGGTGTGGTCAACCCCCTCAAATTAAAGCAAGTCTATGATTAATGGTTTCCATTTAGCTCAGAAGATATAGAAAACTAGTTAAAGACACCTCTAAAATGAAGCTCTGCAATGTGCGTGTGTGTGTGAGAGACTGTTGTTTAAAACTACAACATCACAGCTGACACCATATTTAACTCTTAAGCATATAAAATGTTTTAAAAACAAGCAGCAACACTTTTGATTTCTACTTGAAGCAGATGTACAACTTTTAAAAGTGCTGAGCCCCTGCAACAAATCTGAAAATCTACAAGATAACTGCAGATCAAAGACTGAAGGTCAGCAGAAAGGCCCTCTGACCGGACTATGACTGATGACTGCACACAAACACAAGACGGGACCCGCCACGGAGAGCAAACAAAGACGATGTTGACATAGGGGACCGCAATAAGAGGGTATGTGAGAAATATTGCACAGTGTGAACATAGCTTCCAGAAACCTACATCCCTGATCCAGACTGATGGGAAATTACATCATGGTACAGCATTTTCATAAGAAACAAAGTCCCACTCTGATCATCTTTACATCTATTGTAAAAGTGTTCAAAGTGCTCTTTCATTTATGCTTATGCTGCTTAACTCTACTCCACCCCCAAAATTAAAAAACTGGCGCGTTCTAAGACGTATTTCTGCAGTGGCAGGAGTTTATTCAGAAATTCACCTGAATTGTGGGCGGGAGCATTTGCGTGGAGTAATCCTTTCCCCACTTCCCATTACCTGTTTACAAATGTGTAATTGTTTACAAATGGGGAATGCGCTAGCTTGCAGCCCCTCACAACCCTGACTTAACATTACCAGTGCAACAAAAATGGCGAGCAGTAGTGGAGCTATCCACCCATGCAGTTTTGAGCCAGATGTCAGCTCAGACGAGGAAAACAAAGACGTACAGTTGTATAGAATTGGATGTATCAAAACGGAATAGAGCAGGGGTCTTGTGGCTTGCCATTGCAGCTCCTACGTCACACCTACAGGCCTTTTTCCCCCACATCATTTTTTCATCTGCTCCTGATTCACAACAATTTGAATAAAGAAATACTCAGAAATGCTATTTTAAATTTGTTTTTCTTTATTTATGTCCTTCATTATTAGAAAAATGCCACGATAACATGTGAAAAGACACCAAAAAACAACTTGTGGGCCCTTAAAATAGTTAAACCATACACTGAACCTAATTTTACTGCTAAATACTATAAAACTGTATTGAGTTTAGCAAGCAAGAAAATTGATTTTAATGAAGTGTAAATGAAAGTCCATATTGAACATTTACAAAAATTAAATCCAGACATATAACAGAGTTTAAGCTTGTTTTAGATCAGTATGGTCTGAACACACTCCCACACCTGCGTTTTGAGTTATGCCTTATTTTCCACAATCTATTTTGGATCTTCTGTTCTAGAAGATTTGTTCAGGTATGCCAGATCTCTTGCCAGCAAAAATATGTTTTTTTTCTTCTGATGGAATAGTCTGTAGCCCAAACATTTGAAATTTTATTGATGTCTTTTTGAGGAAAACCCCAAAACAGACATAATTTTTTTTTAAACCAAGATATTAATTTGTGAATCTTTCTGTCCTTATTTTTTTTTCCAACCACTTTACTTCAGAAAAATGCAGCTGGATGAGATCCAAACAGATTTAACAAATAGATTAACATTTTATTTGATTAGCAACCCAGGTGTGCTGGTTTTCTTTAGGGCTGAATCCAGCTGCAGATGAACTCTCCGTATGACGCAGTTTCACAGCTTTTCACCTTCTGCTTCATAACGTACAGGTGAACATTTTAATCCCACAATGCAACGCTGCATCATTCCTTACATTGCGGTTTACTTTAGCTAAGTCATAATGTCAACATTTTAGCCCGCCCACCCTCGTGTCATTATAAGTCTCCACTTGTTGCGCACAAACGAGCACTTTTTATCCAACAATATTTATGAATAATTTTCCCTTTTTTTTATTAGTAGGCTACAAAAATTTCAATTATTGGACAGTAATTTAAAAATAGTTAGAATGATAGCTAGCTGTGAGAAGGCTAATAAAGCGATTTAAGGACAGTACCATTTCATATTATCTGGTAAAACGTGATGAACACTTTCTTTTTCTTTAAAAATTCAACTTTTTATGACATGAACGGTCAATAAACGTTGTGACATGTTAAGGCTTTGCCTGGCGTTTGACAGTAAAATGGTCCACCGTTAATTCAAAGTTAGGCGGAAAACCAGGTAAGTCCTTAAGGTGAAATCCTTCCGTATCGTGGGTGAAACGCTCTGCGTGACAGCACCGCGTCACACGCGTGTATCACTGCGCAAAGTCCCGCCGCATAGCAGTCTCCCCGCAACTAGAAGCTTATTAAAAAAACGTACCTGAAGGACTGAGCGCCTCCTCTTGAATGGCGTCCGCTTCGATAGGTCACGCGGACAGGAATATAAGGAGATAGAATGCGGTTATTCCGGGCACGAGCGCCTTGCACCTTTAGAAGAGGCAACTGGCAGCGGGAAAGATGAAACGCACCGGCCCTCTGTGGTCATGCGGGAAGCTTCCGCCGCCTCGTTCAGTCAGGAGTTAATCAGATGTACGCCCCCCTCCCACCGTCCCATCCTTTCACTCCTCTCTCTCCTTCGTTTTCTCCCCTCCTCTCTCACACAACCGTCCTCCGACCAACACCCCCCCCCAGCGAAGAACGCACGTTACGCAACGCGCGCCGTTTCTCATTGAGCGACGTATCACTTCATCTACCTGTGCAGGAGCGGGGAATAAACGACGACACGGCCACTGACATCATCACGCAGCTTGCAGCGCAACCATCCAGGTCCTGGGGTATTTTATCGATGCAATGCAATAATACATGCACGTGAGGTGAAAAAGATGCAGCTGATGCAAGGACAGTGAGCAGCTTCCTCATTCTCCTGATCTGAGGAGAGTAACCTCATCCCCCTCATGCTGCTGCACCTCAGTGTGTCTCTTTCACAAACACTGGCGTGTGTTGACTCCTAAAGCACATTTGTCAAAAATATTCCATATATGAATGCAAGCAGGTTAAAAAAAGCAGTTGCAGACTATTGTGTGTGCTGAACTCTGCATCCCCGTTCTAAAATAACCTGTGCTGCTCAGAGGATTTTCCTAAGGCAATTAATTTAATACTGAGACAGCAGAGCACACAGCTTAGGACTTTCAGTGCTTAGGTACTTTAATGGTAATCACATAATTATTTATGGATTATGACTAATATAATGTAGGGAGAGTATTTAATATCCATTTAAAGCACCTAACCAAAGAGAACAACATATGGTTGTTATGCAAGATATTTCCTGTAATTTATATAATTAGCAGAGCTGGCATGTTGGTGTCCTCTCACTCCACTCTACATTGAGTTTAATGCACATGTGGCTGTATGTATGCTATTATTAAATAAGTAATATAGTCTGATGCTGATCCTCTTTCACTTCCACTTTCAAGACTTCAGTTTCCCTTAAAAATAAAAATTCTCAAATAGCCTAATTACCAGAAAAGTCGCTTTACAATAGATAAAAAAAAAAGATCGGAGAAGAACTTTAAAATGAAATAACACAGTGTGAGTCAACATCTTTTCGTTAAAGCTGATGTCTTGCATTTAACATTTCCTGATGGTGAATACTTTTGCTTTATGGCTTGCTGCATCATTTTTTTTCACATGAAAATATAACTTGTTTATTGCCAGTTTTATTTTATATTGGTCCTGTAAGGCTGTAAAAGGCAGTAAATGAGCCCATTGTAAACTCTGTATGTGGTTTTCTTATGTGTAACCAATTAAATGACTAAACAAAAGAACAGGAGGCCTTTCTTTATGTTTTTTTACTCATATTTTAGACATCTTTGTTTTCATTTTGATTCTGTATGATGTTTTTAAATGTGTTATCTTATGTCTCACAGCTGTCTTTGTAGTTAAAGCAATTTTTACCTTTTTTTTTAATATATTGAAAATAATTTGACAATTTGGCATTTCTTTGAAGCAATTTGTTAGCATTTCACATACCAAACTCATGTTATCAAATCAAACCTTATTTGTAAAGCACATTTTCTATTGTTGTAATTCAAAGTGCTTATGTACACTCAAATCATGGAACGTGTGTGTTTGTCAGGGTTTGGTTTATCATTTTGAAGGAAGACTTCAATAATGTGAGCTGCTTGAATGCTTTTTGACAAGGATGGAAGTCTTTTCAAATATGTGTTACTCATACGGTAATATCCCCCCACCAACACCAACATTCACAGTTGGCAGGACTTTTTACCCCAACTTTTTTCCATTTTTGATCCCAGTAGAAGCTCTGGATTTTAACAGCAGTCTAAATGGAAACTTTATCTCCCCCACAATCACCGGACTGAAACTGCAGATGGTAATCATGGGTTGAAAAAGCAGAGAACCCTGTAAGATGTTAGAAACTGTTTGTCTTTCTTCACACACCCGTCTTTCATATCACATATGCTCGTGTCAGTCCAGACAGCCTCGAAGCAGGAAAAGCACCTCTTCCAAGGCTGTACTTTGAGCTTCTCCACCCATCAAAAAACCACAGACACCCCACCACTAGTGCCTGGGCCCCAAAACAGACTTCAATGTGAGAACTGCCTTTTCCATCTTCCACCAGAAGCAGACTCAAAATTTCCCCACATCAAACACAATTCAAAATATCTTTCATCATTCTCCATCTGTCATATAATTTGACTTTAGGATTATCTGTATTACTATTAACGGGTGACACCATCTGTCTCTGAGTGAATAAAGTTATATTGGAGTTGTATCAGGCTGGAATGCTGAAAATTACAAGTCACTATCAATTTAGTGATGATCTCTGATTCTACACATTACAAAATTAAACACTAAAGGTAAATGCCCTGGCGGCTCCAGAAAAGATAAGATCAATATTTATGCACACATTATATGGCAGAACATCTCTGTCTTTTGGCCAACAACTCATCTTTTGTATTAAATTAACCACAAAACCTGTTGTAACTCTAAGAATCGGCATTGATCAGCAGTAGCTCTTTATCTTACAGTAGATTCTCAAGTGCGAGTGACTTTTTTCCATGCAAAAGAAAAAGCATTCACATATTTAAAACTGACTTTCTGCTGTCTTTTCTGGGCCTGACCAGAAATGTCAAGGGTACCCTGAGCTCTTCAGACATGTGCATTGATGAAACAGGAAATCAGAAATTAAAAAAAAAAATCTTTCTTGAACTAAAATTGCCACACAAAAGCCACATTTTAAACTTTGTACCAAACTGCTGTATAAAAGCATTCTTTCTTTAAGATCGCGTGGTGCAAATTATTCAGAAATTTCATTGCTTAATAATTCGTAACCAAAAGAAAGTTGTGACTAGAACTCAACACTGTGAGAGCATCTGGTGTAAAGCTTGGCAAACTTTATATTATTTTGTAATTTAAATTTCTGTGGAGACTGAGGAAATATGTAGCAAAGCCAAAAGAGTGGCTGCCACACAGTGGGATGCAAACACTTTTCCAGCTTTTGCAAAGTCACATAGCTTACGCAATCTAAATATAACTGTATACATACAGAATTGTGCTTATAATCATGATTCTATGCTTATGTTTGACTGCAAATCATAAAAGATTATGTAATCGTTGTGACCCACTTAAAATGGAACTTAAGAGTTACATCCACCCTTGATGCTTGTGTCTACTGCAGAGCTCTTCAAAGCTGTCACTTTCTGGAAATCAGCGGAGGCTTTACTTAAGCTCAAGTGCCAAAAAAAAAAAAAAAGCCTGGCGCCTTCTGGTGATTCTAAAAAGTAATGACATCTATTTGTCCAAAACAGTGCTGTGGAGATGAATAATCCCAAAGGCACACAAAAGCTAACGTTGCCACATGTGATTCTTCTGCATTTGTCCATATGGCCATTATCATTGCTACCGCCGGCAGAACATTCACCAACCCCAACTTTTTATTCATCACTATTTTTTGCTCTCTCTCTCCGATTTCATTCTTTTTCTGCATCTTAACTATGCCTAAAGGCCGGGCCCCAGCTTTCACCCCGCTCAACTGGAATGAGGATGAAAGCTGACTCACATATTCATCAGCTCACATGGCTGCACTCTGGTCCACAAATAAAACACTCCTATGGATGTAAAGCACGCACATGCACGCACCCAACAACCACGCATCCAATGTGTCCGTTTGGCTGAGCACACGTTCAGAAAACATTTCTCAAAAGATGTCTTTGTGATTCCATTTCCTAAGAACTATGTACTCTAAGAAAATCTCTGCTTTGAAGAGATATTAGCAAGTTAAACGCCCCAAGAGCCATGACCCTGCTATCACCAGACGTTCAATGTAGCCCAAAGCACCGACAGCAGATAACTGCAGTGTCTGCTAAAAAAAGACCAGCTGACACAGTCAACCAGTGCCTATAGATAAACATACAGGCACTTGCTTTGACAGTTTGACCATCCAAACTGTTTGCTGAGCCCAAAGAGTCAATAAAATCCCTTTGATTTGGAAAATGTCAAAAAGAAAGAACACTATTTTGAAATGCTTTGACCTTTTTTCGCCCCCCAAGAACAGGCAAATGTCATGGAGTAGTAGAGACCGGGAGGCTGAATACAAATTTAAAAACATTGACATTTGTTCGTAAAGAGAGGGAGGAAAACTGGCTAAAACAATGAGCACATCCCTGTCTTAAAAGATAAGTTCTTGATATTTGCTGCCACTCAGAGGCCAGTATTGGAAACATTCATCAGAATTATGAGCAAAGCACAGCAGTGGTAATGTCTTAATATTTCATTAAATAAATAACCCACATACACAAGTTGTACATGAAATTGTAAAAAAAAAAATCAATATGTTAAGGTATTGCGATTCAAAGAACATGTAATAGATAAAGATATCCACATTGTGAAAAAAAAACTAGTAGTACTTGTTGTAAGATGTCATAAACAGTTAAGTTGAGTGGAAAAAAAACTTATTAAGAAGAAAAACTTATTCTATCCTATATAACACTTTCTTTTTTTACAGAAATTTTTGCCTTTTTCTGATATTCCAACTCAGTTTTAATTTTTTTCCCATCAAAATTCTTCTTTTTTGTTTTTTTACGCCTTCCATCTGTTTCTTTTTCCTTCTTTGGCTCCTTCATGCCTCCTATTTCTTTGAGGCCTTGGAACTTCTTGAGATCTGCACAAAACAACACCTGAAAAAAAAAAAAAAACATTTCAAAAAGAGTGAAACAAAATTAAATTAAAAGCTGCTGGATGAGTGCTCACCGACTGGCCCCAACCAGCATACGGCCCCCACAGCTTTCTAAAGAAATCTCCTGTGTATGAATCAATAATATTGGTGTAGTGTTAATAAACAAGAAGTATAATAAAGTATAGTACTGAGTGTAAACACTGACCGATTTCTTTGTAAAGTTTATCTGTCAAGCTCTTTTGTCCATTATCAGCAGCGTACTTATAGTCCCGCTTGGCAATCTGCCACACATGGGTGTCAACGGGAACAGCCTCTGGTTTATCCAGAGACATCAAACACACACAATCTGCCACCTATCATGAGACAAAAAGTCTACAGCGTCAATAAATTGCTACAGAAACGAAGACTAATAACTTCACGGCCTGCTATACCTTTGTTCCAACCCCAGGGAGTGTCCGGAGAGCATCACGAGCTTCCAGATAGGAAACCCTACGTAAATCTTCGAGCCACTGGGGACCGTGGGTGTCTAAAATCTTCTTAGCACTCTGCTGGAGGTATCGTGCCCTGTATCCAAAACCAAGATCCCTGAGATGAGCCTCCACACTGCTGTCTGCCAATTAGAAAAGAGAAAACAACACAAATAAAGCAAGAAAATCTTCTGTGTTGAAAAGAATTCAGTATGATGTCAAACTTAAAGTTACACAATCAAATAGAAACTACAACACACTTTAATGACAGTAAAGCTACATGTAACCATCTATGTGTATGTATTTTATAGATATTTTAAAAAATTACTCTATGTATAAATATATTTTTAGGTTTTTATTTAAGGACAAATAAACAGGAGGATCAACACCTCACAAGGTGTGGTTACAGAAAAAAATGTTTTCCTAAAATGCTCCTTTCATGAATTTTTTTTTTTTTGTTGAGCAATCACTATTTAAACCTTTTCTGCTGTATTATTTATTAAAAAAAAGATTAACTACTAACACAAATGGGATAAACATATTTGTAAGATCTCAGGAGATGCGATACTCAGAGTACCTGCAAGAGCGGTCAACGTTGGAAAATCGTGGTAAGGAGTTTGATCAAGCTGGCAGAGTGGAGCACCGAGAGCCTGGCACAGTCTCTCCACCATGCCCTGAATACGTGAGATGTGGTTGTTGGAGGTGCAGATAAATGAGAACAGGCACTCAATGGGGTCCTGGCGCAGCATTCTGACACCTTGAAACATAAAACAAGATTTGTGAAACATCAACCTTCCCTGGATTGTGCTGTGGAGTAATGTCAGTGTACATTCATCATCAGACATAAGTAGTAAGTAGTATCAACTCACTCTGTAGCATTTACTCAGATTACATATGATATACAAATTATTTACCTGATTGGACATTTCATGTTAAACCAGTACTCTTACTCAGATGGAATAGCCAGCATTCAGCCAGTTCTATACTTTCAGATACTTTGTACCTTTTACTATAGGGTCAAGTGATAATATTAGAACAAAATCACTATTGGCAGGTTGCATTAAAACGTTATCAAAAGTACAGGCTGCAAATGTATTTTTCTCAAATATTTTTCAAATATAGTTTTCTCAATAAATCTCAGTAACCTTGAACATTTGTTTGTGGCATTTTTTCAACTTGAAATATATCCTTGTTTTTTTTTTCTTCTAGCATGGGCTTTGATTGGCTTAATAATTCAGCCCAGTCCCTATTGGTTCATGTTGACCATCGCTTAAAAGTAGTAAAAATGTTAAGTTTAACGAATCAAAATAAACTTCAAACTTCAATTTAAAAAAAAATTTATTACCTCACAAACAGAAGAAATTGTTGTAAACACTATCAAGTCATATTTATTCTACACATTAATAAAAACCCTAAACCAAGCCATGTCCAAAAACCGGCCCGTGGGCCAAATGCAGCCAGAGTTCAAATTTCTACCAGCCTGCAGCCTCCTGCCATAAAATGAATAATATGCAGCCCCCACGACTGTATGATTTTTTGATTGCGATTCTCTGAATAAAGTTATAAGTCGTTGTAAAACTTGGTAACAACCTGTGGCTACTTGACATTTTAAGCCTTAAGGGCCAAACGAGAAGTACAGATTGTTAAGGGCCAAACGAGAAGTACAGATTGTTTCTCTGATCAAAACCACAGAGGTTTGTACTTTTCAAAAATAACTATTTGTGGTATTTTCAGACAGAAATACTGAATAATATGTAGCATATGACAACACATTTATTGTTGCCAAAAGACTTTTTTCCAGAAAGATATTTTATTTTAGGACTTCAAATCAGAAATTCACAGTAATTTAGGTTTTTAAAAAAATGCCCTTTATTTCTGTTCTATGTAATGAAAAGAGAATAACCTATATCCCACAAATGGTTCTTTGCATCTAATGTTATTATAAGGGTTCAAAGGATGTAGGCCGATTGGCTGGCCCTCACACATTTTCACTTCACCAAATTTGGCTCTTTTTGCAAAAGTTTGGAAACCCCTGCCCTGCAAAGAATGGTAACAATGAAAAAATAATTAGACTAGTTATTTTCCTATTTTATTTTACCATCTAGAAATACCAGAAATGTGACTGTTATTTTATTTTTGATTCTCTTACTTTGTGATATCAAGGAGATAGCTCTTTTTTGAATACTTTTTCTGTCAAACATTCACTGACCAGTGAAAACATCTGCCGTTTTTTTGAAGTGAGAGTCTGCTGCTCCCCATTGCTTGCATAGATCCTCCATCTTCACATCCAGCTGGAAGTAGTCTCTCAGAATCTCTGACTCCATGGTGCCTTGCTGTTCATCCGTGACATATGGTGCCTCCTCATCAACATTCAAAACATCTTTACATCTCTCTTCAGCTCTGTTCTCTTCCTTGACTGAAGCAGTGGTCCTCCTGTGGTCACCAACTCCCTGTTTCTTTTGGTTTGTGTAGACGTGATACCACACTAGGTCATCAGTTTGAGTCAGGGTCCACACCCGGCCTCTCATCACTCCAGTCCAGTGTCTCTCTGCGGTTTCCCTCCAGCTGCAGGATGAGACGCAACAAGTGAGAAAAAGAGCATTTTTGGTGCTTTGCACTCAGAAGCTGCATGCATAATGTGCGCCACACAAACCCAAGAGCTTAGGTTTTTAAATTATTTTATTGAGCATATCCCAACACACTGACATAAGGACATTATAGGGGATGTACAACAGACGTAAAACACAGTCCTTTCTTGATGACAAAAATTACAAAGTACCCGAAGCAAAATAAAAACAGAAAAAGAGCCAAAACAATTGTTACCAGGAAACTAAACCAATCACCAAGTAGAGAGTTCTTGAACGGTTAATTGCGATGGTTTGCATGGTTTTTACTGAGTTATAATACATTTTAAACTTGCCAATAAAACATAGCAAGGATGGTTTGCTACCTTTACGTTTACAGTGATGAATGTGATATTTGCCAAGTCATAAAATAATACTTGAGAACGAATCATTAAAATTATCCACAAATGTTCATACGTTTGGAATACAAAAAAGAGGGAATGTAAAGTTTAGGATTAATCCAACTTCTAATGTTTATCCAGAAAATATTGGAATTTGAATGTGAGAAAAACAAATGTTCCAAAGATTCATCATTCAAATGACAAAAAATGCAGGGATCAACATGAAATTGAAATCTGCTTTTAAGAAATTCATCAAGAAAATTGTATTCATTATTTTGAAATGGGTTTCTTTAACTTTACTTTTCAATAAACTTTGAATTGTCCTTCCTTGTTGTAGACTGACTGTTTAAATTAAATCTGTTAAAATAAGCTTATTTAATACCATAATTTAAAAACGTATTATTTCATTTGAAATCAATGAAAGTGCAACTAAAAATATGTAGCATCGGCAGTTATACCCACCGAAAAGATTGTCCACAGGCAAGAGTGAGATCCAGACGTAGTTCTGATATGGGGCATGGCAAAGATCGCCACATTTTAGCCCCCTGTGTAAACACTACATGAGTGGCCATATTAGTTTTGCTAATCCAACTGTTTACTCAAAAGCATCAACTCACAGACAAACTGTACGAGTCGTGATTTTCAATCTACACAGCGTCAAATAAACAGGCAGTTCTCCGTAAAGTAAAAATTGTCAACCAGGAAGAAGTTTGCGGAGTTTATCTGAGTTATTGGGATGGACAACAAAAAGGTTTCGCAGAGTTCACATGACAAAAACTTTAAAAGCCCATAATTTTAGATGATAATACATTTTAATATTGTTAAAATCAAAGTTCTAGTCAGCATACATTTAAAGAAAAAAACTCTACAGCTAAAATCTCATCTTTAGTGTTGGAAATATGAAAGGAAGCGTAAATCTGATGCAACATTACCACAATTTCACTAGCCCCTCCCTTATTTTATCAACAAATGGCTAATTGGCTCTTCTTTTCAAAGTAGGCGGGATCATGCCTAAATCTGGTTTCCAATTGGTCAATAACCAACGTTCTAAAGTCTCCTATTTGCTGACAGGTTTTTTTCTTCGAATCACTCAGGAAGTCACTCTTTGCTCTTTCTCTGAGTAGACGGGTCATATGAAGTAGCGGCGTGGCTCCGCGGTGCTGATATACTTGGCGAGGCTATGGCGGATACGTTGGAACTTTTTACTTCGATTGGGCTCAGCGAGCAGAAGGCGAAAGAAACGCTAAAAAATGGAGCCCTGAGCACTACCTTAAGGGACGCTATAGTTAAGGTACGAGCCTCGCGGATGTCAGTTGTGAAGTGTGACTGACATATTGTAGACAGCTCACTTGCTCTATTTATACTCTTTCTTTTTCTTTTTAAACACGTGCAGTTTTTTACAACACAGACTTTGGCACTTTCTCTTTTCTGTCACATATTCAAAGTTATTGTAACATTTGCCTAAATAATCTGATAGATCTGGGGATTTCACAAGACGACATGTAGGTTATTAATCCATAATTTGATTCCCACACACACACTTTTTACGAACGATCATTATCGTTTTAATTTTAGTAAATAAATGATATGCTTCTGGAGAAGTACAGAAGGAACTGAATTGTTTCTCTGTAGGTCTAGAGAAAGTCGCATTGAGATGTTTGTGTCATGTTGTGTGCTGAGATGTGCTGTTGGTGTGACATTGGAGTTCACCAAGGATCTGCTTTAAGCTCATTCTTGTTTGCTGTGGTAATGGATGGACTAACAGATGAGGGTCAGAGAGGAATCTATGCAAACCATGATGTTGGCTGGTGACATTGTGAAGTGAGAGCAGGTGGAGTAACATCTAGTGGATGTTTGCCTTGGAAAGGAGGTGAATGAAGGTCAGCTGGAGCTAGACAAAGCACCTGAGCGTAAACGAGAGGAGCTCAAGAGGAACGGCGATGTTACAAGGAGCAGACGTGAAGAAGGTGAAGGACTTTCATTATGGAAGGTCAACAGTCCAAAGCAACGGAAAAAGATAAAGAAGCGTGGGCAGAGAGGTTAAAAAGGAGGAAGGACAGAAGAATGAAAGGAAAAGTATAAATAAATGTGGTGAGATCAGCCATGTTGTTGGTTTGGAGACAGTAGCTCTGAGAATAGAGACAAGAGGCAGCTAAGGGAGTTGTTTTGGAGATAATCGCAACGAAAGCAGATTGAGATGCTTTGGACACATGCAGAGGAGTGATGGGGAGGATGTTGGTTAAAGGATGCTGAGGTTGGAGCTACCAAAGAGGATGTTCATAAATTTAGTCCAGGAAAACTACATTAGTGAGGGTGAGGAGGATGCAGAGTTTAGGATTAGACTGAGAAGGATGATTTGCCATGGCAACCAATAAAGAAGCAATTGAAAGGAAAAGAAGACTAGGAATCAGAGGAAGAGAACTAACACTAGTTGTGATTTTGTTTTTATAGGCCCAGAATGTCCTTGGTACATCAGGGGTGGACAAAGCCATCGGGACGTTGTTGTACAGTATGGCATCTCGACTCAAAGACACCAAACGCCTCGAGTTTCTCACTATCAATATAGCTCACCGAAAAATCACCTCAGAGCTGCAACTTGCAGGTAATTTTTATATACTGCCAACTTCTTTTGTGGTCATAAACATACATAAAGATGTTCTTAATTGTCCTTAGCAGTGCTTCACATCTGCACTTTTTCTTTTTAGCTGCTTTGGACTTTCTGAAGTCACACCCCCAAGATCCAATCAGCCAGACAGAGTTTGACGAGGCCTGTGGTGTGGGAATAGTCATTACGCCGGAGCAGATTGAGGACGCTGTAAGTGCAGGGTTCCTCACTGACCGAAAATATACGTTTGCCCAAATGATTTTGAGTTGTGGTGTGTTCAGTGACAGCAATATGATGTGCAGGTCGAGTCTGTTATCAAGAAGCACAAAGAGCAGCTGCTAAAGGAGAGATACCGGTTCAACATGGGGTTGCTCATGGGTATGATCTCACACTTGTTTGGTTCAAAGTCATCACTTCCATTAAACCCTAAAAGACTGGCGGGATCTCTAAATTTCTTCGTGTTGCAGGTGAAGCACGTTCAGCTCTTAAGTGGGCAGATGGAAAAGTGATCAAAAATGAAGTGGACATGCAGGTATTTATTCTGTAATTATGAAAGAATATGTCTCTGTTGTTGTCTTGCTGTTACTGTATATTGCAACACATTGTGGTTCTTGTTTCAAAGGTTCTGCATCTCCTGGGACCTAAAACAGAGGCAGACTTGGAGAAAAAGCCAAAGGTAAATTAAGCATGTAGCATACTTAATTTAAATGACTGTTTTGTGAGCCATTTAATCACTTTTCATTTTTTTGTGTGCAGTCTAGAAACTTAGTGGCTTCTTGTAACTGTATATATTTGCCAAATTGTCTAATTTAATTCAACAACTTGCTAAATCCACTTGTTAGAACTTTTCTTCTCTATTATTTGTTAATCTTTAGCTTTTCTTAAAAAAACAAAAATGCACTCTGACTTTTTAAAAATCTATTAGCCGCAGAAAGCTAAAGTTGCAGAGAATGACGTTAAAAACCAGGAGATGTCAGTGAACGGTAAGTAGTAATGAAACTCAGTAACAGCGTTCGTTTGCTTGAACCAGCTCTCAGCATGTGTACTGTTCTTCAAGGTGACGTAGGAGTTGGAGAGACAATGTCTCTAATGGAGCAGCTCAGAGGAGAGGCACTTAAGTTCCATAAACCAGGTACAAAAAAGGAAACCAGAACCTACAAAAAAGATGTGACAGTTTGTTGCATTTAAAATATTAATGCGTTCCTGATCCTAACATTGCACATTGGCAGGAGAAAATTATACAACTGAGGGATATGTGGTCACGCCAAACACAATGAACTTGCTGAAAATGCACCTGGAGATCACCGGTGGCCAGGTAAAAGCTTTTTTTTCAAAATGTTATCTTAACATATTACAAAGAATATTATCCTTAAACAATCATATGTTTTTTGTTTGAATTCCTTTAGATCCGTACCCGCTTTCCTCCTGAACCCAATGGCATCCTTCACATCGGACATGCTAAAGCCATCAACTTCAATTTTGGTTACGCTAAAGTAAGAGCCACCGTGTCAGGCATCAGTCATAAAAGCCGTTTCAGTAACTTGTATGCATTTTTCCTCAACTTTTTCTCAATTTTTTTGCAGGCAAACAATGGAATTTGTTTTCTAAGATATGATGACACGAACCCTGAGAAGGAGGAGGAAAAGTACTTCACTGCAATCAAGGACATGGTGGAGTGGCTCGGTGAGCATCATTTGTTGGATGTTGACTATGACGACATTTTCCAAAATCTTACCAGTGTTGCTGTTACGCAGGCTACACACCTTATGACGTGACCCACGCGTCAGACCACTTCCAGAAACTTTATGACCTTGCTGTGGATCTTATCCGCAGGTGAGTGTAAACCTGTCCAGTTTGTGTGCACAATCGCCCAACAGTTACAATACTGAGTTCTGTTTTTTGCTTTTGAACAGAGGACATGCCTATGTGTGCCATCAGAAAGGCGAGGAACTGAAAGGCCACAATGTCCCTCCCTCCCCATGGAGGGACCGCCCCATCGAAGAGTCGCTAGTCCTATTTGAGAGGATGAAGAAAGGTCTGTTTTCTGAAGGAGAAGCCACGCTCAGGATGAAGATGGTAATGGAGGATGGAAAGATGGACCCCGTGGCTTACCGTATCAAATATACAGCTCATCATCGGACAGGAGATGAATGGTATAAAACTTTTTTCTTTGTTTTTTTTTTTTTACTGGAATGTTTATAAAATACGTTTTCCTCACTGTTTTCTGCGTAGGTGCATCTATCCCACTTATGACTACACTCACTGCCTGTGTGACTCCATAGAAAACATCACACATTCTCTGTGTACCAAAGAATTTCAAGCAAGGTATAAAAATATATTTCATTTGCTGTCAGATTTTCCTCTAGGTAAGCTGTATGTTATCATTCTTACCTTTTTCTGGTTCCCATCCATCAGACGTTCATCCTATTACTGGCTGTGTAATGCGCTGGATCTGTACTGCCCTGTTCAGTGGGAATATGGACGCCTTAACCTCACCTACACTGTTGTGTCAAAGAGGAAAATCATTAAGCTGGTTGAAACTGGTGTTGTCAGGTAAAAAAAAAAACCCATTGTAATTATTTCCCGTCTTATTGGTACATCGTAAATACAAAAAGTAGTCCATTATAACTAGTACTAACAATCATAACTATAAGGTCACTGGTTGTAAATGATCCACATTTCAACACTTATTATTATTATTATTGTTAATTCTTATATTTCTTTTAAACAAAACATGTTTTACAATTCACTGATTTGGTTAAAAGACACAGAGCTGTTGCTCATTAATATGTTTTTTTTATGAGGACTTAAGTGAAAAAATGCAAACATCATTCACATAATTTATATAAGTCCAGAGGTGCACAAAACCAAGATAAGTGTTAATGCCTGAACTTTCCAGATCAAATCAAGCCTTGATTTTATTGCACAATAGCTAGAGCAGTGAAGCATACTTAGCCTATCTATATGGAGGCTCATGCTATTGTTGTACTAACCTTATTTCAAATTAATTTATTACAGATTGACCTATATTAAAGTGGGATTACTTCAGTTTCTTAATTTGACATCTGTTTTGCACTAGATAGGTTTCCTTCAGATTGGTCAATTCTTGGATTTACCTTTTATAACTTATAGCTGTGTATATTTTTTGTTTCAGTTAAGTTACAGTCCATGGCAATTTTTTCTTGTAACTGACTTTTGAAGTAACCCAGACTAGTATAGTTGATCTGAACTTTTCATATTTCTTTTGTAACAAGCTGCTGTTTTTTTTAATTTTTATCAATTTTAAGTTAAATTCAAGTGAAATTCTAGGTGTAGTAAGCCAGAACCGAATTCATCCCCTACCCTACGGCTTTTTCCTACCCTTACATTTAGGCCTGCAAGCTGAGGGATATGGATAAATAGCGCTATCAAATCTGGGTGTTGGAACCACTCGATGACGTCATGAAGAGTCGCTGGTCATCTACGTTAGTGTGCAGCTGCCAGTGCTTGGAAAGCACATAACAGCATTGGTTTTATAACTTTAAAAGGTCATACAAAAGCAAAAAGTCATGACTAACATTTAAATGTAAACTTATGTGCCTCTGACTATGGCTCTCCCTTAAAACAAACTTAGTGCGGACACCAGTAAACTCCAAATGCCCCTAGAATTGGGGCAAAAGGGGTAGGGGATGTAGGGGTAGGAAACTAATTCTGATTTGGTCTTTTCCTAAAAATGTTTAATGTATTACTTTTATTAGCACCTGGATAGATTTAACTGCATCTTGATCATCTTGGTTTGGTTAACATGTAACCAACAGCCAGATGAGATGATAAGAAAAGGTCAAGCTAGAATGTTCATCCTATTCTGAAGGCATTAATGCACATTACCCAATACCCTTCTGGGCTTTAGAGGTGTAAACCATCTCATTATTTTTCATCTCTTTATATGTAAAAAGTTAAAATAAAGACACTTTAACAATCTTTATGTAAACTACTTTATTTTACGTTTGTTCTAAATGCATTGGTGCAGCAAGATTTAAAGAATTATGCATCATATCATTGAGCCAAACTCCTAATTTGATTTTTGCCATGAGTTTTTTATGTTGTGTTTTTTTTTTTTTTTTGTACAAATTTCTAGTTTTTAATGTGACATATTTTTTTCAAACAGGGACTGGGATGATCCAAGACTCTTCACTTTAACTGCACTGAGGAGAAGAGGTTTCCCTCCAGAGGCTATCAACAACTTTTGTGCACGAGTACGTACAACGGATAGGATGATTAGGTTCTTGAGTGTGAAGGCACTCCTTTAACTTGGAAGCACAACGCTGTTTCTTGACTTTTCACTCTTGCTTAAGGTGGGAGTCACCGTTTCCCAGACAACCACAGAGCCCCACCTGCTGGAGGCTTGTGTGAGGGACGTGCTGAATGACTCTGCTCCTCGAGTCATGGCAGTGCTGGAGCCACTCAAAGTCACCATAACCAACCTTGCTGAAAACTTCAAGGTTTTGTACATTAAATTCATTGCAAATGAACTCACAGTAGACATTAAGCAGGAGTTATTTTGAACTTTCAATATTATGTCTTTTGCATTACACCTGATTTCCGTGAATCATCCCAGTCCTGTTTTATGATCCCTCAGTCAGATGTTCGAGTACCAGACTTTCCTGCCAATGAAACCAAAGGAAGCCACACGGTTCCATTCACACGCACAATCTTTATTGAACACAGTGACTTCAGAGAGGTTAGAAAATAATTATACAATTGGGAATTGGGGATTGGGAAAAGGGCAAACTGCACTTTTTTTCTATCACCAGGTGATGGAGAAAGGCTACAAGCGTCTGACTCCAGAGCAACCTGTTGGTTTGAGACATGCTGGGTTTGTCATTTCTGTCCAAAAGATCATCAAGGTGAGGCTCAGAGCTGAACCCCTGCTTTACTTTTACACAGATATTGACATTTTTTTTGAGAATTACTTTTTGTATATTTAAATAATCAAATATTATTCTTACTATTCATTGTTAATAAAGCATTACTTCAATTGTATGCTGTTTTTTTCCCTCTTTATATAGGACTCTGAGGGTAAAGTGGTGGAACTACAGGTGACCTGCTGCAGTTCTGAGACTGCAGAAAAACCGAAGGCCTTTATCCACTGGGTCAGCAAACCTCTGGTGTGCGAAGTGCGTCTGTATGAGAGGCTGTAAGTCACTACTGATCAGATTGACCAATGGCTCTACATTCGGAATATTCACTAAATCGAAGAATGTCATGTTTTATAGCTTCCTGCACAAACATCCAGAGGATCCTTCTGAAGTACCAAATGGTTTCTTGAGTGATATCAACCCTGTGAGTGCCTGTACCGTGCTTGCTGGAATTGCCTCATGCCAACTGCTACAATATAAAATTATTCTTGTTTTCGATTTTTTTGTTATTCAGCATTCCCTAAAAGTGATCCCAAATGCCTTAGTGGACATATCAGTCAAGACAGCGAAAGTTTTTGACAAATTCCAATTTGAGAGAGTTGGGTACTTTTCTTTGGACCCTGACAGCACTGCAAACAAGGTAATAACACTTTCTATACTTAAGGCAAAAGTTTACGTGTTTACAGAACTGGTCTTTATTTATGTTGAGATAAAAATACGTATGCATGATAAAAGCTACTAACTTTATCAATCATTTTTTGTTTCACTACAGCTCATCTTCAACAGAACGGTCACTCTCAAAGAAGACCCTGGAAAGATCTAATTAATTCAAGATCAATTCTCACTTCCCATGAGTCATCAGACATATGCAATTTTGTAGCATCACCTATTTTGTAACCTCGGCCTGTGTAGTGTGAGCTAAAAAACTAATCTAGCTGACACAAACTTTCATTTGATGTTATTCTTTCTTTTTTTTTTGCCTGCCACTGCAAAATTTCTAAAGCTCCAATGACAGCACAGTTTATTTGGGTTGTAATTTCTTAACAGCAGAACTGTAGCAGAAATTACCACTGCGATTACTGTATTCATCTCAGTTCTGTACAAACAGTTTTGCCTTTGTTAATAACGGCTTTCCCCAGTTTTCCACATTTTAGCTAATCTTTTTCATTCTTTCTATATTGACTCAGCTGGTGTTACAAAAGGAGATACTTTCAAATGCCATATTAGACTTTCTTGCAAAAGGTGTGGGTCACTACACCATTTGTCTTTAAGACTCCGAGGGGCCCCTTTGACAACAGAGAACAATAAATGATTCTGTTTAGAAAAAATCTGTGATTATATGTTTTTTATTGAATACAAATGTTTCCCAATAGGAAGTAATTATTATTAATTGACGCAAAGTAGGACCTGGTATGATGTGACATTCAACTTGTACTGTATTACTTTAAATGCTTTACATTGGGATATATTTATATTGCTATATTACTTGACATTTCTGCCTTGAAATATTTAGTCACAAAAAAAGTTAGCTTTTTCAATATATTGCTAGTGCTTTTGAAATCTGTTTATCTAGTGGATACTCTGCATTATTGTGTAACCTAAACCATATGTATACTGAAAAATAGCAGAACTGACAGTTCTGTAATTTTTTCCAAAGATTTCAAGTATCATATAATTATCTTTTCCTGGCAAAAGACAAAAGTTAAACACATACATTTGATAATCAAGATAATGTTAATTAAGATAATGACGTACACACTTTTTGTTTATAACATTATGCGGCTTTTCAATGGTTCAGCGCATGGGAATTAACCCTCAACTCCCCGAGGCCGTTGAAACTCATTCATTTTAAGGCTAAGTCAGGCAAAAAATGTAAAGCATCCTCTTGAGGCCACCTTAAAAGATTCATAAGCAAGAAAGCCAGAGCCACTTCAAGGCTCTCTGGCAAAAACTCGTTTTAAGGTGGACTGGCATCAATGCTACTGCTCTAGCTACGTTCCCCGTGTGAGCTGCCTTTAAAAGACTGTAGAGAAAGCTCGAGTTGTCGCGATAACACATTCTTAAACATCGCGAGATCACTGTCAAACCATACCTCGATTTCTGATTGGTTTGTGAGCTTTGTTGTAAGATGGCGCCCTGAGAAATATTAGTAGTGTTAAGAAAGAAAAACTACAGTTAACCTTCAGGAGAAAACTGTGCAGCATCAATTAGACTCCGAAAACATTATTATCCCTTTGTTTTCTCTGTCGTTTGAAGAGGAGCGCCATTTCAGAGACAAATAATCGGTTTTTGGAGGCTCAAACCTCGGCCTGTATAGGAAAGAGGTAGTCCAAGCGCTTGCTAATGTTAGCTTGTTAGCTTTGAAGAAATAAGATAAGGCTTACGTGACGCTATAGAAAAGAGGTTGTTTCAATTGCGTTTTCTTATGGGTACCTTAAGCCACGAAGCGAACAGATTGCCACCTATAGACTCATTGACAAAATGTTCTGCTGAACCTTGAATTTAATTAGCAAACAACACGTTACTAGTTAGCACTTTCTGTGGCTAACCTAGCATGTTGTGTAATCAGCTGTTTTTATTAGACGTCGTTTTGCTAGGTTAACTTACAGATGCAAATTACCTAGATGCCGCATCGAACTGATGTGTTTTACCCAGTTGTTTTTATTCCAACTTTGCTCGCTGCATCAGATTTGGAAAGTGACCGCGCTTTTGTCCCTGCTCGTTTACTCTTGCAGGGTTAACCCTTTCGTGTTACCCAGTCTCATTACGATGCATTAGCTGTAGTTCAGCTTTATCTCACCATGGTCTTTGTTAGTTATTTTTAAATATATTTGTTGTAATTGTTTTTATAAAGTGTTAGGTAAATATTTTTTTTCAAGTTCAGAAAACATCTGTAGTGAATCATATTTGTCACCTTTATAGAGTTACAAAGTTTGCTCAAGCATAAATTTACTTTACAGGTTGCATTTCACATCAGAGGACACTGCAGAAATGAACAACTCCATGGATACTGCAGGCTCCTATGAAGAGCTAATGAGACAGAAAGCACGGAGCATCCCCCAACATCGCATGAAGGAGTTCCTGGAGTCTTTGGCCAGCAAAGGTCCAGATGCATTGCAGGAGTTTAGCCAACAAAGTGGAGACACTACAACCACCACTTCCACAATGGTTTACCAACAGGAGACCAACTGCATCTACACAGACAGCACAGAGGTGGCGGGATCACTGTTGGAGTTGGCATGTCCGGTAAATACGTGTTACGATTTCAAACTAGATGCAGAATAACTTTTATGTTAAAATGTATAAAACACTGCAACCCGCATTACAATGACAGCTGTATTGCAATATTAATGATTCTTTCTAGTTTACTTTTTGATCTTAAAAGGGAAATAACAGTTTGAGTTGATCAGAAGAAGAACTTGTAGGAAAAAAATGTCGTTCAGAAATAATATTACTAAGGTTTTTAGCAAAACTTTCTTTTCTATGTTCAATAAGAGCTTATGTACTTTATTGCTAAACATTAATGTGGCTTTCACAACAAGTATACACTTGTGTACTGTACAATTTTCTTTTGTTGTAAAACTCTAAAAACATTTTTTTTCTTATTTTGAAACAGAATATAAGCAGATACTAATCTTTTAAAAAAGAATGCATCTTATACTTTGTTATGGGGCAGCTGGATGGCTCAGTTGGTTGGGTGTAGGGCTGGTGTGCAAGAAACCTGGATTTGATTCCCAATAAGCTTAGGCAAGACCCTTCATGTTACGTCACGCTATCGTTTAACCTTTTAGTCACAAGGGAACCAAGGGCTCCATCTGCCTGTCCTCAGCCAAAGTTTGTGTCAGCCAGTTGTCAACCAATCCAGGGTTGTATCTGCCAAACCACCTGTGCAAATCAGTAAATGCTGCTTTGTTGCGGCAACCCCAGACATGATATGCTGAAAGGTGAACAACAGGTTGCATTGCTCAAGGTGGTGTCTTTCCTGTTCTCACCATGGGAGCGTGTCTTATACTTTTTACAATTCATTTGACTAAGTTTTAGTAAGCCTGAATGATAGTGAAAGCTGCTTTTTTTTAATTTATCAAAAAGCTTTATTTTTGCTTTCATTAAAAGTAGCTTAAAAAACTCCTGCCTTGACACCAACAGTCCTTTGAAAAGTTCTTCCTCTGAATATAAGAATTTTGACATGTAGTATCTTCTGATACAGGTTCAAGTGCAGGTTCAGCCTCAGCAGCAACAGCAGATTCAGGAGTCTGCGTCCCAGCAACAGTCTGTGCAGCAGAATACAGAACAACAGATAGTGCAGGTTTGTATTTCTTTACATAACGAGATGCATTTCCTTATTCACGCCTAATGCTCTTTCTTTTTCTTTTTTTTCCAGGTGCAGATTCAAGGTCAGCATCAAGGCCAGATGCTGGGCCAGGTTCTCCAAGTGCCCTCTAGCTCACATCAGCAGCTACAAGGTGTAACCACTGCACAGCTGATTCAACCAGGGGAGCTAACAGAAGAGCAGCACCAACAGGTTTGCACACAAACAGCAACAATGTTTTGATATAAAATAAATACAAATTCTAATTAACCAATTATGTTGCAGCTACAAGCACAGTTGGTGGCAGCTGTTGCAGGAGGTCAACAAATCCAGATCCAAACAGTGGGAGCTCTCTCTCCCACTCAACAACAGGATGGTACTGAGAGAAGAGTAATGGGCACCACAATAGCTGCATCCCAGGGATCAGGTGTTCTCCAGCCAGCCAAGAAACGCAAGGTGGACATGCCCATCACAGTGTCTTATGCTCTTCCTGGCCAGCAGGTAGCCACAGTCCTGGCTATTCCTCAGGGTCAAGGACAGCAGCAGAGTTATGTGTCCCTTCGACCAGATCTCCTAACTGTGGACAGTTCACACCTTTACAGTGCCACTGGAACTATCACCAGTCCTACAGGAGAGACCTGGACCATCCCTGTTTATTCTGCACCTGCTGGATCTGGAGGTCGTGAGCAGGTCACACACATTGCCATTCCCCAAGAGGCCTATGGAACAGTACAGGTTGCTGGAGCAAACACTACAACGATGACAACAATGCCTACACAAGTCACGGTTGAGAATGACAAGCTTAAAAGTGTGACGAGTCAAAGTCAGACAGCACAGGCTGTTTCCAGCATAACAAGCTCTGGTAGCATGGGGACCCAGGAGGAAGTGGTGCACACACTGTCTGCAAACACCCTGTTCCCTGCCCAGCTGATGAATGGGAACATCCACATCCCTGTGGCTGTGCAGGGCTACTCAAACACCACACAGTCACTTATTTGGGATCCCCAACAGCAGGTATTGCACACACAGGGTCTGTCAGGACAGGAAGCCCAGCAGCTGCAAGTAATAGCACAGGTATGCATCTGCCTTCAATTTTTAAAATCTTTAAAATCTGTTTATGCTGACAGCACGGTAAACAGTTGATGTGTCTGAACAGGGTCAGACGGTAGTGGCAGAAGTAGACGGTCAAGGCCAACAGCAAGTTCAGGTCCAAGAGCTGCTTTTGCCTGCTACTCTGAAGCCAGAGGAGGGGTTGGATGTGTGGCGGCTTTGGGCTCAGCGCAAGAACGCTGAATTGGACAAGTCGGACAAGAACAAACTGGCCCCAATAGGCCGTACGTTAAAGGCTAAAAGGAATCTCATAGTTTTGGTGCAAATCTAACTTTACGCAAATGTTTTCAATATCAGAAGATAATATATTGCTTCTAGTTATAAGAATTTTATCAGTAAATTCTCAGGTATACAACATCTAACAGTGTTGTTGGCTAACGAAAGTTAACTGTATACTTTTTTTTTTTAATTGGCTATTTAATAACGTCAGCGCAGATTGATCACACATCAACAGTTAGACTCAATGTAAATGTGCCAGAATTGAAAGAATTATGCTACAATTATTCCAGTATCAACGATATTGCTCTTTAAAATGGGCAAAATGAAAACGTTAAGCCACTGTTTTAGTTTGAGCTGGGCAAAAATCTGGCGTTGTCATCACAAACATCCACCCGCACCAACCAGTTAAAAAGCCAACGTTATCAGTACTATCAGTACTTATTATCTGTTTAAGCTTGGTGGTTGAGAAGTATCAGGTTTTGGTTGGCTTCTTAAAAGATGCTATGAAACAAATTCCTTCAAACCTCAGCAAAATAAAAAAGATCAACATCAGTTCTTTTGCAATTTTATATTATTTTTGTATTCATTCATATGCTCCAGAAGTTGAGAAGAGACAATGGAATCTGTTGTAGTTGCATCTATTTTTTTCCACCACAAATTGCTACTGGAATTGTTAATTAGTTGTTTTTTCCACATAAATTAGACATGAAATATAATTTATTCACATGGCTGTTTATTGTCATTTCCTCTATCATTTTCCATGCAATGACTGGTGGTGTTTTGCCTTTCTATTAGGACGGCAGGCGCTGCGCTTTCAGGAAGACTTGGTGTCTTGTGCGGTGGCTGAGCTCTGTATGGGTCTGTCTTTGATGACAACAGAGGCTCAGGGACTGGAGGGGGAGTCATATGAGGCTGATGTCCTTTACTATATCTTTTTGTGTATACAAAAAGTGAGCTCCTCAAAGGCACACAAACACACACGCTGTTCATTATAGAGTTTCTGTAATTTTTATGTATATTTTACAAGACAACATTCATTAACAAACACCGAATAGTCCTCAATACATTAAAACCATTCTTTAGTGTGATGTGTGTATTTTTTTCTGATTCAGGGGTCACTCATGTTAAGGTAAAGCTGAAGGGCTTTCCAAGTGTTAACTTAAAATGGGAGGGGGTATTGTGCAATTGCAGTTTTTTGGTTGGAGTTATTTAGCAGCTTCATTTGTGGTGATAGCTGGCATTACATCCAACACACAAAAATCATCAAATGCTAACTGGTGTAATCAAAGTAATGGACTATGTTTCTTCTTTCTTTTCCTTAAAGTATCTGTTCGATAACGGTCGAGTGGATGATATCTTCTCAGATCAGTACTACACTCGTTTTGCACAAAGTCTGCACCAAATCTTGGAACCTTGGAGGCCATCAGTTCATCCTTTAGGTACAACTGTATGTTTTTTTTTTAAGCCAATGTATTTGTTCCAAAGTTTTTTTCTTTTAAAACACAGTGTTTTTAAAACTAATCTGGATGGTGAATGTAAATTGTTGTTTGCCAAATGTCAGCCTAAAATCTTCACCAAACTTTATAGTGGATTCTTTGAGAATATTGAAACACTAAAAACTACATTTTCTTTTTTTTGAAAATGATTAATTATCCTCTGTACACATTTAATGGTTTTTAAAGGTAAAAATGTGTAGGTTATAAAATATATTTGATAGGATATAAAGTCCTGCAAGAAAATAAATTCAAAGCAGATTGATTACTTTAACAGTCCAATTAGAAACATAATTAACAAGAAATGTACTTGTAGTTTTATTTTGTAGGCATATTTCTGCACAATTTAATGTTTAATTTCTTACTTTTTTGTTAGGTCTAAAGCTAGCTAATGCTTGCTGTTTTACACCTCTTACAGAGTTTATTTTAAAGTTGTGACTGTCACACTTGGGTTCTTTATCATCTTATTTCCATAACAGGTTACGTTATCCCCAGTCATGTGACGGAGGAAATGCTGTGGGAATGTAAACAGCTGGGAGCTCATTCTCCTTCCACACTGCTTACAACTCTCATGTTCTTCAACACAAAGTGAGGGTTAGAATGTTGCTTATAGCAGAGATTAGATTGGCTGATTTTTTTAACCCTTAAACTTTAAATGTATTCTCTTATAAACTAATGTGTATGCATTTTTAGGTATTTTCACTTGAAAACAGTGGATCAGCATTTGAAGGTGGCCTTTTCAAAAGTGTTAAGACACACCAGGAAGAGTCCCAACAATCCTAAAGACAAAAGTACCAGTATCCGGTACCTCAAGTCAACAGAGAGGTTCATTGGGCAGAAAGGTAAGAGCATTGAAGGATCTGGTATTAAAGACAAACAGGCATTTTAATCAAAGTTCTGATGTACAATGTATTTGTTTCTATTTTGTGTACAGTAACAGACGACATGTATGCAGAACAACTGGAAGACCCAGAGAATCCACTACGATGCCCCATCAAGCTATATGATTTCTACCTCTTCAAATGGTAAGTATAAAGTAGCAAGAAAGACTTAGGGAAAAATACATGAAAAAGTCTGGTGTAAATTGAATTACCACAAAAATAATTGACTACAAAAGTCAACTACTGATGTGCTGCTTTTTAGCATATTCAGTGGGGACCGAAAATTCGGGTATCCCAGGTAAAATGTTATTTTTATTGTGCATAAAGAACCCAACGCAAGATTGAAAAATCTCCGAAAGGCAGTTTACAGATGAGACATTCTTTTAATACGTCAAAAAATGTTTTAACTTCTGAATCACAAGGTACACATCCAAATTCTGAGACCTGACTGCAAAACACCTCTAGCGTTTGTTACCTTTTACTCTGCCGGGGTTTCTTGCTCCTTTTTAAATAAAACATTGAGTTTGTGTAATTGGCATGGTGGGTGCAGTAAATCTTGTACTGTGTGCTAAAAGTCTAAATGTGAGAAATGTGGTTGCTAAGCAACTGAACAACATGGATGCTTCACAATTCTTTCCTTGTTATTCTCTTGAAGGTCAGTAATTGTATATTCACTTTCAGAATAATTATTAGCACTTTAGAGCATTGAAACATCTTTTGGTGTTGCTGTTTCTGTGTTTAGTTTTTAAGTCAAGATCAATCCCTGTAGACAAAAAATTATACAACTAAAATCTCTCTTACTTAAAAGTTCACATTTAGTGAAAGAACCCCACCCAAAATTTCTCTCATTTGATATGCACTCTCTAAACTTAAAGAAATATTTGACAAAAATGTTCTGTTGACAACCCAGAAACGTCTGGGCATCCTGTAAATCTTCTCACACGTTTCTGTTTACTGTCAGTCCGCAGAGCGCCAAAGGTCGCAACGATACCTTCTATCTGACTCCGGAGCCTGTGGTGGCTCCAAACAGCCCCATCTGGTACTCGACCCAGTCAATCCCGAAAGAGCAGCTGGAGCAGATGTTGGCTCGCATCCTTGTCGTTCGTGAAATCCAGGAAGCCATTACTATGTCTGAAAACGTGCATTAGTGGGACCAGAAGGGAATAAAGAAAAAAAATGAAGAGACTTCGTTCTTTTCTTCTCCCAGCCTTCAATTGCTCATCTTGAGTGGTTTTCTATTCTCAACCCCCCACAATGCCGAGCGAGGGGTGGCATGTATATGTTAATATTCACTGTGTCTTACCTTACCTTCTACACACAAACTGTACATAGGCATTCATCACATATAGAGTATGATTTGTCTCATTCAGGCAGTCACTCAAGTTACCTGTTTTGTTTTGGCCAAAGGATATTGTGTCTAACAATTTTATTGGACCTGAACTCTAATTTAAATGTTATTTTAACATATGGTTGCTCTTACCTATATTCTGTAATAATGATTTTCTTTTTTTCTGTAAAATATTTTTGCATATATCGTCACTTGGGCTGGCCTGTGCTATGCTGCTATTCTTGTTCTTATTGTTTCTTTACTTCTCCTGCTTTGATCACGGCAAGAGTCACAGTGAATACCTTAGTGGTATTAAACTGCTTTAAGTAGCCAAGCTTTGGCTTAAACTCATACAGTTTTTGTGAACTCTTTGTGGATATTTTTCTGTCTGTGCTGAGCTGACCTTTCATCTGGACACATTGGACTCTGGAAATGCTGCTCAAGGTATTTCTCCTCTAAGCTCTGGCAGTACATCGCATCAGGACGAAACTCAGCCTTGGATTTTGTATTTTTAAGTGAAACCCACCATCACCTGTCATCCTGCAGTGTGTAGCATTTGCTGTACGTCAGAGGCAGGACCCGGGAGGGTGCAAGATGCTAATCTCTGCTTAGTCCTCATTTCTCTTCTCAGGATGCCACCAATTCCAACCCTTTCCTGAAAAGGAACTTCTTTTCAGATTTTTACCACAAAACAGAATATGAATGAACATTTGCTGGCCCTTAAAATGTACCACGATGTATATAGCGTGTTCATAAACTGATGGATATTAGTTATCTGAAATGAATGACAGTGCCTGTACGTTTTTGAACATGGATCGTTTTTTTTGTACAGCTGTTGTCTGTTTTTAGTGTCATGTGCATCCTGAAGTGCTGATAACCATTTGTGTGACATTAATTCATGCATAATGAGTTTTCAATACCAGATCTTAATTAAAATAAGAACAGTATTTAAAGCAGTTGTGAGGGTAGACTTTTAATAAAACATTTTGCTGCGCGGTGCAGATCTTTTTTAAGGCTTACTTCGTGGCATGAAAGTTGCTCTGCAGTTTTTTTTTTTTTTTGTCTTCGCAAATGTTGCAGCCCTTGTTTCTTGTGAAACTCAAGTGATAAGCAGAATAACAGGTTTGACTTGTAGTGCAAAGTTATTTTATTTTTCCTTCACATAAAAAAAACTTGTATCACAGACACGCAAGTAAGTACATTCAAAAAGACGAACTGCAACATACGATTAATACAACCTTCAAATTTGCACTTGGAACACAAGGAAACAAGTATGCTGTTAGTTGCAAATGTGTACGGATTATCAAAATCTTTTAACTGTTCATTAAAGAGAGATCTTGACATCAGCATGCTTAAAAAGTGCTGTGATCAAGTAAAGAAAAGCAACAATTACTTCTATTATGGACCACACAGGAAATGTCACTCATGACCCGGTTAAAATTAATAAAACATTTAAAGATTTTTATAAAAACTTGTACACATCAAAGGTCAATCCATCAGAGCAAAGTATGAACTCATTTCTTAATAATGTAACTCTACCCAGATTAAATGAGGATCAAAGCTCAAACTTAGACTCTCCGCTCTCATTGGCTGAACTTCATGAAGCTCTGTTGCTGATGCCCAACAACAAAGCTCCAGGGCCTGATGGCTTTCCTGCTGAGTTTTATAAGGAATTCTGGGAACAGCTGGCACAAACTTTTTATAAAATGGTTACATTTATCAAGGAAAGCCAATCACTGCCACCACACATGAATTCAGCTAACATAATCCTCCTTCTTAAACCAGAAAAAGATCCCACAATTCCTTCAAGCTATCGCCCCATTTCTCTAATTAACGCAGACGTAAAAATTATTTGCAAAGCACTCGCACAGAGAATAGAAAAAATCACTCCTCATATAATTCACCATGATCAAACTGGATTCATTAAAGGTAGACACTCAAGTGATAATGTCCGCAGACTTGTAAACATAATAGATTTTGCCACCATTAAAAAACAGGAAATGACCATACTCTCGTTGGATGCTGAAAAAGCATTTGACAGAGTAAACTGGAAGTTCCTCATTGCTGCCCTCCATAAGTTTGGGTTTGGGGAATCCTTCATTGATTGGATTAAAATATTATATCACAACCCAAATGCATCAGTCAGAACCAACAATCAGACTTCTGACAGGTTTTTTCTTGGTAGAGGGACCAGGCAGGGTTGTCCACTCTCCCCCTCTCTTTTTGCTATATTTATTGAACCTTTGGCTGCAGCAATAAGACAGCGTGAGAGCATTAAAGGAATTACAACAAAATACAGTAATCATAAAATTAGTCTTTATGCTGATGACATATTACTTTATCTAAACAATTCACATTCCATTAGTGAAACCTCAACAATTATTAATGAATTTTCCTCTATTTCAGACTACTCAATTAACTGGAACAAATCAGTTTTATTGTCACTGAATGGTAATGCGGAGCAAACTACCTCAATCCCAGTCAAATCAGGCAATATCAAATATCTAGGTATTTATTTCTCCCCGAAACTATCAGAACTGGTGCAACTAAACTACACCCCGTTACTGAAAAGTATACAGGACGATCTAACCCGCTGGGTCAACCTGCCTCTTTCACTCATGGGTAAGATAACCACAGTAAAAATGAAAATTTTACCCAAAGTTAATTATCTCTTCTCAATGATCCCCACACAACCACCACTAAAATGGTTCCAAACATTAGACTCAGCCATATCCAGCTTCTTATGGAACAATAAACCTGCAAGAATTAGTCTAAAAACTTTAAAATCTGGAAAAAGCTGTGGAGGCTTAGAATTACCTAACTTCCAGAACTATTTTCTTGCCAATAGATTGCAATACATCTTAAGATGGTTAAAAAACAATCCAGAAACCAACCCATGGATGGATCTGGAACAGGCATTCTGTGGAAAGATCAACTTGTCAGATCTACCATTTATCAGCCCAAAAATAAAAAAACTTGACTGCTACCAAAGTAGTAATATAAGCACTACTTTAACAGCCTGGTGGGAATTTCTTAAAATGTCAAACTCTTCAGTTTTACCATGCAAAATGACACCCATCTGGAACAATCCAGACATCCTGATAAATAAAAAAATGTTGCACTTCCCTGCTTGGCAAGCAGGGGGCGTAAGACTACTTGAGCACTTAATTATAGACAGAAGATTCATAACGCACCAAGAACTACAAGAAAAACATGGAATAAATAAATTCTTGGAATATCAGCAACTTAAATCTGTAATTACTAAAACATTTAAATCCAGTGACAATGACCTAAAATTACCAGAACTAGTTACCTCTATGATTAATTTTTCATTGAATAAAACTCTCTCCAAAATATACAAACTCATATGCAACTTAGATAACAAAGTCTCAATTCCAACAACAAAATGGGATGCAGACTTAGGCAGAAGTACAGACACAAGCTTCTGGTCAGAAATTTGTCTAAATACCTTTAAACTAACAAAAAGTCCAAACCTACAACTAATCCAATTTAAAACTCTTCACAGAATTTACTTTACTGGACAGAGGATGTTCAAGATGGGTCTCAAAAACTCAGACATTTGTGAGCATTGTGATAGTAATTTACCTGACAATTACATGCATGCTCTGTGGTTCTGTACACCTGTACAGGCTCTCTGGCAACAGGTATGTGCTGATTTATCAGTCTGGCTTAAGGTTTCAATCACAGCCTCACCTTCACTTTGTGTGCTGGGTGACATGAGTGCCATCGATACAGAGGGAAGATTAGCACCTTTAATCTTCATAACTCTTTGTATAGCAAAAAAAACAATTTTATTAAACTGGAAAAACAAGAAAAATATTAGTGTAAGTCATTACAGGAATCTGCTATTGGATCATATCAGCTTGGAAAAAATGTCAACTAGGAGTTCAAATAACCTGGAAGGAATTCGGGCTCTCTGGTCTCCCATAGCTAACGCCATAACTTAGGGGGCGGGGTTCTTGGGTGTCGCCGCGCCCTGGATGTCTGCCGGGATTTTGGTGCCGGGGTCGGGGCCTCCCTGGCACCTGGTGGGGGTGGGGGGGCTCTGTTAGTCGGGGGGTCTGGTACGGCGCCTGGATGGGGCAAGCGCGGGGGCTGCGTGGTCTCCCGGGCCTGGGCGGGGGGGGTGTGGGTGGTGCATTGGGTGGGGGTCTGGCTTGGCTCGGGGGGGTGGTCCTTCTGCGTGCGCTGGGGGGGCTTGCGTGGGGCCCTGGTCCTGGGGGGTCTGCCTGCGCTGGATGGGTGGCCCGTCTGCACCCGGGGGCTGGGATCACTCCTTCTCCGGCCCTGGGACGGGGTGGGGCAACCCTCTTGGGGCCTGCGTTTGCTCCAGGGGAAGCATACCATGGCGGGGTCTGGGGGGAGCGGGCCGGGGGGGGGGGGGGGGGTGTTCATGGGTAAGAAGGGGGTCCACCACCAGTATGGGACCCTTGAGACTTCCTCGGGCCCGCTGGTACCTGGCCAGGCAGCCACAGGGGCGGTGCTTGGGGGGGGGGGCCGGGGCTTGCGCCTGGGGGATGGCCCCCTCTCGGCTCCTCTCTCTTTGTGTGGGGTGGGGGGTGTGGGGCCTGGAGGGTCGGCTTCCGGGCGGTGGGGCCTCTGCCCTGGGGAGACTTGGGCCCAATGCTGGGGGGGCGGGGGGACGGTTGTTTCACCATCGGGGGTCAGTCTGGTAGCTGTCCCCGACCTCCCCTCCTTCCTCATACAAACACTTATTAGGTTGGAGGGGGGTGTGCTTGCGGAATACTTCGAGGGGCCGAGCCACTTGGCAGTGGTCCCCCCTCTCCGCACAGTTTCGCCCCCTTCTCTTGGTTTTAAATGCACCTTAGACACGTAGGACCCTTGGTGGGGGGGTGCTGGGACATCACTGCCAGCAAGCAGGAGATGTCCTCCTAGTGCTCAACCCTCCAATTTTAACTGCACCGTAGACATTTAGGGCTCCTTGGCGAGAGGGTGATTGGACATCCCTGTAAGCAATCAGGAGATGTCCCCAGTGCCCTGCTCGCCAATTTTAACTGCACCCTTTATGACACACACCCTTCAACCACAAGAAACACACCTCAACATACACACACAAATACATTACACAAGGAAGATGGGAATACTGATCTTCTGTCCCCTACCCCATCCCCGGTGGGGGGAACAGGGCCTTCAGCGGTGGCGGCCTTGTCTCTTGGGTGTCGGCCTCCTGGGCCCGGCGGCCCCCTCCCCACGCAGGGAGAGGGATCCCTCAGTCCTCTGGCAAGTCCATGAGCGGGGGATCATATTCCATCTGAGCCGGGGGGGTGTCTGTGTCCTTGTGGTGCGGGTTCTGGTCCTTACCCTCGGGTGACGGGCCCCTTCTAAGTCACAACATAGGAGAGCCTGGTCAGGCTACGTACTCCTTCGGGGACCCCCACTTCTATTGGTCATCCCTCCTCTAGGTGGGGGTAGCCGACCCCTGCTGTGCTCTCTTCTGGATCTCCGCAACTGCCTGGAGCTTCGGAGCGGGTCTCCCTTGGGGGGTCCTGGCTCGTACCTGGGGCTGGGGTGGGGGGATGCTCAGAACTCCTGGGTGGTGGTGGGCGGCTTGTCTGGGGTGGTGGGGCTCTCGGGGGTGGGGCCCCGCGCTGGACCGCCCGGCGCGGTGGGGGGGCTGCTCTCCTGACTGGGCTGGGCCCTGCGCTCTGCGCTTCCGTACCTCACTGCGCTCGGGTGTTGGGGGCCCATGTGGTGGTCCTGCGGGCCCTGGTCTGGGTGCTTGGCCGGACTACCTGGCGGGCGGATCACCTCCATTGACCCCACAGTATGGGTGCGGGGGCGGGCCCTGGTCGGCGCTGCTGCCTCGGCGGGGGTCTTGGTGTGGGGATGTCTGGGAGCTCTCCCTCCTTTTTTTCTTTCCATTCCTTCATCCACTTCAGCTTAACATAACATTCACCTGAGCACAGGCGTCAGCTCACATTTGCACCTTCAAACAGTGTGCGTGTCAGAATGTAATGCTTTACATGTGTGGGTTGGTATGCACAAGTGTGCGTGTAAACTGGTTGTGGACAAGTTTGTGAACACTCTTGGAGCCGGCAGGTATGTTTGTAACAGCTGAGTGTGTGGACAGGCCCCGCCCATTTTAGACCAACACTCACTATTGTAATGGGTATAAGCTTCAGCATTTTGTTGCCTGTAGACTTGCAATTCTACTTTCTCCTTCCATTGGTCATCCTCTGGAATCTATACCACCCCCCCCCCTCTCTTTTCCCCCTTTCTTTTTCCGTCCGGTCCAACAAAAAGAACACAAACAAAATTAATATTAATAAAGTTTCGTTGAAATTACAAAAGGGGCTTATACCAACATACATTTTGTGTTCCCAATGATTTATAACCCCCGATTGTGAGAGTAAAATCTGTCTAATGCAAGAGGCTCTCAGCTCATATCTGTTTGCTCAGCTGTTGGACAGGACAAGTTTTAAAAAAAAAAAAAAAAAAAAAAAAAAAAAAAAAAAAAAAAGTAAAGAAAAGTTCAAGAGAGTTTACCAAAAAAAATTCTCAAAAAATGTCATGTCACCGAAAACAGTTTTGATACATTCATTCTGCTTTCATGGTTGTGCGATGGCACCCGTTGTTCTTTATGTGCAAGTGTCTTTTAAGCATAAATGTTAGGCCAGTTTTCTGCCTGCAGGAAATGTCCTTGTATTGTATACAAATCACTTTGCCGCCCCCACTGGAGGTGCTTCGTGCGGGCCAGAATCCTGCCCAGCTATCCTCTGGAATGTCATCAGGAGCTGTTTGACATCTTCTCATTCGATAAGGAGGGCAATAACCTCCTCAGCAGGTTACCCGGCTTTAAAATCTGCTGCATTGTGTTCTCTGATTGTTGAGTTGGGGGTTTCTGCTGTTGGGAGGACTGTCTTCTCCTTCTTGCTTTGTCTCCTCGTCCTGAAGAGCTGATTTTAGCTGGTTGGTTGGCGTTCAGATTGGCTCCTTGACTCTGAGGCCTGCTGACAGAAAGATATGTGCTTGGCATGTTGCAGCAACTAACAGTACCTGCCCAGTACTTTGGACGTAAACTTCTGCTTTCTCACCCTCCTATCACTCCTCCACTGAGCCAGTGTAGCAGACAGTGATAAATTAGTATGTATTGATCCTGAGAACACAGAGTTAAGCAGGTGATTCAAAATAACCAATCCCTCAACAAGATGCAGCAGGTTATGGAAAACTAATTTATCAATGAGAGCGGATTGACCCACTGGAGTTTGAACCATGTACATTCGATGGAGCCGCAGGTCCTCCACTGCAGCTCTGATGTTGGGCTGGATCCCTCGCATACACAGCTGCATCAGCCACAACAAGGTCACAAATGTCCCGGACCGCCCAACGCCTGCACTGCGTGGTGAAAAAAAGTAAAACGTTTACAGTAAAACTGCTGACACCACACAAATCTGAGGGCCAACTCTTGGACTTAAGAGTACAAACTCCCACCTGCAGTGCACCACAGTCGGCCCCAGACGAGGAATGGCCTCCAGATGCTGACGCACACGTTCAATGAACACACACAGAGACGAAGGGTTTGGGACACCCTGGTCTGGCCAGGTTGGATAGTAGTAATGTGTAATTATTCTATCATTTGGGTTCCCTCTCTGAAATGTGAGCATAAATGCTGAATGCACAGCTGATGTAGTCAAGAGAGGCTTCATGAGACAACCAGAGGGCAGATGACTCACCTGTTGCAGGTTTATGGTTGTCACGAAAAAATCTGAGACCTGCTTGCGAGTCACAGTTGCCACTTGAATTGATCCACAACACATGGCCCCAGATTCCAGAGGCCAGTACTTTTCACACATAATCTGAAAACAGAAGAGTCGTTTAAAGATATTAAAGTAAAAAAATAAAAGAAACAGTCAATCTCTTTGGATATGAACAGTAAATAACGCTTGTTCTATGCCAAAAGCAAACAAACAAACAAAAAATAATGTGCAAGTGCATAAATCTGTTTGTACTGTACGTGTTGTTTTCTTTGTCTGGGTGCAGGGATTTCTTACTACTTGTTTCGCCACTATAGAGTTGATGTACGGTCTAGTTAGTAATCCTTAAAGTGCAACCCCATTCTTAACAGATGAGTCTGTGGTGAGCTTTAAAGATTTTTCAGTGTGTTTTTGTTTGGTCAGGGCAGACAAAAGCAATCTTTTAAAGTTATGTCACAGGATTTGGAGAGTAATTATATTCTCTCTTGCTCCTTATAGAGATAAAACTTATTTTCAAAAAAGTATTTGTCATTTTAACTTGTTGTGATGACTTTGTAAAAGCAACTTAGTCTATGTTTTTTAATCAATTGATTCACGGTTCATATTTCATATGTTGAGTGTAGTGTTTTAATCAAAGGTCTTACAGTGTGTTTTTGTTTCAGAGATGTCACCATGACAATTATCCTGACGTTTTGCTCCCACACCATCCTCCAGAAGTCTGGCAAGGTGTTTTGTAAAGGACCCTGGGTGCAGATGAAGTCTCTTTCTGACCCTCCGCCCTGAATCCAGACACACAAACACAGACTGACAATGACCTCAGGCGAGACGCGAGAGTAGTGAACCCAACACCCCATAATGAGTCTGGAAGGGAGTGAGAGATCTTACAGGCACAAAATTTGCATTAATATAATCAGAGACTGGATCTTGGTTTTGAATGGACAGCCTCACCCGACTGTGATCATCTACAATCGAATGTGGAGAGCAAACAGGTATAAATGTCACATTTGGTCATGAACACTTCCGGAAAAGATTTCAAACAGGCTTCATACTCACACGGCAAGATAAAAGGGTATCTGTTCTTTTCTTTATTGCCCTCTGCAGCGCCTGCTTTGGTAGGAAGGTCTTTGCCAACTTCACCGAGCTCCTGCAGAAAGCCGAAGATATGAGCACACATGAACGTCCTACAAACCGTGGGTTACAAAAGTTGAATTTCTTAGTTACCCTGAACTCTTGTTTAAAGCCTCGGTTGTTGTTAGCAGCAAGCGAGATACTTCGTGATTTCAACTCCTGCAAAATTTCTGACCTGGAGAATGTTTCCATCCTGTAAAGTATGAAAGAAAATTGGCATGTCCTGGTAAATGTAGTTTTGTTGAGCAAATAAACATTTCTTTAAATATTTCTTGCTTTAGTCTTTCATTCATGATTCAAGAGCAGCAGCACATTCTAAAAGCAGACCTGTGATCACATATTGTAAATAAATGTGCACAACACAAATTGTACAATTTAATTTACAGTGGAAGGCAGAGAATCCAGGAAGAAAACAAAAAGACAAGAGAATTACACAACCTTGTCAGTAATTTGTCAATTTTACCTCATGTCTTTAGTAAAGAAAATCTTAGAACTTGAAAAGGAAGGAAGTTGGTGAGATTTGGGGGTCGATCATGAGAAAAGTTCTGTGAGAAAAAAAGGAAAACTGAAAATTGACAAGTCAAGAACGATTTTTGAGCCTCATTTCCTCCTTCAAAACAATTATGAAAAGGAATGACATATTGTTAGACACATGCAGCATTCATTCATTCATCTATCCATCTATCCATCTATCCATCCATCCATCCATCTATCTATCCATCTATCCATCTATCCATCTATCCATCCATCCATCTATCTATCTATCTATCTATCTATCTATCTATCTATCTATCTATCTATCTATCTATCTATCTATCTATCTATCTATCTATCTATCTATCTATCTATCTATCTATCTATCTATCTCTCTCTCTCTCTCTCTCTCTCTCTCTCTCTCTCTCTCTCTCTCTCTCTCTCTCTCTTTAAATCTTTTTCTCCTTTATAAGAAGTTTGACAGTAAAAACCTTGTATTTAAGAATAAGAAGGCTTAGACTTAAGAAGCTAAGCTCCACGTTTACGGAACACAATTACTGTCTTCCTCACCTGCATGGGTAGAAAAAAAAACCTGTTTGAACTAGCTCTGAAACCCAAACAGCAACAGTGGGACAAAACAGCTTCAGAGCCGTGCAAAGTTCTGCTCTTACCTTTCTTGTTTGAAGCCGGATAGATGAGTTGGGTTCCTCACAGGATGGTGAAGAGCAAAGGCAGCCGATTGTCCCGATCCAAGTCATGTCATCATGGTTATGATTTTGAGTCTGTCCGCAGGCAGGAAAAGGAATGTGATGATGGGTGGAGACAATGGGTGGAGACAGGAACACTAAAGTACAGGGGAGGGATGTAAGCATTCAAGATGGTTACACGTATTGTTTGTCCGTCCCGTATCACTTTAACATAATGTCCCTGATTCTAGGAAACCTGCTAAAAAATATGAGGTCAGCATTCTTAGTATAAATTTTGGCACTACCATTTTGGATAAAAACACACTCACCTCTTTTTGATTTGAAAACATGTATTAATAGTTGCACTGCCTACTGTACCTAAAAATCAGTATGGGATTTGGGTTGATTCTATTTTGTTCCTGTGTCTGTTCTGATTTGAAAGCTTTGTAGGCTGCTTAGGTGAGCAGTCAGATGTACAAAAGATTACAGGTGACAAGTTACTTGAATTGAATCATGTAAACTAGCTCTTTCCCCCCCTTTATTTTCACATTTCTCTCATTTGTTTTACCATTACCAAGCTCGGTGATGTTTCAATCTTTTGAAAATTTTGAAGATTTCTGAAACTCTGCAAGTCTAAAAGGAAGCTAAAAACTGGAAGTCAGCTGGACATGAACCCTTTAGAAGATTTATGTAATAAAATGAATGCATTTATTATTTTTAGATTAGGCTATTTTAAATGGGAAGCACAGCTCAAGTTTGCGAATGTGGGGAAAAACGATTGGACATTTTTAATTAAATGAATGAATTAAAAAAGTTTCATTATTTTACTTTTACAGATTTTTTTTTACAATAATACAACTTGTATTAATTTTAAAAAGTATTTCTTTTTAAACAGATTTATGGAAACAGGTTCGACAGCCTTGAAGAACATCACCTGTATTCAAATATAAAGGTGATGCTTGTTATGACGTCACAAACAGGTACAACCGCATTACAAACAGCCTCTCTCTCTCTCGTTCTTTCACAGCGAATCATTTCTTTTCTTTCGTTTTTGACAGAAGGATGAACCAGAATCGGCGCCTCTGCGTCCTGATTGGTTCCTGGGAGAATAAGGAAGTGTGCGGCGATATAGTTCAATAAAGCAGAAGAAAGCAGGTTGTAGGGGGACGTTTTGGGTTAAATATGTCCGACTCTGAGCTGCACACTTTGATTCGGAGCCATTGTGAGTGGCCGTAGGTAGTTTTGACATTTAAACAGCCGTTTTCTTGTCCATGTGGACGGACGGGACCACTTGGAGAGGTCGCGCGCTCTTACGACTCCGTCAGATGGGAGCGACATAACAATATAAACAAAACAGCTGTTCGTTTCAGAAGATCGACATGGATTATCCACGAGCGCAAGAAACGCAGGGCAACGAGGTAATAGATGAATGCAAATCAAACAAGGGTCATAAATAAATGCATTTGTGTATACAGTGTTGACCTGACCTTTGCTTTTTTTTTTTTTTTTTTATATAACCCCACACACCAACTGGAAAGTGACACGATCCTGAAAGAAAAGGCCCTTTAAAGGCCTGTAATGAGGGTCATAAACACAGCCTTGACCCCTGTTGGAATTCTTTTTCAAACAGTCTTTGATCCCAGAGAATGTGGAGCAAGCTTAGTTTTTAATTTATTTATTTTGTTGTTGTGTTGGCAATCAAGGTTTCAGAGACCAAATGTGATGCAAATGATTTAAATCCTGGATTCCTCATGCAAATACCAAAGAAAGTCCAGATGCAGGTTTGTTTTAGACAAGAAAAGATCTAGTCCAGTTAAAGTTGAATGAAAAATGCACCATGTCATTTGTAAGCATTATTTGCTTTTATTTGACTGTGACGGTTTAGATTAGATGAGATTAGATTTAATGTTACCGTTGGTGCAAATGTGGGTACAAAACAATGAAACACAGTTTGCCATGTTGTTCTATATTTTGTATCTTAATAGCGTGAAAATATTCAGCTGGTAGATATGGTGTGGGTCCAGTGGCGGAGCTAGAACATTTTATAAGGGGGGGGCAGTAAGGGGGCCAGAAGACTTTGTAGCAAATGAGAACAGCAGAGTGGAAGCCCATAACAAAGCAAAGGATCAAATATGCATATTTCAAACCGTTTCTTTATTGCTACTGTTATTTTTATTAAAACAGCAGTTCTTTTAACTGAAGTACTATTTATAATCTGCTTAGAGAAGCTTGTATTGATGATTTCCTAATCTTTGTCAATAATTATGCTAATATTAACTCAAAAATCTGTGGGGTGCAAAGCTTTTTGCTGAGAGGTCAGCTGCCCTCCTGTAGCTCCACTCCGGCGTGGGTCTGTTTTTCCTTGCAGCTTGTTTTGTAACGTCATCTGCACAAAGATCAAACTTTTTCATGCAAAATAGTTTTTTTTAGCTTTTAAGAGTATTATAATGTTAATTGTTCGTGAAAAACATTCCCAAAGCGGAATTTTGATCCATTCACACTTTTCTGAGCATCCTTCTAAAACCCTGCACTGTAATCACCAGCCCCTGCCGATCCAGGAAAATGAGCGGGTCCTCACAGTGTGATGTAACAAAGTGCCCCCAGACTAACACACACACTTTCTCCACTTTCATTTTAAATGCACAACATGCACATCCATATTTGCAAAAGTTCGGATGTTGTTTGTTTTGGTGGGTAAAACGCAGACTGGCTGTAGGTTGAAATCATGAACTGGGCTGCAGCCACAAGGAGCGGAAAGCCTCAGGGATCAAGTCGTCTTACTTCCGGGAAGGAGAAGAACTCACAAAAATAAGTTTCACTTCATAAATAATTAATTCTTTAGTGTGACAAAGATAATATGTTATTATATACATGGATATAGTTTACACCGAAAGGCTCACGAATAGCATGATTCAGGCCCTTTAATTTTGTGGCAAAGTACAAATCAGATACAACTCCTCAGCAAATCCTCACAACAAAAACATGTTTATTCAATATGGGATTCCATTTGTGCTAAAACTATGGTTTTGTGTTTTTGGTCCACTGTCCATGTATTAGGTTTATGAACTTGGTCTACTGTCTATATATTAGGTCTAATGAACCAAAGACATAGACAGTGGACACAAAAGCATATTTTTGGCATAAATGGAGACCCAACACCTATACTCAACAACACCTTGACCTCAGTCATCTTTTGAGTCTGACTGTTTTAGTGAAGCTGTCATGTTTTTGCATATTATAGATTCATTTTATGAATGATTCAATTCATGTAATAATTTGTGATTGCTGATCCGTTTCATAGGGAATATTGGTTCATTTTGAAGGATCTAATTCCCCTTCCTAAAACTGATCCCACCCTAAAAATGTAGCCAGTGTGATTCAGATATAAATGCCTGGTACTGAACAGTGCAGGGAACGTTTTCCAGATAATCATGTGTAAATTCAATAAGCGTACAAACAGACAAGTAAACAAGTATTAATGGCAAATCCATTCACATTTTAGTTTCATAAAGTTCTGCCTTCGATTGTTTTTCCACATTAAAATATTACAAACAGAACATTATTAGAACATTCTGTCACACTGTATGGTCACAAGTCTTTCCACACATTGGACTGTAATGATGGAATGGATTGATCATTGTTCTGCTGCCATCATGTGTGTTGTCCGCTGTGATGAGACTTGGTCATTATGATATAGTAAAATAAACCCACTATGCCTCAAATTATATTTTCCAATATCGATTCATTTCAATTGAAAACATTTGGTATATATGAAAAAAATGGTATATAGGTTGATGTGATTGACAACTTGCCTCTGACAGAACAATCTAGTTGGATAGCAGGAATACAAATAGATTAATCAATTAAGTAAATTAATTACTAGAAAGGAAAAATGTAATTGTTTTAATATGCCATAGTGTATTGTAATTATTTTGATTCTATCAAATCAGGATGCAAAGAGACCAATTAGGAGAGTGCGGAGTCCATCCAGGCCACGGGCATGGCACCTGCCAGGTTTTCACAAACCAAGAATTGGCAGTGGGTTCTATAAACCTCGGTAAGTTCTGTTCTTTTCCTAATTGTATCTTTTAATGATTTGCCTCACATGCATTTTTTCTCATGTCGTTCCAGCTTTCCAAGAGATGACCATTCATTCCACAAAGGAGGTTATAAGCACCACTACTTGAAGCCCCGGTTAGGCGTCTACCATAAAGATTGCCTCCCTCCCAAACCTTACCGTATCCCTGTGAGAGAGAAAGATGACAAGAGGGCTGACATGGAGAGACAGAGAGAGAAAGAGAAACCAAAGGATGAAAGAGGGAAGGAGCACTATGATCCGAGAGAAAGCATTGGAAAAAAATCACCTTCAAGACAAAGCAGCAGCAGTGAGTGAATGAATTCTGCACATACATACGACAGCCTGGAACAGACATGTCTACACTGCTGTGGCATTGATTTCTTTGAATGATGCTCTGATTTTAAGCTTTTTTGCATATTTTTACTTTTACTTTTCTCATTTGCAGCTTTTTTGTCGGCTAAACATACTGTATTTGCACCTGAACATTTATTCAACTTCTCACTTAAATATCAACCAGTGACAGAAAAGGAAACCAGTGCACATACATTGGACAAACATATCAAAACCTTATCACATACTGAAAAAAATGAACAATATAACACAAAAAAACTTTAAGAAGTATTTTTTTTTTCAGTTTGACAAAAGAAATGTGAATGTATACTACTTAACTATTAGTATGTTTTTCCACTTCTCATTTATAATCTATACAAGTATACAATGTGTCGTTTATTATATTAGTAACTTAAAATAATACATGTTATAAAAAAAGTTGGTGTCATTATAAATCTTGTGACTTGTATATATACATATATATATATATATATATATATATATATATATATATATATATATATATATAAATTGAAATACTGTAATCTACTAAAAAGTATTAAAATGTGACAAAAATTAAGGTATTCTACTTGCCCTATTTTTTAAAACTGAAATGCTGCAAATCTTAAGGACTATTTTTAATGACGAAATAGAAACCGGATCACAGACTTAAAGCTAAATGTTTACTATCAAATGCAAGTAATCTGCTGCACTTGACTCAGCATCCTCTCCAGTTAAGTGTAATCTCACTTTATTGTTACTACACTCTATTGTTACTATGAACAGCTCTGTGTTTAAACATGGTACAGCTCATAGATCATGGGTGTGAAGCAGTACACGAGACATGTTCTCTGAAAAAACGAAATAACTTTGCAGATGGAAGATTGAATACTCTCTGTCAGTGCAGATTCTAGGGAAATCTGAAATTTCTTGCAATTTTTTATTTTTAGGATTCAACATCGGACAAATTAGACAAACCAGATAAAAAGAGTGAAAGCCTTTTTTTTTCTTTTAGGGATATTCTACCGTTTTAGTAGTAAAGACAAAAACCTAGATGTGCTCTTGACTGAAGGAGTATACTTTATTCATGTTTGTACTCTTGTTTGCAGATCATGAAGCAAAAACTGGGCTGAAAACATGTAGATAAACTGTGTGAAAAACAACATTTAAATAAGAAGTATTAGGATGCAAAGCAGCAAGAGAGCCAGCCCAGGGGGCTGGATGTAAAAAGATAGTAAAAGAAGTGAGAAAAAGCAAGTACAATATCAAACTTTGCACTTTGTAATCATTATAAGACTAAAATAAGAGGCAAACATGATGAAATCCATTCAATGAAATGTTTACAAAATATTGAGACTGAATGGAAAGAAAGACACCAAAATGGGAAGGGATTTACTGAAAGAGGAAGTGCTCAAACGCTTGTCAGCAAGCTTAAATCCAAGTGTTCTTTGTGTTGCAACAGCTTGCAGACGGCGTACCCTCTGAAGCATCACCACCTCCAGCTAAAATGTTTATGCATTACGTACCATTTAAATATGAACATTAACCACTAGGCGGCAGTATAACCAAGCAGAGGCACTTTTGTTTGCAAGCGCTTTCCATCACAAATAATTGAAAGGCAGATTTTTATTTTTTTTGAGGCATCCAGTGGTTTGTCCATTTGTCTTTACAATCAGGCAGCATCAAACCAGTGTTGTGTAATATTTCCGTCCCTTAGAAGGTGATTCCAGAAATGCGTTATGTCACCCGTGATCTGCTTGTGTTTTGCATGCGACCTCCGTTCGACAGTGTCATTTAGTGGGAGGTAGGTTTATGAAGTACATAAGAAACCCCCTCTATCATTAGTCGGTGGGAAGGAAGCACAAGTAAATAAGAAAGATCCATTGTGCTTCCATGGTTGTAACACTAATTGTTAGGTCCACATATCAGATTTTTGTTAGGATGAAGTATGCTGCTGCTACTAAGTATCTTTCATCTTCCTTTGCACACAGCCACTTTATTTGTGCACATACTGCAGCACTGTGGAGGAGTGTGTTTGTGTATGTGTGAGAGTGGAACAGGTTTTTTTTGTGTGCCTGAGTGATGGTGCGATGATGGTGACTCATCGCTGACTTGTGTGTATATGAGAGTGCGAGAGAAGACGAGAAGGAGCGACTTATTGCAGCCTATAGTGAACCGTAACAAAGATATGGCGTTTAATAGGAATACTGATGGCAGAATATTGACTGATTCTCACAAAACTCAAACTGACTTCACTCGACAAACTAACAGAAGTCCATGGTAGAATTTTAGATGTGACACAAATGGATCTAAATACCTGGAATCTTTGATTTATTAAAAAAAAAAAAAAGCAAATTAATGAGTCAGTTACTTGGCTTATGTTGCACATGAACTCTTGCTGTTCTACTGACCTTGTGGTTTGCATGTCTTCCAGCTCCTAGACCTGTCTTACCCAGAGCCACTTCCAGCAGAGACAAGGACGTGCAGTTTATAGTAAGTTTACAAGCAGGAGCTGTTCTCCAACTTCAGACTTGTGCATTTAAAATAAACAGGGCTCCTTCTTTCTAATAAAATTCTATTCACACTAAAATAAAAAATAAAAAAATCAACCAGACTTGAGATCCCTCAAGAATTTTTAAAACTTTTCGTTTTTTTAATTTAGTTTACTCTTTCATCATTCATCTTTTTTTAAGCCATGTTTTTATGCATTTTATTTTTTGTTTTTATATTTTGTGGTTGCCTTGGTCTTACCAGAAAAATCAGGTAATATTTTTAATGGGTCAAATATGGAACCTTCTAAATGTTTTAATGACAAATTAATTACTATAGAAGAAATTGGAATATCACTAAAGGATTACAATTATTTCTTGAAACTCACTGAAATGTAGTCTGATGGATGCAGGCTCATTAAAATAACTATCAATGGGATACTTGTTGCTTTTCACACTGTTTTCTAGACAATCTATGTCACAAACACTTACCTTACGTACCTTCTTCGTGGTTGTCTCCTCTGTAGCCGTCTTGCAGCTTGCCTTTACCGTACCAAAGTAGCAGTAAAAAGTGTTTTACCTGACATTGAAATAGATGTTCAAAATTGATCAGCAAAATATAAAGTTTGAATAAGTGAACTATCCCGACAAATATCACAAATCTTAAGACTTCCATTATTTTTTTCTTGTTTCTTTGCACTGCCCTCATAATTCCTAGCCAATGTCTGAAGAGATTTTTAGTCACAAGCTTTTGTTTACAAGCTTTGGTTCCAAACAGAAATGTCCGATAGACGGCAGTCTGAATACAGACCGAACGCAAGGTTCAGGACTTAATCCAGATCAAATTAAGCTGAATCGGTCTGGACCGACTGATTTTTCCAGTCTGAATACAACCCGACAGTCAGACTGTTTCTAAAGTCTGTCTCAAATGCAGGTACGTGAGAATAACATCACCAGTTATTTTGTTAGTTTGGGGTTTGTTACTGGTGTTCTCTGTTCTAATGGTAGCTCTCTTGCTGTATGTTGTACTGCATGTTCCCTCATGTGACATAAAAAAAACCTGAAGGGTTTTTGGAAAGTACTATGAACCCAGGAGTAGGTTTTTAGTTTGAAGCCGTAGGACAGATGCCAAATAAGACACGCTTTACAGAGAAAAAAAAAAAAGAGTGGAGATGAGTGGCTTACTTCAGTCCTTGAGATACATTTTTGTTAAAAAATGATGGAAATTACAGGAAAAAAGAGCTTGCTTGTATTTGATGTATTCTGATTAAACTGTTTTATAAATTTACAGAAAATGTTTTAAAGTTTTATTATTGGGAGGAGAGTAAGGAGGAGGAGAAGAGAGTTAAGATATGTAGTTTTTATTTCTTTAGAAACATTAAAATTCTAATGGATAATCAAGAATAGATTATTTTTAATTCGTTTTAGCGATTGTATTAGATTTTAAAATAAACAAATGTTAGTTATTGGTTCTACAGATGTGGATATTTTAATATATTTTTGCAAAGTATAGTTGTTTTGTTTTTTGTTAGTTTTAAAAAGTAAAAAAAAAAAATAAATAAATATTGGTTACTTAACTAACCAAATAAGGCTGCCAAAGCAAGAGATTGTAGAACTCTTTTATTGGGTAAAAACATGTTTTTGTCTTAATAAGGCAGAAGTATTGACATCTGCAGACGAATTTTTATTTAAGTCCAAGTGTTCCTTCCTGATTTTTACCGAACAGTTCTGGAACCAGCTTTTTTAGACAGATGGAGTGAAATGTTGGGAGGGTATCCAAGATTGGGAAAAAAAAGGGAAGGCAGGAATGATCCAAAGTGTACCAAATCAACTGTCAAATACGGTGAAGGGAGTATCATGGCATGGCTGCCAGCTGAACAAGGTCAAACGTCTGTTCGTTGCTGTTAGCTGTGGATGTCACTGCTGCTAAAATGAGCAACAGGGTACATTTTCTGTTCTTAGAAGAACAATACAGCCTGTTCAGACTCTGTTATATGCAGAAAATTCACTTAAATGTTAATCGCGACACAGACAAATCCAGCAACCTTAAAACAAACAAAAGCAGTTCAGTTTTAAGCAAAAGATTACTCATGTTCTGATGGGAGAGTATTATTACTTTGTCGTTACAAATTCACAGAAAGACCTTCAAGGAACCTTTCATCTCTTGCTGACAGTGTCATGTTTGTGTTCAATTTTGTGTTCGATTTTTGTTATTTAGAGGCAGTATTTGTCAAGCACTCATGAGTCATACAAATATTAATTTCAAAAAATGCTTGTATTTAGACAGGTAAGATATCAGACTTGACTTTGTGGGCTGAGATTGTGAGCTGTTTCTGTAGCATTTCTTCTTTTCTTATAGTTCTCTTTCTTTTCTATTTTAGTCTTGTAAAGCAATCAGTAAAATGGAAAACTTATTACCATTTGCATACATTTTTTCCATTATTGCTTCCTCATGGTCATAAACTGCTGACCTAAAGCTAATTAGAGGTGGGGACGTCAGTGACTCATTAACTCCGGATTAGTGCATTGTTATGTTCACTTGAGGGTGGTGGAAGAATCTTGCAAACAGCAGAGCATCATGTCATTACCCTCTAAATCTGAAAGCTTTACTTCCTATATTTTGCTGTTTAACTTTAGATATTCCAGATTGCTAAAATCCAAATATTTCTTTGATTTTTATCCTGTTTTTGTACAGGTTTCTCTTAGTGACAGACACCTAAGCAGCAAGAGAGATCACAGAGCATCCAAAAGTAAAGACAGAGAATGGAGCACTGACGTGGAGCTTCCTTTAACTGCAAGCCAGACAGCAGCACGAGACAGAGCCATCCAGCAGAAGAGGAAGGAGATAGATGAGGTGGGGGAGTGTAATTACACAAGCACACATGCTCACACGTATTTTGAGAGAAGGGATGATTATACATTGCTAAAGGAAGAAGAAAAGCAGGACAAGCTGAGATTAAAGGAAGTGTGAACAACTGGCCTTTAGACTGCTCTGAGAATCAATGAAACATTGAAAAGAATATTTGTTTTCTATATTCTAAAGCATTCAATTTGAAGTGTTGAACTTAAGGCAACTTTTAGACATCATTATTGATTTAACATTAGTCTGGCAGAGAAGATGATGTTTGACATGGTATTTCTCTTCTGAATTGCTTGTTAAACTAGACAATAACACAAACTCACTTGGATCCCAAAAGCTTTTGACAAGGGCTTTAATCTGTCATCAGTGTGACAGACATCACATTATAGCCTCCCGTGTTTGTTCCTGTGTTTCTACCCACTTAATGGTGAAGACATCATTGCATAAATGCAATAAAAATAAAGCCCCAACTTCTGCACAGATGACACTCGTGAACATTTTGTGAGTTTCTGTGTGGATCATTAATCCATTCAGCGGTAATACATGAGACTCCTCACATACTTCACCTGTTAGTCTTTTTCCTCCAACAATCTCACTTCTGCTTCTGTCCATTCTTGTGCCTCCTCTTCATCCTTTCTCCTAAATTCACAATTATATTTGTCTCTTAGGTGTACTATCAGGAGTGTGAAATGTTCAGCCTGGTGGTGAAGATGCTGATCGCAAAAGATCCATCCCTGGAAGGTCCCATTCAGTCCTCTCTGCAGGAAAACCTGCGGGATATTGGCAAGCGCTGTGTGATGGCCATGAAGAAATTTATTGAGGAGTATGACTCCAGGGATCTGCTGAACTAAACAGCTGTTTTCCTTGTTTTCCTTTTTAGTGAGATGTGTGTAATTTCATGTGAAAGAACTCTGCTTTATTTCCCTATATGTGATTTTGTTGTTTCTTGTATAGTGGACCATCTTTTATATTTTTCTTTTAAGACGACTGCTTACCATGAAGCCATACTAGTGGAAAATTAAAAGGAGATTTTAGAGATTTATCAGGGTGAAATCTACATTTGCGTGGCTCAAAAATGTTAGAATCAATAGATTGGAAAATTACTTTTACATCTTTCATAATTTATGCTTTTGATCCATAAACTTTATATAAAACATAAACATTTTTGCAGTGAATTATTCAAATTTCTTAAAGTTCCACTCCAATCATCTTTTGATCTGTTTTAAACGCATTCCCAGTGGCCTTCTAATTATAATTATGCCATTTTTTTTTTCATTTTTTTCATTAAATAAGAGGCACAGCACACTCTGACAGTTTTTTAGTCCATACTGGATTATAGTAGATTAATCAAATGAAGAAAAAAAAAAGACAAAACTATCATAATTCTGTGCTGTAAAAAACCCTCCAGATAGTGTTAGCATTTCATGTTTTAATTAAAAATATGTGTTAGGTGTGATCCTTTGACTTGTGATCACTCAACTTGCACACATTCCTCCGTTAACTAGAGGGCCCCAAAACCCGGTTCATGTTACAAAAATGACCTCCTTTTTGTTTGAAGTACACTTTATTTTTCAGCATGAGAGAACAACAACAAAGTAACATGCAAACCTCCCTATGTCTACTATGTTATACAAATAATGATTCTTTAGTTACAAAATATATAAATATTTAAGACTATATGTACAAAACATTTACAGCATTACATTTATTATCATTATTATTATTTTATTCTATATATACATTTAACAGGTATTTTTCTTTAATATTTCATATTTAATGTTTTCATTATTATTCCTACTGTTAATATGATTATATTATTGTTAATACTGGTATAGGTAGCAATCCATAGGTAACTTCCAAAAACAAAGCATGTTGCAGAAGAGAAAACGGGACCATACCTGACGTTACTGCGCCTGAATGGTCAAGGAGCAGAGGCCGCCGACCGCTCTGTCCTTGGTAAAGCATGGAGAGCTGGCTATGTAGAGCACAAAGTTCAACAGACTTTTTTTTGTACAAGGTGATAGGAGGGCTAGCAAGCCAACACTATATTCCAGCGGGAATTGGATTCCACTGAGGTAAACAATGACACAGCCTGGAATCTAGCACATAGCTTTTACTATCCCAACACAATTTCTCATTTGTCTACATGAAATAAGTTGACTTCTCAGGACTTGAATCTCTGAGCTGTTTCCTAAACTGCAGAAACGCTGCAATTTGACCAGTTTTACTTTCCTTTTCAGGCCGAAAAGAATCTTTCTGTGACACAATTAATTTCATAAACAGACATACATCATGTTATACACCGTGACCACATTATAGTCAGTGGTCATATCTATCAGTGTTTCTGGTCCCATCATTGGAGATGATCTCCATTCTTGTAAACATTCGGGTTGTGTAAGCCAGCTGAGCTTCCTCTTGTTATTAGATCATTCTGTGTAGGTGTACACAAACACTATCCAGTGTAGAGTTGTGTAAGCTTACAAGCAGAATAAATGTGTCTCTTTTTTTCTTTTTTATCCTACCACACAGGCACAAATGCACGCACACACATATACACACTGTTCACTCTCACTTTCAACTATCTCAATCTCACCTTTTCCCTTCCGCTCCTTCTCTGCTGCTTTCCTCTACCATCTTGTTTTTCTCTCTAATCTCTTTCAGTTTCCTTCACACCCTTCTTGTCTTCTTGTTTTAAAACTAGGAAATTATGCAGTTTTTGCTCTTCCTCCTCTGGCGGGTGTGCAGTTGGCCATGAACTGGTCCGTGCAAAGGTCCGTGATGGCTTGCCATCCCAGAAGGGCTGTAGCGATGACGCAGCTCCTCGTTGTTGATGTAACACAACTGAACTGGCCGAGGAATTGGTTCACCCATGAAATAACTCTCATCTGCCTCAGATTCAGAGGACGAGGAGCAGCTGGAGCACCAAGGATCAGGAGCCTCCATATACCCATCGCCCCAACATGGCCCACCCAGTCCCACAGGCTGCCAGCCAGCATTTTGCAGGGTCAGATCAGAGGTGGTACGTGGGCAAGGCCGATGGGACTGCTGCCTGTGACCCCCAGGCTCCAGACCAAAAAACTCTCGAGCAGCATGACCCGAGGGGAAACGATCGTAATCCTCTTGGATGCGGCGGTAGGGAAGCTCCACCATTTGAGTGGGACGGTCTGCCACCAGATGCAAAGCGTTGTCAGAGCGGGAACGGCGAGAACGCTTGTGGTGGCGACCGCTGCGGTGCTGCCCATTGCCATTGCCTCCACGGTGGTGTTTACGGTGCCTTGGTTGTGGCTGCTGCGGCTGAGATGCAGGTTCTTGCCCATTTATGCGTCGGCGGGGCATTCTGTCACTCATGGGGGTCATCCTTAGATTACCACTGCTGCCCATCACTCCAACACGTCCTTTTCCATCAAAGCTAAGCTGCTGTGGGCCGTCCCAGTACTGCTGAGGGTAGCCAACTCTTTGTGGAGTGTACATGTTGTTATTATACGGACGAGAGGAGGACAGAGACTCCGTGCTGTGGAACTGGACTGAGGAGCTGAGAGTCCCCATGTTGCTTTTTTCTGACACATTAACACCAGAGTCCTTGCTCAGGTCAGGCATGGAGAACCTCGACAGATGTTCCTGGCGTTTAGTTACTCCATCCAGAGAGTTTCCTGCAATGAGAAATTGAATGAAATGTATCTTTTGAAATGTCACTTCAGTTTAAAAGATGTTGGAGAAGCTCTTACCTGTAGCATTGGACATTGTAAGTGAGTCCATGGATCCTCGAGGTGTCTGCTCTAGAGGAGTGAGGGGCTCGTTAAAGCTCATGGCAGTGATGTGATTCCTCCTGGTCAGTGGGGGTCGACCGTTTCTCTGGAATCCATGCAGACTGATGCTCCTCTTGTCAGAGAAGCCTTGGTTCTGGCTAGACATTTCATTGAAACTCATCTGAGTACGGAGCTTTTTGGGTCGGAAGTCATCTTGGCTGTGTTGGATCCAGTTTTCATTGAAAGAGTGGCCTCTCAGGGCAGCCATAGGGGTCCTCTTAGCATTGCCCTGCTCTTTACCCCAAGAATCAGGCCTTTTCCCTTGGTTGGGAGGATTTTGGCCAGTGGCATTTGTGTTGAGATTGTATCCTTGTCTGGCATTACACTGACCCAAGAGATGTATAGGTGCTGATGTGGGGGAGGGATCCCTCTGTGGGCCCTCATAGTTGGGAGGGATGTAGGGTTCATCCCTGCTCATCCATACTTGATTAAGGCTCGGGGCACGACTTGGAGTGCGACTTGGTGTACGGTTGGGTGTCCTGCTTGGAGTCTGGCTAGAAGAAAGGCTTAGTCGATCCATCTGAACAGAGAGGGGGTCGATTTCAGCAGAAAGACGATCTGGCAAAGGTGGAGGTGCATTTTGGCGAGCTTCGCCGTTTCGCCGCTCCTGCTCAGCGTTCTTACGCTCTTTCTTCCCAACTTTTGTACTGTGGCGAGACTCACGGGACCGAGCACTTTGGAAAGCAGAGTCGGAGGAGTCGGACTCCTCTGGATCCTGATTGATGACAAAACAATTCCAAAGTGAAATATCTACTTCAGCTGAAATACCCAGTTATTAAAGCAGTCTGATCAAGTTTGAAATCCTTTTTTTTTGTTTCACATACCTGTCCTGCACTGCAGGAGCGTGAGCAGAAGATCTGCCCCTGCTTTGGCAGGAAAGGACGCCCCAGCAGAGAGCGTTTGCAACGGACACAGCAAAAACATTCCTCAGTTGCATGCCAGTGTTGCCCATCATATGTCATCTGGCCTTGGTCAATACCTTTGGTAAAAAGAAAGAGTAATTTTTATTATTAATAATAATAATACAAGGCATAAGCAGAAATTCTCGCAGTAAAATCTATAGAAAATGATGTTTTGTTTATGTGTTTTGAGCCTTACAAAATAACCCCAATGCAAAACTACACCCATGTATGGTCACATCATTTGTTAAAGAACATAAATTCATTTAACCAGCTCTGTTCTCGAGCTCTTACACAGCTCTCATCTGGGAGAACCCTCTGAAACACATTCATCCACTGCTACTGGAGCTTGAGATGATAATAATCATCCACTTCCCTCCTTCGCCTCCCCGCAGCTGTGGCATACAAGTCTCAAAGCTGGTCACAGCCACACTAACATGAAGCGGCTGTTTGAGGTCATATACAAGGTTAATGGAAAATAAAGTGTTTGGTAGCATTTGTGTAGTTTGTTAGTCCACTTCTGTTATCGAGAAAAACTCCCAAACAGGGCTGTACCTATGTGTTCTCCGCATGCATCACAGTACTCTGCGTAAAGAGACTCGAAGCAGTTGCAGCAGTGTGGACGCCCATCCTTCATGATGTAGCGCTGGCCCCCGAGAGTGGTTTCACACTCATAGCAGCAGAAGTGCTTCATGTGCCAGTGCCTTCCTTCAGCCTCAGTGCATTCATCAGCAAAGATAATCTGTTGGATCCAGAGATTAAAACCGTCAGCGGACATAGTGCATGTGACAGTTTCAAATGATTTTCCTAAAATAGATTTCTTTTTCTAAAGGGGAAACGAAATTAAACTAAACTGTGTAAATTGATCTCTTGGTTTATTTAATTAACACATTTAATGAAGTGGAGGGGATGAAATGAAAGGAGGTGTTTCGGTTTTAGGTGTCCTTTAGTGTTCATGATGAGGCATGTCGGTGAACAAGAGACTGAGTTCCTGTTTGGGGATAAGCAACCATCCAAATCTGTTCGATTCCAGAATAAAGTACATCAAGAACTTTTGAGAAGAACCTCATGCGGTTATTATGAAAGGGTGTTTTTTTTTTGAGTCAGCGCTGAATGCATTTCAAATGTTTTTTGAATTTAGCAACACATTTTAAAGAATTACTTTGGACATTAACAATACAAAATTTAGCAAATAAGAGCTTTGCTGTTCGCTTGCTTATATTGTAGTCCGTAGACTGATTTGCCATTAAGTACCATTTTTAAAGCAAAAATTGTTTCTGAGGCAGGCCATAAGTTTTGATAGATATTTTCTATAAAACCCCATTGAAGTCTATGAATCATCCAGCCATGTCCAACCATGAAGAGCTCCAGGCCTGGACAGACGTACCTCATCACAGGCGCAGCAGCGAGGTTTCAGCTTCTCGGCATGATGCCGGCCACAATAGATCTTGCCATCCTGGTGGAAGTATATAAGGTCCACTAACAGTTCTTCACATGTGCAACACACAAAGCAATGGGGATGCCAGCATTTTCCATGCCCTGCCCTGGGAGCAAAAACTACAATGTCCCCTCCGTTTATCTGAGCGTCACACTGTAGAAAATGGTATGAACAAAAGAAAAGAACAATAGAAGAGGAGAAAAAGAATCCATCAAAATGTAAAGTTATGATGCCTTTGCGAAGAAGAAAAAGACATTAAAGTAGTTTACCTTGTCGCAGGCCGCTCCACTAATGTTATGGGGAAAGGGCCGAACGTTGCCTCTCCCTAAGTTGTCCTTCTTTCGCTGGTTACTGAACAGTATGAGCTCTCGTTTCTCCTCTTCATCCAGGCCATTACAGTAACGAACCTGGAACATTATGTTGAACCACCAAGCAGCAAAAAAAGGTGCTTGATTGCAAGTCAAACATGCCTTCAAAAGAAATCTGGATTTAAGAATGTCTTACCTCGTTGTCATGTGGTGGCAACTGGTGAAGCAGCTGCTTGATGCGATATTTTTCACCAGGACTGTTAATGTAGGGGACCTTCTCTTCTGGAAGGGAATTATAATACTGATGCACCTGAAAAATATGCAACATATTACATATTGTTAAAAACATATTTTATTTTGACAGTTAGAGAGCTCAACTTTTAAAAAACACATTTAAAAAAGCGTGGCAAAATTTTATTTCATTTGTACAGATGCTTCTTTATGCAACCTGCTTATATGAACTCACTTTATTCCACATTACAAGTTTGTCAATGACAATTTCACAAGAGCAGCTTTAAAAATACACACTCTTTCATCTGACTGTTTGTGTCCTCCAACCACCAGATATAAAAAAATCACTTTTTTTTAAACTAAACGCTCCAGTGAACATGTGAATAACCTCATCTCTCTGACTAAACTGAGACTGTGAAGCAGCAGGACACAGGAAAGCAATCAGAACCACTGTTCTGCAGAGAATGTATTCTTTCAGCTCAGAGTATTATAAGCAACCCTGTTACTGTACACTTTGTTATGTGAGCCACTGCCACAGAATAAAAAGCAGGCTTGCGCAATGGTGTCAGTGGTGTGGGAAAATAAGATAAAGATAGGCAAGTTTTCAAACATACTTACTTGGACAAATTATGAGAACCATATTTGTGATTTAGAAAATTGTTTTGAATAAAACAATCTCACATTTTATGCTTAGTTAATTGTTGCCTTCACATGACTGTCTTTAGAAAATTGAAAGCAAGGCAGCATTTTGGGCTCTTAGCTTCTGGTGTTCAAGCAAAGTTTAAAACACGATTTATTATTAGCATCACATGGACACATCGCTTAAAGAAAAATGTCAGCAATCCATTCTCATTACAGTTAAAATGAATGGTTTATTGGCACATCCAATGCTTGATTTCCCAGTTTTTACTGATTTGCAGGTGAGGGAAACACAAAATGAAGGAAATGCACATGTTCTTGCTTCAGAGATTTTTAAAAAATATTTGATGCAAATCTGCTTGTGTTCAGCCAGTTTTCCTTGATTTTGTCTGCATTATACACAAGATGCAGCAGGGAACAGTGAATAACATTTCTGCCCTAGAATGTCCCCCCTTTTTTTTGGCTGTGCAGCACAACTATAATATTAAATAAAGTAAACCTTCAAAAATGTTGCAGAATGAGCCCAACAATTTAAAATAACTATAACATTTATAGTGTATGGATACATTTTTGGGTCATATTTCACTCAAAGTGGTTTCTTTTGCATGCAACATCTAGTAAGCCACTTGATTTTGTTTCAGAAAAATCGAAACGTCTTACCATGTTATAGAAGACTAAAGGGATTATAAGATCTGCAGACAGTGAATTTACATATGTTGCTTCATTAAAACTCCACCTCAATCATATGTTGATCTATTTTCAAAATTTTCACTGGTCTTTTAATTATGAATATGTCGTTTTTAGGCAAAATCAACAAGCGTATGTCGTTTAAAGTTTTTACAAAGCAGCAGGAGTTCTTCAGAAATTTGCCTCTAAGTTGTGGGTGGAACCGTTGGTGCGGAAGTAAGCCTTTGTGATATCCCATCATCCCTTTGTTTAAACTCTCTCCCACTAGCTTACAGTCCCTTACAACCCCAATCTAACATTAGTTGTGCAACAAAAATATTGGGCACGTTGGAAACATCCATTTTCCATTCTCTCTCATACTTGCTCTGCTGAATTTTAAAAGTTTTGATCACTGAACTATGATCAAAAGGAAACAAAATGCTAAAACCTAGTGTGTCTTGATATCCAAAAAGCCATGATAATAACATTTAGGTTGTGACAAAGAAATAAGGGAAAACCAGTGTAAAAGTAGAAAAGTGTAAAAACAGTCTCTTGAATATTTTTTTTTATCAAAACGTTCTTGCCACAGTGTTGAACGTTTATTGAATAGTTTTTTCAACAAAGAAAGAAATGACAATAAAAAAACAAAACATGTCCACAAGCACTCAACATCGTTGCAGATTGGAGACAATGTAGTCACTTTTGAACTTTGACAGCTCAGTGAGATGAAGCACTTGAAAAATATTATTATGACTTCCTTTTTAATGACAACGAAAAGACAGAACATGCAAGCGACGAGGCTAAAACAGTTACATTCAAGTGAGTTGCAAAAAAAAAAAACCCAGACAGCTACAATTTCCTGCACCTCCTGCTAGAAGACAAAGGCTGCAGCCTTTTTCAGCATCCCATTAAAATGGCTGACGGGAGAAGATGACTGTTATCAGCCCATCCTGTCATCCCTTACCACAGCCCTGCTGGAGGTCTGTTGCATTATCGGGTTTCTCTTACTGAGTGAACAGTGAGTGTGAATAGTTAATACATAATGTGTTTCTTATGAAAGAAGGAGTGAAAACAAGGACAAGTTTAAAAAAAAAAAAAGAGGAAATATTTTCCTCCGATTCAATTAGCATGCAATTAAAGTTAATTTAAACTGCAGATGAGTACAGGCAGGGAATCGTGAGACCTGCAAACTAACAAAAATTCAATTAGATTTAGGCAAACATTTACCAACTCTAATTACTTCGTTTCCACTGGGTTTAAATTTGCAAATGTATGCTAAAATGAAGAAAGAAAAAAGCTGTGTACTGGGAAAAAAAAGCAAAAAGTCATAAGACCTTAAATGAAATATCTAATTACTAAAAAGGTATCACACCATTTCTGGCTGTCATTGGAAACTGTAAACTTTTACTGCATGAACTCTTAATCAGAAGGAATCAAGCACTTTACCTTAAAAATCATTTCCCAGAACATGTCATTAATTATTCTTTGTGTGGTTTCTTTTCATGATTTCAGTTCAGGCTGTCATCCTGTCTAACTCTGAATTTGGTTCCTACACAACAACTTTGACAGCTGAATAATGTCCTTTCAATTACTTGTCTATAAAATGCCTGACAGGCTTGAATTGTACTTTTGCTTTCTCCCCTATTTTGAGTCCAAACAGTCTAAAATATAGCTGACAATCGTGATTTATTGCTTGTACAAAAAAAATCTTATGCTATCAGGAAAATGATGCATGCAGACCAGATAGGCATTACCTTCGACAGCTTTGGTTTGATTCAAAATAGTCTCAAAATAAAAAAAAGAAAGAGCAACAGATGGTCTCAGTTTAAAAAAATAAAAATAAAAAGAGCAGTGAGTCCATGTACCTGCTCAGGGCTGAGGCCTGGAGGAACCCAGGCGTACTCCTCAAGGGCACATCCGGAGTCGTCATCCGAGGTGGAGTTCCTCTGGAAGTCGTACATCAGCTTGGTGATGGTCTTCTCCATCTCCAAAGACATGGCTGTCACAACATGCTCCACTGCACAGACTGCTTCAGTAGAGACAGGTGTTCCTGTTGACAGAACAGACCGGACATTAAGTATGAAGCACAAGCGAAGACAACACGAGGATGGAGGAAAACATACTTCAAGTTAGTTAAATAGTTTAAGTTAGTTAAAAGGGTAAAGGTAAAAAAAAGGCAACCATGGTAGTTGATGTCTTTTTGGACTTGTTTAGTTTTAGTTCGGTCAGTTCATCTTTTAATATAGGAACAACAGACACCATTGCTATCATCTTTTTCCAAGAGGTATGAAGCTGCACACATTCATTTTTGTTCCATCTTTGATCAGCGGCACAGAAAGATTTGTCGAAACGTAGATGCTAGAGACTCTGAAAGGTTTACATGGAGCTTTCGCTTTCTTTATATGCACGACATTGTTGTGCATTAGCAGGATTTTATCAAGCTCATCATAGAGTGAACAGAACTTGAGTCATTTGGCCTGAAGCTGTATACAGACAAGTGCATCTTAAAGAAATGCAGCGCTATTCTTCCCCGACCAGGTCATCAACAAAGCTGACATCCAATTGGACTCAGCTGAAGTGTCAGCAATCTACAATCTCCTACAAACCCCTACAGAACGTACAAGAGCTGAGAAGAACCCGGAGCAACGGCTCAAGTAAATGTGTTCACGACTTCGCCGTGCTGGGTTAACAACCATAAGAACTGTTGAGTTCAAATATGAGAAGCATTCCACACAGGGCAGCTGTTGTCAAGAAAAAGGCTTTCTCACAAGTTCACCCATCCTGGTTTATTACACACAGGAACAGAGTGGTTTCAGGTGATCCATGATTTCTATTAGACTGGAGATGTTTTTGTTGCAGCTCCACAGAGAAGAATAAAGAGGTGAGTCTTTTGTTCACAGAGAGTGACCAACGCAGAAAAAAAGCTACTCTTGGGTAAATAAAAATGTCTAGCAGCATTGTAGAGCCAAAACAACAACAACTTTAAAGTTCAACAAGCAGTTAAAGTGTTCACAGACCATAAACCTCTTGTTGCACCAATAAACTCTGGAGAAATTGGCTCCTCATGACTTGAAGGCTGTGACATGTCACAAAACTACTGGTTCTGGCTAACATGGTGTCCAGTAGTCCACTGCAAGAAGATAGAAGATGAAAACTGATGAGCACCTCCAGGTGCATCAGAAAAGGCTGGTCAGTTCGATACCAGACACAAAGAGTTCAGTCCACAAAAGGGTGCCCCAGGACAGAACAGAGCAGTGATACTCATTTTGGTCCAAAAGTTTCAGAACAACCAACAAATATCTGGATAGCGACACAAGATCTCACCTAGACAGGTGTTGGAAAGAGACGAATACTAATAAAGATTACATACAAATTGTGACGTTTTCTGTGCATTAAATATACAAATAAATTACCAGACAAAACGATAAAGTTATATAAAAAAAGAGACACGAAACCCTGAATTTTCTTGCACCCGTTATTCTCATCATGTTTTTTAAATAATTTTGAGATCTTAATGGTTCCTTATTTATTTCAGTAAATGACTTTTCCTGGAGAATGAGTATCCCCACATCATTTATCATGTTTAATTAACTAATTGAGTTAAATAATGCTGCATCAATATTCAGGGTAAATGTATTTCTTTAACTTAATTGTCCTGATGTTTTTAAAAAAAACATGTGTTATGTTAAGACTCTGTTCTTATGTTTACAGATCACAGTTTAGCCAAGCATCATTTGCGTAAGGAAATTTGTTAGCATCATGGGAAGATTGTGAATATCCAACCTGTTCTACAAAATGCACAGAGACAACATTCATAATGGAGGAAACCTAAAATAAAAACAGTTAAAATAGTTATTTTGCTTACAGCAAAAAATCTAACCCTAAATTTAAGTAGCAGGTATATTAGAATATCATCGGTCAAATTTACATAGGTATTTATTGATTTCCAATGTTATTTATTTCATGCCAAACGACACATTTATTTAATGATTTAATGGTGTATATATTTATTCAAATTTGTCTCTTCCAGTCCTCTATACTATATTGCTTATCCATGACACTTTGCTTATCCATTGTCATCCTAAATAATAATAATAATAATACAATTCACTTTAAAACAATAATTAAGAAAAAGTAAAACAAAAGAAACTCCATCAAACTACAACTCCAGCTCTGGTTTTCATCTGCTGCTTAGACTTACTTCTTGTTTTCTATTTGTAAGATGCTATGCTGCCTCATGTTTTGGATTTTTACGTTCCAAATTGAAAAAGAAAATGTTTTGTAAAAATTTTGACAATTAAAAAAGGAAAAAAAAACATCGGTTCTCGACACACCAACTTTCAATTCCGGTAAAAGGTGAGCTCCATCCACCACAACTTCCGTTCTGAACAATACTGACTTCTGCTTCTGGTATAAGGTGAGCTCCTACTGCCATTTTCTTCAGCGCCATCCGCCATTTTTTTCTGCAGCTAGGTAGTCTTGGAAAAACCCTTGCTTCTTTGGCACAGACTCTCCCTCCAACAAAGCAAGATCCTCAGAGGATCAAGGAAAAGGAGGATGTAATGAAAACAGAGAGCCCTACCAGACTGCATCAAGTTGTCTCCAAATATTTTTCATTTAGACCCAGAGAAAATGGGCCAATTGAAATATTTCCATTACTAATAAAAACATTATAAAGCTGTCACAGAGCACCCTCATCACAAATATCACATAATCTCCAGTTGCTTTTTTCAAACATTTTCACTGAAGATCAATTTGTTCTCCTCTTCATTTTGGCTTGAGTGGAGTGCAGCTGCAAACATTCCCGACATGTGAAAAATGAATAGGGACAGATACCTCCCCACTATGAAAAACGTTTACAGAAAAAAGTTTCAGCCTGTTGTGAGCTTTGGACTGAGTTCATTTCAATCAGTTTTTATTCTGTGGATTGAGTATTGCTAAAAATCTTTCATTAAAGTTTTTAAAAATTGTTTATTACAGAAAATAACTGAAGGTGCCTTTATACATTGAGGCTGCTATTGCAGCGTGGAATCTGACATGTTATTATGTACTTTGTGACAACAGATGATGTGTTTGTTTATTGTCTGCAGGTCACGTATCAAGGTATTAAGAGTTCAGAGACTGAAACATCAATGGATGAAAAGTGCAGAAAGGTCCTGACATGTGTGATTTAAAAAGGATTTATCTGAAATCCACAAGATAGGAGCCCTCTGGACATGTTACACAGGGACATCATTTCCCACAGATGAGATATTACTGGAACTGCTGTGATTTGGTGAAGGAGCAGACATTTCCAAACACTGAGCCAATGAGTCAGCCTACATCCAAGCAGAAATGAGTACGGTTTATCTCTCTAAGATGGGTGCTGCTGAGCTCTTTGAGAAAAACAATTGCTGGTATGTAACCTTGAGCACCAAGCGTGGCCTCAGGCTTTTCCTCATTAGTATTTGGAAGCTGGGCAAATGCTCCCACTGGGTAACCTGCAGCCTCAATGACAACAGTTCAAACAGGACTTCGCCTGGCACCGCGAAACCAGATGAGAGATTTCCAGCGAAAAAGCTTGACAATAATCACTGCACTCTGGCGTCGGCCACTTCAGATGAAAAATGACATTTGAAGTTTTTATTATAATATGCAAATGAAAGCAGATATCAGCCATTTTGGAAAGGGCAGATTTTTGTCAGTTGATGAATTCTATGCACTACAATAAATCAAAAAAATGATGTGATGTTTAGGCTTGTTGTGTTCTGGTAGCCAATAGCAGGACAAAGTGCTCTCGATTTTTGGGTTGCCCGAGACCATGGAGGGTTGTAGAGAGGAGCGGCCACATCTTAGGAGAAGCACAGGTGTGCCTTGCAGTTTCCTTGAAGCTTTCACAGCCACCTTAAGGGTCGTAATTGAAACTGAAAAGTACGATTGTCTAGGTGTATCGTTAAGTATTCGTAAGACTACATTTGCCATATTAGTGGCATACATTTATGGTGTAAGAATGAGGCTGTCGCATGCTATTCTGACGCCACACGCTAGCTGTTAATAAGGTGAGTACAGGCCTCTTACTGATGGCGCATGAATGCCGCACACACCCATGGGGTGTGCACATGATATGTAGGTGCCCATAGGATGCCTGTAGGATGCCAACACAAACTGATTTCCTAATTTGTAACAGTCGAGCTGCATAAAAAAGCACACGCAAATCACGTGAAAAGCATTCACAGCCCCCTTGTGCAATCCGCTTGATTTGAGAGGGGGTGGGGGTGAGAGGTGTGAAAGGTTTTCGACGTTCCCATTGTGTGCGCACCACATGCATCCCCTGTACAGGTTTACCCATGCAGTGGCTTGCAAAAGTATTCATACCCCTTGAACTTTTCCACAATTTCTCACATTGTGACCACAAACATATTTTATTGGAATTTTATGTGAGAGACAAGAGTGGAGAGAAGTGAGTTCAATTTTTTTTACAGATAAAAAACTGAAAAGTATTCAGCCCCCTTTTCTCTGAGTGCATCCAATTGTCTTCAGAAGTTTCTTGATGATTGTTGACTGATCAAATGTTGACTAAATGACTTAATAGTGTCCACCTGTGTGTAATTTAATCTCCGTAAACAAACACAGCTGTTTTGTGACTGTCTCTGTGGTTTGTCAAGAGAATATTGGGGAGAAAACAGGATCATGAAGTGTAAGGAACACACCAGACATGTTAGGGATAAAGTTGTGGAGAAATTTAAAGCAGGGTTAGGCTAGAACAAGATTTCCCAACCCACAAACCACTGTTCAGTCCATCATCCACAAACGGAAAGAGTATGACACAACTGCAAACTACCTAGACATGGTTGACCACCTAAGTTAACATGCTGAACAAGGAGAGAACTGATCAGAGATGCAGCGAGGAGGTCCATGGTGACTCCGTATGAACTGCAGAGATCTACAGCTCAGGTGGGGGAATCTGTCCATAGGACAACCATCAGTTGTGCACTGAACCAATTTGGGCTTTATGGAAAAATGGAAAGAAGAAAGTCATTTTTAAAAGAAAACCACAAAAAGTCCTATTTGCAGTTTGCCATAAGTCATGTGAGTGACCCAGCAAACGTGTGGAAGAAGGTGCTCTGGTCGGAGGAGACCAAAATTGAACTTTTTGGCCTAAATGCAAAGCGCTATTTGTGGCAGAAATCTAACACTACACATCACTCTGAACCCACCATACCCACTGTCAAACATGGTGGCGGCAGCATCATGCTCTGGGGCTGGAATCTGGTTAAAGTTGATGGAAAGATGGATGAAACCAAATACAGAGGAAAACCTGTTGACGTCTGTACAACACTTGAGACTGGGGCGGAGATTCATCTTCCAACACCACCCTACAAACCACGACTACCACCTTAAACATAAAGCCACAGCTACAATGGAATGGTTTCAAATGAAATGTATTCATGTGTTGGAAGTGGCCTTAAATCCAATCGAGAATCTGTGGCAAAACCTGAAAACTGCTGTTCACAAACGCTCCCCATCTAATCTGACTCAGCTTGAATTGTTTTGCAAGGAAGAATGACCAAAGATTTCTGTGTCTAGATCTGCAAATCTGGTAGAGACAAACCCCAAAAGACTTCCGTAAAGTATCAACTCAGGGGGGCTGAATACTTTTGCACACTGAACTTTTTTGTAAAAAAAAAAATTGAACTTTCCACTTGACTATTGTGTGCCACTTTGTGTTGATCTTTCACATAAAATTCAAATAAAATATATTTATGTTTGTGGTCATAACGTGAGAAAATGTGGAGAAGTTCTAGGAGTATGAATACTTTTGCAAGCCACTGTAATTGGCCCACAGACAGCTATGCCTAGCCATAAGGGGAGTTGTGACTGAGGCGTTAGACTTTTTTTGGCAAAATGTCAGGCTGTTCTGGAAAATAAGCAATTTTTGCTCTCAAAATAAATTTATTCAGAACAGCAGTGGATGCAGTTTATTTGAATCAGATAAAAACATGGCCATGGGGGTTTTGCTTCATGAATGAAATATATGTTTACAAAAACCAAAGGAAGTTGAATTGACAGTAAATTGCAGAGTATTTTCAGCAAAAAATGATTAAAAGTACTTGTGTGTAGATCTATGCATCGATTTGACACTGTTCAACCTTTATCTTACAATGATGTTTAAAAGGACTTCTGGTAAAAGATTCAGAGTAAAATTCTTCAGAGCAATTAATAACCCAAGTTTCTCTTTCTATATTTTCTTTCCATAATGCTTTTATTCATAAGGAAGACAGAAGGCACCCCCTCTACCAGTTAAAATCCAGCCAGTATGGACTAAGAGCTTTCATGTTTTTATATTAACACGTAAGAGACCCATTATGAGCCTGAGTGGGGTAATATTTAGGAACCCAAAAAGCCAAAGCCATGTTTCACTTTTACAACTATCACAATCTCAACTGCTGGTGTAAAGTTAGACATTGACAAGTTAGGAACCACATAAAACCTGTCTGATATTTTCTGCACAGTAGTTGGATCTTTCATAGGGAGAAACAAAAAATGTATCAGAAAAGTTTATTGGAAATGTTCATGTAAATTATTTTTTTAAACAGCTTTCGTAGCATGTTTATAACAGCCTTAATTAGGCAAGAAACAGGTTTTATACTGAGTTGCTGCAAAAATGTCTCATTTAAAGTTCTTTTTTTTATTAAATGCAATCTTTTTAGAGGACACAGCAGTTTTTTTATAAAGGAAAATCTGTACAAGTTAAGTAAAAAGGCTCATTAACAAGATATAAAATATACCATGTTTTCGCATGCTGCTATTTCATTATAGCTTTAATGGAATAAAGTTGGACATAAATATAAACACATATTTGCTAAATAAAAGTGACATCATAAAAATTGAAATTTTAATTAACAATGTAGGTAAGACTTTCTACATGAAAACCACAAGAGTGCACAAGTCAGAGACAAGAGCAATGTTGGTTCAGAAATGTATTCCAGATGTGTTTTTGCTCTTCAAAGTTACAATCCACATAGATTACTTTAACTCTGCTAAAGCCTTTGGTGTGTGTTTCGAAATGCAGTGCTTTCTCTCTCTTGCAAGGATTTGTAAAAACAAAAAAATTCTTGTAGAATCGAAGAGCTTTAGTGCTTGTGCCAGTAGATGTTCTGCTGCACATTGTTGCACACAGCTTTCATGTCCAACGCTTTCAAAGAAATGTGTCATCTTTGCACCCAAACTTTTGACTGAATACACATTCGGACTGTACAGAAGGCTGCTGATGAGTGTGTGACTTTTTGACGTAATACACACTTGCAGGCCGACTGGTTAGTCATCACACTCTTTTCTTTTCTTCCCCGGCAACAGGGACAGAACAGAGACACGTCGAGAAGTGTTGTTTCCTGGAGGTGATTGCTTTTGACAAATGCATTTTAAGTCAATCTGCGTTAATTATTCAATGTTTAACAGTATCTGAAAACTTTATTAATAGAGAACATCCCAAAAAAGCCAAAGAAACTTTTGTGACATTTATGAAGCCATTTAATTTAATGCCGTGACACATTTTTTATGACTGGAACAAGTCATTTCGAAAATATAAAATATGTATTGTGAAACTCACCAAAGGTGTTTAACTTTAGTTCTTTCTTTTTCTGAGAACGTATTTGTGGTTTTTTTTAATTAGCAAGGTGCCAAGTGATTGCCCATCCAATCAACACAATTCGAGCTTGCAACAGAATTAATCAGTGAAATTACCTCAAGGTGTGACTGACTGCAGTAAGAGGAGACTGCGTCCTTCACTAAACAAAAAGCCTACAGCCATTAACAATTTTTCTTTTTTTTCCCAGGTTTTTATGAAATGCCAGACCCTGAATACCTTTATGATTCAATGGATGATATTGTATTAACCAATAAGGAGCCACATCTTTTTGAGTTTCGGAACAGATTCAGTATAGGAAAAAAAAAGAAAATAAATCAAATTCTTGCTGTTTGGGCTTTAGATCAAAAACCATTTGTATATTTATCGACATTTGAACAGCCTTTTTTCAGTTAACAGTTTTTTTTTAACCAAGGGGTACAACATTAAACAGACTATTTTCGCCATTCCACTCTTTTTCTCCAGCAAGCCTATCTTCAGACCTTCAGACTTAAGGTAAGCCCATTTATAAATAAACTAAAGTCTTTATTTTATAAGACATTGATCTTATGTTTGCAGTAGGTAATCAACTGTCAGTTTGAGACGTTTGCACCAAACAAAACATGCTTTTTATCTTTCTTGCATGTAGATACATTTTACATTTCAAATGTGTTCATTTTTTGACTTTTACTAGTATTAGGCATTTGCCCTATTGCCGCATGATTGTATAATTGAACATAACTCAGAAATTTGTAGTACAACCAGGTAAACTGGCAAAAAAACTGAATGAGAATCTCAATGATGTAAAAGTTTTCTAACAGATTCTGTGAATTTATAGAAAACAGCAAATATTGGGTGTGATAGTTTTGGACAAAGATAAACACAAAAAATCACTACCTTTTCTCTTTTTAAATTTGAGATAGGTTGCCTCTTTTTTTTTTAATGATCAAGGAGCAATGTATCCTCATATTTTCTCAGTTGGTTCTGTTATGCATCAGCAGCACACAGTGTGGTGATCACATCACAATAGAAAGCCTTCTCAATAAGGCGCCCAGTCCTCATGCACAGGTGTCAAACTGCAGTCCCAGAGGGCTATGTGCTCTAGCATCCTGTTGACAAACACATCAAATCCAGGCGATCAGCAGCAGTTAGACTGGAAAATTTCAAATACAAGTAAGACATTGGCCCTCCAGGACTAAAGTTTGACACATCTTCCATCCATGTAGCAACTGACAACATACAATCAGATTTCTAACAAGGGCTTCTGTGTTTAATGTTCAAGCAGCATTGCTATACAAGCTTTTGGTTCGTTTTTGGAGCTGGATGTACAAAACCCGCGGCCATCGAAAGAACACTAGTGGTTTAACTAGTTGAACTTTGACCAGTTGAGGACTCTGATTTGGTAGTGACATAAGGGTAGCGTCGTTTTTAATTCATGGAATTATCAATCGTTGAAAATGGTCATGAAAGAGAAATAAATGATTGCCGTTTGTGCGGAATTCTATGACACCAAGTCTTTTATATATCAGAGTGGAGCTGTGAAAGAAAAAGCCTGGAGCAAGATTCACGAGATTTGCACCACTTTAACATTTCGCAACCAAGCCTCGTCCAACTCATGCTCTAGTATCGGGTAGTGACAATCCAGTGTGAACGCCAGATCTTAAACGTGTTCAGGAATCCAGGTTCAACGTGTTCTTGAATGCGCTTCAGATTGCTGGTGTTAGCATAGTAAAACTGCTTCCAGTTATCCTTGCAGGAGGAAAATATACTTTACGAGATTAAAACTGTTCATAATTTTGGATATGTTTAATTGTGTTCATTATTTTGTCGTCTGTTAAAATTTGTTATAGTAGATACTGACGGATTGTTCTCTGAACTAACATTTTTTAATGCACTTAACTTAGACCCATAGATACATGTCTCTTACTGCAGACAGCTAAATCTATGGACGACATCTGAGTTAAGTTAAAATTTAAGCAGGGCACACTAAATCTTTATTGCCATTTAAAATAAAAAAAACATTGATAACGGTAATAGAAAGAAGAAGGCTTCTCAGTGTCAATCTTTTCGTCATATATCACATTGTACCCCTGCTTTACATCTAAGTACTTCCTGTTTGGAGGCCGATGAGATGAATGAACCATCACACAGCCGTCATTTTAAAAGCACAATAAATATATTTGACATGTGGCACGGTTATATCATCAGCATAATGTTTTGTCCTATCCCACTGCTGTGGAGTGTCCTTAATGAACTGTCAGATGAAAATCAACACTGTTGAGGACAACTTATTTATCTACTTCTAATTCTATCTATCTATCTATCTATCTATCTATCTATCTTTTATCTACTTCTAATTAAGTACAGCGTGAAATAATGTGTCACTTCCTTTTCATGCTTCATGGCAGCCAAGAAATCTTCTGCAAAGAATACACATGTGTATCTCCGCTTTAGGACATCACAGATGTTAATTTCCAGGCATAGGCAGGGGAGTGTGAACTAGAAGAGATGATGAAGCACAAAGATTAGTCTTTTTTAAAGTGAGGTCTGGCATCAAAGTTACTAAATAAAAAAAAAAGTTGCTGCATGTTCTCCATCACAGTTCTTTTTTTGTTTCGATTTTAATGGACATCTTTATTTAGATGCTTTTTCTGTTTATGAATAATTTAGTTGACTGGACCAAGGCGGGGCTCATGGCACTGGAAGCAGTCCTGGATGCTCTGTTTTTAGGTGTGTTTTTTCAGACTTTGCTAAAATGTCTTTGAAAACAAGTCACGGATTATAGCTGTTTTAGGGAGGGAATGGCAAATTCTTTATCTGCTAGCTCATTTTTGTTGATATTTCATAAAAAAAACATTTTCTGATGAATCCTTCAAAGACCCACTGTGATGGAAATTGTATTTTTGTTGTTTTTAACATTTTCTTGTGGCATTTTTCTCATGATAGATAACATACAGTAGATCAAAAGATAATTGGAGTGGGTCTTCACAGAAAAAATACACTAATTCTGGTTTATTTCCCATTTGTGCATTCACAAAAAACAAAAAAACAATTTATCAAAATGTGTTTGCATTAACTTTAGCTGCTTTCAAAAGACATTAGATAACACCTGAAGGTTTTCTTGTTTTTCTTTTTCATTAATATGCACTAAAGATAAAAAAAAATCTGTAGCTGAGTGCAATGACTTTTAAACAGAGGTACACACAACTCATCTGAAGTGTACATGTGAGGTATCAGTCAGCTAACTGCAGTCCTGCTGAAAGGAAAATCTGCTGGTTGCTACAGCAACCCACTGGCTTTCAAAGTCTTGAACAAGTAAGGTCTGTCATAATGTGTGATTTATCGGATTAGATAAAACACAAATGCTATCATAGGATTAGGTAAGTAATATGTTTTTTTTAAAATATCTGTCCTGAACACTTTTTGCGAGGAAGATGATACTTTTACAATTTTAATGAATAGGAAATTTGCATTTCACACGTCTTTCTCACCACCTGTAAAAGGTTGTCCTTATCGTTGTCCTCTCCACCAGGTATATCAAATTGTCAGAGTCTACAAATTAAATTAACTGAGACTAACCAATACCTCTTTTGCAGGAAAGAGATGATCATTTAAAATGTATTTTTTTTCTCCAATAATTCAGAGAAAAGGCTCTGCATGCCAGCTTGGAACAGTCAATAACTGTTGTGGAAAAATTATTTTGAACGCATTTAGTGAAATGAGGAGAACAAGAATACAGAGAAAAAACAAATAAAGGATGTAGATGCAGTGTTAAGAGGAACGCTGTTCCTCCTCACGTGTCATGCTTCACCCACCTCCCTCCTTCTTCCACCCGTACTCATGTGCCTCTGACAGGCTCTGTGTGGGTGTGCATGAGAGAAGAGCAGGAGAAGAGTGATGGAGAGAATAAGCTCTTATTTATGTAAAAGCTGACATGAGAGAAGGTGCTTGGATGAAGTTGGACTGAGACTTTGTTAACCCTTTACAGTAGGAGGTGAACCAATGTCCAGCCTCTGTGTGTGAAAAAAATGAACTGACTTTTGTCAAACGCCCATCTCTTTCCATCATCAATTTAAAAATTGTGCACGTTCTTCTTTTAAGTATATTTCTAACAAGAAAGGCAAACAAAAAACTGGCAGAATTACAGATTGATTTCCCCAATACCCAAGCAGAACAAAAGTGGATGCTAATTGTCCCAGCAGGTTCTGGTTTGTCAGCTACTGTCAGTGCCGTATGTAGGCAATTATGTCACAATAAACAAACAATGAGGGGGATCGTTTGTGCAGCATACAATAATTAATCACCCTTTGCCTGTTGCAGACACAGCAGAAACATTCGGTTTTGAGCTTGATGAACAGGTTTGACCCTTTATTGTGTTGCACAAAATGGCTACACTCAGTTGCTGCATATTTGGCTTACTCTTGTAAAGGCTTAGCACGCTAGATGGAATATTGAAGACAAAAAAATCAGCTTAAAGGTTAAATCCTCCTCATTTAGACATCAAATTGACACTTTTCAATTAACGGCTTCCAAAAGCATGTCCAGAGGCTGGGAAAAAAAAAATCCAATGTGCAATGATTTGTAAAGTTTAAAAAAAGGGAGAGTCCTTTGTGTGCCTTCCAACTGCTCATGTTTGGAATGAGCCTGACAAAGCGGCCTACAAAGTAGAACAACAATGCCAGCTGTGTGTGCACCTCCAAAAGAGCATAACTCAGCCTCATGACAAAACCAAAACATGATGGAAAGTCTTGAATCAAAATGTTAAACTGCAAACATGAGAAAAAGGGGGAAAAAATGATCAAACACAGCTTACATCTGAAAATATTTGTTTATTGGTTTTGCTCATTTGCCTGAAGTACACAAGTGAACAGCTCCAAGTCAGACGCTTGCCTTCCTGCTCCTTTATGAGAAAAACATTCAGACATGTTGCACCTGACTTGTGTTATCGCAAAGCACTTCTAAAGGTCATCAGAGATGAGAGCACATTTGAAGGAAGTGTGGAGTCACAGTGCAGCAGAGAGAGTTGATTTAGGATTATAATTTAGCTTTTAGAAAGGATGAAAGAGTTTTGAACTGACTCTTTCTGTTGTGGACTTCATTAATATCAGCTTCATTGACTGACACTTAAACCCTTTATAAAAGGAATCTGTCATAGACTGAAACAATTGTCTCCTCGGTCCTAGATCATCACCTGATATGGTCAATTTAACATGACCACACGCTGATTCAATCCAGCGCCCTCTTCTAAACCAGTCTCACGTTTTATTTTTCTTTTTAAGCAGCTCGAGATGAATCTCAAAGTTTAGTGCTGGGTAATGTGGTTGTTGATGTCAGCCAATATGTTATGACCTAGGACCAAAATAGAGCATTCACAGCTTCTGCAGGAACAGAACAAATCAGTGTTGAGAGGACACAAACTGTAGCTCGCTGCTTCACTGACGTTGCCGTGTGAGCTTCCCTGCTGGACTAACAGCAGCCCAAAATGTCAACCCTTGGCCTCTTTTCCCTACCCTGCCGACCTCACAGTTATCCCTGATTAATAATAAAAAAGCATCGAAACTAACACACACACACATACAAACACTTTTAATAACAGCCACAATTCAAAGGCTTTCCTTGCCCCTCTCCCCCTGTGGTGGAGGAATCATCTTGCACAGCAGGGAGTGCTGGAGCACAGTAACCTTCTGTAGTGGATGGTGGCATGAGAACCGGTCGCCATGGATTCAACCTGGTTGAAAAAATACATGTCTTTGAACATGCGAATACACATGGTGTATGTTGGTCTCTAATCTGTATATAGGCACAAAGATGCGAGGGGATAAAAGAGTTTGCACATTGTGTGTTTTTATTTTAGAATACAAAATGAATCAAAAAGATTTCTGCATTGGACTCAGATTTTAAAATGGAATCTTTCATGTATGTTTCGTGTCCTTCATTCCTCCATCTTGTTTCTTAATGCACTCAAAAAGGGAGAAGTGTTTGCGCATGTATCTGTGTGGGTTTGTGTGTTCACCTTTCAGAGTGTTTTTTTTCCAAGGACACTCATGTAAGCAGACAGTATATGTAAAAAGCCAATTATTTTAACCGCACAACTGCTCGTGAACTGATCCGTTCTGATAGGCTGTCAATAAGCCATCCAGAATTATACAACCCCTCATTTTATTAACAAAAAGCATAAAAGCATTCTTGTGATGCTGAACATTTCGTAATCTAGTTATGAGGATTAAATTCTTACTGCAGCTTGGACTAACAAGAAACTAATTGAAAGAGGCTGAATCTATAGGAATTAAACTCGTGGAGTCCAGCTGACAGAACAGACAGAGAAAAGCTCAGAAAGAATCTACTGTTGAGATCATTTCAAACACATCACACTGGAACCGATTATGCACAGTACTCATGTCCTGTTGTCATCAAATACATATAAAAAAAAGTGTTCATGTTCAGAAACATCTGACTAAAAATGAAAATAGAAAAGCTTGAAAGAAACCAATTAAAACGCAAACACACACATCACTTTTCATGTCCCTAATGTGCTAATTGCTGGAGGTGTATTCCACAAATCCTACATTGGACTCCTTTACCTACAAAAGCTGAAACCTTCACAAAGACCTGAACGGCAGTAATTAAAGGGTGCCACGTTTCTGTTCCTCTCCCACTGTGTGTGGGATGGCCTGAAATAGAAATGCAGGGTTTCAACTGGCAAACCGCACTCCACAACACTGCTCAAGCAGGCACCATCCTGCAGCTCAGCCAAGGGAAATGGATACTCTCTGTTTGAAAGCCGGCCATTTTTGTGGGAAATGTGCCAAATGATCTGACAGACAAGCGCGATCAGGTATGATGACAAGTGAGGATGAAGAGCAGTGTGCTGCCTCAGGAGAGGAATGGCAACACAAAAACATCTATACACACTTCAATAGGATTGGTGCCCATACTGTGACCTGGGTGCAGGGCTCTGTGCAGCCAGCAGCGCACAATTTCGCTCGATGACTGCTGTTGATTTATAAACTGAGGCTAATTCCTGTTGTGTGATACCATTTACATCATTTGCCCAAGGGGGTTACCCTTCAATAAGAGGCCATTATGATTCCTCAGAGCCTTGTGTCGCTGGTGGGGTGCGGGGTACATGTGCGCTAAATTTGGAAAGGCATGTATTTATTCGACTGTCAATGTGTGCGCGCGTGTGTGTTAATGTGCCTGTGTGAGAATGTGAGAGGTAGAGAAGGAACAGAAGAGAAAGAGTCTGTTGCTATGCATTTTTACACATCCTCCCACTGGTCTCTTCACATGAAACATCATGGCAGAGAAGAGTTGAAAACACGTAGCAGGGCCGATTCGCTGCGATGCACCAACATGTGAGCAATCAAAGCATTTTCTGAGCCATATTGATGCTTTGAGGGCTTGAACCCCTTTATTTCTTCTTCTTGTTTTTATAGATCCCTCCATCTTTTAGGTTTAGAACAAAAGAAAGGATTTCAGTGTGGTTTATTGTTTGATCAATTCTCTGTGTTTTTGTGCCGCTTAACATCTAGTGAAGACTCGTGCCATTCAGGTAAATGATGTTATTCTGTAAGTTAGGAAATAGCTGTGGGTCAATGGCCGAAGCAACACTAAATTGTTAAAGTGTGCCATATTTTAAGTTTCTTCAGATGAAAGTCTCTGCTACATAGTCATCGGCATTCAAACAAACTGTGTATTGTGTTGCATTGTCAACTCTTTTGTGATTGTTAACTCTGAGGATTATCTTTTAAATTCAGATTTTGTCTAAGCTTTGTGTCTAAAATGAGGCTGCTTGATCCCTCTTGTAGATTATTTACAATGAAATTATGAATCATTCTTTTGGTAGTAATAAAGGGCAACTCTACGCCACAATATCAATATTATTTAGTGTTAGAAGGCTAAAGCTAAAGCATATTTAACTCTGGTTTGTAAAATTCCATTTCCGCTTTTTTCCAATTGTTCCTTCAGTCCGTTTTACAAAAGTTAAAGGAACTATTTTTACAGTTTTTATTTTTTTTTCACTTTAGATTTTTGAAGTAATTTGATCTAAGAAATGATTTTGGCTTTGGAAAATGACACTCTTGATGTTTTTTACAGCAGGTTTACAACTGAAGAACTGCTGAGTGACAAACTCTTTCGAACTGATTTACGCAAATCACTTCAGAGTGAGCGCATGCATGACATCATCGACCCAGAGCCTAACCACCAAAGACTATGGACTTATTTCCTGCGCATCTTTTGCATCACAAATAAATCTTTCTTTATTCACTTTCCGTAGATCTCTCCTTATTGAAATTTTGAGCATGATTTTTGAGACATTTTACAAAATTTTATTTCACTACAACTCATTTTGAAAAACAATTTTATGTACTGTGTTCCATCTATAATTTGTATTACTTTGCTTTAATTTGGCAGTTACTATCTTTTCTCACAGTTAGAGTGACTCTGAAACAACAAAGAAAAAATATTATAAAAGTTATGATAATCAATTTTCCTTCTTTGACACCTTTTACTAATACTTTGGGAGAGTTATCTAACTTCCACTTTCCCTTATTCTCTTTAGAAGTAGTCAGTATGTAAATGTTTTTCTGTAATGCTTCTCTTAAGTCAACAAAGTTGCTTTACTTTTTTCTTTTTTTTGTGACCTACACAAAGGAGTGACTAAAGTGGATCCAGCTTTACAGGAAACATTCACTTTTGTCATTGCTTGAATGAGATACTGTTCATCTGAAGGACATATGGGACTTTCTGATGTTCAGTCTATAAGAGCGGCGTGCTTTTATTGCAGACTTGACCATTTTTAGTGTGCTCAGAGGACAAAGCAGAATGATCAGCAATGTGGAAAATAAGTCTTTTTTAGGATTTAGTGCAAGCAAATAAACCAAAGTAACTCAGGGAAAAGTGAAAAATGTCCCTACTTGTATCTACTATATAAAATATTTCATTACATAAATCCAACTAGTATAGTGTTTGGATTATGGAAAAACAATTAATCTATGCCTCCATTTTTAATATAAAGAATTAAACATGAATCTAAATGTCTTCTATTTTGGATTTCTAAAATCACCAACAAAACAGAAACAGCATAAAAGGGAGACAAAGGACAGTCAATCTGATCTTTCATCTTACAGCAAAGACCTAAAACAAGTTAAAAAATGTAACAAAACAACACAAAGGAAATGTAAGTTAATACCAAAATAGGCCGAAGATGGTGTCAGTTCAAAACAGCTGAGACACGAGAAGACTTTGTGCTCACATTTTAGCTGATAAACACATCACCTCCATGTTGGATCAAACAGTGTTATGATTAAGAGAAAGGCACAGATGTCCGAAGTAATGTTGGCTATACTTGGATTGTCCTATGAATCCTCAACGGGCCAACTGTAATCTGGTGCCAGAAACGGAGAAGGATCTCTGAATGTTTTCTCCTCCTAAAGCCACATAACAAAACTCTTTGCACACTATCATTGCACAGACTTTTCAGTGCAAAACATCAGCAAAACAATGAATGTTTTGCATTCACTGAAGCCCATATTTGAATGTAGTACAATACAAAATGTAAAATAGAAAATCCTAGTCTCACTTTTTGATTTCATCATTTTAGTTTTGTTTTATTTCAGTCACTGTGTCTTCTTTTTCCAGTTAACCATATCCCATCTATGAGTCTAGAGAGTTTAATGACATTCTTACATAAATCCCAGTTCATTTGTGGGTTTATGGATGTACACACTGACTCCAGTAGACCAGAACTCAGTGTTGAGAAGGTAAAAACCCAGGTTTAAAGCAAAGCAGAGTTGCCACTGAAGGCATGATTAACTTGACACCCACTGTCACCAAAAAACAGCTCCTTTGTGAAGCAAGAAAGTCAACAATGGGCCAATAATGACTCATGACAGTCACTCAAAGGCAAACAGAGACATATAAATTGACTTTGACAGTGCACAATGGACAGACAATGATATGGGACAAATCAATCAGATCTTAGTGGACTAGTTGAAGCCAGACAAAGGTTTGGGGGCAAAGAAGCGTGGCTTTTAAACTGTGAGGCCGTTGCAGGTGTTTGCACTCAATTGTGGCTGGAAAGTGGACCAATCAAGCGTGTAGAGGCGGACACATCGTTTTAATACCATTTGTTAAAATACCAACAGGCTCATGGGAATGTGGTTTTCATGCTTTGTCCTCTTCCATTTAAAAAACTCCAGCGAAATAATCAAATCAATGAACTTTCTAAAACACGTTTCATCCATCGGTCCAACAGCTGATTGAATTGTTACTATTCAATAAACACTGAACACCAGGGAAACTATTGGGGATTTTTTTTAAATGAAGAAAAGCATGTTTATGCTGCTCTATTACCTCAGGTAAAAATTCGAATGTAAGCATAAACACAGCACTCACAAGGCTACTTGAACTGTGTTTTTGTGACTCAGTTAAACGGTTCACACAAAAAGCTTGAATGTTAGCGGCTTAGCTAATTATGAGGATGCAGAGCTCCCAGCTTCAAAGGCATTAAACTGATTAATACTCAGGTCAGTGTTGACAAAACTGATGTCATCTGGGGATTCAGTGTTCCTGTTGCTTCCTCCAATGAAAGGAAGATTATACAAACAGTCAAATGCAGTGTTCTAGTGCGATGCTCAAATTACAGTTGTAGAATGACACCAGTTTCTTTAGAATTTCTAGTGTTAATCTAAGTTTAAATCTACAGTCCAAGTACAAATCACATCAACAAATCAAACAACGCAAAAATGTACATGTATTAAAGATCACGACGACAATTAAAAAAGCAGAGCAAGTAATGAAAATGTAACGTTTTGGAAAACAAAAGTCATTTCCAGAATGAAATGATAAAGAGCAAAACACAATACGAAACTGGAAAAGATTGGTATTATAGGACAGCATTGATGAGAATTAGTACAGATAATATTTAGGATCAATTCATACCAAATAACTTTCTGTTTGAATGATGGATCATCCAAACAGTGATTTGCAATATTACTTTTTATGGCTTCTTCTTTTGGGTCATTTTTTAAACTTCATTTTGATTTCTGCACAATACTTTTGCTTTCCTAATTGATTTTTTTGTCTTTTTTTTACAGAAAAGAAAGGTTTGGGACATCACTAATTCGAATTATGTTTTGGTCTCTGAAATTTTGTCTGATTTTTTAAATGTAATGCTGTTTTGTTATTATTAGTTTTTCTTTTTTTAATAGTAATTTTGATATTTTAATATGCTTTGTGATGAGTAAGTTGTTGATGTAATATGCACTTCAGGGTCACTGTGGAAACGCTGTCTTGTGGACTATCTAAAAACTGAAACATAAAGAATGTCTTTGAAGAGAAATGAAACGTTTTTGCCATGATTGCAAGGTTGGAAATAAGTTGCAGAAAGCTATAGTTTAAGTACATATTTTTGTAAAATTGTTTCTTTTTAAATGGTGGAAATCAACTGAAAAAGCGACTATAGAAAAAGCAAAAATGACAAGTAATTCAAAAGATCCCACCTGAGTCTGCATTCATAGATCCTCAGAGCACAAAAGTTGCAGTTTTAAGTAGAAACCCTTCTAAACAGTTGAAAAGACAAGGGGTGACTGTTGTTTAACAATGAATAAACGTTTTAATAATATCAAAATTGAAAATTAACATTGTTGCATTGAGTAACAGATAAGTGCTACAGCCACGAGCTATGAGTGCTTCACTGACTGCAGAACCTTCATTAGTTTTCCATCTGAATCCATTAGAAATGACATCATGGAGGGAGGGCGAGAGAAGGTGAGGGAGGGCGAGATGCTGTGAGTATCGCGAGAATCGACGAGACGTGTGTGGTGAGTTAACTTGGCGGCGCGAAAGTGGTTGAACAAACATTTCCACCTGCTTTTTTTCTTTCCGCCATATAAGTAACAATTACAACAAAATTCATTAAACCTTTAAAAAGATTATTAAGTCCTTGACAGCCTGGAGGACCTGGAGAGCTTCATAGACGAGTGTTTTAATACCTTCGTCATGGGGAAGACCAACACCACCACTCCTTCCTCCAAACGCGGCCGTCCTGAAGACTCTCCCGGGGCCGCCTCTTCTCCAGGCAGCGGCGTCAGTGAAATCCTGGAATCGATTGATAAAAAACTTTCCAGCCTTGATTGCCGTCTAAACTTGCTGGAGATCCTCCATAAAGAATTCCAAGGCCTGCGAGAGTCCCTGGAGTTCAGCCAGCAGCAGGTGCAGGAGCTCGCAGCGGAGAACCAGGCCCTCAGAGAGACCGTCCAGACTCTGAGCAGCGACACCGCTCGTCTCTCTGAGGAGAACCGCTCCATCAAAGAAACCCTCCTGGACCTTCAGGCGAGGAGCATGAGGGACAACCTGGTCATCTCTGGGATTCCAGAGGAGGCGGGAGAAGACCCGGAGGCCACGGTGAAGTCCTTCATGGAGGTCCAACTGAAGCTCCCCAAGGAGGAGGTCCAGAAGATCTCCTTCCACAGAGTTCACCGACTCGGAGGAAGGAGGTCTGACAACCAGCGTCCGAGACCCATAGTGGCTAAATTCGAGCACTTTAAACAGAAGGAGCTGGTGAGGAGCCGCGGCCGGGAGCTGAAGGGAACGCACTTCAGCGTCAACGACCAGTTCCCGGCGGAGATCCTCCGGCGCAGGAAGATCCTTTTCCCGCTGAGGAGGAAGCACCTCACCGCCGGGTCTCGAGCTGTTGTTTCGGTAGACAGACTCTACGTGGATGGACGGCTCTTTCGGGACCCCGAGATCACCCCGTGGCTGCGCTGAAGACCCGCAGCTGCTGCGATCAGAACTTCCAGAATACGCTGATGAAACCAGCTAATCTGATTTAAATTAATGGAAAATCAGCTCATCAATCATCCACACCTCCATCTCGTCAAAGCAGTTTATTTCCCTCCCCTCTCATGTTTACGTTGTTTTGTTGTGTTTGTTTTTTCTTGTTTTTCTTTTCTTTTTTCCTCTTTTTATTCCCCACCTCTTCCCCCCTCCTCCTCATATTTAAAAGAACTAAAGGCAACACACCCCCGGTAAGTAAACATTTACTCATGCACGAGAAAGGCGCGCGCACGTACACGCGATCCCGCACACACTCGCCGACATACCGCAAACACCTCACATAGGCTCATATAGGACACATACAACAAGTAACTCACACAGCCAGAAAACGTCCATGCGCACAAACACACAGCGCTTCTCTGCGCACTGGTCAGCGGGCACGCGCACAGGAATCACAGACGCATGCGTATTACTTAGTATAACACTCAGTCAGTGTAGTCATGTCCAGTCTGAACATCTTTAGCTGGAATGTGCGTGGACTTGGCTCTGGGCCAAAGAGGCTGAAAGTTTTCAACCATCTGAATGATCTAAAAGCAGATCTAGTTTTACTGCAGGAGACCCACTTATCTAAATCAGCTGATCATCTCCTGTGCTGCTTACAATTCCCGTCCATCTACTCAGCAAGTTACAACTCCAAACAAAGAGGAGTTGCTATTTTGATTAATAAAAATATGACATTTACTCATAAGGACACAATTGTTGATTCAGAAGGCAGATTTGTAATTATTAACATATCTGTTCAGAATAAAGATTTCTGTATAGCCAGCATCTATGGTCCCAATGCTGATGAATCCTCCTTCTTTCACAGATTCTTCACTTCACTCTCGGTTCACGCTGACTCCACAATAATTATAGGAGGAGACCTCAACTTGGTCCTTGATGCTGAACTTGACAGACTGAGCACAGCAGGACACCAGCGCACATGGCGATCTGCAAGTATTTTGAAGCAGTACATGGATGAGTTGGGTCTCTGCGACGCTTGGCGCTCATGTCACCCAGACGCTAAAGGGTTTACTTTCTTTTCTCCAGTTCACCACTCACAGTCTCGCTTAGACTACTTATTAGTCAGTAATTCTCTTTTAAAAGATGTCAAGGATTCCAACATTCATCCAATTATCATTAGTGATCATGCACCAGTTTCTGTAAATATTTCTAGAGATATACCCAAACCTTCAGGCTTAACCTGGAGGTTTAACACTTCTCTGTTAAAAGATCAAGAGTTCATTCAGTTCTTTAAAAAAGAGTGGGCAACCTTCTTGGAATTTAATGACACTCCTGATATTTCACCATGTGTTCTTTGGGAAACAGCAAAAGCAGTGATGAGAGGAAAAATAATCTCTTATTCAACAAATAAAAAACACAAAGAGAAAGCAGATCTATTAGAGATAGAAAATAAAATCAAAGATCTAGAGGCTGCTTATGTTGCTTCTGCACAAGAGCACATTCTGGAAGATCTGAAAAATTTAAAGCTTCAGTTAAATGATATCATCAATAAGCAAACACAATTCCAAATACAAAAACTTCGACTCGTAAATTTTGAAAACTCAAACAAATCTGGTAAATTTTTAGCTAATCAGCTTAAAATTAATAAAGAAAAAGCAACAATTACTTCTATTATGGACCACACAGGAAATGTCACTCATGACCCGGTTAAAATTAATAAAACATTTAAAGATTTTTATAAAAACTTGTACACATCAAAGGTCAATCTATCAGAGCAAAGTATGAACTCATTTCTTAATAATGTAACTCTACCCAGATTAAATGAGGATCAAAGCTCAAACTTAGACTCTCCGCTCTCATTGGCTGAACTTCATGAAGCTCTGTTGCTGATGCCCAACAACAAAGCTCCAGGGCCTGATGGCTTTCCTGCTGAGTTTTATAAGGAATTCTGGGAACAGCTGGCACAAACTTTTTATAAAATGGTTACATTTATCAAGGAAAGCCAATCACTGCCACCACACATGAATTCAGCTAACATAATCCTCCTTCTTAAACCAGAAAAAGATCCCACAATTCCTTCAAGCTATCGCCCCATTTCTCTAATTAACGCAGACGTAAAAATTATTTGCAAAGCACTCGCACAGAGAATAGAAAAAATCACTCCTCATATAATTCACCATGATCAAACTGGATTCATTAAAGGTAGACACTCAAGTGATAATGTCCGCAGACTTGTAAACATAATAGATTTTGCCACCATTAAAAAACAGGAAATGACCATACTCTCGTTGGACGCTGAAAAAGCATTTGACAGAGTAAACTGGAAGTTCCTCATTGCTGCCCTCCATAAGTTTGGGTTTGGGGAATCCTTCATTGATTGGATTAAAATATTATATCACAACCCAAATGCATCAGTCAGAACCAACAATCAGACTTCTGACAGGTTTTTTCTTGGTAGAGGGACCAGGCAGGGTTGTCCACTCTCCCCCTCTCTTTTTGCTATATTTATTGAACCTTTGGCTGCAGCAATAAGACAGCGTGAGAGCATTAAAGGAATTACAACAAAATACAGTAATCATAAAATTAGTCTTTATGCTGATGACATATTACTTTATCTAAACAATTCACATTCCATTAGTGAAACCTCAACAATTATTAATGAATTTTCCTCTATTTCAGACTACTCAATTAACTGGAACAAATCAGTTTTATTGTCACTGAATGGTAATGCGGAGCAAACTACCTCAATCCCAGTCAAATCAGGCAATATCAAATATCTAGGTATTTATTTCTCCCCGAAACTATCAGAACTGGTGCAACTAAACTACACCCCGTTACTGAAAAGTATACAGGACGATCTAACCCGCTGGGTCAACCTGCCTCTGTCACTCATGGGTAAGATAACCACAGTAAAAATGAAAATTTTACCCAAAGTTAATTATCTCTTCTCAATGATCCCCACACAACCACCACTAAAATGGTTCCAAACATTAGACTCAGCCTTATCCAGCTTCTTATGGAACAATAAACCTGCAAGAATTAGTCTAAAAACTTTAAAATCTGGAAAAAGCTGTGGAGGCTTAGAATTACCTAACTTCCAGAACTATTTTCTTGCCAATAGATTGCAATACATCTTAAGATGGTTAAAAAACAATCCAGAAACCAACCCATGGATGGATCTGGAACAGGCATTCTGTGGAAAGATCAACTTGTCAGATCTACCATTTATCAGCCCAAAAATAAAAAAACTTGACTGCTACCAAAGTAGTAATATAAGCACTACTTTAACAGCCTGGTGGGAATTTCTTAAAATGTCAAACTCTTCAGTTTTACCATGCAAAATGACACCCATCTGGAACAATCCAGACATCCTGATAAATAAAAAAATGTTGCACTTCCCTGCTTGGCAAGCAGGGGGCGTAAGACTACTTGAGCACTTAATTATAGACAGAAGATTCATAACGCACCAAGAACTACAAGAAAAACATGGAATAAATAAATTCTTGGAATATCAGCAACTTAAATCTGTAATTACTAAAACATTTAAATCCAGTGACAATGACCTAAAATTACCAGAACTAGTTACCTCTATGATTAATTTTTCATTGAATAAAACTCTCTCCAAAATATACAAACTCATATGCAACTTAGATAACAAAGTCTCAATTCCAACAACAAAATGGGATGCAGACTTAGGCAGAAGTACAGACACAAGCTTCTGGTCAGAAATTTGTCTAAATACCTTCAAACTAACAAAAAGTCCAAACCTACAACTAATCCAATTTAAAACTCTTCACAGAATTTACTTTACTGGACAGAGGATGTTCAAGATGGGTCTCAAAAACTCAGACATTTGTGAGCATTGTGATAGTAATTTACCTGACAATTACATGCATGCTCTGTGGTTCTGTACACCTGTACAGGCTCTCTGGCAACAGGTATGTGCTGATTTATCAGTCTGGCTTAAGGTTTCAATCACAGCCTCACCTTCACTTTGTGTGCTGGGTGACATGAGTGCCATCGATACAGAGGGAAGATTAGCACCTTTAATCTTCATAACTCTTTGTATAGCAAAAAAAACAATTTTATTAAACTGGAAAAACAAGAAAAATATTAGTGTAAGTCATTACAGGAATCTGCTATTGGATCATATCAGCTTGGAAAAAATGTCAACTAGGAGTTCAAATAACCTGGAAGGAATTCGGGCTCTCTGGTCTCCCATAGCTAACGCCATAACTTAGGGGGCGGGGTTCTTGGGTGTCGCCGCGCCCTGGATGTCTGCCGGGATTTTGGTGCCGGGGTCGGGGCCTCCCTGGCACCTGGTGGGGGTGGGGGGGCTCTGTTAGTCGGGGGGTCTGGTACGGCGCCTGGATGGGGCAAGCGCGGGGGCTGCGTGGTCTCCCGGGCCTGGGCGGGGGGGGTGTGGGTGGTGCATTGGGTGGGGGTCTGGCTTGGCTCGGGGGGGTGGTCCTTCTGCGTGCGCTGGGGGGGCTTGCGTGGGGCCCTGGTCCTGGGGGGTCTGCCTGCGCTGGATGGGTGGCCCGTCTGCACCCGGGGGCTGGGATCACTCCTTCTCCGGCCCTGGGACGGGGTGGGGCAACCCTCTTGGGGCCTGCGTTTGCTCCAGGGGAAGCATACCATGGCGGGGTCTGGGGGGAGCGGGCCGGGGGGGGGGGGGTGTTCATGGGTAAGAAGGGGGGTCCACCACCAGTATGGGACCCTTGAGACTTCCTCGGGCCCGCTGGTACCTGGCCAGGCAGCCACAGGGGCGGTGCTTGGGGGGGGGGCCGGGGCTTGCGCCTGGGGGATGGCCCCCTCTCGGCTCCTCTCTCTTTGTGTGGGGTGGGGGGTGTGGGGCCTGGGGGGTCGGCTTCCGGGCGGTGGGGCCTCTGCCCTGGGGAGACTTGGGCCCAATGCTGGGGGGGGCGGGGGGACGGTTGTTTCACCATCGGGGGTCAGTCTGGTAGCTGTCCCCGACCTCCCCTCCTTCCTCATACAAACACTTATTAGGTTGGAGGGGGGTGTGCTTGCGGAATACTTCGAGGGGCCGAGCCACTTGGCAGTGGTCCCCCCTCTCCGCACAGTTTCGCCCCCTTCTCTTGGTTTTAAATGCACCTTAGACACGTAGGACCCTTGGTGGGGGGGTGCTGGGACATCACTGCCAGCAAGCAGGAGATGTCCTCCTAGTGCTCAACCCTCCAATTTTAACTGCACCGTAGACATTTAGGGCTCCTTGGTGAGAGGGTGATTGGACATCCCTGTAAGCAATCAGGAGATGTCCCCAGTGCCCTGCTCGCCAATTTTAACTGCACCCTTTATGACACACACCCTTCAACCACAAGAAACACACCTCAACATACACACACAAATACATTACACAAGGAAGATGGGAATACTGATCTTCTGTCCCCTACCCCATCCCCGGTGGGGGGAACAGGGCCTTCAGCGGTGGCGGCCTTGTCTCTTGGGTGTCGGCCTCCTGGGCCCGGCGGCCCCCTCCCCACGCAGGGAGAGGGATCCCTCAGTCCTCTGGCAAGTCCATGAGCGGGGGATCATATTCCATCTGAGCCGGGAGGGTGTCTGTGTCCTTGTGGTGCGGGTTCTGGTCCTTACCCTCGGGTGACGGGCCCCTTCTAAGTCACAACATAGGAGAGCCTGGTCAGGCTACGTACTCCTTCGGGGACCCCCACTTCTATTGGTCATCCCTCCTCTAGGTGGGGGTAGCCGACCCCTGCTGTGCTCTCTTCTGGATCTCCGCAACTGCCTGGAGCTTCGGAGCGGGTCTCCCTTGGGGGGTCCTGGCTCGTACCTGGGGCTGGGGTGGGGGGATGCTCAGAACTCCTGGGTGGTGGTGGGCGGCTTGTCTGGGGTGGTGGGGCTCTCGGGGGTGGGGCCCCGCGCTGGACCGCCCGGCGCGGTGGGGGGGCTGCTCTCCTGACTGGGCTGGGCCCTGCGCTCTGCGCTTCCGTACCTCACTGCGCTCGGGTGTTGGGGGCCCATGTGGTGGTCCTGCGGGCCCTGGTCTGGGTGCTTGGCCGGACTACCTGGCGGGCGGATCACCTCCATTGACCCCACAGTATGGGTGCGGGGGCGGGCCCTGGTCGGCGCTGCTGCCTCGGCGGGGGTCTTGGTGTGGGGATGTCTGGGAGCTCTCCCTCCTTTTTTTTTCTTTCCATTCCTTCATCCACTTCAGCTTAACATAACATTCACCTGAGCACAGGCGTCAGCTCACATTTGCACCTTCAAATAGTGTGCGTGTCAGAATGTAATGCTTTACATGTGTGGGTTGGTATGCACAAGTGTGCGTGTAAACTGGTTGTGGACAAGTTTGTGAACACTCTTGGAGCCGGCAGGTATGTTTGTAACAGCTGAGTGTGTGGACAGGCCCCGCCCATTTTAGACCAACACTCACTATTGTAATGGGTATAAGCTTCAGCATTTTGTTGCCTGTAGACTTGCAATTCTACTTTCTCCTTCCATTGGTCATCCTCTGGAATCTATACCACCCCCCCCCCCCCCCCTCTCTCTCTTTTCCCCCTTTCTTTTTCCGTCCGGTCCAACAAAAAGAACACAAACAAAATTAATATTAATAAAGTTTCGTTGAAATTACAAAAGGGGCTTATACCAACATACATTTTGTGTTCCCAATGATTTATAACCCCCGATTGTAAGAGTAAAATCTGTCTAATGCAAGAGGCTCTCAGCTCATATCTGTTTGCTCAGCTGTTGGACAGGACAAGTTTTAAAAAAAAAAAAAAAAAAAAAAAAAAAAAAAAAAAAAAAAAAAGAAATGACATCATGTCACTTCTAGCATCCAGATCAGCAGCTGTCATTAATGTCTTCACAAATCTTTAATATTCTTTGTGTTTTCTGACTTCAGTTGCATGGCTTTGTGCCAATGCAGATGCTTATTTGTACGGTTGAATGGAGAATGTCAGACACAGACGATGGGCGTGAAAAAAAGCCAAATAGAGGTGAGAAAAGGACACTGTTTAGCCTGTGTGCAGAGGTGATAAGTTACAAAAAAGCCTAAAAGCAAATTAAGGCAATGGCCTAATGCTATGCACTTTATCTCACAGCATAATTAGCTAATGAGAAAAGCTTGGTGGTCATCAGAGCCGAGTCTCTGCAGTTGAGGGGCTTCGACAAGATGTCGCACCTAAATGGGTTACGGAACAGCAGGGCCGGCTATGTGTGTGTGTGTTAAAGTTGTGGGCTGAAATGGAGGCGAACAGGAACAATTATGATTCTAAGACATTTTGCGATAAGAGCTTTTTCCGAGCACGAAAAGAAAAATAAATATATAAGACATTTTAATAGAGGGAAGATAACAGACTGGGAATTAGTGAAAGTGAAGACAGAAAGTGAAACTGAGATGATGTGGCGCAACATGAAAAAGATGAATGGCTAACAAAGGAGGCAAGGAGACAAGGTGCCTGAGGAGAGGCCTCTCCATTTCTGACTGAGCTGGGAAGTTACAAGTTAAAATCTGTCACTCTAAGGAAAACGCTGTTTCAGGTCAAATAGATCTTACATTTATAGAGAGTAATACGCATTATTTTAAATGTTGAAATGCAAAATAATGTATACTGTTTTAATAAAGGAGTGATCTAACATGTACAGTTCTGGTCCAATACAGCTTAAGAACTTGATTAAATTGTTTTAACGGCCAAGGTTTAACAGCTTTATGCCAGTTAAAAGAGCGAGAGGAACTTAGTTTCCCTAAAGTTGTATTGAATGTTGCAGGGCTCCCCTGAGACAGAGTCCACAGAGTCCTGGTGCTGGAAAAATCATTAGCCGTAACCACACATGCAATACTTCTTTGGTATTGGTTCTCCCTGATGGCTCTGAAGGCCAAAGTAACTCCTGAAACACCCCTTGCTTGTGACACACAGATGTCAGCAGGAATCAGGGGCTTCCATCAACCATCAATAATGCAACACAATTGGGAGTTTACAGAGGAATCCATGTGGGAGAAATAGTTCTTATGAAGTATTTTGAGTTAAAATATCTACTTTAATGACGCCTTTGTAGTCACCTTAACCTGTAGTCTTTGCATTCACTAGTACATTTTCTAATGGCATAGGTCGTTCACAAAAACTTAGGAATGAAGCCAACTCGCCATTAGTATAGTTTTCATTCAGAATTTAACGTTAAGGTTTAAAAAAAATGTTATTGTCTGTGACATTTTAGGTTCAAAACAAACATAACAAAAGTTGTGATACATTTGTGATACCCAATGGAATACATTCTTCAAACAATTTTGGACACATGCCTGTTTTTACTATTTTTTCCTTACATTTTCACATTGTTTTGACCTTATCTTTGTTTTTATTTTTTACTTTATTGGGACACTTTAGATCTTTGTTATAAACGATAAAAACAGTTTGATCTCAATGTTTGTGATTTTTGCATTTCCCACTCAGTATTCAGATTTTTGCAAAGTTTTAAGTTTATTGTGGAATTTTACAGTTTAAAAAATATCTGTAACAAATAAGTTGGGGTTGTACAAAAAAAGGTGGGCATCAAGCATTGCCACAAAAAACTGGTTTGAAGGTAAATTATTAGACTAAACTGTGAATAATTAAAAAATCATTCAAAAAGACCCTAAACTACTTACTTAATGCTATTTTAGCAAGATATCAAGAAATCTTTAAGTAAATCGTAATGCATTTTGTAAATTTTTCATTTTGCGTTTTAGTTTTAGTCGTTTTACTTTTGAGTGATTCCTATTCCTTTCTGGTAAAAAACTATAGATTTGAGGAGTGAAATACTGGTATTTTAAATCTATTCATTTTAGATGGAATTCGTTTCACACAAAGTCAAGTATTTTGTATAGGCCAGGTATGTCAAATAATCCTGTGACCAGTTACATTTTTTTTTTTTTTTACCTGAATCAAATATAGCTAAAATATGGAGAAAGGATGGACTTGAAAAGCAATAGAAACTAAGTCAGAGAGACATAAAATCAGTGTGTCGGCTGAGAGTCCCTCTTTGTAGTCATGGCTTCTGGGTAGCATTTAGGGAAGAGCTTAGCCCGATGGTGTTGTTGATACACCGTGGGAACAGACAAGCGGATTAACATATATTGCGTTCTGCTGTGATGTTAGGTGGAGGGCTGCAGCGTGAGTATATGTGTAACTTTGACAAAGGAGATTAACTTGTTAGCCTTGTCACAGGAGCATCTTGTTCCAGCTTCTCAGCTGCATGGCATGGACATTTTGAATATGTATCTGCAAACTAATTTCCCAGTCGACTTGATGAAATTACTGTAATGCAAGATTCAAATTCTGCTATTTACGCAGCCTTGGTTACTTGGCTAAAAAAGTTGTAGTGGTCAGTGGAATTCTGCATAATGTCTTAGTAATCAAATAGTCCTCTTTCCTTGGACCACAAAAGGTAAAATTAAGACAGCAAAAAACTGCAACTCACTTTGAGAACTGCTGTGTTTTCTGTTTTTCTCTGTGTCATTTGGGACCAAAGTAGTGACTGAACAATGGGATCGAATCGCAGCAGTGTCAACCCTTTATTACAGCTGAACTTCAAAGTGCAAATTCGTTTTTTTTTTAACTGATGAACTGTTTGACATTAGCTGGTGTTTTGCAACAGGAATATTTTTCTTAACTGCTTTGCACACAGCTGTTCCACCAGCATGGCAGCTCAGACACTCCAACTAGGGCTGTTGGAAAGGAGTGGCACACTTCAGTGGGGTTAATTTGCCTAATCTACTTTGCAAATTAGACCTTTGTGGAGCTGGGAAAGACTCTGAACAGAATTAATCTTTTGGATCCTTGAAAAATGCCCCAGGTTTATTTTATTTTTTTATGTTCAAGCTGCTACGAGATGTTGTTCCTCCTTAATCATTTTTCATAAAAAGTGGTCAAATTCAGTTAATGGATTGACTTTAAATGGCGTGCACCCTATTTTTTTTATATTAGATGATAATATCTGTGCAGCTTCTTATTCACGGATGTATATTCCATCAAAGAAATTGGAAAAAAGCTGTGAACAGGACTTAATTTATCTTTTATCATTGAAGATACTTCCTCTCGTCTTTGAGAAGTGAAATTTCTGATAAATGGAGGCATAAAACTACTGCTATGTAACAGTCATTCACCATTCTCCTTGAAAAAAAACAAAATTAATTCAATGTTGGATGATAAAATTGAAGTAAATACCAATGTATATTTTATATTAAAAGAAAGAATGTAAAGAATCTCATCATTCGTATCAGGTCATCTTTGTTAGCCCTCAATGAAAAAGTCCCCCAACACAAAACTGTACATTCTTTATCTTGAGCTATTATTTCTGTTAAAAAGTGAAAGACTGCCGTTTGTCTCTGTGAGAGCTCCCACAAATTTTTTAAGTTTGGTTCTGCACATCTGTGGCTTAAACCCTGAGGTTAGTATCACATTTTCTGTTCTGTGGAGTACAACAGCTCCAAAAATTATACCTTCTCTTTTCTAAAGCTACGTACAGACTGAGCATTTGATGCACATTCTTGAACATGCATTCAGCCCATGGTGTTTACACTGGACAAGCAGGGAGGGCTTCCAGGCTTGGTGGAATTGTTGAAGCAGTGCAAATCTCGTAATTTCAGCATGAAACTGAAACGGTTTGGTTCATTGCTAGCTGCCTTGCAAAATGAAGGAGCGTCTTGTCAGTAGAGTGACCTAATCAGGCTCACCACTGGGTCTGGGTTCACCACAAAACTAGATAGGTTTCCAAACAGAGTCCCTGATTGATCAAAGTTTCACCTGGTTTAGGTGGCAATGAGTTTTGGACGTAAAGCTTGAAAACATGATACGTATGGATGCGAGCGTTGAGTCTGAAACACGCATTTACATGTGTCTACAATTTGAGAAAACCCAAATAAACAAATTTATCAGTGGTTATCTTCATTGTTTTATCCTTCCCTCTCGTGATTGTGAACTATTTGACCATTTTTTGTTAATTATAAAAATGATTCAGTTTATCCATGCTCATTGATGTTTGAGTTTTTTGGGTATAAATTAATTCAATGATGGAGCTGAAGATTTTAAATATTTTTGTAAGACATTGTTCCGAGTAAATGTGTTCAGATGCATTTGTGCGAAACATTTTAAGGCAGTATAGAAGATCTCTACAGGAAATTGTCCCTAACCACCTGCATTTATATGTGTTTTAGTTGTTGGATCAAGTTGTCATAAACAGGATTTTTTTCCCCCTGTGAGGCCTGTAGTTTTTGACACAGATTTTTTTTTTTATTCTCATGTTGACTTTGGGGTGGATTTGCTTGAATGTTTGGTGTTAACAAGATTGTCCCTTGCTTTGAATCAATTCCACTTCTGAAAAATCTCCAGGACTCCAAATGGTTCAGGAAAAAAAAAAATCTTTTGACATTGTTGTGCAGCAACAATTTTCTCCTCTGAGAGCACTGATCACGTCTGTGCCTCTTGGCATTGTGTGAACACACACCTGAACGCATTAGACCAACAACAATTTGTCTTTCACAGATATCTGGACAGCCGCGGATAGATCAGTTTATCAATGTTTGACAAAATAGAGTTAATTTAAAATCTTTATTTTAGCGAAACGTTTCCCGGATGTTCACATTTTTTAACTTTATTTTGTGCAGTGAACCATCGGACATTGGGAAAAAAAACTTTATAAGTTGAGTTAGACTAATCTCAAGAGATGCTAAAAGAAGGTGAAAGTCATTGTGTTTAAATTTGCTAAAAATATAAAAAATGGTTTTCATACTTTTTTAAAATTTTGTAAAAATGTGAAGTGTTTTCTACTTAATAAAATTAGTTTGACGGATTAAGTGATTGGCAACTGCTTAGGAAACTCTTACTCTAAGAGTTAGGAAACTCTTTAGAACTAGTGATCCCTCCTGCAGTTTAGCAGTTGAGTCATTAAACATTTGGTTTTTCTTGTCCCTATCTAACTTGGCTCCAACAAATTCAGTGTAAAACTCAAACAAAATGTGTGAGCTATGGTGGGTTCAATAGACAGCCATCTTATTGTTTCTCACTGTGTTTGAGCTCATATTAAACAAAGAGTAATAAAGTATTATATCCAAGTTCCCAACAATATTATTTTGTGGCTATGTGTTTTCAGCGTGTGGCTGCACAGTAACACCAGTGTTCCCCTAACAACATGCATACTTAGAAAATGATGGGAAGAAAACCAAATCAGGAACTCCTAGCATGAGTAATTTAGTTTGTGTTTTAAGGCATTCTTTGTCCATTTCTTTGATTATTTGTGAACTTCCACGCGTACAAAAATAACTTTAAAAAAAATCATTTGTGCGCAAAAAGAGTAATAAAGCCTAGGGCTCAGCAGCATTGTAGTGTATTACCCCTGAGTTCACTTTTCTCATATCAAAGAGTGAGGCCAAAGCAGAATCATAATCAATTCCCGAGCAGAAACAGTGCTACCCCTGTCCGCTGGCAACAAGCCATACTCCTTCATTTGGACGTATTCTCGCTGTAGCTTTTAATTTAAGGGAAATACTCTTTTTGTAGCTGAGAGCGACTTATTATTACGGTCATCCATATGAAACCAGTCAGCACTTTTTTGGAAACACTGATGGAAAAGTCAAGACACAGCAAGCCAAAGAGATCTAACCAAATAAAACGAAATTAAACTCACTTCTATCAGTTTGATCATACTCTGTTGCTGTAAATGAAAGAATATGGTGCAATACAAGCTCACAAACTAACTGATCAGTAGAAAAGAAGCAGGTTGGGGTTCAGATTCTGTGGCCAGAACACTCAGCTAAATCAGAATCATTCACATGATGAAAACAATTCAGCCCCAGCACAGAGCCTCCACACTAGGATAATCTTTTTGTGAAAAAATAAGAAATTGGTTTATTCCACCCAGTAACAGGGATTTTATGTAAAAGTGACGTTTGGTTCATTAGTCATCAAATATGAGACACAGGAATTCACCCTGGAACCATTTTATTTGCTGCTTGAATGTTAAAAGAGCCATTGTTGGGTAAATGGTTACCTTTCACTCTTTAGAGACATCCTCTACAATCAGATACAAACACAAAACTATTCATTTGCTGCTTTTGTTTCCAAACACTTTCTACTACCAAAGCAAGATTTGTTCTTGTTGTCATCGGTAAATAAGTCCTAACATCAAAGTTGAGTAGAAAAGAGTCTAGAAAATACAAAAACAACATTCCATACTTCTTTATTTCAACACAGATTGAAAGTCCTTTAACATTTTCTTGCATTTTGTTTTATCTGCCAGTACATTTTTGGAGTTTTGTGATGCTGAAGTTCTAACAGTCAATTTAAATAAATCAAAATGACATTTGACTACTTCTCCAGCCAGGTATGATCCCATTTAGGAAGCCCATCTAAGTTTTTGGCTCATTTTATTTAGCTGGGTTTAGCATAGGCTTTACGTAATGTGCAAATACAAAAGAAACAGTGTGTATGATAACAAAAGAGTAACCTTTTTGACTTCATAAGTCTCTTACTTCAAGAGAGTTTATTTTTAAATATTCTGTTTGAGTTAGTTACCCTACCAAACCACAAAACTCAACAAAAAACCACAACTGTTAAAATGATGGCCTTAAAAGGTTTTCATAGTAAACATAGTGGTTACCAGCTGCTCTGTGGCTGAAAGACAAGTTAAAGACCCACTCCAAAGAAAATAGTGCTTTCTTTTTTAACATGTTCTTGTGGCATTTTCCTGATGATGGAAGACATCCAGTATTTTAGGATGATAAATCTTAAAATATCCTTTCTGAGTATTTCTTTTTTCAAATCGTTGTGAATCAGAAGCAGACAAAAAAGGATGGTTAAAAAGCTTGTAGATGTGATGCAGGTGCTACAATCGATAGGCCACAAGCTCCCTGCTCCATTTCATTCTGATGCATCTTAATTGTCCTCCTCCGAACTGGCATCTGGATCAGAACTGTACAGCTGCATTGCTCCAGTTTTGTTGTACCAGTAATGTTAGGTTGGGGATGTAAGGGGCTTTGAGTGGGATAACATTTGTGATGGGTGATGGGAAGTGGGGGTAAGATTGCTCAACGCCAACAGTACCACCCAAAATTCAGAGACACATTTCTGATGAACTACTGCTGCCCTGCTGAAACTACGTCCTAGAAAATGACCCAGGTCTTTTGATTTGGGCTAAAAAAAAACGTAATCTTAATTAAAAGACCACTGGGAATGCTTTGAGAATAGTTCAACAGATAATCAGCGCGAGACTTTAAAAAACACTTGATGACATAACCTTGTACGACCTTGTATCTACTCTCAAGAAAAAGCATTAAAATCAAGTCTATTGAATTTTTGGAATAAAAAGAGTACTGGTTCTAATTACTCAAGGTAAAACTTAAAAGAATCTCCTTGAAAGATCATATAACCTCTCTTACTCTCTCTTGCTTCTCTAAAGTCTTGACTGGCTAAAGTCCGCTTGGCATTTCATTGATACACATTTTTTCTCAAAGCCAACAAGCAGATACATTTTACTTTAAAGCCCCTCTGCCAATCAACTAATCAAAGGCGTTTTTTTAGCCCATGGCAGCTGCTAACCCTATACATTTCTTTAATAAGCAAGAAGCTTTGTTGTTTTTTAAGACGATCCTTTTGCATTTTGCTTTAGCTTACATCACAAATCACGGCATTGCATAATTTCTTAAAGTGGCTATATTTTAACTCCCTCTCCAAAAAAAAACAAAAAAAAAACAGTGATGTCCTTAAACAACCTTAGCACTTAAAATATTTCTTTTCAAACATCTCATACGATGTGCTCTAAAAATGGTCTACTTAAGGTGCTGTGTCCCAGGGTGTAGAGGAAGTAGAAGTTTAAGCACATCGTGACACAGTTGTATGTCAGACCTTTTTTTTCCCATGGCCATGTTTTTTTTCTTTTTTGTTGTTGTGTGAAGGTTGTCTCTGCATGGAGTTCTTCACTTGCATGACAGCCAGTTCTCTTTGTTCTGTCTGTGTCTTGTGACGAGTCTGCAGTGTGAGTCTCCATCTGCGTCACCACTGACTGTATTGGCTGAACAATGCAGAGTAGCAATATTACTGCAACTTGCACCTTTACAGATTGTTCTCAAGATGAAACGCAGATGTAGGCTTTTAAGGAAAATAATAAGATAGTTTGGGAAGCTATGCAGATTTAATTTTACAGTGCAGAATCACATGAAAAAAAGTACTTACAGCTTATAATTTGTCATGAAAATTACACGAAAAACCTGGATCAATAACCTGTTTGAAACATCAAGGCTTGATTTCCACAGAGCACGAAAACATAAACAGAAGCTGTTATCTCGGCGGTGGATTCAGCTCCCACTTTAATTTAATCAGGCACTGCAGGACGAATTCATAGTGTCCTGTTTGGAATTGACTGCAGTGCAACGCAGGTTTAATTTCCTATCCAGGAGACTTTTCTAAAAAAGCAGTGCTTAAAGCTACTGTACAAACGATTGCCATGGCAACCAGAAAGAGCTGTAAAAAAAAAAAAAAAAAAAAAAAAAAAAAAAAAAAGAAACAAAACATGTACAACAACACAAAACGTTTGGCCATTTAACAAGAATTGTTGTGTGAATCTAAAATTTCATCAGGTCATTTTTTTATGTTGATGATTTAAAAATTAAGAGTTTACACAAATAGAAGCTGTACTCTAGGTAGTCCTTATAATTCTGCAGTCTATCACTCTTCCTCTGTTTCATCAACCTTATGTAAGAGAAAGGTCATAGACCATCTATTATTAATTATCTTAGAGCCAGTATATTACATTATTGATTAACCTAATATAGCTTCAAAGAAAATTGACTCTGAAAAAGGTGTCATGTATGTTTAAGTAAAAATAAGTATGTGTTAAGTCTTAAATCACTTTGGAGACAGACATGGAGGTCACACAAGTTATTAAGGATTTTGTCAATTAAGCTAAGAAAACAACTAGTTTTACTTTCGGCCAGTAGAGAGGATGAAAGTGATGAAAGAAATCAAAGCACAATGGAATCCCAAAGCATGTCCTTTGGGGGAACAAGCAAGCATTTTGTATTTGATAAAATTGTGTAACATCTGATGGAGTCACCTGAGCTGTCAAGCACGTCGGAGGCATAAAAGCGGCACAGAAGCAGAAATGTACTGTGAAAGCACCGCATGGGGCAGATCAGAAAGAGCTCAGAGACACCCGCCCACCTTTCCTGAATCAGCCGTTTCTGTGGCGACCAGAGCGGAGAGGGGTGGAGGGAGGTGCTCGGTAAAAGTGGAGAGACAAACATTTCAAAACCTGGCGGTGGAAACATAGAGAGGGGCGTAGATGGAAACCAATGGGGGCACAGCTATATTGAAGGGGGGTGATATAGAGATTTGGCAGGGGGTCAACAGGGAACTGAGGCTGATCCTTCAACATCCTGGTCAGTGACAGACTGACAGCCAGAGGCAAACAACAACAGCGGCCAGTTAAAGACCCAAACACTGAGGGCATTTTTCACTGTCGGCAGCAGCTGAGACAGCAGTCATGGTTCAGGAGGTTAAAGCATCCAGACTCTGACAATGAGCCACTGTGAAACTTTGTTCAGTTCCATGCCTCTTTTCAAAGACTGCCCTCACACAATTCAAATATGGTTTAAAGAAGCAAAAGCAGACTCACAACAGAGATAAACTCAAGAAAATGAAGCTGAATCAACAAGTGTTGGACCAAAAACATATTTTTGGCAGATTCCTTGTTGCAAATAGACAGGAGCTGCCATTATGCACACAATGAAACCCCAAGATGCAGTTCAAGTGATAAACACTGACATGAAAGAGAAGATGCAAAATCAAAGCATGCTTACATGTAATCAGTTAAATGGATCATAAAAAAAGACATTAACATTAATCAATCAAAACTGTCATCAGTTAAAAAGAATGTGTTTGTGAAGTAAAACGAATCCTTGGCACCTCTTAATAAATGATCTGTGCAATGGATTTTACATCAAATACAAAAACAAATGGTTAAGAAGCAAGCTTCACTCTAATTCTAGATATGCTGATAATTATTATGTAATAAACTGGCTACAGGCTTGTACTGCAGTCTTCTCACTGTGTCAGTGCCACAACAGTTAGGAATGAATGCAGCAGTTTTTTCCCCCTTTTTTTGCGCAGCTCAGACCATAAGCTCACAATAGGCTCAAGAAAGATGTAAACACCTGCAGATATTCCTGACAGCGCTGCGAAACTCCTCGCAAACACACAGTCTGGAATCTAAAGAAATACTATTGTCTGCTTAAGGCACAGCGCCTTGACTGGTGCTGTTTATAATTTGAACAACATCAAGAGCAAAAACAATTTCAAAAATGAGGCGAATTGAAATGTAAACAACTCATGGATTTTTGTACAGAGAATCAAGGTAGAAATCAAATAGATTTTATATGAGCACTTTTCCCCTCAAGATGCTGTCTTTTTCTTCTTGTGAGACACAGGAGGATGCATAAAAAAATCAGTCACACCCTGTCAACAAAATAAGAAGTTGGTACACCCCAAATCTTAAGTTCCATCCAATTTAGATTTTTTTTTTTAACTGTAAGCACAAATAGGAAAATTGTGACATAAATAAATATTGTTTTTACATAATCAACAATCAAAGTCAGATCAGCACTGCATTGCTGAGCTCTCCCTCACCAGTCTGCAGACACTCACCTGTTTGTGTTTCTGAGTCCTGGTGTGTGAGGCAGACAGCAGCAGAGGTGTGCAGATGCTGGGATGAGTTGCTCAAACTGGAGATGGAGCACAAAAGCCTGACTGGCTCTGCTGTGCTCTCCGCTACGCAGCTTGCTCCTCTTCCCTCCGAGTGTCAGAGGCAAACAGCAGCTCTTCCTCCGTCGCTTCTCCCTCCCTGCCTCTCACACGTACTGTAGCAGCAAGAGAGGGAAGGCTGGGGGCTGCAGCCTCTGTGATTAGCACCAGCCTCTTCTTCTTTCTGCCTCTCCTCCAGGCTTTGTGACTCTCCTAAAGGATGGCTTCAGACAGCCACAGCTCAGGGGAAGAAGATGGAAACGGCGAGGACCACGCAGATTTGTTGATCCTCTTTACAAGTACTTATGTTGTGTGTTAAAGTGTGACAAACAATGTGCTCTGAAAACAATACTGCATAGAAGCATGTGGGCATTAGAAGCTTCACTCCCACCTCCCTCTCCCCCTGTTCACAACCACCTACCCTCCCCACATCCTGTCAGCCCCACACCAGCCTGTTGAAATGAGTCATCAGCCATTAGCCAATCATATGATGGTCCACAGCTCATGGAGTAAAATAACAGGAGTGTTCATGCTGTCTAATTAGGAGTTAAAAGTTATATGGAAACCTGTGTGGCAGTATGTAATTTAATTTAGCAGCATGTTTCAGGAAAACTTAGCATTTTATTTTAAAATAACAGATTTTTTTGGTCTGTGCGATTAAAAAGACTACAAGTATGAGTTGTGATCAAGGAGGGTCTGGTACTGCTGAAAGATTTTTGTTCTCTTAAAGGATACCACGTCTCTTTATGCACAGAAATGTTTTGTGCTGATCAAAGCACATTCAGAGATGTGACTGAAGGAACATGATTCACTCGGTCATGACTAGGTTTGACCTCGATATCCATCTCCTAAAAACTCAAAATAAATCACTAAAAAAAGATCAAACCATTTTCCACTGATGTACAATCTGTACCTACGCACTGACCAACAAATATTCAAGTGTGTAATCAAGTGGGAGGAGCTATTTTGGAGTCCATAAGTAAGAATTAATGTGCTTTATTTAAACCACACTTTACAAATTAGATTTATACTTCTCCCAGCTCTCCTTTCATACATCTGTGAGTCAAAGGAGGTCCAGTTGAAGAAGAAGAAAGATAATCATTACTGTTTGTGTGGAGTTTGTTATTGTGTGATGTACTCACTCAGAGGCACTAGGGCATCAAATAGATGTATACTTCAGGGTAAATCTAAAAGAAAACACTAATACAGTTTAATTACGCAGAATAATCTAGGCAGCTTTGTATAAGAAAATCAAGTCGTTCAAACTAAACTCCAAAAGAAATATTCACATGCTGAGTACTTTAGAATGTATTTCTAAACTTAAAGACAAATATGGAGAAAAACAGCTTAGAAAATGTAGTTAATAAACTATAAATAACACTAATATGCTTTAGCAATTATTCAAACAAAAGGAGGATTTTAAAATCTTAGATGCTGCAAAACACATTTTTATTCAACTTAGCTGCTTGGTACAGTTACTTACTGCCCTTTTTAAAAGAAGTGTACAGTTTATACCAACTTAAGGCCCAATGGAGGAGTGTCCAGCCCAAGACTGGTAGTAGTGAGTGCTAAATCACAGTCGGTTTGTTTTCAAAGGTCATGAAAATATGACCTAATTCCTCCTTGCTTGACACTTAACATTGAGAGGTAGGACTTTGAACCACCAAACTAAATGTGGTTGTGACAGCAGCTCACTGCTCCCCCAGGGGATGGGTCAAATCCAGAGAAGAAATTTCACACACCCAAATGTGTGACAACTAATGGGACTGTTAGTGTATCTGGAGAATGTAACGTTACTTTTAACTGGTCTGGATGGAAAAGTATAAACGAGGAGGATGCTGAGAAATGCTTGCGGTTTAAGAGGAAGTGCAGCACTGATCCAATTGGCAGTAGTTTGATTCCTGACCAACAGTCAATGGTGTCTTTCGGTGAGGTACTTAACCTTCTACAGTTGCATTTATGGGAGTGTGACAAATTATAGACTAATGGAAAAATGCTGTATAGTGTAGGAAAGTCGAGTTTGTCCAAGATCACTATGGCTTTTAGTTTTAAAGTACATTAAGTGGTTAAGTAGACTAGAAGACATAAATGCTTTCCATTAACCATTTTAAAGAGATAATAGGGCCCATTTAAAGCCCAAATATTCCTGAAATGTCTGTGCATCTGCATGTGCCTTTTATTTGAAAATATGCAACTAATATAGACAGTAGAAAAATCACCCTTTTCATCCATGTCACCTCTTTTCATTGAGTGTGCCCTCTTTGAAAAAGGTGCCACATATTTGACAACTACATCCTCATCTAGAGCTAAAACAGTAAATGCAAAATTGTGCATATACGCTTCACAAGTATTTGTTTTTTGCATTGATTTGAAATTTAGAAAACATTCATTATTTTTGATTAACCCGCCACCTGAAAAATAATGTAATTTCAATGGTAAAGCACAGTGTGAAGGAAAGTGTGAAGCAGCACAATTAGATTAAGGGCAGGCCGTGTTTGTGTGAAAAGACAATGAAAAGACAAAGGAATTTAAATATATAAAATACTTCAGGTTACATTCCAATTAACAAGACTTTTCCTATTCAAGCTAACAAACAATTGTCTCAATGTCTTCTCAGCTCTCTGTTTGACATGTTTTGATGGAAATATCCTGAGGAAGGATGTAGGTACTGTGGGTTAGATTTAGTGATAGGGTCTGGTGACCGTACACAATTTTGATTGGTAATACACTATTACCTAATTACCCTCAAATAAATGTTGAACCAACTGAAACACGTCAGAAAAATGAAAGAACTTCCTGTGAAAGGCGGAAAACCTGGAGAAACCAAATTGTGAAAAACATGAAATGATCTGACAAGAAAAAACAGAAGATTTTACATTGATAGAGCGAGTAATTAGGATACAAGAAACAGCTGTGATGACGAGAATACAAAACAGGTGTGATTATGAAAAGGAGCTGCGTTCAACAGAAACAGAATCACCACGTTGTTTTGGTTTCTGTTGAGACGAGAATATTGTATATAAGCTATGCCATGTTTATATGTTATGCCATGTTCTATTTTCAGTTATTCAGCCCACAGCCTGCTGGCAAACTGCACATAATGAATCTATCCAGCTTCCTTGACCCATGTCTGACCTGAGAGCACACACACAAGCTTACTCCCTTTTTGCAGGCATGGATGTTCCTTCTTCAAGGCCTGTTATGAAAGATGACTTTGTCCTTGTATCGAAGAGCTGGTTTCAACTAACTTTCCCACCCTTCCTTTATCAGTTGAAACTATGTGTAACCAGGGCGTTCCAAATAAAAGGCAGGAGGAAACACAGATTTAGCAGAATAGTCATAGAAGCTTGTAAACGAGCGATCTGTGATTTTTCTCACTGCAGTATAAATCCTACTCTGACTCTCGTGTATTCTTTTGCAGATTTACTAATGTTTGGGTTTTGAACCTAACATTAACTTGGTCCTTCGAGCCGGATCCCAAATACCTGAGGCACTCCAGCAGGTGGGAGAGAACCAGGAAAGTCCGCGGCCGTGGCATCGTATACCCTTTCCGGGCCTGGGAGTACTCTCCGCCGGCTGGGGTCTGACGGTTGACGGGTATCCCGAACACCGAGAGTGTGAGTATGTTTTCAATTTAAAAAAGCGTGTGTGTAAGAACCCTAAAACTTTGCGTCGTGTTAAAAGACCAGTTAAATTCCGCGGAGGACGACCTCCTTTAGGTGAAAAAGACTAAAAAGCGTCGTGTAGGACGGCGGAGTCCTCTGGCAAATAGAAAAACCCTGAGAATTCTAGACCCTATCAGGTACATGAAAATCCAGTTAAATTCCGTGGAGGGCGGCCTCCTCTAGTTGAAACAAACTAAGTTAAAGCCGCAAAGGACGGCGGAGTCCTCTGGTAAATGTAAAAGTAAAAGAAAAGAGACGTCTATAAAAGTGTGTGAGAATGAGTGATTGTGAGTGTGCGAGGAAGTGTGATCACCACTAGGTAATCATACTTCATGCCAAAGCCAACAAAAGTGAGCAATAAGTTTCTGTGGAAGGTTGTAGCCAAGGAGACACCGCCCGTCAGGGTAGAAGCTTGTGTCTCACCACAGAGATAACTTCATTATTGCATTGTTGGTCAATTGATACTCAGTGTTAGGCCACCCTAGGTGCAAACCCCCACTGAGTCCAAATTTTAGTTCAAAATGGGTAAAAGTCAGAGTAAAACCAAGACACAGTTGGTGAATGAATTGTCCAGTAAAGACTGGAAAGTCATTCAAAGGGAGGATCATACAGCAATAGAGCCACTGCCTTACTGGGTTAAATAATATAAGTTTAGTGGAAAACTAACTACCTGAAATAAGAAAAGAACATCCTTGAATAAACCTTTTGAAGGAGCATAAAACTTATAAAGTAATAATAACCGAGCTCGGATAAATAGTAGAAAATTAAAACCGTAAGGTATTTAAAGATAAATAAATAAATAAAGCATAAAGTAAATATAGAAGTAATGATTTAAAAGAGAAAAGAACAACATCAGAAACGACTAAGTTTAACCTAAAATAAATGAAACACAGAACAAAGGCTGCACTAGAAGCAGAGGTTGTAAAACTCGTGTCTGCACACTCCTGCTGGGAACGTGCGGACAGTGGAAGTGTCCACCGGACACGCGCGCATGCGTGCATACACACACACACACACACGCAGGGGGGGGCCGCAGCGCGCCTCCCTCGCTAAGGTTGATAAACACACACACATGCACCCACCTAGTGCAGGGGAAGGGTAATGAGCAGATTCAGACACAGGGAATGACATTCCAGAGCACATGCATACTACTGATAAGAGAAGAACAGGAGGAATAGATTTGCCACCGTTTGGTGTGCGTGTACTTAAACAAGAAAGAGGAAAAAGTAATCGAGGAATTGAAAGAGTTTTGTAAAGAAGGGTTTGAACAAACGAAGGTTTGGATGAAAGTAGCACAACAGAGAGAAGAGGGTGAGAAAAGAGGAAAGCAGAAACATGAACAGAGCGAGGGAAAGCGCAGAGATAAAAAGGAAAAAGTAAGTTCAGATGAAGGTACTAAAACAATGATGTATCAACGGAAGGAAGATGATGAATACACAGGCTCCCTTCCTGGAATTAGAAGCTGGGTGGAAAAGCATTACATTGCTTTTGCCACTGGTACTCTGGATGAGTACACCACTTTTGCCACACATGCAGAAAAAGTGTTAAAACAGAAACACTCAAAGAAAACACAGGTCACAGACACCTTTTACCAAAATGATTTTGACCCCGAGGACATAATGTTTGCTAGACATCAGCCCGGTAGGGGCAGCAGACGTGGCCGTGGGCGCGGTCCATTCAGGGGACGTGGCTCCTATGGCCAAGGGGGTGGTATTGGTCCAGCTCACCTGGATCCAAACGCCAGGCTCTGTTACACCTGTCAACAACCAGGACACCTGGCACGGGATTGCCCGAGCAAACATCAAAGCCTGCTACCACCTGGAGCCCCTGCTCCCCCAGGTCACTATTCAGCATGACTAGATGACCCCCCACAACCTCACGATGCTGACCTCCTAGAAGGAACTGAAATAATGAACCTACAGGATCTGTTTCATGAAGAAAAAGTCAGACCTATTGTTAACCTCTCCATCAACGGCACCTCTTATCCCTTCCTCTGTGACACGGGAGCATGTAAATCTACAATAAATCTCATGCCCCCTGGAGCAACCTTCAGCACAGAGACAGCCTGGGTGCGTGCAGCCCAGGGCTCCCTTAAAATGGTTACAGAGACAAACCCCTTGTGGATCACAGATCCTGAGGGCATTTCAACCAACATGTCTCTCTATTACCTCCCAGATTGTCCAGTAAATTTACTAGGGAGGGATGGGCTACATAACCTCAAACTGGCCATAGTCCCTACACCGGATGGCATGACTGTCCAAAGACTTTGTAAACCCACAAAAGATGCCTTTGTGGTACTCGCTAAAAAACCACCAGCATATTACTACACCCTTGATTTGCCAAACTGCCCACCAACTAACGTAGGTGACTTCCTGGTAGCAAAAGCTACGACCCTAGTGCCCAAATCACCTAACAGAATGCCACCAGGGGACTTGCATGTTACTATGTGGTACACTGACCGTGCTGATGAAAAATATTTTCATCAACTGTCCAGACTCACACCCGTCAGGCTCACATTGACACATCTTTACTTTGATGACACCTCAGCTGCAGCTGCAGTCACTCTGCCACCAACCTTGGCAGACCTAAAGAGAGTTATGTCTCCTTCCCATGTGTCACTATGTAAAGATAGATCCGAACATTGGCAACAGCTTGGCACTCTAGTGTGGAAAGGAAAAATAGCCAGGGACTGGCAACCCCTCACTACCGAAGTGAGTTACAGCCCGTCCACAGGACTAAAAAGAGTCTATTTAGGAACCACAATAAATGTCACTGCTGGAGCCCACATTGATGAGGGTGAAGCCTGACAGATCTTCCTCACGGAAGAAGAGCAGGACATGTTAACTGAGATACCACAATGTTTGTGGTCAAAAGGCTCCTCAGATGTGGGTCTCATAAAAAATGCCATGCCAGTTGTAATACGTCCTAAAACCGAATACAGGCCTCGAATTAGGCAATACCCCCTTAAACCGGACGCTATTCACGGCATAAAACCTGTCATAACTGACCTCAGAGCAGCTGGGGTCATAGTTGAATGTCCTGACTCACCAGTTAATACTCCCATTTTTCCAGTAAAGAAAGCACCCCCCTCAGTGGGATGGAGAATGGTGCAAGACCTCATAGCTGTAAATAATGCAGTTATCCAACGAGCACCCTGTGTGGCTGATCCATATACTCTTTTAAACAGTATGGATCCAGAGGCCAAATATTTTACTGTGGTCGATATTAACAATGCGTTTTTCTCAGTCCCAGTACACCAAGACAGTCAGTACTGGTTTGCATTTACTTACGAAGGAAAGAAATACACCTTCACAAAACTTCCCCAAGGATATTGTGAATCACCTACCATTTATTCCCAAGCGTTAAATGCTAGTTTAGAGCCCTTCGAGCCTCCACAGGGAAGCCAAATACTAACATATGTTGATGATATCTTGATAACCTCCAAAATAAAAGAGCAGTGTTTAACAGACTCAATAGCCCTGCTTAAACATTTAGTAAATGAAGGTCACAATGTGAGTAAATCAAAGCTGCAATTGTGTAAAGAAAAAGTAAAATATCTAGGTCACCAATTAAGTGCAGATGGCAGAACTGTAATGGAAGAACAACAACTATGGAAAAACAAAGGAGCACAGCTCAAAAACGACATTTATATGTGACAAGAAAAAAAAAAAAAAAATAAAAAAAATAAAAAAAAAAAAAAAAAAAAAAAAAAAAAAATACAAATGGGCTGCAATTTTGAGTCATGGAAAAACCCATGTCTCAACAGGAGGGATGGCAGGAATGGTTAATCAAACATATACAACATATGGTTTTAATAACAGGAATGGTTAATCAAACATATACAACATATGGTTTTAATAACTACTCGAAAAACTTTTGTAGAGCATGTCTTATATGTGCAAAACATAACTCTCAAGGAAACTTAAGACCACGAAGAGGTCAGTTTCCTATACCACAATATCCATTTCAACACATACACATGGATTTCATTGAATTAAACCAAAGTGAAGGAAAAAGATTTTGCCTGGTAATAATAGATGCATTCTCTAAATGGGTAGAAATATTCCCTACAAAACACCCAGATGCTCTAACAGTAGCTAAAGCTCTATGTAAAGATATCATTCCAAGGTATGGAATACCTGAAAGAATATACAGTGATAATGGAACACATTTTGTAAACCAAATAATAACCAAAATAGGCCAAGCCTTTCAAATAGACTTAAAACGCCACTGTGCTTATCACCCCCAAAGCGCAGGACTTGTTGAAAGAATGAATGGAACTATAAAAAATAGATTAAGGAAGTGCATGGAAGAAACAGGAAGGAACTGGACTCAATGTGCAGAACTAGTCCAAATGCACATTAACATCACAGGTTCTGAAGGGTTAACTCCCTATGAAACCTTATTTGGAAGACCTTACAGACTTCCTTATTTTAACAACAAATGGGAAACAGCTGAAGAGCAAAATTTAGCTGACCACATGAGACGAATGATTCAGAAACAAAGCGAACATCAGAATAACCGAGAGCACATATCCTCTGTGTCTCCACAGGAGGGATTCCTAGTTGAACCAGGAGATTGGATCCTAATAAAATCAATCAAAAGGAAGCACTGGTACTCACCTAAGTGGGAAGGTCCATATCAAGTGTTACTCACAACAGGTACTGCAGCAAAAATAGCAGAACGAACTACCTGGATACATCTAAGCCACTGCAAAAGGATTATAAAACAAACCTAGTTAGCTTTCCCTGTGTAGGCTAGGAGTTTTTCAACAGGCACTAACAAGGAAAGGCCAACTACAAAGGGATTAACAACTCTAGGTTGTTTTTGTCTCAAACCTGGTGAAGATTGTCTCCCCCTTGTGTCAGTGCATAGGAAAAACTCACCCTAAAATAAAGATGATTATACTCCTTTTGACAGCCCTCTGGCAGGTGCCAGGAGTGACACTTAGAGGACTAGCTCCCTTTAATATTTGGTACTTCAACTCCCCGCTGCTAAAAGGACAAATACCAAACCCCTGTAAGACTCCTGATGTTTCCGATAAAACAACAACCGAGCTATATTATTGCTATCAGAAAAACGCCACCACTGTCATGATCACCTTCACCTCTAAGCAGGGGCTGACCTGCCTGACGTGACTGCAGGACCAAAATCAACTTCTGCACAGCCCAGCCAGATTGTTCTCGACCCAACACTAGACGACTGGTTTAAGGTCACCACGGGGGTGACCCAAAGAAGTAACAACTGGCTCCTCATGGCTGAACAAGCAGGCATAATGAGCAAAACGGACTGTGTGGTATGTATGGGAGCCAGACCTCTTTTACATGTTGTTCCCTCTGCTGTTACATCAGATTGCTTGTTGTCACTAATGAATTTCACAGTACCCTCAACGAACTGTTCCTTTTGGGACACAGTTTATCCCCTCACCGAAGCAGAGCCTGAGAAGCCATTGTTCTCCTCCACAGTAGCTGCTGCCAACTTCACCTGCATATATCGGACAGGTAGCGGCTCCAGACTAGGAAATCTTTCTGCTGTCAGTTGTGCTCGTTTCTTACAGGTTGATCTGCACTTCATGCCACAGTCCAGAAGCGACATCTGGTGGTGGTGTGGTGACAACCGCCTGTTTGACCGCCTGCCATATAACACCACCTGACTGTGTGCTTCTGTTTCCCTCATTCTCCCAGCTCTGATCTTTCCCCTCACAGCTGATCAACTCTTAGCCAACTTCCGCAGCGTTCTGCCATACCACTGGAGGCAGAAACGCTCCATGCAAACATCTATGACGGGGTGGAGCAAAGATGATCCCACCTATATAGATGGCATCGGGGTACCGCGAGGAGTCCCTGATGAATACAAATTGGCAAACCAGATTGCAGCTGGATGGGAGTCTTTCATCTGCTGGTGGTGTACTACAAACAAAAATGTTGACAGAATTAATTACATACATTACAATGTTCAGCGCCTAGGAAACATGACTGCTGATGGATTTTCTGCTATACATGAACAATTATCTGCAACCTCACTGATGGCTTTTCAGAACCGCATTGCTGTGGACATGCTGTTGGCCGAAAAAGGAGGAGTCTGTGCGATGTTTGGAGAACAGTGTTGCACCTTCATACCTAACAACACTGCACCGGATGGTAAACTAACTAAGGCCCTGGAGGGTCTCCGCTCCCTTAACAGCAAAATGAAAAACCACTCTGGCGTGAACACTTCTTTCTGGGATGGGTTCGGAGATATGTTTGGACAATATCGTGACTTGGTTCTGTCTGCCATGATGTCTCTGGCTCTCTTTGCAGCTCTCCTCACCATCTGCGGATGCTGCTGCATCCCCTGCATAAGATCTCTGGTGGAGAGACTGATTCACAGGGCAGTGGACCCTGTGCAAACCAATGTCACAGAAATGTATGCTCTGCTTTCTCCCAACCAGAACCCCGACGATGACGACTCTGGCGAGGATGAAGGACCGCTGATTCCGACTCAGCTCTTCACCCCAGAAACTCGACTTTAAAACGCCTCTGAGTGTACCCTTTTTTCCTTTGCTTGTGATGCTGTATCTGAAAATCGAAAGAAATGGATGCAGTTGATTCTAAAATGGAGAAATGGCATAAACAGGAGGGAAATGTTGAGACGAGAATATTGTATATAAGCTATGCCATGTTTATATGTTATGCCATGTTCTATTTTCAGTTATTCAGCCCACAGCCTGCTGGCAAACTGCACATAATGAATCTATCCAGCTTCCTTGACCCATGTCTGACCTGAGAGCACACACACAAGCTTACTCCCTTTTTGCAGGCATGGATGTTCCTTCTTCAAGGCCTGTTATGAAAGATGACTTTGTCCTTGTATCGAAGAGCTGGTTTCAACTAACTTTCCCACCCTTCCTTTATCAGTTGAAACTATGTGTAACCAGGGCGTTCCAAATAAAAGGCAGGAGGAAACACAGATTTAGCAGAATAGTCATAGAAGCTTGTAAACGAGCGATCTGTGATTTTTCTCACTGCAGTATAAATCCTACTCTGACTCTCGTGTATTCTTTTGCAGATTTACTAATGTTTGGGTTTTGAACCTAACAGTTTCCACTCCTGGGGTTTAACGTCTTCTCTTTTTTTTCCACATCCTGTCTGGTTTTTGTAAGTTATCACTACAGCTGCCAACCATGCATTGATTAGGTCTCAGTTTATTTAGGTTTTTAGTTTGAGGGGTCAGTCTTTCTTGTTACATATTTGTGTATACTTTGTCATCTTTCAGTTCCTTCAGAGTTGACCTTTGGTCATGCTTAATGTTTTCTTTGATTCAATTTATATTTGTTAGGCTTTACACCAGCCTGCAGGGTGGGGTGGTGGTTAACACTCTCACTTCACAGCTAGCAGGCCATGGTTCGGATCTTATTTGGGACTTTTCTGTGTGGAGTTTGCATGTTCTTTTTGTGCACGTGTGAGTTTATTCTGGCTTCCTTTACAGTCCACATTCGTGCTATGTAAGTTAGCTAATGGTTAAAAAATGTTGCTATGCCCTGGTGACCTGTCCAGGGTGTACTTTGCATTTTCCCAACAGTAGTAGGGTAGACTCTAGCAACCCCTTGACTGAAAGGGATTCAGCTGATTCAGAAAATGAATGAATGGATGGTTTTTCTGTCACTGGTTCTCGTGCACTTGATCACCAAATCTCAACTGATAGACTTATTTTATGGCATTGTGTCCAGTTGGTTTATGACTTACAGGATTAACAAAACTCATGGAAAAACAGGGCATGTTTTGCACTGTAAAGAGAAGCCTTGCTTTAGTGATGTGCATTAAGTTGTCTTTGGTTAGCCCTTCTGTGCTCACCCAAAACCTTACCTCCTTCATCTCCAGCTGCAGGGAGTCTCCCTCATGTCAGAATACCCTTTACTGCTTCCATGTGCCACTGTTCAACTCCGCTTTTAATTAAATGTTTTAATTTCGGTCTCCTGAATCCAAGTCTTGCTGGACTGTCCATCCTACATTTTGTTGAGATTGGAGAGGTTTTTGCTCCTCTATGTAACAAAAGATAATGTAAAAGCATTCAACTGACAGTGAAAGATGGTAAGACTGCCAAATACAGTAGAACTTTGCTTGACATTTACAATCCAGGCTTGAAAATATCAGCCATGAAGTGAAGACATTACTCATCTCTCTGGGTTGCTGAGTTTTAATTGAGTAACGCTTCTAAGAATTTTTTTTATGAAACTTTTTACAAGTAAATATTTCAGAAAATGTCAGATAATCTCATATTTTAGAATTTTAAAAAATAACTTTGTCATTATTTTCAATGTGAAACACTTTTAACAATTTCTTTTGCTAAACAGATTGACCTATATAGCCAGTACTGTAAACTTTTCAGTCAATTTTTTGATGGATTTAAAAAGATTTCTCTGATTATGTAAAAGAAAATCATGATTGATAGCTTAGAAGACTAAAAAGACCAAAGATCAGAAGTATATAATTACATCAAATAGCAGTTTTTCAAGGTTTTCACACCACAGGTGGACTTCTCTCTTGCTGCATCAGTGTCTACTTTCTGTTTTTACTGATAACAGAGTTTCCTGGCTCCCTTGAAGACCACATCTGGTACCAGCATAAATGCTCTGAGCAGGTGGAGAGCACCATCCTGCCACACTCGGTTGCAGTGACTCAAGATGACTCAATAGCTGAAGGATACTGTGAGCAAGTCGCTTGAGGGTTTCATTTTCTCTTTAAGTATGTGGTGTCAGAGATGACAAAACTGTCATGCCTCAACCCCTAAAGACTTTCCTCGTACAGAGGAAGTTTATTGATGCCATTTTCTATTCTAGCATGCAACACACGAGCAATATACTGCATGTTTCCAGTGCACGAGTATTTTTTACCTACACATGGCTGCATTATTTAATTCCACACGTCCGATTTGGTAATCTCTTGTATTGTCTGAGAAATGTGATAGAGGGGGTGAAGATAAAGTGAATAACAATGATTTGCTTCATTTGTTGGAGTTTCTGTCATGCTGCATGCCCTTCAGTTTTATTATGCAAATAATCACAAGGGTTTGACAACATTAAAGCACGGATAATTCTAACAAATGCAGAGGTATACCAGAGAAAAACATTTAAAAAATATCCTCGAGCTTAAACCTGTCTCTTATGAAGTAATCTTGGGATTTTTTTCCCCCCTTTTTTTAAAGGACCAGTTCTTTTGATTTTAATTAGGAAACAAATAAATGTTCTCAGAGTTTTACTTTAAAACAAAGTTTATAATCTATTTAATTTGTCAGTGCACTTTTTTTCTTAAATACTTAATTCTGAGATGTCCAGTTTGGAGAATTCACATTCTTGGTAATGCTTGCATTTATATTAACAACTATCTACAGAAAAGATGCTCCCACACACTGCTTTGTACATCTGTTCACTCAGGACAGCTTACCTGCAATTACTTCTTTCACAACAAAACGGTAAAAAACATTTAAGTACAAATTTACTTGACCAAAATTGTTAGTTTACACAGGTAAACTAAATTTAGGACTTCTTCATGGCTGTACATTCCATTTTTTGATTTTTCTTTTGTGGAAAGTATGTTGTGCTTTATACAATTAATGATTTCTCCACTGTCATCTTTGTTTTCCAAATTCCGAGCCTATTTCTTCTTGATTTTAATTTGTTTTACTTTTACATTTTGTAAAAATCTCTGTGTAAGCAAAACATCAAAAATGTGTTCAATTTTTTTATTGCATTTGTAGCTTGGCTGTTGTATTTTGTTCTATGTCAGAATTTTCTGAAGAAGTTAAACTCTTCCTCCAGAAAGCAACTCATTTTCTTAAATTCCCACGAAAGTAAATTTTAATTATTTCCAGCCTTTATTTTTAATTTCCTACCTACTATTATTTCTTAAAAATAAAATGTGCAGGAAAAGTAAAAGTAAATTCCCTTTACATATACATAAAAATAACACAATTATATTTTGTAGCAGCCACTATTCTGAACACTGAATCCAACACACACAAAATAAAATGCCTTGCCAAAGCTGCCACAATTCAGCTGAGATCCCGCACAATTCACAGTGTTCAATGGGTGAAAGACTTTTCATTTCTTTCCCTGAAAAAAGCTGTAAACACAATACGTGGAAATATCAACATGAAGAATTTCCTTTGGGTGAAGACACATTTTGCTGTGAAAGTGTGGCCTGAGACACATGCTGTGCTCATTTTTGCAAGGCTCTGCTTTTTATAGATGACCCCTAGCTTCTAAACACAACATCATTACTTCCAGTTGACGCCATGTTGTGGCACCAGAGTGTGAATATTTACAAGCCATACCACAACTGAAAAGGAGTGATGAGGTCCCAGCATCCCTTTTCCAATTAGCAGACCTGAATAGTGTGCCTCTGCATTTGCGTTTTAGGATGCAGTAACATATTCTTTAAAGATTGATGCACTTTTGTCTGCGATATTAGAATGGTTAGATAGTTTCAAATGCATTGAAAGTGAAAGTAATTTTATCAATCTAATTAATATATGTATTTAGAAGACTGAGGGGTGAGTGTGGTATCATGCAAATATCAGACATCTAATTCACTTATTTTAAAAGGGATTTTATTTTTCACAAAGATTCATGTTGGAAAATTATATGATATCAAGGCAATTTAAACACGTCACGTAAAGATACTGAACAATGACTGGTAACAAATTGATTCCGCACAAAACAAATGTTTACAGCTGGTGAAATTTTAAAACCCAATGAATATCATGCCAACGTTGAGGTTCTCTTGGGGTTTATAATCTATGAGACCACCTATGTTTAAACCTCTAAGAGTTTAAGGGCTTTCAGAAGATGAGCCATCAATTCCGTGGTGACTCAGTGCACAACTACACAGCCACAAAAGAGAAGGAGAAAAACAAGCAAAGATAATCCACTTGATGAGTCAAAAGAGGACCTAAATCAAGACATACAAATCAATTTTTTAAACTAAAATTACATGTGAGTTTGTGATGAAATAGATGAAATAGATGTACAGCAAATTAATACAAGTTAACAACAGGTTTTTAGGAAGATGATAAAATGCTAAAATATCCCTTTTTATGTATACTGCATGAGTCTTCACTTTCCTGCCTGTTCTCAACCAACCAATGTCCTTCACTGTCCATATAATCCTGCATCCACCTTCAACTTTTATCAGCCCAAACAAGAAACTAAACATCGTTTTACTTTATGATATGCTTAAATGTGGAACAGTTAATGCTGTCAACCTGAAAACATTATAGTCAAAAGAACATTTTTTTCTTACTCTATGACCACAAAGTCATGTTTTCTGACAAAATGGGCCTGAAAGACATACACACTATAAACATGTCCTGCTACAATAAAACTGAATTACCTTTTTTTATTAAATTTAATTTTATTCAATTTTTTCATTTTTTGTATCAGGCAGCTAGCAACTATAGTCCAAAAATCTGGTCTCCCATTCCAAAAGATAAACAGTTGTCCAAAATGTCTTAGTTGGGTTTTTTCTATAACGCCCTTCCTGACCCTAATGAAGAATCACTCATTCCAGTTTTATTATTAGGTTTATTTTCTTTTGTTAATTACCTTTGATCTTATAAACACATGTCAGTTTTCTATGTGTTTAAAAGTCAAGATCAAGTTTAAAAATACTTCATAGCTTAAAAAAAACATTTACCTGCTGCACAAATTAAAATTGAATAAAAGAATGGAAATTCCTGTACAATAGAAATGTACTTCTTATATAATACAATAATACAGAAGTTATTTAGATATTTACTGCACAAATAAGTCTTAAAAAAGACAACGCCCAACTCTAAGGCCAAATCCAAGCTGCTGACCCATCCCTACAAGCAAAGAGATAATAAAAAAATTCATTCTTTTCTAAATCTGCTATATACCTTTTGGAGTTACAGGGCTGCTGAAGTCTGTACTAGCTTCTGCTGCAAAGGCAGGGCACACCCTGGACAGGTCACCAGACTGTTGTAAGGCACGCAGTCACTCCCACATCTAGGGACACTTTAGAGTAACCCATGAACCATGTAATTGGACTGTGGAGTTCCCAGAGAAAGCCCACACACGCACAGAGAGAACATGCAAACTTCACATAGAAACATCCCAGCTGGGATTTGAACTGGGGCCTTTGTGCTATGAGACAAAGGTGGTAACCTCTGCGCCACCGTGCAGTGGAAGGAACAAATTAGCGTCTTCAAATTCAGATGTTACTTCTACCCAAGTACATAATCCACAGTCGCGTGTCATCTACGTTAACGAGTAGCTGCCAGCGCTCAGAAAATACTCTCAACATCTGTTTTGTAATTTTAAAAACTCATGCAAAAACAAAAAAAGAATCTAATTGTTCATATTGATTAATAAAATATTTACACCCACGTGAAGAAATGAGTTTCTCCTTGGAGCTGCACTTGTGGCGTGGATCACCCTCCTGGCAGAGGGATAGCCAGCCCCAAGTCTCTATGGCTTCTCCTTAAAAAAAAAAAAAAACAAACTTTCGGACAACAGTAAAGCTTCAAATGCCCCAATAATAAGAGCAGGAGAGGTAGGGAAGCAATTTGGATTTGGAATAAGCCTTAATTTATTAGATGTGTAATAAATTTACAATCCTTTGAAGTGCAGGACTAAAAAATGCTGCATTTGAAGAGCAGCTGATGTATTTCATCACAGAACTATTTGCTTAATGGTGAGAACAGTAAATCACCGCTGATTGAGTCTCATACAGAATTGGTTTAGCAATTGCAACTGCAACCCAAAACTTTTTAACCCACCCATGGGGAGATACCGACTGCATAAAGCAACGAATACCGTCTCAATTTCTGAGCCTTTCGACAGTTTTTAAACTCATCTGGTGTGATTAAAAAACAAAAAAATAACAAACTACACCGTATCAAACAAGGAAGCAAAGAAAGACATCTAGGGAGAGATTTCTCAACAGGAATTGATCAAGTTGCATTTGCATTTCCAATTTTTTTTTTTATCTTATCTTTATAACTGCCACAGAATTCAGTAAAGTGTTGCCTCAATAACCAGAGGAGCAGGGTACCCTAACATTGTTAGATCCACAGCAGAGAGATTGTATTATGGGAAAAGGCTTCATCCCATTTTCTGCCAAATAGGCTATCTCATCACAGCCCTCTTGTAGCTACTTGCTATTTTTGGAATAGTGAACATTGCTGCAGTTCATATAAGCAGAATCAACTGCATCCTCAAACAGTCCAGGGTGAGGAAACTAATGATAGCAGATAATGCTACAATATTCACCTGGGAAAGTCATTCAAATCATCAAGTAGGAGGTAGAAGCTGTACTCTCCCTTGTGTAAATGGCATTGGCAAAGAGTAACTTTATACAGAATTTTCTTTCAAGGACGAATGCTTCTCCGCTTCTACTTAGTTTGGAGTTCCAATTTTTGTGGTAAATATTAAACCGGCTTTGGAATTGATTTATTTCAAGCAGTCAAATCAAGGTACAAAAGGGGACAAACAAATAGATATATAGGTAAGGTTAACCTAATTAAGATATGTAGTTGATTGGAAAATGTGTGTGGTACTTTATTCTTGTTATTTTAAGAGTTTAGATTGCTTTTTCACAAAAGCCGGACTATTTGATTCAGCCAGTTGTCACGGTAACACAAGTAGGCGTCGCTGGACCTGCAGACCTCGACTGCAGCGGCAAAGGAAAGCGATTTATATGCTGATCATCCCTGTAGGTTCAATAAAGCATCAGATTAGAGACAAAGTTCACCTCTTACCGCTTGTTTTTGTCCAGAAGATGAAGCACAGAGTTTGTTTTAAAGAAGCTTGTGCTGTGATATAAAACATTTGGCCCATGTGACCAGAACTTCTTTTTGTATGTGTGAATACCCAGCAGTAAGGATTCTGTGGTTTCGTTTGGGTTTTATTACATTTGTTCATGTTCTAAGTTGTCCTTGTCAGTCACACCAGTTTCAGGTTATTCATCCACAACTGTTTCAGTGTATTTAAGTGTCTGGTTTTCAGTTCATCAATTTCAGGACATCTGCTTTGTTTTTTCACTCCTTTGTTTCTCCATGGTTTTTGTCATGTTTCAGTTTATTTTTTCAGTGTTTTAAGTTTCTGTCACAAGCCCGGTCTCCTGTATTTTGGGTCCAAAATGACACCAGCAGCAAATCAGTTTTGTAGTATTCATCAGGACCATTTAAAGTGCAGAAACACAATGTTCGTTTCTCATGGCTGTACATCAGCAACTTTGTTTTCTTGGAGTAATACTGAAGACATTAAAGTCTTTAGAGTGCTGCTTATCTTACTGTTGATGTGTTTTGTGCACACATATTTCATTCCTGCGATATCTGAGTTAACACATTACAAATTAAAACATTTCAGACAATAAAAATGAAGGAAACATTTTCTCTCTGCCATTTTTTGTCCAAGTAAAAGTAGGATAAATCCATTGACAGCATTAATTTAAACTTTGAATAAGCAACTGATTGGTTGGCTCGATTTTAAGGTTTTTGGCAGAACATTGACCTGTTTGTGAGCATTTTTTTAACTTAACCTCTCGAGACCCAAGTTAATATTTAAGATAACCCTCTGCACACATGGTCAAAATGCTCCAGTTATGTAGACTTAATTGTTGTAATATTATCTAAATCGTGATTTTCACCCATGTGGATACCACGTTTAGGGAGGTTAATAAAAGGATTAAGTTTGTCAGTGACATAATTTCTAACCCCCAGCCAAATTGACTAAAATGTTGGCCTTCCAACAGAAGAAAAAGGTGATTAAGGAAACTGCATTTTGTCAAAGCTGTTTCAACCGCCTTTATTTGCAAAACTGCTTTGCCTGCCTTCATGTTATGCTTTTTGTGTGATAATTATGACAAGGTAGAATGGGAATGTTTTTCACTTTCTGTTATAAAGGAGTAATGAAACCTTGGTAAATGATTGGATTTTTTCTGGTATCATTTAGTTGATGGAAAAATGCTATTTCTTCTGCAGCCAAGAGCCAAACATCAAGGCCTTATGAGCTCATTCGAATGCTTGCTGGCACAAATAGATCTTAACACAGCTCCTTCTGCACATAGGATTTGATGATGTGATGATTCATAGACTCAAAGCATGGTCAAAGTCTGAACAAGCAACATATAACAAACAGATTTGACACTTCAACATTTGGAACTTTTCTTTAATTTTACATTTTGATGAAAGTCTAAAAGTTTTGTTTATTATCATTCATTCATTAAACAAACAGTTTAAGAAGTGTAGCAACAAAACTAACATGATTTAATTTGATCACTTAAGCCTAATCTGCTGCCCTGATCTATGCTCTTGTGTTTTATTGTTTATTACATCACAGTGATATTTTTAATCACTTGATGATTTTCTCTGTTTTTTCTTTCATAATTTTGGTGCACAAATGCAGAGGCTTTTTCTCACTAAAAAGAGGAGATAAACCCTCTGTTTGTTGCTGCAATCCTGTTCAAAGCCAAGAACAAGAACAAGACTCAAATAAAGCCAGAGTTTCTGGCAGGAGCTCGTATGGTGGCTTAAACGGCACAGACTGATTCTGCGCTCTGTTAAGAACATGAGCGCCCTGTTTCTGCATGATCTGTGACACACTGTAGCAGGGAATGAGGAGCTCCTCGATGAGCTCAGAGATTTACGGGAGTGTTGTGCAAACAACAAAAAACAGAACACACAGATAAAACTGTGTCAGATTCACAAGTGCTATGAGCAAGGGTGACAGACCTGCCTGATCCTTGTCTGTGTCAGCACCAACATTTATGCAGCTAAGTTCTGGATGATCATATTTGACTATGTAGTTCTTCTCATCTAAAATGAGCTTTCAGGAGTGTGAGGGGGGAGGATTAGAAGAAATAAAAGTGTGTGTTTGTTTGTGAATAAATGAGGACAATAAAACTCTACATTTTGTGAATCAACTATAAAGTAACACATTTTAATGACCACACTGAATGAAAACTTACTGTGCAGGGGATCCTTTCATTGACTTCTAGGGGTTTTGTTTCTCACAAACACACTCAGACAGGGAGAAAGCACAAAGATGCATCTGTGTCTGTTTAACCAGCTAGATTTTTTTTGCACTGGCAAAAGAGTTGTATATGAAATTGTCAGACATAATAACATACTCCAAAGGCAGAAAGCCAAATAAAATGATACACCTCTTAGAGTGTGCATGTGCACACTGGTCACCCCAACCCGTCCTGTGAAAATGCAGACGATTTTCTTATTCCAATTTCTGATTTAAAATTACTTAAACATAAACAAATGCTCTCCTTTTTGTCCTAGCATGTCTTTACTTTAGTATTTTGGATGTCTACTCTGCCAGTATTCAGTAAATAACAACAAGTTAAAGTCCAAAAACTTAAACTAAAGGCAGATTGTTGATGAAGATTCTCATTCATCCAGATGACGTTATCTTAAAGTTGTGAAAACTATAAGTCCAGATGCCATGACTCAACTTCAAGACTACAGGCAGAATGGGTGAGAGGAGGCGTCAACACTGGAAGCAGCTTGTGGCACAAAAGCAAAACACAAAACCAAATGTAGTAGCAGCCTGTGGAATGTGTGTGTGTGCGTGTGTGTGTTTCAGAAGATTGAATCCATAAAAACCTGTTAGTACAAGACTACAAGTAGATATAAAAAATGAAGTACGGTAGATGCTCATACAACCTACACTGGCTTCTCTCGATGAGGAAAAGCAGCAACTTTACTCTAAGCTCCTCCTTCACGTTCGATCTATCTGGGCTCTAAACGCACATCTATGTAAACGTGCGTTTATGCGCGTTTTGAAATTCCCTGTTCAAAATACTTATTTTCATGTGTCATTGTACAACTTTTTATTGTCCGTTTTTGGGGTTTTAATGTGGCCATTAAACGCGTGTTAAAGGGGAAACCAGTTGAATTTTGACCAATCAGGGACTTAGATTTGGTAGTGACATATGGAAGACATCCCCTTTAATTCACAGTAGTCCCAACGTTTGAAAATTGATCATAAAAGAGGAAATATTAACTGAAATTATATAACACCAAATCTTTCAAGTATCGGAATAGAGCTCTGAAAAAAAAGCCAGGAGCAAAATTTACAAGATTTGAAGATTACAAGATTTAAAAGATTTGAATGTTGACGCACCGCTTCAACATTTTGCCCCAAGCCTCTTCCAACTGTGAGTATATTCGCTAGTATCGGGTAGTGACAGACCTGTGCGAAGGGATCTTCCAGCCACTCTATGGAGGAAACTCGTTTCATCTGCTTCTATCTGGGATCTTTTTCGCTTGGTTATGAACCAACGTTCAAGACCATTGACAGCATAGGAGCATAGCTTGACCAAAAAATCAAGAGCTTTGCCTTTTGGCTCTTTCTTATCTACAACTGATTGATACAGTGACTGGGTTACTGAAAAGACCCTTCTGACAGTTGGCTCAACCACGCCTTTCCCAGCAGACTCTAGCAAGACCTTTTGATCTGCCAAATCTGTCTGGCCTCCTCTTTTGCCAGTGATCTAACTCACCACCAGGTGGTGATTGGTTGAAAGCTCCACCCCTCTCTTCATCTGAGTGTTCAAGACACACTGCTGAAGGTCAGATGACACAACTACAACGTCAATCATTGACCTCTCGTCAAGGGTACGTAGTGGCACGTACACAGATGGACACCTCTTGTGCTGGTGTTTGTTATGTGCAAACTGTTAGTGGCACAGAAATCCCCCAAAAAGCATAGTTCAGATAAGACAGGCGCATTGGTGATGATAATAATACCAGGTATTATGGTCATTGCCACTTTTAGTATTGAAGTATTCTAGTAGAATGATGTTTACAAAATGATCCTGCCATCTTAAGGAAAATAAAGCTTTACATACATTTTAATACAAACCAAAAAAAGGCAAAATACATTAGAAAATTGTACAAATCAAACCTATTCTCTAATGATATGCAGAGTGGATAAATTTTGAAACAATCAGAATTTTGGAAAACTATTTTTTGTTAAATTCCTGCCTCTGTGTAACTTGCCATGTTCAGTTATCTAAAATTATAAGAAATATATTTTGTTTATTCTTAATAGGACTGTTTTTCTTCCACAAACTGGCAACAACTTCGTTTTTGCTTCGTCATATTTGTCATTTTCCCTGCTGGCCAAGTGCCATGTCAATCATCCCACAGCCCAGAGAATACAATGGTGGAGCTGCGTGGACCCGATGCTTCTGTGGAGAAACCCATCTGCTTTTTTCAAGCCAACGCTCAGATATCTTCAAAATGTTTTCAGGCTTTGTGGCTTTTATGAGATTTTTTTTTTTTTTACAGTTTCATTATTAGCCAGTAAGCCTGAACATTATCCAGTGAATATGTGTTTGATCATTTATTGTCTTGTTTATATAAATACACTAAACACTTAAAATTGACACTTTTCTTTTGGGAAACGTTTTTCCTTCAATCTATTGATCCCTAAATTAATTCTAGAATGACATTCGTTTTTTAAGAAGTGACAACTCAGATTGCTTGGAAGTCATACACTTTCAAAGCCACTTTCAAACATATTCTACTCCTTCTTTGACTTTGTCCAACTCCCTTCATCTCATTATAAAATGTGTTTAAATCCTCTCTGTTTCCTTTCATCTGTTTTAAAGAGACAGAGAGACAAAGAGACTTTTTCTTCTTCTACTGGCACCACAATTCCCCAACTATGTATTCCTTTAATTTGTAAATGTTTGAAAGCTAACTTAACATAATTACTATACAATTGGAACAAAAAGTTGCAAGTTTATTTAGCAGGTGTACACTTTGAATTTTGTTTGAAGCTCAGATGAATGGTAAGACATGGAAACACTCAAATATACCAGGGAATGTTACTGATTAAAATCCACTTTGGGAAGGAAATGTTTTTGGACTGTAAAAGGTAGCGCTTCATCGGCCAAAATAATACATATTTGATTATAAAATTAAGTGAGCATTCCTGAATATCTCCTATAACATTTCTGTTGATGGCTTTTACAAGCATAATAAAAATGTTTCAGATAATGTTGCTTGTCAAAACTGCATCAACACATATAAATGAAATATTCTATTACCCTCTTATAAACTAATGTATTTTACATGCTTAAATTCCTCATTAATTCCCCCTGAAAATATTACATACAGTCATAAAAATGTTGAACTCACCAGTTAGGACTTCTTTCAATATCTTCAAATATATACAAATATACTTTAACAAACGGAGGGAATACTTCAACAAAGAAAATAGATTTGAAGAAGGGAAAGTCCAAAACCTAGTCCTAGAAATAGTAAGAAGTGTTTACTGGCGACAGATATCTAAGATTGTTTCCAGACTGAATACCAGTCTTGTGTCATGTCAACAAAACACAATGTTATATGTCGAGGAAGAATGCGAAAGGGAAGTCTTTTACCACGTCATAGAATTGGAGAGAATTTAACTGGAAAAATGTGGTCCTCGTCTTCATTACACTTTTGATTAAACGTTAACAATTAGCCAAACCACAGATGTGTTGGAGGCAATGAGACACCGTTAATGCTACTCATACTCATATTTTCTGGACCTGTTTGCAAATAGCATCATTTTGGAATTCAAACCATCTAGCTCTAACAAATGTGCTGATCTATTTCATACAGTCAGTCTTATTTTTGGGCAATATCTCTGAAACAGTCACAACTAAAGAGCAATATTTGATAAAAAAAAACATTGTTCACTCCAGCTAGGAAGGCTATTACTAGAAGGTGGAGCAGGATTGAGCCACCAACTCTCACAGAGTGGATATAGTGGAAGAGACATCATGGAGAAGGAAAAACTGGACAAATGAAATATGTACAAGAACTCTCTGTTTATCGGATAATATTTTTAGTTTATGTTTCTATAATGGTTGCTGTCATGCCTGGTTCCTCCTTTTTGTTGTTTTTTTGTTTTTGTTTTTGTTTGTTTCTACTCAGTGTAAAAGAATTGTTTGAAACCATGTAACATTTTGTCACACCTTGATTTAAAAAAATAAAAAATCCATAAAATTTAAGTTAAATGAATTACCAAAAAGACAACTCTCATCACAATGGGTTTTTAATCAAATGAAAAACCCGAACTTCCAGACCTAAAGGATGAAACTAAAACATTACAAAAAATAATTAAAAAAATAAAAGAAATTTGGCAGAATGCAAAGAGAAATTCATGGTTTATACTGACTAAAAAAAGCGATCTTGAGGGATCACATATGTGATCAATACAAGATATAAGAGCAGTAACAATAACAAAGAAAGGCAGAGCTACACATGATTTATAAAGAAACTTGACCAATACAAAAACCCCAGACTTTTCATCACACTTCCTCTTTTACTGCTTTTGTTTATCTCTGGTGAACTACTACGATATGGCCAGCATAACAAGTGGATATATGTTGTGATACGTAGTATGTAAAATCCTAGTGCAAAGGTTATGTAGTATTTTTTGAGATAATTTTAAAGCTTCGACAATAAAACTACCAACAAGGAACCAGCTTGCACCAGCTGAAAAACACGGCGCCAAGTGGAGACCAGCCTTGCTCTAGCACAGTATCCCTTTGCCTCACAAAAATCTGTGGAGCTTCTTTCCATATGAATGACACGCCGTCATTAAAGTAGCTTGGAAAGGACTGATGAATATGTGTGACTTTGAAGCGGTTGTTGTGTGATTGTGCACAGAAGAGAGCGTGGGAGGTGTTTTGTGCGTGGACGTGTGTATGTCTGTGAGTGTTTGTTGTTGACACTGACATTTGTGCACACAGTGAGAGGTTCACCCTCCAGCATCTGGGATCTTTTTGGTTTTCTTTTCTTTTTCATAAAAACCCTAAAGCGTAGAGCCAGGGGTGTCAGCACCCAGGACCAGTCTGGCAGCCCGCTCCCCTTTCACAGTATATGTGTGCCTGTGTTTTTAAACTGAGGGTATTACTCTCCACACACTCCACGGGATTTCAGCTTTCTGCACATGCACTGTGGATTCATCACCTTAGCAACCAGTCGATTGAAAGATGATGAATCATACCAAAGACTGCTAATTTCTTTTCAGTTGTCAAACATGAACAATGGGTGGTATAAAGTAGCCCCAGAAACGTCACTGCAGAATGTGTGTGTGTCAACTAAAAGAACTGCAGCAAAAAAAAAAAAACTAAAAAAAAAAACTAAACTTCACGATGACGCAGAAACAAAGAGAGTGGTTTATTTTGTTTGTAGTTTATATATCAAGAAATACAGAAAGCTATGCATTCCAAAATCTTGTAGTTTTCTTCTCTCACAGTGAAAAAAGCTTTTGGTAGAAACAATTCTTTAAAGAATTCCCAACCTGTGAACAGTTAATAGCACATAATCAGTGGCTTTGCACAAATCCCGGCACAGAGCAGATGTTGTTGATTCAGCGTGATTTGATTTCCTGCAGGCAGCATTCAAGGAAGCTGCAACAACACCTCCCTCCTCATCTTCTCTCCACTTCAGTAAAAAGACGTGAATGCTCTTCTGGATAAAAAAAGCAGTGTTCATGACGAGAGGTTCAAGAAACGCATTACGTAGACAGTTTCTGTTTGTGGTAAAACGGTACAAAAAAAAAGGGTGTAGTACATGGTTTAAAAATACAAACATTCATCAGGTTCAATTTGCTAGGATTCGGGAAAAGCTCTGTCACAGCATCTAGTGTGAATAATGGATTTCAAAGAGGCAGCTGGACAAAATGCCTAAAATGGTGGTTGTAATTCGGCAACAAGATGCAAATATTGCCTCAGTCAATTTCGGTGGAATCAATAAGAATGCAGAATATGAACAACTTCTCCTGCTTTCTAAAGGTACACAGCTCCCACTACTGGTAAACAAAAAGTTTGCACTGCAACCCACACAAGCTTCTCCCTCTCCGGCTTTGGATTCACTTTCAGTTTTAATTCCAACTTTGAATTGACGCAGGCGTTGGAGAAAAATGTAGTTTGACAGCAGCAAGATCCCAATGTCTCAAACCTAAAACATGTATTTACTGAATACAAATTATGCTTTTTTTCTGTAATTCACAAAAACACTGCTTTTACTAGTGCTAGAACAACACATTTTGATCAGGAATATTAAATAAATACATTTAACTTAATCAAAATAACTGAAGTGCTGCACCTGAAACTTTTTTTCTGTGACATGTATATGTGACCCTTCTGTGTTGTAGACTGATGAGCGAACAAAAAACGAGACAGCTTAATCAAAGATTTTATCAGGATGCTGTCCTATTTTCAAAGTATTCAAAAAACTGGTTTCCTACAACCCACTTTACTGAACTAAGCATCAACAAAATCTTCAAAAAGCAATACATCAGATCAGACAGGTACAAGTTCTTAAATGAATTTAAGCAGACGAGAGACTAGCCTGGGTTATTTTTGCTCTTACGGGCCTGATGATGTATAATCCTGTAGTGTGAAATTCATGTGGGAGCTGGAGGTGTGGAATGTGCCATGTCCTGGTCACAGTGTTCCCTCTTCTCCACCGGTCACTCAGCAAGAGAGTTCCTGTGGGCAGAGTGAGAGAGCATCACACTCAGCCCACTCATTTGTCCTTTTAAAACTCAACATTCATCTTCAAGAAGGTTGTGTCGCTATTAGTCAACACTGAATTTGCAAAACCAGTTTATCAAAAGCATAACTCTTAACATTAAAAAGTGAAAACTGTGATATCCTGATGTTTAGAAGTTTAGTCAAGTCTGAAAAATAGTTGAAACCAAACATTTTAAAAGCAGCATAATGTTTAGTGATGATACAAAAAAGATTCTGTGTTCAATTCAAACTGTTGTCAGAAATATTTCATAGAACTGCGTCAACTCCCTGATTTTGAATTTCCTGAAACAATTTCCTGCAATATTCAACAAAAAGTTATTTGTCCAAGAAACATGATGGGAAATTAAATCAGATTACCTTTTAGACACAAGTCTTGTTCAAACTTTCAATGAGAGATCCTAATGAAGTTATTTGTAGAATTTATTTCTAGGAAACATGTGGAAATGATTTTGTTGCTAATATATATTTCTGCTTCCTAGTAAAATGAATGTAAAACTTTTGCAAGAGTTTACACATTTTTCTTTGCTTGTTTTTCTTTTCATTTTAAAGACAACAGTCAAGCTTATTTTGGATTCAGTAAGTTATAGAAGTGACTAAATAGTAATATATATAATTCCTCTAAATAATAATAAAACCTCTATTTTTTAGGAATTGGTGCATAAAAACCAATAGTAATATTAATGAAAATAAAATGAATTGAGTTTTTTAAAGCTTTTACTGAATATTTTCATCTTAAAATAAACATTTAAAGCTTTAAAGCTTTAAAGTTTTTAAAATTCAGTTCCGACAGCGAGCTTTCAACTATAAATGTAAACAGATGCACAGGTTATCATGTATGCTGCCAAAATAGAAAAGTAGGTTCAAAACGTTTAAAAAGTAAAAGGTTTTACTATGCAGACATATTTTACACACAAATATACTTTACAACACATGAACACATCCTAGATCCCTAAAACGTGCAGTGCCGGACACAGCTGAGATACTGTGCAGGACCCTCAAACTCCCAGACTTCTGCGAGAGGTCAAACAGAAGTCTACCTTTTCCCGTAGGTCTTCTGCAGGTTTGAATTCTGTATTTCATTCATGCTTCCAGGTCTGTGAGGGAGAGAAAATTTGCATGTTTGCTGAAGCTAAATGCTCATTTTCTGAACTATTATACTGTACAAGGGAACCATTTAAAAACAATTTCATTTTCAAGATTATTTTTTCATGTTTTATATCTTACAGTTGAAGTTTATCTAAACACTATAGACCTCAGTCTGGACAATTTACAGAATGCCAAATACTTTGCCCCACATATGAATACCTATTAATAAGTTCCCCAATTCCCCCGTGAGTGGTCTCACAGGTGTAATCAGATAATATGTTAGAGTGGTAGTTAGTAGTTTATTTCTGATTTATTTAGATTAGTTATTTTAGATTAGTTTATTTTATTTTGTTTCGATTGTTTTATACTTTGTACTTTTGTTTGTACTTTCTTGATGACACCTTCCACTTTCCTTTTTTGAGATCTGTTTTTCCAGGGCGATGCACAACAGTAACCCACTCTGGAATAAAGATGCTGCTTTGCAAAGCAGCAGCATGTCAGGAAAAGCTAAAAACGAAGGCCTGAATCTTTCAATATCAGGCATGGTAAAACCGGCAAAACACTAAAAAACAAAACAAAGCCATTAAAAAGCCTTTTATTTCTTTCACCAAAATCCATAAAATCACTGCACTGCTTGTCTATCTACAATATTACTCTAAAATCTTAATTTTAATTTAAATAACTTTCCTATTTTTTATTTTTCTTTCCTACATTGCAAAACAATTGTACATTGACACTAGTATGTGATAAAGTTAGGGTGGCAAATGACAGCAAGACAAAAAAAATCATTATGTTAGCTTATAATAGTTGTCTGTCTGTGAGTGTGGGGGAAAATAGAAATCTAAATACAGTTATTTGAACTGTTTAAATGTATTCTCGTCTGGCTTTCTCTGCTTTTATTTTAGACTCCTGATAAATATCTGCAGTTTCATTACTTCATCACTAGATGTCACTGTCGAGGTATTGTTCTTTTATTTAAAGCCGAAGGGTTGGTTAATGTGTTGCTGTCACTTACAGAACTTGGGAAACCCAGGGCCACACATGCCTTGCTATTACAGTCCAAAGAAAGGCCAGTTCATCCAACAACTTTTGGAAGAACGTTAAAAAAAAAAAAAAAAAAAAGGAAATAGTTTATTGAGAAATGTAGAAAATCCAAACTTTTTACAAGTTGAGAAAAATGTCAAAACGTTTAGTTTAGAAATGTTGTATTTACTTTTAAAATGTTCGAACCTTCACAAACCCTACATTAGTTATACCATTCATAAAACAATTAAGTATTTGGCCACTGAGGAATGCAAAAAAGAAAACATTGAAAGACAGACTGGTGCGTTCACACCAGACGCGGCCGGCGCGGCGAAGGCGTCAAGGTTTCATGTTAAGTCAATGTAAAGGTGTGATTTGAGGCGTCTCGATTTTGGCATTGGGAGCGAGGTGCCAATCAGGGACTCAGCTTTGGGCACATGGCCATTTTTTGTTACTAGATCAAACAGTAGAAAAATGAATTCAACATGGCCACGCAATACAAGGATTTTCGTCGTGAACTTCCATCCATTTTCTTAACCTGCTGGGGCCACAAAGTTGTTGGAGACTTTCAGGTTACTGTTGGGTGAATGCAGAATACACCCTGGACAGGTCACCAGCCTGTCACAGAGCCCATGGAGCTGAAACAAAAGAGCCCGCTATGTTAGCCAGCTGCCCGGTGGACAACATGGCCACACAAGGTCCTGCAGAGCAAGCGATCGCTGTTGTTGCACAGGGGGGCAGAGCTAGTGAGACACTCCGCTGCCTGGCTATGCCAGCGGAAATTTGCTAGCTGTAAGATATCTTCGCTATGCTGGCCACGGAGAGCTGCTGTTGGCGCCATCATAGCTGGAGTGATCCCCCAAGCTCCATGGGGTTATGATTTTTTTTTACTTATTTATATCGAGTTTTATTTTTATTTTCCCCCTCTCGGGTTAATGCTCAAACTGGGCCACAGACAGACGGAAGAACCATTTAAAGCGGCCATCAGGCACAACTTCGCTGCTGGACTGCAGCATCCAGCACCAGGAGAGGCTCTGGTGAACCCAGACACAGCAACTTGCTTGCTGGCGCCTCTGTAGGAATGCAGCATTAGAAAGCCTTTAGGTATTTAGGATTAAAAGGATCAAATTCAGACAATAAGGTGAGACAAAACTCAACTGCATTGCAATGAAAATCTGCTGTAATTATCTTGTACTTTTAATTTCTAAATGGTGCAGCCTAAAAATCCATTTACTTATGAGTAGTTACTTGTCCAGTAAAGTTTTCAAAGATTTTAAGGTTTCATGTTTTACTCAAAAACTTACATGAAAGCTTTTATAAAATATAGAAAGTTTCACACTTAAATCATGGTCAAAAAGTGTGCCTTCCTGGAAAACCTTAGTTTATGTTGCCAAATAACAAAAAGGATTTCGGTTAAATTTAGAAAATCATATTAATATTTTTCCAAATGTAAATATTACAACTGGTCAGAATATGGGTCAAATATACAACATTTATATTACTGAAACAGAAAGAAAAAAAATCCAACTAAGTTAAAATACTGGTACGTGACTTCTCTGGAGTTTAGGCAGACTGAGTGAGAGTGACCCTCTGCAGAAATAAATCCATCCCAGGCTTGTGAGAGGGACACAGCTATAAGCTCCAAATCTCTTTAATACAATACCCATTAGGAAAGTGCTGAGCTCTTTACCAACAGCTGAGATAGTCTGCCACTCAGCAACACCAAGGCCTCAGCTCTAGTTTCAATATAATACACTAAACTACTGCTTGACTCATTGCTAATCCAGACTTTCATATATTTTGGGACATTTTCCACAACTGTTCTGGTGATTTTATAGAGATCAGGACTTTGGTTGTTATGTTTTATCAATGTCTCTCAGACAGTCTCTTTAAGATCCCAAAGTAAATCATGAACAAGCTTCACTGCTATAAACCAGATAATTTACAGTGATTTTAAACATGAATATTTGCTTTTTTTAGTGTTTGGGCTCCTGTTTGTGTTTTTAACAACATATCTTTTTTTTTTTTACTTCACCAACAGTATGTGCTCCATATATTTAGTCCATCCATAACTTTTCAGGTAATATTAACTTGACAACAACTTCCTTGCCACAGCACAGCCACAGCCTCCCTTTGACTGATAGTTTAAGCTCATAAGCCTGTTTATGAATATCCCCGACAAAAAATATGCATGGCCTAGGTTTGTGTTCAGATGTATAATATTCCTGTTTCATTTTTACATTTTGTGTCTAAACAGTGTCACTTTTTATTTAAGCAAACATATTTGTTTTGTTTAAGTTTATTTAATATTTGTTATTTTGATCTGCTTAATTGCTTCTTTCCACAAATGGAAAATCAACTATACTTGTTGAAGCTTTAGCATGATGATAAAAGAAAAAGTGAGTTATCTTATTTGCAATGGTTGGTCAAAGTGTGCAAAGTGTTAGTTGTATCTTAAGGAAATCTGGAGATGTGCAGATAGAAGACATTTGGAATGATTACTCAAATATAACCCTTAATTATGACTTCTAAACTGATTGTATTGCAATGTTTTTTTTTTATAGAGTTGCCTGTAATGCTTGAGATAGGTTGTCAATCAATAGGTTCATGACAGGTGTAACCTTAATATCTTGATGAGTGGTCAATTATGTTTGCAGTGATGGCTGGATTAGATATTAACTGTGGCCTAAATCAATTTGTGCTGACAGATTTGGAACGTGGTAATCCAAGGTGTGCCTTTTTAAAAGCCGGACTGTGGCCACGGAATCCATTTGTAGCAAGGTCCATCTCCATCTCGCTCCCGAACAGCCAGAAGAAACACCATCGAAGGGCTGATAGCAACCGCAAGCCGCAACCATGAATGGCACAGAGGGACCATATTTTTATGTCCCTATGGTGAACACCACCGGCATTGTCCGGAGTCCTTATGAATATCCTCAGTATTACCTTGTCAACCCAGCAGCCTATGCTGCTCTGGGTGCCTACATGTTTTTCCTCATCCTGGTTGGCTTCCCCATCAACTTCCTCACTCTCTACGTCACCATCGAACACAAGAAGCTGCGAACCCCTCTAAACTACATCCTGCTAAACCTTGCGGTGGCCGACCTCTTCATGGTGTTCGGAGGATTCACCACAACGATGTACACCTCCATGCACGGCTACTTTGTCCTTGGACGCCTCGGCTGCAATCTGGAAGGATTCTTTGCTACCCTTGGTGGTGAGATTGGTCTCTGGTCACTGGTTGTTCTGGCTATTGAGAGATGGGTGGTTGTCTGCAAGCCCATCAGCAACTTCCGCTTTGGAGAGAATCACGCTATTATGGGTCTGGTTTTCACCTGGATCATGGCCAGCTCCTGTGCCGTGCCCCCTCTCGTTGGCTGGTCTCGTTACATCCCAGAGGGCATGCAGTGCTCATGCGGAGTCGACTACTACACCCGAGCAGAGGGCTTCAACAACGAATCCTTTGTTGTGTACATGTTCATCTGCCACTTCTGCATTCCACTGGTAGTAGTGTTCTTTTGCTACGGCCGTCTGCTCTGTGCTGTCAAGGAGGCTGCTGCTGCTCAGCAGGAGTCTGAGACCACCCAGAGAGCTGAGAGGGAAGTCACCCGCATGGTTGTCATCATGGTCATCGGCTTCTTGGTATGTTGGGTTCCCTATGCCAGTGTGGCCTGGTACATCTTCACACATCAGGGCTCTGAATTTGGGCCACTCTTCATGACCCTCCCAGCCTTCTTTGCCAAGACCGCTTCCATCTACAACCCAGCAATCTACATCTGCATGAACAAGCAGTTCCGCAACTGCATGATCACCACCCTGTGCTGTGGGAAGAATCCCTTTGAAGAGGAGGAGGGAGCCTCCACTACTGCTTCCAAGACCGAGGCCTCATCTGTCTCCTCAAGCTCTGTGTCCCCTGCATAAAAGCAACACCAAGCAAAGGTTTCATGATCCACTATCCAAGAAGAAGACTTCTGCTCCCCCAGGGAAACGACTGCAGGCTTATGTCTACAGGAATAACTTCCTTTTTGTATTTTTACAAATGAGTTGGTTCAACTAAAAGACAGTTGCAGGAAAGGTCAGCCTATTACAGAGTTGTTCCTGTATGTACAGAATATCCAACTTAATAATCTGTGATTTTTTTTCCTGAGATGAAAAAAAATAATGTCAATCTTTCACAGTTGGATCCTATATGATACTGGCTTATTTTTGAATGTAGAGGCATGTAATCAAGGCAATGTAAAAAAATAAATCGCACTTTGCAAATGATTCTTCCTGTTTATGTTTTAATTACAACTTGGGTGGCAAAATTCATGTGACTGTAGTATATTAAATCCAATAAATAAATGTGAATGATCTATTCAGAATGCATTAATGTCTTGAGTCAGTTTTTACACGTTACAGAATAACAGTGCGACCTAAAGTGTTTGTTGACTCTAAGTAGTACATGCAAAGCTCCACTAATCTCAACTCAGTCATGGGTCACCTTACATTTGTTTCTTAACTTATTAGAAGAGATTATAAATTCACCAATCCAGGAAGGACATGCATACCTCAACAGCTTTATCTGAGGATAAATACTTATACAGAATATAGAAGGTTAATAAAGATTTATTCATCCTTTTATCTTCTGTTCCTGCTTGCTCCTATGAAGGTTACTGGGTTGCCACCTGAGCACAATGAGAACTCTAAACAAAATTGACTCAGCTTGAATTTGATGCTGTGTGGTGAGGGTGATAATCATCTTGCAGCTCCACAAAGATTAATCTGTCCATCCATCCATCCATCCATCCATCCATCCATCCATCCATTTTCTCAATCCGCTTTATTCCTTTTGGCACGAATTCCAAGCTGATGCTGCACATCCAGAAAAGACAAATTTGGGAGTACAGGAATGACGTCAAAAATCAAGCATCGTTCTGTGTAGCAGAAGAGCGGCATAAATTGAAGTACAAGCAAAAAACATCTACATAAAAGCAAGGATCTCACGTAGACAGAAAGGGCAGCGTCACCAGAGTGTTGAAATCTAGGGAAAGGGTCGTGGAACGGGTGGAATGTAGATTTTCATGACAACTGGTTGTGCTTATCCCACTTTCAGCAGATTTATTTTGGTTCGCTCAAGGAAGAGTATCTTTGGCTTGGGTAGTTTCTAATTAGAGATGATTGTTTAGACTCAGGCAAACATCTGCTGCCTGCCTGCTGAATGTCCAGGCTGCGTGTGGCGGAGAATCCACTGATCTTGGGTCAATTTTCCAAGTTTCTTTCGAGTCGAGCTCCAAGTTGGTTTCCATTCTTCCCAGTGAGAGTTCCATGCGATACACGCAGGCAAATCCAAATGTATCCACTTTGGACTCCAAACCATTATCAGTTTGAGTCTTTACGGCTCCAAGTATCCCATTGCAAAGCACTCCCAGCCCGCCTTTAGCTATAAGTCACTTCGCCAGGTTCCGATATATCCAGATTCCGATACATCCAGGTTCCGCCAGTTCCAATTAGCAGAACATCTGAGATCTTTAATCCAATGATATAGACATCTTCAATGTCTTCCAGGTAGAGTTGCGACAGGCAGAAAATTCTCCATTTGCCCCAGGGTCTATTACATATCAAGCCGCAGACATACCACTTGGGTAAGTGGGGTCCGCTGTCCCACTTGTCGTGGTGGAAAAGATTTTGTCGATCGCATTTGCAGCCCAACTGATCAGATCCATTTTCTTTTGAAAGTGAGAAAACCAGAGAGTAGTTCCAGGATACGGGAGGAGATGAGACAAAGATCCTTGGTTGAAAAAGATAAGGGAGCTCAGAGAAAAGCGTCCGCTGTTGGTGAGTGCTAAGTGAGAATTTTACACTTCCTGGGCCTCCACACTATACTTCCCATCAGCCCCTCCTGTCACTCCCAGATGCTCCACAGCCGTTGTCCATCTGCAGTCACTCCCAGGAGTATAACGTCTTGTTTGTGTGTTCTTATCCTGTTCTGATCCTCTGTTCACCTGACAAGACTGCAAGATATTTGACCTATATCATGCAAAATCATTTTTTTTAGCTTTTAAGTGAACTAAAATGCTCATTCCTCATCAAAAACAACCGCCAAGCTGTATTTTGATCCATTCACTCATCTCTGAGTATTGTTCTTAAAACTCGCTCTCTGAACACAAATTCTGTTCAATTCAATTTTATTTATATAGCCCAATATCACAGCCATAGCCATCTCAACGGGCTTCACACTGGTGTTTATGCAGAGAACATAAAGTCAGTCATACAAATATAAACAATAGCTGGTTGCTAAACTAAACAAAACAGAATAAGTTAAACTGCCATCCTGCCCTTAGACCCTCCTTCTCAGCAGCACCTCCCAATCCACAAAAATGAGCAGGTTCTCACAATGTGACATAGAAAAGTGAAAACAGCCCCTTCCAAGAGACAGTGCTGTCGGCAACTCCCCAGGCTAACAGAAACACTCACTTTCTCCCCTGAGCTAGCAGTGATCAGCAAAATGCTTTCGTTTTATATGCACACTATGCACATGCATCTTTCAAAAATGCAAAATTTCATACATTGTTTGTTTTTGTGGGCGAAACGCAGACACCCTGGTGAGGCCGGATCTAGAACCATGGCCTCAGACTTAATGGTGCTGACCCTCATCCCAGCCGCTTCACACTTGGCTGTAAACTGCCCCAATGCATGCTGAAGGTCCTGGCTCGATGAAGCCAACAGGACAACATCATGTGAAAAGAGCAAAGGGGAAATCCTTTGGTTCCCAAACCAGGCCCCCTCTGGTCCCTTACTGTGCCTTGAAATTCTGTCCGTAATGCTTATGAACAGAACGAGTGATAAAGGGCAGTCCTGCTGGAGTCCAACATGCACCGGGAACAGGTCCGTCTTACTGCTGGCCATGCAAATCAAGCTCCTTCTTTGGTCATACAGAAACCAGACATCCCCGGTAAGGCTCCCCAGACCCCATACTCCCAGAGCAGTCTTCACAGGACGCGGTCGACGCCTTCTACAATTTCCCAAAGCACATGTGGACAGGATGAGCTAACTCCTATGAACCCTCCAGCACCCTAAAGAGGTTGTAGAGCTGGTCCGCTTTTCTATGACCAGGACAGAAACCGTGCTGTTGTTCCTGGATCAGAGGTTCGACTATCAGAAAATAAATGTTTCTCTAATGATTAATTATTACACCAAACTCTGTAATAAGACTTTGTCAGACATAAAACTGTTCTCTTTGCTATTTGTTTGTACAAAATAGATCTGCAGCTAATTTCTGAGGAGTCCAGCCATATTGTTCCACATTTAACCATACGGATTTCTCCAGGTTTTCTATATTAAACAAACAGTTTCATCAGTTGCTTGATTATGGTTTTATGAAGGTCTTGAGAAGTGCTTTTCTTATTTGTGTCTTTGGGCCTTATAGCCAAAGACAATCCCATCTATCTTTGATGTAACTTTGGTGTAAAAATGCTTCAGAAAAGAAGTAGTTAGGATAGAAAATAGTGAAAATTCCATGTGAACTTTTTTTAAAGCAGAAATTTCTTCCAAGGTTGAATGATTTTTGCTTTCCAGATTTTAGACAAAGAAAGAAAAGTTGGGCATTTGTGGTTTTTCTTTATAATTTTTTTTGGGGTGTTGTTTCACAATGCTTTTTAATAACAAAGCAATTTATGAAACTGTTTTTAACTATTAAATAGTAAGGATTCTGGATTATGAAAGTGTATTAAAGTTTCAGAATAGATCTTCAATTTGATTATTTGTTGTGATGAATATTACAAACTTTTTATTTCCCGGAACAAAAGGATTCTACAACAATTAACTTGACAATTTATAAAGTTAGCAAAAAAAGCTGGTTTAATTACCCATTTTTTGTTATTCTGCAAAAATCTTCTGTTAAAAATACATTTTTTTCTGCCTAAAAGATCTGATATTCCTGAAAAAAACAGTCTCAAAATCCAAAAAGCTATAACTCACAACTTTAGGAAAAATAGACCACAAAAATATAAATGTAAAAATACAATAAATACAAATCTGAAGTATTTGAAAGACAAAACACCAAATGTTTAATAGAGAGCAGGTAGGCATATTGTTGAGATGGCATTTTTTTTAAATTTTACACTAGTTTGTTTGACTTAAAGATAAAAAAAGAGAATATTTAGTGACATCCAGATACTAAAACAATTGAAATTCTTTTGAGTTTTGTATGGAAAACTTTATTTGATAATAAAAATAGCATTCACAGACTTTTTTTTTGATAGCTACATATACATTGTAATCCATCTCAAGGAAAGAAGCTGGATAAGTCCACATCTACTTGTACTTTGACTAATGTTATGTGTAGCTTCATGGGTCAAATAAAGCTATGAACAATGTAGTATTTATATATGCATAGTTATATAAAAAAGATTGGCCCATATACATGTACTGCTTTTATCAACACAGAGACAGCATTATGTCTGGAGCACATAGCAAGAAATAATGCTTGAAGAACACAGACTGCATACAAGTGCTTTATAATACAAAGGCAGGCTTACCACCGACAGAGTCAAACCAACAGTTTCTGACTGACCAAATAAAGTCTCATTTTAAAATGTCTTTGCATACCTGATCCAGAGTAAATCAACATATTTCTCATAAATCATCAGGTCCATTTCTGAAATATAAACACAATATCACATTCCTCACCGACAAGGTTTTTTCATAAATTTCTCTTTTGTACAAGAAAAAGGCAACACTTCATTCCTCGACAGCTTTCTCGTAGTTATATTGGGGATTTTCTTTACAGGTGATAGCCAACTTCTTCTTGTGTTTTTTTTCCCAGTTCCTAATGACTACAGTAGTACAGTGACAAAAGTTATGAACCAGTGAATTTGATGTGAATTCCCCATTATATTTGTAGATAATGAAAAAAACAAACAGAAAAAAACACACAAAACACATTAAAAAGCAGCAGTCAGACTCCAGTGGCAAAACAACATGGCTCAGCGCAGCAGATTAATAGTCCACCTGTACCAGGACTCTTCATAGGGGACCACTGCAACAAACCACATCAGCTCTTTAAATCAGGACCCAGGAGGTGGTCAGTCAATGAATCGAAGTATAATCAATTTTAGGGATTAGTTTCTGTGGGTTTGCTATGTGTGTTCCTTGCAGATTACTCTCACTCAGACCTGCCAGATAAAGTGGTTACACTACACTGAATATTTTACACATCCATCTTGGGATAATTTTCACTTTTTATTTTATTCATTTATTGGATGTTTAAAAATCATCCGCTATGGCAGCTTCAGCTGGTGTTATGGCATAATGCACACTGTTGCATAATGCACATTGTTGAAATAAATGAGTTTAAGTTTGGATGACCAGCAACTCATTTTCCCTCATCAGAGAACACTTTTGCCAAAAGGGGAGACAAGCATCCATCAAACAATATCAATACACATAAGTGCATAGGGGTCATTTTTAAGAGACCATGTGAAAGATACAAAATAATAAATAAAAAAGAAGAGATAATAGAGCAATACTGCCATTCACGTTTTCTTTTCTTTGTTTCCAAATTTAATTTATGCTATTGGTGTCTACTTAAAGGGCGGGTATACTTTCAAATATATGCATGAGATACAATTCCACTCGTCTTTAGATTTAGGGTTGCTTGCTCAAAGAATATGCCAAATTAAACAAATAAATAATTATTGAGCAAACACAACATCGTTTTGTGACGTCACTGTGTGTCTGTGATTTTTGCTTCAAAGTTCTTGTGATTTCCACAGTTACTGTTATTTGTTAGTGTCTTGTGCTATAGCTTGTTCAGTAAAGCAACTGAGGAGTAAATAAGCTATTTTCAAATAAGCTAAAAACAAGGTCAGAAGATTAGAACTAGCAACAAATCGATGCATGGCTCAGACCTCAGAGGGAACACAAATATGATGTCTGCAATGCCTTCCAAAAGCAAAATCACTGATTTCATATGCAGGCACATACAATACCTTTACTATATTACAAAAAAACCTTTTCTTATGTTCAAAATAACTAGAACAATGACAAAACAACCAGTATAAACTGATAGAAGGATTGTACTTCTGCTGTTTTAAGAATCTCAGAATGGGTTCAAAATCGTTAAGAAAACTAATAAACCAGTGTATAGTACACAGCTTTCACTAACAGAGGAGAGAGTGGTGAGGGGAATCTCTGCTCTAGATGCTGAGGTCTTTTGGGCTTTCTTTGTACAACTTTCTTTTAGGCTCGGGGATGTGGTTTGAGCTGCGACCCACTGCATTATTCTTGTATCTTGTGTTATCAGCAGCATTGTTGTGTGCAGCGTTGTTCTTCATCATGCTGTAGTAGTCCTTCAGTCTTGGTGCTGCTGCATAGTTCAGCTCATCGCGGCTGTAGTTGCTGTCAGGGGAAGAGTCCCGCTCTGCTTTGTATCGTCTCTCCATCGTCCCGTTCATCCGATTCCTCTCTGAGGAGGAGTCTCTCAGAAGATTTCCGTTTTTCCTGGCTCTATCATGCGTTCGACCCCTGTTAATAGATGAGGAATCCCCGTTGTTGGTGTATTCTGGGGGTGTAGCTTTGCTGACTCGCTCAGGCATCTGAGAGTCCTTGAGGAGCCTCCGTTCATAGAACTTCCGTTCAGGTGTGACAGAGAGGAACCCGCCGTCATCCTGCTCCCTCTCAGGTGTGTGGTCACGATGAGATCGGTCAGCCCTGCGATCCATAGATTTTGCCCGTCGTCGATCTGGAGACGAGGTGCGCTTCCTGGTAGGTGAGCGATCCAGGGAGCCACGACGCTGTGAATGAAAACTCCCGTCCATGGTAGAGCTTGAGAGCTCTTTCCCCCTGAGCCTCTCGACAGCTGAAGCCTTTTTTCCTGAACTGTCTTTCCTCAAAGTCTTGAGGAGTTTGGAGATGCCGCTCTCAGACTCGGACTTCTTGACTTTGCCGCCTCTGCTCTTCTTTTCACCGTTGCTATTGCCATTAGTGTTGGGAGACTGCTGTCTGGGGATACTTTGACTGTGATTGTTATTCCAGGTGTGATGGGGATGGAGGTTAAATTGTCGGTCTTGGTAGTCCATCTCTTCTGACACAAACTTGTCCCTGTATCTGTTCATATCTCTGCCACGTGCAGACTCCTCCAGGCGTGAAGGTTTGTGAAGATCTGGTTGATAGCTGGACTCCAATGAGGTGTAATATCGGCTGCTGGGTGGCAGAAATCTCACTTCCGGAGTGTTTTGTGTCCTGGGTGTGGAAGGGTACCCGTCACTGCTGCTGTCTGCAGGAGAATATAGACATAAAAGCATATTAAACAGAACCAGATCTGAGAGGAACAAAGCTAATCCATTAAATAGCAGAAAACATGTTTATAACACATGACTTGTTGTGAATTCTTGCATTGACGTGGCACAGTCAATGCAGAAATTTATGGAAATCATGCATCATGTGCTGCAAATATTCCAACAAATAATCTGAATAATCTAAGCAAATGTGTGAGACATAAACACACAAAAAAGCCTTCTTAAGTTATGAATCCATTAGGCATTTTTTTTCTCTATAGGGCTGTGGGTTGAAACACAAGGTGATGTCAGCAACAACAGCAGGAACAACACATCAGCAAGTGTAGGGCACGGGTTATCAATGGCACAGCAGGCACCTAAGAGATCATTCAGAACAATATGGTGAACGTAAATCAACTGGTAGAACAATCAGAAAACGAAAAGTTGGTGAAATCTGTCAAGTCGGACAGGTTGCCATGATCGCAGCAGTGTAATGAGCAGTGGTGTAAAGTTAGTTCTATTAAAAACATCTGATCTGGGGCTGGCAAAGGGGAAGTGCATGGACTCACAAAAATTAAAAGTAAAAGTTTAGGTCAAGCACAACAAGACACAAAGCATGTTTACAATGTAAGTACGCAAACATGAAGTGGGATGCACATGGGAATAAGCTGAACAAGGGGAGTGTGAAACTGAAAGAAAAAATATCACAGGGAGAGGGAAGCGGGACAGACTTTTGACTACAAACCGTTGTCTGATTTTGGCCCATTAGGTAGAAACAGGGCTCTCCCATCTTGTCATTCCTCAATGTACCAACAGCGAGATGAGGAGCCATCATCGCTGGAGAGACGAGGAAGAGCCCAGCGACAAGAAAGGATCAGAGAAAAAGGACGAGTAGAGAAGAAAAAAACAAATAAAACAGACAAGAGGTGGTTTTTACAGTATGTCAATAGAGAGGAGAAGGAGTTTGTTGTGAAGGACAAGAAAATTCCACTTTAACATAACAAGTTTAGGAGTTCAAAAAGCACCTAAAATTCCCCAACCCCTTAGATCACACAACATTATGTTACATTGGGTCAAATAACAGTTTGCAACTCCTAAATATCTTCACCATTTATTATTGTGAACTTTTAGTTTGGCTCTTTTAAAATTCGATGACTTTAAGTTTTTATAGGGTGTATTCAGACTGGAAAAGTCCGTTGGTCTGGAGCAAGTCTACTGAATTTGGTCCGGATTGAGTCCTGAACCTTGTGTTTGGAGTTGCACATGGTGAGAGGCAGCGTGCTGCTGTGGGCTTACTTGTGAGCCTCCAGCTCAGCCGCCAAGTGTTGGAGTTCACCCCGATGGATGAGAGAGTCGAGTCCCTTCGCCTTCGGGTGGGGGACAGGGTTCTGACTGAGGTTTTGGCTTATGGATGAACAGCAGTTCGGAGTACCTGGCTTTCTTGGTGTCTCTCGAAGGGGTACTGCAAAGCGCCCCAATGGGGGACTCCATTGTCCTCCTGAGGGACTTCAACGTCCATGTGGGCAAAGACAGGAGAACCTAAAGGGTTGTGATTGGTAGGAATGGCTTCCCTTATCCCTTATCTGAACCCAAGATGTTTTGTTGTTGGACTTCTGTGTTTGTCATAGTTTGTTCATAACAAGCACCAAGTTTGAGCACAAGGGTGTCCATCAATTGATGTGGCATCAGGACACTCTCGGCAGGAGATCGATGATTGACTTTGTAGTTGTTTAAGGCCATCTTTGGCTGTGTGTCTCGGACACTCGGGTAAAGGGAGTGGCAGAGTTGTCCACTGATCACTACCTGGTGGTGAATTGGATTTTCTGGTGGGGAAGGAGGCTGGAAAGACTTGGCAGACCTAAAAATACTGTGAGGGTCTGCTAGGAATGTCTGGCTGAGTCCTCTGTCAGGGAGGTCTTTAAGGGAGACTGCTAAGGGAGGTTGGTGACATTGAGTCAGAGTAGACCACGTTCTCCACCTCCATTGTCTCTGCTGCTGTTCGAAACTGTGGTCGCAAGGTCTATGGTGCCTGTTGTGGCAAAAATCCTCAACCCCGGTGGAAGACACCAGAAGTAAAGGATGCTGTCAAGCTGAAGAAGTAGTCCTAACAGGTCTGGCTGGTTAGATGGACTCCAGAGGAAGCTGACAGGTATGGGGAGTCTAAGCAAGCTGTGGCCCAGGCTATTTTGGGGGCAAAAACTAGGTCCTGGGAGGAGTTCAGGGAGGCCACAGAGAAGGATTATTGGTTGGCCTCAAAGAGGTTCTGGCAAACCATCCGGCGCCTCAGAAGGGAAAAGCAGTTTTCTGCAGGCTCCATTTTCAGTTCAGGTGGATAGCTGCTGACTTCAACTGGGGACATTGTCTGGTGGTGGAAGGAATACTTCGAGGATCTCCTCAGTCCTGCTGACACACCTTCTCTTGAGGAAACAAAGGCTGAGGACTTTGTGGTGAGACTGTACATTACCCAAGCTCAAGTCACAAAGGTTGTAAATGAGCTCCTCTGTGGCAAGGCACCGGGAGTAGATGAGGTCCGCCCTGAGTACCTCAAGTCTCTGGATGCTCTGGGAGTGTCTTTGCTGACACGTCTCTGCAGCATTCCGTGGCAGTTGTGAACTGTACCACTGGACTGGCAGACAGGGGTGGTGGTTTCATATTTTCATGAAAGGGGACTGGAGGGTGCGTTCCAACTTCTGGGGAATCCCACTCCTCAGCCTCCGTGGGAAAGTCTATGCTAGGGGACTGGCAACTGGTCCTGGCTCCAGCATGCATTGGAACAGTTTGCAGCCAAGTGTGAAGCGGCTGGGATGAGGGTCAGCACTGCTAAGTCTGAGGCCATGGTTCTCGAGAAAGGTAGTTTGCCCTCTCTAGGTGGGTGGAGAGCTCCTTCCCCATGTGGAGGCGTTTTGGGGTCTTGCTCACGAGTGAGGGAAGATCTGAGCGTGAGATCGACAAGAAGATTGGTGGGGCGTTTACCATTATGCAGTCACTGTACGGTCTGATTTGGTGAAGAGAGAGCTAAGTCAGAAAGTAAAGCTCTCAATTTACCGGTTGACCTTTGCTCCAATGCACACCTACGGTCATGAGCTCTCGGTCATGACCGAAAGAACAAGGTCCCGGATACAAGCAGCCGAAATGAGCTTCCTCCGTAGGGTGGCTGGATGCTCCTTTAGAGGTGATAAGGTGAGAAGCTCGGTCACCCGGGAGGAGCTTGGAGTACAGCCGCTGCTCCTCCACATCAAGAAGAGTCAGTTCAGGTGGCTCCGGCAACTGGTCCAGATGCCCCCTGGAAGCCTCCCTGGGGAGGTGTTCTGGGCACTTCCCACTGGGCAGGGACTCTGGGAAAGACCCAGGACACACTGGAGAGACAATGTCTCTTGGCTGGCCTGGGAACGTCTTGGGGTCCCTCCCAGAGTAGCTGGAGGAAGTGGTTGGGGAGAGGGGAAGTCTGGGCGCTGGGCGTGGGGGCAGCGACTCGATGCAAAGATGGATGGATGAATAGCAGTGTTTCATTATTACGTTGTTACTACGTTGTTTACCCTCCGTAATAGCCGGCTAAAGGGCCTATTTAGTTCAGTTGTTCTGCTCCAATCACGGAACCTATTCAGGCTGAGGAAACTCAGAGTGAACCAGAGCTCAGTCTATTTGAAAACGAACCGAGACTACCTCGAAAGATGGGTCCAATTGGGATCCCTGGTCCCGGACTAAAGTCTGCTTGGTTGTATTCAGACAAAAATTTTGCTCCGGATTAGCAGGGTAAATTAACTCTGGTTCACTTTAAGCAAACTAAATGTGTCTGAATACACTCTTAGTTATTAACAATGATTTTTTAATAGTTGTGTTTGCTAACATTAAATCTCTGAAAACTGAACTGAATCTGCAGCTTCCAATTCTTCTAGTTTCTCCTACTCTAGTTTTTGTGCAATAATAATTAAAAAAAAACATATGTTGTCTTCATTTTTAATGTAGTCCCCTGAGTGGTTAAATGAAAAATTTGGAAGAGTAATTCATGTACAAACAAAAGGGAAAAATCAACAAACTCTACAAATGTTTACCCACCATATTCAGGTACAGATCCATCACCCCGTTTGAGCACAAGCCGTGCCCTCCGACCACCATTCTTTATCAGTTCAATGGCTCGTGAATGCTTCATGTTCTTTGTGCTCTCACCATTGATCTCCAAGATCTCATCTCCCACCTAGAATACAGAAGCCTTGTGAATGGAGCAGCTGGCTCCTCAGGGATGTGCAAAATTCAAGGAAGAACGCATTTTCAAGTTCCTTACCCGCATCTTGCCATTTCTGACAGCAGCCCCATCCTCTGCGAGTCTTAGCACATAAAGGTCCATATTATACTCCCATCCTCCTCTTAAGCTGAACCCAAAGCCTTTATTATCCCTCTCAAGGTCCACAGAGTAGAACTCTGCATCCTGTGAGTCAAACAGACGGAAAGGGATGAGAAGCCGCACAACCATGACAGGCAATGACTAATCTGTAGTGTACAAAAGAGTCAAAAGGTGAGTTTCAGCCTCAGGACTAATCAGGCACTGTCCCAAAAAAACCACCAAAATGTCAATGGCAGTACAATATCTTGGACTGTATGCATAATTAATGCTGTGAGTGCATGTGAGAGGGTTACAGATCACAAAAAGAAGGGCATCGCAAGGGCTGGACCCCAAAAACTTCCAAGCTCATCATAAGTTCCATCCCAGCAGCTCTGTTGCTCCAAAAATAATCTACCTGTTTTCACAGACTAAGCTTATACTGCAATTTTTGCCCCACATTTCACAAAACTCTTGCATTGGGTTTTTTAAATTGTCCTTTACCAAAACCGTCACATTGATTTCACTCCATTACAATGTCTTAAATGTAGACCCTAACAAGTTTTTGAATTTTCTTAATAAAATAAAAAAAATATTGTAATAAAAATGTTTATGTTTTGAATTTTGTTACAATAATCTAGCTGTATATATAAAGTGGACATAAGAGAAAGAAAAGGACTCCAATGTATCACCTTTTTTCTTCTTTTTCTTAAATTTAGAAAATCTTGATCACATTCAGTCCATTCAGCATTCCTTTGTTAAGTGATATATTTAGTGAATATGTCAAAAGAAATCCCCAAAGATCACAACCTTTGCTGCATAATATCTCTGCTTACCTGCGCGCTCTGAATTTGTGATGGAGGTGGTGGAGGAGCTCCTTTTAACTTTGGATTATTTCTTTAAAAGAGAAATGGCAAATAAATCAATGTTGAACAAAAGTTAGAATTTATTTCAGATCTCAAAAAAGAAATAATTAAATAAAAAATCTCCATGTACCTGGACTCTGTTATTTGGGGGGTGTGTGTGGTGGTGATGGTAGCAATCTTCTCTGCATTGGTCAGCAGAGAAGCATTGGAAGATTCTGGAAGAAAGGTTTTAGACAAAAAGGAAATATAGAATTATAGGATTTCTTGTTGATATTTTTATGTCTTAAACTGCCTGCAAGTAGCAACCTTATGCAGAGCATGTGATTTAGTAATTTGTCATTTGTTCATGGACAACACCACCTCCTCTGCAAACAACAACAACAAAATCCATAAGTAGGAAAAATACTGATGGAATGCACAATTTATGACATATTTTACTCAAAAATGGGAAAAAGCAAGGACGACTTGCTCTTCTTGACATCAATCTTTGCAGCAGTAAGAGCTCAGAATCTCATACTAGCTGCATCGCTGACAGGATTACAGCTAAGTTTGTGTTCATCCGCCTGGTTCATTTTTTCTCTTGCTCTTTGATCAATGTTTTACCATTAAATGATAAAGTGTGACATCCTGTCAAATATTTTCCTTTTTTAAATAAACTTGTGTGTGTTCTCTCTCAACTATTTTTCTCAGTTGTCTAAACTTTAAATCTTATCTACTGGATGCTGCTGCATACTGTATTCATTTCAGTTGGCCAGTGACTCACTTACTAATAAGGAACATGGTTCAACACTTGACTGGATTCGCACAAAAGGTGGGGATTTAAGTCATAGACTTTACTGTCATACTTTTATTTGTAAAAGCAAGAGATTAACTCCAACAGGAACAACTTAATGGAATGTGAGCAAAGTTTTTAATCCGAGCAAACTGACTGCACATCCAGAAAAGTACAATAAAAAAGAAAAACAAGAGTGCCATAAGAGAAACATGGAGCTGCTGCAGCAACAACTGTCCGAACTTCACCTTACTCCTACTCAGTGACTCACTTTCTGACAAAAGGGTTCACACCCTGATGAGCATCGCTCACGCCTGAGAAGAACATCACTGCCCTTTGCTTGCCACCAGAACCATGAATAAGTCACATCATGATACATTATGAAACAGCTATGCAAGGCCGGATGCCAAGGGCCTTACCATCGCCAGGGATGATCCTGAGCGAGACTGTGTTTCCAGCTTCTTTGATGAGGTTGACAATGTCCGAGTGTGACTTGTTGGTGATGGAGCAGCCGTTAACAGCCAGTATTCTGTCCCCGACCTTCAGCTTTCCACAGCGGTCCGCTGGGCTTCCCTCGATGATGCGGCCTATTTTGTGGGGCATTGCCACACAAGCATTTCCAGCTTTCATGTTGTTGCAATGTTTGTATGTGTGTATAGTTTGCATGTTAGAAACAGTTTGTGATTATGGTTTGTTTTCATTGAGTGTGTTGATTGAAGAAGACAGAGGAAGAAAGGAGGAAAAAGATTAATTATCTGAATCCCCGCATTCCAGTTCACCCATAGAAGGCCAGTTAACTAGATTGCAAAGCATATCAAATTACCTGACAGAGGAAAATATTTTCAGAAAATCATTCGATTTCATTACATGTTCAACATGAAAATCAACATTGTGTGAAAGAGGTAATTCCTTAGGGTAATTTTTCTCTGGTAAAAACGGGAATCTATGACATTTTTACCACCCCAGAAAACATTGTACACCATGAGACACCTGCCATGTAATCAAAGGAAAAATAGCAAGACAGTGCAGCAGAGTGACAGTGTTCAGTTCTGTCAAAGATTGTGGATCTGCAGTTTTTCTTTCCCCTCTCTCTCCCACTTACTCCTGTATTCTTGATCCCTCCCTCACAGTCTGCCAGCCTGAATCTAAATTTATTACTGTACATCATCACAAAGACAGTGGCTCTTCTTGATTGAACATGATATGTCACTTTGCCCAAACTTTGAGTGATGGGACACTGCATGCTTTAACAAACACTATGTAAAGTCCATTCTGTCTTATTCATGCAAGTGAGATGGATGTGGTGGACTTTTTATATTAAGGTCCAATCCTCTGTTAGATCTCACTTTCCCACATGGTTAGAATCCATTAGTAGTCATCCTCATGCACAGGGCTGAGGTGGGGGAGGAGAACACAATAGGTAGCCAAGAAAAAACGGGAATCCTTTAGGGCTTATAGAAGCTCAGACAAGATCATTTTCCAGCATAGCCACAAGTGTCATTATTAATAAATCTTTCACTCTTGTGGTGTGTTTTGCAAAGCAACCCGATTCTCCCACTGGATCAGTAAAAGGACTCCTGTGCAGTTAGCATGGCTACATCATCATTCACTCTTGTGTTTCGCCTATGACACATCACAGTACATCATCATAATGGCTAAGCACACAAAGGTCCTTGGTATGACATTTGTGTTCATTTCTCAGAGGTTATTACTGAATTTGTTCAAGGACGGTGTCTGCAACCCCTCCGCAACGCCTGAGCAGCTTCAGTCAGCACGTGTTTCTCTGTGATACCCAAATGGTATAGACAGCTATGGAGCTGTGCTATGTAGACTTCAATTACATGCTTAATAAACTGGCCAGGCTGCTATAGGGCATGAATCAGTGGTGGTGGCATTTGTAATAAAGCTGCAGACATCCCGATCCTCAGGAGGTATGCTCCGCACACACACACACTTGAAGGTCCATGAACTTACTTTGGCAGGGGGTTGAACACTGGACAGATATGTTTGTCTTACCCCACAATCCTATTGTTCAAGCTTGATGGGATAAAAGCTAACATGTGGAGTGACATACATGAAAATTGCTGATGTGTGCTGCACTTAAAGGAATCTGTGTATGCTGCTCTCAACTAGAGTGTAAGAAAATCCAAGAAAATAATCACTACAATCATCTCAATCTACTTAAAAAAAACTTCAATAAAAATGGTGTTTTTGGTGTTTTTAAAATGTTCTTTTAGCCGTTTTCTCATGATGGAGGACATAAAGAGAATGGAAGATTAAAATGGCATCTCTCATTATACAAATTGGAATGAATCCACAATAGATGAAAAGTTTGAAAAGGTTCTCTCTCTCAATGCCTGATAACAGCAAGTAAAATGAGTCGGTCAAAGTCTCTCTGCGTCGCTCCATTCTAATGCATTGACTTGCAGACAAATAGATCAGTGTACAACTATATTTTCTCATCTGAGATGCCATCTGGGTGAAAGCTGTACAACTTGATAGCTACAGCTCAGATGTTGCTCGCCATTTTTGTTGTTCTGCAACAAAACTTTGTTGGTTTGGGGTTGTGAGGGGCTGTAAGCTACCAGCAGAGAGTGTAGACAAAGGGATGATGGGTAATCAGTGGAGGCTTTGTCTGAGAAAACAACACTATATTGGCATAATCATAATTAAAAGCCCACTGGGAACGTTTTTACAATAGATCAAATTATGATTGGAGTGGGACTTGAATTGATATGAGAGAATTAAAGTGCAACCATTACACTAACCATATTTACATACACACCAATAATATGACACTACTTTGTAACCATGATTTCCTGTATATCATAGCATGGATAAGGTTATATTCAGAATAAGCTATATTAATAGTATGAAATGTGCAACATCAATGGGAAACAACAATTTATAAACAGATATATGTGCCGCTGAAATGGGCTCTGGTGGAACTACCTAATTTATGGTTTTATAGCTTTTAATAAAAACATTTCTCAAATATCTTTATTTTTCTATTCCGCTAATGTTATGTTTTAAGTAAAAACCTGAACGTGAATGGTGAGCTGACAAAATGCATGACTATTTGAAATGATTGAAACATGCTTTTTTTCTGCTTGTTAAAACAAAAAAATGCTGATTAAAATAACATGAAAGAAGGTTATCAAGTTCCTGTTTGGAAGAATAAAAGTTTTTTTTTTTTTATCCTTACTAAACTTTTTAAAAAAAAAACGACAAATGGAATTAGTGTAGTTGTGTGAAAATAATTAGATGACTTGGCATTTTTTATATTGCACTTCAATATATTGCGGAAACACATTTTTCAGAATACTTCCCGTGGAATTTACTTTTAATTTGTGTGTAAATAAGGTTACTGCTGAATCAAATGAAATCTTGAGATTCTTTGAGACAAAAGGGATTATTCAACCTCATGTTGTGGTAAATTTTAACTGATTCCAGTTCAAGCCACCTGACTTACCGAAGGTGGTTCCTGCATCAGGCCTGGAAACTGATGAGACAATGACAAATCCAAATCCCTCGTTCTCTCCTCTTTGGATCTCTACATCATACGGCTGAAGCGAGGCGGGCACGACTGCACTTCCACTGCCCCCTCCACCGCCGCTGCCTATGCCGCTGGTAGAACCGCTCCCAGAGCTAACAGTGTTTAGGGAGTTCTGACTCCCCTGCGGGGTCCGCTTGCCCTCCGTCAGACTAGGTGCCTGGGTGCTGCTGTGGTGGGACGATGCTGGCGAAGGGGGGACGTCACCTTCTCCTTTTGACACTGTGAGGGTCAAGCAACGAGATTTGTTTGCATAATACGCATGTTACCGTGCTTGACACATGCATAAAAAAGCGCTCATCACCTCCATATCCAGGGGTCTTGCGTCGGACAGTGAGGTTGACATGGCCCTGCTTGGCGGCCTGCTGCATCAGCTGCACCACCAGCTGGTGAGACTTGCCTACGACTGCTGTGCCGTCCACACAGATGAGCTCATCCCCCGACCGAAGGCGTCCATCTTCATCTGCAGCCCCATATTTCACTATATGTCCTATGTAGATCTGAAAAAGAACAAACACAAACCATGCCATAAGACTTATGACACCTTGATGCATCTTTATTGTGATCCATTTTCTAAAACGGAGTTGTTAATCTGTAGCTACAGACTGCATCAGAAACAGAGAGCAAGTCATGTGTCACAGGCAGCAGCTTTTCTGCTGGTAAATGATCTCAAGTCTTTTGTGGCTGGCGGAAGAAAACCAAAAGGGTCAATGTAGCCCGTTGGGGCCAGTGAGAAGCCTGCTCATTTTAGGGGTTTTGTGGGTGCGCACAGAAAAAAAACAGACGTATGGCACCGCATCTTTTTGCACAAATGAGCACTAAATCTTGTGGAATAGACCTGAAACCTTATACCGTTTTATTTCACCCCGTTCTTTAGTTTCTGTCTTTCATTCTCCCCCTTGTTTGTTTTTTTAAGACAAATATATGAGGCACAACAGCAAAGATTCACGGATAAGGCCTTTGCTTCTCTTAACAAGCTGTCTATATGATCCTCCAGAGAGCAGCAGCTCCAGTTAGAGAGGGAGAGCGGTGGGCGAGGGCTTTGTGCTATTCTGGTTTAGAGGCAAATTGAACAGAGGCAGAAAGAAAAGAAACCATCAAAGAATTGAATGGAAACAAATAACCTTATAATGCAAATCATTCAAAGGCTTGTTAGTTAGTGTTAGCACATGTAATTTATCACAAAAACTATTGGGAACTTTGAAGGTGAAAGGGTACTCACAGGCTCTCCAGGCTCATTTCCTCCTAAAATGCGAAAACCAAATCCTGTATCCTTCCGCCAAAGAAAAATGTCTTGTTCCTGGCAATCTGGTACTGTAAGAGAACCGTTGCAGAAAGAACAGTCAGCAAGAAATTTAAATTTTTATCACATTATTGCGGTCAAACATCTGTGTGGTTCCCCATTTATTTTTCTTTTAGGAATTGAAAGAAAGCATCTTTTTCACCCACACAAATCTGCAAAGTTATTGCTTCATCCTGACTGATTTTCTACAAGACCCAAGACCTTCACGCCATAAATCACAATCTTGTCTGTCACATGTCTTTGCTTTCCATCTGATTTAAATCAAGCACACACAAAGTGTCCACAAATGTCTTGCCACAGAACAAGCAGACTTTGAAAGAGTTCAAAGGCAGTTTGGAGTCAGTCTGTTCACCCTACAGGCCAAGTCAGCACAGAAGGCTCTATGCATTTTTTTTCGCACAGCCTCCTGTCAACAAGGCTGCCATACCAGCCCAACAGTGCAGCCATTAGCTTCAGCTCTTCAGACCAAGTACGCTTGAATTTTAAACTGAACTGCTCCTGTACTTTTAATCAGCACGTCAGTAAAGAGCATTGATCAAAGCCGAGCACCTTACGAGGCTTAATAAAGTCCCACTCCGATCATCTTTTGATCTATTTTGAAAGCGTTCCCAGTGGTCTTTTAACTATGAACATGCTGTTTTTACCCAAAACCAAAAACCTGTTTTTATTTTCTAGGATATGGTTTCTGCAGAGCAGCAGGAGTTCATTAGAAATTCACCTCTAACTTGTGGGTGGGACTGCTGGCACAAAGGAACCCTGCCTGTGGCCAGCCCAGTGTATTTTCAACATCACGAAAAAGCTCTTTTTAATACTTTTTTTTTTTATCTGCTTCTGATTCAAAATGTTATGGATAAAAAAACCTAAAATGCTATTTAAGTGTAATTTACTTTATATATGTCATCCATTATAGGAAAATGCCACAAGAACATGTTAAAAACTGCAAAAAATATCATATTTATTGAACTTCCAGCAGATTGTTTCTGGATTTTTTTTCAGATACCTTGGATGATAAATGAAAGATCTTCTTTTAAGTAAGATCTGCTTGCAAACAGGACCAAAAAAAATTATTTAAAGGCAGACCTGCTCAGTCTAATGCAACCAGTTTAATGCAAAAGTCTCAAAACCAGAAAGTATAACTGTGAAGTTCATGAGCTCAAAACTCCTACCATATAAAAAATATTTTTAAACTGTTTGAATCAGGAAGGTAGGAGAGAAAAGTGTTTTTTTAAGGAAGTTCACTAAAAGTTTCTTAAAGTGACACCATCTATTAAAAAAGCCAAATTTAAACCCAGGACTACCAGACTCAGAAGTCTCTTTTCAGCTTGGTAAAATGCTGAACAGATTTTTATTTTTAAAGAGATAAACACTTGATATTTTTTTCGTAACAATTTTTTAAAATTATTTTGTCGCTTTTCTCTGTTTGCTGTGCAGGCACTTCACAGCGGGGAACTTTGTGCAGCCCTCACAGCTGGAATTATGAAGGGTCATCTGAGCATTGTGCAGAGGATGCAGGATATCGGCTTACCCAGACAACTACCAGGTAATAACATCACTCAGAAAGAACCAAAATGGCCACTTGGGTTAAAGAATGAAGAGGATGTCCATCTGCCTCCTCTTTAGGCACTGAGGGATTATTTTTCATACTGTCCTCCCTTTGGAACAGTGCTTTTCAAGTGCACACAGTGGATGCATGAATGCATCACTTTCCACATTTGAGCAGTGTGAGCTGTCATGTGACAACATGAGTAGAGATAAAAATAGAAGCAGAGAGCCTAGATCTGTGTGTTTTTATTCCATTATTTCCTTCGCTCACAAGGCTCAAAAATAGGCATTGGAACCGGGGCGGTGGCTCCTTTGTACACCTCATGAAAAAAATCAGAAAAAACGAGTTGTTTATTCAAGAGTACATTTCTAGAAAAGTGTCAAATCAAAAGTATTACAAAAGCCAATTTTATTTACAAACTTGGCTTTATAAATAAATATATTTTTGCAATACTTGTGTTTTTTACAGCTTTTATTTAGACGTTTTAAACATTTACTGTACTTTGTATTTTAAGCAGTGTACTTGTACCATTATTTTGTTTAATTATAGCTGACAGTTCTGCTCTACATGATGGATGCCTGACACTTTTGATTTTTTAAAACTCATATGAAGAAGAACATTTAACTCTGTGGAGGGCTAAACTGCCATCATGAAAAACAAACAATATTAAACACTTTTAAACCCTATCCACTATAAATAGTGATTTACCCATAACCATATATCACTGTGAAAAATGACTTTAAGCCCCACTCTGATCGTTTGAATTGCAGGAGTTCATTGCAGAGTAGACTTCTCCCACTTCCAATCATCCATCTCTTTACACTCTGTCCTGCTAGCTTACAGCCCCTTGCAACACCTACCCAACATTATCAGTGCAACATAAACGGCAAGCAATACTGGAGCTATCCAGCCGTAAAGTTCAGAGCCAGATGCCAGCTCAGACGAGAAAGACTAAGACATAGATGGATCTATTTGTCTGCAAGCGGATGCATCAGAATGAAGCGGAGCAGGGTGCTTGTGGTCTGCAGCTACAAGCTCTTGACAATTTTTTACTGCTCCTGATTCACAACTATTTGAATAAAGAAGTACCAAGAAATACAATTATGACCTTAATTTTCTTTATAAATGTTCTCCATCATGAGAAAATTGCCATAAGAACATGTTAAAAACATCAAAAACACGATTTTCCTTAGAGTGGATCATTAAGAGAGATTGTTATTTTAAAATGTGTGAACAGTTTTATGCTTAAGGTCTGAAACTGTAACAGTGAACCGGAGAGATTTCCATCTTTTCACTGAATATAATTCTTATGTTGTTGTTCAACATCTATTACAGCTGCTCTTTAAACTAAACTAAACTAAACTAAACTAAACTAAACTAAACTAAACTAAACTAAACTTTGAGCAATTTCATGTCATTAAGAAACATAACTGAGTTTTCTGTCCGAAACCAAAAGTATATCTGAACATTTTCAGTTTATGCTCCTTCCTTATTTGGCCGTATTTGCTTCAAATTTTGGACTTTACTTTCCAAAAAAAATGCTCCTGCTTTGTCAAACTGTGTGAGCTGTTTAGGGAGTTTTATTGTTTTATTCACTTAGTTTTATACATGTTGCCTGTCATTTAACCAAATGTGAGAACGTATTTAGCTTTAATAGCAATCTCAGTGTAATAGCAATCTCTTTGTTGTGAAGGATATTAGCTTACAAAGCTGACAGGAAATAGCCCTGTATACTCATTACCATCAAAACGCAAACCTAAAAAGGAAATACATTATATTATCAATCAATAAAAGGTTTTTGTAACATTAAGAAACATTTTACAAATTAAAACATTTTGATTTTTTTTTCTACAAAATAAAACAGCTCAATACACTTTCTGCAGCATTTTTTCCCTTTTTTTTTTGCTAGAGGTTGTGTAAAATCATCTGCAGCTTAAAGCAGCCCTTTCATGGACCTGTTAATATTTAATCAGCAGCAGACCTAGATTCTACACCCTGCCATTATTATTAACCAGAGTTGCAACACACTGCACAGCGTGCACAAACAACACATCTGGAAAAGGGTTCTGTTATAAATGCCTGACAAACTAGCACAACAAACTTGCCAAACACATCAAATGTCAATCTTATCTTACACATTTTGCCCAACTCTGTATTTCAAAGCAGATCAAACTGTGACTTCCTCTAAAATTGCAGCAACTAGACTATGATAATTACAATTCAGCTACAGCAGAAAAGTCCACTGACTTACAGTGTTTCTCTATTAATAATGCAGAAACAGATCATTACTGAAAAGGATATTGATGAGTTTTGCAGCTGCCCATGTTTCAGTTTCGTGTAGTGTATTTGCAGGTCATCTGTTCACATGAGTGCTTTCAAGGACACTGAAGTCAACTGTGTTCACAGAATCTTTTTCTACTTAAAACAGGAACACGAAGCAAACATTTCATCAATATGCACATATGTAATTAGACTCAGACGTTTAAAGAGCTTTTTTTTCTCTCCGGGTCACTCAGATCTGAGGAAGGACTCACTTCAACAAAGTATAAAAAGCCAAAATTTAGATTTTTAAAAAAATAAGTTATGCTTTAAAGGTTTGAAAAATAAGAGGAAATAAAACTACTTACGTCGACTCTCGTACATGCTCCTGGACTGTGCCCAGATTTTAAAAGGGTCTGGCTTCTTCTGGAGGGTGAGCGTGCCATCCACAGGTTCCTGGGGGGGCAGACCTGGAAGAGGCTGGGTGGGGGCAGCAGGAGTGGGCACCACCGCATCACTGGGCATGGCAGAGGGTGGGTGGCTGGGAGAATCAGTGTGGGTGCTGCGATGGCTGCACACACTGTGCTGGGAGCTGTTCTGGCTGTCTTTTCTCTCTAACTGATGCTGGGTGGACACAGAGCAGACAGAGGTGGATGTGTGTAAAGGATGGGGGTGGGTGTAAATGTATAGTCAGAAAATGAGACAGAGGACAGGGAGAGGAGGGAAAAAGTTAAAAGTGAGTCACAGGCAGCAGTGAGATACTTGCTGAAAAGTGAGAAAAAAAGCATCCAAGGTCATCTTTTTTAGATATTTGAAAAGAAACATTTCCCACTAAAACCTGTGAAGAGGGTAAAAAGAAAAGTCTTGGTTTCCATGGTTGCAGGATAAAGCCAGTTTAACCTACTTCACTTAAGTAAAGGCAAAAAAAGTAAAAACAAAACGAGTAAACAACAAAGTCATTAGGTGATTACGACATAGATACATTCATATGTTTGAGCTGCCAGATTGCTGTGTCAGGTGACATATTGAACAAAACTGAGCGGATTCTTTCAATGAAAGGCTTTGCTTTTTTCTGATGACATAGAGAGCATGAGGCATCATTTTCACAATAAGGCTGCTCGTCTTCTTATTTAAATATCATTTATTTTTCCCAAAAATTGCACATTAACATTAGTTCTTAGAGAATAAATAATTTAATGTTTTGATTTGCTTATCAATCGAACGTCAGTTCTAAAGCAATTAAAAACCCACTCCAAAAAAAACCTTGTTTTTGGTGTTTTTTACATGATCTTGTGGCATTTTTCTAATTCAGGAGATACAGAAAGTTTAGCTTGAAATTGTATTTCTTGATTCAAATTGTGATAAATCAGGAGCAGACATAAAAATGCTGTTTGAAAAAAGTTGTGACCTAGAAGCTACAGTGGAAAGCCACAAGCTCCCTGCTCCGCTCCATTGTAGTGCACTTGCAGACACATAGATCCATTAACGTCTTTGTTTTCCTCGTAAAAGCTGGAATATGGCTAAAAAATGTACGACTGAATAGCTCAAATAATACTCGCCATTTTTGTTGCCCCTCCAATTTTAGCTTGGGGTTGTAAGGGGCTGAAAGCTAGCATGTAAACAGATGGATGACGGGAAGTGGGGGAGGGCTTACTTTTTCCTAGAAAACTATACAGGATTGTGGATAAAAACTGCATAATCATTAATAAAAGAACGCTTCTACAAATGATCAAAAGTTGATCGGAGTGGGACTTTAATTTCAAATAAACATAAGACAAGAAATAAGAAACTACTGGTAGTTAAAAGCCAGGCATAATAAAAAACATTTAAGCCATGTGCTGCAAAAATGCTTAAATTAGAAATAGAATAGGTTATAATGAGAAGCAGAACTCACATCTGAACCCATTTTTTTGTATCTGAGTTCTTAATAAATAAAGGTTCATATTGAAAAAAGGAAGCTATGAATGGCTCTGCATTTAAGGGGTCTCACTCTAACACTATGAAATGAGGCCAGTTTTGCTTCTTAATGAGAACAACAAACCTAAAAAAATAGACCTTTCACTAAATCAAAGAAGACTTGCTTAATGAAATGGGACAGCATGGTCCTCACTGCATGAAAGGCTAGCATCAGTATTTGTTTAGACTCTGAACTGGAGGGAAAACGGTTGTTCTGAGCTGACATCAAGTCTTATTCGGCGTGTCATTTCACTGACATAACAGAGAGGGAAACTAGATTTGCTTTAGTGAAAGGCTAATCTAGAAAGACAGTTAGGCAGAGACACTATTGGTTCCACTCGACCCCTTCACAGCATCCAACCCCTCCTCCAACTTCCACACTGTGTGACCTGGATAGGTAAGACCCTCATCCCTGATGGATACCAAACTAATCCTAATCCCAATATCCAGTCAGCTCACAGGAGGACTTTTAATGTGCATTCAGAGATACAGTACAAGGTTTTCTGCCTCCTCAGTGGTGAATTGAACCTGCCACTGACCTTTTCTGAGCTAGTGTGAAAGAAATGACCGTCCGCTGTGACACGGCGCCTCTCTAGGGGTAAAAATGGTTGACAGTAAAATAAAACGGCACTGGCATATCTTCTGAGCTCATATTGATTTTTTATCAGGTTGAGATGAAATGTAAAAACCAGGAGACGTTTGCTCTTTAAGCTCCAGTATAACTGAACTGTCCCAGGAGAAACCCTTGTGCCGCTCGCAGAGCTTCCTGGCAGCTTCTCCCCTTTTCCTCCGCCTGTTTTATCAATCTGTGGGTCACATTGCAGTCTGTTGCAATTGCACAGTGTCGTCACTGTCCCCCTTCCCTGCCAGCGTGTTGGGAATCACTGCTGTGTTGCCACGCTGGTCTTATCCCCATCTTTTGCAGCCTGTCATTTCTCCATCCTCCCTTCTCCCACCTGCCTATGCTGTGGCTGTCTGTCCTGCCACAGCTGGTCACTGTCACACTGCCCAGCCCAGGCTACGCTTAATCAATCCTAGGACGGCAGTTTGGCCAGAGAGGAGGGATTGTAGAGCAAAACCCAAAAGAGGGAGAAGAAAAAGTGACAACACAAAGACAAAACAGAAAAAAAATGGGGGCAATGAATATCAGAGTAGGAACAATGACAGGAAAAAAGGGAAACCTTTGCAGATTTTAGGATGTACAACAGCACATCAAGAGTTCAGTATCACATGTGCCTTTTGTTCTTTAAATAGCACTCCTTCCAGTCAGAAGATATGAACAGGCATGCAAAAGAGTTGAAAACACAATACTCACCACCAGCTTTGGGCTCCGCTTAGCTGGCACCACTCCTGCAAAACATCGGCAGAGAGACAGAGAGAGCATTAATGACCTGCAGTGCTCTTCCTCTGTCTTGACCTGTCAAACCCTCCTTAGGACAAATGGATGAATACTTAGTTTCTGCTGCTGAGCACAACTGGCCCAGCTCGATTGCTTTTCTCTTTCTGAGCAAGGCGCTGCACGAATCAGCCTCACTGATCTCCTCCCTCTGTGCTCTCCTGCTCCACTCTATGTTCTCCCCCGTCCTTTTAAAGGAGGACCTACTGATTTGCCTGCATTAGACAGGCTGACGAGTGTGATGCTGCTGCAGATCTGGACTTCTGGTCCAGGCTACAGGTCCTCCCTCTCCAATCAAGCTGCACAACACCTGTCACGAGCATGGGCTCTCCAACTGTTACCCACAGAAAGAGCATCACATCAAAGGGGAGCCCCAGTTTCTGCTTTGCTATGCTTCTGAACAACTACAGCGCTGCTTCCTCTCCTCTCAGTTCCACCGCTTTGCTCAAGATTACATTTAGAAGTGGATCTTCTCTCTCTGCCCCCCTTTTCCTTGTTCCCTCCCTCTTCTCCTTTTTCTTTTGCTCCATGCCTTGCTGTGCCTTTATCCCTCTCTATCTATCCATCTCCCATGTTCGACACATTGTACAGTGGAGCAGAGGAGATCAATCTCATTTGTGCTGATGAAATATTCAAACTTAGACCCAGATGACAGAGGAGATTAGTGAATAGAATAATTTATTGTCTCTCTTAACCACCCTTCTATCTTATCATCCATTAGCATTTTTTGTGATGATTAAATAACAGCAAATTGCTCTGTGAAAATACATGGGAAAACTTCTCACTGTTTTCAAGACATCTCAATTCACCTCCTGAAGATTATCTTCCAGCCACAATGGCAGAATATGCTAGGACAAAAATACATAAATAAATGTGTGAATGACATGAGGCTTGTTCAGGACATGCACTTGCTGTTGCCAAGGCAATCAAGTAGTTCTGTATACAAAGGCAGCAGTCTGCCTTGTTAAGCATTATGTGCCAGCAGCTTCCCAAATTTACCTATATATGACTAGCTAAATACCAATGGATTTATACTGCATATTGTTCCATTTTGTTTTACATTTTTCTTTAATGATAATTTTTTCCCTTCTTTGCAAGAAGATTAATATTGTTTTATGTTTTAAAACAAAATAAGACATCTCATACAATTAAATGGTCAAAATGTTCATTAAGCATCAGTGAAATCTATCCACGACTTTACCACACAACATCTATCTTATACTCTTTCTGCTGCATTGAAAAAAAATATCATTAAATGTTAAAACTCTCTGTTGCCGCAAAGCCACTCTCTACACGATTTATAATTTATCCCCATTTTCTGACGCGCAAGCTCTCTCCCTGTCTCTCAGATTATCCAATACTCGTACCATCTCAGATAGTGACTTGCTGCTTGACGATTTTTTAGGGATGGGTCTGAGTGACAGTACATATACATGTGTGGGTGTGGCCGACACATGCTTGCAAAGCCATATGAATGAGAAAATAATGTGAAAGATCAGCAGAAATTCTTTTTTTGTCATCTAAAAACCTTCTAATTGTTAATAAAGTTATCTGAAATTAGAAATATGAAGCCCAATTCCACCATGGTAACATGTTTATTGAATTAGTTCTTGCTACGATTGATAAAATACTTCAGAAACAAATATAATTTGAATAGATCTCCAGTGTCACAAGTGTAAATTAGAATGACTGATTTACCCAGTCATCTTCACACACGACTAGATCTCTAAATCTACTCTAAAGTTTCAATAGCATTGTGCAGCTGACAAATAGAAATCAAAGGCGCCTGAATCTGCTTGAATGCAACATTTATGAGGAGCTCAAACTCATTAAAAGAAGCAGGAGAACTGCATGTTTCTGCACACACAACACTGAAGAGCAACTACTGATGCGTGGAAGCTCTAAATATGTAACATTCGCATGGCTGGTTATCATGCAGGTAAGCACTTCATTGAGAAGGGAAGACAAATGCTAACAAATGTGCAGGGAGACTTCAAATGTGGCATTTACATTAGGCTCTGGAGTTGTGTTTATATTCTGCTGCAATTCCTAAATAACGGCAAAGATGTTCTGAAAAACATATAAAAAAATCTATATTTAGTGAGGGTAAACCAATATTTATGACTGACCAAATTCTTAACCTTTGTCAGTTAAACATTCTCTACTGTTTAATGGACTTTAATTGACTGTTTTAACATGCTGCTGAGGGTGTGGACTTTGGTGGTTTCATTTGGATCCCACACATAGTGGGCAACTATGTGTCTAATATAAATCTTATCAAACAAACATCTACTGGTATACATTATTTGATAGGTTAAAGGAATTCCTGTGGCCCTACACATAAATAAATATGGATGGATGCTGTTGGATACTGTTGTTCCCATGTGTTGTGCCAACGCTGACAAAATTAGACCTTTCTCCCTATAAATAAGAATGTCCCAACTTTTTAGGAGAGGACTGTCTTAACCTGCTCCACATCCGTTTTTGTGGCGTTTCCTTTTCGCACATTAATTTCTTCCTCATTTTGTTTTTCCTTCTTTCCCTTTCTTCATTTTCACTCCTCTTTTTCTCCATTTCTCAAGGGACACAAGCACTCTGCATGATTGTCATGGCAACAAGGAAGGAAAGACAAGATGGAGGAGTTATAGCTCGCCTGGCCTCCTTTACAGAGGAAAATCCTCTGGGTGGAAAAACCAAAAGCCTTTTTACCATTTTTGTGACAGAAAAACACCTTTTTTTGCTGCCCTATGAGTAATTGTGGATCAGTTTTAGGTATTTTGTAAGGAAAACTTAATGCTAACCCACTAAAGGGCTTTGCCCCAAACATTTTAACGCTCACACATTAATCATACAAAAGAAAACATTTTTTTATAGATGCAAGTAAGCTAAAGAATCGTGAATTATTCAAAAATTTGTTTCTAAAAAGAAATTAAAAGTCCTAAAATCAGTAATTCAAATAATGGAAACATTGAATTATATTTTCACTTTCTGGGCATAGAGATATTTCCCCTGAAACCTCAGGAAGATAGAACCAGACTTCTTGTGCATCTCACTTGTTTGTTTACTACTTTGCTCTTCTAACAGGACTACCAGCCCGATGAACTAAACCCTTACAGAGGATCCAGGGTCCTGCTGTGTGCTCCATTTTCAATCAGCTAAAAATGACACATGTCACATCAACGTTCAGATCTCTTCCCTGGCTTTGACTGACTGTCAACCCCAGATGTGAAGGCTTGACATTCACCTCCATAGCTGAACACCCTTATCTAGGTCTACAGCCCCACCTGTTTGCCTCACTCTGCCAGAAACAGGAACTACTCACCTCCTCTGTAGCTTCCTTTACATCAAACAAACAAACAAACAAACAAACAAACTATCTATTTGTTGGCTTTTTTGTGACCTAATATAGTGCAAATTGACTCTTTTAGTGGAAAAATAAATGCAACTCTAGTTTAAAATAAGAATTTAAAAAGAAGCTTGGAACTACCTAAATATTTTAATTGGACTAGTTAGTTTTCATCAGAGGTTTTAACGCTAATAATTTATGCAATCTTTTGTTTGCTAAAGTTAATCATCTCTGCAAAAATACAATGGCATATACTTATATAGCGCTTTACTAGATTTTAAGAAGGCCCAAAGCTCCATACGTCACAGTTCCACAGTCATTTTCTCCGTTTATATATAATAAATGACATTTAAATCATATATTAAAAAAGTCTAATAACGATGCTTACATTTACATTTTTAAAAGGCATATATTTTCTATTGCAGGATTAAATAAGTATGTATAAGAACATGTTTTTTCTGGTTTGTTTTTATTTATATAAAAATACATTCCTATAATGAAATTAATGAGAGATTTCAACAAAACTTGACCATCCCACTTGTCGGAATGTGATCCGAACAAAGACCATCTTTCAGGGCAGCAGAAAAGTATGATTAAGTTACAGAAAAAACTCATAGACAATAATTCAGTTTAAACTGCAATTAATTATACCAATGTTTAACGTTTTTTGTTTTTTTTAGGAGTCCATGGTTACTATTTAATGTTATGGTCAGGGGAAGATTGAACGACAAACCTTCACAAAGGAAGACACTCCCTCTCAAAAAGAACATCAGTGTCCATCTGGTGTCTGCTTGACATCATATGAGCCACCCACAAGACCTGCTGGAAGGTTTTGTGAACGGCCACGACAAAAGAGCAGCTGGTAGTTAGGTTTCAACACAGCCTGAATAACTGAAATATCTCAGTTAGATCTAGAAGTGAAAGTATGTCGAACAACTTTTTATTAACTCAATTTTTGTGACAAATTACTCATTCTACCATTCTACCAAATCTGCCAGACAAAATAAAGAAATGTGTGTAATGCTGTACACTTTCCATCCTCTTTTTTTAAAAGCAAAAAACAAACTGTCTTTCCAAATCATGAGTCAGACGACGCACTTTTAACAGAATAAGGCTGAAGTTGAAGTTCTAGTCATCTCTATTAACAACCCCCTCACATGCCCTCCTCTGCTGAGCTTCTCATCTCACATGAACCTAAGCTCTCTCACTGCTCATCCTCCTTTTTCATCCCAACCCCTTTTCACAGCTGCTTGCAGAACCTTTAGTGACCACCTACATGGTGACATCATCACTTCATATAAAAAAATAAACAGAAATGAAACATTTTTTAAGAAACATTTTAAAACTACAATTTAGTATTATTTGAAAGTCATTTTTAACGTTTGATTTGATGTTGAAACAAACCTCTATGTGTGGTTTAAATTTGCAATCTAATTCTTTCAGGTCTGACTTTAGTAACAATTATATGAAAAATATTCTTTCAAGTTTTTTCCTTTCAAAGCGATGCAAAACTAAGTGGAGTCCCGAATTTTTTGATTTATTTCAAAGTAGTGACATACGGCGTCAAGTGATTAACTCCAGAGTCACCTGCTTTGTCAAATCAATTTTTAAAAGTTAATTTTTGCATCTATTATATTATAGAGATGTATTGTAAGTAAATAGCTGTGGTGATTTGCATTAGCCTTTGACCTGCTTCAGATCTTACATTACAACAATCGAAGAGCATGAAACCTTGACAAACATTTTTCATAGTTTAATAATAAACTTAAATAAAAAAATATACTTACAATAAATAATACAATTTGCTTAGTAAGTTAGCTCATTCTGCCAAATAAGCTGTGTTTCTGAAACATTTATCTTGTTTTATGAATAACAATGATCCATTTGAATATCTCAATTTCACATTTGCACATCCATATAAAATATCACGATGACAGCCTGATTCCTTCCTATGTTAGCTCAACAGAACAGTACTGGGAAAAAGTTTCTGATTCTCATCACCTGCTCCCTCAGCTGTGCTCAGAGTTACGACAAGCCCGATCTCAAAGCTCTAATACATGTAACTGTCAGTCTCTCTGCCTGGCCCAGTGACTGCCTGCAGCCTCCTACACAATTATCCTCTCATTTATACTCTCTCTGTGTGTTTCCCTCAGTGCTCCACTGGCAGCGCTCTTGTTCTGCAATTGTAATATTCACCCTTTATCTGTCATACACACACAAGCTCACAGGTCCATAATGATGCTGACTTTTAACTCAGTAGTGCAGTGTGATTCCATTAGCAAGGTGCTTGGTCGCCTCATTTAAAGGATGTAACTAATGTGGGGTTTATATCTAGTCCTGCTAGGACCTGGGTAAAGAAGTATGGATGGACATTCAGCATAATCCCCATAATAGACAGTAGTGACATAATTAATGGTCACATTTAGAAATCACAAATCCTTTTTGGACATATTTAAGAAGAATAGAAATGATAGAAAAGTAAATGATTATTCCATAGATCATTTTATCAGGCCAGAAACACTATTTTTAACGTATCACATGGGTAACTTCAAACAGTAAACTCTCCTGCTGACATGTGAGTCTCTGACCTAATGTTCTAGTCTTCTCCTGCTCTCTCATTCATCTTCGTTCACTCTTCACCCTATCTTCCCACTTGTTCCCATACTCATCTGCTCACCCACTTACACTGTAACTCAACCTGTCGTCCCTGCACCTCTCATCCCATCTAGCCTGAGCATTTCCAGCCTGCCACCCACTTTCACCCTCATTCTTCTCCTCCGCAAATTTCAGAATATTACTCTCTGTGTCCCCTATTCAAGCTATTGCCAACTGTACAAACTGAAGGACACATCTTTGTTTATGCAACCTCATAGTCACCAGAAATACTTCACATTAAGATGGAGTACGTACCTCTTTGAACAAGCATGGTGACCTCGCTGCCTCTGGGGCATTTGCTCAGTAGATCCACAACCTGGTTGTGACTCATGTTTTGGACATTTCTCTTGTTCACCTCCATCAAAATGTCTCCTTCTTTCAGGCCACGGCATCTTGGATAGTCCACAATCTGTTTCACCCTCTGCCCTCCTCCTGTTAGGCTGTCTGCAATGGTGAAGCCAAAACCTTTGTCTCCCTTCTCCATGTGAATGGTGATCAGCTCAGGCTGGGTGGCTATGGCCGAAGCCAGCGTGACTACATCAGTGGAGTATCCGTGTGAGCCGTCGGATGCTACATCAGCCGAGGGGCTGTGTGACCGCGGCTCACGCAAGCCGTTGAGGGGTCCAGCCTGGTTGGCGGGAGAGTCAAATGTCTCCTGTCCATTGACAATAATTGGTTCCTTATCCAAGATTGCCACTGAGGTCACAAGGCTGGTGTTAGGGTCATCCGGGTCAAAGGGTAGTGGGTACCCCCGGCACAAAGTTAGGTCCACCATGGAGCCGATAGGAATGGACTGGAAGATCTTCACAACCTGAGCATGAGTATAGCCCAGGACGATGGTGTCATTCACACTGACAATCACATCACCTGTGATAGGAAACAACCTTAGTGAGTCATTTACACTTTTAGAAAAACTCCTGTCCTATTTCAGATCAACATCTAGTAAAGCTTTAGACCGGGGTTCATCAGTCTGAAGGTCTGGAGCCATATGTGGCTCTTTTATCTCTCCATTGTGGTTCTTTGGCTTTGATTAAAAAATACTAATTTTTTTTTGTCGTTTTTGAAGTTTTGTCATTTATGTTTAGATTTTTAACATGTCAAATAACTGGCCAAAACAATGGAAAAAGGTTCACTCTACTGTCAGAATGATTTATTATTAGAAAAAAATGGTAAATGTGGTTTACTTATATAGCGCTTTTCTACTTTCATTGAAGGCCCAAAGCGCTTCACAGGCACAGTCCCATTCACACACACACTGATGGCGAACACTGGTGCCAACTTTCCATGAGAGGCAACGTGGGGTTTAGTGTCTTGCCCAAGGACACTTTGACACATGGGTGGGCAAGGCGAGAATCGAACCTGCAATCTTCCAATCAAAAGGCCGACCGCTGCACCACGGCTGCCCCTTTAATAAACTTAAAAAACATATGCGTTTTAAAAAAATTCTACACACATTTTGTCATTTTTGTACTCTACAGTTAAAGGAGAAAAAGGATGAAGGTACGTCAAATTTATAATAATAAAATTTTCCGTGTTTGACTTGGTTTTTGTTGCAGCAAGAGGATCTTATTTGGGTTTATTTTTTTTGAGAGGAACTTATGTGTTGCTGTCAAAAATAAAATAGGCTCAAACTTTTTTTAAAGACAAATATAAAGATGTTATAATTCAGTTTTTCTTAATATTTAAAAACTACATGTTAAAAATGAATGGATAAATTAATTATAAATTAATGGCCACAAAAACATAAATAAAGTGTATGTTTCTAAACAATGAGGTGGGACTTTGCAGCTCTTGCTAGTTTTTGCTCAGTCAGAAATTGGTCCAAATTACTCAACTAATGTCAAAAGTTACAGACCTCTGCTTTAGAGGTAGAACATGCATTCAAAGCAGTTTTGTTATGAATGATACAGTGCCCCCTGTTGACAGTGATTGTGTACTTCACCTGTCTCCATCTTGCCATCCACCGCTGCAGGGCCGTCCAGCACCAGACTTTTGATCTGCAGGAACTCATCTGGCTCATCGCCTCCAACCACAGTGAAGCCGAACCCTCTGCGGCTTTTCTTTAGCTTTGTGTTGATAAAGGTCCCTTTTAGCTCTGCAGGATTTCGTGTGAAAAAAGGTTTTCCTCCTAGAGAGCACACAAAAAGTATCCACAATGGCAATCAAGGAGTGTGTGCTGGGGGTCGAAATTTGGTAGTTTATGTCGCTCAAATCAAAAACAGGTGCATGTTCACCTATCTTACTCCTAGCTATTACAAGAAGCAGGACAGCATTAATAACCACTAACAACGCTAACTTATAAAACTGCCACAAGAAGAATTTGGAATGATTTACTTTTGACTCCTGCAGGGCCTGGGGGAAGAGCCGGTGGGACTTGTGGGTCCCTGTAAGTTTCCAGGTGGTTTGGAGCATAGTTTGCTAATGGGGCTGCGGCAGAGGAGTGCTCCTCTATCCACTCTGAGCAAACACAATCCTATGTGTTAATCATTCAGACTCAGACCAAACGTGTATTTACATGCCACATATATGCGCACAGACAAAAACGTGACAGAAACACACATTCAGAACTAGCTTGACAACATCACAAAATAGACATTTATATCAGATCTTTCTTCATCAGGTTCTACTTACTCTGTTTGTTTTATGTGCTTCAAAAATTGATACGTATAATTAAATACATTTGCTCACTTCAATTAATTTTGAAAGCTGATTTAATTAAGTGAAGTAAATAATGTAATATTTACTACATATTACCATTCTTATTATCTATTATTTTATTCCCTTAAAAGAAAAGTTATACAGGTATTTGTGACTTCAATGCTTAGTAAAACACCACTTCTTATCTTTAACAATGATTACAAACCAAATGATTAAAAATAAATGGCAGAAAATATTTATGATTTTAAAAAAACACAAAAACTTAAAGCCTAAACATCAGAGACAACACCAGGGCTTGGGCCAGCCTTACCATCAGAAAACTAGCATACAGTAACTCAAATTTTTATTTCTCTAGGCAAGAAAACTGCCATGTCAGGGCATTTGAGAAATATAAACAAACCTGGCCTGAGCCCTGGAAAATAATAGACAGACAGGAAGGACATGACACTGACAGACATGAAGAAAAGAAAGAAATGGTGCCGTGCCAGGGCAGGAAACGAACCTCGAATGTACCGCTCACCTTCTGGAGGCTGCGGCTGTTGGTGCTGCTCCAGCAATTTTTGGCGCCGCGCCTCCACTACTGGGTTCTCATACTGGGTCTTCCTGTTTATATGACTGAGACACACAGTCAAAGAGAGATTTGGCAAATGAACATGGTAGAAATCACAGTTAGAGTGCATACATGTTCATTAAATGTGCTCTAAGTTAAAAAAAATGTTCTGAGAGGCTGAGAAAAGACTAATGAAGGGCTTTGAAAAGAATATTTCTGCAGTGATGAGGCAATACAGTGATTTACTTACTCTACATAATATACCCCGTACACTGGGTCATCTATTCTCTCCCATCCTGGAGGCAATTCTGTGAAGCAAAAGGTAAGAAGCCATTAAAAAAATAGCTCTGATCTTGATAATAAGCAAAGCCGAGGCATTCGGGACAACATGCTTTATGTCAAGTTTTTCCACACAAATCCCATAAAATGTATCCATGTTTGGAACTACAACAAGAAGAAGAATAACGTTTGACTTACTCTCTGTAATAAATTGTATTATTTTGAAAATCTGAGTATAGTTCCTGCATGCCAAAAAATGAAAATATTCAAATACCTTTCTGTTTTTATATTCTTTTAATTTTTAATAAGCAATGGACAACCAGTCTCTTTCTTTGCCTTTTATCAGCAGATTAGAATGTTGTATAAGATGTTGATAAAAATGTGACTACTGCCTTCAAGCCCTTTTACTATCCTCATTTTGAACACACATTTAAAACACACTTCTTTCTTCTATAAGCCTATTAACACTATAAACAAAACTAACAAAGCTACAAGACAAATGACAACATAAAACAGACACCATGCTTTTATGATTTTAATAGGTTGTTGTAATAAAACTGTTGATTTTATATATTTTATAATGATTTAAAGTGTGATTCTGGGGTCATTTTTAAAGTAAAAATTGTTTTATAGGTAGATTATCTGTCTTCCGTTTTAATAGTCTGTGGTTTAGTTCTTGGCATTATTCATTGACCTCTTACATGATCCAAAAGTGGATGTCTTTGTCTGTCGCCCTGGATTTTTTTCATAGAAACATTTTTTTATTTTAAATTAACAATTTTACTTTATCTTGATAATGAAATAAATGAATGGCACATAGTATAGTGAAGAGATGCTAAAGGAGAATTGTAAAAATACAGATAACAAAATCTGAATTGCTGCTTTTTTTTAACTTAAAATGTACCCATTTATGAACAGAGAGGTATTTGAAACTGACCTTTCCCAGATCAGTCTGAAAAACCAAATAAACATGGATGGTTGTTGGGATCAAATCTTATTTAGCTAAACCACAGACTAGTGTATAAGTGACGTGAGGTTCCATCACACTAAATATTCTCCGAAAAATACAAAAGAGAAAAATACAAAAATCGTCATCTGATTTACACTGAATACTCTAACTTAAAGACAGACTTTCACAACAGCTCCCACAGCCAAGAGGCCCTTTTCCATCAGAATCAGAACCTCATGCCACAAAAAACTGTTTCCTCTTCCTAGCAGCCTGCCTCATGAAAAATTCAGACATTTTTCTATCCCATCATGTTTAAGCTGAATGTTGTGAATAAATGCATGTTCCGTATCACACACCAAAAAATCAGCTCACCTGACTGTTTATTAATTCACTTATGTTTCTACAGAAGTATAAAAAGGTATGTTTTCCTATTTACCTTTCTTATACCTTTTTAATCTGTTGTACAAACCCAGATTTTAAAGTATCCTTAAAGTATCTCTGTTTTTCCTACAACTGTTGACTTTTTCTTCATTTTCTTCTCCTGTTTGTGTTGCTTTAAAAAATGATGACAAGTGCCGCAGTTACATCTTAAAATTTCAGTTTCATTTTTAAACTAAACAAAACAAAAAGTATGATCCTAAATTTCTCCTACATTTCCTTAGTTTGCCTTTACACTTCTACATTTATCAAGCCTTTGCATGCATCAGAGTTTAACGAATACCCAACCAACAGACATCATGGTAACCAAATCAAGACTTTTCTCAGCCTCAGTTTTTTTAAAGAATCTTTTGAATATTTTTAATCTGTCACATCATTCTACAGCAAAATCTTAATACACCTTACCTAAATCACTCTCCAGCTCTTCTGTATGTATCCCTTCTTCTCCAATTTGAAAGCACGATTAAACAAAAAGACAAAAATAAAAAAATAGAAAATGGGAAAGAAGAGAGTTGGATCAGAAATGAGAAAATAAAGAACAAATGAGAAATGAGGTGAACGATCAGAGAAAGAAAAACACAAGTGAACATATGATTTTCTAATATTTAAAAAGTGATCAGTAAATCTGAAACTTAATGCAACAAAACAAGGCATACTTTAGTTTCACCGCTTGGTGGTGCTATTTCACTATTTGTCAATCAGCACACCCTCACAGCACAATACATATTTTAAATTCCAAAAAAAGGTACCGTAATTAAACCAATACAAAGCAATAAAACATAGAAATTCATAATGCCATCACTCAGTCCAAAAAAACAATTAAAAAAGATGCCCATGACAAGAGCTCCTACTGTTACTGAACCGCTGAACAGATGTGTGATTGTACATTTCTATCTCACATGATTTAAAGAGGCTTACCATCATCTTCACACTCCTCCAAAGGCCTGGAGGCTTTGTCTCTACAGCGGGGATCCAGCCATGATGTGGTTTTTGTGTTGTGGCTGAAAGGAAACAAACAAGACAACAAAATAATTCAGCGCAGACAATCATGCTGGCATTTCAAATCACCACGTGGGGTGCATAAACGCATTAGAACTTGGAAAAAAACAATGCTGTAGCAAAATCGAACCAGTCCGTAAGTTTACAAAGAACAGACCTACATAGTTTACATTTAAATAGACAGCCTGTCTTCTCCTGTACTGCTAGCAAAGAACATACTGTAAATCAGTGCTAAAAGAACTGAACATACAAGCTGTAAAAATACACAGCCATGTCCTGGTGGCGTGCCGTTGCTGTGCTGCAGAAAGGACAGAGCGGTGGAGATGATCAGGTGATCAGGATGTGATCTCCTTTTAAGATCTGGATATGCAGGGATTAGAAAGAAAGGACTGACACTCCAAAGGGCTGGATAGGCTAACTGGTGAGGCCTAAATCACAGTGAAAAACAACTCACTGTGATGGTTTCAGACAAAACTAAAGAGGATACAAGGTCACAGCTTAACCTTACATGTTGTGAATACATACTCTATAAAATAAAGTTCTCCATTCTCTGTGTAGGCCATCTCCCAGTTTTCAGGCAGCGGTCCCAGTGGGTCCTCTGGAGAGACCTGTGGTTCTGCAAGCGTCTGCTGCCCACTTTCTGCTGTCGAGGCAGCTGCATTGTTCAGACCACAGGAGAGAACATTGTCACGTGTGGGGTACGGCCGTAGGATGCCGCCACGGCTCTCGTCCTGGTCGTTAGGGTTTCCTGTACACAGCAAAGGAGAGGGAAAGAGGCTACGCACTAAGGATCCTGGGTAACACACGGAAAAAACAACACAAGGGAACAAAAACTGTTTAGGTTGTAGGCATGCAAAACCAGGAAAAGACAGTCATGCTCTGTCTGCAAACTGCCAGGACATGCCATGCAACTCCAGCTCCTATCAAAGGGCCAGCTCTTCTTTACATGCAACCTTAGTTTTAAAGGAAAATGCTAATTCCTTCAGCAACAGTCTTTCCCTAATTCAATTTGACCCCTACGCGTTTTACCTCTCCACCCATAAGCCTCTTTTTTCCAAAGCCAACCCAACCCCCATTACCACTCAGTTCCCCACTCGTGCCCAGATATTTTCTACCACCTCTGTGGGCCTTTCAGGGCCAATCAAAATCCACTTTAACACTGGCAGTCTGGCAGGGGGATGCAGCGAGAAAAGAAATGCCATCTATTACCCCCAACCAGAAGCAAGAAGAAGCAAAGACTTTTGCTCTGAAACTAGCACTTTGAATATGGTTTCCCGCATTTGGTTGAGAGGTCTGTTGCACTAGAGCAAAGAGTAGACGTACATGCATTAGAAAAAATTAAATCAAGATAGAAAAAGCGTTAGAGAGAACTAACATAAATAATGCGACAGCCCCAATATTTCTACACCATGCACCTCCTCACAGGCAGATGGCAGTGTTAGAAGACTTACAGAAAAAAAAAAATCGGCCCCAGTAAGACATGATGTAACTGACAGACACTCATCAGTGTTCAGCAGAGGAGAGAATTACAAACATACACGCACCGTCTCACTCCTTCTCCCCTCCTAATCTTGCACTCATCCATACATGCACTCCAAAAGAAGCAAACAATGCAGAACAAAGGCAGCACAGATGGTGGAAACCGAATATGCAAGCACCAAAGCTGAGAAACTTCATCGAACAGAGCAAGAAAGCAGCGAGGCCCTCACCTGTAAAACTGTTGTTCATTTCCGTGGCCTGATCGTCATCATCCTCATCAGCAGGCACTACGCGGGCGTTTTGCATGTCATTGTAGGACTTTGTGCGTTTCGGGGTGGACCGATAGGAGCCTGCATCATTGAGAGTCACAGTCCCAATGATGGGCTGCCTTGGCGGCTTGGGGGTCCCATAATAGTTACCTAGGCAACAACAAGGACATTAGCATGCTTGAGACGGGCACAGAAAGAGGAGGAATGAGACAGAGAGGGGGAGTCAGGGATAAAAAACATCAGTACAGGGGCACAGAGAAATGAAAGGCTGAGAAGCCACTCCTAGTTTTATGGTGAGGAAAAAATGTACAATACTAGACAAGCAGCTGCTGGGGTATTAAGACCCTTCTCTTTGCTATTTGAGAATGCAACCATGTACATTTTGATCAGTTCAAAAGTGAGCAGAGAAAAAAACAGTCAAACCAATATGGGAGATCGTCTTATGACTGTGGGGCTTCTTGTTAAAATGTAGCTTCAAGACCCAAAACCAAATAATTAATTATAAAGCAAAATCTGTGTGAATTCATCTGATAAATAACTTCTACGGTGCTACTCTGTTTCTTTATCCCACAAGCATATTTAGAATCAAAGCAATGAAGACTCTTGTTTACTTATTAAACTATCTATTAATACAAGTCTCAATAAACAGCTGATATTTAAATGTATTTATCTGTGTAATAATTTGACGAAAGCCGGTCATTAAATCTTATTTATGCCACAAGCATTTGTGTAATCTTTTAAAAAACAAGCTATCATTTGTTTTGGGGTATCCTCAGTAAAAAAAAAAAAATGTTTTCAGCCACATTGGATTTGCTACTGGTCATGACAAACAACGGTCATGTAAGAATAACCATGAAATACAATCTCTATTAAAGCCACTGGCTATCATCTGTCTTTCATTTGAACTGTTTCCCCTTTAATAGCTGCCTCGGATTTGCAACTGAAATGCAGAGGTTTGCTGCCCGGTGCAATTTAGCAAAAGCTTTGACACTTGACTACAGGTGGTCTGTGATTCCAAAGACGGATTACAGTCAACGGGCTGACATGTGCACATTTTTAAAAACTGTCTTTCAATAAAAAAGAAAAAGCAAAACAGGAGATTTTTTTTCTTTTTAAAGTTAGTATGTCTGCAAGTTTGTAACATTCAAAAATTAACGGATATCTTTGCAAAACCCCTAACAATCTCCTAAAATGCAGTAAGTTGACCCCTTCTAGTCAAACTTTACAACTGAACCTACTGCTAACACAAAAGAGAGTTCACATATGACAATTAATGGGGTTTAAATTGAAACACACTGGTTACAACAAGATAACACAAACAAAAACATTAATATCTCCAAAAATATACATTTTAACGTTCCACATCAATCATCTATTGTAAATTTCTAGGATATAGTTTCCGCAGGAAATTCGTCTCTGAGTTGTGGGTGGGACTTTATGCCACAGAGTATTTCCCAACAACCATCTGTTTATGTCATCTATCGCTACAGCCCCTCACACACCCAACCTAACATTACCGGTGCAACAAAAACGGCGAGCAATATTGAAACTATAACTGTAAAGTTAAGAATCAAATGCCAGCTTGGATGAGGAAAACTGAGACCTACATGGATCTAGTTGTCTGCAAGTGGATGCATCAGAATGGGACGCAGCAGGGGGTTTGTGGCCTGGCCATTGCAGCTCCTACGCCAATGTTACAACCTTTTTCCAACTGTTTTTTTTGTCTGCTCCTTATTCACAATTATCTGAATAAAGAAATACTCAGAAATTCAATTTTAATTTATAATTTTAATTTTCTTTAAATGTGTCTCAATCATGAGAAAAGGGATACAAGAATGTGTTAAAACCACCAAAAACACAATTTTCATCTATGTGGGTCTTTGAAATTACTTGTGGAATTGCTTAAAATAAAAAAAGGAAAAGTCTTCCAATGGTCATTTAAGGGTAAACTTTCATGCTCTGTTTTAGTCACTCTCCCTCCTGCTTCTGGCTAGCCACAGACTCCCGTTGACAGGTATTTGACATTGTCTGTGTGAAAGGGAGAAACGTGCCAACACACAGCAAAGCCAGTGCCAAGCAGATTAATGTCCTAACATTCTCTCCCAGCCTCTGTGCACAATCTGACACACTCACATGCACACACACAGACAAGTCAGACTTATCGTGCGTGACACGGTCCAACAAGCAATCGCATGCTCAGCCTCACAAACAAATGCGTGTTTACACACAGACAGAGCAGAGACTTCGCACACTCTTCGTTTTGAGAGTGTAAGGGGAGCAGATATGAAGAGATTTGCTGTCTCCTGGATAACGGCATGTACATTAAATGCAACCTGATGATTGCACTCCTGTTGCATCGGTGAAGAACGGAAGTACCTGTGTTACCGCGGGTCACATGAACTGTAAGTTAGGACCGTCATCATCATCCTCACCTTCATAAGTTCCTACTTCTAGTAATGTACCACTGTCCTCTAATTGTAGAAAGTCTTCTATGGACAGGAAGTTGTAATCCACCCCTGGGACCTCCCCTTCTCGAGGGGGGCGAGTTGTACCTGTAAAAAATAAATAAATAAAAATTAGGAAACGTTTTTTTAACCGAAAAGGAAGACAGTGGTATCACTCAGTCGGGACATGCTCATTATGCCTCTCTGTCAACACTACGGATCTGCATGTTACTGTTCTGAGCAGCAAGCGGTTAGAGATTCCTTTAGATTTTGAAATACACATGCGCAATCAAGAACGTCTTGGAAATGAAAAGACTTACAATTCAGCTCAGGCACTGAAAGAAGTGTCTGCAAATATGTCAGGAAATGAAGCCAAGGAGTAGAAGAATATGACTCTGTATTGCTGCAATTAGTGAAGTCATCATTGCTTTTACCTTTGGCAACATAGAAACTCCTAGTACTGTTTCTATATGCAGCTTTTTGTATAAAGTGTGCAGCTGGAAATTGCTTTAGCTGCTTTAGCTTGTACTGCCTGGTAAAGCTGCACTGTCGCATTTGGCTGCATTGCTAAAAACCAACACTTATTCAATTTATTAGTGTCTGTTCTATAGCTGCACAGCAAAATCCTTTAAGTTTGAAGCTAAATAGCTTAAAGTCACTCTTTTGTGCACTAAAACAAATACCAGTTGGAATAATAATCCACTTATTCCAGGAATCACAAATGACCACTTTTGCCTTCAGTCAGTGGGAACACCTCACAGTTGTCTCTCATTTTTTACTTTTATGACTCAAAAACACATAGATAATGGCAAGTTTTAAAACATTCGTGAGTATCCGGAGAGAGCTGTCCTAAATCTTCCTGAACAGCTACATGCAGTACGAACATTTAAAAACGATCTATCACTGTGACATTGTAAAAACGTGTTTAACAGTGGAATTCATTGGGATCTGTTGCAGCCCTGCAACTTTCTACCATAACTTGTTGTACAAATGCACAGACCATTTCATTCAAGGGGTGCACCGCTTCTTCTCCACTCCGCTTTTACAAAAATTCTCCACCACGTAACAAATGGGATGACGTATCCTCTTTGTTTCAGATGTCAAATTTCATCATTTCTAATATAACTCTGACTTTTCCGAGTAAACATTATTTTCTAAGACTCTACGTTGCTTTGTTTCAGTGTCCCACAATTTCTTTAAATATTATGTATGTGGAAAAATGTCTTGAAGTTTTTTGCAAAGCAAAATGATTTATGACGAATACAATTAGATTTCAAGGCAATCCAGTATGGCCCAACTGTCATAGCTCATCTTTAGTATGGGTTTATATAAGCAACTAACAGATTATGTCGGATTTTCTTTTTATATTTTCCCAATACTGACCATTCATTTAGGTGCATGAGGGCAAAGAAAAAAAAAACGCTCTTGTATGTAAAAGACCAAAGAGCAACCTTTAATTTGGAAGAGATGAGAATGCAAACTCTAATTTGATCATATTTAAACTTGAAGAAATGTTACTGTGTATCAACCAATCCTTCATATGCTGCCATTTATGATGTGTTGAAGTACTGTCAAAACAAAGGGTTGAGTTATTTGAAACTGTTCTACACCAAGTATTATGAATTAAAAAGGACTTGATTTGTTTTAATCATTGCACTTAAAGGTCATGTCAAGAATTAATATCATCCCTTTTTTAGTGTTATGCTCCCCTTGGCATAACTATATTATGCTTTTTACAATGAAAAAAACCTTTTTTGATTTCGTTCTGCACTACTTTTAATAAACAGGTCTGACAGAAGTCCTTTAAATTAACTTTTAGTAACTGATGAAAACCAGCTCCTTCAAAGATACTCGACATTATTCATCATGTTTTAATAAGTATTGCATCCTTCTGACAACTTCTCTCAAAGAAAACTAACTCATGGAAATATTTTTATTCACATCTGACAGAATTTAAGCAGGAAGAAGCGTTTGGTTTCCTACTGCAGAATTGAGTCTTTTAGAATGTTTTATTCCAGAATATTATAAAAAAACTAAGATTAATTTGTCAAACAGAAAGGATGAGCTCAATTTTAAATTGCAACAGTTTAAGAGAAATCTTCAGCATTCTCAGGGTCTGACGGAAACTGTTTCCAGCTCGTTTCCATGATTACTAGACAGCAGATGTACAGTTTGTTTGAGGTGAAGTACAGTATGTCTGAGGAGGATGACCTTCTTCTAAATGCTCTAGAGAGAAGTCAGTTTATTGACAGATGTAAGTCAAACCTGACATGTTAGCGGCACATTGGACAGCGCCACACCTCCCTGTGCTGTAGCGTACTCGTTTACAACTGACATCAACACTATCCCCCTTAGGTCATTTGCAGCTGCTATGGTTCCTCCGTTTAGTGTGTGCTGCCTTGTTCCATTCCTGTCGGGTCAAGATTTGAAGTGAATTTGAACTCTATGGCCACTTTAAACAAAAACAAAGCTTAAGTTTCAGTCACTCACTGAAACTTCAACATTTGTTGTCAAAACTTAAAACCATTTTTTCACAAAAACTTTCAGAAACAGGTTTCTTGGTTGGCTGGCACTCAGTCACTCTCACAGTTTCTAACTTTTCTGCTAATGTCCCCCACATTCTATTAATATAAACAAGAACAAGGCACCAAAAAGGGTTTTGTTATACACCATATAAGTGGCTACAAAAACAAATAACTCTATGTTGGTTGCTTACACTAGTAAAAATGATGGGAATTTTGCTTTGGAAGCTTTAAAGTTAAGTTAAAGTTAAAACAGATCCAGGAATATGGGATAGTTTACATTCCCTAAAGTAAATATGACCACAGCAGGACAAACCAAAGCACTAAAAACCTGGTTTTGAATTTAAAGAGCCAAACAATAAGAGTTTGAGTCTATCCACTTGTATTTTTGTAGTTATTTCCTGACATGCAAGTCAAATGGAATAAAATCGCAATAAAAAACCTAATGTTCTCTCAAGCCAATGTATTGACTCTTTTCTCATAATTGAAAACAATATTTGGATGTCACTGTGAATCTACTTGCTTAGATTTTGTCATGTTTTCTACTGAATGCACTAAATGACCCCATTGTTGTCAACTGCACTTCAAGCAAAGGAATGGAATAAAGCCAAGATACATGTTTTATCAAAGAAATATCTGGCACATTTTCAGCCTGAGACTAAAAAAAAAAAAAGCAAGTTTGCTAATGTTGAGATTTTCCATACAACTTAATGTCTTTTAATGTTTAATGTTATCAAATGATACAGAAAATATGATTCTCTCTTCATAAACATGTATATAATAAGCATTAGAAAAACAAGAAAAGCGGAAAAAGTTAAAAGAAAACAGCAGTTTGACCAACACTTGTAGGCTTACTATTTCTTTTCAGCTGTCTTTTTGTCTGCTTTTGTCATCTTTGTTTCAGAGATTGTGATACTAAATGCCACGCTCTGAGCCTGCACAGGATCTTCTTCAGCAATATATCAAACATAAAAATCTTACTAAAGCCACCAGAGACTCTGCTGGAAGCAAACACATCACTGGTTCAAACATGTGTTTCAAATCCACCAAAGGTTATGAACTTTGCGTAGGAATAAAGGACACAATGGCAGGCAATATGCTTAGGTTCTTTATGGAACTCGCTTTCCAACTTTATTTTAACAGATATGTAATATGACTCCTCATAAAAAAGTTTTATAATTTATGTCACAAAAAAAGCCAACTTGTAGCAAATAAATTATTACTTTTAATTTTGCAAGAGCTAAGAGAGTACATTTCATTCTGGTGCTACTTATGAGAAATGCTAATCAATACTTAAAAAAAGCACAAGAATTGGTAATACATTGTCCCTATTTTAAAATAGGTTTTGCCAGCTTTTTGAGTGCAAGCATTTAGCTGTTACACAGTGTCAAGGATAAAAGGTATTGGCAACAATCCTCGCATAAATGCTGCTGCCTATAAATCTAAAGAAGTTTTTATTTTTAATATTTTTAATATTTTGTAACTTCAACATATTTTAAAATATGTGTCCGAAAAGCTCCATGAAATTTTTATGAAAGTTAGATTGAGGGATGACAAAAGAAAGGAAAATAGTGATTAAATGTGCAGCTTGTTTAGAGAGGAAACCATTTAATTGTAGTTTCCCCAGAAATGTGTTTCAAATGATTTAAGCGTTTCTCTTAACAAAAGAACAGTGGTCCCATTTAAAAATAGAGACTGCCATGCTGCATCGGAATACAAAAGGATATATGGATAAAGATAAAATACATTTATCGAAATGTTGCTTTTTGAAATACATATAAATAGAAATCCAAGACAAACTCCAACAAAAGCTGTGGAAAACAGACAGCTTCATCTGCCCTGGTGAGTCAGTGAGCAGAAGTTTAGCTGCAAGCTATGGCTGTCTGAGCCTGTTGATGCGATGATGGGGGAAAATGCAAGAACCTTTAACAAACAGACAGATATATTTAAACTAGATGTTCATTTAGATATTGTAATTATTCCAGAAACCACACCTTTTGATATTAGTGAGTAAGCTGCAACTTAGACATGAAACTTTTGTTTGCATATTTAATTTATTTGGATTTTAAATTTATCTTTTTGTGCTATTTCGCTCTGCTGTTTTTTTTATCTGATTCAGTTCTGTTCACCTTTTAAAGAAAATCTACTACTATTTAATACGATATGTTATTTTTACAGAAGCACAGAGAAGCCCAAATATCCACAAATAGTCATATTATGAAACAAAATCTGGTTAAACAGCCTACATTTCTGTTTTTCCCAGACTTGTAGTTCATACCTTTAAAGTAGATTTATTTTTATAAATATATATATATATTTTTTCATAAGTAAATCATTTCAAAAAATATTAAATATTTTAATGGAATTTATTTCATCTAAACATTAACATCTCAAGTATTGAAAGATATTGCAAGTACTGTAAATGTAGATCAAATAATTCTTCAAGCTTAATCCCTGGGTATTACCTGTTATCTTGAGGTGTTTTTTTTCAAGCTCATTCAGTTCTTTCTGGGCTGCATGACTGTTTAATATTGTTATCATCAGTACATTGATTTTTCTTTAAAGTTCAAAATAGCAACACAAGGGGAGACCTTCCAATCTCTGTTGCTTTCAAAATGTTGGATCTATTTGCAAAACATTTTCCAAAAAACAATGGGTTAAGCTGTCTGCAAAGAACCCTTCCTTTGGCTTTCATAAAATTCTGCTTAGCCAAAGAGAGCATGGATGGAAAAATCCAAAGGTTTAGAGGACCCAACCTTTAAACAAAACTTGGATTGTTAAATTAGAAGAATTGATCTGTTGGAGGTCCCAAGTCTGCTAAATTTCATATCAGTTTTTGTGCTGGTTGTTGACATCACTGCTACACTGAAATATAATGATGAACCATACAAATTCAAGGGAAACACTTAAACACTTTCTATGACTTGCAATCTGCTCTCAATGACCTTGGTCTTTTTAAATATTTAAGTACAAACGAGCTCATCAGCAAAATGAGCGCTGCTTTTAATCTGATTTTGCCAAGTTCTGATACCAAATACATGAGACTTCAAGTTATCTTTACTATTTTTACTGAGGTTACTTTGGGCTCTTGAAAGAAATTTGTCTAATTGTCTGACACAGCGCAAAGAATAATAAATATTTAAAAGAGAAGTGCAGTACCCTCTGATTCTCTTTGGTTCTCTTTAATGTGAGATGAATATATTTAATCTTCACTTTCCAGTCAGCGTTGCTGAAGCACCTATAACCTTTCTTCATTTTTAATGGGCCACAATTCTTTGCTGCATCTTAATCTGCACATTTTTATTTATAAAGAGGCCACACCACTATTTTTTTAATCACAAAAAATAGGTTTTCTTTATTTCTAACAATACAAAGTTTTAAATACAAATATGCACAAGATCTAATCAGTACTAGCATTAATATTCACTGTGTTCTCTGAGGGACAGGGGGAGAGGATGCACCGTGCTGCTGTGATAGGGACCATCTGCCAAATGGTGGAAAATCACAGAGAAAAGAGGAAAAGAGTGAAAGGGGACAACTATTGCGCAGACACATGACGTGCACAACAGGGAAAACAATCACCTAATGGGCGTGTGAAATCCCTGTCTCTGCCTTCAACTCATACTGTCTTCCTCATTCTCCCCTCTCACTATTTGACAACAAAACAAACATCAGCGAGAAATCCACAGCGAATGGGATATGTGGTTCGTGTGGCAAACTATCCGTCATTCTGCACTGGCACCGTCTTTTTCTAGGGCATCTGTCTTTTTCCTAATACAAGAGGCTGGATATGAGCATGTTTGCGTGAGTCTAAAGACGTGTGAGTGGTATTGATCTAAGCGCTGCTAAAAGGATAAAGGAATCTGTGCGAGCGTGGCCTCGTCTCTGTCAGTCCGCCACTACAGTATGTCTGTCTTAGTGTGCTACTGCACTGTGTAGGACTCTATATGAGCTACACAAAACGTAATATAGATTAAACAAAGACCAATTAACACTTCTTCATTTGTTACACTTTAATAGTTTAGTAGTAGTTTAGAAGTGTCTTTATTGATCCAAACATCCATATTCGCTGCATCCAATTTTTAAATTCAAAAGCATGTTTCAACTCTGCAATGCAGTTTTTATAAAACTGTTCTATAATAGCAAATAAATAAAAAGTTAAACAAAATTATAGACTAAAAATAGCTAGATCAATGAACGCTGGGATTTCATGCCAGTATGTAAAGCAACTGGGATGTATTGCAGCCTAAGCTACAGTTTATTAAGCTATGGAACTTGACATACAAATTGATATTATTGTATAAACTTTATAAACTTTATTTGGAACTGCATTTATTTGGTTGTAGGTTCAATGTAGAGACACAAAAAGCCAGAAATTATGACGGTCAACCAGTGATGACTAAGAATTACACCTTCTAATGAAGAGGACCAATCAGATGAAGACAACACCCAGGTTTTTATAATGTGTTGCTGGTTTTGTTATTTTTTTCCAGGAGCCCTTAGCCTTGTTAACTCTGCTTGGTAAAGAACTATGTCTAACACTTTTAAAACAGAATAATGCTATTTGAACCAGGAATGCAATAATCCTAAATTGCCAGGTCAAGAAAGTCTAAACATTAGGGTTTTTAATGTGTAGCAGAAAAGCAAAAAGGTTTTTTTAGTGTATATTGAAGCAACCTCACAAATATTAAGACAAAATTCAAAAAAATTGAAAGTACTGGAACTTCGGATGTGCTTACTTGGAAACGCACGTTAAAGCAAACCATTCCAATGAAAAGTCTGTGTAAAAGCATGAACACACATCGTGTGAACTAAGCATAAGATTTACAGAAAGCAGAGCCATGGTTTAGGTGTTTCTATGCTAACTGACAGAGACACAGATAAAGACTAGATGAAGTGTGTAAACACACGTTCAGTTTACTGTACGGTCTGTTGGGAATGAGGACTATAAATATTAGGTTAGTGGAGATGGCTTATGTCCTTACTGGCATTTCATAAAAAGCTCTGGAGCAGGGGACATGTGTCCCTGAAGTGGCCTGTTTGAGTGCATGCTATGACCCACATCCTATCTCACAATACTGGGCCAGTCACTCCCTGCTACTGAACACGCACCATAAACTGCAAGAGTCTCAGAGCTGACCTATGAAAGAAATGGCTGATTTTGGATTTGTCAGACCTCACAGATGGTCAGTGACTGTTTTGCGACAGTTTGAATTCTTTGAACATCTTTAGTTCAGTTTAATGAAGTGGTCAATATGGGTCTGTGTGTTATGATTCTCAAAGCAAAACTGTTCCTGGAACAAAAAATGTATCCACTGGCATGAAACTGCTAAGAAAATTAGTGAATGAACAGATTAATTCAATTATTATGATTAATTATGGATTAACAGGGTTTATGCTTTTTTAATGTATCAAAAAACACAACACAAATCAGCTAAATGAGGCTGTAAAGTAAAGTCACTTTGTCTATTACTACAAAAAATGTTCTTATTACTACAAAGTAACTTTGATTTTGTTATGTTTTCACATGAGTTTGCTTCTTTTCATTGGTTCTGCAACCATAAGATTTACATGCACAAGATTATTGGAGGAAAAAAATTAGAGGCCACTTTGCTCAGCTTCGGAGAGAAGCAGATTCTGTGACCATCTGGCCACTGAATCTTTTACAATCCCCCCAAATATTTATTTGCTTCATGTTGCTTCACATCGTTTGGCATTTAAATAATGAAAGGCCAAAATCAATACGTTGCAGATGGAATTTGCAAAGGTTGAAAAGTTTATTAATACCAATTCGTTTTGCACTCTGTACCGCATCAGAAAATCAAGCAGCTTTAGGGAAGGAAAGCTCTTTAGGCAAATCTAGACTGATTTTAGATGCTGTTGTCAGAAAAATAGGTTTTAAGCATGTTAGGTTTTGCTCCTGAAAAATTATTGCAGGTTTTTGGATGAGCTTGGAAGATTTAAGTAATGACAGTTCTGATCTTTGATCTAAGGTTTTTCTAATAAGTTCTCAACAAGTAAACTCCCATTCCAATCATCTTTTGATGTATTGGAAATAATTCTTAGAGAAATTTTAATTATGATTATGCAGTTTTTAGCCAAAATATTAAAAGAAAAATAAAAAAAAAACTCATTTTCTGGTATATAGTTTCTGTAGAGCTTCAGTAGTTCATCAGAACTTCACCTCTAAGTTGTGGGTGGTACTGCTTATTTCCCATCATCTCTATGATTATTTGTCTGCAAGTAAATGCATCGGACTGGGGCTCAGCAGCGACCTAATGGCCCGCCGACTGTAACACCTACATCACTGCTACAGGCTTTTTAAAACTGCATTTTTTGTCTGCTCCTGATCCTTTAGAAATACTCATAAATCGCAATTTTAAGCTTGATTTTCTTTGCGTGTCTTCTATGATGAAAAAAAATACCACAAAAACATGTTAAAACCATAGAAGTGGGTCTCATGATTTTATTTTGACAGGTTGCAGGCATTGGTAGTATTGAATAAGCATTAATTTTCTCTGAAACGTTGTGTCCTATTTTCTGATTTCTCAACTCCATCCTTAGTTTTTCTCCTCACCACTTCCTGTCGTGTCTCCCTGTCTCCAGCTAAGATCAGAGGAGAAGAAAAAAATGCACAGGAAGAGAAAGATGTTGAGGGAGCAGCCACTAAAGCATAAATAGAACAATTTTTTTAAAACTGTCATATTGAACTAACGTCAATTACAGTCAGACCATGTTGCAAAGCAACATATTTATTGTTTGTTTTCTCCTCTTTAATTTGCTTTTTTAAAATGATCATTTAATAGATTTAATGTGTCACAGACCCCAGTTATAACATTTGATGATCACATAATACACAGGTGGACAGTTTTAGATGGAATTAAGGAAACATTTTATAGGTTATGTGTTTTTTTTTCCTTTTTTTTTTTTGCAACTGAGGTAAACAATACAGCTGCCATCACTTTCTTTGTAATAGATTTATTTTCAATAATATGTACCACAATTTTTTTTTTAAATCAAGTCTGAATTTTTAGATAATTAAAATATTTGCTGTTTAATTAAATGTTTTAGTCATTAAGTAGCACTAAACTCATATTTTAATTTACAAAATTAAAAAATATATATATATCACGTTTTATACATGGTATGATATCTGTTAGTTTAGGTTGTTCAAAATCATCTGTTCATTCCATTAATGCGACTTATTTGTTTAAGAAGAGATGTCCTGACCTCCTTATACCCAAACACAGAGCTCCCAGGCCAGCTGGGAGACCTCTCCAGGGAGTCCTGGGGCTTTCCAGATGCCTCTTCCTATTGGAAAATGGGTGACACGCCTCCTCTGACAGGCATCTGAAAGGTCTCCTGACCTTATGATTAAGCCATCCCTGCTGTCTTCAATCAATGCAGAGAAATCTTTAATTTGATATGGAATCTTCATAACTAAACTCCTCACTCAGTGAAGTAAAACGTTCATTTTAAAAACATATGCAGACGAACTAATAAGTTGAAAGCTCTGCCATTGACATATGTTATATAAATATGACATATTGTTACTTTGCTGTGTTTACTATAAAACTAAAGACCCTAAACGATAATCGTTATGTACATTTCAGTTGTCACAGTTGGGAGTGACTTTGCCTATACATCCATCATGGACAATGTATCAGCAAATGTTCATCCAAAAAATAGAAGTAAACAGGTTAGTCGTAACAAACAGATTTCATGTAATCAACCTTTTTTTTGCCCTTCTCTTTTTATGTAAACCACCTAGTCCAATGACAATTGTGTCTTTAGTGTTTATAACATGTTCTTGTGCCCTTTTTTCTGATAATGGAGGGCATACATTGAGAAAATTAAGCTCAAATTGCATTTATGATGTGTTTAAACAGCAGACAAAAAAAATGCTGTTTGAAAAAAGCTTATTTGTGACGTAAAAAGTACACAAGCTCCCTGCTCCGCTCAGCTCCGCAACGGGAAGGGGAAGAGCGTTACGCCACGTCAACAGTCCTTCCCATAACTCAGAGATACATTGCTAATGACCCACTGCCGCTCTGCATAAACTATGTCCTAGAAAATGATACAAGTCTTTCTTTTATTTTGGCCAAAAAATGCATAATTAAAAAAACGCTAAGGAGGCTTTTTATAAAGTGGGGTTTTAAAGATGTTCAAACAGTAAAGTATCTTTATCTGAAGAATTGAGTTGTGGGTAAAAAAACAGTTAACTGGACTTGGTTTATCTTTTTTACCAACTGGATGGAATCCACCTGAAGAAATGAGAATGTTTCATGTTTCATCTGAAGCAGGATTTTATTCACAAACTAAAAAGGGGCAAATCCAGAGATTGGTCTGTCTAATCCACTATGACATGAATAAGGGGTCAACCATCAGCCAGGCCTTTTTATCATAAATGTTCACTGGAAAGTTGAGATATGATCCTTTAAAACAGGAACACGAAACTTGGTCTTCTGCTTTTTTTCCCCCTTAACATGTGAGACCAAGATATCAACTTTCCAATCTAGAAGAACTTAAATAAAGTTTTTTTTTTAAAGTTGTATCAACCAAAACAGCCATTTCTCCTTCAAAATTCCAGAAAAGCAGTCAAGCAAAAATGGACAGAGTTCTGATATCTATGTATCCTGCCCAAGATGGAACCATAATATGAACTGCTCTAGCAAATATTACACTTCCTTTATTTTATGGTATTCAAACAGGTGCAGTGTGTCTCTACCTGCACAGCTTCCATGCTGCTGTCCTGGAATGACCTGGATTATTTTGTTTATCATCACCTCAGGCCAAGATACTTTTAATTCCTCTAAAGCCACAATTGCTTCACACACAGCTCCATTCACCTGTGATAATATTCCCTCCCACCAACGTCAGCGACAATAAACTGCCAGTTAGCTATTGAAGCTAATTCTGTTCTTGTCTAACTGGCTTAGAACACCAACAATCACCCGCACACAAATCCAGGTGAAAAACATACTTTGCTGTGTTTTAACAATAGATACAGGCCTGACAGCACTTCCACGACATCCGATACCCTCCATCGTCTTCCTGCTGTTGTTGGCGGGGGGAGGCCTCCACTCATTGTCAAGCAAAGACATACACATAGACACGCGCTAGTAGACACACAAAGATACCTACACACAGTAGTAGTTCAGCCGAACATCTGCCGCTTTTACAACCGGCTGGCTGCTGGTGTGTTGTTTGGCTAGGGGAGTGCACACAAGAACTAACTTAAGAGAGAGTGAAATTGTAATAATAAAGATACTTTAAAACTATAATAATAATAATAATTTAAAACAATCTGCTTTATTAATCTTCCAAAAAACTGTTGCTTTCTATACGACACTATCAAAAACTAGAGCTTGTTTCCAGAGTAAACACATGCCTCATCCTAACTGTGTATGTTATGGAAACATAGGTATAAAGGTGAACCAATAAGAAATTAACACACAGAAAAGAGAAGGAGAAGGGGGCAAACAGTTACAGAGGAAGTTGCCATGAAACTCTGATCTAAACAGGTCATTAGAGATGCATAGAATAAAGACACGAGGCTTTAGCTACACAAGTAGTTCCTTAATACACATCAGAAAATGTTCAGAGACATTCCTATATGTTCACTTTTCATGGGATAAACTTTTTAGGCAAAGTAATAGGAACAATTGAGAATATTGACTTCGAAGAAAGCTTTTTTTTTTTGTTTTTCGTTACAATACTTACCGTCTTAACAGAAAAAGTCCTTTACATTTTTGCTGGATCTCACCAAAAAAAATTGTCTATCTTTTTGAATTTATTGTAACTTTTACAACTATTGTAATTAGATTTTAAAAAATTGCGGAGAAGGTCATCAGATCAATGACTGATCATTTCAGATCTGTAGATCCAGAACCTTGCGGTAGAGCATCATCCTGTATTTTTTTTTAAAGCGACCAACATGTGCTACAGGAAGCTTCATCAGGAATCTGATTTTTCCCTATTACATGAGCTTCAAGTTTAAAAAAACAATTTTGCGAATATAAACAAGAACTAAGATTTTTTTAAAGACTTCCAGATACAGTCACATTGTTTTTCTGATAATTCTTCTAACATGGCACATATTCTTCCCTGCTCAGTCTAATGCTTCTTACTTTTCTGGTTAAAACATCAATACTTTAGGTCAAATTTTGTAGTTTTGAAATCAGCTGTACATTTGCCAACAAAATTAGTTCATAAATGCAATAAAATTAGCATTAGTTGTAATATATAATATATAATTTGCCTTTTGTTTTACTTCTTGACATTATTTTTTTGCCTAGTTAAGCTTACTACTAGTAGTGGCAGCAGAGAAAGTTAGGTTGATATTTCAGACAAATCGTGCATTTTTTGGAACAAGCACCAAATTCGGTTTAGATGAACCTCAGGATCTCCTCTTTTAGAAAAGAACATTAGATAGGAAAAAATAAAAAATGGCGGTCATTTGTAAAGATGGTGGCCATGCACTCATTTGTTACAAAAATATTCTCTGTCTACTTTCCCCAGTCTCAACAACATGGGCTGTTTATGAACAAAATGTGGTCTTTGAACTTAACTGGTATCTACAGTATTATGTCTATTGTATATCTTTTAGGGCTGTCAGCATTAACGTGTTAACACACATGATTAATTAAACGCTGATGAAACTGACAATCTGCAAAGCAACTGCAAAAACTGCTTGTTTTTGTTCAGACTAGAATGAAGTTTTGCCTGCACAAATAGAGCAGAATATATTGTTGTTGTTCAAAAGCTGCATATTGTCGTATAAAATTTACCTGGTAAAACACCTGGTAAAACATTGTGATAATCGTGAAAAAACACAATCTAAAAGTGTGATTAATCTGATTAGTTTTTTAATTGGTTGACAGCATTAATATATTTTAAAATCTTGCGATTTGGGGATAAGTTGGACATTTATTAAGAGTTTTACAAAATGTGCTATTACTTCCTGAAAGTAGTCCCTCTACATTTATCTTGTAGTGTGGCAAAACGGGCAGGACATTGTTTAGCGGAAGCTGTCTGCTGATTGGTTGATAGCCATTGTGTCCTTGGCCAAGGCAGTTATCTTTAAATTGCTCTCAATTGTAGGAAACATGAAAATCCTCTTTTAAAAGACTTAATATAAATGTAAAAAATTTCAACTTATTCGGCTTCAGTTCTATAAATAAAATGAAAAAAATATTTTTGACACTTATAATATCAGTATAATATAATATGATATCAGACAATAATATGTTTATACTGCAACTTATTCACAACACAAAATAAGAATAGGCTAGTAATAAATTATGTTTTCTCTCCCTGGTAATATGAAAAAACTCTTAATGTGATCTTTTATAAGATGGTTTAACTGTTTTTAGATGTTTTAGGTGAGGAAATCTACATGGCTGATAATCTCCATGCCTTCCTTACCACTTAGATCCTAAATTGCCAAAAACATGACAAATTTATTCTTTTAACAGCCAATATTTTGCTTATTGTTAGTCTCATGGAACAAAAAGAACCTATTGATTAATAGAACATGTGAAACAAATACATGGAAATGATTTTAAACATTTGCACATCCACACCTTTTTAGTTAAACCTTTTTGATCTTACAGTTTGGATAAAATGAAACAGCATTTCTTTTTTTGCAGCTACTCTTATTGTTTTATACACTGAATTTGCATGCTACTACAAGAAATCTCATATCTTTCACATAAATGCCTTGCCTTGTTGTAGATAGGATCTTACAATTTATCAAGAAAAAAAACTTGCTTCCCTCTAAAGTATCAAAATTACACGTTAAGCACAAACATTTCTACTTTTAATTTAAGGTACTTTTATTGAAAGCAAAATCTTATGTAACTATTAATACCCTTTTAAAGTGTTTTATTTTGGTTAAGCTTGTTTACCTTTGCTAAATAGATCTGCATAATTGTCTCATGAAATTTGAAAGCAGAGATGCGACCTACTGTCTCGTTGATTCAGCAAACAACAATTCAAATACAGAAACTCAACTATTTTGAAATACCCAGCAATGTGTATGTGTTTGCATTCTTCTTGAAAGCTTCAGTTATTGTATTTTTTTTTTTTTTTGCACAATAAAAGAGTTAATTTACTGTTGTACAAATAAAAGGTTGATTGAGTTCCCCATTAAAAAGGAGAGGGCACAGAGAGGGAACAGCCTGACACACAATACTGCTGCTGCTGCCCGACACAACAGGCTATTCTTTCAGCTCGCGCCACAACACTCCTCGCAACTGTCCAGTTTCTATTCTCCTGCTGTTTCACTTGCTCCCTCCCCATTTTTCCCTTTTCAATATGGTGGATAAGAATGGGAGGTGGGGTTGAGGGGTGCACTAAAAATGAAAAGTGGCAAAAACACTCTGAAGCATCATTAGCTGGAAAGCTTTTGGAATAAGACAAAATATAAATACCTTTTTTTTTTCTTGCAAGACGATTGAGGGAGGAGAAAAATGGAGGAAACAGCCAAAAAACATTAAAGGAAGATAAAAATTGACAGTGGAGCAATTGCTGCAAGAGGTAGGAAGTTAAGGTCACTGTTTCATTAATACTCTTCGACAAAGTCCATCTTACACAGACAAGTGAATATACATGTTTGCACACAACCGTCATTGTTAATATCAATATCACAGCTCTCCATAGGGGTATTCTGAGTTGCCCCACCTGCCTTTATATCTGTGTTTTCATCCGCATCTCTTTCAGTTTAATCCCAGAAGCTGGGTATTTCATTCCCAAGAGAAGAAGTAAATGTCACCGAATTACCTTTCCACTGCTTCTGCTGCTGCTACCACCTTTGTTCGTTTCTTCTCTTTGCATCTTATTTCATAGAAATCTTTAAAATGATAAATGTGGGCAAGCGGAATTATGTCCTCCCCTTTCTGTCCAAGCCATCCATGAATTATCCAGCTGTCTGTGAGCGAGCAGCAGCTTCTAGTCTGCAAGCTCATTCAGGCAGGCAGCTAGTAAGCAGTTGCCGTTTTTTTTTCTTCAAAGCTCCATGAGCAAAGCAAATTAGATGTCCAGCCCAGCTTGGAGACTAAGCCAATGTGAGCCACTCACACACCACTTTATTTCTGAGACCAATGACTGCCACCATACGTTCCCTGGGATACTCCTGCCCACTCCTTCTCTCACATACTTTTTATTATTTTATTTTATTTAACACCAGGGGATCTTACTTTTGCTCGTGAATGATTATGAACACGTAAGACTAATTGAAAATACACAAAAAAGCTTCACATAGCTAAGCTAGGACAGCAAATAAATTGTTTAAATATGTTTTACATGCAAATGATGCATTTGAATAACATTTGCATACACTTTGTACATGCTGCATTGTGACTGGGCTTTGACCTAGAAACAAAAAAATTACATAAAAATGAGGTTTTTACAAACATTAATTTTGTTAAAGGTAAATAGAAAAGTACATATTAAGGGCACAAAGCTGTGGATTCTTGTTGAACTGCTTTTTAAGAAACTAAAAAGAAATCTGAGAAATTAAAAAGTAAAATGTAGGTTTTTAAAAAATTGCTAAAAGGCTTAAAAATTAACTTCTCTACTTGCACAATTGATAGTAAACAGCTTTAGGAATCCTAAAGATGTGTAGTGAGAAAAGTATAACCATACCTTCACAAATCTGTACACAAAACTCCCCACCATAACCCACACATGAAGAGACACATGAATTGACAGACTGTGGAGGAGCTTTTTGTTAAAGAATATTTTTAAAATTAGGATTTTTTAAAACTCAAATCCTTTGTAATTAAAACCTATGTATTCTACATTGACAAAGCATGTGTGTTGAGCATTGATAAACATTACCGGATTGGCTTTTGTCTATTTGCTGCGTTACACAGTGACATGCGCGTGCAGGCGCCATTGCTATGTATTGAGTCACATCAACAGAACGCTACTTTTAGAGTGAGGGAGGCATCAACCACAAAAATCGGGCTAGCTTCCTCATTTCTTAACCGATTTCCCAAAACATGGCTTGTATTAAAGCTTGGAAAATTATTGATCTCATTGTATATTTAAAGATTTATTATCTCAAAAGATGAATCTGTAAAAAGTGCATGGACTGCACCTTCTAGTATTAAAGTTAACACATTGCTGTTAAATTAACAGCTTCTAAATTTCTGTGATTTTTTTATTTTGCCTGTATACTAGAATCCATATAACTCAGCTTATACTAAATGTTTGTCACCCAAGCCCAGAAAGGAGGGAGATTGATGAAGTTCATGGCACAAATAGTTAAAAAACTTTACAAAGTTAAATAACAAAGCAATTTTCCTATTAAAAACACCTCAAAGCACCTCCCTGCACAAATAAAAAAAAAACACTCTCTAACTACATACAAACAAAACATACAAAAACATTCAAAACCACACTTAGAAAAATTAATAAAAAATATTAAAATTAGGTAAAAGCAACAACTTATAAAAATCTACCATTATGAAAAAGTTAGAAACTAAATCTTCTATTATTTTTTTCATAAACAGCTCCTTCACTAACAAATCTTCAGTGTTTGCTTTATGTCACTGGGCAGAAAGTGAGAGCTGCATATTCTAGCCGGGCTTCAATGGTGGCGAGACTTCACCCCAAACCCTTTGGGGTATATGTTTCTGTTTTTTTTTTTTTACAAGTAATTAGAATTGGTATTATTTAAAAAAAAACATCCCTAAAGTGTGAAAATAACATGGAGATTATCTTAGCTTAGCTTAAGGGCTTAGAGAAGAGATGCTCATAAAAATCAATACTTTACCAGAGTTTTAGAATTAGTTTTTAACTGATTTATAGATCTAGAATGAAAACATTGCATTTGTACTCCCTAAGTCAGTATTTTACTTTGTGTGACAACCAAAACAGTCAGAAAGTTCTTTCTCGGGGCGCGCTGCTTCCTTAAATTGAATTAAACTTTATTCATCTCACAGAGGAGAAAGTCACCAGTCATGGGAACTCAAAGGAAAAAACAAGTTACAATGCAAAACATGTAACAATACCAATACTGATCACCAAATAAGACCAATAAACAAACAAATAAATTAATAGATAAATGCATGGATACTTTTGATGATCAATTCAGACACTAGATAGCATGCTTATTTTAGTCTAAACATTACCTCAATGGATTAAAAATAAATCAGTATAAATATAATAATATAAACAAAACTGGAATTTGAACTTAAAACCTCAGTGAAATACATCAAATGTATGTCCACTGCATTGCTGCGAGGCCACATAATGAAAGCTAACTGATCATCACAGCGGAATTTCCTCCTAATCATCACAAGACTCTCACACACAGATAAGTCTTCATGGCTTTAACAGAGAACCTTTGTTCAGTCAGTAAACAGAAACACTTCATATTCTCCACCTAATCAAGAGGATTCTCATCAGCAGCATTTTATCGCAATGACTAAACTGAAGAGTGAGCTTGGTTTGAACCTGTCTGAATCAACAATTATGGATTTTGTTATACTTTGGAACAGACTGGAGCTCCTCTTTGGCTGAACCATCAGTCTGGTCTGAGCGTGCAGACGCTGCAGTCTTGTGGCTTCAATTTAACCTAAGTAACTGAGATGATCCTGTCGACAGTCTAAACCTCCTTACTCGAGTATTAACAAGATCAAAAAGAAACTACCTGACATTAACTAGACATGGCTCTGTGAATAGGGATGCTGTGTTACATAAATATTATTGTGAGGCACACTTTATATTCGTGATCACAGGGCTGATTAAGTTGATTAGCATCTCCAGGAGGCTGCACAAACAGAGGAGGAGATTGTGATTTCGAAAGTGTTTCATTTGAGTAGTGGAAGGGTTTATTTTCTTTTAATAATGGCAAAATAACTTAAGAAACCTTAAAAACCTTCATGGAATGTCTCAGTATTCCTGATGATAAAACTACAAGTATTTTCCTTTTATTTTGATCTGAATTGAAGCTCTGATTTTTTTTTTTTTTTTTTGGCAACAGATGACACTTGTTTGTCGCCGTCTCTATAAAACAACATCTAATTAGGAAAAATAACCAGCAAATACATGAAGTATCAAGTACAACTAGACACACTCTTGCACATGCAGAAAGGTTGCACCTGCCTTTTTACACCATTACCATGCAAAAACCCATATTTGCAAAGCCTCCTCATTAAGTTTGGAAGCCATCATTCTCTCATCCTTTGCCGTTTCATGAGAAAACTGTGTGTTAACACAACGGATGTCTGGGTAAACTGACAAAATATGAACCATGCGTATGTGAAAAGCAGACAAACAGAAACTGGGGCCCACTCATCCATTACAAGAATGAATGGCCATCATTAGCATGAGGCTCCCCGGCAGCACCCTGCAATGCAGCGACATACACAAGGGCGAGTGCCACGCTTCCCCCTGCCGTTCCCCCAGAGAAGCCCTTTTGTTTGAGCAGCATCTGGACCTGACCTCCATGCATTCAAAGCCGATGACCCCCCCCCACTTCCAGTTCCCTCTCAGCTCCTCGTTTCTTCCCTCCTTTCCCTCTATCCCAACCTCCTCCTAAAAACCTGCTCTCCTCTGCCTCTCCTTCTACCCCCGTCCTCCATCTTCAGCTCCTGTACCCTGTCCATTCTACACACACACACAGAACACCCCCCCCCTCCATCTTCTAAGGAGAGCAGCCATGTCTTGCTTCTTGAAAAGAAGGTCTGTGTATTAGTGGGCCTTACACAAAGCCTGCAGGGTGAATCAGAAAAGCAAAGAGGAAAAAGCACCAGGGCTACTGGCCATCTGTCCCTCTGGGTTGGACGTGCCTGATCCGAGTGTGCCTGCCCTCCTCTTTCCCTCACATAATTCCCACCCCTACCCCCACCTTCCCTGATTCCCTTAGCCTATATACACAGCATCAACCACACTCTCTGCCAAGCATACATAACAGACATTGAATGGCGATGATGTCGAGAGCATAGAAAAAAAATAACGATTAAGTGCAGTAGAGGACAGTAAGGAGATGACACTTGCCTGGATGCAGAACAAGCCCGGAGCCAGCAAATCAACCAGTAATCCCTTTCTTTGTGTGAGCGGCAAACAGAGACATTTCTCTCCCACAATGATTTCCCCGAGATCGGCAATGGAGTGGAAAACAAGGAAGCGAGGGAATGAAAGACAGAGAGTAGGGGAGGGAGAAAGAGAGATAGAGAAGGGAGGAGATGGAGGGTGAGAGCAGCAGAGGCAGGGAGGCAAGCAGGAGCAGCTAGAGTGTGACAGAGAGAGACGAAAGAAGGCAGAAGCCACCGCCGAGCCACAGGGACGCTGACACTCACTGGAGGATTTGAAGTGAAGAAGAGAGAAGAGCAACAGAGAGACGGAGGGAGGGGAGAGATCAGGTGGGGGAGGGATGATTGGTTCACTCTGTGGCTCAAACGATGGGATAACGCGGAGATAACCCTCATCCGCAAGCAGCAGCTGCAGACAAGAGAGGGGAAACGAATCCCACGAGAGATTGGGAGAACTTCTCTATCAACTGTGACATTTGCGGCGCACGACAACAATGACCATCTGTGGCAGCAGAGTAAGGGAAGAGGGAAGGACAGGAGGGTGGGCGATTTTTTTTTCTCTAAAACACATGAACACATGTCCCCGAGCACAAAAAAACATGAAAGGAAAAAAACACCTCAGCCACTGGCAGAGGGAAACCCACCTGTTCGAGTCAAGCATGGGCAGAAGAGAACAAGAGGGAGGGAGAGAGCACACAACAAACAGAGACAAAAGAAAACACAAGGCTGAGAAGTGTGGCTTTATTTGACTGCTTTTGTTGTTCTGCCTTGTCATGTTAGGAAAATATTTGCATTTGTTTGCAGGAAAGGAAGGGATAATAAAAAGAGATGGCAGCAGTTGCAGGTCGCCACAAAGAGAGATAGGGAAGTATAGGAGATAAAAAGACTGAGGGAATTAAGTTATATAGACATCAACGGGTAAGACTAATCACCATAGCGCCAAATTCTATTCTTGACTAGACAAATACATCAAAAATAGTGAAAGTCCCACTCCGATAACCGTATGATCTTTTGTAAAAGTGTTAAGTGGTCTTTTAATCATGATTATGCCATTTTTAGACAAATCAAAAAGCCGATCTTCTTGCCTAAGACATAGTTTCTGCAGAGCGGCAGGAGTTTTTTTACAAATTCACTTCTGAGTTGTGGGAGGGACTTTTGGCACAAAGTTTACCCTCTCTCACACTTCCCATCATCCATCTGTTTAGATGCTTTCCAGGTAGCTTACAGCCCCTCAGAATGCCAACCTAACATTATCGGTGCAACAAAAATGGCGAGCAACGTTGGAACTATCCAGCCGGACAGTTTCGAGCCAGGTGCCAGCTCAGATGAAGAAAACAAAACTGTACATGGATCTAGATGTCTAAAAGTGGATGCGTCAGATTAGAGCGAAGCAGAAAAAATGTGGCTTGCCGTAGTAAGTTCTTTGTAAAACTTCTAGCTTTTTCCAACAGCATTTTTGTGTTTGCTCCTGATTCACAACGATTTGAAGAAAGAAATACTCAGAAATGCAATTTTAAGCTTAATTTTCTGTCCTCCATCATGTGAAACAAGCCACAAGAACCTGTTAAAACACCCAAAACACAATTTTCATCAAACTGGGTCTTTAACACCAACATTAAAGTAATGAAAATTCACCCATAAACAAAAATGCTAAAGAAGTGTTTGAACCACTTTGAATTATTTACACTTCTAAATTTCTACATTTTCTATGTATTTCCCCCTTCTTTTGTTTGGTTATATAACAAACCACAGTTTGATTCCCACATTAGTCCGGAACAAGTGTGCTGGTGTGTTTTCACCCCAGTGAATTCTGATATGGCACCAAACAAGATGACCAAAAAACAAAAAAAAGAGTTTGCAAAAGAGATGCTAACGGTCTGCTTCCACATGGACTCCAGAACAGTTCACTTTAGAGATGCAACAATTTACTTCACGGTTCGGTTCAAAAGGAATCATCAAGCATGGGTCACTGTTTAGTTTTGGATCAATATATGATGTGTGTATTACAAAGCAACAATAAAAAACAAAAAATTCAGATTTTCTTTTCTTTAATTTCTTACTAATCAAGTAACAATGACAAAAAACATCTTTCAGTTGGCTTATGCTAAGCCTGGTGTAAGGTCATAGAGTAGAAATATAAAAAATAAATCCTTCTTAACTATAGCACAACACATGTTTAATACTTTCAACATAAACACACTAGTAGAGATGCAACGATCCACTTTCCCCACGATTCAGTTCAGTTGTGTAACATACAGTTAGGTTTTAAACAGAAAACTGTGGTGTTTTTTCACTTACAGTGTGAATGTGAACCTGCCCCAGTCAGTCCCAACAAAATACGCCACCAAGACTTTTTGGAAACAACACACTCTTTTTGCCAGACATTAGGGGAAATAAATAAGAAATGCGGCATGTTGAAACAGACTCTCAAAACTAATTCTACTGAAATTTGTAACTGTAACTCGAACAACAATTGTAGAATGCAAGAGTTCCATGATTGCATCATGATTTCAAGCAAATTTGTGCAGCAATTGTCTCACACGCGTGTCTCTGTTTACAAATTCTAGTCAATTGCAAAAAGTACAATGAAAATACAAACTGAAACAAACGATACAAAGCATCACTGTATCTGGACCAAGGAAACTGGGGCTGGACTGCTGCTGGAATTACATCACAGGACTTCAGATTCCGTCTGTAAATGAACTTAACATTGAAATTCAATGCACCGAATCGCATCCACTGTGAATGCAGCTTCATTCCACAACCACTCCAGTGTTCAGTGGTGCAACAATGACACAGAGATACATACAGGCTAGAAGTCAATCCTATCAGAACTTGTGGGTTATGCCACCAAGTGGGCCCAGTCTCCTTTTTATTTTATAGTCAATATGAAGGAAATGTCAACAGATACTGTAACAACACAAGGACCAAATACACACGTGCGCACACAAACACACACACACACGTATATCCAAATATTATTTTTTTTGTGCATTATTATTAAATACTGTATAATAAAGTCCTACTCTAATCATATATTGATCTGTTATAATAATGCAGTTTTAGGCAAAATTAAAAGACCTGTGTCTATCAGTTCCAAGTTTGTGCAGAGTGGGAGGAGTGAGCAGAACTGTTGGCGCAGAAGTAAGCCTCTTCTGATATCCCATCATCCCTTTGTTTACATTCTCTCCAGCTACCTTATACCCCTTACAACCCCAAGTTAACATTACAGGTGCAACAAAAATGCCAAACAAATTGGCGCTATCCAGTCGTACAGTTTTTAGCCAGATGCCAACTTGGACAAGGAAAATAAAGACATTAATAGATCAATCTGTCTGCAGGTTGATGCATAAAAATGAAGTGGAGCGGTGAAACTTTGGGCCACCCATTTCACTTGATGCCTCACAAGAGAAACATTTTTCAAACTGCCTTGTTTCAGCTGCTCTGATTTTTCCTGATTTGAATCAAGAAATACTTCGAAATTATTTTTTAATCTAAAATGATTTTAGTCCTCATACAGGAGAAAAATGCCATAAGAATGTGCTAAAAACACCAAAGACATGATTTTCATTGGAGTGGGTTTTTAAACTAATTTGTTTATGTATGGTGCATATTACAAAGATAATTTATAGATTTTTAAATGTATTGTTTTATTTTAATCCATAACATAAATATATTTTTAATTATTATTTTTTCATATTATATAATATGTTTAATCATATTTTTAAAAAAGATTTGTTAACTCAATTACGACCAATCTACTGATTAGTGAAATATGAGAGTTTGTGCTACAGATAGACGTGGAAGGTCAAAAAGTATATAAAAAGAGATTCATTGTTATTTTGATTTTTAATTAAAAAAAAGGTCTAATAATCTTAGTCATCTTTAAATATTTACTGACCCCACTCTGTGGTCACACGTTGAATCCTTCATACATTTACTAAAGAGATTACAGCGCCTTTCGTACTGTAACCAAAAAATACAAAAAAACAAAACATTAAGCAAAAAGAACAAAACAAAGGCTTAATATGTTTAAATAAGATATTTTCTAATTATGTTTTAAAAATCTCTTATTTCTATTTTTAAATAAGCTGTTTGATATGATGGTTTGTGTCCTGTGAACAGTGCTATTTGACCTCTGACCTTTTGACAGAGCTGTGGACTAAAATGCTTTCACATCAAGTCTATTGTTAGGCTTTAGATGTTATTTTTTTACTTTCTATTATGCGCTTATCTATTGGCTTTTCACTATAAAATGGAAGAAAAATGGATGAACAGCTGGTTGAGTCACCATAAAGTGTGAAACGTCATGCATAAAAATATAAATTCTGCGTTGTGTTTTGTTGGGATTTTTTTTTACCAAAGGAAAAGACAAATAATTCATAAAAAAATAATGATTTTCAAGACTTTTTCACAAGAATTATCTTCATGTCCTGGAGCTCCCTTAGTACAATTGTTTTGAAATATATCAAAATGTTGAATTAAATGATAATATTTATACCTGCATCAGAGTTTGCCTTCTGTACACCAGAGCATCTGCATCATGTCGTGACCTTTGCAAGAGCCTGCCATGTTTATCACATAATCAGGCAGGAATCTATTTTCAATATATCAGGACATCATAATCCTAGACAGGGCGCTGTGAGAGGCTCAGAGAGACGGATTTACTAGTCACATGGCTGAGTGGAAGAGAAGCACAGATAGAGCGAGAAACTGCCAGGAGAAAAAAGAGAGCAAAAAACATATTTGTCTAAAAGCCTCTTTTTCTTAAGGTGCAGCCCAACACAAACATTCAAAAACACAGACACCTAAGGAGGTTGAAGCGCTGATTTTATAATATTAGTCGCTTGTGTGCTGGGGATGTTCACCACACTACTTCTTGTTGAAATCCTTGAGATTTTATGGTGAAGAGAACTAAAGTGTGTCATCCAGCTGTGACTAGATGTGATGTAAGCAAGCCCAGTTATGGTGTTAGACACAGCGCAAGAGTTTGGCTCAACCCCATGCTTTCTCTTACACAGCCATGTGATACAACAGTAAAAAATTATCAGAATAGGGACTTCGGAATATCTTAAATGACGAAGCAGAAATGAAAAACAATTGAAGAATTTGCAAAAAAGCTAGAATAAGGAAGAAAAACAATGAGAAAAGTTTTACTCACAAGGCACTGCGTGACGGTAAAGATTGGCTCGAATAGTTTTCTGCAGCTCATAGTCAGGTGACGACTTCTGAAACCTCAAGCTCAGGAAGTGCTTCAGGTCCTTGCTCAATTTGTGACCTGTAAAATGCAGAGAAACAAAAATGTCTCAAGTAAACTAACTAAAAAATTGGTTGGCTGAAATCAACACCAAAGGCTACAGTATTTCAACTGTTTAAACACTGACTTTAATGAGCGAGAGTGAATACATGTGTGTAAGTCTTAGGATATTTTTCATGCATGTTGAGAACAGAATAAAACTTTTAAATCTGCTTAGAGTTAAAGTTCATCACAGCAGTCCTCTGTCTTGCTGCAGAGATCTACACATTCATCAAGCAAAGGCACACATAAACATGAAAGTAGTCATCCTGTTTTATTACAGGCAACTAATGCAAGAAAAGACATCTACAGCTTTAACTTTAGCTTAACAATGCAGAGAGACTCTAACCCAATGGTCCATTCAAAGAAGAAAAAGAGTGACCGGGGCAGGTTTTCAGTGTTCGATTAAAGTGTCCCCCAATTGGCTGAAATTGTTAGGCACACCCAGCATTCATCCAATCAGGTGTACAAAAGCTGCTGGCTGAATTTGAACACAGCTCAGGCGCACAATAGAGCCAGATGGTCAGACCGCACTCTCACGCCAGGGTCTCATTTAGGACCATTTAATGATCTCCAAATGTATCATCCAAGTCTGAAAAAGCTGGCAAGCAGTTCTGGGGGGAAGTGCCATGGCCTCCTATTGGTCTCAGATCTTTACTGTAAAGAAGCAAATGAGAATAATGGTGCTGTTTCAAATGGTGCCTTTTAGATTTAATTTTACAAGTTTAACATACATTTAAAACTGTCAACTTTCAAACATTTTGGAAAAAAGCCCAATATAGAGATACAATTTCACATTTTATAATCCATTACTTCACATCTTGGAAATTAACAAAATACATTAAAAAGGCTGAGTAGAATCTCTAGCCAGTTGGGTGCCTGTATATTAGTCATGTGATCTACAAAAGCCAAATTTAATTATATTCTCAACAATAAACTATGTGGAAATCATTGCTTCTTCATCACTCCAGTCACTGCTATTACAACGCTTCAACTGAAATTTTAGGGCACATAAAGAGCTTAATTTAGGTCAGAGTGTGCAGCTTTGGGCAGCTCTCAGAAGGAGATTTTGTAGTTGTCTTCTTGGTGCCTTGTTGCACATGTTTTATCACAATTATTTGATTTGTTTTTTCTTTCCTGCTTCATCAGTTTGCTTTTTCTTTCAGTTTCCTCTGGTTTTTTTCTGTTATGTTCTGCTTTCATGTTTTGTGTGTTTCCCTCTCACACCAGGTTCAAGTAAATCATTCACAACTGTTTTAACTTAAGTTAATAAGTTATCAATCCTTCAGGCTCCATTTAAAATTTGGTTGTTTGATTGCATCACGGTCAGTGAGAGTTTGGGAGAGACATTTTAGAGACCATTTTGAGATTTAAGTGAAACTGTTTTTTTAATAATTAAACCAATGTTTATCACTGATGCAAACTGGTAACATATAAAACACAGATTTTGGTTTTGCATTCTTCATTATTTTGTTGACAGTTTTATTCACAGGCGTTCTGCAAAATGTCACACTTGGCATTTCTACCAACTGATGTTTTTGTCTCCATTAAGCTTGAAGAAGCTTCAATGCTTCATGAAGCTTCATCTGCCCATTACTAATTTTTGTGGCAAACCCACAATCCAACAAACAAAAATCTCAACTCTAGATTGATTTAAAAAAAAAACAAGCTAAAGAGACAAACTTAATTCTGAATTGAGTTTGACACTTAAATTTGCCATAAACACAAGACACCAACTCCTGCAACAGACTGGCGCATAGTCCAGGGGTGTCCTCTGCCTTTGCCCATGAGTGGCCGGGTTAGGCTCTGGCAACCCCACGACCCCGAAAGGGATAAAGCGGTTCAGAAAATGAATAAATGAATGAGCAAGACATCAAAAAATAGAAGTGGACTACAATAGACAATCAGGTCTGTGGAGCAGCACCAGGTAAAACCAATGAAATTTGATGAATATGTTTAGATAACAAGCTGTAACTGGGAGTGTAACTGAAAATAAAGAAACTAGAAAATTTATCAGGTTAATGTTGTAGACGATGGCAAAATGTTGAAAAGGGGATGGTATTTATATAATGTTAGAACACTCATTTTTCCCTTAAAGTTTGTGGTTGCTGATGAAAATTTCAGTAAAGTAAAGTAATGAAAAGAAAACTGTTGTTCGGTAAGCCAATGTCCTAAACTGAGGTCCCACATAATGTCAGTGCCAATTCCACATCTACATCAGACCATGTGGATGTAAATATGTAAGTATGTCATAAGGAGGAGAATGTTTTAAACACTTCTGGAAACAAAACTAGCAAGCAATAAAAATGCCAAAAATGTGAGATTGCCATGAATTACTCACACATCTAACACAGTAAAATTGACAACATAATTAATATTAATAAAATCCATAAGAAAAGACTCAAACAGAGGGCATTCACTGCTAACTCGCCTACTAAGCTAGTCTTACTGTAGCCAGTAATCTGCTTGTGCTATTTTCTGTGCAGTAGCACAGACACAGGTTGGTATTCTTTGCTGTATTTTTCCGTCCTTCTACACACTCACATGCACACAGTCCACTGTGTAGTTCAGTGCAAGCAAAGCACAGTCAGGTAATTGTTACCTAGCAACCATCCAGTGCTGACAACCATTATTATGGTCCCTGCTAGGCAAGCAGAAGTCAGATTGTAAAAGAAAGACATACAGCAGCACATACACAAACATACAACTAAAAAGCAATGTTTCAACTATTGAACTCTTTTATTTTCAATTGATGCAAAGTAAAGCAAATCTAGGTGTATTTGCATGTTGTCTTGTCAGTACTGCTGGCTCAGATGCTTTCGCCTAAGATAAAGACTTATGCCAGGAACAATCCCCTCCAGTGAGTATATGCATGGGTGGGCTGCCCAGGTGTCATGCTCTATCAATGAGAAAGTCATCAAATATTCATTATTTATGAAGATTAAAGCTGCGTGAGCTAGAGATTACAATCACTTCACTGTGGCACTGTGTTTTTCTTTGTCTCACACTAAACAACAAAAAAAATTCATGTTTGGTAAGAACAGTAATGTATTATTACTGTACTAACATCAAGGGTGACTTGAATTTTGATAAGCATTTTTGTAATGAATTAATCTATTAAGAATTCTACGAGTATCCCATATATTTGCATCAAACCAATCTGACAATGCAATGTCTGTACTGTAAATATTAAAAGTTAAGTATTACAATTATGCTGAAAAATATGCTGACCATTCATGAAAATCCACAGTTCTCTGTATTCACAACATAAAGTACAAACAAATGCTTGACATAGTACTTAAAATAAAATCTATAGCGACATTACATTCAATTAATATGAGGTCATTCACACAAAAACTATTTTTCCCATCACTACGTATTTCAATGACACGTCTTCAAGACAAAATGAAGTTATCGCTACAAAAAATAGAAAACTTTCTCTCAGAAATGCAAATTGAAGTGAAATATTAATGTTAATTCAGTCCCAGCATGGCTATTTATAGCCTTGTTTACAACATGTGTACAATCCCCATCCCAGTGCAGTGTTTGAAATAGGTTATTAGATTTTATTAAAAGTTCCTTTATGTTCAAAATAAACGTGAAAATAATGTTGCAGCAAATTCTCCTTCCCAAAGAAATCTTTTATGCTCACGAAGGGAGCAAAGCTGCTTCTATGCTGTCCCAAAATAACAGTATAACACTGAGTCAGCTAGCATGAATACTAACTTCTGACAGAGATATTTTTTAATCCAGTTAGCCAAAAATTACCTAGCCTGCTGCAGAAAAAAAATACATAAATGAGAATCATCTTGAAGAAAAAGTAACACGATATCCCATCAAGGTTACAGTCTTGTGTTTTGCAAAACCATCTCAACCAATAAATCTGACCTTTCTTATATAACATAAACACTTCAAAAAACAAATACACAATGCAGTTCATTAAAGTTTTTTTTTTTTAGCTCTAAAGAAATACCAGGTTTTCTTGCCACTCAATATTAGCTCATATCTGTCTTCACATCCAATAAATCCAGTCAAAGCTCAAAGAGGATAGATATCCTTTATTCTGTTAAGAGTAATATGTTTTCCAATGCATCAGGAGAATTCTTAAAAACCAGAGATAATACCACAACGTGTAGGATGTATGCAGAGTCTATCTGTGAAAGACTGCTGTGAGCCGAGAGGGGTGTTTTTCCTGTCTGATGAGACAGAAGACTGATGTGAGAGGCCTCAGTCCTCTTAGAGGAGACAGACCGAGAGAAAGATAGATTTAACTCAAATAAGAGTGGATTATACACATCTTCCATGCCTGCAGCCAGTATTACATAACCTCAAATCTAGTTATGCATCCTGCTTCATTTTAGGAGGGGGGGGTTAGTGCAATCAAACATCTGAAGACATACAATACGTCAATTACTTCATTTCACAGCATTTTTTTCTGTGAGCATGTTAACATACAGTGAATGTACTGACACCAAACGCCGAGCCAAATCTCTGTAATAGCTTTTCAAGATTTTGAAATCTTTTACAAAAGCATGCTGGTCCTGTAGCATGAAAATACAGGCATATGGCAGCAGCTGCCTGAAATATCAGCAGAAGATTGGGCCAAACAGCTGCAGTCTGTAGTACCACGTAACAGCTGTCCCTACTACCGCCTATCAATCATGTCTGCAGAAGTAAACCTGCCTCAGATAACCATTCAAAGCAGAGTGGCAACCTTTAATCAGCTGCAGTGGTGTGTGTAGCTGGATAAAAAAGAGAGAAATGCCACTAAACCAACATAAAAAACGGATTTTAGTCCAAATCATCATTGTGTTTGTTCTGTGTGAGAGGCTCTGTTCAGCTGCTCATTAGGATTCACACACCATCTTCCAGCTCAACACTGCCCTCTGTGTCTCTCCTGCTACACACAGACATGTATCCATGGCAACCCAGAGCCAACCAGATTAAGATGAGCTTCATGCTGACATTAGAACATGCTGCCTCCCAGTGGTTAACCTTAAATAGTCACATATCTGGCCATACCTGCCTACTCCTACATAATGTAAATTCACAACAGGCTTATTATTATGATCATATTGTTGATCAGTTGGTCAGTCATGCTATGTTTTGTATTAGTTTTAATTTGCCATTACTTTAACTTTACATTTTACCCAAATTACAAATAAAAAAAATGACCAAAAAACATCTTAAATACTGAATCTATGTAATATTTTAAATTATGCTAAAACACTTACCATGATGCTTTTAAAAATTGTGTTAAAATAGAAAATATAATAAATAATATTTCTACTATATTCAAAATACATTGGCAATCAAGAACAGTATAAAGTATGTGACTTCAAAGTATTATCCACAAATGCAGGTTTGGGTTTATCCTAAAAACAGCCAAACAAATCTGTAAATTACAGCTGCTGCCTCGAAGACTAATCCACAGTCAAAGTGGGTAATTATTTAAAGGAAAATATGAATTACAAGATTACACTAGAACAGCAACTCTAGAGATCATATCTTGTGTTTTTCTACCATATTAAGAAAATTTAAACAAATAATCAGAATGAACACATGTGGTACAAAAGTGAAGTCTAATTATCATCTTGATGTAACCCGAGAGGGAGAAACTTCAAAGATGCCTGCATGTATTTGGGTGTGTGTTGCGGTGGTGATGGTGGTAGGGTAATGCGTGTTAATGCATGTTAAAAAGAGCTCTGCTCTTGTGTGTCAGACATTTTTTCTCCCATTAAAGCTGTGTAGACCACAAATCAAATTCTAAATGAGAAGCCTGTTGTTTTTAGTTTAGAGGAGGGGAAGAGGCAGTCCTGATGTGATCGGGAAGCACACATACACACGGATCTGCCCTCTCTAACTGTAGTGACAAGAGCAAGAACTGTGCTGCAAGGAAAGAGAGCTTTCTAATCCTGATCTGTAGCATGATCAGAGGCATTTCTATGTCATTTTGATACAGGGGTTTAGCTTCACATCTTTGAACCTTTTGTAAACTATACTTGGCGCTGCTGCTTGTTACAACATTATTCAGTGACAATGCAAGTTGATTCCACGAGTAGATTCTCTCATTTTCCATGGGGAAAGTGTTATGCCGATGTAATTGCGCTGTTAGTGATGGTACAATCTTTAGAATTTGCATAATAAGTCATAAACTACAGTCAAAAAGAACACATTTTTAAATAAATATTGTACTATTCCTTTTTTAACTTGGATTTTTTAAAAATTATTATTTTTATTTTGTGTATTTTCATGAAATCCATAGCCCTAAACTATTTAAAGAAGGAATGATTGTGTGTTGGCGTGCAGAGAATTGCTTTTATTTTCATTGTTCCCAAATTGACAATAAAGCTACTGAACTGAAATTAATTGAATTGATGTGAACAAACCATATCAAAAACAGTTTTCATCTGCAAAATACCCACATGAATTTGCTGTTACGTTTGTTTCTCTCTCTCTTATTCTGTCTGTTGTTGACCTGTGCCACAGCAACAAGCAGAATCACACATACTTTCAGTTGTGTTCTACTGTCATCTGAAACCAACTCAGACTGTTTGGAGTTTTCCCTATGTAATAAATAATAATACGTTTCAAGTCAATTTTATATAATAGCTGCAAAGTAGAAACTGGAAATGCTGGTTTTTCAAACAGAAATGTCCTTTGTTGCCCTGGTTTTCAGCAAATTTTGAGATATACGGACAAAAGACTTTCTCAATGCAGATGATAATATTTTTTTCTGTTGTTTATGTATCAATAAACTGAGTTGTTTTCTAAGGCTGGAAAATAAAATAAAAGTTACAAACACATTTGAGAGATTTCATAAAAGCTGAAAAAAAATGCATTTGTTTTATTTAATATGTAAAATTTACAGGATTTATAAAAAAAAAATCCACATTTATAAAGACATTATTTGCATTTTCTACATGTCACCATGGCAGCAAGTGTTGCTGTTAATCAGAGTTGCAAAGGAGGAAAAGAAAAAAACAAAGTGGTCTGCCACAAAGCTCCAGACCAGTCCTCTTTATATAATTACCTCCATGAGCAGCCACACCCAGAGTTCCTTTCATGTTTTTTCACAGTAAGCTCTCATTTATCTGGATGGGGTACATGAAGAACACACAAGAGCCCAAATGACACCTCCTTGTTTATCACAAGCATTTTTACGCTAAGAAAAACATTAACGATTAGTTTAATTCTGAGATTATAAACTAATTTTTATAAGTGACTTTGTGTTAATCAGACTGAAAATTTAATATGATTTAAAAAAAATTTAAAAAATAGAAATGTTTTTATTTATGAAAAGAGAAAAATGTCCAATAGATTTGGGATTTCCTTTATTTTCTAGCTTTTTTAAAATTCTATTATAGGCATTATTAGCTTCATTTTATATAAGAGACATAAAGACATAAAGAGAGACATAAAGCTCAGTAGCAATTGGACATTTATTGAAGACAATTTTATGAACAAAAATAATTCGGTGTGTTACTCAATTAATCCGTCTATATTCCTACGATCCAACCAGATCAATCCGTCAGAGGAAAGTTGGTAATTGAATCGAATTGACCTATACCATTACAAAATAATTTCTAAATTAAATGAATCGATTATGACCAAGTTGACCATGTGTCATCACAGCGGACAACACACATGATGGAAGCAAAAAATGATCAAGCAAACTTTACAGTCCAATGTGTGGAAACAATTTGAATTTAGCAAAGGGATGTGACCATACAGTGTGGTAGAATGTTCTAATAATGCTCTACTTGTATTTTTGTTTATGTGGAGCTTTATTGAACTAAAATGTGAATGGATCTGCCATTAATTCTTGTTTACTTATTTGTTTGTATGCATATTTAATTCACACTTGATTGTCTTGCAAGAAATACAAGGAATCTAGAAAACTTCATCTGTACTGTTCAGTACCAGGTATTTATCTCCGAGTCACACTGGTTGTATTTCTGGGTAAAGATGTCCTGGATCGATTTTAGGTCAGTGAATCAGATCAAATCGTTCAAAATGAACCAATCTTGACAAAGACTGAAGATTGACAAAAGATAGACCATAAATTATTATTTTAATTTGATTGTTGTTAGAATGATTCGCTTCACCCCTAAAAATAAAACATAAATGTGTTTCATATCACACTATTTTTCTGCGTTCTTCTTTACATTAAAAATGTTTCTTAACATACTTGCTAAAGTAGAGCTTTCATTTATTGGTCAAAACATATTTATTTTATTTGAGACCAACTTTACTTTTGTGAGAAAGAGAGAATACTTTCTTGGTTTTATTGAATTTAACTGAAGGAAAAACATTTAGCGCTTTTTTTTGGGGGAGTGTTTTGATTGATTGGTTCTTATATTTGGGTTGTGATGCTACAGAAAGACCAGTTTTAAATGGTAGCGGTAGTGTTTCTGCATGACAGGGGACTATGCAGATCAGCGTGGGTCTTATTGGTGAGCAGGCATGTGCAGGTCAGTGCTGACCTAGTTCTCTAGCGGTATGCTGCTGACTCAGACTCAGCAGTGCATAATGTTACAACTGGTTTGGAAGGAAGAGTCACAGACAAAGAGACGAACAAACACACAGCATCACACACCAAGGCGAGCACAGGCGGTGTGTTCCGCTCCAGTGCGCTACATCTGTTCATTACTAAATATATCCAGAGGAACCCAGGCTTACCACTCCCTTCTCTGTGTAACTAGCAGAGCATCCTTTAGCTGGGCTAAAGGATGAGGGAGAGCAGAAAAAAGCTAGCAGTAAGGAATACAGAGAATTTAAATTAAAGTGAACACTTCTAACGTTCCTCATTGATATATCTGGAATAGATACATTTCGCGGATTCTCTAAAATTTCTCAAACCTTAAAACAAAGTTTCAGGAATCCCACATTTACTGCATCCCAGATGGCAGGATCTTATTATCCTAATCTTAGGTTGGCTTGGAAAGGGAAGGAAGAACACCTTTTTGTGACATGCAAACAAAGCAACTATTTTTAACATGTCCATTGTATTGTTTTTCCTCCCACAGGCAATGTGGAGACACTGAAGCTTCAAGGAAACTGAATCCTTCCTGTCACTGATAGAAGGCATTAAGCAAAAGTTGGTGTGTGAGCATCAGTTCTGACCGGCTGCCTCGAGTAAATGCCATTGCCTTGCCTGGCTTCAACACACAAAAGGGCCCTGTGTCATTAAAGCCCACTCTTTCACGGAAGCTGATATCCATGGGCTGTGAGGGAGAATAACAGAATCTACTCGCTCCCCATCAACTTCCTTTTTACTTGGAAAACATCCCAACAGGGATATGTGTGTCATCACAAGCCGAATACTATGATAAAGCATTCAAATGGGAACAAGATAAGGAATTATAGCCTGGGTTATAGCCAGGCAAGGCTCCATGTGCCACCTCCACCTGGATAAAGGGAGTAAAGAAAAATAACAGCTTGATGTGGGGTTTGAGTGCATGTTAATGAGAGAGTGGAAAAGGGGAAGTTTTTTCACAAAGAGGCACAGCCTAACCAGTAATTTGTACCTTGAGGGTTATAATTGAAGGGAGGCTTGTGATGTTGACGCTGCCAAAAAAACAAAGCGGTGGAGTTCAAGGAAGACAAGTGACATGCACATTGTGTATGAGTGGTTTCTTTTGTACTGCACCTCATATTTATTAATAAATACCACAACACACCTTTTCTACACAGAGCCAAAGGAGCCATAAAGTAGATTTGGAGGGCTGTGTTTAACCTGAGAAATGAGAGACCTGAGTCCTTAAGATTCATTCAATTATTGTGTCATGTGAAGGTCCTCAGTCGGTTTCCAAACAGAGGTGGCAGCTGACTTTTTATGGGAAGAATTCTTTTTGAAACACCAAGTGGATGTGTTTCCCTGAAAACTAAACTAAATAAAAGTTTTTGGACTTAGTAAATAAAAATAAAAAAAGAAATCTGATTAAAGACATAGAAGAAAAATTGAAGACTGATTCACTTACAGAGCACCACATACCTCATTAGAACTGTTTGATAAAAAGGAGACACATCAAAAAGGAAAGACAAACTAAGAAAGAAAGATAACTATTTTAGTTCTAAAAAGCATCAGAGATGCATTTCAGCACTGCTTTTTTAAATCCTATTATCTGTGAAGAATCAAGACTTTTTCTCTAAATAGAGGAGAACAGCATATTCAGGAGAAAAAAAGTCTTGATTCTTTTGTATATTCTTGACTAAAAGAGTTCAAATGTCCTATTATAAAGTGTTCTAATATCATATTAGGCGACTGTGTTGTTATGATTGACTGTATATGAGAACTGGACTGAGTAACCCAACCCCACTTACGTTCTAAATACAAAGTACTTCCTGGATCCAAGAAGCCAAAATCCCTTAAACTTCTATTGAAAAGCTATTACTCAGTCGTTGTATTTGTCAGAATAAATCTTCTTGCGCTGTACAAGTTGTACAAGTACAAGTACAAGTTATTCGATTTAGAAATGGACCAATCACATGCTTCAATAAAAAGTATGTGGCACCTGCTAGCCTCCGGATTGAACGTTTGAGACATTTGATTGACAGATTACCCTGAGCCCCTATTCAGGTGGTCAGGGTGTGGATTTCCAGCATGCTCACTCTTGACTGGCAAGAGTGGTTGCCATAGAAACAATGACTTACTCAGACCAATCACTGCTTAATGACAATTTCTGGCTCCAAGATGGCAGCATCGTTATTGCTCAAAAATGGAACTACTTAAGTTTGTTGAAGCCGGAAGTAAGTCATTTTTTATGGGCAACACAGGGCCTGAGCGGGGCCAGAGGGTGGGGGGGCGCAACTGCCCCTGGCAAAAGCTTTGCCCCACACCTGCCCCCCAATTTTTGAGTCAATATTAGTATCATTAATGACAAAGATTATGAACTCATCAATGCAAGCATTGCAAAAATAACAAAAGCAAATTTTTTTAAATAAAGTAAAAACAAAAGTAGAAATTTTAGAAATAGGTATTATTAATTCCTTCATTTCGAATGTCCTTCCACCATTACAAAAGGTGTTTTGCCACCATTCCAAATTATTCTACCCCCCTCTCAATCCCCCCATACAAAGTTATTTTGCTCCGCCTCTGGGGTTAAGTAACACTCGGTCCAGTTCTCAAATACAGATAACTTCTGTTCAGAATACTCAAATGAGTTTTTTTTTATATATCTCCAAAGTGAAGGGGAGCTTTTATCACAGAAATCAAAGCTTTGGCAAAGACACACGTTCTATTTTTACACAAGAATTATGCAAATCTGTCTGTTTTGCTTTGCTGGTCTCAATTCTGCATGTCTGGCAGTGGTCTATAAACACTGTCAGCAGTAAATTAAACAAAAATAGCTGTTTCTGATTTATTCAGGTGCAACTTCCTTGTTTGAATCAGTAACTCTTTCTACAATCTCTTCAAAACACAGTCTGGTCCTATGAGTATCTTGTTGAGACAAAAGGGTTCCTTTTTAATGAGTCTCCCATTATCAACACTGTTCGATCGTGTTTAGAACCAGATGATGCAACTTCAAACAACAGGAACTCAAGGTCACTGCTTCCTGTTTCACAGAAACAGTTCCAGTCTGTGTCTATGCACCAAACCTCTCCTGTTACTCAAACAGCAGAAACTAACACTTAGCTTTGATTAGCTGTGTTTAATTTATTCCCCTGTTTCTCTTCATTGTTAAAATAGACATTTTACTTTAGATATGAGATAGATATCAGAACACAGAAACCTCAAGCATTCCCCAATGAAAGCAGTTTGCTCCTAAAATTGGTCTTCTATAACTACCTTCCAACGGGGAAGAGATGAAATCTCTTCACATGTGTAACCAACGAGAACATTTTCATTTAAGATGAGTTTCTGCTGAATTTTTAAAAAAGTAATTCATCAAGCCAAATACTATTTTTTACCTAACCACAAAGGTTTTCTACACAAACTGACTATACATTTTAATCCAGTGAGACATAAAATATATTAAATATTTGAACCAAACATTCAGTGACGTGTTTAAGAAACCAAGCACCTTTCAAATAATATACCTTAAGTAAAAGACGGATTCAATTTTTAGGAATGTCATCCAACAAGAACACATGACCCTTACTAATAAAAGTATAAAAGGATGTAGGAAGTCTGGAACAATTGTCCGCGTGATGAGCATTCACAAAATGAAAGAAGATTTATTCACCATTATACAGATGAAATCAGTTTTTGTAAACTTCTGCACCATGAACTTCTTTGTAGTTTAACTGGGTGTGTTTTCTTTATAGACCTGGAAAAAACCTTTGAGCTGTGAAGAATTTCACATCATTAAGGCCTAAAAGTTGTAGCCTTCTATCCTGACACACTGTGGCTAATGCAAACCATCCCAGAGTTATGTCAAAGCAGTGAGGAACACATCAGGAGATGGTCAACTTTGGCAAAGCTGCTTTGATCTTGATAAGGTGCGCAGCTTTTTGACAGTGATATGCCAAAGAATGGAAGGGAGAATGTGGTCACATGGACACAAACCCAAGTGCACATTTATTAGTGTATGACCTTTTTTCTTCACCTGTTCAAAACTGTCCGTGCCTCTTCAGGAATTTGCTCTTTCACCTCTTTTAAGGTGAAATTTCATGGGCTGACTACCCAAAATTTAAGTTCAAGTTTAGATATCTTACAAAGGGAAAAAAAACTTTGAATTAATGTAAACTTCACTATCAAATAATATGCATTTCTAAGTCTTTCTTTATTCAAATCATTGTGAATCAGGAGCAAATGAAAAAATGCTGTGTGAAAACGCTTGTCGCTGTGACATACAAGTTACAACAGCAAGCCACAACCTTCCTGCTCCATTCCATTCTGAGGCAGACAAATGTACAACTTCGCTTTCCTCATCTGAGCTGATATCTGGCTCAAAAGTGTACAGCTGTATGGCTCCAATATTGCTCACCATTAGGTTAGACTTGTAATGTAAAGATGACGGGAAATAGGGGTAAGCTTACTCCACACCAACAGTCCCGCCTACAACTCTGAGGTGAGTTTCTAATTAAGATCTGTAGCTTTGCAGAAACCATGCCTTAGAAAACAATCTTTTTTTTAACAAAAACAACATGGTCATTTTTATAGTATCACTGGGAACACTTTCAAAATAGAACAGAAGATGATTGGAATGAAACTTTTAATTGACTTTATGTCTTAAAAAAGACTAAGAAATAAAAACTTAGAGAGCCATAACTACTGTCACCAAAACACAGCAATTTTACCACAACAAAAACTCAGAAGTAGTTACTTTGACTGTAATTTCAAATTAATAGCCCTAATTTATTAAATAAAGTAGAACCTCATAAAACTTTCAGTGCACTTGTGGAAACAGGAGTTTGGTGTATTACAATTAATATTGCAGATGTGCTCTTTTGCACACTACTGACTAATACTTGCTGTACAGGAAGAAAAACATCTGCTTGAAGGTTTAAAGACCCACTCCAAAAAAATGTGTTGTTTTAAAATATTCTTGTAGCAATATTCTCATGATGGAGGACATATTTAAAATAATTTAAGAATAAAACTCTGAATATCTCTACTTAAATCGTGAATCAGGAGCCCATAAACACTTACAGTTCGAATGAACGCGGAGATGTGACGCAGCAACTGAAATGGGCAAGCCAAAGTTACCCTGTTCCACTCCATTCTGATGCATGCACTTGCAGACAGATATACATTAACGTCTTTGTTTTTCTCGTCTGAGCGGTCACCTGGCTCAGAACTGTACGTCTGGATAGCTCCAATATTGCTCGCCGTTTTGTTGCATGCTAATGTTATCTTGGGATTTTTAAGCTAGCGGGAGAATGTGTAAACAAAGGGATGATGGGATGTCAGTGGAGGGTTACTTCCTCACTAACAGTCCCCCCCCACAACTCAGAGGCAAATTCCTGATGAATTCCTAAAAATTCTGCAAGAAATGTGTCTTAAAAAAACGACAAAGGCTTTTGAAATTGGCTAAAAACAGCATAATCATAATTAAAAGACCAATAGATACAAATAAAGTTGGAGTGGGACTTGAAAAGCTTTCTGATGTAAAGATCCCAAATATTTAACTTTACTGCTAACTGCTAAGTAATTTAAAACTTTATTTCAAACGTGGGAATATATGCGTTGGCAGAATATCTTTAGGACATTACAAATTTTACAACTTGCAAGACTCATTTATTCATGAAGAAATTTCCTGTGCACAAAAAAAAAAAAACTTTTTCACAAAGCTGGATTTGTTCATCGTGTTAAAGCCAAATGTGCAATATATTCTGGTCCCAAACCTAAAATTTGTGGGAACTTGAAAAAGGCCGTTCCATATTTGAGTTCTAATTTCTTTTTTATCCTCCTGAAAGACTGCACGTCTATCATGGCAATTTGCTAAGCCAAACAAAAGTCTGGACTTTGTGTGCTTGAGCAGATATGACTAACTGTGTTCTCTGAGGACATTCCAGGAAAAGTGCCTTCTGTCAAAACAGATCGTGTCTTACCCAGAAATTCAAATTCCAGCGTGATGTCTTTTTTTCTTCAGCCACTGTCCTTGTAATCCTTAACTTTCTTTTCATCCTCTGCCTCCCTGTTCTGTTACAGCAAAGCAGGCAGGAATCATCCAAGAAATGTAGACTTTCGGTTCTAGCAGCCTGAACAAATTAACTTCCCATCTCAGCGCAGCACCAACCTTGTGACTCATAAAAATTTAACAAGCTATCTTCTGACAATGGAAAGCTTTCACAAATTCATATACCTTTAGAAACAGTGTTGCAGTCATTGCTGTAGTGCAAGAACACCCTAATCCTTCCTTTTTGAATCACTTACTGAGCCTTTTCTCTTCTTTAACAGACACTAAATGATGCTGCTACATTGAGCTGCAAGATATAAATGCATTGTTCTACAATGAGTAAGAGGCAGGCTTTGAAATTAGGCAGCAAAGTCAACTTCAGCATTGACACTGTTATTTAATTTGAAAGGAGGGTCAAGTGTGCAGCTCAAAAGCTTAAGCACCTTGAGTCTTTAGAGCCTGACATCCAGAGGACAAAAGATAGGGAGGACAAAGTCTTTAAAGACTGAAAATGGTGTTTTCTGTGTTTAAATATGATTGTTTAGCATTGTTCCCGTCATGGAGGACATATATACGAATTTATGAATAAAACTATGTTTCTGAATATTTCTTTATTCAAATGGTGTTGGATCAGAAGCAGATAAAAACCCGGGGTTAAAGGAAGCTCAGGTTTGTGACGCAGCAACTGCCATGGGCGGGCAAAAGTCTCCCTGCTCTACTCCAATTCTAAATCATCCACTTGAAGACAAATAGATCCATTAACGTCTTCATTTTCCTCCTCCGTTCTGCCTCAAAAGTACACACACAAAGAACAGCTGGAAAGGGTAACAATCATACTCTAAAATAAAAAATGAAGCAAGTTTAATTGGAAAACCTTGAGATAGGGATGAATAGAATATATATATATATATATATATATATATATATATATATATATATATATATATATATATATATATATATCTGCTTCAGCTTGTGAACCGATAAAAGAAAACCCTTTTAAACATCAACATTTATTGGGTTTTCTTTTTTTTTTTTTTGGAAAGGTTTGATTTTTCAATCTTAACAACACACACATTTTGATCATTAAAAATGTGAAGAAGGATGAGTACTGTTTTTCTCACCTCATCAGGATGTGTGTGATTGCAAGAAGAACCAAAGCTTTGAATGTCAGCATATGTTATTGTATGTCCACCACATGAGCTCCTCTGGCAGTGAACAAGCTCTGATTCAAATTACATTATACAGCATATGAGATTAGCAAATGCCATCTCCTGAAACTCTACCCCAGGATATTTCTTCTGAGAGGTTCCAGATGAACCAGAAGGGGTAAAATAACCTCATGTGTACTATGAAACACTGACAGTCTGAAAGGGAACCTTTCTAAAGTGTGATTTCTATTGCAAATAAAAACATTTAATAATGGCTTATATTCCGCATTAAAGAGTCATTTTAGTTACTTTAAAGTAAATATTTAGGGAGTCCGTGTGACTATGTGAAGGCTTTTGTTTGCACTTCATCACTTCCTGTTTAGTGACTGCCAAAAAGAAAAACTGTGTGGACCAGTCTCATATTTCTTTTATTTGTCTGCAGTTCAGACATTTCCATTCATCCCTATGTCCAAAAAATTATTTAAAAAAACACACATCTGTGAATGATTTAGTTGAAATAGGAAAACACCTGTTCGAGATCTTTTGAAATAACTACATCCTAACACTTTTGGTTACATGGTGATTTAACACTTTTTAAATCACCATGTATTTTAGTTTACAAGAATGATGTACTTTTTTGGCATTCTGAATATGAAACTGAATCTATTAAAATGTAACAAAAGATGTTTTTTTAGGCCAATAACAAAGGTGAAACTTTCAGCATCTGTTTTTCTCTGGGTACTCCGGCTTCCTCCCACAGTCCAAAACTAATTGGTGACTCTAATTTGTGTGACTGTGTTTGGGTGTGATTGTGGGACTGTGAGTGTGCATGGGTGTGTGATTGTGTGAAGGTTGGCCACCTGACTAGAGTGTGCCCCGCTTTTGCCCAACAGTAGCCAGGTTAGGCTCTGGCAATCCAGTGACCCTAAAAGAGATAAAGCAGGTTATGACACTAGATGGATGGAAATACTTTTTATTTATTTTTTTGATAACAGGAATTAAGGATATTATTGATGCTTTAGTGATTTTTTTCTTTCTTTTCTTTTCACTTTGCTCCTTATCTTGTGTTTGTGTGTTACAGTCTCAAAGAATTACCAAGTCCCTTGATGTGAATGGGTGTGTACATGGTATATGGCCTTTTTACCCGCCAATAAAATCCAGGTAGAATACAAGATGTTGACGCACCTATCACCTGTATCCTGGAATTTTGCAAAGAAGAGTTAATTATCTGGAAAAAACTCTTAACCTGTTGGACTATCTTTCCTTAAAGGACTTTAACCCGAGAATGTTATGTCATTGTAAAGTTGCAAGTGCTTTCACTCACCTACGTCAATACAAGAAGATCATTACACCTAAAATGTCAAAAGTCTGCCAATAAAGATCAAAAGATAACATGTGACATGTTTGGAGGACTTTTGTGTTTATTCTGAAAGTTGATGCTGTTATTTTTGTTGTTATTTTTTCCTTCATGACCCAGAGGTTTTAAAAAGTAAGAGACAGGAATATATGTTTTTCTTTTTTTTTTTTTTTTAAAGGTAGTTATTTTAACAAACTGACACTGATTTATTTATCTTTCTGACAAAGTAAAGAATGTTTTCAACTTTCATAACTTTATGGCTATTAATCCTTAAATTCATATGCCCCCCTGAGTAAAAACTAAGAAGCATTTGTTATCTCATGCATTCCTAGATTTACCATGGCTTAATAGATTAATTCATACATAATAATTAGATGATTTATTTGATGTGATAAGATATTTTAATCAAAACTAGTGCAGTCAATCAATTAAAAAAAAGGTTAATCATTTTGGATTGTGATTAATCACGATTAATCAGATAGTTTTACTAGGTAAATTTTATACGACAATATGCGGCTTTTAAACTTTTGGACTTAAAAGGGGAACTTTCTCTCTGATCTGATGCTTTATTGAACCTACCATGACGTGCAGCATATATATCACTTTCCTTTGCTGCTGCAGTCGAGGTCTGTCGGCCCAGCGACGCCTTCTCATGTTACCATGACAACGGGCCGCATTACATATCAAAATACCTTTCTTTTCTGAAAAAGCAATCTAAACTCCAAAAATAACAAGAATAAAGCTCTAAAACTAGTGATTTCTTTTGTAAGTGGCCATGGTATATGCGAGATAACAAAGTGTGCATTTTCAGAAAACTGACACACACTGTGAAAGCCTGAACCGTCGTAGCGGAAGACGGCCGTCGCTTATGAAGTGTAATTCATTTGCGTTAATAAAAATTAACATGTTAATTTTTTTATTAATTGCATGCGTTAACGGGTTAACGTTTGACAGCCCTAATAAAAACTAAAAATGTAAAAAAACATTAAGAAAAATCATAGTAAAGAAATCCATACATTTCAATTATTAAAAAAAACTGAAAATCAAATTCCTTAATTGTTCATTAAGGAGGATGATGTAAGGGCAGAGATGTTTGTTCAGCTTAGTCTGTTTAACAACCAGCTATTGTTTACTCTTACATGTTTGATTTTTTTTTTTTTTCTTGCAATATACTGATATCAATCCAATGAGACGGCTATGGCTGTGATATTGGGCTATATAAATAAAACTGAATTGAATTGAATTTTTTTTCAGATTTAAAAAAATATTTACCACATTTTCCACAATTTGGTCTAAAAATAATTCATTTTTTTGAATCTCCACTCTAATTTAATGTTGTTTTTTTTAGTAACAACTCTTTTCAGTATGTCTAATGTAAGGGTGTAACAATTAATCAATAATCAGTTTATTCAAACAGATCAATCTGTCTGAGGCAAAATGGTAATCAAATCAAACTACCATCACAAAATAGTTTCAAAATTAAATAAAACTAATATAATCGATCTTGGAAATTATCATTTGGATTGAGGCACAGCAGGTTTATTTCACTACAATATAAAAACAACCAAGTGCCATCACAGTGGACAACACACATGATAGCAGCAAAACATGATCAAACAATCATGTCTGTCCAACCTGTGTAAAGACTGAATTTTACAAAGACATGTGATCATACTGTGTGGTATAATGACCTATTATTGATTCTATTTGTATTATTTTTTTGTGAAAAAAACAGTGGATTTAACTTTATGAAACTAAGTTGTGATTGGATTTGTTATTAATTCTTGTTTACTTGTTTGTTTTTACACATGTAATTTACACTTGTGTATTTTGCAAGAAATACAAGGAATCTTCACCTGTACTGTTCAGTACCAGGTATTTAAGTATCTCTAAGTCACACTAGTTGAAGTTTTTGCTAAAGATGTTCTGGATCGGTTTTATGCCAGTTAATTGGATCCTTCAAAATGAACCAAAATCAAGTTGTGTTGGCAACCACAAATCATTATTGAATTGAAAATAAAATGAATCATTACACCCCTAACCGAATGGTTTAAAATGGTCAGTGGAGGAACTTTGATTAAGAAGGTTTGTAATTCGTATTTAAGGACAAACTTAAGGACAAATATTGCCTAAAAATAGACAAAAATGGGTCAAATAGAAATTGATCTTTGGATTTCTGAATTGATATTGCATCTTGTGAGTGATTATTTATTTCAGTGGCATATTTCATAAAACCAGTCTTAATTCTGAAAACTTCTGGGAAAACCTATACACAATGTTCCAAACAAAAGATATCGAGTTAAACTCATCCATTTACAAATTAGTGAGTGGCAGAAAAGTAGCAACAATCTTTTAGATAAAGTCTGTCCATCAAAAATAACAAACTTAATTACCAGTAGCTTAAAAGAATAGTAGTATTCTAGTGTTTTCTAAAAGAATGCAGAACCCGAACTGAATGAGATTTTTTATGCATTATTCTGTGGAAGTAACACACCTGTGGACTCTACACAATCTCCCTAGGTGTACACACCCTAACAATGCTGCAGTTGTATGTGCTCACAGGCCGTCGATGAGAATAATGGAGACCTGATCCGTCTCCACAGTCTGTCATCTGGCCTGGGACAGCTTGGATGGCTAACCTCTTACCAGTTGTGCATGGGAGCCCCACAGGCTGCCGAGCACAATGCAGGTCTTGTGAGTTACTCGGATAATCAAAGAATATCCCCCTCCCTTAATTAAAGATGGAGAATCTGCTGACTCAGGCCAGAAACTAATCACAGATGAAGCATCCAGCGCTCTGGGCACCGCGGCTTTGTTTAGAAGCATAAAATGTTGCAGCAGAGGTAAAACTGTTAGGAATATTCAAGTCCCACTCCAATCATCTTTTGATCTGTTGTAAAAGCATTCCCAGTGGGATTGTCATCATGATTATGTCGATTTTAGACAAAATTAAAAAAAAAAAAAAAAAAAAAAAACCTGTGTTGTTTTCTAGAACATAGTTTCTGAAGAGCAGCAGTGGTTCATAAGAAATTCACCTCTTAGCTGTGGGCAGGACTGTTAGTGGGGAGTAAGCTTGTCCTAAATTCCCATCATCCCTTTGTTTACTCTCTCCCTCTAGCTTACAGTTCCTCACAACCCCAACCTAACATTAACAGTGCAACAAAAATGGCAAGTAACACAAAACTGATGCAGCCGTACAGTTTTTACAGACGTCAGCTCAGACAAGGAAAACGAAGATGAGTGGGTCGATTCATCTTGTGCTCTGCCAATTGTAGTTTGTGTGAAACAACAACAAGGTTTCTCAAACTGCATTTTTCGTCTGTTCCCGATTGACAACAGTTGGAATAAGGAACAACTCAGAAATGTGATTTTAACTTAATGTTCATATATGTCCTCCATCATCAGAAAAATGCTACAAGAACATGTTTTTTAGAGTGGGTCTTTACATATTATGTTCTCATGCTGATTTAATGTTGTTTTGCAAACAAAACTAACAGCAGTCTGAATATCTAAAGTGCTGTGATATTTAGACTCAAGGGTTAAACATTTATTGTAGTCATTTTGACAGCCAGTACAAAGGCTGAGAAGTTTCACTAAAGAACTGTGATATAATACAGTTAATGATTCCCCTAAGAGGACTTCAAGCTTTATCAGAGATTGTGAAATACAACTACAAACAGGAAGAAATGGCAGGTGCAAAATGAAAAAGAAAGAAATCAAAAAGGCGCTTTTTATTTGAAAATTAAACTTAAAACTTCATTCACTTTCGGATCGAAAAGCATGATGATTTGACCAAGACAATTCTTTACAGAAAGATAACAGAAAGGGCCTCTCTCCTCCCCTAACTGTCTGAAAGGCAGATGTGCATGCAGCTGGCTGTGGGCAATGGGTCAGTCTCACTTAGTAAGGCAGCATTTCCACAAATAGCACACAACTATTGTTTCACTATAACAGTGCTTATCACTTCTTATAAACACACCACTTACTTACATAGAGAGGCTTTGGATAAAACAAAACAGAACAAGGATAATACTGCTAACATAAATAGCATCATTTGACCTGTTTTGAAATAGATTTCCTTATTAAGCAAGTCAAAAACTCTATTTCCACATAAGTTCTTTTTGTTTTTTAACTAAAATATGTTATTAATGGGCTTCAGAAAAGTGGGGTTTAAATGGATATGTAGCAGCAGAGTATCTCTTTTGGTCGTTTGGATAAGTGGCCTAATCTTTGTGACTGCAACTCTGACCCACTGTGGCTTTAGCAATGTTGGACAAATGAGGGCAGGAAGACTGTCGGGGCAGCTTCATGTCAAACCTTCTGAAGACTCCAGGCTGCCGTGGAGAGAAGCGAGCAGCACTCCTCTGCCCTACTTCACAGACTTGGAAGAACACATGTCTGGATTTCTGAACTTTTTTTGTGACTTATTGAGCAACAGAGATTCACTTTTTTCTTACCTTGACGCACAGTTTTTAACCTGACAGGACCTTTGGAGTAGTTGATCACACCAACAATGTCATAAAGCGGTAAACCAGGCACAGCCAGCCCGTTGACTTCCAGCAGCAGCTCTCCCTCACACACTTTGCCGTCCTGATCGACCACAGCATCCTCCCTGATGTGTCCGATGTATGGAAACTCTCCGTTCTCCGCGCCACCGCGCAGATCCACGTTCAGCTCCCCGCTCGCGTCCCGGCTGACCGCGCACTCGTTCACTTTGGTGATCCAGTGGTTTTTCCTTTGAATGACTTTTGACATAATGGTCGAGGTGCGAACACGACTTAACTGTAAGGAGTGGTATCCAAATCCCCCCTCTCATAGAACAGGCACTGTCCCGCGCAGGAAACTTCAGGCTGGATCATCATCGCTCCTCTCCTGAGCCCAGGAATGTTCCCAAATGGACGCGCGTCGGTGGATCACTGTCCGGACGGCTGTGGTTTCCGCATCTTTAAGGAGCTCACACAACCCAAAAAAAGAGAAATGTCTGCTTCAGACTCCAAAAATATGTGCGCCGTATTTCTTTTTAAAACTTTCCTTGAAAAGAAAGAACGCAGAAAGGAAGTGGCGTTTTCCTGAAGCTCTCTCTCCTGTCAACCAGCGGCGCCTTTAAGGAGGTAAAAGCTGCGCGTTCGCTCCTCCACGGGATGGAGTAGTGCAGTGCGCATGCGCTGAGATCTGAGTTTATGGCTCATGTGGTTGCCTTGGAGTCATTTCTCCACTGGGATGGGGGGGGGGACCACCCGACCCCTTACTTAGAAGGTCTAAAGCCTCTCTCTGCCGCCTGCGTTTCCAAACGGATTACTGCGATCTCTGCGCGTAATCCTTTGGGTTCTCGAGCATCCTGTTGTTTTTATTTCCAAAAAATGAAAACTTGCAACTTCTTCTTCCTTCATGCTCAGAGGAGCAGGTTTCCTAAATGCCTTTGAACATCATTTGTGTTCAAAACGATTAAACGAATCCAGTAAACGGATCTAAATTTCCATGGTTTTCCCTTTGGAGAAGTGAAGAGAGACAGAGAAAAGTTTGGTGTTTTTTTTTTCCTTGTATTTTCTCTCTTCAAGGAAAAAGTTTCTGCTTTTCTTCAGTCCAGTTTGTTCATTGTGTAAAATGCCACTTCTTTTTGAGAAATAATGACTTTCTTTGTCAACTTTGAATAAACAAAAATTATATTACAATGATATTTAAAATGAGTATTTCTGAATAAAAGATCACCAAAACCCTGCTATCTTTCTGTAAACTTTTTCCTGTGAAAGTCTCTGTTCTAAACAAAGTTCTTGTTGTTATCGTTTTAGCTTAGCCTCATAACAGGCTTAACAGTGTCTCATCATTATCATTACAAAAAGTCTTTCAGTCCTTCTTTCCCAAACTATTTTGGACATTTCCAAGTTAAAAGTTTCCACTTTTAGTTTAACAAGAGAAAGGAAGCTTGTGTCAGTGGCTGACAAAGTGAACAATTATTTTAGAGCAGAGATTTTCAGCAGTTTGGGCAGAGCAAGGTGAGAAGAACATGCCCCAGCAAAAGAAAGCAGGCTGTCAGTGTTTCCGGTCTCATAGTACAGTCGCTGGCACTCTACCACTGAAGGCAGTGGCCTGGATAGCTGCACATGACAGGCAGCTTTCCATTCCAGCGTTCAAAGAGTTTTCAGTCTGAATCAGCCTTCATATTATCTGCATCCTCTTGTCCTAAAAAATATGGTTTTCTATTAAATCTATGAGGATCCTTAAGTTTGCCAAAACCCTTACCTTCATTGTTCTGTTTTTATGTGTTGGTAATTTTGATGAAATGGTGCACATGGCTGAGCTTCGCTATAAAGTGGGCGCTGCTCAGCCCTTCACGTGTCACATGAAACTCTCAGTTTGCAAAACCTATTGCTGTAGGCCACTGAACACGACACAAACGCAAGGCACTCAAGTGCTTAAGATGTTAAAATGTAGGCCGCTGCCACAAAGTACTGTAAGTGCTCATCTGAAAACTCTGCAAGTAAGCATGCTTTAAGCATCATATGATGCAGTTTGTTTTGCAACCTTAATTAGCAAGAAGTGTACACAAATTGAGCTGCATAGAAAGTCCCTGGTTCAAATCCTGGCTGGGTTTTTATTGTGTGGTGTTTGCATGCTCTGTATGTGCATGTGTGAGTTTTCTACAGGGACTTCAGCATCCAAAAACATGCTTTGTACGTTGGTTTGTGACTTTAAATAGTCTCTTAGGTTTGTGTGGTTGTCTGTCCCTGTGTGGTCTAGTAGGGGACCACAGCAGCTTGGAAGGCTACAACACCCCTGTGATTTTGAGCAGCAATAAATGACTGTATGATCATTAATTTCTTAAATAAAACCGTGGCAGACCCAATCATTAGTGCTCTGTCCAATCTTTGTTAATTGATCCTACAGATGTTATTTCAGGCCTTAAAGGCTGATGTGTCCACACGTTTTCCAACATCGCTGCCATGCTCACAGCTGAATATCTGGATCAAGTGTGTTAGGGCAATTAAAACATGCCAGAGAAGGTCTCATAGTAGCCGGGCTGGTTATATTAGAAAAATGTCGGCCGACCAGGCGTCTTTTAGAGACTGTCCATTATTGGAAGACATAAGGTATGTTGGAAAACAAGCAGGAATTTGGGTCTTAGTCACCACCCTGGATGTACACCAAGAAATGATTGTGTTTTCTCATTCTGACACATTTATCTGCCTAACGTTTATCTCAAAAAGGAAAACAACAGTTTTGACACTCAATAGTTCTTTGGAATTAACAGTGTAAAGAGGCTTACAAGTCAGAAAACTGGGCAAGGACCAGCTATTCTCAACTTTTATGGAAGGTAAGAACAATGATCTAATTTAGATTTTAATTATTTACTTCAATTCTTTTCGAGTTTGTTTTTATCATAAAAATGTTCTAATCTCTTTTACCACTGAAGGACCAAGTCAAATTTTTTTGGGCTTGTTTGCAGTTTTTGCAGTTTTTTTGCAGGCTAAAGGTCATCGTTGATCATACGTGTTAACCTCACCCTAACCCTTCCTCTGGATCCGTGTCGCCAACAAGAGTTCAGCACTGGTCGCACTTTTTTAAACAAAATTACATGCGAATAGTCCCTTTCTTTTTTTTAAACCAATTTCTGTACATCAAGATAGCTGTAGAAAGATTAACAGTGCAGTTTTTAAACTTTAAACAAATAGAGCAATTTTCATAATCTCTAAACATCTGAATGAAAACACAAAGATGAGGGAGAATCTTTTCATGGAGAAAATGAGAACCTTCACCGACATGGTGTCAAAGCAAGTCATGGCCCTTCTTACCCACTTGGACTTTAGTTCTCCCAATATTTGCAAGATCACAACATTGCTAGATTCAGAATTTGAACAAAACGTTTCTTTGAGCGTTCGACTGTCGCAATTGTAAGCAAACCTTTCAACAATGACAAGTAACGTAATAATAAACCTTTATATTTTTCAGCAGTCTTTCTTTAGTGCATCACTGAAATGGATGAAATATTTGCATTTCAGGGATGTCATCAGGCCACTTTCAATACACAACAGTAATATATTAACCATCAAATAAACATTGTCATGACCCAAAGGAGAGGACAAAAAAAAAAGTGCAAAAAGCTTTCAGGGATGATCACAAAGAGATCAACAAATCATGATTGTTTGAGCTGTTGGTCATTCAGTTAAACACGCTCCTTTGTTTGACATGTTTTCAATACTTCTTTCAACTAACTTGGTCAATACACAGTTTTAACTGAAACTGTGCCATTGAAAGAAAAAACAACTTTATCTAAACATTTCTGAACAAAAACTCCAATTCTGAGTTGAAGTTGTTTTTTTTTTTTTTTATTTCCAATAAATGTGTTTCATAATAAAACGCATGTTGTACATTCTGAAACAAACATATTGCTTAAAATATTGAAAGTTCCTAAATGATTATTTTTTATCTTTGCTTTAGGAAAAGAAACTGAGCTTCAATTGATTTTCACAACTTTAAATGTAGAATATCTTTATGAATCAGAAAGCCTAATCTGTGGACAAATGGTAATATTTGTTTAATGAATGTTTTCCTGACAGGATTTTTTTAAACTTTTTGCAACACCAACAGGTTAACAGAAAAAGTGGAAGACATGCATTAAGCCTCAGTTAAATCAAGAACATTTTTGTTAATAGCAAGGCCCCCATGGCTGTCAATTTGAAAGACTTTTTGTTCTTTGTCAAACACAACTCCGCACTTCACATGGGTTCTTTATTCTCATCATGTCTCTCATTTTCACCATCATTGTTAAGTTTTCCATTGTGTAAGGGCCTGGGGCTAAGCCTCATCAAAGGAGCTCAGACTGAGTAAACCTTAAATTATTTTGTGTGAAAGTCATGAGAAGTGCAGTGTTGTAATGTAATCTCTTCTTAGATATGAACATTGAAGATTCTACTGGATGAATGTGGTGGATGAACCACTCCCCACCAACTAGATGTTAATATCATATTAACAATATTATGAATAATCATATTTCTTTTTCTTATTAAAGCACAGTTTATTTACTTTGTTTGTTAAGAGCTACACTCCAGGTGACCATTATTGGTAATGAGCATTACGAACATTATTTTGTTTGGTTTCCAGGAATTTAGCCCTGTGACAGACTGGCGACCTGTGCAGGGTGTACCACGCCTTCACCTTACAGTAGCCGGGTTTGGCTCCGGCAGCTCCATGACCCTGAAAGGGATAAAATGGAAAAATAGATGGATGGAAAAAGGGATTTTTTTTTTCCAAATTTACATTTATGGATTTGATATATTATTTTTTGTTTAACACTGTGCATCATTTGATGTTGCAGTGTTAACCATACTTTGTTATGGTTTGAAAACATTAAAAAAATGACGTAATTTTCAACAAACATTAAATGTCACAGTACCTCCCGCTCCCTGTCAAGCAATTAGTTAAATTATTTCTGACAAACTTGACATTTAATGAATTCAATGTGTCATGTAATGTATGCATAAATACAAATATTACTGTTTATGATCAATAGTTATTATAATGGCATAATTTACATGTGTATTTACATATATGTACGTCTTTCAGTTTTTAAATTGTCTAATTGAGTCACAACTAATCATTCAGAGTTTGATATGTCTATGTATATCTCTTTATTAATCTTGTTTTTTTTTTCTTTTTGATTGCTTGAAATAATGTGGGGTTATGGACCCAGGACATTAATTGTTGTTTGTCACTTCCTGTTTTATTTTGTTGTATTTTCTGTGCCTTCTAGGAATTGCTCTTGAACTCTTTCGAGAAATTAAATGAATGACTATTCCAATTTGAGTGCCGTCTGCGTTTGTGTCCACACACCAACCCTGACAAATAAATCAATTCCAAAACCAAAATGGTAAAAAACAAACAAAAAAAAAAACACTAGCTTGAGTCAGACCTCATTATTTAGGATAATCTCACTTAAATATTATTTGCTATGAAGAGCAATTCCTTGGAATCTTTAGTCTCTCTGCTGTTTCAGGAATAAACCTTTTTTTAAAGGGATGTCAAGTCTGCATCCCAGTTTATAGGTCATGATCCTCTGATCTGAACAGTGTGTGGCATTAATGTTGTTTTTGACTTTAGTTATCTTTCATTCATCTCAGCTCAAATAACTTTTCAAGTTTTCTACCATTCCCGACACTGGTGTTTGTTGTGATTGCTACAAATCTTACAAGTTTGCAAACTTCCAAAATGTCCAACTGCTAACCTTGGATTTTTTTGTGTGTGTGTGGATCTAAAAAATACAGATTCTTAGAACTTTCATTCTTCCCCACTTTTGAACAGGTCTTCCGTTTTGACTCAAAGGTCCAAACTCAACAGACGTAAGGTTTGTCTGTTTGTCACACATCAACTACACTGTGCGCATCAGTCAAAGCTGCTGATGTTTCTGTAGAGTCCAGGAGTGTGACAGAGGGGAGGCATTTCTTGTGCATGTGATGGAGATTAGTGCGGTTGGTTGAGCAGTTGGTCTATCTACTTTAGCAAGATTTATTTCTGTTAAAAAAAATGTATGTGCTGCCTTACTTTGTAAAGTACACAATATGCTCTTCATCTGTGTTAAGAGCCATGTCCGGTTTGCTTAATGAAAAAGAAAAAAAAAACATCAAGTAAATTAAAAAAAGAATACTTTTTTTCTATTTAGGATTTAATAAAACAAGGAGACTGAGGGGATGCACAGGTAGAATTGTGACATGAATGAAACCAGGGGGTGTTTTTGGTTCACAGAAACGTGAGGATGTGGAATTATGTAAAACAGATGTGTGGACAAGAGAAACAAGAGTTGGCTAGACGATGTATTCATTGTGGCACTAGTTAATCAAATATATTCCATGTGTTTCAGAAAATACTTTAATGTGTGTTATAATCAACATTTTGATTCTCCTGTGAATCTAGATCTAAAAGATTAGGGAAGGAAATTAAAGGGAAAAATTAAGAAATGTATAAAAAAAAAAAGACTTCCACTAAATATGATCATTGAATTGTAAATGTTAATGAATTTGATATAAAAGGATGAAAACTCCAAAGATGACAAAGTGAGATGAATATGGAGAATGGTACTCTGGACATCCAACCCCCTTCCTTACATAAGAGACACACACGCTCTGCTGCAGGCATTGAAATCAAGGCCTGTCCCAATGCATTGAGCCTTCCTCTTCACTGCTTCTTAACCATGCAGTCTGTAGCAAGAGCAGACACTGAACAACATTGAATTATTCAGCACAAAAAACATTGCAGCAGCTAACCTTTATTATCCTTAGCAAGTAAAACAGAGGAAAAAGACTTTGAAACATATATTTTTAATGAATCACAAAAGTGAAGAATCTCTTTTAGTCCCACTTTGAAGTTCTTACAATTCAAATACAGACACATTGGTAGTAATTTAATTAGTTTGTAAGTACCAGCTATCATTTTTTTTACACCCCACCAGGGTCATATAGTCCACTGAAGTCAGCCCACTTGGAGGTTCTTGATCAGGAAGTTGGTTCTGCATGCTTTTTTTTCTGTCTAAGATTTAAAATACAATTACATGTGAAACTGAAAATAGAATTTTAAACACTTTTGAAGAGTGAGTTACCATAAGATTTTTGTTTTGTGATGTTAGATGCAAAAAACATTCACCTGATCTCTCAAAACCCGAGTTTGAGTGAGTTTTTTTTTTACAGCACAAATATTTAATCAAACAGAGACAGGAAGGGACAGGAAGCCAAGAAAACATAGTATATCTAAATTTTATTCAGAATTTTATTCTGGCCTGCAGATTCTGATTCATCAAGATAATACGTTTAAACATAAAAAGTGTAAATAAAATATACAACTATTGCAAACAGTTTTACAAAAGAAACTGTTAAAGATTAAATAAATTGATCTTCTTTTATCAATGTTAGGGGTAGGATTATACTTTTCGTATAATATACTGATGTAATTTTTTTCCAATTTAAATAAATTTTTTTCATTTTTTATTGTCTTGTTGTTTTATTTGTTATTACTCTCTTTGTATTGTTCAAAATAAAGATTATGAAATGAAATTTTGAATTAGAGATGAATTAAAGAAGCTGTATTTCAGATTCCATTTATGGGGCATGCAACCACCTACATCTGAAATGTATTTGTGTTCATGTAAGTTCTTTCAGCTCATCCAGAAAATAAATAAAGACCAAAAATATTTTAAAGATTGTTAACTTTTAGTATAAAGTTTCAGAATCAAAGTCATAACTAAATAATTTTATATTTAGAATCAGTGCTTGATTCCTCCAGCATTGCAACATACTGAGTTTGCTGCCTGTACAAATATCATGCATCCATTGTTGCATAAAAACAGTTATGAATATGATTACATATGTATTTTGGCATTTTTGAAAGGCTGATAAAGAAAAAAGGTTTTACTAACAAAACCTCCAGCCTCCCTCTTCCATTAAATTTACGTTCACATCAAGAAGGTTATACTTGATTCTAAAGTTGGAGTTCCAACCTGCCTGACATGTCAAATACGTCAAACAACATGTCAGGACAGTCTTTAGTCCACCTTCATTTAGACTGTTTTATAGCTTCACATTATTTCTGTTCTTTCAAATCTCATAAACATAAGGCCACATTACCGAGGCCCAACATTTACTGGCATGACTTCGTCTAACTGGACTGCAGAGTTTTACATTTTTTAATTAGTTGTACAAAAAGCCTTTCAAAATGCCCAAGACCAACAGAATGAAAAGTAACACATCATGACTTAAATATTGGTCTATGCCATGACTCAATTACAGTTTAGCCCATCAAATTTTAATAATGACCTGACTTTCTTTTCTTTCTCCTTTAACACAAATAAATGTGTTTGTTTGGCAGGAGTAGATCCTGTCTGCTTCACCTCAGAGACCTAATGCTTTTTTTCAAAACTACTTGAAATTACTATAAAAGTGTGTTGTGGAAAAGGAAAAAAAAGAGAACAATGTGTCTTGAGAGAGTTTCCTCATCTGCCTTGGAGGCGAGCCGGTCTGTGAGCAATGCACAGAGGATGTTTGGCTAGTGTGGACACATGCAGTCCAGGAAGTCACAAAACTAAGCAATTAGAGAAGGATGTGCCTTTTTTTTATTCTTGAGAGGATGTCCTGTGTATGCAGTCCACACAAGGATGTGATGGAGCAAATGTGGCTTTTCCAGACTCTGCCAAGTTAACCCTTGTGGAATCAAAATATTCTGTTAACTTCCCTTGTCACACTGTTAAAAGATTACTTATCCTACCAAAGCATCTTAATATAGTTTTAAAGCTAAAATCATGATGATTTTTTGTTGCACAGTATAAAAAAAATCTCCCAGGAGAACTATTAGATTTTTCTTTTTTTAACACAAACCAATAGTTTTCTTTTATGGCTTATTATTGCTATTACAAAAACAATAACTTCTAAATTGATTAAATTAAAGGGAAAAACAGATAATTCTTTCACACACACTTCTTCTGCAGTGAAGAACAAGACTTTTTAATTGGAGCAACACAGAAGTAGGAGAAAATTTTGCTTATCACATTAAACTCCATTGCACTGTAGACAAAATCATTGTTTCTCTATTTTTTTTCTAACTTTAAGGAGCCTTTTTCACATAATTTTTGCTTTCATTCACAGACTTAAGAATTTCTTTGGAGCATGCAAAATAAAATTGTGGAAATACAAAAAAAAAGGCCACGACAGATAATAATAATAAAGGACAAAGAGAAATATGAAGTGGTGATTTGATTGTGGGCTGAAGCTGATTACCATTTTATAAGATAACATTTTTAGTTACTTAAACTGTTTTCCTCTGGTCCTTGATTATGCAAATGAGGATGATGTGTTGTTCAGGTTGTCATCAGCCGCTGTAGAAAGTGTCAATTATCTTTACAGTTTGTGTTTCAGGTGGTTAGACAATACAATAGCATGCTCTCCATGATGCTGCCCCATCATTTTGACAGGTAACCGTTCTTCTGTTTTTGCAGTTTGTTGTTTTTGCTTTTCTGATCATGAAGGCAGTATGACGCTCCATGCAAGGTTTGAACTGGTAGTTGAATTACAAGCAAAAGAAGTTAAAGAAAATGTAACCATTCAGAGTTTGTAAGAAAAATACCATTTAAAACTTTTTTTTATTATTGAGGAAAACAACAATAAAAATCTAAGTAATTGTTGTACATTTCAATTTTTTATATGTGCATTACTGTTTTAAAAGTTTCTACATGTCTGTAGGTAAAATTCAACCAAAAATTATGCAATTATTGCATTAAATCGTTGGGGCTGCACGGCGGCGCAGTGGTTAGCACTCTTGCCTCACAGCAAGAAGGCCCCCACTTCAAGTCCTGGCTGGGGGACTTGAAACAGTGTCACCAACGGGGGACCTTTCTGTGTGGAGTTTGCATGTTCTCCCCGTGCATGTGTTGGTTTTCTCCGGGGACTCCGGCTTCCTCTGACCATCCAAAAACAAGCTTCATAGGTTATTTGGTCACTTTTAATTGTTTCTAAATCTGGATGTGAGTGTGTGATTGTGGCCCCTGCGACAGACTGGCAACCTGTCCCGGGGTGTCCCCTGTCTTCGCCCATGAGTGGCCAGGTTAGGCTCTGGCAGCCCCTTTACCCTGAAAGGGACAAAACAGTATGGGAAATGAATGAATGCATTGAGTGGGTATAGTATTTTACCCACTTTCTGGGACATGCTTTTTTTCTGACAGGGCCATTGCAGATAAAAAATAAAGAGGAAGAAGAATGTTTTCTAAACATTGCAGGGTACAGAATTATTATTTTTTTTTTATGTTGAAGCAGTTGGAAGAAATGTTTCTCCATTCAACAAAAGTAACACTTTCTGTGACTGCTGTAGTTTCGATAACCCTTACAAAGATGTCTGAGCACCAGCACCTGCTGTGCAGACTTTGAATTGCAGAAAAGTTGGCTTTATGAAGCTTTCAATCTCTAATGAATGAAATCCATTTGGCATCACTGCTGGCAAAGCTTTCATTTGCATCTTTACTTTCAATAATGTGATGAGCACAGATCCCTGTTTTTAACACATTCACCAATACTTAAATAATAAGAAGCCAAAAATCACATGGGCCTGTTTTCTTTTTTTGTTTTTTGTTTTCACCCTCGCATTTGACTTGTGTGGATGTAATACTTGCTTTTTGCCATGCATTTAAACATAGTTTTGCACTTTTAAAACATATTTTAACACATAACTAAAGAAAGTAATTTGTAAAAGTAAATCTTTTTTTAATATAAAAAAGTAAGTTGTTCTCAAAATGCAAAACAAAGAAATGATATGATGAAATTATAATATTTTTAGCCCTTGATATTGCCATCAAGGTGCAAAAGTGTTTTAGAAAGACATAACTTTCTAAAACACGAAATGAGTGAAAATATAAAGAGCAGGAATAAAGAAAACTAACTATTGAAGTTGGTGCCATTTTATTACATGGTTATCTTAAGCTTAGATTTAAAAATCCTTCCGTCAGATGTCACATGCAGCTTTGGAACGACATAATAAAAAGCAAAGCAAAACTAGTCAACTGAACAATGAAGGAAACTATTCAGGATTTAGGATTTTGCTAAATTTACACTTTGCAGAAACCTTGCGCTTGTATCAGACGTGTTTTGAATTTGCAAAACCAAAAGACTTGCATTTCTTATGTATACTACACTTTTAAACAAAACAAACAAACAAAAAACAAAGTTGGAACTTTTAAAGTATACAAGAAAACCTTTGAAAGTAAAACTTGTATCTTAAAGAAAACTATTTAATGTCTTAGTTTGATGTAAGTCTTGTTTCCCCATGTGTTTTAGGTTATTATGTCATTTCATTATCATGTGATGATATTTATTTAAAATGTTATCAAATCAGACATTGCCTGGATTTTCACACGTTTATCTTTAAAAATGAATTAGAGATCAGTTGTTTCGATCACATTGTGAATACTGCATGAACTGCTTTTCTCCATAGCTTTAGCTCAAAGATGGAAGTCTTCCTTTGGAAAGAGGCTGAGGGTCATTTGACTGGTCAACACATGCTTTCACTTTTGTTTTAGTAAGAGTCAGCCACTCTTTGTTCATTGTCTTCTTTTAAGTCTTTTATTTTTAATTCTTGAAATCTTTGTTTGACTTTGTTTTCCACATTCAGTAAGTGTAGCTGGGTTTGTAATTTCCTGTCCAGTTTCACTAAGATCATTGTGCTTTCTTTAAAATCTACAAACTGTTTAGACTTTTCCACATAATGGATTTCCTTCCACTATTATGTATAATGACCACTTGGTGACAAAAGAAAAACTAAATATCTCTTTAATCCAGTGCAGTCGGTTTAGATTTATAATTTGGTCTCACACTGCCCTCTGTTGGCTGAGAAAATATAAAGTTTCTTAGATCTCATCAGCTGTTCAGCTATAAACCCTTGAAATTCAAACACCAATTGAGAAGTATTTGGCATCCTGGATAAACAAAATTCAAGCAATATGACATCTCTTTGAAATGGATATGCTGCTGTGCATGAAATCCGCTTTACCACCCCTTTTATTTGCAACTTCTAAATTTTTTACCTCCTGTTGCTATGACTGGTCTACACATTTTCATGCATATTGACTCCAGATGGGATCACAGTCTTATTGAAGTTCATTTAACAACAAGACTGAACAAAAAAATAAATAAATAAATCAATGGAACCCCATTGACATGGTTGGTTTGTGTGTGCTGCGTTGGATAATTTACCTCATCATGCAGATATTTTGTTTTTCAAGCGCATTCCATCAGTTCAGAGTTTTATGTTTGACTGTTTCTATGTTTGAGGCTTATACACACGAGGAAAATCCTCCTTTTAGTCTTATTTTCTACAAGAAACCACAAATCTGCTACTTACCTTTAGAATCTAAAGTGATAACTGCATGTTGTGTGTTGGCATGGGTTTCATTTGAGTGTTTGTCACTTGCACCTCCTATTGAGGCTCCAAACTGTTTTTTTTTTTTTTTACCACATGTTCTACTGAATTCCTTTTTTTTTTCTTTCTTTCTTTTTTAAGCCGAGCATCATCATCTAATTGCACGTTTTAAGTTCTGACCGAAGCCTTTGAAACTTTCAGGGATTTTATTCAAGTAGGTCTGCTTGCACAATTGAAGGATATGTCAAATAGGTTGACTAAAGGTTCTAAATTGACCTTTAGTTCCCTGTGTTGCCCTTAAGTAGACTATGTGACCAGTCCAGGATGTTCCCTGCCTTCATTCGAGGTCAGCTATAACAGCTAATTGCATGCATCATAACCCCCGAATGAAATTAATGGAGTAACTAATTAATCAAAAAATTTCCAGGAATTTTTGTGCAATGAAAAACGACTAAAACTCTTCATAAATTATCTCAAGCCAATTTTTTCTAGGGTTTTCCCATGCTCATCAGCACACAAGGCTAACAGGAGAGGTGGGAGGCCATAAAGGAGTGACGCAGAGCAGTGTGGGAAAGAAGCTGAAAAAAAAAACAACTAATCATTATGGCTGGGCAGGAGGAGTCAAATGTCTGTCATGTGCAACTCAACTTGTTTGTACATCATTTTATGACAAATTTGTCAAATGTTATCTTTCTTTTAGGGTCAAATGTGTTTTAAAGTTACACTGCTGTAAGATCATGCATTTCTTTTTCCCTGAACAACTGTTCTTGTAATTGACCGCTCACAGAACAAGTTTGTGTCATTTTAAATATAAACATCTGAATTGTAACTAAATAGAGAAAATTCTATTATTTTTCACAAAAGAAAGTGTTGCCTTAAGGAGAAAGAGTTGACAGTGTATCTTTGAAGCACAGTCTACTGCCAACCCTCAAAACTCGATGAAGTCAGTGTGTGCTTTGGTTGTTTATGGTTGATATGTAGTAATTTGTTTCAATCTAAGGGCATGTGGGCCTACTTTACTTTCAAATGATATGCATTTTCTGTAATAGAATAGAATAAATATAAATAGATTATATAGAATAAAAAGTGATGTACCACTACTAATTTAGGACTAAAAATGTACCCAGCGGGCACCGTGATGTCAGATTGACTACAAAATTGAGTTGATATTTAATCCAAATAACGGACTTTTTTTTTTAAAAACTTTTTATACCATTGGTTTAGTGTGGGAAATACATGAACAGTAGAAATTCAATCTCACATGAAAAACAAAATTAAGAATGCTGGGTAATACATATTAAACATCAAACTGACATCAATTTAACATCAAATTGACTTCCATGCTTCTTCTGTTTTTGAAGGATTTAGTCTCAATTAATCTCACCATGTGGCTTAAAATCATATTTGATGTTTTCTTTTCAATTCAAACTGAATTACAATGGACCTTATGATGCAACGCTGCTGCATATCCCAGCAGTCGCAGCAGTGAGTCTAGAAACACCCAGTGGACCATTGATGTTGAAATGATGTCAGATCAGCTCGACATGAAATTAAGGTCAAAAACAAGTTGAATGTGTAATCAAATTGAGGTCAAAACTTTAAACTCAGTTTGACATGATCATATTTACCCCTTTTTGATGTCATGTGAATTTTAAATGTGGACCAATAAATTATTAAAACTAATAACAGAGGTATAAAACATACAAAAAACATTTGTGTCGGGAGATCTGAATGCATTTATGTTGGTGCAACATTATTTATTAATGTTGCTGTAACATGATGATCAAGGTTAAGTTTAACTAGATTTGTATTTGTGGTAACAAAGCTACATATAATCTGACATAATCTTGTTATCTCAACTTGAATTTTAATGAGGTGTTACTTTATAAAATTGGGTACTTGTCAAATTTTTAATTTAAAAACAAAACTAACCCAGCAAAACCAAGTTGATTTCAAAATTAGAAATGGTTTAAGTTTCAATAGTACTTTTAATTAATGTGAAAAACACTCATGAAATAATTTACATTCAGCCATTTAAACATAAGTACAGTTCAAATTCATTTGATGTCATTGAGAAAATGCAAACCAGGCTGAAAAAACACAAAGTCAACTTGAATACAAATGTTTAAAATCTTGTGATCACAATGCTGGGAGTGGGGCGGGTCCACAGGTCCTTTAAAACGGTTAGATTCCACTTTAAGAGAATCGCCAGATCTGAGATATTTGCATATTTCTTTACTTGCATCCCTTTATTTTAACTACAACTCCTGTCATGGATATTAACAAACCACAAACAAGATAAAGATTACTCCAACCAATTATTTACGATTGTGAGTTTTTGTTATATTTGGTCATGTTCTCAGTTGCTCTTGTCAGTCACACCAGTTTCAGATTAATCATCCACAGCTGTCCGCATTTAGTTCATCAACCTCAGTGTATTTAAGTGTCTGGTTTTCAGCTCATCTGCTCTGCCTTGCCAACTTTTTGGTTCTTCAAAGTTTTTTTTCCCCTTGTTTCAGGTTTTTATTTATTTATTTATTTATTTGTTTGTTTGTTTGTTTGTTTGTTTGTTTGTATTTTGTATTTAGGTCCCTCTCCTCAATTTCCTGACACTAGCAGTAGGGTCAGGTCATCTGCTGCCATCATCCTTTTATAGCAAAATTAATGAATTCTGTTGCACCAACAGAAATGCATTCAAAATCTCCCAGCACAAATGTTTATTGCTATATTAACACATTTGATTTAGATGGAAATACTTTCCTATGTTCACCCAACAAATTATTTTCAACAAACCATTTATTGTATGTTTTATATCTGTTATAAGTTTCATTAATTTATTGGTCCACATTCAAAATTCACATGACATTAAAAAGCAATAAGCATCATGATGTCGGACTGATATTAAGGTTTTGACATTATTCTGATTTGAACATTCAACTTGTTATTGACTTCAGTTTGATGTAATTGCAACATCAATTGCACACTGGGTAGTTTAGGTTCTAATTAAGGTAGATCATTGGCTTTGTGAGGGCTACCGTTTCTTTTTGTACTTAAACCATGACTTGTGAAAAAAGGAAAGTGTATATTCCCATATGTTGACATCTAACCACAGACTGAGACACATATGTGTTCGGCTTGCACATGTGAACTTTATTACTCATTTCAGGAGGTCCGAAAGATTTTACTCTTGTAATTCATTCTGACCATCATCCCAGTACTACCGAAATTATCCTTGCATGCTCATCAAAAGAGGCGTGCATGGACAAATAAAGCAGAAATGTGTTTCTATTTTTCCTACAAAATGCAAAAAAGATGTTTTAAAAAAAGTGAGAGATTTAAAACTCTGCCTTGTAGGGTTTAAGACCCCTGATTGGTACCCTCTTAGTTCGAAATTGCTATCTCTTAACTTGATGTTACCTTGTTAAAAAGTAAAAGCATGTTTTTACCTAAATATTGTTTATGTTATCAGTTGGCCACCCTCTATTAAAACTTGTTTCATGTTTAACTTCCTCGAATCACAAAGGTTAAATAATCACACTCTAAAAAAGTGATTGTAAAATGATTTTACAGAGTAGTTGTGCTTAATACGTCATGCAGGGCGTCTTTGATAATTTAGCTTTTCATTATGCTGAGGGTACACAGCGTTCCTCTTTTCAATGCAGGAGCTCACACAGGGTTTTTCTTGCCTGTGAAACATAGTTAAATTTCTAATCAAACTAAACCACAAAAGGTATATACAACAAAAACACTTATAAGAATTAAATGTGCCTACAAGCATTGAGGGCAGCCTTTTAAAATTCAATTTCAACTTGAAAACAGTTTTAGGCCAAATACCCTGTTAGTTTGTGGGTGTTTGGTTGATTCACAACGTAATAAGCTTTTTTTGTTCACTAAAGGTTAAATACCTGTTCAGATGGCATGATTTTCAAACTCTGGGAAAGGCAGCGCAAAAGTTTCCTACAATGACATATTCAGCTTCTTAGTTTTTATGTTGATGACACAGAATAGTAAGTATTCTATGCCATCACGCATTCTGTCAAAGGTTTTTACATAATATATATGAAAGTGGTGTTGTATATAACCAACTAATCTTAGAAAGCAGATACCTAACTTATAAGTATGTATTTGCTGGACCTGGAATCTCTGGTGTTGCTCAAAGTTTTGTGAAAAATGAATCTTGTTATTGGGACAGCTAAACCAACAAAGGTCCAAAAACTTTGAGGGACAACGTAAAGTCCAAATTTAGTTGATTCCACTCATGAGTTTATTTTCATTTCAACAATGAGAGATCTTGAAAGTGTAAAAATGTAACAGTGAAACAGGAATGGAGCATGAAAAGTCAGTGGTCCAAAGCACTTCACAGTCAGAATTTACACTGAAGGCAGCATCAGCTGCTGTGCAAATATAGTACAGGAGCAATGTGGGGTTCAGTGTCTAACCCAAGGACACTTCAGCACATGGACAGGTAAGGTGAAAACAACCTGCAACCACTCTGCACCACAGCTGTTTTCTTTTGAACCCAGCTTCCAGGGATCATTTAATCAACTTCTGGTTTTCTTTTATTTCAGAAGGTGAGGGCTTGGTCTGGCTATTGCGCACAACTTTAGTATTTTGTTGTTTTTCTGTCATATTGTCTGTATTACATTGTTTGATGCTCATTAAATTTAAGAATATTTAATAGAACCCCTAGTGTTAAATCATTTGACTTTTAAAAATCAATTGTGAGAGTGTTCATTGTATCATAAAGGCATGACCTCAGCTGTGCATTTTCTGAGAGTACACAGTGTTCTGCAATATACTTCAGAAATCCTATCAAACTCTATCAAACACGGCCAACATATTTGTCAAATGATGCTTCAATAAATTAGAAGCAAAAACAGTTTAAAGGTTCGGAATTAGTTCCTAAAGCCCAAGTCTGGTAATTCTTTTCTTTGTTGCTTGACGCTTGACCTGGTTTTGCCCAAACTGATTTCTAACCTAAAGTAGTTTCCAAGTTTTTGTTATTTATTTGGTTTTTTAAAGTCGTCTCGCCTGCTTTTTGTTACTTTAATCATCTTCTGGCTCTTTGATCTTTAGCTGCTATTTGTCAAGTCCGCTTGTCAGTTTTTGGTTCCTGCCTGTTGATTTATCCTGCTCAAGTTTTAGGTTTGTCACATTTTAGTTTGTGTTTCCTGTGCTGGGGTCCACCACAATAACCCAACATAACCCCATCACCGGTTGAGTAAACTTCCTGGTTGAACGCTGCTCTACTTTGAATGGTGTTTGTGTCTCCCATCCCTTGTCTTTGTTAAGCAATCCACGTCATTTTTGTGTCATGTTTTTTTAAATTTGTGTGTTTTATGCTAAATAATTTATTGAGCCTTAAAAAATTGCACAGCAAAAATGTAGGTCAGTCATTATTTGTTGTTATTTATGGTTCCAGGCAGGGAAATGTTGAAATTGTTTTAACAGTGTTTGAGGGTGAGGATGCTCGGTGTTCTTCATCATTGAATTACTTTTAATCAAATCAGGTGTCTAACTTAACTACCTATCAAAAAGCATAGTGTTACCTGTGTTTAAAATCTGGAATCAGTATACAGCTAATCTCCTCCGACAGCTCACTCCATCTTTCATTTCCTCTGAAGCTTCCAACACCCCCACGAGGAGAGTGTTCAGCTTTCTAACGTCATCAGTGTGTGAAGCTCTGCACTGAAGTTCTAGGTCCTGTATGTTTCTCAACAGGTCAGAGGTCAGAGCTCCTTCTGGGGCCTGTTTATCACATTAGAGGTTATGTGACTGATTCAGAGGATGGATGCTGGGGGAGGGGACCTTCGCTGCTTTCAAGTGGTCACATCTAAGAAAGCTCCACAGTCAGTGGCCTATAAGTTAGGTTATGTGTGCGTGTGCGGGGGGGGCAGCATGACAGGGTATAAAACCAAACCAAGACACAAGAGACCACGCTGAGCGGAGAAGCATTTAGAACAAATACCAGAAAAATCAGCAAATACATTGGCTTAGTCTGCTGTTGAAAAAAGCCACCATGACCCTGTTGGTGAACTACTGGACGTCTTTGGTTGTTGTGTCACTGACAGCATCCACAAGCCATGCTCTAAGAAGGTAACAAACTAATCATTCTAAATAGAAATATAAATATAAAACCCATTTTTTGAATAGGAGACAGTATGAGGCATGAAAAAGGCAAAAATCTCAACTAGATGGTGTCAAAATCTATCCCTTTTTTTTCAGAATTGCACTGAAAAAGATGCCAAGCATCAGAGAGACTCTTCAGGAGATGGGAGTGTCTGCAGAGCATGTGTTTAGCGAGTTAGCTCAAATGAAACCAGCTGACAACAACAACGGGACTGCTCCTACTCCTCTAACCAACTATTTGGATGTGAGATGGTTTCTTCTTATGTGTGTGAAATTTTCTGAAACTCCACAGAAATATCTTTTTGATTTTCTCTGAAAGGTTCCACAGGTGTTTGGAAACCACGATGTGGTAAATTAAAGGCACCTGGACTTGCTTTAAAAAAATAAAAAAAAGAAACAGACTTCCATCTGTTGAGTTTAAGGGCCTCACACATTCAAGACCCTTCACCCTGGTGTTGAAATGTCTTCTCGAGTAAAAACCTCCATGTATTTGCTTTTGAACGTAAACTGTCTAACTGTCATTCTTTTTGTGTCATACTCCATTCCTTCAAACTGCATTTTAAAGTAGTTGCATGAGGAAAACGTATTCTTCTTCTTTTTTTTTTTTTTAAATAGTGACAAAAAGACTAATATTTTGTTCCTAACAGACTCAGTACTTTGGAGAGATCAGCATTGGCTCTCCAGCGCAGATGTTCAATGTGGTGTTCGACACTGGTTCGGCTAACCTGTGGGTGCCCTCCCAAAGCTGCTCACCCTTTTCCACTGCCTGCTGTAAGTGCCGACATGCATGCCTTTAATCCTAAAACTGATGTGAAACATGCATATCTGAGAATGATGCACACTGAGGTTAAATTCAAACTAGATCATGCAGAATCTTTTCATCCAATTCAAATTTGCATTTCTCAGCTCAATATTTGCCCAAAGCTTTATTTTGAAATTAAAGGGTATTGCATTAAAATAATAATTGATGAAAAAAATTATAAACGTCAAGTCTAAAATTACATTATCTCTAAACTCCACCGCACATTATCTTACTACATTGATAAGTGTTTTATGTCCAAAATATTTCCTAGGTCCTGGTATTAGAATTAGAATTGATTTGGAAATAAATTGATGTGTAACACAAAAAATATATCTATATACAGATATATCAAACTTAGGATTAGTAGGCATAAAATGAATTTAAAAATACATGTACATCCACATACTCTTGTAAATAATTGAAATGCAATGATTGGTTCTTACGCAGAGGAACAAAATTACATGTATCATATTTGTCTGTTACTGGAGTTGTTAACACAAACTGTATAGACTTTGAACTCAGTGGAAATGCAGTTTCCTCAACAATCTCTACATGTCTATCAAATATAAGGTGTTTATATTGTTTTAGAAAGATCACTATAATTGTAGCACTATTAATCAAACTTTTCTCCAAGAAATGGAAATTCTGACAGCAATAAGAATAAACGTTTCCTGTGAAATTTAAATGACACTTTCAATCGATTTAACTAAGATAAAATATAACTGGTTAAATAATTAGAGTTTTAATGAGTCATGGTTTTTTTATGTTTTTTTTATGTTTTTTTTATTTCTCTGAATATCTTTCAATTGTATCCTGTTCAAAATTCTATGAATCGTGGTCTTTTATGTGGTTTTATTTATTTGAGACATTTCTTAAGTTTCAGTTTTTACTGTTTGGATTCCAAAACACATAGTTTAAAATCAATTTTAGTTTTGTGGTAACTTTGTTTTTGTCATTGTTTGTAATAACTATCTCTTCAATCACTTTTCACTTAGCTGTTGTTTCAATGATATTTTTAGTATTATTTCTTGTGAATATCTATGGCCTTGTAAAACGTAATGTTTTAGTACTTGACGCTATAAAAATTGAGAGCGTGAAATTTAGAAAGTTGTATAAATAAAAATTAACTTTAAAGCCCTTCTAATGATTTGACCTATTTTTATAGCTGTTGGAACAGAAATGTGTGCTGCCTTGGATCACTTACCCTTCTTTAAATACTTACTCTTCATTAATTACTTTACGTAAGCAGAGAATCTTGTGAAATGATGATTGTAAGATGTTTTCTTCAGACGGATCTGAAGCAGACATTTCAATCATCTCTTTACTTCATGATTAATTCTTCTTGCAGTCACTCACAACAGGTATGATGCATCCCATTCTCGCACTTTTGTTGAAAATGGCACAGGATTTTCCATCCAGTATGCCTCTGGAAACATCAGGGGATTTCTTAGTGAGGATGTTGTTGTGGTAAGCTAAGAGCCTTCAAATTAGAGTTATGTATAGTCCCTCCACCGTGTGACACATTGATCTTTACCTTGTTTGATCCCGGCAGGTCGGTGGGATCCCTGTGGTGCAAGTATTTGCAGAAGCCACCTCCTTGTCTGCTTTGCCTTTCATCTTTGCCAAATTTGATGGAGTTCTTGGGATGGGTTACCCTGATGTGGCCATTGATGGTATCACTCCGGTGTTTGACCGCATCATGTCTCAGCATGTCCTCAAAGAAGAAGTGTTTTCTGTCTATTACAGCAGGTAACCTTAAATAAATCATATGGCAAGTGTGTCTTTCTGTATGAAATCACAATAATGTTAGAGAAAAAAACTGCTATTTTCTCATTTGTTTGGTTATTTATTTTTTAACTTTAGTTGCAATTAAATTTGATAAATGATAAGAGATATTTTCTTCTCAGTTTGGATAGTTGGACAATAAAAATACTATGTTATTGCTTTTATTTCTTACATTTAGGTGAGTCTAATATAGTTATCAAATTATACACTTTTTAGAAACTCAAAAAGTACTGACATGCAAACATGCAAATAATTAAACTTAAAAAAGATCTTCTCTTAAATTTTTAGTTACTAATAAAAATAAATCCAAAACACAATTTGAACCATAAGAAGATAAACATCAGCAGGGAGCTCAACACACTGACCACACATGTGACCTTATTATGATAAAAAAGAGCGACAGATGTTTGTTTTGAGTTGTTCTGTCTTTTCCATCTTTTGTGATGTTTCACTTTTTCTATTTTTAAGACTCGCTCTGATGAAAATTGTTTTTTTTTTTCTTGTGGCATTTTTCTATTATGGAGGACATATATGAAGAAATGAGCTCAAAATCGCATTTCTGAGTATTTCTTTATTCAAATTGTTGAGCAAACGAAAAAAGGCAGTTTAAAAAAGGCGGGTATTTGTGGCGTAGAAAATATGCTTGGTGGGCCAGTCCCGCACACAACTCAGAGGTGAATTTCTAATGTCCTAAAATGACAGTTTTTTTTTTCATTTTGGCTAAAAATTGCATAAAATTGCATTATAATTAAACGATCAATGGTAATTCTTTTACAACAGATTAAAAGATGATTGGAGTCAGTCTTTAAGGCTCAGCTGTTTTAAGGACATCCGAGTCCTCTGCGGTCATTTTTCTTATCTTTATACTAATGTTCCAAAAAGTTGATGTTTTATTTAAATATTAAGAAATACTTTTGAAATCCTGTTAAAAACTGTATCTCTATTATTTGACTTTTAGAAACAGCTATCATATTCATTGTGAATCGTATCAGTAACAGGTTGAAGCTGCTGTGACCTTTGGGGACCTTGAGCTGCACACAGTGACTGTGATGATTCATCTTTGACTCGTGTTATTCTCCTCAGGGATCCAAAGCACTCTCCTGGTGGAGAGCTTGTTCTTGGAGGAACTGACCCAAACTACTACACTGGGAACTTCAACTACGTCAAAACAAAAGACACAGGAAAGTGGGAGGTTATAATGAAAGGGTAAGCTCTCCGTGCTGTCCGCTTTTATCCAGTGTCATTAGGAGACAGTTTGTTGTGTGGCTACATTTCAGCTGTTTCAGGGTTTCTGTGGGGACACACACCATGTTTTGTGCAGAGGGCTGCACAGCTGTGATCGACACAGGCTCGTCCTACATCACAGGGCCGGCTTCTTCTGTGTCCGTGCTGATGGAAACCATTGGGGCTGAGTTGGATGAAAGTGGAGTGAGTCTTACACATTCTTTGAAGTGTAATTACCCATAAAAATCCCATTCTTTTCACATTTCTGCTCAACAGTACAAAGTCAACTGTGACACAGTGAAGTTGTTGCCTAGTGTCACTTTCCACCTGGGGGGCCAGGAGTACTCCCTTACACATGAGGATTACATCTTATGGGTAAGAAAGAGGCTCTAACGAATGTTGGTTCTGCATTTGATATAAAGCTTGTAATATATATAAATAAAGTATTTTACGATAAAATTATCAGATCAGAGCAAAAATGAATCATCCTCAATAAAAATCTTTTGGCTTATCCCGTCAGGGGTCGCCACAGCAAAGTAGCTATCCAGCAGCTGAAAAAAAAATCCTCCACTATTGTAATTATGATTAACAAGCATAATTTTTGCTAATTATATTCCAATAATAAGTCTCAGAACCAGGAACCCTGTAATATTTTGGCACCCCTTTAATTATTCATTTCTTTTTTAATATTCTCTCCCTGTCCTTACTTTGACATCTCACTACTGACCACTGCACTTTTAAATCTTGGATCAAAGGTTTGTGAAAATCTGAAATAAAGCACATCCCAGTTTTATTACATTTATGTGGTGTACTGCTGTGGTGAATTTGTGATTTTAGTGTGAGTTTGTGTAGTAATGGGCTTCAGCCTGTTGGTAACAAATTTTAAATGATAAAAAAAAATTCTAATCATAGAACGAAACCACTTTCCAAAAAAGAATGTCACAGTTTCCTCTCATAAGAATCAGATGTGGGTACTATGATCAGTAATGAATCATCCAAGAGTTATTTTAAGTTTCCTGGAAATGCATAATGACGCTCAAAAGCACAGAATGGTTGCATTTGCTCAGAATTCTTCCCTACTGAGAGCCAGTCATATCCTGTCATTGGGTAGTAGAGTTAGGGGCACTGATACAACCTTATACTGATACAGACTCTGGATTCTGGGCTTCATAATAATTAAAAAGAGATTTTTTTTTTTTTTTTTAATCATTCAGGGCACATGGTTTTCATTTTCTGCAAACATGGTAACAATTTTATCTCACGACAATAAAACCTTCTCTGTGTGATGTTTCATTGCAATATCTTCAGATAACTACAGGAAATGCATAATAGAGTTATAATAAAGAATGATTTTCTCAATAAAATTGTTTAAATTGGGCTTTGAATATTACGCTACACAAGAAGTTTTTCTTCTTCACCTCTTGACTGCTCTCGCTTGGGTCACCACAACTAATCCTTTGCACCCAACCAGTCCTCTCCGCATTCTCTTTGGTCATACCAAGCACCCTTCATGTCTTCCTTCACCTCTTTTTTCTTTTTTCTGGTAGTTCCAACCTCAACTTCCAGCTCCCCATCTATAAGCCTTGTTCCATTTCCATCAGGTCTCTTGAACAGCCAGGAAATCCAGCATTCTTCCCATATGTTGGCCCACACTCCAGCCTTTCCTTTACTCTCTCTGCTCACGAACATGCCTTTCTCCTCCCCTTCTTTGACCAATAGCAGTACAATTTCTACTGGCTCCCTTTAGGTCAACAGAATGGGTGGCGGAAATGGTTAACCACTGTTTAAAAATGTTGTTTGTTATTTGTATTTTGGTTCGACCTTGGTTTTACATCAATTGCCCATCCTTACATGACCCTCCGCATTTACCTGGACATAGAACTGGCACGCAACAGGAAAAAGTTTTGTCTGAAATCCCTCTGAGTTGTGAAATACTGGCACACATACACAAAGATTTTTATCACTCAATGCTTAAATGTATTGGTAGCTCACAGACATCTTACAATTTAATTTTTTTTGACTCTGAGAAACTAACAAGGTAAAGTTTGGAAGGGTTTTTGAGATGCCTGCATTGCATTTGCACAAATTTATTAGGAGCTGTTGTACCGCTCTGAGAAACGGCCCCAAGACTACAGCTCTGCCCCCTTTTAACTTAAACACTATACTGTCGTTAAAAACGGACATATCTTTTGATTAAGTATGCTTTTTTTCATTATCATTTATTTTAAATAACAGAAAAACCTTAACAAATGACTGTTAAGGTTTGTCTTAAAAAATCATGGCTATATTTCAGATATTTTTTCCAGAAGACCCCACAGTAATCTTTACATGAGGCTTGGATCCTTAAGGAAGACAGTTGTAGCTGTGTCACGCTCCTCAAACTTTATATTCTGGCTCTTGAAGCTTCAGATAGAACAAGCTTATGGCAGAAACTATGCTTGCACTTCCTATTCTAACCACTGCATGGCAGGGTCCCACATCATTCCATTAATTAAAAAGATTGTATGTGTTTGGTTCACCTTTCTGCCGGAATATAAAATGATATATTTTATTTGTTTTATTTTCTTAAAAATCTTTCCATACCTTTGTGACCGATTTAACATTTGGAGCTGAGATATTTTTTTAAGCGCTTCACATTTTGACTGCATTTTTTGCACAATAACCCAGTTTTGTTCTGTATCTTATTGTGGCTGCAGCAATCTCATATTGAAGGGGACGTCTGCTCAGTCACTTTCAGGGGTTTGGATGTGCCCCCACCCACAGGGCCCCTCTGGATTCTTGGAGCCAATTTCATTGCCCGATACTACACAGAGTTTGATCGCCGGCACGACAGGATAGGATTTGCCACAGCGGTCTGACAGGAAATGAAACATTTCCAATGCTTTGCTGTGATCCTGCTTTGCAGTTTTTGCTGCTATCGCTGAATTATGTCTTATTATTCCCAGCTTACTTTTCTCCTTTGTTGAGTATTTATAGCAACATATGACAAAATGAGCAGGTTTTTTTAAAGAATTATGACAAAGAGGGCTTAGTATGATTTCCTTTACATTTATTCTCTATGTTTTTAGCAAGTTACACAATGTATCTGCTGAGTATGTTATATATTTGTCACACCTCAATCAGAAATATGTTTCTCTGTTAGGACTGCTTTGCATATGAAAAAACACAGAATTTGAAATCACTATCAATATCTGCTATAAAAAATATAATATGAAAGAACCAAGCTATTGACTTTTATTTCTGTTTTGCTTTTCACTTTAGTCGCTGTCCAAGTCAGCTAAATCTGTTCGCTGCAAAGGGTGGAAACAACAGATTTCATAAGCTATGTCATAACAGTCAGAAACATCTCTCCTCCCTTTCCAGTTACGTGAACATGTCTGTGTGTGGTTAACAAAGAAAAATGTTTTTATGCTTTCTTTGACTTTGCAAAGCTTTCCATCAGGGTAGATTCATTCCTCCCTTTGTACTTGCCGCTAAATGTTTTGACATTAGAGTAAAATAACAGTAGGAAACAGAGAGGATGCAGCGACGCACCACAGGTCCATGCGCTATAATTTTCTGGAATAATAACAACTCTCAGAGTTCCCATGGTGAAGCAAAGGGCCCAAGACACAACTGGTTTTAAATCCCAAAGCTTTTCCCTGATACTAATAATTAATGGCTCCTCGGTTTTTCACTATTTTTAAATCAAACAGAAACTCATCAAAATAAAAATAACCAGAGAACTGCTGTATTTGAAAGAAAAAAAAACGTGTTTTTTCAGGTTAAATCAAGAGGGACTGTTACAGCTGTTTCTGCTTACCAAGTAAACAGAGGACACTCTAAGACAATAAAACAACAAAAGTGGACAAATTCATCAGATACTCTTGTCAGATCTTTTCGTCTCATTTTCTCTAAACTGCTCAGGAAGTCATCCCGTGCTGTTCTGATGCTTCCTCGCTCTCATTTCCATGAATTGTTTTCTTTGGATTTTTATCTGATGACAGCACACAGTGAGGTGAAGGTGGACATTGGCGCATGATCAACATTTATAGGATAAATGGGTCTTTGTCGACACAGCTTTAAAGAACCAGATGCGACAAAGAAAAGTTTAAAAGACTTCATAATGAAACCCATTAAAAGAGAGAGCCAGATCATCAAAACTTTGCTAAAATAGATTACTTTTACAACTGAGGTATGTGCAGCCCGCGTGACACAAAGTACCAATCTGCTATTTTTAACTTCTTGTTCTGTTTATTGCATTATGCTATGTTCAATTTGGACTTTTTTCTTAATAACTTTATTATGACTCTAAGGCAAACATCCAATCTAATAGAATTTAATGTTCCATGCTTTTCCCTGATTTGCCCAACTTCTAATATTTTCCCTCCTACTTCCGAAACGCCAACTATTAGCCTCTTTACTCGTCTCGTAGTTAAAGTAATCTTGCCTGTGGCTACAAGCAGTTGCATGCCATCGTCAATATCCCAACATGAGCTATTTGCCTGTTATTCTCCGTTTACTTGATTTGGCCGCTCTGTATTCCTAAATCCCTTCCATAGCTAGAAAGACAAACAGCAGGTTGTTAAACACCAGCAAACTTTATTGTCTATTAAATCTTTGGTGTAGCTGTTAATACTAACATGACGGACCCTTGAATTTTTTGTGCTTAATCTCCCTCTGCTGTGCACAAACCCCCCCCACTTAACAACCAGAATTTACCTCGACCAGACTTGGCTCCACATCTCTAATTAGGAGCATTTTTTATCCCTCCCAGGTTTTTCCTTAAATTAATTTTAGATAAAAAGCTACATCTTTTTTATTTATTGTTTAACAGATGACATCCCTTCCAATTCTTGCTTCATCTTCAAGGTATTGCTTTATATTGCCTTGTTTAAGTATTTGATGTGTTTTTACTTTGTTTTCTGAGGCAATTTTTACTTTGGGCTTCTTATTTCTTTACTCATTCCCAACCTATTCAAACATTTAATTGACCCCTCTAATTCGAAGCATTCATGAATCCTCACAAATAAAGATTAGGCTTCAAACGCTTTTTTATGGCAGACCTAAAACAAAATTCCTCAACATATGAATAAATAATACCTTCAGTTTGTTCCACGGTAACTACTTGAAAATGTATACAGTTAAGCTGTAACTACAGCAATTTTTGGATTTGCAGAACCAAATTACAATAAAAGACAAAAATGTTATTTTCAATGCAATTTTGACTAAATTTTAACTCCTTAAACTGGACAAATATATTTTTTATTAGTATAAATTTTTTGAAGCTGCATCGGAATCGAAGCCCTGCCAGCTGCTAATCTTCACATGGAATCATTTACCACAACCTCTTACTTCCACGTCACCTTGTATTCGACTTCAAAGAAAGACACATGGATCTACTTGGCCATTCAACTTTTAATTTTTGTACATCTGTCCAGGATATTATCTTAATCCTACATTTGTTGTTTGTGTGGAACAACACACTAGTTATGAGATGAACCCTTCCAAATGTTCTTTACAACCTTTTTGGAAACAGGAACCTAAACCTCCTGAGACGTACCCTTTCTCTTTAGGTCATCTTTGACTGAGATCCCCCACTGTTACCTCCTCCTTAACCTGTTTGCCTTTTTTTCTGTGTGCTGAAGATGGTAATGAACACGGGGCTTCTTTGGAAATATTTTAAAATACAGTGATGCTCTTTAAGTTTACATACCGTGGAAGAAATGATGATTTCTTGGTCCTTTTTCATAATGACGACATGAAAACTTCTTTTCCACTCATAGTTAGTGGTTGGGTGAAGCCATCTATTTAAAAAAAGAATCTGTTTACCCTTTTGAAATCACCATGACAACAGAAACTTTCCAAATGACCAATTTCAAAAGTTTATATACCACCTATCATCATAAAATAAGGAGAAGGTTCTAAAGTGGCTGTCTCAGTCTCCTGAACTCAGCATTATTAAGCCACTCTGGGGAGATCTCAAACAGACGGTTTAAGCAAGACAGCCTGAGAATTTTAAAATCTTTGAAAAATAAAGAACCACATCCACAACTACCACAAGAAACTTCAAACTGTTATTGATGCATAAGGAGGCATTACAAGGTATTAAGAACTGGGCTATGAAAATTTTGGTTTGTGTAATTTGGGACGTTTCTGTCGTCATTACGATTTAAAAAGAGTTAACAAGGTTGTTGAACAATACATGGCTTAATCTAACCGCTGACCAGGAGGGAAAAAAAGGTTTTTCAGTATCATTCATATTCTCTTAAAAATAGCCTAGAATTCATGTCTTCCAGTCAGTGTTGGGGGTAACGGATTACAAAGTAATTAATTTCGGTAATTTAATTACATTTGTCAGTAACAGAGTAACGAAATGAATAACAGTTCAATTTTTGGTAATTAATTACAATTTCTTTACCATAGAAACCCTCATTACTTTGGTTTTGTTGGCTCTGACATTTTCTCTTGGTTAGGTGAAACAAAACAGAGATACATGCGCGCAGAGTTGTGGATCGATCAAAATACAGAAGTGCCCTCATTGCAGCAGTCACAGTGGCTCAATGATGATTACAAAAATAGATGCTGCGAGGAGTCCTGTCATCCCCGCAGAGCAGCAGGTGAGCAATAGAGCAGAGATCTGTCCTGTGTACGGATGTGGTTACGAATAAAAACGACTCTAAAGTCACTCTGTGGTGTGATCAACAAGAGCCATCTCCTTCCTGGAAGCCGTTTTTTTCTATGATAATTCATTCTGTCTTACTTTATTTGTCTCTCTAATTAATTTTTAAAAATTGATGTGTTAACTTTCATTCATGCAGATTAATTATACATCAGAAGCGACCAGCTTCCTCTTAGCGCCAGACGGTTCAGGCCTCCACGGCGTGCGTCAATTTCTGAAAATACACACTTCGTCTGGAGCTTTCCTGCTTATAGCATAGTCACTTACAAAAGAAATACATATTCAATTGATTTTTAGCAAAGAGCAAAACGTTTGTTTTAAAGAAGCCTGCACAGTTATATAGAACATTTGGGCTATGTGACCGGAACTACTTTTCTAGCTGTGCATCAACACCCAGCTGCCAATCAAATCTGAATATTCACCCAGACCATTTATAGTGCAAAAACACAATTTTTGTATTATATGGCTGTTTATCAGCACATTTGTTTTCTTGGAGTAATACTACAGACATAAATACCTTTACAGTTCTTTAGAGTTCTGTTTATATTACTGTTGATGTGTTTTGTGCAAACAAATTACATTTTTGGGATATCTGAGTTAACACTTTACAAATGAAGACATTTCAGACAATAAAAATTAAGGAAAAATGTTCTCTCTGGCCTTTTCTTTTTGCTCAAAAATTTCATATTATCTAAAATGAACCTAGTAAAACATTGTGATTACTTGTGATTAATCAGATCAATTTTTAATCGATTGTCAGCACTAATATTGACGTAGCTGTAAATTCAACATCTGACTTTGTTGTAACCTCTTTTTGTGCCATTTTTCACACTTGTCTGAATTCAAATGAGGTAAGATAGTGTCTTGAACCTTGTTCAAATCTTGCACAAGGTTATTGCTTTAAAAATATAGTTTATTTTAACTTTTATCTTTATTTAACCACAGACGTCCTATTGAGATTAAAAATCTCTTTGTCAAAGGAGCCCTGTTAATGAAAGACAAGAGGATCTTGTTTGTGCTTAAATGTTCTTTCCTTGAGATTTTGTATATGAGTAGAAAAAAGTAAAGTAACGAATGGTGAATCACTTTTTGAAATACGTAATGAGTAAAGTAATTTAATTACAATTTTGATCACGTAACTGAATAAAGTAATCAATTACTTTTCAGAAGTAACTCACCCAACACTGCTTCCAGTGTTTGTAAACTAATGAATACAACTATAATAAATGTTAATAAAAAGACATGGTCATCATGACATTGAATGTACCATTTCAGACAGAACACATTAGGTCCTTATTAGATTGTTTGGACTGATGTCAAGATTTTTTTTTTCTATTTGAGAAGACGAAGATTACATGTATATGGGATTATAATAAAGTATTTTACTGTGAAAAAAGGGTTAACCATATCACACACCTTTTGATAAGTAGCAGTTATTTATGGTATCCACACTCTAAAAATAATTTTTGAAAGTACCTTAAGCAAAATCTTCAGAAAATTTTGATATGAAACAGGTTGCCATGTTTTTTGTGTAGCATTTTCTTTCTGCTTTAGGATTTTTATGTTAATTCTACTTCAAAAACGAGTTTGTGGTTAGAAAATCTCATTATCTGTGTGTATTCTTTCTCTAAAAACTGAGTTTTGCATTAACATTTTTCTCTCTTTTTTTTGCGTTGATTTCATTTATTTTTTTTTCATGCTGTTCTAGACACATAACACGGTGGAGAAATGAAATAACTCATCCTAGGACAGTTCCCCTCACTGTGAAGGCTTTCGTTTGGAGAAAAAAAAGGTTCTGGGGATCAAAAGAAAATATTCAGCCTTACTGTTAAAGTACTTAGCTCTTATTTAATTTAACATTTATAATAAAAGCAATAAAGACAAAACAGATTTTGACTAGATTATGACATGAATTTGGGCAAAGTTTGTTTTAGTCCTTGGATGACATAATTACAGTGGCTTGGAAAAGTATTGACACCTCTTGAACTTCTCCACATTTTCTCACATTATGACCACAAACATAAATATATTTGATTGGAATTTTATGTTAAAGTCCAACACAAAGTGGCACAAACTTGTGAAGTGGAAAGAAAATTAAGAGTTTTTTTTTACCAAATAGAAAACTGAAAAGTGCAGTGTGGAAAAGTATTCAGCCTCCTTTTCTCTGAGTGCATCCAATTGCGTTCAGAAGTTGCTTGATGATTGTTGACTGATCAAATGTTGACTAAATTACCTAATAAAGTCCACCTGTGTGTAATTTAATCTCAGCATGCAAACACAGCTGTTTTGTGACTGTCTCTGTGGTTTGTCAAGAGAATATTGGGGAGAAAACAGGATCATGAAGTGTAAGGAACACACCAGACATGTTAGGGATAAAGTTGTGGAGAAATTGAAAACAGGGTTAGGCTAGAACAAGATTTCCCAACCCACAAACCACTGTTCAGTCCATCATACACAAACGGAAAGAGTATGGCACAACTGGAAACTACCTAGACATGGTTGACCACCTAAGCTAAAGGACTGAACAAGGAGAGAACTGATCAGAGATGCAGCGAGGAGGTCCATGGTGACTCTGGATGAACTGCAGAGATCTACATCTCAGGTGGGGGAATCTGTCTATAGGACAACCATCAGTTGTGCAAGTCTGGACTTTATGGAAGAGTGGAAAGAAGAAAGTCATTGCTAAAAGAAAACCACAAGAAGTCCCGTTTGCAGTTTACCATCAGCCATGTGAGTGACCCAGCAAACGTGTGGAAGAAGGTGGTCTGGTCAGAGGAGACCAAAATTGAACTTTTTGGCCTAAATGCAAAGCGCTATTTGTGGCAGAAATATAACACTACACATCACTCCGAACACACAATACCCACTGTCAAACATTGTGGTGGCAGCATCATGCTCTGGGGCTGCTTCTCTTCAGCAGGGACAGCGAATCTGGTTAGAGTTGATGGATGGAGCCAAATACAGATAAATATTGGAGGAAAACCCCAGACACACTCTTGAGACTGGGGCGGAGATTCACCTTCCAGCAGGACAACCACCCTAAACATAAAGCCAATGGAATGGCTTCAAATGAAACATATTCATGTGTTGGAATGACCTAAATCCAATCGAGAATCTGTAGTAAGATCTAAAAAACTGCTGTTCACAAACGCTCTCCATCTAATCTGACTCAGCTTGAATTGTTTTGCAAGGAAGAATGAGCAAAGAATCCAGTCTCTGGATGTGCAAAGCTGGTAGAGACAAACCCCAAAAGACTTGCAGCTCTGATTGACTCAGGGGGGACTGAATACTTTTGCACACTGCACTTTTCAGTTTTTTATTTGTAAAAAAAAATGTACACTTAGTTTTCTTTCCATTTCACAAGTGTGTGCCAATTCCGTGTTGGTCTTTCACATAAAATTCCAACAAAATATATTTATGTCTGTGGTCATAATTTGAGAAAATGTGGAGAAATTCAAGGGGTATGAATACTTTTGCAAGCCACTTTAACTTCCTGTACCACAACATTCCTTTCATACTTTGACAAGTGAAGTCTAATTTGTTTACAGTTGTCATTGTACTAGTCTCTTAAAGTGAGTGAGTGTTGTTTAGGAGCTGTTTACAGGGGTCACTGCAGGGAAGTGATTTGCAAAAAACTTCAAATTTTTTGTTTTACTTTTTAACATGATACCCAGACCCACTTTTATCGTTTTGTGATCTGTTGTAAAATTGCTCCCAGTGGTCTATTAATCATGATGATGCAGTTTTTAGCCAATAATATATGTCTTTTTTTTAAAAACTGTCACTTTCTTGGACATAGTTTCTGTTGCTTTCTGCTCTCCAGAGATATTACAGTTAGACTGTGAAATTATCTAGAAGTTAAAAATCTACACAGTCAATGTAATTTAACGGAAAAGACCATGATCAACGGCTAGCAATGCTAGTGCAAATTTTTGCTTTTCACCAAAATATTCATAACCTATGTTTGGGACATTAAAATATTTGCTCCTTGTTGTTTAAGCCTTTTACAATGCAGCTTTAGGCTCCAATGTTGACATTCTTTTGACTATCGTAACTGTTCAAACATGTCAAAGTAATTCCAGCGGATTCTGAAGAGCAGTTTTGCTCTTATATGCAACATAACAAAGCAGTGAAGTGCTTGGTTATGCAATCAATTTATATCAGCTGATTCTGTCATAGAGAAAATTGACTATGTGCGTTTTTGCAACAATTTGCAATGTGAAACGCCACTTTTCTCTGCTTCAGACTCAACTGATTCATGTTGAATGCATGAACGGTACGGTTGCAGTATGTCAGAGTTAGGTGTCCCCAGAGAAAGCGTTAACCTCACGTTATTTTTTTTCTTATGTGTCAACATTTTTGCATCCAATACCAACTTCCAAAATGACGATTTGTTTGGAAAGATTTGAGATAGAAACATCATCACCTTGAGATTAATAAGCTACATTGTACAAACCGCTGCATGGAAACAACCATCAAAACTCACCTAATGCTACGGCACAAATAAAGACCAATATGCTTGATGACAAGCAATACTCCCATTGGTACTTTATGGATTTTTTGTCCTTGTAAATTGTAAACAGTAAATTTGACATTATAATCTGCAGGACAGACAAAAGCATGAAAGCTCTGAGAAATGTGGACACCAGCCACATACGCACATGGTCTCTGTAGTACAATTTACACTCAGCTGAGGACCTTCAGTCCACTTCCTCTTTTCTAGTGTCAATTTACACAGTACCCTCAAAGACAAGATATTTAAACCAAATGAGTACAACAGATGAGACCACATCTAGTCAAAATGCATTATTCTGTATCTATTTGTCATTCTGATAATTATCAGCTTTGTAACTATTGAAATTATTATGAATTTCAAATAAATGAACATTAGGATTTCAAACTGGTTTTTATGAGGATTCTACAATTTTTGGCTACAAACATAGAAAAAGAGAAAAATTAATAAATAAAATGTAGGTTCTTGTTTGTTAGTGTTTCCCACATAAAAATTAAGCATCACATATTAGGGCAGCGTCACCCAGTTTATACATTGTTTCACTGTGACTACAACTGGAGGAACAACAGAAATGTAAGCGAAACCGTACACCATTCCAAAATGGGGTTTCACAAAGCACATGTGGCGGAATAGAGACGTAGCAGAGAGGGAACAAAGTGGCAGTTAAAAAGTCTTTTCGGGCACCCCGCAGTGCCGAGCTCTGGGTCTCATGTTGTTCATTTCACACATGACATTAGCTTCTTCTGCAGTTACATTATATTTAACTCTGCTGACCAGTGACCAAAATAATGGATATAATAGTTGGCTCAATTTCAACTCAGGATCACATAGAAAAGTGCTAAAAAAAGTGAAAATATTTAATCTGTTAAAATGTTTTAATAGGATTAATAACCCATCCTGCGATAGACTGGCGACCAGTCCAGGGGTGTCCCCTGCCTTCGCCCATGAGTAGATGGGTTAGGCTCCGGCAACCCCTTGACCCCGAAAGGAAAAAAGCCGTTTGGAAAATGAATGAATAATAACCCATCCTCCCGACAGCCGCAGAAATGAGATGAACAAAAGAATTCCAATCCACTGAACAGTTGTGGAACAAAGGGTTGGAGGAACAAAAATATCCACGATGACATAAAGAAAGTGTTAAATAGGATTGCTGTTAATCTAAAATGCAAACAGTTAATAATTCAGTTAATCTAACAGGTTATGGGTCATTTATAATTATAGGAAACATATTGGAAAAGAATGGCAAACTCAGCATGGAGAAACACTATTGTGCAAAATGTGTATTCTGGATCAGTGGCATATGTTGTTACTTCTACTATGTTTCTTCTTTCTTTCTAAATTTATTTTAGCTCTTGTTTGATTTTAGTGAATGTCGATTCTTCTACATTTAATTTTTTTGGTTTAAACTTGAAGCAACCTGCACTGGATAATGCATTATTTTAATAGCATGAAACTACAAGAAATGCATTTCCTGCTAAAGTAACAGTAAACAATATTACTGAAGGATTTTTACCTGGCTAATCACTTTGGTTTGAAAGTTTAGCTAAATAAATTAATGGCTGAAAAACTATTAATAACTTCAAATGTGCTACAATAACTAATAAAAATGCTAGGATGAATTCTAAGAATTAAATTATCTGAATATTTAGCTTTTATTTAGTGATAACTGTAGAAGTAAAAGGGAAAAAAATGAGGAGTAAAAACTGTGTTTAAGACAAGAGCCATGCATTTGAGGGCCTAAAGCATTTTAAGGTAAGTAGCCTGCATAAAAATTAAAATATACATTCAAAAGTGAGCAATCCCACCACTATTAACAACTTGAAATACTTTTCATGCTAAATATATGCAGAATTATTTGTAGCTCTGACAGAACACAAATATTTGAAAAGATTTGCTTTCAAACGTATTAAAAGTGAGCGAACCCAAAAGTAAAGGCACCCTTCTCAGGAAGCTGAGTGTTTTAATACTAGAGCTGTTGAAACAAACAAAAGAATGAAAAAGATTGCAGGTGCCTATAAACATGCTTCATTCTTAACCCACACCTTTGAGCAAAATAGCAACAAATCAGTGCAACACCAAAAAGCTTCCCAACATGTCAGTTCTTTGTGCAATTATGCAAAAGGCTAATTTGCATGACAGTTGACCAAATACTGCTCTGTGATTTGAGAGTCAGACAAGTCCTAATTTAATACCACATTTTAAACTTTCAACAAAAAAAATGCATTGTGGTTAAAGAAAAGAAAAAAAACTACACGCTGCTAACAGTTTATCCAAAACAGATGCTGACTGTTAAAGTGTTCATTTGGAAAAAAAAAAAAAAAAAGTCAGAAAGTCTTGGAAAAAAAAGCTTTGTGACCACAATACAATTGTAAATGTATTTTTTTCTTTCTGATGGTTTTGTTGTTTTATGCAACTAACTACTGTATCATACAAACCACTATGTTGTTAGATTTTTATGTTTAGCAAATAAGTGCATTTTATTTTTTTATGCTTTTTAAGACATATGGGTTGAAAAGCAAAAACAGATGTGAAAATTCACGTGCAGTTAATGTAGGGTCTTTTGTTCTGTTTTAGTAATTCTTCTAAATGATCCATGTGAAAGCCCTCAATATGTGTATAAAACCCTTAAACTGTTGTAAAGATCTCCAGAGACCAAGATAGTATTCCTTGTCAAACCTTGAGAGATGGGAGGTCTTTAAAAGGATTGCATGTCAGCTGAAACAGATTGAACTCCCTCAGTCTCAGTTTGAACTCACTGAAAGGAGGAGGAGCACATGAAGCAGTGCATCGAAGAACGCGCCACATGACAAAGTGTCAAATTTACTTAACAAATTCCTTTCTGTGGAGTGGAAGTGGATATATATAAAAGATTTCTTTGCTTCAATGTGTGTGACAGAGGAAGTTGGTGTTTTCCATCATCAAACACTTACCAGATGACCATCCTTGTGTCAAACCTGAGTCACAGCAAAGCTAAGGTAGGTGAGCGTCTTTTGAAGAAGAATAACTAAAGGAGATATTCAACACTGCAAAGCTCAATGCAAGTGAGAAAAGGCAGCAACCTGGTTGTTCAAGCAAGTTTTCTTTTAATTTTTGCAGTTGAATGACCTAAATACAGATATTAAAAGCATGGCAAAAAAACAGCTCATGTGATATTTGCATCATGTGCGCCACCATTTGTCAGATACCAGTTCAATCAATAGTTATATCAGATTACATTAATTTAATAATAAGTGGGCTCCCAGAAATGGTCTGTTATGATGGTCTTCAACTCAGTATCTTGTTTGACTTTGAAAATACGTACTTTAGATTGTTTCTTTGAAAGCACACAGGTTAAAATTGTGCTTTTATTTTCATGCAAAATCTTTGACAGCATCTGATTTTAGATTTTTTTTTTGGTCGCTTGGCAGACATCTTTCACAAAATGGATTTTTGTTTCACAGAATTTTCACGGACGAGTGAAACCATGCAGCAAAGAAACAGAACCATAACATGACATGATATATTTGTTCTTGTGCCATCTGCTTTCCCTTATCCCTCTTTTGTATCGAAATACATTACAGAAGTTAAACAAAAGCCAAGACATCTTGTTTTGATGCATAAATTTAAGTTTTTGTTTGCAATGCCGTAACTTTTGTCTACTTTGCATCAGGCTCTCATTTTGTGCTTTAAATAAATGTGCCATCTACCTTATCTAATGCTAAAAGAGTGAATTTCTATGATCATTTGTTAACTCTAAGTTTCTGTGCATTTTTGCTATGGTGTTCAAACGGTGATTGGAAATTTTGAGCTTCAGAAGGAGTGGACACGTTACTTACTCTAAATGCCAGAGGGCACTGTTTGACCATGACTGAAACGTAGGACTGAAGGAAAGAAGCTGGAGTGTTTCTCACTACCATGTGCAGTGCTGGACTTCTGCTTTTGTAAAACAGCTTCTCTCAAGCAGTGCAGGATTGAAGCTTCTTTTTTCCCTTTTCTTTTTTGCTTTCTCAAAACTGGTCGAAAATGTCAGATTTTAATACAAATTGCAGAATTTTTTTTATGCGATAGTATTTCTAGCACCATTATTAGCTTTTTGTGATTTTAATGCCAGACAAAGACAGTTCTATCAGAATCCGAGTTGCTATAAGGTCTGACGATAACATCAGTCTTCATTTTTTTTGTGCTACAAGTAAGATCATTTCTGATTTATCTTATTAAATTGTTATGTAATATCAGTTTTTGGGCTGTCGCCGTGTCATTTGTGTTATTGGTTGCACGGATTTGGCTGGTGTGTAAATAATGTCTTTTCGTGCTGTGTCAGTTGCAGGTGAAGTGTCTGCTTATATTCCTGAGCTTCCCGCTGGTAATGGCTGAGGTGCCTGGTCCATGCAGACACTCAATCACTAGAGAGCACCTGCTGACAGTCAAGCAGTTGGTAGGTGTAAAAACAACATCAGACTGATCCGATCTCCAACCCTCCAGCTGAGATTACTTCTGTTGTCATTTCTGCAGATGGATAACCAGTTGAGCAGTGGTTGCTCAATAACCTACACATTCATAGAGAGGAGAAGTTTGGTAAGGTTAAAATAAGTTTACCTGGTGTGTTTCCAATTAAATTGAAATTTTCTATCAGCGTTTTCTCTGCTTTATCTACAGAGCAAATGTTGTTTTGTGAAGGCTGCCTTGCCCTGGATATTGGAGCTGCTAACAACCAACTTCAAATATAAACGGGGTTCTGTAAATGATGGCTATGTTCAGTCTCTAAGAGCCCTCATCCTCAACATTTATTCTCAGAAATGTGTGCCACAGATTAACGAAGAGATTGAGGTTAGTATTTCTGAGATTATCATTTGCCAGATTTGATGATTATGAAAATTTTGATGCCTTTTTTTTTATGGGATGTCCTGCAGAGTAAGCCAGAGAGCTTTGAGGTTCTTCACAGAGGGTCTCCCTCAGAAGCACTGCAGAAAGCTTCAGAAGTGTTGGCCGAATACTGGGAACTGGTAATGACCAGTGACTCACCTGTTGACTGGAGATGTGAACAGGAATACACAGAAAGTTTTGGATCTACCACAGACCCACCCTTTGAGTCATCTTCACATTATTTTACAGGTGGGAAACTCAATAAATTGGAAAAATGTGCAATGAATTCAGCAGATATTCTCTTTGATCACAGATGATGTGTCCTTTTTTTTCAGAGAGTTACAGTAGAAACTTCGTGAAAGCCTCACACAGAAGACCATTCATTGATTTTTTCAAGCTTGGCTTCATCATCGCATCAGTCTCTGGAGGGCTGCTATTCATTATAATGCTCTACTGTCTCATCATGCACAAGGTATGGGCAAATACACATTCTGTAATGTCCAAACTTGCAGTAAAAGGTTTGGCTTTGCTTTCCAGCCATGCTTTTGTGAAGCAGGCTTCAGCATGCTGCCTTCCTAGTCGTGACAAAACAACACGGTGCTATCAGCTAGCATGGATGTGCTGTTTTGCAAAAGTATTTGCATAACATCTAAAAATGCAAATTAGTACATTTGCTGTTTCTTTTCCCTCCAAAGCTTTTTTATTTAAATATAACCCACATTTTATTTATTTGAGTTAAAGCAATCCATGTGCAGGTAGTTTTTTTTTTTTTTTTTGGTTAACCACTGTGTTCAATTCCCCTTCAATAACCAGGAAAAACATTTATCTTCAGGCCTGTAGTTTAGAATCTCTGGGATCATACTGTATATACATGCATGTATGCTGACCAGCAGCTCAGCCCTGGTTTCCCCAGTGCTTTTGCCAAGTTATCTTTAAAACCTCCATTGACCCCTACGTATTTATGAGTGAAAACAAAACTGAACTCCATGAAGGGGAATTCCAGAGTAAATATACCAGAAAAACAAACAAGAAATCAAAACATATCTTAAATTACAGTTAGGGCTTCAGGATTTATTGGATCTTTTTACACTAAAAAGTTTTGGTGTGTTTGTGCAATACAAAAAAATTCCTAAAATAGTTCAATAGTTATTGAAGTGTTTGGGGACATATAAGCCTTTTAGAACAGCTTTTGAGCGCAATGAATGACAACTAATAACTGGCTTTTGAGCTGAGTTAACTTTTTATTGTTTTCTGTAGAAAAAATGTATAGTTTGGACTCGACCCCACATATGATCTTTACTGGAAAAATGAGGCTTTTGACAGATTTTGTTGCCAGAATCCCACTTTGAGTTGTTTTTATTTTATTTTATTTTAGTATGAGCAGGAACACAATCAGAAAGCATAAAAAGCTATACAGTTAAACTGGGATATAAAGATTCAGTCAGAATGTTACAACCCACTCATAAACTTGCAGTGTATGATTCAGATTTTAAAAGCTTTTCACTCCGGTTTTGTCATGTCAGTTTCTGCCAGAACTTTGTGGCTTTAAAAAAATACATCTTATTTTAAACTGAATCTGCCTTGTTCTTCATTAACACAAGAACTGCTGAAGTTTGAAAAACGTTGTCAACTAGTGGATTAAGCTCATATGTTGAAGGATATGAGCCAAATATTTCAAGTTTTCATTACCTCCAAAAGCTGTTATTTCAGAGTTTTTCCCACTTCTGTGTCTCCTGGCAGCTAACTTGTGTGTTCTTTTAATTAAATCCAAGCATTCTACATTTTCTCTCCTAATGAGTCAAGCATAGTTTTAGGCATTTGAATTAAATCAGTCTTATACACACTTATTTTCAACATAACTTAAACCATAAACTTGACACTTTTATTAGTATTGGATTTGCCATAACCAAGGAATTTTAGCTGTGCATTTTATATGTGTAGGCGTGCATGTGTTTGTAAATGATTTTTTTCAGGACTTTCTAGCCATTCTGATATTAATTGCCCAGAATCTATTTTTGTGCCAATAGTGTTTACATCAGGCCAGCCAAGCAGCTTTCATTTATTTCATGTGGACCAGAGTGGCTTAGATAAGGGTTGTAAATCCTGTTAGAAATCTACAAACATACTAAAAGCCATTACATTTTTAGAGCAAAACAGTCTACACAACCACAGCTCCTAAATTACCAATAAACAAAGTGGTGGATATTAAAAAAAAAAAAAAACATAAGTATTTTAAACATTTAAATGCAAGAAAAAAAAACAGAGATCATCGCACCTAGTCATCTGCACATTTAAAATAAGTAGCAATGATACCAATAATATAATTTAATAAGCTTTATTTAACGTTGCAGGTTTCTTTATTGGAAATTCCTCATTTCCTCACTAAAAATTCTTTGCAGTGATGTGGGACAATTGCTCATTAATGCTGCAAGAAAAGATGCACTACAAGACTCCAAATATCAGAATTTATAAGTTGTTACTAAATATCACAGCATATAATAGATTCTATTACAATATTTTTTAATGTGTTTATTCACAATAAGACGAAATAGAGTGGATGTTGTTTGGGTTTCAAAGTTTTTAGGATGTATTTAGTCTTTACATGCAAATATCTTCTTGCAAAATTTTGCCCATTGAATGACTTCTTCAACTTCTTCATTAAATGCATGTAATAAAATAGAATGTTCTACTTGCTGGGTGGTAATTGAGTATCTAGTCGTGTTTTTTTGAGTTGATTTTTTTCTTTTGTACTACAAACTTGGTTTGAATTTGTTTTCCAGCTGTTTAACTCGTGTAAAGTTTATTCTTGTGTTTGCATTTATGTTGCACCTAGTATCTGTGTGCTTCTAATCATCACACTGTGTTTTAATCAGATCTGTGGGTTTTGTTTAACTGTACATGAGAGCTGGGCCAAGTGAGTGTGACGTCATCCATAGAAAATGACTTGGTTCCGGTTCAAACAAAATGAAATAAATTCAGTCGCCATTTCTTTGCAATACAGACATCACCATGTAGTAACTAGAAATAACCAGTAAACAGACTGATTTGATCTGAGTCAATGTTTCTATGGCAACCACTCTTGCCAATCAGGAGAGAGCTTGTTGGAAGTTCACACCTATTCTATCTGAAAGCAGCCTCGGGAGAATCTGTCAAACATTTCAAACATTTTGACAACACGTACTTTCATTAAGGCATCTGATTGGCCAGTTTATAACTTGAATAACCTCCGCCACCAAAAAAAAAAAAAAAAAAAAAGCGATCCAGTTGAGTGGTTCTGTTGGGTCAGTGGTTAGTTAATAATTTTAATTTCATTGAAGTTTCTGTCATCCTCTGGTATCCCTTGGAAGTCATAAATGCTGCGTATGTTTATGCAGAAGAGAAAAACAACGCAATACTTATCTGATTTAAAGGGTTTGTTTGGATCATTAAGGTATACCTTTTAACTTTTCATTTAAAACACACCATAAACTCTTTCTTTCAATTTTTAGAGAATAAAAATAAAGAAATGTGGCCAACTTAAAAAAAAAAACATGTTACTTGTTCCTGCAAAATCAGATCAACTAGAAAGAAACTGATATGGTGGGCACTTTTATAAATAGCTGTTTCAGAGTGAATGTGTTCATCTTCCTTTAGAAAGCATGCCAAATAAAATTGTGATGAGTGAAAGGACAGGTTTAAAATTAAAGAGGGGCAGAGTGAGCCTGCCTTCACTTTCCACCAACCGTTTGTTTACACTGTCTTTCTCACAACCCCACAACCTCTCACCTAACGTTAACAGTGCAACAAAAAGCAATATTGTAGCTATCCAATCACGCAGTTTGGAACCAGAAGGCAGCTTTAACGAGGAAAACATAAGCGTATATCGATCTGGTCTTCAACAAGTGGGTGCATCAGAATGGAGCAGAGCAGGGAGCTAGTGGTTTGCTGGTTGTAACTATGCATAACTACAAGCTTCTTCAAACAACATTTATGTCTTCTTCTGATTCACAATGATCAAAACAAAGAAATACTCAAAAACAAAATTTCTATCTAAATTTTCTTTAGTATATGTCCGTTATGATCAGAAAAATGCCACAAGAACGAGTGTTTTAAAAACGTCCTACGTACTACATACGTACAAATGAACATAGAACTAATTCTGTGAACAAAAACATGTGGTACAAATACAACTTTCTTAGGTTAAGCAATTTTCTGTTTTTTTTTTTTTAATTTCATAAATTGCAGTTTACTTACTTGCAATCTAATACCTCAATCTAACTCCTTTTGTCATCCATTGGCAAATACTTTAAAAGATACCTGAGTCATGATGCCCATTAAATGCTTCAATTGTAGTTGCTTTGTGTGGCTAGAGGAACGTTTTCTCAGTGCTTTGTTTACAGACTAATTCCAGGAACTTTTACAATTTTGCTGTTCAGAATCTTTCTTTTTGCAGCCAAGTTAAATTGCAGGCTCACCCAGGTTTTAAATGACTATTAACTTCTCATTCATTTTGGAATGATTAGGACAGCTAACCAGTAATTGGAGGAAAAGAATTTGCCTTTAGTAGACAGACAACACCAAGTCCTTCACAAGTGTTTTTCGGTTTTTGATACACCCAAAAACACTGCTGTGGATTTAATTTAAATGAAAAAGTAAAGAAAGCAACATCACTGTGATGTAATGATTTAATTTGCTTCTTGGCTGAAGGTTAAATTGCCAAATCCACAAACTAAACTGCATGAGAACACTGAACACGTCCAGGAGTTGGAGGGGTGTGTGGTTTGCACATGATGGAGACATAATAACAACCCAAGGTTATATAAAGCTATCTGACATTCTCTGTACCGCTTTATAACAGTGAACCACCAAGAGTTAATACAGTGATATATGGTGCTTTGCAATGTTACCATTCCCATGTAGGAAGTTTGTCCAAAATTCCAGAGATTTTTTTTTTTCCTGTTGGAAAACGTATTGTGTTCCCTGCTTCTGTGTACACTTTTTTTCTGCAAATGACAGTTTCTTTCCTGTCTAAAACAACTTAACCAATGATTGAATATATGTGTGCATGGGTGAATGGAACTTGTGTCTGCAAAGTCCTCTGAGTCTACCCTTTCCAAGATATTAGGATATCATGGAAAATTGTTTTAAACAACTTTCATGGAATATAGATGCAGGACCCACTGTGTAATTTATTTCAAGTATTTTTTATTTATTTTATTTTATTTTTTACATAAACCAGGGTTCCAGCTCATAAAAACCACAAAAGCAGCATTCCTAAAAAAATGAAAACTCTGAAGAAAACTGCTCAAATTCTGCAGGACATTGTTTTAAACTGAGTTTTACCAACTAATCAGCTACTAAACTCAAAGCACTTGGACAGGTTCCCCACATGTCATTAAATTGGTTCAGTTCAATCGTCTCAGTTCAGTTCAATACGAGGAAGACTGTCATTGATCTCCTCCATAGTCTGGGTAAGCCACTAAAGCTCATAGCTAAGGAGGCTGACTGTTCACAGAGCTCTGTGTCCAAGCAGATCAACGGAAAATCTAACGGAACGGCAAAATGTGTCAGGAGAAGTTCCACCAGCAAAAAGAGATGACCGTGGGCTTCAGCGGATTATCAAAAGGTCAAGATTCAATGACCTGACAGACATCCAGAAAGAGTGGAATGAGGTGGAGGAACAGCTTAAACAACAATCACATTCAGGAGATGGGCTACAAGTGTCGGGTTACTCAAGCCAAACCCCTTCTGAGCCCAGGGGCCAACGGAGGAAACGTCTCAACTGGGCCAAAGGGGAGAAGGAACGGACTGTTGGTCAGTCAAGGTCCTGTTTTCTGATGAAAGGAAAGACATTGGGAATCAAAGTCCAACGGTTTGAAGGGAGACAGGTGATGAACAGAACCCGTCCTGCTGGAGGTCCAGCATGAAATCTCCAGTCAATGATGATTTGGGCTGAAATGTCCAGCACTGGTGTTGGTAAACTCTGCTTTCTTCAATCCAAAATCACAGCAACAGTCTAGCAGAATGTTTTAGAGGATTTCATGATTCTTCTGCTGAGGATCTGGATGGAGATGCAGATTTCATCTTTCAGCAGGACCTGCCCCCTACATGCTCTATTGAAGTATTGAATACGGACATGTGAATTTGAAAAAACGTTCTTTTTATTATTGTTATTTTGACTGATTTTATGTGATCATAATTTTTGTTTTTAACTTTTTGCAAATCCTAGCAGTAGACTGAATCATGATGACTTCTGCACAGTATTGTGTTTGAAATCCTGTTTTGTTTTTGTTTTTTGCTGGAACCCTAATTTATGAGTTTTTTGAGTCCATATTCTGTGAAAGTTATTTTTTTTTATGATTTTATGGAAATTAATACACTTTATTTACTCAAAATTTTTGGAAAGGGTATGTGTGCTATTTACCAGTCATTCAGTTTAATGCGTAAACATGTAGTCCTTCTACTATGAAAAAAGTATTTTATTTTTTATTTTTTACCATGTCTTGAGATAGTCTGCACATAAATAATCAGAATTCCTCTCAGCTGTTAGAACTGAAGGAGGTACTTGGATGAGCTGCAAAACATATCCATAGATCAACTTTACAGTCCAGTTTCCTTCAAAAACAGAATTCTGTGATATTATGACCTGACTGAGAATCCACAGACTCTGTAGGGTGCATCCAGTCTTTAGACGGGGGATGACCAAAGAGGGGCCCGCTGGCTGGGTTCAGATCTTCTTGTCTTCCTCCAAATATCAAGTTGCACTTTCTGTGTTTGGCATTACCAGTGAAACGGATGAAAACACATGCGGCCCAAATCCTTAGTGCTCACAATTACATGCTTACGTGACGGTCAGAATTACAGCTTTAGAAATCAAACAGAAATAACTTTATAGCAGTTCAGATTTATGTTTGCATAGGAGTCCCTTTGCAAATGCTGTTATATTTGATCTATTATTTTAAAAAAATCCCCATAAAACCAATTATAGGGCAGCAAGATTTGCAGTGTATGAACTTATTGAGTTTTGGGAAACTCTATGATAATCATGGAGCGGCAAAGACTCATAATGACCTTTGATTTTATTCATTTTAATTTGGAAAGGTAAACATTTCCTCACCGAAAACACCTTTAAGGAAATTATTTAGTTGTTCTATAATAGGACTATGTTTGCTTTCCACTTTATGACAGGAAGCATGCAGCATTTGCCAAGTACATGGGTGACAAGAAAAAAAGAAAAAGCGGTCTTTCATTGTTGTCTGCTGCACAGGCCAGTTATGACAATTCAGAAAAACTACGTTTGCCTGGATGGACTTTTTCTTTTTTTTACACATGCAGAAAGACTTAAATTTGGCTCCAAACTCAACTGTTTTGGCCCTCCGAGGGTAAAAGTTAGGGTACCCCTCTTTTGGAATGATGGCATGCTTCTTGAGTACAAATTTTTTTTTTTTTTATTTTAAACATATGTTGAATTTTACACTGGATCTTGTCCTAAATGTAAAATGTAGTCATGAGTTTTCTTTAAAGTCCCTCTCAGATGAAAATTATGTTAACATCTTGTGCCATTTTTCTTATTATGGAGGACTTATATGAATAAAAGGCATGATGGGAGATGGGGGGGCTCACTCCATGTCAACAAAGAGGTGAATTTCTAATGAACAACTGCCGCTCTACAGAAATTATGTCCTTTAAAATGACACAAGCTTTTTTATTTTGTCTAAAAAGGACAAAATCATAATCAAAAGACCACTGAGAAATTATCAAAGACAAAAAAAGTAAGAAAAAAGTATTTTCCATTATATTTACACAGTGACATAGGAAAATGCAAAAGCCCACAATGTTTCAAACAACACTGTTGCATGCGAAAGCAATCAGTTTGTTTCATGATTATTTTAGACAGAACAGAAAACATTTTACTACAAAACAATCTTTGGTTTACATGATAATGATCAGGAGTCGCTCAGCTCATATGACCTCCTAAGAAAGCCACAATATAAACATGCAGCAATATACAAAATCCAGGCAGAATTTTGTATATTGCTAGACCTTGATACAAGATTCTGCCTGAATTCATGGTCTGTTTTCTGCTCCAGTGGTCCAATAACAGCATATCTGTTAGAAATCAAATCTAAAGGGATATTGTTAACCGAATTCATACTGGAAGTATGAAGTATAAAAACGCTTTTTAACAAACTTACTTGCAGTCAAATTGGTGCTGCTATTTAAGTGCCCTTTCAGCATGACCATTGTCAGTTCCTGCTTCAACAGTGGAAAAAAAAGGATGCATGTTCCTGGCTTAGGGAGCAAAAAGGCTTTTCTTAAAGTCATTATTAGATTAGAAAATTGTTTGTGATTATTCAATTAGCTTGTAGATTGACATTCTATTGAACAGATGTGTCCGTTCAAAACTTTCACACACTAATATAGTAAAAAGAAAAGGAGAAATATGTTCTCACAGCTGAATAAAAAACTGTTTGCACACATGCTTTCTATTTCCTACAATAAAACATGAACTCTTTACAGAACAACAGAAGCTGGCATGAAGTGCTTCTATTGTTTTCTTATTTTTTTTCAATGGGTCCTTCTATTTTATGTACTTTTGGAAAGATTGGTATTAAAAAAAACTACTGATAATCATGCTTTCCTAAGAAAAGTCATTTATTTATCGCTGTTTTGAATTTATGATAGATCGTATTAAGCAACAAGTTTGTTCTCCATGATTTAGCACAAATTTAAAAAGCCTTACTACTTGGGTTAGTTATAACTAGACATGTTCCAAATAAACACATAAACACAGAGTAGTTACCATAGTCTGCAGGAACCAATTTTTGGATAATCAGATACAGGGATCAGCTTTTTTAATCATTGTAAATTCAAAAAAAAAAAAAAAAAAACTGTCTGCATGCACACATTCTGCAAGTCAAAAAAAAAAAAAAAAAAAAACACCTGATCATCTATAAACAAAAGTTAAACAGATTTCTTTCTAATCTTTTTTTCAAACTTCACTTTTTCAAAATAAATAATTTCCATATGCAAAAAGGAATTTTTAAGCAAGTTTTAGTCACATGTTGTAGCATCTTTTATAAAAGTCAATGGCACTAAAACACCCATGTTGTTCAGGAAATATTTTAAAAATTGACTGTTACAAAACGCAGAATGGGCTACATGAAACAGTTTGTTTTTGTATTTCAACTCATTCATCACTGATTGAATTTCTAAAACTCGTTACAGTGATTACATTCTGGAAAAATCAACGCAGTTTAGCGATTTTTTAGTAGAAAGTAGAACTTTTTTTTTAAGAGGTGGTGTTTACAAAGTGTTAGTTTTAACTTTTTGGATTTATCTGGCATATTGAAACTTAGGGAAAACAAAGTATTTAAAACCCATGAAATGTTTTTGTATTTTTATTAAATTATTTTGTTTTTAGTTTTAACAACAGATAGATAAATACAAGTAAAAATAAAAAAAAAATAAATGTGAAGTGAAGAAAATTCTACTGATCTTTCTTGAATCCATTCATTTCAGGGCATGTGGTCGAATATTTCAAAATGGGCCCCATATGGTTTACCTGTGGGCTGAATTGATGGGCCGTAAATGTCTACCCATGTCTACACCAAGTGAGATTTACCTGTTATTTAGGGGGGAACTAGCTGGGCAAAATCTATTAAACTGATATAGGACCCAACTATACCTAAATAATTTTATAGGTGGGACCCAGGTAAGACCAATTAACGCTACAATGTGAGTCCTATGTGGGTTTGTCCACGGGTTCCAATACGGAACCAGCCTTCTCCAATGACCCTTCACTCATCAATTCTACCCACAGATATACTAAAAGGGAGCCCATGTTGCAATGTTTTCTGTTTCCGTTTTCAAACAATGAGATTTTGAAAACAGAAACGCTGTAATGGGTGACTTTCTAGGTTTTCTATTAGTATTTAAAAGGTCACAGTTTCTCCAAATTTAAACCTTCAAGTTGCATCAGCACTTGCCCAGATTTACATACAAACATCTGAAAGGTGCAATGTACAAAGTGCTCAGGAAATATGATTCTAGGCAACCGCACTGGATGTTAACTTACCCTGCCAAAGAAATGTGTAACTAGTTTAAAGACGGAACACATGATCTGTTATATAAGTACATAAACGGAACACATAAGTATTTGCTTTCTAAGTCCTCTCTTGTTCAATTGTAGCTGTAATGGGATACAGATACTCATATTTTCTAATCCTCACTACCAAACTCTGTGCACAAAGTGGCACTCACAAGTTAGACCAGCATTGTTTTAGTGACACAAAAGTTGGTGTATTATTGCTGCGTTCAGATTGGTATGCGTATTTAAGAACATGCTGAACGTGCCTTCTTGAACACGTATTTAGGCTATGGTGTTCACTCAGGACTCTCACTAACCAATACTTGCGCATGTCCTCCACCTACAGTTGGATGAGGCTTGGTGCGAAATGTCAAAGCGGTGCAAATCTTGTGAATCTCCAGGATTTCTCTTTCACTATTCTATTCCGAATCTGCATCAAGAATAAGTTAAAAAAAACAACGATTTTAGAAATTCCAGTTCAGTAAAAACTCTGGGCCATCTCCAGCTTTACACAGCAATCAACCGCCCACCCTTTTAAATTCTTTCTCAACAAAATGTAGATGATATAACAGTTTGCTACTCTCTTAATCCCTTGTTTTGTGATTTCTTAACCGAAGAAAATGATATGCATCGACTTCATCTTTACTTTTTCAACACTCATACACGCTTATCTGTCTTTATTTTATTCAAGTTTTCAATACATTTTTTTTCTTTCCAAATTAGAAAACACATGTCTTCCTTGGATCAAGAATGCACACAAGCTCAAGGTGAGAATTTAAGTATCTAAGTAAATTTAAAGTAATGCTTTATGTCTTTCTAATTTATATTTGTGCTTTTGCTTACATAAGAAACCCGCAGGACACTGAGATGGAGCAGTAATATTGTGAGTATTCTCTTATGTTATAACAGTGTTGGTAAATGTCAAACATCTGGAGCTGGCGTGGATGGAAGTGAGACATTCCCCACTGCAAATGCAGAGCAAAAACATCCCATGTAATGTTATGAATCTGCTTTTCTCTTAACAGGCAATCTACAGCAAATCTTTCCCACAGTAGAACCCATGGAAAGCAGAACATTTGATCAACTTTAAACAAGATCTTTGAAGGCTTTATATGTGCAATGTATCCTCCTAAACTATTTAATCTAGAGCTTTGCTTTGAACAAGAACAAATATGAATCCTATTTTGAATGATGTGCTGTGTATATAATGCAGTAGTGATTGCAAATATTTTTCTCTTTGAAAAATGTACGTTTTTTTTTTTTTTACAGTAGTCATATTTGTTGTGTTGTATGCCACTATTTAGCCAACTCTTTTCCAAATCATCTGAAAATGATTTCTATAAGTTATTTATTATTTTAACTCTGTTCACCCTTTTTATTGATAATAAAGCTAACCTTTGATACCATACAAAGGCACTATGCAGTTTATCTCTCAGCCACAAGTCCCTTCAGAAGAGAATGTGAATATTATAAAAGCACATATAAGTAGCAGAAAATGACATGAAAATATCTGCATGTCACAAGCACAAGACTACTTTCTGCCTGGAAAAGGCAGTGCTAATCCTATTAATTAATTACTTATAATGATACACTCCCTAAAGTGACCAATTATTACAAGCATATGCATGTACATTATTGTAACACATAATGATCAAAATAAGCACCCCTAAAAACCAACATGAACTATGGAGGTTCTCAAGAGATTTTATTCACTGCTGAATGACAGAAAAACATGACAGTTTTTCAACAGAAATCTGAGAAATACTGTTATGACTTTCATGCTTGTGACTAAGCAATGACTGAACCTCATATTCTATTATAACAAATTGCACATTGTTGGAGGAGAAAAGAGCAAATACGCTTAAACTGAAACGTTTTGTGTCTGAAAGGACAACATCAGTAAATCATGTCAAAAGATTCCCTCATGTGACCGTGTGCATGTGGTTTGGCCTCTCTTTGTTTTTGAAGAATCTGTTTAGGAAGCAAAGGAGGAGGAGGCAAAAGCATGCCCCCACAGTTTCTGCACAACTTGGTAGTAAACAAAACACAGTGATTTGTGCTAGACTTAACCAACTAAGCTACAACATACAAGTGTGAAAGCCTTTGTTGAAGTGGCAGCGGTCCATTCTTCATCCCCAGACCATTACAAAACAGGGAAAGTATGTATTTAATTCAATGTGGTGCCTTTCCTTAGAGGATTAAAGGCAGCTGTGGTGTGATAGATAGAGAGATGAAAAGACATGTTGCTTTCAGTACTGAATACGTTGGAACTGCTTTCGAGTCAGAACTGTCAGAAGGGCTTCCGCCATTTTTTTTTCTCTTTGCGGGCCTTCATGCCTTTCAAAGATTAACATGCGTGACACAAAACATTTTTAAGAACATTTTGTTGTCACCACCTTCAAAGAGATTAACTCCTAAATATTTACTTTTGAAATTCTTTAAACTTTCTAGGACATTTGACTTATTAATTTTGCAAAAAGATTTTTTTTTACCAAAAAGAATTGCTAATCTGATCTTCTAAATTGACAGTTGGATTTGACCCAGATAAATGTTTGTTCCTGTCAGGCTCCTCAGCTGCACCACAGTTACATTACTGCCACCATCATTGCTGAGGGATTTCTGAAGATCCAATAACAATATGTTCTTATTCATAGCTAATTTACGTTTATATTATTATTTTCACCTTTGCTTTTTTAGAAAATAAATCAACAGATATATTTCATTGTGCTGAACACAGATTTCTTCATTCAAAACTCAAATTCTTCGTCTAATTTTCGTCAATTTTAATTTTTATTTATTACATGCTACAGCATTTCAACTGCATAAACATTTTGTAGCATTGCAAGAGATAAATGGCTTTGGGAACAATTTTCAAGATATTATTATTGATACAAATGTATGCTGTTCCTACAAAGATAATATTAAAATGCATCCAGACAGGCATTTACTTGTCATCTGACCCAGAAATATACAGTTACTAATAATGCATAGGCTTGTTTGATAAGGAATGCTGTTAATTTATGGATATACAAACATAAATGCTAAAAAGACATAAAAATATAATGTTTTCAGTACAGTATTACACAATTGTAAAAAAAATATATAACTGTAGCTAAAAATACATAACCCCAGATATGATTAAAGAACACAGTGAGCTCTCATGGACGTTCATCTCCTTCCACATGATGGAGACAAAGATCCCAGAATAGTTTTACCCAGAAGAGACAGATATATATTATGTTGAAATATAGCATTTAATAAACCTGGGTAAAGAACAAGAGTTAAAACTGATAAGAGGAGTGAGACAGTGTAAAAATATTGTGTATATTCAGATCTAATTCTTGCCAGTCGTCTGGCCATTTTTCATTATTCTGACAACCATGTGCCTGCCATCTGGATATGAGATTATACAAGGCTGATTTTGACTAATTATGAAAGTTGGAAAAGCTTGATTACTATGAAAAGTTTGAATATTTGTACTTATAATGTTTGCACTGCTTTAAATTGTATCAGTGTAAAGGCAATAAACTGTAAAGAAGAGAGAGCAAGGATCTCTACACATCAATAAAGGCAACACGCCGCAAACAGTACGCAGCCTCGGCAGGAATGTCTCTGGGATCAATCTCATTGGCATCCAATCGCAGCACTTTTAGACTGGAGAAGTTTATCATGTCAACAGTGTCGCAGAAGCTGCTCAAGGTGAACTCTGAAAAAAGGAAGGAAATGTGAAAGATGGTTACACTTCAATTCAAAATGTTATTTTTAGTCAAATTTAACATTGCTGATAGTGAAAGTCGCCATGGGTTTCAAATAGTTACAACTCTTTCTGGTTATTAGAAAAAGTGCTTTATCCATGAATGTGTGTGTTGAAACTGCTGCTGCACAATCTGAAGTGTCACAGATTTGATAGCAAATTGGAAAAAATATATATTTTTTATGCTTTTTATTATCAAGCCAAGTATTTTAAAAAGTAATTACAGAAGTAAAATGATGTGGAGAAGAGGGCTAAATGTTGGCAAAGCACAAAAAAAGGAAATTGGTATTCAACAGGACAACTAACTTTGTCTTGTTTACATGGCACCGCAATCATTGTGCCCCTAAAATAGCCTTGAAGATTCTCTATCAAAAGCATACGGATGTGTGGTGACTTTCCAAATACAGTCAAGTACTTGCTTCTCCTGAAAGTTTTTGTTCTTCACCCAAGGGTGGCGGGACTATCATGTGCGCGAAGTGAGTGGATCTTGTGTTTGACTTGCTGTTTTTTATGTATTACTATATAAATTCGTCAGGGAGTTCAACCTTTACCCTCTTCTCATCTTTATTTAATGCTATTGAGCTGTTGCACAGGGACAGTTTAAGTTTAATGCTACTAGAAGCCAAAACATTAGTCCACACAGCCCAATTTTCTAAAGAGAATATGCATATGTTTGTACTTTTATTAAAGGAAACGTGTGTAGAATGTCCACAAGCCTTAAATGGTGAGATAAAGCCACATATTTGGATTGGGGGAGCGGTTGATCACAGAGTTTCAAGTAAAAAAAAAAAAAAAAGCATGCATTTAAAGGATGTAATGTATCCTCGATAATTTGTTTTTTATTAGATCTATGTAATTCCCAAATAAAGATTATTTTCAGCAATAAAATATGTTATGTGTTGTGGGTTTGTGAAGAATTTTTGGATGAACTGTTAATGAAAGTTTTTGTTTGTTTTTTTCTACCCATCAACAACATTAGAAACAGATGTTTTGCTGGGCGCTGTCCCAGCCCAGCACATGCACTGAGGTGCAATTGAAGTAAAGATAGTGAGACTCAGAATGAACATTTTGAAAGGCGTAAAAGTACCTTATTACCTGCTTCCTGAATCCAGTAATTGATGTATTTATTTGCAAATAAACATTTTATTTGCTCATGTTAAATACTTCAAAGTAACTTTTCCAACAAAAGATATCCAAAGGTTAAAAGGAGAGTTCATACCTTTGATTTTATTGGCGTGCAAATAAAGGTTCTCCAGGTTCCTACTGACAACAGGAATCTTCTCCAGTCTATTGAAGGAAAGGTCGAGCTCAGAAAGGGTGCTAGAATTGAAAACATTGGATGGAAGTCCTTTATCTGTGAGCATGTTTTGAGCCAACCGTAGAAACTGCAGTTTGGGATTCAAAGAGAGAAGACCTTCTGGGACACTCTCTATGTTATTGGACTGAAGGTAGAGCTGCTGCAGCAGCTCAGGGAGATTGTCTGGGATTTTCTTCAGTTTGTTTTTGCTTAAATCCAGCATGGTCAGAGACTTGAGTCCCTTAAACTCGTTTCCTGTTTCCTCTATGACATTTGCTTGGAGGTATAGAGTAGTGAGGTGGGCCATTCCTTCCAAAGAGCTGGGGGTGATTTTTGAGATCTTATTGTGACCTAGACGCAGGTCTATGAGAGATCTGGGCAGGTTCTCAGGAACACGACTTAACTCATTGTTATCCAGGTGAAGCCGGTTCAGGTTTTTCAACTTGCTGAAGACGTTCTTGCTTATCTTGTCTGAGTTGAGCTGGTTGTGAGACATGACTATCCACAGCAGGTTGGTAGCATTGTCAAACACCCCTTCCTGGATGCCTGCAATCCTGTTACGCTGCAGGTAGACATACTTTATTTGTGATGGGACATAAGGAACATGCTGAAGGTTGCGATTGTTACAATACATGGCAGTTGGGTACATCAACGGGCAGTCACATTCCAGGGGGCAATTACTGTCCTCTGCCTGCCAGCCAGCATGCTGCCGCCGCCCCCGTAGATGTGAGAGCCACTGGAATGAGCTGTAGTGTTGGCCGAAGCTCACATCCAATATTCCCACAACAACGAGGAGCACCACTGTTGACATGATCGCTGCAGGAAAGCAAATGGGAACGTTGGTTTCTTAAAATGATCCCACAAAAAGGTGGAGTGCAAGCTGAAGCAAAGAATAAATCTGCATCAACATTAAAATCTGCTTAAAGTTTACCTACCAGCGGGCTGATCTGAGATGAAACTTCCTCTCTTCTTCACCTTGCCTGGGTTTCTGTCGGAAAGACTAAAATATGCTGGTACAGAGTGAAGATGGTCCCCTCCCAGCAACTGTACCACAAAGCACTCGGTGTTATTATAGCACATACATTTTTCCTCTTCTATGTAACCTACACTGCAACATATCCCCTACAGCTATGTGCGTATGAATACCACCTGTTGTAGAATGAGCACATCTGTTTTTTAACAACTTTGTTTCATGCTGTATCATTAACATTGTACCCACTGCAAGTGTGCATGCCATTTAGGACTTTAAACCTCCAGTCTCTTAGTGTAATGCTTGATGTCTAGAGAATACAATCCGTGTCAACAAATAGGAACATTTCTGGTCACCTTATTTTGCTTTGCCTTCTCCACATACTTGAAAAACTACTTTTGAAAATGATAGTATTTAAGTTTAGGAGAAAGCCAACACCTGGTTGCCCTGGTGCCTGCCTGCAATAAAAAAGAAAACGTGGTCATTTTGTCATATCTGAACATGTCCTGCCATCAATATGTTCTTCTGCTGAGGGAAAACATGACCTAAATGATCTTGATTTTTCTATCTCGTCTCTGTGTTCCTTTGAGAAAGCAAAGCACAGCATATTTGTCGGCAATGAACTTTGTTCTATGTGTAATAGATCTTCTCAACCCATGAATCATAGAAGAAAGGGAGCCTAAAGATGTACAGATGGGACATCTGAAAATTGAAAATGAAAATTTGAATGCTTTTGTCAAAGAACCAAAAAGAAACAGTAAACACGGCCAGATGTTTAGGAAGCTGTGGTTTGCTTTTTGTAGGAGGCACAGTGTCAAATATGGTTTTCTTTTTTATTAGGTCAAAATCCTAAAGTACAATAAGTACATCAAAAAAGGATTTAGGAACAGATGTGAATGTATAGAAATAAATAAAAAAAATAAAAAAGGAAAAACCTGGGTTTTTTTCCTTCTCCTCTTGAAACAATCAAAGGAGCATGAAACAACCGGAGACTATTGGAGTACTGGAGGTCTCCTGTTTTTAATTGGAGCCCTGCTAATACAGTATGTCTGCTGTGTTAACAAACACTATTAACTTTATGTTTTAATGGTGCAAGTGTTTGGCACTTGCGGCTTTTTTTTCTGCAAGTAGTTTAACAATTGACTATTGTGTTTCTTTATATGTTGTACGTCTCCACACATCTTTCTGTTTTCCAGAAAACAAATGATGGATGGATGGATGGATGGATGGATGGATGGATGGATGGATGGATGGATGGATGGATGGATGGATGGATGGATGGATGGATGGATAGATAGATAGATAGATAGATAGATAGATAGATAGATAGATAGATAGATAGATAGATAGATAGATAGATAGATAGATAGATAGATAGATAGATAGATAGATAGATAGATAGATAGATAGATAGATAGATAGATAGATAGATAGATAGATAGATAGATAGATAGATAGATAGATAGATAGATAGATAGATAGATAGATAGATAGATTAAATTTAAAAATTGATAAATTTTCATTTTTCAATCAAATAATGACAGATAATCTTAAGTTAAATTTATCTATGAATCTCCTTTGTCATCTTTTTTCCCCCTTTCTTTTGGTTTTGTTTTAGTTGTTTAAAATCGACCATTCCCTCCCCAAACTAAAGAAGCAGAGTCGGGTAATCTTGCGGAACGAAAGTTTCCTCGTAGTGCGGTGCAGATTCACGGGGGAAGTAAATATGCGTCGGACCGCTGAGTCCAGCGAGGACTGGGGACATTTGATTTAGCAAAATAATATTGATTGTAAATTCAGCAACAGCTATCCGTGCGAGGAACATAAATACCTTCAAATGGAGTGCCCATAAACCCAGAGGCTTCGACGATATTGACGTAGCGAGCATGCAAATGTATTTAATGACACGTTAGTTTGTTTTTACGAAAAGATGTTCTCCAAGCCATTTCGAGTTAAATCAAACACTGTCATCAAAGGATCCGACAGGTGAGTCAGCAGAAACTTTGCCATTGAAGTCGTGAATTTGTAATATGCCTTATTATGAAGGGATTTTGTTTGTGTCCTAAGCGTTAGCTGTCAATTCTGGTGATAGCAGGACAAATCTGTGAGCCACCCGTTTCAAGTAAAATGTTGCTTTATCATTGAATGAAAAAAGTAGCCATGCATTTTTCTTGTTGTTGTCATCTTAAACATCAATACTGAGCAAAATCAAACCTTTATTTTATTTTTTTAACTGTTTCTTTTAGGAGAAAACTTAAAGCAGACCTACTCTCGGTGTTTCCTTCTTTGTCTCCTGACGACATTTCTGAGCTGGTGCCCAACAAAGAAGAGTTAAATGTTGTGAAGATCTATGCACACAAGGGAGAAGCTGTGACTCTTTATGTCCTGCAGAAAAATCCACTGTTCTTTGAAGTGGAAAAACGTCTTTACCCCACAGGTAATTCATCTGCATAAAGGCCATACTACTTATTAAGACATAATGACGAATTTGTTAAGATTTTTTGCATTTTCTCTCAATGTTTGCAGTGTATCTGCTATGGTGCCACCCCGCCCTCCTTCCAGTATTTCAAACATGGCCTCCTGTGCTCCAGAAGTTAATTGGAGGAGCTGGTAGATTCCTCTTCTAGAACAAAGATTTTGCTAACTTTATTGGGTTTGTAATAATGGTGTGTGTTTCCAAAGATCTCATGCTGCCTGGAGTGGTAGTGCCGTCACGTGGTCTTCCAGAGGTGAACCAGGGAGACTGCTGTGCAGTTACACTCGTCAACAACACGTATGTTGGAAATAATCATTTTTTGAGTCGTTCTACTTTTCTCCTGAAGGCATGGTGGCGGCAATGCTGCACTGATTGTGATTGCTTACAGGGCTCCTGTTGCAGTTGGAAAAGCTGCAGTGTCCACGTCCGAGATGACCAAAATGGAAATGAAAGGGAGAGGAATTTGTGTTCTCCACACATACATGGATTATCTCTGGTTAGTTATGTAAATCCTTTGCTGAACATTTCTGATTATCTTTTTGGGGGGATATTTTTTAATTAGTAGCTACAGCGAGTTGAAAAATTTGGCATAATTCAAGACACGCAAGAAAAAGACCAATTTTTTAACACACATATTGCTAGTGTCAGATCTACTGAGGTGTCACATAAACTAATAATAATTGGCGACATAATTGTGTGCAAGAATTTTTAGGGCAGAGAAAATAATCACAGTTGTCAAAAAGGTACAGTTTTACACCTTCAAAGAAAAAGAAACCTATGTTAAGACTTTAATCAGATTTTGCTCAAATACCTAAGTATTTTGCTCTTTTTTAATTTGAAATTATCAGCACAGTGTTTAGACAATGAATTTTGCAACACTTAATTGATCAGTAAAAATAGTAGAACTAATCATGATAATAGTAAGGATGTTAAGAAAATGCCAGGTATCATTTTTGTTTTAATTAATTTATCTAGACAAAATCAGCTATTATAATTATCCTAATACATAACAAAAAGTTTTAAAAGCTATCTTTAAACAGTTTGTATGGAATACAAAATTCTCACTAATATGTATATCACACTATCTTGTGTTTGTCAATATAACATTTATCTTAAAGACCCCCCAAATAAATAAATACAAATTCCTAAATAAGAATAAAAACTAACTAAACCTTTGTAGTAGTCTACAACGTCAAGTCTGGAGCTGTAATTCATTTATTACTGCTTTCTCATTTAATTATGTTGACTTTGAAGCATGACAATACAACTTCAGCTTTGTAAACCCATTAAACCTTAACTAGACAAATTTGTACAGCAATAAACAACAGATCTGTATCAAATACATTACATGCAAAGACACTGAGAAGTGTAAAATGCTATGAACAGTTTCAATTGACAATGCACCATAAACAACCTTTTGGGGAACTCGCTGAACTTTTTAAAGTTGTCTCTCCATTTTTTTGCCACAAATCCAAAATGAGCTGATATTTGCAGCAAAGTGGCACGTTTGATCATTTAGAGTTGAGCGTCCTACAAGTGTTCCCCCAGACTTTTTCAGGAGTTTCAACACTTTGTTGCTGCGACTCCTTAAACGTAGCTTGGTAGTTCTATACAGATGAAAAAATGTTTTGCATTATAGATGCTTTATCTTGCTCATCCATCTCAAGTTTTACTGTTACATGTATGTGCACTGCAAAAACAGGCCCCTTGGACACAAGTCAAAAATTATTTTCTTTACATAAATTTTCTAACTTTTTTTCTATAAATAAACTTACATTTTATTGATTTAAGCAAAAAAATTGCCAATGAGGTAAGAAAAAATGTCTCACTAAGAGTAAAAAACAATGTCACTAAGACATATTTTCTCAAACTAAGATTGTTTTTCTATTAAAAAAACTTTCTTGATACGAAATTTTTTTCTTGCAAGACAGAAAATAAGACATTTTTTTAAAACAAGGGTCTTGTTAGTTTTTGCAAAGTGTCAAATATATTTTGAGGCCTTGATGGTGTTAAAAGCTCTAGAGAAGTCATAGCTCTTCCGGTGGTTTCCTGAGAAAAGATTTTAGTGCATCAGGCCCCCACCGAAATGCAGAGGGTCCAGTGCTGTACTAACCTAAATCATCTGTTCATGTTGTTTTAGGGCATTTGGAGATAAGTCAAAACCTCCTTCACTGCCAGACCCAGAAAGCGACGATCAAGAGAACAGTGAGGAATGTGAAACCAGTGAGCAAGAAGCAGAGATTGAAGTTGAGAAGTGTGAGGAGCGCCAGAGTCCTGTTGAAACTGTCTCCAATCTAGTATGCTGTAGTTTGGAGGAACTGATCCTAACTGAAGCGGAGGAAGATAAAGCTGAACCTTCCAGTGAACTCGAGGAGGAGCACCAGGAGGAAAAGAAAACACCCCAAGGTACCTGATAAAGCACACCTGACTCTTCATCATCAGATATAAAAATGGTAAAGTTTATTAAAAAAAAAAAAAACTACTTCTCAATACTTGAACTGATCCTGATATTTTATAAACATAAACAAACATATATATTTTTAAAATCTTATTAAATTTGAGAACATAGGTTTAATCTTAATCTGTTTTGAGACGGAAAAATCGTTCTGTTTCTTTATAACTTGTCTTTCAAATGTTTTTCTATTTTCCTTTACCATGAGAATCAGATTTTATATAGTAATTCAATTATACCTAATTGAATAATTGTTTCCTCTTCCAGAGGAAATGGATGCCCTGCTGTTGCAGTGCTTCTTTCATGCTCTCAAGAGCAAAGTGAAGAAGTCAGAGCTCCCTCTCTTGACAAGCACATTTCTGCGGAACCACATGTTCTCCTGCTGGTAAATTATGCTTCATCCTTTTGAAAATGTTCTGGTGAATTTGAAAAATGTCTGAAACTCTTTCATATTCCAGCCCAAGTGGAAAGCAACTTGATATTAAGAAGTCCAGCTTTAAGAAGGTATGTAATGTTTGCAGAATGAGAGATAAATGCATGACAGTTTTTAATTTGAATGAATAAGATCTTTTTTATGTTTGTGTTTTTAACAGCTGTCTAGGTTTCTGCAGGTCATGCAGCAGCAGTATCATTTTGTGCGAGTGAAAGAACTCTCCAAAGGTGTAGAAAGCATTGTGGAAGTGGACTGGAAAAATCCAGAGTAAGCTGAACCCAGCCTCAGCTTCAAGAAATGCTTATTTCAAACTTTGAATTGGAATTTAATTTTATGTTATCATTTCTCCCTTTTGTGTTATCTTATCATTTTATAGCTTGCGTTCCTTTTGTGTTCCGGCGGAGACAGGTGTGGAAACAGGTACTGTTCATGAAGAAGTGGAAGAAGAATCCTATCACCCTCCAGAGATCACAACGTTGTACTCTGTGTCTGCTCGGGTGGAGCCTCTCTTTATTGATGCAAATAAGAGGTTTGTTTGTGGGTTCTTTTTCTCGCTTTAACTTTTTATGTGGCATTATTTTCACAACGTGATCATAACATGCGGCTAAAAAACAGTCATGGTAACTGTGCAGCTGGTCTCTATTAGCAATTCTGGCAAAGTGAACAATGAACACCAACATTTGTATACGCCTAAACAGCAGGCCACCATGCATCCTTGTGTGTTTAGTAGAATCGTTTAGTTGTTTGAGGCTGGTCTGACTCACTCCGTTTCTACGATTCTCAATTTGCTTCTGGTACTCAATGAGGCGGAACAAAGATGTGCAAAAATTCTCAGCCACGCGTGCAAATCAAAGTGCTGTAAAATTGTAAAAAAAAAAAAGGATCGCCGAGCTGCAACAAGCAACCTGTCTGCCCTCTTTTGTATTAATGTGAGAAATTTTTAGCAAGACTTAAAAGCAGCCTATAGGGAGACAAATCACCAAACCAAGTTTTAGCTAACATATGAATATTTTAGTGCTGTGACCAAAAAAATATGTTTTCTTCATATGATTCTTTTCTTCTTTGTTTTTTTTATTTTCATAATGCATAATGTTCAAGTTAACAAACGTTTAGTCAGGGCTGTGAATGAAAGTAAAAACACAGATTTTATTTGTTTTTCATTCAGAAGTTTACAATTTGATTCAAATGATGATTCTATGTGGGTCCATTAAACATAGTCTTTTTTGACACATTTCTATTCACTACTACATTTTAAAGGTTAAAAAAAAACATTGTGCACAAAGCTGTACAAACTGAACAAAGAAAAAAAAAACGGTGGATTTTTAAGTAAAGGAAAACATTTTTATCGATTCATTGTTTTGTTTTTTAGCCAGCTCTTGGTGAGGTGTCGCAAGTTGTGACATTGGTTGCTGCTTTTATTCTTCCAACAAAAAAAGTTAATTCTAATATAATTTGAATCAAAACATTTGAAAAAGGATGACATCTTTAGGCAGAAAACTGCTGGATTAATGGATTTCCTGATGTATTTGACATAGAGAACAACTTTGAAAAAGAGGCTGGATTAGGGGTTAAACCACCAAATGGTGCCGGAGTGCGGATGTGTCTGCACCTCACCAAAGAGATGGGTCAAATGCGGCGAACAGATTTCACACATTTAGAGGTGTGTGACAGCTAATAGGATTTTAGCTTAAAAAAAGAGATCACCGTTTATAGACACACATTTTATTTTTGGGATGCTTTGGTTTTTTGTGTTTTGGTGAAATTTAGATTCTTAAAGTTTTCCGATGCAGAAAAAAGTTTTGAAACTTTACTTTTAAGAGTTATTTCAGCACTGTCTTTAGTATGTTAGATTTTTTGTAATATGTTTGAACTCAATAAAATTTTCATTTTCTGAAATGCTGCATTTTGGTGTCTCTGTAGGAAAGGAGCAACACTGCATCCTGCTGAAGTAAGAAGTATTATCACAGATTATGTAAAGAAGAATGAACTGGTGGACAAAAATAATAAGAAGTAAGAGCATAATTTACAAAAACACGTAATATTACCGACTGCTAGCAGGTTTTACATATGTACTCTGTTGGAAAAGAATTGAATTAATGTCACAATTGCATCCTTTTTGCTTGTCAGCTGACGTAAATGCAGGAGTTACTCCAACATAGCTGGACACTCATGTCACAGTTGTTTTCTGGTGCCACATTCAGTGATCGCTTCTGATCCTAAGCCATGTAATCTAATAACAATCATCCTAAATGTTTAAATGTGACTGCAATGTAGAGCCAATCTTAAGTTCTTTTTTGTACCATGAAACAAAGTGTGGTGCAAAACCAATTTTAAACAAGTGTTTAAATTAAATTACTTTAAATCTGTAAAGGAGCCATTAGTGCTTTGAAGCAAGTTTCCAGCTGAGTTTTCCTGTCTAACCAAAGTGCATTCTTTCCTCCAACAGTTATGTGACTATAAACCCAACTCTGTGTGACTGCTTGCTGGAAAAAATGGAATACCAGGAAGTGGAGTTTCTTAAATGGGACGACATTTTTAGCAGGTAAATGCTTTTTTTGTTGTTTTTTTCCTTATCCCTAACTAGAGCTTGAGAATCTGGGGTCTTGTTTTGCCCTTATTAGTGTACATACTACTTACTAGTATTTAAGTATTTTGTTGGTTCTCAAGGCTACAAAATAGATGAGAAATTACTACAAGGCTGCAGAAAGCATTGCTACTACATACATCAGTAATAAAAAAACATTAGCAATAATCCAGCATGTAAACAAACTAAAGAACAGCACACACATACTGTATTTTTTTTTTTTTTTTTCCATGGTGGGCAAAACATATTTTTCTGGCCTTTTTGCTGTGATCTCGTCATTTTATTTGACTTTTTGACCATTATTAGTCACATAATTGTTGAAGCTGTCATTAATTTGCGACACAGCAGCAAAATGTACAAAAATGTACAAAAAAAGTCATATATGCATCTTGATAACTGTTCATGGATATCTGACAGAAATACAGGATAATTCAATTTTTTTTATTTTGCCTGGAACAGATCTGGTGGAATTTTCTTATCATTTCTGCCTTAGAATAAAAAACCTCTAATTATTAAATCTATCATTTGAGTGAACCTGCCATGTGAAGAGGTTTAGGAACATGGAGAAATTTTAAAAAAGGGGCAATAGGAAATTCCGACTTTAATCTCAGAATTCTGACTTTCTTTAAACATGGATTTGCCTGTGATCATTTATTATCAGTTGTACTGTAGCTGTGCATACCTGTTGTCTGCTTGACAGAAAACATGAAGTTAGTACGTGCTTACAATCCTCTACAAGACTAGAAGTGGACTGCAAAAGTCCACTAAATAATTGTGTATATTTAATAGGGGAGGAAACAATCGATTTATCCAACCAGATCAATCTGTCTGAGGAAAGTTGTTGAAATCAGTTTATCTCTAATCGATCTTGGAAAACACAATTTTGATTTAGGCAAGGTAGGTTCATTTTGCTATAACGAAAAAATGACCTAAAGATGTCTTAGATTGATTTTAGGTCAGAGAATCAGATCTTTCAAAATGAATCAAATATTAAAACAATGAATAAGTTAAGTGTTAGACGTTGACGTGGATGACAACATGGATTTATGACATTTATTATGAAATTGAACATGAATTCCTAAGATGATTTTTGTGCATCACTAAGTCTGTGATCAATAATTCCATAAGCTAAATGTTTTATTTATGTGATTTGTTGGTATATTTAGTGAGAAACAGATTTAGGCTGTAATAGCATCTCAGAGCAGGTTCACATGTCACTTCTTAACCATTTTCTTGTTTCTGAGAAATGTTTTTACTCTACTTTTACTTTACTTTTTGAGCCTAAGTTGTTTTGCATTTGGCTGAGAAAACGGGCCAGAAGAACTTTTAACAAACTCCTGCGCTCTTTAGATATATAGAACATCGTGCATTTAGAATTGAAGACAACAGTGATATGCCTACCTTATTAGAGGCTCAGATTTTACCTAAAAGTTTTTGTTTTACAGGACGCTAGGACGAATGAATGAGTGCTATCAGCTGGTCTTTCCTGGACGAGCACCTGTAATAAAGAAGGGCCGTGTTGAGCCTATAGACATTTCTGTGGCATCTCGAGGCTCAAATAAGAAGGTGATACTTGTTAAAAGAAGAGTTCCACTAACGCCTCGTGTTGACCCGCTCATCCTCTTGTCGTTTTTGTGTTTTCCTGTAGGTGACTCTAATAAAGAACTTGGAAGTGTATGGTTTGGATCCCGCAGTCATTGCCTCCACTTTGCAGCACAGAGTCCAGGCTAGCACGGTGCTGCAACCTGTACCTGGAGCCAAAGACAGAGTCCTGGTCCAGATCCAAGGCAACCAGGTTCATCAAGTAGGAAACCTGCTACTCGGTATGAAGCATGAGCATTTGTTTAAAATGATGCTGAGTCATAGAAAAAATGAAGCATTTTTAAAAATTTTATCTGAGATTTTACACATCAAAAAATAAAACTAGATAACTTTTTCTGACAAAATTGTTGTCGCTCTTTGCCTTTCTTTCAGATCATTATCATATTGCTCGCAAGTACATCCAAGGACTAGACAAAGCTTCCAAAAGTGGCAAGAAGAAGTGACAATTCAAGACTTTATCGCCAACTGTATTGATGGTCTGTGATGGAAAACTGTGTTTTTGATCAGCCATTTAGTTGAGCTAGTTCATGTTTCAAGTAAATAAAAACATGACATTTCAGAACAAAGTTTTTTTAAGAACTCAGCTAAATAAACCACTTTGTCAGTTTACTTAGTTCTCTACTTCATTTTTTTCCCACAATTCTTTCATATTTGTGTTTTAAAGCACACACTCCAACAACACGTTGTCCAGATTGATGTATTTCATACATGACAGTTCAAAACTGAAGACATTGCATGAAAATGGTGCTTCTCAGCGACGACAAAATCTCATAAAGACAGTGGATGATAACTACCAAATGTCCTCAGCTGGATCTTAACTGAAGCGTTATGCAGCTGGCAGTCGGCATTTAACTGTCCACACTGGTGAAGAACAGGTTTTTGGATTTAATTCTAACAGTATCTTCATGTGAAACATGCTAAGCTGGATCCTTGTTTCATTTCCTCTGTCGAGGCTGTTCAGTTAAGGGGTTGAACGAAAAATCATGTGCGACAGCAGAAAAACTGGTTAAGCAAGGCTGATGAAAGAATGTTCCTTCAACAGTTCTGCTAGCAGACCCGACCATGTCATTTAGATTAAAATTGTTTCAATTATTTTATGCCTCGACAAGTGCAAGTTATTAAGCCACAAATGTCATTTCCGACCAAGTTGCCTTCACTTCTTCGAAGCAGCAGTAAATAAAAACAAACATGCAAATGGCAGCGGTTCTCCAGGGGTTTGCTGTCCAAGAGTTAAGACAAGAGGTCTGGGGGGTAAGGATGGTTATTACTCAAATACACAAACGACAAAAATAAAATAAAATGAAAAAATAAAAACATGAACAGGAGCTCAAATAGTCCCAGATTTTAGCCTCATTTTAGCCTCACTTGCATTGCAAAAGTACCCCAATGCCACCTGAAACAACTAAATAGTTTTGATTTGAATACATTTCATTTATTCATATAATTGGATATATATTATGCAGTTTATATAATATGGAATGCACGCAGATGTTTTCAACATGTTCTTGTGCCATAGTTCACATGATGGAGGACATCTACATAAGCGTAAAATTGCAATTCTGATTGTTTTTTTAATTCAAATTGTTGTGAATCAGGAGCAGATGAAAAAATACTGTTTAAAAAAGCCTGTTGCTGTGACTTAAGTGCTCCAATCGGTGGGTATCAAGCTCCCTGCTCAGCTCCATTCAGATGCATCCACTTGCAGAAATCTAGATCCATGTACGTCTTAGTTTTCCTCATCCAAGCTGGCATGTGGCTCTAGACAACTGCATAGCTCCAATATTGCTTGCCTTTTTTGTCCCACCACTAAATCAGAGGCGAAATTCTAATAAACGACTGCCGCTCTTTAGAAATTATGTCCTCGAAAAGAAACCAAGGTTTTTCTTGGTTTTGTCTATAAACAGCATAATTATAATAAAAAGACCACTATTACAATTGATCAAAGCTACTTAGAGATGGTTCATAGTCTTTCTCTTTAACCTTCTTGTTTATAAATTGTTTTCTGATCTCCTGAGACAACTTTGCTTTTCTTCTCATGTGGCTCGCAACATGTGGTTCAAAACTTGTCACCAAACCAGTTTTATTGTTGTTCCTTAAAAATAACAAATCAGCTGTAAGACCTCAATGAGAATATGTTTTTGTGTTCCATAAAAATGGTAATCCTTCCTCCACATACAACACTATTGGTTTATGCTAATATAGAGTTTACACAGATGTTTTCTCTTGATATATTATGCAATACCTCTTTACAACTAACAAAGAACTGCCAAGAAAATTTGGTGAAGCACAGTACGGTGCTGTTTTTTAATTCCAAATTAATATAGTTCTTTTCTGACCCATGTGTGAAAAGTTGAGGTAGAAATACAAAAGCTATGCTTGTTTATACCATAAGAAAGAAAAAAATGAAAATGATTATTTGTGGCAAACAAGATATTTACGACAAACATGGAGGAAGAAATTATCAAATGTAATTTATTTCAAATTTCCATCCATCCATCCATCCATCCATCCATCTTCTTCCGCTCATCCAGGACCGGGTCATGGGACCAGCAGTCTAAGCAAAGATGCCCAGACTTCCCTCTCTCTGGTCAAGCTCTGATCTTCCCTCACTTGTGTACAAGACCCCAATATATTCAACTCTTCCTCTTGGGGAAGGAGCCCTCCACCCATCCGAGAGGGCAAACTACCTTTCTCCGGTCAAGAACCATGGCCTCAGACTTAACGATGCTGACCCTCATCCCAGCCGCTTCACACTGGGCTGCAAACTGTTCCAACAGCCAACAGAACAAAAATCCTCTGTGAAGAGCAGAGAGGAAATCCTGTGGTTCTCAAACCAGACCCCCCCTGGCCCCTGGCTGCGGCTAGAAATTCTATCCATAAAGACTATGAACAGAACTGGTGTTAAAGGGCAGCCCCAACATGCTCTGGGATCAAGTCTGACTTACTGCCGTCCATGCAAACCAAGCTCCTGCTCTGGTCATTAGAAGGGTGGTGATGCAAAACCAGATTTTATTCAAAAAGCAAGAAATAGAAAAAAATAAAACAATCATGTGTGATGGTCTGAAACAAGCTAATTGAGGAATACCTTGACTTCTGAATGATAATATTAATTTATTGCAAAGATATCAAAAATAAAAACTCACTTTTGATCCATGTTGTGCATCAAAGAGTTGAACATGCAGAAGATCTGTTGGTTGAAAGATGAAAGCTGAAAGATTGCGAAATACAGAAATTGCTATAGTGCATGTAACCCATGTGGGAGTGCAGAGATTAGTTTTCACTCCTCACGTCTTGCTTGTAAAACATTTCACTGTTAACACCACAAACGCTAACGTAAAGAACATGTCCTGCAGGCTGCATCACAGCTGGTAACGCCACAATGACTCTTAATGGCTGAAAAAAGCAAACAATAGAAGCATCTTTGTTCTCACAGACTTCCCAACTCATTACAATCTGGCAAAAACAAGTCTTTTGGAGAATGCTTAAGATTCACACAGCTAAGTAAGGTTGGAAAATTACCTGCAGCATTCCCATCCAGAGTTTCTTTAAATAATTTATAAATGCAACGCCATGGAAGAAGCGTGGGGCATGAGAAACATCATGTGCATTATGTGGTCAGTGCCACAATTTATGTATGTTTATTTAAATATGTGATCATTAAAATATTACGGAATAGGAAAGAAAAAAAGCACTCTTGAACTTGCCGTAGTATTTGTTTATGAGCTGTGAAAATGATCAAACAGAATTTATAAAGCAAACCACTGAAGTTTTGGTAGCTTTTAAATGTAATAACGATTTTCTTTACAGCGAACTTACAAGAAAAACAGAAACTCGTTAAGATGTCTTAATACATCCAAACTCAACACTACTTTAAGAGTTTTAATATCCAACAAGATTGTTAAGACTTTTTGCTGGAATTCAATCATTTTGAAAGTTAATACAGGAGCTGCAGAAATGTCATACAATTTACAGCAGTGTTTTTATGCATCCTCTGACTTCTTTCCACAGTCCAATAACATGTAGTAGGTTGACAGGCGATCCTGAATTGTCACCTGGACTGAAAGAGGCAGAGCTTATTTGTAGATAAATGTTTATGTGATTGATATTTGTATGTTTTGAATGTGCACCCCAAAAACGGCTTGTTCCACAAACCTGTTTAGGAAGAAACAGGAATAGAAAGCAGATAAATGCAATAAAGCAATTGTTAATTAATCAAAAATGTGCTTGAATTATGACTTTGAAACCACATTTGTAATTTTTTTGTCTTTTGATTAAGAAAAAATGATCAAAATTGTATATTTCTAAGAGAAAAGTTGCCTATTTAGCTAGAATTAGAGTTTGTTTGTCATGTAATACGTATTTTCTTCTATTTATTTTTTAGTTGGTTGCTCTTATTTTTTGCGTCTTGGCCAGCAAATTTACATTTGGTTTGGTTGAGATGCCTTTATTGTAGAAAAGCCGGTTTGTTGTAGTGGTAAACAAGAAGTCAAACAAATGATTTCATTTGCAAAATTCTAGGATTACAGGGTTTATGGACAATAAATCTGAGGAGCTTTGCTATTAATTCCAGCATTCAAACTGAGCTTTGTTGCTTGCACCAAAGGTCTACAGCAACACAAAGGAGATCAATATGTGATGTTTTTTATGTTTGGAGCTAGCTTTTTAATGAGATGAATTTGACTTACAATTGAAATAAACTGGTGGATTATTTGTTCTTCACATGCAAAGGCCTCTAAAGCTCTTCCAAAAGGTTTCTATCAGATTTCAGGCATCTAAATGTCTACAAAAGTTTTCTAGGTATTAAAACTACATCACACTTGTCTCTCTGTCCAAAAAGCTCATTAATTATTAGGGGTCAATAACTTCCATTTTCTTGCATATCAAAAACTCAGTTATGATGATCTGACATTCAATATTATTTTATCCAAAAGGTTAGTTAAGTGTTAAAACTGTTTTGACTTTGCTTTTGGCTCTTGTCTGTGATAAGTGGCTCAAAAAGTTTCCAATCTTGGCCCAGTAGTTTGAGCCACAGTCAAGAATTTTATTTATTTTTATTTCTAGTTTGGCCAACACAGCCTTTGAAAACTTATAAAGCCTTGTTATCAAGGTAATTTATGGTGAAAGACCTCTTTTATAAAGAAATAAATAAAATGTCTTTTGATTTTTTAAGATACTGTTTGAATAGTTTCATTTCTTGAAGTAAAATTATGCATTATAAATTGAAGTGTATTAACTTAATGCAAAACATTTTTTTCTAAGGTCTTCAACCTTCAAAGCTTAAAGAGACATTCAGACTGGTTTCTCACTTGATAACAGTTCAACATCAGCCACAAAGTCTTACTTCACCTTCTTTAGAAAAATAAGATACAGATTTGTAAAATTATGATGTCACTATTGGGGTTCTATTTTGCATAAATAAAACAGAAACATAAAGACAAAACTTCTTTTATATATATATATATATACGTGTGTGTGTGTCACAGAAGTGTCTTTTCAAACTGACTAGTAAATGTAGCATTAGGTAGTGTAATCTCAGCAGTGAGTGAAAAAACTGTTAATTTTACACTTTATGGTGCTTTTCTGTCAGAAATTTGCAAGTCTAACAAACCATTAGATTAGAGCTTATTAAATGACCCTACTGTATTTTTGAACCACATGGCCCACTTAAAGTTCTTTAATTTGATCAAAGAACAGAAATCTGATTTATAATCCACTGTACCTTAAGTATAAACTCTGGTTGTGCTTAATGATATCAGATTGATTTTCTGTGGTAAATGGCACACAAAACTATCAGCTTTGTTAAACTACAAAGTTAGGCTTAATCTATTGTTGATGCATTATGGGTACTGTAGTCAGGAGCCTGGCAGAGTACATACTGTTCTTCAACTGTTTTTAAATGAGTTGAACAAAGTTTGAGTTAGTTTGCTTTTTTTGTGTTTGACTTTACTACTTTTTACTTTACAGTTACTTTTTTAAATTGAAAACTATTTTTCTTCAACTAGAGAGCCACCGTGGAGAGATAAAGAGCCATGTGTGCCTCTGAAGGCTCAGGTTGCAGACCCCTGAACCAGGGCCTTCTTGTTTTGAGGTGACAACGCTAACCAGTACATGACATAAAAAAAAGAAAAAAAAAAAAGAAAATAAAAGTTTACTGCACCAATCTTACAATAACGTGAGAAAACAGGATTAAACGCACTTTTAACTGAGGCAACAATTTCAATTTTAAAGTTAATAGGAAACTTAGCATACCTTGATTTAAGTCAAAATAAAATTTTTAAAAACCTCAAAGTGACTGCAAAATGTAGATTTTGTTTGTAAGTCAGACAAATGTGCAATGTGGCCCTTTTCAGTTTGACCCAACTTAACTTTGATTTGTTTATAATTCCCTTTTTGATATTCTGGTGCAATGAGGGAAAAGCACGTGCAGAAAGCACAAGCCTCAAACTGCTTTTCAAGAAAAGGGCACTTTAACCTGGCTGAAGTTAAAGGAGATGAAGTGTCTGGCGTGGTTTGCTTCAGAACTCTTAATACTGTCTTTAATTTCTCATCTTTCCATGCAAACCATCTGATAGATAACAGTTTGTTGAAGTCTTCCGTCATGTAGCAAATCTTCAACACAGAAGTGTGTCTGGATCAGATAAAGAAAAAAAATAAGACTGAAAGAAAACAGAAAACACCTTCAAGCACAAACTCTGTTGCTATGCCATCCATAGTGCTATGTTGCTGTAGATACCAAGTTCTATGATTTGCTTTCTGCTGAGTGAGAGGACCCATCTGGAGAGGATTTAATGTCTTTCATTGCATAGAGGGTCATTTAATAATTCACACATACTGTCAGGCTGCACACAATCTGGTTTTGCTTAGTTCAGTGGACAGCAGGAGTCCATGCTCCTTGCAGCAACCCACTGAGGAGAATCTGAGTGTATGGATGCTCTGCCAAACACATACTGCGCAGTCTAAGGGTTACACAAGCTTGCAGGCCAGTCATTATAAAACGTTTGGTTTTTTTCATATTGCAAAGCTGTATTTTGCACTTTGATACAAGTATTATCATTTCATGACAGTTTCTGTTGGAAAACTTGTAAGGATTTCCTAGTTTATATAGACACCAGGGAGAATAAATTAGTGTTGTTTTTGTCATTTTATCAAGTAATGCAAGAAAAGCTGCTAAATGTTTTCCTTATTTGTCACTAAAAAGGCCTTAAAAAAGACGTGTGTGAAAAGACATCTGTGCCAGTGCGTCAGTGTCTGTTTAGATAACAATTTTATAACTGTGTAAGCTTAGTGAGTGAAGCAAAGCTTTTTTTTTTTTTTTTTTAGGCAACTAGACCTATTCTGGTCTGATTTACGATTTACAGCTTGATGATAAGAAGAAGGAAAAAAAAGGGGATTTGGATGGTAATCCACAATGTTGTGAGCTTTTAATGTGGTCTGTGATGCTAACGGCAAAAAAGCATACTGAGCTCGTAAATCTGTTTAGTTCTCAACATTTCAATTGTTCCCCCTGTTGTGAGGAAGTGATGACTCCTGGCATATTTTCCATACCTTTTCGACATGTCATGCCACTGCAGGACAAGGATTAAAAGATTTCTCAGAAGTCTTTCTCACAGTTTTGGTGGTAACTCTGATTACAACTGCCCGACCCAATTGGATGTTGAAAATTTAAATTCCAGCAGTGTGTTGCAAAACAAAACAGTAAAAACTTAGAACAGACATGCACACAAAGCAGATGTGAGTGAAAACCAAATTCAAAAATATCAGAATGGTTTGGGTTATGTATGCAGTGATACGTACACAAACACAGTGGGCAAAGCACAACACTAAATGAGAGAAAGAACAGACAAGAACAAACAAGAAGCAAGCAAACCCAGTCAATGTCACCATCTGTTGGTTATTAGAGAACACGGCATGATTCCTCCACAGTTCAATTCATCAAAGAGAAGCAGAGGAAAAAGCTTGGACACATCTAACAAACCAGAACAGTGTAACTGAATCCTGTCCACGAGGTCTGCACAAGACTGAGCAAAAGCATGACAGGTTAGTCACCTGTTAGAGAAGTCCCAATGAAAAACATTTGTGGTAATAAGCATAAAGCTTCATTTGAGGCACAGAAATTGTGCTTTTTGCAGGGTTTGTTTCATGTGTTTTTACTTTTGCTATTGAGAAGACAGAAAACAAAGAAACTTCAGACCAGACTGCATGCTGGCTTAAACTGAAAAATTGAGCCTGGCTGCATAGTTTATGTAGTCTTGTGGCATTTTTCTTATGAAGGAGGACGTAAATAAAAAAATTCAGCTTAAAATTGTATTTCTGAATTTTTCTTTATTCAAATGATTTTGAATTAGGAGCAGAAAAAATTCAATTAGGAAAAGTTCATAGGTGTGACATACAACCTACAATTGTAATTGTGCCACAAGCAATCAAATACAGTCATGTGTGTCTTTGTTTTTCTCATCTGAGTTGGAATCTGGCTCAAAACTGGACGGCTAGTTAGCTTCAATATTGCTCGCCATTTTTGTTGCACCGGTATTGTTATGTTAAGGGTGTAAGGGGCCAGGAGGAGAGCATGTAAACAGATGGATGACGGGAAGTGGAAGTGGGACCAACAGTCCCACCCACAACTTAGAAGCAAATTTCTAATGAGCTATTGCCACTCTGCAGAAACTATGTCTTAGATAACGACACACCTTAAAAAAAATTGATAAAAAGAACATAATTAAAAGACTACTGGGAATGCTTTCAAAATAGATCAAAAGATTGGTCATCTTTTGTGTGGGAATTTAAGACAACAATAAGAAAGTTGAATATAATGTGCATTAATCTGAAAAATCTTAAATCAAGTAGGCTAAAATGAAAGATGTCCATCAAAGCCACTTTACTAAGTGAAGCTTTGGCATCATTTCAGTAAGGAAGATTTTACGTCACTGCACATGCAACAGATCAGTTAGGCCTTCATTCTGAACCAAAAACTCAATCTCCTGACTTTTCTTCTCAACTAATCTCGATTCTGGTTTGCCTTTAAATCCATGGATGGCTTTTTTCTGCATTTTAAAAGGTTTTCTCTGCTCTCCTCCACCCTGGCTTCCACCAGTAGTGATGCTTTAGTGTGGTCTGGCCCTTAACCACTTTTAGTGTCTAGACTCCAGGGTTTATACCTTTGGTCCAAGCTCATCCCAAGCATGCAAGATTTCATCGACCCAGAACCTAACCACCAGAGATTATGGACTTATTTCATGCACATCTTTCTGTAATCATTACTCACATAAGATTTCTCCTTATTGGAGTATTTTGAGAGAAAAATCAAAAAAGTTTTCCTAATGATATTTTATGATTTTAATCTCCAGCTAGAAATAAAAACACACATTTTCAAATTTGCATGCATCACATATTTACCTAACTTACATCACTGAAATGTTTTCCTGCAGTCACCAATCCCTCTTGAGCTCCAGTATGTGCTCATAAGAGGATTGCATGGCTAAAAAAGATTACACTATTTGACGTTTTTCCTAAAAAACTGCTTATCAAACTGATTGTGGCAAAACTGACTGGACTGAAGATGCTGCACAAACAAAAGTTGTGCGCTACAACAGTCTGCTATTTTTCGATAAAATTGTTTCTGAAGAAAGTAGTCACACAACAATGTAAAGTGTATGGTCATTTTTATTGTAATTTGAAGATTATTTAAACCTATAATACTGGCCATGTATGTACCAAAAATGTTAACAAAATATTATGCAGCACAAGTACCACAAAATTTTGAAAACAAAATTCTACATTTTGCTCCAAAAATAGAACCACTGGAAACCTGTTTGAAGCAGAAATTCGCTATGAATTACTTTTCAAATATTTTCTTCAAACATGTCAAGTTACTACATTCAAGGCAATGCCATAAAAATGTGTTTAGTTCCGTGAATCAAAAAATGCATTTTCAATCATTTCTCCAATTATTGTCCACTGCAAGAAGTTTGTTGTTTTTCTGCAACCTTATGGTTCCCACAATTACGACAAACAACAGGGGCTCATAAAAAGTGGTAGTGTTGAAAACCCCTTTGGAAAGAATATTGGTCTGTGTTTTATTTATTGTAGGTCTTGCTCTTTTGCTATTGTTGTGTAACTGTTGTATTTTACTATACCAGTGCTCTCAAAACCAATAAACACTTAGAATTTGGATCAGATGCTTGTGTCACAATTTTCTGTTTTTTTTTTGTTGTTTTAGTATTCATAGTGATTTTGAGTTGTAAATATGTTTTCAGTAAGAATACTTTTTAGTTTTTTTTGTTTTTACTTCTTCTTCCTTTTTTATGTAATTGATTACATTTTAGAACCCCAACTTGGCTTTGCAGCAGAACATTTCCATCATGTTTTATTGTTTTGTTTTGTTTTTTTTTTTTTTATCTTTATAATGGAATTGGTTGGAAGCTTTTCATTTTTTCACAGTTGATTGGTTTAGTTCTTGTTTTCTTCAGGACCTCCAAGTGGTGGGGTGTCACATTATACATTATAGAGTCCCTGGAAATTCCAGGGATCTGATAAGGAGCCAGCAATCATTAAACCTGCACTACACTATTAAAAAGAAATCACACACAGAAAAGGATTTATAAAGTGTCAATCTCGTATACCAATCTTTACATGCTGCCACTTAGAAATATCATCAAAAGATTGCACTTATGAAACAACTTTACATTGTTTCCTGATGACATGACTGCATTTCAGAAAAACATATGTAAACCAAGAAGGAGAGCCGAGTCGCTGTGTGTGCAGACAACAACCGTGCAGGGAGGGGGGGCTCACTTGCTGTGCTGGAGTTGTAATCATGAGTTTGAGTTGTTCTTTTCACTTATACATGTTCTTGTGCTAGAATGTTTCACCAGGAGCTTTTAAATGGAGCTTCAAAGTAGCCTGATTAGTTTATCAGTATCAGGTTTGTTTGATACTTTTTTTTTTTTTGAGGTGATCTTATAATAGTAAAATAAAGTGGTTTTTAACCACTCCTTATGTGCTTTATCAATCCTCCAAAATGCACATGTAGTGATGATTAAGTAAAATGATAGTTGAATCATTTGTCAGAACTGTTTATTATTAGAATAAATGTAAAACATGTTCTTTCAGAAGCAAAGTTCTTAAGTGATTTAATTGCATAATAATAAGTGCAAGTAAATGTACTGCTTTACGAGGATCTTTTTTGACACTGAATTTTATTTTGAAAGGATGGGTGTGCTGCTGTCAGATAAAAATAAATCAAAGTTGTTATGTGGCCTTTTGAAAAACATAACACAAAATAATTAATGTGGATATTTAAAAGTTACAGGCTATAAAGAAATGGCCTAATGGCCACAGTAATAGTCTAATTTCATTTAAAAAACTGTAGTGAGATTTTTCAGCTCACACTCAGCTTTGTCAGTAGGAAATTGAACCAAATAGTTCTTTTAGAGATTGCAGAGCCCCAATTTAGCTGTTACATTAATACCATCATTCATAGTACATATACACATTCTTTATGCATTTACACACTGCATACACAGCTGGCAGTGGAACCACAATGAATCCATATCAAACTTCAATGTCTTGTTTACACATGCCAAATGAAGCTATAACTGAAATTTCAAAAATAATTCAAACTCAATTATTGGTGGGAAATCTGAACATGAATTATTCTGCTCCTTATATCAGCCCATCAATCCTTACTGTGATTATTTCCAGGATTAATCAAATAACCTTCAGGAGGGCTTCTTCAAAGTGAATAAATATAAAAAGAGCCAGTTTTTTTGAATGGCTCTTTGAAATGAACTGATCCATAAGATCCGTCTCCCTAAAAAGAGCCATGAATCCCATTTCTTTAGAACATACATTCAACCATCTGCAGAATTGCTGTGGCAGATACAAAGTCCACACATTCAAAATGTGTTTAATCCATTATTCTTAACTATGGGCAACATATTTTGCATTAGCCATTTCTCACAAAGCTTTAATAAATAAAGGTACATTTCCATGTGCTAGCTGAACCTTTTTACATCAGAGTTTAAGCTCCAGTGTTGACATTATTTGTACTACCGTAACTCTTCCAACTTTTGACGCAGTTAACGTAATTTCAGTGGATTCTGGTGTGAAGAGAAGCAGCCTTGCGCAGATAAGCAACACTTTTAAGCAGGAAAGTGTATACAGAATAAACGTAAATCAGTTGATTCTGTTGCGGAGAAAAACGACCATAAAACACTGTTGCATATGGCTGCAAAGCCGAGTGTCTCCTGAAGAAATGAAGTCTTAATAAATAAAGACTCTTGTGTGTGTCATAATAATTCAGGATTAACCAGTATGAAAATTTAGTGTTAAAAGTGATAAGCTTGGTAGACATTGTATCCTTAAACAAGAGGGTTTTTTTCTGCAAAGTTGAAACTTTGCAGACATTTTTATGATTGTGTGATTGAATAATAGGATAGTTTCTCACAGCATACAAGATTAGTTCACATAGGGAGTATGCTGCTTTGAAACAAATATGTGTGCAGGCGGGAGTGGACGGAGAGCTGGTAAGGAGTTAACGAGAAGCTGATGCACCTGCGAAAGAGTGGGAAACAGCCAACGGTGGGAAAATACATCTCCAGGGAGAAGATCCAGCCTCTTATTTTGATCCAACCGTCTTTTTACATATTGAGGGTCAGAGGGTGAGAGGGTGTCTCCGTTCTTCGTGCACGGAAAAAAGCATCCGCTAGATGACAAGAAGCAAGACACATGTATTAAATCTTTTGGTGGAAAACCTCAAAATCGTTCCCGACCTCGATTCTTGAACATGCACTTAGGCATTATCGGCGAATTATAGCCTACACTCCGCATCATAATCAGTGAATTCTCAGTGATCGTGTAAATAGTCTAATATTTACAGTATGTCAAAGAGCGTGTGTTTTTTGGGCGTCGCTGGCAATATCTCTGGTGTTCAAGGGTTAAATCAATTAACCTTTGCCTTTTTAAGCCGTTGAAGATTCTCCTTCAGCCAGAGTATGTTGATGTGGAGTCATGAAATCAAGAGGAGATACCGAAATACCAGTAAAGATCGACAGGAGGGATATGAAATGGTTTGGTGGCCTAAAAAAGTGCATCTTTAAAAAGCATGAATTGGTACCTGAAGTTCATATTTCTTGTTCAAGATCCACGCACATATTACACAGATATCTTAGATGAAATATGATGTTTTATCTGATTGCGATACTTGGAGTTTGGAGGCCTGACTACCGAGCTTTCAGGAGGAGTGGCACGGGTTTTGGCATCATGCAGCAGCAGTGTTGGAGTCTAGGTGAGTACATCATGCGTTGCAATAAATAGTATTTTAATGTGTCAACGTTTTCTTTTTAATGGAAGGAAATGGTTTTAAAGCCTATTCTCTTTACTCTCATGCACCTTTGTTTTTTTGGTTTTTTTTGTTTTATTTGGAGAAGTGAGTGTGGCTAATCAGGTATGGATAGGATATTTTTGCACTAGTTCATCAAGTGACTAAAGGAGCTTTGGACAACCGTGTTCCCTACAAAGATTTTATTAGCGTGATTCTTCAGATGCTTGAAGGAATAATAGATCCAAATCTTGGGTGTTGAAATAATTGGGCAGTTGTGAAGGAAAACTTCAAACTTACAAGTGTTAGATTTTTTTTTTTTTTTTTACAGGAGGCTAAAAGTGTTTTATTGCCTTGACTGGGATGTAACTCAAGCAGCATGATCATTAATTCACTTTGAATGAAAATGGCTTTGGCAAACATGTGGAAAGTAGAATTGACGTGGCGGATTTTCATCAACAAAACCCAATGCAAGACTGTGGACGTCAGTGACTATAAATGCACCCATGACACTGAACTTTCATCAGCTGCTGTTACTTCAGCTGCCTCAACATTCACAGAATACACAAGGAAAAAGGTGAAATGACCTGTCAGGGTTATAACAGAGGAGCAGTGTCCTTAACTATCATTATATGAAGGGTGGGTGGGATTGAGTGTCTTGCTCAAGAACAACAAACATATGTAACTGTATTTTTGACATTATCCATTAAATCTTGTACAGTTCAATTAATTCCTGAAGAGGGAAGGCCATTACCTTAATCTGCAGGAATGGGCCATCAGAAAAGTTTATATATTTGTGCTGAATTTATCATAAAAAAGGTTATACACTTTGTTTGTATTTGCATTCTATACTAGCAAAGATAAAACGTGTTTTATTTCAGACGAAATGCCACACGTACAGCAGCTAAGTAAAAGCTGCTTGGCCCAGAGGAAGATGGCTGTTTGGTTTTTTGCATGGTGGAGTCCAGCCAACAGCCTCACCAACAGAATAGAAAAAAAGAGTTTAAGCAGCAAGCACAGCTAGAAAAAATGAGGATGGTGGTTGATATTCATTTAGGCCACTACAATAAAGTATATGTTGGTTTTTTTTCAATTGTATTAAACCCTTGAAATACAAGAACTTACTTGTATTTATTTCAAAAGTATCCAAAATTATACAGAATCAACTTAAAATAATTATTTTTAGTTTCAAGAAGAGAAAGGAATCAGAGAACCTGTTCTGCATCCTTTTTTGACTGATTTCATAAAAATAAGGTAAACAAAAAATGATGCAGAAGTGATGTTAGTTGATAAAACAAACTTGTGGCCATCAGTTCTTCTTCAAACATCTATTTCAAATCAAAATCTCTGCTTTTGGCTCACTTATCAGCTGAGGAAGCCTATTGACGTAAGCATGCATGAGCTCAGTGCCGAGCATTTTCTGTATTAAAATCTGGCTTAGTGGAGGACTGTGGAATCTGTATGTGGAGATAAAGATGGGAGGGTTTACAGCTACAATCTGTATTTGCAATTTAGCATTGATTTTCCAGGGAATTTTAAACAAGATCCTTAAGAAACCCACTCAAAAATGACCCTGGAATTTAAGAAAAAGCATTTTTGAATGATATTTAGGTCTTAAAGCTTGTAGTTATTTTAGATGCAAAATTGACTAAATCTCAAGCTTGATACTTTGTTGATTGGGTCTGTTTTAAATAAAAAATACAGGCCTGCAACAATTATCTTTTTTTGAATTCAGAAACACTTTGTAGCCTAAGCTACAATTATTGCTGTTTAAATTGAAAAACGACGACAACTTCACTGTGAAAACTAGAATACATTTTATTAAATCGGCTTTATTTAACCTTGAAGAAAGAAACAACAATATTCTTCAGGGCTTTTAAAGTCAATTTAAAAGATTTTGCAGCAAATAACAGAGCCAAAAGATTCTAAATAAAAACATTAAAAATAGGGTTAAAAATCAATAAAAAATCAACAAATAAATAAAATCAAAAATAAAGAAACGAGGGAGAAATTTGACCCTGTGGGCTCATCTGGGTTATGCTAATAACAGGTAAATCTGAAGAGCTCCTGTTTCTAGGATGCTTCTTTGCCTTCTGACAACTTCTTAATGCACTGATTCATCACATATCGGAAATACACAACACAGATAAAATTGTCAAAAAAGCCAAAAATCATGAACATCCATTTTCTCAACATGCTTTATTGCTTTTGGGGTCAATGAGCTGCCAGAGCGTAACCAGGTTACTATTGAGTGAAGGTGTGGTGTACTCTGAACAGATTGCCAGTCTGACACAGGGCTCACAGGCCCTCCTATACACACTCAGAACTGCACACCTATGGACAATTTAGAGCAACCAATTAACATATGAAGCTTTTTTTTTAGACCGTGGGAGGAAACCAGAGTTCTTTAAAATAACCCATGTATGCATGTATGCAAACAGAAAGATCCCTGTTGGGATTGAAACCAGGACCTTCTCATTGTGAGGCAAGAGCGCTAACCACTGTTCCACCGTGCAGCCCAAAACAAGAATAGTATTTGACAAATATTTTTGTGATTAACTTCCCACATTTTTCCATTTCTAATTTTGCAGTTCGCTGTACTTTTATAAAACCGTGGATCTCCAACAACTTCCTTCAGCAGCTATCCAGCAAGACATCCCATCATTTCCTTCTGACCTCCCACATTCTTATTTCTTATCCCCTATCAACCACTGGTCTCACATTGTCTCACAAAATTACCCCCTCAGACAGAATCACAACACACAACAATACTCTTGTGCTTTTCCAAGACTTTGCATTTAAACCCACTGTCCAAATTGTATTCTGCCTGAGAGACCACAGACCTTCTTGTACTGGAAATACTGTGCTTCACAGGATATTGTTCAAGATATGTTCCTGCTTTCAAAGCCACAGTAATGCCTCGTGGAGTTGTGTTGCACATTCAAACTCATGTAAGTGCTTTTCCAGAAAACATCAAGATTGTGTGGATGAGAGTTGTTTTTGTCAGGACAACACATGCAGCTACAGATGTGCTAAATATGACCAGAGAGAGACCCGTGTGATAGAAGAACTGAGAAAAAAAACAAAAAACAGGTTTGGGAAAAACTAACACCGCTTATTAAGATGGTAGGTAATCCAAGCAGTTATTGTGTCTGTTTTAACAGTACTTCTTTTATACAAAGCAGTCATTCCAGAATATGAATATATTACGTCATTTTCCTCGGATTGGGTAAAGATTAGGATTATATTGGATATGTCGCAAATAAATAAACCACAGCTTATTTGAATATTAACGAAAGTGAAATTAGAGGAGCTAATGTTTCAAAATGTCATCATTTTAAATCAGTATCTGCATATTAAGCTAAGTCCAACTATTTAAGTGTATTTATATATATATATAATTCCATGAAATGTTAAAATGCAAAACTTAACAACACTAATGCTTAAAAGTTTTTTTTTTGTTTTGTTTTTGCTTGTTGTGTTTCAGGTTATTGTATTGTGAAGCAGGTGCTGTGGATTAGTAATATTCTGCAAAAACAGGAACAGTCTGTCATGCAAGGATGTTAATCCACAGGAGCTTTTTATTCCTGAATAACCCTCTTTTGACTTTTTTATGCTCTACTTTGGACCATCAGCTTAATAACATCCTTTTTTTTTCTTTTATAGCGTCTGTTCATTGTTTCCTTCCCAATGAAGAGATGCCATATTACTCTCATATTGTAAATGAGAGAAAACACTGAAACTTTAATTCATTTCAACCTCCTCCAGGGCACACCACTGAAATGATGTAAACAAAAAAACAGGTACAGCTTTTTTTTTCAGAGAATAATTAACTGAAATGCCAAAAAAGCTAAAAGTAAAAGTGAAATACATTTTTGATTTTAGATATATTTTTTTCTTTGATTTAATTTGGAGAAAACAATAAAATAAAGTATTCACAAAAAACGTGTCAGCTAATGAAATGAACAAATATTTTCAAAAACTCTGTACACAGGGCTAAACCTGCTAAATTTTACATCTTTATCCACGTTTTTAAAAGTATCACATAGCTTTTTCCACTTATGCATTGCGGGGAAAGTAGCCTACTGTACTTAAAGCGGGAAATGACACAGTAAGCAAGCTTTTGATTAACTACAACCATGATAGGAATATATGGAAAAGAAAATTCCACTGCCAGACTTATCCAATAAAATAGATGATCGAAAGGTTGCATAGTTTAAATCATACAAAAATATAAAACAGCAAAAAAAAACGTGTGATTCATTTCACAGGGGGGGGGGGGTACAATAAAGAAGGGAGGAACACATAGTTATGAAATGTAACCTTGTTTTTCTGTCCAAAGAGAACATCAAAAGAGATGCTTTGTGTGAGCAGGCACCACTTTGATACGTGACGTGGATCTCTCAATCCCCGTCCATCCATCTCTCGTGATGAGATGGATGATGGTGACAGTGCATGAGAGAAACAAAAAAGGGAGGGAGGAGGAGGATAATACCTTCTGAATACATGATGAAAGTAGTCATCAGGCTTAAACTGACTGGGGGGCAAGTGGCATGTAGAGAGCGTGCATGTGACACCAGCATCCACTCTGCCCCTGCAGCAGCTCTCCGTCGTTGCTTAGTAAAATAAAAGCAAGAGGAAGGACACAGTCAGATGGAGTAAAGCTCCGTCCAGTCCAGTGTTTTTTGTTTTACCAACAAATTTAACAATCTGTTCAATGTGTTAAGAAAGAAAGAGGATGATGAACAACATGACAGACAGTGAGGAGGGAGAAGGAGGACCCAACAGCCAGGGTGAGTGAGAAGTCCATTCACAGACTAATGAGGGAGCAGCATGTGTCTGTGAGTGGCAGTGTGTCCATGTGTGTGCATCACTTAAAACGTGCTTTAGGGTCATTCTGGGTGTTAGATCACATTTATGGAGACTTTAAGAAGAGATTATTTTAAGTCATTTCCTTTAATCTTCTAATCTTAATGTAAAGAAACATTTAAAAGACCTTCAAAAATCAGTGGTTTAGACTGCAAAAACGATCATTCTGTGCCACAGCACTAGCTGTCAGAATTCACTCTTCTACACTGTAAGCAAAAATGCATAAAAAATTGTAACCTTTGGATTTTTTTTTTTTATTTAGCTGTCAATTTATTTGTTTGGGGTTTTGGTTAGTAAAAAGACATCTTTGATTAAACAAACGGCAAATCTTGAGTTTCAGCGACCTGGGGGCAAAAATGAAAGCAAAACAATTTTAAGTGCATTAAGTTCTGAAGGAACAAGTTTTTTATTGTTTGGCCCACTCTTTGTCTTTCGCCTTTAAAAACATCCGCCCGAGGACTTATCTGCCTTTTATTATGAAACAAGTCTCCAGTTTGAAAGCATGAACTCTGATTCTGTTCAGACAGACGGTCAGAATGGCATCATTTTGGTTTGTTTTAAATGATTCCATTGTAAATAATCACTGACCTAAAATTGATCCAGTACATCTTTAGCCAAAAATTCAACCAGTGTGACTCAGAAATGAATAGTCTACCTGGATACTGAACAGTCCAGATGAAGTTTTCCAGATTCCTTGTACCTCTTGTAAGATAATCAAGTGTAAATTAAACATGTGTACAATTAATCAAGTACGGTAAGCAAGAATGAATGGCAAATGCATTCACATTTTAGCAATATAAAGTTCAGCCCACTGTTGTTTTTAGACATCAAAAAATACAAACGGAAAATTATTAGACCGTTATAGCACACTGTTTGGTTACGTGTTTTTGCAAAATTCACTGTTACTGTAGCCATCATTACTGTGCTTGGATGGCTTGATCATTTTTTGCTGCCATCACATGTGTATTGCCCGCTGTTATGGCACTTTGTCATTTTTGGACATTATAGTAAAATAAACCTGCCATGTCTCAATCCAAATGGTATTTTCCAATATCAATTCGATTATCGATTTTTAAACAGCTTTTTAATGGTATAGGTCGATTCAATTCGATTTTGCCCCAGGGAGATAATAGGAATAGAAATCGATTCATCGATACATTGTTACACCGCCAGGAGATTGACAGAGCAGCTGAAAACAACAAAAAAAAGATCAGAAACTGTTTGGATTATGTGGACCAGATGGTGCAGAGCAACAGATAAGCATCAGTCATGTCAATGCCAAAATTTTGACAGCATTTAAAAAAGTAATGACATCATGTGTTTATAATGAAAGGCCAGAGATGAGGATCTGAATATGCTGTAATGTAATAAAGCTGACAAAGATGAATATAACAAATATTATTTAATCATAGTAGACAATGTGGGACAAAAAAGGGACATTGTTGCTTTACATGAAAAGCATTAAGACTATGAGCCCAATTAGAAATCTGTAAAGCATAAAACTATTAAAAACTTAAATTCTTTCAAACATATTCTTTACTGTTATTTTTACTCTTTTTGACCCAAAAGAGGGTTTTGACATGAGGATCATGCAAAATGGGATTACAGTCAGTGAGTTGAGTGAAGCCACCTGGTAAAAGAGTCTTTGTCCCTGCAGGGGTCTAAATGCTGCAAATACAACAATTTGAATACGCTTTTTTTTTTCTTTTTTTTTAGAAAAAAAGAAATCAGTGAGGTAAAATTACTGTCATTATTCACAGATCACAAGGACCACTGGCTTTCATAAGACAGTTCTTTGTAAATAACTTGAAATAGGTGCAAAGAAACATTGACAGGCAAACAGTTAAACAAATCCTCATTTAAACAGTGAGTTTTCAAAAACTGTGCACCCAAGCAAAGGCATTTCACACTGTTATAGGAGTGTCTTTTATGCACATATTAACTGATCCGCTGAGGTTAACAAAAATCATGAGACACTTAAATATTCAAGCAAGTTTAGCCCTGTGTACAGAAGCTTTCTTCTGTTAAATTGTATGAAGGATCACAACATATAACAACATAGCTAAATATCAAATGAAAAACAAAAACATAAAAAAACATATTAAAATATATCTAAAGGTTTTAGTAGATTTGGTGATAGTTAAAAATATACATAGTTTATTAATTGAAAATATTCAATTTTTGACAGAAAGCTGATCATTTAGAATTATTTTTTTAACAAACATTGGACAAGAATATTACCCTGCAGAAAGACTATATTTGTGTTATAAAAGTAAAAAAATAAAATAAAATTGGAATCTCATAGTAAGCATTGATTTATTATGAATCAATCCAAATAACACATAGTAGCAGAAACATTGAAATCCTATAAATAGCATTAAGAGAAGAGCTTTACATAGGGCATGATGTACAACCTCATGCCCCTTTGCTGCCATGGTAACATATTTAAAAAGGATGGGTGGAGCTTAAAACTGTCTTTTTGCAATGTCACACAAGAGCAGAATTGTTCATTGATGATGAGCTGAGCACAATCTAAAGATGACACATTCTGAGGAAAGCTTTAAGAACCTACTGCTGACCAGGTCAATTACTTGACTGCATGACTCTGATAACACTTTCATGACACTTTCCCTCAGTGGTGTCAGTGCACATTCACCACCTGATACCGCACTAACTCCATTTGGGTATCGACAATCAGACAGATTGATTTAGATTCATGCATCGTGTGACTGAGCTATCAACATCTGGCAAACAGATTAAACCACTCTGACTGCTCCGTGAGTATAATAGTGAAGGACACAAACTGCAGGATTGCTCAACATTTACGTACTTGTTTGATTATGCATGGTTAACACATCTACACATCTTATAAGATGACCAATTAAAAGTGAAAAACAATCACTGTGAAATGGCCATCAGAAGGTTATACATACGACTTTTATTAATAAATTAAACATATTAAATATGGTTTGTTTTTAGATCTACTGCATAATGAATGAGTAAATAAACTAAAAATGTGAATTATGTTTAAGGCTAAAAACAATTTTACTCAAACTAGCAAACAATTATTTACCATCAAACTAATTCATTTTTACTTCTTTTATTTTGGAGCTTTTTTAATGACTAATTTCTGGCAAAAGTAAGTTCTTAAATCACTTTGTTATCTGTTGAAAAATAGCTGAAACAGGTAGATTTGAATTTAAAAGTGTATTGTGAGATAAACTTGGGCATTATTTTTGAAGAAAGGTGTTTGTAGTATTTTTTTTATTCCCACTTACTCCTTCCTGAAACCCAGGAGAGTTGAGGGTGTGTCACGGTCTCAGCTCTTACTCAACTTCTGTTGTTTTTTTGTACAAAGACACGCCAGCATCCTCCAATACAAATACATAAAATGCATTAATACAAAAGTTGAAAATGCTACAGTTTAGCTAACTTCAGACAGCTATGATGGGTCTTGTAGAATCACTGTTTTTGCAGGAAGTATATTTTTGGGGTGTCCTTGCTTGATACAGTGCAGCAACATTGATGCATGACTGGTCCATTCTGGTTACATTTTTTATTGCTTAGTCTTTTTTAAAAGCACGTAAACCTCTTTGCCACAGCCCTCACCTTTTTATCCCAAAATACACTGTACTGGGTCTGTAGCTTGGGTGAATCACAATAGTCACTCCACACTGCAAAGATGTTTGCTGTTTATGCAGATTATTCTAATCTGGTTTCAGGAGTGGGTTTATCTGTCCATGGCTGTTTGTTGTGTCCTTTGCATGATGGCAGTGAGAACAGACTCCAGATCCCTTGCTAACTGCACAAAATTAAATCAATTAAATTTTATTTATATAGTCCTATATCACAACCATAGCTGTCTCAATGGGCTTCACACTGGTATTTATGCAAAGAACATAAACAATAGCTGGTTGCCAAACAAAACTAAACAGACTAAGCTAAACTGGCATCCCTGCCCTTAGACCCTCCTTCTTGGTGAGGAAAAACTCATAAGGAAAACGCTTTAAAGCCTATAAAGATTTAAATGCACAGTGCAAAGGTCACAGCAACAAACTGCACAGGATTTTTGCAAAACTTCTAAAATAAGTCAGAAATAAGCAGGATTAAAATCACAGTATTTGTTATTTTTTTATCAATGTTTTTTTTTTTTTTGCTTGTTTACCATGAGGTTCTTCAGTACATTGTACCACAAAATATACAAGCACTTCTTTGAGGGGAGACTAAAGTTTGGAAAGTATTGGAAAACAACAGCATCAGATAAAATAACATATTTAAATGAGTCATTTATTCTCAAGTGCGATGACCTCTACAAAATTAGAAGTTAAATTGATGCTGGGGAAAAAAATTCCAGCCTATCAACCTGAGATGAGTAATTTAATTTAAAAAATTAAATCACTCAGTCTGAATTATAAAATGTCCCAGTGGATAAACCATCAAATTTGTTTCCAGAATTGCAAAAGAGACATTCTGACATGTTTATCAAAGGTCATAATGTGATTAGCTGTATTATCTTAATGTATTAATTTAGTGTCCAATACCCTAAAGGGAGCACTGTTAAAATACTTCTGGAGTAATAAGTAATAGCTAAACAACTTGTGGACATGGATTCCAGTTAAGCATGGTGGGTACATGGCAAGACCTTTTTTAAAGAACAAGGCAGTTTGTTGAATTTGAGTTTGGCTCTTCATGCCCAAAACAGCTCTAGAGAAAATTTGAGATTGATTTAAGGAATGGAAATGGTTTGAAAGCAGGGGCGGAGCTAAGGGGGTAGGGGGGCACTGGTAATAAAGCCTCAGCTAAAGGAATAGCAATAACAAAACAGTTGGATATGTTTATTTTTGATTCTTTCTTTGTAATGGGCTTCTCTGCTGTTCCCATTTGCCACAGTTTAAAAGTCTTGCGGCCCCATCCCGCACCTCATATAAAATGTTCTTGCTCCACCATAGAGTGAAAGTCTCTACAATCATGAGCAACATTGCTAATAAAAGCTGAAAAACATGCTCCATAGAGATTTATCAAACTTTTGGATGAAAACCTATTAACAAGTATTGCAAGTTTGATGCTTCAAAACGTTTGTCATTTATTTAATAAATATTCTGTCCTTACTGTTTGGCACTAGCATGGACCAACCCAGTCACTTTTTCCCTTAACTAACTAAAAATTAGGCAACATTATAAACCATTATGCAGAAAGCTGATCAACCTAGAAAAAAAACTGTCAATTAAACAAATTACTCAATCGAATTAGCCTTAATTCGCGTGTTTCAGCAGGCGCTGTGCAAATAAATGATGGTTAGGCCATGCTGCTGTTGAGGCTGTGCTGCGGCTAACCAAAGCATTCCTCTCCAATCTAAAGGTTAATTTTTTGCCTTTCACTATGGACTTCAGCAGCTGTTAGATAATCCTCTTGAGCTTGTGTCCTATTAAGCTTTAAAAAGCTGATATGAACTGTTCATTTTTAATAACCATGTCACATCAAGGGTACAAATCTCCCCCATCCAGCTATGGGTTTTTTTTTTTTTTTTTTTTTTTTTTTTTTTTTTTAGAGTATGGTCAGGCTGCCATCACAGCATCAGTGCAAACACTTTTCTATCAGCAAAGTCATGCTTTACTGGGTTCAGTCCTGTTTTATTAACAATACTGTTTCCCAGATGCACTGCCAACTTCATGCACATTGAGTTAAATGTTTTATTACTCTACTTTTCCAAGTTCAAAGAAGCTGATAAAATCTGACAGTAGCTTAGATCACATTTTAAAACAGTGATGTTAGTTATTCCTTTGAAACAGATCCTCCTCCTGATTTTACCAATCATACATCATTGGCTGTATGGTTGTATGGGCACCAACTCCTCAAATAGAAATGTAAAAATATGCAGATGACACCACTCTGGGCTTATAAACTGGAGAGATGAAAAAGGTGCCACATATCTATCCATCCATCCATCCATCTACTCTTCCAATAAGATGAAGATTTGAAGTGTTAGACATGGAAGGATTCAGGAAAGTATTTTTTCCTGAATCACCTTTTTTTAGAAGGGCTTTAGTAAATGTAGTTTTGAGCATTGGTGGAAAAAAAACACCTGACTGTAGCGAGCAGTTTTTCTTTTTAAAAAAGAGTCTAGACTCTGCACTTTTTTTGAAGTAAAAAAGCAAACACTTCAGTTGATGGATTGGTTGTTTTTTCAACAGTAGCAAACAAAACAGAAGAAGAATGAATGTTGCTGCTGAAAAATGCTTGTCTGTTCTTTTTTTCCCCTTGAAGATACAATTCCTCATCTTTGTGTGTGTCACAATCATTGAGAAGATTGCTTTTACAATAATTTTATTTCAGATATGTACACATTCTTTTGTTTGTGATCCAGCAGAATGTTCTTTTCCTCAGCTTTTCACCTGCCTGACATAGATCCAATCTTCTCAGGTGCAATCTTGTCGACAAGCTGCCAACTTCCACACAGTTCTAACCTTCATTTCCCTCATAATTAAAAAAAAAATAGATTTTTCAAAACATTTTGATCATCAATTTTTTTTTTTTTTTACAGAGCTGGACTTAACATTCCAAAAAAGAAAAGAAAAGCGTTCACCTAAAATTAACTTTGTTAACTTTGTTTGCACAAATGAGCATTTTATTTGTATTTTGAGGAAACAAATTAGCTTTTTGACACCAAATATTTGCATTTTGCAAAAAATTGCATTTAAATACTAATTTGTACATACATATGCTAATGTGTGTCTTAAAAATGCTAAAAGTTGTTAATTTGTGCATACTTTGTTTGCATAAAATACACATTTTTGAACATAAAACAGCCTACTAATTTGTGCATTTGCCTATGCTAACTCACAAATTACTCATTTGAGGGAACTATTTTTTGTGGCATGTCCAGATGCAAATAAGTAATCAGATTCCACAGGTCAGTTGCAGCACTTGAAACCGTTGTCATACTTGTGTGTAGTGACGATGAGTATCTCAATTTAGACCAAACATTAAGCATAAATGTGACTCTGAATAGAGACAAAAGACTACAAAGAGCTGTTAAAAGATTTTGTCAGATGTTTACAAGAGTTGGAACAAATGTTAAGGTCAGCACAACCACAAATGAACAAATGAGGAAAGTGACAGCTGAAGTTAGACCTCAAGTAAAAAAACCTATGTATGTGGACAACAAATCAAGCATTTGGGAAAAGCAGCAATAATGAATTATGACAGTGGATTTATTGGGATTATGAGAGAAAACAGTCTGTTCCCTCTCAGACTGATAACATGTTAAAAATGTACCTCTACCTTGCCAGAAATGGTGGGATGATTCTTTTTAAACAAATGTTTAAAAAAGCAAGGGTGGTGATATATTGATGCAGATTTTTTTATTAGAGCTGTAAACAAAGATATCATCAACTTTGGAGCAGCCACACTCTGAAAGTTGCCAATACAAAAAATAAATAGTTAGTCTTGGTGGCCGAATCTCAAGAGCTGAGACAGTCTGGTGAGGAGATTACAGGCTTACAAGTGGGACCCACTCAAGGATGCTCAGTATCCAGACCTTCCCAAAAAAAAAAAAAAAAAGAAAAGCATGAAAGACAAGGAGCATCCCAAAGCCTCTGTTTTTCTGCACTTTTATTTTCCTTGTTCAGATGGCCTTGGAGATTCCCAATTCTTTCGCTAACCCACCACTGAAGTATTGAATACACTCAATAAACTGCCACCCAGCCAGAAAAGCTGTATTGCTCTTTCATAAGTCTCTTGCACCGCAATCACTGGAACAGCTGTCTCTTGCATTGACTTAGGCCCCATCTCTGAATAAATGATCTCCAGCTCTGACTGGAAAAAATTCAAAAAAACACTATCATACTCACTAAATAGTGATAATTTTAGGAGAAAATGAAGCTGCAGACTGTTTGAGGATTTAGAACTGTAGATGGTGGGGTTGGTTCCCAAAGTCACTTCCTAGAGATGAATTTTGGTGGAGCTGTGATGAAGTTGGCTCTCACATAAAGTGTAGTGTTACAGTACAACCAGATTTAGCCAGATGCAGGTCTTCCAGGGATGGATCTGTGTTCATGATGTTCATCTTCTTTAGTTTAATTAACTAAAAAACATGGAAATGATGCTTAACAACTAGCTTTGAAGCCTGGAGTCAAATTCATAGCTCTAAAGATGCATATTATATCAGCGTTGTTTTTTTTTTCAGTTATTGGCCTGCAGAAAATCATCTTATCAATCAAAAATGTAAAAACTAGAAAGCCATGGTCAAACTGAATTAAAACCAGAAGGAAGCTTGCCTGACAGAATGCAGAAATGCCTGTTGCAAGGAAAGATTATAAGCTGGCAACGGATGAGTTAAACACTCTGATTTGTAGACAAAGGAGACATTTGGATACATGTCCAACACCCAAATCTGTTTAGAATACTTATTGACAAAATGTCTCAGAGCAGCCAAAGGATAAAACAGTTCCAGCCAAGGGGCTCAGAATCTCCTTTCTGTTAGTTGCAGATGATGTACTGTTGTTCACGTCCTTGAACTGTGATCGAATATGCTCCTTGTTTCAATTGAATGCAGCGCTGCTGGAATCAAAATGAGAAAAATTGCCGGTATGGGTTGATAAAAGTTTATTGTCCCACAGGAAGTGATTTCCCATGGATGGATGGATGGATGGATGCTTATTCATCCTTTCTAAGTATAATCTTAAAGTCACTTTGGTTGTCAGGGTTGACGTGAGGACACAAAATGCAAACGGCACTCGTAACTGCAAAGTCTCTGATTTATGTCAGTCAGATCAGGAAAGCAGAACATGAACTCATGCTGCTACCACCCGACAAGAAGTGCAAGAGAGACGAGGACTTACAAACAGAAGGAGAGGATGAGACAAGTACCACCAGGTGTGCCACATAGGGAGGGAGAGAACACAAAAGGAGGGGAGAGTCAAGAGACCTGAAATGAGAAGACATGTGAAAACACAGGAAGCAGGCACCATCAACAAAATAAAACAGGAAATGCACAAACAACAATAAACAACCATAGTCCTGGGTCCAGAACCCCACACTGGTGGTAGATACAAGCAACAGTAAAGACAGTATCTTCTGACTTGCTTGAGACCACTGTAATAATTTTGGTATTTATAATTGAGTCACACAAAAGCTGCACAATAGAAAATTGAAAGTATGAATAAAAAAGTACGACTATGACATTTTATAAAATTTTTTGTAAAATTATACCACTTTTTCAATATAAAGTAGTTCAGAGAAGGAAAAATGCTTTGCTGCACGTTAAGCTTAGACTCCGTTTGTGGAAAACTACACTTCCTGTTTTGGCCCTAAAAGGAAGATACTTTCCTTCATTGTAGGTAGATTTCTGAAGAATTGTAGAAGAAACTTTTAGGGATTACTGGCCAGACAGAGGCCTTAAACTTCTCAAGATCCTTAATCCTAATATATTGTCTTGAAAAGTTATAATATGGATCCCTTTATGTCCTCAGGCAAAAATAGGTCTGGGTCTCGAAATAAAACACAGCTTTCAAGGTTTTCTTTAGAGAAAGAAAATTACAGTCAAGCCGTCAGGGCCATTGAAATATATTTGATTTATTTTTAGCACATAAAGTAGTAGATTATTCCAAACTCTGGCATGTTGTTACTTTATAATGATATATCTATAAAGTTGTTTTTGTTCATTCCCAACTTTTTACTTTCCTGGGGTTCATACCTCATGACCTACTTCACAAAGAGTCCTCAGAATGACATGCATTAAACAGATGCACAGCTGCAGTAAATTTGTAGTTCATATGTTTTTTTTCATTGCTTCCAAAAAGTAGACAGAATTAGTGTGAGCTTAGTAATAAATTTTCTTTTTTATTTATTGTACAAAGATGAAGAAATAAACTCTCCAGTTAATTATCTGTTGCTTTTCCAACCCTCAGAAAGTATCTGTTTACTCCTGGAATCTGTGCACAATCAGAGCTGGGAAAAAAGCCCACACACAATGAAAATGAGAGAGGAGATCTTCAATATTCACACATACATTTGAAGAGAGGTTTTAAAAATGAAATTACAAGTATTTGTGGAATATATGTGCTTTTTTTTGTATTTTACTGAATGAATTAATGGTACCTCATCTTCTGATATCAAAACTGCAAGCAAAAAGCAGAGCCAGTCTCCATGAAACTTGAAGGAGTTTCCTACAGGAAAGGCTAAAAAGTTACCCAAAAAAATCCCCCAACTTTGGACATCAGGCAGTTTTATCAAAGTTTAGGTTTTTACAGGTCAAAGCAGAAGGTAAACATGTTTAAAATCAATCTACACCCAACAACTTTTTCACAATCTCAGTGAAAGAGAAGCTCCACAGAAAAATGGCTACTGGCATTTTTTATCAAAGCCATTGCCCTGCTCATTGGCCTGTGCCCTGCGTCTTATCAGGCCAATGCATGCCTGGCTAACAAGATTTGTTGTCACCTGAAATGGTTCCATGAAGACACAAATCACATTTTTCTCTTCACTGGCTTTGGAATTTATAAATTAGTATTTTTTGTCCACTAACCTTTTTAACAGTCTTTGCATAGAAATGTTAAAAAGAAGGTCCTGTCGTGTTTCTGAATTAAAATCTGAAATTATAAATCATATCAACTGTGGAAATGTTATGTTTTTGTAAAAACAATTCTAAAATGACTTGCAAAATTAAGTTATGCCGTTTTTTAAACAAATTGATACGTTCTACAGACAACTATTAATTTATGAGAGTTCAAAAAAGTCAAAAAAAAGCATTTTTGTTATCCTATTGCATAAGAGTCTTTGCTCCTAAATAGTTTGGGTCTTTCAGTGTAAAACTTAAAACTGGGAGACTCTTAAATGGATTTATCCAAACAGAATTGACGAAGAAAGAAGAAATTCAAACTCTTTGTGAATTTTGCTTAATCAAACCAGTTTCCACAGTCTGTGAAGCTCAGTCTTTCTGTTCTAACTTATAAAGTTAAAACTTTGTCTGCTTCTTTCATCCTCCTACATTAGATGACTACGCCTTGTGCCAACGTGTTCTGAAATTTTACTTTTATCATGTAGTCACAACTTTGTGAACATCCTGATTCTTTGATAAATAAGATTACTCGGCTCAATCATAATGTAGAGGTCAGATTGAAAAACTCTAATCAACGGGTGACTGTTCATCCTTCATGGTGCCCTTTCGAGACAAATTGTTGAGCTTTAAAACTTGTTAAATTTGATAACCTTGGTTAATAATATTAGGGTAAACTTTTAAAATGTCATTTACTTCAGCCGTACAAGGATCTGAAGTCAACATTTCTGCCATCTGACTATAAAAACACACAGTTTTTATATACAGTTACTATATACAAAAATTGTATGCTTTTATAGATTTCATACACTCTCATCACATCATAACGCCACCCCCTTCCCCTCTCCATTGCTAAGAACTCTCTTCGCACGCTCTCCCTCTAGCTTACAGCCCCTAACACCCCCGAACTTTTACAGCAACACAAATGTTGAGCAATACTGGAGGCTATTGGCCATCCAGCCGTACAGCTTTGAGTCAGATTCCAGCTCAGACGAGGAAAACAAATACATACATGGATCTGGCCGTCTAATAGTGTATGCATCAGAAAGGATTGGAGCAGGGACATTGTATTTTCGGTGTCCCAAAAACACTCTTTTTTTTAAAACATAATTTTTTTCATCTGCTCCTGATTCACAATGATTTGAATGCAATCTTAAGCTTATGTTTCTTTATACTGTGTATGTCTTCCATCAGAAAAACACCACCAGAACATGGTCAAATAAACCTAAAACACCATTTTCTTTGGAGTGGGACTTAAAAAAATGTGATTTCATTGATATAAACTAACAGCTAAAAAAGAAATGTAGATTTGAAAGTAAAAGAAACGCTGTCAATTCCAGTCCAACAGAAATAATGCATTTTACATGTTCTGGTGTGTTAACATATCTAACAATTAGATGTTTTTACTCTAATTTGTCGATTTGAAGGATCTTCAAAATATCTGTGACAAAGGAAGATCAGGGAAACGGCACACAGAGTTCAGACGCTAACAAAATCTGAACAACATGGAGCAGAAATGTTTCTAATCTATTCGGCAATGTAATGTGTCTTTTCAAGCTTAGTCTGTCCTTCAGTGGATTATGAGATGTGTGCGAGTATTTTGGCAGGCATTTGATTCTCTTTGCTTTAAAGATTAGCGAATAACACTGCTCTGGCTTTGGGAGTTTAACAGAGTTCTTGATTGCTTTGCAGATGCTAATGTTAGATCTCAAGGTTTTCTTTCAATAGTAGAAATGGATTTTATGTAAATGTGATTGATTTCTCTCGTACATTGAAAGCAGTGGTAGAAAGAAAAGACTTATTTTTTATGTCAGCATAGCTAAAACGTGGAGGTTTGCAAACCGTAACATCCTGCTTGTCATCTCTGTTAAAAAAAACTCCTGTAATTTATGATAGTATGATGTCATAAGGTATTAAACCTACTTTTATTTGTTTGGTTGCACCTCTGGCATCCGTCTCAGCCACAGGGTTGAACAGCTCATGGATCTCGATAAATATGGAACAAGTTCTGCTTAATTTGTTCTTTTCTTAAATTTAATTTCTCCAGGAGATTATATGGATCGTTCTTAAGTTTGTTTTTTGCTTTCAGTAATTTTTTTTTTTGCTTTGTAATTCTTTTTGTCATATTAGCATCTTCTGTGACTACCCTTCTAATTTCTTTTTTCACAAATTTGTTCCACATGATTTTTCTGTTTTCTAACTGAACGCTTTTGATCCATCAGTGTTGCCAACACATAAATAAAAACCTGAAACTTGTGTTCCCACAATCAACAGCCTTAGAACCACATTTGTTACCACATCTCTTGAGACAAGAAAGAAAATACATTTGGGGTTTTAGGCCAAGAATTCCTATTTTTGTGCACACTGGCCCATGCTTTGACACAGACCATTCTGAAAGGAGTAAATCATACTCAAGCAGTTGTTGATGGTTTCAATATTCTGCTCTGGAAAGAATACTTCATGTCTGTTGGTATTTCTGCAAAATTTTGATTTCTAACCCTCTCAGATATAACAGCTTGGTGCTTGAAATGCAAAAAGACTAAAATATGTCTTTGCTTTCAAATGTGGAAGCTGGTTTGTCAAGAACAATTTTTGGTGTTCTTGACATATTCTTATGGCATTTTTCTCATGATGGAGGACATATATAATAGGAAAATCAAGCTAAAAATTGCATTTCTTAGTTTTTCTTTGTTCTAATCATTGGGAATCAGGAGCAAAAAGACTTTATTATTGATCTAGAAAATACGCTGAGCACGCGCTCACTGCTCCGCTTCATTCCAATGAATCCATTTGGAGACAAACAGATCCATTAACGCCTTTGTTTTCCTCGTCTGAGCTGGCATCTGACTCAAAACTGTAAGGCTGGATATTTCTAACATTGTTCACCATTTTTGTTGGACTGGGAAAGTTAGGTTGTGAGAGCAAGAAACAGATGGGGGACACGAAGAGGGGGTTCGCTTTCTTTCAGTGGAGAATTTTGAATGAACTCCTGCCACGCTGCAGAAACTATGTCCTAGAAAACAACACAGGTTTTTTTTTTATTTTATTTTGGCTAAAAACAGCATCATAATTAAAAGACTACTAGGAATGCTTTTACAATAGATCAAAACATGACTGTAGTAGCTCTTTAATAAAATATTGTACTCGTTTTCTTTTTTATGACAGTGTACTGGGCGAATTTTTTTTTTGTGTCGATTAGTGTAAACTCCTTAAAACTGCAGCATGCATAACCAGTAATCAAATTTCTACATAGAGAAAAGGCCTGACCCATGCTCTGCTTGTTCTATGTGTTTCAGGAGATGCAAATCCTAAAGAGAGCAGCCCTTTCATCAACAGCACTGCAGCCACTGATGTGGAGAAGAGCCAGCAGTATGACAGCAAGAGCATGGCACTATTTGAGGTGCGTGTGGCATGAAAAATAAGTTCTCACTTAAGGTGTGGTGCAGATGCTTGGATGCTGTCACAGGTTCGCTGGTGGAATGCAAAGAATGGTTTGTGTTACAGGAGGAGATGGACACCAGTCCGATGGTTTCCTCTCTGCTCAGCACTCTGGCCAACTACTCCAACCTGCCAACTGGCAGCAAGGAGCATGAGGAGGCTGAGAACAATGAGGAGGGCCCACGCCCATCGAAAAAACCTGTAAAGGTAGATCATCCATGCTGTTCAGGGTAGCTCAGTGCATTTGAGGGTGCTGAGGAAAATCTACATGTTCATGTTTTCATGCAATGTTTACATTTGATTAAGCATGTACTGTACAGTGTAGCAGTGTAAATAAGAGGAAGTTTTGAAGAAATCTCGAGATCTGACATATTTTTACCCAGAAAACCACAATCTACAAAAATAGGAATATCAAAATATACATTTACACATATTATTACTGTTCGTACTTCATTACTACCCATTTTATTGGCTGCCTGTATACCAGTTTTCCTGTAGCTTTTTGAGTTTTGAGATTAATAATGAATACATGATGCAGGGAAAAGATTTTATGTTTTATATTGATGCATCAGAGTGTTTACTGATTTGTATGATGTGTTTGTATGTAAACTAAGTTGACAGCAGTTAACTGTTCCTTTGTGTAATACTTAATATCTTTAGGCATTAAAATAATTATTTGGTAGACATATATCAAATAGAATCCCAGTCCCAACAGTGGGTTTAAGATGCTATTAATCTATCAGTGCTTTGACATTTGCACTGACTAACCAGCACACACACACATGCATTTGATGTAATGACGCATCAAATGCTTACTGCTGATTGGCTGTTAAACCAGCAAAACCGGACTGGGGCTAAAGATTAAACAGTCAACTGTCAGTCGCAAACTATAAAAATGTGAACGATAATAAATCAAGAAACAGAGAGAAAAAAGAAAAGTGTTTGGAAGTGTTTCTGTTGTAACACAGAACTGTTTTACAAAGGGATAAATGAAGGCTGCTTTGTTCATGTAACTTAGCAAGTTTTCACAGCGTTTAGCTGGTGAACTGACCTTGCTTCATGTTTTAATTGGACTTAACATTTGTTTGCAACATCCTTATCGTGGACCAGCTGAAGGAGGCTGAAGGAGGCTGTTGGTTCTAAAACCATGTTGCATGTGTTGGGGGAGAAATCCTTAAAAATCTGACTTCATACTGGCTTTTAAAACTGGCATGTGGAGAATAAATCCAAATTCATGCTGTTGGCTGACAGTTAAAAGGACAAGTAAATATGAGTTCACCTCAGAATCACAGGACAGTACACAGATTCTAAAGATGGACTGCTGGAGAGGGGGCCAACACTGAAAATCTAAAGCTAATTTTATTGATGTAAAATGAAATTTTGTTTTTAAAGGGAAGAGATTGATTTTAATGGGTTTTTTTCCTGATAGTTTTTACAAAAGATTTCAGTCTATCTTGTGTGCCTGTTTTTTTTTTTGCTTTTTTCAGGCACCACAGCTGGGCACTCTGATGGGCGTCTACTTGCCATGTATCCAGAATATTTTTGGAGTTATTCTTTTCCTGAGGATGACGTGGATGGTTGGGATTGGAGGGGTCTTTGGCTCCTTCATAATCGTTTTCATGTGTTGCTCCACGGTGTGTTACCCGGCAGAAGCTCCAGAGCATTCCATTGTCTGTATAAAATCACACCATTCTTAGTTTATTTTTTATTCTTATTTTTATGCTTACCATTAGGGTGCATAAGACTTTAAGTTAATTCTGAAAACGTAAATAAATAATTAATAAAAGTGACAATTTATTTGGTAGAAACTATTTCATGACAGTAAGCCCTGCTAGTTCACAGTTCTGAATGGCAGAAGGCAACCAAGTGAAATGTAAAATGTTAAAATGGGTTTGATAAGTTTTTGTAATGCAGTTTGTTGTCACCAAATAGTAATTGTGCTCTAAAAAAGTTGTTTTTACTGACATTCTTTAACTGTTCTTCGATTCAAGTGTTTTCAACAAGAAAAAGTTCAGTTGTTTGTTAATAATTGAATGGAAATTTGTTTCAATAGCTTGAATGTGATTCACATATAAACTCACCATAATGGTGGAATTTGTTTTCTGATCTGCTCTTTGCTGCTGTTTCACAGACCATGCTCACTGCCATCTCCATGAGTGCTATTGCAACGAATGGCGTTGTACCAGGTGAACGGACATCAAACGTGCGTTCAATGCCTTTTGTACAACAGCTCAATTAGTCTTATCTGTTTGTGACTTACAGCTGGAGGCTCTTACTACATGATCTCTCGCTCACTGGGGCCCGAGTTTGGTGGAGCCGTTGGGATTTGCTTCTACTTGGGCACAACGTTTGCTGGTGCAATGTACATTCTGGGCTGCATTGAAATTCTCCTAGTAAGTAGAAGCGTCAGTCTTGTCAGTCAGTTTGTTTTTACTGTGCTTTTTTTCCTCCGTTGTGATTTTTATTGGGAACACTTCCCACATTAGTATTTTCTTTTGAGTGCCAGTTTCCTTTGTAGTAAAATGGCAACATGGGGTTTACATGCAAATTCATTGGGTACACCTGTGACCTCCCCAGTCATCAAACTATATTAAACCAAATTAAATCTGCCATTAAACCATATTAAAACCAAAACTGTAACAGGGTCTGGTTGCTAATGTTAAATCCTGACTTCATCTCAGGTTTATTAATTTTGTTTTAAGTTTTATACCAGACGGGCCAATGGTAGCATTCAATTTTTCCTTTTTTTCAGTAATTAAAAACATTCCCACTGAGTGCAAATAAATGTGTTTATTCTCAACAAAACAGCGTTTTATTGGGAACCTATAACCTTCTCAAATCTTCTAATTATGTCTTTTCTTTTAAAATTACGTGAAAAGCTGATTAGCCCTTAATAGTTTTACAGTCTGTACTTATCCAGTTTTTATTGAAACCCTGAAGCCCAAAGTTAACAATTTTATTACTTAGCAATGCACAGAATCATTTTACATCTCAAAAATTCATGCATATATCAGAGAAAAAATTTACTAAGTAAAATATTTACTGTATTTCTTGGTAAACTATTTTAGATGTTTGCAGTCTTTTTTGATTACTTCTAAGGCGCTCATCTAAGTCTGTACTTGGCTGTATAATGACTGTCAGTTTCAAATTCATTTCAAATTAACAATATACCTGTCCACACAGCTATTTCAAATGTCGCATTATATAAAGTCTATTCAGATTCACAGAGACTTTCACGATTCCTGTTCAGAGATTTTCTTTAAAACCACAACATGTTAAGATTTCATGCAGTCTTAATGTAGAGATATCAAACTACCCCACATGTACATCCCCAGGTATCCTGACACCTTTGCTTGTCACAATTCAAAGTTGTGTTATCTGCATGTATTAAATCCTATCTTTGTTTTTCTTTCAGCTTATTTCCACATTGTTTAGATCATGTTGTAAACTTTGAGTTCCAGTGTTTTGGTTTAGTTCTTTATTGTCATCTGCAATACTAAAAACATGTTTAACATGAGCTCTGTTCAATTCCATTTAAAGTTAAAGGCTTTTACTTTTTAAACTCTGAAAACAAAATAAAAATTCAAATATGGGTCCAAAGACATGGATAAATAAAGCTTTCAAGCAAGAACGCTGCATGTGATTTCCAATACAAATTCTTATACAGGGATTATGTTCTAAACTTTTCTTTTGAGGAGATCAAAATTATTTTATTATGAATGGAAGTAAAAGCTGAAACAATAACAATGAATCCGATTTTGAGTACATAAAAGTAAGAAACAGAAAACAAAAAAAACAACAAATAACTAACAAAGACATTGAATTGAGCGATGTGGGGAATATAGAGAGCAATAAATACAAAACCGCAAATATATCAAGTGGTTTGATTTTGAGTTGTGTTTGCTCTTCCAGATTTATATCGTTCCTCAGGCTGCCATCTTTAAACTCGAGGGCCTGGAGGGGGCAGAGGCAGAGATAGCTCTGCTTAACAACATGCGAGTTTATGGCACCATCGTGCTGAGTTTAATGGCACTGGTGGTGTTTGTGGGAGTCAAATACGTCAATAAGCTGGCTCTGGTCTTTTTGGCCTGCGTTATCTTTTCTATTCTGGCTGTTTACGCAGGAGTCATCAAGACGGCCCTTGAGCCCCCAACCTTCCCGTAAGCATCTTTACAGACCCCGAAAGATCTTACTGTGATACTAAATTTAACCAGCTGTGTGCAGTGAACGTTGCTGTCTTTTATTTCAGTGTTTGTTTGCTTGGAAACAGAACACTTGTCTCTAAAGGATATGATGTGTGCGCAAAGGTGATAGAAATAGATAATGAGACTGTTACCACCAAATTGTGGAGTTCCTTCTGTGATTCGGATTCCCTTAATGCCACCTGTGACGAGTACTTCAACAACAACAATGTCACAGAGATACAAGGAATCCCAGGAGTCACCAGTGGTATCCTGGCAGGTAGATTTCAACTTTTTTAAAACGATCCATTAGCTTTGTGAGCTAACATAACCTTAGGATCTGTTTATTATCCCTCAATCCCATTGTTTTTGTTTGTCATTCTAGAGAACCTGTTTGGTTATTATCTAGAGAAAGGCATGATCCTAGAGAAGCGTGGACTCCCCTCCAATGTGGATGCCGACAGTCCAACAACCAACAGCAACCGTTACGTCCTGGCAGACATCACCAGCTTTTTCACCCTGTTAGTTGGGATATACTTCCCATCTGTCACAGGTCAGAACAATTCCAAATAATGTTACATTTTGCCGATTCTTTTTCTTCATTTATAAAAAAGAAAAACGTACTCCAAAAGATTCTAAAAGCATCTACACATCCTCAACCCCTACTGTGAAACTGCATGCTTATTTCCCGTGCAGTTTTAATCAAAGAAATGTAATACTTATCAAGATCAGATCGCATGCACATCTGCTTTTGTGTTCAAGGTTTTATTCTCTCCAAAGAAATGATGGAAAACCCATAAGTTGAGCTCACGAGAAGGCCAGGTGACTGGAGAACATAAACAAAACAAAAGAAACAGAGTAATGAATGGAGGGATCTTTAAAGGCAAATTCTTAAAGTTGCTTGCAGCTAACCGACTAGTTTTTTTTATTTTATTTTTTTTCTCTTGTTATTGTTTTTAAGACTCATGGAGATGTTCCATAAACCTTTCAAATTCAGTCAATATCAAATGAAAAGAGTTGATCAATCCACTGGTAATTAACCACTCCCAGCTAGAGGCAGGATTGGAGTTGACATTTCTGATAAATGGTTCACTGCTCCAAGGAAATGAGTGAGAGTTGTGAAACTGTCAGACAACAGATGGAAAAAATGAAGGAATGTCTCCCTTTTTAAGTCTGAATTTCTGCATTCGTGGCTTGTATTTGCTGCCACCAAGTGGACAAAAACTCTACAAGTTTAACTTTCAGAAATTTAAGTAAACAAGTTCCACATGATGAGAGTTTTGTAACAGACTTCATGCGAAAAAATAAAGAATAATTGGGAAAGCAAAAGAGCAAAGCTCTTTAAAAAAAGAAAAAGTGGGTTGAAAAACTTGATGGATTTGTGAAATGGATACCAAAATGTGGCGAGAAAAAATAGAGATCAGAATTCCCACCCGTGAAATCATTAAACTCATGTGTCACAGGTATCATGGCTGGTTCCAACCGTTCTGGTGACCTGCGTGATGCTCAGAAGTCGATCCCAATCGGCACCATTGCTGCCATCACCACAACATCAACTGTGTGTATCCTTCACTGCACCCCTGTTGACTGATAAGAAAATCAAATGGAGACTTTCTTGGAATTTGTGTCCAATATGTGTTATGAGTTGGTCAAACATACTGACACTTGTTTGCCTTAACAAGTGTTTCTCCTAAGACATGTCGTGTGTCGTACTGTTTGGTGCTTGTATTGAAGGAGTAGTATTACGAGACAAGTAAGTCTGACTGATCAAATTTTGTTCTTTTTTTTTTCTGTTCGTGCACATTTTCATTGTCGATACATTTAGTCATCTTTGTTTATCTCTGCAAGCTCTTTTCATAGTTGAACATCATGATTGAGGCTCAAGTTAATGTTTGAGGTACTGCAACTTTTAACACATTTCCTGATGCAGAAATGCTCACCAGTGTTCTCCAATAAGCAGACATTCATGATGATGCTTTCTCAAGAACAAAATATCAACTTCATTGTCACTACTTTTCTAGATTCCCGCATGTATTTTTTCAAATTGAAAAATTAAGAAAAACGAAAGAGCAAGGTGTTAGATTTTGTTACAGTAAGGTTGAAAAGGAATATTGTGACTTTCTGACAAAGGTTTGAAAAAATATTCTATCTTACTGATCTGAGCTTGAAGCTCATTTTCAAAGCTTGACTCAACAAGACAACAGAAGTCCATTATTAAGTCCCCACCCGACTGTGAATAGATGAGGATTCTCTTCTATCAGCAGGAAAACAACAAAGTATCTTTAAAAACACCTATCACAATCAGCTCATAAGACAATGCAAATTCAGGAAAAAAATGTTGTCAATTAAAGCCTTCCTAAACTCAACAAAAAAAAAAGATCTGACAGAACTGTCCATGTCCTTTCTAGTCACATATTTCTCAAAATCTTGACTGTTCTGTTAAACTGTTTTTTGTCTTTTTTACGTTAAAACTGCCATTAGTGAACTTACAGTAAATGAAATTACTATGGATGTTAAACTATGTTCACACCACCCTCAGTAACACACATTCAAGCAGCCAATTCCAATGAAAAAACAATGTAAATGCACGTTTGCGCAACTCTACCCAAATTACTGCTGTCAGCTCCACGTATCAAACGCATGCCCATTGAAAGTGTGTTGCAAGTCAAACCAGGATGAACTTTGACCTCTCAGGGACTTGAATTCGGTACTGACTTTTAATTCACGGAAGTGCCAACCATTTGAAAAATTCATGATGGTGGAGAAATGAATAATTGCAGTTTGTGCCCAGCTGGAATGAATTGTATTTTCCACACTACTTCTGTTCCGAGGTTTGGAGAAGGAGTCAGTGGTAATCTTGTGATCGGAACGCTGGCTTGGCCATCTCCATGGGTCATTGTGTTTGGCTCCTTCTTCTCCACCTGTGGAGCAGGACTACAGAGTCTGACAGGAGCTCCTCGACTGCTTCAGGCAATTTCAAGAGATGGCATCATCCCATTTCTTAGAGTGAGTACATGTCTACAGTGGCCTTAAAATGTGTTCAAACAGCCCTTTCATGGTGCTGAAAGTCCAATCAGAAGCAGCACACAGTCTGCCAGCCACAACCCACTACAGCTCTCAGCAGTGAAAGTGAATAGATGTGGCCCTGTCAAATGTTTTGGAAAATCTTCAAAATGTTCTTCCAGCGTAGAATTCTTACAATATTCCAGGTTTTTGGACACGGAAAAGCCAACGGGGAGCCAACTTGGGCTCTCCTGCTAACAGCCAGCATCTGTGAGATTGGCATCATCATTGCCTCTTTGGATTCCGTTGCCCCCATCCTCTCCATGTAAGGACAAATATGTGCACTGTCTGCTGAGCACAACTGGCTCTGGAAAGTCTCTTTACTAAAGATTCCACTTTACTACCTTCTGTCCAGGTTTTTCTTGATGTGCTACATGTTTGTCAACCTCGCTTGTGCCCTGCAGACTCTGCTGAGGACACCAAACTGGAGGCCACGATTTAAATTCTACCACTGGTGGGTTTTTATTCATCCCACTTATTTGACAAAAAGGATTTCTAGTGAGAGGAATAAAAAATATATCCTAAAATATATTAAATTTTATAAGAAGATTAAAGAGATTAAGACATTGGCTGAGTCAGCATAAAGTTCTTACTTATCAAGGCTTTTTAGAGGACAAATTACATGAGTAGAAAATTGTAGAAGGATAAGAAAAAAAGAGATCCAAATAGTTATAAAGAAATAACTGATGTACTTTTTGTGTTCTAGTAATTGATTTTTATCTGATTTACTAACAAAATCCCACAGGGCTCTGTCGTTCCTGGGCATGAGCTTGTGCCTGTCGCTCATGTTTATTTGTTCTTGGTATTATGCTATTGTTGCAATGGGCATTGCCACCTGCATCTACAAATACATCGAGTTTTGTGGGTGAGTATTAGCTAAAACACGCCTGTAATGATGTGACACGAGCAGCTTGCTTTTTTATTCATGCCATATGTATCTGACAACATTCTGTGAAACAGAGCGGAGAAGGAGTGGGGTGATGGCATTCGTGGCATTTCGCTCAGTGCTGCACGGTTTGCTCTAATGAGGGTGGAGGAGGGACCTCCACACACAAAGAACTGGAGGTGAGCATGTGTAACATTTGATTTAACATATAATGATCTTTTTCTGTGGTACCAGAGATTTAAGTTCTCTTTATTATCTGCCTTTTTGCCCATAAGGCCTCAGATTCTGGTTCTGGTGACCATGGATGCAACTCAGAATGTGGAACAGCCCCGTCTGTTCTCACTGACCAATCAGCTGAAAGCAGGCAAAGGTCTTACAATTGTTGGTACCACTGTTCAAGGAACCTTCCTCAGCAACTATACTGACGCTCAGAGGGCAGATCAGGTCCTTTAGCTTCTCTATAGACAGTGAATTCAAATCATCATTGTACATCAAAATTGGGGAATGAAATTAACATATTTTGCTGTGCTGATTTTTCTCCTGGTGCAGTCTCTGCGAAAGTTAATGGAAACAGAAAAAGTAAAAGGCTTCTCACAGGTCGTCATCTCATCCAACCTAAGAGATGGAACCTCCCATCTGGTACAAGTTGGAGGACTTGGAGGTTTGAAACACAACACGGTTATGGTCAGCTGGCCCTGTAACTGGAAACAGCCAGAATGCTACCAGCAATTTAGAAACTTTATTGGTAAGACTTCCCATTTTGAGACATCACTTGAAAAAATGTCCCTGGTTGAAAAGTATTTTAATAAGGTACGAAACACTTGAACACTTGATTTGTGAAGTTTGTAACGACAGAGTTAAATAATGATGGGCCTAAAATTTATTTATACTTTTGCCTAATGGTAAGACCGGCTCTGGACATTGTGATGAGGAAGTGATGGCATATAGAACAGGAGTGCAGAAGCAAAGAAGGTGGTGGACTTGAATGGATATAGCAGTGGTGAACACAAGCATAAAAGGTGTCTTGCAGACATTGTGATTTGAAAAAGATCAGAAACTGCTGGAGAGAGAGCAGCCAGACACATATGGTGTTGGTCTCTAAGTGTGCATAACTCTGTATCCAACCTAGACTTATGGAGAAACGTTGGCATTACACATTTTAGAAGGAGACTGAGTTGCTCTGTCATGATCCCATCACTGTGTGCAACTGATGATTCTATAAAATAAGTTTTACATTTCTAAATAACTAATTGGAAATGTAAATAATTAAAACTATGTAAATAATTAAAACTATGTGAATGTGTGCAATGTAAAAATATCTATTAACTACTTTTACTTTTATTCTTTCAAATTGCTAGAAATTTTTGTCAAGGACTCTGCAAAATTAGCATTAGAATACTGTTTAACCTTTATATCTCATCATCATTCACTTTAGCCATAACTCTTTATTATTTTTTTCTATCCATAAAACGTGACCGTAAAAACTTGACTGTAAAAACTTGACCATAAAAACTTGACCGTAAAAACTTGACTGTAAAAACCTGACGTGACCTGTGACCTCTTACTGTTTATATTTCCACTGTTGTTTTGCAGAGGTGGTTAGAGAGACAACTCTAGCAAGTTTGGCATTACTGGTTCCCAAAAATATTTCCAGCTATCCATCCAATGGGGAGCGCTTCACTGAAGGCCACATAGACGTGTGGTGGATCGTCCATGATGGAGGCATGCTGATGCTTCTGCCCTTCCTGCTGCGTCAGCATAAGGTCAGATCATGGATTACTGTGACTGCTGAAAGAATGCAGCGTCCTAAATCAGTGCAGATCTTTTTTTGTCATAATTTTTGAAAAAACACTGCAGACTTCAACATTTGTGAGCCTTTTGTTTTGTGCTGCAGGTGTGGAGGAAATGCAAGATGCGCATTTTCACTGTGGCTCAAATGGACGACAACAGCATCCAGATGAAGAAAGACCTCATTATGTTCCTTTATCACCTGCGACTCGACGCTGTTGTGGAAGTGGTGGAGATGGTGAGAAAATGTTAAATTAGTGTCAATTTACAATTCTTCAGAAGCGTCCAAAATGGCTGAGTTTTATTACCCCATGTTTCATTTATGGGAAAAATAATGTCTAAAAGTTTTTTTGTATCTTTTATGTTTATTTATATCCTTTTTACGTGAAAGCTGGATAATGACATATCAGCGTATACATATGAGAAGACGCTGGTAATGGAGCAACGAACGCAGATCCTTAAACAAATGCATCTGACAAAGAATGAGATGGAGAGAGAGGTAAAGCAGAAGGATCTTTTATTAAATTAATGAGCTAGGTAAAATGTTTTGGAATGAAAATATATATATTTTTTTTACTTGTAACAGATACAAAGCATCACAGATTCATCTCGTGGATCCATACGGCGTAAAAATCCATCTACTTTGCAGCTCCAGCACAAGGCCAAGGGCGGAGAGGCTGTGGCAGAAAAACCAGAGGATAAGGTGATTCTGTGGAAGATAAAAACTGCTTCAGATGTCCTTTTGTCTCTATTAGACACTGCTGTCTTTTAACAATATGCGAAAGAACCTTAAAAGAGAGTCTGCCACACAGAGGTTTGTCTTTGCACTTGCAGAGGATCCTCTTTACTGACAGGAGTGTCTTCTTACTCTTTCACTCTGTCACACTGTCACGTCACAGTCTGAAGCTGTCTCCAACCAAAAACAGGTCCAGCTGATCCACAACAAGAACGCGCCCACTCCCACCAGCCCAACAAGCCCCACGCTACCTGCTGAGCCCCCAGCAGGAGGCGCTCCAGCCTGGACAGACAGTAAGGGTGCAGACAAAGGAAGGACCCTTTCACCTTCAACACCTGCAGAGGCAGGCAAAGACCTCTTCAGCATGAGGCCGTGAGTGACATGGAAGCTCGATTTTACTCAAACTTTGCACCTCAAGAGGCACTTATGAATACTTCTTATCAGATGCTGAATACACACCTTAAGAAATATCCCATTTTACCAGTAAAAAAAGCATAGAGGGGAAAAAGTCTGATATATACAATCATTTATATGGTCTTGGTTTGCATTTAGAGTCAAAATGTGAATGGAGGTTTAGTTAAAATCAGATTAGTAGGGGTGTAATGATTAATCAATGAATTGATCTTGATTTCTACGATCCATTTAGATCGATCTGTTTGAGGCAGAATCGAATCAATCTATATCATTAAAAATAATTTCAAAATTAGGCAAATCGATAATCAAATCGGTCTTGGAAAATACCATTTGGATTGAGACACGGTAGGTATATTCTACTTAACGTAAACACAACCAAGTGCCATCACAGCAAAAAAAAAAAAAAAAGCGCACCTGATGGCAGCAAAAAATGATCAAGCCATCATACCAGTCCAATGTGTGGAAACAATTCAAATTTAACAAAAACTTGACTATAAAGTGTGGTAAAATGTTCCAATAATGTTTTGTTAGTATTATTTTAATGTGGAAAAATAATAATGGGCTGAAGTTAATGAAGCTGAAATGTGAATTCTTGTTTACCTATTTGTTTGTCCACGTATATAATTTACAATTGATTAGAAGAAATATGAAGAATCTGGAAAACTCCACCTGCACTAGTACCAGGTTTATATCTCTGAGTCACACTGGTGGAACTTTTGGTGTAGCATGTCCTTGATCAATTTTAGGTCAGTGAATTGGATCAAATTGGATTTAAATGAACCAAAATTGAAAGGAAATTGAATCGTCAACCACAAACATTGAATCGAGTTGTATTGTTGTTAACATAAATTGTTACACCCCTACTGATTAGACTGGACCAAAAACAGTGAATGTTAATGCAAAGTCTCAATTTTTACTGAAGCCATCCAAATTGGCATCAGACTCAAAATCGACTTTGTGGACATAATTTAGGAAGCTTCTACAAGAAAGTACAACAAAAAGTGGCATGCCTTCTCCCTTTTGATCCTCAGCTTTTATCTTTAGGGTCAGTTAAAACTGAACAAAGGTTGACTGTTTCTAGTAATTTTACCTGTGTCAGCTTGAGAATGGACCTTTGTCAATTGACATCCCTTATCTATGTATCTGGGGCTGCAAATCACGATTTTCCTGGAAAAGAAAAAAACCCTGATATAAGTAAAAATTCTCATAAATAAACAACCAATTCCCGGAGCTCGCTCTGTCTCCGACCTCCCCTTTGTGTACACCACCTAATAATGCTTATCTTCCAATCATGCTGCAGGGAATGGGAAAACTTGTAAGTCTCAACAATTTGCAGTGATGGGTGAAACACATGCTGATCTGGAAACAAAATCTACTTTATTGTAACATTTATTTTGAACAGGAATCAGATCGACGTGAGGCGGATGCACACAGCCGTGAGGCTCAATGAGGTCATCACCAAAAAATCCAAGGAGGCAAAGCTGGTCCTGCTCAACATGCCTGGACCACCAAAAAACCGAGTGGGTGATGAAAACTGTATCCTGGAAACAAATCGAATGCTTAGAATAACTCAAATATAAATTGAGTCTAATACACTTTTTGAAAGCAGAATTGAAGTCCTTTACTCTGAATCCCTCTCAGACATGGAATTTCTTGAGGTGCTTACTGAAGGTCTCAATCGGGTTCTGCTAGTGCGTGGAGGTGGACGAGAGGTCATCACCATTTACTCCTGAGGGGTTTTCAAAGAACGCTGGCCTCCCCTGTCTGTATCATTCCAGAAAAATATTCCCATCCTCTCCACCTGACACCGTGTTGTACTCAGACAGCAGTATTTCCAGATGTCATATGTTCATGTAGATCCTTCTACATTAGTGATCAGTAAAACAAGCTTTTGAACAAATAAAAAGAAAATGGAAATAATTTAGGCCAAGAAAAATCTTTATTTCCTTGTAGTTTAAAATCCCTTCTGTTTTAGATTTTTCCTCAACTTTATTCCTGTTCATCTATAAGGGAGACGTGTTCCTATCTTCACGTTAGATTTTTCTCTTCTTCAATAATTAGGTTTTAATTGTAATTCTGAATGTCATTCGTCTTTCTTTAGTCTCTCCTTGTATGCTTGGAAGTTTGCTGCAGAAAATAGTTGTGTGCTTTGAAAAATATATATATTTTTATTTCTTCTTTGACTTAAAGTGAGGTTTACTAGACTAAATTAAACATGCGCAGTCTAAAAAACTGCACAGGTTATAATGAGAACAGAGGTGCCATTAACAGCTTTTCTTGCATACTTCCACATACAACATAGTTGTACCCGTTCATTTGCTGATAGCATCACATACGTAAAGTATCTACAGGTAGTATAAATAAAGGATGTATTGTACAAATATAATAAAACACTAATGTTTTATCTGGCATCATGCTGCGTTTGCTTTCTCTGACAAGAAATGCTTGTGATGACTTCTGTTGAAACTCCTCTTTCCACCAATCATGAGGCTCAGTTGTGGGTTTGCAGAGATAAATATTGTGCAGATCAGTCCTGCACATTAGCTGAGGGACTTTTTGGCCTTTTTCTCTATATAAAAAAGCCTAATTTCTACTATGTTTAGTTCTGTAACTGTGACTCAGTAAAAAAAAACATTTTTAGTGCAACTTTGTGGGTTCCTGGAGTTTTTATTCATTATTAACTATAATGAGAATGGTAGTTGAGGACTTAAATTAGGGTTGAATTGCCAGGGTGCACAATGAGCTTTATCCAGTGTGGGTCTTTGAGCTACTACCAAACTTTGGAGCCACAAGCTATCTGCATCTAAGTCTGGGTCTCCCTGTGCCAGTTCTCAACCCAGATAAAATACACCGTTGTGTCAGGAAGGGCATCTGGTGTATAAATATCTGCCACTGATGCAAATCATTGAAAGCTGTGGCAACCCCTGGCGGGATATATTGAAAGGTAAAAAACCATTACCTATGATGAGGGAAGCCTCAGATTCTCAGACATTACTTTGAAGTAATTCAAATTCTCATAACACACCTTACTACTATGTTTTTAATGAAAATTGGTCACATTTAGAATGATTTAGGATTTGGTTTAGGGTTTTGTGAGCCATTTTAGTCTGATAAATATGAATAAGAATTTTTCATATCTTCAAAAATCTTCAATTTCCTTGCCATGAAGTAATAATGACCAACATGATGTGAAAATAGAAACTTGATCAAGTCTAAAGGGCTAACCCTAACTAGTATTAATTTGAACAATTACTGTTCATAAATCTTGACAGGTAAATTACTTTCAGCATTTTTATAAAATAATGAAATAAGAAATCTTGTGCCAAAAAAAAAAACACATTTTCAACTAAACACATAATCATTTAAAAGAATGTTTTTGTCATCAGTTCAATCAGGAAAGAAAATAATTTATAACATTTGGAATAACACAAGGGCTGCTTAACGGTCTTGCACAAGATCTACACTTACAAAATCTCAATTTATTGTTCAATTTAAGGATCCTGGAATAGAAAATATATCCAGTAGCTTTCACAAAATGTATCCTAGGTCTGTCTTAGACCCAGACTGACTCAGACAGAAAAGAATATGGTCTAACATCACATTAACAGAATATGGTTTAAAAAAAAAAAACTTAAAAGCTTCAGTCACATTGGCAAAACTGTTGGCTTTCACTATTGTCCCTGGTCTACCAAACTGGCAGTGACTACAAATTAACAATCCTGGAGAAAGGATGTTCCCACAGCACACAGATAATTGTAGATCTCAGGGGGATATGAATAAAGTTACACCTATAAATGTAAAACCTTGAGTCACTTTTACTTTAGTAATGACTATGGGTGTATTCAGACTGAGCACATTTGCTTTGCTTAAACTGAACCAGTTTGTTTTTGCCAATAATCTGAACCAAACTTTCAGTCTGAAAACACCCAAGTTCTTGACCTTGACCCATCTTTCAAGGTTCATTTCCAATCGAACTAAGGCTCCTATTCACTCTGCTTTTCTCAGTCTGAATAGGCTCCATGCTTGGAGCGGAACAACTGGACCAAATGACCACCGTAGCCAGTCATCACATGGTGTAAACTGAGTGGGAGCGAAAGCAGCTGATGAGCCGTGGACAAACGTGAAGCTACGATGAGACGCAGTAACTCATTAAAATGTGCTTGGATGAATGCAGGCTCATTTTTTATTTTAAATTGAAAGTCATACATATTGTATCTCACATTGTTTTTCCATCAATCTATAGCATAAACACTTGTCAGCGTACCTTCCTAGCCAATGTCTCTTCAGTAACCGCCTTGAAGCATAGCGCCACCGTACCAAAGTAGCAGCAAAAAGTGTTGCACCTGACCTTGATACAGACGTTTAGAATTGCTCCGTGAAGTAGTAGTAGACGGCAGTCTGACTACAGACCAAACACAAGGTTCAGGACTGGATTTGAACCAACTGACTTTTCCAGTCTGATTATATGGCCGTCGTCAGTTCACAAAGAACTATGACCAATTCAATTCACTTTCTCCTCTTCTCTGATGACTTTTAAGAGCTTTCTGCTCCGGTCTGATTACACCCTAAATTGTCTAAGTACAATATAATATCATAAAATGGGCAAAGGATTTTCTTGCTTTCTGTTGCCGCATAAATCAAGGTTATGCTTCATAGGTTCAGCAGTCACAATGCATGTGTAAAAGCATAAGAAATGTAGGAATGCCCCAGTAGTCACACAATGTTTGGTGTTGTCATCAAGTTTGAAATCAACAAATTAATGACTAAGTCCAAATTAAATCATAAAAGTGTTTTATGTTCACTTTCTTTATGCCATGTAAAAATGTGAACAACATGAGCTTGCAGACATTTAAAAGTGTATGGATTTCACTTTAGCACAAACTTCAAATAACTAGAATTGAGATCAGTTTAAGAAACCCTGCATCAAAAAGGCTTCATTATTATTATTATTATTATTATTATTATTATTATTATTATTATTGTTGTTGTTGTTGTTGTTGTTGTTGTTGTTGTTGTTATTGTTATAGAGTTTTTAAAAAGTAGCTTAAATATTTGTAAAGTATTTACAAAGAGATTGGCAATGGATGTAAATTCCTATGAATGTCAAATGAACAAACTGTACAAACATTGTCAGATGTCCATATTGCTCCTTAAAATTAGCGTCAGAAATGCTGATATTTCATAACTGTTTACGATGAACAAAGTCCAGACAGTAAAACTTCCCTGTGTCAGACTACACACAGCTAGCTGTGTCAGTGACCGCAGCTTTGGCCGGTGGCTTTTACTTGTTAATCTAAACACAGATAACAAAGGGGTTTGAAACGGGTTACTTTCATTTGATCCAAAGAGCTGCTGATATGAAGACACGGGCGACCAACCTTCGAGTGAGATTACCTTTTTTTGTGTTTGTTTCTGAGGTCATTATTGTTGCTCTTTATGCTGCTTTTGTCACCTATGATGACCAAGCTGATGCCAGTTTTCAGACCAACCATACAATTCCAATGCACAATGAAGTCTACAAGGACTACCCCATCTTCACTGACATCCAGGTCATGATATTCCTGGGATTTGGATGCCTGCTGGCCTTTTTTCGACTCTATGGCTTTGGAGGGATGGTTTTCAACTTCCTGACAGCAACTTTTGCAATCCAGTGGGCAATCCTGGTGCAGGGCTACTTTCAGTTTTACCATGATGGTAAGATCCACCTTGGAGTAAAAAATCTAATAAATGCTGAGTTTGCCTGTGCCGTGGTTCTTATATCTTTTGGGGCAGTACTGGGAAAGACCAGCCCATTGCAGCTGCTCGTCATGGCTCTGCTGGAGGTACCAGTGTTTGCAGTCACAGAGTGGGTTGTCCTGAATTATTTGAAGATCAATGATGCAGGAGGTTCCATTCTTGTTCATCTTTTTGCCTGTTATTTTGGTTTGGGTGTGACGTTTGTGCTACACAGACCAAGTCTAAATGAAGGACATGCAAAGGAAAACACCAGTTACCAGTCTGACATCCTGTCTGTCATGGGAACCTTGTTTCTCTGGGTGTTCTGGCCTTCTTTCAACTCAGCTTTGACCTTTAAAGGAGACGACCAACACAGAGCCATCCTCCACACTTTCATCGGCCTCAGCGCTTCGACGATCACCGCCTTTGCTCTCTCAGCTCTGCTGAACAAAAACGGAAAACTTACGATGGCTGATGTTCAGAATGTGACTCTAGCTGGAGGTGTGACTGTTGGGGCATCAGTGGATATGATGATTTCCCCTGCAGCTGCATACATTTTGGGTATGATAGGCTGCACTGCATGCATGTTGGGTTACAAGTACCTAAGCCCCTTTTTGGAAAAGCACTGCAGGATCCAGGACCAGTGCGGGATACATAACTTGCATGGACTAACGGGACTCATATCATGCGCTGCAGGGATTTGGGCCATAATGGTAGCTGATGAGAAGGTTTACGGTCCCAGCTTGTATGAAATTTTTGCCCACAGAGCCCCAGTGGATGGTGACCCTCAACTCGAAAAGCTCCAGATGCTGATTCCAGGATTGAAGCCAGGTTTGGGCAGGACTGCTCAGGAACAGGCTCTCTTCCAGGTTGCAGCTGTTTTCTCCGCAATAGGACTCGCAGCACTGGGAGGCCTCCTCACAGGCTTCGTGTTGAAGTTGCCGTATTTTGCATCCCCTTCTGATGACCTCTGCTTTGATGACAGACTATTTTTTGAGGTCCCTCGGGATTATGACTCACCACTTCGCATTGATAACATAATGATGGAAGATACTTCTGCATGATGTGTAACAGCTAAACAAATACAAGAGAGTTTGTAACTTTGGAAATATTGTTTACTACCGACAAATATTGTGTTTTCATCTGTGTCTTTCATTGCACAACTGATCATGTTTTTACATTGCACTTTGTTGCACAAATGTTTGTGCTTCATTTATTTGCAATTAATTGAAAAATCTAATGCTTTGTAGAGGCAGTAAATGAGGGGATGACTTAAGAATTGCAAAATTTTAAGCCCAAACAATTAAAAGCATATTCAGAAATAAAACTAGTGACCATCCTTGTATATGATAAATAAAAAAAATATCAAATTTTATTTGATAAAGGTGGGACACAACATAATCACAGGTACTGTTTATCTGATGCTCTATTTGATATTTAAAAAACAAATTGATAGTGAATTTACAAGGATATTTTTCTCACAGTCACATGGTTTTACACTCAGCTGCTCAGTACTGTAGTCACATGGGGCCCCTGAGTGGCTCCACAGGAGCAATCAGGCTCCTGTGGAGGCAGGGTGACATAGATGAAGCATACACTGATAAAAATCTGTCAACAGCAGCACTCCAGCCTAAAGTCCACATTGCACCACTGCCCCTAATATTTTAACTCACATTTGAATCAAGTTCAGACTGCATGGTGGAACAATGGTTCGGGATCTTCCCTCACAGTGAGAAGGCCCTGGTTTGAATCCTAAATGGGACCTTATTGTACGGAGTTTGCATGTTCTCCCCATGCATGCATGGGTTTTATCCGGGCACACCCACAGTCCAAAAACATGCTTCACATGTTAAGTGGTTACTCTACCGTGTCCCGAAGTGTGCATGTGTGATTGCTTGTGTGCTCTCCGACAAACCGGCGACCTGGGACAGGCTCCAGCAACCACTTGATCCTGAAAGAGATATAGTGATTAAGAAAATGGATAGATGGATGTATCAAACTCCATTCACTAGGTGGCAGTAAAAAGTGTGTTTTCAGGAATGCAGAAAAATAAAGAATGCTCAAGTTGGTGTGTGATCTCATCATAGGCTTTACAGGCAGAACAGGCAGAATGTACTAAGAATGGACATTAAAATAGGTTTTGAAAATAGGTAAGGTAAGGTAACCCTGAGATTGGCTAAGGTTGGCGAATAGGGCATACACACTAAGAAAAACTAAAATGTTCGACCTTTACCATCGAATCATATTAATAAAAGTAATTTTAGCAACTAGTGTACTAACAAAATCCAAATAGTTAGATAAAATATGTATTGAACTTAGAGCCCAAAAGCTATTTTATCAATAACCCAGATTTCTTGAGTTCAGGTTTTCAGACTCTTTTTATTTCTTCTTGTAAAGCACAGCTCACTGCTAATGTAGGATGTGATAAACCTACTAATCAAATGCAGAAATCTTAACATATAAATTTAAAAATAACTTTAATTGTAATAAACTGGTTTACTGACTATTCGTACACAATGACCAACAAACAATTATTTTTCAGCTTATACCACAACTTGGAGGTATCGTCACAACCAACTTTGGTTATCTCCTTCACCACACATTTAAAAAAAAAACGTATCAATTTGTATGTATCCCTGTACAAAATATTAATATTATTATGAATACTAAAAATAATAATTAAAAACAACAACAGCATCAATAATAATAATAATAATTATTATTATTATTATATTTTCAAGACCAAGCTAAACAGGCTGTTTGTGTCCAGCAGGTGGCAATCACGGCTGCAGCAAGCGGAAATAACAGCCGAGGAAGAAGCCGATCAGAGCGGAAGAAGAACACACTAGCCCGCGTCTTACTGGTGGGGAGTATCCAAGGGTTACATAATTTCAAAACTTACTTTTCCTGAGCTTTGTGTTTTCTTCAGAGGCACGCAGCATCCCGAATATCTCCAACTACACGGTCACCGTGATATTTTGGATTCGGGACATCGTTTGATCAGCTTCTGACGGTAAAGTCATTGTTTGCTAATTCAGCTTGAGCACTGTCACGGAAATGCTGCTGGCGGCCATTTTTGCCTCGAGCTGCGAGTGCGAACGCCTTTTTTTTTTTTCCTTCGTCAAAAACTCTAATCTTCGGGCCTTTCGTCGTTTTGAAGTAACTATGCTTTCAAAATGTTCTAAATAATCCAGGCTTTTAGCATGTCTTTGTTTTTAGTAGTGTACGTCGAACACGTTTGAACGCGTTTTAGCAATTAGCTAAATTTTTAACGGCGTAGACCAGGTTTTTAGGCCTGTTAGCATTAGCTTTATTGAGCGCGTGGAAGATACCAAGCCAAAACTCTAGATTCCAACATGTTGTGACTCTCGTACAACTATATGCCATGTATAACTGATAGTAATTCAAAAGTCTTACACTTAAGAATATTGGGATAACGAACATCAATGTTAAAAATAAATCTATCATCGGCTGCCTAGCATTATGTTGTCTGCCGTCGAACTCATGGCTTGCTTCTGCATAGTTAATGTTCACGTATAATAATTTCTCCTCAATTATTTGTTTACAGGGTCAATATGGCTGACGACTTTGACGTTGAGGCCATGCTGGAAGCTCCATACAGAAAGGTGGGATTAAACTGTATTCTATCGAGGTCTTTATTACTGTTATACTTCTATGTTAGATCTTTAGTTTTGCAATCGTGAAAAAAAAAAAGTTTTCTTTGAATGTTGTGGTGTGAGTGTAAACAAGACAATACGGAATTATAAATAAATCCACATCTATCTCTCTTTGTAGACTTCCCTAATGATATCTCACCTCTACTCCCATGAATTCATCTTTGATTCCACTGTGAACTGTGAAAAAAAAGGAAGGTAGTTATTGTGCATATACTGATGTACTGTGGTTCACTTTAGGGGAAAAAAAGAGATCCAAGCTAGATCATCTAATCTATTTGGTTGCTTCAAGGTGAATACAAATGGAAAAGCCCATATTTGCCTTTCCCGCAAAGGTGGCAGTATTCATATTTACAATCTACATCTCGATGCTGGCCCTAGATGTCTAGTTTTTAATGTAAACAATAACTTAATTTTTTCTCTAAAAACATATTTAAGTGCCTCAACCTTCTTGTGACAGAATTTGTTACTGATGCTTGTAAAATCTTTTTGCTTTTAGCAGGAATTTAAACTTTTGGGATATTTCCTAAGTTAATAAGTCTTTAAGTTTCCTGTTTTCGTGCAGAAGAAACTGTCAACACTTCTCTGACGGTGTGAAAATCCCATAAATTTATGAAGGACAGAAAAGTAAAGCATCTTTCTATTTGTAAATGCGAATACTGCTTCTTTGCATTAGAAATATGTACCTTTAAGTCAGCATCTTTTATTTTATTGCATGCTACACAAAAGGCTTTTTTATACGTTATTTGAATAATTAAAATTAGATGTTTGCATACCAAGTGTTTTAAAATTATATAATTTGAATTTAATTTTTTCCTTCTGAAGACAAAAGATTGTAAGTATAAATAATGCAAACTACTGATATTGGCAATGTAACAGGTGGCTGATTTTAATCTTTTTTTTTTATTATTTTTCTTGGGCATCAATATTACTAAGAAGTGTGAATCCCTGTTTGCTTCAGGGCAAGATGTGTGACAGAGGTGGCATCGAGCTCTTACAGTCCAAGAACGAAAATGGGTGAAGATCACTGGACTGACACCAACCACACAGGATCTCTTTTAGTGTCCATGGGCAATGAGTGGTCACATGATTAGGCACAAATAGTGGCATTGGTACGACCTGTTAGAGGAGAATGATGGAGATGACTGTCAAAGCTTCCTGATTTTTGCTAATATGTTGGATACGCTCCCTTACCTTTGCATTGTTGCATTAAGTACTAAGCAGCTATGTAAAGAAAAAAAAAGTGGGATGAAAAGCTATTGGGGTGATAAAAGCTCACTGTCCAGACTTGAAAGTTTGCAGTTTTATATTATTAATTAAATGTATTCTACATTTTCTCTTGTCCCACCCCACCCCCTTTACCTTGACGACTTGAAATGTTGCCTCTACGTCCTCATGATGTTCTTCTATAAACCTTGCTTAGGACGAGAACAAGTCCTCTCATGCAAATGGACACGATGATCACAACAAGAAGTAAGTTATCGATTACTATTGTTATTTATTGTTTCCTAAATTTTGCTGACTTTTCTCTGGGATGTATTTTCTTACAGGAAGAGGAGAAGTCGCAGCAGGAGTCGGAGCCCAGGCTCAAGGAAGAAGAAAAGTAGAAGCAGAAGCAAAGACAGAAAAAAGAGTAAGAAGAGAAGCCGAAGTCGAGAAAGAAAGCGCAGCCGCAGCAAGGAGCGCCACCGCAGCCGATCCCGGAGCAAGGATCGAACTGGACGATACAAAGCACGCAAAAGCCCGGTGTAAGTTCCCCTTTATTATTGATACAGCAGGCAGTTCCTACTAAACATGAAATGCTTCTCTTTTCAGTCTAACGCTCTACAAGCTGTTTTTTTTCTTTATTGATGTGAAAATAGCTTATCTTTTTTGAGTCTGTTATAAATGGGTTTTTTTTTTTTTTTGTTTTGTTTTTTTTAGTCGAAAACGAACCAAAAGTCGGAGCCCTCCTAAAAAAGAGAGAAGTCCTGTCAGGTAAGATGAGATGGTCTTTCTTTTGCGTATATATATTTATTTTTTCCCCTCAGAACCATTCCTGCTTAGTTTAAGGAAATAACATGACATTACTATTTTACCTGTAATGGTAATCATTAAATTTAAGGAATGTATTTAATAAAAAATTGGTTCTTCCTCCAAATACTTTCCATGTCCAAGTTTTTTTTACTAGAACTTGCTTCACTGACATTTATGAAATTGTTAAAATGTTGCTGGAAACTGTACTAAAGCTTTTTTGTACTTTTAAAGGCAACCAATTGACAATTTAACACCAGAAGAGAGAGATGCTCGCACCGTCTTCTGCATGCAGCTGGCTGCAAGAATCAGAGCTCGAGATCTGGAAGATTTTTTCTCAGCTGTCGGCAAAGTCAGTCCCCACACCAAAAAAAAAATGAATTGCAGAATTTTCACTTCTGGTATTAATAGTGAAACTGTGAATCATTTCCTTTCTAGGTAAGAGACGTGCGAATAATCTCTGACAGAAACTCTCGAAGATCAAAGGGCATTGCATACATAGAATTTGTGGAGACGTCCTCTGTACCACTGGCAATCGGGTTGACTGGTCAGAGGCTGCTGGGAGTTCCCATCATTGTTCAGGCATCTCAGGTCAGCTTTATGAAACTTTCAATTCTGTGGATGTGCCACCAATTTTAATAAACATGACCAGCCATGTAAGGCAATTAGTAAAATTCTGTTATCATGTTAACTCATGAATAAAGTAGTAAACCTACATAAATATTTAGTGTAAAAGCTTTTTGTCAGCACTGTTTAATTTTTTTTTTTTTTGTGCATTTACAGGCAGAGAAAAATAGAGCTGCAGCTGCAGCCAACAATCTCCAGAAGGGCAGTGCAGGTCCAATGCGACTGTACGTTGGATCACTGCACTTTAACATCACTGAAGAAATGCTGCGAGGAATCTTTGAGCCTTTTGGAAAGGTCAGACACACTGTCCAAAAGTCCAAACATTTTACATCTGTAGATTTAGTTATTGTCATCTAAACTTTATTTTTCTTAAAGATTGAAGGAATCCAGTTGATGATGGACAGCGAAACAGGAAGATCCAAAGGCTATGGCTTCATCTCGGTAATTCATATTTTCTATCTTGCACAGTTGATTGATGCCAGTTATACATTAACATTGTTGATATGAAGTTTGCAGATGCTGAATGTGCGAAGAAGGCTCTGGAGCAGCTGAACGGCTTTGAGCTGGCTGGCCGTCCCATGAAGGTCGGGCATGTTACAGAGCGCTCAGACTCCTCAACAGCTAGCTCATTCCTGGATAATGACGAACTAGAGAGGACTGGGATCGACCTTGGCACGACAGGCCGTTTACAGCTGATGGCCCGACTAGCAGAAGGTACGTGTACAGGAAACTGTAGGTATCGCTTTAAGAACTAGTTTGATAAACAATATGTTTATAAAGCAGTTCTATTATATTTTTAAGATGGATTTGCTATTCTATAGGAGATTTGTTGAATTTTAAGCATAACCCACTGCTGATGTTGCTTCAATTTTCTTTCTTTCAGGAACTGGCTTGAAGATACCACCTGCTGCTCAGCAGGCACTCCAGATGACCGGGTCCATACCTTTTGGGAACATGGCTGCTCCAGCAAGTGAGTCAGGACAGCGCAAAGCAGGCTTTTTGTATTTCCATGGGGGGAAAAAAAATAACAATTGACTTTTTTTTAATTTATTTTTTTTATACTTACAGTTCCAACTCCAGCTCCAAGTCAAGCCTTGAACCTCCCATCACAGCCACTGGCCACTCACTGCCTTCAGTTGTCCAACCTGTTTGACCCACAGGCGTAAGAACTTTCTTTAATTTACCCTATTAAGTGTAAAATTTAGCTTTTTCTCATAACACAAAGAATTTGGGTAAATTCAAGGCAGTGACTACTTGAATCTAATGCATAAAAACCTGATTTGGTTTGAAGCCAAGCACGAGGTACATCACTCATCGGGTTAGAACTTTGTCTGCAGAACAAACAAAATTCTCTGAGTGGTAAAAATGTCTCTTCTTGGGGTGTTTTCATACCTTTGTTTTTGGAAAAAACACAAATCTAACTCATTCTCAGTAATAATGTAGAGCATTAATTTTTATATTGGCAGATCCTTGTTTGTGCTTCAACTGTCTTCAAATCTGAATTTCAGTTTACTTAAGAATTAGGCTTTGGTGTTCCACAGTATGGTGTTATATTTAGTCATTCAAACAAGTCAATACCGTAGAAAATCAAAGGAATCATTAAACCATTTGTTAGCTCTGTTTTTCTGATCAGTTTTAAGGAAAAAAAGTGACCTCTTTTTTTTTCTTTTCCAGGGAAAATGACCCTGGCTGGGCCTCAGAAATTCAAGATGATGTAATTGAGGAGTGCAACAAGCATGGAGGAGTTGTTCACATCTATGTTGACAAGAACTCTCCCCAGGTAGGTGGAAGCATTCAGTCTGAAAGTAATGTTGAGCTTTATTTTAGTCTAAAATTAACAATAAAGCAAAGTATATTAATGTACGTTGAAACAGTACTTGTTATCTTGACAGAATATTCAATATTTCCTCTTTCTCTTAATACAGGGCAATGTGTATGTGAAGTGTCCCTCAATACCTGCAGCAATGGCAACAGTAAATGCACTTCACGGACGCTGGTTTGCACGTACGTAACATTCTGAATTTAAATTATGCACAAAAGTGAACTTGTGTGTTTTAAAATGTAACTTTTTTTTTCTTTTGTTCAGGCAAGATGATAACTGCTGCCTATGTTCCTTTACCAACCTACCACAACCTTTTCCCTGACTCAGTAACGGCAAAACATCTTCTAATGCCTTCTCGTCGATAGTTTGACACCTTTCAGTTTGTGTAAATACATTTGTATGAGGTTATGGAAAATGCATTAATGCAATGAAGCTAGATGGCTGTGTGTAATAAATTGGCATATTCACCATTAATGTTTAATTTTCCCTTTTTTTTTCTCATTAGGTTTTTTTTTTTTTTTTTTTTTTTTTTTTGCTTTTATCTTTTGTATTGTAAGCTTCCACCAATAAAAACATCTGCAGGCATCTATTGGTCTGTTTAAAATATAAGCCTGCTTGTTTAAACCAGTTTTAGTTATACATTGCAAAGAGTTCAGTGTTTCAGGTTTGTAGGCTTAACATGCCAAAAAATGTATAAATGTCAACATTTAGTTGTAATTTTATACTTTTTTTTTCTAAATAAAGATTGCTCCCTGTCCGTTTCGTTTTACCACATCTGGGGAAGCTCGTCAGTCCAGGTTCATTTGGAAATGCTTCTGTGATTAAAGTCTTTACAGCATTTAATCGCGTAGTTTCATGTGTCATTTCCAGCTTTATTGAATTCCATTAGATTTGCGATGTATAAGTGGGTTAACAAAATTCCAATCAATTGTCACGTTTTGGAGGTTAAATACTTCTTTCACTGCACGATTGAAACCCCTACTGCAACTCGTTTAATGTGAGTATTCTGTAATGGACACATGAATCGTTTAGATTGACGTCCATGCAAGTTCTACATCGGCTCATCCTGCGGTAGCTGGTTTTATTTCTGCAAACCGTCCACGTTTATTGTATTTGGGGAGGGGGAAATTTAACTTTTCCTTTACATTAAATAAACGTTTACAAACGGAGATGCAGAGCTTTAACTGCATCAACGATGTAAAGAAGATGGCGCCCATGCACTAGCTACATTCAGCAAACATAATGGTGTAGTCACGAGATCTGTGCTATCGCGAGACTTTACTGTGGCTACTAAATGGCATGAGGTAAACTTTTTTTTGCCGAATTAACTTACAATTTGTAAACTACTTGTATCTAAACTTTTAATACTAACAACGCTTCTACTTATTACAAAAAATGATTATTTTTATAAATATAAAATGGTTTTAAGAAACGCTTAAAAATAATACAGTAAAGAAATACACAACTGGTTTAAATTTACTCAAGTGAAAAGTATGCTGCTAGAAAACTATTAAGCACATAGTAAAGCAAATTCTGCTTATGCTAATAAAGCAAAAACCTTTTCCCCAATAAATTGCAGTTTCAGCTTTATTTTAAAAGACAATGAAGGGGGGCTCATTTAGGAACCCAAAACACGCTTTTACACTGGGACTTTATAATTTTAAGAGAAAAAATATGTTCCCCAGGTTCACCATTTAATCACCATACACTGAAGTTATAAGAATCCCAGACAACTTTAAAGGCTTTTTTAAGAGCTGCTAGATTTTAGCTAAATTATTAGAGGGTAAACATATTTACAGGAAAAAAAAAGCTTTGGTAATAAGAGCTACTCAAACTCCCCTTAAGGCCTCAATTGATTAACTAGTATAAAGAAAGAATTATGATTATGATAGGCCCTTGATGGTATGAAGGCACACTGGAGTTAGAGGCAGGTGTTTTCCAGCTCTCCCTGCAGCTCATCACCTGACTCAGGTGTGTTCAGTCAATCAGAATGTGAAAACAACTGATCCAGTTATTCAGCAAACAAGAAAGAAAGCTGAAAAAAAGCAGGCAGAGGGGTTACACTACAAGCTAAATGACAGATGGATATTCATTGTGGTATAATCAGAAACTTTACATACAAATCTTTTAGAAAAACTGAAAATGTTTCTGTACAAGAATTTAGCGAGATGGCTTTACGTGTTCTCTATTGGTGGCTTGAACATTAGGTTTTAAAGTATTCCAGTATCACGTTTAGTCCCCTATAGTGAAGCTCATTCTTCACGTCAACTCCAAGGTTTACTGTACTACATGTGTGCTAAATGGGATCAAGCTCAAATGCTTGATTAAGTCACATTTTTGGGGCCTCATTCAGCAAGTCAATGGGATATATGGCTAGAAATAGCACACTAGCCCGTTACCATTGTCCAAGATACATCAAGAACGACACCATATTGGAATGGTATGTAAACAATGAACTACGACTTGGCAGATACGGTAAAATGACCACAAATTGCTTCATTTTAAAAGGAAAAAAACTGATCACGAAGATAAGACCCAGGTTCATAGTAGTAACGTTTTTGTAGAAAGTGCAACAGATGAACAATATTTCAAACCTTTCTATAAATAAATACGTCAATATAGGAAAAGCAATGCACACCTAACATGGTTGTGATTTTATTCAGGTCTACACACAGACTAAGATTTACACAGACTCCCTGGTACGAGTTAAAAACGGGTTGTGGCTCCCGTTCTACAAGTGGATCCCACCCAGCCTCCATCAGAAGGACTTTTAGGCATCTGCATGACACTGGGCAGGCAGTTTTCCGTACGCCACATGTCCCTGTCTGCTCGCCAGATGGGGATTAGGTGTTGGGCTCTTCCCTCTACATTACTGAAATCCTGGTTAGTTTCTTTTCTTCCACCTGGCAATAATTCAGCGGGTTGTCTGGTCTGATCTGAGGCTGACAGTAATAATTTACTTGTGAAAAATCACATCCTTGTTTTTTCCATCTGTTTGTGCAATTGTCCAGCAGTGAAATAGCATCGATGCCATTCCAGTATGGTGTCAAACTTTGTGTATGCAACAAACTAGCGTAACAGCGCAACAAACTAGTTCTATACAACTCATTGGCTGAAGTAATCAAGGAAAAAAAACTTATAGCAAACTAAGATGCATGAACATTTTCTGTTTAACAAATGACACAAGACAGGTTTAATGCATGCCCTGCAAACTTTATCTTTTAACAAAAGCTTTTGAACAACAAAACAGATTTGACTTCAGAAAACTTCTAAATCTTAACATGAAGTAGGCTTTTTTTTTCTTCCGAAATATTAACTTTTTTCTTCCACCAGAAACTTGCCAACACCTGAAAAAGAAAAACATTTTTTTAGGTCTTTCTTGGAAAATCTTTCACTGACTGGATTTAAAAGAAAAAAAAATAAACAAAAACTTCACATACAAAGGAAGGCAAAAAAATGAAACCATTGCGCGTTTCTTTTAGCAGTTTCTCAGTGAACGGTGTTCAGCTTTCTAAAGAAATTTCGCACTCACTGGAAAGGAAATCTTTCATTTGTTGGTTTTTGAAGTGTTTTCTGATGTCTCAGGAGAAAGAGTGAGAAACAAAACACTTAATAAATATTGATTAAACTGTAGGATACAAATCCACAAAACTGCCAAGTCTTATCAAAACTAAAGCACATTTTTACTTAAAAAAACTGAAAACAAACCGTAGTCAAACAGCTTTGTTAACTCTGTGGGGAGTTACTGATAGAACTTTATGCCTCGTTTCCACTGAGCGGTCTGGACCAGACTAGTCTTGCCCTGGCCGGTTTAGAATGGTCCAGGAAAATTCAAGCGAGTGTTTCAATTGCGTTGGACCATCAAGGCGCATGCAGGGTGTAGATCGATGATGTAGCTGTGCGTCATATATAGCTGTGTGACGACAGATAAGGTGATGGCAACAACAATGGAGGTCGTGCGTCAGCTCCTTTTTTTTCATATTTTGGTTCTGGTATTTCGTACAGTGTTGCCCCGCATATTCGTGTTTCTTTATTCGCAGTTTCACGTATATGCAGATTTGTAAGAGGAGAAAACTTCTGGCTTGGATCTTGAGTCGAGAAAAGGGAAGACAGGAAGGTCATGAATTCAATCCAGTCCAATCCAGTCCGAGTCATACCAAAGCCTCTAAACATGGGGCCCAGTGCCCCCCTGTTTGACACTCAGCATTAAGGGGTTGGAATGGGGGGTTAAACCACCAACTGGTTTCTGAGAACGGCTGTGACTTCCCCTGAAATAGCTCACCGCTGCCCCATGGAATGGGTCAAATAATAACCCATTTCTGCCAATCAATGGATTTTATCATGTGACAACAGTAGCTCCACCTTGACTGGTCCGTTCCATTTCTCTATTGACCTTCAACCAACGGGGGACCAAAAATGATACCAGTTGGTCCTGCTTAATGGGTCCATTTTATAATGGAAACACTCAAAGTACCGGTCCGGATCAGGCTGGACCGCTCAGTGAAAGCGAGGCATTGCATAGAAACTTGTATCAGACACCCCAAAAACCTCTCATCTCATTTCTAGATTTTGTTCTAAGGATACAGAGCACAAAGAAATCCACTGAACATAAATATTTTGCTGACCTGAAAGGGCTTCACTTCTTTGGAGAACACTCCTTTGCCTGATGAGCCTGCAGGACAGCAATGGCCTCATCCACCTGACCAGAAATACAAAAAAAAAAAAATCACTAGATTAGAGCTCCCTTTTGGTAATTACCAGATTACACAATAAAGTTTAAAACTAATGAATGTGGACCCTGGATAGAATATTTGTAACTTGGTGCAAAATGAACAAATTCAAATCACTTTTTAAGTCAAACAAAAGTCAATCTAAACAGGACCCATTGTAGCTTTAGTAGTCCCAATATGCCAGTTTATGTCATACAGACAGGACATTTTTAAATTCAGGTTTTTAAGTTTTTGAAATACAGAAACCAATTCTACTTTTTTTCATATTACTGAATTTCTTTGTTAAGAACTTCTTAACAAATACCCAGCAAAAGCTGATTCTAACAACACAAACCAGCTCTAAATAAACAAACATTGTATATCTCTTCACATAACACAAACTGCTCAAGACAAGCCATAACTGCCTTGGATTTCAGGGACTCTGGTGACTCCAGCATATGCAGCAGCTCAGAGTTGTCGATCTCCAGCAACATCCCAGTAATTTTTCCTGCCAGGTTTGGCTGTAGAGCAAGGATCAGAGGGTAAAGTCTGTCTCCTGTGTGTCACAGCAGAGGGAGAGAAAATCATTCTAAAACTGTTGCAATATGTATACCAAAAAAAAAAAAAAAAGTGAACAATCCACACCAAGAAGTTGCTTCTGATCCATAGGTGGAGCTGCAGCCAGCATTGAGGTGGTGAGCGGCTCTGGGCCAAGAATATGCACAGGTGATTCCACCACAGGGACAGGAACAACCTATGGATATCAAGTCAAACTGTAATAATACTTTTAAAACTGTTTTGCTAGAAGTCTTTTCAGACCCTCCAATGTTTTCATGTTTTAACTCACACACTTTATTGTTAAAAGTATTCACTCACCCATTCCAATCAACACATTCAGGTGTACCATGAATAAAGGTGTATAAAATCACAAGAATAATCATCTTCTGAAAGTATGGGACATCCTCTAGAGAATTCTAAGGTGGAACTGTGAAAGGATGCAACCTGTACTAGAAATGCAGTCATGAAAATTCCACTGCGAGTGATATTGCACTGACAGCAAATGGGATGTCACTTAACTTCATAAAAATGAACAGTCGATTAGTGAATACCTTTGACAGTATAGTGTAAAATGCTACCAGGTGGTCAGAACTAGCAGCTCAGAGCTTCAGAGCAAAGCTAACGTTACCTGTGACCTTGTCATAGGTGCCGGCACTGTCACAACATGCAGCGGGTTTCTCACTGCAGATGAATACTTGTACTGGCCACTTCTGAGGACACCAGCTACATCTGCACGCCCTCCTATAGTCTGAGTCCCAATGTTGTCTGAAGAATATCAAACATGCCACAAACCATCTTCATGATTGAAACATTTAGAAATAGGTGACATGTTATCATCACAGATAAAAGTACTTGTTTTTTGTGTGGATGCTGTGAAGCGTGGAGCTTGAGTGGAAGCCTGCTTCACTGTAGTAATTGTGGTTGATCCACGACGAGCAAAAGAGCCACCAACAATCTGGGTTGAGTAATGGTCTGAAAACATGAAGACAACATGCACATAAGTAAGAAATATACTTCCCTGCAGCTGCATAAAGGATTAAGGAGACATAAGGCCTAACCCTGTGGTCTTTGTGGTTGTCCTGTCCAACGAGGGATGGGCCTCACGTTGCTGACAGCATTGTGGTTGTAGAACGAGCGAGTGGGAGGCTGGAGAAACAAGTGGTTTCAGATAGAAGGAATGCACATCAGAAATGCACAGAGATCTTGTGTACCTGTGGTTTTATCTGCTTCTAACTTCAAATGCAAAAGTAGGAATTTCAAAAACTGATTTGGAGGGAGATTTGTCTGACTACAATTTAAATACTTTGAAAACACCACCTCTCACCTTCATTACGGGTACAGGAAAGGCGTGTTTTACTTGTTCTTTGGAATAGGGGGTTTGGAGGGACATGAGACTTTGTGAAAAGGTCAGCAGCACAGTTTTTGAACATATTTACATTGCATGTTTGTAATGCAACCCTCAGTGGTGGAAAATGTGATGAACACAGAACGTGATGTGCTGGAACAGGATACACAATATTCACAAACTCTCTCTTAAAAATAATCTTGGTCAATGTTTCTTTATTTAATCTACGATCTAGAATCCCCCTAATGTTTGTCTTTCTTCAAGTTTGAAGTTCAAGTACAATATGCTTGAAGAGGAAATGTGGAGCTACAAGAGCTTGTGGGAGATGTGTGGTACAAAAATAAATCTACCAGAGTAATCATTCATTCTGTAATGATGGACTTCTTTTTTTATTGAAGATTTGAACTTTGTGAGTTTAAACAAGAAAGAAATGTCTGAAAATGTACATTTCTGCCTGAGAAAATTTGTATAAATGTGTAGTGAGGGGTTTAAAACATCCGTAATCCTTTAGCAGTTTTCATCTATCATGGGTTATTTATGAAACAATACCTCTGCGGTTGATGAGGGAACACTGTATTTTTATACACTCATTGTTTTTAAGTCCATACCTGCGGTACAGTCATGTAGTATCCAGACTGGTGGTATGAATCAATTATTGGGCTGGGCATGGTTCTCAGGGTAGCCAGTCTCTGCATGTACTTATTTGTGAGAATTGCTTTACGCTCCTCTCTGCGTTGAGCCAGCGCAACATATAGGGGCTTGGTCGCTACAATTCTGCCGTTCATTTCTGTTACTGCTTTTGTTGCTTCCTCAGGAGAGGAGAAACACACAAAGCCAAAGCCTTTGCTTTGGCCACCCTCAGTCATCACCTGGACGAGGCACAAGAGATCAAGTTCAGAAAGAGTTAATGTAGTTGACACAAGGCTGATTGAAGGAGTACTGACTGTGTGGACCATGAAAAGTTCAGACAGATCCATAAAAGACTGGAAGACGTCCATGCAAAATTATGGCTCCCAATAACCAATTTAATCAAAATGTGATTTCATGTAATACAGTGCACTTGTCCTTTTACAACTAAATTAGATGAACAAGTAAATTCTTACCTTAGCACTTGTGATGGTTCCATAAGGGGAAAACTCCTTTCTTAGTCTCTCATCGTCAATGCTATCATCCAAGTTCTTCACATATAGATTGACGCCCTAAAAAAAAAAAAAAAAAAAAAAGATTTTAGAGATGTCACTTTCCAGTGTTTTGCAGCACTAAAGATGACCAGGAAATAGGAAAAAAAATCCAATTCAGATTTCATTTTGTTTTATTTAGTGGTTATGTTATTTTTAGCTTAAGCTAATCTGGCACCTCTTGTAAAATAAAAAAATCCAGAGCTCCAGACTCTATATTATCTCTAAAAGAATTGATAAAAATCTTAAAATACAGTACACATATAAGAAAAAGTCTAATTAAAACATTATGTCTAATTTTAAACTGCAGCACATTTACTCTAGAGTTTAATGCCGGTTAAAAATCATCCAAACCAAAACACTGAAGACAACTGTGACCAGCAGGGAAGTCATTTGCAGATCAGGCTCCAGCTTCTCCAAAGCTGCTTCTCCAGTCACAGAAAAACAATACTTTTAATATGACCAAAGAATGTTCTGCAAAACACCAAAGCAACATAAAGTGTCTCATCCCACAGCAAGGAACAAGACTTCCATCAACCTACTGACACCAATGTGCTGATTGGTTTGCATTTTTATGACTAAAAGTACCCAATCCAACATTATGAGTACACAATGTTGCAGATATTAAGAAACCTATACAACCTTAACCTGGAAATGTAAAATTTTTGTCATTCAACTCAGGTGAGAACAGACATGAAAGTTACATTTCCTTAAAAAAAAAAAAAAAATCTGTCAAAATTTCATTAACAAACATCACACAAAGCAGGACCTGATAACGCTGTATGCGATCTTGTTTGAGTTGGTCAAATTTGCGCTTCAGCTCCCCCTGGCGCTCCAGACGCTTCTGGGCTCGCCCTACATAGATGATCTTCCCATTCATCTCCTTTCCATTCATCTCATCGACAGCCTGAGTAGAAAGTTAAGTTGAATAAAACAGAACAATATTTATATATAGTATATCAAGAATTACCATGCAGTCGTCCAACTATCACTTAAGAAACAAAAAAAAGTTAAGCATACAAGTCGGTCATGATTAAAAATATTTTTTTCCTCCTTTAAAAAAATAAATAAAAAATCCAGAATTTTTCCAGGGTGCTAATGCCTTTTTTCAATGAAGCAAATTGGAATACATGTCTAAAAACAAAAACAGTGGCTAGTTACACCAGCAGTTTACACTGGTATAAGGTATGGGTGTGTGGAGAAAAGAAAAAAGATCAGAGAAAGTAAGTTTAATTTTAAACATGTTTTAGTTGTTTTTCATAAGTATGTTCTTTGCTGATATAAAATGTAAAATAAATAAATAATACTAATAATTATAAAGTAACATTTTAAGATGATGCTTTAACAACAACTCATTTGGACAGATGCTACCTTCTGAGCATCTTCATGATGAGCATAGTTCACAAAGCCAAATCCTCGTGAACGTCCCTTCTCATCCTTCATGACTCGAACACTCAGGGTCTTCCCTGAGAGAAGACAGGATGAAATTTAAAAAATCTTTTGCCACTTCACAAATGTATTAAATATTTTAAAGTTCTCTTACCAAATGCAGAAAATACTTCCTTCAGTTTTTCATCTGTCAAGTTGTCTCCAAAGTTTTTGATGTAGATATTTGTGAACTTCATAATCTTAGTACCAAATTCTACCTCCCTCTCTTTACGAGACTTAAAGTGGCCAACAAACCTAAAGTCAAAAACAACCCCCCAAAAAAATTAAATTAATTACATTAATTAATTAAATTAAGTCAAAGAATGAGAGAAATCGGGTGACATTTGCCCACAACTTTAAAAAAAAAATCCTAATAACAGGATAAAAGTTACGAATGACTTCTATCTTACAAAGAAAAAAAACATAATGCAGTTAATACATACAAACAAAAACAGAAAATATCTCGTAACTTCTAAATGGGTTTTAATTTGTCTAATCTTTTAAGCATCAAAATGCCCTTCCAGAAGAAAATAATTACAAAAAGACAATAAAACAAACCCTGGATACAAAGCCTACCAACAACTGACCTAATCTGGAAGAATTGACATTTTTTCCACAGGGAGGGGAGCTCTGGGTTGACAATACCATGTTCCACCTTTTTACCTGTCTTTTCACTAAGCAAAAACAGAGAAGTAATCTGCAAACAGTCTGGCATTTTTTCCATTATATTCCATTTTATGTTAAATTTTAACACTGTCTTCACTACACTTTGCCTGAGCTTTTCATTCAGACAGCTTGTACGCAAGGGTTCAAAATAAAAGTTCTCACACTTTTCTGTCATTAAGCAGCATCCCATTCATGGTTTCAATAGCTCGGTTTGCAGCCTCCTGGGTCTCAAAGTGAACAAAGCCATAGCCTTTGGATCCTCTCTCATCACAGACAACCTGCAAAACAAAAGCTAACCACTATGGAGACTGTGCTATTGCACTTCATATATCAGCTAAGTATGAACCATTCGCAGAACCAACAGGGCCTGTGCCCAATGACTTACCTTGCAGGACAAAATATTGCCAAAAGCTGAGAAGGTATCATATAACGCCTTGTTGTCAATTGAGTCATCTATGTTCTTGATAAAGATGTTACCCACACCAGACTTCCGGAGAGCCGGGTCACGCTGAGACCACATTATTCGTATTGGGCGACCCTTAATGACGTCATAGTTCATGGTATCCAGGGCACACTCCGCTAAAGCAGAATTTAGACAGTGACACTAAACAAATCACTTAAATACAAAATGTTAGTCATGAGGCACCAAAGTTCTGCACCGGACAGCTCCCCACAGTTTGTGACAGTGACACAAATCAAAACTGGGAAGTCTTTCAAGACTAATTCTGACCATCTTTTGATCTATTTTCAATGCACTCCCAGTGTTTTTTTAAATTAAGATTATGTTGTTTTTAGCCAAAAAACCTTTGTCGTTTTCTAGGACATAGTTTCTGCAGTGGCAGGAGTTCATTAGAAATTTCCCTCTGAGTTGTGGGCAGAACCAATGGGGCAAAGCAACTCTGCCCACCCTTCCCCTCCCCGTTTCTGAGAGTTCTGTTTATGAGCTCTCTCTCTCTCTAGCTTATAATCCCTCACAAGACCAATCTAACTTTACCACTACAACAAAAATGGCAAGAGACATTGAAGCTATCCAGCCGTTTAAATTTTGATTCAGATGCTAACATCCATATTTCTCTTCTTAGACTTGCAACCTTCTACAGTACTGTGTGTTCATTCTCCATCTTTCTTCTGCTTACGCACACCTGAGCGTAAGCTTGTCGTCTGCTCCTGTTTCACAAGAAATTTAATAAAGAAATACTAAGAAATTGAATTTTGAGCTTAATTTAATTAATTGAGTTAATGTGTCCTCCTCCATCAGAAAAACTACTGCCAAAAAATGTTGAAAACACCAAATCACAGTTTTCAAAATTTGTCTTTAGGGATTGAGTCAACTCCGATTCAAGTCTTAGAGTAACCAATAAAACAGAGAATAAAGCAATTTCCAAATTTCTTATATTGTTAAAGACCTACTCCAATGAAATGGTATATTTGGTGTTTTTCACGTTCTTTTAGTATTTTTCTCATGATGTTGGACATATATTAAGAAAATTAAATTCAAAATTGCGCTTGAGTAATTATTTACGCAAATTGTGAATTAAGAGCAGATGAAAAAATGCAGTTAGAAAAAGCTTGTAGCATTAGGTGCTACAATCGGCAGGTTACAGGTCTGATCCATGTACGTCTTCAATTTCCTTGTCTGAAGTAATAGCTGGCTCACAACTGTACAGCTGAATAGCTCATTGCTTGCTATTTTATCTGCACCGCTAATGCTAGCATAGGGTTGTGAGAGGCTGTAAGCTGTTAACCAAGGGATCATGGGAAATAGGCCCCGGATCATTTCCATGCCAACATTCTCACCCACAACTCAGATGTACATTTTTAATGAACTACTGCCGCTCTGCATGAAGTATTTTCAAGAAAAGGACAATTTTTTTTTTGTAATTGTATAATCTTAATTAAAAAGAGCACTGGGAACGCTTTTTCAAATGATCGTAAGATAATTAGAGTGAGACTTTAAGAGACTTCTGATGCTCAGAAGAAAATGTTAGTAATTGTTGACATTTGCATGAAAGGTTAATAAAGCTTTGGCATCCATTAAAGTTCTAAATAACCATATTTTAGTAAATTAGTTTACACTAGTTAACTTCTATGGGGCTGCTGAAAAAAATGCTTTACCATCTGCTGGTTGCTGGAAGTTTATGTAGGCATATCCCAGAGATCTTCGAGTAATAATGTCACGGCACACACGGATAGATACAATAGGCCCAGCGGGGGAAAATTTCTGGTAAAGCATGGCCTCTGTGACATCAGGGTGCAGGTCTCCAACATAGAGAGAGGCGAGAGGATACCCTGGTCCACTGCTGTTCATTGTGTGTGTGGCAGCTGCAAAAAATATCCACATTAGTATTGCTTGGGTTCTCAATTTAGTTCCATAAACATTGTTACTTTATTTTTTAGAGTCATCCAACACCTTGGGTTTTTACTATTGTTGATTTGCATAGTCTTGCAAACCCATGATCGGGCCAAAAAATTAGCGAAAGCAAATTATATGTTCATGTGATAATGCCCAAATGAGTCTGAATGCCCAATGAGTGAAGGTTTTCTTTGGTGAAGACATGATCACATACAAGGTTAACACCTCCTACTTTTTAAATTTGCAATTTAACTCAATTTTCCACACCTGTGACCACGCTTCAACTGTTTAAAGGGGTTTTATAGCTTTGAAATAAATGTGTGCAAAATTTATACTAAACTGCACCTCTTGTGTAAAAAAAAAAAAAAAAAAAAAAAGATATTAAACTTCATAGTGAATTACAAGGTATGCAGTCTTGCTTACCGTTTTGCTTAGGCGTTTTTTTAAATCAGCAGTTTACCACCAGGTCACGGTCAAACGTTTTAAAAAAGTGGATAAATTCGAAACTTGTATGTCAATACACATTTTTAAAATAAGAAAGACATGTTTCTTTTATAACCTAATCCCAGGTTGTTGTTTTGTTTTTTAGCTGGGCAGAATTTAACTTTTTTTTACGAGTTTGGTAACCAGAAGAAGTTGTGGCACGCGGGCATTCGGATGAACGTTGGTGCTGAAATAAAAAGAATTTCCACAAAACTGAAATTACTACTTGGGGAGAAAAACAAGACACACCTGAAAAAAATATAAAGTAGACCAGGTCCCGCTTCTGAAAAAGTTGCCATTTCAAGTTAAAATTTAATTTTGATGGGGTTGTATTGACGTCAGAGAACTAGCTTGGTTCTACAATTGGTTGTAGCATTGGGGAAGACATACTTCAGTTGACAAAATGTGGAACTTAATTAACTAACTTAATTAACTTTTAAAAACTTACTTTCAAAGCGTGGACGTCGGACTTTTAGGAGCAGCAACTTATGGGATCACGTCAGTCGTGAAGTTTTTTTTTTTTTTTTTTTTTTAATTATAACGGCAGCACACCTGTACCGCACCACTATTTTAATTCAGCTGTGAAAAGGCCTGGCTTGAAGATCACATTCCGCGACAAGAAATAGTCCCTTAAAACTAATCACACACCACTCCAAATTTTTCAACAGAATGTTAATGTGCTAATAAATTAACTTAATTGAGTCTATGTATTTTTAATCTAAAGTTTTAATGAGAGCAGAAATAAAGACGTAATTTTCCTCTTATCTGAAACAAAACTTTATTTCACTGAATGGTCTTTGACACTTCCCTATTTCTTACATGTATAGTGAAACTAGAATGGTTTTAAGTACATAAACACAAAGCTAGAATTACACCAACCATTGTTTATCTCCATGTCGTCAATGCATTTTATAGCTATTCTAAATTTTCACAACCACGTGTGTGCACTGGGTAATAGACTGTTACAGAAGCAAATTTTAGCCATAAGACTTATCAGTAAAAACAAAGCAAATAGATACCTGATATACAGACAGGCTTCGTTCCACATTCACTAACTGCATTTTCATCAAGCATGATAATGAACTGACATTTTTTTTCCCAAACAGGTCAGGTTTCAATTCAATGGAGCACTGTCAGTGTAAACAGACCGCCAGCTATGGTGTGGAATGGTGTCTTGAACTACAGTAATGTGGAATGTAGTGGCGATAAAATGGTATTGTGACACTGAGGTTCTTTCGCAAGGATAAAAATGGCTGTTTCCAAACCAGACTTTTTTTTTAGGCAACAATTCCCATGTTTTGACAGTAGACAGAATCACCTGGGTAAAAACTGAGGTGCTTGTGTGCTCTAAGCTTTTCTATAACTCCAAACAAGCAGATGCTGCTACCTAATAAGAAAATACTAAATGCTGCAAGAGAAAGCCAGGCACAATTTTTTTTTGGAGAAAACAACCGCTTTAAGAGGAATATTTTGCAAGCAGGGTTGATACAGTGTGGTAAGACATTTTCAATTAACATCAATAAAAGGTTACTTTTAAGTTTTACATACAGATGATAGTCAATCTTGAAAAATACATGGAACCACATCTTTACGCACATACAATTTTCATTGTACTTAGATCAAGCAGCACCTGAACAGTGAGTAAAACTACAATGACAATCCATACTTAGTTTCCAAAAGAAAAAAAAAGAAAAGGCAAAACAGAAAGGGGAGCACTGCCATTTCCAAAAGCTTAATGTGGAATGTCCTAATGTCTGAACAAATCTAACATAACAATTATGGGGTCCCTCAGAAATTTTTATCTGTGAATTCGTGAACATGATTTAAGAAGCATTACACCAAGATGTCAGTGTCACAATACAGCCTGCCTCCTTCTGTATGAGTCCACAGCAGAATTGCATTTAGCTAGATAGACGATTGTACACATCTGGAAAAACAAAACCTGTTTTCTTCAGGGGGGTTGTGAAGTAAAAAATGAAACGCCTACCATCACAGTGTTTGGTGGAAAATTAACTGCCAGTTTAATTACCATTCAATAAACCTGCAAATATGAGGAATCACAAAATAAGAAAGTAACAAAAGATGGGGGTGAAAAATGAACAACAAACTAGCCGGGACAAAAGGAATTTGGAAGGACGATTAGAATTATCACTCCCCCCCTCTCACACACACAACCACCCACCCACCCCAGCCCAGAACATGCACACAATCTTTCACATCCATATCACATCCACTCACACTTGCTTGCACACTGCACGCAGGCCTACACACAAAGCTGACAAAAAGAACAGCAACATGGTCTCACTAATCAATACAACATGTTTCCACAAAGTGACTGAATCTGCTAACAACTGAAAATTACCCTGTCACCTCACAGTGAACTGAGAGGGGTAAACTAGTTTGTCAGGAGCAATTCAGGCTGCTTGTCATACAGAAGTGGAAGGGGCTGATGGAGTGGAGGGGGATGTATATAAGCTGTCTGTGTTTAAGATAAGAGTGTAGGTGGATAAACAGTGCAATTCCATTAGTTTTCCCCGTCTCCGGTCTCTCCCTCATCTGCCTGGTTTTCTGATGTCCACAGCTGCAACAAAAGAGAAAATATAAGTTACAACTTCCTGTGAAACTGGAAAAAAAAGTTATCAAGATAAGTCACAAGCCAGTGTGCAGAATAAAGCTCACAGTCAGGTTGTCCCTTAGTAGTTGCATGATCAGGGTGCTGTCTTTGTAGGAGTCCTCGTTCAAAGTGTCAAGTTCAGCGATGGCTTCATCGAACGCCTGAAAGATTGAACGAAAGGAAGAATTATAAAAAATGTAAACATAAAATGAATGGGACACTGATTGGAAAGTCCTTAGAAGTAGTTAAAATGTATTTGTCTCAAAAGTTTATTTTCAGAAATAATGACTTGAAAAAAAAATGTCATACCGTCTTAGCCAGGCTGCAGGCCTTGTCCGGGTTGTTGAGGATTTCATAAAAGAACACCGAGAAGTTAAGGGCCAAACCAAGCCTGATTGGGTGTGTTGGCTGCATCTCTCCTTTGCTAATGTCAAAGGCTTGCTGGTATGCCTGCTGGGAGTTATCCACGGTATCTGCATAAAACAAGACAGTTTTTGTTTACAAATACATATAAATAGATGACTAATATAATACCCAAATAAGGATCTTTTTAAGTCAAAAACTCCCTTTTGTTTTTTTTAGCCTCACCATTTCCTCAGTAAAAGGATGAGCTCTTTAGCTGCAACATTCTTAATGGTTTTCCAGCCTAGTGCAAAACTGTATAGCATACCTACACAAAATGACCAACTAAATCCGGTAAGAAATATAACTTGCAACACTGTCAGATATACTTTTAAAAGTAACCTTTGTGAGTAATGTTTTCACTTACCCTTCTTGGTGTCCCCAGAGGCAACCTCAGAAAGGTATCTATAGTAGTCACCTTTCATTTTCAGGTAGAACACCTTGCTTTCAGCAGAAGATGCGTTGGCAATGAGATAGCTGTCCAGTAGCGCCTGACAGACAAAGTTGAGATATTAAGTTTACATTAATTTATTCGAGGGTCTAAACTTGCTTTGAAATTTAAAAAAATAATAATAAATTAACCCTTACAAGCACATCATGGCAGATTTCCTGCAGCTCAGCTTCTATCTTCTCCCGATATTCACGTGCCATCTGCTGTTTTTTGTCATTACCCTCAGTCTTCTGCTCAATGCTGGAAATCACACGCCAAGACGAGCGACGTGCTCCAACCACATTCTTGTAGGCAACAGAAAGAAGGTTGCGCTCCTCATTTGACAGCTCAGCTCCTTGCTCTGTCACCAACTTCATAGCTGCAGCCATGTCATCATAGCGCTCAGCCTGCTCAGCCAGCTTGGCCTTCTGTACCAGGTCGTTCTTATCCATTTTCTAGACTGTAGGAAGAGAAAACACAGAATAAAATCAAATTACATTAAGTACACCATAAGATATTGAAGAATTTTCAGCATTGACATAATTTTTCCACCTAGCATTTAGTTGTGTTGATTAAAGGACAAAAAAGTTGTAAATATTATTCGAAAAAAAAATCTTAATTTAACCTTTTTTCCTCATCACTAGGCCTCATGGCAATTGGGTCAGCAATTCTCAACATTTGCTAAGGTTAGCTGCTAGCTAGTTAACAGCGATGCTCAACACTATCAATTCCGTTTACGCCCATCTTCTTCTTTCTGAATTTTCCCTTAGTAAAAAAGCGAAACCGTGACCAATTCAAAACACTCGTAGGTGTTTCGTTGTGTAATCTGCTTCTGATTTTTATTCCCATTCGCGACAACTAACCGAAGCCTCGATGGGTCAGGCTTTTGCCCTCCCTTAGGGTTGCTAACAGCGTTAGCGGGCTAGTTCGTTTCAACATCCATGACTCGGATTAACATGACAGCTGAGAATAAACTCAATCAGAATTTTTACATTTTGTTTTTTAAAAGCGTGTTACAACGGATTTCAGGAAGTTAAGGATGCTAATCTATCTTGATAACGCAGAACAACAAGAGTTGCTAACTGCCTGCTAGCTCCTGTCGTCTGACTGCCGCTGCCCAAATGGAAGCAAGCAGGCCAACCCGAGACTCGTTAAATAAAATTAAACACTGGTGGTTTCTTTTTACGAAATATATTCATCATTAGTTGGACTGGGAGTGAGTAACGTTCTGTATTTGAGTGTGCTGCTTCGGGACTTTATACATTTTAAATTGCTACACAAGGGCCCGCCCGGACAGAGGAGCCTGTCAGAACAAAGTGTCATGGAATCCGACCGTCGGTTAGCTCTGCAGCTAGCTAGAGCGCTAAAGCGAGCCTTTTACAAACCAGCTAGCCTCTCGGTGGTGATAGCTTCTCAAATAATTTTAACCGGACACGAATAAAACAGCTACTCATCCGATAAGCTACCAATGAAAATGTAGTATTATCGTGCGATACTCGAACAATTGAGGTGGCGGTACTTACAAAATGTGTGACTTTTAATCCTGCTTTTTTTCGCTCTCTGGACGATTCAGCCTCCGTCCTCCGTCTCGCTCAACGTACAGGGCAGTACCACTTCCGCTACACTGGCACTTCTGTTTCCTTCTTTCTCACCGCACATCTGCCTTACGTAATGCCGCCGCTGCTTGTGTGCAAAGGTAACTAAGATAGTAGCATTTAAACTTTTGAAGCATTTATCTTCAAAAATTCTCTAGGTGTATTCGTTCCTTCCGTTTATGTCAACTATCATTTTCTGGGACCTCGTATCCGCATTCTCTTAATAAATAATAACAGAACACTTTACCATAGAATATGGGTGCTTGTCCTTGTTTGGAATTCAAAAGGTAGATTTTACTGTTTTAGATTCATAATTCTGTCCACATTACGTTTTAAAAATTATGGCTTGAGGAAACTTCAGAGCTGTTTTCATATTTTTTTTTTAACAAAGATGACCAACAACAACTACCAGTAAACACCCATTACTACTTAAAAAAACAAAACATTTCTATTCATTTGAGCTTTCAAAAGCTTAGTTCTCCATCTTGCACACCAAGGTCAAAGATCAAGGTCACTGTCGTGGCTCCAACTTTTAACTTTAAGATAAGTACTACTTTCTCAATACATGTATTTTGCAAAATCATTGCATTTACGTGTCCATTTACAGTTTTACTGATCCTCTAGACAAAAGGAGAGGAATGTAACAATAATTAAAATAATCAGCAATAAACTAGACAGTGCATTTATTGCTATATCATTTAAAATATTGCTGATAGTCACATGTGGTTTGTAACTTCTACATATTATAAAAATGTGCTGTTAAAATCATAATAATATAAATAAACTGATCAACACTGTTCTTTGATTTGTCTTTATATAAAACAAAAATATTTGGGAACCTTATATTAATTTTGATTTGAAAATTGTTTTAAAAATATAAAATACATATAAAGATATATTATTTTTCAGGGAAAAAAAGTGACCATATATTATTTGAGTGAATTGAGCACTCACCCAACTCTGGAGTGTCATGAAAGCAGAGTTTTCAGTCAAACATAAATCTAAAACGTTTTTCTGCTGCAGTTTATTAAACTATCCATCTTTAAACATGTTCATTCTTTAAAGGAATTTGTGTTTTTTTTTATTTTTAAAAGGTTAAAGAATAATAACCTGATGTAATTTTTTTTGCATCAATCTCAGACAGACTACGATTTTTATTCCCATATTGGTTATGATCCCAGAAATGGTTGTCCTTTACTGAAATGGTTATATGGAATTAAAAAAAAAAAAGCAAAACATCATCTGACGTTCAAATACTGTCCAAAACGGAAGTAGAAATTTGTAATTTTATTTGAAAAGACTAATTCAGAGTTAGCGTTAACATTTCTTTCTTTTCATTTTTTTAGTTAAAACTGAAAAAGGCTTCAGAAAAAAAGACCCTTTAACAAGAGTTGAAAAAATATACCAGTGATCAGGTTTATCTGAACAAATATGTAAAACAAATGTGTTCTAAAATCTTTTTCAAAGTAACACATGCAAAACTTGGTTGTATTTTAGGCTACAAAGGCACATTACTGAAAACATTATACATAATTGGAAGCAAAAAACTTTGTACAAATAATCTAATTATTTAAATAGTTGACAGACATGTGATACTGGATTTAATAAAATGAGTGGGACTCTCCAGTCATGATTTTTCTACAAATTTGTCTAAAAATGTCACTTTTTATTCCTCTTTTAAACAAAAATCAGAAACGCAAAATTGACTTTTGCCAAGATTGTTAATTTAGAAGTTGAGTTGTATTTAAGCTGCCATGGCGCAACTTCAAGGCAAAATGAGAACAAGATTGTTACTAAACACAAATTACATTTTTGTTGCCTGGCTTTTTATTGACCTGCATTATGTTTCCTTTAAATAAAGATAATTGATTGTATATGGAATATTATCACAGATGCCACTTCTTTAGCAACATGCCCTCCACACCCTGAAGACCTTAGTCTTGCAGAAATCTGACTGACCTGTGGGTCTTACCACCCACAAAGGAAGCCAGATCCTTTACAGGTGGGGGGAAAGCTGACCAATGAGGAATGTTAAAAATAACAGAAATCATGTTGCTGCGCGTCTTCAGTTTTAGACAGTGGTCTTCTGTTCTTCCAGATGCTGACTGACAGCACCGCCACCACTTCCAGAGCTCCACACGCACATGAGAAGAAGTTCTAACAGGATTAAGTTTGATGCAACAACAAAACCAATAATAAAAGCTGTGAAAAAGTGACTTTATGAGCTCAATGTTATGCTCCAACAGGTTCTCAAAGATACCAAAAAATAAAGACATCCTGCAAATGACTCACCAGTAAATAAATGCCGCCAAATGTGAGTGAGAACGAATGGACCCCCCCCCTCACCTTACTGAGAGTTACATCTTTCTGTAATTTTTTACTTTCATCTCGTACAACTAAAGAAAGGACACACAACCCAAATCTCCTCTTGGTTGAGGTAGACATTCATCAAAGGTCTATAAAAAATGATTGAAAAGAAATAAAGCAAAATGAAAAACATTTTATTCTATTTTTAACTATGTCGTTTTAAATATATTTCACGTAATTCTAAATCTTAAAAATATAACCATAAATATATTGACTTAATTTTTTTCCATGACATGGCACGTGTGACGCATTGTTGGAAGCATCAATGCAAACTCGGAAGGGTTTCCACAAACATGACTGGAGCGCAGCTTGTTCTTCTTTAACCAGCCATATCAATATTAAAAGCAGTCATTCTTTCACTCATTAAATTTTCAAACAGGTCCAGACACGTGATACAGTTGTTGAAAGCAGCGAAGGGGGACAAGTTCAACGGTGTGTCCTCAGCAGACATCTGCGAAGTCCCGCAATCATTCACTTGGCTGCAGGCTGGTCTAGAACTACCAAACCATCTGCCACCTTCTGCTGGTACTCCCGTTCTGATCGTTTTCTGCGGTAGACGTCATCTAGGAAGAAAAGAAAAATACAAAGTTTTTCACATAATAGGCCTTCATTCTTCTTAGATATATAAAAATACAACAAAATAAGAAAAATAAATAGTGTAAGCAACCTTAATAGCGCTCAGATTTGAGAACTTTGACAACTAATGGATAAAATAAGCTAATTTCAAACGTATTGCTTGGTACAGGTCTCTAATTTGTTACAAGTATGAAAAATCTGCCATAGCAGAGCAACTTTTTAATTTCTTAAAATTACATTAGTCTTTAAAATCATCATGATAGCCATTTTGTTCATTAGCAGGAGGCAACATTTTATGTATTTATGCAACACTTTTACATATTACAATGTATATACACTCCTACTGTTCAAACCAACAGTTTGACAATATTTTTAGGCCGCGTTGCTTGTATAGCATGCACAGCAGCATAAAAGTTATCAAGCTTCACCAGAAAACATTTTGAGTTTCCACTGGGGAAAAAGCAGAAGTTGAGTTTACCTTGTTGTACTCACTGCAACTAAGCTCTTTGTTTTTAAAATTTATTCACCTGAATGTCTTTTTTTTTTACAGAACTAATATTAATTAGGTTGCAGGACACTTTAGGTACAGTGTGCAGAAGATTTTCACAAGTCTTGTTCATAACAAAACCAAGGAAATCAAATTAGGATTTTCTTTTTTTTGGCAAAAAAAAAAAAAATCTGCTCGTGCCAGAGGGAAACATCTCCAACAATAACAGGATTAAGGCTAGGGTCGAATTATTTATTTATTTGTTTGTTTGTTTTAAGTCACAAAAGGGATTTAGAGCCCCTTTATATTTCCCAGAGCAGCACAACTAGACAAATGCGAAAAGAGGTTTTCAGTTAAAGTAAAACCCTTATGGCCTTTTGAATCCTTTTTTTTTTGTGATATTGTGTCCTACAGCTGCACGTTTAAAGCCGTAAGTGGTCATGAGGACTTCCATGCTTCAGCAGTTAATCATTTTGCCCTTTTTAACGATCATTTCATTTGTCTGCAGTTGCAAAAGAAACAATAACTGATTCCTCTTTTTTTTCAAACTATATACGAGGATTGTTCAAAATGTGATGCAAACTACTTTAAATAGGAGCAGGCAGTGGTTCTTAAAAGTAAGGGTTTTTATTTTGTATCAAACATAACAAAGACCAGGATCCTCATGACATGCATGTATGCATGTATTGAAGCAACTACCTACTCCACCAGCTAAGACTCTCGTTTTTTAGGTTGCTTGTCAAGGATGGTTTGTGTATCCAATTGTTTTTGTTTTTCCACAGTACATGTGGAGTGTTTCCTAATATATTTTTGGTTTAACTTTCACATGGGGGGGGGGGGGGGGGTGTTGGAAAAAGTTCTACATCGTCAGTAACTTCCTCCTTTTTGATTTCATGCAAGTCCACCCATAAGCCTCCAATGGTAACATGATCACATCCCTCCAGTCCCGAAGCAGATACACTGGCTGCCAGTCCATCTCAGAGTTGAGTTTAAAATACTTTTTCCTCACTTTTAAAATTCTCCCAAACCTGGTTCCTCCCCATCCCTCCCAGCTATGCTCTAATACGCTAAGATTATCTTCAAGTTCTCTCCTCTCCATTCTATCAGCTCATCTTTCCATCATGGGGTCAAGAGCATTTAGTAGATCTGCTCCTTGCCTCTGGAAGTGTCTAATGCATGACTTCTGTAATATAAACTCTCAATGAGCCACTCCAATGAAGATAATGTTTTTAGCGTTTTCAAATCTTCCTGTAGCATTTTTTTCTCATGTTGAAATATATAAAGAAACATTTCTTTATTCAAATTGTAGTGAATCAGGGAAAAGCTTGTAATTGTGATGTGCAAACTAAAATTAGGAAGCTCTCGATTCCACTCCATTCCGATGCATTCACTTGCAGACAAATAGATCCACTAACATCTTTTTTTTCGTCTAAGCTGACATCTGGCACAAAACAGTTCCGCCGGATAGCTCTTTTGTTGCTCGCCATTTTTGTTGAACTGCTAATGTTAGGTTGGGGTTGTGAGGGTCTGTAAGCCAGCGGGAGAAAGTGTAAACAAAGGGCCAATGGAAAATTACTCCACGCAAACAGTCCCATCTACAACTCAGAAGTGAATTTCTAATGAACTCCTGTAGAACTCTGCAAAAAAACAAAGTTCAAGAAAACAACACTTTTTAAAAATATACATTATTATTTTACCTTAAAACGGCATAATCATGATTAAAAGACCACTGGGAATACTTTGTAAAATAGATTAAAAGGTGATCAGAGTGAGATTTTAAAACATGGCTTGAAACTCACCTTTTTATGTTGGTCTTTAATACTTAAGTAGAATTTGCACCATTTCACATTTTGCAGACATTGTAATTTTTGTTTGTTTCTTTTTATTTAAATGCACCTTTAAGGCAACATTGAGGTTGTCTTAAATAATTTGTGTCATTATTATAAACATTATCTTGTTTGGAAAACATTACAATTCGCTGGCTTGCTCCTTGTTGTGGCACAACTAACATATTTATCTATTTTTGATCGATGTAATGCAGTCAACCATAAGGTGAGCAGTATAGTGCTTTTAATAACAGTTCTGGGATATTTTTATTTCATAAATATGTTTTTGTATCGTCTTATCCAAAAATAGAGGATCGTGGGGCTCATTTTTTAATAGGAATACTAAATTTTGGGAATTAACAGAATATATTTCTTTACACTATTAAAAAGTGTCCAATCCTGTAATGTATATCAAAAGTTAATCTTGGCAATTGAAGGAATACAAGCTGCTCTAATTGTTTAATTATATTTTAATAATTTCATGTTTGCCTTTTCTGGGAAACTTGCTTGACTTCATAGTTTAGTGGTTTTTTTAGATGATCAAAGATGGAGGTCAATTTACATAATTGCAATCTTGAACCTTTACTTAGAGGTACCTACAAAATAAACAGCAACTCGACATTAACTTTGGTTTCCATCGGATTTGTAAAATGAAAGCGTTTGTATGAGAGGTTCGGTTCTGCACTTACAGAAAGTCTCCTTTCCTATCCTCACATTGATCATGATCCACTCCATGACTCCTCCGATGCAGAAAAAGATAGGAAGGAACCTGTACGCTCCCAGGCGCCGTTTTCCCGGGACGATTTCCAGCAAACCTCTGATGGTTTTGCTTCGATAAAACATGTTCTTTATTGAAAAAACACATCAGTGTCTTAACAGCTCACCGCACCGGATGACTCTCATGTGTCCTTCGCAAATGTTTACACCATAGAAGAAGAAAAAAAGTGACACAATGTGTTCGTTTTTTGGAAAGGCCTCAGTAAGAGGGGCGGAAACTATCAGAAAAACAAGCGGATTCGCTGTTACTTTACAACGGTGTTTAAAACGAACGAATACAAGTGATGACGTAACATCCGGTTAGGCCGAGCTATATCTGTTACCAAATGCTTAAGCAAGTAAATGGTCTTTACCTCAAATGTTCTAAGAACATTATAAAATATTTACACATATAAAGAAACATTATTGTATTTCAAACAATTTTATTGTTCATTTTGTTTGTTTTATTGCAAGTTAGATATTATTTTGAGAAAAGCGCCACAATTTCACCCCTGAAAGGATGTAGATTTTTTTTTTAACGATGGAGACTGAATTATCTTTGGACAATAATTATTTCTATTTGGTTAACTAGACCTGTAACTGAGTTGTGAAGAACTACTATCTACTTAATGTGTTAAATTAATTAGTTAAATTTTTGGTTGGAAGCAGATTGTTTTCCTTCATTTACTTTATTTTTCCACCCTTTAAATACCAGTGGATCAGGAACTGCTTAGACCCCCCCAAAAACTGAAAAGATGTTTTGTTTGTAAGACTAGTCAAATAGCTTTAACTTGTATAAATAGAATAAACTTGAAATGTAACCACTCTTACCACCGAACCACCAAAAGACGGCAAATATGTATAACTACATTGAAATCCAGATCACTACAACCTTTTACTCAATATCTATAATCTGTTGTATCTGTTAAAAAAAAATCATATTTTCTGAGAAGTAACATATTTATTAAATATCATCTCTAAATACAAAAAAAACTGTCATTTACAAATGTGCATCCTGTTCAGAGAAAGGATTCTAATAGCTGCTTCCTCTTTTTTGGATTCAAGCCTGCAATGAGTTTTTAAATGTCACAAACTAAATCTGGAGCTTGAATACTACAGGGAAACTTGAGAAAAATTCTGTGTTTATAAAGACAAATACAACCAAAAACCTAATGAATAAAATGAGACAGCAATTGGATTTATTTTGGCTGGAATGATGGAACACATCCCCTTTGACATGACAGCTAAGCATAACATTATAAAGTGTTCACAGCAGACACATACATTACACAAGACACATGCAACAACTTTTAGGAGATTGAAAACAGTACCATCACCTATTCTACTCATCACAGGTCTATTGGAACAGATATCATCCAGGTATAATAGTTACCATGGCAAAGGTACACTCCTAACATCTCCAAGTGTACATTGTTACGGTTTTAATTAAGACAGATTTATTTTTCAATTATTTTTGACTCTCCTTTGAAAGCAGCCTGTAATTTACATACATTATTTTGAATTGAGTGCAGAACTATTCACTACAACTAGACTCATAATAAATAATGGATCATTTATTTAATGTTTTCATTATCAACATCTAGTAGTAAGATTAGTTTCTGAGAATTGCTAAGTTTGCAGAAGCACAAACTTGAGTCGACTGGTCTTAAAACTGGGTGGCCAAATCAATCTTTCATATTTTGTCTTTATTGCTTTGTGTATCGCACCATCATTTCCAAAATAAGAAAAATAAGATTAGAATTTACTGCACCAGAATGGAGTTTTGCTCTTTCCATTTTTTTATGATTTGAGTAATACAAAGTCATTTAACAGTAATGTTACAACAACTGTGCATTAAATCAGTCTTCAACTTTGTGTGCTGGCCTACAGAAAGTCCAGTGATGCTCCACAGTGTTCTCATTTGCGCGCTCGCTCATATGGTGCACACGAGTGTTCCGGATGGTGAAACCTTGTTTCATTATATAGTCCATGAGATGGACGCGCAGTGAAACCTCTTGATGATAGTCACATGGCCCAAAAGTAAATGACACCTGACAGTCTCTGGTGTCCATCATGTGTTTGTTCCACTTGGTGAAGTTGTTTGAAATCCCCTCTAGCAGGGCGTGAACCTTTGTTGTTATAGTTAACTGTGTAATGATAACAGCAACCGGGTTAGAGTATTTGGACAGTTTCCGGGTGCTAGAAAGCTCCACCACCTGCTCAAAGATATCAGGAGGATATAGTGGTTTAGGATCATTAAGGCACTGGATCAAAGGTTCAATCTGGTAGAAGTCCGCCTCTTTCCGCAGCAAATCTGTCTCTGTAAAGTCCACGGGTAATGTAAGCTCAGATGTCCTCAGGAAGTTCAGGATATACCTGAAAAGTGTTCCATCCCGATCAATGAAATAATTTCCCTGGGAATCCCGAGCTGTGGGGAAATCGCCCCGGAACATGGCACCCAGCATTGAGTCAGGATAACGCTGTAGAGTGGATAGGCTGGTGGTATACAGGTGGCCTCCCACATTCAAGGTAACAGGAGTAGTCATCTAGAGAGGATAGCAGAGTTTGTTTCATTAGCTTACACACTGAAGTACTGTATAAGCAAACATTTTCTGAGCAGTTAGTTCCATCTGTGAGCTAAATTTATGCTCGGTTAACTTTGGCACATTGCTCAACTACTTTTAGGCACACAAACTGAAAAAACAGTTTTGAATATATTATCATGAAGACAAGATTCAATGCTTGGTAAAAAGTAAACAGTTTAAGATGCATCTACAACCGAGAGTAAACTTGTATCAGGTTGAATTAAACTCTTAGTTTTGTATTTTTCAGAAACCATGCACATTCCTGAATTGAGTAACAATGAGTGGAAAGTATTTGGGAGAAATTTTTGAAAATCAAGAAGATAACTAAAACTCAGCTTCAATTATCAATCTGCTTTTTGTTGTCAATGTGGAACAAATGAATGAGAACCAGCCTAATTGGTATTGTGTTTTATGTCTTATGCAGAGGCGCTTTAGTGTTCTGGGATATACATTTATATGGGTAACATAGGGAACTGCAATAAAAATACCTCAATCCTGGCATGTGTTTATTTCCACTTCTCGCTGTTATCAGTTTTGTTACCTTTAAGTTATGCCACTACTGCTTAAAATGTAAAAGAACTACGCTGATATTCTGATCATTTGGTAGGGATGTCAATGTTTCAGTGTCCAACATTGTAAAATGAGAAACCTAAAAGGAATCAATAGAAAGAGAAGTCTAAAGTGTCTGCAATTACTGTTTTTTATGTGATCCAGTTCTGATTAAACTTTGAAAAAAAATAAATTGAAAGAGAACATGAATATGACTTTTAACCATATCTTACCCTATGGCCCCAGTCTCCATTATCCATTTGTAGAATTTCTACAAGGTCAGAACCAAAGTAGAGAGGAAACTTGATCAGGATGGACTTTAATTTGACCGGTAAAACAAAGACAAAAAAACAGTGACATTAACACAAGGCTTTACAAAAACTCATCAGCAGAATATGTGAGAAGTTTGAATATAAACTCAATTAAAAGATTTATAAGTTCATTAGATTTTGACATCGGAGTTGTAGGTGGGACTGCTAGCGCAGATGGAAACCTCATCCCTTCTTCCCCTCCCCTTTTCTGAGAGTTCTCCGTTTATTCTCTCTCCCGTTAGCTTACAGCCCCTCACACCCTCAAACCTCACATTACCAGTGGCGAGTAATATTGGAGCTATCCAGCTGTAAAAGTTTGAGCCAGATGCCAACTTGGACAAGGTAAACAAACATATACACGGATCTTGTAGGCAACTAGAGCTTGGGAACTTCTGGCCTGCTGACTGCAGCTTCTACGACACAAATACGATCTTTTCAAACAGCATTTTTTCCCATCTCCTCCCGATTCACAATGATTTAAATAAATAAATACTAATAAATTCAATTTTAAGCTTTTTTAAAATTTTTTTGTAACATATGTCCCCCATCATCAGAAAAATCCCACAAAAAACATGTTAAAAACATTTTTCATCAGAGGGGTCTTTAAGAATGTACCAAAGAGCTTGTTTATGCCATATTAGAAGTTGTAAAAGTCAAGCAATGGACATTTAGGTTATATTTGTTGCATTAGTTTTATATATTATTATAATATATTTAATATAGATGAAACAAGCACCCTAAAAACCAACACATATGTAAGATACAAGGAAGGTATCAAGATAAACTGAGAAAACAACAGTAAATGGAAGAAAACTGTATTGTTACAGTTGAACAAAAGTTTCCATGTGTTGAGGTCATTTCAAAATAAAATGGGTAGAGAACTCCAATATCAAAGCATTGGATATATTAGTAAAGTAACAAATACCTAAAAAATGTGTTTTCAATAAGAAAAAAAGCCAGTCTTGGCTAAATCTACAGACATCAGGTGAACATTTGGTGTTAGATTGACTGTGGTGTGATTGACTGCATACATTAATGAGAGAAGCCGACAAAGGAAATAACAGCGTAAACCACAAAAAGCTTTTGAAAGTACTGTTGTGCTTCTCTGCAAACTCACGTTTAATCCACTACTGTAGAAAACAATGAAATACAACATGAATACTAAAGAAGAGACATTAAACATACGTGTAGATGTGAAAGCTAGCAGCTAGTTTTTTTTTATTGCTAGCATGCTAGCAGCTAGCGCTCCAAAAACGCTAGCTGCTGTTTCTACTGAGGATTTAAAAATCAGCCAACCACGTCTAAGTAGACAACAAAGCAAATACTCACCAGCTTTATCTTATTTTGTTTTATTTTTTTCTTCCTGAATGAACTCTGAGAACGTTTCCGCTGTTCTCCACTAACGGTGCATCAAATGGTCATTGCCTGTGGTCTCGCCGGACAGCTCCACTCTACTTTGGGCTGCAGCACAACTGCGCACACGGGAGGAGAATGCAGGCGGGAGGAGGTCCTGCTGCTGCAACTACAGCCACCTCTGCTTCATCCACGCATCCATGGACTTCACAGGCCTACCAAACTGGAGCAAACAAGGAATCCTCATCCAACTCGGGGAGACAGACTTGCGTCAAAATGACACGACGAAGCGGGGAAAACACCTCCACCAATTGACATTATGTCATTTCACTTTTAACACATGTATTCATCTTTTACATTCACAAAAGCAAGTGGTCTTTGTTTCTGGTGGAGGTCAGACTATATATTAAATCAATCATGTTTTCCCAAAAGCTGTAAATTATGTTTCACTGTTAATAATGTTAGCTCTGCAATGTTTTATCAATTCTACGTCAACTCATTGTGTGCTTTTGTTTGTTTGCTCCTACCCTGGCACTTACAAAAAATGGCTCTGTTTTATTCTATGTTATATATAAATATCAACATATTTGCATATACTTAACATATTTTACTATTTATTTTTAATAATATATGTTGATAATGCTAATAATCTTGTACAGATGTACAATATAGTATATTAACAGTTTTGTATTGAATTAAAGTTAAATTAAATAAATAAACTCAACAAGCTCATGGTAATAAAAAAAGATTTGCAATAGTATTTGGCTCTATTAAGTTGTATAAAGTTAGAATGTTCTTTTTGGTATATATATATATATAAAACTATATTCTATATATTTTTTTTTAAACAATAGAAATAATCAGCATAGAAGCACACTGGTGAAATTTTGTTGGAATAATAATCCTGTAGATTTTTTTTTTGGCTACTTGTTTTACTGCATAATTATGTCTTTTATGTTTTTTTTTAACTTTTGTAATTTAAAGCTTTTTCATATTTTTGTTTTTATTATCTGTCAAATTTTAAACTTTCTTATGTCTTGCTTTTATTGTAAAGCCCTTTGACACCCTGAAGGAGCGCTGCACAAATTAAGCTTTATTTAAACTTCATCTACTAAACAAAAGATCAAACATCATATCTAAGCCATCTTTATTATTCAAATTGAGACAAAACAAATGAATAATTCTTATTTTTTTCTAACCTTCTTTCTCTTATCTTACTGTAGGCCACATATTTGAACTGTTGCCATTTTATCTTTGGATCAGGATGATTTCTTTGCACCACCTCTGGCGTTCTGCTGCAAGATAATGAATTCGAGGATGAGTTTGGCTGTCCGACAAGGCTTCTCCATAACCACAGAGTGACCACAGTTATCCAGCAGGTCTACCCTGCATCCAGGCAACAGCTCTGCAATAACGCTTGCCCCGGAGACATCCACTACCTGGACAAAGATGCAATCTTTCTTGGTATTTCAAGACAAGAAAACAAGATGAACCACTGTCTTAAACTGAAATTTCCATGTTATTTATTGGTGCACTTTGGTGAATATAACAGATTTGGTGGCAAAATGTGTCAATAGGTCATCAGAGTGACTAAAATAGGTTTTTATTGGAACATATTTACCTGATCTTGTTTACCCCAAATCACTTGTAGAGGTACAGTTATGAGATGCAGGTGCTCTTGCAAAGCATATCTTGATTTCTCACTAACAAGCTCCATGAATACTGTAGAAATGAAGACAGTGGTTTTATGTTCATGTTGTTTCAGGATGAAAAACAGTACTAACTTTTCTAAAATAATAAATAAATAATAATAATAATAAAACCAACCTTCTTCATAAAACTGGTTATGAGGCAGTCGCACATCCACCAATCCTTGAAGAATCTAAACAATGAAAAAAGAAGATTGAAGTATCCACTAAATGTACCAAACATTTTTGTGATTTTTTTTCGTAGGTCTTCAATTTTCTGTTGTCCATTGTACAGAAAGGAAAAATCATGTTACAAGTATGGACTTGACCTGCTGAGGAATTCTAAAACGAACGTGGGAACACAGTCTGAACATGTCCTCCATCTCCTCTGGTGTAGTAGGGATCAGTGGGATGCTCAGTGTGTAATTGCTGTGCTCCAGGTCCTGTAAGTGATTGTCAAACTTGGTCTCACACGGATGTCTTATTCCTGTAGCAGAAAAACGGTTGATGTTTGGCCAGTTCTTTTTTTTTTTTTTTAGAAGACAAAGAAATAAAATTATAGATCCATGGTATCAAAAAAATAGTGGATTAGGTTTCTGTAATGAAATATTTTGCCTTTAAAGGGGGAATGGCAATTTTCAAGATTTGAAAAAAGTATGACAAAAGGATTTAGGCCTTTTGTTGTTAGACTCTTGTGATCTTCTTTAACGCAGCATTTCAGAATAAAAACCAAGTTCTGGTCCTGATTATCAAATAATTTTTTTCATATGTTTTTTTTTCTCTCATAAGTTTAAAAGCTTTGAATGCAAATAACAGCTATTCGATTTCAGCTTTTAGTATGTAACACAAGCCAAACACGTGTTCTGACCTAAAAACAGTCACTTTGACATATAATATTTATCTTTTGGAAGTTTAGACCCGATCATGTGACTGTGCAGACTCTGGTGATGTCTCTTTAACTAAAGTGCCACAAATAAAGGGATGCAGTCACTGACCGTCTGGACAAATGAGAGTCATGCTGCAGAGTTCTGAGGGATAACAGGCTGCATAAACCCCTCCAACATTTCCCCCCATGGAGGTTCCAACCAAATGAAAGGGTTTCCTGTTAAGGTGAATGGTTTCTACAAACTAAAAACATTTAGAAAGAAAGGGAAAAAAAAGAATCATTTGAGTTTCTGATGTAAACTTACATTTTTACAGGTACTCTTCTTTAACATACCTGATGGATTCTCCTGACTTGCCCCTGAATGGAATAGTCATCCGTATTGGTGCGTGTTGTTCCTTCATGGCCTGGCATGTCCACACACACAATGTGCAGATGTTTGGGTAGATACTGGATCACCAAAGGAGAATACGTGCAGTTCAATACAAGCATTACATCTTTTACATTCTATTATAACTTGTAAATAGTAACTCTTTTCCCAGACCAATTTTTAGAAAGTAATGAAAATGATTGTGCAATGAAAATGATTTTCTGTAAAAAAAAAAAAAAAAAAGAAAAGCTCTGTTGGCTAATATTTATAAATCCTTTTTGAACACTTTAAACTTTAAAACACTAGTCTGGAAAATACACACACACAAAAAACCCCACATTAATTTATTATAAAGCTTAGTTTCCAACTTTTGAGATAAAGGATTAACTTTTTCATTAAAGTTTAAACAGACATCAGTTCCACTTTTATTTCCTTGGACAGCCTGATTTATGTTAGTCAGAGATCAGAGTTATTGTTACCTTGACAACAGTCAGCCATGAGTCTTTGTGAGTTGAGAAGCCATGAAGCATTAAGATAGAAGGTCTTAATCCAGGCTTTCCTCTGTAGAAGTAACAGAACCGATAACCTCTACAATCTGCATATCGAACCTGCAGGCCCAAAGTTCTCCTCCAGTACCTATACAAATATGTACATCTGATGTTTAATACAATTTTTTACATCTGGAAAGATGTTTTCTAAAAAATAAATATTTAGGCTATTAGAAAGTTGCAGATTGTGGAAAATATTTTAGTTTTTATTTATTCATGATTTTTTTTACAAGAAAAAATGTGAGACTGAAATAGATTCTGTCAGGCCACAATATCAAACGTGTCCATCCATCCATCCATCCATTTTCTTAACCCACTATATCCCTTTCGGGGTTACTGGGTTGCTGGAGTCTGTCCCACCTATTGTTGGGTGAAGGTAGAGTGCACCCTGGTCAGGTCACCAGTCTGTTGCAGGGAACACTATCTCTCCCACACACACTCAAACACATCTAGGGAGATTGAGAAACCAATGAATCTATTAAGTATGTTTTTGGACTGTGGGAGGAAGCCTGGAGAAAACCCACACAGGCACGGGGAAAGCATGCATATCAAACTGTTGGATGGATATTTGAAATAAAACAAAAATATATCATAGGTTCCAAAGAAATTGAAATATATTTCATAACAGGAAACAACTGTGTTTGGGGTAGAATATGTTTGAGTCTTATATCTAATCATGTATTTTACAAAGCTTTTTTTACAGTGTTTTTTTTTAATATATAAATGTAGATCATCGAGATTTTCTGAAATGTCCTTTATATCAACAGCTGCAATATTTACAGGACCTACCAGTAATACACTTTTATAAGTACAGATGGCCAGAGAAGGAAGGAGGCCAGAAAAGCCAAGATGGGAATAGCCAGTGTTCCTCCAGCAATAACAAACAGGTTAACCACATCCAAATCAGCTGCCATATTTGACCTAAAAAATGAATGAAACATTCACATTAACATGCAACACCACAAAAGAAAGAACATTGAAGAAAGTTTTACAAGTAAACATCAAAAAACTATGTGGATCACAATTTTAATCTCTACAGCAGCCATTTATAAAAAATGTCCAAACTTACTTTCAGATAATTATTTCCTTTCTTTGTTTTTTCAGCCACTGGCAGGCATGCGAACCAAAGTTTTGTTGATTGGTTTGACACAGCCTCTCAGAGATTCCTTATTCTTTTTTTTGTTGTTGTTGTTTTTCCAAAAGTTTGAACAAAAGAGTCGTATTCTGAAAAAGATCATGTGTCCCTGTGGGAGTTCTGTTTCTCCAGTTGGTGTATTGTTGCTCTGGTTAAAACTTATTGATTGTTATCTACCATGAATAAAATCCAGGCCACTCACTCGGTCAAACTTTTAAAGTGAACGCAGTAAATGACAGTAATAAAGGTTATTTAAAAACAAAATGAGTGGTATGAATGAAAAACAGAATTATGAAACTTTATTGGAGGTTTTGTGATTTGGAGTGATAATCAATGGCTAAATGCTGGAGTTTAAAAAAAAAAAAACCTTTTCCAAAAAGTTGGTTTGAAATAATTCACTTTTTTTTTTTTATTACTCTCAACAGTACTTCATAAAGGTTTTTAGAGACACATTTAGAAAACAATTCTGTCAAAGGATATGTTGCTTATGTTATTGCAGGATGCCTTCCAAGCTCAACCTTAGGGCCACAATTTACCACTGGGTGTCATGGTAGAGGCAAACTGAGGCCGTCTACAGGCTGTTATTTACTGTTTTGGAAAGATCAGTAGAGATTTAGCTCATCCACAGACCGTGTGAAGACACTTCTGCCTCATTTGGAGGAGCAGCTGTGAGCAATTTTAGTAATTTAAGATGCAGCTGTAAATGACAAGTGCAAAACTCTTTTTTAGACTTAATTCAAAGGCACGTTAGAGGCATTTAAGAGACTTAATCAAAGCTCATCGACAGGGAATGAACTATACTACGGTCTCAAACTGAAAGTCATGATGCTCAAAAAGCTCCTGTATCTCAAATATGAATTTAAAATGCTGGATGTGTGGTATGAAAAGCACAAACACAAAAGTAAGCACAAAGAAATGACTATTTATTATTTTCATTGACCCATTTTTTTAGCACCATTCCATTTAAACAGTTGTCTGCTCCTGAAAACACCACAGTGGTGTTTAACTGTCATCCTGCAGCATCGCTGGTCCACTAAAGATGACCTAAATACAAAGTAGAGCAGAATAAATGGACATGGTAGCTGTGCAGAGATGCTTACCCTGCACTGGAAGAATTCTCATGTTTGGGTTTATATAAGACAGAGAGGCTGTCTTAAATCTACTCACGTTTCTGTCCCAACTTGACTTGTGCCACTTTATGCTTCATGTCACAGTGCACCCATAAAGGAAATCCTGATACAGCAGACTCAATAGTAAGAAATTGGCACATCCTTGTCTACCACAGATAAAATAAGACTACAGGCTGTGTAGAGAAAAAAAAAAAGATCTCATGTCATGTTGAAAAACCGCATTTTTTGTCTTAGAAAAAGTGAGTTTGTTGGAGTGTTTAAATATTCTGCAGGACACTTTGCATGCCACAGCTTATGGTAAATGTATTCATAAAATGATTAAAAAGGCACAGAAGTCACCTTTAAATTTCAGATCAGTTTTCTTATGAGGTCATGGTCAAATCATCTAATTTCTTAATTTCCCTGAAGGGGCTGAACCAGAACTGTTTGGAGTGACATGACCAAAGAGGCAGATGAGTCATTTGCTGAAGCAGAAAACATGTGGGGTTTCTCCCTTTTAAGCAATCACTCTGCTTTCAGGCTCATGGAGAATCTTCTGGACAGAGTCACATCTTTGGACGTAGATTGTCACCTCAAGCTGTGGTCAGCAGAAATAGAGGGAAGTGAGTTAAATTTAAATTTAGAAATGTCTAACCATGTTTCTTTACTTACTTTACTTATGTGAGAGTTCCTCTGATATGTACGCCTTTGTAAAAATAAAAAAAGAGGCTTAATTGATGCATACATAGGACAACTGGAAAAACCTGATTTGTTGGAACAAATACATTGGGTCTCTTGCTGTCAACGCGGAGGAGCTTTTGTAAATGTCATTCCAAACAAAGCAGGACAAAGGCAGGCAGGCAAAACAGCAGCAAGTGAGCTTTAACTACTTTGAAGGGAAGTCAAATGACACCATTATGTTTTTTTTTTTTTTTTAAAGAATTTCTGTCTAAAGCAAATCCTAAGTGGACAGATTTGTATTAAAAAAATGAAACTTTTGAGACATATTATTTTGATTCAGTGGTTCTTTGATGGGTTGCAGATGAGTACTGGTGAGTCTCAGGAATACGACTTAATGGGTTCTCCATAACCATAAATCTTTACTGTATTACAAACCCACTCTGATGACAATAGGTTTTAACATTTTCTTGTGGCATTTTTCTCATGATGGAGGACATATATAAAGAAAATAAAGATAAAAATTGTGTTTCTGAGTACTTTTTTATTCACATCATTGTGACACAGGAGAAGACGAAAAACTGCCATTGGGAAAAGGTGATGTAGTCAGCGGGCCACAAGCTCCCTGCTCCGCTCTATTCCGATGCATCCACTTGAAGACAAAGAGATCCACGTTCGTCTTTGTTTTGCTCCTCCGAACTGGCATATAGCTCAAAACTGTATGGTTGGATAGCTCTGATATTGCTTGCCATTTTTGTTAATGTGAGATTGGGGCTGCAAAGAGCTGGAAGCTAGAAGGAGAGAGTAAACAAAGGGATGATGGGAAATGAGTACAGGCTTACTCTATGTCAGCAGTCCCGCCCACAACTCAGCGGTAACTTTCTAATGAATTCCTGCCGCTCTGCAGAAACTATGTCCTAGAACAACAACAGTATCATCATAACCACAGGGAACGCTTTTAAAGTAGATCAAAAGATGATCAAAGTGGGAAACTTTCTTTAAGGAAAAATATATTTTATTACCATCAGATCGTGCTGCCTTAAGTTGTAATTTGGCAACTTCCTTTTTATGGAAGCTGTAATTAATGTAAAATCCATGACCTTTGTTTACATTTTCATTGGAACACTGTCGGTGGTTTTCATTTATTCTGGTGACTTGTTTGGACGTTGAGTCAGGACATCGGGACTTAAAACCTTCTTTCTTGAAATGTTTCACCTCTCACCCAAGTGGCTTCATTGATAAAGCCACTTGGGTGAGAGGTTAGAAGTCTCAAGATGTTGGGGAAACAAAGTGGCCCTAACATGCATCATATTACATGTTTGAGTGGGCTGCAGCTGGTATAAAAAGAATTTATCATCTATTTTTCAAATGAACGGCATCAAGAAACTTTGGTTCTTTGGTCCTGCAAATCAAAGTAGCTCAGAAAAAAAGTTGTTTCAGTTCAGTTTAATGACGCTCCAATGGAAAAAAAAATAAAATAAAAACGAAATCCAATAACTCTTCTTAAACTTTGCCTTCATCCATCTTCACATAAGCAAGACATCTATTGTCAAAGTAGTGTCCAACACAAACATCCGTCAGTGTACTATTACCCATCATCCTCCAGTGGTGGTGATTATTTTTTTAAACACATAAAGCGTTAAGATTTGGAGAGATACGTTTGGGAAGCAGTTTTACATTCATTAATGGATGATCCTATGAGTCAAATTGATAAATTACATGAAACACAACTTAACTTCCCTCCGGTAACAGACTCAAAAACTTACTGATTCACTCAAAAACAGACCAACATTCGTTTGTTAGCATCCCCGCCATCTAACATAGAGCGTCTTAAGAAATATACAATTAAATAGGAGCCCTCCCTGTTATTAGTGCAGATATGATAAGGGGGGCAAGTTTAAACATCTCGTGACAAACATGGGTTTCCAGAATGCGCATGTGCATGTTTGAAAGGGTTGCCCTTAGGTTTTGAAGATCACAGCAGCAGTCACAGCTGTCAGAGCAACAGCAACCACGGGGCCCCAGATCATCCACGGTTTCTGCAAAAAAAAAAAAAAAAAAGGGTACAACAGAGAAAAAGCTCACCCTTCCATTAAAAGGTAGACCAACCCTTGAGCAAGGCAAGCTTTCTAGGAAAAGCACGAATGATAGAAAGCCAAAAGACAAAATAATAAATGTTAACAGGGTTCCACGCAAGCTGAGCAGATAAGTTGTTAATCATTAGCCATTCAGACAGGACAGGACAGGACATGTCAGATGATGCATTTGGATGTTTCAAGAGGTTAGATTTTTCAGGCAGCAATTTTTAGATTTTTTTTTTTTTTTTTTTTTTTTTATCTCCCCACGAGGAAGGCATTCTGGGAAATGAAGAAAACCTGACTAGGCCATGCAATGAACCAAAAGCTACTAATGAAAATGACAGATGTAGGCCAACTTGACAGGAGTAATGTGTACCTTTACTACCACAATGCGCCGAAACACCAATACAGCAAAGCCAGGATAAGGCCGATGACTATGGCTTGAACAGGCAGCAATAGGGAGGTCTACAGAAGGGGAAGGGACACACTGGTTGGCCATAGCTGTATTAATAAGTTACGCAGTCAGTAGTGTTGGTGTTTAAGTGATGTTTAAGTAAATCCTATCTAAATAATATCTGTCTGCACACATGATTTTGTTGTCCAGTCTAAAATTATGCTGCGCTATCAAAAACAGTGTTATTGCTTTTGGCCCCTATTTGGGTGGAGCTTGCACCATGTCTAAGAATGTCCACATAAACACTCATTTTTTTTCCCTTCAACTTTCTATCCTGGTGTTTGTCCGAGGACTTAAAGAGTCACTTATGCTCGACGGGGCTGCACAGTGAGGAAAAAAAAAGAGGCATTTATCCGCTGCATTTAGCCTGTCTTTCAGGATCTGCAGGTGTGAACGGCCCACAAGAGGCTACAGCAAAAGACTGTGGATGAAAACAGAGGAGCAGGTTGCTAAAATAAAACAAGAAATCGTGAACCTTCAAAGAGATTCACATTTCATGGCAAACAAATGCTCAGGATAATTTTCTTGCAGATTTGGGGGCAAAGCTTAAGCTCCTACAACATAACAGGTGAACGTGTTGCCATTAATGCACATTTTTTATAGTCTTATAATATTTTAAACAGGTAAAGCAATTCCTTAGATATATATTTTTTTTACTTATCGTGATTATGCAACAAAAAAAAAAAAAGCCTAGAAGTTTCTGACAGATCAGCACTAACCTTAGATCCTTTCTCCTGTACGTCACTCAGGCTTGCTTTGCATTCCTCGAGCTGATCGAGGAGTGAATTCCTTTCCTGCTGGCTAATCTCAAACTTTTCCTTCAGGTCAGATATCTCAGTCTGAGCGTCTTCGTACTGTAAGACAAAAAAAGGAGATTGAGTTTCAAGCCAAATAAACTCAGTAAACATTATGACAGAAAACAGCTCCCTTTTCTGTTCAGTGACGAAAAGGCAGCAACAACTTATGAGGAACAACATGCAGTTAAGAATGACTTCATCTTGGTTTTCTTCCTATTGACAATGATACTGCTGTTTCAGCATTGCAACAGCAGAGGATCCCTTGCCAAGCTTGCTTTTTTGACAAACAGCATGCAAGAGTACAGGAGAATTTAAAACAGGAAAGTTTCTTAACTGTGTGGGAATTTTTTTCATGCGTTAAAGTTTGTGTCTTTAGCAGTAAACTAAAAAAAAAAAATCCCCAGATAATTCACATGTTTTAAATTCTTGATTCTCCATTGAAATAAATTATATTTTTTACAAGCAGCCACAAATCCTGAACTGACAAGGTGCAAGAAATTGTGTTAATATAACAGAAGCATCATAAGACATCACACTTAGTTAAAAATCCCTCAGTGGTTTTGAGGATCACATCTTGAATGGTTCACAGTTCCAAGAACTTCTAACCTGGTGGGAGGGACCTCATTTAGGGAATTTGGTGGTGAGCGCCAGATACTGGGAAAAATGATGTCAGTTTCTTTCGATTTTCTAAATAATTTCTCCACACAGTATACTGCTGCTGTTCATCATGTTAGAAACAAACAGGAAATCCTTCTTCTAAACTGTTACTTCTCAGTTTGCTCTCACATGAAATCATATCTGCAAGCAAAACTGGAACTTTGAAAATATTACCAAATATGTATTAAAGGTGATATAAATAAAATGTATTTGTGTTGATGCAGCTTTGATATAAAAGAATATGTCTCTATCAAAACTAAACAGTCTTTACTGAAGTCCCACTCTGATCATCTTTTGATCTACTGGGAAAGTGTTCCCAGTGGTCTTTTTAATTATGATTATGCTGTTTTTAGACAAATCAAAATACCTGTGTCGTTTTCTAGAACATAGTTTCTGCAGAGCAGCAGGAGTTCATTAGAAAACAGAAAACCAGAGATTCTTGTTGTTTGTTTTTCTTTTTTTTATGTAGTGTTCTCATGGTCTTGATTCCCATCCTGTGTGTTGTGCCTTTTAGCCCCAAGGGGAAGGGATGTGATGGAAATCATATATTTTGACCTTCTACTTAATTCTAATGTCTTGACATCTACTCAGATTGATCTTTGTGCACAGTTTGCAGCTTAGATAGTTCAAGATTTCTTTTCTCTTTGTCAGGACATTTTGATTATGGTATTCACAACATTTTGACTTTGTCAGCACGTCCTGTCCATGTTAGATATGAATCCTTACGTCCCTATCTTAAGTTTCTAAATAGTTTGTATTGTTCCCTGTATAAAGGGCCACTGCCCCTTCATCCCTTCAGAGCTCTGCAGAGGTCTCCATGCTTTCCTCAGCATGCTTCTTTTTCTTTGTTGAATAAATACTCTTAAAACTGTTTCATTACACATTTCTTCATTACACTGGACCTACAATTTTCCACCACACTTGCACTGAGTTGTGGAAGGGACTGTTGGCATGGATCAACCCAACCTTCCCGCACCCATAACTGAGAGTGCTCTGTTGATGCACTCTCCCACAAGCTTACACTCCTTCACACCTCCATACTAATATTAATGGTGCAACAAAAACGGCGAGCTTCTTATATGAAATTGTATAAAATTGTATTTGACTATAAATATTTGGGCTTATTTCTTGAGTAGAGTAGTTTGTCATTGAAATGTTATGCTTCCCATTTGTTTTTTTTTATTTGAAATTACTGTTAATGTACTCAGTGTAGATAATATAATTTGTAATTCTCTCAGAAAAGTATGGCCTGACTTCCAAAGGGAGAACTTCCTGTCCTTGCTGTGAGTACATACATTCCCCTTTCATTAATATTGTAACTCTGCATCAACATCAGCTCTGTAAAGTGGCGTGCTCAGCAGCATGGCACAAGCAGCTGCAGTTCCCCAAGACTGAATCAGTACTTCATCCTTCTGTTCACAGATGGACCTGTTTGCCTGATCACTTGTAGAAAAAGATGTTGATGTTTTATCATTAGCAGAGATAAAAAAAAAAAAAAATCAAGTATGAATACAATGCGGAGACGTTAAAGTGTTGCAAAGTGGAAAGAATCATAGGTATGTTGTTCTGGAAAATTGGACAGATGTCTTCAGTTTGGAGGGCATACCTCTCTCTGCAGAGCTTTGCAGCGGCTGCCTGCTTCTTCCAGCTGCATTTGTAGCTCGGAGTTATCCTGCTGGTGCTGGAGCTGCAGGCCCTCCAGCTTCTTCAGTAACTCCTGCTGAGATTGCTCAATGGCTCTAAGGCTGTCGTTCAGCTCAGCGTTCTGGTCACGACAACTACTCCCCCCCCCAAAAAAAAGCATTTATGCACACTGCAAGTGAGTCAACCAAACAGGACAGTGGGAACAAAATGAGGGAGGGGGAATGCTGAGCTATAGGTAATGTAAGCTGCTACACTGACCTAACAAGGTCCCTCTGCAGCTGCTGCAGTTTCTGCACCGCCTCCTCTTTCTCCGAGCGCAGTGCTGCACATTCGCTCTGCAGGTTGGCCTTATCTTTCTGGTGACTCTTGAGAAGTTCCTCCTTTTCAGCCCGGAGAGAGGAGCATTCACTCTCCAGACTGATCTTCTCCTTCTGGTGCTTGTTCACCATGTCCTGCCTCTCAGAGCGCAGGACCGAACACTCCTTCTGAAGACCGTTACACTCCATCTGAATAGACTGCAACTCGTTGGCTGTGGAGAGAAAAAACAAAGCTTGATGCATCGACAAATTCTTTGAACAGATGGTCTGTTCCTAATTAGCTTCAAGAGAGATTCAAAATTATAAATGAAAAAAAAAAAAACACTTCTTTTAGCATGTTTGACAGTTTCTTTCTTGGAGTTTTCAACTGATTTTTTCAAAACAAAAACCTAAAATTAACCAGTCACTGAGAATTAATTTTAGTGCAAAATCTAAAACCTAATTCAAATGTTATGTATAAATTCAGGGATAAATATGAATCTTAGCAACAGATGTCACTGTAAAGATATGACTCCTGTACATCAATAACTAATATTCTAGGTAATTTCACATACGAAGAAACTTTGTAAGAAAACGTAAAGAACCAATGAACCAAATAATGTTTTTTAGAAAATCATTTTGGAAATAATTGGTAGCAAACAACAAGGATAATAAAATATTCAGAATATATCAATTTAGGATGATTGTGGAAAAACGAGGGCAGTAGATTTCGGTATGCACAGAGCAAAGGGTTAGGTGCTCCAAGAAAGCATAGGGTAGGAAGCACAACATTTTGTGTGAACTCCATCGAGAGACATTATTTAGTAAAGAAAAATATAGCTTTTTAATTCTAAAAATAAAAAAAAGTGAATAATCAAGACTTGAAAAAAAGTAGGGGTAGTGCTGGTGTGCTTTAAAAAAGTATTTTTTTAAATCTAGGACAGTTATTGTGACCCTTTCTTCAGTGTGTTGCTGAAATTCAACATCTACTTGCTTGTTTTTTTAGCAGTTCTTTTCATTCAAAAATATTCTAATAAATCAGTGAAAGATGTATATGTGTTTTGACTGCATACAGTTTTCATTTGCAAGATACAAAACCTTGAATTTCTGCAGTTTTCTGCCACTGCTTGCTCTGTTGCTGCAGATCCCGCTGAAGGTTGTCAATCTCACGTTCATACTTGTTAGCGGTCTGGCGCCATTTGTCCAGCTCATTTGAGGCAGCAGCCAGGTTAGACTGAATAGCAGCGATGTCACGGTCGCGCTCAGCACTGGCCACTTCCAGGGCTCGCTTCAGGGATTTCACTTCATCCCGGGAGATTTGCAGCTCATTGGCAGAACTGGAGGAGACGTCCATCTGCTCTCTGAGCACGCCCATCTCCTCTTGGAGCTGCTGCAGCTGGCCTGCCAACACAAAGATCAGCAAGATATGCTTTAATGACGTGCATTTTAGTGAACTACTGAGTCCACAAACACACAGATTACCTTGAAGGTGCTTTATCTGCTTTGTTGATTCATTTGACTGCTTTTTGTTTTCTTTTCTCTCTTCTTCCAGCACACCTTCAAATACACAAATGCATTCATTTTATTAGCTTGAGGTTAGCAGGACTCGGGTTTGCATGTATGAGAGTAGTTGATCTGCATCCACCTTGCAGTTCCATGCATTTATGTTTCTCCGTGTTGGCCATCTCCTGAGCCTGTCGCAGTTCATCATTCAAGCACTGAATCACTTTTTCCGAGTCCCCAGAGGATTCAATGTTTGATCTGGTCAGATTATCTGTTGACCACATACAGAAAAAACACAATCGAGTTGGGTGGGTGAGAAGAGAATACCTTTCTAGGCCGAATCAAAATGACACATCAGTTTTAAACAACGAGTTAACACAAAAATACAGTGGGAAGAACATTGGATCATGGTAACTGTGCAGCTCCAAATATTTTACCAGGCACGCTAAATGATTTCCCAAGATATCCAAATAGGGCTATTATATAAAACTAATTGGGAATCCAGAAATAGACACAACTACTGTTATCTGATTTCTTTAAAGCAAGCTATCAAACTAAACTCACCATATTCTAGCTTTCAGTGTTCCAGGTCCAAAATTCCCCACACTGTTGACAGTCTGTTTTGTTTCTCAGAAACGAGCTCTGCTAATACTTGCACTTTTCTAATGCCTAGAGAATACCTTGATCCTCTAATCTATCTTGACCAGAAAAAGAGATGACCTCATCTCAGAGAGGCATTTGCTGGAGGCTGCAACAGGAACCATGACGGGTCAAAGTTGTGCGCCATAAAAGGACACATCACAGGAGCTGGACTGCTGTAAAATGCAGCAGATGTAGTGGAAACACTGCTGTCATTGAGTGTATTTATGGTGTCATGGCCTTGATGGAGCTCCCCTAAAAATGATTCGACATGAGACAAAGGCTAGGAGCTTGTGGCTCCGACTGAAGCACATGATCACCTCAGCTATGTGCCAGACAAAGGATGAGAGGGCAGAGCTCTGCCCAGTTTGTGGTTGCGTGCTCCCTCATGAATGCATATGCATGAGTGAGAGTCAGAATGTGAGTGGGCTCCCTGTTTGTGTCCACTTTATCTGGAAAAGTGTGTCCCTTAAAGGAACAGCAGGAGGCTTAAAGATATTTCACCAAAAAAAGGTGTATGATGTTATCTTTAGAACCATTAGTTAAAACAGCTGCTGTGTGATATTATACCACAGAATGACACCTGACAAAGCAGAACTGGGATTAGCTTGAATAGAAATACCTTTCACATTAGTAGAGAAGACTGAACATCTCATAGCCTCAAGTGGCAACAGAATAAATGTAGGATAACGTCTTTTTTTAGCGCCTGGCTGTAGGCTGGAGCCATCATGGCCCCTCTTTTCCCGGCTGTTTGTTTTCTCCTAAATGTGACTGCGGTCTAAAGTGGGGGCTTTTGCACCTCTCGCTCCAATTATCAAGATTTTTCTGTTTGAAAACAATGAAGCAGTTAGAACTTCCATGTAGCCGACTGCTTCTGTGAATCCTGGCATCTTTCAGAGATGACACGGTGGACACTGTCTGCTTTGTGCTTTCTGTAATACTGCGCCCTTTAGCATCACAAATTCATTCACCATGCAAAATTCATTGGCTCAATGTGCTTGACCATTTGGTCCGAAAGGTTTCTGGGGATTTTTAGGCTCAATGCAGCATTCTGAGTCATCAGAATGTAAAGAAAACAAACGTGAATGCCTCCTGTGCTCAAAAATCCTCGAACAAGCTGCTAACACAAGACACTACCACCTCCAAAACAAGGCCATCTTCAGAACTGTATGTAGGTCCTAACCCAGTGACTCATGCATCCTTTCTTTGTTTTCTATCAGCATTAAAATGGGTTTTAGCAAGGCATGCTGTATCAAGCTGGAATTCCAGAAGGAGCAAAGAAGTGCAATTATCCAACATTTATAATAATAACAAGAGGTGAGTTACCTTTAATCAGTGACACATTGTTCAGAGGATCGCTCATCTCTTTTTGATCCATTTGCTCTTCTGCTAAAACAATCTGCACACAAAGTTTATAGATTTAACATGAGCAATAATTAGAACAAGCTCTGTTACTTTTAAAGATTTGATATTTCTTTAAAAAGTAAATAATACAATTCCTCATTTATGTAAGTGCACTTAACCACTGAAAAACAGTAAATGTCCTTGGTGAAGAAATTCAGCAAAACACAAGATAGAATAAAATTACCTTTAGTGAGGCAGGAGCTACTCAGCTGAGGCCACAGTCGTCCCTGACATGGAGAAGAACTCTTCCCCAACTGTCAGGTTTTTTTAGATGTGAAATGGAACAGTCCAAGCATTGAAGGGGGGATTCCAGCAGGAGAACAAGATCTGTGAGCTCCATCATCCTTTGATGGGGCAAACAGAAGTAAAAACCCAGTTGTATTAAAGTGATAAATATCTAAGGATGATATAAAAGATTTACTAAGGCAAATGAAAAGGCCGAACTAAGCCAGAGGAGCCTCCTTTCCCCTGTTTTGTGGCTGAAGTCCCAAGCCCCTCCACGCTGGGTCATGTATTTGTGTAGGGCATCACGGAAGCTGCAGCTGCATTCTTACACAGAGAGGTTTTGTTTGGGGTGCTGAGCTGCTCTCTAGCTGGATGGTACTGATGTAGAAATCTCATCCTGGCATTCGATTGTGTATTACTTACAATCTGGAACACATTGATCTTTAAACAGCTTGAAATCAGTGACTTACATCTACAGCTTTTAAAATAAATGCTTAGCTAAAGAATAGACTCAAAGTTTTATTTCAGCCTATTTCTAAGATTTTTAGAGAAAACAAGTTTGGAGTTATTCTAAAATGCACTGACATAAAAAAGTCTAATCTATTTGTATTTTTAATTAAATAAATATACTTATTTGTGAATGTACAGCTTCAAATGAGTGAGAATGATTTTACTTCCTACTACTGGATAGGAGCTTTTTTTTTTTATGTATTGTTCCTTAAAGATGCACTTTGATGAAAATCACGTTTTATGGTGTTTTTAACATGTTCTTGCAACATTTTCTGAAGAGCATCATACATTTCCAAAGTTGCTCACTACACTGACCTTTATCTTATGGATAATGGTTCTTCCAACTACTAATTAACACATCTTTAATTGGTTCTTAACAGAAATGGTTGTTTTGAACTCCCCCCAATCAGTTGAGTTGATATGCATAATTAACAACATATTACAGTTTCCTTCATTCTCCAATGTTCCACTCAGATTCCAAGCCAGTTGCAAATTTGAACATGTCCCCTAGAAGCTGAAGGGAATTTTCTCATGGTAACGAGTAAGGTAGTGTAACTATCTGTGAAATATTCTTCCCTTAAAATGCAGACAGTGTTTTGCTGAAATAAAGGACGCTACGGTTCATTTCATAGATTGTCTGTTCTATGGAAAGTCATTGGACTGTATCAAAGCTGTTGGAGCACATGTAAGAGATAATGCGTGACGAGGTGTCCATTATCAGGAATTAATGGATGCCACAGATGCATGAACTGTACGATGTGAAGGATCTTGGTAAATTTTAAAAATATCGCAAGATTAGATGAGTTTAAGTAGATGTGTAGGAAACTTTGTATAAAAATATTTTTCAGAACACTATTGGTAGACTTGTAATAGAAAAACAAATTCCATTGTCTTTTGACAACAAATAGACTTTTGGGAAGCCTGTTTATTTCCCCTATAAAATACTTTTTCAAAGAGTCAGCATGGGAAAAATGTTAAAGAATTCCGTGCTGATTGCTCTGATATAGTCAAATCAGTTAGTGGAGGTAGTGTCATGGTGTGAGGAAACATTGAAACCAAGAAGGTCATTGTTGGCAGCAATGTACGTGGAGAGAGATATAAAGATGAGACTAAACAATCAGTGGCAATCCCTTTTTTCCACACCCTGGTAACACACTATAACCCCTAACTGAAATGTGCTCTTGCTGAAATATGCTCTTGGAAGGAGAAGGGTTTTTCTGAGTCTATCTTCACAATTTGGAAGTATCAAGGAGAAAAAGAGTTGTGAATGTTCTCTTTAAGCCAGAGTGACCAACATATACATGCTGCCTGACAACCCAAAAAACACTTATTAGAGACTAGGATGAATGCTCGTGACCAGAATGAAAGCATTGTGGCTTTTTAGAAACTCTTCTACACAATGCAAAATCTCAGATTTGTAAAACAAATGATCAGTTTAATTGCCCGTATGCATTTTTTTTTAACCTTTCACTTCATCCATTTCTGTCACCAAACAGAATCGGAATAAACTATGTTTTATCACCACAGCTTGTGTACTTAGCTCTTCAACTTATCCCATAATAAATGCACGATTCTTATGAAGGTGATACCAGGTAAAAAGAAAAAACAAACAGACTTTCCGACCTTACAGGATGCATGCATCTTAAAGTGTGAAAGCAAGATAACTCAGAGGTTCTTAAAATTAGCTCAAAAGGAAGTATTTTAAATGTAACACCTTTTTAGGATATTTGTAATATCTTCTACTATTTTGTAAGGCCAACATACTTTTCTGGGATTAGGCTTTTTTTCCAGATTGCCACTCCTTAATGTCCAGGTTGTGTGAACCGTGACATGTTAAAAATGTCAGCTTACAAAGATCTGAAGGACAAGAATTGTCAAACTAATACCAACTTCTACATGGTATATAGTGTGAAGTTAATTTCGGGATGACTAGAGAACTTATAAGCTTCACTTGTCAGGAAAACAGGGAAAATGCAAATCCACGTACATAGAAGTTCATAAATAACCTAAATAAAAACAATGTCATAGCCTACACCTCTATTAAACAGCAATGATTCACATCATCCAAGTGTTTTTTTATGCATGGAAAATATATTTATACTTTTAAAGACCCACTCCAATGAAAATGGTGTTTTTGGTATTTTTAACATGTTCTTGTAGCATTTTTTTATGATGGAGGACAATGTTTTTGGAGCCAAACCGTACAGCTGAATAGCTACCATAACACTTGTCAGTTTTTTTACACCCATAATAGTAGGTGGGCTGTAAGCTAGCGGGAGAGAGTGTAAACAAATGGATTATGGGGAATGAAACCAGGCTCACTGTGCACAGAACTCAGAGATGAACTTCTGATTAACTCTGCAGAAACTATGTCCTAGAAAATGACACAGGGTTCTGGATTAAGCCTTATGATTACATAATCCAGCAGAGTGGCTGTAGTTCATCAGAAACTCACCTCTGGATTGTGGGCGGGACCATTTGCACAGAAGCAAGCCTCCACTGATATCCCTTTATCTCTTTATTTATGCTCTCTCTCACTAGCTCACAGCCCTTCACAACCTAATATTAGCCATGCAACATAGACTTTAACCAATAATGGAGCTATCCAACCTGTACAGTTTGGAGCAAGACGCCAGCTCAGACAAGGGAAACAAGAATGTTCATGGATCTATTTGTCTGCAAGTGGATGCATCAAAATGGAGAAGAGCAATGAGCCCTTGGCCAGTCTATTTCAGTTTCTAAATCACAATTAAGAGCTTTTTCCAACAGCATATTTTCGTTTGCTCCTGATTCATAAGGATTCGAATAAAGTAATACTCAAAATTGCAGTTTTTAATTATTTTATATTTGTTGTCATCATGACAAAATGCCACAAGAACATGTTAGAAACACTAAAAGTATGATTTTCATTGGAACGGGTCTTTAAAGTAGACTAGAGAAAACAATTTATTATTACGGTATTACATATAATTCCAACTATTCAACTTTTTTTAACAACTTTTTTTTTTTACTCTTTTCCCTCATACATTTAATCAAAAGCTGTCAGCTGTAAGACTAGATAATGTCTCATGGACACAGGAGATTAATTATTGTTATTTTTAATGAGGTTTTAGTGTCGTTTATTATTTATCTGCTGTTTTTAATAGAGGTATGGTAAAGTAATTTCCCATTTGTAGTGTCAATAAAGTTTTATTTTATTTAAAAATTAACAACTTTACAAAACTCGTTTTTAAATGTGAGTTTGTAAGAAGACAATATAAAAATTTTACGACACGTGGCAACATGTTTATTCATTTTCAGCGCAAAATGAACTTTATGAACTTTAGAAAAGTAAATGAAGGGAATTGTGGGTTGATTTTAACAATGGCGCGTGATTGGCCAGCTAAAGCTAAAGCCCAGCTCCTCTCAGCAGCGAAGGTAAGTCCAAACGGGAAAACGTTGTGGGAGTTGCTTCTGAGTTTTGCACGTCAAGCTACAAGTCCACGCAGTTTACTCAACAGAGATTAGCAGAAGTGATGCTTACTCAGAGCAGCCCTGTGGTGACGAGGCAGGGCTCCCAGGATTAGCTTGCTCTTCACCGCATACTCCGCGGTTACCCCTTTCTCCCCGATGACTTCCTTCATCTCGGACTGGATTTGGAGCGAGAGATTCTGGCTTCCCGAAAATGTGTCCTGGGCCGACCTGGAGAATCCACCGCCTGGCGTGGAATACCCCAAGCTGGGTCACATGGTGTACGCTCTGCCTTTGGCCGTGGGGGTTTTACTATCGAGGTTACTGTTTGAAAGGTTAGTGAAGTTTGATGACTGTTGATGGAAGTTTTCCCCCCTTTCCTGTTGTGTGAGCCTGTTTGAAAACTCACAGCTGTCTTCTAAAAGCAGTGGCGATAAAAACTGAAGTAAAAGTAACTCTTTCACAATTTTACAGAAGTGAGCTTTTCTTTGAAGTATTCAAAGCAGAGACAGGCTTCCTTTGTGACGTGGCATTCAAAGTAAAACCCATCCGAACCTTTGCAGGAGTCACTGCTACTGAAGCTAGCATTACAGTCAGATGATGCTACACCTTCCAATCTCTGTTTAGCTTTTTTCCCCAACCGCCCTTTTGAAAAATAAAGACATATTTTAGTTTGTTTTAGTAAACTTTCTTGCAAATAAAAGTTAAAATGTAGATAAAATTTCCATTCACCTCAAAAAATGTCAGATTCTCTACCAAGTTTTTGCCTAATTTGAGGTCAGCTCAACCAGATTATCTTGTGACACACATTAGTATTTTAGCCTGGCCCATCCCGCTATACCCTCACATGACAGGTTATCTTGCTCTGTTTGGATGAGGTGCTACATTCTGCAGAAACTTGTACTTCTTGAATTTGCCTTATAGTCATGCTTTCTTTTACATTCCTGGTTAGTTAAAGTCAGTTTGTTTACTCCTTTATAGCTTTTTTGACTGGTTTAATCTTACTCTTAATACATGCAATCCCTGTGACCCCACCCTCTCTCTCTCTTTTTTTTTTCTTGCACCTCTCTCTGTATACACAGGCTAGTGGCCAAGCCTTGTGCCCGCATACTTCAGATTCAGGCGGGAGTGCCTCGGCAAGCTCAGCCCAACGCCGTTCTGGAGAAGCTGTATCACTCCATGATGGTACACAAACACTGATTTTTAATCTGTACACATGGCTGCATGGTATTATCAGACCTCACCAGTCTCCCAATAACGCGTTCAGTGCAGACTTTGTTCTGCGTGCGTTATGCAAGCACAGACTCTTAGGGGCAAGCCTTTTCTGATCTGTTCGTGTTCACCGTCTTCAGTGTCCAAAAACGATAGACCTGGAGGGACTCTCCAAGCAGCTGGACTGGGATGAGCGGAAAATCCAGAGGTGGTTTCGCGTTCGTCGGAACCAGGACAAACCCAGCATGCAGAAGAAGTTCTGTGAGAGCATGTAGGTTGCATGTAGAGAGCAGTAGTTCTGCTCCATATGAGTGAAACATGACATTATTAACACATCTTTTATTAATTGCATAATTATAATAATACATAGTTATATTAATACAGATAATAATAACGACATGAATCTGATGGTTACTTACGTTTTTAGACTTAGTAAATACAGTGGGAATTTAAAGTTTGGGCACTCCAGGTAAAATGTTATATTATTGTGCATTATGAACCCAAGAAAAGATTAAAAAATATTCTAAAGGAATCAGTTTACAAATGAGACATTCTTTTTAGGCTTTATTTCCATCATCATGTTAATACTTGTATCCAGCCAAGACTCTCTCAATTCTTGTTTGAGGTGTCTTCATGCATTCTTCTTTACAAAAGTCTTACAGGTGATTTTGAGGTGTGTTTAGGATCATTAATCATTTACAGAAGTCACCCTCCCTCCAACTTCTACCTTTTCACAGATGGCATCAAGTTAGTGTCCAAAATTTGCTGACATTTAGTGGAATCCATTCTTCCTTCTTCTGGTGAAATGTTTCCTTTGCTGCTGACTGCAATACAAGCCCAAAGCATGACTGATCCGCCCCCATGCGTAACAGTTGGACAGAGGTTCTTTCCATTAAACTCTGGACCCTTTCTTATCCAAACGTACCTTTGCTCATTGCAGCCAAAACGTTCAATTTTAACCTAGTCTGTCTACAGAACTTGTTTCCAAAATACATCAGGCTTGTTTATATGTTCATTTGTGAACTTTTTACGTTGAATTCTGTGGTGAGGACGTAGAAGATGTTTTCTTCTGATGACTCTTCCATGAAGACCATATTTGTACAAGTATCTCTTGACAGTAGAACAGTGAACCACAACTCCAGAGTCTGCAGGTCTTTCTGGAGGGATGGTTCAGTCAAACCTGGGTTTTGACTTTTCTCACAATCCTGCGAGTTGCTCTGTCTGAGATTTTTCTTGGTCTTCCAAATCTTGCTTTAACTTCCACTGTTCCTGTTGACTGCCATTTCTTAATGACATTCTAAACAGAGGACATTGGCATCTGAAAACGCTTTGCTATCTTATTACAGCCTTCTCCTGCTTTTTCTCTGATGCATTTAAGAGATTTTCAATCTTTCCTTGGGTTCTTTATGCACAATAATATAACATTTTACCTGGGGTGCCGAAATGTTTGATCCTGATAGTATAATCTCAAAATGAATACTCACGCATTTAAAGTAGGCGTACAGCCAAGTTAAGGTCCAACCACATAATTTGAAAGGTTAAGATTTGGACTTTGGCTGTTGCAACTGTTTTACTTTTCTTTTTTATGGTAAATCAGTAGTAGATTGCCAAAAGCGAGATTGTTACCCCATCTGCAGTTAAAGTTATATCAATAGCCTTATGTTAAAACTGCATCTAATTGTGAGGTATGGCTCATCTTTGTAAAGGTTGGCAGCTGCATTTAACTTTGCGTTTCAAGTTTTGCCGTTGTGAGGAATGCTTGTAAAAAGTCACTGCATTCTTATCAGGTTAGTTAATGTTTCCTTTGAAAAAGTTGTAACCTCATTTAGAACTCATGCTTTTGTGTGTCTCCAGGTGGAGATTCACCTTTTATCTGTTGATTTTTATCTATGGCATTTTCCAATTGTGGGTGGTAAGTTAAACTTTGGCACTTCATTGACTTTTCAGTTGTGATTTTTGTTGACCTGAAGTGGTTCTTAACTTTGTCTTTAAACAACATCTATTATCTGAACATTTAATTCTTGCTTTTCTCGCTACAACATTCACTCTATAAACTTTCTTTTATCTAGTCACCTTGGATGTGGGACACCAGACAGTGCTGGCACAACTACCCCTTTCAGGTTGATATATTTTTATTTAATGAATTCCAAAGGCAGGGTTTTTTCAGCAGTTTTCAGCAGTGATTATTTTATTCCTTCAGCTGTATTTTGTTGCCAGGCCATTATAAAAGCCACATTTGTCAAAGGTGTGTTTGTTTACCTTTCCTATAAAGCATCGCAGTCCTGGGCAGTACTACTACTACCTTGCAGAGCTGGCTTTCTATTCGTCTTTGATGTTTTCCCAGTTTACAGACATCAGACGTAAGGTGAGACCATAGCAGCTCAATGCTAACACTCATGTTGCCTTGGCATAGCTGCAGAGACATGTTTAAGTTTGTAAGTTAAAATTTAGCTTAGAAGTGACAAGACTTATGATGCACCACTTAAAGAATTTGTACATTTTATTTTTACTTTCTGTTCACACTGCTGCGAAAAGTTAAAACAACTTTACAAAAAAAGAGCACTTAAATTTCCCTATTTTCCTTAACTTAACCTGGATGAACCTCTTACACTTCAAATACATCTTGTACATAGAAAACAGCCTGACTCACCCGAGCCAGATTAAAGTCTATTTACTTACTGATCAGTGAGATGTATTTGTCAGATTTTAAATTTCATTTATTACACTCGGTTATTGTTTTTTAAGTCTAAAAGCAGCGGTTGCAACATAATGTTGGTACAAGGCTCTCGAGGTTTTAGCGGCCTAATTAAACAAAACTGGTGACGTCCTTGAAAGAAAATTGTATTAATTCCAGAAAAATAAAAGAAAATATTTGTTTTTGGTAAAAGAAATGATAAACATGAATGTTATCTGTACATTTTTTGAAATTTAACTGACAACAACATTCATTTAAAGTCTTTGAAAGGAATATAAACATTTTTAGTGCATTTGACGTTCATATTTAAGTTGCATTTAATTTAATTTCAATTTTTAAAATCTCCATTAGAACCATTTTTAATACATTTACAAAGCATGCAATTTTTGTTATCCACAAACATCAAAAGAAGTATATCTTACGTGTTCTTAGATCTTCCAGTTTGCAGAATAATAGAAACTCATTCACATATTCATCTGCCATTGTCATACCCCTGCCCTTTTTTGTTTTTCTTTTCCAATAACAGGATTTCTTTATCATGTTTGTTCACCACTTGGCCACCATATTGCTCATCACATTTTCGTATACCAACAACATGGTACGGGTCGGCACTTTGATCATGTCTCTGCATGATGCATCAGACATTTTTCTTGAGGTAAAGATCCGTGGGTTTGTGTTGGGTTTTTTTATGGGATTTATTTTGGTAATCTTATCAAGATAGTGTTTGGAATTACTGTAGTCTCTATGTAAATTTGCTAATTATAAAAAAAGCAATGCAATCTGCCACCTTTTTATAATATATACATATTTTATGAACTCAGGTGCTGTTTACAAATGTTTTTGTTTAAGCTGATAATAACCTTAAGGTTCTGTTGCAGTTTGTTGCATTTGTGAGTAATTGAATGTCTTGTTCTTGCTCAAGGCAGCCAAGATGGCAAACTATGCCAAATATCAGAGGCTGTGTGACAGCATGTTTGTGGTTTTCACGCTGATATTTTTCCTCACTCGACTTGTCATCTTTCCTTTCTGGTGAGATCCTATCGACACATCGTAATGCCATGGAACATTAAAGTTGTAATTGCCTGGTTACCTCATACATGTCTTGTTTTGCAGGGTTATTTACAGTGTACTGTTTGAGAGCTGGGAGATTGTGGGGCCGTATCGAGCATGGTGGCTGTTGAACGGGTTGCTGCTTGTGCTGCAGTGTCTTCATGTCATTTGGTTCTACCTCATTGCTCGTATTGCAATCAAAGCCATTTTCAAGGGAAAGGTTAGTATGACTTCAAACCTTTGGTTTAGACCTGTTGATGCTGTATTCAGTTTTGGTCAGTTGTTATTGATACTAAAAACCTTTTGGTCACTCGAAATTTCCTCATGGCTAACTCTTGTGAGCTAACTGTTGAGAAAACTGAGTTGTTTTCAGCATATTTTGGTGTAAGTCAGGGGACCAAACACTTAAAGTCCCGTTCCAATCATCTTTTGATCTATTGTAAAAGCCTTTCCAGTGGTCTTTTAATTATGATCATGCCATTTTTTAGCCACAATCAAAAAAAACTCTGTCGGTTTAAAGGACAATTTCTGCAGAGTAGCAGTCGTTCCTTAGAAACTTGGTTGCTGTTGGCGTGGAGCAAGTCCACTCCCCTTCCCCTCCCCGTTGCTGAGAGCTCTTTATTTACACTCTCTTCCGCTAGCTTATAGCCCCATCCAATCATAACCGATGCAACAAAAGTGGCGTACAATATTAGAGCTATCCAGCCGTGCTGTTTAGAGCCAGACACCAGCGCGGACGTACATGTATCTAATGGATGCATCAGAATGGAGCTTATGGCCATTGTAACTACTACTTCACTGCTACAAGCTTTTTCAAACGACATTTTTCCATCTGCTCCTGATTCACAATGACTTGAATGAAGAAATACTCAGACATGTAATTTTAAACCTTTCTTTATATATGTCCGTCATGAGAAAAATGCCACAAAAACATGTAGAGAGCAAAACACAATTTGTAATGAGGTGGTGGATTCAAGGCAATGTCAGGATGAGCTAGACATGAAGATAACTTAAAAGCCAAACAACCTGGATAGGAATGATACAAGATGTTCATAATGTATTTGTGCAGTGCTATATCCTTTACTCAAAACCAGCATGTCACTGGTTTCTTCTTAGAGAGTATCTGTTTCCTGCTTGTTGCAAAGGTTTCTTAATAAGGCATAAAAATGCAATGAGTGCAAGCTTTAGCTGGGGTGATTTGTGATGTGGACTTCAACCAGACATCAGCATATTTATGATTTTGCACTAAAGGATTAATCTCCATTGTCACTGACAAGTGCTGCTTCCTGTTTCCAGATCCATTCTTGGGTGTTGGCAACATACGTTCAGTGTGCTTTGTATCTAACATCAGACCCCCTTCAGTCATCTTTTGATCTATTTTGAAAACACTCCCAGTTGTCTTTTTTATGATTATGCTGTTTTCAGCCAAAATAAAAAGACTGTCATTTTCTAGAACATATATTTTCTGCAGAGTGGCAGTAGTTCGTTAGAAATTCATCTATGAGTTGTTGTCGTGGTGCAAGCTCGCATCCACTTTGCGTCACCCATCTGCTTACACGCACTACCGCGAGCGTACACCCCCAATCTTACGTTACCACTGCAACAAAAATGTTGATTAATATTGAAGCTATCCAGTCATGTTTTAACAGTATTCTCTTTGTATTATTTTAGAGTGGAAAAACAAAAGTAGGCTAAACTTTATGAAACTAAAATGGGAATGGATTTTCTATTAATTCTTGTTTACTTGTTTATTTATACACATTCAATTTATATTTGATTATCTTGCAAGAAACACCAAAGAATCTGCAAAACTTCATTTGCACTTTTGCGTATCCAGGTATTTATCTCTGAATCACACCAGTTGAATTTTTGGTTACAGATATCCTGGATTGATTTTAAGTCTGAATCGGATGGTTTGAAATGAGCCAAAATCGAAAGTGAATCAAGTTGTCAACCACAAATTTGAATTGTTACACTCCTAATCAGAATAGAGCAAAGCAGGAAGTTTGTTGTCCGCTAATTGTATTTTTAATGTCACAACTTCAAGCTTTTCCGACAGTATTTTTTTTGTTGTCTGCCCCTGATTCACAACAATATGGATAAAGAAATACTCAGAAATGCAATTTTAAGCTTCATTTTCTTAATATATGTCCTATAGCGTAAGAAAAATGCCACAAGCACATGTTAAAAACACTAAAAACATTTAGTTGGAGTAGCATTTTGAATTGCAAAGCAGGTTCGGTCAGTTTTGTTTCACACATACATATTTAGACTCTTCTCCTTTTAACTCATACTCCATGTCTTACCAACTAGTTCTGAGTGGAGCAGATTTTGTGTACCTGGCAATTGTGTCCTAAACTTTAAAAGTACATCAGGCTTATGCTATAATGATTGTAGCTTTATAGAGCATGATTGAATGTGTTCATGTCTCAACCTGAAGTCCTTATCTCCCCGTTTTTTTTTTTTTTTGTGTTTTGTTTTCCACAGGTGTCCAAAGATGACCGCAGTGACATAGAGAGCAGCTCAGATGAAGATGTTTACTCCAACAGTCACGGAAACGCCAATCACACCAAGACCTAAAGAACAGCAGAGCCAATGGGGACTATAATTGACAAAAGTCACACCTTCTGAAGGGGTATTTGTTTGGGGGGGTGGGGGGCATTTATTTCCAGGGTTTTTGTAACTTTTCCAGAAGTGCCTTTCAGACACACTTTATAATGCTGATGTTTTTTTTTCTCCCAAAGAAAGGTGCTGAGATTTTCAGGAATTTGTGGCACCCAAACTTTTGAGTTTTCCAGCACAATGTTTACACTTGTTTGCAAGCAGCAATTGACGCTTGTGTATGTGTGTGTGTGTGTGTGTGTGTGAGGGGGGGGGGTACTTACACACTGCAATGCTCTGAGGTTAAGATTTGCTGCATTGAAACCAATGCTTATTACTGCAGAGAAAATGAAATCACTGCATCAAATGTACATATAAATGTAAGATGTGTGTGTATGTGTATTTTCTAATTTAAGAAAACCAATGAATTCAAGCTATATGTGCTGCTTCCCCTTTTGTACTTATGGAACCAAATGCCAAAAATCAGAAGAATTACTTGATGACAAATCAGTGTATTGAGTCTACTGTCGTTCCAAATGTAATGAGAAAAAAAAACATTTTTATACATCTGCCACAATATTGTTGTTGGATCTTTTTTAGGGGGGGTTATCATTGAATTATTATTATAACCTGCGTTCTTACCTAGGCCTAATTCTTTTTTTCAGAAATCAAACTGTCATATTTGACTATTTACTGGAAATGAGTACTGGACCAAACAAGTGTTATGTCACTCATAGAAAATGGCTTTCTTTGGGCTCTAACAAAATGAAGTCACTTGCCAATTTCTCATAATACATATACAGCCATGTTGGAGCCAAAGGACTTCAAGAAGAAGTGATTGGTCTTATTCAGTGTGAATGAACATTTTGGAGGAGGCTGGTTGAAAGTCCACACTCCTCATAAACTGTTCCCATAAACAGTCAATGGTTTTGACAAAGACTCAAGTTTTATTAGAAAAAAACCTTTTTTATCTTGAGGAAAATCACTTTTTTAAACTTAGTGTCAATTTCCTGAACCCCGTTGTCTGATGAAAATGGCCTGTTTGAAAACCAGCTTCTGCATTGCTCAAAGTGCATGTTTGGGTCCTGACAGTAGCTGGGAAAGACCTGCAGAAACCTGTCAGGTTTGTTGTGATGCATTTCAGAAGAACTTTGGGATCTTCAGCTAAGCTGTTGAAGGAGTTTTCTGAGTGCATTTATTAGCCCTGGTAAAAGTTCACATCACAGAACTGTTTATCTGGTCAAGTGCATCTTCACACTTGGAAGATTCTTTGTTACTCCAGACTTCCACCAATGGTTTTGATAAATCCGTCAATTTCTGTTGCCCCAATAAGATCAATAGAAGTTGGCCTCCTTCAGGATTATAATTTTCCATGCACCAACATGTCTAGAATACTCACTGAAGTTGTTGAAAGGAAAACCGTCTTTAAGATTATAGAAATTACTTTCTTTGACCAATGGGTTAAAATAGGTTAAAATAAACTATTCATTTCCTGCATGTTGTCGCTGTCCTGCATGACTTGAACATGCGGTGGGACAAAGTCTTGCTGGCTGTTTATAGCAGTGCACAGGTCATCGACCCAGTAGTCCGTAAAAACCAGTTATATCAACACCACAGCACAGAAGAAATGGGTTTTAGAAGAAATGCTGTCGTCCAACAGCAATCATGCATCAGGCATCATCTTTCTCTTTCAACTCACTCCAGCTCTTCCAACAAATAATTTAAATGTGTGACAGCCTCCCAATGATATTTGGCACTTTGGTCTCCTACAACATTGATAGTTCCGTAAAGACAGACTGAGTTACCTTACATCGTTTCAGACTGTTGGGTGAAGGAGAGTAGGGATTAATGCCAACGTAAATTCATAAAAATTACTTTCAAAAAGTGATTGAAAAATGCTGCTGCGCGGGTTGGGTTACAAAAGGCCCAAATCTCCCCAAATCCAATACATATTTATTAAATTCATTCATAAATGTTCCTTTTAAAAGCAAGTTTTAAGCCCAAACTGGCTTTATGTTAGTTTTAAATAAGTCATTTCCATTTGATTGAAGAATATCCTGTTTTTGTGCACTTTAAACCGCTTTTTATGTTGGATTTTCTTTTCCCCACAACCAAATATAATTGGCCTAGAAAGGGATTTTAAGAAAATGATTTGATTTATTAATTCAAGTTAAATAATGAATAGTCCTAGAGTTTTTCAGTGGGACATGAGGGTCGGTTTAACCATTGGCAGAGCAGCAGCGGCCCCTCCTGGCCAGAGTCATTCACTGACTGATCCAGCTCCAACAGTAAGAAGTGCTCTGACTCCAAGGCTTCTTTCAAATAAGAGCAACATGCGCCTGATAGCTCATGATCAAGCAGTCTGCAATGAAAATCACATATGAACAGATGTCAGGAAGAACGTTCTTTCTTGTAATTTGATCAAGTCACTGCAGGTTCTTGTAGGATGAAAATAAAGAAGAGCATGGAGTGTGTGGGGTAAGGAAACTGTCAAAAAGAAATGTATTCATAAAGATAAAGTTATGCACAAATTAGCTACCATGTAAGGTGTTAACCTGTAACCACCAGGATATGAGCGGCCATTCAAGACATATTTCATTATGGACCACTCACAAACCTATATTCTTACTCTCACATTCAAATATACTCATTCACATACATCCTAACTCTCACGTACAGAAAATTTCACTCTTAGTATGGAAACAGAAGATTCTAAAAGATAAAGATCCAATTGCTGTAACAATTGAAAAAGTAAAAAAAAAAAAAATCTGTCATGCTCCAGATATGAGATTAAGTATAAGTACATATTTTTTTGAATTTTTTTGAATGAAACTACATGAAATGACTTTTAAAGGGCCTATACGATGAAGATATACTTAAAGTGTATCATAATGTTCATTCACCACTATAAACAACCAACAGCTTTATTTTGATCAGTTCACTCAATTCTGAATTTTCTCCTAAAAACTTGCGCTCTGAGCATCAGCTCCTCCCAATCTACAAAAATGAACGGGTTCCCAAGAGCTGACATCACAAAGTAGGGACAGCCCCTTTCAGGAAGAGTCTGTAACTGCTAGCACCACCGCAAGGCTATGCACTTCTTTCTTCTCTATAAAGTGCTTTCCAGTCACAGTCACCCTTGGAAACATTCACACACTAATTGGGGCAGATCTACCATGCAAAGTGCTAACCTGCAACCACCAGCAGCTATGTTTAGTTCAGTGTTTTGCTCGACACATGGGCGGGCAGGAAAGTTTGTAGGAGCACTTCTCTTACCTGACCTTCTGCAGCTTGCTGTTTTGGAGCGAAGTGCCAAGAATGTTAAGCATTTCATAACTTAAGTGGGAATTAGACAGACAAAGCTCATTGAAAACTCCACCAGTGAGAGCCGAGGCCAAGTGAGGGATAGCTCCTGTGCAAGAGGTGCAGTGTGAAAAGGTGGCAGGGAGAGGGCAGGCCACAGCAGGCCACAGCAGGCCACAGCAGGCCACAGCAGGCCACAGCAGGCCACAGAATGCTGGAGAGCTGAAGAAAATCAATAACTTTCTGTCAGAGAGCTGGTGGAGAGCAGAGCAATGTAAAGGAAGCAGCACAGGTGGGGGCAGTCAGGCGATTGCTTGGCCGGCAGAGCTAGGGGCAGAAAGGGCAGAGCACTGACAATTTGGGATATATATATAAGCCTATTTGAATCAAGAGACTCTCAGTTAAGGTCTGTTTGGTCAGCTGCTGACAGCACAATAAAGAACACAGGAGAAAAAAGTCTGCAGAGTGACATCATCACACAGTGACATCACTAATGATGTCATAAGTGAAGATGATAGCATAAATGATGACATCCTTTGACATCAGCAGAAAAGTATATTTGACATTATTTTGAGCCTTCTAAAGTGATGACATTTGACATCATCACTTTTCTCCTTAAATAGACGGCATTTGAGAGCAAACAGACATCTGAGTTGATCCACGGCACAAGAAAGAACAAGAAAGAACAAGAAAGCTTCACATTGGAAACAAGTGAGCATACACAAACCTTTTGAGATTTCAAGATTCTAAGTTCCTTCAAAATGTCACACGGTGAAGAATTTCAGCAGACGGATGTTTCCATTGAAGAACTGAACCACATCACAGAGAAAATTCAGCAGCAGAATGACACTTTGAGCAAACATGCTGAGAATCTTTGCAAGGAGTTGCGAAAACGTAAAGATTTAGATGCTTCCTTCAAAGAACAGAAAAAATCACGAAAAGCTGCTATCGAGAAAAACAAAACACTCATGAAGCAGGTGGAGAGTCTAAGAGTGGACATCGAAAAGCAGATATTTGTGGAAAAACTGTTTGAAGAAGAGAGGATAAGAACGTCTGAGGTCTCGGAAAGCAACCAAGACCTAAAAACAGTGATGGCTGGATTTCAGTCCAAACTTGAGCAACTGCAAGAAATGAAGCAAAAAATTGCTGGTTTCAAGTCTGAGCAAAAAAGTTTGGAACAGGAGAACAGAGCTCTGCAGTCTCAACTAAAGAAACTGCAGAAAAAGACAGACCGCAAAGCACACCTGGAACTGGATTTGAAAAAAGAATTTGAAGAATTCCAGGCTTTAAAGCAACAAACTGATGAACTAAGGCAAAACCTTCAGCAGTTGCAAGAACAAAATGAGGAACAAAAGAAGATGGAGGAGAACTATCCTACAATGATAGAGGAATGGTTACGACTCACAAATCTGAGGGCACAACTGGGAAAAGAGATTTTTGATCAGACAAAGCAGAAGAAGGAAATACGTCAACTGATTGTTCGACGTGAGGAGGAAAAGAGAGAACTGGAATTGCTTCGAGAGCAAACAAATGTTCTTACAGCAGAAAGAAACGCACTGGCAGATGAACTGCAACACCGTGAAGCCCTGGAATCTGAATTAAAGGAGATACAAGCAGAAACCAACGATATGATAAAAGTATTCTCCAACATGAAACAAAATATTGGAGAACTGCAAGGCCGGATTTCAAAATTGGAAGACATGCAAGAAAAAGCTCATGTTGTAAAGGAGGAAAGTTTGAAGGCCAAGAAAAAACACGACCTCCTCCAGAAACAAGTCCAAGATCTGCAGGTTCAGATCCAGGCTCCAAGAGAGGCAATTGCAGCTTTAGAAGCAGAACTCAAAGCTCTCCAGAGCAAAAATAAGGAAATAAAAGAGATTCAAGCTCAATATCACGGAATCTCTGAAGAAAAGTCCAAACTTGAAGACAAGAAGAAGAAGCTTCAGGAAGAGGTCTCACATCTGAAACAGCAGCAAGAGGGAGTATGTGAACTGGCTGTTCAATACAACAACATGCTGAGCAACCTGGGACCCCTTAAAAAGGACACAAAGGACCTTAAAAAGAAAAGGACCTTACTGACTGAGCTTCTGCAACAACGTCAAACACTGCAGAGTGAATATAATGACATCAAAGCAGAAACTGACCAAGTGGAGACTGAAAACTTCCACCTTGATGCTGAAGTTAACATTCTGATGCTGAAGGTTGCAAATTTGGAAGATGTGGAGTACAGAGTTTTAAAAGCCAAGGATGAAAATCTGAAGGCAAAAGAGAAACACGACCTCCTCCAGAACCAAGTCCAAGACCTGCAGGTTCAGATCCAGGCTCCAAGAGAGGCAGTTGTGGCTTTAGAAGCAGAACTCAAAGCTCTCCAGGGCAAACATAAGGAAATAAAAGAGATTCAAGCTCAATATCACGGAATCTCTGAAGAAAAGTCCAAACTTGAAGACAAGAAGAAGAAGCTTCAGGAAGAGGTCTCACATCTGAAACAGCAGCAAGAGGGAGTATGTGAACTGGCTGTTCAATACAACAACATGCTGAGCAATCTGGGACCCCTTAAAAAGGACACAAAGGACCTTAAAAAGAAAAGGACCTTACTGACTGAGCTTCTGCAACAACGTCAAACACTGCAGAGTGAATATAATGACATCAAAGCAGAAACTGACCAAGTGGAGACTGAAAACTTCCACCTTGATGCTGAAGTTAACATTCTGATGCTGAAGGTTGCAAATTTGGAAGATGTGGAGTACAGAGTTTTAAAAGCCAAGGATGAAAATCTGAAGGCAAAAGAGAAACACGACCTCCTCCAGAACCAAGTCCAAGACCTGCAGGTTCAGATCCAGGCTCCAAGAGAGGCAGTTGTGGCTTTAGAAGCAGAACTCAAAGCTCTCCAGGGCAAACATAAGGAAATAAAAGAGATTCAAGCTCAATATCACGGAATCTCTGAAGAAAAGTCCAAACTTGAAGACAAGAAGAAGAAGCTTCAGGAAGAGGTCTCACATCTGAAACAGCAGCAAGATGGAGTATGTGAACTGGCTGTTCAATACAACAACATGCTGAGCAACCTGGGACCCCTTAAAAAGGACACCAAGGACCTTAAAAAGAAAAGGACCTTACTGACTGAGCTTCTGCAACAGCGTCAAACACTGCAGAGTGAATATAATGACATCAAAGCAGAAACTGACCAAGTGGAGACTGAAAACTTCCACCTTGATGCTGAAGTTAACATTCTGATGCTGAGGGTTGCAAATTTGGAAGATGTGGAGTACAGAGTTTTAAAAGCCAAGGATGAAAATCTGAAGGCAAAAGAGAAACACGACCGCCTCCAGAACCAAGTCCAAGACCTGCAGGTTGAGCTGACAAATTCTGTCTAAAACCATCAAAACAAGGCAGATACTGAAATGGTTATCTCTGGATGAGATCCCATTTCTGGGGAAATACAGTGAAGCTCTTCAAAACGGGCTTAACGACCTGGATGAATAAGAACTGGACAAACAAATGATGAGGTTAAAGTAAAAAAGTAATGAAGTGCACACATTAATAGGTGTGCTTGTGTGTCTTTTCTTTCATTAGTTTAATAGTTTTCTTAGTTTATTAACTGGTAGGACACAAAAAAGGCATAGACTGTAGTGTTATTGAAAGATGCAACACACTAAAAGGTGTGCTTGTGTGTGTTTTCTTTTATTAGTTTATTAGTTTTTTTAGTTTATTACTTTTATTAGCTGGTAGGACACAAAAAGGTAGAAAAAAGGTTTGTTATAGGAGTGTGTAATGCAATCACAATTGGTCACACAAAAAAAAAAACTAATAAAAAAAACAAAAAAAAAGTGTGTTGTACTGTGTTGTTTTGTTTGTGTGTGTAGTGCAATCACAAGGGGTCACACTCCAAAAAAAAATTATTAAAAAAAAGTGTGTTGTGCTGTGTTGTTTTGTGTGTGTGTGTGTGTGTGTGTGTAATGCAATCACAAGAGGTCACACTCCAAAAAAACTAATAAAAAAAAAAACAAAAAAAGTGTGTTGTGCTGTGTTGTTTTGTGTGGTTTTCTTTGTGTGTGAAATGCAATCACAAGGGGTCACACTCCAAAAAAAAAAAAAAAAAAACGTGTGTTGTGCTGTGTTATTTTGTGTGTATGTGTGTGTGTGTGTGTGTGCGTGTGTGTGTGTGTGTGTGTGTGTGTGTGCGTGTGTGTGTGTGTGTGTGTGTGTGTGTGTAATGCAACCACAAGAGGTCACAATCCAGTGAGCACTTGTGCCGGTCCCAAGTCCGGATAAATGCAGAGGGGTTGTGTTAGATTAAAAACAAAAATAACATGTAAATCATAGAATGATAGAGAGAGAGAGATGTGGTTCTGCCACATCCACCACAAGAGTTTTCCTCTATTCTTTATCCACCACTGTAATGTCTGGTTGGTTCGCCATTACCATCCTGTCTGTATGTATCTGGAATTCCCACAGGATCTTTGTGCAGCATGTTGGAGAACCAAAAACATGGCAAGGCAGAGCAATGAACCAAAAAAAAAACAGACACTTAAATTCACTGAGTTTGATTAACTATAGTTGATTAATTTAAGTGTCTTCAATTGTGAATTTAAGTGCCTGTTTTTTTTTTTTTGGTTCATTGCTCTGCCTTGCCATGTTTTTGGTTTTCCAAAATTTTCGCCATAGGCCTGCAAACATACCTCATACTGATGAAACAGAGACTGAGGATTGTCCATCACCCATGCTGAAGTCTTCAAGGGACTCAAAGAGTTCCACTGTGGCAATGCACTGGGATTGGATGGAGCCAGTCAGAATCTACCATGAGACAGCCCTGTTCCTTCACATTTACTGTGGTTACAGAAAGTATTCAGACCCCCTTTAATTTGTCATTCTTTGTTATACTGCAGCCATTTGCTAAAATCATTGAAGTTTAATTTTTACCTCGTCAAAGTACACACAGCATCTCATATTGACAAAAACACCAAATTTTTGACATTTTTGCACATTTATTCAAAAGAAAACGTGAAATATCACATGGTCCTAAGTATTCTGACCCCAACCCCAGGCCTGGGGACTCCATTGTCCTCCTGGGCGACTTCAGTGCCCACGTGGGCAATGACAGTAGCACCTGGAGGGGCGTGATTGGTAGAAATGGCTTCCCTAATCTGAACCCGAGCGGTGTTTTGTTGTTGGACTTCTGTGCTAGTCATAGTCTGTCCATAACAAACACCATGTTCCATCACAAGGGTGTCCATCAATACACGTTGCATCAGGACACCCTCGGCAGGAGATCAGGGTCTTGGCTGACACGTCTCTGCAGCATTGCGTGGCAGTCGGGAACAGTACCACTTGACTGGCAGACAGGGGTGGTGGTCCCCCTTTTCAAGAAGTGGGACCGGAGGGTGTGTTCCAATTACCGGGGAATCACACTCCTCAGCCTCCCTGGGAAAGTCTATACCAGGGTACTGGATAGGAGAGTCCGGCCAATAGTCGAACCTCAGATTCAAGAACAGCAACCAGTGCAGCCAGGGTCCGGAGGGGGTCTGGTTTGGGAACCACAGGATTTCCTCTCTGCTCTTTGCAGATGATGTTGTCCTGTTGGCTTCATCAAGCCAGGACCTCCAGCATGCATTGGAACGGTTTGCAGCCAAGTGTGAAGCGGCTGGGATGAGGGTCAGCACCGCTAAGTCAGAGGCCATGGTTCTCGACCGGAGAAAGGTGGTTTGCCCTCTTTGGGTGGGTGGCGTGCTCCTTCCCCAGGTGGAGGAGTTTAAGTATCTTGGGGGTCTTGTTCACGAGTGAGGGACGATCGGAGCGTGAGATCGACAGACGGATTGGTGCTGCGTCCACCGTCATGCGGTCGCTGTACTGGTCCGTCGTGGTGAAGAGAGAGCTAAGCCAGAAAGCAAGGCTCTCAATTTACCGGTCGATCTACGCCCCAATACTCACCTATGGTCATGAGCTTTGGGTTATGACTGAAAGAACAAGGTCCCGGATCCAAGCGGCTGAAATGAGCTTCCTCCGTAGGGTGGCTGGGCGCTCACTTAGAGATAGGGTGAGAAGCTCGGTCACCCGGGAGGAGCTCGGAGTAGAGCCGCTTCTCCTCCACATCGAGATGAGTCAGTTGAGGTGGCTTGGGCATTTGGTTCGGATGCCCCCTGGACGCCTCCATAAGGAGGTGTTCCGGGCTTGTCCCACTGGGAGGAGAGCCCGGGGACGACTCGGGGTCCCCCCAGAGGAGCTGGAGGAAGTGGCCGGGGAGCGGGAAATCTGGGCATCTTTGCTTAGACTGCTGCCCCCGTGACCCGGTCCCGGATAAGCGGAAGAAGATGGATGGATGGATGGAGGGATGGATGGACTTGATTAGGAAAAGCCATACACCTGTCTGTATTAGCCCTTCCAGCTCACAGTGCTCACAGATCTGGCCAAGGTTAAAAAAAATATGTGCTGCGCTTAAGGTTCCTAAGAGCATAATGACCTCCATAATCCTTAAATAGAAGATGTTCGGGACGACCAGAACATTTCCTAGAGCTGGCCGTCCGACCAAACTGAGCTATTGGGGGAAGGAGATCCTGGGTGAGAGTTAAAGAAGAACCCAAAGATCACTGTGGCTGAGCTCCTGATTGCAATCGGGAGAAAGTTGTAGAACAGGGGTCGGCAACCCGCGGCAACCTCCGGCTCTGGAGCAGCATGCGGCTCTTTCATCCTTATGTTGTGGCTAAAAATATCCTACTTATAACAACATTTTGTGTTGTGGTGTGTTGTTGTGTGTGCTTGTTGTGTCTGTTTGTTTGGGTGTGTGCGTGGGGGGGGGGTTATCAGACAGTCAGCTGTTATCAGCAGATTGGTTGGACACGGGAGAAGGTCACACACAGATTGGATAAGGAACTTGATGTGTTGGGGTTCACATCTCCAGAGTTCCAACCATGTGATTCTGCGTTGTTCGACGTGCTCCCGTCTTGTCCAGGCACCTTGTTGGTACAGTGCCATCATTTTTATGCGGCGCTCTTCCTTCTTAATTTTTAAGTACAAACACAAATATGAATGTGCTAAAAGAACAGCATTTTTTGCATGAAGGAAAAAAACCCGGAAATGTCCAGTTTAAAATCAAATCAAATCAAATCAATCTTTATTGATATATAAACAATGTTGCACAAAGTGCCATTTAATACAAAAACAACAACAACAAGGAAGCCTGTGACCCTTTACATCTTCCCCCCTCTAAACCCATAAAACATGAAGTAAACATTGAAGATTTGGCTAAAAGCAAATAAAGTAGATGGGTGACCCAGCTTGTGTCTAATTGCCATGACTGGACCTAATCTTGACTTGGTCTGATTTTTTTTCTTCTTTCTCTCTATTGTTCTATTATCCTCTTTGCATTGACAACCACATATGAATAAGTCAAGTACAAGCTACTCTCAAAGCAAATGGCCAGTACATGCTTAAAGAAGCACACACTCACATATTCAGTCTTATCCAGTTCTTAACCCCTTGATACTGTTTCTGCTCAAAAAGCACTCCAAAATACTTTCCATATTCATACCAGTATTTTTTTTTTCATAAAATCATTTCAGGTGTCAATGGGTTTTAATGACTGAAATTTGTCTTGCTAATTTTGTCTTTCTTCTTTTTCTTGTACATTTTTCTTAAAAGAAAGAGTTCAGGCTGCTCAGCAGAGCCCCATTTTTATCGGTGTGTCTCTTTTTTTGTAACAGCATGCACTTGATTGCAGTAAGCATTGCTAATTCAGTATATTCCAGAACAAATGTGCATGAAAATCTTTCTGAAGCACAGATGAATATTTGGGTTTGAAAGTGATTGCACATCAATTCCCATCAGTGTTACATATTAAGAGAAAAAAAAAAACAAATTCAAGTTTTAAAGTGGCAGCACGGTGGCACAGTGGTTAGCGCTCTTGCCTCACAGCAAGAAGGTTCCTGGTTCAAGTCCTGGCTGGGGGACTTGAAATAGTGTCAACAATGGGGATCTTTCTGTGTGGAGTTTGCATGTTCTCCCCGTGCATGCGTGGGTTTTCTCTGGGGACTCCGGCTTCCTCCCACCATCCAAAAACATGCTTCATAGGTTAATTGGTCACTCTAAAATTCTCCCTAGGTGTGGATGTGAGTGTGAATGTGGCCCCTGCGACAGACTGGCGACCAGTCCAGAGGCGTCCCCTGCCTTCGCCCATGAGTAGCCGGGTTAGGCTCTGGCAGCCCCGTGACCCCGAAAGGGATAAAGCGGTTTAGAAAATGAATGAATGAATGAGTTTTAAAGTCTAATAGAAACACATTCAAATGCTTCTCCTCCTTTGGGATAAAACTCATAGTTTTAAAACAACAATTATTAAAGATTGAAAGTAAACGCCTGTTGATAACAGCTCTATATATTACAGCAAGATTTCTGCTTCAGCTGTATGTCACGTCCTCGGTCTCCTCTATCTTGATGAGAAAGGGTCCAGACCTTGGTGACTGAACAGGGGTGACTGCTGGAAAAAGATCACAAAAGTCAAGGAAAAATGACTAAGCTTTGCAGAAAAGTTCACAAGCCACATGTGAAATACTCACCTTTGGTAACCCCTGCTTTGACGTTATTTTTGACGTTGAGAAAAGATGGATTCTGAATTCTGGCAAAAAGAAAGAAAGAGACATACTGTGTGAACCTCGCTAAAACGGTAGAGAAATTGACCCTAGGCAGACTGCAGTAAACAACTTTTTGATCGGCTAACTGCAACTCTGTGAGGTTCAAAAAAACGTTAACACCAACATGCTACAGCAAATGTTTTATCTTCTTGTAAATAAAACCTGTCAACTGTTTAAGTCCCACTTCGACCATCTTTTGATCTGTTGTAAAAGCATTCCCCCTTTTTTTTTAATATTGATTTTGCAGTTTTTAGGCAAAATTTTAAAAATCTTGTGTCGTTTTCTTGGACATAGTTTCTGCAGAGTGGCAGTAGTTCATCAGAAATTCACCTCTGATTTGTGTGTGGGACTGTTGGCACAAAGTAAGCCTGCTTTCATCCGCCCATCATCCTTTTTACATCTTGTTTACCTGCTCTTCGCAGCCCCTCACAACTCCAAGCTAACATTGCCAGTGCAACAAAAGTGGCGACCAATATTGGAGTCACCTACCCTACAGCTTCGAGCCAGATGTCAGCTCAGATATTTTCTCAAGACTTTAAACTTGGTTTTGTAGATAAGAAAGTTTTGAAAATAGATTCTTTACATGATTTTGTGACATTTAATTTAGTCTTTCTAAATCATCATGCCATGTGTGTGCAATGTTTATCTAGGGATTAAAATGAAAGAGTTTTAGGCACATCTTACTTTTTCTCCTCTTCTTCCAGCAGTTTCATGTATGTAGATTTCTCCATGTCAAGGCCCATCTTGACATTCATGAGGTCCTGGTAATCTCTAATTTGCTTAGCCATGCTAATCATGGCAGTCTGCAGAGCTTGCTCCAGATTCTTGGGTTTTTGTGACTTTTCCAGAAGTGCCTTTCAGACACACTTTATAATGCTGATGTTTTTTTTTCTCCCAAAGAAAGTTGCTGAGAATTTGTGGCACCCAAACTTCTGAGTATTCAAGCACGATCTTTACACTTGTTTGCAAGCAGCAATTGACGCTTGTGTATGTGTGTGTGTGTGTGTGTGTGTGTGTGTGTGTGGGGGGGGGGGGGGGGGGGGTACTTACACACTGCAGTGCTCTGAGTTTAAGAGTTGTTGCATTGAAACCAATGCTTATTACTGCAGAGAAAATGAAATCACTGCATCAAATGTACATATAAATGTAAGATGTGTGTGTATGTGTATTTTCTAATTTAAGAAAACCAATGAATTCAAGCTATATGTGCTGCTTCCCCTTTTGTACTTATGGAACCAAATGCCAAAAATCAGAAGAATTACTTGATGACAAATCAGTGTATTGAGTCTACTGTCGTTCCAAATGTAATGAGAAAAAAAAAACTTTTTATACATCTGCCACAATATTGTTGTTAGATCTTTTTTAGGGGGGGTTATCACTGAATTATTATTATAACCTGCGTTCTTACCTAGGCCTAATTCTTTTTTTCAGAAATCAAACTGTCATATTTGACTATTTACTGGAAATGAGTACTGGACCAAACAAGTTTTATTTGAAAAAAAACCCTTTTTATCTTGAGGAAAATCATTTTTTAAACTTAGTGTCAATTTCCTGAAGCCCGTTGTCTGATGAAAATGGCCTGTTTGAAAACCAGCTTCTGCATTGCTCAAAGTGCATGTTTAGGTCCTGATAGTAACTGGGAAAGACCTGCAGAAACCTGTCAGGTTTGTTGTGATGCATTTCAGAAGAACTTTGGGATCTTCAGCTAAGCTGTTGAAGGAGTTTTCTGAGTGCATTTACTACCCCTGGTAAAAGTTCACATCACAGAACTGTTTGATGTTATCTGGTCAAGTGCATCTTCACACTTGGAAGATTCTTTGTTACTCCAGACTTCCACTAATGGTTTTGATAAATCCGTCAATTTATGTTGCCCCAATAAGATCAATAGATGTTGGCCTCCTTCAGGATTATAATTTTCCATGCACCAACATGTCTAGAACACTCACTGAAGTTGTTGAAAGGAAAACCGTCTTTAAGATTTTAGAAATTACTTTCTTTTTTTTTTTTCCAAGTCAAAATGACCAATAGGTTAAAATAAACTATTCATTTCCTGCATGTTGTCGCTGTCCTGCATGACTTGAACATGCGGTGGGACAAAGTCTTGCTGGCTGTTTATAGCAGTGCACAGGTCATCGACCCAGAAGTCCGTAAAAACCAGTTATATCAACACCACAGCACAGAAGAAATGGGTTTTAGAAGAAATGCTGTCGTCCAACAGCAATCATGCATCAGGCATCATCTTTCTCTTTCAACTCACTCCAGCTCTTCCAACAAATAATTTAAATGTGTGACAGCCTCCCAATGATATTTGGCACTTTGGTCTCCTACAACATTGATAGTTCCGTAAAGACAGACTGAGTTACCTTACATCGTTTCAGACTGTTGGATGAAGGAGAGTATGGATTAATGCCAACGTAAATTCATAAAAATTACTTTCAAAAAGTGATTGAAAACTGCTGCTGCTCGGGTTGGGTTAAAAAAGCCCAAATCTCCCCAAATCCAATACATATTTATTAAATTCATTCATAAATGTTCCTTTTAAAAGCAAGTTTTAAGCCCAAACTGGCTTTATGTTAGTTTTAAATAAGTCATTTCCATTTGATTGAAGAATATCCTGTGTTGGATTTTCTTTTCCCCACAACCAAATATAATTGGCCTAGAAAGGGATTTTAAGAAAATGATTTGATGTATTAATTCAAGTTAAATAATGAATAGTCCTAGAGTTTTTCAGTGGGACATGAGGGTCGGTTTAACCATTGGCAGAGCAGCAGCGGCCCCTCCTGGCCAGAGTCATTCACTGACTGATCCAGCTCCAACAGTAAGAAGTGCTCTGACTCCAAGGCTTCTTTCAAATAAGAGCAACATGCGCCTGATAGCTCATGATCAAGCAGTCTGCAATGAAAATCACATATGAACAGATGTCAGGAAGAACGTTCTTTCTTGTAATTTGATCAAGTCACTGCAGGTTCTTGTAGGAGGAAAATAAAGAAGAGCATGGAGTGTGTGGGGTAAGGAAACTGTCAAAAAGAAATGTATTCATAAAGACAAAGTTATGCACAAATTAGCTACCATGCAAGGTGTTAACCTGTAACCACCAGGATATGAGCGGCCATTCAAGACATATTTCATTATGGACCACTCACAAACCTATATTCTTACTCTCACATTCAAATATACTCATTCACATACATCCTAACTCTCACGTACAGAAAATTTCACTCTTAGTATGGAAACAGAAGATTCTAAAAGATAAAGATCCAATTGCTGTAACAATTGAAAAAGTAAAAAAAAAAAAATCTGTCATGCTCCAGATATGAGATTAAGTATAAGTACATATTTTTTTTAATTTTTTTGAATGAAACTACATGAAATGACTTTTAAAGGGCCTATACGATGAAGATATACTTAAAGTGTATCATAATGTTCATTCACCACTATAAACAACCAAAAGCTGTATTTTGATCAGTTCACTCATTTCTGAATTTTCTCCTAAAAACTTGCGCTCTGAGCATCAGCTCCTCCCAATCTACAAAAATGAACGGGTTCCCAAGAGCTGACATCACAAAGTAGGGACAGCCCCTTTCAGGAAGAGTCTGTAACTGCTAGCACCACCGCAAGGCTATGCACTTCTTTCTTCTCTATAAAGTGCTTTCCAGTCACAGTCACCCTTGGAAACATTCACACACTAATTGGGGCAGATCTACCATGCAAAGTGCTAACCTGCAACCACCAGCAGCTATGTTTAGTTCAGTGTTTTGCTCGACACATGGGCGGGCAGGAAAGTTTGTAGGAGCACTTCTCTTACCTGACCTTCTGCAGCTTGCTGTTTTGGAGCGAAGTGCCAAGAATGTTAAGCATTTCATAACTTAAGTGGGAATTAGACAGACAAAGCTCATTGAAAACTCCACCAGTGAGAGCCGAGGCCAAGTGAGGGATAGCTCCTGTGCAAGAGGTGCAGTGTGAAAAGGTGGCAGGGAGAGGGCAGGCCACAGCAGGCCACAGCAGGCCACAGCAGGCCACAGCAGGCCACAGCAGGCCACAGCAGGCCACAGCAGGCCACAGCAGGCCACAGCAGGCCACAGCAGGCCACAGCAGGCCACAGCAGGCTGGAGAGCTGAAGAAAATCAATAACTTTCTGTCAGAGAGCTGGTGGAGAGCAGAGCAATGTAAAGGGAGCAGCACAGGTGGGGGCAGTCAGGCGATTGCTTGGCCGGCAGAGCTAGGGGCAGAAAGGGCAGAGTACTGACAATTTGGGATATATATATAAGCCTATTTGAATCAAGAGACTCTCAGTTAAGGTCTGTTTGGTCAGCTGCTGACAGCACAATAAAGAACACAGGAGAAAAAAGTCTGCAGAGTGACATCATCACACAGTGACATCACTAATGATGTCATAAGTGAAGATGATAGCATAAATGATGACATCCTTTGACATCAGCAGAAAAGTATATTTGACATTATTTTGAGCCTTCTAAAGTGATGACATTTGACATCATCACTTTTCTCCTTAAATAGAAGGCATTTGAGAGCAAACAGACATCTGAGTTGATCCACGGCACAAGAAAGAACAAGAAAGAACAAGAAAGCTTCACATTGGAAACAAGTGAGCATACACAAACCTTTTGAGATTTCAAGATTCTAAGTTCCTTCAAAATGTCACACGGTGAAGAATTTCAGCAGACGGATGTTTCCATTGAAGAACTGAACCACATCACAGAGAAAATTCAGCAGCAGAATGACACTTTGAGCAAACATGCTGAGAATCTTTGCAAGGAGTTGCGAAAACGTAAAGATTTAGATGCTTCCTTCAAAGAACAGAAAAAATCACGAAAAGCTGCTATCGAGAAAAACAAAACACTCATGAAGCAGGTGGAGAGTCTAAGAGTGGACATCGAAAAGCAGATATTCGTGGAAAAACTGTTTGAAGAAGAGAGGATAAGAACGTCTGAGGTCTCGGAAAGCAACCAAGACCTAAAAACAGTGATGGCTGGATTTCAGTCCAAACTTGAGCAACTGCAAGAAATGAAGCAAAAAATTGCTGGTTTCAAGTCTGAGCAAAAAAGTTTGGAACAGGAGAACAGAGCTCTGCAGTCTCAACTAAAGAAACTGCAGAAAAAGACAGACCGCAAAGCACACCTGGAACTGGATTTGAAAAAAGAATTTGAAGAATTCCAGGCTTTAAAGCAACAAACTGATGAACTAAGGCAAAACCTTCAGCAGTTGCAAGAACAAAATGAGGAACAAAAGAAGATGGAGGAGAACTATCCTACAATGATAGAGGAATGGTTACGACTCACAAATCTGAGGGCACAACTGGGAAAAGAGATTTTTGATCAGACAAAGCAGAAGAAGGAAATACGTCAACTGATTGTTCGACGTGAGGAGGAAAAGAGAGAACTGGAATTGCTTCGAGAGCAAACAAATGTTCTTACAGCAGAAAGAAACGCACTGGCAGATGAACTGCAACACCGTGAAGCCCTGGAATCTGAATTAAAGGAGATACAAGCAGAAACCAACGATTTGATAAAAGTATTCTCCAACATGAAACAAAATATTGGAGAACTGCAAGGCCGGATTTCAAAATTGGAAGACATGCAAGAAAAAGCTCATGTTGTAAAGGAGGAAAGTTTGAAGGCCAAGAAAAAACACGACCTCCTCCAGAAACAAGTCCAAGATCTACAGGTTCAGATCCAGGCTTCAACACAGGCAATTGCAGCTTTAGAAGCAGAACTCAAAGCTCTCCAGAGCAAAAACAAGGAAATAAAAGAGATTCAAGCTCAATATCACGGAATCTCTGAAGAAAAGTCCAAACTTGAAGACAAGAAGAAGAAGCTTCAGGAAGAGGTCTCACATCTGAAACAGCAACAAGAGGGAGTATGTGAACTGGCTGTTCAATACAACAACATGCTGAGCAACCTGGGACCCCTTAAAAAGGACACCAAGGACCTTAAAAAGAAAAGGACCTTACTGACTGAGCTTCTGCAACAACGTCAAACACTGCAGAGTGAATATAATGACATCAAAGCAGAAACTGACCAAGTGGAGACCGAAAACTTCCACCTTGATGCTGAAGTTAACATTCTGACGCTAAAGGTTGCAAATTTGGAAGATGTGGAGTACAGAGTTTTAAAAGCTAAGGATGAAAATCTGAAGGCAAATGAGAAACACGACCGCCTCCAGAACCAAGTCCAAGACCTGCAGGTTCAGATCCAGGCTCCAAGAGAGGCAGTTGTGGCTTTAGAAGCAGAACTCAAAGCTCTCCAGGGCAAACATAAGGAAATAAAAGAGATTCAAGCTCAATATCACGGAATCTCTGAAGAAAAGTCCAAACTTGAAGACAAGAAGAAGAAGCTTCAGGAAGAGGTCTCACATCTGAAACAGCAGCAAGAGGGAGTATGTGAACTGGCTGTTCAATACAACAACATGCTGAGCAACCTGGGACCCCTTAAAAAGGACACCAAGGACCTTAAAAAGAAAAGGACCTTACTGACTGAGCTTCTGCAACAACGTCAAACACTGCAGAGTGAATATAATGACATCAAAGCAGAAACTGACCAAGTGGAGACTGAAAACTTCCACCTTGATGCTGAAGTTAACATTCTGACGCTAAAGGTTGCAAACTTGGAAGATGTGGAGTACAGAGTTTTAAAAGCCAAGGATGAAAATCTGAAGGCAAAAGAGAAACACGACCTCCTCCAGAACCAAGTCCAAGACCTGCAGGTTCAGATCCAGGCTCCAAGAGAGGCAGTTGTGGCTTTAGAAGCAGAACTCAAAGCTCTCCAGGGCAAACATAAGGAAATAAAAGAGATTCAAGCTCAATATCACGGAATCTCTGAAGAAAAGTCCAAACTTGAAGACAAGAAGAAGAAGCTTCAGGAAGAGGTCTCACATCTGAAACAGCAGCAAGAGGGAGTATGTGAACTGGCTGTTCAATACAACAACATGCTGAGCAATCTGGGACCCCTTAAAAAGGACACCAAGGACCTTAAAAAGAAAAGGACCTTACTGACTGAGCTTCTGCAACAGCGTCAAACACTGCAGAGTGAATATAATGACATCAAAGCAGAAACTGACCAAGTGGAGACTGAAAACTTCCACCTTGATGCTGAAGTTAACATTCTGATGCTGAAGGTTGCAAATTTGGAAGATGTGGAGTACAGAGTTTTAAAAGCCAAGGATGAAAATCTGAAGGCAAAAGAGAAACACGACCGCCTCCAGAACCAAGTCCAAGACCTGCAGGTTGAGCTGACAAATTCTGTCTAAAACCATCAAAACAAGGCAGATACTGAAATGGTTATCTCTGGATGAGATCCCATTTCTGGGGAAATACAGTGAAGCTCTTCAAAACGAGCTTAACGACCTGGATGAATAAGAACTGGACAAACAAATGATGAGGTTAAAGTAAAAAAGTAATGAAGTGCACACATTAATAGGTGTGCTTGTGTGTCTTTTCTTTCATTAGTTTAATAGTTTTCTTAGTTTATTAACTGGTAGGACACAAAAAAGGCATAGACTGTAGTGTTATTGAAAGATGCAACACACTAAAAGGTGTGCTTGTGTGTGTTTTCTTTTATTAGTTTATTAGTTTTTTTAGTTTATTACTTTTATTAGCTGGTAGGACACAAAAAGGTAGAAAAAAGGTTTGTTATAGGAGTGTGTAATGCAACCACAATTGGTCACACTCAAAAAAAAACTAATAAAAAAAACAAAAAAAAGTGTGTTGTACTGTGTTGTTTTGTTTGTGTGTGTAGTGCAATCACAAGGGGTCACACTCCAAAAAAAAATTATTAAAAAAAAGTGTGTTGTGCTGTGTTGTTTTGTGTGTGTGTGTGTGTGATGCAATCACAAGAGGTCTCACTCCAAAAAAAACAAATAAAAAAAAAAAACAAAAAAAGTGTGTTGTGCTGTGTTGTTTTGTGTGGTTTTCTTTGTGTGTGAAATGCAATCACAAGGGGTCACACTCCAAAAAAAAGTATAAAAAAAAAAAATGTGTGTTGTGTTGTGTTATTTTGTGTGTATGTGTGTGTGTGTGTGTGTGCGTGTGTGTGTGTGTGTGTGTGTGTGCGTGTGTGTGTGTAATGCAACCACAAGAGGTCACAATCCAGTGAGCACTTGTGCCGGTCCCAAGTCCGGATAAATGCAGAGGGGTTGTGTTAGATTAAAAACAAAAATAACATGTAAATCATAGAATGATAGAGAGAGAGAGATGTGGTTCTGCCACATCCACCACAAGAGTTTTCCTCTATTCTTTATCCACCACTGTAATGTCTGGTTGGTTCGCCATTACCATCCTGTCTATATGTATCTGGAATTCCCACAGGATCTTTGTGCAGCATGTTGGAGAACCAAAAACATGGCAAGGCAGAGCAATGAACCAAAAAAAAACAGACACTTAAATTCACTGAGTTTGATTAACTATAGTTGATTAATTTAAGTGTCTTCAATTGTGAATTTAAGTGCATGTTTTTTTTTTTTTTTGGTTCATTGCTCTGCCTTGCCATGTTTTTGGTTTTCCAAGATTTTCGCCATAGGCCTGCAAACATACCTCATACTGATGAAACAGAGACTGAGGATTGTCCATCACCCATGCTGAAGTCTTCAAGGGACTCAAAGAGTTCCACTGTGGCAATGCACTGGGATTGGATGGAGCCAGTCTCAGTCCCTTGCGAAAGGCTGGACTCACTACCATTCTGAAGTTGCTCATGGTGAGAGGGGGCTGGCTGTGTGTGGGCTTATCCGTGAGCCCCCAGCGCAGCCTCCAAGTGTTGGAGGTCACCGTGGTAGATGAGAAGATCAGAAATGTACAAAGTACAGGAGGCACCAGAGCTCCTTGAGAAAACCCAGCTAGATATAGTTGGGCTCACCTCCACGCTCAACCTGGGCTCTGAAACTCAGAATCTACCATGAGACAGCCCTGTTCCTTCACATTTACTGTGGTTACAGAAAGTATTCAGACCCCCTTTAATTTGTCATTCTTTGTTATACTGCAGCCATTTGCTAAAATCATTGAAGTTTAATTTTTACCTCGTCAAATTACACACAGCATCTCATATTGACAAAAACACCAAATTTTTGACATTTTTGCACATTTATTCAAAAGAAAACGTGAAATATCACATGGTCCTAAGTATTCTGACCCCAACCCCAGGCCTGGGGACTCCATTGTCCTCCTGGGCGACTTCAGTGCCCACGTGGGCAATGACAGTAGCACCTGGAGGGGCGTGATTGGTAGGAACGGCTTCCCTGATCTGAACCCGAGCGGTGTTTTGTTGTTGGACTTCTGTGCTAGTCATAGTCTGTCCATAACAAACACCATGTTCCAGCACAAGGGTGTCCATCAATACACGTTGCATCAGGACACCCTCGGCAGGAGATCAGGGTCTTGGCTGACACGTCTCTGCAGCATTGCGTGGCAGTCGGGAACAGTACCACTTGACTGGCAGACAGGGGTGGTGGTCCCCCTTTTCAAGAAGTGGGACCGGAGGGTGTGTTCCAATTACCGGGGAATCACACTCCTCAGCCTCCCTGGGAAAGTCTATACCAGGGTACTGGATAGGAGAGTCCGGCCAATAGTCGAACCTCAGATTCAAGAACAGCAACCAGTGCAGCCAGGGTCCGGAGGGGGTCTGGTTTGGGAACCACAGGATTTCCTCTCTGCTCTTTGCAGATGATGTTGTCCTGTTGGCTTCATCAAGCCAGGACCTCCAGCATGCATTGGAACGGTTTGCAGCCAAGTGTGAAGCGGCTGGGATGAGGGTCAGCACCGCTAAGTCAGAGGCCATGGTTCTCGACCGGAGAAAGGTGGTTTGCCCTCTTTGGGTGGGTGGCGTGCTCCTTCCCCAGGTGGAGGAGTTTAAGTATCTTGGGGTCTTGTTCACGAGTGAGGGACGATCGGAGCGTGAGATCGACAGACGGATTGGTGCTGCGTCCACCGTCATGCGGTCGCTGTACTGGTCCGTCGTGGTGAAGAGAGAGCTAAGCCAGAAAGCAAGGCTCTCAATTTACCGGTCGATCTACGCCCCAATACTCACCTATGGTCATGAGCTTTGGGTTATGACTGAAAGAACAAGGTCCCGGATCCAAGCGGCTGAAATGAGCTTCCTCCGTAGGGTGGCTGGGCGCTCACTTAGAGATAGGGTGAGAAGCTCGGTCACCCGGGAGGAGTTCGGAGTAGAGCCGCTTCTCCTCCACATCGAGATGAGCCAGTTGAGGTGGCTTGGGCATTTGGTTCGGATGCCCCCTGGACGCCTCCATAAGGAGGTGTTCCGGGCTTGTCCCACTGGGAGGAGAGCCCGGGGACGACTCGGGGTCCCCCCAGAGGAGCTGGAGGAAGTGGCCGGGGAGCGGGAAATCTGGGCATCTTTGCTTAGACTGCTGCCCCCGTGACCCGGTCCCGGATAAGCGGAAGAAGATGGATGGATGGATGGAGGGATGGATGGACTTGATTAGGAAAAGCCATACACCTGTCTGTATTAGCCCTTCCAGCTCACAGTGCTCACAGATCTGGCCAAGGTTAAAAAAAATATGTGCTGCGCTTAAGGTTCCTAAGAGCATAATGACCTCCATAATCCTTAAATAGAAGATGTTCGGGACGACCAGAACATTTCCTAGAGCTGGCCGTCCGACCAAACTGAGCTATTGGGGGAAGGAGATCCTGGGTGAGAGTTAAAGAAGAACCCAAAGATCACTGTGGCTGAGCTCCTGATTGCAATCGGGAGAAAGTTGTAGAACAGGGGTCGGCAACCCGCGGCAACCTCCGGCTCTGGAGCAGCATGCGGCTCTTTCATCCTTATGTTGTGGCTAAAAATATCCTACTTATAACAACATTTTGTGTTGTGGTGTGTTGTTGTGTGTGCTTGTTGTGTCTGTTTGTTTGGGTGTGTGCGTGGGAGGGGGATTATCAGACAGTCAGCTGTTATCAGCAGATTGGTTGGACACGGGAGAAGGTCACACACAGATTGGATAAGGAACTTGATGTGTTGGGGTTCACATCTCCAGAGTTCCAACCATGTGATTCTGCGTTGTTCGACGTGCTCCCGTCTTGTCCAGGCACCTTGTTGGTACAGTGCCATCATTTTTATGCGGCGCTCTTCCTTCTTAATTTTTAAGTACAAACACAAATATGAATGTGCTAAAAGAACAGCATTTTTTGCATGAAGGAAAAAAACCCGGAAATGTCCAGTTTAAAATCAAATCAAATCAAATCAATCTTTATTGATATATAAACAATGTTGCACAAAGTGCCATTTAATACAAAAACAACAACAACAAGGAAGCCTGTGACCCTTTACATCTTCCCCCCTCTAAACCCATAAAACATGAAGTAAACATTGAAGATTTGGCTAAAAGCAAATAAAGTAGATGGGTGACCCAGCTTGTGTCTAATTGCCATGACTGGACCTAATCTTGACTTGGTCTGATTTTTTTTCTTCTTTCTCTCTATTGTTCTATTATCCTCTTTGCATTGACAACCACATATGAATAAGTCAAGTACAAGCTACTCTCAAAGCAAATGGCCAGTACATGCTTAAAGAAGCACACACTCACATATTCAGTCTTATCCAGTTCTTAACCCCTTGATACTGTTTCTGCTCAAAAAGCACTCCAAAATACTTTCCATATTCATACCAGTATTTTTTTTTTCATAAAATAATTTCAGGTGTCAATGGGTTTTAATGACTGAAATTTGTCTTGCTAATTTTGTCTTTCTTCTTTTTCTTGTACATTTTTCTTAAAAGAAAGAGTTCAGGTTGCTCAGCAGAGCCCCATTTTTATCGGTGTGTCTCTTTTTTTGTAACAGCATGCACTTGATTGCAGTAAGCATTGCTAATTCAGTATATTCCAGAACAAATGTGCATGAAAATCTTTCTGAAGCACAGATGAATATTTGGGTTTGAAAGTGATTGCACATCAATTCCCATCAGTGTTACATATTAAGAGAAAAAAAAAACAAATTCAAGTTTTAAAGTCTAATAGAAACACATTCAAATGCTTCTCCTCCTTTGGGATAAAACTCATAGTTTTAAAACAACAATTATTAAAGATTGAAAGTAAACGCCTGTTGATAACAGCTCTATATATTACAGCAAGATTTCTGCTTCAGCTGTATGTCACGTCCTCGGTCTCCTCTATCTTGATGAGAAAGGGTCCAGACCTTGGTGACTGAACAGGGGTGACTGCTGGAAAAAGATCACAAAAGTCAAGGAAAAATGACTAAGCTTTGCAGAAAAGTTCACAAGCCACATGTGAAATACTCACCTTTGGTAACCCCTGCTTTGACGTTATTTTTGACGTTGAGAAAAGATGGATTCTGAATTCTGGCAAAAAGAAAGAAAGAGACATACCGTGTGAACCCTGCTAAAACGGTACAGAAATTGACCCTAGGCAGACTGCAGTAAACAACTTTTTGATCGGCTAACTGCAACTCTGTGAGGTTCAAAAAAACGTAAACACCAACATGCTACAGCAAATGTTTTATCTTCTTGTAAATAAAACCTGTCAACTGTTTAAGTCCCACTTCGACCATCTTTTGATCTGTTGTAAAAGCATTCCCCCTTTTTTTTAATATTGATTTTGCAGTTTTTAGGCAAAATTTTAAAAATCTTGTGTCGTTTTCTTGGACATAGTTTCTGCAGAGTGGCAGTAGTTCATCAGAAATTCACCTCTGATTTGTGTGTGGGACTGTTGGCACAAAGTAAGCCTGCTTTCATCCGCCCATCATCCTTTTTACATCTTGTTTACCTGCTCTTCGCAGCCCCTCACAACTCCAAGCTAACATTGCCAGTGCAACAAAAGTGGCGACCAATATTGGAGTCACCTACCCTACAGCTTCGAGCCAGATGTCAGCTCAGATATTTTCTCAAGACTTTAAACTTGGTTTTGTAGATAAGAAAGTTTTGAAAATACATTCTTTACATGATTTTGTGACATTTAATTTAGTCTTTCTAAATCATCATGCCATGTGTGTGCAATGTTTATCTAGGGATTAAAATGAAAGAGTTTTAGGCACATCTTACTTTTTCTCCTCTTCTTCCAGCAGTTTCATGTATGTAGATTTCTCCATGTCAAGGCCCATCTTGACATTCATGAGGTCCTGGTAATCTCTAATTTGCTTAGCCATGCTAATCATGGCAGTCTGCAGAGCTTGCTCCAGATTCTTGGGTTTTTGTGACTTTTCCAGAAGTGCCTTTCAGACACACTTTATAATGCTGATGTTTTTTTTTTCTCCCAAAGAAAGTTGCTGAGATTTTCAGGAATTTGTGGCACCCAAACTTTTGAGTATTCAAGCACGATCTTTACACTTGTTTGCAAGCAGCAATTGACGCTTGTGTATGTGTGTGTGTGTGTGTGTGTGGGGGGGGGGTACTTACACACTGCAGTGCTCTGAGTTTAAGAGTTGCTGCATTGAAACCAATGCTTATTACTGCAGAGAAAATGAAATCACTGCATCAAATGTACATATAAATGTAAGATGTGTGTGTATGTGTATTTTCAAATTTAAGAAAACCAATGAATTCAAGCTATATGTGCTGCTTCCCCTTTTGTACTTATGGAACCAAATGCCAAAAATCAGAAGAATTACTTGATGACAAATCAGTGTATTGAGTCTACTGTCGTTCCAAATGTAATGAGAAAAAAAAAACTTTTTATACATCTGCCACAATATTGTTGTTAGATCTTTTTTAGGGGGGGTTATCACTGAATTATTATTATAACCTGCGTTCTTACCTAGGCCTAATTCTTTTTTTCAGAAATCAAACTGTCATATTTGACTATTTACTGGAAATGAGTACTGGACCAAACAAGTTTTATTTGAAAAAAAACCCTTTTTATCTTGAGGAAAATCATTTTTTAAACTTAGTGTCAATTTCCTGAAGCCCGTTGTCTGATGAAAATGGCCTGTTTGAAAACCAGCTTCTGCATTGCTCAAAGTGCATGTTTAGGTCCTGATAGTAACTGGGAAAGACCTGCAGAAACCTGTCAGGTTTGTTGTGATGCATTTCAGAAGAACTTTGGGATCTTCAGCTAAGCTGTTGAAGGAGTTTTCTGAGTGCATTTACTACCCCTGGTAAAAGTTCACATCACAGAACTGTTTGATGTTATCTGGTCAAGTGCATCTTCACACTTGGAAGATTCTTTGTTACTCCAGACTTCCACCAATGGTTTTGATAAATCCGTCAATTTCTGTTGCCCCAATAAGATCAATAGATGTTGGCCTCCTTCAGGATTATAATTTTCCATGCACCAACATGTCTAGAACACTCACTGAAGTTGTTGAAAGGAAAACCGTCTTTAAGATTTTAGAAATTACTTTCTTTTTTTTTTTTCCAAGTCAAAATGACCAATAGGTTAAAATAAACTATTCATTTCCTGCATGTTGTCGCTGTCCTGCATGACTTGAACATGCGGTGGGACAAAGTCTTGCTGGCTGTTTATAGCAGTGCACAGGTCATCGACCCAGTAGTCCGTAAAAACCAGTTATATCAACACCACAGCACAGAAGAAATGGGTTTTAGAAGAAATGCTGTCGTCCAACAGCAATCATGCATCAGGCATCATCTTTCTCTTTCAACTCACTCCAGCTCTTCCAACAAATAATTTAAATGTGTGACAGCCTCCCAATGATATTTGGGATTTTAAGGGATTTTAAGAAAATGATTTGATGTATTAATTCAAGTTAAATAATGAATAGTCCTAGAGTTTTTCAGTGGGACATGAGGGTCGGTTTAACCATTGGCAGAGCAGCAGCGGCCCCTCCTGGCCAGAGTCATTCACTGACTGATCCAGCTCCAACAGTAAGAAGTGCTCTGACTCCAAGGCTTCTTTCAAATAAGAGCAACATGCGCCTGATAGCTCATGATCAAGCAGTCTGCAATGAAAATCACATATGAACAGATGTCAGGAAGAACGTTCTTTCTTGTAATTTGATCAAGTCACTGCAGGTTCTTGTAGGATGAAAATAAAGAAGAGCATGGAGTGTGTGGGGTAAGGAAACTGTCAAAAAGAAATGTATTCATAAAGACAAAGTTATGCACAAATTAGCTACCATGCAAGGTGTTAACCTGTAACCACCAGGATATGAGCGGCCATTCAAGACATATTTCATTATGGACCACTCACAAACCTATATTCTTACTCTCACATTCAAATATACTCATTCACATACATCCTAACTCTCACGTACAGAAAATGTCACTCTTAGTATGGAAACAGAAGATTCTAAAAGATAAAGATCCAATTGCTTTAACAATTGAAAAAGTAAAAAAAAAAAAAAATCTGTCATGCTCCAGATATGAGATTAAGTATAAGTACATATTTTTTTGAATTTTTTTGAATGAAACTACATGAAATGACTTTTAAAGGGCCTATACGATGAAGATATACTTAAAGTGTATCATAATGTTCATTCACCACTATAAACAACCAAAAGCTGTATTTTGATCAGTTCACTCATTTCTGAATTTTCTCCTGAAAACTTGCGCTCTGAGCATCAGCTCCTCCCAATCTACAAAAATGAACGGGTTCCCAAGAGCTGACATCACAAAGTAGGGACAGCCCCTTTCAGGAAGAGTCTGTAACTGCTAGCACCACCGCAAGGCTGTGCACTTCTTTCTTCTCTATAAAGTGCTTTCCAGTCACAGTCACCCTTGGAAACATTCACACACTAATTGGGGCAGATCTACCATGCAAAGTGCTAACCTGCAACCACCAGCAGCTATGTTTAGTTCAGTGTTTTGCTCGACACATGGGCGGGCAGGAAAGTTTGTAGGAGCACTTCTCTTACCTGACCTTCTGCAGCTTGCTGTTTTGGAGCGAAGTGCCAAGAATGTTAAGCATTTCATAACTTAAGTGGGAATTAGACAGACAAAGCTCATTGAAAACTCCACCAGTGAGAGCCGAGGCCAAGTGAGGGATAGCTCCTGTGCAAGAGGTGCAGTGTGAAAAGGTGGCAGGCCACAGCAGGCCACAGCAGGCCACAGCAGGCCACAGCAGGCCACAGCAGGCCACAGCAGGCCACAGCAGGCCACAGCAGGCCACAGCAGGCCACAGCAGGCCACAGCAGGCTGGAGAGCTGAAGAAAATCAATAACTTTCTGTCAGAGAGCTGGTGGAGAGCAGAGCAATGTAAAGGGAGCAGCACAGGTGGGGGCAGTCAGGCGATTGCTTGGCCGGCAGAGCTAGGGGCAGAAAGGGCAGAGCACTGACAATTTGGGATATATATATAAGCCTATTTGAATCAAGAGACTCTCAGTTAAGGTCTGTTTGGTCAGCTGCTGACAGCACAATAAAGAACACAGGAGAAAAAAGTCTGCAGAGTGACATCATCACACAGTGACATCACTAATGATGTCATAAGTGAAGATGATAGCATAAATGATGACATCCTTTGACATCAGCAGAAAAGTATATTTGACATTATTTTGAGCCTTCTAAAGTGATGACATTTGACATCATCACTTTTCTCCTTAAATAGAAGGCATTTGAGAGCAAACAGACATCTGAGTTGATCCACGGCACAAGAAAGAACAAGAAAGAACAAGAAAGCTTCACATTGGAAACAAGTGAGCATACACAAACCTTTTGAGATTTCAAGATTCTAAATTCCTTCAAAATGTCACACGGTGAAGAATTTCAGCAGATGGATGTTTCCATTGAAGAACTGAACCACATCACAGAGAAAATTCAGCAGCAGAATGACACTTTGAGCAAACATGCTGAGAATCTTTGCAAGGAGTTGCGAAAACGTAAAGATTTAGATGCTTCCTTCAAAGAACAGAAAAAATCACGAAAAGCTGCTATGGAGAAAAACAAAACACTCATGAAGCAGGTGGAGAGTCTAAGAGTGGACATCGAAAAGCAGATATTCGTGGAAAAACTGTTTGAAGAAGAGAGGATAAGAACGTCTGAGGTCTCGGAAAGCAACCAAGACCTAAAAACAGTGATGGCTGGATTTCAGTCCAAACTTGAGCAACTGCAAGAAATGAAGCAAAAAATTGCTGGTTTCAAGTCTGAGCAAAAAAGTTTGGAACAGGAGAACAGAGCTCTGCAGTCTCAACTAAAGAAACTGCAGAAAAAGACAGACCGCAAAGCACACCTGGAACTGGATTTGAAAAAAGAATTTGAAGAATTCCAGGCTTTAAAGCAACAAACTGATGAACTAAGGCAAAACCTTCAGCAGTTGCAAGAACAAAATGAGGAACAAAAGAAGATGGAGGAGAACTATCCTACAATGATAGAGGAATGGTTACGACTCACAAATCTGAGGGCACAACTGGGAAAAGAGATTTTTGATCAGACAAAGCAGAAGAAGGAAATACGTCAACTGATTGTTCGACGTGAGGAGGAAAAGAGAGAACTGGAATTGCTTCGAGAGCAAACAAATGTTCTTACAGCAGAAAGAAACGCACTGGCAGATGAACTGCAACACCGTGAAGCCCTGGAATCTGAATTAAAGGAGATACAAGCAGAAACCAACGATTTGATGAAAGTATTCTCCAACATGAAACAAAATATTGGAGAACTGCAAGGCCGGATTTCAAAATTGGAAGACATGCAAGAAAAAGCTCATGTTGTAAAAGAGGAAAGTTTGAAGGCCAAGAAAAAACACGACCTCCTCCAGAAACAAGTCCAAGACCTGCAGGTTCAGATCCAGGCTCCAAGAGAGGCAGTTGTGGCTTTAGAAGCAGAACTCAAAGCTCTCCAGAGCAAAAATAAGGAAATAAAAGAGATTCAAGCTCAATATCACGGAATCTCTGAAGAAAAGTCCAAACTTGAAGACAAGAAGAAGAAGCTTCAGGAAGAGGTCTCACATCTGAAACAGCAGCAAGAGGGAGTATGTGAACTGGCTGTTCAATACAACAACATGCTGAGCAACCTGGGACCCCTTAAAAAGGACACCAAGGACCTTAAAAAGAAAAGGACCTTACTGACTGAGCTTCTGCAACAACGTCAAACACTGCAGAGTGAATATAATGACATCAAAGCAGAAACTGACCAAGTGGAGACTGAAAACTTCCACCTTGATGCTGAAGTTAACATTCTGACGCTAAAGGTTGCAAACCTGGAAGATGTGGAGTACAGAGTTTTAAAAGCCAAGGATGAAAATCTGAAGGCAAAAGAGAAACACGACCTCCTCCAGAACCAAGTCCAAGACCTGCAGGTTCAGATCCAGGCTCCAAGAGAGGCAGTTGTGGCTTTAGAAGCAGAACTCAAAGCTCTCCAGGGCAAACATAAGGAAATAAAAGAGATTCAAGCTCAATATCACGGAATCTCTGAAGAAAAGTCCAAACTTGAAGACAAGAAGAAGAAGCTTCAGGAAGAGGTCTCACATCTGAAACAGCAGCAAGAGGGAGTATGTGAACTGGCTGTTCAATACAACAACATGCTGAGCAACCTGGGACCCCTTAAAAAGGACACCAAGGACCTTAAAAAGAAAAGGACCTTACTGACTGAGCTTCTGCAACAGCGTCAAACACTGCAGAGTGAATATAATGACATCAAAGCAGAAACTGACCAAGTGGAGACTGAAAACTTCCACCTTGATGCTGAAGTTAACATTCTGACGCTAAAGGTTGCAAACTTGGAAGATGTGGAGTACAGAGTTTTAAAAGCCAAGGATGAAAATCTGAAGGCAAAAGAGAAACACGACCTCCTCCAGAACCAAGTCCAAGACCTGCAGGTTCAGATCCAGGCTCCAAGAGAGGCAGTTGTGGCTTTAGAAGCAGAACTCAAAGCTCTACAGGGCAAACATAAGGAAATAAAAGAGATTCAAGCTCAATATCACGGAATCTCTGAAGAAAAGTCCAAACTTGAAGACAAGAAGAAGAAGCTTCAGGAAGAGGTCTCACATCTGAAACAGCAGCAAGAGGGAGTATGTGAACTGGCTGTTCAATACAACAACATGCTGAGCAATCTGGGACCCCTTAAAAAGGACACCAAGGACCTTAAAAAGAAAAGGACCTTACTGACTGAGCTTCTGCAACAACGTCAAACACTGCAGAGTGAATATAATGACATCAAAGCAGAAACTGACCAAGTGGAGACTGAAAACTTCCACCTTGATGCTGAAGTTAACATTCTGATGCTGAAGGTTGCAAATTTGGAAGATGTGGAGTACAGAGTTTTAAAAGCCAAGGATGAAAATCTGAAGGCAAAAGAGAAACACGACTGCCTCCAGAACCAAGTCCAAGACCTGCAGGTTGAGCTGACAAATTCTGTCTAAAACCATCAAAACAAGGCAGATACTGAAATGGTTATCTCTGGATGAGATCCCATTTCTGGGGAAATACAGTGAAGCTCCTCAAAACGGGCTTAACGACCTGGATGAATAAGAAGTGGACAAACAAATGATGAGGTTAAAGTAAAAAAGTAATGAAGTGCACACATTAATAGGTGTGCTTGTGTGTCTTTTCTTTCATTAGTTTAATAGTTTTCTTAGTTTATTAACTGGTAGGACACAAAAAAGGCATAGACTGTAGTGTTATTGAAAGATGCAACACACTAAAAGGTGTGCTTGTGTGTGTTTTCTTTTATTAGTTTATTAGTTTTTTTAGTTTATTACTTTTATTAGCTGGTAGGACACAAAAAGGTAGAAAAAAGGTTTGTTATAGGAGTGTGTAATGCAATCACAATTGGTCACACTCAAAAAAAAAACTAATAAAAAAAAACAAAAAAAAGTGTGTTGTACTGTGTTGTTTTGTTTGTGTGTGTAGTGCAATCACAAGGGGTCACACTCCAAAAAAAAATTATAAAAAAAAGTGTGTTGTACTGTGTTGTTTTGTTTGTGTGTGTAGTGCAATCACAAGGGGTCACACTCCAAAAAAAAACTATTAAAAAAAAGTGTGTTGTGCTGTGTTGTTTTGTGTGTGTGTGTGTGTAATGCAATCACAAGAGGTCTCACTCCAAAAAAAACTAATAAAAAAAAAAACAAAAAAAGTGTGTTGTGCTGTGTTGTGTTGTGTGGTTTTCTTTGTGTGTGAAATGCAATCACAAGGGGTCACACTCCAAAAAAAACTATAAAAAAAAAAACGTGTGTTGTGTTGTGTTATTTTGTGTGTATGTGTGTGTGTGTGTGTGCGTATCTGTGTGTGTGTGTGTGTGCGTGTGTGTGTGTAATGCAACCACAAGAGGTCACAATCCAGTGAGCACTTGTGCCGGTCCCAAGTCCGGATAAATGCAGAGGGGTTGTGTTAGATTAAAAACAAAAATAACATGTTAATCATAGAATGATAGAGAGAGAGAGATGTGGTTCTGCCACATCCACCACAACAGTTTTCCTCTATTCTTTATCCACCACTGTAATGTCTGGTTGGTTCGCCATTAAGTCCTAAGTATTCTGACCCCAACCCCAGGCCTGGGGACTCCATTGTCCTCCTGGGCGACTTCAGTGCCCACGTGGGCAATGACAGTAGCACCTGGAGGGGCGTGATTGGTAGGAACGGCTTCCCTGATCTGAACCCGAGCAGTGTTTTGTTGTTGGACTTCTGTGCTAGTCATAGTCTGTCCATAACAAACACCATGTTCCAGCACAAGGGTGTCCATCAATACACGTTGCATCAGGACACCCTCGGCAGGAGATCAGGGTCTTGGCTGACACGTCTCTGCAGCATTGCGTGGCAGTCGGGAACAGTACCACTTGACTGGCAGACAGGGGTGGTGGTCCCCCTTTTCAAGAAGTGGGACCGGAGGGTGTGTTCCAATTACCGGGGAATCACACTCCTCAGCCTCCCTGGGAAAGTCTATACCAGGGTACTGGATAGGAGAGTCCGGCCAATAATCGAACCTCAGATTCAAGAACAGCAACCAGTGCAGCCAGGGTCCGGAGGGGGTCTGGTTTGGGAACCACAGGATTTCCTCTCTGCTCTTTGCAGATGATGTTGTCCTGTTGGCTTCATCAAGCCAGGACCTCCAGCATGCATTGGAACGGTTTGCAGCCAAGTGTGAAGCGGCTGGGATGAGGGTCAGCACCGCTAAGTCAGAGGCCATGGTTCTCGACCGGAGAAAGGTGGTTTGCCCTCTTTGGGTGGGTGGCGTGCTCCTTCCCCAGGTGGAGGAGTTTAAGTATCTTGGGGGTCTTGTTCACGAGTGAGGGACGATCGGAGCGTGAGATCGACAGACGGATTGGTGCTGCGTCCACCGTCATGCGGTCGCTGTACTGGTCCGTCGTGGTGAAGAGAGAGCTAAGCCAGAAAGCAAGGCTCTCAATTTACCGGTCGATCTACGCCCCAATACTCACCTATGGTCATGAGCTCTGGGTTATGACCGAAAGAACAAGGTCCCGGATCCAAGCGGCTGAAATGAGCTTCCTCCGTAGGGTGGCTGGGCGCTCACTTAGAGATAGGGTGAGAAGCTCGGTCACCCGGGAGGAGCTCGGAGTAGAGCCGCTTCTCCTCCACATCGAGATGAGCCAGTTGAGGTGGCTTGGGCATTTGGTTCGGATGCCCCCTGGACGCCTCCATAAGGAGGTGTTCCGGGCTTGTCCCACTGGGAGGAGAGCCCGGGGACGACTCGGGGTCCCCCCAGAGGAGCTGGAGGAAGTGGCCGGGGAGCGGGAAATCTGGGCATCTTTGCTTAGACTGCTGCCCCCGTGACCCGGTCCCGGATAAGCGGAAGAAGATGGATGGATGGATGGAGGGATGGATGGACTTGATTAGGAAAAGCCATACACCTGTCTGTATTAGCCCTTCCAGCTCACAGTGCTCACAGATCTGGCCAAGGTTAAAAAAAATATGTGCTGCGCTTAAGGTTCCTAAGAGCATAATGACCTCCATAATCCTTAAATAGAAGATGTTCGGGACGACCAGAACATTTCCTAGAGCTGGCCGTCCGACCAAACTGAGCTATTGGGGGAAGGAGATCCTGGGTGAGAGTTAAAGAAGAACCCAAAGATCACTGTGGCTGAGCTCCTGATTGCAATCGGGAGAAAGTTGTAGAACAGGGGTCGGCAACCCGCGGCAACCTCCGGCTCTGGAGCAGCATGCGGCTCTTTCATCCTTATGTTGTGGCTAAAAATATCCTACTTATAACAACATTTTGTGTTGTGGTGTGTTGTTGTGTGTGCTTGTTGTGTCTGTTTGTTTGGGTGTGTGCGTGGGGGGTGGGTGGGGGGGTGGGGTGTTTATCAGACAGTAAGCAGATTGGTTGGACACGGGAGAAGGTCACACACAGATTGGATAAGGAACTTGATGTGTTGGGGTTCACATCTCCAGAGTTCCAACCATGTGATTCTGCGTTGTTCGACGTGCTCCCGTCTTGTCCAGGCACCTTGTTGGTACAGTGCCATCATTTTGATCCGGCGCTCCTCCTTCACCTCTGCTCTGATTGAAATCGGCACCATTTGTCTTCTCTCTCTCTCATTTCATTAAATGCCTGACAACATTTTCTTAATTTTTAAGTACAAACACAAATATGAATGTGCTAAAAGAACAGCATTTTTTGCATGAAGGAAAAAAACCCGGAAATGTCCAGTTTAAAATCAAATCAAATCAAATCAATCTTTATTGATATATAAACAATGTTGCACAAAGTGCCATTTAATACAAAAACAACAACAACAAGGAAGCCTGTGACCCTTTACATCTTCCCCCCTCTAAACCCATAAAACATGAAGTAAACATTGAAGATTTGGCTAAAAGCAAATAAAGTAGATGGGTGACCCAGCTTGTGTCTAATTGCCATGAATGGACCTAATCTTGACTTGGTCTGATTTTTTTTCTTCTTTCTCTCTATTGTTCTATTATCCTCTTTGCATTGACAACCACATATGAATAAGTCAAGTACAAGCTACTCTCAAAGCAAATGGCCAGTACATGCTTAAAGAAGCACACACTCACATATTCAGTCTTATCCAGTTCTTAACCCCTTGATACTGTTTCTGCTCAAAAAGCACTCCAAAATACTTTCCATATTCATACCAGTATTTTTTTTCATAAAATAATTTCAGGTGTCAATGGGTTTTAATGACTAAAATTTGTCTTGCTAATTTTCTCTTCTTCTTTTTCTTGTACGTTTTTCCTAAAAGAAAGAGTTCAGGCTGCTCAGCAGAGCCCCATTTTAATCGGTGTGTCTCTTTTTTTGTAACAGCATGCACTTGATTGCAGTAAGCATGCTAATTCAGCATATTCCAGAACAAATGTACATTAAAATTTTTCTGAAGCACAGATGAATATTTGGGTTTGAAAGTGTCTGCGCATCATTTCCCATCAGTGTTACATATCAAGAGAAAAAAAAAATTACATTCAAGTTTTAAAGTCTAATAGAAACACATTCAAATGCTTCTCCTCCTTTGGGATAAAACTCATAGTTTTAAAACAACAATTATTAAAGATTGAAAGTAAACGCCTGTTGATAACAGCTCTATATATTACAGCAAGATTTCTGCTTCAGCTGTATGTCACGTCCTCGGTCTCCTCTATCTTGATGAGAAAGGGTCCAGACCTTGGTGACTGAACAGGGGTGACTGCTGGAAAAAGATCACAAAAGTCAAGGAAAAATGACTAAGCTTTGCAGAAAAGTTCACAAGCCACATGTGAAATACTCACCTTTGGTAACCCCTGCTTTGACGTTATTTTTGACGTTGAGAAAAGATGGATTCTGAATTCTGTCAAAAAGAAAGAAAGAGACATACTGTGTGAACCCCGCTAAAACGGTAGAGAAATTGACCCTAGGCAGACTGCAGTAAACAACTTTTTGATCGGCTAACTGCAACTCTGTGAGGTTCAAAAAAACGTAAACACCAACATACTACAGCAAATGTTTTATCTTCTTGTAAATAAAACCTGTCAACTGTTTAAGTCCCACTTCGACCATCTTTTGATCTGTTGTAAAAGCATTCCCCCTTTTTTTTAATATTGATTTTGCAGTTTTTAGGCAAAATGTTAAAAATCTTGTGTCGTTTTCTTGGACATAGTTTCTGCAGAGTGGCAGTAGTTCATCAGAAATTCACCTCTGATTTGTGTGTGGGACTGTTGGCACAAAGTAAGCCTGCTTTCATCCGCCCATCATCCTTTTTACATCTTGTTTACCTGCTCTTCGCAGCCCCTCACAACTCCAAGCTAACATTGCCAGTGCAACAAAAGTGGCGACCAATATTGGAGTCACCTACCCTACAGCTTCGAGCCAGATGTCAGCTCAGATATTTTCTCAAGACTTTAAAGTTGGTTTTGTAGATAAGAAAGTTTTGAAAATAGATTCTTTACATGATTTTGTGACATTTAATTTAGTCTTTCTAAATCATCATGCCATGTGTGTGCAATGTTTATCTAGGGATTAAAATGAAAGAGTTTTAGGCACATCTTACTTTTTCTCCTCTTCTTCCAGCAGTTTCATGTATGTAGATATTTCCATGTCAAGGCCCATCTTGACATTCATGAGGTCCTGGTAATCTCTAATTTGCTTAGCCATGCTAATCTTGGCAGTCTGCAGAGCTTGCTCCAGATTCTTGATGCGGTCTCTGGCTTCCATTACAGCTATGTCCCCATTCTGTTCCACCTCAGCAAGCTTGTTTTCGGCGGCAGAAATCTGCAACGAAGTGAACATACAATCAAATCTGAGAATCTTTCTTTCTTTCTTTCTTTGTTTTGGGCGCTTTTGTTCATATTTAGATAAGCAACAAAAAGATAATCTTTGTTTTCTACCTGTGATGATACATTGTGGATTTCCGACTCACTGCGACGGATGTTTTGCTGTAGTTCAGCTAATTTCCTTTTGCTGTCATGCAGCTCTGTGTCATTCCTGCTTGCTTGAGCTGCCATCTGGTTTAACTGATGTAAGTTGAGATGAAAGAGAAACCAACAATTACAAAGGTCTCAAGGCAAATTTTTGTGAAGAAAGATGAGCGTTTGATTTACACAAAGGACAACATGTTTGACGCATAAAAAACTCCAATATGCAGGAACTTAAAAAAAGTCTGTCACTGTGCAACAAACTACTGCCTGTATTGTGGAATTTTGCGATTGTGCATGAGTAAACTCAAAAATGTTCCTGCAATGTTGGAAACTTACCAACAGTCATTACAGTCAGGTGTCAGGATGCCTGTTTCAAACATTTACCTTCGTCTTGTACCAGCTTTCCACTTCTTCACGGCCACGAGCAGCAATGCTGTCATACTGGGCCTTAACTTCAGACACAATGTCCCCCATGTTTAGTTTGCGAGAGTTGTCCATCTCCACCACCACAGATGTGTTCGCCACTCTCTGTTGCAGCTCACGCTGCTCCTTTTAGAGAAACCACATGGAAAAAAGGGAAATTCAGAGGAAAATCCTGCCACATCATTTTTTTAAATTCAATTTTGAGAAAATGAAAAAGAGGATATTGTGTACCTCGTCATAGAGAGACGTGAGGAACTCGTGTTCATTTCTTAATGAACACAGCTTATGATTAAGGTTTGCCACTGACATAAATGCAACATCCACTTCCTGTTGGCCAAAAGATCCACAACTTCTGTTAAAGCTTTGCCTGTTGAGACTTATTATGTTTTTATTTCCAAAATCATTCGATTATAAAAAAGAAAGAGTGAACTTGTTCAATCAAACCAAATAAGGAGTTGTTATGTACCTTTTTGATAAGGACAAAGTCATTTTCTGCAGCAGTCCTCGTGTTATACTCTGTCTCATATCTGAAACATCACATAAAATTACACTATCAACTCTAACAGCTTTCATAATGTCACTTTATTTGTTAAATTGGACTTTTAATCACTAGATTATTAGTTTTTAGTCTCACTTTTCTCTGTATTTTTCCACTTGATGGTGGAAAGCCTCCTTCTTCTCCTCATAGCATTCACTTGATGTCTTCAGATCCTCCAGCTTCCTTTCCAGGTGGGTAATGTACCCTTTCAGTATAGACTCAGTGTTAGAGTGAGAGGCTGTCTGCTCGTTCAGCAGTTTCCATTTCGTTCGCAGCATTTTGTTCTGCTGCTCAAGGGTTCTAACCTGAGCACAAGCCCAAATACAAAACACCACTTAATCATTGCCTTTCAGCTAAAGACATTAGATCAAACATCACAAAACCCTGTCAGAATACAAAGATCACAAAAATGATGGTTTTGACAACACCTCTTCTTACCTTATCAATGAATGACACAAAGCGATTGTTTAGAATCTTGATCTGTTCTTTCTCTTGGGTGCAAGCAGTTTTAATCCTGGGGTCAATTTCCAAGTTGAGCGGAGCGAGGAGGCTTTGGTCGGTAACAACCATGACCGGAGCCCCCACACTAACACGAGTGCTGGTTTTTGGGGTGGCGTGAGATCCCAAAGATTTGGTACTGAATCCCTGAGAGTAGATGGGTGTTCCATACTTGCGTCTGTGATTGTTCCTCAGACTCATGGCTGTTGTTGACTGGAGATCTCACTGCAGGAGAAGATGGAGAGGTTAAGGTGCTGGAGGAGCTTTGTTGACTGAGCTTGGTCCGATTTTGCCACTTCATAAAAAAGAAGAAAGGTGCGGTGTAATAAAATTACGTGAATGTGGCTTAACCAGTTGGACAGATGCTACATCCTCCCACCTACCCATCGTCAAAGTTGCATTTTTCTTTCCTGAGTTACTTTCAGACTTCATCTTGTTCAACAACTTGAGGTGTGTTGTGATCAGAGTTGTTTTCTTGAAAACGATGAACATTCAGACAAACTATTGCAGTTATTTCAAAAGCTAAAAGAGAACAAAGTATTCACGCTTTAAACTGAAAAAGATGTCACCCTATGCAGAAAAAGTGAAACAAGTTTTTTTTAATCAACGAAGATGAGCAGATAAAGTGAGGTTTTTTTTTTTTCAAATTATCATCATTATGATGCTAAACACAGGTTGATGAAGTCTAGACAACCTCCCACTAACTCTGAAAACACATGGCCCTGTACTTCAGAATGGAGAATTTTACTGTCATTAAAAAACATATGTTGCCCTTATTTAGACTTTTGGTTTAGTTTGGGTTTCTGTGTTTAACTGCAGGCTGTAGGGTGGTGTGGTAGATGATACTGAATATACTTTCTCGTCTTTTCTGCAAGGAGTTCTGATCTCCCTGCACATGAACAGGTTTTCTCTGAAGGCTCCAGCTTCCTTCCAAAAACCCATTTTGTGAGCTGATTAGAGACACATAAAATGTCTCCTGTGTGTGGTTAACTGTCTGTGTGTATATACTCAGTGTATATTTTTCCCCTTTTAAGACTCCAGCTAATGATGAGAAAAAATAACCCTTTTATTTCTATTTTACTTAATCAAACTTCTCTTTTTGTATTTTTTGGATATAAAAGTCTGGGAACATTTTTTAATTTCTTCCACAAAAACATGTTGTTGAACACAAATATTTTGAACAATAGTTGTAAAGAAAAAAAGATCATGTTGAAAACAACAGTTTTGGTATCAAGTCAAAATGCTTTTAATCTTCCACAGACACTTTTAGTTCTGGCGTCATTAAACCATTAGAGGGAAATGACTTGCGCAAAACTCTTTAAAATATAAAGATACATAAACTAATATTTCAAGTCATTTTTGAATTTATAGTCGCTTTTATGGGAGCGGGGCCAATAATGGAACACGTTTAGAAGTAGTTCATGAGACTAAAGTGTGTTTAAGATAAGTTTAAGATCAGGAACATTTTTCCTAACTCTTTTTGGCAGCAGATTCTGCCTTCAGGCCAAAAGCATCGATAAGAATCTGCCACCACTGCCAGCCTAACTAATTACACACAAGGAAACACAAACCCATAACAATGTCTTGACAGAAAAGACCAGTTAAATTCCAAACCATTACAGTAGCCATTACTATTGAAGAATGCATAGCAGGCACACATTCCCAACATTATTTCTTCTTAAATACTAGAGCGGAATGTAATTACATTCTTCTTACAAATACATTCCTGTTGGTTTTTGGTGGTACACATTGTTCCCGTTCTTGAACTCTTAGGGTTGCCAAATATGAAGCTGTTTTACAATCAACAAAGTTGCTCTATGACCAAAAATGTTCAAACCAACACAAGTTTGTTGTTGGTTTGAGGAATGAGTAAACAGAGTATGGCGGTGAATTTCTTTTCTAAGAAAATAGGTGTGCTGTATTTTGACTGTAAAAAAAAGGGGGAAGCAAGTTTGTCAAGTTCACTCAGCGCATTTATTGTCTCCACGGTTCTCTTATGTCTTGATAAATTATGTTGAAGTAACAAGGCTGTTTTCTGCACAGTTCTGTAAGGAGAAAAAATATTGCCTACTGCAACTACCATTTGAAATTCTAAGAAAATCTTAATTTTCAGAGTTTTTAATAACAGAGGTACAGGGAGGTGTATTTACTCTTCAGCCAAAAGTCTTTTTTGTTTAGTGACAGCAATCATTGCAGAGTAAGTGATCTTTATCCCATTAGAGTAGCTTTACTTAACACTAATCCTTAATGGAGACAATAGAATAGAAACTGTTGACACCCTGCAACCATCAGATAGAAGAGTTGTGACGTGAAGAAATAAAACTATGTTGTGTTTTTTGTCAACCTATGTTGTGACTGTGGTTGAAAACATCTTTGATGTTTCTTATTTTTTTGTTTTTGTGTTCGCATTGCTGGTACAGGTGAATAAATGGCCCAAGTATTTATTTATTATTTTTTAAACAATATTCCTTCATCCTCCACATGAACGAGTAACTGTATTTTTTAAAAAAGAAGTGCCTTAAAAACCACATTGTCCAGTTTTGTTGCATTGTACTTTGTTAATTTCTATAATTAATTCTAAAGACATTTTATTGTTTATTTCAATTAAATCTTGTTAAAAAAAAAGGCATTCAAGTTATTTTTATTTATTGTACTTATTTTGACTGTGATTTCATTACAAGTTAATTATTTTATTTAATTATTAATTAATTTTTTTACTACTACTACAAATAATAATAATAATAAAATAATTGCAATCAAAAGCTTTTTGTCTTGTTATTCTGAACTTTAAAAAAAATCTTAAGAAATATGTGTCGAATCTGCAGAGCAGGTCTGAGTAAAAACGTTGTATCGTGATGTGCTTCTGATAAAACCATAGACTGTATATGTGACAATAAATACTGCATATCTTCTCCAATACAGATAAAATATCAACTCAAACTAATATGAAATGACACTTCCTTCAGTGACTTAGTGTGTGAGTTAAACCAGTTTTGTCTAAACGGGAACCAGCACCATCTTTGACGTATCCGCATGTCTTCCTTCGAGGTCTGTGTTCATCTGTGAAAGGCATTTTGTTAGAGACAACTCAGTGCTGAGATAATTGACCTAAAATGGTTTTCAAAACAAACTGTAGACGATATAGCGTAATGGCGTCTTGATGCGTTAAAGTCCCCACCGTCATTTTGAACTCTTAAAGTTCGGGGTATTTAAAGATTGAGATCACTTATCCTTTTCTGTTTTAATAATTAAAATAAACACAAATAGTTTTTTTAAAATATTTGTTCTAATGAAAATGTCCTGAATTTAAAGCAAATATAACGAGTTTATTGCAGTAGGAGAACATATGTTTTGTCATCTTTTGGAAATCCGTACAACACCTGAAGCGGTATTTGGTCATGTGACTCATAATGCCCCATCGACCAAAACACAGGAAAGGTTGGTTGTCAACAACTGTTCCAGAGGTTGTCTGAAGCGAGCAGCTTTTCTAGCGTCCACCAAGCGGCCTGCGAAGATATATCCAACCATTGCTCACCTGTCCGGTAGACAGGCCGTCTCAATGCATTACAGAGGACCGAAAACACCGAGGGGATGGATGTGTGTGATTTGTTTAGTAGTTGCAGAAAGGGCGACGTTTGTAGAGTCAGGTAAACATTCGCTCTGTTCACATCCGTTTCGCATGCATGAGAAGAAAAATCTTATTCTCACAACATTTAATTAGCAAAAAACGGTTAGAATAATCTAATTCAACAAAAATCTCTTTTTATTCTCTTCGTGCTTCATGCTAAAGTAAGTTATTTTTATGAGGAGCGGAGGCTAATGTTGCTAACATTAGCAAAGATGACAAAGCTTGTAAATTAAGCAAACATTTGTTGGTCAACTCCTGAGTTTGTTCAAAAGGATAAGACCATCACACATTCTTATTATGCTTCTAGAGTCAAATGGATTACTAGTTAAGCCTTTTCTTTTATGATACCCAGTTTGTGCACAGACCATAATATTGTTCTTCCCTAAATTAATGTTTGAAAAAGGTTATAAAAAAGGTTTAATGATTAATTGACTTAATTGATAAATTTATTTATATTACAGATCGATCAGTCTGGGATAAGTTGCTAATCGAATAGAATTGAATTGACATATACCATTATAAAACAATTTCAAAATGAAATACATTGATGATGATCAAAATCAGGAAATACCATTTGTACTTTACTTTACTATAACAACGACCAAGTGCATCACGGCGGACAACAAACGTGATACACTAAAAAATGATCAACCCTCATCACAGTGCAATGTGTGGAAACACTGAATTATCAAAGGCATATGACCATACAGTGTGATATTATAATCCAATAATGTTCCCTTTGTATTATTTGAATTGGGAAAACAACAGTGGGATGAACTTGTGAAGCTAAAATGTGAATGGATTTGACATTAATTTTTGTTTAATTTGTTTGGACACATATTTGATTATCTTGTAAGAAATACAAGGAATTTAGAAAACTTCACCTGCATTGTTCAGCACCCAGGTGTTTTATTTCAGAGTCACACTGGATACATTTTTGGCTGAACCAAAACGGACTATGAATCGATTTGGCAACCACAAATTATGATACGAATCAAATTGTTATTAAAATGAATCATTACACCCCTAGTTATAAAACAGATGTTTCTCATTGAAAAATATAGAATATTTAAAACCTCCAGTCTAAAAAAGAAATAACAGAGTTGCTTATTTGTGCTTGAACCATCTTAAGATGAGTGCTTTTAGATTTTATTTATCACATCATGTTTTTTTTTTTGTTAGATACCTTGTTGAACAAAGAGATGTGGACCTCAATGTGAGAGACAAATGGGACAGTACTCCTTTGTAAGTATAGTTTTCCCAATTAAGCTTTCTTTAGTTAATCACATCACTTTGTTATTAAAGACAAACACTCGTCTTGTCCTACAGGTATTATGCCTGTCTCTGTGGTCATGAGGAGCTGGTCCAGTACCTGTTGGCTAGTGGTAGGGCTGACTATCAACCCATGTACTTCTAATTAAGGTAACTATCCTCAGGTTTAGTCATTTGTAACCAATCTGCATTTTGTTTTTAATTGATTGACTTTCAGGTGCCAAGTGTGAAGCCAATACGTTTGATGGTGAACGGTGTGTTTACGGCTCTCTGAGTGACTCCATTCGCCGCCTCCTTAAAGATTACAAATGCGTCAGCGTTCGTGCGATGCAGCGAAATGATTTCAACTACTTTTTGCACATGTAAGAGCCATGTTTTTCTTCAGATGCTCACCTTGAAATTCTAACAATTTATAGTAATAAATGATCAAAGTGTGTTTTTCCAAAAAAAAAAAAAAAAAAGCATTCCCCTGCTCTATCTTTAGGTTATTGGAGCAGGGTCAGCACAGCGATGTCAAGTTTCTGGTTCATGGACAAACATTTCAAGCCCATCGATGTGTTCTGAGCGCACGCTCAGAGTACTTCACTGAAATGTTTGAAACAAAATGGAAAGGAAAGAGCCTCATCACCCTCAAGCACCCACTGGTAAAGAAGCACATGCATTCACTGTTAACTTGTGTCAGTAAATTACCCATTGCAGTGACTAATAAATTGAAACTGTAGCTGTTTTGATTTCAGATTAATCCTGCAGCATTTGGAGCCATCCTGCAATATTTCTATACAGGTGAGTGTCTGTCAGCAGAATAATTCTGATTTTAAACTTTACAATGTGAAATATGAATTAGAAATATTTACAATCTGCTGTCTAACTAGTTATTAAATAATTATATATATATATTTTTTTTAAATCAAGCCTTTCTGTTAAAGTAATTACTCTATCACATTGTTAAAGGAGTGCCAAACAGCCCCCTAATTGAAACGAGTTTTGTTTAAATTTAAGATAAGATAAATGATAAAGATAAATTTAATGCACCAACTAGGAACTTTTGGTGTTGTGAAACACAGACATGTGACTCCTAACAGCATTGGATGAAACAAGAGAAAATAAATCACTGGAAAAAGTTGTCTTACCACTGGAAAAAAAAATGTTTTAAACACAATTTAAAAAGTACTTGTATGTTGAACACAAATAGGTTACTCAATCATGTAAGTATTTGTTAGAACTCACTATCTAACTTTGTATCTATATATAACTCTACTAAATATTTGGCATTAAAAATGCCAATTTCATAGCTTCTTTCACACTTAATAAAAAAATAAATTAGAACTATTCACTTGACTTTTTTGATGCTTACATTTTACATAGAACCATTAAGTTAGAATATGTAAATTCTTAATCAGCTCTTCTTATGTTTTCTCATTTGCAAGTAGCTTTTAATAAGATTAATTGAAAAAGACTTGTACTGTAAGATAGTGGTTAGGGCTTTCACATCACTGTATAAAGGCCTTTGTTTGAATCCCGTCTGGGACCTTTCTGTTTGGGGTTACCTTTTTCTCATTGTGTATGCGTGAGTTTTCTCTGAACACTCCAGCAACCTCTTAGTCCAAAAACATGCTTTATAGGTTAACCGGTGTCTCTAAATTGCCGTCAGGCGGGCACGTAGGTGTGAGGCCCTGTCACAAACTGGTGACCTGTACACCGTTTGTCCAACAGTGGCTGGGTTGGCTCCCAAAAAGGGTTTAGTGTGGTCTGAAGATGGATATATTCAATATAGCCAGCTTTCTTGATAAAAAAGAATGATTGCTGATGTTTTTATTTTCTTATCTAACTGGTTAACATTTTGACTAAATGACACAGGACGAATGGATATTGATATTAGTCTGGTGGAGGACAGCAGACGCCTGGCTAAGCAGTGCAAAATGATCGACCTTATGGAAGAACTGGAGAATAAATGCAAGCAAGTGTATGAATTTGGTAAGACATTACCAAATGACATTCATACTGACAGTGCCTTTTTAAAAATGTCACTTCTAGCATGTTAAGAGTGCTTGATCCTGTTTTTTTTCTTTTACTGAAGTTTCCAATAAGCCAGGAATTTGTGTCAAAGTTCTGAGCTTGGAGCCTCATACATGTCAACTCCAGGATGAGATGGCCCAGCTAGCAGACTGTGCGCTGCCCACAGAGCTGAGAGTGAGGGCTCGATCACAGTCCAGCAGAAATTCATTGCTACTGCATTTATACAAAATTGTACTTTTTCTCCCCAGGTTGGATTTGATGAGCTTCCATTTAACAGAGTAGATCGCTTCCCCACTTATCCTGATATCTGCTTCAGAGTTGAGGGGTACGATTTTTTGTGTCACAAGGTACTGAAACCTGCCAAAGCTCCAGATCGTGTCACTCACACATAAATGCTAAATGTTCCTGCTTTGTTTACCAACAGGCATTTTTCTGTGGACGCAGTGATTATTTTAAAGCATTGTTGGAGGACCACTTCAGTGAGGGAGAGCAGCTGCAGTCCCAGCCCAGCATCCCAGTGATAACTTTACACAACATTACCCATGAGATCTTCATCCATGTCATGTATTACATCTACACTGATGAGACCGAGGTACATGCATAATTTATCTAAGATCATCATTTTTTGAATTTATATTAAAAAGATGCAGATAACTGCAAATGTTTGATTTGACTTCTGATTTAGTATGTAATGAAAAGATTATTTCTAAGCTCTGTAAAAATGTTTTGCATACAGAAATACACCATAACTATTGACTTTTTTCATTCAAATCAATGATTTGCTTTATCCTAAATTTGATATATACTTTTCTTTTGTGTTTTAATCCTAAAACATTTACAATCAGGATTAAAATTAGCTGTAATTTATCTGTTTAATTTGAATTTTAACAGTTAAAACAGTACTTTTTTTTGTCATCATCCTGAATTTATCACCAGAAAGCAGTTTCCCTGATATGGGGGAGTATAAATGAGCTGAATTTAATTGAATTAAATAAAACAAAGACGCTAAATGAGGGACTAATGTGTATCTAATGTAATTTCAAATAAGAAGCAAAGGTATTTCTTTTAAAAACATACAATCTAATTGGATGTTTTTTTTAATATTATAATTTATTTTATTTCTTCAACCATTTCAGCTTTCAATTCATTTTTTTTAAACAAGAAGTATGTTTGTATTCATTCTTAACTATGTTATGAAATGTTTTCCACCGTCACCTTGAATGTTCATCACTATGGATTTCATCCCTTCGTGTCCAGCTGATGATGGAGAACGTGTTGGACGTGTTGTGCGTGGCTGACATGTATCTGCTGCCGGGGCTGAAACGCCTCTGTGGGAAGACGCTTGCTAAGACCATTGGTAAAGACAACGTCCTGCACATGTGGAAGACTGCCAAGCTTTTTCGACTCTCTCGCCTTGAAGACCAGTGCACAGAGTTAATGGCCAAGATCATTGAGCGGGTTGGTGTTTTTGTCTTTGGGATGTTTGAATGATCTGTCATTGCTGTGGGTTGCGACAGTTGGTAGCTGGTTATAGTACAAGTCTTGTCACTAATGCTTATACTGCAGCTAAAGTTAGTTTTTAGATGAAATCAAATAACTCTTCTTAAGGAATCAAATACAAATAATTATCGGGATATCAGAAAGAATGTTTAGTCATTCATGGATAAAATTCACTTAAGTACATTTATGTGTATTTTGTTTTGGCAGCGTGTCTGCGTTTCGCCCACAAAAAAAATGAAAATAATAGTTAAATGAAACCAAAATAAAATAATTTTGCCAATCACCGCTAGCTCTCTAGAGAAAGTGTGTGTTAGCCTAGGGGCTGAGCTGGCAGTGCAGACTCCTCCTGAAAAGGGCTGTTCCCCCATGGTCATACATATTAACGTGGGGTCCCAGTCATACTCGGGTTTTGGGGGGGAGGCTGATGCTCAGAAAGCAGGGTTGTAGAGGAATACCACTTTGGGAGTGTTTTTTTTGTGAGGAGTTAACATTATAATGCAGTTAATAGCTCAAACAAGTTGATTTTGCATTATATAGGCCCTTTAAATTACCATCATAGGCATTTTAACCCCTAAAAGGGATGTTTAGAGTTACTATGTTATACAATCAGCAACATTTCTAGAGTATCCACTCTTTATATTCCACAAAGTATACAGTAGAATACAATTACTCATATTTTTTCTTTTGCTTCACTCCTTTCTGAAACTTTCTGTAACTACATGTAGTCAGCTCATTTCTAGAGCTAAAAATATGAATTCTCTGTTCATATCATGGAAGGCAGTGAATCCTCTAACCAGGTCAAGGGCCTGACATTAAGACAAAAATAGCAAAAGGAGCAATAGAGCTTTTTCTGACAAAAGAGGAAAATTACTTAGACATAATTTTCTACTATAACCCTTTTTTAATGTATTTTTTTTATATATTTGTTATGTTTTTTTTTTAATCTTATTTTCCAGTTTCAAAGTAAAGCTATAAATGGTTTAGACATTCACACACTTTGATATGTCATGATGTTCCAGGTTTTGGTTTTGGTAGCTGTAAGTGTCGAGGGTTTGATATTACAGCTGAGATTGGCGTGCTAAGACCTCCAGCCACACATGCTAAGTTAACCCTCATGAGAAAGTCACACCTTCTTGTCTGCCACAGCTGGTGGAGCAGCCGGAGTTTGCAGAGATCATCAAGGAGGACGCCGCATCGCTGGAGGACCGACAAGAGACGGACTCGGTTCCTCTAGTGGATGACATCCGCTTCCACATCGCCAGCAACGTGCAGACGTACAGCGCGATCGAAGAGGCCAACCAGAAACTGGAGGCCTTAGAAGAGCTGCTTGCCAGCGTTAATATCGATTGCTAAGGACATTCACCAGCTTTTGAAATTTTAAGATAGACTTTCAACAATCTGCAGTTATATACAACCACGAGAGGTGGCAAAATAACATATGCGTTTATATGTTTGTTGTTTTATTTATTAGTTTACAGCATACTGCAATGGAAGTAGCTGGCTCTAATGTTCCCCAGCAATATTCAGTGGTAGCTTTTTGGCTGTGCACAGCCAGTCTATCAAGAGATAGACCAAATGAGAATAATGTCATAAGGTTTTAGGGTTGTGACAGAAGAAAAACTCCCCTAACGCTTAATGTTAGCACAAAAAAAATCGTCACAAATGCATGTTCTTGCTTTAGATAAAAGTTGTAACTTCTTTCAATTCTAACATATATTTTTTTGTCTTGGTCAATACAATTGTCATTTTCCTTTGCAGTGAAGTGGAACTTCTTTATGTTTTAAGAAGAACAAACTAAAACCACACTGTGTCCTAAATTTCAGACATATTATGATTCTGTTATTTTAAATGATTGTTTTGAGGCATTTAAAGGGGTTTGCTCTCGATCACTGAGGTGAGAGCAGTGGTTTTGATCCCGTTTGGAAAACTTGCACTTAACCTCGTCTTCCACTCTTGTGCACTTTGTGTAAACTAAAAATAATTAAATTGTTTTCCACTAGCCTTTTCCTGCCTTTTGTATTCTAAACAAGCTCCTATGGACATGATCCACTTTTTGTTTTTTGCTAACAAACAAGAAGAGAGCACTATTTTTTTAATGTCATACCCTAAACGTGTGTTCCATTGTTTTCCCTCATGAAAATTAAAAGTTTGTTTGCAGGACTTGCTTAAAGACAGTTAATAAAAGTTTGTGTCAATCTTGTGTTTTCTGCAAAACGTCTTTAAATTTTGAATTTAGTTTATAGACAGATTGTCACAGTCATTGTTACTTGTTTATTAGCAAATAGGATTTTTCTAAAGTTTTAATTTTTTGTTTTTGTTTGCTCAATTAGTGCAAAAATAAAGATTTGAAATCTCAAGAGGGAATAGGAAAGGAAAGGAAATATTTGCATCTGACTCATATTCAGCAAAGTCATCAAAGCTGAAAATTTTATATTATAAATGTAATATACATTTTATATTATAAATGATATATTAAATTATATATAAATATATATATATATAAATACATATATATATATATATATATATATATGTATGTATGTATTTGGTACAATGCTTTTGGTGGGGTAAAAAAATGCATTCATATTTTTTTAGAAAGTAATTTTTTTCTCAAAAAAAACCTGTTTTTGTCTTGATTTTTCTAAAATTGCCTAGTAGATTCTAGAAGTCACCTTAGGGTGGCGCCATTTCTCCTGAATACAAGCATCTGATTTGTTTTTTTGTTTGCTTCTTTAACTGTTTCATTGAAGAAAACTTTTTTTTCAGACTATATGATACATATTCAATAAAATCTTTAAAGTTGTGCATTTGAACCTTTGCAAAAAAAGGGAAAAAATTGATCTCCATACTGACTTGTTCACATCACTGATTAATAATATTTTTAGTAATTTTTTATTTTTTGCATATGCTCAAATCAAGTCTAAAATAGTGTTGTACTTACAGGCAAAGCATTATGACTTATTGTCACTCAAGGATGTTTAATGACCTGTATTACTGTCAGTACAGTATAAATACCTCATTATTAGATACAAACCGGCTGATATCAGATGTAAAGTAAATGGTGTGGTTGAGTCTGGGTGGGATTATATGAGTTCACGTCCTCTCACTCTCTTTCAAGCATTCTATCTTCTGATGCCCCGTTATCCTATGTTTGACATGATTACTGATGCAAATCTTTGTTGTTGTGTTACACATGTCTTATATACTTTCTTGTCTGCTTGAAATAAACAATTTTCCAATGTAATCTAACCTAAAACATTCATAAGTTATAACTTTAGTTTCCATCAGTCACACACAAAAGAGTCTTGGATGTAAGCATTAGTTTTTTTTTACAGTTTAGAAATATTTGACTGAAATCTATGGATTAATGTTGATCTCTATAAAGCACATCAACACTGGGCCGATTCTTTGGATAACAAAACTTTTGGCTCCCTTCCCAGCATGAGAAAGGCACACGTGAAAAAAGACAAGAAGAAACATGTTACTAATGAAAGTCATGTCAAGATTGCACAACTTTATTCATTTATTTAAAAAAAATAAATATTGCTTAATGTTGTTTAAGAATTTTGTACATTTTAGTCATGATCCCAGAGGACTGAGCATTCCCACTTTCCCAGGTCTCCTTAGGCTAGAAAAAAGTACTATCTTACTGCATTGATGACTTAGTGGGAGGAAGAATGATGGTATGGGTGTGTGTATTTTATTTTATGTTTTTAAGTTTGCTTTCAGTTCATGCAGACCCAATGCTTCAGTGAATAGAGGATTTTTTGTTGGATATCTGCATTTGTGAAATTGGAAGAAAGTAGATTTCATAAAGTCATGATATGTTGAGTCAAGAAGAAGAATTTTACAATCCCACTCAAAACTGTAACTCTTCTAACGGGATAAACTGGATAAAACCTTGTGTGGAAATGTGTATTTTGTGGCTTTTGATGTAATATACAAATGTAATAAAAAACTTCTAAAAAGTAAGCACACACACACACACACACACACACACAAACCCTATGGAAATCTTTACCAGATTATATAGAAACTGTTAAAGCTCCATCTCACGCCCTATTTAGAACTCCCCAGTTCATGCAAATATTTATTGCACAAGTCATCTTTGGTCTTATACATAGGCTACTGTGATTACACAATGTTTTTTTATAATACTTGGCAAGCTCCAGCAATACCACATCGCAGATCAGACACACTTTACATTTAAATCAAGTGTTGCTTTTTGTTCAAAGTGATTGCTGGACACAAGTAAGAACAAGTTTCAGGTTTAACTTGGAAGAAAAGCCAGATTACATTCCAGATATTTGTTTAGTGAGACCATATCATCATTTCTCTAAGTAACCTTTATTGTTTTGATGAACACATAAATAACCCTTCCCTCTGAGTGTTTCCCCCCTTTTTTTGTACATTTACTTTGCAGCTTGTTTGCACTGTGGCAGTGTTTTCTTTGTGGAAGAAATAACCTTAAGAATGGCAAAGAGGGTGACTCATGCCACAGTGTGACGAACACAAACACTTAACTGTTACATCTGCTACGGAAAGTAGTCGATTTTTAGATGAAGATTACAAGCAGACAATAAAAAGCTCCCTTTTCCTTATTGTATTGTAGATATAAAAAAATCTTTACATAGCAATTATCTCTATTTCTTTGAAGAAAATGCTGGTAGACACACAGGCAAAAATGACTACAGTGTCACTAATCATAAAACAAAAATGCCTGTTCATTGTTGGAAAACATTTATAGGAAATGACATCAAGTGCAAAGCACTGACTTTCTACACAGATTAAAAGATGCAGGTTAATTTGCTTGGCAAACAGAGCTATTTGTTCTTTGTGAAAAAAGGATATACTTAGCTTCTTTTAAGGTCATTTTTAATTCCCGGAAAGTCTTCAATCTTGATTTTGCTGTTTAACAAACATGTCAAGTGCTGCACAGATGACCAACCAGGACATGCAGACTCATGTCATTCCCACCATCTGGTCTCCTGCTCCCAGCATGTCCATCATGTTACCTTACATACGATTTATATGTATTCAAATGCCAGAGCAGATGGAAGAGCCTGATGGTGGTTGAACATGAAGCTAATAGCTCAAAATGTGGAGGAAATAACCACATAATTCCAATGAAATGTCTTTCTTCTTTCTCCTTATTTTTTATGTTGCTTCATCATCTTCCTCACTTCCAACATTTAAACAAAATGTTTGCCTGAATGTTGTATTTATTAAGATTGTTCCATTTTTCCATGCTTTAACTAAGAAATGAATTTTGATGATATGAGTAGATATAAAAATGTGCAAAAAAACAACTGAAGTCCTATAAAATAAAGAGTAAACGTAAGTTTTCATTTGTTACTTGGATACTACTCTAGAACTGGAGGCAAATTCATGTATTTTATTATGTATTTACATAAAAACATGAAAACATTTACCAAAAACATTGGAACTTTTTATGAGCTGTACTTTTTAGGCCAAAAACAGTTATTAACAGCAGACAAGTTATTCACTGTTTTGTCTGTAATTTCATAGCTTATTGTTTTGTTATGTTATATGCGGATGTTTTTGTCCCTACCAGACAGTTTTTTTAGGGGTATTTTTCAGGTTTTTGTTCCTCCTGTGTGTTTTGTTAAATTTTATTGGCTGGTTGTTCAGTTCTGCTTCCTGTTTTTTGTTCTTTTGAGTCATACGAGGATACTCATACACAGCCTAACTGTTGCAAAACATACAGAGACTCAGCTGCACAGCAACGTTTTTAGGAAGTTCTCAAGGATGCCACTGTCGTATGTAGTTTGGAATATCCAGACACTTGCTTTGATTAAAATAGTTTTACATAAATGGTAAAATGCCTTTTCCAAGCATGTCAGAACAAATTACTCTTCTGTATAGTCAGAGTCCCATTCAGTGATTCACAAACTGATGGCATCTCTGCTGCTGAACACTGGAGCGATGTGGAGTTTAGTGTCTTGGTTAAGGACATTTCAAAGGATAGATGTGCACCGCGGGAACACTCATTAACAACATCAGAGAGGAGGCTATACCACACTCCCAACCAAAACTTTTAAGTGAAGAACTGGACAGCACTGGGCCCTGACATGATACACGCATACTGGCTTAAGAAACTCACAGCACTTCATGAGCGCCAGGCAGCACAAATTAACCAGCTGCTAAGAGATGGGACTCACCCTGAATGGCTAACAGAAAGGCAAATGATCTTGATACAGAAGTATTCCTCAAAGGGTGCAGTCCCATCCAACTACTGGCCAATAACCTGTCTCCCCACAGAAGCTCATGTCAGGCATTATTGCAAGCAAAATACATCAGCACATGAATCAATTCATGAGCAATACACAGAAGGTAATGGTAGAAGTTCCAGAGGAGCCAACTCCTTGTTGACGGAGTAGTCACTCAAGACTGCAGGTCATGACACACCAACCTGTGCACAGCCTGCATTGATTACAAGAAAGCCTATGACTCAATGCCACACACCTGGATCACTAAATGCTTGGAGCTGTACAACATCAACAGAATACTAAGAGCCTTCACAAAAACTCAATGAATTTTTGGAAAACTTTGCTTAAAACCACTTGCCACAAGTGTCCATCAAATGTGGCATATAAAGGAGAGACTCTGTCCCCACTGCTGTTCTGCATAGGTCTGAACCCCCTCAGCCAAATAATCAACAAGTCTGGCTATGAAGACCGACTCAGGAATGGAGCAACCATCAGTCACGTTCTCTACATGGATGACATCAAGCCATATGCTCAGAGCTAGCGCGACATTGACTCCCTGATCCGCACCATCAGGATCTACAGTACTGACATTAGGATGTCATTTGGCTTGAGAAATGCAGTCGGATGGTGACAAAGAGAGGCAAGGTAGTTCATACTGAAGGTGTCTCCTTCCCAGAAGGAATGATAGCAGACATTGAGGACAGTTACAAGTATCTTGGAATTTCACAGGTGAATGGCAACCCGGAACAGGCAACAAAATAAGCCGCAACATCCAAATACCTCCAACGAGTAAGGCAATCCTGAGAAGGCAACTCAATGGCAATAACAAGACCCGGGCAATAAACAGTTACGCACTGCCATCAAAAGTTACACTGCAGGAATAATCAGATGGCCAAAGGATGAGATGCAGACCACGGATGTTAAGACACAAAAGTTCCTCACCATACATGGAGGGTTCCATCCCAAATCCAGCACCCTGAGACTGTATGCTAGATGCAAGGAAGGAGGTCGAGGACTAGTCACCATGGAAGCCACTATCCAGGATGAAACATCCGAGATGCATGAAAACACGTCAAGCTCAAGGCCCCAACTGACATGTCCTCAGTGAATGTCTCAGGCAATGGAAAGCAGAGGATTGCTGGATGCTGGAAGACAGATTATCATGGGAGGAAAAGCTCCTACATGGGATGTACCACCGAACCATAACTGAAGTGGATGATATCTAGAAGTCCTACCAATGGCTAGAAAGAGCTGACCTACAGGACAGAACAGAAATGCTCATCCTGGCAGCTTAGTAACAAGCCCTGAGCACTAGAATGATGGAGGCTCAGATCTACCACACCAGGTAAGACCCAAGGTGTAGCCTGTGCAAAGAGGCACCTGAAACAATCCAGGACATACAGTAACTGCAGGCTGGAAGATGCTCGCCGGGAAAGCATACATGGAGCGCCACAACGAAGTGGCTGGGATGGTATACAGGAACATGTGTGCAGAATATGGACTTGAAACCCCAAAGTCAAAATGGGAAACACCTCCAAAAGTGGTAGAGAAAGGTCCTGTGGGATTTCCAGATACAGATGGACAGCATGGTAATGGTGAACCAGCCAGACATTGTAGTGGTGGATAACGTGGGCTGTAACCCCCAAATTGGAGAAGTGGCTACAGCAGATCCCTGGAAAGACCTCAGACATCTCAGTCCAGAAAAGTGCAGCACTATGAACAGCAAAGAAAATGCTCAGGACCCTCAAGATGCCAGGCCTCTGGTAGATGACCCGAGTTTGGGGTGAGGTACCACCCACGGAGGAAGGGTGAGAGGGGCGTTATGTAAAATACCACAATTAGTTTTTTTCTAGCGTATGTATTTATTTATTTTGAAATTTATAATTTTACTTCCGTTTATTTGTTGCCACCTTGTCTTTGCAAAAACTAGACTGATTCACAAAAAAGCAGAATCTGCAGATTCACTAGGTTCTATGATGGGTTTTTTCTTCTTGTAATGTTATGTATATATATTTTTTTAGATGCATGAGTTGAGGTCAGACGAAGTTTACATTTTTGAATAATCTTTGTATGGATGTCTTTGGGATGCTTTTTAAGGTCTTGCCCTTATAATTATCCTGTTGATCCCACAAAACTCAATACAAAACAAAAGTGCTGGTGTTGTTGTCAAAATCTTAATGTACTTAGGGGGGCAGGCGGAGTTGATTAGCATTGGTAATCTCATACTTAGTGGAAACTGACCTCAAAAGCTTGGGATCTTCCATGGCATCACTCTATGTGAGTTCTGCTAGTACTTGACTTGTTAAAGAACTTTGTCTCTTCTGACTCAGTAAACTGAGAATGGGCTATTTTAATAAGTTTATGGTAAAGAAAGCGAAAACTGAATTTTCATTACAACAAAGTCAGTTTTTGGAAAGCGGCAGAGTACAGACAACCTTGCCAAACATAACATAATGTACAACTGTGTACACACATGCTCTGAATTACTGCTTTTTGATAATGTGGACTCTGAAGATTTCCTTCTAATGAATGGGGTTTCCGGGAACCAGGATTTGAAGGCCAATAAAGTTTCCAAAACAATGATTACATTTTAAGCTTATCCACCTGGAATTCTGTTTATCTCTGTTCTCCGCGTGTCGGCTCTCCTTGGAAGTGTGACAGTCAGATGCTTACACTTAACATAGCCATGGTAAGATGGGATTAAGTCTTGCTTGCTCTGCTGCAGCATTAGCAAGTAAACAGACAAGCCAGAAAACAGTGGTCGTCTTGGTCACATTTGCCAACGGCGAAAGAATTTCTGAGCAATCTGGGTGAACACATCCAGGAAATGCATCACAGAAGCAATGCATTCTGGACCTCTCTCTGGAGGTGTCTGCTGAATACATATCAGAGGGCATAGCGAGTCATAGGACAGTCTCATGTCTCTAATGAACCTTTGCTTCCTGGATGCTGTCGTCATACCTCATTATTGGCCTGTTTCTTTGTTTTTCTGCAACAAAGTCGTGTTCCATCTGAGATGAACAAACAGGTAGCCAGTGTAGGACATGACCACCTCCGCAGATACCAGCAGCACCTGCATGTGAGGCAGGATTACAGAGTCACCATGTGACTGTTCTGCCCTTTAGGCAGACCTCTGAACGCAGACAGACTAAATCCAGCGACTGCATAAACCTCTAACCCTAAACTCTTTAAAAGTACGCAATGCAGTGCACAAGGCAGTAATCCGTGAATGCTACCAACATGGACATTTTTGTTAAATAGAACAGAAGAATAGAGTCAAAATAGAGATCTCAAAACAGTTAGAATTTGGGCTCTGAGATGTTTTTGTGTCAATCCTGGAATGTTTTTTTTTCTTTTTTTGGTCTATCTGAACATATCAAAAGTGCCTTCACGTCTGTCATTTTTATTCACTGCTTTTCGATATATACAATTTTCCCTTAAATGCTTAAGAAAAACGCATGGTCTCCTTTCAAGGACAAACGTTTTGCTTAGCCTCGCCACAGCTCATTAAGCTCCTCATATTCTGTTTTATTTACTGTACAATCATATAATAATCCCGTTGGGTTCATCATGGAAAGCCTTTTCTCCAAAATGTTTTGATGGTTTGGATTTGTTTTGCTCACAAAAAAAGTATTTTAAAAATGGAGCAATATGCTAATTGTGTACGTGAGACCTAGAAAATTGAGAATAGGAAAGAAGCTGAAAGAGGAAAGTTGTTGTCATTTGTTAAGCATTGATACATAAATGTTTTTAATATTCAGCCTAAACCCACATAAATGTACATGTTTTTAATGACAAAAACATAGATTTCAAGTATATTTTTTACGTTTGCATAGGTAACGTTTTAAATCTGTCAATATATTATTTCTGTGTCAGTGGTTGCTGTGGTGGATTAGCACATTAGTCAAATTCAAGGGTGGAGAATTTCATGTACAGACACGTCATAAGCCTGGCTTTTTGTCCTCCAGAAGACAGATGTCCCAGGATATTCCAGGAAGCCCTGACGAAACTGAAAAAAATCCATATCTGGGAAAGTCAGTAGCTTTGACGTGTCGTGTTATTTCAGAGGTATGTGAGAAAAAAATGTTAAAAGCAGAAGAATGTTGTGACGTTTTGTTTCTCTTTTGCATGCATTCTGAGTGTTTCTACTGTATTTCCCAGTGTATCCTTATCCTTGCCTGTCTTGACCCCATCCTGCCTCTTTTCGTGTACTTTGATTGTGCCTGGTTTTTGACTTTGTCCTGCCTTGCTCATGTCTGTCAGATCGCTTCTTGCCTCTTTGTCACAGATAATAATAAATAGTGTGGTGAAAAGGGCTAAAATAGAACCATCTTTCCCAAATGATTTTATTCAACATCAGAAATTAATAAAATAAACAAAATAGCTGAAAAGTCTACGTTTTTTGCTTGTGTAGGACCAAACCTAGCAAACAAAATGTTAACAGATAAAAAATATGTAATAAGCAAAAATATAAAAGAAAATAGAAACAGCATATTCTCAAACCCAGCTGAGTCCACTGAATTAATCAATATTGTAAACAGTTTCATTAGCAAAATATCCACAGATTGTGAAAACTTGATACTAATAAAGAATACAACAGAAGACATTATTGATGCATTCACTTATATATGTAATTTGTCATTTGAATCTTTCCTGAATGAAAATTGCAAAGGTATTTCTGCTCTACAAAAGCACATTTTTAACAACTGCAGACCATTTACTATCTAAGTTCTCAAAAATCATTTGTTTGTTACCAGGCTGGATAAATTACTGGAGAGAGAAACGAATTGGATAGATCCAGTTTACGGTTTTAGAGCCAAGAATTCAATGACAATGGCATTAATGCAGTTAACAGAAGAAATAGCCACTGCAATTGACAAAAATATCCTATTCAGCTTGCGCCTTCAATGATCTCAAAAAAGTGTTTGACACCATTGACCATAAAATAATTTTAGATAAACTTAGCTTGTATGGTATAAGAGGTTTGCCACTTCAATGGATTACCTGGAAAAGAGGCGGCAGTATTTAAAAATAAATGATATGAAGTAGTTTATACAACATAACATGTGGAGTAAACCAAGGCTCATTCCTGGGTCCAAAATTGTTTAGTCTTTACATAAATGACATTGTCAGCACATCCAAATGATTAAAATGTATATTATTTCCAGCAACAACCTTTTTTTATGAAGGAGCAAATCTAGTGGACGTTATTAAAGTGATACAGAGTTAGCAAAGATATAAGTATGGTTTGATTAATAAATTAAATTTAATTGATTTAAATTATAAATTATCTTTCAACTGTGAAAGAAATCGGTCCCTAAATCACAATGCATCACACTTACTGTACAACTCTGATTGCCCCACACCTTCAAACATCTGTATAGACATTTGGGGTAGTACTCATAAAACATACTTAACCCCAATTCTCAACAATACAAAAAAGGCAATAAGAGACCCATCAGGACGACTATTCAGTAATTAGACAATCCTCAAATTTAGTGACCTAGTTGATTACAACATCCTCAAATTTATGTACAAGAAACACAGGAAATTGTTACCCCTCCATGTACAAGTTAAACTCAATTAAAGTCATATTGACTTAAAAGGACATGAAATATTCAGAAAACCAAGATTTAGAACCAGGGTATTGGATCTATTTCAGTGTACTGTCCTAACATGAGGAAAAACTGGACAAAGAAACAAAAAGTTCAACAACTATTTCTGCCTTAAAAGTATTATTAAAAATGAGATGCTAAGAAAATATAGATAATATGTAGAATTGTTTATGAAGCAAAATTCTTTCATAATGTTTTTGTAGATAATTGGCCATTGACCCTGGTGTTGGTAAATAGGATTAAATGAGAGTTTGTGTAGATAATTGTTTATGTAAACATGTAGGTATTTATACGTTTATTTAAAACATAGGCTGGACTTAATATTTATGTATCATTAAGATCATTTTTATTTTCTTTGTTCAAAGTACTTTGATTTACCTTTGTTGATTTAGTAATAGGGGCAGATAATCTAAGTTTGTCTTCTTTCTGCTCCTTTTTATTTAACTGTTAAAAATTCATTTGTATTGTTTTGATGTTAAGAATTGTTATTAAATGAAGTTTAAAAAAAGAAAAGGAGCAATATGTGTATGTATGAACAACAGAAATTGTTGCATAAAGGATCAGGCTGTATGCTGTTTTTCCAGTTTAAAAAAGCAGAACTTTTTTCTCAAATGTGTTCGAGTGAGCCACTTAGACTTGCTCCATCAGCTGTTAACAAACCTGACAATACTTTGTTAAATGATAAGCAGGATGCTCAACTATTCTGTCTCTGTGTTCTCACCTTTAACTGTAAAGGTATAAACACACCGGCTTCGTCCACTCATGTTCAAGTGGCCACTTTCATTGATTAACCTCTTCTTTGTCCGTTTCGAGGCGGAGCCACCGGAGGTAGCTGTACCACATCTGTTACCAGCCCACAGCGGCCCCTCTCTCACTGTGGAGGAGTACAAGGTGAAGCGTACACTGAGGGTTCTGAACCCAAAGAAGGCTGCTGGACCTGATGGCATTTCTGGATGGGTGCTGAAGGACCAGCTTGCGGGGCTCTTCACCAAGATCTTTGACCAGTCCTTACGCCAATCTACTGTACCACCATGTCTGAAGCCTTCAATCAGTATCGCTTTACCCAAAAAGTCCACAATCAGCAGCTTAAATGAATAAGACCACTTGTGGTCACCTCAGTCATCATGAAGTGGACAGGAAAGCATTCCAGAGGGTTTTATCCAAGAGCTGTCACAGTTTTAAATGCTGATAGTAGCTGAGTGCCTTTTTAATGCAAATTTTATACTTTATTTTTTTTTGTTTGTTTTTTTTGCTTTTGGAGCCATGCATTGGCTGGATGTACGGATGTGAGTGTCTGAATTAATCCATTTGGTTTTATGTTTAATTTATCTATTTATTTATACATGCACCGGAAGAGTACTCCACTGCCCTCAATTTCGCTGTACAATGTACAAGGATAATGTAGTTACTCATTCATTCATTATGGTTGAAGTGCTTCTGGAACAGTAAGATTAGGTTAGGTTTTTACACCACTGCTGACATTATGTCATCTCAAGAGGCCTTGTGTGCTCTACTGTTCCCTAACTATTTTGCACACATTTCAAATACTATCAAAACTTTAGAAACATGTTTGATCTTTTCTGGTTGTTTTTTTTTTAAGTTATGAGTTTAAAACGCAACAACGTTTACTAGCGATACAAAAGGGAGTTGCGAAGAAAATCAATGTAAAAGATCTTTATGTCTCTAATGAATCATAAGCCAATAAAGTTGTGTCTATGTTAAGGTTAATAGCAGTAGTAAGTAGGGTAAATGATGGCAGCCCACTAAAGTAGACCAAAGCGAGAGAAAAAGCCTATTTTGTTTTGGCTCCTGAGTAGGTCTTTATAACTTTTCTTGGGAGTACATTAGCTTCAGTTAAATGATCCAATGTGGTACAGGATGTCTTTTATTTTAAAAGGAAGTTGTACTAGCCTCTGTCAAAAGTAAAGAACTCAACATCACACTTAAATAAATTGTTTTTTCTCTGTATATTTCTGGTTTTATTCATGCCAAAAAAAAAGAAACACAATTCATATACAAATGCAAAATGATACCAAAAATTTCAAAAGGAGGAAATAAGAATTTGCGGTTTTGCGGATCAGTGAGAAAAAGGCCCAAATGGCTCTTTTAATATAAAAATGTAGCAGACCTCTGGTAAATTGTGTATTGTCTTAAAGGATTACGCCTCTTTCTAGGGTTATGAAAATTGTAATTTATGCTGAATTTTGATTGGGCGGTATTAAAATGTTTTGAACACTATTGGGCTAAATAAATGTGTTTACCTTGCTTATTTTTGTCATTTACCACCAGAAAATCCAACATTTGATAGTATTAGTTCACTAACGTGCTTTGATAGTCTGCTATAACCTTGTATTGCCAGTGGACCAGCAAGCCTTTTGAATGTAAACAGGAGCATTAGGGCTAATGTTACTTTACTGTTTATTTCAAGGAAACATTTTCAGTGTAGAAAAATGACAAAACCACAAAGTGAGTCAGTAGCATGAGTACAGTGACTGTGAGGAACTGCAGCTTTAAGAAGTTACTTCATGGGGAGGCCGGCTGGTGATTTTCCATCCAAACTCAAACGCGCAGTCTGCGGGGAAAAGGCGTACGCTTAAAGATAGAGATTAGATAAAATGCACGTTTTAATTGAGGGTTTTAACTTCAAAAGACTGTTCGTAATAAAAGACTTTAAGAAACACGACAACAATTTGGCTCATATTTCACTGTCAGTTATCAGTTATCAGTCATGAAATGAGAAATTAACAGGAACAGGTGACTCAAAACACATGATGTGGGGTAAAAACTTTTTTTTTTTTAATCCTGAGCTTTCATAAAAGTGGCATAGTTTTCACTATAGCCAATTTAGTGAAAAACATGAAAATGGTTTGTAGCCTTGTCTTAATGTAACCCAGTTTGATGTTTAGGCTGTAAGTCACACTGGCCTTTGCCCCCGACTCCTGTGATAAGATCCTCGTTTCTATTGACCATTTTGTGGACTGTTGTGATGCGTTTACATACGCTCGGACATTACACTTACTAACATTCTTTTTTAGGCGCCAAAAATATGGGCCACATCTCACAATAATAAGCATGTTCAGCCACTGGAATTCCCACTTAACTATAGTAGTATGTAGTTTTAAGCAAAAATCAAGGTATTATCTGTAGACATGACACAATTCAGCAAAACAGGGGTTGTGGCTTTTGTTTCCAACAGAGTTGTCTTACACTTTTAAATTTAAAGTAAGAAAAAAAATACTTAAAAGTAAAAAAGAGACAAATGGATATCAGTTCTGCAGAGAAGCTGATGTAATAAGACTTTTTATTGTCTTATAAATAAAATGTTGTCGTGCATATTTATTTTTTCATTGTCCACCATTCCTGACTGGTCAAGTTATTTAAAACTTAGATAAAACAGATGCTCAAAGTAAAGTTCTTTGCTTGAATTCCAGTGATTTTATCAACTCACAGCAACTTTAGCCAAAATTTCAGAGTAGACTTTTGTTGCAACATAAGAAAAATGAAAAATCTAAATGCACAAAACTAAAAGTTGCCAGAACTTTGAAATTAATATAACTTCAAAATGATGGGCTAATTCATTTGATTTCAAACACAACACAGGGGTTCAACCTCACTGACAGGGTTAAACAGGGCAAACTTTCAGTACCACTGGAAACTATTTGTGAACTATCAGTCAAATGGACCCTTATGTTGCCTCACCACAAAATTGTCACTTTTTTACAAGAGAGCTGTGATTTGTTTGGCTTTCCACAATACATCTCCCACCACTTCACGCACATGTTCAGTCAGTGCTTCTCATGAGTTATATAATGAGCATATCCCATTCTAGTATAAACTATCTAAATACACATTCTAAAAAATGAAGTCCTAAAGCCATTTGAGCTGCCTTTTGTGCAGATGCACCCTGGGGGGCCGGAACCTCTCAGTTCCTAATTACCTGTTTCATGCCAACAGTCTGTCTTTTTGAGCCCCTGGAGGACAGATCATTCTAAGAAAACCATATACAGTAGTGATGCATTACCTTATTTGGTGTTGTTATCAGATACAGTGCTGGTTTACATTTGCTGGATAGCAAAAGAAGTTTGAAAGAGTGGATTTTTTTAAAAAACAGAAAATAGGCTCGATGTAGTAGAACGTTAAGATGCAGTAAAACATCTATTAGAAACTTGATTTGAAAAAACATTGTTGCTGCAGATCATGTGTAAGTGCTCACAGGGCAACTCAGTCTTTCTTCCTCCTAAATGTCCTGTGTCTCTAGCATGAATGTGTTTGTACAGCTCGTGACACTTGTTCACTCCCCCACCACAGGGTTGTGTGTATGTTTGTGGGCAGGGAGTGGTAGAAAGTGGAAAATTACTGCCTCCCAAGTTGGTACCTGAGTTGCCTTTGAAAGACGCGCTGTGTCCAATCTGCACTTGGGATTTAATTGTCTTTAGCCAGGGGGCGGGGCCTCCTGTCAGCTCCACTTCTTGTGACCCCAGTCGGCATAAAGGCATTTGGTACAGAGGAATGGTGACAGCCAAGAGACACACATCGTTGCAGCCATGAAGGAAATGTAAGTATTTTTCATTGTCTTGATTATACTCTTTTTTGATGTGTTACTGATGTTATTAGATGAAACTAAATTAGATTAAATCAGTGGGATAGAAAATGCAACTTTGCTTTATTTCAGTTTTTTTGTATCTTAAATGTCTCTCATTTTTGTCTAATATTATTTTTTGGGTGTTTTTCTTTTTTTTTTTTTTGAAAAGTCATGAAATCTTTTGTGAAATTTGTTAGCTTTGAATGCTTTCCGCTGAGTCTTATCTGACATCCTCCTAAGCAGGTGAAGGCACGTACGCAGATCAGTGTAAAACGGGAGAAAGGGATAAAGAGGAAGAGAAACAGGATGAGAAACAGAGTGTGCGAGATCTGATCCACTTATGTAAGCAGGTTTGAGAATGGAAAGCACTCCGAGCTGACTTGTCACACACAACAGCAAAGACAAAATCCTTAAAGCTGATAGGACAGAGGATACAGAGCATATTAAATGAGAAGATAGAATGCTCTGTATATCTGTATTTTGCTGACCATCATTCAAGTGTCACCCCTGTATATTTTCATCTCATCTTTCCGTTTACAGTCCAAATGTTTTAAGTGTAATGCCTCCTTTTTGAGCATGCTCTTGTGTCTAAACTTCCGAAGTGAAATGTATCATGCAGGCTTTAAGAGTTAAGAGGAAGTATTTAAAGTGTCTTTGCCAACTTCTTCGCTGCTTGAGAAAAACAAAGTAAGAGGAAGCCATTCACAGGCGGTTTACGGAAAGCCTCATATATTACATCTCCCTGTTTTGTCTTTTTCTACATGTTAGCTTCCTCTTATCTTCAGAGTCTTCATGGTTTCCACAGCTACTTCTTTCGTCGTGAGGTTTCTCTATTCATTTTGCTCCTGTTTGGCCACAGATCCTTCTCTGTGGAAAAACAGGTTTTGTCTTTTCTTCAAAGCAGTCACGGTTTTAGAAATGTGAGAGAGATGGTTCTTCTCACTCAGTGTGTGTCAGCTTTATGGCTGGAAGAAAAGGCTCCCCCTCATGTTAAAGTTGCACTTTGTTGCATTTTCCTTCTTCTTCTTAAAGCAGAGTGAGATGCAGGTTTGTTAGAAAACAGGATGGACTGGTGTGAATGTGCACGAGTGCTTGTTTGCTCCCACACTGTTGCTCCAGTGATGTGGCCCTGCTGCCTGAGCTGTTTCATAGAGGAACTGAAGTTATATGAGCTATTAAACATTTATAAGTTTGACTTAAAATGCACTTTTAGTTTGAATTTGGAAAAGCTACCTAAACACTTTTTAAAGTTAGAATGACCTCCATACATCAGTTGCTCAGATTAGCCAGATTAACAGTGTTGTACTGAGAACCATGTGCTCACGCAGCAACCTGCAACGCAGTCAGGGGACAGTCTTATCTCCCTAATGCCCCGTCTTCCTGTCTGTGCATTATCCCTCTCACCTCTGTCCCCCTTGTTGTGTCATCATCTGGAGTGACCTTTTTTTGTCCACCTTTGCTGTCTGCAGCATGGCACAAAAAGAGAAGCTCCAATGCTTGAAAGACTTTCACAAGGACATCCTCAAGCCTTCGCCAGGGAAGAGCCCAGGTACCCGGCCTGAAGATGAAGCCGAGGGGAAAGCCCCACAGAGGGAAAAGTGGGCCAGCAAGCTCGACTTTGTCCTGTCCGTGGCTGGAGGTTTCGTCGGATTAGGAAATGTGTGGCGATTTCCTTATCTATGTTATAAAAATGGTGGAGGTAGGTGGGATAAAGCAACAGCATTCCATTAAATAATGTCCAGGACGTTACTCATTCATTCTGTACCTCTCAGGTGCATTTCTCATCCCTTACTTCATCTTCCTGTTTGGGGGCGGCCTGCCCGTCTTCTTCCTGGAAGTGGCTTTGGGACAGTACACATCTGAGGGAGGGATCACCTGCTGGGCCAAGCTCTGCCCCATCTTCACTGGTCAGTCCAAAACCACGCCTCCTTCTTTACAGCCAAATAAATTACTCTTGGAGACAATTGTGCAAAAAGGCTGTACATTCTTGAAAGTCATAGCTCCATTTGAATACTATTTTTGCCGCGATTGTCCTCTTTCTTCAGTCCACCATTCACTATTTGAACATTTTGTCCTGCAGGGGACCCCCCACCCCTTTTGTTTTAAACAGTTCACTTGGAGCAGTCTAACCTCATTAGTTCGCTTTGTGCAGGGACGTTGAACAGCTACACAAAGCCGAATGTTGAAATAACACACAGGCTCTTGGATGAGAGCATTTATAAGATTTGCTGATGTTAATAAAGAGTCGGCCTCGGGGAGACTGCACACGCAAAAGCTTCAGTTTATGCAAACATAAAGGGAATTCTTCACACATGCTCCAAGGTTTCTTTAGGACAAACAAGTCACTCTTTGACTTCAGGATGGATGAGTGATACTGTGGTTACCATGGAAACAGATTGTTTTTAAAATATTTGGTCCAGCAGTTTTTTGAGTGTAATATTTTCTTACGGAAATGTATTTGGGTGCATTGGAAACTATGAACTCTGACTGTCCTCGATGACAGTAGACAGACACGGACCTCCCACTGCTTCCCTTTGCCTTGAGTGACAGCTGCAGACAACATTAGCCAACTCACCCATATCAGCTGCTCTGAGGCCTTTACTCGTGTTCACACGAGGTAAGTCACGTAAAAAGAATAGAAACTTTGGGACACCATATATCTGACATACATCTAAACAGCTGCTGATGGTCTCGGCCGCATCCAAGTGATCATTCCATTCTTGTCATTGTGGATCTCATCAAATTTGAAATCACTGTTTTTAATCCGATTTTAAATACACAAATTTGCTCAATGTTAGGTCAAGTTCAAACCCACCTGTCACAGCAATAAAACGTCAGTCAGTTTGCTTTTGGAATGTAGGAATGATGAGGGGGGGGTGACGGAGATGAAGAGTTTAAAAATACACCGGAGTGGTGGAAAAGTACCAGGGATTCCTGTGTGCTCACGTTTGTGGCAAAGTCATCTAAAAATAACGTAAATACACTAAGGACATTAAACCGGTTTAAAGTCTAGGCAGATTCAAGGTTTTCCAGTCAGTTTTATTGCTTTTTCAAGTTCAGATTTAGTGGATCTGTGCCCATTCAGTATCTCTTTGGGGTGTGGGTACAATCACTGTGGACAATAATCACAAAGCAAGTATTTTTTCCATTTTAATATATTTTAAATGGATAAATCCATGCTGCGGCTGTGTTTTACACTAGATCAACATGTGGTTTGTTAATGTATCAGTTTCTATTACTGATTAACTATTACATGAGCTAATTGATGGTGTAAGAAATACCTTCAGTCTGACCTAGTCACCCAGTCTTGGCTGTAGGCTATCATTTAGTAAATGTTCAAAAGTGTAAATAAAAATACATATTTATACTTTTTTTTAATTGAAAACTTAGATTTAGATGAATGTGAATGGTCAAATCTATTTTGTTGCTGTTGTCGATGACCCTTTATGAAAAGTTTTCCACGAGGAAGACCTCAAAAGAAATAGATCTGGAGCATTTTTTGGCTCGGTAGACTTATGGCGTCTCTCAAATTGTTGTTTTACATTTTGGTTTTGACTGTATAAGACATATTTTATGCACAGAAAACAGTAACAAATGACAAGATGCAAAATTTAAGACATGTACCACTAAAACTAACAAGGTTTGTGTTTTTAAACAGATGCAATGTAAAACTGCTATTTAAGTCTCGTGGCAAGAAACAGGAAGTCAAGTGAAAGCTGCTCTGTGTGACTCTGCAGTAACAAACTGTAATTTGCAGTAACTCCAAAATAGGATTGTCCTGTGGTTGTTTTTAATTTTTCCAAAAAGTATTTTAATAAATGTGCATTTTACATTAATCTTTTAAGAAACATATTGAGTTGAAAAGAGCTTGCAATTGTGTTTTTAATCTTCTGCAGGCATAGGCTACGCATCTATCGTCATCGTTTCTCTGCTGAACATCTACTACATCGTGATTTTGGCCTGGGGACTCTACTACCTCTTTCAGTGCTTTCAGCCAGAGCTTCCTTGGGCGAAATGCAATCAGCCCTGGAATACAGAGCACTGTATAGAGGACACAGTACGCAAGAACAAGACCCTCTGGCTGGCAGCCAATGTCACCAACTTTACCTCCCCTGTCACAGAGTTCTGGGAGTGAGTATTTACTGACAGAGTGCCCAACTCACATGCACAATCACATGCACTAACAAATACACCATAAAAGTAAGGCTTCTTTATCTCGCTTGCGTAAAATTGTTTGATTAGGCAACATTCCTGCATGGTGCAATTTACCTTTATAACCTTTTTCTTTTCTAGCACTTTCTTACAAACTTTGTACTGGTTTTGCAAATGTGAAGAAATAATTCTTTCTGTTGTTGATCTTCGAACCTCCTGTTAACTTGTTGTATCTCTCCTGTGCAGACGCAATGTTCTAAGTATATCCACTGGGATTGAGGACATAGGACCCCTGAAGTGGGACTTAGCTGTGTGTCTCTTGGTTGTGTGGGTGATCTGCTTCTTCTGCATTTGGAAAGGAGTCAAGTCAACTGGTAAAGTGAGTGTCAAGTCATAGACACATCCCGTAATTACTGTGTTGCCTGGATGATGTTTACCTTCGTTTTTTTTTTTTTTTTTTTTCTATGCCCGCTCGTTTCAAAGCCCTGATTTGCTGTGAAAGCTCAAGTGCTTGGAAACAGGGATAACACTATTTTTTCATGAGACATGTTTTCCTGGAAGTCACTCCTTGGCCAGATCCATTGTCAGTAGGACAGAAAGTGGGTCAGAGTCGACAGATGCTCTGCTTGAGGAAAATGATTAACCATATTGGGGACTATTGATGACTTATTTCCCCTAATGCTGGCTTCAGCCCTGTAAAACAATTAATGTTTAACCAGATGATAGTCAACGAAGTGAAAAGCTTTCACTGTGTAATTCCACTCTGCTCTATCAGTCATGCACTGTGAAACACAATTTATCTTAAGGGAAATGGTTAAACAGAGAAGAACTGGGTTTTATTGGCAATTAAAGATGTAGTGTATGTTTCACCGCACCCATTTAGATTGCTGTCTCTTCATTATGTGTGTTTCATATCTTATTTATAAAACTTTTGTTTTTGTCCAGGTTGTGTACATTACAGCGACTTTCCCATTTGTGATGCTAATCATACTGCTGGTCCGTGGTGTGACTCTGCCTGGAGCAGCTGAGGGGATCAAATTCTATCTATATCCTAACTTGACTCGTCTCCAGGATCCAGAGGTAGGGTGCAAATAAAGCCTCTCTTTGAACAGCTATAATTGCTTGATCTAAATGCTTCACTCATTTTATCCTTAGTGGGACTATAAAGCACAAATAATACCCTAATGATTTTCTGTGTTCTTTTTCACAATAAGGGTTTATCAATTTTGGAATTTAGCGCTAGATTTTACCTGCTTTTATGTTTTGAACTAACATCAATAATATTGTGAGTCTAAAACTGAGCAAGCAAATCAAAATTCTGTGGCAGAGAGGTAGGAATAAAACGAGTAACAATACTTTTTTACAAACCATCAGTATAATGTAACTGGCGCATATATATTTAGCACTTTACTATCTTCTTTGAAAGCCCAAAGTGCTTTTCAACCACAGTCCCATTCACCCATGCACACACACACACATTCACACATTGATGGCAGCTCCACTGCTGAACACTGGCGCCAACCTAGAACCACCAGGAGCAATTTGGGGTTCAGGTTTTTGCCCAAAGACACTTTGACTTATGGGCGGATGGGGCGGGAATCAAACCTGCAATATTTCAACCAGGGGTTGGCCACCCTACCTCTGCACCACAACCACCCCAACAAACAATATGTGAAAAATGGAATACACATTGACAGGCCATTAGCAATTGAAGAGCAATCAACAAGCCAAAGACAATGGTGAACTAAAACAGGAAGTCAATGTGTCACATGAAAGGCTATTTCAAAATTACACATGAAGCAAACTTTCTCACTAATGTCAATTTAAATGGAATCTTCTATTTTATTCTTTTATTTTGAAAATCCAGAAGTTTCATTTTGCCTACAATCACAACAATAGACAATCTTGTAATAAATCACAAACACGATATTGACCTGAAGCCTTTATGTTGACTTAGGTGTGGATTGACGCAGGAACACAGATATTTTTTTCCTATGCCATTTGCCTGGGAGCCATGACGTCCCTGGGGAGCTATAACAAGTACAAATACAACTGCTACAGGTGAGTTGTGTTTTTGCTGGGGCGGGGGAGTGGGACTGTAGTAGTGACGGCAACTCGTGTCAGAGACGATTGCGTGAAAAGAAAATGGGAACTCCGGTTCCACCTGTGTTCATTAACAACCTCCATGACATATGTGTGACATAGGGACTGTTTGCTGCTTGGAGGCCTCAACAGCGGTACCAGTTTTGTGTCTGGCTTCGCAATATTTTCCGTCCTGGGCTTCATGGCACAAGAACAAGGGGTGGACATTGCCGATGTGGCAGAGTCAGGTACGAGGGTCCAAGGTGACGGCAGCAGTGATGGTGGGGGCTGCTGCCAAAGGATCAGAAACAATTGGATATCTAAAAAACAAAGTAGGAAAAATTTCATAGAGATAAGAACAGTAATGTCTCCTATCTCAGTATTGGACACAACGATGCGGAAAAGCATAGGTATCGGCAATTGCACACTCCTTGCAAAAAAGCCTCAAAGAACCAGCTTTGTTCTCTCAGTATGGACCATGTTCCCCCTTTTCTGAGGATAGAGTACTAGCGCTTTGGCAACAAAATGAAATTAAGGACACAGTTATGGGTGACAAAATGCATCCTTAACCTCCAGGTTCAGCAGCTGCGTATCTTTCTGACCAGAGTTTTCCGCAGGAGATTGACTGTGTTGTATGCATTTAACTGTGGACTTGCACCCTGAGGTGATATTTTTTGCCCAGCAGCACTGCATTGTGTGAACCCAGATCTGTTATTAAGCTGTGGATCTGATGGAGTGGAGCCCCATGGAGTTTGTATTTCCTTTGTGAATTGATTTAAAAAAAAATCAATTCTTAAAAAAAAATAATAATAAACTGTCTTTGTTCACTTCAGTTCAAACGCACTCTTGACATTTTGTGATGTCTTCATGTTGTGATGAATGACGTGAGAATCCATCATGCATCACTATTTTAAGCTAAGAATGAGCATTTTGAAATTTAGACTTAATTTTGTCTTTGTAAAGAAACTGTCTGCTTTGTGCTGAACTGCTCAGTTGAGATTCAGCTGCTGACTTTGTGTCTGATGCTTTTACCATATCTTGTTGAAGTGGTCTGCTTTGTTTAGACTATGCAAGATATGACTGTTTTTGTTATTGTGCACAGTAAGTACAAGAATGTCTCGTTTGTCCTGATCGGTGCTAAATTCATTTGGAGACTTGAAGAACTATTGTCAGAATGAAAATGTGGGATAAACAGTTAAAACTGTAATTCCTCTGTATCTCGTCATGATGATATCTTGTTGACAGCAGCATACATTGAATTTTAAACAGTATTGTGTGTGTCATTGTTACGTAGAATGCTGAAGTCTGATGCAGAGCCAAAGAGAAAATAATCCTAAAAATTGATTCTAGTTGTTGATGTTTGTCTTGTATGTAAGCATCTAAGACATCTCCAAAACATCAATTGTTTCTAGGCAAGAATAATGTATTTCTGTTGAAGTAACTATAGTTTTTCCATAAAACTTTATTGAACATTTCAATCTAAAAAGTGACATTGTGTAGTCCGAGCCTCCTCACTCCTGAAAATGAGTAGAAGTGTTAATCATGTTCTCTTGCCCTTCTGCCCTTCCCCATTCTTTTTTTTTCCTGTAGGTCCAGGCTTGGCCTTCATCGCTTACCCCAAGGCAGTGTCCATGATGCCCATGCCAACTCTGTGGGCCATCCTCTTCTTCATCATGCTGCTTCTTTTGGGTCTTGACAGCCAGGTCAGTTCTGCAGTAACTGAAGCCAACTGAAGTGAAGAATAGTTTCTTTGCTATGGTGCCCCTTCATTTCAGTCCCACTTCATTTGAGTCCCGTGAGGTTTAGTTTGCTTTGTTAAACTTCACTGTTGAGAAAAATAGTACAAACAGCAGCTCTGAGGTATCAGATAACAAAGACGCAAGGACAGCAACCAACCACTTCTAACCAAAGAATTTTACTATCAACCTCACTGTAGATTCTCTTTAATGCTCTGTTATTTCTTCAAACAAGATTTTTGAAAGCTGCGTGCCAAATACCGGGTTGGTATTCAGCCTTCAGATTGATACAAGGCTGAGCTTTGATTAAGACAAGATAATCTAAGCAGACACAAACCGAGTGTACGCCTGAGGGATTCTTCTGCGAGATCACATTTCCTGCCATTGAGTGTAATTCTACTCCTGTACTAAGTCAGCCCTGCACACGGCTGGTTACCCATCTCAGCCAAGAGCGAGATCCGGCCAGCGCTTTTAAATTTGAGTACATGCAAACGCTCCTGTGGGTGTAACTCTTTCCATGGGAGACGTGAGGTCAGGGTGCGTTTGGGTTTTATGTCGCAACAACATAAAGTTTACACATACTTGTGCACCTGAATGCCAAATGTTGTTGGATTTCTCACATACCACCGTTACACTAAAGGAAATAGTAGAATATAAAATAACCAAATAGCCTTTTGATTGGCGTGATTTGATTCTCAAGGCAAAGCAAGTGAGCACAAGAGTTGTACAGAAAAGGAGACAGTCAGTCTCTGTTGTTTTGTTTCTGTTTTTTTCTTCTAGCAACAAACCAATGTTGGAAAGAGGAGCACTGTTTGAATTCTCATTACTGCCCAACAAAGACAACTCTTTTTTCCTTAATTAGCAGCTTCTGGAGTTAAAACAAAGCTGCTTGCACACAAAATGAGATTTTTTTTTTACATGCTCAGAATTTAACAGCTGCCTTTGTTCCCACAGTTTGTTGAGGTGGAAGGACAAATCACTTCTATTGTGGATCTCTATCCGTCTGTCCTGAGGAAGGGTTACCGCAGAGAGATCTTCATAGCAGTGATGTGTTTTATAAGCTATATCCTGGGACTCGCTATGGTGACAAAAGTAAGCTTATTAACTTCCTTTTTTTCTGATTGAAGCTACACATTTTATGTATCACTCTCCGAGAGGTTCATTTCAAGGTCCTTGAAATTCCCAGATAGCTCACGAGTCTTTTGGCTGTTGCATTGTCACAGCCAAATATGGCCTCCTCCCACTTTCACCAGTCAGATCCAGTATGTGTGATTGGAATGGAATGGAATGCCATTTTCCATATAGTAGTCATCTGTGCATCAATGATATGTCACCACCTGTTGAACTCTACCTCTGTTGGTTGAGAGCCAGAACTTTTCTCATCCCTCTACCCCTCACTTCAATGTCCTTTCCACCTTTATGACTTTCAGTCTCATCTATTAAAGTGAGTTCATTTTAATTGTTATCTTTTTTTTTTCAGGGTGGCATGTATGTATTCCAGCTCTTTGACTACTATGCAGCTAGCGGTGTGTGCCTTTTGTGGGTTGCATTCTTTGAATGCATTGCCGTAGCCTGGGTTTACGGTAAGAGCATATAGTTATACATTTGACATTTTAAGTAACAATTTTTTTTTTAAGTGAAGAGAAATGTTATAAAATCAATTCTGCATCAAACCTTTCAGTTCTCATTACGTTAGAATCCATTTTAAGGTTATCAATAAGGTTCTCATAGCTTAGGTTGTAAGTCATTTTTTTGTTACTGCTATCAAAAAGTACAAATTAGAACATTTTAATTTGTAGTATTGTTTAAATATTATTCTGCGTACAAATTTTGAGAAAAAAACATACTTGACCTTTCTATCTGCTCCTGGTAGTAAAACAGTGTATAAATTATGACCCACATGCGGCATGACTGCTTGCAGTATATGGGACATTACCTAGTTTATGGTAAACATCACAGATCCAAGCTTATAAATCTGTCCTCGGATAGACGTCAAGGTTGTTTGTAGATAAGAAACTGTTTGAGCAGAGTGCAAAGACAGCTTTGACTGATCTATATTTTGGTGAAAACATTCAGAATAATTTTTCTTTCTTTTGTTGACATTGTACTTGAATAGGAGCTGACAACTTCTATGACGCAGTTGAGGACATGATTGGCTACAGACCGAACCCATGGATGAAATGGAGCTGGACCTTTATCACACCTGTCCTCTGCATGGTGAGACACCCCTTTGTTAATCTTTTTAACTTCTTTCAATTACCTCATGGGAACCTTTCTGGAATAATCTACACACTTCTGAGAAACAGCAGACTTTATTGAAACCAAAGAGTAGTCGCTTGGTATGAATAAAGGCTAACTAGAGGTTAGATGAAAGTGTAAACCGATAAGGTATGGATTTGTGTCAAAATGATAAGGGATTATTTTGAAATAAGAGTATGTAGGCAAACTCTGTGTGTCTTTGTTTGAGAATTGGAAGGATTGTATTACAGTTGTCGATGGCATGTGGCAAATGTTGATTGTTAAACTTTCCAGGTCACAGATGATGTACAGCTTGTACTAAATTCATTATGTCATTGTTTCACAGGGCTGCTTTGTTTTCTCCCTGGTGAAGTACAAGCCCTTGACCTATAACAAAGTGTATGAATATCCTGACTGGGCCATTGGCCTGGGCTGGTGTTTGGCCCTGGCCTCCATGATCTGCATCCCAATGGTGATGGTCATCAAGATCCTACAGTCTGAGGGGCCTCTGATTGAGGTGAGCGATGACCTTTATTTTGAAAGTTAATTTAAGAGCAAAAACTGAAAAGAATCCATAAGTGTGAACCAGGAGAAGAGATTTTGTGGGATTTTAAGGACCCACTCCAATGTGTTTTTAACATGTTCTTGTAGCATTTGTCTTATGATGGATGACACATAAAGAATATTAAGCCTAAAGCTGCATTTCTGATTTATTATTCAGATCATTATGGATCAGGAGCAGAAAAAAAATGTTAAGTTTAAAAATGCTTGTAACCCTTATGTGGCCAATCTACGACCTACGATTAGCTCCATTTTAATGCAAACACTTTTAGACAAATAGATCCATGCACATTTCCATTTTCTTTTTCCGAGCTGGCACATGACTTAAAACTGCACAGCTGAATAGCTCTAACATTGCTCCCCTGTTTTGTTCCATCAGTAATGTTAGCTTGGGGTTATGGGAGGCTCTAATGGGAGTGAGTGTGAACAAAGGGGTGATGGGAAATGAAGGAAGTCCCACCCCCAACTCAGAGGTGAATTTCTGATTAACCCCTGCCGCTCTGCAGAAACTATGTTCTACAAATCACAGAGTTTTGGATTTGAACTAAAAACAGCATAACTAAAAGATCACTGGAAAGGCTTTTAGAACAGATCGCAAGATGATTAGGGTGGGACTTTAAGAAAGGCATCCAAGTGTTTTTCTGCATTTGAACTAAAAGAAAATATAGTGTATGTGTATAACCACAGCTTAAATGTAGCCAGGCTTCTGATCATCACCGTTTTTCATATTCTGCCCTCAGAGGATTAAGGCTGTGGCAGCACCGGCGAAGTCAGGCGTGAGCTCTCGCCCGAAAGAGTACAACGTGAAGAGCAGTGAGCTGACACAGCCCCTGGATCCAAACGGGAACAATGGCTTGATCAAGCCCACCCACACCGTTGTAGAAACAATGATGTGAGCGCTCTCTGTGAGAGGAATACGATTGATGTGCTTTCTGTGTTATCATGTTGTCTAACTTTGATAAGGGTAGGTTTACATTGTCCAATATATTCATAGTAGATTTTCTTTGGATTGATTTTTATTAAGAAGAGATATATATTATTGTTCTATTTTTTTTTCCTCTTGTAATTTTTGTTTCTTCTTTTGTTTTTTTTACTCTTGATATTGTTCATGTTACAATTGTTGCTGTAGTTGGCACTGATCTAAGTTTAGACAGTATTTTGAGAGAAAACATGCACATTGTTTACTATTTCTCTGTTGATTCCAGAAAGCTGAGGAATTTGATGTGTTTTGCTGTAATAGGAGGAAATTGAAAAGTCTCAAAAACTGAGTTTCCATGTCAAATAATAACTGTGACATTTTTATTTTCTTTAAAAAATCATCTAAACACTCTCATGTGATCAGCTAACCTTTTAATGTACTTATTTTTTGTGCAACCATGAAGATGAATTTACATCTGCAAGCACCAGAATTGGCACCCCCTCAAGCTACGTTCACACCGCCCTCTGCAACGCACGTTCACGCAGCCGCTTTTAATGAAAAGTCTATGTAAATGTGCACAAAGTATGCGTTTTGGGCTTCCACATTCAAAACTTTTGCGTTCATGCAAGTTTTTAAAACCATTTTAAAACTCTAAGTAAAAAACGTGCGTTCCTTGAATGTGCGTTGAACACTAAACCAGGTCAAGCTTTGACCAACCAGGGGGCTCGGATGTGGTAATGACGTATGGATGTCATCTCTTTTAATTCACGGAAGTGCCAACCGTTTAAAACTTCGTCATGAAGGAGGAATTAGTAATCGCAGACAAACTTATATGACACCAAGTCTTTTGGGATGTATCGGAATAGAGCTGTGAAAGAAAAAGCTTGGAGCAAGACCCATGAGATTTGCACCGCGTCAGCATTTTGCGCCAAGACTCTTCCAACTGTAGGTGGCAGACATGGGCTAGTTAATAACAGAAAAAGAAAAAGAAGAAGCCTCTCCCTGCTTTTCTAGTGTGAACACCATGGGCTCAACACGCACTGAGAATGTTCTTTAATGCACTTCCAATGCCCGGTGTGTACGCAGCTTCATAGCACATATCTATAAATGGTATCAATTTCATTTGGCTCTGCCCCCTTTGAGTTACACGTTATATAAGGCCTTGGTTGAAAACACAACAATCTATCCTGACAAACGAATCAGACAAATCAGCAAAAGAGCAGAAACAGCTGAAAAAAACATGTGAGGAGAAAAGGGAAGTGACATTTTTAGAGTAACTGTACACTGCCTGTGTGACTACTATAGTCCGCCCCAGTGCATTTATCAAAAAAAAAAAAAACTCTACTTGCACTTTATGTCATTTCACCTTTAATGTAGTATTTGTTCTAATAGTGTATGGATTTGCACTTACATTTGCAATAAATTAAGGGAGGAAATATTGTTAGCTTCTTTTTGATATAGTAAACTTTGATATAGTGTATGTAGCTTGTCTCCTTGCTAAAGACAAATGTGAACCAGAGTTAAATGACATCAAATACTCTGAATTAGACTGATTTGTGGAATCTATGAGATCACCTAAACGCGTTACTTTTTCTTTAAAGCCTGAAAGTTGTCTCTTCTGTGCTCATTTCTTTCCGCAGCAGGATTGCTCTGCAGCACTACCACTGGATTTTAGTGTGTAAAGTTATGTTTTATTTTTATTGTAGAATGTGAATGTCTGTAAATCACACATGCCTTTTTGTAAAAAAAGAAAAAAAAAAAAAGTTTTATACAGGAACATGATTTGAACACCATCGTGTGGAAAGCTGACCTGTGTTGAAATGTCAATTGTTGTAAGCTTAAAGAATTCGGCATAAATCAAATGAAGCACAGGATTTTTTTTTTTTTTTGCTGATTTTGAAACAATAAATGTAATAAAAAAATACATAATTTAACTGTTTTAAATGGATTTGATCAACAGTTCATCTGATCAGATACAAAGTCTGAGGAGATTGTTTTCCAAAGCTGCCACAGGACCCCTCTGTGTGTGCAACTTGGAAATTGAAATGTACCAAAGTTATTTTGTCTTGGAGTTTTCCCCTCCAGGATGCAAACTGCATCCTTTTTTGTGTAGACAAAAATAAAAATGCTTTTCCTTGGATTTGTTAAATTCTTTTCTCACTTGAGATGTAATCAGAGAAACAATATTAGCTTTGGTGGAGGCACCCATACTTTATGACACCAAACAAAATGCTTCTTACATTTATTTATACGGGGGTGTAACGATGCATTTTAACAATTTAACAAATAACGATATTTGTGGTTTGTCCATTTTTGTTCACTTTGAACGATCCGATTGACTGACCAAAGATTGATCCAGGACATCTTTAGCCAAAAATTCAACCAGTGAGATAAATACCTGGAACTGAACAGTGCAGGTGAAGTTTTCTGGATTCCTTGTATTTCTTGCAAGATAATAAAGTGTAAATGAAATATGTGTACAAACAAACAAGTAAACAAAAATTAAGGGGCCACTCCATTCATATTTTATTTGAATAAAGTTCAGCCCACTGTTCTTTTTCCACATTAAAATAATACAAACAGAAATGTATTAGAACATCCTACCAAACTGTATGATCGCATGTGTTTCCACACATTGGACTGTAATGACGAGTCAGGTGTTGTCCACAGTGATGGTAGTTGGTCGTTTTTACCTTATAGTAAAATAAACATCTCATTCCAAATAGTATTTTCCAAGATCGATTTGATTATCGATTACCTCTTTGAAAAATTGTTTTAATGGTGTAGGTCGATTCGATTCTGCTTCAGACAGATTGATCTGGCTGAACTGTTGGAATAAAAATCGATTTATTGGTCAATCGTTACGCCCCTATTTATTTACCTTCTGACAAAGATGGCTAATGTTCATTATTGTTACCACTCCAGTATGTGCTGAAAGATTAAGATTGTTTCACACATATTTTTCTAAAACAAATGGTCCCTGAACCCATTGATCTAAGTCAAAGCCAATTATTATTGGCAATGCAAGTTGATAAATAAAATGATGGATTACGAAATTGGGAAAGGAATTGGGATAGGAATCAAAAATTTGAGACTGATGACATTCAGACCCCACTGAACATTAAACATGTTAAACAAATGACTTTTTTTTTTTTGCATAAGATCAATGTTTAGATTTATTAAAATCACTGCAAACAAAAAAATCAAATTTTTTTTGTGAATCAATTTATTGTGATAAATGTGCTAATTGTGAATTGCATTTTCAGCAAGACTTGAGAGACATCTTTTGTCCAAAATGTGGTTATTTAACAACAAGTAGTTAATGAGGAAATGGATTAAAAAACTACTGAGGGCATAACAGAGAGAAGACTTTTTTGTTTGTTGTTCTCATCAAATCTTTTTTTGTGCTTTAAAAGTGGCTCAAAAGACTCTGAAACCAGAGCATGTGCGTCACAAGTTGGCAGTCACAACATACTAACCTGACAGAACATCATGGAAACTGCTTCTTTGAAGGATTTAATTCAAATTTCTTTTTAGAAATAAACCGAGAACCAGTAAGAACCATGCACCATATGGAAAAGAGCTTTAGAGGAGGCTACACCTTACTGTTGATTTCAAAATAAAGCCCAACAAGGTAATATTCAGCTGAAAAAAGATGTATTAAAATATTGGTTCTTTTATAAATATACCTTTGCAGATATACAGCTTAATATTAGATTTTGGAAGTACTAAAAAGAGAAACATGAAATATGTGGAAGTGTAAAAAAAAATAGTAATATAGCAGTTAACCAAGTCACATGAAAACGCTTCAGGGCGGAGAACCCACCTGTGTTCTGAACCTGTATAATGTCCAACAAAAATAAAAATTATTTCTTATCAAAGTTCTAAAAGGTCAGGATGTCTTGGAAGGCATTAAATGATATTATTCCACATAAATCAGGAATATTCACTGAAATTAATAGCTTATTATTTATTACAACAAATTACAAAGACATTTAAGATGAGGATTGGGTCACTTATGGGTTTTGAGTATTCCCACCCACATTTATACTCCAAAACATTGTTTTTGAGCTGAATATCACTAAATGACAGGAGTTTAGGGACCAGGGAATAAACCCCGGAACGTTAATAATACCCATTTGTTTTTTAAACTTCTGCCAGTAATTTCTGTTCACATTGGCAGGTTAAACTTAATAGAACAATGAAAATGGTGACGAAGGTCTTTATTGTCATAAAAACATATTTTACACTATGATAAAGTAACCAAAATAAATGTTTGAGTGAATCATGTTTCTCAGAACCAAATACACATATTCAGGGGTATCAATTATTTGCAAACATAAAAAATATGAAAAATCTGCACCATTAAAGTAATTACATTGAAATTATGCATCACGTGTGCATCATCTGTAAATAAAATACTATACACTGCTGTGAATTTGTAAAATAAAAGGAATTAAGTAAAACGACTTAAAAAAATATTTAAAATAGGTTACTGTCTACTACATCGAAGACAATTCTAAAGTCATAACATCACTGTTCCCAGAAATCATCAGTGGCCGCCAGAAACAGGACAGCTTCTCTATCACAACATATTTAAATTAACCAGCATGTCAACTTACACAATGTTTCCAGATCAGCAGGCCACAATTATTTAGAAAAATATGTAAAGAACATTGTGAAGTAAGTAAAAAAGAAAACAAAACTAGATTGCGTCATTGAAATGTGAAAAGCAATGGGGGAAATAATCGAATTAAACCACCAAGTATGAGTTCTGTGCACGTTAAAGCAAAAAAGGCTGTGTGTTATTAAACAGCATAAGGTCATATACAAAATCAGTGTTAAAAAAAGAAAAAAGTAAAAAATAAAAAAACCCTCAACGTGATCTCAAAAATAATGAAACAGAAGGATCTTTGTAAAATGCATTCTCTGCAAGGATTTGGAAAGCAATGAGAAAACAAAAAGGCATCATTGTTTTTGGAAATGTAATATGGCTTCAAAAGCGATCATTGATTTGCATGTGAACCATGTGAAGACAAAAAAAAGGCCAAACTGTGGCTAGAATAAGTCATATGGGTGAAATGGGCATTTAACAGCATGTGTACCTTTTCCATTAAAACAAAAGAATCCACTTGTGTTGTAAAATGAAGCTTGGTGCGCATGTGCAGAAGGTGATTCTTCCCCAGAGAGCTTGTGCTTTCCTACCTAGGAACCCTATTACATAACAGTGTGCGTGTCTCCTTGCCTCTGGTGGGGAAAATAAGAGGGTGGGAGTGTCAGATGAGTGTTCACCAAGCAGCATCATGTGAGCAGGAATGACTATTAACGAAAGAAATAAAAAATGTTTTTTAAAAAACGGGGGGCAAATGAAGACATGCACTGGTGACTTTGTGGCAGAAAGATGTTTACAGGCTGATTGTTTCTCTCTATGCTGTGCAAGAACAATAGTGTGCAAGTCTGTAAGAGGTCCAACATGGCTAACTGCTTTTTTTCACAGAGCAATGCTGTTTGTCCTGTTGTTGGCAAAGCAGAATAGTAAGTTTGAGGGGTCGTCACAGTCGCCAGGCAGCTCCACGTCTGCGGCTGCCAGTGGATTCCTGCTAATGACCAGATCCAGGCAGTCTCCGGCCTCCATAATTAGGGGCACCGTTAAACAACAGTCCAAGTCTCTGGTCCTCACGCGGTTAACCTGAAAAGACCACAAGCAGGAGAAGTTTGATTTTAAGCACTTTGAGCATTGCATCAGCTCTTAGATGTACTACTTTAAATACCTTATGTATTTATTCAGTCTTGAAAGAAGCACAGAATTAGTATTCCTACTCACTCTATCCTAACAAAACTAAACCTTTTGCAATGTAACCCAGAATTCAAAGTACAGCAAGTCATTAGGACAAGCAACTCTTCCATTTAGCCCAAGCGAGCACGATTCACTACTCAGTAAATGGATATTTTGATGTAATCTTTTGTGACAATTTCTATTTTACCATGCCATGCTGACCCCTGACCAGCTGATGTGGAATGGTGAAACTAAATCAAAAGACATTTCAAAGTAAAGTTACTTTTAAGCAACAGTGCCAGGGCTTATCTAAAATTTTGTTCTCTGCAGAGCTTTGAGCAGCACCACCACACAACCTACACAAACCCTTTTGTTACACACACAGCCCTAAACCCGAGTGAATAGCAGTGCATCCAACCAACAACTGACAGCAGCAACAAGCTTGGCAACAGCACGTTATGCGTCTTAAAACTATAGTTGGTTCAAAGAAAAACAACATTAAATTACTTTAATTGAAACTTTTAAAAAAGTATCAGTTCTAAATATCAATTGAGAAAATGTTTAAAATTTTATTTTAGATAGGATATTTGCCAGATAATTCAATATTTAATCAAAACATGTTAAATCATAACTTGTGTCACAATGGTAACTTGTGAATTGAAATGGAGGAATTTTGTTGCAGGGATGCCCATTTAGCTCTTTGTTCCAGATCAGGGAGCAGCCAACTCAAGAGTAAATTTGAAACTGTAACTTTAGACTTTTGTTCCCCCTTTTAAACTGACCAATTTAAGCAACTATATTTTTAACTCTTTTTAAATGGTTCCCAGTGGTCTTTAAGATATTTTTATGCCGTTTTTAGCCAAAATAAAAAAGGATGTGTGCGTTTTTTTATGACATATTTTCCGCAGAGCAGCAGGAGTTCATCAGAAATTTGCCTCTGAGCTGTGTGAGCATGGAGGTAACCCTACAATGATGTCCCAGCATTCCTTAGTTAGCACTCTCTCGCACTGGCTTACAGCTCCTCACAACCACAAGCTAACTCCGAGCAATATCAGAGCTATGCAGCCGTACAGCTTTGAGCCAGATTGAAGCTCAGGAGAGGAAAATGAAGACGTTAATGTCTGATGGTGGATGCATCGCGTCACAAACCCGAGCTGTTTTAAACCGCTAGTTTTGTATCCGTTACTGATCAAACTTGATTTGAATAAAGACATACTCAGAAACACTGTTTTAATCATAAATTATTTTCATATGCCCTCCCTCATGAGAAAAATGCTACAAGAACATGCTAAAAAACACAAAAAAACATTTATTTTAATAAATAAATTTCAATCCTACTTTGATTTTGCCAGATCACCACGTTAGATTAAGCCAATATGTGTGTGGCTTTCATTATAATTAGATTATAAAAAAGATTAAGTTGGTAAAATTAAAAAAAAGTGGTGGGAATAAAACCAACAAAAGAGCAAACATTTCTCCAACCTTAATCCTTATAAAGGTTGGAAACAGTGTATTTTTTTCATTTACAAACTGCTGCATTTCCTGAAGAACATTTTGTCCTTTGGAAATGTATTAGTTAAAAAAAATATTAGAAAACACAATTAAAAAGCCCACTGCCCACTTGTTTATTTTTTTTGACCCTACAGAAGAACTGTAGCTTACCTGAAGAATGCGGTCAAAAGGCTTCAGACCTGCCTGGTCAGCTGGACCGTCTGGCCTGATCATATTGACAAAAACTCCTTTTTCCAAAAGTCCGTCTGAAACGCTGAAGCCAAAGTCTCGGCTGTCCAGATCTTTCCTTACAGTCACCTGAAATTACAGATAAAGTTGCTCTTTTTCCATGAAGTTATTAATTGGGATCCTCAAAACTGTCAGAACTAAAGCCTTTGACAAGTACAACAACCTCCAAAATTTGTGTTTTTACGTTGACTTATGATCATCGTTTTAGATCATTAGAAATACTAATTGAACCTGGTTCATTTAGTTCTGATGTGTAAACACTAAAACACACACTGAAGCTGTCATATTTTTCCACTGGACTGGAATTGTTCACCTGTAAAGGGGGTAGCAGAACTAAACACCTTTGAGGGAGACTTTCCATGATATCAAGCAAGCTGTGTCAGCTCCAAACATGGCCCTGCTCCTCACAGGAAGGCTGTGACATACTTGGCTATTGCTAGGTAAACAGAGCAGCATGAAAGCAGCTGATGACACCAAGGAAATTTCCCAGCATGCATCCCTGATCTCAGAGTTACCTTATGAGCAGATGGTTAGGTTTTTGCTATTTGTACTGTGTTTGTTGTGCTGTCATGTGTGAAATTATGTTTGGACTTGCGTCGTCCTGATTTTTCCTTTTCCTGTTATGTAATGTAATCCCTGCTATTTTTTATTTGAAACTCATCGATTGTATTTTTTATAAATTTTTCCCACCAGAATGAATTCCCTAAATCAGAAATGACCAATATGATTAGAATGACTATTTATGACTGATATTTTTTGAAATGTATTAAACTGTTGTTTTAACTAAATCATTCCAGAATAAATCACCAATTTGATTAACTCATTTTACCTCTGTACACATTTACTTGTATATGAAGAACTCAAATGCACTTCAATCAATGCAGGTTTTCCTTTTTTTTTTTGTTTAATCTCAGATGATTAGAGTTAACATTTTCTGAGTTTTACAAACAGCATACTGTCCATTTACAAAGTGTGATCGTTTCTAATAATATTGTGGGATTAAGTTATAAATTTGAGTTATAAATTTAAAACCACCTTATGAAGTGCCAAAGCTGTGGGGGACACAATCTCCGGAGGGTCCCTTTTGGCCCCGGACGACACCTCTCTGGCTCTGGTCAACATGCTCAGACTGCTTTTGTTTTTAGCTTCGCTGCGGATTCCCTCCCTCTTTATGGGACTAATGTCAGAAGGAAACATGGCTTCTTCACAGGTCTTGGTCTCCTCTAAGTACAGACTTAATGTACTGCCCGTCATTGATGCCTGAAAGAGGCCAAAGTGGCAAAAATTACTCAGACTTACTTGAGGATGTAAGCACACATATAATGTGTAATTCTGCATGCAGAGATTAGCAGCAAAGACACTGGAGAGTATGACAGCAGGTGCATGGCTTGTCTCTTTAGATCTAAAAGTAGATTACACACTGATGATTAACATAATGCTTCATCTGCCATGTCCAACAGCATCCACTTTGTGGATTCATGTGAAGGACAAGGCTGATGGAGGAAGACGGGAAACCGGAGCCATCTTTCTACCAACCTCCAGCTCCCTGAGAATCTCCGACTGGCCACAGGTCTCGAGGTCCTGGAGAGTCTGGGACCAGAAACTGTCTTCCTTGTTGAAGGCGCCATGGCTACAAGGTGGGCTGATAAATCTATGACAATGCAGGAACCAGAACATGAGAGCAGCCCAGCAGTCTGAGGGTTGGTGCTGCATAAAAAGCAGCACGGGAAATGCAGTTTTTGGGCTGCCAGGCTGAAGAATCCCTTTGAAAATGTCTCAGGCGTTACTGTTATTCGTCTGTCTTGAAACAGCTCCATTAACAAGCAGACCACTAGTAAGTCAAGGCTTCAAAGTTCACTACAGAGTCACCACCCCCAGAAAAAAAAGGAAGACAGGAACTTGGGAGCATGGATCATAAAAATTCACAGACGTGTGAGGAGATACATGTCTGGTGTATCCGCCGTTTGGGTTCTTTCAGGTGAAATGGGTTTTGTTTTGGAACGGGGCAACAGAAAAAGATGCATCTATGTGAAACACCAAAGAGCTGGTTGGCAGTTAGTAAAGCAGATGAGAGAGAGAATACCTGAGAAAGGAAAAAAAAAAACACAAGACAGTTTGGAAAAATAAGAAAACACAACAGAAAGAAATGATTCCAAAGATGAGGTTTGCTTTTCTCCAAAGATAAGGAGGACATAAAAGTAAAATGAGCCATCTTTGTTGTTACACCCAATATAGTAATGGTCAGAGGATCCGGAGGATCTTTTTATTGTTTTATAAAATGTAATATCTTTTAAATGTATTTGTTTATTTTTTGGTATGGTTTCATATGTATGCACTATTTTTGCCAGAAGCAAAAGTTTAAGTCTGGACAACAAGGTTCAGTTTAAAACTCCTAAACAATATTTTATTAAATAATTCAATTTAAACTTAGGACTACTACACTGCAAACATTGAATCTTAAAGTAGAAAAGACCCTTGCTTCAAGAAAAATAATTTTATTTTCAGTCTTGCAAGGAAAAAAAAAAACTAAGAAAGTTTTTCAGTAAGAAAATTATCTTACTTTGAGAAAATATGTCTTAGTGACTGGAAGCTTTTTCCTAAATAAAGAATTCTTGGTGAGACAATTTTCCTTATTCTACAGGCATAAAAAAAGTTTTTACGGCGAGCAGGAGTGGGTCTTTAAATGTAAGACTTAAAAAAAGATCTTAATGAATTTACTGGAACAGAAAAAAATTAACACGTTTAACCTTCAGTACCAAAATAACTTCAGGAAGTTATGAAATGAAGAAATGCATTAATGCATTAAGCTCCACCCTTTGCTTCTCCCCTGTTACTCACCAAATTGGTGCCACGTCACAATATGATGACATGACTTTATGGACGACATAAAATAACAAAAGAGACTTTTACAGTCTTTTATCATCTGTCTCAAGGTCTTTAAAGTAGATAAATGACAATGACTTTTTTTATTTGAAAGACCTACATTGCTGCGGCTTTAGCTTCATGTTTGAGCAAAAGATACCATAGATTCACAACTCGGCTTGTTTTAAAACCGTCGAATGATCTTTGATTGGCAATGGTGTCTATTTCTTGTCTTCAGGAAGTTTAAAGTACGTCTGTTTTCAGCTTAAAAGTGCATCTGATCTGACCAAGACTGTATCGCTTCAACAGAATTATGAAAGAAATCAAATAAAAATAAAAAGATTATCACTTATAATAAAACGATGATGCATAGGTTCCATTTGCAAACAAATGTAAAACAGAACAAAACAAGAAGAAATGAAGACAGACTAAAGGAAAATGTCAGTATTGGGACATGACAGAAGGAACTGGAAGTGTGTTCCAACAAGCAGGTCTAAAATACAAAGTTATTTTAACTCCTGATCCTGCTTTTATTCTGACTGATAAACTTACTGAGAGAACTCCTTCATCTGTATAACCTGAACTGTGGAAAAACATTGGTGTTTTTCTGGTTTAAAGCTTGTTTTTCACAATTTTAAACAAATAGTTCTTGAATCTACTTTGTGCATGTTCACTGGCATTCAAAAGTCTGGAGTCACTTTGAAATGTTCCTGTTTTTGAAAGAAAAGTACTTTAAAAAATGAAGATAACTTTAAACTAATCAGAAATACACTCTATAGATTATTAATGTGGAAAATGATTAAAAAAAATTAATATTCCAGATCCCAATGTCTGGCTTTTGGTGCATTATATATATAGATGACTAGAGGCCCATTTCCAGCAACTATCTCTCCAGTGTTCTAATCACTTCTCACACAAAAGGCTATTCCATGCAAGAAATTGCCAAGAAACGGAAGATTTCCTTCAATCATGTGAACTACTCTCTTCAGAGAACAGCACAAACAGGCTCTAACCAGAGTAGAATAAGACCAGGACTGGGTGCAGTCCAAACATTTGCAGGTAGAAAAGTCATTTTTTTAATCATTTACTACATTAAGAATGCACAAAGTGCATTTCTGATAAGTTCAAAGTCATCTTCATTTAAAAAAAATAATACTTTTCTTTCAAAAGGAACATTTTGAAGTGAACTTTTGAATGGCAGTGTAGCCAAAATATTGTGAAACTAAAAAAAATACATTTGCAATTGCACATCAGACTTAAGGTGCATCAATGAATGAATGAGCCAAATCTGACACAGAAGAAAGCCTGCTTCACGAGTGAGGCTTTTTTGGAACACACTTCAAGCACTCACCCAGGTATCTTGTCCCACTCGTCCTCAGTGAATCTTCCATCGTACAGGCCTGTGCGGTGGACTAAGCCAGCTGAGCTGGAAGTAGTGTGCTTCCTGAGCGTTGGCCGTCTCCACTCAGGTGGATTCAGGAGTAAATCCGAAGCTTTGTGAAGATACGTCCCTAAAGTTAGATACGTATAAACGTAAATCTCTACCATCACTTTAGTATATGTAGTTTTCCTGCAGTGGACCTCACCTTGGCTAATGTAGCCTGCATCAAACCCTGAGCTATCCCAGGAGCTCATGGCAGAGTCAATACTGGGCACAGTGGCAGAGTAAATCTCTGAGAATTTGCTGGTCTTTTGAGAGTCTGTCAGTTCATCATCAGGGTCACTTAAAAACCCAGCTTCTCTCTCTGGGGGATGCCGTCTTTCGGACTCTGGGGGAACACAGTTGGCATTCAGTAAGGTAAGGTAAGGTGCACACGCCATGATTTTGTTTTTTCAAGGGTTAAGAATGGAAATAAAACCTTTTTTTTTTCGACATATTAAAATAATTTCTCATTTATAAACAGATGCCTTTAGGAGACTTTTCTTCCTTATGCACAATAATATAACATTTTAACCTGGGGTGCCCAAACTTTCTATCCCCACTGTACTTTGAGGATTTGTAATACATAAAGCAGAGCAGTTTTGCATGAAACTTTTCAGCTGCCATCCCATTTTTCAACATCATTCCTTCATATCTGACATGTTATTGCTTGCAGATATTAAGCTTCAAATAAATCAGGAGTTCACAAAGATGAAAGTTTGCACTGAAGACAGAATAAAGTCTAAAAATAAATAAAAATTTAATTTGGGTTATAAAACTAATACAATTTTAAAAAGGTAAGATCAAAAATTATTTTCAAAAGTCCAGAACTCATTTGTAATGTGGTCTCTTTTTGCTTTTGTTTCAGTATTCCACTCTGAACAACAGCCCAAGTCTGTTTGAATCTGAATAACACTTTTTACGGTCAGCCTGTTTCTTGATCTTCAAGGTGACGGACTCTCCGGCCATCTGCAGCAGATGGATGGCTTCACTCAGCGGCTTTCCTTTCAGGCTGACCCCATTGATGGCCAGGACTCTGTCCCCTATGTGGATGGCCCCGGTCCTGCAAGCAGAGAAGACAGATACCAGACTATACCAGACAGTACCAACTTGTGGGTTGGAAAACTGTCAGGCTGCCAGCATGCTGATCAAGGCCGGAACAAAGAGGGGTCTTGTTGTGGAACAGACCAGACAGTTTTTGTTTACAATCAGTTTGTGGCGGTTTTCCTTTTTTTTGGGTTCAATTTGTCATCTTCTAACACAACTTTAACTTCTCTCACCTCTCAGCCAGACCTTTCTTGGTGAGGCCAGAAATGACAATTGGGTCAAAAGGTTCCTCTGTGCCAGAAATTGTGATCCCCAGAGGTCCGTTATATCTCTTTAGCTCAACGGTGTAAATGATGGAACCTGACATCTCCAACTCATCTGCAGCACATGGAAAGAATGGACAGCATAAACTTAAAATGACTCCAAAAAGTTCACTATCTTAAGCATCTTTAAAAAAAATTAAAAAAGGCAAAACAAGGAAAAAAAGATGTAAAACCCACTGATCCAAACAGAGGAATTTTCTAAATGAAGTTGGGAATTTTCACAAAAGCGTCTGCGTTCTCCTCTTTATCTTGAAAAAAAAACAGCTCAACCCTCATGCGGGTGAGTTCTTACTAGACTACACTACTATCTTTCATAAATCAAGAGTGGCATCTGAAAAAAAGCTTCAAACATGACACTAGCTGCACGTGCAGGAGATGTCAATGAGATAGAACTTAAAGCATAAAACTGTTTCCTTTAGTGTGCACAAGTTGATTCAATGACTAAGGTGCTCGAAAAACATTGGCGTCTTCAATTTTCTTTTTTTTTTATTGTTTTGACTACTTGTCTTAAATCCATGACATGAATGATGACATTCATAAAAAAAAACAAAGCAACATTTAACTATAAATGCATATTTTAGCAAACCAACTTCTTTAAGCAATTATTAAAGTTAAAACAAGTGTTTTATTTTAAAATCTGTTGTAAAACAGGTTGATTAAAGTTAAGAATGTTGGAACAAAACATGATGTCTAAAACAATGAAGGCCATCCTTTCAAACCAGAGTTTAATTGGTCAGAATCTGAAAAACTAAGTATAAAAAAGACAGAATCGTTGTTTTGTGGGTTCTTTTGTCCCCCCTTTCTGTTTCCTTTTTACTTTGGTCGAGGGGGGGCGTGTACCAATGTTGTCCTCGTCCTTCTGGATCCTCAGCTTGACCATGTCTTCGGCCTGCTGCAGGACATGCATGGCGTCATCTGTGGTGCAGTTCTCCAGACGCACAGAGTCGATGGCCAGAAGTCTGTCTCCAGGCTCCAGAGTACCTGTTCTACCAGACACAAGAGCAAAAGGATCACAACTATTAACTGGGAGCTGAGAGCTGCTTCTCCTGACTCATCATCAGAATCCTATTAGCCTTACTTCTCAGTGGGATTCATGGGGGTGACCGTAACCTTTCTCTAAACCTTATCAACACTGAGCCCTTCTGAAATATTATTGCCCCACTGATCTACTTTTGATAGCTCAATCCTATTAGGCTATTGTTACATCGCAGACCTCTTTTCTTCTTCATTATCCCCTGAAGCACTTTGAAACATTGAAAACTATTGGGTGCTGCAGACCAGAGAACCCAATTTAGATCTGTTTTTAAGATAGCAAAATATTGAGGTATTGATTTTGTTGGCTGTGTTGACTCTTACCTGTGTGCTATGCTTCCCTTTTTGATGTCAGAGATGATGAGAGGTTTTCCAGGTTTCTTACTCGCTGACACAAGAAAATTAAAAGTTTAACGTTTTTTGCACAGTAAAAATCATTCAAACAATCCTGTTTCACCTGACATGCTTACGCTCTTATTTTTCCAGAAGTAGCTGGAGCAGAAAGATTATTGATGGATGTTGGTATAGACCTATTTAAAGGTAATGAGCTATGGGCCTTCATGTTTTTACAAGCCTGTGTTAACGCATCACTAAACAGGATTGAGAGGAAATTTCCAGCAGTATCATCACCATGCAACACCGCCCCCTGCTGGAGAGGACTGGACTTACAGCTGATGGTGATGCCCAGCTCCACTCCTCTCCGTTTTGGGAGTTTAACATGGAAGGTGCCACTGCTTGGAACCACTGATTCTAAATCAGATTTAGGACCAAACGTTACAGTTAAAAGCAGGATGACAGGAACATTTAGATCAGAAATGATCTTTTATGCAATGATACCTGCTACATCAAACTCCACCTCCACTGTGACCTTATTAGACAGAGCAGAGTCTCTGAGGAGCTGATGAGCTTCCTCCAAAGTACCATCTTCAGTCAGGATGCCATTGATGGACAACACCCTGTCTCCTACCTGCAGCAGACCACATCTTCACACAGAAAAACAGGACATTAAATCACACAAATGGCAATTTTTTTTGAAAAGCAAAATAGTACTTTTTTTTTCAGGGAACAAATTCAACATCTTTTTTTCCCAATGGATATATTCAGTAAAGGTCCTGTTATATGAAAGAGAAAGTCTGGAGAATACAGCATTAAATGCCTTTTCCACATCATTTTGTTAGCTACTTCACTTCGAAAACAGGCCCTCTATAAACAAAACAAACATTTTTTATATTTGGAAAATAAATAAATGAGTAAACATTTAAACTGGCAGTGGGGTAAGTAAAATGGTTTTACCAAGAATTCTTATTTTAAGAATGAAATACTAGTCACTAACAAATGTTTTCCTAAACTACTTTTTGTTGAAAAACTTTTCTTGATAAGAAAATAAAATTTAAACAGAAAATCATTTAAAATTAAAGTTTTTCTTGAAACAGCGGTCTTTTACTTTCTTAAGACTCAGTTGTCTGACTTTTCAAATAGTGAAAATAAAACATGCAAATTTTAGGAAGCATGTTGTGCATTTTGTCAAATATCTCAGAGGCTGAAAAACACAAAGATTGACTAAAATAATAATTTTTACATTTAAACATATTGTTCATAAATCAGCAAGACGGTATTTTTGGGGGGGATATTTATGAGGCCTTTAACCATAAAACAAAGATTTTGAATTTATTACGTAAAAACTGTCAATTGATGCTCTCAACATTCCCAACAGCAACAAATACATCATATAACAAACAATTTTGTTTTTAAAAACAGAAAAGTTTGTGTTTTTTTAAGCTATGTAGCCATAAGTATCTGAGTCTGGGTCTTCCTGTGCCAGTCCCCAGCCCAGATAAAATGCTGGGTTGTGTCAGGAAGGGCATTGGGCATAAAAAAACACCTGTGCAAATCAAAGAAAGCAGATTCACTGTGGCAACCCCTGACTGGATGTGTAGAAAGGTGAACAACAAGCCTTAGTATTACTATTTTAGTCTCAGAATTACACCAGTGGAATCTGATCAATGAAGCAGGCCTGCCCAAACTCGGAAAACGGAAAACGCTTCAATCTCGCATATTCTCATTTGTTTCCTCTGAGTGAAAATTGCTTGTTCAGCTTTTTAATTCCCCACATGAATCTCACTTTTCTGCAGCTTTGTAACTGTGCACGAAAACACTGAGGCACTGTCAAGTGATATTAACTCAAAACAAAAGCAGCTCATTAACCTTGTGTGGACACTGAGGCACCAACATCACAGCCTGCTGATGAACTTGACTCACTCCTGTCTAAACTGCAGCTGAAGTAATAATGCAAGAGGACCCGGGGAAACGCCCTGCTCTGCTGGCACACACACATCATTAATCTTGCACGACAGTAAAAAAAATACTGAATTTGTATGCGTGTGAATCCCTAATGTGGTCGTAACCAACGTAAGCAAAACGTAAGCAGATGCATCAACAGCTTACAGTTATTTTAAGAACACACTCATGCTACTACAGTGGCTGCAGTACCCAGTCAAGGTTCAAATCAGATGTGTAACCAAAGCTCAGGCAGGAGGAATGTCCCAAGTGTTAGAGACAAACGATGGCTTTACTGACCAACTGACCGAGGATACTGATCCTACAGAAATCTACCAGCAGCACAGCTGTGTCATGCAGGTTAAAAATAAAGTACAAGTTCGGAAGTAGATCTGCTTAACAGTAAGTCAGTCTTCCACATTTACCTTGCTAGTTTGACACATAGCTCCCTTTCAAAATCATCTGTCTCCTTTTTAAAAAGAATTTCTGGTTGATTTATAGAAATAAAATATTTTTTTTCCCCTATTTGGTAAGTATGGTGACCCTGGAGCTCAAATTACATCAACAACTCACTCGACGCAAAAACATTTTTAAGGGCAAGATGACGATTAAAAAGCAAAAAAAGAAAAAACCCCATGACATGTAAGAAATAAAAAAAAAATCTAGAAACCAAAAACAAAAGTTCTTTCCAAAAAAAAAAAAAAAAGAAATGTTAAAAAATGAAAGAATTTGAAACTGGAAAAGGTAGGTAGTATGGAATATTGCTGGTGATTATATCCAGTACCACCTCATGCCAAATAACTTAAAATGATAGACAAATGTCATCATCCAATCAGTGATGTCCCATTGCTCCTACCTTTCTGGTTTCTTATTGCATTTAGTTTTTTGACATTTTATTTTGATTTCTGGAAATTACTTTTGTTTCCCAAAATTGTATTTCTTTTTCTATATTTTGGCTTAAGAATTATTATTTTTACATTTCTAAAACAAAAGTTTTTTTATTATTTGTTTCTCTTTTTTAATTGTTGTGATCTTTAATTCGTTTTTGCATCAAGTGATTTGTTGATGTGATATGGACTTCAGGGCCACCGTAGACATTAGATAAAAGGCTTTCAGCAAACAGTAAACACATTATGTTCCAAATGCTAAAATAATGTCTGCATGTATTACCCACTGCAGCGTTGAAGGTAATTAAATGTATTTTTTTCTGCTTCCCATATTGTTGCTGAGCTAAATGATCAAAGCCGCACCATGAGGTTTCACCCCTGCATCGTCTTGCTTGTTAGATCTCATTGTGTTACCTCTCGGCTGGACTGTCAGGTTCAATGAAACGGATGACTGGGGGAGCAGAGAGCGTTTCTGTGGCAAAGACTCCCCCCTGCAGCTGTAGCCCAAAACCTGTGAGCGGATCCCCCTTCAGGACGACTTCGCTTGTTTCCACGTGATAAATCTGACCCCCTGGCCCAACCGAACTGGACGCCAACGACACTGAGTAAAAATCAGCGGAGGAGAAGGCGACACATTACATTTAAATGTAGAAAAGACAAATGATGAAGTGATTATTATGGAGGTTTCAGGAAATGTGGAGTGAGGAGAGAATGTTTTGCCCTCTGACACAGAGTGAGTCATGGCTGCGTTTACGTCAGCAATCGGTCAAATTTCTTCACACTCTGAAAATAAAATAAGCCTCACAGAAAAGCTAGTATTTGGAAGCATGATCTGAAGATCTAATTACCTACTGTCCACAATAGGATTCATGCAGGGATGTTAACGCTTAGAAATGTAAAAGAGTTTATGACACCCTGCTTAGTCCTTTAAACCGACAGGAAGAGGGTTTTATCATACATGAGCTTTTGTGGTCCTTCTTCCTGTTCCTCCTCTTGCCGGTGGAGCTGCGAGGGCTGGTGGGCGTGATTGGAAGGATGGGGCAGGGCAGCGTGTTACTACCCTGGCTGCTGAAGCCTGAGGTGGCTGTGGACGAAGGGGAGAAACCACCACCCACCAGAGCTGAGAGGAAGAAAGACATCCGTTTCAGAAGGATGGAACAGCTAGAGTAAAAAGCATCAACTGAAGAGCAGAGGCACGCAAAACTACATTTGGTAATGAGCATAAGTGTAAACCTTTTGATGAAACAAGCGTGCTGATTACAAGGCTTCTGCTCTGGTGTCTCGCCAGCAGCAGCGCTGTCACAAGTGATAACTTACATTTGCAGTGGTCCTGCTGGTTGTGTGGGTGGCTTGGGCTGCTCCATGTCTTGCTGTGGCTTGCATGTGGGGGATGGCAGTAGTTGCTGCTTTGGTCCCAGTGATGGTTGCTTTTTTGCACTTTTACTGAAGAAGCAGAGAGGAAAATGTACTAAACAAAAAAAAAAAACACAACTTCTCTGCAAGGCAATTTTTGAGCCGTATCCATTAAATCACAGTTTGATTTCTGTGTCTAAGTTGGCGCCACACCATCCAGCGCCTGGAGGAAGATTCAGAGTAAAGTAATAGATATTTAATGTCTTTGTCATGGTACGTTAAATGACATCCTATGAGTTGATGTGCTTTTGAGAGTGAGTCAGGCACACAGAATGGTGAAGGAAATGAACAAGAAAGACATCTTACTTTTACTAGCAAGCCTCCAAAACATTGACTGCAAATTAAAAACCATTTTTATCATTTCATTTTCAAAAGAGCCAATCGGGGCAAAAACTGTGGCGGTAAGCTGATTGTCGGTCATGATAGTGACTGCTGGGAGGCCTGTGGTTTGTCCTTGATTGGGTGCAGCTGAAAGCTTAATTGGTTTTGATGGAGTCTTTGTATCTAACAGCCTGTGCTGATGTGTCCTATCAAAAAATATCTATGTATTTAATCGCAAACATGTTAAACTTTAACACTTGCTGGAGATAAAAACTAGTCACAAAGACAAAAAATATAATGAAACACTACTTTAAATATATTTTTAAACTGATTAACATCATAGTTAACTTTCAATCTGATTTATGCAAATTTTTCTTATTAAATCTTACATAAATCATTGAATTACTATCAACTACCTTAAATGGAGTTTCTTAATCTAGAATGTTTGCTAGACTTCAGCAATCTGGTTTAAACCAACCCTGTATGATCTTAATACCTGCAGCAGAACTTCTGATCCCAAAAGCAGACAGTTGGCATTTCAATCAAAGTTACCTGAATTATTCTGTCCCTTCCAGCTTTTTTGAAGCTCACTTTAATGCTGTTTTCTAAGCAAAACGGGCAGAAAATCCTTGACTTCTTCTTTCAGATTATTTTTGGGACGTTCCCAGATCAGGTTAGAAAAACTGTATTTAATAATCAGATCCAGATTCTGTTTTCTTTGAGTAGAGAAATTCAGTGATCACTTTCAAAAGGGATTAAACTGAACACTGGACAGAAACGGAAAATATTCTACAAAGTTGGGAGTCAACTTGATTTCATTTTCTTTTTTGATGCTATGATTCATCCGGAGCCTCCATCAAAGTGCTCCTGCAGCTGCTGACCCAGAAATAAGTCTTCGAAAGTGGTAAGAACATGATCTCTGACAGAGTTGGGGTGTGTGTCCGTATGTGTGTCGCTTATTTGTGTGCATAAGAGACAGAGCCTGCGTTTAAAGCCAGAGGGATGGATGCCGACGGGGTGGCATGAGCGTACAAACACAGCAATGTGGATCAGGAGTGCACAGAGAAAGGCAGCTGGGAGGCAGCCAAGCTCTTTACAGCCGTAGGTAAAGGAAAAGCTCACGGCAGACACAATACATATGGTTAGAACAACATTTCTCGAAACAAAACCACACTTTGATGTGGAGTTAAAAACCAAACTGTTCATAATCTGACATTGTAATCTCTGACTATTTTAATTTTTTAGGAAATTAAACCCAGTAATGTCTATTTCTTTTGTAATATCTAACAATTCCAGAGTTTCTCTTTATTCTCTCATGTTCTGTTTCACAGTCAATGTATTAGTTATAAATAGGAAAAAAATCACCCAATTTTATTCTAAGATTTATAGTTTTCCAAAAATGACAAACAAAAAATTAAAAGGACTTTGTACTGCGTGGTGTTTTATTGCATCAGAATTAATAGCTGCTAGCCAGGGACTCCTCTGAAATAAATCTTTTTCTAATACATCATCATTCATGACTTTGAGTTCCAGCATCAAAATAAATGTTGAACTGCAGCTGCTACATGAACACTTCAAAGCAACGTGGCCTCCATCCTTTTTTTCTCTGGTGGCAAAGAGTGAATACAGCAGCCACGTTTTTTCCAGTTTCCCTCAGGGTCAGTTTGAACATTCAAACAGCAAAGAGCTGAATCTCGGACAGCATCAATGTTAAATTCATGTCAATATTGTGGACTAAATCACCTCTCATAGGTTTGCAGAATTAAAAAAAAAAAAACTCAAAAAAGTCCTCAAAAATTATAAATGTATTTATTTTTTTGCCTCTGATCTGAAAACTGCATTATTTTCTCTCAAAAAATACCACTTTTAATGCAAAACCTGCAGCACTCACCTGTATCTTGTGGTCTAATGGGAAGTCTGCTCTGATGGGCAGGAAGGATCTCGAGTTTGACAGTTTCAGAGGTATTGGCAAGTAGCTGTGTTGCTTCCATTAGGGAACAGTGTTCGGTGAGGGTTCCCTCTATGGAAAGGAGGATGTCCCCCACATGCAGCACTCCACACCTGACCATGACACACAGAGACCTGCTCTGTCAGGAGGGAGTCTGTCCGTATAGGTAAACAGTTTACCTCACCTTTCCACCACGCTGGCCGGCTTTATCTTGTCAATAACAATAACTTGTTTGTTCTTGTAAATGACTGTGGTGAGACTGATGCCCAGACTGGCTGAGGAACCTTTCACTATCTCCACCAGCAGAGGGCCTGAGGCCTGCTGCACCGCCTCTGAGGGAGACAGCACAAGTGCACACACACACACACACATTGTAAATGATGGAGGTCAACAGGGTTACAGAACACAGCTAAAAGCCACCAATGCCCCTTTTACAGTCTTAGCACACAGCAAAAATCGTCATAGAGATGAACTCAAACTGCTTCACATGGTTCCACTATTCTCAGTGGCAAAAGTTTTTACTTATGGCAAAAAGACACATCAGAGAAGTCAGTTGTCCTTCCAAAGCTGATTTTGAAATGGATTAAAATGCATCACTTCAATGAAAATTAAATAAAACCTTAGACTTTTGTCTCACACTGACATACATTTACTTGTCTTATTTCAGCAGTAATTTAAGTTTAATTTTTGATCAAACAGTTCAGGTAAAATGTTCATTTCTTTTTTGTTCTTGATTACTGGGAGAATTCGGCGAATATTTCTGCATCATTCTGACCCTTTAAAGATGTTATCAAATCAACGTGAATTTAGTCTTTCTACTTTGATTCTAAATGGCAGAACAACCTTCAAATGGTCAGGACCGTGTCTTTCCCTTGGAGTAGAGAAGCTGAACCATTTCCACTCTAATGAGCATTTTGCCTGAACAAGTTCCTGTTTTCCCTAAATCTCCCTGGAGGTGGCTGTGTGTATTGTGTTGATGGGCTCTGGGAAGCATCACTTTAGTTTGCAGAGAAAAATGTGAGTATAAGACCTACAAGCTGTTTCCAAACTTGTTCTCAGTTGAAATTTTATTAAAAGATCGTGAAGGATGTGTTATACACCCTCGTGAATCCTGTTTTCTTTTGACTAGTCTGTCTTTTAAAAGATATGTAGAAAAAATAGAGTTGTTGGAACAAAGAAAGTTTTATTTCATAATACTTGACATGGAAAAGCTTACTCGTAATTTTTTGTCCCCATTTAATTCTTTTTAAAAACATTTTAACAAAAAAAATTAAAGGATTACAGTAAACAAATACATTTGTCTTCATTTAGTGGAACTAATTTGCAGTTACGTTTTCTGTTGAGATTATTGGAACTTTATACCCTTTCAAATGGTGAATTCCTTAAATGTGAAAAGTGACCTCATAAGACTTTCCACAGTGTTGTAAAGCTACGTTCACATCGCCCTCGGCAACGCGCTTTCAAGCTTCCGCTTTCAGTGAGAAGTCTATGTAAATGTGCGTTTTGGGCTTCCGCGTTCAGAACTCTCACATTCACGCAAGTTTTTACGACTGCGAAACGCATGACCATTGAACGTGCCTTGCAATCAGGGACTCAAATTTAATAGTGATGCATGGATAGTCTCCTTTTTAATTCACGGAAGCGCCAAATGTTTAAAACTGATCATGAAGGAGAAATTAATACTTGCGATTTATACTTGGCTGGAATTTTATGCACCAAGTCTTTCACATATCGGAATAGAGCTGTGAAAGACAAAGACTGAAGCAAGATTCACAAGATTTGCACCACTTTGACATTTCGAACCAGTCTTCTTCCAGCTGTAGGTACATGCGCTAGTGTTTTGTAGAGACTGTTCAGTGTGAACGCTATATGCTAACAGTGCATTCTTGCATGCGCGACACATGCCTGATACAAACATAGATAACTGCTCATTGTGGACCTCATGACAAAATGTGTTTTTCTTTTTGTGCTGACAAAAGCATCTAACTTAAAGAATTTGAAAGGTGCTTTCATCAGATAAAATATCCGCAGACATTTTCATGAATGTCCTCTCAGGCTCATGCGACTCCCCTCGTGGCATCTCCAATCCCAACTTTTACATGAATGCAGCCAAACGCCCACACTATTTACCCTCAGAGCAACGCTGTTGTCCCGTGCGTCCGCACATTCCCTATGTGTGTGGTTGTGGTAGTGTGTGTGTGTGTGAGTTTGCTCACCCATGACAGAGACGTCATACTCGATCAGGAACAAAGCTTCCTGGCCGCTCTGCATCAGCATGGTCAAAGCATCAGCATGCCTCTCTCTGTTCAAAGGCATCCCGTCTATGCTTAACACTCGGTCTCCTGCCTTTAAAGTCCCCTCTCTGGGAAGACACACGAGGAGACAGATCAAGACAAAACGCCCTATTTGACATGTGCACGATGCTTCCACAGCCGCTTAAGCACACATCAGAGTACATGACTGACCAGTGAGCATTTCCTTCCAGGTGAAATGAAATATAAACAAAATAAAAGTCGCTGATGCTGAATTATGTATGCTTCGGTGCTTTTGGTTTTAATCAGGAAAGGCGCAATGTTGCTTCAGGCTCTGGGTGAGCAGTGGCCTTTCTGCTTTAAAGATAGTCTATACGTGTCGTAGCCGCAAATCCGTGCAGCTCAAGAGCAAAAGATCTGAAGACATGCAGGGAGGTAGACTCCAAACCAGTTAATGCATAAATGCCAGTTTTTCCTCAGCAGACATTTGTTAGGAAATATGTATCTTTAAATGCAACAGATAAACATAGAAACAGGGAAATAAAGACATTCTCATGTTCTTTGTCCACATGCATACCTGTCAGCAGGACCTCCAGGCCTGACACTGGTAACTATCAAAGGTCGTGACCTCCGCCAGTCTTCATGGAAGCCCCCTAAATCTCACAAGAAAACACAAGTTAGTCTAAAGTATGACCACCGAATGTTATACTGAGATATTTTCATAAAATAATTTATCTTATTCTTTGTTTTATGAACCTACCCCTCATGACAAACCCAAAACTGTTCCCTTCCTTGTGTAAACAGACCTCAATGGTTTTGGTTATGACTCCTGAAGGGGCCTGGACTGAGAGCAAACAAAGGAAATGACAGAACAAAGCCACACATAAAAAATACATACATGTAAGAAAGATCGATTTAATGAAATGTGAGAGAAACTGAAGCAGAAAAAAGACTAACAAAATAAAAACACAAAACAGAAATGAATTCACTTTTTGGGTTAAGTGAAGCACTAAATGACAATATTTAAGATAGAATTAAGATCATTTGGAAACAATTATGTAAGTGATGAACTTGGATTTTTTTCAAACTCATTAAGCATGACAATTTATGACCATTTCATTGGTGCATCTGGAATTTGCTGGAGTTTGAGCTGAACCTACCACAGGAAGGCAGCTCATACTCCACTTCCAGTACAACGCGTTCCCCAATGTTCTTCAGCAAGCTGATGATCTCATCATGCCGGAGCTTTGACAGGTTGATGCCGTTCACAGACTTAATGTAGTCCCCTACATTCAGCTGGTCGCTCCTGCAAAAAATTAATAACAAAAAACAAGAAGTAACACATTGCAAAAACAAAATTCCATTAAAAAGCAAATGAATGTATGTCAATGATTACACATGACCCAGAGAAAACCCTTAGATCCGCTGGGCCACCAAAAGCTGAGTATGTTTGAGTATGTTCGTGTCTGTTCAATACTTTTTGAAATGTTGTTAAAGACCCACTCCTATGAAAATTGTGTTTTTGGTGTTTTAACATGTTCTTGTGGGATTTTTGTCATGATGGACGACATTAATAAAGAAAATTAAGCTCAAAATTATATTTCTGAACATGTATTCATACAATTTGTTGTGAAACAGGAGTATATGAAGTAATATTATTAAAAAAGCTTGTAGCGGTGACGTAGGCTACTACAGTCGGGCAGGTCAGAAGCTCAACCAGTGACAGACGAGAACATTTAACCTTCTGCATATATTGATGGTGAAACTGGGTTTCTCTTTTGATGTAAACGCAAATAAAGATGAAAGGAGCAGATTTTGAACAAAAATGGCTGAAAGACAGTGTCATGGATGACTGTACACACTGCCTCCCTTTTGACATTCTGAGTCAACATGTCTCCCACTGGAGAGCTAATTAATTAAATATATGTTCTGCCCCTTTTGACCATCTCACCTCTGGGCCATTGTCAATCAGCAGTGACAGAAGACAGAGAGGCATCTAAACCAGGGGAGCACAACATCAAGATGTTCCAGCTTCATCACACTTAGCCAGCCACGATTCTGTCTGCCTTCTTGTGTCTCCACCCACTAAATTTGGCAGCACTTCCACACAAGCGTGAACTCAGCTGTGGGAAGACAAGCTGCTTGGAAGAATTAGCACAGTGTTTGTCTTTAAACCTCTTTAGACTTGACGAGGAAAGGCGTATTTGGCCGAGATGCTTTCATTTGGGTCCCTGGGATGAACTGGCATCCTGTACCACCTCTCACTCAATCCCGTGTTGCGACTGTCGTTCATTCCCGCCCACCACATCCAAAACTAGATGAGGCTAATGAATTTTTAGAGTAGCTATGCCATTAGTACATCATTAGAAAAAAAAGCTTGTGTGTTTTAATTCATATGCATTTCATAAGTAATCTGAACAAGTTTGGGATAGATTTTAAGTTATTGAACTTTCACTACAATTTTGTTCTTGTGTTACTTTTAATTGACACCAAGCACATCTAACCCTGAGCCTGGTGTCACTTGAAATCACGTGTACTTATGTGGGGTGGAATGTGATGTCTGCATGCTCTGCCAAACTGTAAGTACTCACGGAGCACAAATCTCACCTGGCAGCTAGCCCACCTGGCCGTAGGTTTGACACTCTAGGCTTGCCATCTTTATCTGAGCCTCCAGAGATGGTGAGTCCAAGGCTGCTGCCTTCCCTCTTCATCAGCTCCACCGTGGTCACTCCTCGATACTCCTCTGCTGCCACACACAGACGCAGCCACAGACTCACAGTCAGCATCTGCTTGACACACTTGTGTTGTCTGAGAGGCAATGCAAGTCTCTTTTTTTTCCTGAATCTTTCACAATCCTTTTCAGTGACGTACAGTCATGGAAAACATTTTTTTTTCACCCTCTTGTCCTTTTCTAGTTCTGTCAAATGTGTGAGCGAGAGCAAATCTTTATGACTGAGAGAAAGGATGCAGCTGCACTGCTGTGCATGCTCAAACTATAATGCTTGAATAAAATACTTTTATCTGAAATTATTTTGGGTAAAATGTATTCAAAAGCTGATGTATTTTTAAGTAAATTAGAGAATTAAACTAAATTTTCTAAAAATAGATGTAGTTGAATGGCTCATAAAAGAAATCATTTAGTCAGCCAAGATGGCGCAGGGGTGTGAAATCCCTCTGAAAAAAGTCTGCCGAGTGTGCTTTAGTACCTTTGACAGGTATGCCACACAAGCATCTTTTCAGCTTATCTAAGCAGAACAGAACAGAGCAAAACACAGGAGGTGCAGGACTTTACATGCACACAAATCTCAAAGAAGGATGCATTTTACTGTTCCCAATGTTGATGACCTGGATGAAATGTGTTGTCAGTATTGAGAATAGGTCAGCCGACAAACCAAAATGAGGTGACGTTGGGTTTGATTGTATTGCACCTGAAAGGCTGCGCCTCTGGGATGTATGCGATTGGTCAGTTGTCTCTTTGCTCCCCTTTGAGTATGGTCCTTCATCTGAGGAGACAGTAGCGAAGTGAAGAAGGTTATGTAGGGAAACACTCCAGCAGGACACTAAATACACCTGACTGCTCACTGTAGATCGTGACAGCGGCCCATACTCTGGGCTTCAGCTTAGGTACTGCATTGCTGCCTGAAACCACATCTCCAAGGCATTTAGTGAAACAGAGCAATCAGAGTTCACTCTGAGAGGTCAGCTGACTTAATACATCAAACACAAAAGATTATGGGTTGATGCAAGGACCTCTTCCTCTGCCGAAATTAGGTAAAAACCATTATTTGATCCAAAAACTAAAGCAGATTTGCTGCAAACTTGATCCACAAAGCACGGTGGTTTTGTCAGGGGAACAGCATGCGGTTAATCGAGTGTTCTCTCATGGAGAGAAAAATCATCATTTTCATGTCATGTGCAGCAGCTGCTGAGGAGAGCAATGGGAAATGTTCAATCTGCCCTGCAGAGAAAAAGATTTTCCTTTTAAACTTCTCACCCACAGCGAGACCCATCTCTAACACCATCCACAGATTAGCAGAGCCACTGTCAAGCCATCTGAAAGTGAAAGCAGCTGTATCTGCAGTGACGGTGATTAAGAAGCTGACTTGGAGCCTCTCTAATCCTGTCCACTGGAGATTACCTTTCTGGTCGTCCAGCAGTGTTTAAAAATCACACAGCAAACTTGAGAAGAGACACCCCAGGGGCTGCCTGTCACTACCTCTTCATCAAGTTCCTCACTGACAGATGCAATAATGCAGAGAAATGAAGAGCTATTACTCAGTTATTCTATTTGTCAGAGATACTTTTCTTGCTCTGGTATCTTTTTTAATTCCTTGCTAAAACCAATTTTTTTTCACAATATTTGTTATGTAGTGCAAGTTATTATTCAAGTTGTGTTCTGACCTTCCAAACGTTTGACAGATTCTTCTGCCTGCTTTCAAGTGGTAGGGGTGTGGACTTCCAACAAGCTCACTCCTGATTGGCAAGAGTGGTTGCCATAGAAATGATGATTCGGACCAATTCAGACCTTACTGATTACTGACGTGGTCTAGCTCCAACATGGCAGCATCTGCATTGCAAAGAAATTGGCGACTGAATTGACTTCATTTGGTTGTAGCCAGAAGAAAGCCATTTGCTATGAGTGACATCACTGTCAGTCAGTCAAGTTCTCATAGAGTCAATGATTTTTCATGTTTTTTTTTTTCTAAGTTAGACTTCCATCTGTTGTCACACACCTGAGTGCGCACGGTTTCTTCTCCACATTTGATGCATGCCCTGAGGGAGTGGCGAGCTGCAGTCACAGCTGTCCTGGGAAACCAGTTGGTGGTTTAACCCTACCAATCTAAGAGTGTCAAACAGGGAGGCTCGGGGCAGACACGCTCCCACCAGGTCACTGAGCTGGTTTTCCGGATGTAGCGTTGGAACACAACCCACACTCACACGATGAACTGAGACTCTCTTGGTAATCCAGCTACACAAACTCATTGCTGCAAAAGTCAACAAACTTCACTTACATGACACTGAACTGACGTAAACGTAAATCAAACATGCAAACTGATGCCGGCATTGCAGACATGTAGCTTTTATTTATTTGTTTATTTATTCACAATTTCTGACAGACATGGCTGTTTTCACTGCCAAAGGTTAAATGTTTTTCACAGATTTTCATATTTTAAATGGGCCAAATCTGTTTACACTTGGCCTTGTTCCTCTGAGCTCCTCCCATGCTGATGGATACCATAAGATCATCTGTGATTTCTCATTTTTCTTTAGGGTCACATTTGCTTTTGAGGATGTTTTACTGGCACAAGATTAAATATAGAGTTTAATGTAATTTGCAGCAGAGATCAAAACCAAATTTCTTCAATGAAAAAAAATATCAATACATTGATGAAATTGAAGAAAAAAGCCACTTACCATATGTTAGTGAAAAAATGGTACAATGAGAGAAAATGTTATTTTGAGACACAAAGACCAATATTTTTTATCTACATTGATGCTCCCCATTTCTTCTGCTGAAGATGAAGCCAGCAGACAGATGAGAGGTGCGGCTCCTTCGTCATACCTTCACTGACCTGAAAACTTTAGGCAGCCCTGGGATACAAGGAATAAAAAAGAAAACCTGGCCTTCACATGCACGCAGCTGCATGAGTCACCTCTCAACCAAAAGCCTCATCTCCTTCAGACACGGATGTCATGGTGATGTACACTTGATACACATGGTATTTCACTCGTGTGTGTTTCACTCTCGTTTGCACAAACAGCATGTTTGGTAACTTTGAGGCACAGACCCACATAGTGAATGACACATCCCAAACACATTAAACTGGGCAAAAGCCTTGCATCCGCGGAAGCTCCCGCAGGCCCTGACAGTCCAGCAGCTGTCATCGCTGTCAAAAGGCAACATTCGCTTTGGGTTACGCATACCCAATGCTCTGCACGTGACTGAACGCTACAGTTCCATCAAACTGTCTGCCAGCCATCCTCCTCCAGCTTAAAATAATCACTCACCCTGAGAGGAAGGGTCAGGATGAAGCTGATTATAAGCAGCCCCAACAATGAACAGACAAATGCGGGAAAATATGAAATTTGATGTTTTCACAGAGTTTCCTAAAAAATAATGGGATTTGTATTGTGTGCACAAGTGGAAGTTTTTCTCGTTGAATAAATATATGAGGAATTAATTAACTACACATTGAAATGAGGGCACTTTATCTCATCCTGCTCACATCCAATCAGAATGTGGGCTAAATATGGAGGCAGAGCCTTCAATGGAATCATAATGCTATTTTTGCTTTTTTTTTTTTTTTTTTTTTTTTTTTTTTTTTTTTTTTTTTATCTAACTGAACATTTTGTCCATATTTTAGCCGGATCACTAACATTTCAGTCTCTTTCAACTCTCCCTGATTTTCTGCATGCAGATTCCACAAATTCATTCCGGATAAAGAGATGGGAACAGCTGCCCCTCAGAGGAATGACACGTTCAAGGGATAAGCAGCTTTTTATAGGTGATCAGGGAAGTCGTGCTGCTCTTACTCCCAAAGATCAAAGTGGGGGTGCTCTTACCGATGCTGTTTTTGGTGTCTCTCCTCAAACCACACAGCATGGCTGTAGTTACGTCAGCGCAGCCAACCTCTGGAAAGCTGGTCACAGAGCTGCGATTCCACCTGAAGGAGATCTCAGGAGCTCAGACAACCAGAACTCAACATCTCTGTTTCTTCACTCCTGTGCTACGAGTCCAACATGTTTCTTCAACCTTGCAACTGCCTGGAGCTACAGAAAGAAAATGGAAGTTCTCAGAAAGTCTGATGTCGTCCTTCTGCCTGAACTAAAGGGATGATTCCTTTCAGTCGTCACCATCTATCCTGAGAGGCTTCAGAAACTCCAAAGAAGGTGGAAAGGTTCTTGCCCTTGCTTTGCCATGTCCCTGTAAGCCGTTTTGAAGCTTTTCTCACAAATTGTTGGTCTGCTTAACAGAGATGTTCACAAAGCCTGTCCCTACACTCACATGAGCTCCCACATAACCCTTTTCTCTTTCTCTCCGTGTTTGCTCCCGCTCTCCTCCTCTCTGCCAGAGGGGCTCAGTGAGGCAGGCACACACGATAGTCACTCCCCCCTTCACACAAACACACTCCTCACCCATTTCTCAACAAGTCAAACACATCCTCAAACCCACCCACACGTGCACGACTCACACACCCAGATTAGATGTGACAAAACAGCCCAGCTCCATGTTTTGAACGCTGGGCACAATTAACACCACCAGCACATTCACTGACAGCCTCAGTATTATCGTTTTTTTTTTTGTTTTTTCTAGCATAACCTGTACCGTATTATGGAGCTTGTATCTACACAAAAACGTGCACACACACAATGGAAAATGCATTTGCCAAATTCCAATACATGAACATATGTCTGCATACTATGCAGCTACTGAGCAAAGGTGAAACATTTACATAAAGGTCAAGATTGTCTTTACTACAGACCTTAAATGCAATGGTTTGGCTTTTAGTTTAAAAGTAATCACAAATTACACTATTTTTAAAAGCATCTGTAAATGGCAACGTTTATTTTCAAGTTGAATTGGAGGTTGAATTGACAATTGAAACATGAAATCCTGTTTGATTAGTGAAGCCAAAATGAAGCCCATTAATTTAAAAAGGAATAGCATGAGTTTTTACTTAAAAATAATAAATGCTAGAGTTTTAAATGGTCATTATTTCTCTGAAAATAAAACGGCTTTTTAAACTGCATTGTCAATTTAGAATTGCAATTTGAATAACAGAAGGAAAAACCTTTAAGTATTTTGTTAATTCAATTAGTATCATTTTTGTCTCATTGCAGATGTTCTAGTGCTTATCACACTTATCTGTTCTTTCACTGCTGTAATGACTAACTTATTTTATTCAGATGTAGAAGGGATTCCTAGTTTGTTTATCTTCGTTATGTTCTCTTGCTTTGCTAAAATATTTCTTTAGTGTTACAACTCATTCTCAGAGACTCAGACAGTACAGTAGAAGTCAAATGTAATTTATGCTCAAAAGAACACATGACTGAACTAAAACAAAATATCTTTCACTGTTGTAAATTATAAATTTCATCAAATGGAATTAAATAGTCAGATGTCATTGTCTAACTGTTGCCTAAACTGTTTCCTCTTGATCATAATCTCCTCAAAAGTTATTTGATATTTTAATCAGCATCAAAAGATATCTCATGATGCCACTTTGTACAAATGCATGGAAACAGACACATATTATCTACTGTTGCATGCAGCAGATTTAGATAATTTCCTCTGAGACTTTTATCCCTATTACCCCACTTCCAGTACGCACAGGTTTAGTCCTTCAGAGCGAAACTAATTAATTTCCAAGTGAAATAAAAAGAATTGCAAAATGGAACAGGGTGTTGGACCAGTAAAAACCTCTGGGAACAGGTAAAAAAAAAACAAATGATATAAAAAATACTGTATTTTGTACTGGTAATATAGTGATTTAGCTATTTATTTATTTTGGTTCTTTGCTGAAGATTTAGACTATTTGTAATTTACATTTTATTATTTTCCATACCTTCTATAGAGTTGAAATGTTTGAGGTTAAGTAGGCAGTGTGAGAACCATACAGATTCAAGAAAGTCAAATGAAATGTTTCAATAGGGAAGTTTGCAATGAAGAATCTAAGGCTAAAGGACAAATGTTAGTTGAGTTAGGCAGTTATATGGAGTCCTTGGGGATGGGTCTTAAAGACGTGCTTAAAGTCATGAAGGGATGCTTCTGCTCTGATGGATAAAAGCAGGTTATTCCAACATCATGAACCTCACGTGAGTGGTCTATGCTAAACAGTGTGAGTGGGGACGGTCCAGCTAGACCATGCTCCTCTGACAGATGGAATGAGTGAGTCAGAGTGCACATCCGGAAGATCGAGTCTAGACAGACAGGTGCAGATCCAGACAACTCTGTAGCAAAACAAAGGGATTTCAGCCATCAAGAGGTGTGCAGTTAAAGTTAATGGATCGTGAACTAACAAAAGACCTTTCGTGTTTATTGAAAACTAGACACACTGCTGGGTAATTGACAATCTATACTGTTTTATTGGGGAAGAAGTTGAAAGTTGTCGGCAGCTCAATCCATTTAGGCATGTAGACATGGTCAAGACGATGTGCTGCAGTTCAAACAGCACAGAGTGGGAAAGAAAGGTGATTGAAGTGACTTTGAACGTGGCATGGTTGTCGGTGACAGACAGTCTGGTCTGAGTATTTCAGAAACTGCTGATCTACTGGGATTTTCACCCAAAACCATCTCTAGGGTTTACATAGAAATGTCTGGTTAATGCCAGCGGTCAGAGGAGAATGGCCAGACTAGTTCCAGCTGATAGAAAGACAACAGTAACTCAAAGAACCACTGGTTACAACCGAGGTCTGCAGAAGAGAATCTTTGACCGCACCTTGAGGCAGATGGGCTACAGCAGTAGTAGACCATACCAGGTGCCACTCCTGTTAGCTAAGAACAGGAAACTGAGGCTACAATTCACACAGACTCACCAAGATCTGACAGAAGATTGGAAAACCGTTGCCTGCTCTGATGAATGTCCATTTCTGCTGCCACTTTGGATTGATAGGGTCAGAGTTTGGCGTCAACAAAATTAAAGCATAGATACATCCTGCCTTGTATCAACAGTTCAGGCTAGTGGTGGTGGTGTTATGATGTGGGGACATTTTCTTGGCACACTTTGGGCCCCTTAGTACCGATTGAGCATAGATACAACACCACAGCCAAACTGAGTATTGTTGATGACCATGTCCATCCCTTTATGACCACAGTGTACAGATCTACTGTTGGTTACTTCCAGCAGGATAACACAGTGTGTCGTAAAGCTGGAATCATCTCAGACTGGTTTGTTGAACATGATGACAAGTTCACTGTATTCAAATGACCTCCACAGTCACTAGATCTCAACCCAGTAGAACACTTTTGGGATGTGGTGGAACAGGAGATTGGCATCATGGACTTTCAGCCAACAAACCTGCAGCAACTGAATGATGCCATCATCAATATGGATCGAATTCTATGAGGAATGTTTGCAGTACCTTGTTGAACTTATGCCATGAAGGATTTAAGCAGTTCTGAAGGCAAAAGGGGATCCAACCCAGTACTAGCAAGGTGTACCTAATAAAGAGGCTGGTGAGTGTTTATACATGCTGTTATTATATTATATTATATTATATTATATTATATTATATTATATTATATTATATTATATTATATTATATTATATTATATTATATTATATTATATTATATTATATTATATTATATTATATTATATTATATTAAAAAAACAAGGCCCAAACAGATGACTGAGGACTGATCAGCTGCTCAAGCTGCACTTTCAGATCTGTCTGATGACAAAAACTGTATTTGTGAGCACCTCAAAGAAGAATAGAATCTACAAGAAAAGCATGAAAGTCTCAATACAGACAGGATTAAGGAAAGCCTTTTTAAGTAAAAGTTTAACTTGAACGGACTGGAAATTGTCCAAAAGACCAATAATGCATTTTTTGCATGAATGACTGTAGACACAAACTACACTACAGGGCTGTAAAATCCTTTTGACTGTTACTCCTAAAATAGCAACATTTTTCACATGACATAAGCAGAAAAGCCGAATGTCACCCTTTAAAAATAATCAAACTGACCACAGTGCCACCCTATGGCAGTCACATCGAGCTACAAGAAAACATCTCAGAAAAATTACAAGAGCCAGGAGAAATGCCAGTCACAGTTTGCTCCAGGTAGATTCTAAAACAGTTTTACCTTTGGTTCTTCCTCTGATGATGCCCAGTTGACATCTAAGAGAAAAAGAGAAGATCCTCCTCCTTCCTCCAGCAGACCGGGTGCCTTTCCTCTGGGAATCGGTCTGAGGAAAGGCAAACGAGAGTTGTTTGGGAGTGAGGCCCTTCCTTCCAAACATAACCCTCGCCGACACGTTCATTTTTTTTCTCAGTGAAAAGGGGGACACAAAAAAGAGTTTTCTATCCTCCTAATGCTTTTCACAGCTCAGACACTAATCTCCAGCTGCCCTGCTGTTCTCATCTTGGTGATGTTTTGAGGAGCATCTACTTCAGCCAGATGAGTCTTCCAGAGGAATCCACAAAAACTCCTAGTTCTCAAAAAAAAAAAAAAAAAAAACAAGAAAGACTCTGCACCAACACTGTACGTCCATCTTCACATTGCTAATTCCATGGTTACAAAGGCGTCCACAAGCTGCCTGACTGAAGAAAATGTTTTTTGCCTCTCTGGCGATTTCCGTTTTGCTACAACAGATGGCAGAGGGCTCAGGGCTGTGGGGCACAGCTTGCTTGCCAGAGAGCAACAGAAACTCACTCAGCAAGGGGCCGGTGCTCGGTTTTACAGAACAAAACAGAACCTGGGAAGTCCAATTTGATGTAGTCTTTAAAACATCTCCAACTATTTTAACTGTTTCATCATTTTGGCAGCTTACGCATCCTAAATGCTGGGAGACAAACAAGCAAACTTGATCTAACAAGGGCAGGCCAGAAAAAAAGGAAAGAAAAATAACATTTTATGAGGATTGTGATGAAGAAATGGTTGTCATGACATCAAGAGTGCAGTGAGTCAGTTGCAACAGGTAATCCTAACAGATGTGTATTTATTGGTGTTAAAGGCTAAAATGCACACTTCATTTACTCTGGAAGTTATGAGTTTATAAAATCTGTTTAAAATAAAAACCAAAAATCTCACTGACCAAATTCTGCATCTAAAGGAAGTTCTTGAAACTTTTTTCTGAAATGTGATTATCTGGTATTAAGCCAAAAATATTCATTTTTAGGCTTTTGAAGCTCTTTTGTTTGTTCACTCCATATTTCTTTATTATATGGGCCCCTATCTCTGATTGAGTCTAAAATTGTGTCCAGGGATCAATAGATCCACCACTGATCAGCTTTGTTTTCAGTTTTAGGAAGCATTGAAGGAAAATAAGTTAAAAGGGAATTATCTTTTAAAATTAAGAATTAATGCTAATTTGATACAATGGTAAAACTATTATTAAAATCAAATGTTAATCATTTAACACATACCTGTCCAATATGTATTTCACATTCTGGGCAATTTATCATTTTAATTCTCCAAAAAATTAAAATTTGCAGCATTACCAGTTATACTAATCTTTGTACGGTTTCACCAGCAATGCAAAGACATTTTTGCAAACTGTTTAATGTATTTCAAGGCTTCTTAGAAACTGTCCGTGAGTCAGCAGCCAGTCTCTTCTTCTATTGTCAGTATTTGCATTTAGTTTTGTGCTTTCAACAGTTTCAACTGAACAATGTTATTACTGGACAAATGAAGAGAAAGAAGGTTTATTAGATGTAAAGACTTTATTCTGAATAACAAGTTTATTCGTTTTCTTCACTTCTGAGCCTGGCGTTTGGATTGGTGATCTTAATTGCCAGCTGAGCAGCCCTTTCCACAATCAGCTTCCTGTTTTTGGAGGAGACGTTGTGGGCGATTTCAGCACAGTGAGTCCTGCAAAAGAACGCAGTTTGGGATTGTTAGTCAGCAGCAAATCTATACTGAAGCAGTCCAGCAGATGACCCTCCTGTCTCAGCAAAAGAACAGCCAACATAACATAAAAGCTGAACACATAGGAGTGAGTGCAATATGCAAGTATTTCAAAAATTGCAGTGAAAGCAAGCACAAGACATCCCTGTCCTTTCTTCTTTTACTGTTGAAATATGCAGGTATATTTTCAGATAAAACACCTTAAAAAAAAAAGAGCTGATTCAGTTTAATTTGTATCCATCTTTTAATAGTTTCAGTTCTTTGAGACATTAGGTTTTTTTAAAAAATCACTTTCTCAGAGCTTGCTGAACACTTGTTGGCAGAATGGACGGATCTTTAATAAAAACAAAAAACTGTTTTTTTCCCTTTGAAATGCCTTCATAAGTTGTTATGTTAAATGTGTTTTTAGTCCGTTTTAAACGTTCATTAAAAGAGTTTAGCTTTGAAGTCTTCTTACCAACTTTACCAAATTTTTTTGCGCATCCTGCTCAAATTAGTGTCTTATTATGCTGTGTTTTACAGAAATTAAAATGTGATTCATTCACAATATGCAAACCTCTAGTGGATTACAAGAAAAAGCTTAAAAAACAAACAGTGCTGATCAAAATAAAATTTCCAATCACTGATTGGATTGCATTTGTTTCTGATCAAGTCTAAAATACGCAATTTGGCTTGATTTCTTATCACGGGATCTTATAAAGTTAAAGTTTTTAACCTGCTACAGTCTTGCATTGATGACTCTTAAATAACATTCATAGTCAGTTATCAGGAAGGAAAAAGATTATCCTTAACTGAAAATGATCCGTTAGCTACAATTAGAAACATTTAATCTTTTCTGTGGTACAGCCACATTTTACCTAAAAAAAAAAAAAAAAAATCAATTGATGTAACTTTCTGCAGTAAAACACATTGCACAGCTTCATCCCTTATGTCTATAAGCAGTATAGGTATTAAAAATAAATACCCAGCTAATCTCTAATGGGAAATGAATTGTAGTTACCCATATTTTAATGTTCTTTAGAGACATAGTAATAAGGTAGTTATTGGTTTTCAAAATAGTATGGACATTCAAAGACAAAATCTATAGAATGAGTATACACACAAAGCATAATTTAAATAAGAACTAAACATTGTTTTTAAATGCAACAGAGTGGACTTTCAAACTGGGTTGACTTGAGGTCAGTGAAGCCTGATAAACTCTCAAGCATATTTGGCCTATTTTAAAAACTAGATATAATTATTCAATTTTGAGGTTGAATAATATATGCTTTAAAACATATGTATTTATGCAGCAATTTGTAGAATTATAAAATTGTACACTGTGTTTCTTCCTCACACACTCAAAAAGTATCAACTATTAGCACTGGAAGATTTATGAATTTATCTTGTTTTTTTAAAAAAAAGGGGCCATACCATGAAAAACCATGTTTTTGAGCTTGTAAGTGTATTATGCTGTTCATTCCTCACTATAAACAACCTCAAAGCTGTATTTTGATCGGTTCAGACTTTTTTGAGTAATATTCTAAAAACCTGTACTCTCTGCGACAGCCCCTCTACTCACAAAAACGAGCAGGCTCTCACGAGCTGATGTCATAGACTGAGAACAGCCCCTTCCAGGAAGAGTCTGCGCTGCCAGCACTGCCCCCAGGCAGTGAGCGAGGGCTGTAAAACGCTTTCATTTTATATGCCCAATATGCACATCCATCTTTGCAAAATGTTCGTATGTTGTTTGTTAGCATGTGCAGACGGTACAGGCACACTGAGGCAGGCTCTGGAATGATGTCACGAAATGGGCAAGACTGACAAAGAGCAAAAGCCGGTGCCTTTAGAGATCAAGTTGTATTTACGGGTATGAAAAGAGGCCACAAAAATAACACATTTTATAAATAATTTGTTTATCAGTGTTATCAGAGGTAATATATGATCATATATGTATATATAGCTTACTCTGAAAGGATCATGGTATAGCCCCTTTAATACTAAAGCTTTTTCTATTAATTCAGATATTACAGTAATTTAGGAACAAGCTTTTAAATATGTAATAATACAATTCTGCCATGACCACGTCATATTTAAGTAAACGTGTCCCAAGTAGAGCCACTTTACCAAAAGGAACTTATACCCTCTAGTGAAATCTAAACATCTGGCAAATAATCACTCTGAACTCACTTGTTGCTCATCATCAGGACTTCCAGCTCTTTGACATTATGCACCAAAAACTTCTTAAAGCCGGTTGGCAAAATGAACTTGGTCTTTTTGTTGCTACCATAACCAATGTTGGGCATCAACATCTGGCCCTTGAACCTTCTGCGAACCCTGTTGTCAATTCCTCTGGGTTTGCGCCAGTTTTGCTGCAGAAAAAAAATGTAAGAACAATCAAAACACGTCTGCTAATAATTGAAAATATATACGTGTGTGTGTGTGTGTAGTTTGAATGCAACTCATACCTTGATCTTAACATATCTGTCCGACTGGTGACGAATAAACTTCTTTGTTCGCTTTTTGACAAGTTTGGGTTTCGTCAGGGGTCTGAGGGCAGCCATGATGACTGAAGAAAAACAGTTAACATACATAAAATTAACGCTAACCTAATAGCAAGTGATCTTCCAAAGTTAAAGGTATTAAAACAGACAGTTATTCTTTAATTTTACATTGAAGGTTAAAATGCATTTTGTGGTAACCATGTGGACATTTGCTAGCATTACGGCACCGGCCTGGTTAAAAGAATGACTGGCCCGTGTAGCAAGTCATGCTAACTTGCTTTAAACAATCTACTTACAGGAGGTACCAGTAAAACTAGTTATTATACTTCGAAAATCAAATATTTTACCGACTGGGTTTCTACAAAACACACAATTTGATACGCTTTTATTGCATTTTAAAACCGTTCTGCGGGTGTGACAGTAAAGGCTACCATAGCATTAGCACTTCACCCACGATTGTCCATATTTAGCGATATTTATGATATCGTTGACAAATGTTACGTTTAATATGCAGCATTATTAGTAGTCTTTGCATAAAGAAGACAAATTAATTTCAGAAAGTCGAAAAATACAAGGATTGGTTTAGATTATCCATACTTACCCGCCGATGAAAACCCAAAAGGGACTTCAGCTACGGCGGAAGGAAAGAAAAGGACTTCCGTGGTTACAGCAATGGCTTATGGGTACTGTGGTTCAGATAAGTGACTGCGTGATTTTTCTTGACATTCTTAATAGGGGTAAATTAGTATCTCAGTTTTAAATTACTTAACAGAATAATCACGAAATCATAATTGCATTTTCCAAATATTTTCTTCTTTAAAAAAATACAGTTATACAGTTACTTTCACATTTGCTTCTTTAAAAATGAAACTCATTTCCTAACGTGAGGACGAAGTTTGCTGGTTCTTAAAGAGCACTTTTGTAGACGAAAAGAAACCCAATTTTTACTGTTTTAGTCATAAGAAGAACCACTCGTAGTTTATTACAGGGGAGTGGCGTAATAAAAGGTCAATCACTTTTTTCTTTGTCACATGTTAGTAATGAGAGATAGTTCCGCAAGAGCCTCAATGTGCTTTCTCGTCTTAGATTTTTCAGTTTGACTGATAAAAGCCTCCACAATGGAATACCAGCCAATCGCGAGGTGAGAATGTCACAAATGGTTCACATTAATATTTCTTTCTGCACTCACAACTGTTGCTTCTTATTAATTTTATTTTTTAGCGGCAGTCAAAGTAATAAGTATGGAATGGCGAACCCCTGCTATGCCCCAGCAGCGACAGGGACTGCAGGTATGAACCCAGAGACACAACGCTAATCTTTATCGATGCTTAGTCCTTTCTTATTTGTTTTTAACGGCGATGGAATCTGGCTTATCGCAGCAAGACTTCCGGTTCAATGACGTCACTGGACGTAGTGATTGTTTGGGGCGTTGGGCGTCTTCAGGCATGCAGCAGATTGTAGTTGTTTAGGAGGTGTAGACATTATTGCTTTAAAGTAGAGAAAAGAGAAGGTTTTCTTAAGTACTGTTGCTGAGGAAGGTGTCATCATGTTTAGCGCAGAGGGGCAAGGTAAGTGGCTTCTTCACCGCTTGGAATTATGGGAATACTATCAATTAAATATACATTATCCATTAAACAATAATGGGATTTCATCAATAGTTTCTGGCTGTTTGGATGTCGCAACAAAATTTTACAAGTTTTAGGCAAACATTTCACACGATTGATTGAATCTTAAGGTCTTCGTCTATGAAATGTCTTACTGAACTTGTTCTTGTTCCAGCTATGTTCGCCCCACCCACCGCTGAATCCCACGGGCCGAGCGCTCCTCCGGCCACCATGTTTGACAGCATGCCGGGATACGAGGGAACAGTTGTGGGAGGAGGTACGGATTTCCTCATAGGCGTGTATCTGTCAAAGCCAGACTACCTAGATTTTGTCATTTAAATTGCAATACAGAAACGGCAATGAAAAAAAAAATCACTTATTTTATATCTCTTTGGTTCAAAAAATAACAAATAAATTGTTGAATTGATAGCAGTTTTTTAAATACTTTATTTAAAATTTGTTTTTATGAAACTTATATTGTAGCTGTTGCTTAACAAAAAAGCTTGCACCCTCCTATAAATCAGAAAAAAGCAGAGTAAATCAATCACAATTGAAAGTTGTTTCAGTCTATTGAAGCAATCATTTCCCCCTGTTTTAGTCCTATCTATCTCTTACGCAACATTTGTCAAAGTATTTACTTAACAAATCAAACCAATGATAGAAAATAAAACCTTACCAGCGTCTGATGAATTAATCATTAATAAGGGTCAAAAAGCAATGGTTTAAAAAGACTGTATTCACACAATTTTAGAGTAGACATACAAAGGCAATTGGTTTTTTTTTTGTTTTTTGCTTGTTTTAAACTCAATTCAAACTCAAGAAAAACTATCATCATGCTTAAAGACTCTTTCTGGTGAAAATAGTGCTATTAACATGTTCTTGTGACATTTTTCTCATAATGAACAACATATAAGATCAAAATTGATTGAGTTGACATCTGTCTCACATCTCTATGGCTGGATTGCTACAATATTGCTCGCCATTTTGTTGCACCAGTAATGTTAGGTTGGCGGTTTTAGGGGCTATAAGCTATCAGGAGAGAGTGTAAGTAAATGATGGGAAATGGGATCAGGCTTACTCCATGCCAACAGTACCACCCACAACTCAAAGGAAGTCACTTGCTGTTTGAAACATTTCAGCCAAAATACCTCACAGCTGTAAGGTTAATTGCATTCATATGTTGATATGGGGTTGGTTTGCAGCCTGGTCACATGACAGTCATTGTGATGCATTTCATTTACTAAAGTATTATAAAAGGAAAGTGGACTTTGTTGTCATAATTAAAGCATGTAAAATATTAAAATAGTCAAAAAGAAAAAAATATGGGATGTGATCGAGCCATTCCAGACCTGATCCAAGCTGTGTTGTGACCTTAAGTAGGAAGTGTATAGATAAATATGAGTAAAAGGCTTTTCCGTGTGTTGCAGGAGGATTTTTGCCACCACCCATGCCTGCTTTTCCAGCTCCTCAGCCTACACCTGGACCGGAACAGCCATATTGGAAGTAATAAGCTTCTTTCTGCCTGTTTCTTAATAGGTTACAAGCACTTGAATGTAATATGAAGCATTCTAAACCAAATTATTAAATGTGACATTCACTACTTCTAGCATCCCATCTATATCTGAAGATACTGCCCGGGAGGCCTTCATGCTTTTTGCCTCCAGCAAATGTTGCTACAGCTCTGATCCTGCAAAAAATGGCGTGATTACCAACATGGAGGCCTTCAATACATATAGGGTAAGAGAATGTAGGTTATGAGTGTGGGCAGTGAAAAACTTGATTGAAAAGATGATTATTTTTTTACATTGTTTTGTCATTTCATTCACCTGTGTTAATAAATCTCTTTTGTGTCTAAAATATATATAAATATATATTATTTTTCTTTTTAGTACCGCCTAGAGACATTTACAGAATCACGATCTACAGAATGGAGCCAGGAACCATACTCTGGTATGCATCTGTGGTTTTTCTTACATTAATTTACAATGTTTCTTTTTGTCATTTTGAAATAGGAAGTTCATTCATTCATTCATTCATTCATTCATTTTCTAAACCGCTTTATCCCTTTCGGGGTCATGGGGCTGCCGGAGCCTAACCCGGCTACTCATGGGCGAAGGCAGGGGACACCCCTGGACAGGTCGCCAGTCTGTCGCAGGGGCCACATTCACACACTCACCCACACTCACATCCACTCACATCCACACCTAGGGAGAATTTTAGAGTGACCAATTAACCTATGAAGCATGTTTTTGGATGGTGGGAGGAAGCCGGAGTCCCCGGAGAAAACCCACGCATGCACGGGGAGAACATGCAAACTCCACACAGAAAGGCCCCCATTGTTGACACTATTTCAAGTCCCCCAGCCAGGACCTGAACCAGGAACCTTCTTGCTGTGAGGCAAGAGCGCTAACCACTGTGCCACCGTGCTGCCCTGAAATAGGAAGTTTCAGTGCGCTAACCACTGTGCCACCGTGCTGCCCTGAAATAGGAAGTTTCAGTGCGCTAACCACTGTGCCACCGTGCTGCCCTGAAATAGGAAGTTTCAGTGCGCTAACCACTGTGCCACCGTGCTGCCCTGAAATAGGACGTTTCAGTGCGCTAACCACTGTGCCACCGTGCTGCCCTGAAATAGGAAGTTTCAGTGAAGAAATGTCTGTGTGCAAGAATCAGTCATGCATAACAAATTGAAACTAGAATGATTTTGTCTTGCACTTAATTAAAAATTAGCCTTCTCCTGCAGAAATGTTTGGTTGCGAAATTGCAGAAGGTGGTTGCTTTTAATTGCTTGATTGCATACCTTTTTGCAGAGGAAGCTGAAGTTTACCGTAAGTTGCAGACAACAGCAATATTGAGCAGAAATGTGTTCAGTTGCAGCCATAAGTGGCAGAAAAATTGCATGTTGTAGATGGAATTGCAGAAGTCAGTGATATTGGCTATAAATAGCAGTAAAATATATTGAAAAACACAAAAAGCATTCTGAAAATCCCAGGCTAGTTGAAAAGGAAGAGACTTACAATTGTATTGCTGCAAATTTGTAAAAATACAGTGGAAAAAATCTTGAAAGACGCTTAAAGTTGTGTAAATTTAAACAAAAGTACCAAAAAGTATGAACAAGAGAGGTGATGTGTAAACAAAAGCTACATATAAACCAAATTGACAAGAACTGACATGTAAATAAGTTTAAAATCTTGAAAAAGGAAATTGTATTTCTAAAAGCTTTGTTTTAAAGATAGATCTGCTCTATTGTAGAAAGATCTATGTGAATAATCCACTTTAAGAAGAGAAAACTCTTGGATACCTGTAAAAATCCTGAAACTGCTTCATTCTGAGTCTCTGTGTGTGAAGTGGTAAGGGGTGAGCACCTGCAGTTTGGAGAACATTAGTTGTTTTTTAGACAGATTTAATATATAAGTTTAATATCAGCTGTCAATGAGCACAATGAGCATAATCATTCAGTGATATGCAGTGAATCGCACTTAAGGCAATGTAGGACCTTCTCTAGCGTCTTTCACCCTTAGTATCACGTAAGGCAGATTTGGGATCTTAAAGCTTATTTGGTGTTTAGCAAGTATTTTAGGAAAATGCTAGCTGCTTTTAACCAATTAAGCATCTACTGATGTTTTTAAAGCTTGTTTAATGTTCAGTGAATATTCTCAATGGTCAGAATAAAGGCAGATACTTAAGTCTTAAACATCATGCAATACCATCAGGGAGGTGTTATGCCTGGTCCTAGATGTATTTTGTAGCTGTAGTGACAGTGTGGCTCTCACAAAGCCCTAAAGTCAGCATCACAGAGTGTGTCTGAGATCACATCGTAGGATGTGAGAACATCTTCATCCACAGAAGATCTGTGGTTTGTTCTCATTGCTGTTTGGAACCACCCAGCAGCCAAGTTCCTTCCAAAACTGTGTACCAAAAAGCACTGATGCTGCAAGGGATGGTCACACCAAATATTGATTTTGATACAGATTTCGTGTGTTCATGTGCTGCATTTTATTTATTTGAAAAGAAAAGATTTATAATTCAATTTTTAAAGCATTCTTTGTTTAGAATATTTTTTTACACCTACAGAGAACTTTTACATTGTGCTGTATATCTTCATCAACACAATGTTTTCTCTAATAGTCCACAAGTATTGGGCAATTCTGATGGCAACCTAACAAGGTGTTTTATTTGGACCAGGCCAAACAGTGGATGCCTATGCCCAGACACCTCCAGGGCCTTGGGACATTCCTGCAAAGTTACCAAATTTATTTGTGGAAGGAAAACAGTGCATCAAAGTTCCATACACATCATCTGTGAAGGTAAGCCATAAGAAGAAATAAAAATGTAGTTGGATCTTATAGAGGTTATGTTTTTACAAAAAAAAAAAAACATCAACAGAGCTGCCACAGCTGTGTGGGAATGGGGAGAAAACCTTGCAAAGATTGTGCTGGAGCTGGTAATGTAAGTATTTTCCAGAGGGAAAAAATAGTTTAGAATAGCTTCAAACAAGATAGCAAATTATTGATATTGTTATTTCTGTCAGAAACCCTGTTGGGTGTGCAACGGATCTGGATTTCGCACCGGAGATGACAGATGTCACCACTGCAATGGCAGAGGCAGAGAGAAGTATGCAGTCAACACCTTTTGATTTATAATGATAGGGGACCACTTCAACAAATTCTTAAAACACAGCATCTTGCACAGATTTTGAATTTGCTAAGTTTCAAAATTTTTTCATTACAGTTGCAGTCATTGTAATGGGCAAGGATCCAGGATGTGTGAGATTTGCAATGGAAAACAGCAGCTTCTCGTCTACATCAACCTCAACGTGAAATGGTTGGAACGGCTGTCAAGCAGCAATATCTAGAAACAAATTTATAAAAAAATCTATGTAATAAATTTCAAATAAATGACAATTCATTGTCTTTCCATTATTGATTGTGTTTTTGAATATTTTTGCAGGACTAACAACACTGATGATTATGTTGTGGAACAGTCCAGTGGACTTCAGCTGGAAAATCTTAGTAAGGTGTCTGGCAAGGAGCTTTTCAAAGATTCCCAGTTAATGGTAAAAGTGCTTTTCAAACTGTCTTTTTAGAATTAAAATGGATCATAACTGGTCATTTCTTTGCATGTCAATGTTTGTTTTCTTGTTTTTTTTTGTTTTGTCTTTTATTTTTATTTTTTTATTTTTTTTTGCATTTTTAAAAATAATTGTTTTCTTTGAGTGGAACAGAAATATTTATTTTGATTTAATCAGTTCTGGGTTGAACAAGCAAAAATCTTTCACTGTCAGTGAATTGTGTCTCAGTTGCTCAGTTTTACTATGGCGAGAACCAAAAACACTTACCAGTTATAACGTGTGCCTAAAGTGGTTACTGTGTGACTGATAAGACAAACCCAAGACAAACCCAAAAGGTAAGTTGCTCATTGCATTCAACGATGCATAACGCATTGCATTCCTTATGTGTTACCACACTTAATCTGAAAGAAGCTTGCATAACACTAACACAACTTACTTGCTGTTATCACCAGGATTGCTAGTCTGTTAGATATGTATACGTACAAGTAGTACAGGTTTTTTTTTAAGTAAATGTACATTTTAAAGAAGTGACTGTTATTTATCATGTTCCAACTGTTCCAGGTGTACCCTGTTATGGGCTTTCCAGATCCTTCAGTGGTACAGGCTTCCCAGCGTCTTGTCAGTGAACACCAGAGAAAATATTCTCAAACAGCTCGTGTTTTACAACAGGTATTTTTTTTATGTTTTATTTTGATATATTAATATTTTGTCATTCAAAATCTAATTTAAACACATTCTAAATATCCATTCTTTCTTGCAGCGCCAAACCATCGAACTGATTCCAGTCACAAAGGTCACCTACACATGGAAAGGGAAATCCCACATTTATTTTGTTTATGGGAATGAGTTCCAAGTTAGTGCAGATAATTATCCTGCTACCTGCTGTTGCTCTGTAATGTAATTGAGGAGATGAACATGACATCTGTTTTATTAATCAGAGTAATAGGACTTGTTAGTCGGTAAAATTTACTTCTAAATCAGTTCCCCAAATATAAAGGGGCCTTAAATAATGTGTAAATCATAGCATAAAGGAAATATGGGAAATGTTAGCCAGTAACATTAATGAAAGTACCTAAAATATTTTGTGAAGCAAAGTTGTTAACAGAATTTAGTCAACATTTCTGTTAGATGAAATCACTTTCACAATCTTTTTTTCTAGATGATTGCAACTGTTTGTATTTAAAAGCAACGTGTTTGGTCTCTTTTGAATCACATGTTTTGGGACATGTGAAATGAACATGAATGGGGGAACAAGCCTTTTTTCTTTTCTTTTAAACAAAGCTATTTGAGATTGCCTTTTAGCTATGAATCAACCTCTATTGTGTATTTCCAATAACAAATATTGTAATTTAATAATTACAGATTTAATAAATTTGTATTTCATCTTGACATATATATTTTTTACATTAAATTGTTGATAAATGCCTCACAATCTTAAATGTCTTTGTGATCATTATCAAAGCCATTTTTATTTTTACTTTTTTTTTCGACTGATTTCGTCATCAACAACAGACGGTCGCAGGTGAATGACGTCGAGAACGTGTTCGCCATAATGATAATAAACCGAGAACGAAAATCTGTAAAAAATGCAAATTAAGGGACGCCGGTGAAATTGTAATCCATGTGTTATAATTCACCAAACAGCAGCTAACGTGTGACTTATTTCGGTGGCTCGAATTCGTTGTAATATCGAGGATACCAAGCAGAAACTTGTAGGAGCAAGGTAAAGTTAGCGCGCTGGCTAACCACTGGGTTCAGCTGTGATGTTTTTTGCTTGTACTATACCCTAAATGCATTTTGAAATACGATGTATTTTGTATGTAGACGTTCTTGAAACATCTGACAGTGATATTTTCAGTTCCCGAAATCTGGGGGCTATTGAATGGTACAAATGTTGTGTTTTAACGGGCAATTTCTAGCTAGCGCAGTAGATTAGCCAGCTCTTGTAGCAACTGTATGGCTAAAGCAAACAACGCAACATGGAGCAAGCACTTCATGTTGCTTCGGACAGCCAAAGAAATACAGTGAATGTATTTTTAAAAACTTCAAATACATTTTAACCTTTACATTAAAGCCGAATAAATGAAAATTCTAAATATGTTAAACAATTAATAACTTTGGGTCAACTTATTTGACAGTTGTGTTCCCTTGAGGAACCCACACGTGCAGTCGGTTATAGAAGCAGTGAAGCGGAAATGTTTTTTTCCTCCAAGTCTTGGTTCGCGGCGCTTTTTTTCTGATACAAATTCACATTTTGAGTGACTTTTTAACAGTGAACATTTGGGGTAAAAATAAAAACAGATCTCGTATGAATGGTGAAAAAATATTATTATTTTTCTGGTCACTAGAGCCTTTTGAAATAAATTATCAAATCAATATATTATTTAAAATAAAAAAAAAAAAACGATGTATGTGTAGGACTAATTCTTACCGAGAACATCTGTATATAAAAAAGCACCAAATTGACCACTCCTTTAGAAAAATAAAAACGTATGTTTAAGGCATGGTTGTTAAATTGTCTTTCCAAAATAGTCTGTGTTTGTAGAACCAGTCTTTGCCTTGTTTTTTGTTTTTTTTTTTTTTTTGGAATTAATGCAGCCACGAAATAGTACAAAAGCTCTATGTTACTGGCAAAACGGTTACATATGTTTATCTATGTTCAAAAAAACGACACAGGTTATTTTTTTTTTATTTTGGCTAAAAACTGCATCATTATAATTAATAGAGTACTGTGAATGATTTGAAAATAGATCAAAAGATGATTGGAGTGGGACTTTTAAGCGTTTCCTTTTTTAGTTATAATCAATTAAAAACGGATTAGAACTAAACTACGTGTTTTGAGTATTTCCACACGCACCCTTGAAAAGCCGCAATATTTCCTCAGACGCAGTACCTCACTCGAAAGTGTTATTAGGCCAGATCCAAATTCCTCATGTACCCTTACGGCTTCTCCCTACCTCTACATTTAGCTCTCCAAGCGGAGAAATGGAAAAAAAAAGTGTTGTCAAATTCGGACTGTTCTTCAAATGCCCTACAGTTGGAGGGGTAGAGAGAAGCCAAAGAGGAAGGATTCTGCCTCAGAGGGAATTTCAGCCTACTTTTCTTATTTTGTTTGTTTAGAAATTTAAAATACTGTATTTAGCTCGTTAAGATAAATAGTTGTATTTGGCACCATATGTTAAAGCACTGAAAAAAATATGTTGGCCACTATTACTGCAATACTTTCTCGAGATCATGCTTTACTGTTCATTAATTTAAATAAAGGGGTGCACTTTTTGTAATTTAGGTGATTCATTTACTATTTGTCGGCCTTCTAGACAACACGATGGCGTCAGCACCTGCCAGTGTGGACTCAAAGGCAGAGCTGACTGCTCTGCTGGAGCAGTGGGAAAGAGAACAGCACAGCAGCACACAAGAGCTGGTTAACCTTCTTACAAAGTAAGTGTTTCTCTGATTATGATGATGTTTCATGAAGATGAAGATGATGTTAAATCTCTTGATGTACTGTAACTTTCAGAATATCTGAGCTTGTTGAAAAGGAGACAGAGGAGTACCACAAAGCAGACCCTGACCCGTTTGATGATCGGCATCCTGGTATGAAGAAAAAAAAAGCAAATTGTAGTTCAAAAACAAGTTTAAATTTAGTGTACGTTTTTGTATTTTTGCTTTTTGACCACCAGGCAGAGCTGATCCTGAATGTATGTTAGGGCATCTGCTGAAGATCCTTTTCAAGAATGATGACTTCATGAACACAGTAAGAACAGATAAGGATATATATATATATATATATATATATATATATATATGTCTACTCAGAAAATGATTTTAAAACTTCTTTGTATTTTAGTTGGTGAACAACTATGTGATGACCAGCAGAGAATTTCCCCTCAATGCAGCAGCTTGCCGTCTGTTGCAGAACATCATGCCTGGATTGGAGACAGCCGTGGTTTTTCAGGAAAAGGTTTGCTGTCTCTGACTTCATTGTCATTGTGTTCCCGTTATTTAAGCTTCAGACTTTCAGTTCTGAAGATGCCTGGACAGAATTTTACCTTAAAAGATTTCCTCTCAGCCTTTGATTGAATCGCTAACCCTTGGGTTGTGTCCAAATTCTTTCAATTGAGTGCCCAAGAAATTCCACAGAAGTCTGTTAAAAAAAAGTGTGCAATGATGCTCACTAGATTAACAAACAGACCACAATTTATGCGTTTGCACAACAGTTCATGTGAAAAAATATTTTATTTAATTTTTTAATAAACAATGCAAGTTTTCTTGCATCCATTGTCTACAGAAGACAATGGATTTATAAATAGTCTTCGTAAAAAGTTGATACGTATTAGGTTTTTACTTTGGGAAACCAGATGTTTGACATATTTGGTGTTTAAAAAAAAGCACAGTGTCTGAATTGCTTTTAAAATCTTGCACTAGATAATCTCACACTATATAGTTTTTTGGTAGTTAGGGAATGGGAGGGAATTTGGACATAGCCGTGGGGTTGGTGTAAAAAAAATGTGTTTAGCATGAATACACACTGCTTATTCTGATTGAGAGATACAGAAAAGCATATTAATGCTTATTTCTTTTGTGAAGTGATGGTAATAACAATATTAGGTGATTTCACCCAATGCATTGTTTGATGCTTGTTAGAACTATAGTACTGAGACTTCTTTGCCAATTTCGTAAAATGCCATTGGCTAAAGGCATTAGAATTTTTTTATATATAGTTTCTATAATTATCTTTCTTGATTTTTGGATGTAGTTTCAGGTTTAAAATCAATAATTAGGAAAAAGATTGACTACTGAAAGTATTGCTTTTTGTCTTCCCTATAACCCCATATTTTTTGATGAAAACGCAAATCTATGTCAGTGTTCTTTCCTTTTTTAAAGAATCTTTTTTTCATCAAAAGTTTTTATTTGGTCAAACATCAAATTAATTAACGTTTCTCCCTTTAAATAAGACTTCGTAATTGAGTAATTAAAGTGTTCTGTTCTCACAAATTTGTCATCAGGAGGGAATAGTTGAACGGCTCTTTAAGTGGGCTCAAGAGGCCGAGCAGCCTCTCAGAATTTATGCCACAGGATTGTTGGCAGGTGCCATGGAGAACCAGGACATCGCTGCCAACTATAGAGAGGAGAACTCTGTTCTGGTCAGTAAAGGCATTTCAACTTTCGATATCGTATATTAATTCATAAAACTGCGTAAAATCAGGTAAAATGTATCTATCACTAATTTGAGTTTATAGTCCTTAAATATTTTGATGTTTTCTAACCGTTTTCATGCTTTACCTTAACAGGTTCCTTTGATGTTGCATCGTTTGCGTGAGCTTCAAGATAAAGATGCTGAGAACAGAAGGGAAATCAAGCGAATTAGCCCAAGGAAGAGTCTAAGTGCACCTTTGTTACCTTTAGATGAGGAAACTGTTGACCGAAGCTTTGAAGAGAAGCCTTTCATACCAAGTAGAAATGGAGCTGAGAAGCAGGGGATTGGACCAGAGGAAGAGCGGGAAATTTCCTTTTCGTCTAATGAGCCAGAGAATGAGCTTTCATTCCGTCTCAACTCTCCCCACAAGACAAGCAGCCGCGTCAGCTCGGCTGTTAAAACCATGATGAAGCCTATGTCAGCTTCAGAGTCATCAACACACCCAGGCGTGCCCGATGGTAGCAGTTACCTGAAAAGAAGGGCGGAAAGAGAGACTGCAAGGACCTCAAAGCAAAAGCTTAATTTCTCTTTGCCTGAGCCAGAGAGGAGCTTCAGTGAGCTATCAAACAGCAGCTGGTCTGAGATGAGTCCCTGGGTGATTGGCAACAACTATCATCTGTACCCTTTAACCCCCGAGATCGAGCAAAGACTTATCCTGCAATATCTTACTCCTTTAGGGGAGTATCAGGAGGTTGGTCTCCTTCTATCAGCCTGTATAAATCTTCAAACTGCTTTAAAGCTGACTAATTAGTAGCACTGAGCTATAACCAACTACTTAACCTTAGATTTGCAAGCTTACCAGCAGGTGTCACTATTGTACGGGAATTACAGAAATAATTGGATATATTGATTAAAGTTTATTGTGGCATAATGTTATATACATTTTCTAAAGTTGGTTTGAATGAGTGACATTGGTCATTTTAAGTTTTATGTTAGAAAAATAAAAAAATAATACTTTTGCGCATTAAATATAGAGACATATTTTGACAGTCATTTATTTAATTTATTTAAGGGTTTTTGAAGTACAGAAACATTATTTAACATGTACTTTCCTCTCACTCTTATAACAACAGCTGCTGGCAGTGTTTATGCAGATGGGTGCTTGTGAACTACTCATGCACTATATGGATTTAAAGCAGACCAATGACGTACAGCTAACCTTTGAAGCTCTTAAGGTAAACTTTCCTTTTGGCCTTTGACTATTTGAAGTTGGACGCAAAAGCAAACTCCTGAAGTTTATGTTTTTTTGCTTCCTTTTCTCACAGTATCTGGCCTCACTGCTTTTGCACAAAAAGTTTGCAGCAGAGTTTGTTGCTCATGGTGGAGTTCAGAAGTTGCTGGAAATTCCCAGGCCTTCAATGGCTGCTACTGGAGTCTCACTGTGCCTTTATTACCTAGCCTACAACCAAGATGCCATGGAAAGGGTACAAACACCAACAAAAACAAATAAGCCATTTCACTATACTTATTTTAGTTTTGCAGATTTATTTGTCAGCAGACACTAGCTGTGTTTACATTGACATAAATAATTAGAATAAACTCCTGATCAGAATAAAAATGTGTCATGTAAAAATGCCATTTGGCAATCGTGGGAATTTGTGTTTCCAACTTTGTCCAGAAAAATATAGGCTAATATTCACGTCCAATCAAGTCTAAATGTTGTTGTTGGTACGTATTAATCAAACCTTTCCTCTGGGTCCTTGTGGCCAAGAAAAAAATGTCAGCGCTGGCCACACGTATTTAGAATATTATGCACAGTCTCTTAAAAATAATAAAAGAATGCTTAGAAGATCATCTCGCCACAAGATAACCATTGGCATGTTTGTTTATAACAGAACGCTCTTACTACTTCTTTTACGGCTGTTTCCGGTGTTTTAGATAGATCTGGAGATGTCAAAATGATTTTTACTGATTGAACGTGTGGTGTATGTAAACGTTTGTCATTATCGGATGGAGTTTTTCAGGCCCAAGTACACAGTTTAATTCTAATTCGATATTTGATTAGATTTTTTAACTTTAAACTTTGGTTTTAGCTGTAAGACCAACTATCACTTTTTTGTTGGATACCAAGAAAAGATGTTAAATTTTAGCACTACTCATTTGTTGCTGCGTCTTCTCCTTTGTCTAGGTATGCATGTTGCCCCACTCCATCCTGTCAGATGTGGTTGCTTACACGCTCTGGTTGCTAGAATGCTCACATGCTTCTGGCTGCTGCCACGCAACCATGTTCTTCTCCATCTCATTTTCTTTCCGCGCTGTTCTGGAGCTTTTTGACAGACAGGATGGACTCCGACGGCTAGTAAACCTGGTAAGACCCGCCAGCCTGCTATGTTACTTTATAAACGTTACCATCTGTTTCAACCGCTGGAGACTCTCTTAAGCTCTTAAACTAAACAGTCAATACAGTTTCAGGTTTTAACATAGCAGATGGTTTGTGTCTTAATGTTTGATTTGACTCCACTATTTTCAGATTAGCACACTGGAGATCCTGAACCCTGAGGACCAGGGAGCGCTCCTGAGCGATGATGAGATTTTTTCCAGCAGGCAGACGGCCAAGCACACCTGCATGGCTCTGCGCCGGTACTTTGAAGCCCATCTGGCAATAAAGGTGGAACAGGTGAAGCAATCGCTGCAGCGCACTGAGGGCGGTGCCCCCATTCACTCACAGCCGTACTACAAGGTAAACGGAGGATAGAGAACGATTAAAAATCACATTTTTTGTAATAAAGATATAATTTTTTGTCATTGCTCACTTTAAGCTGCAATTGGTCCAAAACCTCTTTGTTTTCTTCTTATAAGACTTTGGTTTCTTCTACTACCTTTCAGGCGGTCAGCTACAGCCGTGAGCAGGTTGTAGAAATGATGGAATTTCTGATAGAGTACGGTCCTCTTCGATTATACTGGGAACCTGCAGAGGTCTTTCACAAGCTCTCATGTGTCCAGCTACTCCTTCAACTTATCTCCATTGCTTGTGAATGGAGGACCTATTATGGCAGGTAACAACAGGGCAGTTTTTCTCTAAACTCTATTTTATTTTTATTTTTTTTATCTTGTGCTGTTCAAAACTTTCTAAATCTGGACTTTACCGAGTTCAGATAGAGTTCAGCAGTGATAGCTAAATGATCCGTTTGTTCTTTTAGGAGTGATACAGTGCGTTATGCCCTTGACATCCTGAGCATCCTAACAGTTGTGCCAAAAACCCAAATATTGCTGTGTGAATCTATTGCTGTGCTAGATGACGGGGGATCCACAGTTTCCACTGTTGGTAAGTGTTTTCACCTATGAAGAATAAATGCTTTTGCTCTGAAACGTTTTATAAAGTCACATTCTGCTTGTGTATACATTTGGTAAATTGGTTTCTTTTATCTCTTAAAAAAATCTACAACTGTTGCTTGGGTGTGTTGGCTTTTAAAGTCACTCACTAAAGTCTGGATTTTAACATAATAAAATTCAGCAGATTTGCATTGTGATTTATTCATGTGTGCTGCCTGTAGATTGTGCGCTGTTAAGCAGAAAAGTGATATTTTATTCTTGACGCATTGTTCTTATCTTCCTTTTCTGTCAGGGATGAGTATAGTCCTGGCTGTAGCAGAGGGAGAGATCTTCGTGAATGATGCAGAAATTCAGAAGTCAGCCCTGCAAGTTATCATCAATTGTGTTTGCGCGCCCGACAAACGCATGTGCAGCATCGGCAAGTTTATTGCTGGCACCCCCCGCCGTCGCCTCCCACAGCAGAGCAAATCCAGTGAGAATGTGCTCACTAAGATGTGGAATGTGGTGCAGTCCAACAATGGCATCAAGGTAAACTTAAAATATACTTTTTAACCAATCATGTGAGATTTCTTCTTTATTCCTTTCATTTATAGTTTCAAATTTCTTGTTGTAATCACCGACCACAATTAGTTTAGTTTTGTGCCTAAAGATAGATTCTACTTTGTCTGGCAGTGGTGATTTGGATGTTTTTTTACCTTTGAAAATGAAAATGATTCACACTTTTAAAAACATAATTTGCTTTAGAATGGACTCACAAACGCATGTATCCATGCAGTGAATGAAACTGAGCTGCACCAATTTCACGGATGCATTTTGAAAAATTCCTGGCAGATTGTAATACAGTGTTTCCTTACTGTATCAGTTTCAGGTTGTTTTTTTTTTCAGTGCAATTTTACATACTTTTTTTTTAACACAAAAACCGTATTCTGTGTCCTGTTTATCTGTAAACATTGTCAATCAATGTCCTCCATGCCATGTCTGCTGTACAGAACACATTCAGGTTTCTAGAGTTGCACAAATCTCCAATTTTGAGCAGATCTTTGCTTTTATATTTTATTTTATACTTACTTTTCTATGAAGGTTTGAGAGTTTAAAAGAAAGAAAAGTGTATAAAGTCTGTAGTGAGAAGTTTTATTCCTTCGCAGACTTCACCTGTTGCAGTTTTTTAGAGCGTAACTTCTGTGATAGATGAGGGAATGCTGTAACTATCAAACCATGCAGTTAGAACATAAAACTGGTCACTTGAAAAATGGCAACAAAAATGGAATACTTGTGAAATAATGGTTTTGATTATATACTTTTTGGCAGTGTAAGGCGGAATAATGTATGTAAAATAAAACAAGGAAAATTAAACCTGGAGTGTTTGCAAGAAATGATAATTTTCATGTGATTCTTAGAGGATACCCAGATAACTTGCTTTCATACTCTTTAATTAGAACTTTTGGTGCATATTTACATGCTGATGTGACTTTTTTAAAAGTATGAATCCTCTTGTCTTTTTTCAGGTTCTGCTTTCGCTGCTGACCGTGAAGATGCCCATTACCGATGCTGATCAGATCCGAGCCTTGGCCTGCAAAGCTCTGGTGGGTCTGTCTCGCTCCACCTCTGTCAGACAGATCATCAGCAAGCTGCCTTTGTTTAGCAGCGGACACATTCAGCAACTTATGAAGGAGCCTGTGCTCCAGGATAAACGCAGTGAACACGTCAAGTTCTGCAAGTTTGCAGCGGAGTTGATAGAGAGGATTTCAGGGAAACCGCTGCTGATTGGGACAGACGTGTCTCTGGCTTGGCTGCAGAGAGCCAGCGTTGTGGCTCAGTCCAGAATCACCTTCCCTGAGAAAGAACTTCTGCTGCTGATCAGAAATCACCTTTTGGCTAAAGGCCTTCATGATACAGCAACCGCACTCACCAAAGAAGCAGATCTCCCCATGACATGTCTGTCACATACGTCTCATTCAACCTCTGCTTTCCCATCTGTGGCCCCCCCACCGCCTGCCTCACCCGTTGCCACATTACCCCGTGCCCCACGGTTGGCCAATGGCGTTGGGTCAAGAATTGGAAGCCATCCCTCCCATTCTTCCATTCATGCATCCAGTCATCCTCAAAGTCGCCCCTCCACATCTCAGCCAGTTGTGTCCTCGCCTAATGTTCTGCCCTCCACATCCGTTTCACACTGTAACAACAACTCGCCGCTGATTGGACGCATCATTTTCTCCCGTGAACGGCAAACAACGTGTGGTACTTTGAACTGCAAGAAAGCCAGAGTGCTGCGACAGAAGTCTGATCATGGTGCTTTCAGCCAGAGTCCAGCCATGAAGAAGCAGTTTGATCGCCACCTTCCCTCCCCGCCTGCTTTAGACAGTATTATCACAGAGTACCTCCGGGAACAGCACGCGCGCTGTAAAAACCCCGTTGCTACCTGTCCACCTTTTTCTCTTTTCACTCCCCACCAATGTCCCGAGCCCAAGCAGAGACGCCAAGCCCCCACCAATTTCACCTCAAGACACACGCGAAGAGTGATTTATCCAAAATACGGAGGCGTAGATGGAGGATGCTTTGACAGACACCTCATTTTTAGCAGGTTTGCAGCGTTGAAACCAGCTTTCAGTTCCCATTGTCATCTTCTAAAAGTCCCTCTGAATTCTCCCTGTTGTTTTCCAGGTTCCGTCCCATCTCTGTGTTCAGAGAAGCAGACGAGGATGAGAGCGGATTCATGTGTTGTGCCTTTTCAGCTCGTGAACGGTTTCTGATGCTCGGGACATGTACAGGCCAGCTCAAGCTCTACAATGTGTTTACAGGCCAGGAAGAAGCCAGCTACAGCTGTCACAGTTCAGCTATCACACACCTGGAGCCCTCCCGGGTCAGTACAGGAGGCATGGCAGATGATATGCTTTTGTAATTATGTAGAGGTATGCTGACGACCAAAAGAATCTGTAGAAACAAAGAAAATAAGAATTTATATTAGCTGTTTTTGTTTACTTGCACTGTAGGTAAACTATGTTTGGTCTTCTTGATAAATCGTGGTTCACCTTTTGCGGACTCACAGATTTTTCAGCATGACCTTGCATGCACCTTGCAATCCTGAGCAGATCTTTGTTTTCATTCTCTAATACTGGCCTTTTTTTTTCTCTGAAAGTTTGAACTTTGAGTATTTAAATGAGAAAAGTGTGAAAATCTTCATGTCTGTGGTAAAGTTTACAGTGAAGGGATTTACAGCCTTAAAAACATCTATAATCCTACTTTGCAGAACAGCATAATAATTACTTCATAGTGCCCATACCCATAAAAAGAAAAAAAAACTTTATTATTGAATGATGACAAGTAATGAAGTGAAAATGCAGATTTTCACATTTTAAATAATTTACTTTTTGATTTTAAAATACTTTTTTGTTTTTCTTTTACAGGATGGTTCCCTCCTCTTGACATCAGCCTCTTGGAGTTATCCTTTGTCTGCACTGTGGGGAATGAAATCAGTGTTCATCATGAAGTGAGTGAGGGTTTCACAAAACTGATTTATGACCAGCTTTAAAATGGTCCCACCCAGAACTAATTTCTTCCATTTAAACACATATTTTGCCATTTTTACAGTAGAACAGCAATAAATATTCGTCATTACGATTTGTCGGTTGAAGACCTCACATTCAATAGTGGTACATTGATTTTGCTTAACAAAGCTCATTAAAAATGCTGTTGTTATCTGTGCCTGAAACCCAGAAAAACAGCTTTGATTCTACAGTTTCTTCATCCAGTAAAAGCCTAAAATGCTCTGCTTTAGTTTTCACAAGGTTTTAATGTTTTAAAATGCATACTGGAATGTTTGTGCGTTTTTTTTAGGCATTCCTTCCTCGGGGACCATTATGTGGAGTTCAGTAAGCTTTCACAAGATCGTGTCATTGGGACAAAGGAACATGTTGCACGTGTATGTACAGCCCCCCCCCCCCCCCCCCCCCCCCCCTTTTTTTTTTTTTTTTTTTTTTTTTTTATTTCTCTAGAAGAACATTTACAATTGTGGAGAAAATTGCAACATAATAAGGTGAATATTCTTTGTTCTGTTTTTTTTTTTTTTTTTCAGATTTATGACATCCAGACCGGACAGGTCACTCTTACTCTCAACAACCCAGACTTGGCAAACAACTACAAGAGAAACTGCGCTACTTTTAACCCAACAGATGACCTGGTGCTGAATGACGGCGTGCTTTGGGATGTGCGCACAGCTCAGGCCATTCATAAGTTTGACAAGTTCAACATGAACATCAGCGGGGTGTTTCACCCCAATGGTCTGGAGGTCATCATAAATACAGAGATTGTATCCTTTACTTAAAAAGATTTTGAATTTATCGGCTTAACTTAGTGCTGTCAATGGTTAAAAAAAAGGAATCAGATTAATCACACTTTTGGCTTGTGATTAATCAGGACTAATCACAAAGTTTAACCTAACCTAAAAAATAACAAGATTAAAGTACTAAAAATCGATTGAAATTTTATTTTATTTTTTTGTAAAGGACCACGTTATAGACGGAATTGTGTTCTATAAAGTGTGCATTCAGAATTTGACGCACGCCACAGAAGTCTAAACCAGCGGAAGACAATTGCTTTGCAGAAAGTAATAATCAATGTAAATATATATTGATGCATTCATTTTTTTAAATTAATCACGTGCGTTAACGCGTTAACATTGAGAGACCTAGCTTTAAAAAAATAGTAATATTTCTTATTTCAACCGTGAAAGACTGCATAGAATTGTATTTTTACAAAATGTTTTATGTCTACACAACAGAAACGTTGGTCAGTATAGTTTTTAAATAATTTAAACCATAAATTTTTCTTTTTTTAAATATAAAAACAATGAAAAACAGGAACAGAATCAATAATGCTTAAGATCTGTCTTTTTAACATCAAAATTGTAAAAAAAACTCCTAAATGTAATGAGTAAATGAAACGGTTTTTCCAGCAATTGATCCAGCATCTGCTGTGAACTTTTTGGTAAAGTTGTGTATTGCAAGTCAAAATGGCAACAAACCAAAGAAAAAAAAACAAAGCTTAGGGCTCTTAACTGCCAGTTTTAGTGGGATCTACGCACCTTTCACCTCCTCCACACGGTTCCTGCTCTGGACCAGTGCAGAATAGTTTTCAACAACAGCGGCACCGTCATCTATGGAGGCAAGTATACAAATCACTGGGTGATCGACTCAACAAGTCAGTGTCTACTGGAGAGGAGATCTTAATAACTCCACTTTTGGAAATTGAATCTCATCTGATGCCACAACACTTTTAAAAAAGACACTTTAATTTATTTGGTTTTTAATTTTCCTTATGCACAAACATTTAAAGCCATTCCAAAGTTGTTTTAAAACATATAATTGCATATATATTTTTTAAAACAGATGCCTATTTAAATTATTTATTTATTTTTAAATTAATGTTTAATTGTATTGAGTTTTCATTTGAGGAAAAGAAATGTCTTAGTAGATTTTTTTTTTAAATGGTTTACAAAGTAAAAAAAATTGCATGTCAGCAAACAAAAATTAGAGTTGAGTTTTTTTTAGGTTGACCTTTTTGCCAATAATAATAATAACAACACAGGGGCTGCAGCTGCTTTGTTTTCTAATGTTGTCTTTGTGTCTGGTTGTAGCAATGCTGCAAGCTGATGATGAAGATGAAATGATGGAAATGCAGATGAAAAGTCCATTTGGCTCATCCTTTAGGACCTTCAATGCTACAGACTACAAACCAATTGGTAAGATTTTCTAAAGAAGTTGATTGTGATGTGTTTCTGATTTTTGAATACTTTGTTTTAAAATAATTGAATTTCTGAAGAACTTGACTGACACAGCTCGTGTTTTTGTCTGTTTTTTTTTTTCGTGTTTGGATTTTTGCAGCCACTATTGATGTGAAAAGGAACATATTTGACCTCTGCACAGATACAAAAGACTGCTATCTGGCTGTAATTGAGGTAAATTAGTATTTTTAAAGAAAATTTTTGCTCCCCTAAGTTTCCAAAACAAGCTAAAATGTCGTATTTGCAATAGAACCAAGACTCTGTCAACACTGACACTGTGTGCCGCCTCTATGAAGTTGGCCGGCAGCGACTTGCAGAAGAGGAGGAGGAGGATGAGGAAGATCAGGTTAAACATTTTTTAATAAGATTTGAGCAGAGAAGCAGATCTTAAATCTACACTTTATGACTGAAACTTCTGTTTTGTTTTTTGTGTTGCAGGAGGATGATGACCAAGACGAAGACGATGATGACGACGACGATTCTGATGATGATGTTGACACGGATCCTCTCATTGCTGAGCTGGAAAATGAGAACGGAGGAGAGGATGATGATGATGATGATGACGGCAATGAAGCATTCTCTCCTTCTGATGAGGAAGTCGCACGCCTTCTTGAAGACGATGGAGATGTTGAGGAGGATGAGGATGAGGATGAGGAGGACGATGATAATGAAGAGGATGATTCAGACAATGACGATGCAGATGTGGAAGGTGACAATGGTGGGTATAAGTGAACAGTCTACATGTAGTTTGATTCTACACATTTTTTTTACAAGTTGCTCAGCATGGGAGCGTAGATTAATGAACAAGTCACTGCAAGAACTGTTAAATTGATGCAAATAGAATTTTCTGTATTACAGTGAATGTAAATTTCTTTCTATAATATAAATCACAATCTTTCATCTCTTGCTTTTATCTCTTATATTATTAAGGCTATTGTCTAGTCCTTTAAGTATTTTTTCATAGAGCTCTCTGTGGTGGATGTAAATGTATTTTCCACTGTAATTCCAAAAAGGATTTCTTTTGGACCTCAATTTTACAAATGTAATGCCACATTTGCCACCACAAGACGTGAGGGTCTCTTCTGTTTGCACTTTGAGACTTGCAGTTAAATTCATCTTTGTCAAACATTTTGCCAAAAAAATATAATTAGTTGTAGATCTAGAGAAACAGTTTAATTTAGTAAAACAGTTTTATTTAGTAATAGTGTATATTTTGCCAGTCATAAAAACATTATATGTTTCAAATTTCTTAAAGTAAAGCAGCTTTTTTTTTAAACAGCTAATTTTACGATAAAATAGTGGTTTAAATAATTACATTAAACTTCTCTTCAGAAATGAGGTTTTGCTTTATTCACAGCTTTCTGACATTTAAAAAAAATATATATAAATATTTCTGAAGTTTTCATGAAATGAAGAAGCAGATAAACGAATGACATGTTAGAAAGAAATCTAATTAGAGAGCCTTTACACTGATGTATTTATTCTATTTTAATGTTTTGACCCACTGGCTTACACACAACTCTCCCTTTTTATCTGCTGCACCAACAGACAGCTCAGACAACTCTGATCTGGAGGATGACATCATCTTATCCCTAAATGAGTGAAGATGGCCTCGGCATCCAGGACTGTGGGGTCCATGAAAAACTGCAGTTCTTCTGTCTTAGCAATTTGGGAACGCCTCAGACACTGAAGATCTTTGGTAGGAAAGAGCACCGAAGCGGAGAAGAACATGGAGACATAGTATTGGGCAAAAATGATTGTAAATTATATAATTTTATTTTAAAAATTGGTTTGATTTGTTTAAAAGGCCACTATGTAGATCTAGTGAAAAGCAGTTTTAGAAGTTCTCACGTTATTGGCTCTTAATAAGCTCTGTTGATTTCAAATTGATTCCTTCTCTCATTTTTGAAGGCACAAAGTATGATTCTTCTCAGCTATTTTTTTATTCTCTACCCATCCTGGCTAAAGGAGTTGCAAGGAAAGTAGTTTGTCTGGGATTCACTATTGTCTTGCAAACCTAATTCTGGGTAAAATAAAAAAGCAGCCCAACAACATCTTTACATAAGGCAGCTATAGGGATGTTAACACAAGGGGCTCTTGATGGCCAAAGAGCCACTCGGCAGTGCCACTGATGGATGTTGTCTCCTGATTTTATGTAAACAGAAGTATGGGATCAGCGAGTGCAGACATTGTAACCCCACCAATGACACAAGTTCACAGCTGTCCAGCAGGCAGCGGATGTCTTTAGCTCATCACAATCTTACTGTTGAGCTCACATAGTGATCTGACTTGCATGGATGTTTGCAGGGTTTGGAAAAATGCAGGGTTTTGTGTGCTGATACCAGCACAGGTTCAGTTATTTAAATAAAGTTCAACAAATTCAGAAAACCTTACTTTTCAAATCGCATTGGCTATTGCAGCAAGTTGTTATTCAGTGGACTGATATGGTTAAAGCTTGGAATATTGAAAAATACTGTGATTAAAGCTGCAAAAATATGTTAAGTGTGATTTTTTTTTCTGATATGTTAGATACTGTCATTATAGAAGAAGCAAAGCTTTAGCACATGCACACTTTAACACAGTGTAGCATGGCTTACTGTTTTTTTCCTCTTGTTTCTAAGATTTACTTTTCCCTTTCGGAGACTTGTGAGTTTCTCAACACATTTACTGTACAGGTTGTATGTATCTAAAGTATTTTTTACTATAAATAAAACAAAACATTTTGTGCTTTGACTCCTATGCTTCTTTGAAAACGAGTGAGCAACACTTGGAGACAAATGTTTAGATTGTTTTTTTTTTTTTTTTTAATAAGTTAAAATGGAACAAAAAGATAAGATAATTAAACCCATTTGTGATTAGCCTAAAGTGTGATGTGACTGGAATGATGTAACAAGAAGAGACCAATTTAATTATACCATTATGCAATAAAGTTTCTTCAGGCTTTTTCCACTGTAAAATCTAAAAAAGCAAAAACATTATTTTAATGCGTTTGTTGAAAGCTTATATTTTTTTAAGGAGTATAGGGATAATTTCTACAAAGGAGGAGATACCTATTTATAGTTCAACAATGGAGTCAGATATTTCAAAAAGCATTAAAAATATCAAATTATTTACCTATTTTGCTTTATTCCCATACTTTTTAGTTCATAAAACCATCCTTTTTTCACCTGCAACAATAGAATGCAGTTACTTACCACGATATTGTATTAATGTTTGTTTTTTTACGATGGCTTTGTTTTATTTTGAAAGTTTTTTGGCCTCACCTACATTTGCTGCTTCATGTTTTATTTTATAATGTAAATATAAGTCAGCAGTTTCATAAGAAAATTGAAATCATTGTACACTTTCTATTTTTAGAAAAAATAAATTACCAAATATAAGTAAAAAAGTATTCTTCCAATAAAAAATGACCCCAGCACTGACCCTTATGCAACTTCATGTTTTTTTTTCAAATGATCATTTGTCAACATTTGCAGAAGTCATGTAAATAGAAGTAAAAATAACTGAGTACAAATCGTTCGTAAATCAATTGCCATTCTTGTCCATTCTTCATTTAACTCCACTCCTGTAACAATAAGGCATTTCTAGACTCCAAGTATGTATTGTCTTGATCAAGAACTGACTGTTCTTGCATCACTTTATAAAATTAATTTATCTCGGTGGCCCTAACAGACCGTGAACATGATGCTACATAACCCTCATGCTTACAGCTAACGATTCATGTTACTAACAATTTGATTCATATCATAATTTGTGTTTGCAATCTGATTTATAGTTGATATTGATTCATTTTCCTATTCATTGACCAAAAATTAACCCAGGACACTGTTGTTTTTCATATGAATATGTTACAAGTTTCCACACACTGGGCTAAAATGATGGCTTGATCATTGATGTCATCATGTATGTCGTCTGCTGTGATGGCACTTTATCCTTTTTACGATAAAGTAAAATAAACCTACCATGTCTCAATCCAAATGATAGTTTGCATATTTTTGATACTCAATTTATCTCATTTTAAAACTATTAATTAAAACTACTATAGGTCAAATTTGATTTAATTCTGTCTCAGACAGATCGATCTGGTTGGATTGTTGGAATAGAAATCAATTCATTGAAAGATTGTTACACCTCTAAAACTATTGTTCCAAGTCTTGTAAAGCCAATTAATTTAATTTAAAGCAAAAAAAAGGATGATCAATATGTTTTTAAGCACTGATTTTCTTTTTAAATATTATAATTATTATTAGTAGTATTCACAATAGTGGCCTTTATGCTGTAAGAAAGCTGGTGGTGTCTCATGTAATCCAGTGTTCCACATCAAACTTTGTTCTTAAGAATTAGTTTTGTCACTTTTTGTGGGGGCCTGACTGCACTATGACAAAGCACATCTGGTAAAGTAGTGGCTCTACTTCTTGGAAATGACTCAACCAGGAGGTGCCCCCCCGCGTCGCTCGTGTGGTGATCGTGGCTTGATGCGTAACAATGGCAGCTATACTTTATGGCCACTGAAGCCGCGCGCCTTCAATCTCAAAGGCCAGCCAGTTCCCAACAACACACACAAAAGACAGCTCGTGCCTGATGGATGGGAGAGGCATGCGGAGGGAGGAAGAGGAGGCGCATCTCTTTGCAAATACTTGACACATTAGTGTTGACAAACAAGTCATGTGACGGCCATGAAGATGGCGCAGCTTACTGTATTGCAGTGTTCTCACTATTTTCTTGCACCAGCTCAACAACTAATTACCAAGACACTTAGTGCCATATGAGGTCGGGGAGGGCGCGAGCGCGCATGGAAGAGAAGACAAAACCACAATCATTTGAAATAAGAGTTGCGGAGAGACACCCTTAAAAATCGGATGCAATCACCCGTTTGTTTGTTTTTTGTTTGCTTTTTTTTCTTTGAGGGGAGCAAAAAGGCGCTCATCGTCTGCGCGCGCCTGCGCGTGCGTGCGTTACATTAGGTGGACACGGAGACTGCATCAGACTGGAGGCACACGCCGGTTCATAATAGAGCAGAAATACGGAGGCTTGGATGATCCATCTGCGCTCTCGGCGCACGCCAAACGCCACAACCCTGATTCCAACCGGGAGACATGTAGTCCGATCAGGCCAGACAATGAGGAGCATCTAGCTCTCTTTTTTATTTTTTTAAAGCAGCATCATCACGATATCGACATAATGTGGCTTTCTCCACCGGAGGGAAAATAACCAAATATGTGGATACCTACAGAAGAGGAGAAAATCGGAGTTGGTGAGCCTACTCCATATTGTTTTATTGCTTATTAGCGACGTCTGGGTTGCTCCTTATCATCAGATTCAGTAAAGACGTCGTGATGATATATATTTTTTCATTTTCTTTATTGTAGAAACCCAGGATTCATCCTCTCACATTGCATTTATTTCGTTAGTATGGCCTTCTAAAGTGCATAGTCTTATAATGGCTGAAATACACGGGTAGTGACTGCATAGAGAGGGAAATTGCGTGGGATGATACAGCCCACAACCCACACCACCTTAAAGATGCCGTCGCAGTCTGTACACAGCCAGAGACAGGCTGTTCAATCCCGATCTCAGCTCCCAGGTTAGACATTTAGTAAAGAAAATGCGTCAGTGTGGCTTATTGGCACAATCTGGTTTCATAAAAATATATATTTATGAGAAAGAGCGCGAGACGCGATTTGTGGAGGAACCACGAGGGGGCATCGTGACTGCGTCCCTCCAACAGGTGTAGTGAAGCTGGGAGTCTACCTGTAGACGCTTTCTGCGACACTTTCTCACACCTAAATAATCATGTCCTTCCACTTTGACTTATTGATAGAGCTGCCTGTGTGGAACCAGCACACATACTGATATTTTATGATAGGCAGATGCTCGTAAACTAATTAGGGCTGATGCATAGAACCAATGAGCCAGCAGAAGACATAAAACACTCCCTACAAGTGGACTTTTCCATGTAAAAAGAGGTGCGTTTAGCGCATGATCACAATAAGGGTTAACGTCGTGGAATGAGTCATGTCCAGCTGCTCTACAGCTTGTTATACTTGGGGGACTGCATGGTGTCTCCTTCACAATACTCCCCCCTTTATGCACACGCCCACATATGTACACTTTGGTTGAAGGCAAAAACATTCGTCATGATGGTTTCGTAAAGCCTGCAGGGTGACTGTCCACCACTTCTGAGTAGTAATTGCTTCACTTCTGCTCGTTTGTATGCCATTCATCATAGAGGCGCTGCAGATCTTTCCCAATCGGAAGCAGATGTAGGTTTTTTTCCCGAGGAGAATGGAAGCAACAGTTCTGTACAGCCTGCTGAGGAGGGAGCTCTCCGTGGTGCTGAAATGTGGAGAGAATGCTGTCCATGGTGCTGACATGCTGGAAGCTGCCACGCAGGACAGTACATACTGTACTTTTACCTGGCAGTAAAGCCTGCCCAAATCATTGCTGAATTTCCCCCCTTTCGCCTCATGTAATAAGCCGAAAGGCTCCTTTCAGCATTCCTGCAGCAACAATGCCGATGAAGCCCACGCTGTGCACCTCCAGCGCACAGCCCATATCCTGTTAACAGTTTTTATTTTTCTCTCCAGTCTCATTGGAGGGATGGTTGACACCATTTTGCATTTTCTTTCCTCATTTTGTCTTTTCCCGAAAATTGCTTCTCAAACATACCGCCATAGAAAAGATAATCAACTGAGCTGCAGCTATCAGCTGCAAAGCAGGCCGCTCCTAACATCCAGTTACCTTGAGAAGCTTTGTCTAAAACAGTGTTTGACACCCCTTCGGGTGGCATTCATCCCTTCTAAAGTTACAATCTAATGATTTTTTAATGGTTCTCATTATGCAAAAAATAATAGTTTGCTCACTCCAGTAATATTTCACCTAAATAGCTTCACATAAGATAATAGCGTCGTCACCTACAAAAAAAAAAAAAAAAAAACTTCTTCTGGGGTGGCTATTGTATCACTGTTTGATATATTAATGACACTTTAGTTGTAGGTATTTCCAAATGTATGAATAAAAAAGTAAACAGCAAAAAGTACGGTAAAAAAGCATTTGGTCATTATCACATTGTAACTACAGACGATTGAAGTTGCTGTGTGAAAATTGCTGATCTGTTCTGTCCTCTTGAGGTGCGTCTGCTTTGCAAACAATAATTGTTTTACTTGAAAATGAGTCACTGATGGATCGCTCATAAGCATCAATATTTCTTTACACTTCCATTGGAGAGAACTCTGCCTGCAAGGCTCTACCTTCCCACATGAGAGAGTGAAATGAATCAGAAGGTTTAATCTGTCGCTACATGGATGCTACTTCGTCACAAAACTGCAGGAGTGTACATGAACTCAATCCCATTGGCTATTGGCTGAAATTAATAGCATTACGTCACCAAATTGCAAGTAATAATTGTTTTTGTTTTTTTTCAATTTTATGATTCTGTTGAGCTATTTGTTGATGACACATATTGCTTAATAGAATAGTTTATTTAGAAATGACAACATTTAATGCCATTTTATAGGGGGTGTAGCTATTCATGTTACCGATCTGATTCTTATAATAAATTATGGTTGCAGATGGTGTTTCATAGTCGATATTGCTTTATTTTAAACAATCCAATTCACTGACCTAAAATCAGATCCCTTGTATTTCTTGCAAGAAAATCAAGTGTAAATTAAATATGTGTACAAACAAACAAGTAAACAAGAATTATTGTCAGATACATTCACATTTTAGTTGTAGTACAATGTTTTTTTTTCACATGAAAATATTACAAACAGAACATTATCAGAAGATTTTACCACACTGTGTGGTCACACGTCTTTGTAAAATTCAAAGTGTTTCCACACATTGGACTGTAATGATGGTTGATCATTTTTTGCTGTGTCACATGTGTGTTGTCCACTGTGATGCAGTTGGTCGTTTTTACATTATAGTAAAATGAACCTACTGTGCCTCAATCCAAATGGTATTTTCCAATATTTATATAATCTAAATATTTCTTTTTGAGACAATTTTGAAAATTGTACAGGTTGATTCAGTTAACAACTTGGTTCAGGCAGATCGATTTGATTGGATTTTAAGAAAAGAGATCAATTTATCGAATAAGTCAATTAATCATTACACCCCTACTATTTTTGATAGGTGAAAACAATGTAGATTTTGTGTAGAAATGGATTTAAAGGCAACGCATAAAAATGTTTTATCCAATTACATAATTAAACCTTTAAGACATTTTATTTACCTATAAGTGTTTTAACAAGTTACTTGTTTAGATGTTTGGTTTAGATGTTTGGCTCAGTTATTGCAAACGTTATCATTATGTAAAAATGATCTAACAGGTAAAATCTCCTGTTAATTGAGATTATCATAGGTTAAATAAAGCAATCTCTTTTTGAAGCATTTCTCCATGTAGTGGTAGCCACATGTCGGTTTAACAAAAGTTTCACCTGTGAGTGAGAAGGGGGATAAGGGGTGTCCATATGTTACATTTAGCTTATTTTACCGCTGTGTGAAATTGAGGATTCACCCTGAAAGTGGGATTATAGATTATCTGCACATAGGTTTCCATTTGTGGGACTCTGGTTTGAAAAAAAGCATGCTAAAATTCTCCTCTGAATTTGTGGCAGAAATGGCTTGCAGAGTGTGACTTTGGCTCTGTAATCTGACTCTGCAGATGCACTTGAAGTCACTGTGAACTCTGACTCAGTGGGTGAAATACAGAGCAGAGCCTAAGCTAAGTGGATCAGAGACAGGGCAGTTAAATAAAAGAATTCTCATGACCATTGCATTTTCACATTCCATTTGACAAATGATGTTCAAAATGTAGATTGTTTATGATTAAGGAAAATGACTGAAGTGATGCAATGTGAGGGCATTTGGAAAAGCTGTGTAGTGCTACCTTTGCAACTTAGCTCATCTGTACAGTTAATATTTTTCCTTCATAACTGTGTGTTCTTGCTATATGAGAAGATTTTCACTTCTGTGCAGACAGTTTCTTCCCTGTGGGACATTATACGAGTAGATGATTTATGATTCCGTTATTTAATTCAAACGGAAGGTCATGAGGCCGTACATACTACTTTAAACTTCTACAAATTGCTTTAGTGCATTTCCCACACATGACACTATTGAATAATCAGCACTTTATCTTGAACACATTGCAAGTGTCTCCTGCTTTATACTGGAAAAATACATTCCAATTATGATCTCATTTGTTCTGACATGTTTCCTTTAAGCTGTGCAGTGATACGGAGCAACACGAAACAGGAACACGGACAGTGGCTAAAAGGGGAAACAAGAGTTACCGACTTGCAGAGTACTATCGTTTTTGGACTGCTTGGATCTGCATTCGCTGGATTACATATAAACTTTAACACTAGGTTGAACTATCTTCGATGGACAATCAAAACCTCTTTGATAGCATTATAGAGTAGACCCCACTTTATTTTTTTTTACAAAGTGAAATCGACTTTTTCTGTTTTTGTTGCATGGAACCCACATTTCAAACACAGACATTTTAGTTCAAGACCATGCACATGATTCATATATCAAACAGGTCATAAACAAAACAATACAAACAAAAGCACATTTCTTAAAGTTCTTCTTCGATCATCTTTTGATCTATTGTAAAAGCGTTCCCAGTTGGGTTTTTTATTTAATTTTAGGCAAAATAAAGAAACCTGTCGTTTTCTTTGACATAGTTTCTGAAGAGCGGGGGTAGTTCATTAGATATTTGCCTCTGAGTTGTTGGTGGGACAGTTGGCACAGTGTATGCCTGCCCCAGCTTCCTGACATCCATCTGTCAGAGCTACCCAATCCTGTTCCTTGAGATCTACTTCCCTTCCTGTTTTCCAGATATCCCTGCACTACTATCTGCTGATCAACAGGTTCAGGTTTTTCCTCATTTTGATTGACTAAACTCACTTGATCCCAATAATCTGCAGCACTCAATGCAGGGAGAGCTGGGAAACAGGCAGGGTAGTAGATCACAAGGACCAGGATTGGGCAGCCCTGGTTTAAACGCTCTTCTGTTAGCTTACAGTCCCTCACACCTCCAACCTAGCATTACCAGTGGAACAAAAACGGTGAGCGATAGTGGTATCCAATGATACAGTTTTGAGCCAGATGCCAACTCAAACGGAGAAAAGGAAGATGTACATGAATCTAGTTGTCTACAAGCAGATGCATCTGAATGGAATGGAGATGGAGCTTGTGGCCTGCTGACTGTACCTCGGTCACAGCTGCAAGCTTTTTCAAACAGGATTTATTTTGTCTACTCCTGATTCACCCCAATTAAAGCAAAGATGTACCCAAACATTTAATTTGGAGCTTAATTTTCTTTATTTGTATCCTCCATCATGAGAAAAAAGCTACAAGAACAAATTAATAACACCAAAATATTTTTTATTGGAATGGATTTTTAAAGAGTCAGATCTCTGTTTTTTGCATATATTAATATACCTTTATGTACATAGGCTTTTCAATCATTGTACATGTTTTCAACATTTGAAAAATAAATCTTTTTTATCTGTTAAAAGTTCAAAAAGGTACTTTTACACTAGCAAAATAGTAAACTAATGAGATAAACTGGTTTACACAGGATTTATGTTGCAATCTGGAAACATATCATTGTATTTTCCAAAATTACTTTTAATATCAGTTTTAGTACTTATTTTTTAGTAAGGTTTTGAATCTCAGATTTTTTTTCTCTCTGATTTTGGTGAAACAAAAAAAGTCATACAAATGAAACATTTCTTCTTGATCAGATTTTACATCAATTTCATAATCTCAGAGGGGGAGGCCTGGTCTGGTCCCCCTCCAAACGACACTGGGCTTTTGTACTTTTGCAATAATGGAAAGTAAAAATAATGGGGCCTTATTTTTTTATTTATGAGCCATTAAACTGCCAGTCAGACCAAGTATATTCTAAGTGAATTCATTTGTATGATAAAGATTCTCCGTTTTTGAGGAAACACAACAGACTAAACCCCGGCTAAATAATGTGAGATGAAAAAATTGCTGTCATTTTTCTTCTGTTAGCTTCTATACATAGAAAGGGTTCGGGTGTATTTGCAGTGAATTACTTTTTCTTGGGGTAACATCTGAATATCATATCAACATTTGAAGTGGAGAAAAAAAGTGTCAGACATCATCCTTTATGTAGATTCTTCTGTTCAGTTCATTGTTGCTGAATAGAAAGCATGACATCCAACATGGATCATGGAGAAGACAGTCTGGACCGATATGCTGTTGCTTAGTACAAATGCTTGCTTTGCCAACACTTTTAACTCCCTGTCCTAACAGTCCTTCCAACAGCCTACGTTCAACATGTTGAAATCTAAAGATGAAATTTTGTCGATTATGATTTTGGACAAATGGCAATGTTCTGAAAAGAACCAACTGTGTGGCTTTGTGTTTATGTACAACCTGTTTTTTTAGTGTGTTTTGAAGGCTAACACACCAACAAGCTGTGTATGTATCTCTGTCACATTCAACAATCTCATCTAATTTTGCTGTGACCCCCATTGAAGAGTTTTCCGATGGAGTTGAGTGGGTTTTGCAATTCAAATGAGTCTATTAAAGAACCACACTCTCAAAGTGAAAATGTTTCGTTTGGGTTTAACAAACAGCTGGCAGATTGACAAAAAGTGCAACAAGGACGTTCTCCTCCCTTCAGAGATGATCAGTTTTAGATAAGGTGCAAATACATTTGCTCCTGTAACACCCAGATCCCGGCAACAGTTACAGTTGAAAAAGCCCTCCAGTTTGTAGATGAACTGTTCCCATAGTTACCCAAGCGCAGGAACTGAGCACCCGTTACCCTCAAACAAGCAACAGAGCTGAGTTAAAGCCCCTCCTTCTCTTCCTCCCCCTCACTGGGTCCCCTGACTAGTTCATTAGCACAATGATTCACACCGAACTCCTTGAAGGGCCACCGTTTGTAGGTTTTTTTGAAATCATGGTGGAGTAGTGTCATTTTCAAACAAGTCTCTCTGTACTGAGGTTCTGCACTGTGACGGGCTCGGCTCATGTTTCAGTGCTGCAGTGCTGCACAGATAATAACAGGATCCAGAGGCAATGCGGTTGTCAAGGCCTTTACTGTGGCATCCGTCCTCTAGAGAATAATCACGTTATCAGTGTTTGTGTAAGAGGATGCTGCTGTGTACGTTAAAAGGCTGCAAGATACAGAAAGAAGCAGGTGTCCTAAAAGGTTTATGCTCATGCAGACTTATTATTAAGTAGCATTAAACCACATTATTAGCTGTTTGTGTGGGAGGGGTCTATTTTGGGAGGTAGCTCATTTATCTTTACATAGCATTAAATCAGAGTACTAAAGAATTAATTGCTTATTACCGTGTGAACCCACTTTGGGGTGGGAGTTTGTTTACAGTTTACTAAGTAGGACTTCCTACGTGACATGTAATTTGATGTTTCTATTAAAAAAATGTTAAAAAGCTGTACCAACACGCCTTACTGCTGTGTGGAAACAGTGGGAAATCTTTTCAGTCAGAGGTCACTAAGGTGAATCAAGGCATCAATTTTTTCCAGCAATCAAAACTTTTGACAGTTATTGATTTTCTCACTTTTTAATATATTTGTTTTTCCCTTTTCTGCAGTGATCTGCAACTTCCGGTCATCGATATGTCAAGCTCTGATCCTGGAAATTGGGGAAACTGTACAGATTCTGGAAAAATGTGACGGTAAAAGTAGTTTTGTGTTCTTTTAACAGGCTGGGAATAGAAGTTTAGCCTATGTTTGGAGTTTTCTTTTCATCTTTTCCCTTTGCATGTCTAAGTTTTATATGTTCAGGTTAACTATGTGGCCTTGTAATGAACTGATGACCCACATCTCACCTGATAATATACAGGGATTTTTGGAAATGAATAAATAAATCATTCTTTTTAAATAAGCTAATTCAAAATGTCAACGCTTTTATTGGAAAAAACAGGTAATTCACAAGTTTTTGGAATAACAATTTGACAGTGTTGTTGATATCAATGATTTATCTTTTACCATGTGTAATATTTTACCACATTTTGGACTTTTACCACCTACACATCTACCGTTGTGTAATGTTTTTTTTTTTCCTTCTTTTCACAGCAATCTGAAGTCTTTGACACAGAAATATTTCTAGTTTGGTTTTATCACATAACTAGAAGCAACCTTAAGGTGTGCAGTTGTGCTTTTTGGACCAACAGCTTCTGAAGCAGTTCTGTCTAACAGACAAAAGATCATAGATTCTCATTTTAAAATTACACATTGACATTTTAATGTCATTCTTATAAGATGACTATTTCTGGTTTGGGGTTTTGCTGAAAATATTTCAAACATTTCAAAATAAAAGGGAAGCAGTTTGGTTGGTTCATGTACATGAACAGGAATGCAACAATGCCATTGTAACAGAAGAGCTCTGGTTCATCTTTGGACTGTTAAAAAATTTGTTAATCTGTTTATTTTGTCACATTGAGAACATAAAAATATTTCATGTGTTCTTTGCTCTTTCTTCAGGTTGGTATAGAGGCTTTTCAACCAAGAAACCCTCTATTAAGGTAATTATAACCCTACTGGTGCGAGTCATGGGGATGTGCTCTGCACAGAACAACTTGTAGAAAGGATATTTCATGTTAAAAATGTCACGTCTTGCAAACTGCTGTTAACTGTGTGCTTGTATTCTCAAAAAAAAAAAAAATCCTACAATCTTTGGAAACCACGTTATTTATTTATTTATTTTTTTAACTTGAAACTTCTTGAAACAGTGAACTGATTCATCAGTGTCAAAACATTTGCATAACTGCCTGCTTTTACTCAAATTCAATTCTACAATATAAGATACATAGTTTAGAGCTTTAAATCAAATGTTTGGCACTTCAGCACAAAAAAATAACTGACAAGTCAAGGAATGGAAGGAAGCACTTCAAGTTTCAAAGATTCCTCCATAAAAGCATAAACAGTAAAATAAATAAAGAGATACTGGATTTAAACGATACAAATAAGATGCTTGTGAGAAGTTTTGTCTTTTGTGTCAGAACATGCGTCTGCTGGTGTTTGTTTAAACTTTGCCATCCTATTAGAATCTTAAACCATCACATTGAACGTTGGCAGTGCAAAAAAAAAAAAAAAAAAATCCCCACCAATTTATTTCATTACAGAATCTGCAAAGAGACACAAGAAAAAAAAGTAAAAATATAAAAAAATATGAAAAAGAAAATTGCTAAACAAACTTTTCAACAAATGCTTTGTTGTTTTTGATTAATTATACAATATGTTCAGGGCCGGAACTATCACGGGATTAGGGGGGCAGCTGCCCCTCAGCAAAACGCTTTGTTCCCCTACTTGCCCCAGCATTTTTGAATCAATATAAGTATCATTGCTGACAAAGATTAAGAAATCTTCAATACACGCTTCTTTAAGCACAGCAAAAATAATTTATATTACAAAATAATCAACATTTTTAAATGAAATATTTCCAGATTTAAAGATCTTTTAAGAATTTTTACACAGTTTTTTTTTATTTGTTGCTACTGCTTTGAATTTCCTTTTGTATTTATTCTGCGTTTATTAGAGACAGGCGTCTATTGGAGACCAGCATTTATTAGTTCACATACAGAATGGTGATGGCTAACGGGCTCATTTTGTGGTGAAATTCGGTCAAGAAATTATGCAAACAATAACAGCAGATGAACATTTGAGGATTTATTGAAATGATGAGAATATTGTATTTTGTGATTAGCTCTGCCAGTGAACGTTTCTTTTCTTTTTGAAGCATCATCATCATCTGTATCAAAAATCGTCTTCCCTGTCGTTTTCCTGGAGACAAGCGCATCTTTCCGTCTTTGCTGAATGATCCATGTTTAAACCAGTTCTTCTAACTGGTCGCTCACTTTCTTTGCTCCTCCACCAGGAAATTGTTTGCTCCTTGCTGCTTTTTCTGCAGCCGTCTTCTCAATAACACCCACCTCCTTGTGCAGATTCCTCACCAGAATGTTCTTTGGCGTATGCCACCACACAAAATGTAAACGCTAAGTCAAATTAATGTTTCTTGGCCATCCCCGGCACATACCGGGGAAGATTGATCTTAAAGGAGCCCGGCCACTATTAGAGAAACCGCCATCAATTAGAACGGGCCACAGTTGGAAGATATACGGCAGTAATAACACCTTAGCAAAAAGAACAGCTGCTCTTTTAAAAACGAATTAAATTTGAACTCTGAGAGCTCCTTCAGAACACTACTCTGCTTTAGTTAAAAGTTCAAATTAAGTTCAGATCCTGAGTGGGTGGGGTCAAATTCAGCTTTCACATTTTATATTTTAGTCGGTAAATGCTGAACTCTTGTCAATAATTTTTTACTTCTCTCTTAAAGCCTTAAAAGGAACCTGAAATCAGTGATTTTTTATTATTGATTAACTTATCTGTAGTTTATAAAGACAAATTAACTACGGTGTAAGTCCATAATGGTTTTTGCGCAACAAATATGGAGTGTATGAACTGTAGCAAAGCAGTTTTCCTTTAGACTTGCATGTAAAATTCCCAAACAGGACAGTACAGCTAAAATATACAATACTGTTGCTGTTACGTAAATCGACTCTGCTGTAAGCTAAAACATTAAAGGCAGAAGTGTTATGTGAGGCTGTTGTGAAGGAAGCACAAAGCTGTCAAGTCCTGGTAAATGTAGGTGGTAGTGGTTCTGTGCTGTCCTTATCTCATCAGCTATTTAAAGTCCTTTACCCACACCCCTCCATTTTGTGATGTGCTCTGCCCACACTCCCGCTTCGCCCCCATACTCTCTCTGCACAGAAAGAATTAGCTGTGCATACTTTCACCCATTCCTCACATCTGGCAGAGAAGGAAGGGAAAATTAGGGGGAGGATTAGCAACTGGAACCACTCAATCTTTTTCACACACGGCAATATGCACATTACTGACCCTATGGCATGCTGCGCAACACCAGCAGATGTAATAACACACACACACACACACACACACACACACACATATACATGTATATTTTTGTTGCAGAGCTGAGATTTAGACTAAACTGCAGCACCAGCACAAAAGATCCCTAAAATACATTGGCTTTGTGCTGCAGAGTTAGTAACCTTCCTGTTCTTTCTCCATCCACAGGGTATTTTTCCTGTCAGCTATGTCCACCTGAAGAAATCGACAGTCACAAACAGAGGGTAAGCTGCATGACAGAGATATTTATTCCAGGCTCACTGATAAGGATATTCAGTATTGTCTTATTTGTCTTAATGTTTAGTAAAGTGCTTTCAGACACACATTTTCTTCAGTTTTTTAGTATTTATTGATGCCAGTTTACATAACTGCTGAAGATCAAACTGCAGAGGTCACAAATACAGATGCCAATCAGAACCCATATTTATTACATAAACAAGAGTAAAAATAAATTAAAATGATTTTTGTTCAGTGATGAGGGGCTTTTTTGTAAATACTTTAAGGGAAGAACATTTTTCCAGATGTTAAGCCTGTAGGAAAAATTATGATATTTGGGATTGCCATTGTTATAACTGTTAAACTGTTAAATTAATACTTTTATACATGTGGTTTTTTATTTAGAAAATCAGGATTTAGCAAATTTTCACAAATTTATTGGTAGCCTAATTGATGAAAAAGACGTGCTGTGGTTCTGATGCATTAAACCAAAAAAGTCCTGATTAAAATGGACCGGAGCCTTGATAAAATGCATAAATTGAGCTGGTTTTCATTTTAAAAAATGTGTATTGATTTTAGTTTGCATAAATTTGTGTTTTCTGAATCTTACTGGTCCTGCATTGGTTGGCACTTTCACCAGCAGTTGTGTTTGAGTTACATTTACCATCTAATCCTATAAAAATGACCATATCTGAACTGGCACAAACGGGGCACACATCTTCTCTTTCATTTTGGCCCCAGTGCCTGCAAGAGTCTGTTGGTTGTTTTAGTGTTTAGCAAGATCCTCGGGGTGCCATTTAAGACTTCAAAATTCAGGGCTCTGCATGTGCACTGTCCTCATAACAGGAGCAATGGATGAGTTTCAGTAGCAAGATTGTTACATTTGGTGTAAAAAATATTTTTCATCACCATTTGTTAAATGCTCTAGTAGTAAATTTTTTTTACCTAAATACACAGAAGTTGATCCCTAAAAAAACCTTTAATCTAAAATGTTTAATTGTCCTCATTTTTTTTTACATATTTAATGGATCATAACAACCAAAGTTTTGACTCTTTTTTTGGGTCAAAAACCACATCTTGAAGCAGTTAAAAGACAGGCGTGTTGAGATTTTGGCTGTTGTCATGTTTACTGTAATCTGACAGAAGAAATGTAAGACAAAATAACTTTTTAAGTTCATTACATATCAAAGATGTAACAGATGCAGACAATTAAATCATAGGGACAGATCTAATGGTGTAGATGATTGGAGATAAAGAAGGGGAAACCAGTTGATTGGCTTAGAATAGTGACAAGAGCCACAAGAGTAATAAACATTAAAACCACAATATTACTTGTCTGTAAGTGTTTATATATCAGTATAGATCTCTCAGGTCTTTGATGGAAAACATGAGCAGTGCTTTGTACTTTGTCCCTCTGGGTATCAGAGAATAAGTGACATTTTTTAAGCAGCTTGGCTTCTTAGGGAGATATTTAATAAAATCTTTTAATATTACTGATTTGATTGCGTGCTTAATGGTATACATTAGTCTTCTTTTCATGATAATTAGATTTACAAGATTTCAAAATCAACACGATAAAATATCCTGTTTTTTTTTTTTTTTGCATTATAGCTGTTCATTACCATGCAGGAAGAGATAGATTACTTATTTTTGATCAGTATAACTTATTATGACATGGTAGTCTCTAAAACTTAAAGATTTTCCACAGTGACAGCGCTATCAGACCTTTGACTTTAGGCATATTTATGAATGATATAAGAGTTATGTGTTTTGTGATGCTGCAACTCTCTGGCTCCTCCTTGGTGTGCGTGAGAAAAAGTGTGCTGTTGATTTTTCAGTGTGTTTCAGTCACACCCATTTTATCTACTTTTGCCTCACCTGACTGTTGCAACACCAGTCTGCTGCTGAGAAAGGGAGACACACTCACATACGTAGTCACGTTAATGGGGTCACAATCGCTGGTAGCAACACAAACTGCAAGAAAAAGTTGGCTCAACATATGTAAACAGATCAATTCATTAGCATGAAGTGATCACCCACTGCGGCCTGTAAATGTTGTTGCAGTGGACAGTATCCTTCAGTAGAGCTTCCACATTCTGCTTTTAATTTGGTGCAAAACCCATTAATAGTACTGACTTTGAAACTGTCATGATCTTACTGCCTCAATGCTGTAGCTGCACTTCGGGGAATCTGTTTTGTTCTCTGATATAAAGTTAATGAGATGGCACACCTTCTGCATCTGTGTAGTTCTTCTAAAGCATCCCCGCCATGGATAATCAACCACACTCTGGGTTACAGATGGTGATGCTTGCCTTGTTCCATAAATAATAGACGGTGTCACCCCAGCACATGCAGTGGCTGAACCAGCAAAGTCCAATGCGACTGATGAAATGCTCAGCATCCCCCTTTTTTTCTTTTACATTTGCCAAGGATTTAGGACACAATCCATAAATATACATTTAGCTTTCCAGGCTAAACTTATTTATGGCAGCATGCTATGAAATGATGATTTCGCTGTGATTTTGGCCAAGTGCAACCTCATACCCTCTGACTTAAGACAAATTTAGGTAGGAATGTAACTGGCAAACACTTTAGTTTAACAAGTAACCACTTTTCACAAAAAGCTCACTCCCACGAAAAACTGTTTACCTTTACAAATAATGATGATAATAATAACATACTTTCATTTTTTGTTCAAAAACCTTTTTTCTTTTCTGTTAAATGATGTGAAATCATTGTCAACTGCCCTATTTTTTATTTTTTACAAGACCCACTCCACTGAAAACCATGGGTTTGGAGTTTTTAACATGTTCCTCTAGCATCTTTCACACAATGGAGGACAAATAAAAAGAAAAAAAAGTTTAAAATTGCATTTCGGATTATGTCTTTATGAAAAACCTTGGGGATCAGGAGTAGACAAAAGAATGCAGTTGGAAAAAGCTTGTAGCAGTGATGTAGGTGATACAGTCAGCAGGCCACAAAGGATCCACTTGGAGACAAATAGATCCACTAACGTCTTTGTTTTCCCATGTCTGAACTGGCATCTGGCTCAAAATCAGGGGCTGTATGCTAATGGGAGACAGTGTAAAGAAAGGGATGATGGGAAGTAAGGGTGAGCTTACTTTGTGTCAGCAGTCCCTCCCACAACTCAGAGGTGAATTTTTGCCGGTTTGCAGAAAATATGTCCTAGAAATGAATTTTTTTTCAATTTTACTTAACAACAGCATAATCATAACTGAAAGAACACTGGGAATGCTTTTAAAATAGATCAAAAGATGATTGGAGTGGGACTTTATTGACTTTACTGTATGCCCTAATCTACAACGTCAGTGTGTTTTCCTTTATGCCTGAAGGAGTGGCCTTTAATTTGACAGGTGACAATGAAATCTCAGTTTCAGACACCTTACGAGGCTTTTTCCAACAGCTCTAACTTTTTTTTCCCCTGTCTATCTGGCCATTTTGGGCTTGGCACTGGTGATGGTCGAGATGGTGAAAATGATAGAAGTAAAAAAATGTCCAGAATTGTGCATGGTCATGCTTCACCAATGTTTTTCACTCTCTTTAGTGTCATGGTTTCTGTTAACTCAACAATGGATGCAGATTAGAAGGACAGTGTATGTTCTGTTAAACTACACATGCATCCACCATGTCTGGAATTTTAAAGGTGGCTTAAAAATATCACATAGACCTTTTACCAAAATCCAACTTAAAAGTACAATGCATTAATGCATAGCAAGAGAGCAAAGGAATGGATTGGTTTCCCACAATCATTTCTCAAATCCAGGCCAGGAAGGATTTTTTTTTTGCAATGTTTTTCCTCTCTATATAAGCCTCATTTGTTAAAATAACTTTTTTTTTTATTCCTTTGTGATCTGTTTTTATTAAATGTTATCATAGTTTGAAGTTGGTCTGGCAAGAAAGCCCAAGCTTCTCTATTCACCCATGAAGGAGAGCAGCAGGAATTTGGATCTGGCACAGAATGAGGTTTCAGGCTAAATAACAATCTGCACTTTTCTAGATTTACCTTGAACGTGTGCTTGTGTTTCCCTCTAGGTTGTGTGAGACAGTGGTGCCTCTGGAGGACCCTATCATCACAGAGACCACCTCCACACTGCAGGAGTGGGGCGTCCTGTGGAAGCAGCTTTATGTGGTCAGTCGCTGTCTCTCTTCTCTATCAAAATGAAACAATTCAAAATGTGAAAAGCGGGCCTGTTCTACTTCTCCATGATTCTCCATGTTTTTAAATGCAAAAATAAAACAAAAATACCTCAGTTTTGGTTATACTTGGGATTTCTTATGGAAACTGCTTTTTTCTTTTCAACACTTTGACTTACTCCATTGGTTAGTTGGTGTACCTAAAATATGGTCCAAACATTCAGTGACAGTTCCTTCAATTATTTCCCAGCAGCCTGTTATTCTGAGTGTCACTCTGTATATTGATACCCCATCGTCACAAGAACAGAAGCAATGGCTGAACTCAGTTAATGGCCCGTCGTATACAATTTCATGCTTTGTCTTTCAGGCATTGATTGATCTTGACCTCTTCACCTTAATCTTGTAGCTTCTGCATCATCTTAAGATCCACCATCTTCAGTGAGCTTTTATTTGCCTGGGAAAAAAAGTGATTTGTAAAAAAAAAAAAAAAACTTTCTTAATCCCCTTAAGTGTCGAGGGGGCAGGCAGAAGTGGTTAGTGGGGTTTAGAGTTTTAGAAACTGGAGCTGAATGGCTAAGTTGCAGAGCTGGCAGTGCATTTTTACATAACCTCTCACAGAGGACTGCTCATGCTCTGAGCAACTAAGCAGCCTGTGGCATTGATGTGATGATGTAACTTCCTCTGAAGCTTGACTAATGTGCTGCCTTGATTTAACAGAGTTGGTTTTGGTGTACATCCTCTGCGCGATAGGGGCAAACTTACTACAGTTACATCTACAATAACGGGATGTGGGATTGGCTTGACGTTGATTTATGCCACCATAATGTTGGGAATTCAATTTTTAGCATTACTTCAGGGAACAGTGACATAAGCGTAGCTGTTTGTTTGCTGTAATGTATGTAATTAGCTCCGGTCCAAACAGGCTCGTCAAGCTGTACTAAAATCTTTGTTTTCAGCAGATTCCAGCTTTTGGAACATGCAGAGTTTGTCCTAATTGAGTCTGCATGATTACTAAAGTACACTTTTGGAAGTATACGCTCAAGCCTAATGAGGATTTGTTAAAGGGACTGCTGGAATGAAAGGTGTTTCCTATTGTCTGCAAAAACGCAAAGTCCCACCAAGTATTTTTGTATAGTTTTAGGCTTAAATATCTCATTTTATCCAATAAAAGACAACACTAACTTCTTAGTAACTTTTCAGTAAGATGTAAAGATTTCCTTTAAGACAATAAGTCCTGACTATCTTGTTAAAATATCTTATTTTATCAATGAATTGATAACTTAGCACTTTTCATCAGCATGCTGTCGAACACAAGGTGTTAGAGACATGTGAGGCATATAAACATTATTTAAAATAATAAAAAAGTCATAGAACACAACAAATTAAAAGCAACAACAAATATAAGAAAAAAGGAATATTTTAAAATAATATCTAACAAACAAGTTTTTTTCCTTTATATAATATTTATAAGCAGAAGTTTTACTTGTAAATGGTGAATAGACTTGTTTCAGGAAACAGACTTGCTTGACTTAAGGAAACTCACAATTTTAGAACAAATGAATCTTAAAATGTGTCATACAAGTCTTCCCTTTAAGAAAATTATAGTCTGGAAATAAAGTGGATTTTTTGTATCTATGGAGGTTTTGATGTATTAAAGACATGTTAACAAAGATGTTGCATCTGGCAAAGTCAAGCAAACTGTTTTGACGACTTCTACAGAAACACAAGGTGGACCTGTTCCATAAGCTGCGTCATGTGATGAATGAGCTCATCGACCTGCGTCGGCAGCTGATTCAGGGTCACCTCTCTCAGGAGCAAACTCGCGAGATCAAGAGGCACATCACTGTACGACTTGACTGGGGCAATGAGTAAGTGATCTGGTGTGTTTGTTAACATGGTAACAGAGCAGCAATGGGATGTCATCTTATACAACTACATTCTGGTTGAGAAACAAAGGTTGGGTCTGGGAAAAAGTGAGGGTGCACTAACATTTCTATTGTGTTTCTTAATTTAAAGATGTTAAGTGTTTTTTTGTGATTACATAACATGATCTAACCATTAATGAACAAATACACATCTGCAAGACTTGAAGGCAACAGTAACTTGCCTTTTTGCTAGATAAATCTGGGGCATTAGTAAGTACCATCAGTTAGTTTCCATAATCAATGGAATTATTTGTTCGCTCGAAAAGACATTTTGGAGTTGTTTCACTTTTAGTCAATGGACTCTTGGGAGTTTGAGACTGTAGAAACCGTTGAATTGTTCACACTTGTGAGTCATTAGTCATTTGTGACTCTGATCCACCTGCTCCAGGGGGTTGGGGTGTGAAGGGATTATCACGACCTAGATGAGTGAAAATGACACCAACGTTATTAGGTTTCTAATGATAAAAACTCATGCTGGGTGAATAGGAGACTTTGAAAGTCAAATGTTCCCAATGCAAAAGTTCACTTCTTCCTCACTTCCCTGAGATTCAGTGTGGGCTTGTCAGGAATCAAAGAAACCCAAATTCTTGTTTACATTTAATTTATTGGACTCAATGATCTGACCTTAAAAAGATTTCAATGTTTAAATTCCATCCATAACATTTTTTGTTGACATATCTGTTTTTAATTAACCTTTTATGCAGACAGAAACAAAACCCAATTTGTATGTAGAAAATACAATCTTTTAAAAATGATTTTGTTTTATTGATTTGTTTGCATAATTATAAACATTTTTCATACCTGGTTCATAATATAATACTTTATAAAAATAAGACAAATTAGCTACAAGATAATTAATAGTAGTAACAGCAGCTTATAAACGCATGTAAATCGAACAAAAAGGCATAATTTATGCAAATCAAACAACAGAACTATAAACACTAAAATATGCAGAAAAAGAAAAGAATATAAAACCATGGAGAGATGGTTGACTCACTACCAAGAATATGTTGTGTATAATATTTATGAAAGTGGAGTGTAAAGAATAAAAAGTCCTAATTTTGGATTCTTAATTAACAAACAGCTAACTCCAGTTAACATTCTCTGTTCTGTTCACTCAACAGGCACCTTGGACTGGACCTTGTTCCCAGAAAAGAATTTGAAATGGTGGATCCAGATCAGATCAGTGTATCAGAGCTGTACAAATTGGTATGTGGCTTTGTATGGCTGTCTGGCAAACGGATACTGTTCGTACTCATCCAGCGAGTTGTTAGATGCAGTAAATTAATGAAGTATTCCCTAGTTGATAATGTGCTGTTAAGCTACTTCCCTTCAGCATGAATCAACTCTTTTTGAAGCTCTGACTCACTGACTTGCACACTACATGCTTTTGTACCTGTGGATGTTCCTGTCTATTGTAGGCTGTGTTTTTTGTCACTGCCCAGCTTGGATTTACATTTAAGAATGTGTTGTTGGCAGGGCAACATTATTAAATTGTGGGCCTCTGCGTGACTGTTGTACTTTTATAGTACAATGCAGAATATTGAACAACTAAAACATATACTCTGGCCATTTCACGTGGAAAACCCATCACACTATCACGCCTCACCATGACTAAAGCCCTGATATGAGCAAAGCACAAAATGAAATGGTCACACTTACTGACATTGTGCCTGGATTACCAACATTCTGTGCCAGGGTAACCAGGACAGAATATGTTGGTGATAAATGGTTACTAGAGGAAGACATTCCCTGACAAGCGATGGAAATTTTGTGAAAGGAGGAACTGTGAAACCATTCACCTGAAGCAGCAAGTGGTTGTTGGTCTGTTGGGCTACAGACAGATCCTGAAGAATCCCAAGAAGGGAAACAGTGCCCAATCACTAGCCTCTGCACAACATGGATTCTCCCATCAGCCATCATAGCAGCTGAGATGTGAAGGAAATTGGAGCAATTCAAGAACATGGCCCAGGAATGGATTGGGAAGAACACCAGAGAAGCAAGGCACCAGCAAAGCAACCAGTAAAGATTGCAAGACCACACACAATCAGAGCACTGCAAGGACTGAATACAAGAAAACCAACAACTCTAAGCCGCACACACAGATTCTAGAGTTCTTGAAGCTGTTTGAGCTGTAACTCTTGCTGCCATCAATGCTCCTAAATGCTTTGAAAATAGATCCGAAGATGACTAGATTGGGTCTTTAAGATCTTTGCATTACTTTTAATACCCTAAACTTCTTTTTTTTTTCTATCAAGAAGAAACTCATTCATAGACTTTTTTTGATTTTCAAGAACAACAACAAGACCAATGCACAATGCAGGCTTTTAATTGACCAACTCTGATATCAATTACACCACTGAAAATTTTCAACCAATCATGGCAATTTATGCTGGTTTGTACACTCCTATCCCTTCCATCCCCTAAATGCAGACATGCTAGTTAATCCTGAGTGATAGACACCACAAAACTGATAAAAAAAGCACAAATGTTCATTTTTCCGCCTGAGTTCAAGTCCCTAGTAATCTCTTTTGATGATCTGGACTTGATCGTTGGTTGTAGGGATGTGTGATTTTACCATAAGAAGGACACTTATAGTAGAAAGCACGTAACATAGTCTTTAAGCTTATCCCACCGCCATATTGGGTGTGTTCTTGCATGCATGTGGCTCTTGTAAGTGTGACTGTTAGGTAGCTATGCAGACGTAATGAAAAGTGACAGCCCTGTGGGAAAGTACATAAAAATAAATGTTTTACTACATTTTCCCCCTTAAATGACGTATTTTTGTCTTGCTGGCAGTAAACCCATAACCAGACAAGAGACATGTTTCCATGAAAAAATAATGACTCAAATGTACAATGGTTGTGGGGAAGTGGGGATTTAAAACCTATGAGCAAACAGACAGGAAGAAACAGAAGCAGATCCAGTCTTAGAGATGTGCCATTAGAGTAGAAATGTTATGAAATTTAATGTAATTCTGTTGGAAGTTGTCATCTGGGAGGGAGATCCTCGCTGGTCAGTAGCTGCAGCTCCCTGTGTTGTGTTTTGTTGAGCACATTCTCAAACTGCCCTGCAGGATCCCATTATCCCGTTGCCATGTTTCTCAGCTTTACACGCAGATTATTTGTGCACGAAATGCTGTGTTCAGAAACAACAGCAAAGCTCTTCCTTGCCAAAAAGCTCCCCAACTCTGTCGATGAAAGCGAGCTTGTCTCTGGCAGGGCACAAGGCCTTGGCGCCTCTTCAGGTATGGAAGATGAGTTCTTTTAGACGGCTAAGCAGAGAGTGAAAGCTGTTATTGAGTGTGTGTGTATGTGTGTGTGTGTGTGGGCAATGCTGGCTTTGTCCTCCTCTCTCACTCATGCTCACGTTATGCCTCATGTGGGCTTCTCTCAGGGATGCAGGAACATTATTCCTGCCACTCCATAGCGTATGTGTGGGAAATGTTCTTTGTTTTGAAGCATTGACTAAGGCACAACCCAAGAACTGTTTCTGAAGCTCTTAGAATGTGAATACATTCATTGTGTGGGATGTGTAATGACTACACAGACTGATTTGACACATTTTCTTTCTAAAGTACCATTTGTCCTTTTTTCTTTTAGCACGTATCCAGCAGACACTGTGGTCAGCAAAGCACAAACCAGGTACAGTCATTTACCTTTTACTGTTAGATCCTTGTTTCCACCTTTAGTTTTCATTAGTTCCCAAAACGTTCTTTGTCAAGGCGATCTCAAATCGACAGGACCCATAAGGGCTTCCGTGCTCTGTGGAAATCTCAGACAAACTCTGCCAGGGTGAAAGGCCCGATTCCCACTGGGATCACATATGTCCCAATGTGCGCACAAATGGTTCTGGGATTTTTCTGTCCAGTAAATTTCATTTGAACTGGCTTACAATCCCATGTTGTTTGACATTTGTAATCAGTTCAGGACAGTATTATTTAGAGCAGTGGTGTTCTTTTACATCCAGGTTGCAAAGCTTTACCAGCATATTCGTAAAAGCCTCACTTTTCCCTGGTTAAAACATTAAAACTGAGGAAAATGTACTAATCTATGAAGCACACAAATATTCAAGTATATTTTGTTTTCTTGGTTAAACAGTTTATCAGGTGATATAAACTGTATATGTCATTATTTGTATGCATAGAAATATACAAATATTATAGATAAATATTTATGTTCCCTTTGCTGAAAATGCCCTAAAAAGTCAATAAAGGAACAGAAGCCAGATTCGTGGTCTCTTCCTTCTGTAATCCTAGGGTGACAGCATAAAGCAGCGCCATGGCGATGGTTGCCGTGTTCCTGTGTCGCACCATCTCTTCATCAATCTGAAGAGCTTTACTTACAACAGCATCAGTGAAGACGCGGATGTTTTCTTTTTTCTGTATGACACTCGCGAGGCCAAACAAATCAGGTATGCAGAGAAATACGTCGAATTCATAAAAACCTCCAAAGGCATCACAGTGCAATGTTGCACATTCGTGCTGGCAGACAGACAGACACACATGCACACATACACGACTACACAGTCTCGGACCAACAGATTGACTATTGTGGTTGACAGACACTCTGAAACTGTGAGCTGGCTTTTTTGCAGTGAGAAGTTCATGGTGAGACTGAACAAAAATGGAGGACCAAAGAATCCAGAGAAGGCTGATCGTCTCTGTGCCCTCTTCACAGTGAGATATTTGAGCTATTTTAACATGAACACAGACATTTTCCGTTTCCCTTCCTGTCTGATTTTCTTTCTTTGTTTTTCAGGACCTAAGCAGTAAAGACTTGAAGAGAGAACTCTACATCGTTGCACATGTTGTTAGAACTGGTAAATGCAGTAGTGAGCAAAAACAGCCGTTTCTTTATTCTGATATGTCAGTTTGAATCCCAATGAGCTTTCTATGCTTTTGTTTTCAGGTCGTATGCTGCTAAATGACTCAAAGAAAGGCTTGCCTCATGTTCAGTATAGACGGCCGTATGGCTGCGCTGTGCTCGCCATGAGTGATGTTTTCCATACCATCACAGACCTTAAAGAGGAGAAAGACTTTGTGCTCAAAATTTACACGTGAGTTTAACAGTGAAGCTGCTCCAGATTCGTGTGGAGAACACTGAGGTTGAAACTCCATTCAAAGGGCTTTTGCTCTCTATTTTGACTCAAAGAGTCAATGCTGCAATGCAGGAATGTGTGAATGTTGTGAAGATGCGCATGGCAAACCAGTGATGCTCTGTTGACGCTTGGCGAGTTTTGACCAGAATGATAATGAAGTGTCCTCTGGAAAATCAATAGCTGCACACCCCAGGTCTGAGGTAGGTCACTTGGCATGTTGTGAATCTGGCTACCTCTGTTAGGCTTCTCCACAGACAGCCCCTCCTGAACAACGGCCAACCCACTGGCGGAGGGATGCGAAGAGGCAAAGAAATTGAGAGAGATGACGCAGAGATAATTGAGCAAAGTTAGAGGACAAAGCAAAATCACAGCAAGCTCAGCATATTTCCTGATCAGTCAACAGCAGAGCGGCACTCATCCTCTTAGCGTCCATTCTGGGTCACAGGTCATTATAAGGCTTTGCTGCAAAAGCAGTTAAAGTCATCCCTGAGATATTCATATTGTCTTGTGCTTACATGACAGCATGATATTTCAGTATGAGATAAAGATGCCCCAAATCCTAAGCTTTCATTTTAATTGGATTGCTATGCTAAAACAAAGAGCTCTTCCTCTTAAAAAGCATGCAGTGATTCAGTGGTAATCTGCCTCCAAACTGTCGGTTCCTATAACGCTCCAGTCTGTGCGTTTCCTCATGCCTTTCCCAAGGGCCTTTTGGCCCGCAGTAATGAAAAAGCCTGGTAGAGAGCTGGCTGTCAGGTTTGCTTAGTATGCTGTGCGTTTAGGCTAATGTGCTGCTTGATAGCAACTCCCCCATTCTGCTACCTTTTCTTCAGGAGGAAATCAGCTCTGGGACACATGCTGTTCATGTAGTTCCTGTGTGCTCAGTCCCGAACCCCCCCATCTGGATGCGCAAATTGTTATGTTGTGAAAAACCCGATCCAACCTTCTTTCTCCGTAGATGTAATAACGAGAACGAGTGGTTCCAGATCCATGAAAACATCATCCGCAAGTCCAACACCAAGTACTCAGCCCCAAGCACCAACTATGGTAAATGTATTTCCTGCACAAACTTACTCTTTTCTGGAATCTTAAACCGACATTAGTGGCTTTGCTTAATATCATTAAGTAGAATTGTGCAAATAACACCCTGATGTGTTCACTTAGGGATTCATTTTTTCAGGTGGCCCCTTTAAATGTGCTCTTCCACACCAGAAAGTTAGGCATTGAAGCACTGAAAGTTACTCCAGTTTTTCAGTTTAAAAAAGGATTTCTGAAAGGAAAATTCAAAAAAAAAAAAATCTTGCATTTTGTTAAAGAAAAAATATCTTAAAAGATTAAGTTATTTTTGTACAAATTTAAAGCAGCAGATTTGAACATATTTGATCTTTTGGTCATCTGCATTCTTTCCAACGGGCACCAGGAGGCAGATTTTGTGTCAAATATGTATGATTAGGTTTTTTCTTTGTCACAGGAGGGTCTCTTGTAAATTATTCCATAAAAAAACCAAAAAAATATATATTTTTTGTTGTTTTTGGAGATCATAAGAATAGAAATGGTGACGGCAACAAACTATTAGATTATTCCAATTGTTTTTTTTCATCTAAATTACCATCTGCCCCATCATAAAATATTAATTAGCAGTGGCTGCATTTGTGCTTCCAGTATGTTATAATCATCAAAAGCCAGTGGTTCGGATTTGGCTTAGACTTTGAAAGAAAATGTCTCAAGATTTGTTCCTGTCTTATTCCTCTCCATCGTTTCGTTGTGTAAATCCATGCAACACCAATTTATCTCTGTCCCTCTGTTCTGGCTCTGATCACGAATCTTCATCCACCCTCCTGTCTGTCCTCTCTCCACCCACATTCTGACTAATGTCCTTTAAATACCCCTCTATCCCTCCATTTCCCTGTCTCTGATTTTCTGTGTCATTTTGTTTTGTTGTCTTCACCCCCCGGTTCCTGTTCCCCTTGACTGGACAACACCCCTCAAATTTACGTGCTCCCACACCGCCCTGCTGCCTCTGCCCCTAGGCCTCATCATTTCCCTGCAGCTGCTGCGAGGTGAGCTGGAGCAGATCAGACGGGAGAACCAGGCTGTCTTCAACAGGGCCTTGGCGCTCACACGCAAACTGGGTTTCCCAGATGTCATACTGCCAGGTAAGAAGCCAGGGAGCAGTATGTGGTGATGGGTACAGAGAGGGGGTGGAGACCAAAGGCCAGATGGCTTGGAGGAATTAAAGAAGGTGAAGGTCACAAATGACGAAGAAGAGGAAACAGATAAGAAAAAACCCTCCAAACTGAATAAGAGCTTGATGACAGGACAGATACATAATGTACAGCATGCGGTGATGTGCTTATGCCCGATCATCTTTTGATCTATTTTAAGAGCGTTCCCAGTGGTCTTTGAATTATGACTAAACCGTTTTAAGTCAAACCAAAAAACCCATTTCATTTTCGAGGACATAGTTTCTGCAAAGCGGCAGGAGTTCATTAGAAATTCACTTCTGAGTTGTGGGACCAGTGCCATGGAGTAGCCTGTGCCTACTTCCCGTCATCCATCTGTTTACAGGCTCTCTCGCTAGCTCACAGCCTCTTACACCCCCAATCTAACATCAGCTGTTTAGTTTTGAGTCGAACGCCAGCTGAGGATAACAAAGATGTACATGGATCTAGTCGTCTACAAGTGGATGCATCAGAATGGAGTGGAGCAGGGAGCTTGTGGCTTACCAATTGTACACCAGATGCTCAACTACAAGCTTTTCCCAATTCTCAACGATTTGAATAAAGAAATACCTAGACATGTAATTTAGCTTCATTTTCTTTAAATATGCTCTCCATCACGAGAAAAATACCACAAGCTCATGTTAGAACTCCAAAAACAGCATTTTCTTTAGTGTCTTTTTAACATTCTCATTACTCCATGCCTCTGAGATGTGGATCAAATGCTGAGGAAAACACGGGAGGAGAAAACGTCTTCAAACCTGATTATTTTAGAGCCTTTTATTTCTTCTGAGAATGTATAATCCTCAACTCCTCACTCTGCCCCTTCTCAAATTTACCCAAAATACTGTGCAGTTTTACCGTGAGTCATTTGTCCCAAAGGAAATCATTTAAGACATAAATAACTGTAATCTGCTATTATGAATAACTGTAATATCTTGTGTTGCCACTGCTATTTATTCCGTTAAACACTGACCTCTCCAAATGTGCTGAGCCGGTGCCTGTGTGAATCAAGCTGAAAACAACAGGGGCATTTGGATTTGAAAGTAATAGGGCCCTTAATGTGATCAATGAAGCTTAACTTGTATTGACCGCTTACTGTTAATGTGTAGAGCTGACACTGGCATCATAGATTTTTACATTTTTTTTTATCTGAGATCATTTTTCCTTCTAATTGAAACTGCACTTTCTTGACTTTCTTTTACTTAATCACATTTTTGTCATTAGTTTAAAGTCTGGATGTTATTTTTCCTGCAGCTCCCTTCAGAACCACAAATCCAATTTTATGTTTCTCGTCTTCACAGAATAATGGTGGGGGCTGAGATAAGTTGGTATAATCAGGGATGTTTTCTCTCGAGTTAAGTACCTCCCTTTCTCAATTATCAAAGGTGACATCCGCAATGACCTGTACCTAACCCTGGAGCGGGGGGAATTTGAGAGAGGAGGGAAGAGTGTCCAGAAGAACATTGAAGTCACGCTTTATGTGCTCTACGCTGATGGGGACACACTCAAAGTATGACACATTCACTCATCACCAGTTCTGTTCTATCAGAGAGAGTATAACCAGATTTTGTTGTGGACTCTGCTTTGCAGGACTGCATCAGTTTGGGCAGCGGGGAGCTAAATACCTCAGAGTATCGCTCATTTGTTCTGTACCACAACAACGGCCCGCGTTGGAGCGAGATGGTCAAGTTACCAATTCCTATAGACCGTTTCCGAGGCTCCCATTTGCGCTTTGAGTTCAGACACTGCTCTAGTGAGTCTATACTGTAAAATCTGCAAATGTTTATGCAATAATTTCATTCTAGATTTGTTTACAATGCATGATAATGTGGGGTTCTTTCTTTCAGCTAAAGATAAAGGGGAGAAAAAGTTATTTGGTTTTGCTTTCACCCCTCTGATGAGAGAAGATGGGACCACGCTGTCAGATGAAATCCATGAGCTTTATGTGTACAAGGTAATATGACAAGATGCAGTGACTTTTTTCTTTCACTTTAATGCTTTCTTTTTTTTTTTAAAGTAACAAAACACAATTGTTATATTGCAACTCAACAAGCCACAAAAGCGTTGGAACAAAACTATATATGAAGCACGGTGGTGGAGTGGTGATGATGTGGCTCAGTTTTGCTACCACATGACCTGGGCACTTGATGGCTATTGAATCAAGGATTCATTTTGCAACATATCAAAGTATTCTCACTTTAAATATGTGCCTGACTACTATAATGTGTCAGCATGTCAAAAAATCCTTCAAATCATCTTAATACTGAAAGCGTATTCCTTTTTTGACACATGCTGTGTAATGTACAAATATGATTTATGAAATAGCGTATTCATGTGGTTTATTTTTGTTATTGGGTAAATAATATTCACTTGGACTGATAATGTATCAATAACTTTTAAAGATATGTTAGGAACTGGATCATGGCAACTACTTAAAAAATAAGTTAAGTAGATCATTATAGGGGTGGTTAAATAAGTTTAATTCTTCCCGGTCTCTTACAAGAAATTAATTAAATTCTATCAGACAAACATTACATTCAATGGATTCTACAAGATGTAAGTGAGTACTGTTTGCATGAGTGCCAATGTTTATTTAGGATTTGGAGCATTTATAAAATCATAGCAATTATTCAAATTAATTTGTAGATTAATATCTCAAATTGATGGTATATTTACATTTTTTCCTGTCTTTTTCCTTTGCTATCTATGCTTGAATTAAACCAATCAATCAATGTTGGCATGTTACAATCGAATTGTTCTGTACCTGAAGTGACATAAACCTTTACTGGAGAGCATTTTTGCTTTATTACCAAGAAAAACTGCCAAAATACAACTTTTTTTTTCACAGGAAACTGAAGGTTGCACTTAAATGGACTACTTGAACCAATCATTTGTTCATCTTCTCTTTCTGTCACTAGTGTGATGAAAATACCACCTTTAGTAACCAGGGCCTGTACCTGAGCCTGCCCTGCTGTAAGGAGGATTTCAACAGTTGTCCCACCTTGCCCGCAAACCTACCCTTCCAAAGGAGCCCCAAAGAAACCTTCTGGGTCTCCACGATACTGTGCTCCACCAAACTCACACAAAATGGTAATCGTATGCACCTATTTTAGCGTGTCATGCTATTATTCAATTTAACCATGGTTGGCTTTTTTCTATAAGTGGACCTTTTGGCTTTGCTGAACTGGAAGGCCCATCCGGACAGAATACTGGACATCCTTGGACGACTCCGTCAGATTAGTGGAGAGGAGATTGTCAAGGTCCCCGTCCATTTTCCTCTTGCTATTTACCTGCTTTCTATTTTAGTACATTGTCAATCTTTTCATCTTGTCTTGATATTTGTTCTTTTTTTTTTCTTTGCAGTTCTTGAGAGATGTCCTAGATACGCTCTTCTGTCTTTTAGATGACAACACTGATAAATATGGGCCATTGGTTTTCCAGTCTCTGGTAGGAACAAAGCTACTGCGACATTTTATTAAAAGGTCACGTATTGAGTCTTTTAAGCAGTCAGAATAGGTGTAAGCTTTTGTATTTGTGTGCTCAGGTGTACATCATTAACCTACTCAGGGATAGCCGCTTCTACCACTTCAGACCTGTCATGGACGCCTACATCCAGAATCACTTTGCTGGTGCTTTGGCATACAAGTAAAAGTCACTTTCTGAGTTACATTTTTGTCATTAATCAATCCAGCTTTCATGAAATTGTTCTAATGCGCCATCAATTTCTTTTTGCAGGGAGCTCATTCGATGTCTCAAGTGGTACATGGACCGCTCAGCTGAAGTGGTTAGACAGGATCACATTCAGGAAGCCATGAGGGTAAAGCCCTGCACTCACGCCCTTGTAGCTCTGCTCTGGCTCCTTTAGCAGGGATTTGTTAGCTTAAGAAAACGCCCAAACAGAAAGAAATCTGATAAGAGTAATGTGACACCACCTAAAGAAGCGAACTTCCTGCTGAAAGAACTGCTATTTAAAGGTTGATACTGAAAGCCCTGCAGAGATTAGGTGCAGCATTTTTATGCGATCTTTGAATTTGATTTGTGAAGAGATAATTGGAAGCCATGCGGTAGCGTTGCCAGGCTGATTTCTCTGAAGTCTCAAATGTGAACTTTAGGCCACCTTCCTTATTTGTTGTCTACTAAGGAACTGAAAGTATGACCTGGTGTGTGCCTTTATGTCTCCCCATCCAACATACCACCTCAGGCACTAGAGTACCTGTTCAAGTTCATCGTCCAGTCCCGTATCCTGTATGCAAGAGCAACCTGTGGGAGGGAGGAAGAGCAGTTCAGAGTGAGCATCCAGGAGCTCTTTCAGTCGATCCGCTTCGTTCTAAGTTTGGACAGCCGCAGCTCGGAGAATCTGGTGTTCACACAGGTCAGTCACCTTTAAATCAAACAAAGACAAGTTACATTTATATTTTGACATATTTTTGCTCTTTTTGTCACCTCTTTTTTTTTTTGCTCCTCCTTGCAAACTTTTCTTTTCTTTCTGGATGCTCCACATTCACCATTGCCCTGTCCTTGGCTTGAACTTGGACAGTTTAGGTGTGTGATTAGCTGCATGGCTTTCTGTGGGCATGCCTCTGAGCTCTCGCTCTCAGATGAGCCACAGCGCCCCCCTGTGTTGGTTCTGCAATGCAGCAAGTGTTCTGCAACCATCACCTTCCTTCAGCAGAACAATGCATTGCAGTGACTGACAAAAGTTTTTCTGCTACGACTAAAGTTGTGACCAAATATGCAAACACAAAATAATATTACTAAAAAAAAGCTTTCATACACTACATTTGCGATTATATCCCTCATAATTAAACTATATAACAAACTGTGTGTATAAGGCCAAATATGTCTGTTTATGATTAATAGTATTCATTATGGCATCATTTACCACATATGTTTTCTTTCTTTATTTTTATTTGATTGCTTGAAATTAATGTCTTTTTTGTGTAAAATGTGTTTGAGTAGTGATATTTTTATAAACATAATTATTTCTTAACAGTTTCCTTGTAAATGTATTTTTTCATGTCCTTCTCTCAACAGGCAGCTCTGTTAAACAGCTTCCCTGATATCTTTGACGAGCTGCTGCAGATGTTCACTGTTCAGGAGGTAGCTGAATATGTCAGAGGCACCCTTGGGAGCATGCCCAGCACAGTGGATATTGGTCAGTCTATGGATGTTGTCAAACTGCAATCCATAGCTCGTACCGTCGAGAGCCGCCTCTTTTTCTTCCCCGGTAAGATGATATTTAAATTTTAAAATCTAAACAATGAAAAAGAGAACAAAAACTAAGGACATTTATGTTTGCAAATGTATGTCCTTGTAAAAATGCTTTTTGGCAAGAAATCTAATTGGAAAGCCAGACATATTCAGCCATTTATGGTGGATCAATTAAAATGAGACAAATCTGCTGTTGAAACATTCCTTTAACAAACTAGTTAAAAAGTCTCATCAGTTGTCACATACTTAGGTGTGTGATATTTGTTCTCTGCATTTGACCCATCCCTTGGGGAAGCGTTGAGCTGCAGTTACAGCCATGCTAAAGAACCCCCAACAATCCAACTCCTTAATGCTGTGAGTCTTAGCCTGGATTTGAAGTCAAAACCTTCCAGCCTAAGGGCGGACACTCTTCCACAAGGCCACCGAGCTGGCAGTAAGGGAAAAAAACCACACGGTCAATCACATGCTGGTCACCAGTCTGGTCACACTCTGAAAGTCAGCCAACATGGTTGTGTTGGCTACTCTGGCATGACCAGCACACCCAAACTGATCCAAGTGTTCAGGGAGGTTAAGGTCAGCACTGCTCGGAGGTCATCCCAATTCTTTTCATTTATAAATTAGAGAGCTAGTTTCTCTCTGTGAGTTAAATTGGTTTAATCCCAGACAAGGGAGTGCCAATGACTGCAGACTTTCATCTCGATATCTACTTTGGGTTGAGATGATGACGATGAGAATCCTCTTATTTCTAGTAACAAAGATGGGCAGAAACTTCCTTGGTCCTTTTGTGGTGTTGATTTTACTGATCAAGGCTCACAGGTGTTGCCAACTGCTTTAGTTTCTCTTTGTCTGACCTGTAGATTCCAGAATCTCATAAGAACTTTTAACATTAACAGCCCTCGAATGCACGTTCCGTGTAAATTTAGCTTTTTAGCTTTGGGTTGGGTTGTGAAGAGCTCAAATCTAGGAGGAGAGAGTGTAAACAAAGAGCGGCAAGTTAGCCGAGGCTAACTTTCGCACCAACAGTCATGCCCAAACTCAGAGGCAAATTTCTAATGAGCTCCTGCTGCTCTGCAGAAAATATGTCTTTAAAAATAACACAGGCTTTTTGCCTTTGGCTAAAAACTGCATCATCAAAATGAAAAGACCACTGAGAACACAGTTTTACAACAGAAAAAATATAGTTTCATAATAATAAGAATTTGATGCACAAAAGCATTGTAACAAAGAAATAATCTATCAAGCACAATTTTGTTACTTGTGAAGTTACCGTTTTCTTTTTGCTTATGAACATGCTCATGAATAATTATGTTAGATTAAAGTTACATGCTCAGGCTTTAGTTTCATTCTTGTTTTGTCTCGTTCCTCAGAGTCCCGCAGTATTTTGCTGCCAGTAGTTTTGCATCACATCCATTTGCATCTTCGCCAGCAGAGGGAGCTGCTCATATGCTCTGGAATCCTGAGCAGCATCTTCTCCATCATTAAAACAAGCTCTATGGTACTGTACTGTCCAATGAACAGATTTTACATTTATTGCAAATAAAATCCATAAACATTCCCTTTTATATCAGTGAAAAAGTCTAAAAGAGGATTGATTTTTGCAACAGATGGCTCCTACCTAACCATGTAAAGTGTGAAACATTCCCACTCTCACTTCAATCTGTTCTCTCCGTTCAGGAGTCTTCTGTTCAGGAGGAGGTGGAGATGATGGTGGAGAGTTTGCTGGATGTACTTTTGCAGACTCTGCTGTCCATCATGAGTAAATCTCATTCAGTGGAGACCTCCAGAGGACAGCGCTGTCCTCAGTGCACTGCTGAGATAACGGTTAGGCTGCCCTCCAAGTGCCTCTGATGAGGACCACAAAAGTCAACTTCACCTCACGTTTTGAGTTATTTGTTGCCTCTGTTTTAGTTTCTCTTTGTCTGACACGGTCTTTTTTGCAGGGGGAGTATGTTTCCTGTCTTCTGTCTCTACTGCGACAAATGACAGAAATCCACTTTCACCATCTGCTCAATAGCTTCCACAGCAAGGAGGAGCTCAAGGTGGGAAACATGCTACAATTGCACCTTCTGTTTGTCTTTTTTGTCACACACCTTGACTGAACACGTATTTCTCTGCAGGAGTTCCTGTTAAAGATTTTCTGCGTATTTCGCAATCTGATGAAGCTGACTATCTTCCCCCGAGACTGGAGCATCATGAGGCTTCTCACTAGTCAGTGAGTCTTCTTTTTCATTTCTGTCTAGATTAGAAATACAGAAAGGTAAATACAGCCTTTTTTTTCTAAACCAAGTTTTTGGCTTCCAGCTCATTTTGTTAGCTGACATTGTGATATTTGCTTTTCTGCAGTATCATCGTAGTGACAACACAGTTTCTCTCTCCGGCGCTGCACAAAAACTTCTCCGAGGCAGATTTTGATTTCAAGGTTGGTCTTTGTTCAGCTGCAGAAATCATTCCCCCTTAAAAAGTCACAAAATGTGCTTAAAAGTGATCCTTTCATTATGCATACCTCCAGAATTAGAATCCCAATTTGTGAAGGATTGACTTTTAGATGAGTTCTCTCTCTCTGTCAGGTGTGGAACTCCTTTTTCAGCCTTGCTGTCCTGTACATCAACCAACCCAGTCTGCAGCTGGAAGCTCTTGGCCCTGCTAAGAGAAAGAAAACCCTCGACAAGTACCAAACCACTTTAGAATTCATGTGTGCACATTTTCATTCAGTGTGTTATTTACCTAATTTATTTCAAATCTCCCTTTTTCTCTGCAGATATAGTGACATGAGAGTAGTAATGGCTTATGAGCTGTGCAGCATGTGGCAAAAATTAGGTGCGGCTGAAACACATTCATACTCACTCAAACTAAACTTGCCCCAGAGTGCAGAGATGCAGTTTTCCATTTTAGGTTCTAATATTATGAGGTGTTTGTGTGTTTCAGGTGAAAATAAACCCCACTTCATCCCAGGAATGATGGGTCCTTTTCTCGGAGTGACTCTCGTGCCTCAGCCTGAAATACGAAATATTATGATTCCAATTTTTCATGATATGATGGATTGGGAACAGCGGAAAAATGGCAACTTCAAACAGGTCATCATCTGAGATGAAAACATAAAACAAATGCTATGAATGGGCTATGAAACTGCTAGTTTTTTCACTTTGCTAGCCTTCATCTAAATAATTTGTGTTTTTAAAGGTGGAGGCAGAGCTGATGGATAAGCTGGACAGCATGGTGTCTGATGGGAAAGGTGACGATAACCACAGAGAGTTGTTCAGCCTGCTGTAAGGATTGAATATGACTGTAGCATGTCTATAAGCAAAATGAGCTGTTTTACCATTTCCCTCTAAACTGATCTTTTGCTTTTGTTTCGGTGCCCAGAACACAACTATTTGGTCCTTATCCGAGGTAAGGAATGTGTCTGTACATCTAAAACAGAGCAGGGGTGGACAAACAGCTAGAGGGGAAGAACTAACATGGGATGTGGAGAAAACATTTATTTAAAACTGTACATTTTGATTGCAGTTCATGAAGTTTTTATGTCAAACGTGTGACTTGAGTTTTCATTTTAGTGCCAACTGTGCCAATCGGTTGATGTACCTCAGGGGGGAAAAGGCTAAAAAAGCCTAAAACTGAGAAATGCTCCAGTCATGTGGTGTTGGAAAGATCGGAAAAATGACTGTACAACTAGGAAAATACACATCCTATATGGGGGAGATACCAAAAATACAGGGAAAATAAAACAACATCATTTATTTAAGTTTGGTGGGCCAGATTAAATAGCTTATTGGACTGCAGTTTCCCACCTCTGCACTGAGTAGTTGGTTGATTTAAATACAAGTTTTCACTGGATGTTTATGTAATAGTAGAGAATATCCGTTTCTTTTTCAAACACGCTTCTCTGAGGTTTTGCTCCTCAAACTGTAATCTCTTTAACCTTTAAAGGGTTACCCCAAACATTCAGATTCTCCTTTTTTCCCTCAAATTTAAGAAAAGAAAAATTACTCTAGGAGACGGCAGTATTTCCCATAAAATGTAGATTTTTTTTCTCATTTGAGTATTTTTTTGTGTTTGAAACAACCCCATATTGTGGTTTTATTTTCAAAAATTGACTAAATAGACAACTGAGTTCTACATACAAACACATTGACAACGTTTGTGTTCTGACAGATTTATCATTGGTCAAGCGTATCTGATAATCAACAATTCTATACAACTTTTTAGTTCTTAAAAGTAGAACATGCACTTCTTAGCAAGTGCTTATTTGTTCCTAAACTACCTTTATTACATGATGAAGAAACATCCGTTATTGTTTCTCATCAAGATAAAAAAAGACAAGAAAAAAAAATTCTCAACAAATTCTTTGAATACCATACAATCCTTTTTAAAATGTAACTTCACATGTTTTACTTCCTCATTTCCTCTGCTTTTTCCAGCTTGCTGGAGAAGATAGAACAGGAAACCTGGAGAGAAACTGGAATCTCTTTTGTTACATCTGTCACAAGACTTGTGGAACGCATTTTGGATTACAGGTGCAAATTTCTACATCCTGAGTATTTTTATTTCTGGAGATAAACTGCAGGTCATGCATACAGATCTGATTTTGTCCAGGGACTGCATGAAAGGAGATGAAGTGGAAAGTAAAAAGATTGGTGGTTCTGTCAATCTGATGGTGAGACTTTCATGCCAGTATTTAGTATTTACTCTGTTATTATCACACAGAGATTATGGTTTTTAAATCTGTTTATTTTCTTTTTGATGAACATCAGAACTTCTACAAGTCAGAAGTGAACAAGGAGGACATGTACATCCGTTACATCCATAAACTGTGTGACCTGCATCTGCAAGCAGAGGATTTTACGGGTAACTTGAATATGTTTTTTTTAACTAGAATTTTTTTGTAACTGTTGAATATTTGCTTTAAATACATCCTGGAAAAAAGGATAGCTGTCTCTTGACATAGATTCCAAAATTGTGGGGATGGCATAGTATGAATGAAAAATCCGGTACCCAATTTCCTGTTTAATTTTTCTTAAAAAAAAAAAAAAATCTGTAAACTGCAGTATGGAATATTTTTAATATGCAGTTTTTGTTATTATATGGCTAAATTACAAAAATATATAAAGGTTAGTTATTACAATATTTTTGACTGAAAATCTACTGTATGCTAATGTTTTAAACTGAAGTATTTTCTGAAAATATTTTTGCTTAATCTCTTGATGTCTATTGGTGTTCATTGAAACACTTTGACCCCAAATTTACCTTAACTTAGCATCTATTTAAAAGCAAAAACACAAGTGATGTTCTTTTTCTTTCATTGCTAGGAATAAATAAAAGTGTCAAGGAATTAACTTATTTGCTTTGTAACTTTTATTTTTTTTTCATTTAGTTTGATTCATTAGAAAAACTGTTGATACATTTAATGATGTGTTTTTTAAACATCTCCTGTTTTGTATGGATCTTAGTGGAAATGGTCCTAAAAAGTCAGAATGTAAAATCCAAAATGGTGTTATTATTGAGATAAATACTTTACCTTGCAGGGTATTTTCTCACAAAAGTATGAAAGATTTGTGCTGAAGTTTCACTGAAATTGTAGAAGTTACTACAGTTTAACAGTGAGGAGATACGACTGTAAGTAAAGCTGACAAACTTACAGTGGCATTTGATCAAAGTTTGTTCCATTCATGTATTTTGATTCTTTCTGAACAATGATACAGTCTCTGTGACAGAAGCAATGACATCAGTCTACTGTACTTATGCAGAGATGCTGCTACTTCTACAGAGTAATGGATCAAAGACAGTAACCAGAACAAAACAGCCATTTATTCCATAGCCACTCTATGGTTACCTGTTTAGTCAGCTCAAATAAAAGAGTTATTCCATCTAAATAAAAGTTGATTATTAGTTTTTACATTGACCAAAACACAATTCTCCTGTTAGATTATCTAATGTAATTACAAAAAAATCTGCAGCTTCACTTTATGAAATTAAATCAGAATAAAAAAACTCTGAGATCTGTTAAACACAAACAGACAGAAAATCCCAGTTTTCCCTTTTCAGTGCACTCATCTGTACTCCATCCACACCTTCTGTCACACTAAATTGGTGACAAAAAAGGTTTTGAAGAACATTAATGCCACTGGGACTTTATGCCAGATGATGATAAAACGTCTGGCACATTTTTCTACACACAGATCTTCCTGTCCATGTAAGTATGACCAACAGCAGCAGATGCAAGTCTTTATGGTTTTCATGTTCTCACTTATTTAAGCTAACTTCAGGTTTTGTTTACATTTTCCTTTCTAAGCAGCTTGTTATGCACTTATGGTATTCCTCCTTCAATACCTGAGCTTATTTCCAGGGATGAAAAAAAATGCATTCATGTAGATGCTAAATTAAGGTCATTTTGGAACTAAAATGTTTCGATGCATATTTACATCAATAGGAGTCAGGGGGTTCAAAGAAATTAGTTTTTTTATTTAACAAGGCAACCACAAGAAAGATCGTTTGCAGGGCCAATAAGCCACAGACAAGTTTTAAGTGTTAACTAATAATTTGTCAGTCTGCTTTAATGCTCAAAGCAATCTGTCACTTGAGCTTGTTGCAAAATTAAAGAGCCACAGTGCATTATGGGATTATAATTATTAAAAAAAAAAAAAAAAAAAAAACTTAAACTCAGATAGCAGGATTCCAGATATTCATAGTGAAAAGTAACATTTGTATATCAAATATCAAAAAGCATCCAACACACGATCATGTCATCCTCAAATTGGGAATTTGTTATTTTTTATTATTTTAACCTATTGAAATCCTGAAAACTGTTTTACTTGATATTAGAGGTGAATAAACAGTTCTTTCCAAACAGGTTTAGTTTGAATCTTCAGTTTGGGGCTGGACTTTGAGCCTCAGGTCAGCGAGTTGCTGAAACACTCTCACCACTTTCTGTTGACATGCTTTACTCATCCTTGGTATTATAATGTGACTTTCCTCAGATCTTACCCTGGTAGTTGATATATCCCCTTGATGCCAGAATTTATTTTTCCAGCCCCATTTTTCCAGCAATGAAAAAAAAAACTCCTGTTTTTGCCTCCAATTAGATCCTAAATTAAAGTAAGTTTGGAGCAGAAGTAGTTTGATGCGTATTTGTTTCAATCAAGAGGATATAACCAGTTTATCTTCATGTCCAGAGTGTGTAAAATAGATATTTGTGATTTGTTTTCCTTTCACGTGAGATGAAAATCAAAAATGTTTCTGTCCTCCATTACAACAGAGGCAGCGTTCACCCTGCTGCTGTACTGGGAGCTGCTGCAGTGGGAAGACCGGCCTCTGAGGGATTTCCTCCACTATCCCTGTCAGAGTGAGTGGCAACGCAAAGAAAACCTGAGCCGTAAAATCCTCCACTACTTCAACAAGGGCAAGGCAAGTGAAGTTTACTGCTTAATCACTGACAGCTTTGACTGGTGCTTTCACTGCCTCTCAGCCTGACTTTCATTCTAACTGCCTTCTCCTTTTGTCCTGGGCTTTGTATGACACAGCAAAACAAACCCTCTCTCTGACGTAAACGAGAAAGTAATGCAGTAATGATTACGGTGTGCTGAAGCATGCTGGACAATCACAGCTAAAATCTCTGCAGGATGAAAAAAAACTTAACTGGTTGGCAGAATATTGCTTTTTGTTTGGTACTAATAGAAATGTAGTGATAGCAAACACCAGCAAACAATAATAAGACAGCAAAATATTCTGAAATGTTCTTTGAATGATTGAAACAATGAATTTACTCTTTAAATGTCAACCAAATTTTCCAAAAACTTCTTTGTGTCCACATTTTCTGGGACACCTATTATCAATTAAATCTAAAACACTGTTATTTAAAAAAACAATGTGCAAGGTTACAAATTATTACAAATATTAATGAAACTATGTGTGTTGTTGCAGTGCTGGGAGTACGGCATCTCTCTCTGCCGAGAACTGGCTTTCCAGTATGAGACTCTGTATGACTATCAGAGCCTTAGCTGGATACGGGTGAGTGAAGTCTGTTGCTCTTATCAGGAAAACACACCTCTGCTCTGTTGAAAGGTGACATTTTCTGCTCCCTCCGTAACTACTATGCTCCGGTGTGAAGTGCAAACAGTATCAAGCAACCTCTCTTTTCATGTGAATAAAATAGCGGCACAAATGTGTTTCCCACTTTTCCATAATGGCATTATGGGTTTATAGCTCAATAAAGTTGCTGCTTGTTTGTAACCAAGCAGCATTTTGCTGAGTTTGATTGTTCAGCTATGAATCCCCTGTTGATGCAAATGAGCATCAAACAACTTTGGCTCCAGTTACTCTCATTTACATCTACTTGAAAGTAAAAACAGTAGTGATGTTTTTTCATAGCTGGAAATAAATTGAAGGCATTTAGTAAAAGTAGAATGTACTCAGATAAACCACATTAAGGTCATGTTTATTAAACTGTTAGCATGGACATATAGATGTGTTAAAAATCTTAGAAGTGCAATTACAAATTGTCATTGTTTTTAAAGAAGTTGCTTTTTTTTTCACGTGTTTTGCATTGAAAAAAAGTTCCCTCAAATTAGCATTCTATGTGCACAAGATGCTAACATGTGTGCACATGGAGCCCGATGCAGACATGACATTTTAAGAAAAAAAAGTTCTCTAAAATTTGCATTTTTGGGCACAAATTAGTATATGATGCTAACTTGTGTGCACAAAATGCAAATAAAATGTGAATTTATGTGTACAAACTGCTCATTTGAGGGAGCAATTTATTATTATTTTTCAATGTCATGTCCAGGGCGTCATAGTTTTGGATCTAAATGAAGAGAAAACACTAGAATGCGGTTATCTTTAGCAGTGCTGTCAATGGGTATGCTGCAGCACAGTAAGATCGCCTGCAGAGGCTTTGACCATCATTCTCTAATAACAAAACAGCTGATGACCACAGATACGCCCACATTACTTTGGACTATGTGGCAAATGTAAAAAAAATGAGCCTGGTGTCCAATTTACCTGATTGTGACACTAATAATAAATGGCGTGTTGATTTATGTTCTTGCGTATCTTTGTATCAGAAAATGGAGGCAGCATACTACGACAACATCATCGAACAGCAGCGAATTGAACCGGAATTCTTTAAAATGGGTTTCTATGGGAAGAAGTTTCCTTTCTTCCTCAGGGTAAGATCTTTACGTCTCATCTTGTCCACTAACTGATGAACAGCTTCCTCTCAGCAGGGATTTTTAAGACAAAAAATATTTTATTAAAAAATATATATACACACATATATATTTATATATTTATGGGGATTTAAAAATGTGTGTGAATTTAATATAAAGTACAACTCAATTGGTAGCTATTGAAACAAAAAGCTTGATTTTTAGTAGTTATAAGGCAGTTCTGAGTGTGTCTGTTCCAGCTCTTTGAACTCTTGAGCTTATGATCAGAATGTTAATGTTTGACAACAGAAAAATCTAAAACATTCATGAATCTCACTGATGCGTGTCCTTGAAATGTAAGGAAATACCCAGTTTCTGATCATATTTCTTTTTCAGTATTAGTGTTTTATGTGTGGATATGGAGATATTTTTATACAAATAGAATGTTTTAAAAATGCCTCTTAATTTGAAGTGTGTCCATGCAAATTTTTTTTAACAAATGTCTACTTTTGATGCGTAGTTTCACCTTTTTAAGACTTTAAATAAATATTCCCTTCACCTTTTCACGCAAGGATGCAAACCTTTCCTCCTGGTTTTATATAGAAACTAAATAAAGTCAGAAGTGAACATTGGAAGGGATCAATGTTTGCAAAAAAGCACAGAGGCATCACAGGTTTGCATGAATCCAAAGAAAACCACCAGAGCTGAAGCTGTTAGAGGTTTTATTCCAGAAGTAAGGTTTCTATAGAGAATTGCTAGTGTCCCTTTTCATGCAAGAAAAGCGCACTAAACAATTCAATAGTTCAACAGCATGTGTTGGATCTATTGCAAGGACAACTGAGAAAATCCCATATGGTTTTTAGCTGATTCAGTAGTAGTCTGACAGTCATGAATAAAAAAACCCTTAACGTGTTTATCTTTTTTCTGCAGAACAAGGAATTCGTCTGTCGTGGCTACGACTATGAACGGCTTGAGGACTTCCAGCAAAGGATGCTGGGGGAATTCCCCCAAGCCATTGCCATGCAACACACAAATCAGCCAGATGACACCATCCTGCAGAGCGATGCACAGTGTATCCTTTAAATTTTACAGCTGCTAAAGCTGCACTGCAAAGACAGATTTAATGATGTGATGATGAAATATGAGACTTTTTTTGAGCTTGCAGCTTGCAGAGAGTGTACTGAATACACTCTCTTCTGTGACTTTGCTTCTGAGTCCCACTGTCTGTCACTTCCTTGACGCTTGGCATCAAGACCTGCAGATCTACACAGTGACTCCAGTGTCAGACATCTCTGATGTGCCTCAGTTGGAGCGAGTGCCTGAGAGGATCAAGAGTTTCTACCGCATAAACAATGTCAGCCGCTTCCACTATGACAGGCCTTTCCACAAGGGGCCAAAGGACCGTGAGAACGAGTTCAGGGTATGATGAGCCAGCAGTGCTGCTCTCTGCCTACTTTTGTCCTACAGCTTTGTTTTTGTTTTCCACATTTTTTAACAGAACTGCTTGAATCAGAAGAGGCACTTTTAAAAGGGCTTGGTCTGGAGTTTGAACATTTGCTTTGCAACCAAGAAAACACAGTTAAAATATAATGATTCTGATCTAAATAAAGAACTCTTGCAAATAGAATGCATGTATCTAGTGCTTCTCTGGTTGAATAAAGAGACTTATTGGAAATAATAGTTGTGGGTAAAGCTATCATTGCCTATGGATAAACACAATTATCCATGTAGGTTTTCCAGACCTAAAATGTATCAAACAATTAATCAAAGAAGAATATAATGTAATTTAATGTGCAATATCTATGTTTTTACTAGTTTTGGCAACATATTGAGGATATGCTGTGGATTAAACAGTTTATAGCTGACCTTTTGATTGTTCATCAATAGCATTATCTGCTTTCCACAATTTATTGGTGACCTTTCAAAATAAAATAAAAACAGTGAGTCTGTTTGTTTCACAGAGTCTGTGGATTGAGAGAACAACTCTCATCCTATCTCGTCCTCTCCCCGGTATCTCCCGCTGGGCAGAGGTGGAAAGGAGAGAAGTGGTGAGGATTTGCATATACTGTTTTACAAAACATGTTACATAAACTAAAGTGATCCCATTATTTCAACTCTTTTAAACAAATCTCTTGTGTTTTTTCTTTTCAGGTGGAAGTGAGCCCCCTGGAGAACGCTATTTACGTGGTGGAGAATAAGACCCAGGAGCTGCGAACTCTGATCAGCCAGTACCAACACAGACAGCATCACGGAAACATCAACTCACTCAGCATGTGCCTCAATGGCGTCATAGATGCTGCAGTAAATGGAGGGATCGCCAGATATCAGGAGGTGCTGCTTTGGGGTCAAATTAGGACAGAAAGGGTAAAAAAAACATGAGCTGATTTGAACAAATATCTCGTTTCATCCTCTTCATCAGGCCTTTTTCGATAAGGACTATATTAATAGTCACCCAGAGGACATAGAAAGGATCACTCATCTGAAGGATCTCATGCAGGAGCAGGTTTGACTTTTGCGTAAAACAGGAACAATGTATTAAACTGTTTAAAAAAAACTGTTTTTTTAAACTGTTGTTTCATTTTCCTTACAAAGGTGCACATTCTTGGTGTGGGGCTGGCTGTACACGAGAAACTGGTGCATCCAGAAATGCGTCCGCTGCACAAAAAGCTAGTAGATCAGTTCCACATGATGAGAACTGGTTTGCACCATGTGAGTAGATTTGCATTTTTCAGTTCGAAATGTGTGAAAAACAATGTAAGCAAAGAGGAATACAGTGACAACTTTAAACTGGGCAAAAATGTCTAAATGTTTTTTCTACTCTGGTAATTAAAAACACCATTTGAAATGTTTAAGTTTTAACCATTTTTATATATCATGTACATAAAACTATGTGTAACAGTAATCCACAAACAGTCTTTCCTACAAACAGCGAATAATTTGATGTGAATGCAACATTGTCTGCGGGTAAATATTCAGGACAGCACATGTTTGGATCCCAGCAGGGTGTGCCGAGCATTGATCGATTTGGCCCAGCAGGTTGTCCAGGAGGAAACTCTCCCAGAGGGATCCTCTCATCCCACAACCACATGAGTCCGGAGAGTGTGCGCCTCATACACAGACACAGGTCAGTCTGACACACATCCAGATCTTCCACCAACACTCAAGATAGTCTGGAACAGAAAAAGTAGGCTTCAGAAAGCATGGTAACCTCAACGTTTTACAGTTTAAAGATTATTTTTAGAAGAACTGATGATCGCTATGTGTTAATATTTTTTGAATGTTCTGTATGTATGTCTTCCATTGTCAGAAAAATGCCACAAGAACACGTTAAAAAAACATTTTCATTGGAGTGGGTCTTTAATGACTCAAAGCTGGAGTTTCCTAAGATAAGGAACCATCAACATGTACTTTAGAGTTATCTTTTTTTGCTGTTCTGCAGCCCCCTTAATCTGCAAGGTTCAATCCGCCACTCGTCCTCCTCCCTCTCCTCTCACACTTCGAGCGAGGCAGGAAACCTGGTCATAATGACTGACGGCTTGATGGGAGAGCATCCTGAAGAGGCAATGCACATGCAGGTAGAGGACAAAACAGGAACGGATGTGACAAAAAAAAATGATAAGAACAGACCCATGCGGTTTATATTTGACCAGAACTTGTGAAGTGTTAAAACAATGAGAGCAATATTTTTTCTGTTATTGTAGAAAATATTTATATTTTTTTCAGCCAAGTCCCTCATCCTCCAGCCTGAGTTCAATCCGCTCAAACTCCTCCCAGGTCATTAACTCTGCTCCGTCAAGTGCCAGAGGTGAGCATCAGAGCTGCTAAAGTACAACTTGCATCCTACATTTTCAGTTGTTTGGACCTCTGCTCATTCCTCATCAATCATGTGTATTAGAAGTTAACCACAAAGTAAAAAACATCAGATCTCTTGATCAGACCAATCAGTGTTTTAGGGTAACATTAGAGATCTTAGGAACCTCTCCTCCGCACAGGTTCTCCATCCTTGCCTGACAAAGCCAAACACAACCGAGACATGATGGTACTTCTGCCTTCTCATCGAGAGAGGGCCAACAACTCTATGTACTACAGCATGGCGGAGAATGGACAGGTGTGGCAACATGTTAAAGATCAAAAGGGTTCATTTTCATGAAAAAAGTTTGTTTAGTAAAGTCTTTAATGGTCAGATTCTAAACTTTCTCTTTTTTTCAGAACAACCACATGCAGCGTGCCTTACTTCAGCAAGTTAGCCCATGTAAGCCTTGTGCTGATCCTCACATGAATCTTCCAGAGAAGGGTAACTCCCAGAACAAGTGTCCCAGTTCCCAGGAGGTTTTCCATGAAAGGAGTTGAAACCTTTTTCTCTCCGTTTCAGTTTTTCCCAACACTCCCAGTAGTTGGAGTCTGGATGGAGACAACAGGGACCAGGTTGCCTACATGCCGCCTTCTACTGGAGGAGTCATCATGCCTCCTGCTCCACCAAGATCCTTCCCACAAGGTGTGTTGACACCTCGTCTCGCAGCTATTTATGCTTGAGATTTATGTTGCTCAGCTTTATTATTGCCCCTCTGCAGGACATTTCATGATGCACTGTGATGTATATCACCACCAGAACAGTGACCCTCCTCCTGCCTTGCCTGTCCGATCTCTCCGAAAGGTACCATCATCAATAGATTTAAGACTTTTGCTATTGAGGAGGAACTGTCCATGCTTTTGTGTTTCAGAGCGTTTACTCTGGGATTTATTTGAGAGCCCTTAGATCTCTTGCTGTTTGCAATATGCATCACTCAGATGTATTTTAGTGCTTGCTTTGTGAACTTATTTGGAGAAAACTCCCCCAATCTCCACTGTTTTATGTCTCCAGTCTCCTCTTCACCCAATCCCTGGTTCCCCCACCAGTCCTCAGTCAGCTTTGGGTGGCAGCAACTCAACTCTGTCAGGCAGCGCCAGTAGCGGCGTTTCCTCTCTAAGCGAGAGCAACTTTGGAGGTCAGTATCCCGACCCCGGTCCCATTAGGAATGATGCCTTGGAGCCACTTCCCAGTCACCTGTGGTCTCCCCCTGAGGAGTACCTGGCCTCCCCCTACCTGCACATTCACTACGGTGGATCGGAAATCGACTCCATGGACCCGGTCCGCCCTTTCCATTACCGCAGCCCCGCTTCCCATCCCCACGCACACCAGCACTCTCACGGTCACGCCCACCTGGGTATGGAAAGCCACTCCCACGGAATGCCGCCTCATCACCATGCTCCCACCCACGGCCCTCATCACATTCCTTACCGCCGACCTCAGCCTCCAGCTGTGCCCTCCAAGCCCTACTTGCGAGAGGGCTGCATTCCTGAGGAGGAGCTGCCGCCTCAGCCCATTCCACTGCCTCGCAGGATCTTCCATTCACCTCACGGCCACAGAGAGGACCAGGGGAAACATGCCTGGGAGCAGTGCATCAGCGAGGAGCACGAGGAAACTCAGTAACGCCGAGGTTTCAGCTAAATTTCAATGAGAGCTATTTTGTCTTCTTTCCTTCCTTGGCACTGTTAATAAGGAACAACTAGAACAAGCTTGTATGTGCATTCAGCTGGCTCTACTTTCTTGTGTGTTGTGACGACAGTGCTCATGAAGGAAAGAAATGAACCTTCGTCAAGCTTTACTTTGAGGCACAACTGCTCTACCTGACTTCATAGATTTGATATGAAAAAGAGGAAATACCTTTGAAACAGTGAGGCATATTCTTTTTGTTTAACACTTCAAATTGATTGTACACAACTGTACAACTCATGTGCGGGCATGTATGTTTTTGTTTTTTTATTAGATTTTGTGAGACGACCACAATCTCAAGCGGCGTCAGCTCTTTGTGTCATTTTCACAGAAACATTTTTTTTTCTCAGTGAAGTGACTTTTCTGCTTTAAATGCTTCATATGTAAGAATAATTGTTTTGATAAATTTGCTACATTTTAGTGTTTTCAAAGGCTTGCGCCCATATTTTTCAAAAACACTGTTAAGTGCTCCTTAATAGTGACTCATATCTACTGGTGTGAACTGCAGGTCTCTGAGGATGAATTTGCAACTCTTCTTTCGGACCAGCGTCTCAGAGAACATGAACAGTCAAAGACGTTTTCCCATCCATACTGCTGTGTATGGAAAGCTATGTGAATGTATTCAGATATGATGCTCTTCTTGTAATGCACAAGCTGCAAATCCTGGTTTTTGCTTAAGTGCTTTAAGTTAAGTTCCTGCTGAGGTTGATGTTTGTTTCTTGTGTGGCAAATGATATCTCAAGAGGAGTGCGAGTGTTCGGCCGAACTGGAGGACGGTGACAGACACATACCACTCAACTTCACACCTCATCCCCCTGCTGGGCACTCAGAGCCAACTCTGGTTCTCTGTTTCTCCCTTCATCTTTTCCATTCTCTTTGTGGCTGTCAGGTCCTGCTAACCTGTGAACCGGGGACAGCGGCGGTGGCATTGGGCTCACACAGACAGTGTTGTAATCTCCTACCTGCCTTAAGTGCACTCAAATGCAGTCTTGATCGAACACCCGGAGTGTGTGAAGCTCATTTAAGGACAGCATTTTCACTCTGTGTACAACAAAAACTCTGAAGGGGGAAAAAAAGAAGAAAAGTACTATATACCAAGAAAGGTCTTGTTGGTTTTCATCCTTCATGCTTTTGTTTTTATAGTGCCAATATATTCTATTATGCCTGCAGCTCTTTCTAAATCACTTTATGTTTTTATGAAGAGGGACCTGTTTCAGGGCAAAGCTGGAAGCCAGACCTACTGAGCAGAAGAACAGCGCTGATTATTGTCCTGGTATCTTTTGGGTGTATTTTGCCAATATTTTCAACTATTTTTTTCCCTTTTATTTTTTGCAGATGGATTATTTGTGTTACTGTACATCAAAGTGTCAGTTGACTAGACAAGTTCTATTTTTGTATGTGAGCTCATCAGTTGTGAAAACATATTCCAGAAACTGGGGGAAGGCACAAGTGCTGCATGGGAGGCTCTACTTTGTATGGAGTTGAAATTAATACGCATAATGGAGTTTTTGTGAGTATCTTTTTGTGAGTTTGAGAGAAGCTAGGATCAATTCAAACAATACTTCAGACATAGTAAAGATGGAATTTTTCATTGTAAATTCTGTTATTGTACATACACCAGTATTGTGAAATATTTTTGAGAACTATTGCAGGAGCCCTAAAGAGGTTCATCGTTGTTTGTTTTTGTGTACATACATGTACTCCAGAGATTAATGTAATTGATAGATATCTATAATCAGTGTTTGGAAAAGGACAAATCCATTAGACCGTGGCTGTCTCCACCATTCCTCTCATTTAAAAACTTTATACACTTTTCAATGTGCTTTCCTGTACAGATGGTGTTAGCATGATCAAAAAGTGTTTGGTTGTAAAAGTGGTTTTCCTACTCCCATAGCTGCTGTGGTATGGAATTCATTAACAATGCCAAACATTAAAGACAATCTTTTATCAGCTCTAATACCTTTTTGTGGCCTTTTCTTTAAAAAAACAAAAAATAAAAAACGAGTGCATGCAGTTCTCGTGTTGGACAGCAGATGGCGACATTGGAAATGAAAAAAGACTGCTGTAGGCAAAGATGCAGTTACTTAAATTTTAGTGCTTTCTGACAGTTCATGTGATTTTTCTGAATGCATGAAACATGATTTTACGACGCACCAGGCCAATTCCCACACAGATACTAAAGGAGAACATTAAAATTCTGCCTGTTTTCACTATGTCACACCGCATGCTTCGTTTTATTTTTTCTAATTTTGCACTTCGTCTGCTCAGTGAAAAGCATTCACTGTAAAGAAGAGAAAAGGTAGCCCAGTGAGGTCCTGAGCTTAGTGTTTATTCCAGTCATGAGTCCTTTTATCTTTGGTAGAAATTCAAGAAGGTTCTGTGGGACAATGGTGCCCCTGAAGGTCTAAATATTCTCAGCGGAAAAGAAATAAGATTCAGGAACAGAACAGCAGATCCACAAAAGTCAAACATATTTGAATATATTTCAAACCAAACAAGAGAATCAAAAACCCACAAGATAGGTAGGTAGGAAGAATAGACAGATTAGATAGATAGATAGATAGATAGATAGATAGATAGATAGATAGATAGATAGATAGATAGATAGATAGATAGATAGATAGATAGATAGATAGATAGATAGATAGATAGATAGATAGATAGATTTTCACATTCTCTACACAGGCACAAAAAGAAGGAAAATGAAGACCGGATGAAAGGATCCCAGCTGTGTCTCCTGAGGATGATGCTGTGCTGCATGCAGATGCTTCATGTTTGCATCCTTCCTGCAGACTCCCATCTTTCTTCACTTCTCCTGCTCTGTTTTTGGGTATAAAAAATGTCCCCTTCTTTTTAACCTCACAAACTCCTCTGCCTTGGAATCTCTTTATTTTATCCTAGGGGAGAGACAAAGAGTCTGCACATGATAGCATGTGACTGTGTTTCTGTATGAGTACACTTACATGTCTGTCATGGAGAAGTTTGCTCCTCTGGGTTTGTGTCGTCTCATTCTCCACATATTGTTCTGGGCACAGGAGCTCAATGATGAAAGACATCTCTCATAAAATCTTCCAACCAGAATGACAAGCTGTTTGCGAGTAAACACCTCAAATCTGGTAGCAAGCCATCCAACAGAATGTTTCCCTGTGCTTCATTCGTCCTGATTTGGTTTGTGCTTCCAACGCCTGCAAGCAGCTGAAGAAAGACGAATACATCTGCCATGTCAGGAAACAAAGATTTTTAATAAATGAAACAATACAAATAAATAAAGATTAACAGTTTTCACATTCAAAATAAATCCAACAAAACAGACATTGCTATAAAGTAAAGTACAGTACCATTGCACAGATTATTAGAAAAAAAAACAAAAACCTCCCATTGGACATTTATAAATTTTCTTACAAACTTCAACAGGCAAACAGACGTATAAAAGCATCATTTGTCATCTGAATACAACTTACAAATTTACTGGGGAATAAATACTTGCTGACGTCTAACTTGAGACACACATGAATAAAGCGTTAAACATGTGTCTCTCAGGTTAGGTTCCAGCCCTTTCATGTCAAGAATAATGGTAATGGTAAAATCATCAATTAATAGGAAACTGATAAATTATCCATAATTGTAAATAGCAGTAAATGGCATTATCCATTGGTCTCTATTGGTGCATCACAGAATCCAAGTCAGGAGCATCTCTTCTGGCGAATATGGCTACATCAGGCATTGGTGGAAGAACACTGCAGGTGTCCTTCATCTGACTCTGCACACGTGGAGGCTTCATCAATACGGAGCAAACTTCTGTCTCTCTGGCTTTTTAATGCAGTTGGCTGAGGAGATTTTGGCCGTGTATGCGGCAAGAGTGGAGTGGGAGGGTGCTGCAGTGACAGCCACAGTGGGGGCAGGGCTGGACAGAGTCAGGAAGGGGACGGATTTCACCCCGAGCAACCCGGAGAGGGGCATGGCGCCATAAGGGGTGCCGAGCATATGAGCTGGGGTCAGTGTGCCCACGGTGGTCAGGGTAGGTGCAGGGGAGGCTGCTGGAGAGGCCGGCTGAGTGAAGGCCATGTTAAGGTCGACTGGAGATGGCATGGTGGCTGCCTGGGCTGTGGACTTGGCTGTCTCTAAGCTGTGGAGGGGCAGTGGATAGAAAGACAAGTGGAGGGAAAAAAGAACAGCATGGAGACAAGATTGAATTACAGGAAAAAGTTATTGCTGCAACTCCAGGGGGTTTTTCTAGAAATTAATAAATGGAATGCACCTCTAAGATATCAATAAACCTGTTAACAACCTCTTTAAGAGTATTTCTGCATGTGTGCAGAGAGGCTGTAAAAAGTGATGAAGGATGTCCCTAAAAACCTGTATCAAGTTTGTTTTATTTCCCTTGAAGTTTCTTTTAAAACAGACTAAAGAGATATGAATAAAAAAAAACAGAACCAGCTTTATTTATTGATCAAATAAAAACACGTAAACACAAAACGATTTGAATTTTTTTGGTAATATTTAGCAGCATTACTCCTACTCAGCAAAGCGGTCTACTGAAGCGCCACAGCAGCTGTTTTCCTGCATACGGTCGTGTGGTGTTGTGGTCAGCTGTGGCTTACTAACCGCCATGAAACAATGGGAAAGGAATTTCTATTTATAGTGAAAAACAAATTTGTACTCTTGTTTCAACAAGTCTTACTTTGTTGTTGCAATAGATCTGGCTTTATTAGTAATAACGACCTCACTCGTCTTTTCTCTAAAGTTTTCAATCATCGCTCATTTCTGGAGAGAATCATTGTGTTTAGCTGCAAAATGCAGATCAACAGTTTCTGAACATGTTCAATAACATCTAGAATGGAAAAAGGTAAAAAAAGGAAAAGAAATGACAGCAAAACGTAGAATACATCAGGTTAAGTTCTTCAGTAAAACAACAGAGTTTAAGAACAAACAATAATGTGTTCAATCGGGGTAATAACGTTTGTAAAATGTATAATGCAAAAAGAGGAAGCCTAAAAATTAGAAAAGAACAATGATCTTAAGTAGAACAATTACTATTATTTGCTACAGTGGTAAATGATTTTTCTTTCTATAAGAAGATATTCAAATCTAGAAGTTCCACACAAGCATTCAAAAAGGAAAAAAATCGTTGAAAAAAGCTGTGACAGAATCAGGTAAAACTGAATGTACAGCCCAATAGTAAGTATTTCTTTGCTAGATTTAAAAAAAAAGGTTTGTTTTTCATTTTGACTACAGTGACTTATGTAATAAGTGAAAATAACTCTTTTTAGAACAAAATGCAAACAACATGAGAATAGGATCCTTAGTTGGTCCATCTAAATAAATCCTAACAAAATCTAAAACAAACACTTATTCTTACAACATGAATCTACATTTTTGTTTTCAAAACAAGGACAATTAAGGCCAGTCTAGCATTTATTGAACTTTAAATTAACATCCTTAGAATTTGGCCAAAAATGAAGTTTTTTTTAGGTTTAAATTAAGTTTTTCTTTTGTCAAGAGTATGAAGCAAAATAATTTAGACTCATTCAAATTAGAATTTCATTATTTCTAGATAGCTCTTCATCAGGCAAAATATCTTGACTGAAATATGTGTGGCAAAGGTAAATAATAACTTAAAACTTGGTAAAATATCGTGAATGCCAATAAAACCCAGAATTAAATCTTTGCAAGGATCAATTACTTTGCAGTGTACAGCTATATATAACTTATTTTGTTGTCATAATAAATTGTAATAGATTTATTAAAAAACAAAGCTGTCTCTTTTGACTTTCTAATAGCAAGAAAACATGTGTTCTTTCTTTGTATGTCAGTGTATGGGGTCACAATCTAAATGCTTGTTGCTTGGTTTGACTTTCATTTTGTCTTATTACTTACAAAAAATATTTTAATTCTGGTATTTAAGTGACAACGTTTGTTTTTTTTACTTGAATATTCTTGTAATGGCTGAAGTCATATTGAAATCAGAATTCATGTATGACCTCTGACCTTTTCGTATTATATTTTGCTGGGCTTGCTTTAATGAATAGAAGGTCTTGTTTGGCTTTACCAAGAGGTGATGAGGTACTGGGCCAAGTTGATGCTGACTGGTGTTCCTGTGATGGTGACATGGCGGTCACTTGTCCCGTCCAGCTGGCTGCCAATCTTGATCTGCGCTCCTGACACTTGCCGGATCTCGTTGATCTTGGTGCCCTGACGGCCGATGATTGAGCCAATCAGCTGCAGAGGAACAGATGAGTGAGCATCTTATTGTATAGTTTATGCAGAGGAAAAAGATTCTGACAAAAAGGCCAAAGCCGGGTAAGTCTACTGGTTAGCTGACCCAGTGCACACCAACTCTTGTCTTCAATAGTTTGATCATCCATCATCTGAGTCAAATACAACACCCCCCTCCACACACATACACACACATATACACTCCCTGCAAGTTTCCCCCTAATTGCTACTGTGTCTGCACTGGTAAAAGAGATGAAAGGACGCACATTTGCCTTTCATTAATCTGAGTAGCTAAAAGGTTATTGATTCCTCAGAGTGGTGATGACTTCCCAAACAAATCACTTCCCAAAACCACACCAGCTAGATGCTTCTAATGGAAAGCATAATGGGAAAATAACTCAAACATATAATATCAAGTCCCATGAGCTTGAAAGTTCTCTCTGATCACAGCAGATTAGATAATAACAGGGCTTTTATTGCATTCCTAAAATACATTATCACTTTTGTTCTGCTGTTGTTTCCCTCACCCTTTTGGTGACAATAGACAGGAAGCAGAACCAGAGCTAAAGCCACATATCAACTCAAGTGCAGGGTGTCAGCTGTCAGGGGTGTGATGTCAAATGGGCAGCGAGAACGTCAGATGGTGATGTAGTGCTTGAAAAATGGACAGAATTTTGATCACACAGCATAATGTAGACTCAAATTTTTGAGCAAAATATTTTCAAAATTCCTTTTTAAGAAGTCCACTATGACCGATCCGTCACAGGGGCCAGGTCAGCCTGGCCGGCTATTATTGGCTCTGTTGTTTTTTTTTGTTTTCTTTTGGGGAGGGTTGGGGGGTGGAGGCAGAGAAAGAGCAGTCAGCCTAAAGAGTTTCCACTAGAGACAATGGTGGCTGCAGACCTCATATCTCTGATAGCACCTCTCCCCCACTGAGACCAAAAATCTCCATCAGCTGTCAATTGATACCAGCTGTCAACAGCTCTCCCACTTTAGTGTGTGACCTCAGGCTGGAGTCATTTCTGTTTGAACAACCTCATAAAAATATGAAAAGAGTTGCGCAAACTACAGCTGCACACAAGGAGCATTCCACACGTGATGATGTTTTCTTAGCGTTCATTAACAGCAACGCCCCACGCTGCTCCTGCTCCGCAGCCTGTATATTGTCGAATTCCTGCTGAGGTAGCCGTTTGAGAGGGGACCGCAGGAAGAGGGGCGGGTTGGTGAAAGGGAACAACCATTTTCCTCCAGCAAAACCTTCTACTGAGGTGCAGCACAATGCTGACTGCAGTTTCTGAAAGCATCTGTGTGTGCAAACAGGCCTCCCCGAGCGCTCGGCGTGCGAGCACAGAGTTGGATTGTGTGGTCAGCCTGAGGGGGGTGGCGGAGGGGGGATGGCGCAGAGCTCAGTCAAGGCTCGGTCACGGCTGTAAGTCCTCTCTTCTGGAACAATGGCTGGAGCTCACAGCTGTCCCTGTCATGTAAAGCACTAGAGTCCCTCATTCCTTATTACCAGGGGGTGGGGGATCATAAAACCTACAAGCGTTTTTTAAAACGTTTCTGGCATCTGCCAATACATCAAGCCTGTACACAGAGACACTTGTTTGTCTTGAGGTACAAATTAACAGTAACTAATGGCAAAAAATGATACAGCAGGAGTATTTTATATTATCAAGCTGCGTAGTCCAGCACAGCAATATTACTTGTTATTCTTTAAAGAGCCACTCCAATGAGAGTCATATTTTGGCATTTTTAACATGTAATAGTAGCATTTTTCATTAGAAAAATACAAAATAATTTAAGACTACAACTGCATTTCTGAGTATTCTCTGCTCCAATCTATTTGTCACTTGCAGACAAATAGATTCATTTCCGTCTTCCTTTCCCCCGTCTATCTGACTCAAAGCTGTACGGCTGTATACCTCTATTTTTTTTTTTTTTGCTAGGCTAATGTTAACCTGGGCTTGTGAGGAAAGTAGCAAGGTTAACTTCCGCTCCAACAGTCCCGCCCACAACAAGGCAAATTTCCAATGAGCTCCTGCTGCTTGAAAAAAAACGACAAAATTCTAAATAACAGACCACTGGGAAGGCTTTTACAATAGAAAAAAATATTGTTGAAGTGAGACTTCATATATGTAGATGATTATACTTTTTTTTTTTTTTGCCGCCACACCAAATCAACTATTTCCTTTTGATCCTTTTTGCAGCATTTTTTTATCTCGCTCCCACAAGGTGCATGTTCATTTTTACCACATCCATAAATCATTTCCTTAGCCTTCCTTTTCACCTACAGTTGACAGCTCCATGTTTAGAATCCCTGAACCCAACATCCCTCCTTTGCACGTTTCCAGAGCAGCTTTTATGTTTTTGTGAACCTTGCTTCTCTTGGCTCCAAAACTAACAACAAAATATGGAAAAAAAAATTCAGCTCAGGATGGATAAAAACAAAAACTCTGCTCTGCTTTGTGCTTCAGGACTTGCATGTACTGACAGTGGAGCATAAAATCATTTAAACATCTCTTCCAATTTATGCGGTGGTATAACAACTTAAACTGTTGACACTCAGCACCTTGTTCCCCTTCCACCTGGAATCCTACACATTTTTATTATTTACCATGATTCCCTCCATCTCATCAGTCATGTCTCCACCTTAACCCGTCACGCTGCCAACATTCAGAGCTCTTGCTCTTTTGTAACAGTAAGAAACTTTCCTCCTGGAGCCTGTCTGTTAAAAGCCCTGTTGGCAGTTTCTATCCTGACTAAAAAAATCTTTTTCATGTTTAACATGGTTAATTAAGTCTAATTTTTGTGTTTAGTTCTCCTCATGACACAGCTCTTGTAGGTGGCCCCGCAGGTACACTGGCTTCTCTGAAAATGATTAACTATGCAAGTTTATTTTTGTCGTTGAAAAGATGCAACAGAGAAGAGTCTTAAACGACGCCCATGTAAGACCATGCCAGTCAGAAAGAATGCCAAACTGATTATTGTTTTGTGATGCCTGCTCTCACATCCGAGTCTCCTCATCAAACCCTTGCAGAGGCGAAGACAGAAAGGATCTTTCTCTGTTTTCTTATTGGCTGTTTTGACAGCAGACAGCCTCTAAGTAGGTCAGGGAACATGAGAGGATTCACTGATCACTCCTGGGAGTCACTCTGAGACACTGCAACTGTAGCCCATACAATAACGCCAAAGGATCCATCTCATCTGAAAATCCCTTTAACCTTGGTTTGGTCTGAGCTTGGAATAATGAGTATAATTAGTAAGTTACCGCCATCCCTTTTATCTCTTTTGAAGTCACACTGCAGTATCTTTCTGGATGCAGGCAGCCTTCTGCTGCTGTGCTACAAACGTGAGATGAAGATCTGATTTGAAAACTCAAATCTTAGAGAGCTTTTTCCTTACATCATTGGGAATTAGCAGCTCCTGAGACGTCTGCGAGGTTGAGTCCATTCCTGATGGGAGAAAATATGGCATTTTATTTTATAGAAATTTGGCAAAGTCTAACAAACATTGTGATGTGCTGGAAAAAGTCCAGCACAAAACAGGCATTTCCATTGTACTGGGCTGATGTTTAACAAGACAATTTTTTTCTGTTTTCGCTCTTCGATTCTGTGATTCAGCAGAACGTTCTGCACATAATTGATTCTCTCTTTGATTGGTTGATACAAGATACCTATAAAGCTTTTTCTGCTTGTCATCATGAAAAGCTATTTGTTATGCTGCTAATAATAGTGATTCTCAACGTTTAGGTTAAAAACGCAAATTTTTTTTGCAACAACTTACCAGGCATGATTGTGGAGGTTGGCTGGGCAATGGGACTCAGGCCTTGCTGCACTGACAGCTGATGCAGCTTGGCTAGCTATAAAATAAAGAGGTAGAGTCAGATTTTTGACACTCTAAGATGACATCTCAGGGTAGATTAAAATGAAATACCTCCGCAAACATTCATACCTCTGAGTGTGGAATGCCATATTGGTTTTGCAAAGTGTATGCCTGAAAGAGAGCATCCTGCATTAGGGAAATTGAAGCAATAAAGATGTCAAGCACACATACAAGCAATAAATCTGTAGCCCCATAATGAAAGTGCTTCGCTTTCACTACATGCTGGTTTTTTTTCTTTTTTTAGAAAAAAAAGATAAATAAAGGGGAGAGACTGGAAAATATATTCATGTATGTATGTGCATAAACAACAAAAAGTCAACATATACAGTTCTGTATTTTACATTTTAATCAATACTAAATATAAAATTTAGAGAGGATGTTCAAAAATGCTTGAAAGTGAACCAAGGCAGCGATCACTTCAAATTTTTCATGCATAATATAAAGCAGATAACATCAGCACTTGAACTTGAATAAGAAAATTTGAAAAGCTGATTTAAAAAACACCCTAAAGCAAAGGCAAAGAAGGACTTTATCCACTTTAAGCAAAAGCTGCTATACGAACCCCCCACCCCCACCCCCTGGAAAGACATGGGGGGAGTTTAATCACAAAGCAGAGCTGGCTTTCTGCTTCTGGTACTCCAAACATGAATTTACCAAAAACATGGAATCAAATAAAGTGAAACTGCACAATCTCTTTCACAATGTCAGAAAATTGCGGTGGCCCTGAAGTGCAAATCACGTCAACAAATCACTCGACGCAAAAAACATTTTAAAGATCACAGCTCCAATTAATCAAGCAAAACAAATAACGAAAAACAGCGTTAAATTTTAGAAAACAAAACATAATTCCAAACTCCAAAATGTAAAAAACAAAATAAATAAATAAAAAGGAAAACAAAAGCAACTCCAGAAAACAAAATGAATTGTTCTAAAAATGAAACACAATGAGAAACCAGTGATTTCATGGAATTATTTATGCAGAGGAAAAAGATTCTGACCCAATGCACACCCACTCATATTCTACCATTGCATTACTTCTTCAATAGTTTAATCATCCATCATCTGCATCCCTGACACCCCCACCCCCACCCCCCACCCCAAAAAAAAAAAGAAAAAAAAAAAAGACAAGTTTCCCCCCTAATTGCTACTGTGTCTGCACTGATGGAAGAGATGAAAGAAGGCTTTGCTTTTTCCTTCTCTTGAAGGTGTTCCAGGTGTTCCAGGCATCAGTGATTGGATGATGATATCCAGTCTCACTTCATGTCAAATAACTTCAAGTTGAAATGACGGACAATTGTCATCATCCAATCAGAAAATGTCCTATAGTACTTACTTTATCTGCTTTCTCATTGTGTTTCGTCTTTCTAACATTTCGTTTGTTTTCCGGAAATTACTTTTGTTTTCTCAACTTCTTCTTGGTTTTTTACGTTTTGGTTTCTGGGAATTTGCTCTTTATAAAACATAACACTGTTTTTAGAAAAACATATTTATTTTGTTTCTTAAATGGTCAATGTGATCTTCAAAATGTTTCTGCATCAAGTGATTTGTTGATGTGATTGTACACATTACATAGTTGTTTTCTTTGAGTATCAAGTGTATGTTTATAAGTGTATATATATATATATATATATATATATATATATATATATATATATATAGTACTAGTATCTATCTATCTATCTATCTATCTATCTATCTATCTATCTATCTATCTATCTATCTATCTATCTGTCTATCTATCTATCTATCTATCCATCTCTCCCTTGCTGCATTCAGTCTTCCACCAGACAGCACTTAGCTTAACTCAATTCCATCTGACGCCAGCAGTCTGGCTTCTATTACCAGTATAGACACAGGCCGGTCCTGTGTGCAGCATCAATGAGCTAGAGCTGTGTTTATGCTACGATGCTAACAAATATTATAAATTTAAGGTTGCAAATACACCATTTACAAACGAAGAATCCAAATATAATACATATATATATATTTTATTTACTGCCCACAGTTAAGAGATTTTTCTGTGCCAGTAGCTGCTACTGGTGCTGTCATGGGAGGAATATTTCGTAGGCCAAAATGTTTGCGGTTCAGAGCTGAGCATGACAAAAAAAGAGACAGCAGAGATGTGGTGGTGGTGTGACGGCATCGAGTTTCAGAGGGTTTATAGCTTCTTTGACAGAATAGAACAATAGCTGCAGCTTACTGTACACTCAGCTGTTGCCTTTAATGCCTCATGCCATATGATGGAGTGTGTAACTGTGCACATTCTGCACAACCCTCCCAACACAACTGCTCTTGACACTCGGGCCCATACAGTTCTTATGCTTGCTTCTGTGTTACACGCACACACATATATTTATATATATTTCAATATATCTTATTATATTGGGGTTTTGTAGTTACCTGCTGGAGGTCCAGGCCACCCTGAGTGACTGAGTACAGAGGGTGTGGTGCAAAATCGGATGCCTCAAAGACCTAAAATCCCAAAGAAAAGTGATAAACTCTAATATTAATATGTAGGTATAAATATAACTATTATAATATAATAGTTAATATGGCTATATAATATAGCTAATATATATGCCTTCAAGCAAAAAAAGACCAAATACGAAAAATCTAATTGATATATAATACAAATAGAGACGGTCTCCTCAACTCTGCATTTCTGACACTTCTTTAAAGCCTGTGAAGTGTAAGGGTTATGACTCATGTTTCTTCCTTACTCCACTTAAGCGATTTATGCATCTTCAGCATCACCCAGCCTTTACTTAAGCCAATCGAGGACTTTTACGCAGAATTTTTGTTGATTGTTTGATATGAAATAAATGAAAGACAATTTTTGTCTTCCATAAACAGAGCAGAGCCATAATCAGCACAAATAGTGTCAGAACTGCTGACAGCCATGCAGAATATTTTGGCTGCAGTTGTAGCTCGAAGTGACAGTATTTCTCCAGACTCACTTGCTAATCTTGTGACTTCCTTCACAAGAAGGTGGACACTCTGCCTTTTTTTTTTTACTGTAGCTTCTAACATGTTCAGTGGTATCCTCATGCACCCACGAATGCAACACTTTTCCCTATTATAACCCTGAGTTCTTTCACAACACAGGAAATAAAGAATCAGAAAAGAAAAATACCTTTATATATAATACCACACAGATTTTTATAAAACAAGCTTCTCAAATTGAGATGTGTACATATTAGTTTGTTGTTTTCATTAAAGAAAAAACCCTAAAGATGCATTGTCTGACATTTAAGCTCAGTTGTCTCACCTGGTTCCCTGCAATGAGAAGGGCAGCAGGTGACGGAGTCGGTCGATAGGGGATGGTGGCGCCCTTTGGTGGAGACTGAGAAGTTCAAAAATATCATGAGGACAAAACTTTTATAAGTTAATGACTTGTTTTATTGCAGGATACATCCATTAAGAGTGGCTGATAATATACAGAACAAACATTACTGCACTTTAGGCATTAAAATAATTTAAAACCCTTTTTTAGTGCATCAAGATTGTTAATCTCTCAAGAGAAACCACCATTCACTTAAGAAATGTTGTGGTTACTAAAAATATCAAGGATTTAGAATGATTTATGTATCTTCTGTCAAAACAAATGACTCCTAAAGCACGAGGTGGAGCAGAGTTTTTGTTTTTACGCATCTCCTTTATTTTGTTGGTGACAGTTAAAGACTGGTCAGGAGGAAAGGTCAGGACAGTCAGCAGGACAGCTGGCGTTGAGTTCGGAACGCCGATCAGCCTTGCTGTGAGTTGACAGGGCTAACCACTCCGAGCAGCAAACCAACCTCCATCACATGCATTCAGTTATTACATTTTTGTAAGTAATTGTTTATTTTTTATTTTGTTTTAATTTCTTTGGTTGTTCTAAAGATTTGTGTTTGAAAATCAAATTATAACTCCTAATAACTTCTATTATCTTCTTTACTGGTCTTTGATGATTATTCTTTGAGTTAGTAAGGACATGTACTGGGACTCTTATGGGATAAAAGGTGTGTAGCGTATCCCACTCATTGAGGAAATCATAAACACATCGACAAAGAGATGTTTGAAGATTAAAATCTTCCAAATAAAGTAAGAGAATGAGACTATATTGTGTATAAGACAGTGTTTATCTTATCATGTAGCTGCAGTGTTAGTGATACACTGGAGTTTTAAAATGTGGTGCAGTCACAGCCAATTCTTTGTATAACTTTGCATAATTTAAATCTCTGAGCCAAAAGCAAGATGCCGCTGGTACAGAATTCTAATGAAACTTGTGAGCCTTTGAAGAAAGCCTTAGAAAATCTGGATCAAACTAGCAATTAGTCAGTCAGGTCCAGCTGCAGCGTTAAAACAAAAACGCGCTTGTGCACTTCCATTAACACACAGGGAGAAACTGTGCTTAAGGTTGTTTTTCTCTCATCTCCTTCTCGATTTTCTCAAGAGGGCTGTTGTCTGAAGGTGTTCGCATTTTTTTGCTACAGGCCAATTTGTTTTCTGTAAGCAGCTTAGTGTCTTCTTTAACAATGTTGAGCCCTCACCTCAGTGGAGGACCCCCATCCACCTCCACTTCTTTCTTTCCCCACAACATCATCATGTGCTTTTTCAGCATCATATAAGAAATCGCTCAACTTCTACACATCACACTCATGAGAGCTGTGGTGTAATCAGAGGATTCCAGGCTTTTCTATGGCAGTTTTAACAGAAACATCAATATCTATTATTTTCTTTCCACTGTCACAGCTGCAAATCTCTATCATCTTGGCATGTGTGCGCATGGTAGTAAAGGGGAAATGGCATGCTCTTTACCTCCAGGATTACAGTGCAGATGAGTTTGACACACTGGATTACAGAGTCTTGGTTCCCCGATATCGTCACCCCTCGCTCAGTAGAGTTGGGAAGTAAATCCCCCGCCACCTGGATCTGAGCTCCAGTGCTCTGTGAATATCAACGTTTTAAGGAAGAGATTAGCTTGATTCAGGAGACGAGGATTAATGATCAGGATGAGGATGGCGTGATCACTCTGTCATGGATTTCCCCAGTTCCTCAATAAAGGGGTGACCTTTATGATCTATATTAAAAGTGACGGAATTGTTTTTAAAGTTGTGTTAACGTAGACATAAAAAATTATAGGATCGGTGAAAACTACAGCGGCCCTGAAGTGATTGTGTTTCGTTTTTTAGCATTTCATTTTGATTTCTGTAAATTAATTTTGTTTTCCGAAATGTTTTTTCGTTTTCATGGAAACTGGAAAAAGTAGGTACAATGGAACATCGATGATTGGATGATGACGTTTGTCCAGCCTTTTGTTTTGGTTTTTCACATTTTGGTTTCTGAAATGTTGTTTTGTTTTCTAAAATGTAATGCGATTTTTTTTCTTTCAAAATTTGTTTTGCTTTTTCAATTGTCGTTGTAATCTTAAAAATGTTTTTGCGTTGAGTGATTTGTTGATGTGATTTGCACTTCAGGGCCACCATAGACAACAATATGCTATTAATTGTAATATTTCATCCTTTTTATCTCTCAAAGAAGTAATATTATAAAACATAACAGAAGCAAAGCAAAAAGTTTTATTGAGGTTATGTTTTTTTCTAAAATCATTGTTACTTTGCTGCTCTTTTCTTTTGTTAAATACTATATAAACCAATATATTTCCTTGCGTTAAAGATTAAAATAATCCTAAAAACGTAAAATCTTTGACATTTAAAACAGATGCCACTCTAAGATGAAGATACAAGACAAAAAATCAATCAAGTTAGATGACTAAAGTAAGCAAAGGTAACAAGAGAAATCCTATTTGTAGACTGACATAGCGCTAACCTTACTGTGTCCTGTGTCTCTGGCAGCATATCAGATGAGATTAATCCTAATGTTTCATCTGGGCTTGAATGCAGTCAGGAGTTTTTCCCTTTAAAGTTGCCACAGCTGAGTTACAGTGTTTTGTTTTTAATGGGCTTAGTTCTAATTTCCTCATCTATTAGTCTGTTTTTAGTAGTCAGCAGCTGAGCAAATATTCAAAATGCCGCTGTACAAACTAATCTTTTTGGAAAGGTATTTTTAAATTGCATTAACTCAGAAGCACAGCGTTTAGTTGTTAGGGTAATAGCAGCATCTTTTTTATTCATAACAGTGAGGCAGAAGACGCTTCTCAGCCCACAAGGGTCTCCTGAAACTTAGACTGCACAAGACAGAGCTCTGTGCAGAACACGCTGGCTCGATTAATTCTTAAACTATCCTGCAATTTAAGGCTGCTCCTGGATCTGTTTAACAGATTCAAAAGGCACTTACAAAACCAACCTGTGGGAGATTTGTTTTGAACCAAACTCTTGCAAACTAATGAGATTTCAACCATCCGAGACACTGACTGTTTGACTGTGTGCTGAAAACAATCTCACTTTACTCTTGATCATTTCTGGGAATGGATTTTGTTCTTTTTTTAGCTGTTACATTACTTGAATTCAATAGATTTGGCCTTTGTCTGCTCACTTCTCTGATCTCTTTTATCTTAGCGCCCCCTTTCCCGATGAGCGAGCCACATTGGCTGGCAGGGATCACCAGACGAAGAGTGACTGGTGGTTTGGAGCTGATGGTTCCATTGGCCACCAACGCAGTCAGATCCTGGAGATAACATTAAGAGAAAGTAAAAAAATTCATGAGAAAAGAGAAAAAAAGTAATTATTTAATAACAGATTTCCTACTACGGTTAATGGTAAAATTGAGAAGGGATTATTAAACTGAGTTCCACACTTTCTGAATATGCTAATAACTTTGATAAAAATGCCCCCATTTCACTTTATCACAAAGTTAAGTCAAAATCTACTCAACTTTACACAAGAGTCAGACAGAAATCTTCTTTTTACCTCTTCTAAATGATATTCCAAAAAGATAAGAAACAAAATGGAGGAAAAGTTGAACCTGATGCCCTGCAGAACGATTACAAATAAAACTCCACCAACGTAAATCCAAAAACAGAAAAACTGTGGGGATCCATAATGTCAGGTAGAGCATTGAAAGAGAGGCAGACAGAACAAAGAGCAACCCGCTATCTGCACCTCATTAACCTCTGCGTCTCCCTGTGTATGGTCCTGAATATGCTGGGAGAGAAGTCCACAGGAGGCTGGATAACAGTGTTGTCTCTTTATCCCAGTCCAGTATGTGGGCTAAAAGCCTGTTTAATAATTTAGACAAACTGCTGGAGTGCATAGAAAAGGGGAAACATTAACCTCAGCAGAGTGGGTGGAAGAAAAAAAAAGGCTACTTTGGGCTTTAACTTTGAGTTAGAGAACTTCACGTCCTTTCCGCAAGTGATACCGGAAAGATTTTTGCAAAGCTCCAAATTAGGGGCCTTAAATAATTAAGTCTTCTCAGCTCATGTCACGCAACTTTTATGCAAATTGATCTTTGACATTTTACTCTCGATTTTTCATTTGTTAAGTTACTTTCCCTGTTGATTAAAATAAATGATAATTAAAAAAAGACAAAGTGAAACATTTTGGTGGAAGAATTCTGTGTGTTTGTGTTCCAGGAAAAAGCCATCTACCTGCATGTTATTCCACAGAAACAGTGTGCTAAGGGACATCTTTTTCTTTTTTTTTTTTTTTTTGCTTTGATAAAGACCAGACAACTTGTTCCTTCTGTTTTCATGCAAGTTCAAAGTGAAATTTTGTCCAGCAGTTTTTCCCACTCTATTCTAGGTCCTTCAAACACAGCATTTACAAACCCACTAGTGAATACTGTGTTCTTGGGGTTTTTGACATGTTTTTGAGGCATTTTTCTCATGATGGAGGACATGGTATTGAAACCGCATTTCTGTGTATTTCTTTATTCAAATTGTGATGGACAAAAACCCGCAGTTTGAAAAAGTTCGGGTTTGTGATGCAGCAACTGAAATGGGTGGGCCAAAGACTGCCTGCTCTGCTCCAATTCTAAATTCTCCACTTGCAGACAAATATATCCATGCGTCTTAAAAAAATGACACAGGTTTTTATATTTTGGCTAAAAATTGCATAATCATAATCATAAGACCACTGGGAATTATTTCATAATCGAAAAAGAAATGTTGAAGTGAGACTTTAAATACAAAACCAACCCCCTGCAAACAGAAACTACTGCAATGGAGAAAACAGAAAAAAAGAAGCATGTAAAGCAAATCAAAATATGGAAAACAAACATGCCTATGAAAAATAGATTAAAACACTATCTGGTTTCATTGAAAAATATATTGTTTGTAATATGGCATCTCAACTAATGACAGTTTTTGTTGCTTCTAATTATATGGAAGAACAGGACATGGACTTTTAGGGAAAGCACAAAGGAGATCCAAAAAACACAAGAATCGTCAATTTTCTTTTAACATAAAGCAATTGTTTTATTCCTAACTAAACTGTTTCTTTCCTGCAGGTCAGAAACCAAGCATTAGTCTTCTCTGGAGTGGGTGGAGACTGAGCTTTTAATTGTTTCCCTGTCTCCCTGTAAAGCTTTGAAATGTAAATATACTGTGCTCTATCTCAAACCACCAGCAATGCTGTCACAGAATGCAATGTTTGTTCTTGTTTTTTTAATGTTACCAGTTTGAGTTGGGGTCACTCTAGATGTGCAGCCTCAAGAGATTTACTTAGGAGAGAAAATGCATGTTTCCAGCATCTGCTCTCCATATTTGAAAGTATGTTTTGATGAGCCTCTTGTGCCTCTCAGCTCTGCGTCTATATTAAGCCAGGCGGATCAGGCATTCTTGATGTCCTGTCTCATTAGAAATGGACAGCACAACCATCATCATTTTCTTAATTTGATCTAAAAATATGAGCCAGACCTTAACAGCTGTGCAAGCTTTAATACTTTGGGGTGTCATGGTAAAATGGGCTCACCAAGCAGGCTGCTGGAATTAAGACAGCCCGTTACGTAAACACCGCTCTTATGCTGTGAAGTTCCAAAGCCTAAATCCCAAATGTTGATGCTGATGGGGTAAAGACTCCATGAGGCTTTCATTCAAGCTGTGCTTTATCACCTCAGAAAAAAATCATGTATGAAAGTGTGGTGCATGAATAGCTGATAATTACATCTTTGCATTTTCCAGAAATGCGGCTGCAGTTAGAGATCTAAAAAGAAACAACAAATCAACTGGCAGAAGAAACATTTGTCTGACAGAAGCAAATACTACGTCTGACACCAGGTTGGCAAAAAAAAAAAAAAAAACAGATTGTTGTCCTTTACCTTTAATTGAAGCTGTCTGAAATTCAGTAACTCAACTATAGGCACAGTAGGTTAGCCAACATGTTACCATAGAAACTCAGGAGTTTCAGAGTTGAAGACAGGTGAGTGTTTAATAAAAACTGCACTGTACATCAGGAGCCACTGTGTGTTTACTCAATTTATGTCATCTGGAGCAGCTGTTTTGTAAGAAAAAAACAATTGCCGTGTTGCCAAAGTGATGGAAAATGACTTCATCTTAATTGATGCAGATGCAGTAATGAACAATTCTCCTGAGAATTTAACACCACGAGGAAACTGTCATCTATTACTCAGATCAGACGAACACGCAGCAGGAGCGAGTACAAATCTGCAACACTGTCACGAGTTGCACATAAAGTGGTTTACTCCTGAAACGATTAATTATGGGGATAATAAAAATGACATGTATAATCCACACTCAAAACACACATAATTCTCACTAAATTAAAAAAAAAAAAAAGTTCAACAAACAGTCCATATTTTCACAGAGTAACATGAAATGCAGCTCAGAATTCATTACCTTTTGACCTCTTTATGCACTTCTACCTATAAAATTATATTTTTTATCATTAAGATGCATCCTGTAATGTGACAGAATTACTTCTTGCCAATTTTTAAAAATTATTCCTCACTTTATATCAGATAACAAAAGTGTTCTGTCATGGTGTTCTCGGTGTGTCCTGAATACTTTAATATTTAAAAAAAATTACCAATTTAAAAAATGTCTGTATCAAATGCAATACAAGGTCCCATAAGTTATACAGTAAAAATAACAAAATAAATAAAAATGTACAAAATCAAGCTCCAGTTACCTCTTCCAGTTTATATGTGATCATGGTGAAGGCTCTGAATACGCTGTCTGTTGAACCAGTAATGGTGATGATCCTCTCTGGACAGGAACCTTCTGAGATGTTGACACGTGCGCTACTCTGTGCAACAAAAACAAGATTTAAAAATCAGCCATAAAGAAATTTATAAACATTTTCAGATATTCCCTCTTTTTTTTAGCTAAGGCTTTGCTAACGGGTTAATTTGAAGTCATCATCTTTTTGTTATGTAGTGAAGAAAAAGGTAAAAGGCAAAGAAACCACTGAGGGAACAGTTCACTTCAAGACTTGCAGGATTAATGTCAAGTTAGTCTACTGGCATTTATAATACTGTGTTACATTTTCTTTTTCTTTATCTCCCAATATGCTTTGATTCTTTCCACACAATAAAAGCATCCAGACTTAACTGGTTACTACAAATAGCTAAAACATATATTTATATAATTCACCTTTTTTAAAATCTTCTTGGTTTTACTCGTTTATATGAGATACATTACATGGGTTAGCATTTTTAAATTAAATTCTGAAGGGATTATCTCGCTTTTCTTTCATAATTTATATATTTTATACTTTCAATTCATTTCGCCTACATCATGCATCCTTGTGAAAATAAAGTAATTTGAGAAAAATAAATATCTAACACATCCAGAAATGTTTGACACCTTTCTATTTGCTCTTGAAGTCTTTAAATGCTTTTTATTGCTTTTTTGTGGCTCTCAAAATAATAAAAAGCTCGTTTAGTACTGTGCAAGACAACATTTCAAATAAATTCTTCCTGTCTCACAGGATGGAAATCCATCCTTATTCAGATGTCAGAAAGCAGATATGCATGTTTCCAAGAAAAAAAAAAATCGAACTTTCCTCCTTGTCATTGAAATTCAATCTTGCCAATGTGCCAAATGCACAAGCACATCCTCTGCTAATAAAAACGGACAAAATATATACAAAAAAGGCTAAAGCACACTTTGTTATTAGAACTACAAACCCAGAACAGTAAATCATCTTTCTCATATGTCTTTATTTTATCTTATTTTTTTAATGTGTGTCCTCACACATTTCTCTAAAGATGTGAGTGGCGATATGACCATGCCCTCGGCCCTGGGACATGTTCCCCTCTCAGTCCAATGAGTCATCCTCCCTTGTGTGACTTTAAGCTTTGGAGAGGGACAGACAGGAGGAGGCTCACAGGGTATCAACAATGGCCGAAACTGCCTGGCAGGATGAATCTTTGAATGGATGGCTGGACAGCTTCCATGGCTGACTGCTCCATCTAGCAGTTTTGCAGAGTCGCATTGTTGCACCGATTCCTCTGTTTATCCTTCTGCCTCATAAAGTACAATACAAAACCTTTTCAGCTGTAAAAGAATCAAATATGTCGCCAGCAGTGTCAGACTAATCAGAGTTAACCGAGCGGGTTTTAGTTTGGCTGCACTCTTGAGATTCATTAAAAAAGAACTAGGGGGTGGGGGAGTGGGGGGCAGACTTAGAAGATGGAAAGGGTTTTCAAACTGGGAAAGGACGAGGAGAGTGATTTGCTGAGAGCTGCAGGAGGAGATGCAACGACAGGAAGAAAGAAAAGGTTTCTTTCTCAAAAGGAAAGGTGCCTTTCCTGATTTTAGTTTTTTAATTGAAACTTCTGCAATTATCTATCTATCTATCTATCTATCTATCTATCTATCTATCTATCTATCTATCTATCTATCTATCTATCTATCTATCTATCTATCTATCTATCTATCTATCTATCCATTCAACATGTCATTTCCCCTGACTCAATAAAAACATAAACTTAAACATGCAGAAGAATCACGACACTGTACCTCTTCTCGTATTCGTTTCACAGTCTCTCCTTTCTGAAAAAGACAAGATGAAGGACGGTTTTTCACAGAGTTGAACGTACTTGAATTCATACATCACAGCTCTGTCGGTCTCACAGTCAATGTGACATCTAAGACCATGAAATTCTGCAATCCAGGCTTTGAAGCTGCTTTGCATCTCAGCACATAATTTGTATAAGATACGTTGGCTGCACGCTGCAGGCTGAGTGTGTGTGTGTGTGTGTGAACAAATGCTGCTAAAGACAACAGCATTTCTGGGGATGGCAACACATCTTCCCCTGGCTTTTATGTTTCTCCCGTTTGCCTCTTCATTTAGCTCTTTTCAAACAGTTCACACCTTCATGTACTTGATGCATCTGTCAGCCATTGTTTTTTCAAGAGTATTACCAGAAGCGTTGACTCAGTGATGTACCACACATTTATCATGTTGCAGGAAAATGTAGTGCCTGAGCTCTATTGTGACTTTCGTGTTGGTACCCTATTGATAGCGAAGAAGTAAGATGTTTACCAACAAGACAAGAAGTATGTACGTTATTAGACCAAGTAACAAGCAGAATAAATAGTTTTCTTTGTCTAGTCACTCATGGAAAACTATTTCTGTCCAACTCTTTAATCCTTTGCTGTGGACTTAACATTTCACTTCTGTTGTAGTCTTTCCTATTTTCTGCATTCATAGATTTTTTTTCAACTTGTTTTTAAAGCTTTATTGCATAGATTTCTAAAGCAGCACATTCCCGACAGACCCTTCCCAGCAGACACTAAAAGTGCCCAAAAGTGGCCAGCGGTAATATGTCTTCAGAGCTCAGTTTCAGCAAAAGGCTTGTAGTCAGTGCACTAATGTTTTTGTTTGATGGATTGCTGAGGTGCTTTATGGGAGATGGGGGTGGTGAGGAGGTCCTGGGAAGGTTGCTTTAAAGAGATTATATTTCAGATGGGGATATTCAGAACAACAACTATTTGTGGGATGGTTCAGTGCGGTTGAAAAGCTGTGTCAAAAGAGAAAAGAATTTCATCCTAAAGAAAGTGTAAGGTAAAAATTCACATAAAAGTTTAAAATGGTGTATTGGATATTAATCTAAAAATATAATCAGCAGATCAGTTAATAATGAAATGTAGTTTGCAGAAAAAAGTTACATCGTCTTTTGTCGTAAAAGCACCCAATTATAATTACAAGATGAATTACAGAAGAAATAGATTTGATAACAGAAAGATGTGTAGGAGTTCTCACCTTTCCTATGATGCTCCCAACCTCCTTAAAGCATAAAATAGGAAGAAAAATAAACACAAATATTTAATAAATGCAGTTACAGACTGTAAATTAAAATGTGCTGTTTTATGCTTCATTTCATCAACCTTTCCATGCATGAGCAGTCGTAAAGTGAGGGTCACTCCCAAGCCCCCATCTCCGAAGTCCTGCTCACAGTTCATAGTGATGTGGGAGTGGAACGCAGGGAGACGCATGAACAAGGCTCATTCGCTGATCATGCAGTTGAGCGAAGGCTGGGACGCGTTTTCTACCTCTCTGTGGTCCTTAAGGGCTGATCTGAGAGAAAAGAAGGAAAGTTAAATGATAGTTGATCAATTTTTCATGAGCCCACATATGCTCGTTTGCATCAGTCATTAACTTCACAGATGCGAAGCTGAATTTTTTAAAAGGTAACATAATTTGAAAAAAAACGTCTTTTGAATACGTTAAAAGAATATTGACTCTTGGATGATTCCTTGGAAAATAGCATCCATATGCTGCACGCTGAAGCAATAAACAGAGCTCAGGCAACCAGCAATAATTTTAGGCTTCTTTTTATGAAACATTTTAATTGGTTTAATTCAGAGCATAATATTGATGGTTATAGTCATAACGAAGTCATGATTAACACTTTTTTGCGTGTGAACGTTAGAGGCACCAGCAGCATCAGCATTTTCGACAGAGCTTTGGGATCCAACAAGCTCTGCTTAAACTGTTGATATTATTATCATGGTGCTGATCTCTCTCAATTTTCAGTTATCTATCTATATATATATATAGATAGATAACTGAAATGAAAATGGAGATGTATTTGAAATTCCGATTCATACAAAATTAATCGGTTCAGCTTTGTAAAATTAAATAAAAATGCAATCAATATTTTAAAGCATTTTTAAAAGTCTGCTTTTATCCGCTTGACTTCATTCAGCTAAAGCATTAAAATGTCATTGTTAAAAAAAAAAAAATACAGAGCAGGACCTCTACACAAGCAGCAAATGAGACGCGTATGTACTGATCCCAGAATGACAATGTGGCAACGGCTGTATGCATGTCAGCTTTGTGGCTCACAGTGTGATGATTAATGTGGGAGTTACCTGGCGGCACACAGCATCAGTGTGGTGTGTATAATTAGTTTGCGGAATCAGTCATGTTTCCTTCAAATTTATATTTGCTACATTTGTCAGCATGGAGGGTAAAAGAAAAAAGATAACTAAGCAACTGTTAGCAGAATAAGTTCTATTGGTAGAACATAAAAGGGTTGCATTTGTCAAAATAAAATTACTTGCACTAGTAAAAACTTTATAGATGGGATGTTCTTTTTATACATATATATAAAAAGAAAGTTTCTGTCTGTAGGCACTTTCTTGCTAAGCAGTTGCTCAATTATAAATGAATGATTTCTTTTTAGATTCATGAAAGCTTCTTGTTTTTTCAAAAGATGCATTCCAGTCAGCCTACAGTGCAACGGTTACCAGCCTACAGACCAAAACCTGCCAACACTGCCTGATCTTTGAGCTAGCATGTCTTTTTAGAAATCTGCAGGTTTTCTGGTGAGTTATTTTAAGATTTCTGTTTTTTTTAATTGAAGATTAAAACAGTGTTTCTGAGTATTTCTTGCATTGGAGCAGATGAAAACCCACATTTGAAAAAGCTCACGTTTGTGATGCAGCAACTGCCATGGGCTGACCAAAGTCTCCTTTTTCCGCTACAATTCTGAAGCACCCACTTGCAGACAGATAGATCCATTAATGTCATGATAGCTCTGATATTGCTCGCCATTTTTTTTCCTTCACTAATGTTAGCTTAGGCTTGTGAGGTGCTATAAGCTAAAGGGATAGAGTGTAAACAAAGGGTTAGGTAATGCTGGGAAATTAGTGCAGCTAACTTCCATGCCAACAGTCCCACCCACAAACCAAAACAAAATTTTTAATAAACCCTTGCCCCTCTGTAGAAAATATGTTTTTAAAAAACGACACAGGCTTTTTCATTTTGGCTAAAACTGCATAATCATTATTAAAAGACCACTGGGAATGATTTTACTATATTAAAAAAACACAGTTGGAGTTGAACTTTAATTTTTGCTCTGCACCAAGTTATCCTCCAAAATAATGGCTGAGGCACACATTTTGAAATATTAGTCTGTTAACGTGTTTTTGCGAGTTTATTTTGCTGAATTAAATAGGCAAGTCAACCTTGTTTTTCTTTGTGAAAAGTGATCCTAACTGGATCAGTTTGAAAAACCATCAGTTAAATTTTCATCTACATATAATTAACATTAATATCACATAAAACCTGGAGGTTGGCTTTAGATTAACGGAAACTATGGTATTATTTGTTTGCTTTTAGCTCAAGCTGCATAACCTCCAGATCATGACTTTAAGCTTGATTGATGCATCCTGAACAAGTGTTATCTCAGAGCACATTTGTGCAGCCAGTGGGCTAACTTCATTATCTTTGGGCTCTGAAAGAGCGGACTAAAATGTTAGAGCTTTATTACATTAGGAGTTAATGGTTGGAGGGATCATTATGTGCATCTCTGTGGGCTGATAACAAGGCATGTGCTCTGTGTCAGTGTGAGGGTGGTGAGCCTCTGAACTCCTTTTTTCCAGAATTCCAAGCAGCAACGTTCCAGGATAAACAGAGCCCCTTCTGTTCCAAATTAGACCTGATTATGCTGAACAGAGAATTAGCAAAGTACAGACTGCATCAAACTGCTAAAAGTCAGTCTGGAGTGCCTGTTTCATTGTCCTGCTTCACTGACACTAACCTTGGTCTTGCAGCATTCACTAGCATAATGCATCACATTGGAGTGTCATGAGACACTGCTCATAAAATATAAAAATATAAAAAGGCACAATTGGAAATCTAAGCAAGTGACAAAAACTAAACCAATGAATATAATACTGAAAAGCATACCATTTTTATTGTCTGTTTTTATTATTCATTTTTACATTTTGCTTTCAAGATAAAAAATAGCTTTATACTAAAATAGCAGATCATCCACGAAAGCGTTCCTAAAATTATAGAGTTACCATTTTAATACATGGAAGTAACTAAACACGTGTGAGTTCTAGAGATAGTCTTGGTGTATCTGAATGTCTGGCACATTGAATCATTAGAAAAAAGGAAGTTTTTTTTTTTGTTTGTTTGACTTGTACATGTATTCATATTGTATCAGAATTTGTGTGAAAAATACTAAAAGAAAAGAAAGAGTGATGAAATAAATGCACTTCCAAAATTGTATTTGTAAATTCTCATATTTAAATCAGCGAACATAAAACAAGGACCCCTTTGGAAAATCCTACAAAAGGGTTATGATAATTTGTCATTGGCCCTTAGCCGTAGCATATGGTGTTCCCATATTATGCAGATTAACACATTTTTGTTGCTTTATTGCAAGTTCATAATACTAGTAAATCGTGTAATTAAATATTGGTGAATATGAGGGAAAATTGTGTTTTATTTGCTCAGTACATTGTAACATTTTGCACAACAACAAAGCAAAAATTTTTTTTTTAATTAATGCTTGTTTTGTAACCCATTTTCCTTAACATTGTGTGCATGCTTTCTTCACATGGCTAATAACCTTCTGGTCTTCATTGTTATTATTAAATTAGGATCAATATTAAGGCCATGTAAAATCTAATTAAAAAGGAATTTCTTCTCATGTAGTACCCAGTTGTGTCCATGCATAAATTGAGAGCTTTCTTTCACATCCAGAAGAATCACAGCAGGTCAGCCCAAGCAAAATGTGCTTTTTTTTCCCCATAACATTAATTTATACATGGTAGCACAATGTTACAGATTCTAAGCATGGTTAAAAGCTTGGTGTCCAGCATAATTTCAGCCTTCTTTGCTCGCAGCGCACTGCAGTAACAAACTATCATGCTGCAAGTTATTAAATTACACAGTGTATTAGTCAGTCGCTATACTGCTCCCAGCTCCTGGTTTCATTTTGATACGGGTAAAAGAAGAATACAAGAATCTAGTAGAAATCTTTGAAGTAAACATCCTGATGCATTTTTATGATTTCACAAAGACTAAATGATGTTCCACTCATTTAGTTGTCATGTCAAAGATAGCTTAACAGTCCAGAAAGTCCCACTGACATGACAGAAAATTGAATAAAATAAAAACAGAAATTACAGTTAAAAAAACCAAAAAAAAAAAAAAACCTCAGTTCACAGAAAGAGGTAGCTTGTTTAGTTTTGCAATTATAGTTGAGCCTAATCAACACCTCATTGGGTTTAAAATGTACATTTAATAACATTGTTATGCTGTAGCATTAAGTATGTTTTGGTTTCTTTTAGAAAACAAAACATGCAGTTTATTTCTTGACACAATTTTTTTGTTTTTTGTTTTTTTACTTAATATTTATAATCTATCAGAAAAGTAAAAATGTCAAATTACTAAACAATCTATCTTGCTTGATGAATGTAAAATAAGGTTTTTGTAAAAAGCAATTGGGTATGTCTTTTAACTAAATAAAATGCATTTCTTGGTTTAACTTGAAATAATCTTATCTCATAAGAACCCATGGTGACGTCAGTGTAACAGAGAAACATCAGAAATGTGTTTTGTGGTCAATTTGTCCAACATAATATTCAATTTGAGGAAAAATGAGTCTGGAAACGTATGGGCTAAATTACTCCATATGGAACTCACATTTTAAAATTGTAATTAATTTTTTTGTTACTTTTTTAGCTGTTTTTTCAAATAGTAAATTGGTAAATTCCAAGAAATACTTTAAAGTTACATGATTCAAAAATATTTTAACAGTTACATAGCTACTATAGAAACATTTAAAAGGCATAGTATGACCTTATTAGTATCTGCTGTTACATGATTCCTGCATTTTACTTACATATTTTTAGAGTTGCTGTCTTTGATGAAACGTTTTACATGTTTTTACTTTAACATGTCATTAAAGTGCACCATAGAAGAGCAAAGCAATGCTCAGACTGCGAAGCTGTTTATACCTCAGCTTTAATTTACATACACCTAAGAGGACATTTTCAAAATAACTTAATTTTACCAGGAGCTACTTTTTAACTGATATTGGAATTTAAATAATATGTGGCAGATTCATAACCAAAGCTCGTAATAATCTGTCATTTTAGTTCATGACAGTTAGAAACCAGAGTTACTTTCAGTCAAACTTCTGTAAAGCATGCTTCAAAGATTTCAAGGATAAAACGAATCCAGTATAAATCTCCTGACAAAAGCCAGCAACATTTTTCTTCTTCTTTTCCTGCCGTGTTTTCAGGACCCTCCACTCCGGGTGTCGAGATGAAAAGGATCTAGAGCGCCGAACACCTGTTCTGAGACAACCACGTCCCTCACACAACAGACAGCTCTGCGCTGGCTTGGAACATGAAGAAGGAATGAGGACATGCCTGGTCTCCATGGTGAAAGACAGAAACAGGGTTCCCTTCTGCATACAGCACATGCAATGGGTCAGGGGGATTGTGTGTCTCCTCTGTGGACACACAGAAGCCAAGAGGACCAGGTGAACCCCAGGGTGTGCACATGCAGACCAGTAAGTGAGAGGGTGTCAATGTGAGTACACACGCACAGGGGCCTGGAGGTGACAGACCATTCTCTCCACCCTCCGACTAAAACGCAGATACAGAGCACAGCGTTCAAAGGAACGAGCAAAACAAAACACTAATAATAATCTCATATACAGCTGCCAGGATAAAAGGAGCCAACAGTTCATTCAGTACAAACACACAAACCACACGCACACACACATACATATGTACGCACACACACTCAAACATCTAGGCAGGCTTTGATCACATTGACATTCCACTGAAAAATTTGATGAATTCATTAATCGTGTACCATTTAAAACTACAGCAAAGTTGGAGTAGGTGGGATGTCTGTTATGCTTAAAAAATAGTGGGGCAAAAAGTGAATCTTAGGAAAGTTTAGGGACCCCTGTTATAAGTAAAAATGTCTTATTTATTGTATTGCAAGACAAACAATCTTATCAAGAAAGGTTTCTATTAGCAAAATAATCTTAAAAATAATCTGTCTTGGATTTTTTTTCTTAGCATAAGAATTCTTGGAAAGATTTTTTGTATTGGCAGATTTTTTTTTTTTGCTCATTTAAAAACAATCTGCTAATGGGGTTAGAATTTTTGATTTATTTCTAAGGGGGGGAGTTCTGATCACACACACTTTCATTTATCTAAACTTAAGTGAAATACTGAGGAAATTACCATGTAGCCAAACATTCACAAAGATCTAAAAAAAAGGTAAATTTGGGAGAGTTTGTGTTTAGTAAATTGACAGTATGCTGAGGATAAGAGGGTGTGAAATATTAAGCCAAGGAGGATGAACGTTTGTTATAATGTAGCCCTTCAGCAGGTTTGTCACATTAACCCAAAGCTTTTGGATGAAATGAACCTGCACAAATGTGAAGGAAATACTCTAAAAAGACTGGATGGGCTTTAACTACATCACAGTTTTACAGGTCATACTGGCAGGCATCACTGAAATGTAATAGCTTCAGAGCTTTGCCACTGCTGGGCACTATCACAGGAAAATACTGCTTAAAGAGTTTTACAAAGAAAAACAAAGGAGCACTAAACTTAATTTTAGCTACAGTTAATAGTAAAATATTCTAGAAGTATTAAAATATTTTTCAGTGCCCTAAGGATGCAAGTTATTTCAATCAAAAGACAGCACGGTGGCCCTGAAGTGCAAATCACATCAACAAATCACTTGATGCAAAAACATTTTAAAGGTCACAAAAACAATTTCAAAAGTGAAACAAATAATAATAATTTTAAAAAAAAGATTACTTTTAACAAATCCAAACAAATATCTAGAAGCAAAAACATAAAAAAAACCTTTTGCAAAACAAAAGTGATTTCCAGAAATCAAAATGAAACATTAAAAAACTAAACACAATAAGATACCGGAAAAGGTAGGTACAATGGGAAATCAGTGATTGGGTGATGAGATCCTTTATCACTTTATGCCAAAAACTCATCATTCAATCAGCGATGTCCCATTGTACCTATCATTTCCTGTTTCTTATTGTGTTTCATTTTTTAATGTTTTATGTAGTTTTTTGGAAATTGGTTTTGTTTTCTGACATGTTTGTTTTCTATTTTCTTACATTTTGGTTTCTGGATTTCTAAAATGTAATGTTTTGTATAATTTGTTTATCATTTTTTATTGTTGCTGTGCTCTTTCATATGTTTTTGGGTCAAGTGATTTGCTGGTGTGATTTGCACTTCAGGGCCACCGTACAGCAGAGATAGTATTTAAGCAAAAACAAATCAAGCTTTTTCTGAAAGCTCCTAGAATGTGAATACCATGTCTTTGACTAAAAGTAAAAACACAACATCAATTTGGAATTGAATAAGATCAAATCTTTCTACGCCACAACCACATGAACATCATCTTTATATGAAAAATTTTCAAGAACTTTAGAATATTTCTAAATTGATCCTTCTCTGTACTGAAAAGAGAAAATCAGAAATGGACAGGTGAAGAGGGCTTTAGTTGTGAAACAGAAGAGGCTTGAAATTAAAGAGCAGTGTTACATCTCTCAGCATGTCTGTCTCAGCTCTGTCACATATAATGAGATGGGTCAGCCCTCAGTACAGAGGGGGCTGCACTCTCCCATCAGAGCCCGGCTTCATCTGGTGTTAGAGCACGACCGTGTCAGGCTGCAGCACAAGTTGCCTGTCAGCCACAAAGCCCCTGAGAGGGTTATTGGACCCTGAGCTGCATGCTGCTCCTGGAGCCAGCCTGGCTTCCCTGTTTTGAGAGAGGACCAACAGTTGTACTCACTGCAGCCATGGCGCCTAAATGTGGACTGCTGTTGACAAGCTCAACCTGCAGCAGGGGGGGGTTAGCAAATTAGATACGGTGCTCGTCCATGACTAAAATACGTGGCATATAAAGACAAATCTGTTGAAAAGCACACCTAATTCAAAATGGGCCTCAATTAAATATCAGCCTGGATAATTGTTAGTATTTTATGTGTAAAATTATCATCATTATTTCGCTCATGTTGGAAAAAATGATGCAAGTATCACTGCATGGACACATTAAACTTTACCGGAGCTTAAAACACAATAATGCAAACCCGTAGTTCAACACATCTGTGTACTTTGTTGTGTAAATGCAAACACTATTGGTAATAAAGGAAAATGACAGAGATGTCTGGGTTAATTTCATATTTTAGCTGGCCATCAAATAATAGAGAAGGTGATCACTGTCTCTTTAGCATTAGCTGTGATTTGTTCTTCAGATATAAATGACAATGACAATAATATTAAAATAGTACTGCCTTTTTGGAAGTTTACAGGGGTGTGATCTACTCAAGTGCAACATAATTTGGGATTTTTTTTTTTTAATGCATAGCAACAAAGGCTAGGGGGCAGTGTAGGTGTTTGTATCAGTAATTGCTACAGAAAGCAACACAGCGACGTTCACATCTGGCTCGAGAAAGTGGGTTCAAGCAGCTACTTCCAATGAAAAGCCTTTGTATAGCCGTGTTTCAGGCTTATGCATTCAAAACTTTCACGTTCACGTATATGCTAATATAAGTCCGTTTTTGGGCTCTACGTACAAAACACGCAGTCATTGGTGTGTGCTGAAAGTTAAACCAATTTAACTGTGACCAATCAGGAACTCTGACTTGGTAGTGATGTATAGGTAGTGTCCTTTTCAATCCATGTAAGTGATAACCATTTAAATTGAACAAAAAGAAGGAAATCTTTATTATGCATTTTGAGCTGCTGTGATTTATACTCAAAGCAGCTTATAGTCCGAAAAAGACGTTGAGTAATTTTATATCAGCATCTTGGCATTGATATTGAGAGAATACGTGTTTCTGCTTCATCTGTACGGACAAATGAAGTGTGAGTATTGCAAGCCTTTAACCTCATCAAGGTCCAAGGACTGCAGATCTACACAGAGGCTCAATTTTATTTTAAAATCTACACAGAAAAAAACCTTGAGCTCATCTCATTTTAAATTAATAAAACACTCACATTTTTTTTATTATTTGAGACTTTAGAAATGTTGTTTGAAGTCATTCATACACAGACTCCACCAAGGTTGTTTTGTGTGTCACGTTGTAAGCGTTCAACAGCAGGCAATGTTAAGGCCGCCTGTTGCAATCTTTCCTTGCAGAGTAGTTTTAAGTACTTTTCACTGATGGGTCATTTTAATAAGAGAACCCCTGAAGAACCATTGATTGGGTTTTGATGCTGTTGTTTTTGTAAAGATCCAACCCTCTAATTAGTTCCGTCCAAGTTCATTCATTTATCTCATTATCAGCAGGACTGAAGCAGCCCAGAAAGACAGATAACCAGCCTTACAGGACTGCATTTCTGGCCTGTCAGTTGTTATCTCTGAAGCAGCTGTTACTTCCAGCCACAGTGGCACTTTCAGAGTGTGTGTTAATGCCAGGTTTAGTCAGCATGGGGGTGGTTCAGTCATGACCTGTACGTCACAGACTTGTCATTAAACCAAACTATAAAAAAAACGATGATGTGATTTCTTTGCACATTCCCTGCTGCAATCCTGAGGCAGCGTGTGAGGCGTGTATGACTCTCTATAAACAACTCTGGAGTTTCTTGTTTGCTTTGCTTTACAATACTTGCCTCTCATTATCTGAAAGCTCCCATTTGGTTCATTCTGAATAGCACAGCAGAGATTACAGTTTGGCAGGACATTAACTCCAGTTTTTATCCCCATCCTTTTTTTTTTTGACTAGATGAAGGTCACTTTCTTGATGTGCAAAATGATTTTTCTCTCTCCTCTTTCATCTCTACTTTCCTCCCATCCTCCACACCAGGGCATGAGTCAGAGAATCTGACACCTCGGAGGAGAAAGGAGGAGAGCTATATAGGCAAAAATGGGAGGGAAATCAGGAGGGAGAAAAAAGGAGAGATGGAGACAGTTGGAGGAAAGAGAGACGAGGTGATCAATATCTCCTGGAAACAGGAAACCTGAGACGATCTACAGAGACTCCATAATTGACACAAGGCCCTCTACTAAACGTCATAGTTGAAGTTTACATTAGACAGATGGGGTAGGAGTCTTTCCTCCATTTTAGAGATAACGCTCAAAGTGCTTAACTTAGCAGGAAATCTGTGCCGTACCCAGCATTAATATGCACAAGGTAGCAGTGCTAATGATGTTTTACTTAGAATAAAACATTACCATGCACGTTGAGACAAAAGTTCATCTTACGTAAGCTCCAAAGCAACTGAGCACAAACCCAAAAATAGTCCAGTCTCTGATAAATATTTCAGGCACTCGCCAGCTGAACAAAGATGAAAAACTTCTCTCTTTCTGAAAAACACACACACACACAAATGGCAACAGAATAGAGAGAAAACCTCCATTTAGTGTCCTGCAAAGCCATGCAGATTACTGTCACAAGTGCAGTCTTCTGGCTTTTTTGCTTAACGTCTAAAACTTGGTGAAGAAAATACCAGCTTTTAGCCCCTCAGTAGTTCCCCTTACAGAACAGAATAAAGGTGACTATTGTACATTAACTTCTGTACTAAATAAACTGCGTTCATGAGACTCTTTGCGAGCGAGTCACGAGGCCTGCTGGGTCGGTCCATGGAGCTAAACACAGAGCTATCCTTTCATTGCAAGCAAAGGCCTGAAGCTCTGTCAGCCATTGCGTCTGTGCTAAGACCAGGGTCACATTGTGTTTTCATGGAAAAAAAATATCCTCTTTTAGATGAACAAAACAAATGAATCAACACTGTTAGCACCACGACATAACAAACCAGAGAGTGTTTGATAGAAAGATCGCAAACCAAATGCAAAAAACCTAATCAGTTGTGCACCAAAGGCGTGTTTTGTTACAACATGTTTAGGTTAATTACTTAAAAGCAGGTTAATTACAGAGGACTGAAGAGGAAATGTATTTGGATCACAATAAAACTGCAAGAAAGAAATCCATTCTAGAGATGAGGTGTCAAAATTAATTTGTCTTACGTAACGGAAAGCATGACAAGACAGAACGAGTGAAAAACACAAAAATGTTGAGGGGCTAATTCCAGACATGCATGGGAAATCAGTAGCACTTTAAGGTGGGTTAGCACAAAAAATTAGATCCTTCTTCTGTTTACTAATGTCTACATTTTCCAAGAATGCTCCTCTAACGTTCTCCTTGTCAGCAGACACGGATGCATATCTATGATTTGTCTCCGTAACTGTGCAAAGATGCAGTGGCTTACTTAAGATTCCAAACCCAAACTGTTTTTCTGCTCTCCTCTTACTCTGCAACAACAGCATATTACAAGATGAGAGGGATTATTGGCAGTTCCCAGGCGTTGGAGGAGCACGTGTCAGGACTGGCTTCTGTTATTTATGAAGGCTGTCAGCCCCGGCCCTCACTCTACAGCAGAAATGCAGGTGGAGTTTCATTATTGAAGATGCTCTTCCATTTATTATTAGAGCCCTGACTCTAAGAGTGCATTAAAAGATTGAATCGAGCCGGGATAAAGAATCAGTGGTACACAATGGGTTGACACATACCCTTGAGAGCTACTACAAACATGGGTGTAGCTCACGCCAGCCAAATTGTACATTGTTTTTTAGTTTGTAGGAGCAGGCAAAGAAGTGCACCCAGAAAAGATTCCTCTTCACTGCACACACCAGCTGAATAAAATTCTGTTCCTTATTGATTTCCACTATGTACTCAGGAAGATAAATCTAAACCATGTTTACCTCCTTCAGGGAAGCTCCCTTACAGTGTATTTCATTCAGCAGACTTCTCTCAAAACACCGATGTAGCTTGCAAGACTCTGAAGGTGGCCCTTTTGCTTTTACTTTTATTTTTAACAAGTCAGATTCCAAATCTGATGATAGTTGCAAGATTTTTTAATTGCCCACAATTAGATTTCATGGCCGTGTCGAGGATCAAAGGGAAATATCCTCTGAAGCGTTGTTCTGATAGAAACATTGGGACCGATTTTTATAGAATGTGCAAGTTTGTCCCAGAAAACTGCTTAAACAAAGAGAGAGGAGGGACAAAAGACGGTCTGTTTCAGTCTTCACATGCTGTGCAGCTGAACTTCCCCTACAGTTGACCAATTATGACCCATAGATTCTTACATTTTTTCCAGCTTGAACAAACAACAAATGTCCAGCCCAATTCTATCCACGTTTACTTTTCCATCTTTCTCTAAAAGCTGATCTTCTATCAAGTGTGTAATGCTGTTGCAATTAGGCCTCTTGGTGAATAATGGGGCTGTCACACACACTCGCTGCCTCAGCACCAGCAGCCAGGCGCCCACTGTACGGGACTTGTTGAGAACAAGCTTTGTGTTCTGCACTGGCCTGGAGAATCTCTGGGGTTCACTTTTATTAACATGAAACCGTCCGCAGACAAGAGCGCAGTTGTCTCATCTGCTCATCTGGACACTTTCTGCCATATTCTGGATTCCAGTCTGTGTGTTCATCATTGGACACATACACAGATGTCACACATTTCTCATAGGCATGCATTCAAATACATAAAACGAATTATGTAGAAACAGAGATAGTGGTAAAGTTAGGCTAGATAATGATGTTTTTTCAAGAAAATTAAATATATGTGGTAATAAAACTGGACATAAACACTTAACATTTAATGTAATGTAAACGCTAAAACTCGCTATTAGACTGCAGATAGATGCTATTGCCTAATTAAGAGCAATTTAAGTTGCGATACGCCAACCAAACAACAACCAGCTTAGGGAAAAAACGAGCTTAGTCACTCACCTGCTTTCATGTAAAAGGTTACTGGACTTGCCACTAAACTATCCCCATGGATCTCCGCCGATCAGACTATGTTATCCACGCATGTCTGGGACACGGAGGTGTAGTGCGGACTGTCCTCCTCCAGTGTCAGCAGAGCAGTGCTCCCTCCGTCTCTCTCTTTCTCTCTCGCGCGTGCGCGCGCGTACCTAATTCTCCAGCCGGTGGAGTTGTCTCTGCGTAAAAAAAATAATAACAATAAAGGGAGGGGAAAATGAGAAATAATAATGTTTTGTCTCAGCTGCTTAGATCATGCGTGTGCATTTGTTTGCTGGGTGAAGCCCTGCGGGAACACAATCATCTTTCCGCGCCGTGCGCTTCTGGCGCGCGCCGGACGCACGCAGGCTGGCATATTTATGGTTATTCAGCATCGCCCAGTTTCTGCGCGCGGTTTGGATAATTGAGGAGAGGGAACTAAATGAAGGGATGGATACGTTTCACTGCTTTGCTGGAATTCTCTTGCAATAACCAGAGATTCTGGTAAGATAGGCTGACAGGATGCAGACTTTCCGCTTCATTTTCACAGCACTGATGCTTTATATTGCTTACACTAAATTATCGACGATTTCCGCTTTTTCTGCGCTTAATGATTTCCTTTCAGGTTTATGGCGTGGGCTTGACTGGCAGCTTTCCTCTCTGGTGGTGCCATCTAGTGTGTTTTTCTTGACATTGCAGGTGTTATTCACAGTGATGGTCTGTGAAATGGTGACATTTTCATTTCTTTTTTTATTCTGAGTTGACTTTCTGCATTAAAGAAAAGCCCTCCAACTCTGTGCAGTTTTTTTTTTCTCGCCACTTGTTTTTAGAAAATGTTACTATTGGTTTTCTTTGATCGTTATAATTGTGCAACAAACAACGGAACGGAAAGGAATGAATGCAGTCAGTGAGCTGCATCTGTCAAATATGCCAAAAGAAGGCATCCACTCAGCATCCTTTTCTTTTGGAAGGGTAACTGGGCAATTTGATTGATGCATTTTATTCAGTTACAAAAGAAATTGTATTTAAAGTGACAAAAAAATTATATGTTGGTCCTTTGCACATGACAAGTCTAACAACTTCACTGAGGTCTTTGTTTCATGTTGTATGTTTCCTGTTGCCTTTTGTCCTCATTCTATTGCGGAGAGAAGAAAAAACAAGCTTAACCTTCAAAGAAGTATTAGCTTCCATGTGTATGTGTGTGTTTTTACAGTGATTCTGCTGGTTGCTAGGCAAGTGGAAATATTCAAGATTAAACCAAAACAGAGAATAAGACGAATAAACAGAAAATAGGTAAAGACTTCTATGGCCGTTCAGAAAGCCATTTTAAACACTGGACAAGAACTGACAAGGAAATTGGAACCTTTTAAAGGAAGATACTGAGAGTATTGAAAATGGTGCATAAAAATACAATCAACACTCCTTTTGCAGACAGCTCAGATTGTAATATTTAGATTACAGAGTTGTTTTACATCCTCTTCATCAAATAGAGAGATCTCTGCATTTACATTGTACTTACAAGCTAAAAACATTGGACACCCACAATTTTTATGAAAATCAAATCAAACACTTGATGCAATCTGAAACACTGAGCTAATGAATCCTAAAATCATTAAAAAAATTAAAACATAATTTCTTTCTACTTTCATCCTATGTGTTTAACTTTAATAAGACGTATCCATCATTGAAATACTTCTCAGCTGTTGCCGAATGTGAAATCAGATCAACCAACTGAATTATTAAATCCCTGTTTTATCACAAAGTGTGACTGTTGGAAAAGTTTCAACACTTTTCTGCAATAAATATTTAGATTTTGTTTCACTAATTCTGTTCATATCTTTTTATTTATTTTAATTTTATTTTAGTTTTTGCTACATCATTACTAGTGTGGTAGTTTAAGGGTAAATTGATTTGATTAATATCATAATTTGTGGCTGCCGATACAATTCATAATCGATATTTGTTCATTTTTTAATGATTCTATTTATTGGTAAAAAAAAAAAAAAAAAATTGATCCAGGCTGTGACTATCGGGGCAGACAGCTGGTTCTACTTGCAGCAGATTCAGACAGAAACCAAGCAAAGCTAAAAGTCAGGGCAGGCAATCAGAGAAGAAGCCTGGTCAGAAACAGAAAATCCGGTTCAGATAGAACCGCTTGGTAATTCAGATAGAACCGCTTGGTAAATCAGATAGAACCGCTTGGTAATTCAGATAGAACCGCTTGGTAAATCAGATAGAACCGCTTGGTAATTCAGATAGAACCGCTTGGTAATTCAGATAGAACCGCTTGGCAATTCAGATAGAACCGCTTGGTAATTCAGATAGAACCGCTCGGTAAATCAGATAGAACCGCTTGGTAATTCAGATAGAACCGCTCGGCAATTCAGATAGAACCGCTTGGTAATTCAGATAGAACCGCTCGGTAATTCAGATAGAACCGCTCGGTAATTCAGATAGAACCTCTCGGTAATTCAGATAGAACCGCTCGGTAATTCAGATAGAACCGCTCGGTAAATCAGATAGAACCGCTTGGTAATTCAGATAGAACCGCTTGGTAAATCAGATAGAACCGCTTGGTAATTCAGATAGAACCGCTTGGTAATTCAGATAGAACTGCTTGGTAAATCAGATAGAACCGCTTGGTAATTCAGATAGAACCGCTTGGTAATTCAGATAGAACCGCTTGGTAATTCAGATAGAACCGCTTGGTAAATCAGATAGAACCGCCTTGTAAATCAGATAGAACCGCTTGGTAATTCAGATAGAACCGCTTGGTAATTCAGATAGAACTGCTTGGTAAATCAGATAGAACCGCTTGGTAATTCAGATAGAACCGCTTGGTAATTCAGATAGAACCGCTTGGTAAATCAGATAGAACCGCTTGGTAATTCAGATAGAACCGCTCGGCAATTCAGATAGAACCGCTTGGTAATTCAGATAGAACCGCTCGGTAATTCAGATAGAACCGCTCGGTAATTCAGATAGAACCTCTCGGTAATTCAGATAGAACCGCTTGGTAATTCAGATAGAACCGCTTGGTAATTCAGATAGAACCACTTGGTAAATCAGATAGAACCGCTTGGTAATTCAGATAGAACCGCTTGGTAATTCAGATAGAACCGCTTGGTAATTCAGATAGAACCGCTCGACAATTCAGATAGAACCGCTTGGTAATTCAGATAGAACCGCTTGGTAATTCAGATAGAACCGCTCGGCAATTCAGATAGAACCGCTCGGTAATTCAGATAGAACCGCTCGGTAATTCAGATAGAACCGCTCGGTAATTCAGATAGAACCGCTTGGTAAATCAGATAGAACCGCTTGGTAATTCAGATAGAACCGCTTGGTAAATCAGATAGAACCGCCTTGTAAATCAGATAGAACCGCTTGGTAATTCAGATAGAACCGCTCGGTAATTCAGATAGAACCGCTTGGTAATTCAGATAGAACCACTTGGTAAATCAGATAGAACCGCTTGGTAATTCAGATAGAACCGCTTGGTAATTCAGATAGAACCGCTTGGTAATTCAGATAGAACCGCTCGACAATTCAGATAGAACCGCTTGGTAATTCAGATAGAACCGCTCGGTAAATCAGATAGAACCGCTTGGTAATTCAGATAGAACCGCTCGGCAATTCAGATAGAACCGCTTGGTAATTCAGATAGAACCGCTCGGTAATTCAGATAGAACCGCTCGGTAATTCAGATAGAACCTCTCGGTAATTCAGATAGAACCGCTTGGTAAATCAGATAGAACCGCTTGGTAATTCAGATAGAACCGCTTGGTAAATCAGATAGAACCGCCTTGTAAATCAGATAGAACCGCTTGGTAATTCAGATAGAACCGCTCGGTAATTCAGATAGAACCGCTCGGTAAATCAGATAGAACCGCTTGGTAATTCAGATAGAACCGCTTGGTAAATCAGATAGAACCGCTTGGTAATTCAGATAGAACCGCTTGGTAATTCAGATAGAACTGCTTGGTAAATCAGATAGAACCGCTTGGTAATTCAGATAGAACCGCTTGGTAATTCAGATAGAACCGCTTGGTAATTCAGATAGAACCGCTTGGTAAATCAGATAGAACCGCCTTGTAAATCAGATAGAACCGCTTGGTAATTCAGATAGAACCACTCGGTAATTCAGATAGAACTGCTTGGTAAATCAGATAGAACCGCTTGGTAATTCAGATAGAACCGCTTGGTAAATCAGATAGAACCGCTTGGTAATTCAGATAGAACCGCTTGGTAATTCAGATAGAACTGCTTGGTAAATCAGATAGAACCGCTTGGTAATTCAGATAGAACCGCTTGGTAATTCAGATAGAACCGCTTGGTAATTCAGATAGAACCGCTTGGTAAATCAGATAGAACCGCTTGGTAATTCAGATAGAACCGCTTGGTAAATCAGATAGAACCGCTTGGTAATTCAGATAGAACCGCTCGGCAATTCAGATAGAACCGCTTGGTAATTCAGATAGAACCGCTCGGTAATTCAGATAGAACCGCTCGGTAATTCAGATAGAACCTCTCGGTAATTCAGATAGAACCGCTTGGTAATTCAGATAGCACCGCTTGGTAATTCAGATAGAACCACTTGGTAATTCAGACAGCAAGGCTTCTTTGCACTGAGCGAGGCTGTGTGCTGAAGAGACGGGTGAGTGATTGTCAGATTGGAGTCAGGAGAGCAGCATTGGGGTCCTGAGCTCTGGGGCTGCTGGGAGGTGTAGTGAGTTTAGCTCTCTAGAGACGGCTCCCTCCGGTGACCAGAGGGGGAGACAGAGCTCTGACTCCTGACGCAGAACATCTTAAGGCAAAAATGCACTCACTGTGACTCAGAGATAAATACCTGGGTACTGAACAATGCAGGGGACGTTTCCTAGAATTTCTCGCTAGATGAAAAAGCGTAAATTAAATATGTTTTCAAACAAATAAACAAGAACTAATGTCAAATCCATTCACAATTTAGTTTCATAAAGTTCAGCCCACTGTTGTTTTTCTACATCAAAATAATACAAACTGAATACACACTGGTTGGATCGTAATAATATAAATTGATTAATCCATTAAGTGGATTAATCGTTACACCCCTGGTGGTGATGGATTTCATTTAAAGGTTGAAAAATTATATTCAATATAGTGGATGAATCGATAAGCAGAGGATGGAAACATTGACTAATTGCATTTACTAGGTAAGATTAAAAAAAATTTAATCAACTGCAACCTCTAAAAACGTCTAAAGCCACCTTACAGTGCTTGGAGAGAGCAACCAAATCCCTCACAACGTAGCTCTGTGGGTTACCTACAGCGACACCACACGTGTCAGGCACCTAACTGCATATAAAACCTTTAATGAACAACCCGCTGCGGTCCATATGAGCTGACAAAAGTGATAGATGTTCTTTTTTTCAAACAGTAGGAGGTGCTGTGTGATCTTAAATCCATCATGTTGAGAGGGGGTCTGCCACCAGCTGTGTGAGAGACAGAAATGGCAAAATGAGTAAAAGCTGCATTAGTAAAGAAAAAAGGCTCAATTTACAGCACTCAAATACCTTAAATTACCGCTCTACACATTCCAGAGTTCAGTAATGTTTCTTGGTTAGACCTTCCTAATTGAAGTGTACCATTCATTCAGTATGTTTCCAAAAGTTTTACAATGACTACATTTACAAAGCTCTGACAAAAACCTAATGTTAATGATTTTCTTTTGCATATGTCTATACCGTGTCAGGATTATGAGTAACTGTCATGAAAGCTATATTACTGATCTATAAGGCTTTTAGTAACTCTCCTAAGGATTGTTTTGAGACAGTGTAGCATTTAGTTGTTATAAAGCTGAGAGTTAGAGCTGTGTAGAGGAAAGCTGGTACATGAAACCTGAGCAGTAAATGTGACTGCAGCATGTCAGACAGGACTGGAGAGCAATCTGAAATGGAAGTGCCCGGAACAGTGTTCTCAGTCACTGAAATAAGATCTTTAAGAGGTTTGCTTTCATTGTGAGCACAAATGCAATTGTGCTTCACAAGGCAGTCCCTCAGCTGATTAACACTCCCTCCTTGTCTTGGCATTTAAGACTCCGTAGGTGGGACATGAGGCTAATTTTTCCTTTCCTCTGACTTGATAATTGTGTTCCACATGCACACACATCACTCCAGCAGGGCCAATTGTGTGACTGAAATTAGTAAGGGGAGTATTCCCATTCAGAGTTGTCTGTTTACTTGTGGTTACACTGTAATAGAGAAGATAGAAAGATTTTCAAAAGATATTTTTGTTATGTTGCTTAGTAATAGAGTGATACCCTTTGAAATAATGTTTTCACCAAAGATTACTTTAACTACCTTTATTCTGTAATGCATCTTGCTGCTAAAACAATATAAGTGAAATATCATCACTGAAGATTAAGGATTAAGATTAACATGTTCTTGTAGCATTTTTCTCATGATGGAGGACATATTTAAATTATATTAAGCTTAAAATTGTGTTTCTGAATATTTTTCTGAATATTTAGGTGCTACAGTCACAAGCCATAAACCTACTGCTCTGCTTCACGATGATGGATCTACTTAAAGACAAATAGATCCATATACATCTCCATTGTCCTCGTCTGAGCTGGCATCTGGCTCAAAACTGTACAGCTGGATTCGTCCAATACTGCTCGCCATTTTTGTTGGATCGCTAATGTTAGGTTAGAATTGGGAGTTAGTGGGAGAGAGCGTAAACAAATGGGTAACACAGGTTTTGAGATTCAGTCTAAAAACAACACAGTTTTATTTAAAAGAACTCTGGGATCCCTTTTACAATAAATAAAAAAAATGATTGGAGTGGGACTTAAACATTCAATGAGTACAAATAATGTCATATCTCACTGTTGATTGAAGTTATAATTAAATAGTTTTAATACTTCCTGTATGGATATAAAACCAAGTGTAACTGATGAATGTTTTTTATTATCTTTAAGGTTTCATAACACAGTCAATGAAGAGAGGAGGAGGCGGAGGCAGCAGATGCCTTTCCTGAATTCTGTTCAAAGCATCTTTTTAGTTGAAAGTGTAAAAGAAGGGCTGAGGGCTTGTGCTCCAAGTTCCCATTCTGTTATTATTTCAAAGTCAGAATTTTGTAATCCATCACTGTAGGTAACACGGTTAATTTATTTTGTTGGACAAAGCCAATATCCCGGTCAGAAAACTTTGATTATTATAATAAAAAAAACAGTTTGAACTGTTAGAATATCTGTCAGAACTTCTTCCTGTGCATGTGTAGCTTAGCCATCCATTTTCCAAACCTGCCTAATTCCTTTTGAGGTCACAAGGCTGCTGGAGCCTATCCCAGCTACTGTTGGATGAAGGTGGAGTACACCCTGGGCAGGTTGCCAGTCTGTCACAGGGCAACACAATCACACACACACCCACACACCTCACCTTTTAGAGAAAAGAAAAACAAAATGTAGCAAAACTAATATTTTATAAATGTGTTTTTCTTGTAAAATGATTAGTTGATAATCAACAGTCACAAGTGTTTTGCTTGAGCTACAATCAGCAGTTGTTGGTAGACATTCATTTCTTCTGGAGACACAGAATGTAAATTATTTCTACTTACCTGGAAGCATTTAAGTCAAGGAAATAACCCTCAAAGTGAATGGCTGTCAAAACACAAATCAAGAGATGGGAAAAGGTGAAAGCTTTAGCGTACTTCTTTCCTTTCAACCGCTATCAAGCACATGTCTAAAAATGTATGTGTGGAAATTCACGGTTTTCCTATATTTGTCTAATGGTGAGTGAAAACATATGGGAGGGAGGGCTGACTCTCTGCTTTTGCCTGAGCCTCACAGAAGGTAAATCTTTCATTAAAGCAGCGTCTGCTTCAGCTTGATCTTCATGAAAGTTGACATCATCTTTAATTCTATCTCAAGCAAAAAGCAATGGCCCGATATTTATTTTCTGGTGTTTATTTATGAAACATGAAAGAGACTCCTTGTTCAAACCAAAACGAAGAAGAAATTATGTAATATTTAATTGACATTAAGAGAAGGCCAAAGCTGCTATTTGCATGTTCAAAATGAACAGAAAATGCAAATAAAGCAAACAAACACCTGCGTGTACATGCTCAGACATGCCTACTTACATATTTATGGCGGTGGAACTGATTTGCATTAGAGTGGTGTGATTTAGAGAGCTTATTTTCACTTTCATTAAAGTTGCATGAAATTACATTTAAAAGCGAATAGGAAATGATAAGAGAAATGTGGACAAAGCCTGAGACATTTCATAGAAACAATCAGAATTTAAATATTCAGAGGAAATTACTTGTTAAATAACTTTCAGAAAACTGATGACTTTGGTCCTGATCTCTTAGTGGTTTCGACTATATATGCACCACCCACACAAAATGTGTGTTTGTGAAGGCATGCAGAAAAGGCAAAATCTGTTTTCATTTTTACCATTATAAAATGAAATGGAACGATGATAATGACATTAAACAAATTTTCATTAATCAACCAGCTCACTCTCTCACAAACACACACACATTTTTTAGCCAGTTATTCACAGAGTTCTAAAATTAAAAGCTGAATATAATGAATAAAACACCACCTGCATAACTAAAATTTCAGTATGCATTTTCTTTGCAAGACCAACAGTAAAAGACAGAGTGAATTACAGGAGAATTTAACAGCTAAACGTTCATTTATTTCCCACAGGACTAGGTGGGGAAACAGAATTAATAGACAGCAAATATTGGACTTGTGAAGTCAAGTTAATGACCATTGCAATGTTGCAACCATTTACAGTTTAAAAAGTAATAAAATGTCAGAGTTAAAAAAAGGACAAAAAACTGTTGTGGCAACAAATTGTGTAGTTTTGACCTGCTCACTTCAGTTCTCTGAGATTTTTGTACTGAATATACATTCACATAAACAGAGCCCTGAACATAAAATTAAAAAAAGAAAACAAATTATTCACTCAAATTAACATTTTGTGTATGCAAGTTAGTATTTTGTGCATACAAATTAACATTTTGTTTGCACAAGTTGGCATTTTGTGCACATAAGTTAGTATCTAGTAACTTTTTATTCATAATTGTTATTTTATTGAGCTTTGGGTGACACACAAATTTTGCCTTTTGATTCAATATTTAATCATGACTTGTCTAAAACTCAAAGACCTACAGTACTTTTTTGACATTATTTTTTTGGGCAAGACAGAAATTAACTTTAAGAACATGAGAAACTTATACTCCTTCACTATCTTAGATAAATAAAAAAGCATTGCATTTAGAACAAAGTCAAACTATTAGATATCAGTTTGGTATAAAGGATGTTTTTTGAGAATAAATCATAAGCAGAAAATGTTTCTAGTGTGTCCTTGAAGAACTTTGTTTGAACACAATAACATGAAGGGAGTTTAGAAGTTGAATTTACGGCTCTTAGCAATTTAAAGCTTTACTCCTGAAAACAACAAAAAAACAATCATCAGTGTGCCGTTTGACCACATGAAAAAACATTAAATGCTAAATTTCACGTCATGTCAATAAATACACAAAATAACATTAATTGTTAAAGCTGATAGCAAATATATACTTTTATATTAAAGAAAACTGGACACTGACTCCGCTTTGTGTTAAAATAACTTTATTAAATTGAGAGGTCTTTATAACTACGGTTTTAGTCTTCTATGCATAAAATGCTATATCTCTTTCTCCCTCTGCAGTTTTATTAAAGCTACATTTTCTTTTATTTGATGATAATGAATGTCTTTATTCAGAGTACTAAATGAAACTTTTTTTCCCACACCACATTTCAGTATTGATGAAATCATTTGCATGCAAGTTCTCGTCTTTATTTTTTATGTCCTAGCCACAAGACCAAAGCTAAAGCCTTGGGTCACATGCTCTCTTTGGCGTCTATGAAAAATAATAATTATAAAAAAGGCTGACATGGTGGATGTGAGGAGAAGTGTTCCTTCAGGGAATGTCTGAAACAGGGCAAAGGGGATAATGTGTCAAGTGTGCAAAGCAAGCACCTCCGTCGCAGCGTTGTGGTTAAAGCAATCTGCAGACAGGAATTTAATCTGATGATGAGGGGCATTTTGTTCTTATTTCTCCTAAAATGCGCAAAAACAAGGAAAAAGGTCAAATTAAAAATTGCAAAAGCAGAAGTGAAACAAATGAATCCCACACTATCACCATCTTTGTAACTGTTAATGTGGTAGAAAATAGGGCACGTTCCTTTGTAAGTCCTGTACCGCAGAAACGTGAAATAGAGCTTTTAAAAAACTTACTGCTGGTATCATGTCCTAGGACCACATCAAAGTCCTTGAATGCACCTTTCCAGAGAAATACAATCTCTTCAGACACTCAAAGCACCCTTAGACAGCCTTTGATCTTTCACCGAGGTTTGAGAAAAGGTAATGAGACAGAACACAATGAAGCAGCATGGGCTATTTTGAAAGTTACAGATTGTTCACAGCAGAGCCTTTCGCTGAGCTGGTTGTTACTGGTATACCTGCATTCACCGACTGTGTGCATCCTCGAATAACAAAAGACTGTGAAAAAAACAAGCACCTTCTTGTTTGAATCATATTTCCCCATGCCAGGTCTTTATATGTGTGGATAATTGTAGTGGTGCAGACCTGATCTGAAGGATAAAGGCCCATGGTGTAGCTAATGAAGCAAAAGAAAGAAGAAAAAAAAAATCTGCACCCAACAGAACTGATTCAAGCACTGGGTTTTGCCCATGACTGTGATTCCAAAAATTACTAACGCCATCATTCATTAATCAGTATTCACTATTTAATTTTTATTTGTTCAGATTAAATGTATACAACGCTAACAAAACAAGGTTTTTTTGTGTGTGTGTGTGATTTTTTACAGTGTTTTTCAGATGATGGAGGGCATATTTTTTGGAAAATTAAGCCTCAAATTGTCTTTTTGAGTGTTTTTTTTTTTTTATTTAATTCATGTTGTTCTGAATCAGAAGCAGAACAAGAATGCAGTTGAAAAAAAAACTTGAAACCTAAACAACCTGCAGATGATTACACATTTCTCCAATGAACCACAGTGCGTTCAAATTTGACAGATATAGTCATTTGGTTTATATTGTGATATATATCATAATCGTCTGATATGAAAACAACAATTTCGGGATACAAAAAATTTTGTTTTTTTCAAAGAGGTCTACAAAAACATTGGTGATCACGTTTCCATGTTTGGGTTCATGAAAGCATTTAGAGTCTCCCGGTAGCTACAGCGCGTTTTTCTCCTGCTGCTGTGTATGAATTACGGCAGCTTCCGCTGTGCTTGTGTCTCTCTGACCGAGTTCAAATGCTTACTGTTGCACATTAACCTGGGAGGGCAAGAATAAAAACAAGAATAAAATGAGGAAACCTTTTTTTATTTTTGTCTCAGTGAAAATAAGAAAAACATCATAAGGTTTAGGAGGCCTAAGCAGACTGCTTTCTCATCCAGCAGCGGCCCTCTGTCTGGCTGCGAGCTCCTCTCCTGGGAGCCGGCATAATGAGCGTGTCCACTAAAGCTCCATAGATCCTGCGACAGACTCTCTAGAGTGTACCTGCCTTCGTCTAACAGTGACCAGGACGGGCTCTGGAAACCCCGCTGCCCAGAAAGGGATACAATCGGTTAGGAAAATGAAAGGAAGTTCAGGAAACCTATAGATGGATCCACAGAAATTGGATGTTTTCTCCCAACTGTCGCTGAAAACGTCATGTGCCGGAAGTTGAGTCCCTGATTAGTTGAGGAGACACTGCCACCTCCCCAGAGTTCAGATTTTTTTTAACTCTGGCTAGCCGTTGGAATGTCCTTTAACCCACCTTTATTTCCTTCTTGTCACAAGCTGGAGCTTGGCATGTATCTATATTCTTGTTTAAGAGATACACTATGAAATATATCTTTAGCAGTTATTGGTGTTTACTTGTTCTCAAACTGAAAGAGAAACAATTATTTCCAGAACACTCTTTAAGTATCTGCAGAGAAAAGTCTCTGTTATGGCAAAGGATTAAAGAAAGTATTCAAATTAAAAGCTAAAGACAGTAAAAGCTCAATTTGCGCCGTTTCCAGACTTTCGCACCGCGCTGTTCACTCAATTCGCGCTGCGCTGGCTGCTTGATTCGCGCCACGCTGGCAGCTAAATTTGTGCCGCAAACCTCAATTCACGTCTAAACTATTGACTTTACATTAAAATTAGCCGCCTCCACTGCGCGAATCGCCTTCGGTGTGTAAGCACCTTAATTTAGCGATGATGGTGTGATGGGAAATCGGGGCGGGTTTGCTAGTCTCCAACAGTCTTTCTCACAACTCAAGAGGCAAATTGTTTATGAAAAATTGCAGCTCTGCAGAAAATAGGTCCTTGAAAACTAGCATTTTTCTTTTATTTTGGCTAAAAACTGCATTATCATAATGAAAAGACCACTGGGAACGCTTTTACAATTGATCATAAGATAATTTGAGTGGGACTTTAAAGAGTTTTTTTCTCTTTCCGATTTATATTTGGGGGACTGATTAATTAAATGTATGTCATTTGATAGAAGAACATTTTTTTCTGTTGACAAATGAGTAGTTTGACTCAGGATTAAGCTTAACCCTCAAATGTTCTGGTGAAATGTTGCTAAAGCTAATAAGTAATCTTTTATTCAAACATAGGAGCTTTCCTGTTTTATGTTTTTTAACAAAAAGTTAAAAGATTAAAAGTAAAAATTGGGTGAAAAATTAGGTTATTTTGAATAAAGCATGAGAACTGTGATGCACATTTGTGTTAAGGATTAAAAATGGCAGAATCATAGACTGCAGTGAGCCCAATGATTCATTACATGGGTTGATTTCCATCAGTTGGAATGCAAGTTCAGCATATCCAGATTTAGGTCACATTTGACTTAATCTTTGCACCAGCACTATTTTACTGCTCTGCGAGATCCTGCAAGGCTAGAAGCCCGCAGCATCAGTGGTTTTCATTGAAAGAAAAAAAGCAAGATTAAAATCTTATTTACTTAAAATTAAAATCTGTATGAGCAGGGAAAAAAAATCTGATACTGGTTTGCACATACACATGCACATATTCATTCCAGGAATGTGAGAATGATAAGTGAGCAACAAGAGGGGCTTTGTATTTTTCCATCTCCTGCCAGCCCGAGGGTAGCCTCTTATCTGTTAAATGAGACTGTGCCGACAGATTTGGATAAGACTACTTTGGCATCACAGCCATGGTCCCTGAACTGAGAGCCCTACTGCATCATTGAGACTCCCTGTGTTACAGCTCAGCAGCACAGACAGCCTTGGACCACAGAGTGGGTGGATATGTGGAGACACAGAATAGGCAGCTTCTTATGCTGCAGACCTCCTCTTTGAACACAGTGGTTGGGGTTGTTTTCCATCCGTTATATATTATACATCTCTAAAATGATGGCCCCTTTGTGGAAAATTTGGTATTTTCATGAAATCCTGGTGTTGATAAATTGAAATTGTGCTGGAATCTGAGAAGAAAAGTAACATTTTTGAATTAGGTTATTGACTTACTAATAAATATTTGTCAAAAGACTAAAAAAAAAAACAAACAGGAAGAATTACTTTAAAAAAAGGTGATTTTTTTTCTTTGTGTTTTTGTTAATTTTTTAATTTAATAATTAAATAAAATATGTTTAATTTAAGATTTATGTTTTTACATTTAGTAGCTTTTAATTTAAAAACTTTTTAATCTTTTGCCATAACTTGTCTCTGCATATACCTAATGAGTGTTCTGGAAATAATAGTTTCTCTTTCAGTTTGGGAACAAGTAAACACCAATAACTACTAAAGATATATTTCATAGTGCACCTCCTACACAAATATACAGGTACATGCAAGCTCCAGCTTGTGACAAGAAGGAAATAAAGGTGGGTTAAAGGACATTCCAAGGCTTTGACTCACGTTTTAATGTCTGCGTTAGTTGTCTGGCTTGTGGTTTTCTAACACATCACAAAAGTTGATAGCTAACATTACGGGAACACCTGTGACCTGGATCTTTGTCTTTCCCCATTTCAGCTCCTTCCAAGCTGGGGGTCTCAGATTTTCAAGAGGCTGTATCACTGCTCTTAGTGCTTGGCAGTTTGTATAAACTTATTTGTACTAATCTGACTGTCACAGTAAGTAGGATTGCCAGCCGCCATCAGGTCAGATGGGTAAAACTAGAGCACATTCCTAAGACCTTACATTTTCCTCTTAGCTAATAATTCTCTCAGCCTGCCATAGACAGGAAACACATGAGGTTAATAGTTATCTAGAACCACAGAGGTAAGAGAAGAGGACATACAGTCAGGTTACATTGGCATGTCATACTTGCAGAGTTTGAACTCTCCCACATATGCAGGACTCAAACTGTGAGTAAATCTGACATCCATGGTTAGCCTGAGGGACTGAAATAACAAGGTACAAAATCTGGTATATGCCTATTAAAAAAAAGCAAGCCAATCCAAGTATTTGTGTCTGATATCTTTCTTTCTATACTAGATGAGATTGTGTATTTTTGTCTGCTAATTTTTTAAGCAATACAAATTTTGTCTAAACAAATCCCTCCCTCAGTATTTTTAAAAAACTCATCCATGTTGCACTTTTCGACATGAGTGCCAAGCAAAGTGTTGAAAACAATATGAAGATTTAGAGCTAGTGCAAGAGCATATATAAAATGATATTGGACATTTTTATTTTAGAATACTATAGGTTATTTGCTTTACAATTTGTTCCCAGCCTATAGAACATTTGTTAATAATGTTGGCACTGGATTTCTAGTCAAATCATCAGAATCACATTGAGTAAAAAAAAAAAAAGTTTGCCCCCAAATTATTTTCTTTTGGTGCCAAAACTTGCACTAGTCTGTGAACAACAGGCCTAAAAACTCAGAGAAGATAGAATTTGGTAAAGTAATTGCTGCAATTTGAAAAAAATGCAAGCATTTCTTGTGTTATCCTTACAATCTTTATAAAAATCCTTACCTGTGGTCACTTGTATAGCTTGGTGAAATGCTGTTTGAAAAATCTCTGAAGCAACCCATCTTGATTTTTCTATATGAAAATTACAGACCTGCGAAGTGAGAAAGCACCATAAAGTTTTGCAACTATGCAACCATACCTATAAGCATTTACTTCATTACTCACTTCTGCATCAGTACAAAAACAACCCTACTGTTTTAAAACCATTTGTTTGCTGTTTCAGGATTTTGTTTTAATGTCTTTTTCACATTGTAATTATATGACATTTTAAACTAACACAGATCTCTCTGTTTTGCATGTTAGAATGAGTAACAACAAAACTGTATGAATGTTTACAGCAGAAGCATTAGCCTTTCAATGCTTATTAATGTCACACGGTATAAGACACTTTCAATCCAGGAAAGTTGGAAAGGAAATGTACTTAGACAAGCATCATCATGCTCTAATTTAGACTTCAACCAAGTCTGTCGCTCTGCTAAAAAAAGCAAATATAAAGAAGACGAGGAGATGATTTTATCTTTACTGTACTTCTTTTTAATTTCTTTGTATTTCCCTTTTTTGTTTGGTTATTTGTTTTGCAGCAATATACCGTATATTTTCTTCACACTTTAGAAGTATGAACACGTTTAAAAAAAAAGTCAATCTAAACTGAATGAGAGCTGTAGGATTACTCTGCCATCATCATTTCAATATGTTCTGGTTGCATTTAGGGTTAAGTAGAAGAACTATGTAACTGCACCGTTTGACAGCACTGAGGACATTTTTGGATAGTGGTGGAATTGCAGTACGCATTTGAGGCCCATTGAAGGTCCATTTAGTCACCGGATTTTGATTTAACTCCCCATTCTTTATTAGGGTCATCCTGTGGCTACTCCATTTGATGACTTCGGCATTCGCTGATGGCCTCTTTATGTGTTTCAGGGCCAAATTAGGCCTGTGTGTTGCCGATAACAAACGTACTACATCAGAGACAATAATCATTAGGAGCTTTTTTTTCCAGATTTACATTGAAAACAAAGTCCCCCTCAAGAGCAGTGTGTTTACACTTTAATGAAATAGCTTGTCCAATACAGTTTTATTGCCTGGGAGACTTCTGTTGTTAGGTTAATTATGCAGCGTAATTTGCAAATGATCAGAAATCTTGCCTACACAAGATTCAGATGGGATTAATTAACCATGGCATGCAAATATGACAAACTGACAATACAACTCCCAACTGGATTTGAAACAAAGCACCCATTTTGGTCAGTTTTAATTTGAAATAATGAGGATATTTTCCCAAACCATCTGCTTTCTAATAATCTGTTTTAGTGTTAAATAGATAGACAGTTAACTGTGCCCCTTGAAAATCCTTCTTTGCGCTTGAACAGTGCAAGCACAAACAAAAACTGCAGTGTTTAGTTTGTTTAAGCTGTTTCACAATAAGGTAAATTAAGTGGAAGATGATGAAGAAAGACTGAAGCAAGACTCAAAGCAGTCAACAACACTAGTTTTGTGTATGTTCCAGTGTCAAGCCAAGGTGCTGTGTTTAATGCACCAACAAACTAGATGCTTTGAATTGATACTGTGACAAAGGTCGTGGCAAAAAAAGAGAAAATCTTACATAATAATGTTGAAAATCTAAAAGAGAATCTTTCTATTTGTAACTGACCAGGTCAACTGCCATTGTGTGAAAAAGAAAATCTGTAAATTAAAAATAAAACAAAAAATAGTTTAATGGAGAGTTTCAGAGCTCAGCTGAAACCCTCTGAGGTTCTACAAACGCTGCTCTGAATAACTGCTCTATGAATTCACTTGGAGGTAAATGTGGGGAGTCAGCTGATTCCTAATCCTCTTTTTTCCTCTGTGCTCACATATCAAGAGTCAGAATGATATGAGCAATCACATGAAAGCCCTTCTGTAGTGGGGCTATCATGGGCTGGTAAACCTGTGAGAGCTGTTGTGTGTGCACTTTGGGAAAATGAGACCTGATTGATGTATTTGTGATGAAAATCCCACATCTGTTGGATGGGAGATCAACAATTGCTTGCCAAAATTTCTTCCACCAAGCTGGCACAGGTAATGTTCCCATTTTGTCTTCCTGCATGTGCAGATGACATAGTTATCTAAATCTGTGGTTACAAAATAGGTCTCCCGCTACCTAATTATTTTGTAAATTGCAATCTTTTTGAGAATCTCAATGGAACGTGTCTAAATAAAAAAAAAAAAAAAAAAAAAAAAAAAAAACTATTCTGCAGCTAATTGTTTTATTTCTTCATTTGTATGCAGTCATTTGGGAATAGAGTAAACTCAGGTTCTTATTGGCTCTGTATGCAGATATTATGTGCATGTTTTTTGTTCTCTTGCTGTTGCCTCATATGGAGTGACCAGAGTCAATGGGACACAACAGCTGACAGATCTGTGAACTGCAGACAGGCTCCATTTGTGTTTTTTTGTCTTTTCCTCTGATGCCTGCCAATGGTGTTATTTAAATATGAAGTCTGCTCTCCTGCTGCCATAAACAGCAAGTCAATTCCTGCTGCAAGTTATTTGCAGTTTGCTTACATTTATGTACAATGATGCATCAAATCAATGACACAAGATACTTCATGCAAATATTTTCCCTTGTGGTCTCTGGGAGGTTTTCCTCCTAAGCTTTCCTCCAAATAAATTTTTACCTTCAGACCTAATGGCTTATTTAAAAAACACAATATCGTAGACTAATGTGACCAGTCATCCACGGTGGCTCACATATTTTCCCAGAGGGAGAACACAACTTCTAGGCTCACATCAGTTTTGCCTTGTACAAAGAGTATTTGCAGTGGTAAAAAGGAATAAAATGAGTCATAAGAACTTACTTTGACATCAGAAACTCACAAAAACATTTCTTTTCTCTCAAACATTTGTAAGCAGCTCTGGCTCTTAGACCAGCAAGCCATAAATACTTCCAAAGAAAACAAATCTGTGATTAAATGGGCTTTAAGGCTTTTTTAAAATATAATCCCTGACATTTCATACTCCCAACTTTATTATTGTGCAACTCTTTTTTTTTCAAACAAGTGCGTTTGTTACCCAAATCCACTGACTAAAAAAATGCTACAAAAGCACATTGCTGAAAAACGTTTTTTTATTTTCTTAATTTCACTAAGTCAGTATAACATGTGTACACATTTTATTTACAGTTTTGTTCATCAGAAGTGATGTGTTGGTAATCAAAATTCTGCTCAACCTCATATTTTTGTTTGGCAAAACACAGAAAACACTTGAGTTATTTATCCTTTGTGTAACCACCCTTTAACAAACACAACCTTTAGACTTTGAGTGATCCTCAACTAATCTGTCTGGAGTTTCTTTTCTCGTGAAGCAAGAACATTTTGCAATAAAGATCAGCCCTTTTGTGAGTTTAGAAAATGTGTAAGACAGACCCCATTGGGAGTTTCTATTCTTTTGCTAATAATTGGCCAGTGTTCCTGCTAAGAGAACATCAAACAAAGAAGTTTCAGGTATTTTAGCAGATCCAACTTTAATGAAAATAAAATGTGATCTGCTGAACATCTAGTATCTTGTGTTTTTTTCTCTAGGCTCAAATTATTTTTGTATGAAATTATTGTGAGGAAGCTCTTTCGCAGGTGTTGATACCGTTGGATACAATACAATACAAAATTGACCTTTAAAAGGCTAAAACCTCACAAAAAGCAATGCTAAAACAATATTTTCAGATAAGCAAAGTTAATAAATCAATGTTTTGTTTTTAGTGTGGCAATGAAAACCTTAGCCACATTTATTGAATGTTACATATATTTTAACAATGATTTGCTTTGAATCATAATTTCTTTGCTAATCTGTTTCATAGTCAATATTGGTTCATTTTAAACCATCCCATTCACTGACCTAAAATCAATCCAGCACGTTCTATGCAAAAATTTAACCAAATTAACTGGATTCATCTTTTGACCCCCATAGTACCCACACTTTTATCTAGACATGACAACAGAAATATAGGCTGCATGAATGGTTTCATTCAAAAGGACCAAAACAATCAAAGGCGCTATGATCCCGATCTTTATGATGAAGTTTGAAGCAGAACATCAAATAGATTTGAAACTCCATAAAGAGGCGGAGTCATCCCGGTAAACACAACTGGCCCAAACCTGTGGACCTGTGTGTGGAGGAGGACAGAGAGGAGCGAGGGAGAAAGGGAGGGAGGAAGGAAAGGGTGGCTTCTGTCACAACTGGAACACAGTTCTGTGTCTTTAGATTACACACTTAGTGAGGCAGACGTCTATCAAAACTGTCAACATTCGAATGTTTGTTTGATGCCTGCTGATGACGCCGCGGCGGAAATGCAACGTTTGATGGCAGTTGAGGAGTGTTTGCAGCGCTCCCCGATTACAAGAAGAGGCATCACGGCGCGACTTGGCTAACGTTACCTCGCTAACAAGGTCAGTTTGAATTTGGGGTTCCGCTTGCCCGGCAGGGGCAACGAGAGTCACGGCGCGATCGTCTGTATGTTAGCGGTGCGATCTAATCCGGGGAATAATCGCGGCTTCCCGTTCTTCGACAGGGCAGGTAGAGACCTAGATTTGTCACCAGTACGCTCTCTCCGGGTGTTAGCTTGTTAGCTCCTTTTGAAGGATCAGTCCCGGTGCTTTGCCGAGTTCAGTGAATAAGTACGCCGATTCGGGTTAACGCCGATGTTTAAGTTGTTGCCTTCAAACGGTGATTGCAAAAGGGTGTTCTACTGATAGCATCGAGCAGGGCTCAGCCTAACTACAGTTTGGGTAGCGCTTTGTGTTGGCCACTCTCTGGCAGCTCCGTACTCGTTTCCGCCTAGAATAAAACAGGTGCATTTCTGCGCCAGGATGGTCGAATGTGAGACAACAGACGGCCGACTCTTAAACAGAATAGTTGTTACTTTTCTCCCTTAGTTTAAACGGAAACGAAAGACTTTGTTTTTGGTTTTACGTGCTACGGGCTGCGAAATTAGGTTTTTTCAAGGTTGGCCGACGTGGGCAATTACAAAGGCCTCGTGCGTTTGGTCGTACTGAAACGGGCCCGGTGGCTAATGTCGAGTTAATGAGCTACAGCTAGCCTCTATCACTTTAAATAAGTAACTTGCCAGCGAATTAGCTATTACTACCTAAGACTTGGTTAGTTTCGAAATAAATACATGTCATTGTACGCCTGCCGCTGTAGAATACGTTCCCGTTTCTAACCACAGCAACTGTGTCACTGTTGGTGTTACAGGTAGAAGGTTTGGTTTAGGAGCGTTTGACTTGAACATGTTAGCAACACAGTCGGGGAGAAACTAAACTGATGTTTTTTTTTCGCCCCTATTTATCAATTTATCTTTTTAAAATTAAAGTTAAATTAATTTTTTCAAGTTCATTAGTAGTAAGTTCATTTAGAAGAGTAGCAAGTCATCTCCTTACTTTTTGCTGTGAAATTCTTCTTGTCTCCCACCTTTTGGTCAGGAAGCTGGAGGCTTCCTCATGCCAGTTTGTGTTCACTCATTTAATTGAAGTCTACTTGTTAAAGTCCCACTCCAACTACACATGTATCTGTTGTATAAATCATTACCAGTTGTCTTTTAATGTTTGTGCCATTTTAGCCAACATGAAAAAGACAATTTCAACAGAATGGCAGGAGTTTCACCCCTGATTTGTGGACTGAAGAAACCCTACTTGGTATCCCAGCATGCCTCTGTTTACACTCTCTCCCGCTATCTTACAGCCCCTCACAAGTCCAAGCTGACATTTTCAGTCAAAGAAAAAAGTGAGCAATATTAGAGCTATCCAGATGTACATTTTTGTGCCAGATGCCAGCTTGGATTAGGAAAATAACGACCTTAATTTATATTTATCTGAAAGTGGATAAATCAGAAAGGAGTTAGACATGGGCACTTTGGCCCGCCCATTTCAGTTTACTAGGTCCCAAATGAGAGCTTTTTTAAACAGGGGTTTTCATCTGCTCGTGATCCATCACGATTTGAATGAATACACACTCAGAAATGCAGTTTTATTCTTTATTCTGGCTTAAATGTCTTTTGATATGAGAAAAATGCAAGAAGAACACGTTTAAATTGCCCCAAACATTTTTTTCCGCAGTGGGTCTTTAGTTAAGTTCCCTTGTATTAGTCACAGATTTTTGCTTATGTGCTACTTTTTAGTAATGATAGTTTTTAACTACTTTTTAGGTTTCAAAAACATTTTACGTATGAAAATAATTTCTTTTGCAAAAGAATGAAAAGGGTTTCATAAATAAAGTTTGATTTGATTAGTAAAGAATTGTCATGTTATCACATCAACTCTTTAGCTATCCTCTGCGAAATACAAGTGTTCATTTGGGCTCACTAGATTGGCAAATATAGACCATAATGCATTGCGTTTGAACAACTTTTCATTTGAAAAAAAAAATGTTTTAATTATTCTTTATAAACCATCCAAGTTTTCATCATCGGAACACCGATTTATAAATGGGTTCAATGTTCATATTAATTAGGCACACATTTCCATTTAAAAAGTAGTTAGCACGGTGTCCAAAATTGCTTTTAAAATCAAGTACACTTGATAATCCCACACAATTTGTTTTTGTAGTTAGAGAATAGGGAGGCTGAAGTAGCCCAGTTGTTTAATATGATCTCTTTGTTTTTCAAAATAAAGTGCAATTCATTCTAATGTTGACATATACAAATATTACCAAAACAAACAAACAAACAAAGAAAAACATACTATGCTTAAATTGATTGTATTGTATTGCGCTCTTGCACCGTAAAGGTATACACACACTGAGTTCTCTAATTTCAGGTTCTGCATTCCTTTTAATTTGGGAACAGGCCGTAGTCTTCCATGAGTGTAGAATGAGCTGCTTTGAGATTGCCATACCAAGTTAGACTTACATTCAGGCAACAGCTGATTCTGTTTTCATCCCACACATTTCATTACTTCTCACATATTTTAGAGCGGAGGGCAGCACAAGGGAAACATCCAACTGCAAAGTAAGGCTTTTCTTGTGGAAATGTTTGTAATTCAGCTCAGGCACTATCTAGAAGCTGCTGCATGTGGTATGTCAATTCAATTGGCCCTGAGTGCCACTGTGCTTTGGAGGGCTAATTATTTCTGATGGTTTTCAAGTTTTAACCACTGTTGTACTACATACTCCTTGAGTGGTTGTAAAATGGTTTTGCCCCCCCAGAAGTGTAAGCAGTTGTGTGAAATGAGCAGAAGTCACAAGGTTGAATCATTCACTATTAACCTCAGAAGATCTCTTATCATAAAAAACATGTCGATAGAATGTACAATTTCAAAATGCCATTTTTTGCATGATGTTAGAATAAGACACATACATAAATTAGATTTTTTTTTTAAAATCAGCACGAGCTATAATAGCCTGTCTCAGTTATTGCATAATATTAACTGATTTTATTTCTTATTTTAAGGTTGTTGAAACAGCTGAGTAACTTGGTGGACAGTAAAAGAAAACTAAGACATTTCTGATAGTTTGTTTCCAACAGCTGATGTTTTGATTGACTGCATTTCCTCTTTCAGCTATAGATTGCTTTCCTCTGTGTGAATCATTTGTGAAACTAATAGTTTTTTTTTTTAGCGATGCCTGCTTGCAAGTATTCATCATTTCTTATTTAAGTGGAAAGTCAAATTATATCGCACCACTTTGACATAATTTTGATTCAACATCCTGATGTACTATAGCTGCTGTTGGTAGATGTTCTTGCTGGAAAATTATATTACAGTATTTCAAAGAAAAATGTATCTTTGATGGAATTATAATAATGATAAAAAAACAAGACCAACAACTTTTTGTATGACTACTGTTAAGAATAAAATTGGAACTTAAAAATCATAAATAAATATGTAATGCATTCATCTGTGGTACCTTTGGAAAAACAGTAAAGTCAAAGCAGGATTTATATAGCTTTAAATTAAAGTTGTGCATCAACTAATATGTGTTTTGAGGGGTGTAACAATTTGTTTTAACAATGATTAAGTTAGATAATAGTTAATAGATAGCAATAGCAATAGATAATAATAATTTGTGGTCACGGTTCATTTTGAATTATCCGATTTAATCCAATTTACTGACCTAAGATCGATCCAGTACATCTTTAGCCAAAAATTCAACCAGTGTGATTCTGAGATAAATACCTGGGTACTGAACAGTACAGGTGAAGTTTTCCAGATTCTTTGTATTTCTTGAAATATACAGTAATCGAGTGTAAATGAAATATGTGTTTAAACCAACATGTAAACTAGAATTAATGTCAAATCTTTTCACATTTTAGTTTCATAAAGTTCAGCCCACTATTGTTTTTCCAATGTTGATTACAACAAATGTGTCTTATTTTTAAATGTTTTTTTCTTCAATGGTATAATTCGATTCCATTAAAAACTTGCCACATACAGATTGATCTGGTTTGATTGTAGGAATAGAAATCCATCAAACGATTAATCGATTAGGCGTTTAGCTGTTACATCATCATACATTTTGGTTGTTCAATGTACACCATTATGCCAAAAGTAGTCACTTACTTATTTAAATAATTTAATTCACAAGTTCAACTAACCTCCATGGCTTTGTAAAATGATGCACATAATCAGTGTGTTTTTTATGAATATTAGTGATCGCTGTCAGAATGTTAATGAATTTCAGCATTGTTTAGGGAAAATATGCCACCTGCGGTGGAATTTTTACACTACTACATGTTTTACTGTTAATTTTCAGTGGTACTGCAACAAAGTGGAAACAATTGGGAACAACAAAATAATATTTTGTATTCCCCTCTGAAAAAAAACTCCATAAAAACCATGGATGGGAGTTTAGTGTAGAAAATCTTGACTGGCCTGCACCAAATCCTAAACCTTAACCGGAAATAAATTATTGGGGATGAATTAAAGTAAGTACTGTGTCTTTTGATTCAACATTAACGCCTGACCGTACAAATGTACTGCAGGAAAATGGTCAAACATTCTCACGATAAATACACTTCTGAAAGTGTTTTTATTTTTTGATTTGGCTTTGGGGCTGCATGGTGGTGCAGTGGTTAGCACTATTGCCTCATAGCAAGTAGGTTCCCAGTTCAAGTCCCGGCTGGGGGCCTTGAAACAGTGTCACCAATGGGCAACCTTTCTGTGTGGAGTTTCATGTTCTCCCCGTGCATGCGTGGGTTTTCTCTGGGGACTCCGGCTTCCTCCCACCATCCAAAAACATGCTTCATAGGTTAATTGGGCACTCTAAATTGTCCCTAGGTGTGGATGTGAGTGTGCATGAGTGTGTGACTGTGGCCCCTGCGACAGACTGGCGACCAGTCCAGGGGTGTCCCTGCCTTCGCCCATGAGTAACCAGATTAGGCTCCGGCAGCCCCGTGACCCCGAAAGGGAGAAAGCGGTTCAGAAAATGAATGAATGATTTGGCTTTGTAGATGCAATATTTTTCCATCTTGCTTGTTGTGTGATTGGTTTACTGTTTTCAATTAGACTTAAATGAAATGCCATGTTACTGTTTTGCATTTTACGTCTGAACATTGTAAGCTGCCAGTTTCTGTATGTCTATGTTCTTAAAATGTTCCTATTCTCTTGTTTCACACTCATTTAGGGTGAGTAGTCATCACAGGTTTCTTAAAAACTGGCAATATGTTTTGGTTTGGTGGCTTTATAACTCCCTGTAGTCAAACTATCTTAGTAAAAAAAATTAAAATATTTTATATTTTCCAGTTTTAAGCTTCCATGCTGCTTTTTCTCTCACTTTATTCTATTTTTATCTGTGCCATAGCAGAAAATAAATGTTTCAGAATTGATGCCTGGAATTACCATGGATGGTATGACAAAAGGCTGCTTTATTTCCATTACACACGGAGGCTCTGTTACATTACACATTATAAAATGGGTAAATTCAATCTAGGTCATATTTTGGAAGAGCTTCTTTCTTGCTTCTTGCTTTGATGTAGGCAGCCAGCCCACAGCCACACACAGCCACGTGAGTACGCGGCAACAGCTTGAAGAAACATGATGCAAAGGTTTTTGTCTTTTTACTCAGCGTGCATGTTGTAGAGGATCGAGACATGATACAAGGTAAAATCCTGTTGGAAGCATGTCTCAGCAAGGTTATTGATTCTTTTGGGGGATGGTGACTTGTATAGTTGAAAAATTGTTTTTTTCCCCCCAAATTCAAAAGGAAAAAAAAAAAAAAAATATATATATATATATATATATATATATATATATATATGCTAATGCATTAAAGCTTAAGAAAAACTAAGTTAGCCTTAAAAAAATTTGTTGGAAACAAACAAAATGAAGCACACTCTAAAATTCTTGCACTTGTCTGAAATTCTAAGCAATGAGTGTCTGTTTTTAAGCTTTCTCATTTTATTTAACTATATTTGACTGGACGTCAGTACGTTTGATCTCTGCTTCTTCAGTCACCAGCAGCTCTTGTCAGTTACAAAGTTGACTGCAGCATAATTTTGGAAAGCTTACCACTGTTGTTGCAATCTTTCTGCATGAAATATTTCCATACATTTTGATGTATTTTCCACTTTGCTTTTAGTTCTTTTTTTCTTTTTTTACAGGAATGTACTTCCACAATTTATCATTGAATACCTAGGCTGAGGCTTCTGTATGTGCATGTACAAATGCATATAGGTGGACATTTGGAACAAGACGTAATTACTTGTTTTGCCCAGAAAGCCATTGAATGTTATGACTTGGAACTGCCAACTGCAGTAAACAGCTGCTTTACCTCCTGAGCCTATTATATGACCTGTGTAATGATATTTCCACTACTTTATGAACCAGTAATTGTAGCTGGTAATGAGCGGCCATAGAGTTTCACCAAACAAGTGTTGCATACTATTTCAGCATTTTAACATAAGGGTGCATAAAGTAAAAGAAAATACAGTTTGAATAGTTATTGTAGATTAAGTTAATGTGTGTACAGATGATCAACAGAACAGTATACTGTTTCGCTCCTCCATTTAAACATTTTAGTAGAAATCAAGGTGCCATAAGTGAAATAAGTAAATAAAAATAAGGAAACGTACACATAAATGTTTGAAGTATATATCAAAGTGATAAACTCAGTCTATCATTTAGAAATATATATTTCAACAATATGTTCATAAATGATCTCAGAGGAACCATTGAAGAAATGACAAAAAGCCACAGACAGTTTTATAAAGTAAAACTGAATGCTTTGAAGGATCCTGCAGGATCATCTGCATCGTCTGCAGCTTCTTGACACCAGTTATTAATTGGCATTTGATCAAAACTTGCATTGTATTAGCCCTTACACGGTGCTTTCATATTGCTAAGGATTTGAAGTGTTTTTGAGACTCTTGGTGAAAGTGGCATGTTGCTTTTAACCCTTTTACACCAGAGCTATAGCTTCAGCGTTTAAATTCTTTAGTGTACTGAAACTCTTCAACCATTTACGCAATAACAGCAATTCCAGTGAATTCTGAATTGAAAAAAAGCAGTCTTGCATTGATCATCAACATTGGACAGTAGTGAAGTGCTTGCACAATGTAAATTGGCTGAAAAATGGCAGTGTCCCAACTCTTTAAGTTAGTTTTGTATTGCATATTGGTGCAAAGCCGATTTAATAAAAAAAAAAAAAAAAAAGCTGCTTTTGTTCGCGTTAGAATCAGCAGATTCACCATGATCACGTGAACAGTCAAAGATTTACAGTGTTGCAAAGAATGTTTTACTAAGATTCCGCTGAAAATGTCTTCAATGTTAAAGGGTTAAATGACAGATTGACACTGATGTGATTAGTCTTTGCATTGTCAAAGTGTTTGAACACTCAAAGATTTGCAAACAATCACATTTGTGTTTTATACACACACTGTTTAGCACAACTGAAGTGTTTTATCAAGTTTTTAAGCTCATATCACTCACTGAACTTCTGGCAGGGCTGCAATGTGTAACCAGTTGGTGTTTAATTTGGCTCATGTGTCTTGCAATAGTGACATAAAATTTCCTGTAGACACGGTCTGATCTTTTGATGTTTGCATCTTTGTCACACTCATATTTATTTCCTTTTTTTTTTTTTTTTTATCTCCTAGACTGTGCTGACATGGCTCTCTGACAGGCTGCCAAAGGTCTCTTCATGGATCACACAGGACGGGCGGAAGGCAAAGCACACCCTTTGTGATCATATTCGGGCTCTGTAAAGTCTGACCCACAAGCATATCATCAGCCTGACTTAAGCGGATGTGGCCTTTTCAGTTGTTCATAGACATCTGTTGGGCAGCTCAAAGATCTCCTGCAATGCACTATAAACAAAGAGAGATGAGCTGTGGGAATGCAAGGAGAAGCAGGCTTCTTTCCTGCAGAACTCTACCTCTGGTAATAGGGCTTTTGGTAACTGTAGCCCGAAACACTGTGGCTGAACATCAAGACACAAAGGTGGACATGTTACCGATGGAACTAGAGGCATCTATGCAGTCCTCTGTGCTCTCTGAGCTACAGGCTGCAGCATCTTCTGTTGGTGAAGGGCCACCTACAGCTATTCCAGATTTTTCTGCAAAGAATGTGGGAGCGTACACCAACATTCCTGACTCCTCAGCAATTGTGGGGCAAGTATTTCAGTTGAAACTTTCCCCGGGACATACCCATGCAAGCTGCAATGTCCATGTAAGTATACCCATAAATAGAAAAAGTAAAATGTATATAAATAAACGTTTTCTTTGTTGATAGTTAAATTTTAGCCATTTATAAGTTCCACAACATAAATAATTATACCTATTAAAATTTGGTACATTCTTTTTTTAGGGAAGGCACTGTAGTACAGAGCTCAGCTTTTTTGTGTTTTTGCATCAAGTACCTGAGGTTATGGATTATTTGAATTCTTTCTTGGAAGTTATAAATAAGGATGTTGCGATTTGATCACATGATTGGAAATTGAATGGTAGATAGTTGCACTATATTTTCCTTGATTGTTAAAGCTACTTCACAGATGTGCTCCGTTTGGTCGTTAAATGATAATAGAAGGTAAATAAAAGAAAATAGAAAAAACCCAGATCTTTTTATTAAATGTGTTCATTTTTAAATGTGTTTCAAAAGTATCGGATCGGAGCTTGGTATTGGCTGATACTCAAAATCAAATACCCTGAATTGGATCGGACCCAAAAAAAACCCAGATCAGGAAATTTATAAAGTTATAAAGTACTCATAATTTATCTGTTAATCACAAAACAATTTTTTTATATAAGTAAAATATACTTAAAAAAATAACATGTCAATTCTGAAAATGTAAGTGGTAAAGCTTCACAATACTGACAATATGAGCTAAAATGGCATAACTAATATTCCATTTGACAGCGCTTCCACTTAACTAAGTTAAAATGAATGTGTGGTAGTAAAGTTTAATGCCTTGAGCTCAACAACAAAATTCTTCTTTAGTCATCTTTTTATATTTAGTAATTTGATGAAAACAAGGATATTAAATACATATTTTAATTTACTGCATTTAAAACGCACCAGTCCTTTAATTTTTGCTTTTTTTAGGTCTTGCTTCTTTTTTTTTTTATTGTTCGTTTGTTTGACAAAACCATTTATTTTTATCAGGCATCCAATGACCTATAGCCATTTGTAACTTCTGTTTTTATAATTCACTAGTGAAATGAATATGTTCCATTTTGGTACTCCTTTTATACTCCTGTTTCAGAACTAATCATGTCTTTTCTTTTCCTTTTTGAAGCTCACCGAGCTGGGAAAAAAGTCTTTACCTTCCTGGCTTTATTGGGATAAGGAAAGCTGCAGTCTTAAAGGTTTGGCTCTGGATCGAGATAAAGGCTCATATCGGATCATGGTTTCGGAGGAGGGTCTATCTGAGAACACAAGCAGCCAAGGATACCCCAGCACAGTATTTTCTATTGAAGTATACCCTGAAGATCGGGCAGACACTGAGCCAGCACTTTTCACTCTACAGTCTGATAGTAGCCTGCAGCCTTTCACATGTATGTCAGAAGAGCCTGTTACTGTACTAACTGTCATATTGGATGCAGACTTGACAAAGATGGTTGCTAAACAAAGGGTTAATTTACTGAGCGTTATGAAAAAGTTCTCACATGTACCATTGGAACACATGAGGGTTGTCCCTGTTGTGAACAATCGCTTATTTGACATGACTGCTTTCATGGCTGGGCCAGGAAATGCAAAGAAAGTCATTGAGAATGGGGCCCTTTTGTCTTGGAAAGTAGGATGTTTCCTAGATCATGACAGTATCCCTGACATAAGCAGTGTTCAATCTTCTGCAAAGGATGGAACAATGTCAGCCAAGCTTGGTTATCCTGTGGTTGGTTGGCACATTGTCAACAAAAAGCCCCATATAGTAAAACGAGTCAGACGGCACTTGAACAATACTCCAACTCCAGTACCATCCCTGCTTCCTCCAACTGTTAGCCAAGAACCTCTTTCACGACCTGTTCCAACCCCAACTTCACCCTTTATTGCACCAGCGACGGACAATTCTGCTCCCCCAGTTCGAGGCCCTTTGCCTCTCCCAGTGAAGCCAACCATGAGGGTCAGAGATCAGGTTCCACACACTCCTGTCTTTGGACCTCCCCAACCTACCAAAGTATTAGGAACTACAAGCACCCTCCCTATTCAACCTGCCACTACAAGGCCTACAATTGTGGAAGCCACTGCTTTGCCAACAGCCCCTAGTGCCACCAAAAAACCCAAACCTTCCTCAACAAAGAAACCCAAAAAGTCAAAATCTTCAACTGCAGCTCCTCGGCAGCCAAAGTCCACCACAGTTAAACCACCTAGAATAAGAATAGAATCAAATAACCCTCCAGTGATTCGCAACTCAATTGATCATGTGATTGCATGGGTTGGTACTTACTTTGAGGTCAAAATAGCTGCTGATACATATTATGACACAGAAGATGGGACGACCGACAAGTTGAGTTTGACTTTACTCAAGGCCTCCAAAGAGTCAGTGAGTGAAACTTCATGGATTCAATTCAACAGCACCATCCAGCTGTTGTATGGCCTTCCAGAGAATGAGGGTAATCATGAGTATTTTATGAAGGCCACTGACAAAGGTGGCAAGAGCATCATGGATGCATTTGTGGTTCAAGTCAATCGCTGGTCTAACAATGACAAACCTTCAGTCATGTTTGCTGCTCGATTTCATGGTGATCCTAAAACTTTAAACAGTGATGTTCATAAGAAGATTCTTCTAATCAAAAAGTTGGCATATGCCCTCGGTGATAGAAACAGTAGTACTGTGACCCTGAGACACATCAAAAGTGGCTCTATTGTTGTTCAATGGACCAACAACAGTCTTCAGCAAAGCCCTTGTCCAAAGGATCAGATTGCAGTTCTCAGTAACAGAATCTCAAATACCCAAGGAACACCTAAGCCGGCCTTCATCAAAGCCATGGAGCCTGAATTCAAAACTATTAACATCTCTGTTTTTGGCACCAATGAATGTCACAGATTTACTTTTATTCCACCTGGAGAGATCCCAATGCCAATTCTTCCTACACCTACGCCTTCTCCTGGGACCGGCCGTAGAAGCAGTGATGATGTTTACCTACACACAGTTATTCCAGCTGTAGTGGTAGCAGCACTGCTACTCATAGCTGGCATCATTGCAATGGTCTGCTACCGCAAGAAGCGCAAAGGAAAGATGACCACAGAGGAACAGGCAACGTTCATCAAGAAGGGAGTTCCAATAATATTTGCAGACGAGTTAGATGATTCCAAGTCACCTCCTTCTTCCAGCATTCCTCTTATCCTTCAAGAAGAGAAGCCCCCTCTTCCTCCTCCAGAGTACCCAAACATGCCAGGCCCCCATAGTAGCCTACTCAACCAGGATCTAATGGAGGATTTCTTAATCTATCAGGATGATGATCCGAATGCTCCACCTTACCAGCCCCCACCACCATTTACAGTACCCATTGAAGGCAAAGGCTCACGCCCCAAGAATATGACGGCTTACAGGTCACCACCTCCTTATGTGCCCCCCTAACACACATTGGAGCTTGGATCATTAAAAGCGAAGAGATTTGTAGAAATGCTTCTCAAAAACTTTTACAAGAATAAGTACAGTTGTGTTCTATGAAATGGCTTTGACTTTTTAGAAGAGCAGGCAACACTATATATCTGACCATCACAGAATAGACACTGTAACATAAGATTTTACTTCTTTCATGGGACAGATGGAAAACATTTTTAATTCCAGCACTCTTTTTTCTCTTCTTTGGATCTGCTTTTGACTTATTGCATTTTGTTTTGCTTTTATTATTTTTGTCTGTTTTTGCCAAGAGGAGACAATTTTATCTTCAATGATGTACTATTTCTATTGTATAGAAAATAATAAAGAAGCAGGAAAGACTGAAGTCCACAGGGTCTTTGTGCAGATGTCACCATGACAACAGACTTGAGGCTCTCCCTCACAGCGTTAATCTTTATGAGTTCTAAATCATTCTTATCTACCCTTCAGCCAGGTTTACTAAGATTTTGCACTTGTTATTTCTAGAGGGAAGGAAATGCAAAATGGCAAGCTAAGAGCATGAAACTTTTATTTACAGTTTGTAAGGCACACATTTCTGTTTTTACTTTGAGTCCTCTTGACAATAACTTGCAAACCTTGCACTTATGCAAACTCTCGTTAAACCTTGCACTCTGTCTTGCGCAAATGTGAAAGCATTTAGTTATAAGTTAGTGAAGAAAGGAAAAAGTACATTTGATATAGGTGAAGTTTGACAACGACTCCTCTGGTACTTGATCACAAAGGACATAACTGATCACACCTGTTTTAGATATAGCTTCATTACGTTTTTTTTAAGAAATACCACTGAAGCTGTCTGTGAGAAGAAAGGTTTTGCTGTTGCCAAGGTGATGTCTCTTGCCACATGGTAAACCTAATGGGGTTTCTACAACAATAACAAAGGGGCTATTGGAATGCTGTGTTTCACAGCAGGTAGGGAATCCATTAATGAGTTGATACCACTGTCTTGTGTAATGTTGGTTTTTTTGGTGTAAGCAGTGGGAGGGTGGGTATAGAGTACTGTATTATCAATGCTCTGCCTCTAGGTATTGCACTGCAAGGTTTAGTATACTGCTTAAACCTAGACAGTTCAGAAAAAGCACTGGGTTTAAGGGGATGTACATACTTGTGTGCCTGTGGAAGAAAATGGCTGCGTAATATCAAGTGTTTTATCAGTAAACTTAGTTAGGGAGTGGGTCTATGAGTGGGAAATGATTTTATTTTTCAATCGTATGTCTAGATTTATGATTACAATCATGGGAAAAAAAAAAAAAATTGTGAGGGTATAAAAGATGGTTGCCCGTCACAGAAAGTCATCCATTATTTCCATGTGATGGGAAAACAAAGAAACCACAATATGTGAATTATGTACATATTATATCTGATATCACCATAAGAAAAAATGGTTAAATCTAATGTTTTTACTGAGTTTTTGATACAGTCTGTTTTATGAAAATGTATTAATAAAATGTAAAACTATTTGTAAAGCCTCCATTGGTGCATAGTCCTGTTTCTTAAAAAAAGAAGCGGTTCTATACAGATTTTTGTACAAAGTCATGGTGAAAAAATATTTGAGAAAACTGGAAACTCAATATTCTTACAGTAAAGCAATTTGTTGTTTCCATGACTGTTTAGAGCCAGCAATGCAAGCATCACAAAAGCATCAAAGTTGTACAAGTTTTCCTTTACCTGATTAATTGCCTTATTGGTTTATTTTTACATCCATTATATAAAGATCAAAAGGCTACATGAAAGTGGAACTCTGCACTTTGTCATCACATTATTGACCAGAGTAAACACAAGCAGCAGGCAAGTGCTTCCTCTATTTTTGTCATTTTAGCTGAAACCGGACTTCTGCTCCTACTGTTTTAAGTAGGGCTGGCAACGTTAACACATTAACGCACATGATTAATTTTCAAATATTGACGCGTTATTATTTATAAGCGCAAATTAATACGTCAGAAGCAACGGCCTTCCGCATTGAGTTGAACAGTTCAGGCTTCCACGGCGTGCGTCAATTTTTGAAAATGCACACTTGTCAAGCTCTATTCTGCTTCTACCATGGTCACTTACAAAAGACATAAATGATCTTGTATTTTATTTTTTTGTGGGGGTTTAGACTGCTTTCTCCCAAAAAGTGGACCATTTGATTCGTGGCGTGACCCATTGTCACTGTACCACATCAAAGCGGCGCTGACCTCGACTTCAGCAGCAAAAGGAAAGCGATATATGTGCTGATCGTCAAAATAAGTTCAATGAATCAGAACAGAGAGAAAGTTTGTCTCCTACCGCTTGTTTTTGTCCAGAAGATGAAGCAAAAAGTTTGTTTTAAAGAAGTCTGCGCAGGATATAGAACATTTGTGACATGTGACTGGAACTACTTTTTGAATACACAACAGCCAATTAGATTTGAGTATTCAACCGGACCATTTAAAGTGCAGAAACACAATGTTGGTTTCCCATGGCTGTATATCAGCATCTTTGTTTTCTTGGAATAATACTGCAGACTAAAATTCTTAACAGTTGTTTAAAGTTCTGCTTATCTTACTATTGATGTGTTTTGTGCACACAAGTTGCATTTCTGGGTTATCTGAGTTAACATTTTATAAATTAAAACATTTCAGACAATAAAAATGAAGGAAAAATGTTCTCTCTGGCTTTTTTTGTGTTCAAAAGTATAATATTGTCACATAAAATTTACCTAGTAAAACATTGCGATTAATCGTGATTAATCACAATCCAAAAGTGTGATTAATCCAATTGTGCCCTTTTTTGTAGAGATCTTTGTAGCTGTTAAAACTAAATTGCACTGTTTTTAATAATTGATGCTTTTCGGTGTAGTCCTAAAACCCAATAAAAAAATTTAAAAAGACAACAGCAAGAAAACATGTCAATGACAAATAGTAAAAATGCATAAAACATGTTCAGGATGTTCTTTTCATTGCTTGTGAAATTTCACTGTGATGCCCAACTATTTCCCTATTCCAGTGATGTTCAAATATCAGTAACACTGAGGCCACGTTGAATAATGGAAGTCCAACCCTTTGTAATCCTTGTCAGGATAGTTCACTTATTTAAACTTTATATTTCGTTGACCACTTTTGAACCTCTGTGTCAAGGTCAGTTACAACACTTTGTACAGCGGAGGCATGCTGCAAGACGGTTACTGAGGTGGTGATGAAGAAAGTAAAAGTAAATATCTAGATATTTTTTTTTTAGAAGCAATGCGTATTAAATTTTAATGAGCCTGCATTCATCCGGCCACACTTTTTAACGAGTCGCTATGTCTCATCATTGATCCACGTTTGCCCGCGACTCATTGGTTGCTTCCTTCCTGCACTGTTCACATCCTGTTATACCCGGCAACAGCGGCCGTTTGGTTCTGCTCAGAGCACGTAGCCTATTCAGACTGAGAAAAACTCAAAGTGAACTGGCGCTCAATCTGATTGGAAACTAACAGAGACCACCTCAAAAGAGGGGTCCGAGATCGGTTCCTGGTCTCAGACCAGGGTCCACTTGGATATATTCAGACTGAAACTTTGTTCCAGATTATGGGGGGATACGAACAAACTCTGGTTCACTTAAAGCGAATCAAATGTGTCCAGGTTGAATCCACCCTCAGTATACTTGTAGTACAATTAACATTTTTGCTCAGGGCAGCCGCAGTTTGGAAGTGATGTTTGGGAAAAGGACAGCTATCAAACAGCTGAATGAAAATGTCTGGGTTTTTTTTCTTAAAGTATTTGTTTGTTTTAAAGTGAGCATCCTGCTTTATCATATCCACTGCACTTTAAAATCTGCAGCACTTTCTATTAATACCTTGTATTAAGAACTGCTTTTCTACCACAGCAGCACTGGAGTAGTAGGAGTTGGGCTGATCGATTGAAGCTGGGATGAGGAGTGCATGAAAGGTAGAGTTAAGGCTATTTTATGCCCTGTCAATCTTACCAGCCTTTTTCTCGCTCATTAATAATGTATTGTAATTGAACATTAATCTTTGTGATAAAAAATAGATAACCCCATGAAAACCTGTACAGAGGGCTGGTCTTTCAATTGCTCATGTGTTCGGTGCACCTAATTTAAAAGCCTGCTGAGGTTGGTTTGCGGGTCTGCACACCAACCACTCTTTTTTTTCTATTTTAAAGATAGGAGCAAACAAGATACATGAAAAAGAAAACCATTTATTGCTTTGTTTTGGTTTGAACATTTCAAAGGTTTTACATTTACTTTTATGCAACAACTGAAGACTGCGAAATGCCTAATAATGTAACAAAACATCAATCATAGCAAGTGTTTTTGGAGTTCCTGCACGCTTTTGTTTTAGTGGGGTAAGTACTTCTCCTGTACAACCATATTTTCCCTAGAACTAACAGAAATAGGTGGATGATTTTGCAAAAACAAAATAAAAAGAAACCGTTAACTCTGAACATTAGGTTAATCTGCTCCTTTGGTCCTGAAAATAGGCATCACAGTAAAAAAAATTTAAGCAAGTCATTGCAGAGTTTCATTAACCTTATGTGTCTATTTCTGAGGAGGGCATGTTGTTTATTCTGTATTCTATTTCAGAAAGTCTTGCTGCAAAAATAATTGATCATCAAAATTGTTAAGCACTGCAGCTTTTATTTTTCAGAATGTGCTGACGGTAGAGAAAGTCTGTAACCAACTACTGAAGTTATGCAATGTTGTGTTGCAAAACAAACATTATCAACAATTTAAATGAGTTTTAGGTTACTAATCACAGTTTATTATAAATCAGCGTCAATTTGAAAAACACAAAAAAAGATCTAAAGGCTATGGGAGTTTTTTTCCCCACAATAATCACCCTTTTTCAGCAAACGTTTTAATCAGTAAAGTGCAATTATAAAGGCTTTGGGTATTGCGTGAATTACTTTTAATGTTGTTCTGCTTTGTTTTTGTGTAACTTTAGCCAAAAACATTTTTTTTACTGTATAATATATTATCACAATAAAATTTCTCATCTTGAAAGGAAATCCTGTGGCAAGACTATCATCAATGCCTACAGCGCCATCTTTTGAGAGAAAAATGTAAGTATGGCTTTGACCCACTTTCCCTAAATAGCTAAATGAAAGATGTTAAGAGCCATGTTTTGTTCAAAAAGATTTCCATGTTTACAAATCTAAAAAAAAAAGCAGCAACATTTAACAACAGTTTTTTTTTTTTAAAAAAACAAAATGCATATCCTACTTTTGGAGATTTTCAGTTTGTATTTTAAAATGCATTGAAGGTGTTTGATGCTGTCTCATAAAGATCAAAACAGTGATCCATTCCAGTCACTGAATGATAAATTGAGTAAGTTGGATTCATAATAGGAAATAAAAATAAGTCAAATGGATTTTGCCTCCCTGCTTTTTATATTTCACGTCATACATTCGATTTACTTCAAAGGGGAAGCCTCTTTACTTAAAAAAATGTTCACATTAAAGCATTTCATAATATGTCCAAAAATGACCAAATTAATTTCCAATGAGAGAAAGGTTTTGCTTCAGCAGAATCAGGGTCAGTCAGAGAAGGGTTATGTGATTTTTTAAAATTTTTTAGATGATTAGTTTTAAATTTGATTAAAGATGTCAAAACTGCACTTGATTCAGGTAAAACTGATCTCCCACTGAATTTGATAGATTTTGCATAGGATTATGCATTCTTTTGTATCACATGAACTCCTGACAGAAAACAATACTTGAATGTTTAAGCATTTAGGCCTCTGCACTGCTATGTAACAAAGTAACAGCTATATGGATGGGTTAGATATATGGTACTTCTTAAAACAGTTTACATCACACACATGTAAGCTAAGACCGACAGAGGCCTTTTGATTTATGGAATGCAGATTTAACAAAATTAGAATAAGTAGCCATCAAGGTGAACAAGAAAATTTTTAGATAGCTGTTAAGGGTTTTTCAACTAAAGAGCAACACAGCTTGGGGGCGGTAACATAGTAGAAAGGCTAACAAGTGACAAATTATTTCACTACAATAAACTTGACAATAACCACATAAAACCAGTTAGATGTGAAACTTTTTAGTTATACGTTCAGACATATAAGAGGAAGGTGAACAAACTTTTGGTGGAAAATAATTCCTCAAATGGAAACTGCACCACTTTTGCAGAATAAGACAGAATGCATTTTTTGGGGTAATTTTATTTTCACATGGAGGTCAGTTTAAAGGAGCTGTTGAGGGGTCTTGCTGAAGGATTTCTTTTTGCCTGATTAGATTTCAAGATGGCCACAAGCAGTGAAACACATATTGTTTGTGGGAGAAGCAACTCTTTCATTACCATCACTATTTTCAAAACCAATGTGTTGCGTCAAAACTGTACTTATAAATATAAAATGACTCAATTTATGGAGCAAGTTTTACAACTTTGAAACTTGTGGGTCCCACAAGATGTGTTAACCAGTATACAAATGCATCTGTAGACATTTGTGCAGTATTTTTTCTTAAGGTTAAATCATCAAGATTAACATTTTTACATTGAAGAAAGGTGTTCTCATTCTTAGGTTATGTAATATGTTATTTCAATTTTTGTCTTTGGGTTATTTCAAGTAGTTTCTCTTTACGTTGACAGAAGCGAATGAGAGCGATCAGGGAGCTTCCGATAAATTTCTCAGACTAGTGCGGATGAGGACGAGGACGTCTTTGTCTGGCAAGGAGTGAAAGATTCAGGCAGAGACGGGAATTTTCTTTAGGAAGACATGAGGGAGAAGGAAGAGGAGAGATGAAGACGAGAAAGCAGCAGCAGAGAGCCCATAGAGCATCCAAAAGAAATTTAGGTGACAGGATAAGTTCCACATTAGATATTGCAGGAAACTCTGGTAGTTTTTCATGAAAACAAGAAACAGCAGTGTATTTGAATATGGTAGAATTGTAAACTACTCTGCTGAATGAATCCTAATCATTTGTGGGTAAATACGTTTACAGAAACGATTTGATCTCTCTACTTCCACACACAAAGTTACACCTGCTGATAAAACATTTACTACTTTAATAGGGTTGTAATGATACGTCATTACTGAGCAGACTAATCTCTATAGTTGTTAAAAGAGTGGATGCAGCATTAACACCAATGGATGAGGTCATTTATAATGTAAAATAATTTGTATTTGTTCATTGGAATCTTTGTATATATAAATATTTATACATTTTAACTGGTTTGGAGTAATTACGGCTTGAATGAATTACGTTTTACAGACAAGTAATGGGGAGAAAATACCATAGCATTCGGAATTCTGTTTTATAAGAGTGTTAAAAATAAAAATGTTACTACTTATGGCTTAGCGAAAAAATGAATATATTATATGAATATGTTTTTCACAGTAAGTGCATTTCTATTTCTAACTGTTTAAATGTTTAGCAAAAATACATTTTTAAGAATGAATGTTTTGATTCCAATCAAGCCTTTTGAAAGACAATTGCAGCCAATGAGGAACTGATGCACATGTTATTTTCACATAGGTTTAGATTGCTGTGGATTATGTGAACTGTATTCATAACTTTAGGAAGCATTGGTTTCCTTGATCTCAATCAGCAAAGCAACTCTATTCAGGCAATAGTGTTTATACCTGCCGACTGAAAAGTCCATGTGGAAACCTCCAGGAACACATATACAGTGTGATAGTGGTTTGTTAATTTGAGTTTGGTTCTTGCAGTATGTTGTCTCTAATCACTCATGCAGGAGGAATTGCTTTAAAAAAATCTTAACTAAAAGATTAAAAAATTAACTAGCTTGGTTTGGGTTTAATTGCTCTTCAGTTCTCAAAGTAGCCAGTAAGATCCATCCATGGCTGCCCAGTTTGAAGTCCTGAAGCTCTATCCATGCTTTTACCTCCAGACTTGAGAACAGTTTTTATCCATTGAGAATGTGAAGTAAACCCTGATGTGTACTCTTAAGTTATAGCACAAAGTGGCATGCTTTTATTGTGTGCAAATATTGTTTTTATTTTTACTCTTTATTGTATAAATTAATGTAAGATGGAATTTTGTCATTTGATTTCTGGCTTTTATTAATTGTACGTAACTAGTATCTTACAATAGTTGCATTGCACCACATATTCTATTCTTTCCTTTTTGCTTCTCTCTTATTCTAGTGTAATCTAGTCTAAAATAGACAATTTAGTTACAAGCGTAAAACTATTTAAGAAATAGCTCATGTGTGAGTGAATCGGGTAAATTAAATCAACCTTTAATCGTTTTTCAGAGCTTAATTTAATTTTAAATTAAATTCTGAAAGAGGCTGCAATACCTTAGAAATGTAATCCTTTTGGATAGAATTCTCAAAGCTGAGAAACTTCTGGTTCATTTCAAAGCTCTAGGACCCTTTTCAAACAAAAAGCAGAATTCAAATGGATGAGTCAAGGCTCTGCTGCATCAGGAGGAACAAAATGACAAACAGATATTTGTATGGAATCAATAGATGGCAGTAGCATCACACTGGCAGACACTGAAAAAGGTTTCTTCTTGACATGTATCTTGGGAAACAATACGTTTGTAGCCTTAAAGCATTAAAGAAAAACCTAAATACAACATTCCAATTGTCTTTTGCTATAGATATTGCCTTTTCGTGAATCAAGATTCTGTTCTAAAACATTTGTGTTTTTTTTTATGTCTCTTTCCAACCAGTAAGGCCACTCTTACACAACAGGAGATTCAGTGGAGGAGTCACAGATACATCAGATTATTTTTAGGTGCAGCATCAGCACCAAGTCATCCTTGTTCAATTCTTCTTGAAAATATACAAAATTTCAATTTTAAGACCAAATTGTACTTAAACTGAGAAAGAAAAGTGACATCCTTAATCATTTCTAAGTATATGTGTCATACTTCAAAAATCTCTCCTCTCCAGAGTCAAGACAGAAAATGTCAACTTTACAGAATTTCTTTCCTTCTCTCTATTTTGAAGACATGGTAAACATTTCACGCCGAACAGGAAAGAAAGGCGAGCAGATTTTGCCATATTCCTGCAGTGTGTAGTCTTTAGTTGAGTCTTACTACAGGGGCAGCAGTCACTTGAATAAGGTCTTTAGTAACAAGAGCACTGCTGTGCTTTTGACAGTGGAAACGACAACCTCAGCCCTGTAATGTCATTTTATATAAACCCCTCTCACTTACAGCTCACCGTGGAGGGTTTTGCAGTGACAGACTGTTGACCACTTCTGAGTAAAAAAGCCCAGTGAAAACGAGCATGTGAATGTGTGGATGAGAGAAGCGCTAGAACCTAAACAGGGCTGGAAAGATGCTCCACACTGTTACATTTATTACTGCATTCTATCGATACAGCATCTTAAAATAAATCACTGAGATTGCTGTTTTTACACAATTTCCAGTGTTGTCGGGCTCAAGTTAAAGCTCAATGTTTGTGCAGAGCTTTGCTCTCTACATGCTCCTGGCCAGCCTGATGACCAGATGGGTCAGTGGCAGAGTAGTCGGCGCTTGCCGGGGCCCCTTCTGCTCGCTGTATGGGTCAACTCTAGGGATCAAAACCCCAGAGATTAGAAATACTGAGCCCTGATCACGAGATACGCAGACCTCCAGGTTAAGATGAGACATTTGAACTCCACGCAGGTAAATCCAGGCGAATTCACAGCTTTACAGATGCTGGAGTGCACTTCATCTCTATTGTCCTGCAATTTTACTGAGTTGAAGGAGATATCTGTCAGCCCAACGTTTTATTGATTAACAGAAAAATTAACAAAAGACATCACAGCCGGATTTAATAAGCTGGAGGCAGATTTGACATTCGATCATTCCAGACAAGAGGTTGAAACGCGTACATTATTGGAGTGATAGTTTTTTTTTGCCGTGTCATGTAGAAATTTAGTCAAGTCATCTTCAGCTGCTATCGCAGTCCATTAACTCCATTGTGAAGATGCATAATTGATGCCGCCTTTGGGTAGAGTTTAATCAAATGAAGAGTGCTTCACACTCTACTGCCATCTGAAAAATGAGAAACACTATCCCTGGAATGTAGTTCAGAAATCACTGTGGACTGATTTATCATCATTTAACTTTTGCATAATTTTCAAAGCAAAAATGAACAATTATTAAAGCTTTCTAAAGCAGTTTCCTGTTACAAATTGATATACTTGTATTAAGTTCAGAGGGGAAACACTAAAGTGAAACTCGCACACAAAATAAAAACCTGAAGTGTTGTGTGTGTTGTTTCTCGTTTACTTTACTGGTGGTGGGGGAGTAGGGAGGGGGGTATGGGCTTTGCTTTCGAATTAAATTTTACAGCCAGTCAGCACCTACGCATCTGCAGGATGTCACCTCCTGTTAAAGCTGTGTGTGATGCGCTTTCGTTTAAAAACTGTTGCCTTTTGTTTCCGAGCTGTTTCATCATTTGTTTGAGGGGCTTAAAGTGCTCATCTGAGAAGACTACAAACCTCTGAGAGTGAGTCGCATCTTTCACGCTGAGAAAGGAGAACAGATAAGCAACGTTCTCACGAGACGTACGCCTGCTCTCGTGCCTCTTTTCTCCATGGATGCGTTTCCGTGACGTTGGGGAGGGGGGGAGGAAATTGGAGAAAAGAGGCAGATTAGTGCACCTACTCAGCTGCAAATTCTCAAGAGCATCCGTCTCACTCTGCCATCTTAGTAACAAAGCAGTCAATTAGATCCATGAAGTCAGATCTGAAATTTTCAGAAGATCCTTACATGGATGTAGAAGTTAAGATGCCGAAGAGATCAAAGAAAAGGAAGTGAGAGAGGTGAAGCATGTGATCTCGGATGAGTGGAGATAAAGGGGGTGACTGAGCTAATTGTGAACAGTCTCCATCCATATCTGCAACGACTGTCAAATGAACAAATTTCAAACGTATTCTCTCCACCCACCCAGCTCCCTCCCTGCGGTGGGAGTGTGGTGAGCGATAGGAATAAATACCAGGAGACACTAATGTGATGAGATTGATGCCTGGTCTGTTCCGCTGATTAAAAATGCAATAACAATTAGAAAAATCTGTGGACAAACGGGTTGCAAACGGCACCTACTGTCCACAGACTAATAAAACAAAAGAATTCATTTGCAGCGCTATTTTTTTGAAAAATTGTACAGTTGGGCAGCCACATCGCTTATTTATTTATTTATAACTTTCTTTAGATGAAAATTATTGACTTCAAGGAGGCATAGATGTTATGACTCATGTCTGACAAGTGACTCTTTTCCTGAACCAGGAACTTTAAAAGTGCAGTGCCAGTTTGAGCTAGCATCACTAACCAGTCTGGATTCCTGAAAACAGCTGAAACGTGGAAGACGGACAGATGCTGGGGAACCAAAAAGCATCGTAGGGAGCTTTTGAACATTAGATACATCCCAATAAAAATAAGAGGACTGAAGAGTGTCTTTATAGTGCGCCTTGTTATATCAAGCTTCACTTGGTCCCTGACGAGAAGCAGATAAGGTTTCACTCGGGCTGCAGTTGGATAATTGGACATTTATGGAGAGATAGGAGAGCCCTGGGCCCAGGAGCCATGAAACAGAGCTAATCTGGACTCAGCATCAGTAAATTGTCTGTGAAAGAGCGCATCAGAAGCTCTGACAAGATAAAGAAGGCTTTCCTAAGAGGTGGAGCCGGACCAAAGTGACATAAAAACTCAAGAAAGCTCAAGTCTTTGGTGCTGGGACTTTCACATGCCACATGAACCGCTCAGTGAAATGGGTATTTCTTGGAGCGACGGTTTCACCTTGTCATCCAATATAGGTCACGCAGTCTTGTAATTCTTTTGACAGTGTGGACAGTTTTGACAACTGTGTAACCAGACAGCCTCTAAGAGCCAGAACTCTCCAGACGCTGGTTTGTGGTTAAAAAGCTTTTCAATCTAAAAAAGAAGCTTTAAGATCTATTCTTTAAGATCAAGTGCTCTACATCTAATCAGAGATGATAAAAGAGAACATACTCAATGTATGAAAGAATGTGCTGCTGGACTGGCTGTTACTTGAGCTGGGTTTAAGAAATGTCTTAGCAAAAACAGCTTTACTTTTTAAAAAACGTATTCCAATGATTCCTGAAGTTTTGGTGTTTTTAACATGTTCTTGTAGCATTTTCCCTCATAAGGAAGGACGTGTTTAAAATAATGTAGGATTAAAATCAAGGAAAATTACAGGAGACCAACTTCTATGCCAACAGGCTCACCCACAACTCAGATTCGAATTTCTAATGAGGTCCTGCCAGGCTGCAAAAAATATGTCTTAAAAAACAGCACAGGTTTTATGATTTTGGCTAAAAACTGAAAAAAATCATAGTTAAAAAACCATTGGGTTTTTTTGCTTTGGATTTCAAGTAATTTCAGTTAACCTGTAGTTAGTGTGAGTTATTTCTTAAAAAACAGAATTAAATAAAAATACATTTATTTTAATAATGCCTTTATTGGGAGATGATGAATTGTTTCAGAACATTTTGAAAATGGGAAGGATCTTTTTTCACCAATGAACTTGACTCTCTCTGGTGGAATCTGCCTGTTTCTCAGAGGAATATTATGAGCGGCTTCACTATAATTTTCTGTTTTTTTTCCAGGTGCCGCAGTCAGTGAACACAGTGCAGGTGCTCCTTGAGAGACCGGGACCTGTTCCAAACATCTGTGAGTGCAAACCAATCCTATATTTTTTATGTTGTTCAAGTACAGCTGTGTTAGTCTTTCACCATCCTCATTTTTTACTCTGTTTTGAAGATCTGAAGAAAGCCACTATTGCTTACACTGTTGTATTGTTTGTTTTTTATTTATTTTTTTGCCAAGCTCTAAATCTAACTTTGTTCAGCCTCTGCTTCCACACAAACACTGACACTGGCAATTAATTTGCTGTGGGAGAGGCTAGTCTTAATTGGGTATAAGTGGGATTTTTCTTGGCTGTGTGCAACCGAAAATGACAGACTGTGTGTATGAGAAGCAAAGACCATCTGGTCCCACAGGAGCCGAGAGCGATGCCAAACAAATGAAAAGAGAAACAACAGAAAACCTACACGGCTAAGGATACCATTCCCCGCTTCTCCCCTATTCTGACACGCAAAAGATGAATTGTCATCTCTTGGCCATATATCATTAGCTTATGTGACAACCAGAGGGAGATGCTTTATCTGTGAAGAAGCTGAAGTCTCTGGTGAGTGGTCTATTCATACTTTTTATATAGTGATCAGCATAAAAACAGTGGCATTGCACTTGCAGGCCGGAGCTTAAATAACAAGAGGCTAGCATAATGACTTGGTCATAAGCCAGACAAATTGACCTGACATGTTGCAGTATATCACTCATGGAGGTGATGGGTGCTTATAGTTGGAAGGAGCTGCAAGGAGAACGAGGGGAAAAGGAGGGAAGAAAGTACTGAAGGATTCCGCTGCTAAATATCCCCTCCTCTCACCGGCCTCCATCACCGCTTGGTCTGCTCCCCGAAGACTCAGTCACATGCACTTGTAACAAGGTTGACCTGTACGGGTGCTGCAAGTTTTTGGGTTGTCTGGGCCCGGGCTGCATCTTAAAGGGGAGCACAGGTGAGTCTTGCAGTTCCATTGAGGCTCGTATGGCCACTTTAGGGGCCAACGTGAAAATGTAACGTACCATTGTAGTGCGTACATGGCAAATGTCATGAAGTATTCATAAAGACATGAAAGTTACACAAACTTATGACGTGCGAGTGATGCTGTCAAATGGTGCCCTTACACTGCACTTTAGCCATTAGTGAGGCGCGTGCACTGGCTTTTTATTGACCGTGGGCAAATGCTGCACACACAGGGTGTGCACAGTGATGCACAAGTGCTTGTAAGATGCCTGCAGGATGCCAAAACAAACAACACTAATTTCTTCGTTGTAACAGTCTGGCTGCAAGTTCAAGGAGCTCAGACTTTAACTTAAAGAGCGCTAATGGGGTTGGGTTTGTGACGAAGCAACTGCCATGGGTGGACCAAAGTCTACCTTCTCTGCTCCATTTTTGTGCGGGTCACTGGCGTGCCCATGTACAAATTTGCCAATTTTTCACCTGTAGACAACCTGTATCCCCCCCATAAGGGCAGTTGTGACCAAGGCGTAATAAGCTGTATCCTCAGGTTGAAACAATAAACTGTCTCGTCTTATTTCTGGCTTTCAGATTCCTTTTAAAAATACATTTATAATCTGGCTCTGACCCAAAGCCACCTTCAATCTGATGCTAAAATAATCTGCTGTCTGGTCTTGTCCAATAAAAGATAACAAAACAGTTTTATTCAATGTTCATGCTGACAGACAGACATCACAACATACTTGCTTGATTGCTCTGACACAATTTGTCTCGACATAACAGTGCAACACAGCCAGTGCAAAATCCTGTCAAACAAATCCTACACTTTTTCAGCATAATTCTCTTCTGGTAGAATTTAACAAACTACAGATTGATGTTAGAGCCAAACTTTGTTTCCAGAATTTATTTGTTCTTTTTTTTTCAGTTTACATCAAATATAACAGACATACATTGGCACATGCAAAGTGAACACTTTGTGGTGCTTTTCATTGTCATCCAAATCCAACTGAATATGTACTTTTTTGTGTGTACTCCAAACATGAAAATACTCTCAAATATTTACAAAAAATATACATACAATACCTATCACACTAATGTAATAATCATCTGGGACTGATCTGAGTTAAAAAATCCAAATACTGCATGTGGCAGAGAATGCTGTTTAAGGTAATGAAATAAACATCAAGAAAAGAGGCACAGAAGAAGAACACGGAAAAACAATGTAAAACAGATGTCAGAAAATGCAAACCCCAAGAGAATATGGCTTTAATGGCATTTTTAAAGAAAACTACCTCAAAGCAGATCCATCATTCATTTTTTGACTCTGTCTTCCCCCACAATGACCCACTCTGAGCAGGAAAGCCATTTTGTGTCAGGGACAGAAAATAGGACCACAACACAAGTTCACAACCTGCAGTTTGCTTCTCAGGGCCGACGCTGGCAAACAGGCCCGGACCGCCGCTAGCTTCTGTCAGGCCTCATGGATCATGTTTGTCTGATGATGGGATGTTTTTCCACAGCACTGGAATGCATCGGTACTGCAGGTCGTGCAGGAATATCTGCTATCTGCCTTCATGCGATCTGTTGCAGTTCTGCTTTTCCAACACATACAAAAGGACAACTTTTGTTTCCATGCAGATCAGATCCTGAGATTGTTGTAGCTCACGTATGTTTTCTTTGTTGCTTGACCTGAGAAAAGCGGGAAGAAAAAGAATGAAGTTTACCTTGAGGGCTGCCAAAACAAATTTAAAAAGCGAAGCCTCCTGCTGTGGTAAATAGACAGCATCCTCATCGGTAAAGTCTTACTGCTGTGCTATGAATTCCTATTGCCAGCTGTGAGGAATCAGGAGCAATGTTTCAGCCTAGTGTATCATTTCAACTCACTGTGCCCTGTGTAAAGCCTCCGTTTCTATTTTCAGATGCTAACTAGTGATAAAAATCACAAACACCACACAAGTGGGCACCAAACAAATGCTAGGGCATGCAATGCGATCCCAGTCTAGATTGCCATGGAAACGCACCAGAATGTGGCTGAATGCCTGGTTACCATTTCTGTTTGTGTGTCCTGCTGTATAGGCATCATTGTGAAAACCAATTCACGTTTATAACCTTCAGAGTGAGAGCATTTCTTCTCTGTACAGTCAGTCATTTTATTTTACTGTCAGCGTTTTTATTAAAAAAATGAGTTTGTTTCAGAGCCAGAGGAGTATTTTATCAAGAGAGGTTTATGGAATTATGCTAGTCCAAGTGACTAACAACAAATATTAATATATATGTATCCGTGTGTAAAAAGAAAGGTTGTTGCACATGCTCCAATCTTTAATATGTCCTGCAAATTCTCATTCTGCTGCTTTAATGTTGCCATGGTGACCAGTTCTCATGGACTATGCAATTAAAACACCATTTCTTAACAGCTGAAGTTTGTGGTCTCGATCTATTATAGTATTATGATGAATAAAACATTAGTAAACGCTGCTTCTTGTTGCAAATCATTCAAAGTGAGAAAAATCAGTCCTTTTTTTTAGAGATATGTTTTGTGTGTTTTGTGTGAGGGGGAGATGTTTTCAGCCTGGAACTGATTCGATTAGCCACTCTTTCTTAATTGTTTCTGATAATGAAAACTGCTTGTCTTATCTCACTCCATAACCGTCCTTATCTGTAATTTTATCCCTTGTCAGACTGCATTTTTTTTAACACATTCTACAGCTGGAGTTACATAAATTAAATCTGAAACGCATCAACGTATCTACAAACAAACAAGCATACTGTAAAAAGAAAAAGAAAAGAAAAAATGGGCAAAACATTTAATCAATTCAAAAGAATTACAGGGTAAGTGTTCCTGTCTGAAAAAAAAAGTAATCATGAAGATATTACACCGTATCAATACCAATGCAAATCTGCAGACTTGCCAATGCTCCAAATCCCATAAATCACTGGGAGTCATCTCATGCAGAGCTGATGGGTCCTAAAAGGGAGCTGGTTGTTGCTCTGATGGTTACAGGAATTGACAGACAGTCTCCAGGGATGGTGTAGGCACAGTTCAGGTTTCGGTGCGGTCATGCACATAAATTCACCATTAATAAATGTCACTTCCACTGTTGCTAAAAACGAAGGGCAGGGGGAGGAGAGAGTGTGCGGGGCACTGGGATGAGGCGGCAAAGATCTCACATTGGAGGAACAGAAGGTGAGGAGCCCTGTCGGAGGGGAGGGGGCGGAGGGGCTCCAGAGGTTGAATGACCCGCTTAGGGATTTTTAATCTGCTGCAACACATGTTATAATTTTACCCTCTAATTTAAAGCATGAATTGAGTCAATGAGTCACATGTGTGACAGGAAAATTTATGCTCGCCATCCCCTAATACACTTGCTCAGCTCTGCACTTACATGTGTGAAACTCACACGTTCGCAAACATGCACACTCACAGTTGCACAGGCACGCGCATGTTTGCTGCGCTCACGACAGCCGAGTGTGACAACTGGTGGGTTTTTGGAAGAACTCCCAGGAAACTCCATTACCTCAAAGACCAGTTGAGGGCTTGGTGCCCCTTTGGCTGCCATGATTGCTGTATGTTATTAGAAGTGTTGTGAAAAAGGAGTGTTGGAGGTTGCGATGAGTGATTTGCATGAGCTGTCAATCTTCTCTCCCTTTTTCCTGACATTTCAAGAAAAGAAAAGAAAAAATAACTTCCACTGCAATGTGCATCTGGAAGCTTTGGCAAAACCTGCAGTTTTTCTGCTTCTTAACCAGAACAAACTGCTGAGAATATTTAGGCTGAATCACTCATGTAGTAATTCTTGGTTTTATCTTTGCTAACAGGATCATACTTGCTATTTCAGAGGAAGAGTGGTACGAGTAACACACACCAAAGTGGCAGATTATCTCCCTCAATTGTCTGTGATAAAGCCTTCTTCTCTGAATCTCTCCACATAGGAAGTTCCCTATCTACTTTTGTGCTCGCTGCTGTGCACTTAGGCTAAAGGTCTCACGATTTATCAGGATTTAAGATAATTGAGTCCTCCCCTCAGGATATGATACACATTTCTCACGCTGTCAACACTCAATTAAATGAGAGGAATGATATTTATTATACAGAAGATTAAACAAGACAGGAAGAATGTGCGAAATAATAAAAAACGAAGTTTCAGTTACGAAAATAACTAGATTTATGAACCAGATTTGAACTCGAAGGGTTTAGTGATCTGTGGCATTTATTGATACCTAAACTTTTATTCTTTCAATCTACGTAGATCAAACAAAGCTACCGTGATTTTTGGAATGTAAATTGTTTTTCTATTTCATTTCATAGTTTGGCTGTAGATTTGTCTTATACTCAGGAGCAGTTTATACATTATTTTCCCACTAACAACTGGTTGCCCTTTAGCAGGTGTTTACCGCTAACAGTCACTAGAAAGTGTGTGTACCAGTATTTGCTACTGATAGCAACACAGAAACAGAAGCATCATCCAAAACAAACATGGAGGAGAATCTGACAGATCCCCTAATGAACTTTATAATACTTTTCTTATCTGCATCGAGACGTTTTCTTCTTTTTTTAATGTTTTCTTTCCACAGACTAATGTGGGACAACAAGTCATCAAACTGGGTTACAGAGACATGGAAGTACAGCTGAAGCACCATCTTTCAGACACTGGCTCCTGCAGTAGAAGGTAAAGATTGCTGTAAAAAAAAAAAAAACAGACTGAATGATCTTATGAACCCAGACACGGACACGTGTTTACAGATGCTTTTTTCGAGGTCTTCAAAATAAATAAACTTGATCTCTCAATGTCATCCGTGTCTTCCGTGCATTGTCAATACGATAAGGCTAAAAACTTAAAGGTAGCTTTGTCCACACGCATCAAGAGCGCCTAGTTCAGGGATTTGCAACTCCAGGTCTTGAGGGCTGTATCTGTGTGATTTCCAGATATCAAAACCCTACTCATGACTGACAACCTGGTTCAGGTGTATACGGCCAATCAGAACATGCCAGAGCAGGTTGTGTTGGAAAATGTATTAAAATGCGGCCCTCAAGGCCTGGAATTACCCACCCATTCCTGGTCTAGTTAATGGACTCATTTTTAGATGTGCATTGAGCATTAGATTTTGCTAGGATCAAAAGAGGCTGTGGACACAAATTTGACATGTGAATCACGTTCAGTGTGAAAGCAGCATTACATCGGACTTGGATCTCCCAAAAATGCGACTTATAAGTCAAAACGTTTTATGTATGTATGTGTTTTTTCTGTTTTTAAAGTTTTTTTTTTCTTTGGCTCCCGCAACTTATACTCAAGTATGACTTATACTTTGAAAATACAGTAATAGTTGAAAATAAATCATTAAAAAGTAACTATTTTGATGATTTTCTACAAATACTTTTCTATCTAAATTGGATGGCTTGGGTGTTACCACAAAGAATGGGATGACATCATTTTCTAAAAAAGGGAGATTATTTTTCCTTGTTACAGTATTTGACTGAACCATTACAATATTGATCAATAACATTTAAATAGCAACTTTCTGTTTATCAACTGTAAGTTTTCTCTTGAGTAATGTGGTGGACTGCAAACGAGAGTTTGGTGGGTTTTTTGTGGGCAGGTTTGTTGCTTCATGGGTTCCTCATCAGACGTTGTCACTCACTCATTGGGTCTGCAGCAGGATTCTCGCACAGCTCAGTCCTTGCCTCTCCGTTGGGCCTCTCGCTGGACTTTTGGGACAGCCTGGTTGACATTGTGGCAGCAGTGACCACAGCCTTGAAGCTGCGCTTCCTCTTCTGTACGTTCAGCTCAGGGTGGAATATAATGATGTACACCTTGGGCATGTAGAGCATGCCCAGTGCAACTGAGGCACTGAGGTTCATAGAGATGGTCAAGGTGGTTGTCTGAATGTACAGCTGGAACACACACAGGTAAACACAGAGTTAAAAGAAGAATTGCAATTGCAGCATACATAATAAAAAGGGCAAGCTTTCCATTTGGAGCTTGACCTTTGGCTGCTATCTGAGGTAGACAAGCATACATGGAATAGCATTTAAACATCATAAATGAAAAATTAGAGGCAAGAAAGCAACAATAGGAAACATCTTTAACCGTGTAAAGAGGAAACACTGTTATGCACTCTCACAGCCAGTGGCGGTTCTGGCACAAATGATCCGAGCCACACCAGTTGCACCCCTCAGTTCCCAATTATGACCCAAACATACAGTTCATTTAATTAACATATACTTATTACATAAAGTACAACTAGAAATTTGTGTTTTCTTACAGCTTACAGAACTGTTGCAAAAATGACTGAAAGTAAGAGTAACTCTTATGAGGATAATGTCACAGATGTTTGCTTGAAGTTTAAAATGTCTTCCAATGTGATAAAATATTCCATTCAAGAAAACTATATACAACTAGTGCATCTTAAAGCTTGAAAATTCCTTTCGTTTATTAGGCCATCATTAAATGATTTAAAATGGAAATAATAGCAACTCTTATGAGGGATGACATACACATATGTTTAAATGAGATTTACAAATACAAAAAGGACAAATCAACCTCGAAAATAAACTATAAACTTGGTCTGCTTCTCTTAGAAGAAACTAAAAGTGTGCATACCTATTTAAGATTCACATCGAATATGAATAGAAAAATGGAACACTCTGACTAAATATTTAGACCAAAGTAGAGAGGATTGAAGCTGTTTATTTTCTTAATGCAATTTCAGACAACAAGCTAAGGAACCACCACAAAGTAATTCTAAAAATACTGAGGTAAGAGACAAAGTACTGAATGTGTGTAATTACAAATATTTAAATACGGTGACAGCAGGTCATCATGTCATGTTATGCTATTTTAATGAAAGCATAATTGAAGGATTTATTTTGATGTGAATATAAAATTGTATTTAATAGGCTGTATGCACGACCTACTGCCACGTTCGGCCTTTGACCGCTCAATCATTTCCGGTTATGTTGTTTACATGGAAATAGTGGAGTATTTGGAGTTAACAAGATGTCTTTTGGAGCTACCCAAAGTCACAATAACTTATGTTAAGCGGACTGTTCGTCTTTCTAGCAAAACCCCCCAAAATAAAAGGCAAAAAGAATTTAAATTTTTTGTGACATCCTGTATAGCAAACTTAGAAGGAAATTTGCTTAGGCTGATGTTATTTACATGTATTTATACATGACCAGCTGATGGACATTCATGTTGGTGACACGTAATACGTGAAGCCAATATGCAGCTTGCTGTATTGTCGCACGTATTTTAAGTGTGTCCAAGGCTAAATGTTGTTACTGGCCGTCCGTAATTAATGTTAAAGTCCCGTTAGCTGTCACTCACCCAGAGAACGGAGCGCAGTGATCGGCAGACACAACTCAGGAACCATTGTTTGTCTGAAAAATGTTCCCAATTACCTGTGTGTGACCCACCCAGCCAGTGAATTGTACCCCCCCCCCCTTGCATTGCTTGACTTTGTAGACTCCACAGTGTAATGTAGTGAGGTGAGGGCGCCAGTTAGAGGGTCGTGCACCAGAGGGCGCTGTTTAACATTTTAATCCAACTTCAGATAACAAGAACAGCGCTATTCATCTTGAAAAAATAGAATGATTTTTTTTTCCCTCGTCTGTGTCGCCCCCTGGAAAATGCCACCCTGGGCGACCGCCCACGTCGCCCACATCAAAAACCGCCCCTGCTCACAGCTAAGATAATAAAACACATTGGATCCAGATCAAAAGCTGATAAACAACAAAAGAAAAAGACTTCCTTTAAAAAAAATTCTGGGCCAGGGTCTGGTGGTTGAAACAGGTGGTTATATTGATGTGTACATTTAAAATGAATATACTTGCTAATCTGCAAAATATAACTCAAGAATCAACTTGCATATATATATTCAGAGGTATTAGTGACAGTATATATGAGCAAAAAAGCAGGACTCTGTTCCATCATAATCTAGTCCTCCGTTTATTTATCTACCAGTCCAGCAGCCTAATATTTTTCAAATGCATATGCATGCTCACTGTAACTTTAGGCATCAATTAAAATAATCTGTTAAGCTAACATCCATTTGTTTGTGCAGCACCACAAATCAGGAGTCCATGAAAAACTCATGAAAGGCACAAGGAGGTCATGAAAACTCCACTCTAACAAAACAGTTAACATTGTTTAAATGTCAAAATCCATTTCTATTCATTTCTATTATTCCATTCAGAAAATAAACTTTCATAGAATATAGATTTTGTTTACTTGATTTCAAGTATTTATTTGTTTATTTATGTATAAAATGGGGTTCCAGCTCATGAAAACCATGACAAACAAATTAAAAACTTAAACTGTAATTAAACTGTGGAGTAATCTGGCCAAATTCTGAAGGACATAAATGTTTTGAACTAAACTCAAACCACCTGGACAGATTCCCGACATTACACAAAATGTTTTCAGTTGGGTTCAATATGGGGAAAACTTCAGATTTGATAGCTACCTAGAAGACCATGATTTATCCCCTCTATAGTCTGGGTAAGCCACTAAAGTTTAAAGCTAAGGAGCGTGTTCACAGAGCGCCATGTCCAAGAAGATCAACGGAAAGTCTAACGGAAGGGCAAAATGTGTCAGGAGAAGATCCACCTGCAAAAGAGATGACCGTGGGCTTCAGCGGATTATCAAAAGGTCAAAATTCAATGACCTGACAGACATCCAGAAAGAGTGGAATGTGGTGGAGGAACAACAAACAAACATAAACAATACTTCAATTAAACAGTGGGCCCTGAATCATTTTTTCATTGGAATCATGGAAATGATAAGTGCACACACCATTTTTTTGTTTTCTGTTATTTTGAAAAGGTAAATGATCTAAATAAAGGCTAATTTTTTGACATATTAAAAAAGAATGCCTTTAGAAAATGTGTCAATCTTTCCCTGGGTTCTTTATGCCCAATATTTTAACATTTTAGCAGGAAAGCCCAAACTTTTAATCCTCACTGTACATCTGAAGTGCATATTCTCTTTTAGTCTTTACTGGATGTAAACAAAAAACAGTTGATAACAAATGCTTAGTTACAAGGTTGCTTATTTCATAGGACATGTTTTATGCACAATTTCTTCATAAAGGTTAGAGGTTAACTAAGAAGAGTTGACATCAGCAAAGATGCTAGAGTCTCTGTTTCATGCAAAGGTTCTGGAGGAAAAACAATCATTTCAAGGAGGGGCATCGCTGCTTCAAGAGCTTCTTCACATTGGCACTCAAGAGCATCAGATGTCACTTTTTTTTGCTTCTACTCAGCCAGGCTTCAGTAATGTGGATGGGAGGAGGATACAGTTGTAAACACATTATCCATCACACCGTAATTGCACAAAGGCAAAATGCTCATCGAATTACTGAAAGGAAGAACTGTCACCATTTTAATGCACTCTTGCTTAGTAATTATTAGTAATGGTAGTTTTATCAAGCGTGTCTCATTCACATACATGTCAGGTGCTTGTTTTCTAATCTCCAAACATAATTCAGATGCTTAATTTTAGTACGGCAATGTGCTCATTGCCTCCATCTCCTTCAACCTCCTTCTGCCTCCAGACTTCAGAAGCAGTGATCTGGCTGGTATGTGATTCATTAATAACTGTATAAATATCAAAGTGTACTCCCTTCTGTGTCACTCTAAACTGCTGGAATGTTGTGTCTGAGCTGTGACTTTGCAGCATTTTATGGTTGCGTTCAGGGACATGCACTTAAGGAGTGCGCCCGCCATCAGATGTAATCAGGAGAAGATCTAATACGCTGTGTTGGGTTTTCGTGTTTGGTTGTTGTTAATTCGTCTGGTAGCCATAGCAACACTACAGAGTTTTGTGCAAGAAACTAAACACATCTGGAATAAGCTTTTAATGAGATTGCAATCCCTCAGAATCTGCAATACTGCTGACCGTTTCAGAACCTAGCTTGTGACCGTGCAAGAGAAATGATTTGGGAGCGAGCTGCTAATAAGCATCATGTTTTCCCTCATTACACAAGCCTATACACACACAATACAGCATAAATATGTGGGCTTTCACTTCTATCAATGCAGCTACACATGCGCACTAACGTAAATGCACCAAACCAAATCCTTTTTCCCCGCCATTTCTAAGCACAGAGTCAGGGTTTTTTCATTGTGCCGCTCTGTGAGCTTGACCCAAATTCATTTCATCTCCCAGCCACTATTTGAATGTTTAGCTTGTCACAGAACCTACATAATTAATCACGTTTGCTTTAACATAAATAATTACATAAAGTCATTTTCACAACTGCTTAGCAACTCTCTATTTATAGCCTTTTTTAATGATTTATTGAAGTCCTCATCAGGAGTCAAATGGTGGCTTTGCATTTTACATCTCATCGACAAAGTTGAACGTTCGAACTTATCAAACCGTCTGGCCCCAAAATCCAAAGAGCTGTTGAGGTTGGTTCCTATAATCCTACCCACACAAAATATTCTCACTATAAAGCTAAGAACCAAGTTGGGATTTAAAAATGCAGACAGGAATAAGGTCTCGATGCAGAAAGTAACAATTACCATGATCCATTTCATGTTAGGTAACCCTATAAATAATGAATCCAGGAGATCTGCAGAATCCACTCTCTTGGATGTCCCTTGGTGTTCTGAACGGTTCAATTTTCTGAACAAGCTGTCACGAACAACTCTTGATGACTTTGTGATGCAAAACCTCAATCCGTTTGAAGACAAACCAATCTCTGTGCACAGTTCCTGTTCTGACTCAGCACTTGCAAGTGAGGATCTTCTCACTGCATTTTTTTGAATTAGCAGGTAAAAAGGACGAGACAGAAGTTGGTCACAAAAAGTCCAAACAAGTTGAGAGTCCATTTTAAAATGAATGGGAGAGGAAAAGAACTATATAAAAATGTGTAAAATTATATTTTATGATCTTTTTTAGCACTAGGAAATTAAACAACCATTCCTGCAACCTTTAAGGTTCTCTAAACTGATGTGAGAATTCAGAAGACGGCGTTCTGAAAGAGACAATCCACCACAGGAATACTTAATGACAATATGCTGATTAAAAGATACCCTTTTGGAGAAAACAGTAATTTCTGCAGATGGCTTTGTGTTGCCTCAGAGGCACATTTTTGTCTTTGCAAGAGCGCATTTTCTATTACTCTGTTTTTTTCCAAGTTTTTTTTATTTGGTGAAGAAAATACAGCATTTCAACAGTTATCATTAGTTCAGAACCAGTGATCTTTTCAATTGTTTAGTTTGGCCAAAAACATTGACTTGCAGATCTCTAAGGTCTCCTAAAAATGGAGCAACATAATTATGAGTCACAAATAATTATGAGACTCTGATGCAAGGCGAAAAACAATGCAAATATTTGCAGAGCTAAGCTTAATTCCCGAAGAAAACCTAAGCTAACTTCAGAAAACAATGTCATTTATATGCAATATGTACCATATTTGATGTGGCACATATCCTAATATTTTTAAAAAATTGAATAAATTAGAATATTTTTACTTTTATAAGAAATGCTAATTTTTGTAATGCATCTTTGCATATTTCCCTTGATAATTAACAATTAGGATTATAAATCACAGAAGTAAACACATTTTTTGTTAGTGTAAGGTATAAAATCATCCTTAGTGGAACCTGTCATTACAAAGCTGCACGGAGGGAGGGTGAGAGGGGTGTTATAGTATTCTGTAGGTTCCCCCTGCATTTTGTGCATGAACTGCCCATGTGTTGAGACTGGGTTAAATTGACATTCAATATTTTGTTTTTTGTTATACATTTATTTCTGCAGTGTGTGGTTCAGAAATGTAAAGATTGCTAAATAAGATTGATAAAAATTGACATTCAAAATCTGTAGTTTTTTTTTTTTTTGGGGGGGGGGGGGGGGGTGTTCAGTTTTTTTCCACCACTGCAAGAATAGCTGCAAAGCTGTCAGGTCAACACAGTTTCAGCTTTGCATCTCTAAGTGGTGTAAAACAGATGTCACAGTCTCCTTTCCCTTATAAATAAATCCAAGGCGAGGTTAAATTCAAAACTCCGACCTTGCTGTCTTTTCACTGCACTCCTTCTTTTCCAGCTTTTTTGCCTGCATATTGCTTCCAGTGCAACTTTTTTGAGCTTTCATGCACAAAACGAATGACAGGCAGGGAAATCTCACCCATTCTTTATAAAAGACTTCATGTCCCTACAATAAGTGTCAAAAGCAGCTCTTCCAAAGTGCATCTTTTTGCAGGGAGAAGCGGAGATTACAAATTGTCCTCCTCATATCCCCAGCTAAAATTTAAATTGAAAAAGTTCTTTTGATGCTTGTCAGCCTGATTTGTTTTTAAAAACTTTTCGTAGTGACAACAGAAACTCTACTTGAGCATAGATCCTATTTTTTTAATTGAGTGCATCAAATCACACAGACAAGTCAGTTAATGTGATGGTTAATGGGATCCAGTCTAGTTCGTTTTACAAAAATGCCTTTGAAAATATCCATGTTAGTACTATCTAACACAGAAACGCTGAGGTTTGTTTCAAGACTCAGCGAATCTCAAGCACTGGGGACAGTTGGATGTGGCTCCTGGAGACTGACAGTGATAAACATGACAACACTAAGTGATGGAAAACATGCACACGGGGCAGAAGTGATGTTATGGGGTCTTTTGTTAATGTTAAGTCAAGCTTTCCCTGAAACGAGTCCCAACAGGGAAACCAGGAGGAACTAAAAGGAGTGTAAAAACCTGGCTCAAAGAAGTAACACCTAGAAAAGACAACAGCTTATTTCACAAGAAGATGCCAACTTGTATTTTTTTTAATTCCTCGTGGCAGCTGGAATCCTGACATAAGAAGGTTAATCTGCCCATAAAAAGACAAAACATACCTATAAAATCTGGCTTCATTCTAATGCATGACATTTAGAGTCAATACTTCACAAAAACATTTAAGCAAACAAATGCGGAAAACATTCATATTCTCTAAATACGTAGCTTGAAATGAGGGATGAGTCAAGTCACCTCTGCAGCAAGGAGTTGCTATCAAGACATGCTAAAAGCATTTTTCACTTGCAGTGCCCGGGGACTCGGAAGAAATGCACTTACAGAGGCCATTACACCGAGATGCTGCGGTGTGAACTGGAGGATTGAGTAAAGCAGAAGGCAGAGTGAAGAAAGAGTTAACTGCATAAGGTGGAAAGATAAACACATTACTGCTTCGCTGGTCGCCACAAGTAACATAATGAACTCCTAATCGCTGCTGAGGGTGTAATTCATCTATGAAATCAGCAGCAAATTGAGATGAGGAAAATCAGTTTCTGATCTTTCTCATGTGGGAGCCTGGCAGGAAGGATATTGAACGGTGTGCCTCTCGAAAGGTTAGGAGTAACACTTTCCTGTCAGCATCAATATTCTGTCAGTGGAAAACTTCCCCTTGGATGTGTCATGAACACACAGGCCTGCCAAGCAGCACAGGAGTCCGGAGGATGAACGCATCTGTATTCAACTCAGCAATAGCCTGATAAGCAGAATTTAACACAGAAGGTCAGAATGTCATTGTTTCAATCAACTCCAGAAGCATACAATGTCTAATGCGCTGTTGATAAGCAATTGTCCAAAAACGTTTTTTTTTTTTTTTTTTTTTTTTTTTTTTAGTGTTGCTCCGATCTTTTTCTTTCAGCTTCAGCAGTAATTTGCTGTCACGCTGAAACATAAATACATTTGCGTTGCCCCTGCCTTTCTGGTTCTCTTTTCATGATAAACGATGCAAGTAAAGTTGACTTCAACATGAGGGTCGTGCTGGTGGTTGATATCAACCCCTTTTCTTTTGTCAGACTATGATCACATATCCCAAAATGCCACCGTAGGGAGGTTTTTAAAAAAAGTTGACATTTTACACTGGACATTTTTTTTACATTGTTGAGTGGCTGCTAGGGCACATTTGGAGGTCTCGCTGTGGCAGTGTTGTGCAACAGCACATTAATTGACTGATAGAAGGTTCCCCAAGGTCCCCCAAATTGTCTGATGATCGTCCGATTTCAGACTGCCACCATCCAGCCACACCCCTGCCCCCATGCTGCCATCTCATTGCCCCTGTCCAAATGTTAGAAATTGCATGGTAGCACCACTGGAATTTGACAAGGGCTGTTGACCTGGGCCCAGGGCCTGGCAATGACCACATATCAATCTGATGATCCCAACCACGTGGGTCCAAATGGAGAGACAGCATTGATACCGCACAAACTTCGTCATGGAGCTGATAGCTCCACAGCAAATCCGAGACTTTTGTTTTAACCAATTGCAGTTGATGCTGAGAAGAATACGAAGAAGACAGACCATTGTGCTTTCTTGGGGGGCATGTTGCCTAAAAATGTGTAAATTGACAAGATGATAATGTGTACTTAAAATCTGGGTTGCGAATGACCAGTGGTGCAGAATGACCCTTTTTATAAACCCCTGGGCTACCGGGAGGCTGGTCGTCCGCCTTACGGAGACATTTACACATTATCCAATCAGAGCTCCTGCCAGCCAGCGAATCGGACTGTCGGCGTCTACATTCATGACCACGTCAGCGATTTTCAGAATAATCGGCCAGCGGCATTTAATCTTGAAGATTCTGTTGATGCCTCCCCATCTCATAGTGGCATAGTGACCATAGCAGGAGCTCTAACACAATGAAGAAGAATTGAAATTTATAACCTTAATTGTCCCATTACATATTGTAATTTTCACTTTCTTTTTAGTTTTAGTAGTGTTTGTGTAAAAATAAAACATCTGAATAGCCAGAAAATAAAAGCTGGATGATGGAAATAAAATAAAGAAAGCAATAACTCACCTTTTCTGCAGATTGTGCTGTGCCAAAGAAAATTGGGATGAAGGCCAGCCACACTATACAAGTGGTGTACATAGTGAAGCCAATGGGCTTGGCTTCATTGAAGTCTTCTGGTACATCCCTTGTCTTGATGGCATAAATGGTGCATGTCACCATCAGCAGGATGCTGTAGCCCAATGAGCAAATAATTTGCAAGTCTGTGATGTCACACTTAAGCACACCGCGCGCCAGCTGTGGGTTTGTGGTTTTCTGCTCATCATAGTCGATAATTGTGTTTGGTGGGTCAACAGCAAACCACACCAGCACCCCCAGGAGCTGCACACAGATTAGACTGGAGGTGATGGCGATCTGTGAGGTGGGACTGATAAAGCGGGGAGCTGTCACCGTCTGTTTCCCCTGTTCGAAAATCCGATAAATTCGGTTGGTCTTGGTGAGCAGAGCTGCATAGCTGATGCACATGCCCAGGCCCAGGAAAATCCTCCGGAAGGCACATACAGCTACATCAGGTTTGGCGATCATGAGGAAGGTGATAATGTAGCACAGGAAGATGCCAGTAAGCAGAACATAGCTCAGCTCTCTCCCAGATGCTCGGACGATTGGTGTGTCATTGTAGCGCACGAAAGTTGCCATCACAAAGATAGTGGCAATGATACCAAGCATGGCCAGGAAGACAGGGATGATCGCCCAAGGAGAGTGCCACTCCAGCTTGATGATGGGTATGGGCTGGCAGGCGGTTCTGTTGGAAATGGGCCTCATGTTGTAGGCGCACAATCTGCAGGACGTCTCATCAAACTGATACTGATAGCCATCACATTGCTCACAGAGCCAGCAGCATGGCATGCCCTTTACTTTCTTCTTCCGCTCTCCAGTTTTGCAGGGCAGACTGCACACAGATATGGGCACCTCCTGATTCCCATCTGGCCACTGAAGCTCGTCCAGCTGGGAAGAATGTGACACACAGCAAATAGGAATGAAGAGTTAGCCAGTGTAAGGAATTGAGAGGTAACAGGTGGCTCCTGAGTTTTAAAAAGGAAACACAACCAGGAATGGTAAAAAAGGAAAGACAAAAAATAACAAATATATTTATTTGGAACATAGTAGTCTGTCACTTGGGACTCTATTGGTCTTGTAAAATTAAATTTAATCTTTGCAATCAGCTAAAAAGAATGATTAACTTAACACAATCAAAATCTGTCTTGCCCGTTTCTTAAAACGATTGCCTTTTCTAATACTGGAAAGTAATTGAAATCACCATGGTAACACGGCCTACCTTTGTTCAGTGAAATAAAAATTAATGCAAAATGCAAAAGACATTAGGTTTTAATACAGGAGTCAGCGAGCTATGAAATATGTGATGGGAAGGAAGGAAAATGGAATTTAGGTTGGCAAAATGCAACTGTTAGAATTGCAAGCCTATTTCTATTTATGATCTTGTCATGAAAATGAAAAGTGCAATACACAGATGCTCAGAGAAACTGTCTGAGAGCCAAAGCCAGAAAGGCCCCAAGGCATTTCATACGTCAAGCTTAAGCCATAGTGTGGAAGTACATGTGGGGCTGAAAAGAGCACAGATAAGAAAATGTACACATTTATTAAAGAATTAGAAAAAAATCTGACTTGGAGTAAATCTCTGAATTTATCATGAAGGAGTGTCAAACTGGGACTCAGAGCTTTGAAGATTCACCAGATGGTTTCTCAGTAGTGTCACTGATCAAGAGCAGTTGATATGGCATCTATATAAATCAGTAAAACAGCAGTACATGAACACTTTGACAGCTGCTATTTCATGCAGAAGTTAGCTGGTCAGGATACTTTAAAGGTCAGATTTCCAAAACCACATTCAGATTTGTTCTGTCACATTTGGTCATATCCTGTCAGTGGTCAGCTCCAGAATGATATCTGTCAATATGGCAACATCGCTACATCGCAGTTAAGCTATTGAGGTCTTGCTGTCCTGCAGATTTTTAAACAATACACAGCACATTGTGTTCTGTGTCCTGATTGGCTGTAGACCACTATCAAAAAATCCTCTTCTCCATGGTGTCTTCAGCATTGACTGTATAAGGGAACTGGACTGAGCGAGTATGACATCACCTTTACTTTCCAGCTCAAGCAAAATAAAGCCGTTTCAGTTACTATTTTTCAATTATTTATTTATTTATTTATTTTTACAGATGTTGCCTTGTTGAAGCCAGATGTCAGTGATTGGTCCAAGTTTGTCTGAGTCAATGTTTTTATGGCAACTACTGTCGCCAATCAGGAGCGAACCTTTTGAAGTTCACACCCCTTCCACTGAAAGCGGCTCAGGAGAATCTGTCAATCAAACATTGGAGGTGGGGACCGGCAGGCATTTTAGAATAGTCTTATTTTTCTACAATGGTTTGAATCTGAGAGTTTAAAACAAGACAGAAAAGTGTGAAATGTTACCATCTGTCTGAGAAAAGTGTGTAAGTGTGTAGTGAGGGATTTTGCAGCCTTAAAACATCAAATTCTACTTAGCAGATTACAGCTATTTTTAGAACATAACGAGGCACGACTGTATTTGTTATTTCTGTAACTAACTAATTATAAATGCATAGAAATAGTAGATGTTACTTTTTCTGTTGACACTTTTTTATAACAAGTTGTTTTCCATTCTAGCACCAAATAATGTATTTTATCATAACAAACCTCAACACTACACTTCTCCTCCTACTTTAATTAATTTACTTGCCCCAATTGTGGCAGAAGCTAAAACAAGAAGGTAAAAATGGATTTAAAAAGACTGAGTAGTAGTAGTAGTCTTGCATGTTATTTTTTGATAACACCTTCATAATTCTACATCACATTTCTTTTGTCATAGTTTGAAGATTGCCTGGTTGTTCTGTTATTTTTCTTGATTTTGTGTCCTAGCCTGCCTTATTTTGAAAGTGACCTGTTTTTATTAGTTTACATTTGGTTGACTCGTTTCATCTTTCCTGCATTTGGATCCTCCATCTGTGCCCTATTAGACACCCTCCCACATCTAAAGCACTTTAAAAGAGCAATTGCTGAACATCCCTTTTCCCAAAATGGATAATAGAATGTTTTTCCGAAGGAAGGCTGAGAGAGGTACTCTTTTAAGAAGCTTAAAATGTTGCAATTTCTGCAATTTCTGAGCATGAGTAAAACTTTTTATATAAGGTTTGATAAATGGTCACAATTATATGCATTTCTCAATGTAAATCTAATCCATAAAACTAATGGCTGCTATGATAAAGCATAATAGCAATTAATGAGTTGGTTTGTGCTTTTACTGTGTAACAATCCGCCCCGCACACTGGCAGGAGATCGTCACAACACCCTTTTTTAAGGCATAGGCGCATCAAATGTTGAATTACTCTGTGTGCTAATAACAACAATAATCATAATCATAATAGTGATAATAAATGCGCATAAACTCTTTCTTTGGACAACCCGTGTATTGTTGGTCCGATACAACTTAGAAAGCCCCACCCAAGACACTTGAAACATAAACATCAACTCGCAATCCCCAAAGTTTATAATACACGGAAAAAACACAGATCAACACTGACCCCGGTCTGGTAAACAAATATACATAAACGAACAATACTCCTGAGGCGAAAATAGAAGGGAAAAAAAAAAGGTCCGACCAGTTCACGCGTCCGGTGGGAGGCCGCTCCGTCAGGCTGCAGAAACGCGTCCCACCGGCTGTCAAGGCTGCGGCTGTTCCTCATACGGGATGTCCCAGGCGCTCGAAAGTTACTCCATCCAAAAAGAAAAAACGTAGAATGCAGTGTGGAGGGTAATCCCAAATAGCACAGGAAAAGTAATCCCCAATGCGCGAAATCCCGCTCCGCCACGCTCCTGGTCGGCAGACAGCTGTCCATTCATTCAAAACCAAAAAAAAAAGCCAGCCTCCCCGCGCACCTGATTCTTGATTTAAAAAAAAAAAAAAAACAAGGTGTGTCACAGTCACCTGACCTGGCAGGACCCGTTGGCCCAATAGGGTAATGACAAATAATCACATGACCATTAGAACCTGCAAATTCCACCTGTTAAACACATGACAAGTTACAAGTTCTTTTTTCTTGGTCATGGTTGTAACTGCACTGTAGGCAACCATTACATCCCCCCCCCCCAGCCAGCGGCTTATCGGGACCATAGAAGGGTTTCATGTTCACTACATTCACAGTATCTGACTTTATTTTGTCAGTCAACCACCGCACCTGGTAATTGACGGGTCCCAGTTTCTTCTCTATCCTTGCAGGCCCTTCCCATTTGGGCGCTAATTTGGCAGAGAACCTAGTGGAGGCTTTGGACAGTGGGTGTGACCGCACCCAGACCAGGTCGCCAACCACAAACTGTACATCTTTGCGGCGGGCATTGTAGTACCTGGCTTGTCTAGCTTTGGCCACACCAACATGCCTTTCCACCTCTTTCATGAATTGTGTATGAGTGAGTAGTGTGCTGTATGGAGGTGTGTCAGGAGTAGGTGTCTTATGAATGAGGCGTTCTAAGGGTCCGGCGATACCACGTCCAAGAGCCAACACAGCAGGGGTCACACCAGTGGTTTCGTGAACAGCTGTGTTGATGGCGAGACGGAATTCAGGCAGCCACCGGTCCCAGTCCTGATGGTGGTCCTCCACGTAAGACGCCAGCATAGTCTTGAGAGTCCTGTTCACCCGTTCTGTTAGATTTGTCTGTGGGTGATACGCGGTGGTGAGTTTCTGGGTTACGCCCCAAGAGGTGCATAACTGGTTTAAGAGTTGACTAGTGAATTGAGGGCCACGGTCAGAAACCAGGTAAGCTGGTACACCCCAGCGTGTGAAGATTTCATCCTTAAGGATGCGGCATACTTTCGGTGTTTTAGCGTCTCTGAGCGCAAACAGTTCGACCCATTTACTGTAGTAATCAACGACTACCATGAGTATGGAGTTCTGGGATTTACTGGACGGAAACGGTCCCATAAAATCCACCCCAATCATCTCCCCAGGTGTCTTGACATCAGTTGTTTGAAGCAGTCCAGTAGGCTTTTCGTTTGGCGATTTATACTGTTGACATTTTTGACAACAACGCACATGAGTCCAGACGTCCTTCCTTATATCTGGCCACCAGGCCACATCCAATATTTTGAGGAGGGTTTTCATGCGACCCAAATGTCCTCCAAATGGACTGTCATGATAGTAGGACAGGAACTCTGGAATGAGAACTGCTGGAACGACCATCTGATAATTGTATCCACTATATTTGGATGGCACACCCCGGTAGAGCACACCCTGTTGGAGTTTATAATGAATACGACCGTGAGTAGGTTCATTGATAGTGAGGAGGAGTTGTTGGCACACAGGATCCTTTTCTTGAGTTTTCTCTACCTCCTGCAATGAGGTTGGCAGGTCCGCCCAGTAGGCTTTTGCAGAGGTGACGGCCACGTAAGCTTCCGATGATGACTGGTTTTCCTGGACGGTAGCGCGAGAAAGTGCATCTGGGACAATGTTGGAGCATCCCTTTCTGTAGTGTACTCTAAAGGAAAAAGCCTGAAGCCGCAGTGTCCACCTGGTCAGCCGAGATGATGTCTTTGGGCAGTTGAAGGCCCAAGCTAGAGCGCTGTGATCAGTGTAGACGTCGAAGGTGTCTCCCTCCAGATAGTGTCTCCATTTCTCCACAGCCCACACCACTGCCAGGCACTCTTTTTCAGATGTGGAATAGCGGAGTTCTGGTCCCCGGAGAGCCCTTGAAGCGTAGGCGATGACGCCCTCCGTACCCTCCACGGACTGTGTCAGGACAGCACCCAAGCCGACATCACTTGCGTCACAGCTGATCTGGAAGCCTAGGTGTAGTTGAGGTTGTGCGAGAACAGGTGGTGAACGTAGCAGGTCCTTAAGATGTTCAAAAGCTGTCTGACATTCCGTGGACCACACCCATGGGACATCTTTCTTCTTGAGGTGGTTGAGGGGTGCTGCAATGTCGGCCAACCGAGGTATAAATTTATGGTACCAACCTACCAGCCCCAAAAACCTCTGGAGACCTTTAAGGTCAGTGGGAACTGGATAGGTTGTGATGGCATGGACTTTGTCTTGGTCCACCTCCACACCCCGTGCAGACACTACATGACCCAGGAATGTGAGCTTGGTCTTGAAAAAGTGGCACTTCTTGACATTGAGGGTCAGACGAGCGTGGTGGAGCTTTTGGAATACTGCATTAAGGTCTCTGAGATGTTGTTCTTGGGTTTTCGAAAAAACAACGATGTCGTCTATATATACGAAACAGATGTTTCCTTTCAGGTTCCCCAATACCCGCTCCATCAGTCGTTGGAAAGTGGCCCCAGCATTGCGCAAACCAAAAGGCATGACTCTGAACTGGAAAAGTCCTCGGTGGGTTATCATGGCTGTCTTGTACTTGCTATCTTCTCCCATGGCAACCTGCCAATAACCACTTTGCAGGTCGAGCGAACTGAAGTACTTTGCCCCCTGCATAGATTCAAGTATTTCATGCACCAGTGGCATTGGGTAGGCGTCATGGTGCGTCTTGGCATTGAGCCCCCTGTAGTCCACGCAGAACCGGAGTGACCCGCATTTCTTTGGGACTAAGACCACTGGAGAAGCCCATGCTGATGACGATGGTTCAATGATGCCGTTAGATAGCATCTTGTCGAGATGTTCATCAATGACTGCTTGTTTCTGGGGAGACACTCTGTAGGCTCTTTTCCGCACAGGAAGCTCATCTGTCGTCGGGATATGATGTTTGATGATGTTGGTATTCCCGGTGGTGGCAGTCCAGACTGTAGGCCACTTCTGCAGCAGTGGCCAGACCACCTCAGGTTGAGCCTCCAAGAGCAGAGAAAAAGGTTGGTTGTCACTCGAGTCTTCGACAGCTAAATAAAAATACGCTGATGGCTCGACATGGTCCCACTCAAGAGTCTCTCTGGTTTTCCGCAGAAATGTATACTCTTTGCCGCCAGTCATTATATATTTTCCAAGATGCGGTTTTAAAGTAAGCTGACTTGTGCACAGAAAGTCCAGGCCAAGAAGCAGAGGCATACATAACTGGGTTTCTTCAAGAATGTAGACACAGACATGGTAGTGGATGTTGTTCAGGGTGAGAAGAAGGTTAGCTCTCCCCAGGGCTTTATTCTCTTGTCCATTGGCCATGACAAACTTGAGATTGTTATGCACACCCAAGGATTCACCTGCCTTCTTGATGTCATTCCATAGAGATATGCTCATTAAAGAATACGTGCATCCTGTATCCAGCACAGCATCACCTCTGTGTCCCCGTACTTCCACTGGCACCACCAAGAGAGTTGGGGTCCCTTGTACTGAGGCCACGTCTGCTCCCTGTCCATGGCCAGTCCCCTGGGGTGGCCTCCGAGGTGTCCTCCTTGATGATCGTTCCGCCGGGTTGGCCTGCTGAACACGACTCCAGTAGTCTCGTGTGTGACTCCAGTCTTTCTCTATCAGAGAGCCCACTCTGACTAACTGCTCAACGGTGGAGACTATGCCCCGCAGCCCACTGGCTAGCCTTGGGTTGCATGCATCCAGGATGCGACGTACTATTTCTGCTTCTGGCATGTCCGGCCGCCATCTTAGGCAGAGTGCTCGGTGATCGTATGCAAAGTCTCTTAGGACTTGGGTTGGAGTTTGAACACTCTGGCGTAGCTGGTCTTCGATTTCAGATGAATAATCAGAAGGCAGAAAGGCGTCCAGGAAGGCTGTCTTGAAATCATTCCAATTATGGATTTTTCCACGGGCAGCCATCCACCAGCTCCGAGCCGGCCCCTTCAGGACAGTGTTTAGGGTGCCTATGAACTCGGTGGTACTTAACGGGCGGAGGGTGAGGAAATTTTCACATTGTTCGATGAACTCCGTAACATCAGTGGAATTACGAGACTCACCGAACTGCGGGAATTCCATCCTGATGGGTGGTCTGGGTGTGGCGGCTGGAAAAGCCGTAATGGTAACCTCCCCATCAGGTAAACGAGGATTCAACAGTGTATGAGCGGGTGTAGAAAAACCAGCGGGCCCCCAGAAGGAACGCGGTGGCCTGACAGCCTTTTTCAATTTTTCTTCCCACAGTTTATCTCTCCGTTCCAAACATGCTACCATGGTCTCATCCAGTTTCTGGAGCTTGCTGTCGATGTACTCCTTTGCTCGCTGGCCCACTGTGTCAATCGCGGCTCTCAGTCCGTCCTCTCTGTTCAACGTACTGTCCACTGTCTCCTTTAAGCGGATTTCTAGGGCATCCATTTTCACATGAATCTCCCGGAGGAGATCTGCGACGCTTTCACCCACTTCCTCTGCCTCCTGGGGTTCTTTATCAACATCATCCTCAGCCTCCTCATCTTCAAGGTACATGGATTCCAGCCGACTGGTCAACTCTACCACCTCAATGCGTGGAACTCTGATGGTGACACAACGTTGTAAACCGGGACCGGAATCTGGTGTTAGGTCGACGAGGGGAGAAGGTCCTGCTTCATCAGCCCCGTCCTCACTGGGTGGACCCTGCTGGTCACTCCTGGACATAGTTATTGTAGTTTGAGCGTAAGTTAATTGTGAAAATTGAGCTATATAAATGTATGTATAGCGGTGCAAGCTGAAATTAAACAATGAATATAGATTCTAAAACATGTTCCCATAAGAGGTGCTGTAACAGGAAACATCACAAAAACCCCAATAATAATAAATGGCTGTGAAACCCCACGTTTGAAGAGCAACGATAATTCCTTTAAGGAATATATATACCCCTCCACCATAAATCACAAATCAGAAGGCTCAGAAAACAACAATATACCTATATATATGGCAATGAAAACAGATTTTATAATTACAAACATTCAATGCGTCCCCATACTGGCCACCACTCTGTAACAATCCGCCCCGCACACTGGCAGGAGATCGTCACAACACCCTTTTTTAAGGCATAGGCGCATCAAATGTTGAATTACTCTGTGTGCTAATAACAACAATAATCATAATCATAATAGTGATAATAAATGCGCATAAACTCTTTCTTTGGACAACCCGTGTATTGTTGGTCCGATACAACTTAGAAAGCCCCACCCAAGACACTTGAAACATAAACATCAACTCGCAATCCCCAAAGTTTATAATACACGGAAAAAACACAGATCAACACTGACCCCGGTCTGGTAAACAAATATACATAAACGAACAATACTCCTGAGGCGAAAATAGAAGGGAAAAAAAAAAGGTCCGACCAGTTCACGCGTCCGGTGGGAGGCCGCTCCGTCAGGCTGCAGAAACGCGTCCCACCGGCTGTCAAGGCTGCGGCTGTTCCTCATACGGGATGTCCCAGGCGCTCGAAAGTTACTCCATCCAAAAAGAAAAAACGTAGAATGCAGTGTGGAGGGTAATCCCAAATAGCACAGGAAAAGTAATCCCCAATGCGCGAAATCCCGCTCCGCCACGCTCCTGGTCGGCAGACAGCTGTCCATTCATTCAAAACCAAAAAAAAAAGCCAGCCTCCCCGCGCACCTGATTCTTGATTTAAAAAAAAAAAAAACAAGGTGTGTCACAGTCACCTGACCTGGCAGGACCCGTTGGCCCAATAGGGTAATGACAAATAATCACATGACCATTAGAACCTGCAAATTCCACCTGTTAAACACATGACAAGTTACAAGTTCTTTTTTCTTGGTCATGGTTGTAACTGCACTGTAGGCAACCATTACAACTGTAAAAAACCGAGCAATTTATTAGTGGATTATCTTTTTACACCATGTTTTCCAAAAATTGGACAGAGAAAAAACTTAAGGTGTGAGAAATGTAACTTGATTATTCATTTTTACATTGTTTTAGAGTGCTTTTTTGTGCTTCAGGTCTCTCATCTAAATTCTACACTGCACACAGAAGCCGACTTTTCATCCTAAAGATGATAAAGTAATATTGATAAAAGTTTAAACAGGATTGCGCAAAGCGAATTTCAGATTCCTGAACTTGACCAAAATACACTAGTGACCAAAGTACATTAGTCTCTAATTTGAGAAATGGGCACCTCATAGGTCCTAAACTGGCAGTTTAATTAAATAGTACCCACAAAACACCAGTGTCAAAATCCACTGAGAAGAGACGACTTTGGGATGCTGGCCATCAGGGCAGAGTGGCAAAGAAAAAGTAATATCTAAGACTAGCTAGCAAAAGTACAAAAAAATATGGGCAAAAGAACACAGAAATTGGACAGAAGAATCTGTAATGGAGTGGACAGCGCAGTCGTCAGATCTAAAACCAAGTGAGTTGATGTGGGAGCAGCTTGACCGTATGGTACAATAGAAATGCCCATTCAGCCAATCCAACTCGTGGGGGGGCTTCTAGAAGAGTAGGGTAAAATTTCACAAATTAACAGCTAGAATGCCACAGGTCTGCAATGCTAGAATTTATGCAAAGAGAGGATTCTTTGACGAAAGCAAAGTTTGAAGGAAAAAAATCTTTATTTCAAATGGATACCATTATATGTAACCTTGTCAGTGTCTTGACTATATTTTCTACTTATAATACAACTTTTTTGGTAAATGAAAGTGTGACTTTTTTATAAAAAGCACAAAATGATCTGGGTGACCCCAAACTTTTGAAAGGTAGTGTATATGAGTGTGGGTTTTTTTTTTGGAAAGCATCACATTGCATATCAAAAGAACCATGCTAAACTCTTGGGAATGCACTGTCAGAAAAGTCATACAGATGGTAAAGCTGGAAACGGCACCTGTCTTGATCCAAAAGCAGAAAAACTGTGCAAACATTGCTGACACGACTCTTCTGAACCAAAAAAAATGACTGTCAATCAGTGTGAAAACCATGCTCTTCTAAAGTTAACCGGAGTCATTCTCTAAAGAGGCCCCTTTATACTGCTATGGCTGTGACAGGTGTAGCACAGTTAAACATGATCTTTGTTGCATTTTATTTACAGGAATTGAAATAGTGAATATGTATTGAGTTTCACAAGAGTCTTGACTTTTTGATGTCATAATAATAACTATTGAACATAAGCATAAAAAAAATGAATACAAGTAAAACACAGAAGAAACTCTCCCCTGTACTGCATAGATACAAGTGTAACAGGAGCATTCGTTGTCTCTCATATGTGGCCAGTAATGACAGATACTGGACTGCACCTCTGTGACACAGTTTTTGCCTCTGCAGTGTGCTTGTGATGTGTGCACCTGTATGACAAATGTGTTATTTCTATGCTGTCTGGGCAGATTATCACCTGCCATTTATCTCGGGGCATAAGGGTGCCATTTGTTATTTGGACAATGAGTGGTGTTCTCTGGAAAACCTCCCGATTACACACAGTGCGGAAACAGTAATGAGACCAGTAGCTCTGTTACCATGGAGACCAGGATTTTTTTTTTCTTTTGACACCTCAGACTTTTAATGCTGCCAAAGTTTTCTTCAGGGTTTTGCTTTAGTTATATCTTACAGTTAATTTAAGGTTTCCTTGAGTTTGAACAATAAACTCTTTCAATGAAAATTAAAGAATATTCAACGTAAGGCTTTCAATTTGATGACTCATTAGGTTTTATTGAACAAAGTGATACTTTTTGCATTTGAATATGCTAGTTAATTAGAATAACATTGTTTGATTTGTTTTGTGTTTTGCTTTGTTAATGTCCTTTCAATTTAAATTCAGTTTAGATCTGCAATAATTAAGGCTAAAAGAACCATCTACCGTAGAGGCTGATGGCTAGAACAATAAAAACATATTTTTATGACAAGAAAGCATAAAACCAGAGAGAATGTGTCAAGGAAATAAATAGAAAGGTAAACTTCTGAAGTTTTTGGTATAATAAAGCTAGAGTAGATCAATTCTGCTCTTGTTTATGCAATAAAGGAAAAAAAATATCAGGCCTGAAAATCCCAATCTCTTTGGGATGTTGAATGCCTTCAGAGGATTTTGCTTTGGTACATTAGATCATAAAAATAAAGAGTTAGAATGTCTCTCATTGATTTGGTAAGACAAATCTCCAAAACATACAATCTGTCTGGAATCGTTCAAAAACCTGTTGTTAGATATTGAAACTAAGGCTCTGGGTTTTCTATGCAGCACTCAAATCTCAGTACTATTGCGAATCTGCAAAGGGAGTTCGAGGTTAATGTCCATGCTCAGAAAGCATGAATTCAAGATGAGCAGAAACAATTTGCAATGGAAGACTGGGCTAAAATCCCCCAAGAGATATGTTCAGTTAGATACAAAATACAATAAGAAATTTTACACAATTGAAAGGCTAAAATAAAAACTATTTAATATCAGCGAACTACTTTTTTCAATTTAATGCATATTAGGGCTTCAAAACTAATTATGTGCCTTCATCATCTGTTTTTTTACATTACTACATTACTATCCTAAAGCTTTTAGCAAATATAAAAATCTGCATTGAACAAAGAATGCTTTCAGACAAAAAATTATTGATTTGATTTACAATTTGCAAAAGACAAATTAAGCAAACATATTGAAACTCAGTTATACAGGTGTGTTGAGGGATGTGTTGAGTGTTTAAAACTGGGTTGGTGACTGTCAAACTCTTCAAACAGCTTCATGCCATGGCAAGATTGAGCACAACATGATAAAAGATAATTCTACTGCATCAGCGAGGATTTTAAAGCCACTGCTACATTTTCTCTATCTAACCCTGTCCTCTGCCACTTATACTGCATTCACACCGGCAGAATGTAGTTTTATGTGGTTTCATGAATGCACATTCTACAGGTGGTGTTCACACCAGACATGCAGGGAGCTGCAGGGAAGGGGATTCTTCTTCTTTTGTTTTGGTAGTGCTCGTCTGCCACCTACAGTGGGATGAAGTTTGATGTGAAATATCAAAGCAGTGCAAATCCTGCAAATCTTGCTCAGTCTTTCTTTTTGTTTTCACAGCTCTGCTCCTATAAATGCACGTCTTGGTATCACAGAATTCCAGCTGGTCACAATCCACAAGTCTTGGTTCCTCTTTTGTCATTGTGTTTACTACGGTTGCCACAATCGTGTTTTGAAGCGGACGCTACCCACACTACCCAGTTGAACTTTCACCGAGCAATATCAACGCACCATCAATGAACACTTAATCTGTACGTAGAGTCCGCAACTAGACGTAAACACTTGCTTAGCGATGCATGATCATGAATGTTTCGGACACGGATGCCCGAAACTCTGGTCTATGTGTGTTTGCATAGAGTTTTTATTGAAAGTGGTCGCTTGAACACGACTTGATGCAGCTGGTGTTTAAGCAGCTTTACACCAACCCCCATCATGTCTTCCTTCTCTACATCCATGATCTTCCTCTTGACCTCTTTCCCGGAAGCTCCAACCTCAGCATCTTTTTACCAACACAATTCATCCTTTCAACATTTCCAAACCATCTCAATCTGCTTCCCTGCCTTTATCTCCAAACAGCATGATCTGTTCCTCTGATGGATTCATGCCTGATTGTATCCATCTCCATCACTCCCAAAGAGAACTTCAACATCTTCTGCTCTTCTACCTCCAGCTCTGCCTTTTGTCTCTTTCTTAGAGTCTCTGTCTCTAACCATCAACATGGCTGCTCTCACCACTATCTTCTTTCCTTTCCTGACTCTAGTCACACATCACATCTGAAATTTTCCTGCACCAATTCCAACCTGTTTGCACATATATGTGCATTTAAGTCATCTCTTTTTAAGATTTGTTTGTTGGTTACAATAAAGTTTTTGGGTCTCGACAATAATAAGCAAATTTTGAACCTAGAACTGAAATATTTGTTGCTTACTTTTCCATTTTGTAAAGTAAGAAGTAAATACACTTACTATTTTATTGTTTTTGCTGCATTGAAACTGCATATAGTAGTCTTAATGGGTTGTGTCTCCTGCCTTCTGGATGTAAACTTAAAAAAAAAAAAATCATATGTTTATGTATTTTTCATCTGAAATCCTTCTCATCCTTCCAGGAGCTTAGAATTTTATCCTTAAGTTTCATCTGACAAAATGTGATCAAAGACTTCCATTAAGCACAGTAAAGCCTTCGAGCTAATTAGCTCCAGGAGGAGCATAAAGAGTGTGTACAATGTTTCAGTTGTCAGATTTCAACAACATCAACAACCCCAGAAGCTCTCTGCTGTCAGAAGCCGAATGCAAAATATGTAGACTGACATGTGGGTTAAAAACAAGCCCTTTCTCTCTATTCCATTCTGCACTGTCAGTTCTTTGATGCACACAGCGTAAGGATGACGAAATCCAAAAGTAGGAACTTTTTAGGGGGTTGTTTTACTTTCTTGTCACTCTCTAGTGTTATACTCCAGGACACTCTGTCACAGGAGAAAATGTGACACTAAGGTGACCAGCTAAAACAATTTGTTACAGAACTTGTCTTCAGCTGCTCTGCTTTGTCTTAGAAATGTGCTAAGATGTCACAGAGTTTCTCCATTCATTTTTTTACCAAAAAAGAAAGCACACACAGCTGATAATCTATTCTAAAAGACGTATTCTCTGGCTACATTCTGCAAAAAAGATTTATTTTCCGCAGGTAAAAACACATCAGTTAGACAGACACTAGGACACATGTGGACTCGAGTTGTCACAGTTTTTGAGATGCAAATACTTTGCATGTTTTTACAGACAAAACTTCAGCTTTAGGAGCTCTAAGGAGACTTCGTGTTTTAAAACTTGCATCTTAATGCCCTCTTCAAACTTGAAAACTTAAATTCGTACATCTGTCGTTAACCTTGTCTGTATTTTGAGAAGGTCATACCTTGAGCTGAAGACTTTCAACCCACTGTCCCACAGCTTTGTATTCTGGGGTGGAAGAGTTGGTCATCTGGAACTGGAACAGGTCGTAGCGTCCTGGAGCATCTCCATTTTTGTTAAACACAACCGATGTTCCAGCACTGCCTATGAGGGCCAAGAGAAATTACAGTCATAAAACACTACAATGAATGGATTCAGTGGGAAACAATGCAAGTTATAACTGAAGACTAATGTAAACCTTTTTGTTTTAAGGGAGCAGAGCTAGAAGAAGCTTGTTACAGCAAATATGTCACGATCTTTAATGATAATGAGAGGAATAGCAGGCTCATAAACTATCTCATGACCCAATAAGTACTAATTCTTACTTCTTATGCATCATAGGTCATGCACTAGTCAATTAAATGTATGCTTGTGCATAAATACTATTGTACTCCTGGTTTCAGGGAGAACATAAAGCTAAATACAAAGCCCAAGCTGCAGACACTCTTCATCTACTCTCAGTGTCCAGAAGCCTGTCTCAGGCCAAGCCCTGAAGATTTCTCTCATTAGCTAAAGGGGACCTAGGACACCTGGAACCCTGTTCATGATTAAAAAGAGCTTGTAAGGCAAACTGTGCTAAAGCCCAGATATCTGTTACACCAGCTGTTAATAGAAAAACTGTTGTCCTTTATTTGATAGTCTGCATTATTCGTGAGGTCAAACATCTCAGAAAGCTGTGACACTGAAATAAGCTTCTGTTCACCTTGGTACTACATAAGCTGTGCACATAAGGACATACCATTTATGAAATGGGGCGGGGGGTGTCTATTGACTCTTAGCGTGGGAATTAAATGCTTTTAATAGCTCAAGTAAAAAAAAAAAAAAAGAGAGAATGGACTGCAGATATACATCAAAATTATTATAAGAGCCTAAAGTCTTTTGCTTTTTAAAACAAAGCTTTTGGCTTTTTAATCAAATTATCCCTCATAGCTTTTTTTCTTTGCCGTTCAGAAATGTCATCTCCTTTATATTTTTGCTTTTTCCATCCAAGGACATTTTGCTACTAAATATTCTACAAAAGCTTCGGACCAAAGGTCTCTGATGAAACATGAGTAGCAGTAGGAAAACCAGATTTTAGGCAACAGAACAGGACATTTTTATGAAACAAAATACCACAGACGTCATCTGACTGTTGCATGTGTAATTTTGTAAGCCTTAAAGCAGTAATTTTTATATTGATACATCTGTATGAGCAGTACAACGATATGCAAATGGAGCCATTTGACAAATCCACTTAAATGTGGAATGTTTTTTTTTTTTTTTAAGTATCCTCCTGTCAGCTTTACAACTGAAGCAGAGCACTGGAGTTTAAAACACATTTCAGTGAGCTTGTGAAAAGTGGAAAACCTGAAACCTGTAGACTGAAACTACAGCTCTCATCGTCCTGTCACTACAGCAAGAGAAAGCAAACTTGTTGACATGTATAGATGTTGACAAGGTATTGACTTCTAAAAGGAAAAGCCGACTGAATGCCTCAGCAAAAAAAAATAAAAGTTTAAATGTAAATCCAAATAAACAATATTTCTGTTAAGCCGCATGGATAATTGGGTCCCAGGCACTCTTTAAGTTTAAAGCAAATAATTAAGTGGCATTTCTCTGTGTGCACATAAACAGGCATTAGAAATGAATTTATGTTTTTTAATGGCTGATATTTTCAAAGAAACGAAATGGCCTGAGCAGACTCCTTAGCGAGACACTGTCTAAGATTAAAGATTTAAACATTTGCATGTGGCTGTGAACTAAGACATGACAAAAGTGCACTGCTGCTGTGCTGTGCTGAGTAGCGTGGGTGGACCAGGGATGCACTGCTGTGTTTCTCTCGCATCATTATTCTTTCCTTTTTTCTGCTTCTCACTCCTTAGCTCCTGCACAGCAGGGAGATCAACACTCCCTCGCTCTCAAACATACATTAGCTGTGGCATGCACTGGATAATATGGTAACTGTCTAAATGCATCGAGAGCCTGTGAGAGTTGCCTGATGGCTCACTAATAAGTTAAAATGTTTTGGAATGTGACAGCAAGGGCCAGGGTGAGGAAAATTTGATTTATTTTTTGTTTTGGTTTGGGTGGAAAAAGCTTCCTTAGCCGGTTCCACACTAAGGTAAATGGTTTCAGAGAATCAGGGGAAGTCAGCAGAAGCCCAGATGGTTTCTGGGACTGGACAGCAGATTCCCAATCCATTGCATGAATGTACACTTCGTTAAGGTCTTCTTGAAATTTCTGCACCACACAAACAAGTAAGTACATTCTGTTGCTTTGGTTCCACCTTAAAATTGGGGGCTTCGTGCCTGCTGGCACCCAGAACTGCTACCATAGCGACCATGTGAGGCAAAGGCAAATGTCTCTTTAGCCTTTAGTTTGCAGACAGAAATTTGCTTTCACAATTTTTTGTATTTTAATCACTGCACTGAATTATCTTTTTGTGTTTAAAAACAGTATGATTAACGCAATATTTTTGAAGATCCTTTTAAGTATGATTATCTTGTCCTGTAACTTTGAAGCTTTTCCATATCTTATAAATAAATCAAAATACAAAGTATTATTGGGAATCTTAAATTTCGCAGTGATGTATTGTTTTGTGCTTTAGATTTGTTGCTGACAAAAATCCACTAGTTACTCTTGATGTGTAATGTCACTCTCCTGAATCTTGCTCCTATATATACCAGTCTGCCGTCATAAATACTTAACCTGCCGTGCCATATGCTCTGCTACACAACCATCTGGGAAGTAGACATTGGAAAGCATTTAAGGAAGGGGCTGGCACAAAGATATCTGCCATGTAATTGGAAAAGCATCTCAAACAGGAAACAGGTCCAGGATTGCTGCTTTTTTCTTCCATATCAGTGAGGAAATATGTGACATTGTGTAGAATAACTGTTCCCTGGAAACATTAGCTATACATTTTTCAAAGCCTTACATGTCTCGTAATGTATGAGTGACGCTTTAGTGTTGTTTGCAGTGCTGTTGAAACCCACGAGGAGTCATTGCTGAAACGTGGAAAAATGGAATTAACCTGTTGTAGTCAATAATTCATCAAAAAGATATGTAGTTGAAATCAATAATTTAACATTATAGATGATCTATCAAATATGTGATAGACATAAGTTGTGTAGGAACCAGCAGGGGCAGACAAAAAAGAAGTGTTTTCAGTTTTGTCATACAGAGTTTTTGTGTCACGTCAAGTCAGACCTAAATAAAAAAAGTTACCTTTCTTTAACAAGCATTTTTGTGTTTAATATTTTATTTTCTTTATGGTAAATCTTAACAGGAATGTCAAGGAGGACATATATCTAGCAGGAGAGACAGCAAACAAAGGAATGATGGGAAATGAAGGCTGGCTTACTCCATGACAACAGTCCTGCCCACAACTCAGGCAAATTGCTGATGAACTACTGCTGCTCTGCAGAAACTGTCCTAAAAAACGATTGTTTTTTTGTTTGTTTTTTTTAATTTGGCAATTTAGTAATGAAATGACCAATTTGAATGCTTTTACAATAGATTGAAAGGTGATTGGAGTGGAACTTTAATAGTAATTCACCTATCTCCACAAAACCGACATCTTTTTAAATTAACCTGTAAATAGTAATTTTTTAGATCTATATTGCTTCTGAACAAAATCATATGGCTCCACTCATTACATTAACTGAATTGAGTGGTCAAGAAGTGTTTATGGGACAAGAAAAATATCATGACAAAGAAAAACATCTACATTTTTTTAAATTTAAAAATGTAACCAAAGCTAGAGAATCTGATGGTGTTTCATTTTTGGATGTTCTTCATCTCTAATTCCCAATTATTGATCCTGTTTTTACCTTCTGTCTTTATTGATGACCTCTGTGCATAAAGGGGGTAAAACAAATGGATGGATGAACCATGAAAATCAGAAAAACAGCTGGATTTAAATTCTCTGTTATAAGTGTCTTGGCTGAGACAGATAGCAGCACCGCCCTACGTTAAGTATAATGATGCCGTGCTTCATTGTGGAATGTGAACAAGCTTGCTGTCAGTACACATAAATGACTCACTATAAAACAACAAAAGATCACAAAAACAAAACTCCCTCTTTAAGAAAACGATGAGTCATACTAGATCAATATGCCTATTCTTACAGTCATTACAATGAGATAATGATGGAGTGTGTCAGCTAATTATTTATTTAAAAAAATATTCAAAAGTGGTGTTCTACTGACATGAAACACTAACGATGCATCATTTAATTTTTGGATTGACCTAACGGTGTTAAAAATAATTTTAAAAGAGCATTTTTTTATATTAAAAATGAGTTTTAAAGAAGTCAAATTGAAACTTAGATTCATTTTGTTTAAACTAAAACACTGTCGGATATAACAAAAAATAAAACGAGTCATCAAACTGAAATAAGCATGAGGCACTGATTACAAAAACTCTGTCTAACTAACATTCTCTATTTTCTTTATTACCCCTTGAAAATATTTTAAAGGACTCCCAATTTAATGGAGATTCAGGTCTTAATGGCATAAATCCTGTACTTAAATGTATGGCCTAATATTTTAGATACGCTTGCTCCTTTCTGCATCCTTTGCTGCTTACACGAGGCAAAACATCAAGGTGATCATCACAGATATCTAGATATTTGTTGGCTTATTGAAATAAGGTCATTTTAAATTTGTAATTGAATGTTGAAGGTACGGAATCTTGGGGAAAGTTTAATGTGATTTAAGAAAATACAAAATTTCCTTATCTGAGTCTGGGTTTCGAACAGAAAACTGCTGTCCTACTGCATCGGATCCCGTAGAGGACCAAAAATACTTTACCATGTTCTGTGAAGACAGAAGACTTCAAAGGAGTCTCTAATTATTACTGACAGACTTACACACCAGCACATTTGCAGTGACAAAGGTTTGTCTCGATTTAAAGCCGTCTTCCTGCTGACTCCTCTTCTTCATTCTCTTTTGTGTTTTAAAGCAGTTGTCTTGATTAGACATCTGCCATTAATCAACAGCCATCTTCCGTTTTCTGACAGGGTTGAATAATGGAGAAGTTCAACAACAGACAGAGCCATCAAACATATTTACTCACGAGATCCGAAAGCATTGCTTTGAAGGATGAATGAAGGCAAAAAAAAGTGAAACCAGAACAAGCTGTCTGGTGGTGATTTAAGGCGTGAGGTGAAGCATGTAAGATGCTAGGATGTTACGAGTTTCACAAGATCTTGGTGTTTATTTATTTATTTACTTATTTTTTCAATTTAAACTGAATCTGAATCTTAACTTCACAAAACTGTCATAAAACGCATTACAGATAAATATTTAAGAATACCACTGGTAAAATCATTACAGAGTGAGTGGTTCAGTTGGCTGTGTGCAGGCCGGTCCTGTAGGGAACCAGGGTTTCTCAGGGGGCATGATAAGATCGAGTCTGAGTGTCCCTGTGCCGGTCCCCAGCCTCGATAAAGACGGCCATCTGGCATAAAAATCTCTGCCAAACCAACTGCGCGAATCAATGAAAGCTGGTTTGCTGTAGCAACTTTTGACCAGACATGCCGAAAGGTGAACAACAGCCACAGTTAAAATCATTACTTGATATCAGAACTGGACACTTGAAAGTTGACTTGAAGATGATGCTTGAAATCTGACAAACTAATTGTTTTTTTCCTGCTTGTTGTGCAGAATGCCTATTATTCCACCTCCTACTAATTGGACCCCCTAAACTGAATTATTGTTAGGTCTATCATTTGAACACTGTTATTTGCCTTGACAGTTATTTATGCCAAGAAATTTGGAAGTTGTCCTGGACTTGTAAAAAGATTAACCTGTTACGCTCTCTGGCTGACCTATTTAGAAACTTGTTCACAGCTTTCATGTTAAAATAGATTTACCTAAAAAAAATGCACCTCAAAACCTTATTTTAAAGTCTGTTTTCATTGATGTTCATGCATTGCCCACTTTGGTTAAAAGTCAAAAACAGAGCTTCAAAGACAGTGGACGAAACATACATCAAGTCATAAAAGGAGGCTCAAGAAATTCAGAAGTTTTAGCATCAGCATCAGTGAATGTTACTGAGCTGTAGTCCAATTTTATCTTGGCCACCATGGTAACAGTGCAGTGTAAATGCAATTGAAAGTGTAACTTCATTTAATTAAAAACGTTTTTGTTCAATCCAAAAGATCAGTCCAGCAAAAACGTTTGCAATGTTTCACTTACCGTTGAAGCTGGTGTTGCGTATGTACCGCAGCAGAGTCTTTCCATCAGCAGACTCCATTTGTGGACACACGCCAGGATGCTCTGGACACAAGTCCCTTTGCATGTCGTGCAGGGCATGGGCCATCGCATACACAGCGTCAATCACAAACTGTACTTTTCCTTCCTGTTCATACTTGGAGTCAATCCCAATGCGCTCCTGGCCTGAGGAATGCAGACAAAGATGATTACTTCAACCATAATGTATCAGAAACATCCAGGTGTCACGTCCTCCATCCATCCATTCATTTTCTAAACCTGCTTAATCCCGTCAGATATTTTTCTTTTTTCAAATCTGTTTAATTGTGGAGGAACTTTAATTTAACTGGACAATGTGTTGAAAGAAAGAAAATAAAATGCAACTTCTGCTACCACCACAAATGCAACTGTCACTGTCCAATGGGGAGGCAAAGCCAGAATCTTCCAGATTTCATGCCGCCGTCTGATTTTTTGAAAATTGTTGGTGTGGTTATGAATGTAGACGGTGTATGACATAATTCTGAAATTGGGCGACCACAGGCCGGTGGCAGCCGGATCATCAGCCGGCAGCAGCTCCTTCTAAATTTGCTCAAAAGCTTGCATTAAGGTCACCGCGTGGCATGTTGGGATGTGTGACCGTAGTCTTAAACAGTCTCTGAAAGGGAACTCAATAAAGGGAAAGTGAAAACTCTGTCCAAGCACCTCAATTTTGTATGTACACGCAGTTGGATTCTAGTACTGGAATTCATTGCAGCAACAGAACCTGCGATAAAAAAAATAACCTGACTAACACAGAAGTGGAACAACTGAAGATGAAGGTGTCAACCCCTGTCTCTAGCGCCAAACCACCCACTGCCAATTTCACCTTATAGAAAAGATGAGCAGTAACATCTCTACAGCCGTATCATAACATCACAATCCTACCGGCAGACAAAGGAAGATGCACAGAGGTCGTGAAATATGTCACATCCCTTTTCATCTCTTCTTCCATCACAGAAAAGGTAAAGACAAGACAAAGGTGCCTGAAAGAATCATGTTAACATCAGAACCCAGAACTGGACTGAACACCACCTATTTTCACTTTCAAGGGCAACGCTACTGGCCCAAATACGTCGTAACAGTCGCTGATCTGACTGTGGAACGAGTAAACAAAGGCCTGACATCCCTACCTGAAACTGCACCCACACATTGATTCAGATAAGTGGATGACACACAGGTTAAAATCCAAAGCCAGAAAAGGGAAGAATTCACTCGTCACATCAATACGATGGACAGATACATCAAGTTCACTCGAGGAAAGTCCAAGAACAATTGTCTTGGACAGATCAAGAGAGGCTGCAATCTGAATAGTGAGGTGTTCAGAAAATTCACTTACATCGACCAGTATGTTTGACTTGTACCACCCACTTAGACATAAGATACAGAACTGGATACAAACCATACCAACTGAAAAAAAAAGAACTATATTTACAGTGTCTTCAGGAACTGAGCTCAAGAAAAAGGGGACACTGACGGAAACAACATCGTCCCCTTTTTTGTCTCAATTGTATCTGAAAAAACTCAGCAGGATCTTCAATAAACAACATGCCTATTATTTTCAAACTCAGCAAAACACTAAGAGGGAAATGTACTCCACCGCAATAATATAACTCAGAAGAAGAAGAAAAGGAAGTCACAGAACAAAAGAGCCACTGCATCAGGCCCGCAGCTCACTTGTTTAGCTGCACTTGAAGGACAGTGAACACGTCTTTAAAGACAATAAAAAGTCACATTCTGGACAGATAGTTTCAAAGATGAGTCAAAAATATGAAAATAAAACTTCCTTCAAAGAATGTGGGGTTAGAGGTATTTCCTGTCTCCCATGTATGTTCCTGTTTTGACCTACTTGCAGACTGGGAGCCATTCAGCCCAACCACACACAAACAATAACTCACCAATGAGTGTCCCCACGTCTGAGGCACATCAAGACCTCTACCAGGACATTAGTCAAACATTCTGATAATCACTGGATCATTGACATTAGTCCACTCACATGACATCTGTTTTTTGGGGGGGGTTTCTTACTTTTTATGACCCCTCTGAAATAGTCAGTAAGCTACATACTGTATATCATCTGAGTTCTTCACCAGCACTTAGAACTGAATAAGCTACTTGGATGAGCAGCCAAACGCCTCCTAGATCAACCTTCGAAGTCCAGTTTCCCTGAAGAATTGAATCATGTGTTAAAATGACAGAGAATCTGCACGGGCTTAAATGAAAGAGGAAAACACATTTAATTCCCAAGTGGGATGTTTCAAGCTGAGCTGAGAGACAAAGTGTTTGTGACAAATACAGCAGAGTCAGTCGAATTACCGAAGTGTGCCGCAATGTAATATGCAGCCAACAATGAACCCTCATTTGTCCCATCTGAAAGAAGATGAAAATCACCGTGAACTTTAGTAACACACTTTCCTACGGTGGCTTCTTTCCATCTGTCAGTGTTCTGCCCTTTCACTATAGACTGCTTTAAAGGTTTTTGCCTCATTGTACTGTTACACCTTTTGAATGCCTAATCTAAAGCCTCTTCTCTAGTTTTTTTTTATTTGAACTAAACTGATTTTTTTTTTAATTCTGGCAGAAAAAAAACAGGTTTCAAAGGATGCATAAAAGCAAAATTGTTGCCTTATACAATGTGATTATCACATTTAAGGCACCATTTATTAAGAATGTTATCAAGCAAGCAAAATAATGAAGATGATTTTCTCAGCAGTGATCCTAGTAAGACATTAATGAAAATGTGGGAGACATCCATAAAAGGAAGGAAGGCCAAAGTAACCTGCTCTGACATTTCAGTCCATTTCTCAAAACTCAATATACATCTCAGCCCACACATAACCTTTCTGATTTCTTGAGCTCTGCAAAGAGAGCTCAGGGAATCTTTATAGGGATGGCCCTGGAATGCAAAACGCCTCCTGTTAGTATAAAATATTCAGAAATATCATCTCAGCTGGAGGTTCAGTATGCAACAAATGTAAAACAATCCCAGGGGAAAAAAACAAAAGTTTTTTTTTTTTTGTCGTCATTTAGCAAACGGGCTTGTGTGATCGCGAAGTAGAAGAGCATCTTCTCATATTATAAAAGATTCCAATATTATGGAAATAAATCCTATCGCAAAACACAATTTGTGTCACATTGCTGGTGTCATCACCACATACAGAATGCTGGCAAGATTATTTAGGCACCCCACATTTCAGCCATCATCCATGATAATGCAGTGAAGATGCAGAGAAATGAAAGCCTGTCTGTGCATTGGCAGACATAGTCTTGTTAACATGGGAATGCATCACTGCTGGAAACAACACTATTATTTATTTGATACAACGGCAGCGCTGACACGGAATGGGGACAAAAAGGAAATACAGTTTTCTGACCCATTTAATTGAGTTTCCATCTGAAATAAACAATACTATGGATTTTTTTTTTGTCAGGTTAAAAATATTTCAGGGCAAAATAAAAAAAAATAAAACTTTTTTTTTCCAATATTTAGACTTAGAAGCCAAATACAGCTTTTATCTGTCCAAAATCTACTTGATAGGAAGACCTCCTTGACCTGCTGGGTGAAGCTCCAACAAAAGGGGTTTACTTCAACCACGCCTGCCTGCAGGTTCTCATGGAAACATTTTCCATCATCTCCCCACACTCCCACATCCTTCTGTTTGGCTCGTGTCAAAACCTACATACCTGTGCATTTGCGGCTGCTGTCCTCTCTCTTTGAGGCACTGAGCAGTCTGCAGTCAAAGTTTTCCTCCCAAAACTCAGCAAACCACACGTTCCTGCGATTGTTCTCCAGAGTGAGACCGGTGAAGTACTCGTCAAATCCTGAGAGGGAGGGAAGAACAGAATGACTCATTTCTTGACCAATTGCCAAGCGATTCAGACCTGGAGGGAATGAAGTAAAACTTTCCCAACAGAAGCAGTGCCTTGGCAGGTGTGCAGGTAATTGCGCTGAGCACTGGAATCATTAGCAGGAGCTATAACTTCAGGAAAATTTGGCCTTGATGGTCTGCCTTTCTACCAAACTCTGTGTAACTTCAATCGCTCATTTTATCTCAGAAATCTTGATCATTAATAATATAAGAGTTGTAACCATAGACATTCTCTGTCACCCAGGTTTAGACAACATTTCGTACTTATATATGTAGATTTTTTATCTGAGCACCAAATCTTTTTGACAAAAATCTTTTTCTTAACTGAACACACTAATTTTTTGTGTGGCTATCTCTCGAATCTACAACATTTAAATGAAAATACCTTGGAATTTGCTTTTTGTTCTTGGTTCACAAGCAGTCAGAGCTCAAGGAGAAATTCGATTGTCATGGCAGCCCAGTATATTTGAAAACAATAAAGTAAAATAGCAGAAAATGTGGTAGAAATGGATCATGCAAAATAATGCAAAAAATAAAACTAATATGATATATCAATATTGGTATAATTTACACATGTTCCCTAATAAGACACGAAGAATTGAAGTGGATTGTTGGGAAATACAGAGAAAAGATGACACGTTCATTTAATAAAGTTGTGTTATGTTAGTTCTGATTGAAGTGAGTTCAAGAGTCTGAATGCCATATATAGAAGGATTTCGTTTTCAGAGCAGTGGGGTTGAATGAATCTGTTGCTGAAGCTGCTCTTTAGCTTGTCCGGTGTATTGAGGAGAGGTGGGAGGGACTGTCAATGATGCCACCAATTTTGCCAGGATCCTGTCCTCCACCAGCTCCCCTAGGGTGACAGGTTCAGTGCCCACAACGACAGTCTTTTTTTTAGTTTGTTCAGTCTAATGGCATCAGTTGCGTTGTTGCCCACACGCCCTAACATCACAGTGAGGAGGATGAGGCTCTCCAGAACAGATTGATGAACTCAGTGGCCTTGTGGTAGAGTGTCCAGCTGAGAACCAAATCCAAATTCAAATCCAGGTCTAGTCATACCAAAGAAAAATAGGACCCAATGCCTCCCTACTTGACATTCAGCATTAAGGGGTTGGATTGCAGAGTTAAACCACTAAATGGTTCCTGAGTGTGGCCGTGGGTCAAATACGTGGAGCAAATTCACACACCTAGGTGCATGACAACTATTAAGACTTAGACTTCAAAACATCTGTGGCATCTTTGTCGTAAAATGGAAGGGACTAAGCCTCTTCAAGATGTAAAACTTATTGTTGATAGTGTTAGCTAATATTATAGCAATATGCTAACTGTTTTGGCTAGATAACATATATTTCCAGCTTTGTATGCTATTTTGCCATTTAACCATTGTATTTGTACTATGCAAGCAAAATTTAGCTAATTCAGGCATTTCTTCATTTATATACAATATCTTCACATGTGGATTTATCTTTAAGTTAATTGCTTTAGCATTTCAATTAAACATGTTCAGTTATTTATCAACCATTTTAGCCTAATCAAACTTTAGCTTCATTAACTACTTTAGAGCTAACAGAATTGCTTTAGCATTTTTAGCTTCAGCCTTTTTTTTTGGTACGAGCTTTAACATCTTCAGTGGCCACTTTCAGCTTACAGCATTTTGTTTGTATTTTTTTTTATTTCAAAAAAGGAAATCAAAACAAACAAAAACAAATGAATTAAAATAGAAACGCCTGACATGTCATTGCCACAGTTGTTTGCTTGTTAACAAAATAATACTATACACTAAAAGAGCTCTATAGACTTTGAAGTACTGTGCAATTACATGAACATCGCTTGCAGTAATAGTAGCTTAATAGGTCAGCAAGACTGCAAAGGCAGTGCATAAATAGAAAAGAATAGATGGTAATAACCGTGGGAGCATGGGCACTCTCTGCATACCTTTAATGGACGAGCGTTTGGGCAGGATTGTCACTGCTCCCACAGCTACATCCTCAAGCTGGTGGATTGGGCTGCTCTTGGAGCCCCAGCTGTCAGATCCAATCCAAAGGAAATGGCCCACACGATTGGCCCTTTTGGTAGCATTGAGAACTCCCCTGCAAGGACATTTGTGTTTATTTGTGGAGAGATCAGGCGGAATGTGCAAACCTATAACTATTATACAGGAACAATCCCCATTGAGGGGCTGTTTGGATATCTCAGCCTCTCATAAGCTCTTTCTGTGCTTTGTCTGCGACACAAATGTTTCTATTTACAGATAATGAGCACACGTCTCCACATATTTCATGCTTCTTCATTTAGGCTCTGGATTTCACTTGTACATCATTGATTCCTCATTCTGCATTTAAATTGGAAAAATCTTTGATCCTGCATTTATTTATATAAACATCACGCACAGGGTGGTGTGTGTGTGGGTGTGAAACAATATTTTCCTTGCTTTTTTTGTCATCTATGTTCCCAATCCTCTGAGAAATGTGTGTTTGTGTTGTTATAGGTATGTTTGTGCAGCAGACACAGCCTGTGCTCACAGTAAATCTGTGCCTCCAGCTTTTCTTCAAGAGTTCCTCCTCAAAGATGAAAGACCTTAACATAACCAGTCATCAGCTCATCCGCACAACATGCATGAAGCCAGAATGAGCTGTGTGCCTCACCGTATGTCCTCTTCGTTGGCAAAGATGATGACTGCCCGCGAGAGGCGCGTTTCCATCAGCTGTTGGATGGTTTTGTCGTAGTCCTCCATCTTGGGGTTGAGTGGGATTTTCAAAGATTGGGCAATGCAGATCCCACCTTTATGATGGGTGAGAGGTAAGAAGGGGTTAGGCCTTTGGGATGACTTCACCCACTCATTATTGTAAAAAAGATTCACTTAGACACACAAAAGGCCCGTAACCCATAACAGTCATCGTCTATGTGCGCACATCTCCCATCGTGGACAGTGAAACATCTCCGATCAATAGGTGGAACTACCATGCCTCTTACAGAGTATGGATCAAAATGCAACCACCTGCAGGATGCAATTTAACAAATGTAGTGCATCTCCCTATTTAACATTAGCATCATTTAGAGAACAGAGAAAATAACTATTGTGATAAACTTTATTATTGTAGAAAATCAAATATTAGAAGCACAGAGTCACATAAAGCAAACAATTTAACATTTAGTACTTAAAACATAAAAGTTAACAACACACATGAGGTTTTTTTGGTACCACATCATTACAAAACTTTACAAGGGAATGCGTTGTAATTAATCTTATAAAAAAGAATTAAGATAAGTAGCCTAAGCAGAAGGCGCTAATATGAGACATGTCAGTATCTGAAGAAAACAAAGAGGTAATGATGAATTAGTAGTCAGTCTGTAATTTAATTTTATATAGAGGAAACAAGTGGCTGCAACATTTTTTTTAGGAAATTGGCTATTAGACTGGCAACGATTTTAATTTACCACATTCAACCAAAAATAAATAAATAAATACACCTCATCAGGATGAAAAGTTGAGCCATCAGAGTTATTTTCTGTTTTTTGGTTTGTAACTACTATTGGGCTAAATGTTTTGATCATTGACTGCATAAGAAAACTGGACTGAATAACCCCTCCCACTCATGTTCCAAACATCAAGTATCCACTGTCTCCAAGAAGCTCAAATCCCATAGACTTCTATTGAGAAATTAACAGCTATAACTGCATCAGTATTTTTGTCAAAATTACCATTCTTGCTTTGCTAGCTTTTTTTATCATGTTCTTGCTAATCCTAATTTTTTTAATGAAATGTTTTCGGTACTGCAAGTTATTCAAGTGATAAACTGAGCGATCAGATGCCTGAATAAAAGTAGGTGGTCTCTGCCTACTGATGTCATCTGGCTCCAACAATGTGGTGCACACGTTGCAAAAAAGGGGTAGGGTATGGAGGTAAACCATTTTTAATGGTCGACAACTCACTCGCTCAGTCCAGTTCTCACACACAGTCAATAGTTTATATAAACTATAAATGACAGTTTAGCTCTTCTTACATTTTTACTCCTTGGTTTTATTTCAAATTAACTATTTACAATTAACCAAAAGCGAAAAAAAAAACATGATGTAATTTATTTCTTAAGAAAAAGTTGTTTGAAGCTGACCACTAAGAAACAGCTTCCTGGTCGTTCCAGTTTTACAACCAACCTGTCAAACTACAGTGCCATACCTGTCTGAATTGACCAGCATGTAATGATTAACCACTATAGGTTCTAGCTTGTTCTCTGCTAATTACTCAACCACAACATACCATTGGAGAGTTATTAATTTCCTGCAAAGTTGTTTTAGGAGTAATGATTAACTTTCATCTAGTTTCTGATTTCTTTCTTACTACCTAGGCAATATCATGTGCATTGCAATTTAAAGTGTCCCCCATTATAAAGCACTTTATACTATAACCTGAACTAATCAGATTGCACTAAGCAACAACAAACACAGGATGTTAATACAGCCAATAAATCACTCTGTCTGGTCATTGCTAATGAGTCTTAACAGGATAAAGAACATTCATTTGGTAGCTTACTAAACAGCTGCTGGGAACTATAAGTGGAATGGCCTATTATTCCAACTTGCTCTCAGCAGATTGTTGTGTTTTTCTTTGCTTTTTAGCAGCTCCTTATTATGGGAAGGTGAAAGATGTTTTTTTTATATAGAAAGAAGAAAAACAACGTTATTTGCTCAATTCTGGTACAATAATTGTTGGTATGTAGAACAAGATGACCATTATTGGGCTTTTGATAAATAGAAAATATCATCAAGTGTGTTGGTGAACATCTGCATGTCCGACCTGAACATTTTTTAAAGACATCAGCTTGTGTCCATAGTCAACAGCAAAGCTTTACCCAAACCAATTAAATGTCCCCCTCTCAAGCATTCTAATAGAACATCCAATAACCTCTCAGTTTGAGTTTCTCTGAATAGACAGAGGGATGGAAAGGATCTCTTAATTGCCACTCTCTGCAGGCTCATTACTTAGATATAAACAGCTTTTAGCTAGCAGATCATACATTTACAGTCAGGATTTACTGTGGCCTTTCTTAAAGCAGAGAACAGCAAAATTATCACTACTAAAATGCTTCTCACATAATTTTATATTCCCAGCAAGCAAAACTGAGTTTTCTTGATGTGAAAAATACATCCTGAGTATCAAAATATGTATCAAATGTCTGCTGTTTTACAGCGTGAGTGGACTGAACATGAAAATAGGAAAACTGCCGATGGCTTGGTTGTTGCTACAGGGTTTGTGGAAAGGTGTTCATTGAGCCCTGGTGTGTTGAAGAGAAAACATTGTCAGTTTTGTTGGTCAGTTAGGTAGAAGACAAAAGAACTCTTTTGCTAGAAGTTACCACATGATTTAATCAAATTTATTCACATTATGGCACACAAATGTGTTGATGGCCACTTAATGCCTCAGTCACAACTGCCTTTATGGCTAGATACGGGTTGTCTGTGGGTGAAAAATGGGCAAACCTGTACGGGACATGCAGGTAGCCTGCACAAAATGTTAAGATCAAAGACCACTCAATTAGCCTGTAGAGCGACAACATTCACGCACATTTTTTCTGCAGGCATGCTGTGAGCGACATGTCGTAGCGTGCTCTTAAACAACACGCAAGGGTAAGAATCAAGTAGATGAGATGTAGGCACTTTGTACCCCGGAAACCTGCATGAATGGCCCATTAGTATTGTTCAAGTGAAAGGTGCATGCTCCTTGTGGGTTTATTGCGCGAATGTGCAGCATTTGCGGTTAGATAGGAGCCAGTGCCCGCACCTTGGTAACGCCTTGAGTGTTTCATAAAAGGCACTGTACGACAGCATCACCCGCACGTCACAAGTGCGTATATCTTACATTTACAGTACCACACACTTGACAATGGTACATGCCATTTTCATCATGTCCCTTAAGTTGGCCGCAAGAGCTTCAAGGGAACTGCAAGACACTTCTGTGTTCTCTTAAGATGAAGCAGCTCCTCTCTGGAACCCCCACGGATCCCAACAACCCAAAAACCTGCAACACCCATACAGATCAACCCCCGTTTGGTTGCATGAGACCAAGACCTTAGACCTAAATAACAACTGCTTCTTGTTTATTTTCACTCAATTGGCTGCATTTTAATTGCCAGAAGATTTCATCTTGCTTTAAAAAATTAAAACTCTAACAGAGAACTATAAAACACCTCCTGTTTCTGAAGACCTCAAGTATCTCAAATGTACTATTACTAAAACCCCACTGAGCTGTATGAAGTGCTATGATGGTTTAACAGTCTTGAGCGGGAATAGATTATAGTTCAGAAAGGTCAATAATGCAGAACCGCAAGAGTCAGTAATGAAGATAAGAAGCTTTTGGAGCAGATCCCAAATTTAGAGAGGAAAGTGCTGTGGTTTAATGCTGCACAAAAAACTGTGGGCTGCTAGTTGTGTAACGGTGGCTAAATTATTGAGAATCTGCAGAACACCTCAGCTGTCAGTTGTGGTCATACAGGATCTTGGAGGCTGGCAGGAGGAAGATGCAAGTCTTGTAAAAGGAGGTCCAGAGCACTGTGCTGTGGGTCAGAGTGCTTTCACCTGTCACCGGGAGGCGAAGGGACTCAAAGGGATCCACAATTCAAACTAGGGGTTCAAAGAAAAGTTGCATGCCTGTCTCACTTAGAGAAAGATCATCTGAGGCAACGAAACATTAGCCTAAGGCAGGGATAGGCAACTCCAGGCATTGAAGACCACAGCGTCTGCATGATTCAAGCCCTACTTATGACTGATTACCTGGTTCAGGTATGTCCAGCCAATGAGAACATGCAGGAACATGGTACTGTATGCTGGAAAACATGCAGGAATCCGGCCATCGAAGCCTGGAGTTGCCTATCCCTAGCCTAAAGCATAAAAGTAGTTTATTTCCACAAGATGAATGGACTACAGGAACAGCTTTTTTTTTTGTTTTGTTTTTTTACAAAGATGTTTTGTACATTTTATAGAGAAACAGTTTCTGCTGTGACCCTTCTCTGAGACTCTATGGTTCTGCCCTCCCTTTTGTCATCCATGAGCTACAATAAGCCACCACAGTATTTTATTTGAGTTGCAGTTTAGGCTTTGTCTGAGCCTTATACATATAAATACATATATATATAATATGTATATATATTTTTTTAGCTTTTGTGGATCTGCCGGTGTTCTCAGGACCGCAGATGTATGACCCAGTTTCAGGCGAGCTTTAGCTGGTAGATGAATGGCCTCACTTGAATGTAGAACATTGTGGTACATCGAAGGGTTGAGAATAGACTCAATGACTTTAAGAAGTTTTAAATGCAAACTGAACATAAATCAGACCCCCCCGCCACTCTGCTCGACACACGGCTTGACTTGTTTGTATTGAAATGCTCTGTTTGGTTTTCTGCTTTCTTAACAAACATCATGCAGGGCGTCTAAACATTAGCAGCACCTTTTCTCTCCAGTCACGCACTGATTAGCATATCTGGGACGGTTAAAGGTTTAGTGTCTAGCCTGCGGAGGTTTCAGTACATTAACTCTACCTTTAATTGGTTTATTAAAAAAAAAATCTCTATGAGAAAGCATTGGCACTGTCTAATCCGTTTACAAGGAGTTTCATATTTTTATGTCCTAAAAGAAAAAAAAAAAAAAACAGTTTAATACATTGCAAAATTATTGAAAATCCTTTAAAATCCTTTATGAGATGTGTATATGACATTAATTTAATCAAATTCCAATTGCAGTCAGAGTTCCTGAACAGAATTTGAAAAGAATTTCAGAATTTGAAAAAAAAAAATTAATTAAATGAAACATTTACAACTGATTTGGTGCAAAATAAACAATGCGTTATTTCTTTACAGTTGTATACTGCTTTTGACTGAAAGTGCCCAATAGCAGGAAACAAGTTAGTAAGTAAATTAATTTTAAAATTGCTGCTAGATAGTTTAACTATGCAAAGTCCTACTTTAGGAAAATGAGATGTAGCATTTTTCTTGATGAAATGTGAAATTTATAAGTGTACTAAAGTCACCGCCCTTCACCTCATTTACCAAAGTGGAGGAAAAAAAAGCTAATACCTGAAGCTAATGATTAAAATAAATAACTAAAGTTACTTAATATTAATTTATGCATGGAACTATGGCATGAAATCCAAACTGTAGGTACAATGAAATGTGACCTCTGCTCCACATTTGATTAAAATGTCAAAAACAGTTTTACGATCATTTTAGCTAAACTTCATCAGGCACTTGAAAGTTCTCTTATCTGCCTGAGTTGCATGGGTCATGCACTGCATTAACTGCCTCAATTATTCATCCTGAATGCCCTCATATCTAAAAATGCACAGCAGCTTGAAGAAGCACTACTTTTGCTTGGTGAAACACAAATCCCCTGAAATTAGAATCTGTTGATGGTTGCAACCACTGCCTCCACCCTCCCACTCATCTGCACCCTCCATACCAGAACCTCCAGGGGGTCCATAATGCTGCAATTATATTTATCAACTCGACAGTCTAAAAGGCAGACCAGTTCCCTGCAGTCCTCCTTCCTGAACACTTGGGAGCACATCAAAATATGAGCAGAAACACAATTTATTTTCACATATGTGACCTTTCATATTGTGCCCACTTTTCCACCGCTGGCGTGGGACTCAGCAATGTCAAGAGGTCATACATAAGAATCACTGCCTATTACGCGACCACTGCAGAAATTGTTAGATTACTTACTTTATATCTTTTCTCCTGCAATTGTGACTTTCAGGCAAAAAAATATGTAGATGGCATTTTCCCCAATCCAAAACGAGATCTGAAAACTCATCAAGCTGCCAATGTACTGCGATCTATGCCACAGTGATACCTTGTGGGAGGTTTTCCCTCAAAACGCAAGTCTTTTTCATGTAATGGAAAAACTTCACTGTCTCTTTGGCTTAAGTCCAAACACACACACAAAAAAAAGTGCAAACAAGATTTATCTCTGCCAGCTTCACCTGGGGCCAGATGGTCGGTCCAAAATGAGACAGTGACCAAACAGTGACGAGACAGAGGAGCAAAAAAAAAACAAAAACAAAAAAAAGAAATAGAAATCAATAGAAGCTGATTGTCATACTGGTTTCAGCTTTGAGTAATGGGCACCCATATTACATTAGTTCATGAGATGGCTCTCCTTGAAGTGGTGAAGCGAGTATCCCTAGTAATGCATCTGACATTTCAATGCGACTGAAAGGAGCAGCCACACAGAAACGTCTCAAGCCCTTGCAAGTCAGCTTGCACCAGAATTGTGACCACATCTCCACATCTGTGATTCTGGTGTTTAACCCCCTTAAAAACTATTAGACTGGATTTCTCTGGACTTGTCATCCCAAAAATCTATATACTACTTTTTAATGACTGTTATTATTTTTAAACGTGACCCAATTCAATCAGTTCTTGTGCAGAAGCATAATTAATCATGTGACTGTGGGGTTGTCATCTTAAATAAAGGAAGTGTCCTTGGCTAAAGAAGACTTTTCTTTCATTGGAATCCATTCTCATGGGGATATGAGGACATGATGCTGCAGAGACTGAATGTGATGTAGCAACAATGGGCTGTAATTCTTTACCACTTACAGGAAACTCTTCGGGAACCATAATTACAGGTTTGTCTGTTTGTTGCTCTCCACATTTGAAGAAAAAGAACAACAAAAGAAACTGATCTTGTTGATTTTATGACATAAAATGAATTGAGCTTTTTTCAACAATCCTTCAATCAGCTCTTTTTTCTTGTTCAGTCCCACAAAGGAGATTTTCTTCATTTCCTTCACTCTCTCTCGTGCCTCTCTGTCAATGCAAATTACAGAGCCACAAACAGCTTGTTAAAGTTTTAGTGAGCGATCACACTGGACATGAATGCACATGGATAAAATATTCATGAATGCTGGACTGTGGATCAGTGCCTGTGGGATACCATTAGCTTTCTTCATTTTAGAGGTTTCCGCACATTAGTCTATTAGAAGCAGAGACAGAGCTCTCTGTCTGCAAAGTTAAAGGAAATAGATTGGGATCCATAGAAGTGTAGCTGAGAAGCAGAGAAAGACTTTCTCCTGTGGCAGGTGGGAGCGCTTTTGGAAGGGTAAAGATTTCTCCTACAACATTCCTCTTCAAGATAACACAAAAAAGCTTTTCTTGCAGAAACATCTTTGATTAATTGAACTGTACTTTATAATAAGATTCCACTGTTTTTGTCTCGCAGGAAAACTGCAGTGCTATGGAATGCAGTCTCTATATGTACCACAGTTTGAAACAGTGATTTGATGAAGATAACCGACATTCTGCACTTGCAAACAATACAGTAATGTTCTATGACTGTCACAGTGGGTCTGAGGCAATATCACTGGTGATTAAATTGAGATGTGGTGAAGCTCAAGTTATCTACACACCAGCTGTGTGTGGTGTGTTCAAAAATGCACCATTCCCGGTTTCATGAACACGCATTTAGCTGGTGATGTTCACAATGCGGACAAGCAGGGGATGGCAGGGAGTGGCTTCTTCTTTTGCTTTTTTACTGTTTACTAGATTTCGTCCAGCACCTGCAGTTGGATGAGGCTTGATGTGAAATGTCAAAGCGGAGCAAATCTTGTTCTTTCATAGCTCTATCCCGATGTAAGAAAGACTTGGTGTCACATAATTTCAGGCCGGGCAGATAAAGTGCAATTTTAATTTCTCCTTCGTGATCCTGGTTGGCACTTCCATGTTTTGGAAAGGACGCTACTTACACGTCACTACCAAATCTCAGTCCCACAGTGGTCACAGTTCAGCATTGTTGCAATTTAGCAGTCAAGAATATCAACCAGTAGAACTTTCAGCACACAATCAGTGAACACCTGTTTTGTTTCTAGAACCTGAAACCAGACTTAAAATTTTGGATAGCGAGGTGAGAAAAACAAGCCTTCTGGAAGCGGAAACCCAAAATTCAGGTTGACTCGCATTTCCGTAGACTGTTTATTGAAAATGGCTGCTTGAACGCCAGTCGACCTATCCAATGTGTATGTACGTTTAGAGGCGCAATGTGGCCAAAACACAACAAACAGTATTTTGTCCCCCAATTTCTTTTACATACATGTGGAATTTTTGCTATTTTATTTTCTCTAAATAGTTATTTTAGAACAAATATGAGGCATAGCTGCCACTTTTGTTCTCTTTTTTCACTTCCTGTAATGTTCCATGACTCAGAAGGTTACAGCAGGAGCTGCAAAACAGATCAATATTTCATCCTCTCCAAGCCAATTTTCAATAAATTGAAAATCTAAATCAATCTTCTTTAGGGTGAGAGCAACTGTACCTTTTTAGTCATTACAATGAAATTTAAAATTGGAGCAAAATAGAGCCCAAACCCTTACCTGCTTCCTTGGAGAGTTGGCTAAAAGCCTCCACCCCTTTTTCCCCATAGCTGCCCTCACTGGCCACTGTGGACACATAAGTCCAGTCCAAAGCTCGGATGATGTCCACCATGGCCTGAGCCTGGAATGAGTCTGGAGGAACCACTCGAGAGAAGAAGTCATAGCGTCTGTCGTCACTCAGCTCGGGGGCTGTTGACGCATAGCTGATCTGTGGAATCTTGAAAAGGAAAAAGAAAGAAGAAGTCTCTTAACTCATGTGCTGCTGATTCTGAGAGAAGTCACTATGACAACTGTATTGACAAATGCTTTTCAAATAGTTGCATTTAAACACGTCCCCCGTTTATGCTGAGCAGTATTCTCCATTTACAGTTTTCTCCCCCCCCTCCGATTTTATGTTGCTTTTGGAGAAACCTCCAGGCTCTGAAGGTTCCCCACAGCGGAACAAAAAAAAAAACTATTTTTTGCCACAAGTCGCACAATGCATTGTGCCACAAATTATATGCCTGCCACAGTGAGGTATATTAAAAGACTGGAAAAAAAATAGACCAGTGCAACACACTTCCAGGAGAGATTTAGGAGAGAACACTGAGAACAAATCTGTCCCTGAATGCACAAAGCCATTTCTTGTATCAGAGCTAACCAAGAAAACTGAAAATGGAGCAGCAGCTGGCCTAACTTTTTTTTTTTTTTTTTTATGGAAACAAAGGGAATGCAGGAAAAAAAATAGCACAATTTCCGTTTTGAACAACTAGCGAAACAGTATGTCTTCTTGCAAAGCATACAATTCATCTAACAAATATGTTATCAGGCCAGCAGGCTGGCGAAGATGAACTTTAATTCACAACTGACCCACATTGCAAAAAAGATTTTTAAAAAATACACAGAAAAGCTAAAAAAATAAAATGAAATACAACAAAAAAGGAACGATTGTTTAGTTTTACAAGAACCCACTTTGTCGTGCATTATTCAATACAAACTTTAAACGTTTTCTTATCAACTACCCAATTAACCACCCTTCAAAAAGCGACATTCACAGAGTGAGCATGACTTGCTGCAGGCCACAGGAGCGGAAATGTTTGTCACTTTCAATCTCTGTCATTCGCTGTTCATTACGACAAAGGAAGATGACTGCCTTTGTCAACACAATGAGCTCGAAACACTGAGAGGTTTTATATCTTGCACCTGTTTCACAATTCTGTGTGATTCAATAAACTGAGAGTAAATTGACTTAATACATAATTTTCTATGATCTTCTTTTGATGATCTGCTACCTGTGAAACATGCAGCTGCTGCAGAAAATGACTTTTGAGGGAACTTTTTGAGAAGTATTTCACGGCGCTGAAAATCAACAGGTATACATTTTTTGTAAGGAATTTTCCAAAAAAAAAGAAATATGGGAAAATGTGAAATAATTTCTCTTATTTCACATATTTATAAAATATAGTTTTACTCTTTATGTAGTATTAATATATGAATACACACAGCACAAAATATGAATGGAGCATTTTTGTTTTTGCTCCCATTTGCCATGGGATGAGCTTTATAATGACTTTGTAGATTAGAAGGAGGAACATGGCATTTATATTGGATAAAAAAAATGCTTCTAAAAATCCTAAACTGCAAAAATGCACATCAGTCAATTTTTCAAAGTTCAGCAACCTGCTAATAGTTTGCAGGTGGTTCATCTCATTATAAACCTTCATAGGGTTGACTAGCTTGGAGGTTTTTGCACTCCTTTACGCGAGGAGGGATGTGTTTTAGGAATGCTGCTGTTGACACTGCCTAAAACTGTGGTAAAATTAAAACCAATAGCTGTGTCAAAAATGAATTTTGAAATCCTTAAAATGCATTCATCACTGCACTCACACCCCTTTGAGGGGTTGGGAGAAAAAAAGATTTCTAAAGAGCAAAAATAATTGTGCCTCTGTGCAGTTTTAATACTTTTATGTTGAACCAAATGTTAAAACGTATGCAAACATATTTGATGTCGCAGACAGAGCAGTTTAATCTGCCATCACTGTCACCAAAATTTAATTAACTTTTAGTGTGATTGGACATATAAAAGTGTAATTGCCCTGTTTTTTTAAAGCTTATATTTGAATTCAAAAGTATCATCCCAGCTGGACAGCACAAATGCAAAACCACATCTTTGCCAGCAGCATGTTAAGTAACTGTGAAGGAAAAAGTGGACAAAGAGAAGCTGATGCATACAAGGTCGGTGTTGTGCACATCCCTGTGCTCTAAAAGGATGAAGGATGATAAAAGAGACAAAGTCAAACTGAAGGAGGCTGTGTGTTTAAGAACACAGAAAACGTCTGCAGTTTCCAGTACCTTTTACCTGAAACTAGCAGTTTTTAATAGAAAAAAATGCACATTTTATTGTCTTATAGAGGGTTAATGATGAGGTGGACACCAGGTGTCAGAGTATGAAAAACTTGTCACAAGAATGTGCTGATTTAGTTCTTTATGCACCCTGATGAAGGCAGCCAGTGGCTCAAGTGTCATAAAAACAACAATCACAACAGGGAGCAAGTGGAGGTTAAAAATGACTGCTTTCATTAGATTGCTGGGTGTTACTTGCAGGAAATTCATCATTTTCTGGTTCCAATCTTAGAGTCTAATATAGGCACTATATGAATGCCATCCATTCCTGTTAGAGGGATCAAAAGCGGATGGACACTGGGGAAACACCAGAATGAGGACACAGTGGTGTGCTGATGGGACTGCCTCAGCTCACAGTATGAGTTATAGCTTTGACCCACAACTCAAAAGGGGTCAATTGCACAAAAGCGGACAAATTGGGGAGTCGAGGAGATGATCAGATTGAAGGCAGCCTACGACTTGAAATCTCCAAAGAAAGAAGTCATTAAAAACAAAATGAACAAATGAGCAAAAAACAGCTGGCTCTACAATTAAGCAAATTCACATCCTTCAATGTAGCTCAAGTTGGATTCTTCCTGCTCTGCTTTAGCGGAGTGTGGTGCTAAGAGATGAAAAGTCGCAGAGTAATGGAAAAGTACCAATCATTATGATCAAAATTTAATCATGCTGCTTTTCCAGAATGTAAGCCCTTTGTGGAACATGTGTTAAAGTCCATCTGTCAGAGCTGAAGTCAGAAGCTGTTAGTCTTGTTGAATTTAATTTTGTCTTCACTACATTATGCAAGATCTGGTCACAAAGGGAAACATGGGGAAAAAAACTTTATAGTTTTAGTTTGTCTCTGGCTTTTTCCCTCTTGAAGTGATTGCTCCACTCCTTCACCAGAAAGTCACATCTCCTTGTGAGATTAATCACTTCAGTGCTATTATTCTGTTTTATTATAGCTTTGACCTTTAAGGTATAATAATGGAGAAAAAGCTGGAGATTAAACCTGCTGTATTGATGATACAAGGAGATACTTACTAACTGAATCAATTACATTGAAAGTGATCTCTTTTTTTACTTCTATCTGGTAATAATTAATCCAGGGAAATATGAGATATGAGTTTTTGCTTTACAACTTTGGTCAGAAATACATGAAAGTGTTTTTTAAAAACTTGCTCCAATGAAAATCATGTTTTTGGTGTTTGATGTTTAACATGATTTTGTGGCGTTTTTCTCATGATGGAGGACATGCATAAAGAAAATTAAGCTAAGTATTTCTTTCTTCAAGTAGTAGTGAATCAAGAGCAGACCAAAAATGCTGTTTGAAAAAACTTGTAGGTGTGACTTAGAAGCTACAACGGCAAACCACAAGGGCCCTGCTCCGCTCCAATCTGATGTAAAACTGATCTAACAAGAAGACAAAAAAAAAAAGATTTGGTGCGTGGTCGTCATACTATTATATTTAGCAGAATAGACATTTGAAATGATTAACTTTAGCCCTTAGCTGTGTTTGACAAAAACGTGATGATGCACTGAAGTGTGGCCTGTGTTACATAAGCATGCAGGTACAGGCATGCATTCGAATGCTGGGACGCTGCATCCATGTCGATTACAATTATCACAAACTGATCACGAGCCGCTGAAGTCGGGCCAAGAGAGGATGATAACCGCTGCTCCTTTTCAGCATAACAATTACCCAAAGCTGATGTCTGGCACCTGCCATCTATAGTATAGATCACAGTTAGGATTGCTGAGGGTAATCGTCTAGCTTTCTCTTGAATGTATCTGTGCTGACAGGATCGATGGATGAAAAACACAGGGGTCTGTTATAGGGGACAATGCTCTATTGATTTACGAGTGCAGAGTGCTGCGGCCGCCCTGAATAAAAATTCTTGGTTGAAGGCTAAAAAGGGTTTTAAAAAAGTAGAAAGAAAAAAACAGGTGGGGGGAGACTGGTGGTAATCTCTTTACAACATTAAATGAGAATTTCAACCGGAGTGTTTAAGAGAAGAGGTGACGAAGCGAGGTTGTGTAAAGGTTACAGGTGTTCACAGTTAATGCCAGATGAAGTTAATTAGAGTGTCATGGCCTTTTGGTTGAATTCTCATATTCAGCATCCCACAAGCACCACAGGCAAAGCTGAAGGAAAAAAAAGAGGACAGACAGCAAAGCCTGTGCTCTAATATCCACCTCTGCTAATGTGAAGGTGATGATTCCGATGAGCCGAGAGCAATTCCTGCAGATGCAGCAGGCTCTGCTGTCTCATATCCCCTGCATTAAAGGAAGTGTTACTGAGGGAAAAAAAATAGACAGCATATGGCGAAGCACAGCTCGCACCCAGAGTAGCAGCAACAATAAACTGTTGTTTATGAAATGCATGGGAAATTTCAACAGATGAAAAAGCATTGTGTGCAAAAAAAACAGGGAGGAATATAGTGGTATCATTGCAAAGGTTTTAGATATCAAGCATCAGTTTTAAAGACCCACTTTGATGAAATGTGTGTTTTTGGCATTTTTCTCATGATGGAGGGCATATATAAAGAACATTAAGATTAAATTGGAGTATTTCTTAACTCAAATTGTTGTGAACTCTTAATGAACTCCTGTCGCTCTGCAGAAACTTTCCTAAAAAAACCAACACTTGATTTTTGAATTTTGGCAAAAAAATTGTATAATTATGTTTAAAGACCACTGAGAATGCTTTTTACAGTAGATCAAAAATGATCCGAGTGGGACTTTAAGAATGAGATGCCAAAAAACTGGGTTCTGTTTTAGTTTTGGTTCATTTATCCAAAAGGAATCCTCAGAAGTTGGCTCCACACTGACTGAAATGTTTCCCATGATAGGCTTTCTCTGGAGCTGGTGAGGCCTGGCACTTTTTCTTGCAGGAATCTCTGGGCCTGCATTTGCTGCATGATTAACTTCTAAGTATATCTTGACATCAGTCAGCTCTACTTGCCATTTGCAACAACTCTCCAGGGTGACGGCGGAAATGACAGTGGGTTTTGACAGATTCAACCATAACCCCATGCTAGATGGGGCTGAAAGCCAGTGCAAATATTGTACACATGACACCAGGATAATAGCACGCACTGTGTGAATATATAAACCATTACTTGACCAAGAGTCTTTTGAAAATAATTCCAAAAACCAAACTCTTGGAAGGATATTTAACCCTGTAAAGCCGAACATCCAAGAGTTGACAGAAAATTCCTTTATTTTTGGAATTAAGAGGTTCCTAAATCCTTTGAAATCCCCCTCAAAAATGTGTTGCAATGTTATTTTTATGAGATATAGATAGAAAAAATGATGATAGAGCTTTTGCTCTCAACAATGTGTTGAGGAAAAAAAGCACCTTATCTAGATGTTGTCTCAAATGTGTTTCACACATTTTCAGCACAATTCTATGTACATTCTGCATTATTTCATTACAGCAAGAAGTCATTTAACAAATGAATACCAATGGATGCGCTATTCTCATCATAGAGTTTTAAAAATATGATATAAAAATTGTTCCCGCCAAAAGGGTTCATGGAAGCAGCCATTTTGAAACGAGCAGGAAAAGCCCTTTTCCTACTTCTAGTGGAATGACGATGCTCTACAGGGCAGAATGCAAGGACCAAGTTATACACATTGGGTTTGTATGGGAAGTTTTGATTATGCCAATGAGATAGGGGTCTCAGAAATGAGAGAAAAAAAAGGCCATCACTGAAACTTCTTTTGCTCCACCCCTTTGCTTTGTAAGTCAGGTTTATGGAAAAATAAATGTCCCATAAATGTGAGGCCATAAAGATACAAAGCAGCTATGGAGATTTTTAAACCGTTTCCTCTGCACCAAGGCTGAACTGCTCCGTTACACAAATCAGGCAAACATGCCTACGTCTTCAGGCGGCAACGCCATTAGTTAGCAGGACAGAGGTAATGAATGTGTCCGTACAAGCAACCTCGGGCTGGGCTTTGGTAATCTCTCTTTACCAGAGCGTGGCACTGCCAACACAGTTGAGGAGGCAGGGAGGACGAGCGGGCGGGGGAACTGACAGCTTTCCCTCCCCATCCCTGTCACTCTCTCCCCCTCTCTTCCTGCCCATCTGTGTCCCTCGTTCTCACACAAATTGTGGCTTTCTGAAGGCTGCGCTCCATCACTGCACACTCACACAACCTGTGACTTCCAGCCTCACTGCCTTGTTCTCCGCCTCTCTGCGAGTTTCAACCTCATCAAAAGCAGACGAGCGAGTTTTTGTCTTGCTGTGCGTCTGTTTCCCTGTCATCTGTCTGCACACAGACACGCCCACGCACATGATCAGCAGACACTTCCTGCCCACAGAGGTCCTCGGGCTGCCAGTTTGCCCCCAAGCTGAGACAATCTGCCCCTAGTCATTTGCTCAAATGCCAGCCAAATCCCTCTATCTTGCTGTCATTAATCTTTCTCTTCTTTAATAATTTGAACCACCACAACAAAAGAAATGGGAAACTGATCAGGCTGAGAAAATTTAATGCAGATTGATGTTCTAAAGTTAGGCCGACTTTTTACTTTGAAAGTAAATGTCAAAACCCAGCACAGACAGGCAGAAAAAACACAAGGTGTATTTAGTGTTACCCCGCCAGATGCTAAACATTTAAAATTTTAATGACACAACAGTTTGCAGGAAAACCACTGTCATCTGACAGATGACACAGACTTTATGCAAAGAAAAGTCACAAAGTTTATCTTTGCTGATTATAAACCTACATGATGCATAAATAAGCTTTTACACTTAACCAAAAGCTGTCATAAAAAAGAAGTTTCATTATTTTTATAGTTGTTTTAGGCTTAGTAGTCATCAGCCGACACTTTAGGAGTCTTGTCATGGTTTTGTTCCAGATCATTAACATACAATCTATGGCCTGATCACTCAACCTGACTGTAAGCAAAAGACTGAAGGCACTAACAAAGACCTGCATTGATTTGTGTAATGTTTTGAACCGCTTCACAGATAATCTGATATTCACTCTTCCTTTTTTTTCCTTTGGGCCTTTTTTCCACTATTGTTCTTTAAATGATTTGCTACATTAAATAGCACATATCTGACTGGGTTTGTTTGCAGTCTTTTCACTAAGTAAACTGAGGAGAACGGAAAAACGGCATAATGTTTAGCACCGCTGAAAGAAACTGGGCTTTTTCTTTGAGCTTTGTTTATGGGTTATAGCTGGTTTGAGATTAAGTGAAAACAGAAAATTGAATTTCTTCTAATTCTAATGCTAAACAATGCATATGGTCTTTAGATCCAAAGGATCTAAAAGTTTTCTTTCAATCAACACCAAAAAATCAAAGTGCGTTACTTCTAATTAACATTTATAAAAAAGAAACACAATCAAAACAGTATCAGTAAACACTTTTAGTTTTATCAAGTGATGTGTTTTTTATTAGAAATGCTTCTCTTATCTTTTCTACTTAGCTTTATTTCTTTATTTCTGCATCCATGCAGTTTCCCAGTGTCTCCCTCTTTTCTAAAGCAAATGTTCTAGTTGTGTTTGTTCCACGTTCTCCATGATCCTACCTGGTCAGTACGGATGGCTGTCCTTCCTGCTGGACAGAAGGTTTTATCTGTGAGCATTTCTAGCTTACTTGTTTTTTTGCCCTCTTAGGTCGAGCTTTGTGTTCACATTGTTGGGCTTTGAATTTTCAGATTCTGCTTCTTCTTCTCAGTCATAGTTACACAAAGTTTCAGTTTATAATCATTTCAATTGTTTCTAGTTCGATTGATTGACCCCTCAGTAGCATGAAGTGTCTTGCTAGGGACCCACACTGGACTCAGCCCATCGCACCCTTTGGGAAACAAATCCTGGTTTCCAGTTCACCAGTCCGGCATGCAGCCAACTGAACTTATGCTTATAAAAAAATATGTTTCTAACAGTTTACCTTGATTTGGACTTGATTGCAATGAAAAGGATCACACAAATCTAAATGTTTCATCATTGTTTTTGCCTGGTGCATCCACTGCATTGTTTCTTTTGCTGGCTGTGAACAAAAAACAAAAAAAAAAGGGTATCAACAAACCAAACTAAACTGAATTTTTCACTCACCATCACCAAATCCACAGCATTCTGTAGCGTTGCCAATTTTCAGAGGTTTCAGAGGTTTTCCAGAAACCCGTCTCTTTCTTGTTTTGTTTGGTACACAAATCAGAAACTCCATCTTCACAGATTTGCCCACACTGCTGAACCAGCCTTCATGTTGCATGACAGTAAGTTAGGCTTTTTAAAATCCCTCATTTAGCTTGACATTCTATTGTCTCCACCTATCCACCCACTTCTCCTTCTCCCAGTCGATTTCCTCATCTTTGGTCTATCCCGCTCTCTCCGTGCCAATCCCCTGAGCATTTCTAGCACACCTTGATGGGCCTGGAAGCATTTGCGCGCCTGCCCTGCCAGAGTGTATTTTAAGACAACCAGAATGTTTCTCCATGGGCACAGAGGCTAGGCATGACTCACAAATCAGATATTTGACCAAAGAGCCACACAGTGGAGTAAAGCTGAGGCGTAGGTGGAAAGGGAACCTGACCGACCTCCATCTTTCTATCTGGTAAACACACTGCTATTTCAACTCTATGGGTGTTTCAGATAATTTCCAAACAGCAAATAGCACTCAAAGTCTTATTTGAGAGTACCAAAGACATGGAGAGCATTTATGTCTGCTAAGTAAAGGCGTTGTGTTGTTTTTCCAAACACAATTTATCCTGATAGCTGAAGGATCTAGTCCCTTATAAGTGATAGCCAAGCTTTAACACTAGTTATTCTATAAAATGCCTTTCAGGAGTTTTGTAAAGCTTCTTTTTTCCTGGCACTTAGAAAAGTTTCACACAAAGCAAAGAACACAGCGATTCAATAGAACAGCTTTGACTGTTGTGGCTCTGCTGTGAGCTCCCTTTCTCTCAGGTGTGACAGAAACACAACTTTTGGAGAGAATAAAAAACAAAATAACCTGCAGGTTTATGACTAAGTGTTTTCAAATGCCTTCCTTTAAACAGGATCTCCCATTACAGTTGACTTCATTGATTTTTCCAGCCTGCAAAGTGCACGGAACGCAGCTTTGTCTTTATAACTCTTTTCTTTATGTTTTTTTTTCTTTTTACATAAAATAACAAGTAATATCAAGAAGACACACAGCAGGTCAAGCATGCTATTGTGCCTTTAGCTATGGAGATTTTTTTTCCCAGCATAAAGACATCAAACCATATTTATAGAATGGAAATTGTTTGTGTGTGCAATATCCTTACATACCTGCTCTGCCTTACAGCTCTGTCCAGTCTTATCATGGCAGTGACACATTATTTATCAATAAGCAACATGGCTGCATGTTTGTACCCCTCATACACCTGGAACACAAAAGGGTTTGATGCACACATTGTAATTTGTGCACCTGCAGAACCCTGAAATGCCTCCGAGAGACTCCAATTGCATGTTCCTGCTCTTCTTCTATAGCTCTCTTTTCAGACTCCACAGAGCATCATCAGCAGGCCTCTTTCTCTCCTAATATCACAAACAATACGGGCAAGGCTGCTCCATTTTGTCTTTGCTTTCTGTTCCTCAGGAAGAAACCTTCAGTTGCGCTGTGTAATTGCAGGCTGATGATAGCGGCTGAAAAATCAAAGATGTGTATTCTTTCTGTTGGAGTGCTGTACACTTGAGACATGTACAGTATGTGGTTAGGATGGAGTGCAGGGCATTTTAAATTGAACCAGAGCTGATGTTGTTGCATCTTTGCAGCAACATGCTCATGACATATAGCCTCTAGATCAACCTCTCTGAAATGTTGGTGCTCTTGTGAGTACCACACTCATCACAGCTATTTTTAAAGCATAAAAAATACTTTTTGTGCTTCCACCGATAACATAGTATACCTTCAACAACTGCATCCCCTTCCTGATGTGGTTCAATGAAGATTGTGCAAATTTCAGTAGTAATTTATGCAGGCAATATTTTTGTGTTGGAGACTGAAGACAAAAAAAGGCTTAAACTGACATTCAATGTAAGATATTAATGCAGATGACAAGAGCTTAAAGACTTAAAGAACCACTCTGAGAAAAAAAAATACTTTTGGATATAAATGACATGTAGAAGAAAACTAGTCTTACAATTGCATTTCAGAGTATTTCTTTATTCAAATTACTCAATGACATTTAAAAAGGCTTGAAGCTGTGATGTAGAAGCTACGGCATTGTGGAGGTGTGAGGGACTGTAAGCTAGCAGAGGAGCCTGTAAACAGAGAGCTCTGTTGCTCCGTTTAACTGTCCCATCCACAACTCAGAGGCGAATTTCTAATGAACTACTGCCATTCTGCAGAAACTATGTCCTAGAAAATAATAGTTGTATTTTATTTTGGCTAAAAATGACATAATTGCAGTTAACCACTGTGAACGCTTGTAAAATAGATCAAAAGATGGTTGGAGTGGGACTTTAATCCATTTAAAATCCAGAAAAATTCCATACAAATGACGAGCCGTTGATGACGAACAGATAAAATGTTAGAAACACTCTTTTAAAAAAACTTTTAATAGATTAATAAAGCCTTTTACACCAAAACAAAGCTTGTAATGACAGTTTTAATTATTAAACACAGGAGGTGAGAAATCAGCTTGAACAACAGCTTTTATTCCCATCCAGCTGTCTCTGGGTCATGGTGGCAAAAACTTTGTCACCTTTCCTTTTCTGTCTAGACAGGAAGAAGACAGAACTGCCTCAGGATCTGAAGTTGTTTATGACCTGGCAGGAAAAAAAAAAAGTTGCATCCAGAGTCAGACTTCAGCTTATGTGCTGTTCACATGACAATAGTCGATCAAAGAAACAATCAGTGGGTTAAAAACGGAGACCAAATGCCCCTAAAACCAGAATTTTGCAAATAAATCATCAATACATTTAACGAATTAAAACAAACGTAAAAAAAACATTTTACATTAACTTAATATGAATTTTTAAAAAATACTGTCTTCATATTCCAAAACGTGAGAGTTTTCTATTTTATTGCAACGCGCATTTAGATGTTCCTTTCATCACTGTCTGTTTTGCATGGCCTTTTGGGTGTTTATCGATGAAAAGAAATGTTATCTGCAGCTCTACATCAGAAAAAACTGTAGAAAACCACACATTTGCTCATTAAAGCGGGTTCAAAAGATTCTGGGAAAATATAAAAAAGTAGCATTTAATCCAGAAAATGTTTCAAACACAAAAAGGCTGTTTATCTTAACTCACTGTTTGCTCAGATACTTTTGAAATGGATATTCTGATTTTTCTTTTGTGTGCAGTTGACAGAATTATCTGAGAAACGCATTCAAGTGGCATCTTTTTCTAATCTCATTACCGGTTCTTGTAAATTAATGTTTTGGTTTTTTTTTTTTTTTTGTTCATTTTGCCTGAATTATCTTTGTGGGCTACAGACTGGACTCAATTCTAGCATCAAGAGCCTTATCAAAAGGCTTGTCAACCCTGTTAAAACAGCGCTGTGTGGTTTTTGAATTTAGTTACAGTTATTTAGAAATGCAATTACAGCTAAACTGAGTAAACCTCATTAAACGGAACCTCCTCTGCACATAGGTGAGAATGCTTCCACGTCCATTCGGAACCTGACAGCTCTTGTTTTAACTCCATGCTGCTGGCTTAGTTGATTGCCTGCATTGTAGTCATGTCAACAACACTGAGGTACCACCGCACAAGCAGAACAATGAACAATTGGTGCTCAGAAAACACAAGAAATCTTTTCAAGTGCTGCTCTGAAAACCCTGCCAACTTTTGAGGGACGAGACGCAGTCTTCCAGTCAGAGCTATTATGTGTAAACAGACTCCGATTCAGCCTCAGATCATGATTCATAAAAGCAAACGTCTTGACTAATGGAGCAAGAAGATTTATGTAGAATGTGTTTTTGTGTCACGCTCATTTCACAGAACTTCCACTCTCAGTCAGACGGCTTGTGAAGAGGGCTAAACATTGACATGCAGTTCAGAGCCAGAATCAAAGATGTGGAACTGACGCCTGATCAGACAATTACCCTCAGACAAGTTAACCAGCTGAAACAGGAAAGAGACCAGTCAAGTACAATGCCCCTGTCGCTCATCACCACTGGAGGGTTATCTTTATTTTCAATGACAGCAGGAACATGCAGATTTTGCTAAATCAGCTCACATGAATCTCAACTGTGCCAACATCATCATCTGTGAAATGAGCACACAAAACAACTTCATCCTTTAAATCCTCTGCATTTTTTTAAACGTTTGCAGCTTCACACACAAAAAAAAAAGTCTTTATCTATTTTTTTCTGGAAGCGCATTTCTTTGAAAAATGAATTCACGCGTTACATGCCAAAGAATTTCTCCGAGCATTAATCCAAATTCAACCCGATAAATCATGACTGGGTTCGCAAACACAAAATGTCTGCATATCAACCTGTCTGGAGCTGAACCCGTGAATAGAGGAATGATGAAAGCAAGGATTTTGTGAACGGCACACAGCACGGAAATAAATGTTTACATCATTGTGCAAGCAGGAAAAAAAGTATTAAAGCCTTAGCGGTGCACTTGGCTGCGCATATCTATTACCTGCAGAGAGTGCTTTTATGTGCCCCGTGTTTGCTTATTTATACATTCATTTTTTGTTCATTATAATACTTTTTAAATCACAACCTCAGAGTGGTTGGGCTCTAAAAATATGAAAGGTGTGATGTTCTTCCAGCTGTGTACAGGAGCAGGGAAATTGCTGCAGGACCAACAGCAAAGGATTATTAATAAGCAGAAACACACACACACACACAACCGGACATGATTTTGTCGTTTAGAAGGGCACTGCATTGATTGCAAATTCCTCAGAGACACACGGCAAGCCGAAGCCATCTCATCTCTAACCTCAGACTAAAGATTAGAAAAACTTTTGTTTATGATCTGCCTCATGCTGATCAGAGGAGGAGAAGCAAAAATAAATCTGCTGGTTAACCTTGAGTAGAAACGTGTGTGTCTCCAGTGCCACTCCCTAGTGTGATTAACTCAAATTAACACACACACACGCCTGCAAATGTATTGATCAGGTAAAGACTTGTCCAATGAAGCATCCACATTAAACAAGACAATGTGTTATTTATCACTGCAGAGCAACCAGCTATACTGAAATAAATGGCTTGATTCCACAAGAATAACAGATTAAATGGCTTATTTCTTTCTCATACAGGTAAGGTTACATTATGGCACTAAAATGATGGCTCCGGCATTTGGTCAAAACTGAAAGGAATGTAATTCTGGTAGGCAAGACAATCATTTGTTTTTTTATTATTGTAGCCTTTCCTTTACCGACCTACTCAGATGACAGTTGTGTTTTTGATATTTTCAACATGTTCTTCTGACTTTGTTCTCACGATGGAGAAACAAATATAATGAAAATGAAGCTAAAAATTGCATTTCTGAGGATTTCTTTTTATTTAAATCATGGTGAATCCAATCCAATTTCAGCTCCTATTGTGCTCTTTCTAAACAGACTTGTTTAAAAGTATGTCACGACAAAATTTAGTTAATTATTTTGAGTGTTTGAGCTTTTACAATCACGCTCACCAACAAGAGTGCAGAGGAAATACCTTTGTCTAGATTATTGAATCTGGATGATTTTACTTCACAAACAACTTGGAAAACTTGAAGGCAGATATCTAATCTGATTGGCCTTCGACCTTGGCGTAAACAGTGCATGACAGCTCTTTGTGTAATTCATTGATAAACAACTCTCCATTGATCCTGCTGGCCTCATTAAGGGTAACACATAAGTGCTTCAGTACTGATAAGGCAGTAAAAAGAAGAGTCAGCTTTGTCATCAGACAAGTCTGGTCGGCACTCAATGGTACAGTGGTTTAAGCAACCCCTTTCAGAGAGTTTCTCTAATTTGCTAAATGTCAATGGTGATTGAAGATTTCCATCAAATCAATGCAGAAGGAACATGCTGGCGTTTCAGGAAGCACTTGAAATCCCAAAGGCTTTTTGCATCCAAACACAGTAATCCTGTCAACTGTCACCTCATTTTTTTTCTAATGCTCCAGCTGCTGAGGCACACTATACTTTTCATGCGCCAGAGAAGAGACACTCAAAAACTCATGCACCGTGCACACACTGCTGCATAAGCAGCAACAGAGCCAGAAGAAAGAATAAATAGTTAAGAAACATGACCTCCCTGCAAACAGCTCCAAAATTAAGTTGAAGCCTCTGAATGTTGGCTCTTTCATTTTCAGATTGAGAATCAACAGGTATTTTAGCTTACTTGCTCCAGGCTGATTCGATTAATTTAGGGTTTCTGCACCACTGCTGGTTTAAAGGTTATTTATTACAGCCCGTTGTTTGAAATTGTTCTGATGCAACCTGAAGCCATGCCGGAATAACACAACTCAAGGACAAGGAGTGAATCCCTGTGGCACATTATTTTGTATTCTGTGAAGAAGAAGCACGCAGCACCCAGACCTTTCTCAGTCAGAAATACAAACACACCCACACGAAATGACAAAGGTACACGCCAACAAAGGGTGCTGGCTTATTTTAGGAGGAATGAGGGTGTCTTATTCAAATGTCATTTTTGTCATATTTGTAACATCCTCCAGTCCAAACAAAAGAAAATCATCACATTTTTAATTTTTGGGGCTCAATTCAAATAGATTTCTACTGCATTTCACAAGAAGAAAATCCTCTATTTTCAGCACTTTGAACCATTTGTTTGACTGTTTTATTCATCAGTTTCATGAAATATAAAGTTTTTTATTATTTAAATGTATAAATAGTTAATAAGAGTGTTTCTTCTTTAAGAATGAAACAGTGAAGACATCAATCAGAATTAGTCTAACTTCTCATCAGTGCTTTGCTTTCCTACTTAACTGAACAAACACACTTAAAGTCCCTCTCTGATCATCTTTAATCTACTTTAAAAACGTTCCATGTGGTCTTTTAATTATGGCTATGTCATTTTTAGCCAAAATCTAATATGTGTGTTGTCTTCTAGAACATAGTTTCTGCAGAGAGGCAGGAGTTCATTAGAAATTCCCCTCTGAACTGTGGGACAGTTGAGTAAGCCCGCCCTCACTTCCCCATCATCCATCTGTTTTCACTCTGTCCTGCTATACAGCCCTTCCCACCTTTCACAAAACATTAGAGGGAAAATTAAACATGGCTGTACAGTTTTGAGCCAGATGCCAACTTGGACGAGAAAAACGAAAACGTACATGGATCTATTAATTAATTATTAATTTATCTATTTATTTATTTGTTTATTTTCACTGGTATTTGATGATCTGTAATTAGTATTGACACTTGTTTTTTTTTTCTTTGAGCTGCCATGATGAGTGAATTTCTCCCTGTGAGATAAAATAAAGTTCAATTCAGTTGAATGGAGCGGAGCAGTGAGCTTGTGACCCGCAGACTGCAGCACCAATGTCACTAGCTACAGACTATTTTTCAATCGGAATTTTTTTCATCTGCTCCTGCTTTACAACGGTTTAAATAAAGGAATACACAGAAATGCAGTTTTGAGCTTCATTTTCTTCCTATACGTCCTCCATCATGAGAAAAATGCTACAAGGACACGTCAAAAACATAAAAAACTCAATTTTCATTGGAGTGGGACTTTAAATTAAAACAACAGCTGTTTTGTGAGAATATTGACTTTGATTTTTAGTCAATCATTTTAAAGAAAAATGTTTTTCTTTTTAACATCCCACACTTTCAAACATCAACAAGGAAAATCCAAGCATCTTTTTAAGGAATCAGTCGAAACCAAAATATTTACCCGCCGAAGCCACTAAGATGAGGTGACTCCTTAACTCCAGAGAAAACTAACTTAGTGACTAAAGTTTGTAGAAGGAACACAGTATGTTTTTTTCCTCTCTTTTGCAGCTGCCTTGTGGCTTGTCTGTCTGTCTTTTTTTTTATTTTGGTGGCCTCTAGAGGCATGCCTGGATTTGAACCTCGCATAGGCCTGCAGTCTAAGCACAGCCTCGTGCCATCAACCTCCAGGGACAGCTAGTCAGCCTTGCGAGCAATGCAGCTCCCTTTTGCTTTTAACTTTGAAACATGCTGCACAGGGCAAACTGTATTTTAAGTGCATTGTTGCTGAGGCTTCCTGTAAAAATGTGGCGGCAGTAAAAAGACTATGAGCGAGTGCTGTAACCCAGCCCATTGGTGACTGATTATGTTCTAAAATAGAGCAGCAAAAACAGGAGGCCCGTTAATTGGAGGGTCAGCGAGCGAACGTCAGACCATCTATTATAGGTTCTGTGATGATGATTAAGTGAGGCAAATGTCATGTTTGTTACAGGTTTACAGTAGTGCACGACCAGACAGCCAGAACAGGCTGTACCACACATGCTAAGCTGGAACATACCAATTTGAGCAGAGGGGGGAATTTTTTTTTTTTAATCATTATTAACTTACGTTATGGTTCCCAGAGGTAATAATGAACTTTTCTTCTTTCTTATTACCTAATGGTGGAAAGAATTTCTTATAAGTTTTACATTTCAAGTGAAAAATGATGAACAACCTTATAAAATTGGTCTTTCACCCTAAAAATATAATTACTTTTTTGAGCGGGTGCTTATTATAAGGAAAATCCTAGAATTATGTTCAATTTTCAGTTTCTTTTTCCACTGGCATGTCTTTTATTTAAACATTTTAGCAAAAAATCAACAAAGCCGGCATGATGCTACACAAAAATATAAGTAGCTGGATGGCTCTGCTAGGTTTAGGACTGCTACGCAAAAGAAAAGGTTGTTTCCCAGGGGGTGTATGGCCTAATCCAGTGTGAATCCTCAGGCAAGGATGGAGCCACAAGGTAGCTCAAGTATGAGTCTCCCTGTCCCGGTTGCTAGACTGGATAAAATACAGGTTTGTGTCAGGAAAGGCATCCGATCTAAAACCCTTCTGCCGACCCCTGAAAGGATGTGCTGAAAGGTGAGCAACTACAAAAATATATTAAACTAGCGAAAGGTAACCATTTACACCAACTAGTTTTAGTAAACGCGTTTACTCAAAATCGACTTGATATATTTTTTCTGATCTTATCTATTTTTAAATCATTACCTTGATCAAAAACAATTTAAGTCAGCAGCTAGCTTTAATTTGATGCTATTTACAAGCACCATAAGGTTGCTTTGGATAAACCATGGTGTTAGAAATGTATTTGTCATTTATCTACAGTCAATTAGAATGTTTCTTATGGGAAATTGTAAATGTAAGTTGAAGTGTACAATGTGGTTTTTGTAGAAGTTTTCATGTTATTACTTTTATCTCATTCTGCTGCTTTTTTATTTGCCTTTAATGTGGTGAATGGTCTATACACTCGTCTTAGTTTTTTTCATTCTTTTTTGTATACTCAGTGTTCTGTTGACACACACATTCACAGCTAAGGATGTGGGAAATGTCTTAACTTAGCATACTTGAACACATATCGGGGCACGGAACTGAAATATCCGTTGAAATACAACCAGTCTAACAATAGAATACAGTGAGAAGAGCTGTTCTGTGCGAACAAAAAGCCTGCACCTCTTGACAATTCTAGTCAAAGTTAAAAAGTGGAGCCACAGGAACACCGAAATTTAATTAAATCCTCTCAGGTTCATTCCTGTTAGATGTGCTGAGGCGTAAAATTGAGAAAATAAGAATCACTGGCCACATGTAAGCAACAAATTCCCCCAAAAGTACAAGACAGATAAGTGGCTGTTCTTTTTCTTTTGGTATTAAAACTGGAAAGTGATCTTCTACAGGAATCATGTCAGTTGTTTTTATTTCATTGTAATTATTTATTTCGTTTTTTTTATTTTTTTATTGTATCATTGTATACATTCATTCACTATCCACCTAGTCCTTATTTATTATGTGTTTCTTCTAGAGTTACGATATCTGGCAGACATTTGTGCAGACAACATGCATTATTTACTTTTAAGTACTTTGAGAAAACCTAAAAGTGCTGAAAAATGCAAGTAAATAATCATTTTACACGTTTTCTATTGCTGCTGCTCTTGTTTTTAAAGACTTGATTCTCCCTGACAGGAATTAGTGTGATTTACTTGAAGATTTCAAAGGAATCTGGGATTTCTGAGATGTTAAACCCAGAACAAAGCGCAGAAAAAAATATCAATAGAATGCACCGCTCAAAGCACTTTACAAGCCCCTGAAAACAAAGCACTGAAAGCAGACCTTAAACAACAATAGATAAAAACAAAAAAACAGTGTAGAGATAGACTTTCCATATAGTAGGCCCTCTGTAGATAAAAGGTCGCCTAAGAAATGTAAAAGTTAGGCTGAACATTAACCCACAGCATCTGGGGATTTTTGAGATTTTGAAAAATAAGGTTAGTTTTCTGCAGAATCAACAGGAACTACTTTTTCATTTTGGAGGAGTAAGTAAGAGGAAGATCAGCAGCTATCAGAGACCTTGGCGTGCCTCTCCACTCATCCATATGAGAGGATCAGACTTAATGGGGTTTTCTCTTGCATGGTTCCTTCTGCTCAACAGCTAAAGAGTATAAAAAGTTTAAACATAGTGTTAGAGCCCCCCAAAAATGTTCACACTTTAAGTTAGCAGGGCTGAATGTTAAATATCATGGCCTTTTCCCCTTTCAAATGCAGGGCAACCAAATTGAGTTTCATGAGGCTGCTTTGTCGAACAAAGGCACCATCAGAGAGTGCATAGACTCAACTCACAATATTTATACATTTTAAATAATAAACACTAAGTAGACATCCATATTTTGATATAGATACGTTTTTTTTTTGTTTTGTTTTTTTGCGGTGGAACATTAAAGTGCATTAGCATTCCAGGCATGTAGGAATAATTTTAATATCTGTTAGTCTTTTTGCTTGTTTGCTTGTTTTTTTTTTTTTTATTTCATTTACTCTTTTATTTGTGGCACAGAGATAACATAACAGCCTCATTCCAACATAAAAATGAAACGTTGTTTTTTATTTTTTTATTCATATTATTTTTATTGCATCAGCTGCTCATATATGTGAACTCCCTCAAAAGATTGAACTAGAGAAATGTTCCCCAGGTCTCCAAAAGATCATTTTCTCTTTATATTTCTCCCTAATTTCTTCTTACATTCATTATTAAAAGATAAACTATATATTTTTCATTTCAGAAAAAAGGCCGATACATGTCTGTAAACATGTGATTACACATGCTGTCTATGCATGCCTAATTGCTGCTTTCCAGCTGAATGCATTAACTGGTATCATTTCCCAACATTTCACGAGCAAAACTAGGAAGAATTCCTTTGTAGACATAAATCAATGATGCCTTACCAGCATTGTCCAATATGTTCGAAGTCTGGCCTGGGAAACAGCAATACTCACCGATATCCAGCCAATTTGAAAGAGCAGGTGGGATTGACCTGTTCTTAAGTAAGTATTGATTGCTCATATCCCTGTTTGTATAACTGCATACTTGAAGAAAACAAGCAATTTAGGGAGGTTCATGCTGTTCAGCGAGCTATGGCTGCAAATATGGGAGTGATGAGCGAGTCTGTTATTTATTTTCAGCTTGTAAATGTTTGGATCTTTTTGAGTGTTATCCCTAAAAGCATATTGTAACTTTTCCATAGAAAATCCTTACCCTTATGCATTCAGTCATGGAGTGAACTCCGGCTTCCCTATATCTGCTTAATTAAGTCAGATAGCACACATTTATTTCAAGGTCCACAGTTCTGTCTGCACATGCTTCCCTTTTAATTATTTGCTGCATTTTGTTTCCCCAGTGCAAGTCCAGAGGCGGTAAATTATCGAACAGCCCTGTAAAGCTCCATTTGCACTATTTTAAAAAAGGGCTTCATGAAAGTTACGTATATAGCTCTCGTATTTTTAACAACATTTTTAGGAAAGGAAAACAAGGTAAAATAATGAAAATGGTTATTTATTTGCTTTAAAGTGTTTTTTAATGCAAGATATTTGTAACAAGTGAAAAGCAAAAGGAGAAAAGTGCCCTACTCTCTCCATCACAATGGAGATTTGTTTTTGCACAAACGCTTCACACAAATCTTTGGTTTATCCACATATTCTGTACATGAAATATGTATTATTCATAAATATACTGCATGTATATAGTACCTAACCAACTGGTGTTTTAATAAGAACTGTATTGATAACAAATCTAAAGTCTGATGTGTCTTGGCTTCTCATCTATATTTAGAACATTTACGAACACTCGTTTTAACCTCAGGTCCGCCTCGCTTGCATGAAATGTTAGCTAAAGAAAAAGCATGTGGGTTGATGATTATTACATGCTTATGAAAAGAACTGTCCTATCCATTTTTGTGTGCCTTCTCCAAAAACAACAAAACAATCTGAGCATCAATAAGAGGGAACAAATGAGAATAGGCCTAAAGTTCACTGGAGGAAGTACTGAGATTGGAGATTTCACATGTCAACCAGACTCTTTTGGCTTCTGCTGATCAAGCTTGGCAGCGGTAGGGAGGGTGCATGTGGTTTACAGAAAAAAATAAATAACTAACCACCTTAAAATAGAATGCAGGACAGTTATCTCTCATTTTTCTTCAAACCAGACTTGATCAAACCCAAAAATTATCACCAAAAACTAAAATCCACTTAATTGCACAGCCCTTCACCGGCAGAAGTTTTTGATTCATATTTTAATCTCTTCATGAACACTCAAGTTAGAAAAGTTATGACTAGCTGGGTCGATCATTTATTGAAATCATCAGTTTTCAGAAAATGGTTATAATTTCTGTCCTTGGGAGAGCTTATAGGAAGAAAAAAAAGACATATTTTTCTGTCTTTCTATTTTATTCAATTATTGTAAATGTCTTCTCACTTTGTGACAGTCACACCTGCAGAATAACAACTCGCAGACGTTTGCATTATCATACAGATGTGTATTCTGCTGCTATAGGCTAATAACATACTTTTACATATAATGTGAGGTTTAGATGGGTTCTGTGAAGTTGCCCTGTGCTAGAATCAGGTGCATTACAGCCTGAAAAGCAGCCAATTAGTAAGTGATGGAAAGAAAAAGCTGAAACCACTGGTGTGGTTCATTAAATTTTCGCTAGACAGTGGTGTTTCTGCTTTCTAAGCTGTGGTAATAAGGCAATTTCCAGGCTTGTGTGTTTGTGCATGTGTGCGTATTTCAAAAACAATGACTACTCAACATGCAAACAGTATTATCGCATCTGGCTAAAAAGAAAAGGGCAGATGTAACTAATTGACTTTGGCAGCAGCACTGGAAAACCTCTGATATTTGATGTCATTGTCAGAGCGACACACAAACGCACAGCCATCCTTTATATTTCTTGGGTGTCCGTCTCTTTCCGGCCTGGCTGTGGAGATCACCCCTGCAAGGCTTCCGTCTATTTCAAATCATTCAGGGCAATGATTGTGTGAAAAAAGGAGAGCCGACCGGAGACTGTCACTGCCGCAAGGGTATAGGATGTCAATTGCTGACATGGACAGCTTTTCCAAAAGGGGAACTCCCCTCAAATAGGAGAACAAGATGGAGTTCTTTTGGATTCAATACAAAGTTTTTCCTCCACCTTTGGGAGAATGGATGTGACACAAAATAGCAGACTGCACTCCCCTGATGTAAATGTCTTTGGGTAAAAATCAATTTTGAGATATACTGAAAAGGCCAAGACGAACAAATGCCCTGAGTTTGTCAGGTCTTCTCAAATGCAGTGTTATACGGATCCTAATATTGAAGAGTGGACAGTTAACATCAGGAAGAAATCTCAAAGGTGCAAAACATCATATCTCCTGATAGCAATTCAAAAGTTTGGGGGATTGATTTTCTACTCCCCCCACGAAGCATCATTGCTTCTCATTTCGAAAACAGCATGAAGGGCACCAAAATAAAAACATCTTAGCAGCAAATCTGCCTCTCCATGACAACAGTATCGATCAGCCCCTCATGGCTCCTCAGAAAAATCTATCCCACATGCCAATTTCCCAGCATTAATAGTTCAGCATCCACTCATGTCTTACATTATCTTAAGAATTTGGCGATGAAATCTGTAATCCTCATTTATCACAGGGGTGAGAGATCATGTGACCTATTGATATTTGCTGAGAAAGACGTGAGAATGAGGCAAGGAGGGTACCTTAGGGAAACACAGTCAGCTGGCCTGAAGCATAATGAATCCTTCATTAGTTACAGTGCATATCAGAAATTAAAAATTCAAGTTTAACAAAAGAATGAAGAACATGCAAACCTAAAAAGACCCACTCCAATTAAAATGATATTTTGGGTGAATGATAACATGTTCCTGTGTTTCTCATGATAGAGGACATATATAAAGAATTTAAGATTAAACTGCATTTCTGAGTATTTCTTTACTCAAATCGTGCTGGATCAGGATCAGATGAAAACCAACAGTTTGAAAAAGCTTGGGGTTGTGATGCAGTAAATGCCATGGGCGAGACTCCCTTATGGTAAAGCTCTAAAGCATCCACTTGCAGACAAATAGATCCATTAACGTCTTAATTTCCCTCGTCTGAACTGCCATCTGGCTCAAAATTGTACAGTTGGACAGCCCTTTTTTCCCACGGTAACATTAACTTGAGTTTGTGAGGTGAATTAGCTGAGTCTCACTTCTATGCCAAAAGTCCCAACCACAACCCAGAGGCAAATCTCTAATGAGCTTCTGCTGCTCTGCAGAAAATATGTCTTAAAAAAATGACACAGGCTGTTAGATCTTGGATAAAGATAATCATAATTAAAATACCGCTGGGAACAATTTTACAATAGGAAAAAATAGACAGTTAGAGTGGGAAATTTGAACTAAACTAATGCATAGAAAATAAATCTATGAAACACTTTTAAAAGGTTTCACCTGTTTGAAGTTGCTCTTAATTTGACTTTTCTCATTTCTTTCTGGAGACTATTAGGGTATTTTAGAATTTGAATTGAATTATAACACTCCGTTGACCTTACATTTAGCTTGGCTCTCTCAGCAATAACACCCATGGCACCCTTTAGAACAAAATACTGCTGATGCGCAAAAAAAAAAAAAAAAAAACAATTTAAAGAAGGTTGGCATTTCCTTTCTCTCTGGTGTGCAGATTTGATTGTGGTGATTCAATCTAGCTTTCTGGCAACTCTTTGGGGAAATGAGATGAAATTCAGTGTGATGGATGAAGCTGTATGACAACTGCTGTCACTCCACAGACTCCTCAAGCTTGATTACAACGCCTCAGCTTCATCGCCACATTGCGCATGAACTACACCTACACTCTGACAGCTTGACACTTGCCGACGCACAGACCCAACTGGTGAGAGGAGAAGGAGAGCAAGGAGAATTAGGGACTGATCTCTCTTGCCTCGAGCCTTCTGGGTTTAAGACAGAAATGCATACTAGTTACTGTTGCCCACAGCTCCCACTGAAGAAGTCTCAATTCCCTTAAGTTTTGCATCAAAATCAGTGCAAAGAAGCTTCAAAGCTCTAAAATGTGAGTTTTATAAGTGTTAAAGGCAAGTCTATACCATCAAGAAAACCAAGGCTTACAGTGGTGGTGAGGACCATCAGTCTGAGCCGCAAAACCCTGGAGGTCCAATATAAAACAGTGGATCAATAAATAAAAGCAGTGCGTGCAAATGCGCATAAGCAGAATAAATACAGAAGGGAGACTGAGAGGTTGTTAAGTTGATGGAAATATATGTCAAGACATTTATTGTTTGTCAAAATGATGACACAAAAAACTAGACAACTGGGATGCCGCTTGTACTTTGAGACCATTAATCACTAAAAAACGACAAAACTGAGCAGAATTCTGCACATTTGTAGAACATCCATGAGCTACTTCAAGTAATTAGCTATTTTGCTAAGGAAATGCATTTTAAATAATTAATCGGATGTATCGGTGCCCCGCTGCTGCTTCCCATACCACTGCGGCAGCAGCAGAGGGCCAACATCAACTGACTCTCAGTAGACGGGAAACAGGATGTGGTCCCACAAACCCACGCTAAGTCATTTTTAATATAAGCATTCATTTCATTTACTTGCAGCCATGCAAGTCAATTAGACTGCAAACAGTTTGAAGCATTCTGAGGAGAGGCCCCCTGTAGACGAAGCAAACTATCTCAAGCATAAATCAAGCCTTTCAGGTTGCAAACAATTTCTAACAACGCCTGCAGTCTCGCCATGTCAAAGGGGATCATACAATCATGTGCAATCACATGAAATAGGCCTGTTATTCTCAGGAGGAGGTTGTTGAGTTTGGGTGTGATTGTGCCAGGCTGTCAATGCCCACTCATCCAGACTCCGGAGTGAGACTGGAACAGACGGGAACTGTTCTTTCACCACCACCGGGGACATGCAACAGCACGCTCAGCTGTCACAGCATCCGCACTGTCTGTGGAGAGGATGGGAAAGCAACCCGGCTCCCATCACCTGCCTTTTGTGCCCGCGTGTTTTAAAGTCAATTAACACATCAAACCTGATACTATCGTTGGAAACAGACGTCTCACGTTAACACGGTGAAGGATGCTGCCATAGATAGACTGGGATGACTGACTTTCCTGCCTGGGCGGGGAGAGGGAGAGGGGAGTGGATACTTTCTTTTTCCTCCCTGAGGCGCGTGAATCATATGGAGATCTTTAGGAAAATGCGTAAAAAATGTGCAGACTTGCCTGAAAAAGGCGCAGGATATTGGCCACCATAATCGATACTGAACTCGCAGAGGCTCCGATGACCCCCACCACTTTCTCAGGCTTGACAAACACCGGGGGCTCCCCATTAGTGCACTTCACGTCAGAGGTGTCCTTGGTGATGAGGGCTTGCACGAACGTTAAAGATTGCTCCAGAGCGTATGTATCCCTCGAACATGTGTCCAGCACCCGCGCGCCTAAGGTGATGTTGGGTAAGAGTTGCTCGTCCTGGTTGATTTGGTCCAAAGCGAACATCATGGCCTCCAGCCGCTGGATTCCGTTCTCCTTTTTGAGGTCCCCGCACGGCGTCCCGTCGACCCCTCTGGAGTGCACCGGGAACAGTCCTCCGAGGGTCAAGTGGCCCTGAGTCCGAATCGAATGGGGCCCATACGTCTCCTGAGGGAGCGCAAGATCTAGCACAGCACTCACGAAGCAGAGCGCCCTCCATACAGGTCTCAGGTTCGTGCGTAAACCTGCTCCAGCCATAGTCAACTTTTAGGATCTGCTGGTGCGTACGAACAGAACAAAAAAGTAGGAAAAAGCTGGGAAGTTTATTTCAGCGACTCCATCATTTTCACCAAGGAGGAGATTCAACAAGCTGGACTGAAAAAGCGAGGAGGTGAAGGAGGCAAACTGCGCCCATCCTTCTGCATCCAGGAGCGAGCGGCGCAGCTTGTTGAACAGTGCAGCCCCGCATCCAACGAAAGACCCCCCCGACACTCGGCGAATTCACCCCGCAAGAAAACTTGCCTGGTCTGAGTCCATTTGGGCTGAATCCGACGGGAAGGAGCGCCGCATGACCGCCGTAGGAACGAAAGCGTCTCCTCACACCTTCAAGTCGCCGTTACGCCAAAGAAAAAGAACGCGAAGGCAACGCAAAAGACATCCTCCCTCAGAAGCAGCACTTCACATTTAAGACCCGCAGAAGTGGGTGACATTCTTTTTGGTCGGAAGAACTCCACGGAAGCGCAGAGATGTCTCGTTCGGCTGTTGTGTCTGCCTCCCAGGGGCGCATGATCATCCCTCCAGTCTCCAAAGAGAGAGGGGAGCGAGCGAGGGAGAGGGGAAGGGAGAGGGGAAGGCGATTAATACAAGCGCAAATGTGCAATCACGGAGCAGAGGGCTGGAAAAACATGGCTAATTAAATCCAGGGCTCTTTCTCCGTCTCCGTGTGTAAAGAGAAGAGAATGAGTCACAGCTCCACGGTCCATGCGAGACTTCATTCAGCTGGCAGAAGGGGGGGAAAGGACTTTATGGCCCAGTGTCCGGGAAGTTGGCACTCAGAGGGTTCAGACATGACAGCAGCTACAACAAAAAGCTTTTGCAGTCAATCAGTTCATCTTTACGCGCTGGATCTCTGCCCCATAATCTTTCTATCTGCCCCCCCTCCTTCTTGTTCTCACACAAGCACACCCCCCTCACCACCACCACCACACACACACACGCACACACACTCCGTCGTGTTGACACAGGAGCTGCACCTCCAGAAAACTGCCTTTCCTGAAATAGTTTGGGATTCATTTCTGATGCACCTTTAAAACGGGGTATGGTCCAAGCTGGTCTCCCAGGCAACCTTTCTGCTGCAGACAGTCCTGGTTCTTGGGCACCAGCCACACACACGTATAGGTTCAGTCTATGTACACAGAGCCAGATCCTGATAAAGATGATGCAGGCTTGATGGAAGAAATAAACTGTTCAGCCAGCCCCACTATGAGGTGCGGGTAGAACATGGAGAGAGTGGCATGTTATCCGTTCATCTCTTCTCTTTTGATCTATTTGACATGTCGACATTAGTTTTACGTTGAATACTCTTCCTGACACTATAGCCTCCACTCCTACCGGGCTTGAAACCAACACAGCAGGGCACTGGTTTGTGTGCTGTTGAGGCTCCGTCTTTGTCCATCAGTCTCTCTGTCCATCCTTACATTTTTGGTCTTTTATTTATTTTGTGTTGTCGTTTTTTGTTTGTTTGTTTTGTGTGTGTTTTTTATATTTACAGCACATTTATTTGCATGCATTTAGGGGGGCAGTCATCACATTTACTGGGGCATTGCCTCTTTTTGCTTATATCGGGCCTTGGCTTGAATGAATTTAGCTAAATCAATTTTTTATCAAACTGACAAGTCCAGTTTAACAGTTTTGTTAGATCAAAGTCCACGAAATTCAGCTAAAAAAACAAAGAAACACATCCCATTTTCACCTCAATTGAATTTCCATTTCTGGGCATGCGGGAGGAAGTGCAGACACAGGAGAGACAGAACCTAATTTCAAACAGGAAGGAAGGAAAGAAAGGGAGGGGGGTGATAAAAATCTTTACATAAATTAGGTTCCCCAGTTAGTTCTTGAGCTGTACTTAAGGGAGCATCAGCGACAATAATGGGACAGGTAACGTGCATTTTCTCTCCAACAACAAACTATGTGATTTGTGTAGAAGCTCTTTAAGTCAAAGGCTCCCTGAGAGCTGAAAGAGTGCTCGGTTTGAAGCAGCTCTGCCTTCCCAGCACTGAGAGGACCTCATGCCGACACACACAATAACGACACAAAACAACAGATAATGAAGGAAGGAAGCTTCCCTTTTTGAATCACAAAATAAAACCACTTAAAAGTTGATTTATTCACATCATTGTTACAAAAAAAAACAGAAATATTTTTTTTTCATTCTCAAAGGCAATAATTAAAAAAAGATTGTGTGCTTTTATGCAGAATAAAGCTTATTAACAAAAGATATTAAAGTGTTTTAAATTCTGCTAATGATGTCATGATCACTGGGAATAAATAGGTGGTAATTAATCATTTGTTAAATCTATAATTTTGGCATAAATTTGGAAAGAAAATACTTTAAATAAACTATTGTTTGTAAAAAAAAAAATATTCAGCAGTGATTTAGTGGCCAGTATGTATAAATACTTTGTTTATCCAAAATAAATTTCAAATTTAAAGCCTTAAGCAAAGCTAAGTTGATGTTATTTTTGAATATTTATGACTCTCAGCTTTTGTGTGCACACTGTTAATACCTCATACAGGAATTTGCTTGGCAATATAGTGAGAAAACAAAATATCACATCGTAAAATTGAGAAAGTAGTTGTTAATAAAAATGTTTGTTAGCCTGCAGCACATTACAGAAAAATGCAGAATAAACACAGTTGCTGTGTCATTTCTCTCAACAACATAAACCATCGTCTTGATGACAACAGCAACAGAGTTTTCTTCTACATATTGCATCCAGTTCAACATTTATTAATCCTGATGGGAAATATAATGAAAGGATGGCGACAGGAACAAGCAGCCAGTCACGACAAAGAGTAATTACAAGGAGTCAACATAAGTTATTGCTGTGGACAGAGATGACATATGGTATCAGGTTTTGTTGCGACTCATCCAAACATCTCCCAAACTTTATAAATTATGCGGCATATTTTAATTTTATTTTACTGTCAATGAATATAGATGTTCCGTAACCCTTTCACAGCTTTGAAAAGCCTTTTAAGCTTCACTGACTGATGACCCAATAAAGGGCCACATAAAAATGTTATCACAAAGCTTTTTAAAGATTTACACCTTGTTGCAAAAACCAAAATACCCAAGTTTTCTCCAAAACCACCTCTGTCCCTTTCTTTATTTCTCATTGTAGCCCCCGTTAATCCAGAGCCATCTATTGTCCTCCACCCATCCATTTCAAAAATGTTCGATTTATTCCTGGTTTTCTCTCTGTGGTCGCCCCTTAGTTTCACAAATTGAACTCTGTCAGATGTAGATAGTAGTGGGGACGTGCTGCTTGAAGTTCCCACATAGAAGTACTGATGAAATAGTTAGTCGCAGAGGTAAAATCAAAGAGCATGAACGTCACATTTGTAGTCCATATGACCAGATCAGATCTGAAGAAGCCAGAGGAAAGCATTCTCTACTCCAGGGGATTTAAGAAGCTTTCCCCATGTCAATCTTTGCTAGTCAGGACAACAATGAAATATTTGTAGTGATTAGAACAGGACACGGCACAGAAGTCCTTCATCACAGCTTCAACTAAGGTTGAAGCTGTGATGAAGGACACTATTTTTTGTAATGAGCCCATACTAGAGCAAAAAATTCAATAATTCCCATAAAAATAAGGGTTTGTTCTTCGTTAAAATGTTTTTAACTGAGGATTTTCTACATTTGGATCATACAGAATTGTAAAAGTCAACAAATATTTCTAAAAATAATCCAAAGTTTTAGTTGAATGTGTCATTTAATTGTTCTTTCAGAAAACCTTTCATACTGTAAACTGCAACAAAAATGACTATAAACTGCATGATGTGATCAATGTTTATAGACAGCATGCATCAAAACAAAATACAAAAGTGGAAAAACACAGGGGGGAGCAGTGGTTGGCACTCTCACCTCACAGCAAGAAGGCCCTGGTTTGAATCCCAGCTGGGACCTTTTGTGTGGAGTTTGCATGTTCTCCCCATGCATGTGTGGGTTATCTCCGGCTTCCTCCCACAGTCCAAAAACATGCTTCATAGTGTAATTGGTTAGTCTATGTTTCCCAAGTGAGGATAAAATGGCCAGGACAGGTTCTGTTGACCCAGTAGTTTAAGAAGATGGATGAATGATAAAACAGTTTTACAACTGAGTCCACGAAATTCAGTTTGCAGTTTCCCCAAAAATGACACTGTGATTCATAATCTGGAGCCCCTTATGTATTGATTCATTATGGTTGTGTCTACTGATGTAATCAATTGAGAGATAAGGCGCGCTGTCAAAATGTGTTGTTGGTTGTTAATGTAAATACGCAACCGCAGCTAATATGTAGCGTTGTCAGACTGTGTTTTTTACGTGTTATTGACAACGTTGGGAGTCAGCGTAGTCACAGTAAAGTTTGTCTTAGCGCCATCAGTCTGGTTTTTTTTGTGTTGCAAACAAGGTACTGTGAATACTCTAACGTGGCTAACGCATCTAATCTAACACGGCTAACGTGTAACGTGTTACAAACAAGTTCTCCAGTTACTGCAAACAAACTTAATGAAGTTTGACTGACTGACAGATTTATCTCCGACTCTTGTGTCTCAATGCACCTTTAATATGACATACTGTAAATTCAAAAATAGACATTTCTTTGACAGTGCGCCTTATGATCTGGTGCCCCCTTTAGTGTGGATATCGCAGTAGTTGAAAAGTGTGATAAAATATTTATTGATATTTTCTTGATTTCCATCAGTTTCATCAATCTCCTCTTTGAAGGCTGCTATCTTCCTTTTCCATCCCTGATATCACAATGTTTCATTTGAGCTTCATTTTATTTTGTCACTGTTCCCTTAAAAAACACACAAAAACACAACAAAGGAAAAACATAGTCTCTCGACAGTAGATTGTGGCGTTGATGAATCTTTATGGTTAACAGATGGCACCCCAGTCTGTGGACTCCAAGTACCCCTTGAGAGTGTCTTTGACTACTCCTGTTCTGATCAAAGGCTGTCTTTGAACATTGGTGGTTTAAGAGACAGACAGACGGATGGACAGGCAGACAGACACATTATAATAGATGCAGGGGAGCCAAATCCAAACGGAATAAATACCTTTTTGCTTTAGATGATTAGCCTATTGACAATAAAAATCATTACAGATGCTGTAAGATAGTCGTTTTAGTCCTAAAGCTTTTCCTGTTTCCCATAAATGTTGCTTTCTCACACAGGGACTGACTTTTGTAATTGCTGTCATAAACTGTGTTCAATTTTCATCAACAATCTAAAGTGATTTCATCTCTTTAGGTACAAAAATAATGCTTAAAGACCTGCATAAAATTAATCATTAGTCTGTATTCTTGTGATTATTTACATTTGTCAGGCAACAAAATAAAGGCATCCAAACATGAGTCTTGGACTAATGAAGAGACACAGCATATCTAATGAGTTCATTTGACATACATTTTTGAATATTATTAGTCATAAATTAAACTTATGACATCCACATTTGTCCTCTTAAAATACAACAGATAAATCCTTTCTATATTTACTTAATTAGTCTTTAATGAGTTTATAGAATGTGTCTGTGAAGTTACTTCATCACTGGGTATTGAGGATCCACTAGATTTTAGTTTTCTATGAAAATTATTATGAAGCAAAAAAAAAAAAAAACATTATTTTGTGAACTTGCTCGTTTCATTAGTTTTTATTAAATTAAAAGATTAAAAAGGGTGATGTAGCTGTAATTGGAACTTGTCCCATTGACATAACCAGGCTTAAATGGGCAAATTACTAAATAATTAAATTCAATAGACTCTCATTTAAGACTAATTCTGCCTTGCAGAGTATTTAACTCAATTAGCCACATGGATATTCTTTTACAGTACAAATCACATGTCAAACACCAGCCACCATGAGGTGGTTTGTGGTGCAGAAAGTGTACACATGCATGTATATGAGATGCTCTAAAAATACATTAAAGGTGAGTGAACTGCTGGGAGCAGACTGCTGAGAAAAGAAATCAGGGACATGAGAGAGGAGGGAGGCAGATGGCCACCTCCACTGTGAACACCCCGAGACAGCCAGGCAGGCCAGGAAAAAATGCAGCAACAGCTTCCACAAATGACACCCTGAGATAATGGTGTCACAACGCAAAACACTAATTTCACTGCTTCCACTGCAGTAAGAGCTTGACTCCCACTTACTCTGTCAATAGAAAGGTTACTTTTGAAAAATGGGGCCCTCACCATGATTTAATTCACTGACTAACCCCAGGAAGCAGCGCCTGTCCCCTGGGATGCTGTGTGATTTAGACCAAGATTACACTTCAGTTTGGATCTTTTCTCCTTCTCCCTCCTCACTTTTTAACATGGGAGAAATCACGTGTGCGCTCACAAACTCAGACAAATTCTATTTCCATTTCATCAGGGGGGCAAAAGAGGAGGCAACTTTCAGAGACGTGAGATTTTATCGGTTTTTATTTTCACACAGCCAACCGAACATTCAAATAGCTCAAGATACTCAGTGCCATGGAGACACTGAAGCAGATAAATGGCTGTTTTCTAGCAGAATCAAAGCTTTTGTGCCAATCAATCGCATGTTCATTTCATGCTGTCTCCTTTAAATCAATTACAGGGCTGGCATTGTGTTCTCCTTTAAAGGACAACGAGCGAACGAACAATAAAAAGTCAACCATCAGTACAAGAGGCAATAAGGTTTCCTTTTGGGCTGACACTGTGCACAATGGGCTCTGTCTGTCAAATTAATTAACCCCGAAACCTGTTTAATTTCCAGACCAAATAAAAGGCTGGTTGTATCCACAGGAAACAAATAATTCCAGAGCAGGAGGTAATTGGATGTCGAGGTGATTTGTTCAAAAGCATGCAGGCCACCATTCTGTCAGGAGTCATGCATAATCTGTTAGGGGTGAGGAGTTAGTGTAAGATCAATGTAGAGACAACGTGAGATTAGTGATATCAAGGTCACTGAGCGGGTACCAACTGCTTTGGAATAATAAATTAAGGCTGTTGAGGGTTTTCTTCCAACTATGAACAGAACCTGCGTGAGACAGACAAATTCTGCATCCAAAGACAAAATTCCTCCTCTTCTGCTGTTTATGTCAAAGACAAAGCAGAATGCACTGCAGCTATGACGATAGATTCGCCACACGCTCAGTGATGACTCTAATCCATCTGTCATACCTTCTCTCTTGTAATTATGTCTCAGGGAAGCTGCTGCTGCGAACTCAGAACCCATTCACTTTCTGAAACGTGAAAGACAGATAAAACACAAGTGACCACGAGAATGCATAAGTGCAGCCTGTATCATGGCAACAAGAAGAACTTTTCTCCAGACCAACTTTAATATTCGCATAGGAAACAACATGTTTAAATGTTGCTCAAACGTGACAAACGAAAAGACAAAAAGATCAATAGGAGAACATGGGACTTGTTCAGACTTTTTTTAAACTTTAAATTTATGTCTGTTTAAAAGAGAACTAAGCTACTGTGTGTCAAAGAGAACCTTCTTTGAGTTTGAATTCATTCTGATAAGGTCAGGGGATTCAACCTCCATGGATGTAGGATGGATGGATGCAGGAAGTGTCTTGTTCCCGACTTACGGTTACGTTTGTAAGCTGGAATGGGCCTTTTTCAGTTCCTAATTTGCTTCATAAGAACGGCTGTTAATATGAAACAATTCTTACAAGTGTAAAACACTTGTATCTGTGTGTAAATGAGAGGCGTTCAAGTAGAACAGTGAGAATTCAAGGAGCAGAGATGAAGGCAGTGGAGGACTATAAGTCCATATGAGGTCAACAGCGCAGAAAAAACAGAGTGTGAGAAAGAGGTGAAGAGATGTGTTCAAGCAAGTTGGATGGAAAAAAAAATCATGTCACAAAATAGTTTATGTAAGAAAGAAAGGAAAAGTGTAGAAGACTGTGGTGAGAGCAGCCATGCTGGTGATTTCAAGACAGTGGATCTGAGTAAGAGACAGGAGGCTGAGCTGGAGGTGGCCGAGATGAAGATCTTTGGGAGTGATGAGGATGGATAGGATCAGGAATGAATCTATCAGAGGAACAATTTGTGTAAGATGTTTTGGAGATAAATGCAGGGAAGTAGATTGAGATAGTTTGGACACATTGAGAAGAGGAACAGTAATTATGTTGGTAGAAGGATGCTGAGGTTGCAGACACCAGGACAGAGGTCTGTGGAAGACCAGGGAAGAGGATCATGGATTTACCTACTTGTTCACATTGTAACCATCAACACGATTGTTCAGCTAGCATCCTGTTGCTTGCTGAATTTTGACAGGGTTGTCTCACACTAAGAGCTAGTGTTAAGGTTAATTCATACCAAACGCGATTCGCGGAGGCGGCCAATTTCAATGTAAAGTCAATGGTTTAGATGCAAATTGAGGTTCCGCGGTGCGAAAGTATGGAAATAGAGTGAACTGCGCAGCGCGAAATGAGTGGCAGCTGCAACTGGCCAGAGTTTTAAAAAAAATCTGAACTCTGGGGAGGTGACTGCATCTCATCAACCAATCAGGGACTCAACTTCAGACGTTTTCAGTGATAGCGGGTAGAAAAAATCCAACATGGTGGATCAATCCATAGTTCTCCTGAACTTCCATTCATTTTCCTAACCCACTGTATTGCTTTCTGGGCATCAGGGTTTCCAGATCCCATCCCGGTTACTATTGGGCGAAGGCGGGTACACTCTAAAGAGTCTATCGCAGGATCTATGGAGCTGAAGTGGACACGCTCACCATGCTCCCAGGAGAGGAGCTCACGGCCAGACAGAGGGCCACTGGTGTATGAGAAAGCAGTCTGCTCACGCCTCCTGAACTTTATGATGTTTTCTTATTTTCATTGAGACAATAGTAAAAAAACAAGTCCTCTCACTTTATTTCTGTTTTATTTTCTGCCCTCTCAGATTAATGCGCGACAGAAAGCATTCGAACTCAGAGAGAGAGACGGAAACACCGCAGAAGCGGTTGTCAATCAGACACAGCAGGAGAGAAACTTGCTGTAGCTGTGACTCTAAGGCTCAATCCGAATTCTTCCCTTCGCCCTACCACTTATCCCTTCCCCTATAGATCTTCAGAATGTATTCTTGAATAAACAGACCCTTTGAGCAAACACCAGATTCCAGTTTTTCTTGATTCTGAGTTCACGTTGTTCTACAACACTAGCAGAAAGATCAAATGGCAGAGGTTTGAAAAGTAAGTAGCTGCAACTGAAAAGAGAAAGACAGAAAATCTGTGGAGGAAGAGTCAATTCAAGAGCACAAACACAGGTTTGAACACAAACAGAGCAGATCTGAATGCAAACAGGTTGATTTTGTGTAAGAAAAATATTTTTACAGCAAGCGGATCCATGTCTTAATTAGTTTTAAAGTGTGTTCTCTTTAAACTATACTAGTTTGGATCAGTAAGGGGAGAAGAGCACACCTCTACAGCTACAGACACATTGGTTTCCTCATTGGTAATAGAGGGACTGAGCCTCTGGATAGTAGAAAATGAGGAAAACCAAGAAGCTACCCAGAGGAAACATCTCAAGAAAATGTGACTTGAAGCTTAACTTCTATCTCTGTTTGCACTATGTTCAATGCATTTGATCTTTAGTTTGAAACCAAAAGGATCTTTGTTGACATTGTCATGCAAAACACCCATAAATTAAAGCTTGTCTTAAATAATTCTAATGCAGACACTAACGCAGAAGCATCAGACCACAATTTTTAAGCTATTCAGCAGCTCAAAAGCGTCAGAAACAAACACGGTTTGAAACAGTAATTGAAAAGAACAAAAAAACATGTTTAAGGAATCTCGTTTAAGATGTCACAGTCAGTGTTAAGTGTTTGCCTTGAATGTCACTGTTCAGATAGGAAAGCATACCAATCCCTTTTTGACATACAGGTGAGAAATGTTTTTCTCTTTTCATTTTGGTCAGATTAATTACTTGAAGTTGTGTCATCAGCAAAGGTTGCCAGGCAACCGTGAAGTTGAGGAGAAATTGCCTTAAATGATGAGCAACATCTCATATTTCTGCAGGGTTTTTTTTTTTCATTGAAGGAGGGTCTTGAAAACACATGTGAAAGCTAAAATGGCTCACTAACAGTGATCCTTTCTTTTTACACTCATTTCAAATGTAACCTACAGCCAAAATAAAAACATGCATTTTTGAATAACTATGTTTTGTACATAAACTCACAGTCAATGTCCCAATCTGTCCAAAATATAGTGAATCCTGCTACATCGAATACTGCGAGAGAAAGGGCACAAAAAATGAGTTTGGCACAAAGCTTTAATTAAAATTTCAATGTGAAGCTTTAATATTTGACATCGATCTTCACATCAGCTTGGAGCCAATAAGATGGTGTGCAATTCATTATTGAAATTGTATGTAAGGCCTACGGAGTGACAGAAAACTAATGAATGCTCATAACATGTAATAAGTTATTGGTAAGCATTTTGTTGTTCGGTGAAGCGTTGAACAACATATAGAGGCTGAATGATTTTCATTTGAGTCTCAATGGTCTCGCCCAGAGAGTTAACGCTTGGTTCTAAAAAGACACAACTCAATAAATAAAAGACTGTGGCTGTTCAATCACATGATTTTATTTTTTAATCTTTTATAACTATTTCATTTTTTAACCAAACATTTTTAATGGGAGCAAACAATGAAGTAAATTGTCTGTCTTATTTTGAAATTCACTTGCATGTTTTAGGATGTTTTAAGGTACACGGGTGATGCAAATAATTAACCTCAGGCTTCAAGTCGACAAACCATTTCAAGAGTGGGTGGAGTGCTGCAAAGTTTTGTTGTTTTTTTTTCTAAAACTTTTATGCGATAAAGGCACATTACAAACTGCATTTGAGGTCGTCATTTAGAGGACGGTACTGTTTAGTTCCCCTCATGCACGTATGTACACTTTTCAACCTTCCGCATTCTCGTGTTCATGCATCACTTCAAATGCACGTCCATTGAACATCCACTGCAAGTTAAACCAAGCTGTGATAATCAAATCAGTCCACAATAAATCCCCTTCAGCTGGTACAAAATGTTGCTGCAAGGCTTTTAACATGAACCGGTAGAAGGGCTCATACCTGTTTTATTTTTTTTTTACATTGGTTATACAGTAATTATTGAAATGACTTTAAAATTTTAGTTTTGACTTTTAGTTATGTTTCCTTTCTGCTTGTATGGTATGTCTGTAGTCACCCCCTTCGATCCTCTGCTTTGAACCTACTTAAAGTCCCAAAAAGTCTTTGTGACCTCAGTTTCCAAGCAGTAGCCCTGAGATTGTGGAACACCATGTCCTTATCACTTCGCCTAACTGGCATTGTCAGGAAAGCGCTGTCAAGAAACAGTTGAAGATGCTGAATTAAAAAAAGTTTTGAATTAGTTCAGTACCTTGTTTTATTTGTTGTTTTAATCTGTTTCTCTGTCCTTCACTGTTTTACTCTGTTTACTTACTTGAACCAGGTTGAATGACCGATCAGAGACTTATAAACAGGGAGTTGTCCAAGGAAAGCAAGCTTTGTGAGATTTGGACCACTTCGACATTTCACACCAAGCCTCTTCTAACTGTAGGTGACAGACATGCACTGATAAATGATGGAAAAAAAACAAGAATAAGCCCCTCCCTGGTTGTCCGGCATGAACAGCATGAGCTAAATGCAGGTTCAAGAATACATTCTTAATTGAGTGTCACATGCCCAGTGTGAACGTAAAATCACACAATTGTCCTGGTTCTCGATTACTTGGACCCCTCATATGGTGTCAGAAGTGTGACCATTTTACAAGGACAGTCAAACGTTTCCCCCACAACCCTGAAGTAATCTGGAAAGCTAAAAGAGGCAAAGTACCTAAAGCAGCAACATCAGACAAAGGCAGCGAAATGGCACCGTGGATAAAGCATGGAGCCAAATGTAACAGACCTGACAAATATTCTTCAAGCCCGCAAAGGGATTCAGAGAGCACAGCAGGCTTTGTGGGATAAAGAGATTGCAGGGTAAAACCTGATATTTGAGGCTTTTCAACATCAGTTTTTGGTTCAGTCATACACAGTTGGTCCTACAGTCACCTCATCACAAAGACATGAACAAATAGTTTATTACATAAAAAACATGGATTTTTTTTCTCAGTTTTGTGATCTGCATTTTGTATCCGACTGCTTGTGCCTGCAGTCCTGCCTTTTGTAAGTCCATGTAAACTAAACAGAGATAAATTTCCAATGGCAGGTCTTTTTTTTTTTAATTCCAAACAAATGTGTTAAAGGTCAGAGTAAAACAATTCTCTAACTAATGAGGACACTCACACTGAGACACAGCGGTGGGACATCTTGACCTCTTCTCTTTTTTTAACTTTTCCCAGTTAGTCTACTAATTTGTTTTTCATTTTAATTAACTTTAAGAAACAGGTCACCTAGCAACACAAATCAGAGTTAAAAGTTTTGTCTTAAATGGTAATTTTTTTTCCCGCAAACATGCTCATTGTTCCACATCTCTTATGGGCTTTACACGGAAAAGTGCTGAATTCAGGAATGGGAGTGGATTGTGCATTTGCTTCTTGAAGTTCCCAAAGTTCTGTTTGTGTAATGGTGGGGTGAGGGTGGAGGTGAGATTTTTTTAAATCTTACATAGCTCATTTCCATAACAAGATGCAGTGGAGGGCAGGCCTGCTTATTTCAGAAAGTGTCCCCATAGAGTTCAGTTAAGTTCATGCTAAAATGCTTGTGTGGATGTTCTGTCCTTGTGTTGAAAAACAGGAATTATTCTCCTGCACTCATTAAGAGAAAATTAAAAGTTGCAAATTACTGCACGTGTAGGTCAAACAATGAACTAGCATGTTCACGGGAAAGCCATAAAAATTCATTTGAAACTTATGACCGTTCTTGCCCTTCCGATGGATTTAAAGTTGACGACCAATTAAAAGAATACAGAGCTCCAATTAATATAGTCACATGGACTTTTGTTGTCAGCTAGCCTGCCGTAGCTGGGCTCTCTCCTCTAATTCCCGGTGGCCCTGATGTCCCCCAGGAAAACTGTAGTTGCTTTTGCAGCTTAACAAAGCTGTCGTTTCCCCAGGGTGGCTCATCTGTAGGGGCACTGGGTGCTTGAGTAGCCATGCCAGCTGATCTTTCTCATATACAGAGTGTGGTGATTAAATGAATAAATTCACACAAAGACACCCACTGCTGTACATTCGTCATGGCTCATTTTAGATGCACCAAGAGGATGACAAGATCCACGACTGAGTCAAGGAGCCAGAAAAAGATTAATTGGTGAAGAATCCAGTTTCCTGCTGAAATTAGGCAATTGGCCTTATAAGTGTTAACCAATTTTAGACAAAAGGGGGATTGTGAATTTTAGCATTTCATGAGTACCCATTGAGTGAAAGGAAGTCCTGTCAACAAAGGGCGCAATGCAGCACAGACAAATCGGAGCAGTGCTTCTTATAGCTGCTTGGGGATTGAATAAAGCCCAGTTCATTTGTTGCGTATCACATTTTGTAACACGGTTTGCACCATGTCCTCATATTTCATTCGCCGAGCAAGTAGTGGGTCGCTCTAAATCATTCGTATTTCCCTTCCTCTTAGATTGCGTTAAGCTCTTCTGCGTCATGATGGTGTTTTTTTTCTCCTTTTGGAATTCTCCCTTTTTTGCTGTCAAGATGAAAATCAAACCTGTAAATCAAAGGCAGTGGCACAAAGACATGGAGACTGAAGGACATTTAAATCCTTTTAGAGTTCCCAGAGCTTCAGAAGGCAAAATGAACAGGAATTTAAAACAAAGCTGGCAATGTCAGCAATTCGTCTTTTATATGACTGAAAGTAGGTGCACTTATATATGCCTCCTGCTCCACAATCTGATGTGTTGGGGATGAATCTCATTTCCTTTATTGACTAATGTAAAAAGCGAATATGCAGTCATGGGACAAACCCCTGCTTGATCTTCATAACTTGTAAAGCTCTTTGTCTTGTCAGAAATGTTTTTACTCTTGAAATGTACACAAATTTTTGTTGACAGAATTCCTCTATGTTTTTTTTTCTTCATCTTCTGCCATCTCTTTTTCTTTCTGTTCTCTGTTCCTCATTCATCAGCTCTTTCATGCTATGCTTCCATCTTTCCATCATGCTACATTCACACCAGGCTCAGGGATCCACGTTCAAGCGCCCGCTTCCCATGAAAAGTTGACGTAAATGTGTATAAAGTCACCTTTCTGGCTTCAAAACTCTCGCGCTCACGCATCACCACGCAAGTTTCTAAGTTTGTTGTCAGGCTCTGCAAAAGAAATGTGTGACCACTGGATGCTTCAAAAGTAAAACTAGTTTAACTTTGACCAATCTGGACTTTGGCTTTGGTTCTGACTTATGGATGGCGTTCTTTTACAACCTTTTGCATTCTTTTGTAGTCTTTGCAACTTTCACCTCCACCTTACGCTGCATTTTTCTGTGCTCCTGTCTGCTGCCTTCTGTCCTCTCAGTGTCCCACTTTTTCTAAAGTAACCTTTTCCTCTTTCCACTCTCCTGAACTTTTTCATTCCATCACCAAGTTTCCTCATTTCAGATGCCAAGTACCTTCCCCCTTGTTTTTCTATGATCATTTTAGCTGAATCACCTCATCCATCTCCCTCCAGAATTTCTCTTTCTGTTCCAGCTCACAACCTACCTGGAGGGCATAACCACTGGCAACATTCAACATCACTTCTTCAACTTCCAGCTTCAAACTCATCACCCCATCTGACATTTTCTTCACCTCCAGAACATTTTTAGAATACTCCTCCTTTAGTATCACTCCTTTCCATTAACATCATGATGGATCAGCTTGAACTGTGCTCCCAATTTATACGCCTTGCTCCCTTTCTATCTGATCTCTTGAACACAGAGGATATCCACCTTTCTTCTTTCCATCATGTCGGCCAACTCTGTAGTTTTCTGTGTCAAAGTCCCCATATTCAAAGGTCCTCCTCTAAGTCCTGCACTCCTTGTTTTTCTCTCTCTGCTGAAGAACACACCTTCATCATTCGTATTAAACTAACAATGGTTCAATTTCCACGCTTTAGAGTTTTTTTTTTGCCTATATAACATTTTACCTATATTATACTAATAGTTATATTCAGAAATGTAAAATTAACTTTTTTATTTGGACCTTTTTAAATAAAATCCAAAGATGTTTTTTTTTAAAAAAGACGTTTTTCACAATGAAACAAGTAAAGTCCACATGGGTCCCATATACATTTCATTGCCACAAACTGCTAGTAGCTTAAAAATAATCCTCCAAGCCATTGTTCTGCTTAGTGAATAGTCCTTTAAAACATGAGTATTATTTTGAGCTATGAACTGTCTCAGAAGCTGTTTATTATGATAAAACCTCTACAAGGTTTTCCCTCAGTTGCCTTTTCGTTATGTGAGCTTCATTTTATTGTCTGAAGCCAAACTGTTATACTAAATAACTCGTATGTGATTTGATTTTGACGATAGTATAAAACTGATGCTAAAAATGTTGTGATTTATATTTAAAATATAAATATATTTAATTATGTTAATTATGTTCAATTATGTTTAATTACGTTTAATTAATTAATTAATGTTTAATTTAATTCTTTCTCAGCAATAGATGGTCTATTTTGTAACTATTTTAGTTTTGTTTGTTTATTGAGGGTAATATCTATCACACATTTTAGTGTATTATTATTAGTTAGAATTATTTCTGTAACTCATTAATAAATAACCTAAATAGAAATCTGTTTAAAATTTAAATATTGAAACATTTTTCCTTCATTTGATGTTTTCCCTCCATTTTTAGTGTAACCTCTTAGGATAACCTCTGTGTTTTACAAATTAAACAGAATTTATATAGAATGATAAAAACCAGGGCCCCCATTGTGTGCCACAACACTTTTTTAATTGCTTTGTTTGCTTTGTGCTCTAAACAAATGATTTGTTCATTTTGTTTTGGGAAATAATCTAAGCAAATCAAAAGCATACAAAAACAATGGAATCTTATTCTCAATATGCCACTGATTCTGACTTTCTTTGCACCACCAAGGTTATTAGGATCCAACCTGTGGGGTACAGGGCTGTCCGTGTCAATCAGTGTCTTGCAATCCATCAAATACTTGTTGCAGGTTTTTGTGATGAGTCTGACATCCCCCAGAACAGCTTGGAGATGTTAAAGTCAAGTTAGTAACCTTCAACAAATAATTTTTTGCTGTCTCAAGAATCAGCAAAGCATTACTATATATTTTAATGTGATAAAATTATTAAACAATGACTATTATAGCTGCAAATGTCTGGTTTTTGGTGAATGGTCTACATAGATGCCTAGAGGCATCTATCACTTTAGTGTTCTAAATCTACGTGTTTGCTCAATGTAGGATGGAGCCTCACATGTGTGAGGTCTATTAAATGCTAAAAATAGCCAGAAAAAGAGAACTTTCATGTGAAACTCAACAGCTTGTTGTTGTTCTTAGAGATAAAGGCTATGCCATGAGAGAAACTGCCATAAATACTGAAGATTTCCTTCATTGGTGTGAACTGCTCTCTTCAGAGAACAGCACAAACAGGCTCTAACCAGAGAAGAAAACGACATGGGAGGCCCCGCTGCACAACTGAGCAAGACTACAAAAAGATTAGTCTCCAGTTTGAGAGATAAATGCCTCACAGGTCCTCAACTGGTAATTTGAAGTTTGAGGTGTTTGGATCACACAGAAGAACCGTTGTGAGAAGCAGAACAGCTAAAAACATGCTGGAACAGTGCCTGACGCCATCTGTCCTGCCTGACGTCAACATTTCAAATATATTTATTATTTATTATTAAATATAATTATCAATTAAATACAATTATTTCTAACCTTGTCAATGTCTTGACTATATTTTTTGTTCACTGTACAACTCGTTTAACAAATAAAAGTGCAACTTGTAATGGAAAACACAAAATTGTCTGGGTGACCCCAAACTTTTGAACGATAGTGTATATTTATATATACATACATATGACTGCTTTTCCCCCATTTTTGTGTGCTGAAAAGGCCAACACAAGAAAAAAAATACCATGAATCGACAGGCTCCTCACAGCCTTGTTGTGGAATTTTAATTAAAGTTGTGCCAAAAGCTTGTGCATTCATTCTGTGATCATTTTAGCTGCATTGTTAATTACCACCTATAGATCTTTTCATGTAATGTCTGCAGCATTGTATTTATTGTTCTGTACAATGTCATTTCAGAAAACATTTTTTTCATCGAGTAAAGACCAGGAGGCTATTAAAAACAGATTTACTGCTCATGCTGTGCAGATCAATAGTTCTCATTCAATGTCTCAAATCAATGTGTGAACATGAAATCTTAAACTCAAAACATAATTACGTCAAAATGATTGTTGTGAGAAAAATGCCTCCAGTTCTTCCCTCCAGAACAATCATGTAGGATAAAATGCGCTCCATCAAACCAAAGTTATAAATCATAGCACTATGAGGCAAAGGTAGTGATGAGAGGCATGCTTTCCTTTTAAGCGGAGGCTTACAATTGAACCTCAGGCACTTGAGTCCATAAATTGCAGCATCAATTATTTACCCAGATCTGTTTTAATGTGCCAAAAGAAACCCCAATGGGGCGAGCTAATGTGACATGCAGGAAATGAGGAGAACAGATAAAATGGTGAGGGTGGTCTCTTCTCACGTCAGAGTTGATCTGGAGTGCAGAAAAGCATCAAACATAGCTATGCTGTCAGTTTTAGTGGTCATTCATTTCTAATCAAAAGAGAATTGCTCTCAACTATGAAAATATATGAACAGGAAGATTGGACCAAGGGGGCATAATTGATGAAGGTCTTAAAGGCACTGCAGCCCTCCAATGCATCCAGTCTACACTCAGGATGCTTTTAGAAGCCATGCATGTTGAGGTTTACAATAATGAGAGTCTTGAAAGAGTACTGAAAGCCAGAAGTCAACCATTAGGAGATGACCTCAGCAATCACTGTGTAACTGCAGGGATGTGGGCATTATGGTGATCAAACAATGAGAATGAAAGCAAATAGAAAGTTGTTGTTTTCTGGGTCCAGACAGTTTCTCTGGGGTTTATTTTTTTCATTCTACGGTCACAAATACAACTGCCATTGGGAGATGGGAGGGAACTGGCAGAATCTTCAGGATTTCATGCCGCTGCTGAAATTTTTTTCAAAATCATTGGCGTGATCGTGAATATAGACGGCTGCAGTCAGGCGTGCAAAAGGACCAGCTTTTTATATACATCAGGGCGGCCGGCGGCACTTGATATGGATGGCCGCCATCCGGATACACTTACACATTGTTCATTAAGACCCGCCCACATGTTGCCCGATTTTGTAATGGCTTTGGAATTTGGAATTTGGATAAGACCTCATATTTGAAAAATCTCATTGCTAATGCGAATAAAAATAGGTTTCAAATGGATGTTCAGATTTTCAAATCACAAAAGAAAATCACCAAAGGTTTTTTTCAATTGAAGAAATGTTATTAAATCAAGTTCAAGCACTGACGATACACTTTTAGCTTTTTTTCTTTTAAATATTTAACATGTTTTCATCGATATGGGAGCTACTTCTAATTTCAAAAGGCTGCATTTGACAGCACAAAGCATCAAGACAATTCCCTGTGCATCATGCATGATGCTAAGCCTGTAAGTTTTTTTTTTATTCTCAAATATTAAAACATTGCTTGTGGCATACTGCATCACTGTTGCACTCCAAGCAGTCAAGCGAATGGGATTCATTTTATTTATTAAGGCAATCAGCTTAATTTCTATCCGCCAAACACCTGCAAGCCTATTTGGAATGCTCTGGCATCCCACACGTCTTCGAAAAGAAAAAATATTTTGAGTAAGATGAATACTGAGGCTGTCTTATTAGCGCTTAACTCTTCGTCTTAAGCCCTCAGACTGACAGAAGAGGAAAGAAAAAGTGTTCAAGCAAGCTGCGCCATAAACAGTGGCAGTGATAAATATCTGCTGTCACTTCCAACAAGACTCACTTGTCTGAGTCTTGTGTGCTTAACTGTGCACAAAGGAGGCCGGGTTGGAGCAACCATAAAGTGCTGTGAAATCTTTATCAGATTACACATAATAGATGCACTCTATGAAACAGCTTATATTACCAGAGAGTGAGTTGAGGCGGAACAAGGCTCTGCAGAAAACAGTGAATAATGAACATAATTTCATAAAAGCATACACAAACACTCAGGTAAAACACAATACAAACTTATGTTATATTCATTTTGGGAGGTTCATCATGTGTCTTTACAGCGATGTGTTTTCACGAGTTCTGTTCCTTTCTCAAGTCCTGTTTTGCAAAGTTGATTCCTCAGATCACTCACATGTGTGGGATTTCCTTTTTTTTCTAGATTTAATTGGTTTAACAAACTTCCTGCAATCCTGGAAATGTCCCCCACCTACTTCTTTTTAACAATGTTAAGGTACTTTTCATTGATCAGCCAGACCATTAAAGTCCCACTACAATCATCTTTTGATCCATTATCAAGAAGATCATCTGTTATAGGGTGCACTGACTCGGAGGAAGGAGATCCAACAACCAGCATCAGAGGTCCATAGTGACTAAATTCAAGCACTATAAACAAAAGGAGCTGGTGAAGAGATGCAGCCAGAAGCTGAAGGGAACGTACTTCAGCGGGAACAACCAGTTCTTGGTGGAGATCCTCCGGCGCAGGAAGGTCCTTTTTCCACTGAGAAGGAAGCACCTCACTGCCCGGTCCTGAGCAGTGGTCGCCGAAGACAAACTTTTCATTGATGGACGGCTCTTTCAGGACCCCGAGATCCCATTGTGGCTCTGCTGAAGACCTGACATTGATGCTGCGCTGATGACACCAGCTAAACTGATTTAAATGAATGGATATTGGCTCATCAATAATCCACACCTCCATCTCGTTGAAGTTTATTTCTCTCCCCTCTCGTGTTTCTGTAAATATCCACACCTTCAGGTTCAACCTGGAGGTTTAATACTTCTCTGTTAAAAAAAAAATCAAGTTTATTCAATTCTTTTAAAAAGTGTGGGCAACCTTCTTAGAATTTAGTGATACTCCTGATATTTCGCCATGTGTTCTTTGGGAAACAGCAAAAGCAGTGATGAGAGGGAAAATCAGATTTATTAAAAATAGGAAATCAAAGATCTAAAGGCTGCTTACGCTGCTCAGGCACAGGGACACATTCTGGGAGATCTGAAAAAAAACATCAATAAACAAACACAATTTTAAATTAAAAAAAACTTGAAATTGAAAGATGCAAAAACCCAAATAAATTTGGCAAATTTCTCGCTTATCAGCTTAAAATTAGACTCACCGCTTTCATTGGCTGAACCTCATGAAGCTTTGTTGCTGATGCCCAACAACAAAGCTCCAGGACCTGATGGCTTTCCTGCTGAGTTTTATAAGGAATTCTGGGAACAGCTGGCACAAACGTTTTATAAAATGGTTACATTTATAAAGGAAAGCCACTCACTGCCACCTCACATGAATTTTAGCTAATAAAATCCTCCTTCTCAAACCAGAAAAAGATCCCACAATTCCTTCAAGCTATTTCCCCATTTCTTCAATAAACGCAGACGTAAAAATGATGTGCAAAGCACTGGCACAGAGAATAGAAAAATCTCTCCTCATATAATTCACAGTGATCAAACTGGATTTATCAAAGACAGACACTTGATGACAATGTCCGCAGACTTGTTAACATAATAGATTTTGCCCCTATTAAAAACAGGAAACGACCATACTCTCGTTGGATACTGAAAAGGCATTTGACAGAGTAAATTGGAAGTTCCTCATTGCTGCCCTCCATAAGTTTAGGTTTGAGGAATCTTTCACTGATTGGAAATCTAAATGCATCAGTCAGGACTCACAAAAAGACTTCTGACAGTTTTTTTTTTCTTGGAAGAGGGACTAGATAGGGTTGTCCACGCTTCCCCTCTCTTTTTGCTATATTTATCGAACCTCTGACTGGAGCAATGACTTTTTAAAAGTTTTAACTTCTCTCTTTATGACACACAGCTTTTACACCTCAACAAATACACCCCAACTTACACACACACATGTAATACACAAGGAAGGAGGGACCTCTGATCTTTTGTCCCCTACTCCATCCCTTGAGTAGGGGCCCTCAGCAACGGTGGTCGTGTCTCTTGGGTACCGACCCCTTGGCGCGGTGGGAGGAGCTGCTCTTTTGGCTAGGCTTGCACTCTCTGTCCTCCCATGCCTCAGTGCACTCAGGAGTTGGGGGCTCATGTGGCGGTCCTGCGAACCCTGGTCTGGGTGCTTGGCCGGATTGCCCAGCAGGTGGATTTCCTCCATCTGCCCTACAGTACAGGTGTGGGCAGGTCCTACCGCTGCTGCTTCGGTGGGGGTCTTGGTGTGGCCGGGAACTCTCCCTCCTTTTTCATTTTTTTACATTCCATCTTCCACCTCAGCAAAATATAAACCTGAGCACAGGTGTCAGCTCACCTTTGCACTATTATTATATCCCTCTCTCTTCTTCTTTTCCATCCGGTCCAACAAAAAGGATACAAAGATAATCAATATAAATAAATTTTAGCCTAAATTACCAAAGGCGTTTATACAAATTTACACCTTGTGTGTCAAAATATTTATAATCATAAGAACAGCAAAATTGAGGATCTCAACTCATATCTGTTTTCTCACCTGTTGGACAGGACAAGTAAAGAAAAAAAAAGACATTCGCCTCTGAGCAGAACTGTTGGTGCAGAGTAAGCCTACCCTCATTTCCCATCATCCCTTTGTTTACACTCTCGCCTAACCTAACATTACTAGCACTACAAAAATGGTGAGTAATATTGAAGCTACCCAGCCGTACAGTTTTGAGTCAGATGCCAGTTCAGATGAGGAAAATGAAGACGTTTGTGGATCTATTTGTCTGCAAGTGAAAGCATTGGAATGGATTGTAGTCAGTACATAACAACTACAAGCTTTTTCAAACTGCATTTTTTCATCTGTTTCATATTCGCCATGATAAACTTTGAGCTTATTTTTTTATTTATATCCTCCATCATCAGAAAAATGCCACAAGATTTTATAAAATTTTCACTGGAGTGGGTCTTTAGAGTCAGTGACAGGTGATAAGAATAACAATAGTTGTGCTATTGTGATGGAATGTTCTGCTGAGAAAGCTGCAAAAAGATCTTCAACCTGAACAGATGTTCCTGATGGAGAACACCCCCTTGTGGCGATGGTATTCCTAGTGAGAAGCTGTCAGCTCCTGCACAGCAACACCCAGAGCACCACAAGAAGGGTTTCACAGATCTAAAAGCCAGAAAAGCATCACAGGGACACTTTAAAGCAATAATGAGATAAAATGTCTGTTGTTATCATAACAATCAAACATTTTCACAATTGTCTAATGCAGAATATTTTTTAAAAACTACAATTTTCTGTTGTTGCAAGTTGACTTTTGCAACAACACAAACACATTGAGATGTTTCTAAGTACAACATGAAATCTTGCAGACTAGTAACAGAATAAAACTGTTATTTTTGCTCAATCCTAAAATATTTAAACCTAAATTAATATCAAATCCCAACCTGGTGTGATCACATTCACCGCTATCACGCTGCACAACTCAGATTCATGCAGCTTTTACTCCCACAGCCAAAACCCATGCAAATCAGGCAGATTAATGACTCCTAATTACCCACCCGTATAACGCACTGACATACTGTTTGAATCATTGATCACTGTTTGATATATTTTTTCCATGTTGTTTTTCTTTGTAAGCTGTGAAAAACAAGGAGAATTTTAAGGAGATGTATAAATTTGTGTGTATTTTGTATAATTTACATGCATTTGTGGAGTAAACAACCAATATTGTGCAGCACCATCTTGATTTAATGATGCATCAATGAAAAAAACGTCATGTGCATCATTTCTTTTCAATAATGAGAGATTTGAAAGCTTTTAGAAAAGTAAAAACTGGTTGAAGCAAAAAGCAAAAATCTTATATGAAATGGGGAACATACATTTTTATTAATATGTTCCTCACTAATTTCTTAACGATTCAAATTGAAATTAGTTGAAATAAGTGAAAAATAATGCAAAACCTCAAACACAAAAGCAGGATTATCTGAAACTATGGGAGCAAGACAACCTCACCTTGGAAAAAAAAATCCACTTTAGTCCAAAATTAATTTATGACCATTTAAAGCTGTAGCATCCTGTGTGGCCTGCACTAAAGAACATTTAGTCAGATACCTCATGAATTATAAAGTTAGGAGCTTATGACAACGTTCACTTTCAATGACCTATTCCTTTTTCCAAAAGCCATTAAGGCGCCAAAGCTGTGGCTACTTAAGACTAAAGATGTGGTTACACACATAGAAGTGGCTAAATGTGCTCCTCTTGGAAGCTCGTCTATGTGAAGAATAAGCTGATTTACTTCTTTGCCAAGTGAGAAGCGTTTTTTTTTTTTTTTTTTTTTTTTTTTTTTTTTTTTTTTTTATTGCTAGATATAATCCTAGTTTCAAAGCGTTAAGAATTAATTATTCTATATTTTGTGTCAAAGAACATTGCGGTTTTTTTCATGTTAGAACTGATTTAGATTGGCTGTTTCTCCAAAATTACACAGTTGGGTTGAAACAAGGTTGGCAGCTTTTAAGATTCCTCCAGTTTTATTGCACACTACATGGACAACCTGCAGAGCACATATGCCACCAAACAGCTTTTCCAACAGCAAAAAAAGAAATCCCAAAAAACCCAAATACTTTAACCTTAGCCTTAGCCTTTTTTTCTGAACATGTGAATTAGCAGTGGAAACAGTATTGTTTTGGTCTTAAAACTGCTGGGTTTTTCTGTTCCACTAATGATCACACTCTCCTGTAAACCACTTTGTTTGTTGAAAACTCACCAAGTGGCAGAAAAAAAAAGCAGTTGCTATCTCTGCAGTCTCAAGGGGCTAGTTAATTTTAGAAAGATAATCTCCTGCAATATGTAAAGGGATTAAGATGCAAAATGCACAGGCATGGGAAGATGATAAGGCTGCGCAACTGCAGTCTGTTGTGCAAATGCAGTCCTGGACTTCCAGCGCATTCTGGGGAATGGAAAAGTGTGTTATTTGTTGTGATTAACATGCAGATCAGTAAAAACAAACACCAGTTGTTCAATTACACATTTTTGCAATTTGACAATGCAAACCCCACTATATGTCTGGGAGCTAGAAGTAACTATGATGAAAAAGAGAGTTCATCTTTAGCTATTAGCATTGTCTTCCAGGGCTTTACTGCAGTAATTTCTCAAGCGATCACCCAAAAGAATGTTCCACTAAAGCAGAGAATGTAATGTCCGTGGCTTCTTCTATTTCATTTGCATATGCAGGATAAAACTAATCCTCACAAAGAGAAGGTTCTCCACCTGAGGCAAATATTCGTTCTTAAGCAATCTCCTTTTAAAAGGTCCCTTCATAATTTTCATCATATATTGTGTTCAAAGAAGGGAAACAGCACAAAGTTGTCTGGGATACAAAAAAATGCAATGCAACAAATAGAGGCTAAGCTAAATATTGGTCTGGAATTCAAGCCAACAGCTCCAGGTGAATAACCAAATAAGGATTTGCTCGAATCTGGTTAACAATCAAGGGAACCCAAGCATGCTTGGTCACCTGCTTGTCCCTGTGACTGTGGCCAAGGTTTTCCAAAATCCAGCCAGGTGTGAAAGCCAGGACGTCCCTGCTGACTCCCAGTTGGGCTCGGATGCGTGGAGCAAAATCAAAGGTAAAGCAGAACCAAAAAAAGAACTCGAGACAGAGGAGGCATTCCTCTTTTGTAAGGATTTGTGTCACATTAGAGGAATGCTGAGAACATGAGCTGGATTTCAAAAAGATCCCTGAGAACTCACAATAGAAGAACCTCCTCCCTCTCGCAGGCTGCATTCTGCGTAAGATAAACAAATTTACACTGGCAGACAAACATAACGTTCTCCTGGTGCAGGAGCAGCTTAAGAGCAGGCTTCATTGGTGCGCAAGGCTGATAAGATGACAGCTGGGAAAGCCAGTGTGAATAGGAGATGACAGAAATCAAAAGGAGAGGGCTTTTTCCTGTCTTTTCATTTACACACATCTTTGGCCTAAAATATTCAAAAACTAAGAGGTTTCAGCAGCGGCGATCTGCTTCCACCAGCACGGTACTCTTTCTGATTTTTTTTTTTTCATGGAAAGTCTTCTCCAGAGTCCTGTTTGGCTGCTTTTCATGACCGAGGTTTAGAAGAGCGACAACATGTTTATAGGCTATCAAATGGATTACAAAGTCATTATAATCAGTGCTGTGTGACCACTGAGGCCAATCATTTACACCACATAAACAGAGTCAGCCACAGTACTAAAATGTATGGCAGGAAGGAATCCAGGTGTGGGTATTACTTCGTGTAAAGCCAGGCTGTGTGCGTTTGCGTGTGAAACAGAGCACAGACAAAGAGGCCACACAAAAGCCTTGGCCGATTCATTTTTACGCCATGTTGCACTTATGAAGCTGGCCACTGAATTTAGCAACACTGAAATTTCACAGTTATGGCAGGAAATTACCATCCAAGTCATGGTCACAATACTTTTGCCACTATCCATAAATTAACAACATTTTTTTCTGCTCTGATTTTCTTTAGTCGGTGTGGTGAGGCATGCTGAGGTGATGTAATGCGAGGAGAAGCATTCTGGGGATTACCAGCGCCATTCATGAAATGCCTTAACGTCACAAGCCATTATCATTTTACCTGCAAAAGGTGATGGGAGAAGAAACCAGTGTTATTCAGTTTGAAAATGACAGCAATGGCCAAAGTATCTCTAAATCAGATTGATGATCCATTTTCTCTGCCCTGGGGCCACAGTAATGTAAGGGCCAGGGATCCACTGAGGCTGCAAAAAGACAGATGGGACTGCGTCTGCCCATGACCTTGCTGAGTTAATATTTCTCCCAGGCCTTGTCTGCTGCTTCATCATTAAAGATGTCATGGCTATTAACATTGGAAGAATGCTTCAAAGACACTAGTTACTTGGACAAAACAGGAATGGGGAGGGGTGGAAAAATCGGAGCAGCAGGCAACACAAAGAAAGGTGGGGCAGATTGCAGATACTGTATTAAAAAAAAAAATGACATCAGCAAAATGAATGGATAAAAGAGAGAGGCCAATCTCAATCTCGTCCATACGCAACACAGCATGTAATTACAAATAGCTTTAACAAGTAAAACTGATGGGAAAATTAAAGTTGGGCAGGAAAACTAGTTTGTCCTCAACCACAAACATGTTTTCCCTTCAATCAGTTTCATTTCACCCATCCATACAGAAAAAAACAAACACATCAACAAAAAAGAAGTTGAAAATGATATTTTTATCAGGGGTGTAACAGTTTGTTTTAACAAGGATTCAACTCATAATGATTAGGTGCTGCTGATCTAATTCATGGATGATATTTTGGTTTCTTTTTGAATGATCTGATATTTTTATACTAGTTGGTCACATCTTTCTACTCAATTTTTAAAGATACTTTCTTGACTGTTTTGTACCGGGTTCTGTTCTAAGTTCATACAGTATCTGGAATGTTTGTGCTCTGACCTTACTTGATTCCACTGGCTGGCACATGTTAGCTGGCACATGTTGATAAAAGTTTGCAGCAATCATTGAGGAATATCTAGAGGTGGAGGTTTGCTCTGCAAAGGAGAGAGATGAAGGTCGGCCACAGCAAGACAGAGGATGTGCGTGTAAATGAGAGAAGCTTAAGTGGAACAGTGAGGTTACGGGGAGTAGAGAGACAGAAGGTGGAGGACTTTCATGGCCAGCAGTCAAGCGTAAGGAAGAGAGAGGGAAAAAGAGGAAGAGGTATGTGCAAGAAGGTTGGAATGGGTGGAGAAAGGTTTCAGGTGTGACAAAAGAGTGTCAGCATGAATGAAAGGAAAGGAGTATATGAGGGTGGTTGGTGTGAGTGAGGAGGATCCAGAGGATAGGATTAGGTGGAGACGGATTATTCCCTGCGGTGACATGTAAAAGGAGCAGCCGCAAGTCAAAGAAGACAATGTTGATTAAATGTAAAAAGTATAACTGTAAGCTTTTATTGGAAGACACAAAGAATTTTTTAAAAATAAAATATGAGTTTTTGAAGGCATTTGTTACAGAAAGTATAAAACCAGTTTTCAGGGTAGAGATGCATAGTTTTGACCATTATTACCAATATTGATCAGTCAACACATCCTCTGAATTTATTAGCTAATGTGGCTCTATACTACTTTTTGTCAAGCGGTTTAATATTTAAGGAAGATTTCAAGCAGGATAAGGCTCATTTCAAGATTGAAGACATGTTTTTTCTATGATTACCTTTTTCTGTGTGGGTTTTCAATGATTCTTCAGCGAATTTACGAGTTTCCTGTTCAAATACGCGAGACAATACGTTGCTGCTGTCGCACACGCTTTACCAACTCACTTTATTTTAAATCTACCTAATTTGCTTATTTCTCACCATCTGTCTAATTACACTGGTGTAAGTTTGTGACTCATTTAGTATTTTTATCCGCTTAAAAATGCGCTTTAGATATACACTAGGTGAGGCAGCCAGTATGCGTGCCTCAAGGCAGAGGGCGCTGGTGAGCCCGCAGAATGTGACAGCGTGGCCAAAGACTAATAGAATCATCAGTAGCAAGGCAAGTTCAGACGTCCAGTTACTCTTTATGTTGTTTAGTATAATTTCCTAAAAGAAGGAATACATTTTCAAACTCTTAAATTCAAGAATTTATTTAGACATGTCACTCAGGTGATCTCCCCAGAGACAGAAAGACTTAAAAACTGGAAAAAGAAAAGGAAAAATTCTATAAACAGGTTATTAATGTGTTTCTTCAGAAGAAGAGCGACACAGCGACTTCGTTTATAAGTAAAAGCTAGTCAATAATAACAATTTTGGTGATTTTTTCCCTTAAAATTAAATTTTAAAAAACACACAGTGACTGCTGCCAATCAAAAGGTGAATAAGCTACTCTGTAGGGTTCATACATGTGTGAATCTGACTGATGACATCAGTGCCTCACCAGCCTTGAACTTCACCACACATCACTGACCATTCTGTGGTTCAGGTTTGCTTTGTCTCCACTCCACCTCTCTTGTCTGGATATTGTTGCGCTGATATTTCTGCCATTTTCTGATGTCCATTCTTGCAACATTCTTAGCCTCGCTCTTTCTTTTCCACTGGCTGCTAGCATCACCTCTTTGTGTCTGGGTCAGTAAGCAGCGCGCACTGCACTACTGCCTACAGATTCATCTTAAACTAAATTCAAGCATCTATGATTGGCTATGACTGAGGTCAGGAGAAGTCTGTTTCCCTCACACACTCAGGGAGATTTGGTGCTCGGTAACCCTGCTGACTGTCGCCACATAGTGCAGTCTTGAGCTGTCTGAGAAACATAGGTACAATCTGGTCAAAAAAAAAGAAAAACTTTTTCTGCAAAAGTGTTTTGAATTTCCATTAAAAGTCCAACTCTGATCATCTTTTGATCCATCGCAAAATTGTTCAGTTGTCTTTTAAATTAAGATTTTGCCATTTTTAGCCAAAAAAAAAAAAAAAAAAAACTCATTTTCTAAGACATAGTTTTTGCAGAGTGGCAGGAGTTCTTTAGAAATTCACCTCTGAGTTGTGGGCGGGGCTTGTTAACATGGAGCAACACCGCCTTCCTTTTCTCTGCTGAGAAACAACATGTGCAAAATGCCGGTCTGTCACACTGCTATTTATTTACCCATTTTATCGTTTTTTATTCCCCCCGAAAGCTTCAGAATAAACTTCCACACTTTAAACATAAACTGCAAATCTTCAGTCAGGTCGGGAAATATATTCCAGGAGGCAATCTGCCACCAGTCAGTAAAAGAGAGATAAGGAAACAATACAAAGAGGGGTGTGGGCCATCTTCCTTCAGACTGATAGATAGGCAGCATCCTTTGGTATTCCCACAACCTCTCACCCAGACTGAAATTTTAAGGTTTCAGGTGTCCATAAAAAAAAAAGAAATGACTAAAGTTGGTATTTCTTATCAGCAATCAAAACGTGTTAAAATAAATTTGTATTTGTTTGCATCCGCTTGATTTACTCAATATTATCATATTAATTAGCAAATCACATCTAAGATTGAACATGACATGCAAAATAATTAGAATTGCTCTCAAAAATAAATCCGGAGCAAAACATTTTACATGTAGAATGACTGTTTCCTTAAAAATAAAATGTAATAGCAGGCAGGTGTCTGTTAATCAATTGCTCTTGATGAAATGATCATCAGCCAGTGGGCCGTGCTATGAAAGCAGAAGCTCTGACAGTTTGCTGGTCTTGAACATTCGAATGTGTGTTAACAAAATGTGAAGAATAGACATCAGCAAAGATCTTAGAAAAGCAATTGCTGCTGCCCATCAGTCTGAAAAAGGGTTATAAAGTCATTTCCAAACAATTTGCAGTCCATCATTCTACACTGTGTAAGAGTATTCATGAGTGGAAAATATTCTGAGCAGTTCAAGGCAGCCAATCTTTTTAGGATTAAATGTCTTGGCTTGTTCACTCCAAGGTCAGAATCTGTTATTCTCTGAGAAATGTGAAAATGAATAAAAAATAAATAAAGCCACAGGAGCTACACCTCTGAGTCTGCAAGCTTTTCCTGGTAGGTTAAATGTTTGAGTTCACGTCAATTTAACTGCAAAAAAACTCACGACTTGTTTGGGAGAGATGTCAGGAGGAAACCTGTTTATCCTGAAAACAAGGCGCCTGCACAGAATCGTTTGAAAGGTTACATTGAAATAAAAAAAAAAGACTTCTCTTCATCATTTCATTCAGATAGAAACAAAACAGGTTTTTTTTTAGGGGGGGGGGACACATCAGCACAAACAGGTCACAGAAGTCATGGGGGGGCAGAGGGGATTGCTTGAACTTGTTTACTTTAGAGCCATCAAACCTGGCAACCTTGGAGTTCTTAAACTGACCTTAACCTCCTTGTTTACCAGACTCTTCTTAAATGAGACATGAACACAACGTGAGCCTATTTCTCTTCCTCACACCGTCAGACTACAGAAAAAAAAAAAAAAAATCAAGTAATTAGGATGTAATCAAAGAGCCTGGATGACATCACTGAGATTCCTTTTCCATCTCAAAAGTAATTAATTGGGATTGATAATCCCTCTGAGAATATAATGAATTTAAATCCCACTCCAATGACAATAGTGTTTTTGACGTTCTTTTTTCTCATAAATGGAGGACAAATGTAAAGCTTTAAACTGCATTTCTGCATGTCTTTATTCAAACCATTGTAAATCAAGAGCAGACATAAAAATGCTGTTTAAAAGAAAGCTTATTTTTAAGGTAAAAAATAACGCTGGGCGGGACACAAGCTCCCTGCCCCGCCCCATTCTGATACATCAGCTTGTAGACGAGATCCGTGTACGTCTCTGTTTTCCTTGTCTGAGGATCAAACCTGTCCAGCTGGACATCTCCAGTACTACTGCACCAGTTATGTTGAGGCTGAGAGGGGCTGTAAACTAGTGGGCTGTAAACAAAGAGCTCTCAGCATGGGGAAGAGGGCAGGGTTGCTCCACACCAACCGTCCTGTCTACAACAGAGAGGCAAATTTTTAATGAACTTCAGAAAACAACCATGATTTTTTTTCTAACCCTGCAAACCCTGAACTATTAAATTAATGACAGAAAATTCAAATTTTTTGGATTTGGTGCCTTTATAGTTCCATCTGAACAAACATGCAAAAAAAAAAAAGTATCATATCTAATACATCAGGTCACTCAGCTCCAATATATCTTTTTTCCTGAGCTAACAAAAATATTCTAAGACAAAAAAAGGCATAATCATGATTAAAAGACCACTGGGAATGAACACATTTAAAATAGATCAATTAGAGTTAACGTTGAAGTTGTTGCCTCTTGCTGGGTTCAGTTGGTATGTTTGGTATTCAAGCTTCGCAGATTATTTATTCCCATTTTTTGTTGTTGTTGTTTTTTCTTTGTTGAAAAGCTTTCAGTACAATAAGGCAAACGAGCACTGTGCACACCTTAACGCTCTTATCTACAGCTACGTATCACTCATTAGCCTTGGCTTGTGATAAATGTTGGTGCAAAGCAAAGGGGATTATCTTTTGAAATATGGTTTCATTTTGCAAAGACTTTATCGGCAAAACTATTTAAGTTCTGATAATGAAGATCACTGTAAATCCCTGAAGTGTACTTGCACTACAGTGTGCACACAGCACAACTGTGCACAGCAGGCTGCAATCATTGTGTAATCACTCAAACATTAACACACATGCAAGCCTCGTGCAAACCCCTCCAGCCACTCCCCAGGCAGCCCAGCTCCTGATATTTGCTGGGCCTATGATTTGTTCTGGGATCAAAGCAATAAGTAAAGCCTCCTCATGGCCTTGTAGGAAGATTGAATTGTAAAAAAACATGTTGCACCTGGTGCAGCAAGAATGGGGAAGGAGAGGCAACAAAACTGTCTGTGTGCAGTATCTGATGGCTGCACCTTTATTGAAAGTCTTATAATGATATTTAGGGAGCTTAATGGTTTCCCTCTGCAGGCGACAAACAGTCGCGCTCAATCCCGGTTTTATGCCCACCACACCCTGAGCCCCCCCCAGACCAGTTTTTCATCGTCTGTCTCATTTCTGCAGCATGTGGCCGACAGACATCATACAGATTACAGCCGCTTTGCTCCTGTTTTTTAAAAACCCAAGGCGCTGTGTCATGTTCCTTTACATTTTGTTTTCATGTAGACGCCGTGTCTGCATTTTTACTAATGAATGAGTATCACTGCAGGTGATGAACACCAGCCTGCCCTCTTGTTATGTTTATTTTATTGCCGTATTAGACTCAAAGTCAGCAGATGGAAAATTGGGTCTGACTCTGGCAGGGTTTCAAGCAGAAAATGTTTTCCAGTGACACAGACTTGAACCTTGACTCTATCACTAGGGGAGGGTCTTTATCCTTATTAAAGCCTTTGTTCCTTCGTATTAAATGAAAGGTACCAATACATCCTCCAAGCCCTTCTTTCACACAATGGTGTAATGACCCATTTTCCCCACAGGCAACATTAAAATTTCATATAATAAGTTCTAATGATGTTAACTAGACTTAAGGAAGTATGGTGTTCTTCTCTCATTGTCTTCTGCTGTCACGGACTTTTAACAGCAGGTTTTTTATGGTAAAGAATTACAAATAACACATCATCCCTCTGAAGTATTTGTAGACTTTAAAGCCTCATCGGCATTTTCATTGTAACACATCTGCAATAATTAACAGAGCTAACTTTTTTATAGTGATTAATAATAGAACAGATGATAGCGTTATTGGCCTACATGTTAAATGGCACTCATTAAATTGACTTTCCTCAGCACACCAACTCAGACTGCTAAGTAGGACTGCTGAAAGGTCAATGTGATCGTTATATAATTTAGCTGAAGCACAATTATGAAATGGTCTAACAGGAGTGATTTCTGATGAGCAGTGAGAGAATGACACCTTCTTCTCTGTGGGGTTAATCAATCTAATTGATCAAAGACGCAGAGGCTCTTCATGCTCTTCAGATCTGAAGTACGGAGCACACACGGAACCTTACCCGCTTTCCAAACTTAACGGCCTCAGCAAATGGATCATTATAACGTCCACTTGGACTTCCTTTCCTGCTCATGTTGTTTTGACTTTTAATGTCAAATTTTGAATGTCAGTCGTTGTTGTCCAACTCTTACAGAGGAATACCGAATCTTGAACATGAATGATTGTCTGTCACAAACTTTCAGTCAATTAGTTATCTTAATTTTTCTTTACAAATAAACTATAATTTTATAGAAAGTATTCTTTTACTATGACACTGTAAAAATGTTCTTTCGATCTACATGCAGCTGTTTTCTCTTAATATTACAAAACTACAATTACAATATTATGATATTACAATACATTATGTGAATTAAAACAGAATTATTGCAGTTTTTTGAGTATAAGTCGTGTTTTTTGCATTGTTTGGCCAGGGGTGTGACTTATATTCAGGTGCAACCTGACTGTATTTATAGGAATGACTGGGTGACCCCTCCGCCCTCACATTCCAAATAGCAAGTTCCTCATGCCCTCAAGAAGCCAAAATCTGATTGTCTTCTATACAGAAATAAACAGCTATAGCTCAGTCATCAGATTTGTCAGAATAGCCATTTTTGCTCTGATACCTTTTTCCCAACGTTTTCTTCCTAATCCAATTTTTTTTCAGGATTTTTTTTTCATCACAAGTTATTTGAGCTTTAAACTGACCAATCAGATGCCCGCCGGTGCCTACCTCAAAACGTTTGATTCCCGAGCCGCTTTCAGTGGAAGGGGTGTGGACTTTGAACAAGCTTACTCATGATTGGCGAAAGCAGTTGCCATAGAAACGTTGACTAAGACCGCTTCGGACCAACCTCTGCCGACAGGCTCCAAATGGCGGTGACGGTATCAGGGAAAAATGGTGACAGAATTGGGGTCATTTTGCTGTAGGCAGAGGTAAGGCAGTTCCTATATACAGTCTATGGTTATATGTGTTCTAAAAAACTAAACGGGCTAATGTGTTTGTTATTTTCTCACTAACAGCCGCTAGAGGGCAAAATGATGCATATTTTTGTCAGCAGGAAAAGATTTGAAGAATTTCCACATCTTGCTTTTTTCACCTCCTCCCCAAGTCTGTGAATTTACACAGGAGCTCATGTCGGGTCTGTTTACAGAGAAAGAAATGTGATGAACTGATGCCACACGCTCATTTTCAGATCCCAAGGTGAATATCCTAATTTTTGAATATTATGGGCCATTGAGATGTGATGGGCTTCACCATCTATTTGAGTGGTATACAGAAGGTCAAAGAAAAGTTCTTTCATTAGAGAAAATGGGGAGGAGGAAGAACAACGAGCAGATGAAGGTAAATGGTAGCAAGAAAAAGAAAGATTTTCACAGCGGGTCTCTTCACTTTTGGGCAGCATTTTTCCTTGACCAAAGGTACTGTGATGTAAGCTATTGTGGTACTCTGTTAACAAACACAAACCTCAAATTTTACTTTTAGTCAACAGTACAGCATTACATTTCAGTTCAATTCTGCTTAATCAGAAACTAAAACGTCAGAAAAAACATATTGGGACATTACATGTATAACTGAAAATTTTTCAAATTGACTTGTTAAATGTTTTTTTTTTAATTAGATTTCAGGTAAATTCAAATGGGATGTCATTATAAATGTCATTCTAAATCAATCTTTTAGAACTGTTCAGATAGAACCAAGAACAGCCAAGCTAAAGAAACTTTAGCTGAATAAATCAGAACCATTTTGCTCCAATTCTCTGCTCTGAGCTCACTAGAGGTGGTAGACGACAAGAAGCACTTCTTTCTAACAGGAAGAAAGTTTCAGGACTAACGGAAAGGGTGATCATTTAGAGAGAACAGGAAAGAGTCATCACCGCAGACACAGGATCCCTGCACCATCCTGCCAAAAAGGAAAAATAAGTTTAATGACAACATGGTATGCTCATTCAAGGAGAATAACAAGAACAGAGGGAAAAGGGTAAATAGAGCATCATGGGACATCTACAACTGTTATTCATTGTATCTAGAAGCCCATTATATCAAGTATTTTTTTTTCGATTTTCAGGATAATATTTCTCTCTTCTATTAAACAGAGCTTACTTTAAAACAGTAGACTTGGTTTAAAGCTAATCGGGTTAATGAAAGTTACAGAAATGTATTTTATAAATGGTCCAGACATGGAATTATAACAATTTAAGGCTCTGCACACTCATTTCTTCAAGGTGGTTTCAATCAAATCAAAATCAAAACTTACCAGAAGCATCTTATTGAGTTACATTGAATTATTTTGTAGAAAAATACAAAAAAGTCAATTTTTAGCCACTCAAATCGAAAGTGAAAGCAAACAATCTCAGAAGAATTGATTTGAATAAAAATATAATAATAAAATATGTCTGAATTTAAAAGCAAATCGTGACAGGGAATCCAAAAATGATGGCAAGCAAAGTAAGAATCAGCAAAAACATACTGTAGGGGAATTAGCATGACAGGAATAGTTGTGGTGATTTGAAACTCAGAGCTTGAGAGGGTCATAATCGGGGCAGAACATAGTACCTGAACACATTTAATATACATTTTGAAATCTGAAATTGGACCTTTGCCACTTTTGTTTTCCTCATCTGAGCTGGCATCTGGCTCAAATGACTGGATAGTTCCAATTCCGCTCGCCACTTTTGTTGCACCTGTAATGTTAAGTTGGGGTTTTGAGGGACTGTAAATTGATTGTTTGAATGTTTTATCTGTTTTTTCTTTTGTTTTCTTCATTTATGAGTTTCATTTTTTGCAGAATTTTTCCACTTCATCCAGCCTTTCTCTTTGGTTCGTTAGTTATATTATATGTAGCTACATAAAGAGCGACTGCAGCTGACGTCCATTTCAAAACTTTTTTTTTTAAGAGTTGCAAAGCAGTCCTACTGTGCCGGCAATTATCATCACATGCTGATTGAATGTCAATGGTTTTCGGAGAAATTAAAAAAGCAGCAGGCTAACACAAAAGAAATCAGTGTAATTGAAGTACTAAAAGTATTTTTTTTTCCCAGGAAGAGCTCTTTTTTCAACTACCTATACTCGCTCAGGGTAAGGTCAATAGCAGCTAAAGACTTGCTGGAGACTAGTGAATCATATGTACATGTAAAGATGGCTGTGATCCTGTAAAAGGCTTTCATTCAGTACAGTTGTGTGCTTGTTACTGTGTTGTCACCCAGTATGATACAAGTATCTCAGAACTGAAATGATGTGTTCAATAAAACAAAAAGTATTTCTTGACATTTTTCCTTTAGTTTTTTCAAATATTTTTTGCATTAGTGGTCAATAGTGACACATCAGACACCAACAGAAACGTTTAAAAAGTCCTGAATGCTCAAGTACAGCATGAGTGAGCAGGAGAATACCTTTAAAGCAGTTGAATTTTTTTTTCTCGGAAGACCAACTTTGCAGTTTCAGCACTCAATAGCTCCATCTTTAAAGCCAGTATTTTTCATTAACTGAAAAGGCTAAACGAAAAATGGGAGGAAAAAAGCCTCTGAACCTCTATTCTTTCCCGTATTCGATCTGTGAGAGTGGTTAAAAGCCTTGATCACGTCCAAACAATTTGGGGGGAGAGAGCCTTTTTCTGCTGTGCTCAGTGACTCAGACCATGTCCTGTTGCCTCGTCTCATCAACTAAAGAAAGTATTTGTGCTTGTACCTCCAGAGGAAGCAGCCACGAGTTAAATTGAGTTACCTGTTCAGAGATGGTTTCATTTTCCTCAGATGGCCCAGGAGATCCTTGATGGAACTGCTAACTGCTCATCACCCAACATGTCCCGCAGTGTCAGAGCAGTGACACGGCACCAGCACTGTGGCTCAGGTGGCACAAACAACTTGCTGCTGTATCTATCACACTCTTTTGAAAGTGAAGACCAAATCTGCTCTAAATGCACAGTTTTTTTTCTTTACTTGGTAAAAGAAAAAAGGCTGTTTGTCTAAATACCGCCCTCTAATTGGCCTAAAATACCTTCAGCTTTATTAGTCTCAGCAGAAAATGGACATCTACACTCACCGGCCAGTTATTGGGTACACCTTTGTAGTACCATGTTGGACCCCCTTTTGCCTTCAGAACTGCCTTAATCCTGGCTGGAATAGATTCTACAAGGTACTGGAAACATTCCTCAAAGAGTTTCGTCCATATTGACATGACAGCATCACTGATACTGAACACTGTTACTGTAGATTTGTCGGCTGCACATCCATGATGCCGATCAATCCCAAAGATTCTCTATTGGGTTGAGATCTAGTGACTGTGGAGGTCATTTGAGTCCATTGAACTCATTGTCATGTTCAAGAAACCAGTCTGAGATGATTCCAGCTTTATGACATGGAGAGTTATCCTGCTGGAAGTAAAATCAGAAGACGGTACACTGTGGTCATAAAGGGATGGAAATAGTCAGCAACAAGACTCAGACTGGCTGTGGCGTTGTAATCATGCTCAATTGGTACTAAGGGACCCTAAGTGTGCCAACAAAATATCCCCCCACACCATTACACCACCACCACCACCAGCACTGAACCACTGATACAAGGCAGGACAGATCCATGCTGTCATGTTTGGCATCTTTGTTGATGCCAAAGTCCGACCCTACCATCCGAATGTCGCAGCAGAAATGGAGACTCATCAGATGAGGAAACGTTTTTCCAGTCTTCTTTTGTCCTGTTTTTGGGAGCCTGTGGGAATTGTTTACTTGTTCTTAGCTGGCAGGAGTGACACCCGGTGTGGTCTTCTTCTGCTGTAGCCCATCTGCCTCAAGGTTCATTAAAAAAGATAAACGATTGAGATTCACAAAAATGTCATTGTTAACTATCTCAATCCCATCAGATTTTCTACATAAAAGAATGTCCAAAACATGCTAACCGATCTTGTGATACAGAGAAGAAATATGAAGTTTGACAGGTTTTTTTGTCAGCCACAGGGCAAGAGCTGAGAAGTGCAAAAAGACTGATATGCTGAGTTAAAAGTTAAGAAAATCAATGAAAGCAGGAAAGTAAGTGATTAAATAAGAAAAGACAGGAGCGTGAGATTTTCTGGGTGAGCAGAGAGAAGGATGACAAATCTGGAAATAGGGATTAAGGGATGGGTTGGGATAGAAAAATTGAAGGAAAGGAAAAAAAAGGATGAGAGAATAACAGATAAAAGAGCATTGAAAGAGTTGACAGCCAACCACCCTAGAGTCACATCACACAATTTACTACGTTCTGGCCCATAATGTTTTATAGCATGAGCACTGATAGCACAGTAGTCAGTAGCGATCTCATTTCACAACCCATATCCTTCAGTAATGTGAACACAAAGGGAGAGGCAGAGCCATTAGCAGTGTCCAGAGCTCATCTACTTGCACAGATGCGTAATTGGCTTCCACGGAAGGAAGAAGGAAAGGATAAACAGCAAGAAATCATATTAACTCCTGTGAATCTTAATTGAAATCCGTTACCAATCAACAGATATTATAAAGGGAGAAGGAGAAATGGCGAATTTCTCAATCCTACTTTCTTGCATGAGGCTTCTATGAATGAATGCAAAGACAGATTTGGAGTAGGACTGAATGATAAACTATGTGTGCAAATAAATGAAATTCTCGTTTTTTTCAATTTTCAATTAAAACTGTTCATTCTTTTTTCTTGTTATGATAAAAAAATGTTGTTTTTTTTCTCTCCAAACTGGATTCTTTTAAAATCCTGTAAGAAGGAATTTTGTTTTGGGTTGCACTGCTGCAAGAAATGTTGTAACTGTGAATCAGCGTTGTGTTGCGCTATGTTTGTGTTTGCTGAAAATATGTTGAAAAAGCTATTTTAAAAAGGGGGTGGGGGATGAAGATGATTTTCAAAATAGAAATATTGAGCCAATCTTACTTTAAAATAATTTAGACATGATATACTGGCAACATGTCCAGGATGTGACCCACCTTATGTTAGGATAAGCTCCAGCAACCCTGTGAACCCAAAAGGGGTGAAGCAGGTTTGGAAAATGGATATCATTTCATTAACTGTGTTTCTGATAAAACTTGTACTGCAGCCTGTTTAGTTTGACTTAAACACCACCAGAAAAAGCCTGCCAGCTTAGATTTATAACCAACTTATTTATTACGGATATTTTTTTAATGATTTTAGTTAATCAATATATAATTACCAAAGTAAAATTTAAACAAAGCGTCAGAACAATTTTCAAAATTTTATTTCAATAAAAGAAATTGTGAAATTGAGTTTCTAGTAGTGTCACACGTATTCAAAGTGTAAAGATTTAAGTTAAAATGACAATAATAAAAAACACAAATAAAATCTGAAAAAGAAAAATCCATCTAATATAAATCTAGTAAAGGCAAATATTTCTTTATAGATTTTTCCTTTTTCCTCTCGTAAAAATAACAACACTCCAACAGTCCTTAACCACTAGGTGGTGTGCTTGTCTCTTCACACTCAGTGTAGATAGGTGGAGTGGGGACAGAATGACAGTGTTTAAGTATAGCCTGCTGTGTGTGCAACTCAGATTATCCAACAAATTAAATACAAAAAAAAAAAAAAACACACACACAATCTCACTCGGTTTTGTGGGTTTCAAGAGGGATATTGTCAGTTAATACACTGCAGTGCCCGTGAAAGGAGAGCAGTTGAGCAGCACTTTGTGACAAGCCAACGATGTTGTGCAGCTTGAAACTCTTCACAAAGAAGCTCATCCAGCCTGTAAATTCACAGGGAGAGAAGAAAATAAAACTCAGCCCTCAAAATCATTATCCAGCATTCATTCATATTTCAAAGTCTCGCTGCCAGCCATGCTGACAAAAGACAGTTGAAAGAAGAGAGTAAATCGTGAACAAATGTGTGCATCTGCAGAGTCTAAGCTTTACAAACAGCAGAAGGAGGCGTGATTGCAGGGCTGCTGTTGGATGTCAAGGCCTCAGAACAATATTTTTTCAATAATTAGCATAAACTTTATTATTTACAAATCAGTTTGTCTCACTGAGAATCCGTGGTTGTGTAGCATTTTTGAGTGTGGAGGTTTTTCTCCCATTGATGCTAAACACAGGGCCAGAGACTTTTGCTGTGTGATAATACAAAGATATACATCATATACATATATAATTTATATACTGTATTTTCTATACATATTTTTGTATATAAACCCAATTTTTATTTAAAAGTCTAACAATCTATGTTTTTATGTCAATTCTATAAAGAAGAATGAACCCCCTGCACTGAAAGTGCCCTTGTGATTCAGAGGGTAAACAAAGCATTTATTATTAAATGTGTAAATTTTGATGCTTCACTGTATGATGAAAAACCATTTCCCTATGTTTCTGTTTTTTTTTTTTTTTTTTCTCCTCTACAGCAGATGGTGAAGAGAAAATCCCTTTTTTTACTGGAAGCATCCGGGTCAGGATTTAAGATCCCACATCCCCTCTCAACCTGGATGACTCGGCTGCACAACTTTGCATATGATGCTTTTTTGATAAAAAAAAAAAAAGTAAAAATAGGATTTGTGAAGCAACTTGATACAAAGGTACTGATTAGAATAGAGATATGCAGGACAGCAGGCTGGAGACGCACAATACAAGCCTACATACACAAACAGAGACGCAAAAGATCTGCAATGCAATTTACGAGCAAAACAAATAGAACAAGATGAAGAATGTGTTAATATTGACACTCCAGAGAACTTTATTCAATAGAGAATGTCTTCTTGTTTAAAAAAAAACTCAAACCAAACTCCAGAAAGGACAATCGCAGTGACATTAAATAGAAAACATGCTTTTCTTCATCTTCTTCACAACTCCATCTTTTGAGGAAATTGGTCTTCAAAAAAACAATGGAAAGCGCTGCAAGCAAAAACCATTGATTCTTTATTGAACGCTAACAATATTCAAGTTTTGTCAACACAAAAAAACAACGCTTGCTATGAAAAATGCTGAGATATAAAAGCAAATGGAGAAATTCTATCTTAAAAAACAAGCTGTGAGTCATGTCAGCCTGTGCAGAGGAATTCTCTGATTTATATGTTGACCCATATACATTTGGGATAATATATATTTTTTTAATATAATAGCCTTAGATGAGGGAAACATTCATATTAAGAAACTAAATATTGGTTGTTTTTAAAGTGGGCTAAAGCTCACTCTGGAGGAAAATAGACAACTTTGAGACCATTTGAGCAATAATACATACACCCACATGACGAACATCCAAAGGAAGATCTCCTAAGAAGGCTTTTCTAACATATTTCAAATGCACATGTGTGGGTGGATGTCTTACATATTACAGCCAAGCTGATGACTAGCCTTAGGACAAGATTGTGTGCAGTGCCACAATGCCAAACACGCTGATTTAAACCATTAATCCTTTCTTTAACAGGAAGGAGCGATTTTCAAAAGCAGTTTCTGACTGAGGGCTTACATCCAAGCGTTCCTGTGGACTCCTCTTTCCTTCTGCTTCCATCAGCCTACCTCCTGAGAAGTGGACCCCATCCAGGGTCTCTGAATCCATTGGGAGTCAGCTATGTGCCTCAGAGTGAATAAGTGAGTGGGAGTCAGTCAAAGCCGCAACCACTTAAGGGAGGGAGGTGGGAAGTTTGGGGCCAGCAGTGAGGAGGTGGCAGCTCAGAGGCAAAGCTAATTCACTGTGACAGAAATCAGAGCTGTCAGGACCACCATGACCAAGCAGCATGGACAGCACATATCCACTCAAAGTCACAGCCAGGAAAACGGAACCATGTCGGGAGCTCAGAGAAAAGGAAGACGGATGTGCTGTGTTAGACACTTAAAAGAACGCACTGCATGTGTGTGTGTAAGAAAGACAGCAGGAAAGCTACAAATTCCCATGAAAAACCACAAAAACAGGGACAACTTGCTGAACTTGTAAACCGCAAGTGGAATGATCTCCATTTACCCAGCCATTATTGATTACTAGACAACACAAAACATTTATGGTGATTGGGTTTTGTGCTTCTGCTGCTCTAGTTTTAGAAAATAAGGAATACAGCAAGGATATTATTTAGGAATGTTGGGAAAAAAGATGGAGTAAGCAAAAAAGGAAAGCCACCGGTCTCATTACTTAATTATGAGAGAGGGAGACATAAACCTGGGTTTCTGACTGACACATGGAAGGAGGAGGGATTGTGGGAGATTAAGTCAGCTCTATGCTGTGTTTGTTGTATGCTGCAAAGCACCACAGGATGTTTGTCGAGCAGCACTCTTTTTTGGGGATTGAGGAGAAAGCAGCACAAGGACCTTTGCAGAGGACAAAGGAGAGAAAAATCCATTACTGCCTGAGAGCGACGGGTGGAAGATCTAGCAGGAAGATCAGGATTACACTGAAGTGCAGCGGGTCATCATTGACGGGATGAAACTTTGAAAGAGAAGGGGAAAAAAGGAGCTGAAAAGTTGGTGGTTCATGTTACGGCTAAGCTGTTTTTGTTTGAGAAGTCTACTTTCGTTTTACTTATTTTTTATAGGAGAGAATGGACTTTAAAAAGCCAATCAGAATATTGACGCATCTGGAAGAGATTTAAACTTTTTGCCCTCATTCAGACCCAAAGAGCAGGAAATCGGTTCAACGACACATCAGGAAGGGCAGATATGTTCCAGGTGAAGCATTTGCACCTGACACTTCAGTTCTAAAACCTTTATTTATTGATAAAAAACATTTTTAAACAACAGATTAATCTTATGTTTCGAGCTAAAAAAATGATTAAAATATATTTTACAAAAATCTTAAAAGAACTCATTTAAAAACAATGCTAAGTACTGATTATATTATTATCTTCTGTGTATCTCCAGCTGCTCAAAGTTCAGCTAATATTTTCTGTTATTTCTCATTTGCTCATTATCCAACCAGGAAAAACCACAGGGATCAAACTTAAAATGGACCTGATTTTAACCATGACCTGCAGACAACATCAAGGCCTTTTCCTGCTGCTGCTCTGTCTCTTTCCCGGTTCAGAGCAGACCTGCCCGCCCATGTGTCTCTGTCTATCTGACACAGTAAGCTGCAGCTCAAGCGGTCTGGCTAAGCTGCCACGCTCTCTGCCTTCTTTCTCTGTCACCCTCGACCTCAGCCACAACCACCTGCCCTGGCTGAGTCCAAACAGCTTCAACGCAATGACTCGCTTGGAAAACCTCTGGCTGGCTCATAACAAGATTAGTACACTGCCTCATGGTGTGTTCCACAATGTCTCTGGGATTCGGTGTCTCGACCTGTCATCCAACAAGCTCCATGTCGTGGAGCAGCACTACTTCCAGGGGCTGTGGAGGCTGGAGGAGCTCCGTCTCTTCAACAATAAGATCGCGCGGGTCGAGTCCAGCACGCTGAGCAGTCTCAGCAGCTTGAAAAAGGTCTACTTGAGCCTCAACCAAATCACGCACTTCCCCTTCTTCTCCATCCAAGACCACAGTCATCCATTCCTCACCATGCTGGACCTCTCCTCCAACCGACTCACTCGCCTGCCATGGGAGGATGTGAAAGCTCTGCCCAGCTTGGTGCAGCGGGATCTCTATCTGCACAACAACTCTCTGATCTGTGACTGCTCCATGTACAGTATGTTTTGGCACTGGAATCTCAGAGGTTATGACTCAGTGAAGGACTTCATAGATGAACACACCTGCAACATTAACGGGGACCCCCGAACATCTATTCACTTCTTGCGCAACAATCGCTTCTTTCTGAACTGCACTGTGGAGCAAACAGTCATGCAGCCGGCGACAGTTCTCCTGTCTGGCGTGAAGGTTTCAGAGGGAGACAGCGTGCGACTCGACTGCCAAACATCCCTGAGTGGCATGGGCGTTTCTTTCACGTGGCTTTCCCCAAACAGAGGCCTGATCACCCAGATCAGCATGAATGACACACTAATTAACATGTTTCCAAACGGTTCCTTGGAGATCCAAGCAGCCACGCTCAACGACTCAGGCCTGTATCTGTGCACGGCCGTGGATACCAAACAGGCACTAAATGCAACGCGGGAGGTGAATGTCACCGTGCTGCTGCCTGAGGAGTCCTTCAACACTGGCTACACAACCCTGCTAGCCTGTTTCCTGACCTTGCTCCTCATCCTCTTGTACCTTTTCCTGACTCCCTGTCAGTGCAGCTACTGCAAACAGCCTGCAGCCACATCCAACAACAGCAACCTCCCGTTTGTTTTCTCCTCCTCCACGAGGGACCATCCCAAAATTGAAACTTTCAAACATGTAACATTCATGGATCCCACTAGATGTGGAGAAGCAACTGAGTGGGAAGATGAAAGTTGATACTGAACATTTTGCTGGTTCTTCCATTTTTTTTCAACCAACATTTCTGAAGAAACAGATGCTTTTTGACTCAGAAAAAGTACTGAGAGATAGTTGTGTTAAGACAAAATAACATGTTTCTTTTACTGTTGAAACTCAAAGAAAGAAAAAGAATCGGATTTATCAGCTTTATTAACTTCTATCAAATCTGAGCTAAGAATTAGCTTGAAATTGTCAGGTACAACACTTTTACAAGAGAACTCTCATGTTTTAAATAGTTTTACACAGTTCCTGAAGTCCCACTCCGGTCATATTTTTATCTATTGGAAAGTGCTCCAAGTGGACTTTAAATCACAATTATGCCATTTTTAAGCTAAATCAAAAACCTGAGTGGTTTTCCGGGAAAGTCTCTGCAGGGCGACAGTACTTCATCAAAAATTTGCCTCTGAGTTATGGTCTTAGCACAGAGTAAACCTGCCCCCTTCCCATCATGCATCTCTTTACATCCCACTAGTTTACAGCCCCATCCAACCCCCAACCTCACATTACTGCTGTAACAAAAATGGCTAGAAATATCGAAGCTATCAGCCAGATTTAAGCCAGCTTGGACAAGGCAACAGAGTAAACCCAGGAGCAGGAAGGACTTGACACAGTTCCTCAAAATAGCAAAGGTTTTAATGATCCACAAGTCCAGGACGAACGCACAAAAATGCTCAGACACTGAACACAAGTGAAATATGGCACTTTCAATATCAAAACACCTTACATAGGGAACCAAATGAGAGATTGCAGCTAGTTGTGACTCTCGGGGTCACAGAGGGAGCGCCGAATCCTGACCTGCTGATCAGCAAGAACAAAAATGGAAACCAAAGCACAACAAGGACCATTTCTAAACAGTACATGGATCTGTTTGTCTACAAGTGGATGTGAATGGAGTGGAGCAGGGAGCTTTTATTCCCAATAGTCTGAAAAAATAAATACTTAATTTTCATCAAATATGTCTTCCATCATGAGAAAATGCCACAAGAACACACCAAAACCATTTTTTTTTTATCAGAAAGGGTCTTTAGTCATTTGTTGCAGAAAGATTGTTCAGTGATTCAAATGAATGCTAAAGAATTTGGTGTGAAGAAGGTGCATGTCTGCTTCCAACATCCTCTGGCAGATGTATGTCTTTGCAGAACTTTTTGCTTTCTTTATTTGCGTAATAAAGGACTTTGCTTTCATGCCCTCCATGCTGATGTTGTTGTGGCTTTATTCATTTTCTTTTGCTAAAGAAATGGCTCTTACCGAACAATCACCGAATCCTCCCTATCAGACAGCAGAGATGCCCCCCTGCTGCAAAACATCAGACTTATACAAATCACGTAGAGACCTGTTGCAGGAACCTGGCAAAGAAAAGATCCTGTGCTCGGCTTACGTGGCCAACAGTGGAGTACACAACTCAGGAGTGTCAACAAACAAAACACAAACAGCAATTGGGCTTCTCTTCAAAGACAGCATCGCTTTGATCGAGCACAGCAGAGCACTCGGAGCGCTTCAGAACAAACACAAGCATTACATATGAACCAGATTGACAAATTCTTCAAGCCGCTTTGGTAATGCCGGAGGGGGGGCATTACTTTGTAGAGATCTTTTCTTCTCCTTCCTCTTAGTAGGCTTAAAATGGCAGAATTACACGCTGTGACAACAGTGATTAAATATGCTGACAAAGAATTTATGCGCAATGTCGGGACAAGTTCATTAAGTTCATGCATCAAACACATTCCACAGAATGGGGAATAAATACAGAATAAAATACTTAAAATGTGATGAGACACTAAGTTAAATCCATGTTCCTAGCTTCTATCATGCAGGAGATTGCAGTAGCTTGATGCTAAGAATGGTATCAAACAGTCATGCAGTGTCTAATGTGAGGTGGATCTAAATGAATCCAACATCAAACTGGTTGCCATGCATGAACTGCAGCCCACTGACAGTCATTGAAGCTCTTTGTAAGCATTTTAAAGGATTAAAAGCAAATCTTTGAGATTTAGAGAGCATCGCATTGTAATATACCTCCCCTCCACTCCCCAGCTTCATGTATTACCAAGCAACAAAAGCAACATTTAAATCCTCCAACCCATGTTGCATAACAATCTGCCATATGCCTCTATGATGTAACCACGTGTAGAATCCCAGTCTGTCCTGACCCAATATTTTTCCGAGGCGGACTGTTACAAATATTAACTGCCTTGATGAGTTGGGGTTTTTAACAGATTACCACTGGGATGAAAACCAGGTGCTTTGTCAGCTTCGGTGCTTTTAAATCTCTCTAATCTGATCCCGCTCTTTGACACAGCCGCAGCTGGCATCAGATTTATTGTTTCTGATAGGATCTGACGAGCACTGAAACACAGAGAAGACACAATGTGAGCATCTCACTAGTGTCCACGGGTGACCGTGGTTGGGTAAGCTTCCCTCCGGGTCGGGGAATCAGTCACAGTAAAAAGCAGCATGTCAGAGGTGGGAAACATAGAGTCAGTGTTTCAGCGCAGCATAAAAATCTTTTATCTGAATCTTGAGGTGGCAAGTATGGGTTTAGTAGCACTGAGTGGTTGATGAGATTAGAAAAACGCTGCATAAATACAATCTATTTAATATGCAAACACTTGCATGTTAGTGTATCACCCTCATAATAACACTATTAATTAAAATTCTTTTTTTATATTATTATTTCTGCTCAGCAAGGTACATGCTTGCATGGCTCAGCCTGTATCCTATCTGTAAAATATCCCAAGTGGCTGTAGCAAATTACCCACATGTAAATGAAGCGCCCCTTGATGCTTAAAAAGAGGCCGATCTCCCAAGGAAAACACTCAATCAGGCTTCAATTAAGGCATGCGCTTCCCTTCCCAGATTAATTGTTTTCCCTGGTTCGTCTGGGCTTGCAGGGATTCAAACTCGTCTTAGTCAAGAATCTAATTACCGTGTGAGAGAGGAGTTTTACTCTGAATAGCAGAAGTTGATGTGCTTTCTTTCCCCGGCGGAGGGCTGCTTTGACGATCAGCGGATGCTGTTACTGAACTGTCAAAACAGTCATCAGGCAAGAATTTAGGCATCCAGATGTGTCACACGCATTCCTCTAATAATATGACAGCCTCATACTCATGCCAACGCCAGCTGTATTTCATTCTAGCCGGACATCTCGGTTGGAAAATGAGCATAGGAGGAACGTGGCACATTCATTTAAGAGAAGTCCAAACTCTGGCTAAGCAGCAATACTGCAGAGTTAGTTGTTTTAAACAAATGCTGACTGCATCAGCAGAATGCAGACTTTTATTATACCTCCTGGGACAAGAAGTGAATCCTATTTTATTTATTTTTTTAAGAAAGTAAGTTTGCTAAAATAATGAGATATTGGTTCACAAGCATTTTAGAAGAGGGGTTCATCCTCCATAAGATGAAGTTTGACTTTTATTTGTTTTCAGACAGGAAGAGTCAGTTGGTCCAGACTGAGTCAGCTTGACTTGGTCCGGATCGAGGTCTGCCTTTTCAACCACACATTCGTGTTTTGAATTGTTCACAAATGCTTCATTTCCACTGAGCGGTACAGTCCAGTACGGTATGGTACGATCCAGTTTAGAATGGATCATGCAATTCAGATGAGCATTTCCACCCAAAGTTGGAACGCCACAGCACATGGGGGGGGGTGAAGCTAAAAACAACAACCATGGAGGTCATCCAGCAGCTCTTTATTTTTTCCACTTGGCTTTATCTTCCAATTCCTAAACGTATCGGAGAAGGGTGCAAGCAGATGGATGATATTGAGAAGACGGCTGCAGAAACAGTAACAAGCAAACAATTCTCTGGTGGAGCAAAGCTAATGACGAAGAACTGGTTTAAACATGGATTATCGAGAAAAGACGGTTAAGGTGCGCTTGTCTCCAGGAAAATGACATTAGGTATATTTGTGTTGTATGTGAAGAAATTAAAAGTATCAAATTGCAATAAAATGTTCAGGAAATGTGCATTCCATGTCATAAAAATACCTCAAAAAATGTAAGGTCGAATGGCTTCACTCATTTTCACCTCACCAAATCTGGCCCTCTTTGCAAAAAGTTTGGACACCCCTGCTTGAAGCATTCACACGTATTTTGAAGTTAACATTATTTTAATCACAAGCTTTTTATTATATTATTATTTATATCCTTCTTATCTTGTTAAAATCCTGGTAATTCAGCATTTTTGTTCTTTTTCTTTGCAGTTGTGTTTGTCAGAAAACACCAAATACACAGTAGAGATGTAAACATGGAAAACAGCATAGCATCCACTGTTCTTTTTTTCTTGTAAAATCACATTCTCATGAGCAGGAAGTTGGGCTGACTGACCTGACACTGACTTTTGAAGGAGTTGGATAATTAGGTCCTTTGAGGCTCCAAAAACAACTGGTCTTCCCATGGTCTGCATTTCACACCTCACCGCCTTGATGTCAGCAGATAAGTCACAAAGAGCACCACTCCATTTAGCAAACAACATGGCGAGGAGGAGGACAAGGGGTCAGCGATCTGCAGAGGATCAGCTGGAGACTGAGGTGGACCGCAGGGGAGGTGAGGCTCCCAACACCTCACATCCCACGATTGCTGACAGAGACAGACAGACAGGATGATTGATGGATGGATAGAATTTAGTTTAGCTTTTATCTACTTCACACAATTGGAACTTTAGCTGGTCAGAATTATTTTTCTACATTTGAAAAAATCACTTGTCTTTTTTCTTTTCTTTTGATAACTGTACAAGAAAAAGATGTAACCTTAAATGAAAAGAATGTTTCTCTTGTGTGTATTATCGTCAGGCTGAATTGCTATAAAGCCATCTTGACTTCGTGTCCATTTAACGCTGTTGAAATCTCTCACTTTATACAAATTGATTTTGTTAAAGCAGAAGTCTGCAACCTTTAACACAAAAAAGTCATTTGGTCCAGTTTCTTGCAAATTAAAACCCACCAAAAGGTGTCAAGTCCCACTTAACCTTTAAGAAAAATACACTTTATTATGCTTATGTGGCCATTACTTCATTCATTTACAAATGAATGGATTAATCAATGACTGAATTATAAGTGTTAGATATTTCCATAATATTAATTGTAACTGGTTTTACTTTTGGTAGCACTCCCTTTCAAAATAAAATACATCCTGTTTTAAATAGCAGAATTACTTGAAAATTAAAATGCAAGAAAACCAAGTCAAACATGACATGTTCTATCAGTATGGCTTTAGTGGACCTTCATGCTTTTTCTCTTTTTACTCAAATCAAAAATGAACAGCTTTGGTATAGAATTTTTTTTTTATCTGTGCATGTAAATGCAATTATACACTTTAGGAACAACACTAGACACTGTTTTGTACAGATTAGTACAGTGGGGATCAAAAGTTTGGGCATCCCAGGTAAAATGTTGTACTATTTTGCATAAAGAACCCAAGGAAAGATTGAAAACCTTCTAAAGGCATCAGTTTACAGATGAGACATTCTTTTAACATGTAAAAAAATAGGCTTTATTTCCATCATTTACTCTTTCAAAATAACAAAAAACAAAATAATAGCACGTGCAATAGTTTTCAATCCCCACTGTAAATGTGCCTAAATAACGTATTCATTCAAACTGATATTTTTCTTTAAAGTCAAATGAGAGTCTCAGACCCCTGTGCTAGAGTATTTGCTAGTTTTGGTTGTGTCCGTATTGTTTTCAAGATTCTCCAAAGGAAAACAAGAACCCACAGGTCTTTAAATCAAGTAACATTTGATTCTGAAGGGAGTATTTTACCTGTCAATGTTCCACCTTATGACCAAAAGTTCTAAATTGGAAAAAATATAAAACAGCGGTTGTTGAGTCTTTGGGATTGACCTCAACTTGATTTAGCAGCAACAAATGTTTTGCTTCTTTGTTTTTAAAGTTATGAAAAGGTTTTTTCAAAACAAATTCTTTGGGAGAAAACTCAGGTTTCACAAAGAGAAATATCGCCCTCTAGTGTTCAAACTCAGTAATGACTCACGCAGCATTGAATTAAAAAACGAGACTAATCTTAAGGGAACAAACACCTCTGCTCATCTTTCAGCGATGTGAGTTCAAGTTGGTGGTGCTCAAAGGAAGTCTCAGACCAGCTGAAGTGCAATTCAAAAAAAGCTATTTACACTAAACTGATATTCTTTCAGCGGCACAGAGAAACATATCTGTAAATGTTTATAAAGCTTCAAAACATTTTAACACATTTTCTCCATTTAATCCAGATAGTCTCATTTCGTGACAAGAAAATAAACGCTCCTGAACGGTTAGCTTGACACTGTCAAACCGACACAAGATTTGAAATGATTTATTTTCATAGAATTTTGTACAACCAAATACGTAAAATAAAAAAAGAAAACGGCAAAGGTGAAATTTGATTCACTAGTTTTTGTTTTTTGTTTTCTTAAAAAAATATCAGTTATTCCCCTTGTTCACAAACCATTTCAAAACTGCAACAAAGAAATTACAGGTTTTTATTTTGAGAAGCTGGAAGGCCTTTTAACATTTGTTGGCAAATATAAATATAGTGGTTTGCATGGGGTCTCAGACAGCTGATGTGGAAAGCGTGTACAGACAGCTTACACAACAGTAGCCCACTCGCCACTGTCTGTATGAACCTTTATTAATGTAGAAAACCAGGAACCGTATTTACCGATTTGAACCGATGCGTTTTTGACAAAGAAATATGTACATTCAGACACCTCTTATAGTCTCTCTGATTTATGGAGTTGAACACTGATTGTCTATTCAGGGGCATAATTGTGAGAGTATGTGTAGTCCATGTAGTAATTTGGTGGTCCACCCCTGCCAGTAGGATGACCCCATGAACAGGGCCCAGTCCCGTCCCTAAGTTCATGTCCACGACCTGGTCGAGGCCAAAGTCCGACTGGAGGGACACCCCTGCCTCTAAAGTTTCCTAAAGAGCCAGGACCCATAGCACCCCGCACAGATCCATGATCCATCGGTCCTGGGATGCCACCTATACTTCCATAGCCCACACCACCCATTGGATGTGGAGACAGCTTAGGTCTGAGTACTGTGCCCCCTCCGGTGGCCAGTGTGGGGATGCCCACAGAGGCACACAGGCTGTCAGCACAGTTCACCTGAGTTCTGGCCCCCTGAAGGCTTTCCCCGGGTTTAGGAAGCCCAGCAGGTTCCATTGGTCCAGATGCGACCACGCCCTGGCTCTTTGCAGCATCACAGGTGGTGGCTCCTCCTATCCCCCATGCACCCTCCCCAGGCCCACTGGGTGTCCTGTCATGCTGTGTGGGATTCCCACTTGGGTTGATAGGATTGCAGGCCTTGAAACTTGGCTGTGGTGTGTCACTTGTGGAAGACAGGCTGGTTGTGAGCGGAGAGCCCCCAGCAGCCCCACCAACATCTGATCCATATGTGGAACCCAGTACCATGAGATGAGGCGGAGGGGGCGGTTTGACCTCCAAAGGGAGGGCAGCCATGTTGGCTAGAGGTCCGACGGGGGCCATAACGGGCAGGGTTGGGACTACAGCAGCAGATGTAGTGGGGGGGCGGTACTCCTGCTCCTGGGTGCTGCTGCTGCAGGGCGAGCTGGGATAGGCGGGAGAAGCAGAGTAGCTTGAGGACCCAGTGAAGGAGGACCATGGCGTAGAGGGACACAGGAAGCTCTGGTGAGGATTTACAGGGAAACCCCCCGGCGACATGCTGCCAATGTCTGTAGACGCCAAGCCCAACTGGTTGGTGGCCTTGAACTGAGAAATGGCTGTTTTGAGAGAACTGCTGTCCAACAAGGTGGGAGCGTTCTCAGGGTTGACCTGCTGATCTGGTAAAGGAGGACGAAACTCTTCCTTCACTGGAGGCGGAGGCAAAGGAGGCTTTTCTTTCTTAACTTCCTGAATCTGCTGCAAGACGTCTGACGTGGGTGGAGCTTCATCATCATCAGAGTCTAGGGACATGTCCTCTGCTTCCACACACTCATCGTTTACTGCTAGGAAAAAAGGGAAGAAAGAAATAGAGAAATTAAAGTTGCGAGCAGCGTTGGATGGTCTGCAGGCGCTACCCGTCCTCGCCGCCTGCCAATGATGTAACCTCAGGGAAAAAAAAACCTGCAATCTTGAATTAAAAAAAAAAAGTATTAGCATTTTTTTTTCTTAAAATACAAGATGGCAGTTTTTTTTCCTCGAGGTCAAAGGTCAACAAAACTCCTGAGGTCGTTGTAGAATTAAGCTGGCGACGTGTGTGAGATTCCGTGAAAATCGGACAAACAAGTGGCTTGTTTTCAAAAATGTGAGTCATCAAATTGCAGATTTTGACACGAAATGACCGCCAAGCTGTAGGTTATATGGAAATCCCACAATAATTTCAAATTTCCTTTGGATATCCCAGACACCTGTATATTAGTTTTGTCAACGGATTCCAACTTTGTTTTTTGTGCTGAGTCAGCAGTTTTTTGGGTTTTTTTTGGCGACGGTTTTTAGTTTGTCACTCTCATAAGTTTAAAATTGTTATTTCGTTTAGTTGAGCCACTGAACTCATGCATGCCCTTTTTACAATATTCAGATAAAATATGTGCAAGACTAGGGCCGAGTGTGTGTGCCGTTCACTGTGCCTAAAATTCATTTTGCATGTGGCGACGGTCACATTTTTGTTCAAAGGCCCAGAAATGTTTCCATAAGCGAAAACAATATGGTCCTTGCAGTCAGTGACTGCTGTGGGCCATGATGAAGGAAAACAACAACATCCCAAAACTGAGGTTGGGTTTAGTGTTCTGGATGGTGCCACTCACCAGTGGACGGGGGGGTTGGAAGTTCGTTCTGATTAATGGACCCAATCAGGCTGTGGAAACCGCTCATTACATCATCAATGCTCGCTATCACTATTCCATTTCTAGAATACTGCAGGAACATTTCAAATGGCCTCTCTGTTGAAGAAACAAAAGACAGTCAGTCCCTCAGCAATCACACTAATCACCTTTTAATCATCAAAAACACTTACTGATCTAGACAGCATTCAATTAAAGAAACGACAACAAGCACATTCAGCTACTTGACTGTCAGCTTTACTAAACGAGGACCGGTATGGAGATGGAAGCAGCTACCTGTCAGGAAGATGAGGTGCCGCTGTTGTGTATGCTGGGCTTGAAGTTTGATTAGACATTCCAGATCTGGAGCCTGACGGGATGGGACATCGCACTCGTGATACGGGAGAAACTCCACTAGGTGTTTCTTCTGATAGGCCGTCAAGAGGTTCAACAGCCCCATAGCATTAGTGTTTAACCTTGGAGAGAAAACACAGAATGATCACTCATGTGATGATGAGGAAAAATGGCTCCAAACCACTCCTTATTTATCTCAATTTTCTTTAGAAAAGCTGGGCTTTCATGCTGAGTCAGTCAGGAGTTTGTTTCTTTAGATGGAGTTTGATTTTACACTTGTTTTTGTACAAGATCAATACAAGAACCAATCGCCCCCAATCTGTAAATCAAACAAAAAAATGCAACTAACTAAAGAGCTCTGTATCTTTAAGAGAAAATACAGAAAATGTGTACGTGTATATATATATATATATATATATATATATATATATATTCTGCAATAAGTTAAAAATGATATTACTGGTTCTAATTTTTCTAGTTCTATCAAAAAGAAAACAGGATTCCGGTTTTCCAGGGGGTTGCAAAGCATGCTAATAAAACAAAAGTCCTACCAAAATAAAAGTATGTCATTATGGGTAATAAGTTAAACGATTACACTTGTTTTTCTATTTTAGAAATGTCTGAAATCTAAAAAGCTGAAACAATTGTAAGTATTCTGTCGAGGAAAACTGACCTTCCCAGTTCTTTTAGCTTCTTCTGGGACTTGCAGTGAACCTTCCACTGCCATGGGTGTTCAGGGGTGCTCTGCTCCTCCAGGAAATTCAGCAGACCCTGTAACCGATCTGCAAAAAAACAGTCATGTCAAGAGATGAATAAGCTGTAGAGGTAATGCTGGTGTATTGTGGCAGCAATTCCAACCTTTAAATCCCACCAAACACCACAGTACAAGTCTGATTATGCTGCAAAATTTCCCTCATCTTTAGATAGACTTCTTGTTCCATTGCGAACGTTTTAAAAAAGTGGAACGCTCTCTGTGCGGCTGGCGTTGTGAAAGATTACTTTTTAAGAAAATTCTAAAGGAGTGTCTCAAGACGATGCAGAGATCTTGAGTGTTTATAGAGACTAAAGCAACATTTTCTCCACTTTTGAATACATTTATTTTGACATTGCAAATTATTGTAAAGTCAGAGAACTGGTTTTGATTTCATAAACAAACCAGATGTCTCATGGGTGTGGTGTAGAGCTGGCAGCTCAATCGGTTCTCTTCAGACTGACATGGTTTATTTGAGGACTGCAAACCATAATAGACTTAATCAAGTCAATTTGATTTCTACTTTTATTAGAGCAGAGCAGGAGGCTAATCTCTGGGATGAATCCCACTAGTGGGCCAATGCTGATAGACTGCAACGGCTGCAAAGAACAGCTAGCAAATGCACAGGCAGACAGCAGAGTATCAGTCCACGACAGAATCTAGAGGTTACATCTGCAAAATATACATTTGAACATTATACATATGAGTGATGTCCCTTTAAATTGATATAAAATAATTGTAACAAACGTTCTTAGTGAGAATTCTACTGCAGATTTTACTTCTAGCAATATAAAAGTCAGAACCCATCTTTAATCATTTCATAAGCGTTCCCTTTTTCAAAACAAAAAACTAATGAATAATTTACTTTGTGAAAACAGAACATATCTGCAGCCCTTGGGGTAATTTTACATGAACAAATGTAAAGAATAACTGCTGGAGTTTCAACAACAATCAACAACAAGAGAAAGCAATGCAGAACCAGCAAAAAGCAGATCAAAACGAAGAAATATGTCGATTATTTGAACTGTTCTGACTTTTATTGTTTGAAAAACGATTTGAATCTGGAGCTTTGCTTTTATAAATGTGTTTAGATAAAGATTTGCAAATGTAAGTAGAATAAAAGCTACTTCTGGAGCCTTCTGTTAACTTAGAAAAACAGCTGAAAACTTTACAAATATGTTCCATTTTAATCTATATTTACTCTAATAGACCTTTATCTAGTTCTTCTACAATCACACCTCATTCATATTTTGATCTATAGTAAAATCAATCCCAGTGGTCTTTTAATTATGATTACGCAGTTTTTTTTGTTTTTTTTTTTTACCAAAATCCAAAAACCTGTCTCGTTTTCTACAACATAATTTCTGCAGAGCAGCAGCAGTTCATTAGAAATTTGTCTCTGAGTTGTGGGCGAGACTGTTGACCGTTATATAGTCTACTACTAAACTGTAGGGCAAATATTTCCCAGCTTTTCTATAATTACTAAGCACTGGCTACAAAATCTGTTTTCTTTTCTAAAAAACAATTTTGCTTTATGAAATTGTCTTAGATGACATGATTTAAAATAAATACATTTTTAGCCATTTCTACTTTCACCCACGAATTTGAACAGCTCTCCTCTGAAACCAAACTGTCCTCGACCTAACTACCTCTTTGTACGCCACAGCTTGCTAGATGAACAGATAACATGGGAAAACGGTTGGTAAAAACATAAACAACTGTCTATTTGGAAACATTTAGTAAATAACTGAAAAAAATAAGTTTTTGATTAGAAAACTGTCTGACTTTCACATTTAGTTTTAAAAACATGAAAAAAGGAGTACAAAAAGTAAAAAGCTTTTATCTTGAAAATATAAAGGTTTCTTTTTTTATCAACAACGTTAATCCTTTACACCTGCTGTCCTGGTAACAACTGATAATGTTAAGAGGCAAAGGTTTCAATTGCTGTTGGGAATCAGTATCAGCAAATCCCACTGAAACAGATCAGAGTACGCTCCATACCTACCTTGTGTGATGAGATCTGGATTGAGGACAAACTCATCAGACACTATGAATCCTCCAGACACAAACAGCTCATTGTATGTGTGATTCTTTACATCGTCCAAAGAGTCCACACCGGCAAAGCTCACAGTGGGCAGCTTCTTTAACGACACCAAAGCGGGGATCTGTGGCACAACAAAAGGGACAGCAATGCTCAGTATTTCTACTATAAACCTTTGGTCAAAACCATAAAATACTCAATACAATGCAAACATTTTAAATCTGCTGATTTTTAGATTCACTAAAACATTTGGAAAGATTAGCTGTTTTTTTAAGAACAATCTGAAACAATTAAAATACATTTCCAGTATTCAAGAGAGCCCTTCAGAATAATACTTCTGTAGGGTCTGTAGAAAGTTCTGACCTCAAGCTACAGCTACACTCAGCCACAGAAGCAAAATAAAGATCCCTAATCAAAATAAAAGTCTGCAATAAATTTGTAACATTTATTGTAACAAATAAAATAAAAGCCTGTGTACCTTAGAGTAGTGGTGCAGTAATAAAAAAGTCATTTAACCCCTTTATCCCAAGAGTCTGTCGAAAAAGACTAAAACATTTAATTGAACAGTTTGTCCTGTGTATCGCTGAAGTCAGCAAAAAGCGTGTTAGCTGTAGTTGGAAAAAACAAACGCCTAGAGCGGGAATTCTTTGGAGTTTTCAGCTGTTTTTTTTTCAACTGGAGTATACATGTTCACCCAAACTGTGTAGCAAGAGTAGATGCACATTTTGGACTTTTGTGTTTAAAACTCTCGCCTAGATGACAAAGATGAAGAGAGCTGGAGACACGCGCCTGCTCGCGACCCAAAAACGAATTTCCATGGGTATTCTAAAAGCACATTCAAGTGGGATTGGAGCAATTAATAGAAATTGTATTTAAAGCCTATTAGCTAAGGTTTTTCTTAACCTTTTGAAATGTTTGAACTTAAGGAAGTGTGTTTACAGCTCATGCATATTTAATGATAAAATGTTATCAGTACAAACAAAACACGTAAACAAACCACACAAAAAAATAAAAGATTTAGTTTATTTAGTAAAACAAAATGAAGAGTTTGGTGAGCAGACCGTACCTTGTGCACATGTGCAGCAATGTCCTCGTTCCTAATGATGATGAGGAGTTTGTCCAAACTGCCGCTGTTTTCTAAAAACGTCTGTGGACTGCACTCACTGTTGCCAAGGCTTTTCAAGTACTCCTTTGAACAGAAAAAGGAAGTGCGTACTATCAAAGATTTTCCCTCTTTTTTGAAATATTCATTAATATATTTAAAAATATAAATATGAAACAATGAAACAAAAGAAAGCTTTAACTTGATAAACTTTACTTATATACTTAAAATGCTGTTTGGAGAAAAGCTCATTTGTGACGGTGGGCTACAAGCTCTCTGCTCAGCATTAGAAAGGGGAAGGGGGGCGGCGTTGCTTCTCACCTACAGTCCCACCGACAACTTAGAGACAAATTTCTAATGAACTACTGCGACTGCAGAAACTGTCCATGAAAACGACACAGGTTTTTTAACAGTGGCTAAAATCAGCACCACTGGAACCGCTTTTAAATGGCTCAAAAGATGATCCAACTGGGTCTTCACAAATATCATGAGAGTGATGAACAAAATAAGCGCAGTTCTGTTCACAGAAAGCTAGAACCTAGATCGTACCTTGATCTCCCTGCACACCGTGCTCTCGTCCCCCTCGTCTCCGGAGTAAATGTAAAACTTAACCGTGTTCTTGGTAACATCCTTAAAAATCTCCACCAAGCTGCTAAAAACCTCCGGCTTCAGCTGTCCGATCAGACTGCCAGCCAGGAGGTTAGAACCACCGCCAGGAGCAGAGGCAGGATGCTGTTCGGGAGATTCCGATGTAACATTTGAAGGAGAATAGATCTCTCCACCCAACTCTGAGGAATTTTCTATTTTCACTTTGATAGATGTCATTTCTTTGTTGGGAGCAGTCTTTCCGTCGTGGGAGGAGGCAGTACCCTTTGGAAGTGCTGGTTCTGTTTTGGGTTTGGAAGTCTGGGTTGGAGCTGAGGGTGGGGTTGTAAGACCACACACTTCTTCTGGAGGAGTTGTGGACGTGACCTTGGTGGAAGAGGATGGAGCTGGGATCAACTTTTCCATCTTCTCCCGCAGTGCATCAACGTGCCCCTGAACAGAGGCGGGGGAGACATAGGGTACCACAAAGTCAGAGAAGCAGCTGTTGGGCTGCCAGCAGTGGCGTAGGGGGAAGCGCGAGGGGAGCTTTGAGGTATAGCAGATGTGTTGAGACTGCATGATGCTTTTGATATCCGAGCTGAGGCTGTGAAGTTCCTGGTTTATGATGGTATCCAGGCTGATGGAAGGCCTGAAAGGAACCTCCTCCACAACAGTCATGGTGGGTTTAGCAACCGGCTTCACTTCCGGAACTGTAGGCACCTTCAGTTCTGGGTCACTTTCTGCCATAGGCTCAGCTTCCAGTGACTTTGGAGCCTTGGGAATTGACTCAGGAAAATGCTGTGCTTTGTCTGGAAGAAAACAGAAAGAAAACATGTCACTGTAATGACAAATTTATTTAAATATGCTAAATATGTCGCAGCGTTTGTGAGTTTCTGCTGTAAGGTACCTTCATTAGTGGGGATATCCCCAGTTGGGATGTCAGAGCAGTGCATTTGTTTTGGCGGAGAGCCTACGCTGCACGGACTGCCAGGGCTGCAGTCCATGTCCTCCTACACAAAGACAACAAGAAGATAACTTTTAATCAGAATCTACGCACAGAAAGTGACTAAAACGATGAGTTTTTGTCTTACCTCCATGTAGTTTGTTTGTGACAAAGGCTCGTTTTGTTTCTCCTGATGAAGATCAGGGAGTGGCAGTTCGACTCTTCCTGCACTTTTAGAAGGCTCGCCGTGGTTGGACTGTGGAGCAATGGCACCCTGGCTGACGGCTTTGTTGAGTGTGGCCAGGAGGATTTTCAGAAGGCGCTGGGTCTCGTTCACGGTGCAGGCGTTGGTGTTCCCCCGAGCCCTCAGGTCAGTGTCATAGATTCCCATACTTTCCATCACTGCAGTTAAGTTCATGTTCTGCCCCACTTCATCACTAATGTCATCAGCCTGGGCTGCTTGGAAGATGCACACAAGTGGAGCGGTATAACATTTAAAGTGGTAGACAATGCATAGAGGAAATATTTTTAGCTGTAACTAACAAAGCAGCAGTCTGTTTCTATCACAGCCATTAGTTCTGATCCACTTTTGTAGTTCTCCATGGTAACTTGTAGGATTGCTGACAACAGATTCAGCTGTTAATTAGCAGGTGCAGAACTAGGAACATGCACATTTCAGGACATCAATGGGCTTCTTCAGCTTGAAGCTGTTTATAGACAAAAAACAAAACTGAAAGTATTTTTCTTTTAGTTACCAACAATCAGCAACGGTATTCCATTAAATTATGAACTAGAAATATGGACGGATAGGTGGCTGGATGGATGGTTATAAACTAAGAGTGGTCTAATTTCACCTTATAACTCATAAATCTCTCAACAGTGATTCAAATAACCTATAGTAACTGAACACAAAAAAATATATATATGTGACCAAAAAATTACATTTAATGTTTTACCTTTCTTGAAGTAATTTTGCAGATAGATTGCAAGAAAGATCTGAGAAAAGCGGAATATTGCTAACTGTAGTTAACAGTACATTGCCCCTGCACCACCATTTATTGATTCAGAGCCTGTGGAAGTAAGAAATGGGCTGCAGCCAAGTGCTGAATTCAGCTGTTCAATAGAAAATCTGCCCTGTTGGTCGGTTTAAAGTAAAATATGTCAACAGATTGCAAAACACTTAAGATTTAGTGTCAATTAATCACTCAGGCCTAATCAAATATTTTTAGAGGAACTGACAGAGAAGGTTTCAATGAAATATCAAAGGCTCGTACCTCTGCTGGGTTCTCCGTTGCTTAAATGATCAGTGCGTTGATGTTTGTTAATGCTTCCCCTCTCGTCTTCTTCAAATTTCCTTTTGAGGGTGTTGACGTCCCAGGCGCCGTCCTCACCCCTGTCTTTTCCGTGATCCTTCGCAGAGGTTTTCTTATGTAGTTGGATCAGTTTGAGCAGCTGTTTCATTTTGTCTTTATCATACTCGTTCTGAGACACTTGACTCTTCTGGGGTTGAGGCTGGGGCTCCGCCAGAGTCTTGGGTTGCAGCTGGGCACCATTTGAATGAGTCAAGTCAGGCCTTCGTTTGTTTATGTCTATGGTTGGGTTCTCCTGTGCCGGCCTCATCTGTGGGAGCCTTTCTGCGGGTCTCTCGGCCCTATCCGAGCCTCTGTCTGACCCCCCCCAGTCCGAAACAGGGCTGTACTCCACCGGTGCTGGGGCAGGCTGTGGTGGCGGTGTGGGGACGGGGTTCCGTATCCGCTCCATAATGTCCTTCGCCTTGTTTAAAGGTAAAATGTAGTTAGCTGGGTTGTGGGAGTAAGATCGCAGCACGGCGTCCATGTTAAACTTTGGTCTGGGCACTGGAAGAGGGGTTGTCCTTTCATCCACGTTATATTTGTAATCAGGCAGGATGAACGGACGCACTGTTCCCGAATCCATGCGAGTCAGGTAATCCGTGGCCTGGCGCTCCACGCCAGAACTTATGTCCTTGCCTGGGTTGGGACGCAACTTGAAGAGGGCATAGTGCAGTGCAGGGACAAAAGGCTCCATGGAGGAAAGGATGGCTGGCTGAGGATCCGCCGTCAGCGGCTCCGGCTCAAAAAGTCTTGATGCTTAGATAAAAAAGAAGACACAGTTTTTTTTTAATTTACAAATTAAAGTGTTAGTCCTGGATTTTAGTCCAGGACATATTTTTTATTTTTAAACCGCCAAACAAGACGTCGAACATTTTCTTGTTAGCCCTAAAAAAACATTTTACAAAGACTAATGAATCTACTGTGTTCTGATGATGAAAACAGAATTTTGTTTCAAATGACAAGTTACATTGCACAAACCGGGGAATAGTGAGTGAATTCAGACATTGCTATAGTTTCACAGTCGAGCAAAAAGTGGTAGAATATTTAAAATGCAGATAATGATGCAGAAATAATAAATCCTACTTACAATACTTCACAACCATCCTGGATTCCTGGAAAATGAACAGTGCTTGCAACTTCTTCTCAACCCGCCCACGCCTCTCTGCAAACCAAACAGACACCTTTTAACTCTCCCTAGGGACAACAGGTAGGTGGTGGAAGTGACACAAACAGGCATTTCAGGCTTCTATTACCTTTTGACTCAACCATCTGAGTTGAAGACAACAGGAAGAGGAAGCCCTTGTCAAACAAAGGCTTCACCAGTACCTGTAAAAGCAGGGAAGACATTAAACGGTTACTCCATCCTGAAACTTTCAGTTAAATCCATCCGAAAGTGGAGTATTCAGAGGAGCTTCTTCCAAATACTTCAAGTAGGATTTTAAGATCAAGTTGAAGACAAAGACATCGATGCAAGTGGATCAACTGTGATTACGTTATGTGCGACACTGGAAGAAATAGTTTTTTAAAAAAAGCACTCACGACACTCAAAGAAGCTTATTTCAGCTTCATAATTCTGAAATACACAACGCAGATGTCAAAGCTTTGTTAAAAAAAAAAGATTATCTCTTTATTTATATGATATTTCAATAAACATTTTCATTAAAATAGTTAAAATAAAGTTTTGCCAGTGTTTTGGTCAAGTAGCTAGAGTGTCATATCATTATCTGGCATTGTGGGTAAAAGTGAGCTTATTTTCTTGCTTTTCAGTCAACAAAATTTACTTCCTACTAAGACCAGGTAAAATCTGAAGCATCTTTTAGTTGACAAGACTTTTTTATTCCTTAATGTAGAAGAGAAAATGGCAGAAAATATGAAGTTTAGTTTTAGCTTTGCTATGCATTTTTTTGTCAACGTGGAAAAGTAAATCAGAATAAAATTCAGTTTTCATAAATGTTGCAGTGCAAACAGCAATACGTTTGGTGTTTACCAATGATTTTGTTTATTTTCATCTCCAAGCATGTTTAAATCTTCTCACAGCCACAGGTAAGTGACTCACCATTCGGTCCCTTTCCAGTTTGTTGATCAGTGCCACCAAGCTGCCATTAGTAGCTTTGCCTTTTCCTTCCACCACCTCGAAGAGGCTGCAGGACATCCCACACTTCATTACTGCAAACACGGAAGCATACAACATCCAATGCATCTCAATAATCCTGTTTGTGCAACACACAGGTGACCACAGGTGGGGGTTGTTTCAGTTATTAAAAGCAAACATGTGACTGACCTTCCCGTGACATGCTAAAGGTGTCCCAGGAAAAGAGCACAGAGGGAATCTTTCTCTTCACCTGCTCCAACTGCATGCCCTGATTCATCTCCAACTTCTCAGGCCTGCCCACAAGACAGAAACAGTAAGTAGACAGATTTGAAACAAGATCCACATGACAGATCTGTATAGCACAAGCAAATTCTAACCTCTCTTCTGCTGTAAATTGTGTGGATTGCTAAAGTTTAGAATTTCAAAATGAATCACTGACAAGGTATTTAATGATTAAAGGAAAAGAATGTTAGCTGCACTTGAAGATTTTGCTGAAGCAAAACAAAAAGTATGTAAGAAGAATCAGATTTGACTCACAGTCTGAAAGGAAGGTAGGGCCGTGAGAAGGACCGTAAACAAATTGGGAACAACTCCTGGTCCTTGCTCACTAGCGGACCACTCCAAACCTGGTAGCAGCTCTTCCCTGAAAGAGCAACCACAAAACAAGAGAAAAAACTGAAAACGTGGATCTTAAAAACCTGCGTTTATTTTGCAATATTAGGATGCAATTTAAAAAGGGAAACTGTTTTATTAAAACTGAATAAACATAGAAAATGAAAGAAGAATTACCTCTACTTCCGTCAGAGGGGGTAGTGTTAAACCTGATCAAGAGAGAAAACACATTTTAATCTACAACCCTGTAGATATTTCATGCATGCCTTGCACACTTTAAAAGCAAAAAAGTATAAAATATATTGAGAACCTCCCATTTCCTACAGGATATACCTGTGTGCTATTAAAGGAGATCCTGCCGCCTCCTTGCCTTTGTACTGAAAGGAGACCACAGCGTAGGGGCACACGTGGCGCGGTCGTGCCTTGATCTCATCAAACGCGAACTCGAAAAAGAATTGCTGAAACACAACGATACTTCAGAGAAATGCACACATTTCAAAATACAGGAAAATGTTTTTTTTTTTTTAAAAGAGCGAGAGAGATGTGTTTACCTGTGTAAGCTCAAAAGCTCTATATGACAGCAAAGACGTGACTCTATTGGCAATTTTGGATAAATGACAGTCAAACTTTGGGGAAGGTTCAATGGTATTTTTGGGCATGTTCTCATGTATGTGCTTGATTCTTCCCTGAGGACAAAAAATATGCATTTATTCCCTAGAAGTTTCACAAAGAAAAGAAAAGAAAACCAATAAACCAATATATTCTCACCCTCATTATTTTAAAAATAATCATGTCTCCAAAAGAGCCCACTTCAAAAGGGTTGATTTGTAACAAATCTGAATATTTAGAAAGATAAACACCTAAAACGACAAGAAAGATTTCAATGAAGAGAAAAGATGAGTTATTTTAAATGCTTGATACTGTTTCTCTTTTCCTTTAAATTGTAAAGATGTGTCAAATATTCTTGTGAAGCGACATCCAATATATATATATATACATTAAAAAAAAAGGTTAAAACTAAAGCAACCTGCTTACCCACAGATGGATTTCCTAGTGTGGTTATTCTACAGTGTCCAACTGACAGACCCTTCTCACAGATCCACTGGAGCTGAACAAAAAACAACAAAGTTCAAACTAATACACAATCCAATCCTGGGTCACGCATTAGTAAAACTTTACTTAAAAGCTCACCTTCGATTTGTCTGGAAATAGGAAGCAGTATGACTCTGCGAGGTCCTGTTCAGTCCTCCCCTCCTGCTTCATCTCTCTTCGTTTTTCAATGAACTGATAGAATAAGTACACAAGCAGTGGAGGAGAAATCAAGTGAACCAGTGAGTCTTCAAATGCAGAATTTGGAACCATCAGTAAGATCATTTGCTAAGACAGCGTTTCTGGACATGTGTGTTCCTGACCTCCTTCTCCAACAGTTCATTGTGAATGAGCCTGGCTTTGCTGTAGGAGAATGTCGCTCGTGATGATGGGTCCAGGTAAAACGACGAGATAAGCTTGATGAGGTCCTCAAATTCCCGACTGTCAGGCGGCAGAAACTGGTACAAGCCTGCAAACACAAAATTAACACACTTCAAAAACGTGACATGCATATTAAAACTAGTGCTGTCACTCGATTAAACACGTTTCAGATTAATCATACTTTTAGATTGTGATTAATCACAAATTATCACAATGTTTTACTAGGTACAGTTTATACAACAATATGTGCGTTTTGAACATAAAAAGGCCAGAGAGAAAATTTTTCTTTTATTTTTTTTTTTGTCTGCAATGTCTTCATTTGTGAAGTGTTAACTCAGATATCCCAGAAATGTAATTTGTGTGCACAAAACACATCAACAGTACAATAAGCAGAACTCTAAAGAACTGTAAAGACTTTTATGACTGCAGTATTACTTCAAGAAAACAAAGACGCTCACATACAGTCATAAGAAACTAACACTGTGCTTCTGCACTTTAAATGGTCCGGGTGAATGCTAAAATCTGACTGGCTGCTGACGAGCATTTAAAAAGGACGCTTTGATGTGTTAGCAAGACAACAGGCCGCACGACTAATCAAATATTCCGCTTTTTGTGAGGTTATCTAAATCAGGGGAAAAAAAGAAAAAAGTACTAAAAATCGATTGAATATTTATTTCTTTTGGAAATGACCAAGGTATAAGTGGAATAACACCCGACAACGTGTGCATTTTCAGAAGTTGACACATGTCATGGGAGCATGAATCGTCCAACGCAAAGCGGAAGACGGTGGCATCTAATTAATCTGCTTTAATGAATAATAATGCATTATCTCTTTTAAAATAATTGTGTGTGTTAATGTTGACAGCCCTAACCAAAACATTACAGCAATCAGAAAAAGTCAGAGGTTTTAAAATGTGAATTAAAATGAATCCTCCCGATGAAAGCAATCCAATCTTGACTATTATAGGTAGAGATGTAACAATGAACCGACTTAATTGATTTATATTTCTACAATCCAACCAGATTGATCTGTCTGAGGCAAGTTGTTAGTGGAATCATTATAAACCAGTATGGACTCATTTCAAAATGACATCAATTGATTATAAAAAAACTGGAAAATACCATTTGGATTGAGGCATGGTGTAAAAATGACCAAGTGCCATCACAGCAGACAACACATGTGATGGAAGCAAAAAAATGATTAAACCGTCATTACAGTCCAACGTGTGGAAATTTTACAAAAACATGTGACCATGCAGTGTGATATAATGCTCCGTTTGTATTATTTTCATGTGTAAAAACAACAGTGGGTTGACCTTTAGGAAACTAACGTGAATAGAGTTGCCATTCATTCTTGTGTACTTGTTTGTTTGTACACATTTTTTTAATTTGAACTTCACTAACTTGCAAGAAATACAAGAAGTCTGGAAAACTTCACGTGCACTGTTCAGTACCCAGGTATTTATGTCTGAGTCACATTGATTGAATTTTTGGCTAAAGATGTACCGGATCGATTTTAGGTCAGTGAATTGGATCAAAATAAACCAATATCGACTATGAATCGCATCTGCAACAGCAAATGATATGAATCAAATACAATGATAACACAGTTGTTATTAGTCATAATGTGCAGGACTTAGTGACATTTCGTCCTGCAAAAATCAAAGATGTTTGGCGTAGAATTAAAGATGAGGGTGAAACTAACATCACACTGGTAGCTTCCACATGCTACTCCACAGGTAACCAAGCCTCATACCCGCCTTCCTTTACATAATATTCAGTCACACTAACCTCATGCAAAGTGAAACCAACGTTAGCTGATTTTAGGACACCTGAATACATTCCCATCCATCTCAAACTGTGGAATCACGTGGTTTAGACATTATAAATAAAGCTAACGGGGGAAAAAACTAGCTAGCTTCTTAGCTAACAAGGCAAATGAAACTTTTTAAAACTGAAAGGTCAGTCCAGGTCATGTCAACTCTGTACATACGTCTTGACATGTCCATGTAACGCCTTCCTGGTCGAATTTCAACATTTCTCCCCAATGGGGCACAGGTGTCAGAAGCAGGAGAGGCGCTGCTTTGACAGGTGGTGAGGTTAAACGCAGCTAAAGTCCTTCGAGCTTGTTGAAGTTTGGAATTCCAGCGACATAAGTTCATGAACCCCTCGTGTTGTTGGAAGAAACCATGCCCTTCACTGAGGTCAAAGAGACACCCGAACCCCGTCAGGTGATGTCTGAGACCCGCTAAACACCCCATTGCTGTTGTCGAGTCTAACTCGGACCGAATTAAAAAGGTGTGGAAACAAAACAAGCTAGCTAGCTTCAGCTGGACAGCCTTCAAAAAGTGCCGCTCCGGGCGCCTTCGGGAACGCCGCTGCCGTTGGTCATTCGGTAACTTGAGCCTGCCCACCAATGCTAACGCTGTCTGCAAACAACGCTACACACGTCGGGGTTTGTAGGGTTAAACGGTCCCGTCTGTAAGACATAGAGTAGACCTAGAAACTAATGAAATCTTTGCAATTAACTGGCTAGTTAGCAAGCTAGCCACACTGAGCTGAATTATGAAAGGTAGGACAGGCTGGGTTCATATCAGCGACATGCAACCACCTTTCCGCTCTCTTGTCTTCCGAGGGATTTGAAAATTTCTCCGTGGCAGCTCTTCACTCGATCTGTGGGCTGGCGAAGGAGAGCTGCTACAGCTACGGACGTCTCCCTGCACGCTCCTCCGCCGTTCAGGGGCTTCTTGTTCGGGCATTACACCGTCTCTACATCCAGGTTGATCGCCATTTTGGTTGGCTGTGGCCGAGGTGGTGGCTAAATTCTTCTGGGGTTCGCCTCCCTCCGGGTGCAACGCGGCCCTCTCGCTGCGCTCTGAGTCCGTTTTTCCCACCGCTCCGGGGTTGAGGGCCATTTTCAGGCTCCGTGCAGATAGCGAGGGAAATGTAGCTCTGACGATTACGACGCCGCTTCACACACTCTCCTCCTCATCCAGCCTCCGCCATTGTGTAAATGACGTTCACGTTCTTCTCCACCACTGCAAAACGCTGCCGTCACTGTTTACATGCAAGAAAATTTGCGCCACGCAGCGGCAACTGGAGGTATTGCAACAACCAACACATTCACATAAAATGCAACAATACAGAGCAGTTAAGTAAAAAAAATCTCTCTAGCGATAACTATTTAAAATTAAACAGGCTGCTTCAACAACTATAAAATGTTGATGTAATAAATATTCAAACGAAACAATAAGCCAATGGAAATTGTAAATTCATTGTCAATATTTTAAAGTATAGACAAACTGTAATTTAGATATATTGAATCCAGTTTGTTTATGTTTTATCATAAGCTAGTACAATCAATTAGTGAACATATTTGAAATATCTGACAACCAGAACGAAAACACGTCCAAAATTGTAAAAGTTGTAATTCTCTATTTTACCACAAGGTGGCGATAAAGAAAGCAGCGCTTATGTTTTTCACAACAAATGAAGTTTTAAGAGTCCAGAAATGGAGGTCAATTTACGCTCTAACCATCACATCTTTTTCATCAAATTTACAAAAGAATAAAAGAATGCTTTAAAAAACAAATATCCACTACAATGTGTTTTTCCCCTTGTCCCATCCCCTAATGTCCACTTTCAATCTTTAATAAACACAACATTTTTAGCTTGGTTAGAACAGTGTTACAACAGTGAAATCACATGATATGCTGGACTTCAAATCGCCAGACAGTTTTCTAAAAGAATGGGTAGAGCAAAAGTATCGCCTTTCTTCTTTTTTTCATATTTTTTACATCATAGTGAGATTAGATTAAATTTCTCACTCTACTTCAGGCAGCCCTGTTACATATATAATCAGAGTAAGACAATTATTATTGTTGTTATTTATTTTCATAAGTATGTTTGTCCTCTAGATCATCAGTAATAGCAAATTAAACAACTAGCCGAGAAAACTTATATTATAGATTTGCAAGCCTGTTACCTGCAAACACTGGTAAAAGGGTTGCACCAAGAATTTTAAACAGCAACTTTATAATCTAATAAAAATTGTACAACTCCTGTTATTGATGAGTATGTTACAGAAAATTAGACAAATTTCCTTTTTTGAAATATAAAGCACAAATGACCCTCCAATTTGGAAATGATCCATCATCTTTTTTGTAAATAAACAAATAATACAAATTAAAATAGAGGTTTAATATAAAATTAAGCAAATGCAAGAATAACATTGAAATAATATTGTTCATATGAAAAACCTCAGTTTTCTTTTAAACGTTTATCAAAAATGAATATGCAGGAGATATAGTCTTAGTCTATAACAGCCTTAAAAACTCTTGTGCTATCTTTTGGGTTCCAGATGACCCCACTCCCAATGTTAACGTGCCTTGGACAGCAAAATTAATTGTTTTTGACAAGAGTTAAACCACATTCCCCCTACTATAAACATCAAATTCTTTGTAGCGGAGATAATCTTTCAGCCTAGGAGGAAGAGGAAGGAAGTTGATAAAACACGGGGCTTTCAGGCGCAGAAAAGTGAGGTGCTCCCGTATCCGCAACCGGCACAGGTGCTTCAGGCTTCTCGCATTTCCTGTCAGTCAAACACAAGAACATTGTAAAGGCAGTAAGCTGATCTGTAGTTGACATATTTCAGAATTTGTGCTTTTCTCACGTAGAATGAAGCAGATTTCAGGCCACTCTGTCTGCTCTTTCAGGGTTTGTTCCAGTTTACGGCAGAATGAAACATGGTCAGTGTAGTCAAGCATGGTGCACACCACCTGAGCAGATAAATGCTTCAACCACGATGCTGTTATCACCTCACAAAACTAGAAAGTGACGTGGAAAGGTGTAAACTGTAACACAAAAATATTCCTTTTTTTTTCTCTTAAAGACCCACTCCAATGGTGTTTTTAACATGTTCTTGGAGCATTTTTCTCATAAAAAATTATGATTAAAATTGCATTCTGAGTATTTTTTTTTATTAAAATTGTTGTGAAATAGCAGCAAACCTAAAAAAAGCCCTGTACTTGTTATATACAGGTTACAATAAGCAGGCCACCAGCTCCCTGCCCCGCTCAATTCAAATGCATCCACTTCCAGATCAATAGATCCATGTATGTTTTTGTTTTCCTCGTCCGAGCTGGCATCTGGCTTAAAACTGTGCGGCTGGATAGCTTCAATATCGCTCGCCGTTTTTGTTGAACCGCTAATGTCAGGTTGGGCTTGTGAGGGGCTGTAAGCTAGCGGGATGATGGGTAACGAATACAGGCTCACTCCAAACCAACAACTCCGAGGCAAATTTCTGATGAACTACTGCCACTTTGCAGGAACTTTGTCTGAGAAAACGACGCCGGCTTTTTTTTTTTTATTTAGTCTAAAATTCAATCATTATTAAAACCCCTTTAGCAATAGATGAGAACATGATTGGAGTGGGACTTTAAAACCAACAATCTTTTAAAACGAATTTGCCTCACCACCATGTCTTTGATGACTGACGTTGTCCAAGGAGCGTAGTCATGTGAATTGTCACCATATGGACAGTCAAAGCAGCGCTTTACATCATAACCGTGGTTCAGAATCATTCTCAGCATGACCTTGTCCTTTAAGGCATACTGCAGTGCTGAAGGGAAGTGTGTGGTGTTCACACGGGAATAGTAGTTGACATTTGCCCCATATTTCAGCAAAAGGTTGATAAGTTCATAGTTGCCCTGTCTAAGAGCCACCTGTAGACAGTTGATAGGATCTTGGTTTACCATTGCTCCAGCCTCCAGCAGCAAGCGGGTGCACTGAAGATCGTTATTTGACACTGCGAAAAACAGGGCAGACTTGCGATCGTCATCGTAGCTGCAGCGTAGCCTGGGGTGCAGCATGAAGTTTGGATCATAACCAGCTTTGAGCAAAGTTTCCACACAATGTGCATGCCCCCCCCGCAGCAGCAGAATGAAGAGGACTCATCCCACTTTCTTTCACAGCCTGCAGCTCAGTCACAGGGAGAAGGACTTCCAGTGCTCTGCCAAAGAGACCCAACATGAGAACATGGCACCAGTCTAAAGTCTGTCAAAAACTGGGGCAGGTATGGTTTTCACTCACAGTCTGTGGCCATGGTACGCCACACGGTGAATTGGCAGATGCCCGCTGGGCAGATGGAGATTGGGATCTGCCCCATTGTCCAGCAACAGGGAGATGATGTCAGGGTTCCCTGATGCAGCTGCATCAAACAAAATACTGCCTGATTCTGGTTCAGACCGCACATATGCTCCTGCCAAAAAAGAAAAACAGTAACACAAACTGATAGACAATTTTCATGAATTGTTGCACTTTTTCCTGGATGTGTACAGGAAGTACAACCACATGAGCAGGAAATAAATTGCTCATGGCTATTTTGAGGGTTCTATTAATTGCATTAAAAAATACATATTTTTCTCAAAAAAGAAGTAAAAAAACCCAACTTACCTTTATGTATCATAATCTCTGCAACATTCATGTGTCCATTTTGTGCTGCCAGGGCCAGTGGAGTTTTCTTTTTGACATCAAGCACGTTTGGGTTGGCTCCCGACTCTAACAGCAGATAAACAAAGCTCTCCAAGCCTAAAAAGGCAGATTCATGTAAGGCTGTCCTGTTCAGCGGTCCCGTTTGATCTACTTTTGCATTGTAACGCAGCAAAAGTGTGGCCAAGTCATACTGGTCATTTAGAATAGCTAGGAGACAAGGAACAAAAGAGAAGATTTGCAGGTAAAAACAGTGCTGAAGCTAATGTATCTCACACTTGAAAGAAGTTGGCTACCAGCCACCAACGGAGAATCCTGCTCATCATTCTGGATGTCTGGACTGCAGCCATTCTGTAACAGGAATGTTGCGTTCTCTCTGATTCCATGGACCACAGCGAGAAACAGAGGCGTTTCTCCCTTCAAAGTGCGGCATTGAGCTGCTCCTGGAAGTGATGCTGCAACCCAAACACAAAGTAGTGGATCAGCAACTAAAAAATAATATTTAAAAAATCAGATGTAGCTAAGAATTATTCACCTGAAAAAATCATTTCTAGAATTGTTTTGTTCTCTTGCACAGAAGCTTCATGCAGGGGGATCCATCCTCGTTCATCAACTCTGGAAAGACTCTCAGGTTGTAAAATCAGTTTGTTGAGTGTAGCTTCATCGCCTGAATTTGGACACAGAACATTGCAGCACAATTCCTGACAGTTTGGGGGATCTGAAGTGTGAGAATTTAAACAATCAGCTCCGTATCTTACCTTGTTTGATTGCTTTGAAAATCTCATCAGGGTCTTCACATGGTTTCAGATCTCTGCTGAGTGTGCAAGAATACATTGAAAACATCCCCACAACAAGCACGGTTAATAGAATGGCATAAAAACAACTTTTTGAGATTTTAACCTTGGATTCAATCCTTTAAGTTTTCTGTACTGGATCAGACTTTGTTCAATTAAATATTGTGTTGCCTCATCTTCATCCAGATCATCGTCTGACAGATATAAGTCATCTTCAGCTTTTGAGGTCATCTGATGATCAAATACAGAACAATTTATTATGAGGAGACACATTCAAAAGGCAAACTTGACCTTTTAAATGCTGCAGAAGCTGAGTAGAAAAAATATTTAGCTAAATAATTCATTTAACAATCAGAGTTTTCCAATCAGAATCTTTGTGCAGGAAAAACTTTAAAACATTTTGACAGAGGCTCTGCACAGCTGTTTACTCCGTAAGATTGACCTAAACCGTAGCAAGAAATTTACATCCAGTTAATGAGGTAACATGGGAATAAACCAAAAAGAGTTTAATGTTCATCAGCACAAACATGCTAAAGATACCAGCAACATCTCAGAACTAATTAGCAAGGCCTGTAGCTCAATTAAATGGAATTTCAGTTAATTGTAAAGTGTTTACCTCAAACAAACTGACGCCTGTCGCTTAGTTCTCCACCAGTGCAGTAAGTGGGCTCCCAAATATCCACGCACGTTCTACAAGTATTTATAGTTCCTCTGCTATAAATATGAGATCACAAGGTGCTCACAGCTAGTCACTAGCCTTTGCTCAGTCAGCACTGCAACAACTGTCACCAGCTAGCTCCTAAACATACTAACTAAAGACTAATAAAATGAACACATTGAACTGTATTACATTTAGTTCATTGCTTTATTAATATACTGATATCTTATGCTGAATTTTGCTATAAATTATATTAGTTAGGATTTCTGTTTTCCCCCTGCACATGATAAATTCTTAAAGTCTGTTGTGGTTATCTGTTTACGCAAAAAAAGATTAGACTAAAACCAACTATTTTACTTGTACAATTAATAATGCAGATGTTATTCATTTAGGCTCACTTGCAGAGCTAACAGCAAAACAACAGGAACACATATTACCATTGTTTTTCTTTGGAATGCTTTTTAAATTTATTAACAATTGAAAAAAATGAAAGAACATTTCATTCTAATACAGTTTTGTTGCACTGTACCTCAAGGTCCACTGTGTCAAGGTGTGAATCTGAAATTGCTAGCAATCAGGTAAAATGCTAATCATTTATGAAGACTGACTATTCTTAATTGAATACAGAAATAGCCAAAAAAATGAACATGGCACTGTCCAGAACCCCTCTGTGATAGCAAGGGCAGGTTTTCAGATGTTAGTCATCGAGCTGGAGGAGCATGGCCACACCACGCTTGATCCAGTGCTGCGGGCGTTTCTTGGTTGACAACATCATTGCAATAACAAAATTGGTGGAGTGGCCTGTCGTTGACAGAGTGCCTTTCCTCTCGCTGGTCTTATACAGGGGGCAGACATACAGGCTGTCAGTTTGATTGATGTTCTTTTTTTCTGCTGTTTTACAGACAAAAATGGTAAACCCAGTTAATGCAAATGATAAGTTAAAAAAATGTTACTTAAAAAATGATATTATATATGAAATAACGTGTTACAAATGTTTTTATGGGAATTGACAGCCCTTACTTGGCTTCACCCAGATGATAGGCATGGAGTCAAACAGAATTCTGGGGTGTTGTTCAGTCAGCACTCCACTGAGGACAAAAAGATAAACACACATATGGGATGTCTGCTGACATTTGTGAAGAAATTGTCAATTTGAAAGCATGGAAATTCAGCTAATAAGATAATAACATCCTGTTTCAGCATGAGCAAATGTGCTTGTGTGCCTCATGGTGAGTAGAATTAAAGCTCCTCCTTTTCTTTGTGTTTCAGGTACCTCTCTCTGTCCCATCGAGCTCCGTCTAGAAACAGTCCGTTGATGTAAACACCATCTTCAGGAGCTGTTTCTGACTTATCAATAGGAAGAACCTGTAAGAAAACCAAAAATGTTTATCAATGCATTGTCAGGACAATCAAAATGTTCATTTAAAACTAAATTCAAGTAAAAATAGTGTATTTTCCAACCTCAAAATCAAAGGTTAATAGATCAATTGGGATTTGGTATTTCCTTGCAAAGTTTTGCGTAACCCCGGTTAGAAAGGCCTGAGTGAAGAAGAAACCAGACAGCCAGAAGACCCTGGGCTGTCCATTTTCATACCAAACCTATAGAGATGTAAAGTGACAGTAAAGACAAAGATGGCATAAAAAGATCCATCTGGTCTGAATGGTAGAAAATAACAATCTACAACTAAGTAGTGTACAAAATGATAAATATATATACAATATGCTCAAAGTCTTTTCAGCCTATGTCTAACCTGTAAAAACCTGAGTCTTGCTAGAAAGTCAGTGATGTAACTGCCCAAGGGTTTGAGGCTTGGGTAAGAGAACTTGGCCCATTTTTCTGGGACCTTGCCCACGATCAGATTTCCTGCAACTGCCTCCAGCTCTGAATCCATCACCACCAACCCTTTGATAGCCTTCAAAAGGTTTTGAAGGCTCACACAAATTGTACTGCACAACCTACAAGACCAACAACAACAGTTAGGATGACAAGTGCAACTTATTCTGCTCCGAGTTGACAGCTGTCAGTTCGTTCACACCTGTTGTAGCGCTCCATTTCTTGAACAAGTACAGTGTTCATGCTTTCTTCATAGAGCACAGGGTACTTAAGCAGTACTGCTTCTCTGTCAAAAGTGGGTGGAAGCTGAGGAAAAAGTCAAGTGTTAAGGCTGAAACATTAAACACACACAACAACAATTGAACAGTATGTGAAAATAATTTTGATAAAAAGGAGAAAGGGAGCATTTTTTCAACATATTTATTCAAAATGGCTTTGCCCGTGGAGTACAATTAATGCTTAGTATAAAAACTGGTTAAAATTGTGTTAAAATGAACTATTAAATCGATACAAATTTTCTGGCATTTAACTTATTACATAAAATGCAATAATCAATTTAAAAAGCCAAAAGGCTGAGAGAAATACCATTAAATTAGCTAACGTTTAGTATGGTTTGGTTTTTGGTTCAAGAATGTGTGTTTTCTAACTTCCAAGCGTATTACCTTTATTAACAATGTTTTCCCCTGCATAATTTGTTGTCTACAGATTAGAATGTGCAACACTGGTGTTGCCTAAAGAATTTCACAAAAGGATGAGAAGTCCACCTCTTTTTGACTAGACGTCGCCTTCTTTCTTAACTATCAGAAGGAGGTGTTTCTAATCTTATTTTGATTGTGCACAGTTAGTGTTTTAGCCTTTTTGCCTAATGTAACCTGACTGGATTCAGATCATTGCGCCCCCTGCAGACCTGCACTTAGCCAACTGAGCCGTCCAGACACTATTCTGGGTATAATAAGGAATGTATTTAATTGTTTGTGAACATTGTAATAAACCAACAAAGTTTGTGTCTATTTTTAGCCGGACAAAGCCAGAGCTGCACCACTGCTCATCTAAAAGCAACAGGATGGATATGAAGTTTACTTGTTTCTTACCTGGGTGAGTATATTGTTTGCTATATCATAGAGGGTGTTGTCACCCCCAGAGCTGACCCCTCCTATGGCTCCTCCCCCTTGGGTAAGCAGCAGTGAATCAAACAGTAGTTTTGTCTGCTGCAGGTCTTTGGAAATGTCCACATTTTCATGCAAACCAAACACCTCTGGTTGCTGACTGAGTGGTAGATTCTAAAACACAGAAAAGTTGTTGCACTGATGGCTAGAATGTTTCAAATAATGATCATTTTAACGTTTTGTACCTCAATGAATTGGATGTACTCCTCATAGGTAGATTTGGGCGGAGCAACGTATTTGCCACTCGGTGAGAAAGGGTAACGAAATGTCTTGATTATGTCCTCGCAGTAGAAATCTGCTAAGGTGGTCATCAGGAGCCGTCTATCCCAGTCATCCGTCACACGGCCACCGTAGTTACACTCACCAGTAAGATATTTAATCGCCTCAAACGGGACCTTATCATACTCATTCACAAATTGCTTAAGGAGCGAAGAAATAAACTACTTTGAAGTTTGTGACAACAGAAACAAAACAGTAGCGATTGTGAATAAATACCTGCAGCTGTCTCATGCTTATGTGGAGGTCAGACTCATTAAACCCATAGGGAATATTCCAGCCCAGAGGCCCAAACTTTTTTCTCTCCTGAACAAGAGCGTGGAAAAAGCACAGCCCAAACAGGAGTTTCTCCCAAACCTGGTGACAAAATACCAAAACCAGTACAAATGTCTGTGTTTTAAATACATTTTTATGAAATGCAGAGAAAACAAATCTCACTGGTTTCTTATCTGGACAGCCATTAAAGAAGTGTGGGTCAGAAACAGGATCTGTCAAGTAAGACTGCAGAAGGTTGAGGCGAAGTCCTGTCGGTTGCTCGTTTGTCATTTTTACCCCATTCTGCAGGATGCTAACCGGAAACTGGTTTTGAAGATAAATTCCCCAAACAATGAATACACACTTAATTGCTTAATCTGATCTCTTAAAAGTAATTATTCACAGTCGCACTTATTAAAGTGCGCTTCTTTTGACCTTAGGTGAAGGGTAGCTTGTGAGCCAGAGGCGAAACTCTTGGTGACACGTTGTGAGGCTGAAGTCTTCACAGATCTTCTCGAGGTTGGACATCCATGAAACAGCCAGGTGGCAATTCTGCAAACACACCCAGGATCCATTCTGCATAGCTGTGGATATCATCTTAGCAGCTATGGGCCCTTGGCCTTGACCCAAAGAAATAGACTGGAACCTTGAACCATCCATTTTTTTGTCACTGGCAAACTTCAACAAACCTATGGAGAGACAGTTTTACATAAAAATACTGTAAGATCCCACTGATTCGCAACTTGTTGTCAACCCCTTTTTCGTAACTGTGTTACTCACTAGCCATGGGGTCAGCTCCTGGAGAAAGCACAAACACCAAAGGGATGGTAGGGTTTGAGTCCAGGTAGCTCTTTGTCAGGTCAAAGGCAGGAGGCTGGACAAACTTTTTGCCCAGATTGCGGGTCACAAATTTAGTCACTGCTGGCACCATCTTATCAGGTCTGAGACACCGAAAAATGATAATCTTCTGCAGGTCTTTCAGTTTCTCACCCCAGGGTGCAGGCAAGTCAATGCTGCATGGCTCCTTGCTGTCATAAATTAGCTTAAAGTCTTCTAGATTTTTGATGAAAGCCTCTCTGTGAAAATACAGCCATTCAGCCAAAGTTAAAGCACAAAGATTGGAAAGGTGATAAGAGAAGTAACAGAAAATACTTGGGTTGAATGGTATCCATTTTTACTTTAATCCTTGGAAATCTGGAAGTTCACTAGCTCTGCAGATTTCATCCCAGCTTTTGTCCTGAAGCCAGCTGGGGTCTGGATTGGCCATGGTGTTCTGCAGGCCTACTCCACCAGTGAGCAAGAACATCAGGTCTGAGTGCTCGATCTCTTTCTTAGCTCTGTGGAGATATTACTAAACAATGTCAAATCTCTGTTCAATACTGATTTAAAATTGTAAATATTTTGAATAAAAAAAAATACTTACAACAGCAAATTGCAGCAGAGAAGAAAGGAAAAAAGAAGCTTGTCCTTCTCAAAGAGAGAACGGCAAACATTGCAGTACAGGTTGTAGGTGAAGTGATCTTTCAAGTACTCAAGTCTTTGCTTCAGAACCTTGGACTTGATGCTAATGAGTGAAAATTTAAAATCCTTTAGAGAGGCAATATTCTTCCCAACTAAAAAATGTTTCGTTTTTTGAATAATTACAAAATGATAACAGAGCTAAAACAGCTTAAACAAGGATTGTTGTTAAAAACCCTCTAAGTCAGTCTACTTTGGTATTTGAATTTATGAGAATTTTCTTCATAGTTTCCGCTAAAATATATTTGCTAGATAGCTTTTGTATTAGGTGTTGCTTACCTGTCTTGTATAGAGTTTATGTAGAGGTTGACAAACCAGATGAGGGAATATTGGTACATGGGGTCAATGTTGGTAAGATCAGCAATACTAAAGAAGAGGATCGAAGAATGCTTGGCAACCTCCCTGTAGCCCTCTCTGGACTCTGCTATCTTGAGTTCTGTTTTCTCTGCAATCTGAATTTGTAAAAAGGAGATGGATTGTAATTTCATTCGATTTGTAATTCCAAAGCCCACATTTGTTTTTTAGATGTTCCTACCTGTTGCTTCTTGGTGATCTCGTTGGACATTATCTTTGCTGAGTCTAAAATTTGAATGGCGCTTTCATCCTCCAGGATATTTCCTTTGGAAGACTGAAGAGTTTCCAGGATACTATCTTCTGTTTCCTTTAGTTGTCTCTTGTTATTAGCTGACTGTAGGATTAAAGCATTTCTCTCCTCTTCCAGTTCAGGCCTGAAGATCAAGCGATGGTGTGGTTATAGGAGCAAAGGACTTGTATTTTACAAATTCTGGTCGCAAATAAAATATCATCTTGTTTTACCTCTCTTTTGCAACAACAATTCCCAGCAGCTGGTCTTCCAAGCCTTCTGGCGTGATCATGAAATTTAGCAAGGACACTTTGGTGGCCACCTCTGGTAGATAGTGAGGGTTCTTGAGTCTGGTCGTAATGTAGAAACGGAAGTCGGCTGAGTATTCGATCACTCGATCCCCAAGTTTTATGCATTCCACACCTCCTAAAAGAAGAAAATACAAAAAGTTTGTGAGTCAAGACATTTCAAGGTACGCCAAGGTACGAAGCAGTGTTGCATGTTTACATCATTAGCACCTTGTTTGAATGTTTGCTTGAGCAGCAGTGGCTCCAGTGAGGGATCCAGCTCCTCTCCTACATTTTCAAGCAACAGTGGGGTTCCAAACTGAATGCAGTTTTCAAGAGTTCTCATGTAGTCTCCATCTGTTAGCTTGATCACATTAAGGTTGTTGTCTTTTTCCAAATTCTTCACCCATTTGTTGGCTTGACCTTGAGGGTCAATCATCAAAGGCCTGCGAAGAGAACATTGTCAAACAAAGTTGCACGTCTTTACATTCAAGCAGAGATTGCATGTTTGATGAGAGTTACTGCGATAACGGAGACTCACCATCGACGCGAATTTCTTACAATGACACCATTGTCAATGGAGAAAGAGTCATTGGGAAGGCCTGCTATGTTCCATGCTCTAATTTCGATGGGATCCCCCAGAGTTTTACTGAGAGAGAAGTCATCTGAAGATGGAATGTTTTTAGACTAGATATGTTTAGATTTAAAAAAGAAGAGTAATAGAAATTAAAACTGTGTAAATTCTCAAAAGTTTACATAAGCATGAGACAAATGTGAAAAGAGTCACATGTTTACTTGACAGAGTGTGGTCCATAATTTGGTGCAGTTTTGTCTGAAGCCAGACGTAAAAGGTCCCAAGTAGGCAATGACGCCGGCAGAGATGAGAACGTCTCCTGTCAAGTTGTCGTAAGTGTTCTGCAGGTCGTCTGCTGCTTTAGACCATCTATGGGAGCATTTAGATTCAAACATGTTATGGTGTTACCAATGCTACCACAATTTAAAAAAGGCAAAAATAGAGTTTAGTCTAGTTCTGACCTTGTCTTCTCTCCACTCAGACCACCAATAAGCTTTTCTGCTCTCTCCAACTTCCTGGCACATAATTCCACTTGCATCTCAAGCCGGGCCTTCTCCTCTGTCTTCTCCTCAAACGTTTTTTGAAGAGCAGTCAACCGGTCTTCAACCTCCTTCAACTCTGCTCTCTTCTGGTCCAGCACAGCCTTAGTTGCAGCCAACGACTCCTGAGCCTCTACAAGCTTCGCTTTCTTTGGAGCCACAACCTAAAAAAAGACAGTTTGAGAGGAAGGGGTGTGCAGGAACATACATGCAGCTACATTAAAGAAGGGGAGGGAAAAAGGTATGGAAAGAAAAAATACTGCACCTTGGCAACTCTGTCATAAACTTCCATCGCTGTGATCCACTTGCAAAGACCTTCTGCTGCAGAGGAGGCATTTGCCACTTTGCTGGGATCAAAGTCAGGATTGGTCATGAACTCATTCCGAATTGTTTGCATCACAGGAACCTGCAGTACATAAATTGATATTTTTGTTTGGACAAAACACATGTTTTTTTTCTAGTTTATATTACAGCAGTGTTTTCTCAAAACTCACAGGAATATTGTCTTTGTCATACTCTTTAAGATCTCGTAAAAAGTTCATATCTCCCAGGAGCTTTTTGCTTGGACCCCAGTAGTCAAACATCTAGGTGATAAAGAAAATTCATTGCAAAGTGCAAACCATTTTGATGGTTGAAATCAGTCCCAGTAAAAACCCTTTTGAAGGATTCCTGCTCTGACCTTTTTTCCAGTCCCAGCAGGGTCAGGTATCTTATCTGGCTTCACATTCTTCATTACACATACAGCTGCCATAACCAGCTTCACTCCTGAGGGTGGATTTTTCATTGCTTTCACAATACTGATGTCAGAGGGCTGAAAAAAACAGATGCTTTTTTGTTGTTGTTGTTTGATCGCCAACAGTCTGGATGATAACGTGTGTTAGGAAACATAGCTCACCTTTAATGTGTCCAAGGCAGTCAGAGCTGCTTCCAGTGCAGGCAAGGCTTCAGCCAAGTCATTCTCACACTCACTCTTCAGAGCCTGGGCCTCGTTGGCTTTTATGGCTGCTGCCTCCTCGTCAATATGAACAACTCGACTTTTAGCTTCTACTTCAGTAGATTCCACTTCAATGACCTGAACATTTTTTTAAAACAAACATGTTTACAATCATAAAATGTATATGAACTGACACACAGTTAAGAGTAAATCTAGAAGTGAAACTATGTTGCGTAACATTTTCACCTCCATCATTTTGGTGTTGTCTATCTTTGCTTGTTCCAGTTTAGGCTGGAGATCTACCAGTTCCTTCTTCATTTTTGCAACCTTCAGAGAAAACATTTAGGAGAACAGTGGCAGCAAATTCAATACCTCAAAAGTAATCACATTGACAACATGATGTACATAAAAATGAGGTTAAAGTGCTAAGCTTACCTCAGACTCAGCAAAGGCCAGCTGATCTAGACCGTTGATATACCTCTGTTTTGCAGTCATGATGGTCTCTCTTTTCTGAGAAATAAGCTCCTGGAAAGTTGCAATCAGCTCAAGGTAGGATGTAGGAGTGATATAATTATAGCGACCCAGTTCCGCCTGGAATCTGCAATTAACCACAACAACATAGCCAAACACTTTCACATCAGCATGTTGCACCTTTGAATCTGCAGGTTCCTGATAAGTATTTTACTTGTCAGAGAGCTGATTTGCGGAGGTGTGAAATGTTTTGCAGATAGTTATGACCTCCTGCCTCTCATTTACACTCATCTCAAGTGATTCCAAGAATGAATTGGCAACTCGCTCAAGAGCTTCCTCTGGCCATGGCTGTGATTGAGGATAGAAGAATGAATGTGTAAACAAACATGAGAAAATTATACACAAAAAAGTAGATGAACTTGATTTCTTATGTTTGATATCAGTTTGACAGTAATTACCACCATCTAGTATTTAATAAAATACCTGGAACCAGTCAATGGTGCAGCAGTTAATGAGAGATGAGAATTGCCGCAGACGCTTTCGAAATGCTTTTCCAATGGGACTGAAGGCCACCACTACGTGCAAGTTTTCTTTGCAGCGAGCCACAAAGAAGGCAAACAGAGTCAAAGGGCTAAGCTCGACGCTTTTATTTCCAGCTTGAGCGATGGGACGAATTGTCTTGGGAAAAACATTTAGGGAAAGTTTTTTTGTTCAATGGAGACACTTTAGGGCACTGTGTGAATGGATTTAGAAAATTTTACCTCCATGATTTCTTGTTTCTCATCTACTGCAAACAGATTCGGCACTTCTCCAGTGTTCAACACGCTGTCGATGTCTTCAAGGAAGGCTTCATCCTTAATCTGAGTGTCAGTTATCAAGAACACCGTCTTTTGTCCTTTCACTCCAGCATTCCTCAGCAGCATCTGCATTTTTCAGGAATTTGAGATCAAGCTAGAAATGTTTTCTCTTCTCTCAAAGTCTTTCTGATCTTTAAATCTAACCTTTAGATCATCTCTCCACTCCGTCATGCCATAGTTCTTGGAGATTTCCGGCTGGAATAAGGTCATGTGGGCCATTGATGTGGCCAGGCGAGTTATGGACTGGCGTCCGCTGCCTCCAACTCCAACTAGCAAAGCATTGCCTCCAGGCTGCTTTAATACACGACTGATACGCGACAAGTGCTCCAGGAGATATCTAAGTTTTAGGACATTACGTTTTAAAAGCACAGTCCACTAAAGGTTTGTGTATCTCAAGTCAAAACGTGACTCTCTAAATTCAGCAATTCAACAAAATGTACCTGAAGATGACGAGATTCATTCGATTTTTGTGCATTTGGTTGTATTCTTCAAGGCATGATTTGACCACCTCAGCAAAGGTTTCAATCGAGGGTACCTCTGTGTACAAACGCTCATCGCCCTCCAGGTCAGGGTTCATGTAGTCCCCAAACAGAAGATTTTGCATATCTTTCTCTTCCAACTTAAAAGAGATAGCATATAACGAACATACATTTCTTGAAATAGAAACATAAAATAACGGTCATATTTTTTTGCATGTCATATAATATAAAAGAGCCTTTTTTTATGTATCTACTGCTTTGACAAAATCAGTAAGACGTGTCTCAATTTCAAGGAAGCTGCGTGGTCTTACTTTATCGCCTTCCTTCAGTTGCTCAAAAACTTGGTCAAACGGCTCATTGAAGTGATTCTTTACTATGCTCTGCATTAGTTGGTAGAGCCATGTTCTGTCTTCGTCATCCACAAGGCGATCGTAGTAAACACGAAAGACCTCATGGACAAACAGTCGGATCAGAGTGTGTTTGCCTTCCAGAGACTCCTTCTTCAGCAGCAGGCAGCCTTGGATGACACGCGAGAAGTCCCGTAAATTAAAGGTGTAATGAGACTTCGCTGGAGTCGGAAGCAGGTTCTCCGTGGCTTTCTTATACACCTTTAAGAAAGAACATTTATTTAACAGTTGTCATGCTACTAAGAAAAAAATCTTAAAGTTCAAAAGTTGACATAAATAACATTTCAACCTGATTTCAACAGTTATTTCAAGGCAATTGTATGTTTTAGAAGAACTCACTTCCATCATGGCTGTGACTATTTGGTTTCCCACATTGACAAACTCAGGTGGGAACAAATTGTTTTTCATAGAAAAGGACACAATACTGGAGAAAATGTGGACCATGGTGTCATCACTGAAAGGGTTGATGCTTATAATGTTGAGATGCCGCAGGAATCGAGAAGTTACAGCATTCCTTCCACCACCAGGGGGACCCATCGCTGAGATGAACTGAACATCCACAAGGTTGATTTTGGAGGTGTCCTTCAAGTCATACCTGTGGTAAAAGAACATAATCACCTCAACAAAAAAATCTGATCTTCCTGTCATAACAACACTGACAGGATAATTTTTTTTATGTTTTATCAATTTGTTACATCATAGTATGTGATTTTTAAAAATTGGCCTCAGAAAATAGCTCTCACCAGTGTCCATGGTCTAAGTACTGTCGTAGGAGCTCCACAGGAGGCTGCGCTCCAAACTGTTCCCGGGCAGGCATGTTCAGGTCATCCACAAACAGGACATACTTTTTTCCCAAAGGAGGGCCAAAAACCCCTTTTCTTCTCTTATCTAGCTTGGACATGATGATATTCTGGAAAAGTAAACAAGTACTGTGTTAAAATTTACATTTTTTATTGACTTGTTTGTTAAAATCAGATTTGGCAGGGAAATAACGCTGCTTTTGTTCTTCATGAGTAAGTTGGGTTTTTTTAAGCTTTTATCATGCAAAATCCACTTTTTGGAGCTTTTAACTTTATTATTATGATATTTCCTCATAAAAAACAACCCCAAAATGGTATTTTTTCATCCATTCACATATCTCTGACCGATCCTCTAAAACCCTACTCTCTAAGCACCAGCCCCTCCCAAACCACAAAAACAACTAGGTCGTCACTCTCATAAGTATGAGATATTATAGTTGATTTTTGAAAGACTTAAGAATAGCATGATATAGGCCCTTTAAACAGAAAAATGTAAGAATAAACATGCATTTATCTTTGAAAGCGTACATCAGGCACAAGAACACAAGCAAAAAGGTCCCACCAAGTTTGATGTGCGACATTAACAATCACACATTGAACAAGGACAACACAAAAGTAAAAGAAACAAAAATGTTCCAAAGTTGGAGCAGAGAAGCTATAAAAGTAGAATTGTGCAGACAACACCACAAACCCAGATGAGGCAGCATCCATGCTGTTATCCACTTAGGATGTTTAACTCCGAGGACCACAATCAGATGAAAGGGGCGGGGGTCATTTGAACTTATCTGACAAGTTTATTGGACAGGTCACGCCTATCACGATCAGCTGATCGTAACGTGTCACATAAATGACAACATTTTCTGAAAAAGACTTGACTAGTGATCAAAACATGCAAAGGTAAACTATATGTCTTTTTAACCTTACATTTGTCTGATATATATATGTTGAATCCTCATTTGTTATTTGATATTTTTGAATTAATCTTCTTAATATATTCCTATGGGATTCAAGCTTTCCAAATGAAACTCCTGAAATACTGACCTGAGTCTGGTTTGCACTTGTGTGGGCAGAAAAGTTGATAAAAAATGGAAGGTAGCAATCTTTGTCCAGATTGTTCAGCAGTTTGTCTTTAACGTACACCGACTTCCCAGTACCAGTAGGACCAACAAATAGGAGAGGGCTGTGTAACATAAACGAATAAACCATGTGAAACAATCAAAAAAGAGAAAGCATTATAAATACAGAAAGCACATGAAGCCGAAACATCACTTGCAGACCAATGACACAAACTTTGCACAAAAGTAACAAATTCTTACATTCCCTGGCTGATGCAGAGATCCATTAGGTATGTGTACCGAACTGTGTCGATGGTGGGGACAATGATCTCCTGCCCTTTTGTGCTTATTTCTCCAAGGTTGATGTTCTCAATAGTGTCGTTCCAATGGATCCATCTGCCTTTTTCTTTAAACTGTAGTAAATAAAGCTGATGTAAGGATTTAATGCAAAGGAAATGTTTTCAAATGACGTATTTGAATCATACCTCATAAAAGTAGTCATACACCAGGCCTTTCTCAGGTATTGGACACTCCCATTTTTCAATAGTTTCAGGGATTGGATGATCTTTGTTTTTTCCCACAACGATTTGTCTGATGAAGTCACTAAATTTTTCTCTGCTATCCGTATCACAGCAGCCACCCACAGACCACACCAGGGAGGAAACAAAGGCCGCCTATATTCCAAAGCAAAAGAGAGGAAGCTTTCTATGCTTTCAGTAAATTGAAATAGCCTTGTAAAAGGGGGCTTGTTATATTGAAATCCAACCAAACATTTGAAATAAGTAAGGTTTAACAAAAAAAAAAAACAAAGAAAACAAGTACGTTTTTAGAAAATGTGTCTTTTTTTTTACCATGATCCAAGTGCGAATACTTTCATCGTCAGGTCCTGTTTTCACCGGTTCATCAAGAATCATTTTGAACAATCGGCAGAGCGCCACCACTGTGTGACTGTTGCTAGTGGGGACAACTTCCTGTAAACAAAATCACATCCGATCATCCAGCCACTCAAAATCACATCAAATCTTTACAATTTTTAAAATCTGAAATCAGTCAAGATCCATAAATAGTTAACAAAACAGTGTTGAAAAAAGAAAAAAAAGGAGATCATTTTGGAAAATCTTTGACAAGCAGTACAACAGTTTCATTTATAAATATCCTTAGATGTTCTGATCTGAAAGAAAAAGGCTTTTGACAATTAAAAATAAGATGGATACCTGGTATAAACTGTGTGCTTCCTTCAAGATGCTATTTATTGAGATAATGCTGATTCATTTTAAACCCTGTTCTACACAAATGTGGCCACAGAGGATGAACAAACCAAGTAATTACTTGGTAGATAATTTCTGTGAAAAAAATTATTGTTCTGCTTATTATGTTCTTATTATGTTCTGCTTTACATAGCTTATAAGCCTGCTGATAGTTAGTAAATATAAAAATGTGAACAAAAGTAAAGAAAGTAAGTTAGATTCTAAGGTAAACTCAGTTTTAAACAATATTTTATCACGTTTTTTAAGTCTTTTGGGGGATTTTCTTGTTTTGTTCAGTTTTTGAATTCTAACTAAAGTTGCACATATAACATAACAATGCTTGACTTGATCTGAAACTAAAGAGTCTCTTACTCTGCAGCTCTTGCGCAGCATTTGAAGGGAGGGTGGAATGAGCCAGTGAAAGAGATTCAGTATGAGGGAATGATTCTCTGGGATTTGCAGAGGATCAGGAAGTGTGTTCATCCAGGAGATCACTAAAGGTTTCCAGCCCAGCTGAGATGGCTCCATGTAGATCATGCCACATCGGCTGACCGTGGCAGGCTGCAATGACTCAAAAAGCTCTTTCTTTAAGGCTCAATTTAAAAAGGGAGTAAAACAAGCAAATAATGTTTGCATCTCTTAAGAATTTAATTTAAGTTTTAATGGATCTAAAACAAATATGATGCATACCAAATTATTTGGAGTTTCAGAGAAAATAAGAAATAATCGAACAGCACTGTAAAAAAATAATGTTATGACAGAGCCATAGAAGAAACAAATCCAAATTGAACTCACAGATGCTTGTGATAAATCCATTGCTTCAAATATTAGACTCATCTGACTGGACATCTGAATGATCTCCCCACTCATCAAGCACAACTGCAGATTGAGTAACACAAAAGGGTATCGTCTTAAGATATGTACAAAAAGAGTAAAATAGTTTGTTATTTTTAAAAAGTTATTTACCTTTTTGTTGTCATCTAGGACAGTGTTCATACTTTCAATCCACAGTGTATCAATGGGACCATCAAAGACCACCCACTTGCGGTCAGGTGTTTCAGCCAATGCAAACTCACGAAAAGTGTTTGCTACAACTCCATCTGTCCACTTGTAGAGTAAAGAGAGACATCCAGTCAGGGACAAAAGTTTTCTCTCAGAGTATCGGTTGTCCAGAGACACAGATATTGTATTTATTGATTATTCAGATGATGTTGGGCATAAGTCTACCTCATGGGAAACAAGGTCAAACTGTCCAAAGAGTTGTCCCATTGTAATGGACTTTGGATTCAGTGTCCTGAAGATGACTTTCTCCTCCTCACCATGTCCTCTCTCATTCATTAAGCTTAGAGTATCAGCCAGAACATGCAGTACCTTGGTTTTTCCAGCAAAGGATTCTCCCACCAACATAAACCTATTAAAATGCATATTGATTTTACTTTTTTTTTTGTCTTTTCACATGCTCTAAATAAAAAATGACATATCTGTCACACAAGCACAAACAGATTAGTGAGCAACAGGACACAAAGTAAAATCTGAAGGATAACATACCCGTGCCTAACAATCATCATCTCATACGTCTGGATCAGCTTATCCATAAAGACCTGTGTTGGCTGGACGTTGTGAATTTTGCAGCACTCTTTAGCAGCCTTTAAGAAAAGCTGACAGGGATATGAAAGGCACACAGGTTTAAAGAAATGTAAAAAGAAAAATGAAAACATTAAAGCATTACTTAAATTAGAGTTAAAGAATAAGTAACTAAATAACCTTATAATCAGCCACAGGAAGGGAGATGCCTGGGAATAAGTCACTGGTGATTCCGTTAAACAGAGGAATATCATGGGACAGAAACTTGGGCTCGTTGACATCCTTTATGGATCTCAGGAGCTGTATCCAATAAAAAAATGTAGAAATATTTACAAGGAAGAAATGCATTATTTAACAAACAGATTTATTTCAGTACAATTACCAGAATGTCTTCATTCTCATTAGGAAACTTGAGTTTGAGGTTCCCAGCAGCAAGAAGTACTGCTTTGACAGCCCTCATTCCATAATCATAGTGAAACTGTGATGACAGTTGTTCTGAGCAAAGCCTGTACGTCATCACAATTTTGGCTGACAGTGGTTTGGCATTGAGGAAGCCATAGGAATACAGAGAAATCTCTGCTATTAGAGCGTAGTTTGGAACCATCATGGCTACCGTGCGGAACAAGACCTAAACAGAAACATGCAGCAAAAACAAAATAGTGACATAATTCCGTACATGCAATTTCTGTCCAGGAATTTAATCTGATCAACAATGCTAAATACTTCAAAATATTTACATCATAAAATTGTTTTGTTTGAAAATCAATACAATATTACAACAAAAAGATATTTTTAAAAAAGCTTTTAACACACATTTCCCAAACAAAAACTGTGAGCGCTGTGCTTCCTCCTTCATTACCTTGAGGTTGTCTGGGAGTTCTGAACGTCCTGCGTAGCCAGGATTCATCGTGATGGACACAAAGCAGTTGGGATTCAGTTTGAGCATTGTCCCTTCAAAGTCAAAGTACTCTAACTTGTGCATGATGGCCCTCTGAATGCAGAGAACCTGTTGGGCCACTACAGACAGGACCTCCAACTCAATGCGATTGAATTCATCAAAGCAGGCCCAGGCTCCAGATGAAGCTAGACCTTTAAAAAACTGTGAATTATAGCACAATAACATTACTAGTACAAGCAATGACACAACAATCAGAAAGATTGTTTTTCCATTCTGTGGTTTTGTTTACCTTTCCCATTGCAAGATAATCCAGTCCATCTGAACAGTTGAAAACCACACACTGAACAGCAAGCGCCTTGGCCAAGTCTTTGGTCGTTTCAGTTTTTCCTGTCCCTGCCGGACCCTCCGGAGCACCGCCCAAATTCAGGTGGAACGCTCCAATCTGAAACAGAAAGAAGCTTTAGAGTTTCATCTCTCAGTACCGTCCCGGTAAAAGGATGAAGCATGTGAAGACATGTTTTTACCAGGGTTCTGTAGCATCTGTCTGTCAGAGGAGTGATCACTAGACGCGGTGAGTTCCCCAGGTACTCATAGGCATATTTGACATCACAGTTTATTATGTGGACACGCACATTGTCATTCATCCAGTAGTAGCGAAGCTGAGCTAGCCACTCGAAGTCAGTTTCATGTGATACACCTGAAAAATATGCATACTAGTGTAAACAATGTGCACTTTCCCTGAGTGCTATGCTTAACACAGTAAGATACCTTTCTCAAGGAGCTCCATGACAACATCCCTGGCGTGGACATCAATTGTTACCAGAGCTCCAAGAGTAGTCCTCGTCTGTTTAGGCAGTTTTCCTCTCACCAGTTCTACAATATCGTTTAGTTGATTTTGGAGTTGTTGATAGTACTTCTTTAAACCCTACAGGGACCAAAAGCATGCATAATATTTGTATTAGGGGTAATACTAGCATCCACTCATCTTGATAGACAGAAATATCCAGACTGCCTGTTTAAAGGTCCCACTCCGATCATCTTTTGATCTATAATAAAAGAGTTCCCAGTTGTCTTTTAATTATGATTATGCTATTTTTAGCCAAAATAAAAAAAAAACTGTCACTTTCTAGTTCCTGCAGAGCGGCAGGAGTTCATTTGAAATTCGCTTCAGAGCTGAGGGCGGGACTGTTGGTGCAGAGCAACCCTGAGCCCCCCTACCCCTCCCCATCGCTAAGAGCTCAGAGCAGGGAGCTTGTAGCTCACCCAGTGTATTTACTTTGAGACTAATAAGCTCTTTTTCAAACTGCTTTTTTTCCGTCTGCTTCTGATTCATAACAATTTCAATAAAGAAATACTCAAAAATACTTATTTTCTTTAGGTCTTCCATAATCAAAAACAGGCTTCAAGAACATGTTAAAAATACAAAAATTACAATTTTCATCATAGTGAGTCTTTAAAGTGAGTTTGTACTTTACTACTTAAATAATTTTTAAGTCACTAATGCAAAGGTTACTTTTTTTTGTTTTTATAACAATCTTATCTCCTCCTCTTAAGAAATTAAAAACATCTATTCTTAAAGGTGCATTCACACCAAACGCGTTTCACGCGGCCAATTTGCGTGTCCCGCCCCTCCTTCACCGTGCGGAGAATTCACTGCTTGCCGCGTGGTCAAAAATGTGTTCCCTAAGCTCAGAGCATCGGCCGCATGTGGGAAGAGCTACCAGCTAATGTTTTTAGCCTGATTGCTACATGAAGCGGCGTTTGTTTAACTCATTTTCAATGCATGGGAGACATAGATGATGTTTAGAGATCAGGTTTATTTGGAAGAGCTCCACCAAACCATCTGTGATCATGTCGCCATGTTTGAGTTCTTGAAAACATTTAGTCTCCCAGTAGCTCCAGCGAGTTTCTCTCCTGCTGCAGTATCTGATTGACGGCCGCTTCTGCACAGCAAAGGAGGGGCAGGACACGCGAATAGGGAGCGCAAATGCACCATTAAGAAATGTGCAGAAAGCATTCACAAAAATTCATACATTAGTTCCTGTCTCGAAGGCCTTGTGAACCTCCAAAGTCCAAAAAATTTGTGAGGTGCAGAGCACCACCTGTCCAGGCCATTCCTTGACCCATTGGTTCCTTGCGGTCTTTTCATAGGCCTGTCCATAGAATAGTACAACATAACATATGACATTGCATAAGACATCATAACATGAGTTTCAAAACATTTAAAAAGCATGATCAAAATGAAAAATACACAATAAATCAACAACAGACCTGTCAAACTATGTATCATTAAGGTATCCAGAAAAGTTATCTTACCACTCTGGATCGATCTATTACATTCCTTACACTGGAAACCATTGCATCCTCCAGCTGAAGGAGCCACTTCTCCACAGCTCCTTTGGCTTCAGATGTGGAGATGTGTTGGATGAGCTCAACGCGCTCTCCCTCACTGCTGTACATGGCCTGAGTAGGGAATGTGTTCATGCTAATTTAAGCAATTAAATTCCAGCACCAAACCATGTCAGTTGCAAAATATGTGACTGCCTTGCCTGGATATCCAGATTGGGTAAGAAGTCAAGTTTGGAAATGCCCTCAAAGCATTTCTTCAGATGAGGCTGAACACGCAGAGGGTCTTTGGTTTCAGAAAGGATCTCGAGCATTTCATCGTTTGACAAAAAGAAGAACCTGAATGCAGAGCAGCAGCCAATATTAGGGCCTGTGGTTCTAGTGAAGAATTCAAAAGTTTATTAAGGAAATGCAAATGAAATGAATTTGTTTACCTTGGAAAAAATAGACGTTTCTTCTCTAAATAGGCATTCAGACCTTTCATAATTTTTTCCAGAAGGGCATTGGATTCTTGCAGTTTTTCCAGTAAACCAGGAAGTGAGGTAGCTTGCAAAACCTGTTAATAACAAACAATCGAGAACAAAATATAAAGGATTTGGTTGCATATTTGGTTTTACTTTTGACTTTACCAAGTAAGATCTGTGTAATTTTACTTTTGGGTCCTTTACACAATGAGCCATGACCTCTCTCCAGTTTATGTCAACGGTTTGGAAAAGTCTTCCCTCCTCAGGAATCTGTTGCATGATGTCCTGAGATGAAAATATGGGCTCCAGGTAAAGCCATTGGGCCTGTAACTTCAGCCATTCATCAATGGATTCTTGAATATGAAGCAGACGCTCCTCCCATTGCTATAAACAAAAAAGAAGACATTGAGAGGTTCACAGTGTCCTTGACTGAAGCTCAATGCAAACATTTATGTCAATTAAGCATCAAAGTGTTGTAATTTCACATTCAAAGTGACATTAAAATGTTATCTTACCTTCATTTCACTTTGAAAAGGTTTGACAAATGGTGAGCCCATCATGGTTTGAGTTTTCACAATCTGGTCATCCAGCATCATCTGAATATCATCCAGGGCAGTCAAGATGGAAACACCAGTGTCCTTATGAGGCTGATGGTGAAAAGAAACGCCATCCCACGTCTGTGTCATGGTTTGCATAGCCTTCTCCAGAGAAAACTCCTGCAGGAAAATAAAGTAGCTGTGTGCTACTCTCAATACAACCCCTTTTGGAACAAGCTAAATATTTTTTTAGAAATCATACTTTGCTGGCAGCAACACTGATTGACTCAAACTCATCCAGAAAAGGTTCCAGTTTCAGTTGTAAAAGTTTCCGTAGTGATGTACCAAAATTGGGGGTGAGGTCATACCCCACTATCTGGGACATCTTTTCCCAGTGACGTCCTCTGATCCCTGGGTTACAGAGAATGGACACTACAGGAATATAGTCCTGTAAGACAAGCATCATCCACATGACAGATCTTCTTTGAACAAAAGTCCATATGCTTCATAATAGCTGAATTATTTCACAAGATAAAATACCTTGAACTTTTTGATCTGTTCTATAACAACAGAGCACAAATTCACTGTGGGACTCTCCTGCTTGCTTGAGCCATTCTCATCTGGTTGTGCTTCTGCCTTCCCGTAAGTCTTTGTCCTTTCCTGAGCAGCTTTGATGTGCTTCTGTTGGAAAAACTTCAACATCTTGTAGATCTCCCGATAAAACTCATCTACTTGAGTTTCCATGGTTTCCCCGTTTAAGTCCAAGAAGGAACCATCCATCCACCTTTGCAGAGGGAGGGTGAAAAGTTAAACCAATACTAAAAATATAGCAATTCAGATGAAAGCTCAGCATAAATGAAATGAAAATTTAGACCTGCTCTCTGTATGTTGCCACTTTAGGATACATTCAAAAACCTTCTGGTATGGCTCCATTTGCTCTTTCATGGCCTTCACTTCTGGGTAACATGTTATCTCCCATTTATAGAAAGCCTCTTCTTTATTAATGCCAACAATGGTTTCTTCAGCTTCCTGAAGACGTTTTCCTGCTGTTCGAACATCTGCAACATACTATTGGTGAATGCCATTATATTATAGTCAATATATATATTATACACAATTGTTTAGAAGAAACTTCTCAGCTTCAGATACTCATTCAATTTATAAATAACGGCCCTGCAGACTTGCATTGCACAAACAATAATGCAGGGATATAAGCACTCTGAAATTAGAAAGTTCTGATGTTGTCTGGGTTGTAATCTATTGTTTTATTGCAAGATCACTGTGATTTAATTCAGGCCTAAATTATCAAGTTTAATAGTTTGCAGGATTATTTAGAACTATCTTGGTGTTGAAATAATCTGGAGATAACAGTTCTTTTCTCAGCAAAAATCCCACTTTTAGTTTAACAAATAGCAGCACACACTGCCTAATCCACCTGGTTGTTTTTCCCAAAATCAATTTTGAGAAGCACAAAGTTTGAACAATTTGCTCAATATGAGATATCTATTCATCTGAGCAATCTAGGGCAAAATTGACCTTTAGATTATTTGTCATTTCATTTGTTTATTTATTTCAACAGATTAAAAAAACATCTGCATCTTTCAGGTGGATCTAGTCCCTCATTTTTCAAAAACTATGATATTCTATCACTGCAAAAAAAACCAAAAAAAAACTTTGGACTAGTCCCAGTCTCACATTGCCAGAAAGAGACGTGAGATTTTATTGTATATACACAATAACACCCATGACACCAAGATCAACCAAACATCTGTGTTTTTTAATCTGGAAATTCTGTATTCTGCTCATTTTAATCTCCTAATCTGTACTCATCACATGCTCACTGACTGATTTAACCCAATACAACCATTTGTATCATATTTGATACACACATTTGTAAGACCCCTATCTCAATAACATGATCCAAACTTTCCTTATAAACCAGTTGTATTTAGGTTTTTTTTCTGAACACCCATGTCAATATTTCTGCATCTTAAACTAGTGAGCAAAAACTTACCAAATTAACCAACGTATCATCTGTATCTTATTAAAAAATTATATTCAATTTTATGTTCAAAGGGTTTAAAAACATCCTAATCAAAGAATGACAACAATTTTCTGCCAATCCTTAATATAGTGGGGTTTACAGGGTTAAACAAGTTCGCAATCCAAACAAAGAAATCCTAATTTATGAGAATTTACCTCCTGGATCAAACCCAACTCTGAACAGAGAGGAAATGTTTTGATATTCCGTTCCAATTTCTCCAGCTGAGCAGTCAATCGTTCTCGTTTGGCCATCAGCTCTTTCTCTTCTTTCTGTCTGGAACTCCGCAGGATCTGCAGAACACAGGGTTGTTTAAATTTCTAAACCCAATGAGCCCAAAACATGAAAGGCTGTTTAAAGCATGTGGAACAAGTTACCTCTTCACTCTGTTCAAATTCAAAGAGGATGTTGTGCGGCCAGAGATAAACTGCAGAGTTGAACTTAATGTCTTCTGATTTAGCAACATGGGTTTCCAAAAGGTAGATGATGTGGTTGCTGGCATCCTGTCAGAGCATATCGTGTATGAAGTTATGTTAGGTTTACCATACCTTTGTATGAGATACAGGAAGAAGAACAAGTCAAGTCTCTCACCTTCACTTTCTTGTTTAGCTCTGGAACAACATTTTTCTTGGTAAAATCAATATATTTTTCAATCGCAGCAATTTCCTCAGTGTTTTTTGGAATGTCCAGAATCTTCTTTTTGATGGCTTCAAATTCAGAACAGATCCTTTGAAAAAGCAAAATATTGTCTGGTTACAGTCTAAGCATATGTTTTAAGCACAGCAACAAGTGCTACAGTAAATGACCTACAGTAGATTTTGCTGACGCTGTCTGATCACCAGTTTCTCCAGAAGCAGGTCAGCGTAGGCTTTGGCTTTGTTGACTAGCCCTTGTTTCAGCTCCTCGCAGTCCAGCTGGACCATTGTAAAGTAGACTTTTGATGGAAGGCTGGTGATCGCTTTTGCCAAGTTATGGAACTTCTCCACTTTCTTTGAAAAGCACCAAAATTGGACAGCATCAAGCATAAAGAAAACTATGTTTAACAAAATAGAAGTAGTTTTTTTCTAGTAACTTAAGTCATCATTCTTCACCTTAGTATAATCCTCAAAGGAGTGCTCTTCTTTCAAAAATGTGTCAACTTGAATCTGGGCAGTTCCATTCACAAGCCAATGGTAGCTGTCAACTACAAAATGAGATACAATTAGTCATCTATCGACCTGGTGTCCGTTGACAGGCAAAATGCAACAACTGGATTTTCTGTAGGTTACCATAGCTTTGGAAATGTTTGCCAGGTTCCTCCATATTTTTCAGGATAGCATTCTTCACAGTGGTCTGAGCCCACAAAAAGTAATCCCCAGTCACCTTGGCATTCACAAAAGATGGTGACGTGTGCCCCAACCATGACTGAACAGTTTGCACTTTCTGTAAACCAGTGTTACAGATGTTAAAGCTGGTCCAACAAACACTTGTACAGTGAAAGCACCAATAAAGCAAAGGAGGCAAACCTGAAATGTATTTGTTATGACGTTTAGGATCTCCAGAACAGATGTTTTCACATCTTGGGGAGTGGGATAGATTTCCATTTTTTCATCATCAAACGTCAAAGCCATTTGAAAGATTGGCAGGCAGTGTTTTCGACTTGGATCGAAGGCGCTGACAAACTCTTCTATACTTTTGTGAAGGACTGATCTCAGCTAAAAAAGTCAAAAAAAAGAGAGAACTTTTGTGAGCCCAAATGTGAGATCATGAAACTGCATATCTAGATACAACGTGACAGCTTATGCATTTTTAATCTAAAGGAAACATGAATAATTGGTTGTAATATGTTTACTGGCTACTGAAACAACACTGCCCTCCTTATGACAAGTCAAAAAGGTAACTTTAATCTCTGCAAAAATGTAACCGTTACATTTGGCTGAGCCAGAAAATATAATGTTAAGTCGGATTGCATGTTAAACCACGCTTCCCTTCACAAACTTCTGATAGAATTTTAGCACAGTGCTGCAAACATTAAAGCTTTCACATAAAGCAGTGTGCGCTGTCCTTTTTTTTTTTTTTTTAAATCAACAGCCTCGGGTGTTTAATTTCCAGTTCTGTATCTGTTACAAACTCTACAATCACCTCTTTTGTTTGTTGACATTTAAGATGAATGACTGAGTGATTGCTCACACACTGTATAACTACTGTTCTGTACTCAGTCTTCAACTTATAAACCCGACATCAGCAGAGTAAAAGTCTGAGATCTACTTTCATAATGGGAAATGTACATTCCCTCGAGATGCTTCTGTACTACATGGCCGGTGTGACATGTTATATGATGGAGTTTCTTTTGGGGAGGGCAGGCTGCGTATTGTTGAATCCACTGAGGTAATAAAGAACATGATCCTCAGAGTACAGCATATACTTTGTCCAAAACAGAATGGGCCCTCTGAAGCCTTTTGACCATGGCATCTTCAGTTTCAGTACAGGAGATATTGATTGGTAAGTTGCAGTGATGGTTGAGAAGTCAAAAAATCTAAAAACTGAGTGACAAAAGTTCACTGGGATATCTGCTCTTGTTGCCAGGAAATTCCTAGCTCAGTGTTTTTGATACTGGTACTGGAGATTTGTCAGCATTTCAAGCTTGGGAAATGCATTTGGAAGAAACATGATTAAGGAAATAAACTATTTAAACATCTGCAATATGGTCTTTCTCAAAGCTTTGATCAACTTGAGGATTTTTTTTTTTTGCCACACCGACTGCACGAATCCAAAAAGTTGAGCACATAAAGAAAAGGTTGGAAAAAGTCTTGTCAATGAGGTGCTGTGAGAACGTGAAAGCACTTATCAATAATTAACAGACTAGCAGGACCCTTTTTGTGCTTTCTTTCATCCTGACCATGCAAATAATAATCGAATGTCTGTTTTTTTGGCAGTTTGGTTCTCTATCCAAAAAGGAAAGCAAAACAAATGCAAATCAGAAAAATGGCAGCGTTCACGATCATCAAACCTCACCCTGCAGTGGGTGGGGTATGGCCACTCCTCGAAAGGTGTGTGAATGGACAGATGAGATGTGCTCTAACCCCTTTGAGTATTAGTAGGTAAAAAGTGCTCTGCAAGTGTAGACCGCTTTGTATTATTGAGTCTTAACATTTCCAGAGTAAATGCACAACATAATTTTATCAATATATTTTTTTACTTTAATAAATAAAAAACTGTAAGCATTTTTCTTTTCAAAAACACCTTTTGTTTACCTGATTGGAAATGAGGGTTGATGCACAGTTGTAGAAGGAAGCTTGTTTCTGGTTCTCTGTGCTTTCTTGTATCTTTTCAGTACTGAACAGCTTGAGGATTTGGGGGAACCAGGTATTCATGACACTGTCTTCCTTCTTCTTACACTCTAAAGTTAGTTTGTACTGCAGACTTTTGTATTCCACAGGTCCTAAAGCTCTGTGCCAGCAAGAGACTAAATGAACATATAAAACATATTTATTATGAGGTTTCTTTAATTTTTTTTTCCTTACCTGTACTCTGGAAGATTAACAAGGACCAGAGAGGAAAATGTTGTAATGCCAATATCCAAAATAGTCTGCATTACAGCGTCAACGATGTGCAACTTATTTTCAATCCAGCTTCGGGTTTTCAAAAAGCTATCATACCTTAGCTGGGAAAACTCAATAGTTCTGCAAAAGAGGAATCACAAATGTTCTAGAGTAGCACAAAAACATTATTTTACGTTTTTAGATTGTGTATAAAAAAAACCAACCTTGGCTGTGATAATGCCTGATCTTCTGAGCTCTGTCCTTCCTTTAGGGGATTCTTTAACACAGAGTCCACTGAGAGTACAAAATAATACAACTATTTGTGTTTACTTTGGTAAATATTTACACCAATATTATTCACCTAACTGTTTTTTTACTGCAAGAAAATGCCTGACAAACCTTTAGATTAAGTCATAAAAGGAATTTGCTAAATATACTTTTAAAAAAAATGATCATTTTTATTCTGGGAATAAATTATCCTTAAGAAATAATTAAAGAAGGAAAAATATATATTCAGCTCCCCAAGATTCCTAAAACAAATTATTAATGAAGATTGGAGCTATATAAAGGTGCAGAATATTTTTAGATAAAGTGGTTCCGCCCCATTCTTTCACTTACAACAAAAATTGGCATTACCTGTAAACTGGACCAATACTTTATTGAAATCATCTTTGACTAAGGTGCAGAGTTCCTCCATGTGTTCCTTCCTCTTTGGTGTCTCTTTGAGTTTTGCTGGGACTCTAGATAAAATATTGTCCATCCAGTCTTGCGGCATGCTGTAGTCATCAGGTCGGCTCTCCACACAATGCTTTAAGAAATTGTATGTTTTCTGCAAATAGTAGATCACAAATTAATCAGGTAGCAGACTCCCCTTCCCGAAACAAAAGGGTTGCCTATGTAATATCAACATACCAGGCGCTGTTGCTCCTCACTAGGCATCTGTAAAGTAATTAATGAAAGTGATCTGTTATTAAAACACAATGTTTGCAATATTTATGTTAAAGACCCACTCCAATGAAAATTGTGGGGTTTATTTTTTTACATTATCTTGTAGCATTTTTCACAATGGAGGACAATTATTGTAATTTAAGATTAAAACTATCTTTCTGAGTATGTCTTTATTCAAATCGTTTTGGATCAGGAGCAGATGAGAGCCTGAGGTGACGCAGCAACTGGCCAAAGTCTCTCTGCTCTGCTCCAATTCAAACTTGTCCACTTGCAGACAAGTAGATCCGTTTACGCCTTAATTTTCCTCATCTGAGCTGCAATCTGCCTCAAAACTGTGCAGCTGGATAGCTCTGATATTGCTCACCGGTTTGTTTTGTTCTTCTAATGTTAATGTTAGGTTGGACTCGTGAGGGTCTGTAGGTTAGTGAGAGAGAGTGTAAACAAAGGAATGATGGAAAATAATAGGCTAACTTCTGCATCAAGAGTCCCGCCCAAAAAAAAAAAGTGACAGGCTTTTTGATTTTAGCTTAAAATTTCATAATCATAATTAAAGGACCGCTGGGACCAGTTATACAATTTAAAAAATATAGTTGGAGTGTATAGTTGGAGTGGGACTTTAAAAACAATCTAGGACATGCAAAATAAAATAAAATAAAATAAAATAAAATAAAATAAAATAAAATAAAATAAAATAAAATACCGAAGGAGGAAATTGGGGTTCTGGTGAAAGACGACAAGCTCCTTCTTTCTGGCTTTTCTCCATCTCCTTTTTTGCTCTGGAGACCCTGAAATAAATGACAAGTGAAATGCACAAAACTGGATTGTACGTGTTCACTGACAGCCTTCACAGTGAGACTTTTAGTACTTTTAATACCATAAAAAAAACCTACAAGATTGTGAGGGATTTGTTTTGTTGTTGTGTTATTTTGCTGCTGAGTCGTCTCAGCTTCTCCTCGTGGACTGCTTGCTCCTCCTCCATCTCTCTTTTCTTGGTGATAATTCTGTCGAGTTCATCCGGCCTCCACCTCCCTTTGATAGGTGGCAGGACTGGAAGTTTTTTCCAGCCATCCATCTTTGGGACATTGAAATGCCCAGAAGGCGGGTGCCAAGAATCCTTTGAATAAAAAAGAAAAAAAGAAAAAGGAAAGAAACAGATTGTTGACAAAACCTTTCGCAAACGGAGCTAACCGGAGCGTGAAGAGAAATAAAATGATGTGGAAACCAACAAGCGGTAACTGTTACCTTTATCGTGTGGCCATTCAATAAATGTCACTTTGGTAAGAGTGTAGAGTGTAAGAGAGGACCCGCAATGCTCATGCAACCCAGCCGCAGAACACAACTGTAACTACAGGACAGTTTAAACGTAAAAGCGTCATCGCCATGGAAACGCTAACACGGAAGTAAATCATGAAGGAGGAGCTTTGATATGCCGGTACTTACAACAACTTTTAGATACATAGCTCATGTATGATAACTTTTTGGGAGAAACCATTCAAAACTAGGGCAAATAAATGTAGCATATACTTATAGCGTTGTTTGTTTTAAACGTCACATTTTATTTGAAGACCCGACAGGGATGTAAAAAAAAAAAAAAAAAAAAAAAGAAAGAATACATCAACAATATTTTTAAAACATCATTTATGATCACCTTTCTAAATTTGATATTTTTTGTACAAAACTGTTTTAAAAGTAAAATGCATTAAGAATTTAAGTTTAACCAAACTTCCGGGTGAATTTAAAAGGAATCTAACGTCTTGAAAAAGCGTGCACTAAGCATGTTCTACATTTAAGGGTTTACATTAAAAAACAATATCTTTATCTAACAAAAGTACAAAGGCCCTGCATTAAAATAAACATCCTTTGTGCTCATAGATTAAATGTTAATCCTTTCTAATGTAACGCTTAAACACACCTATAGGTGGCAGTAGACTAAATGCAAGGTCTACAATAGCGGAAGTTGCCTGTAAAGTAAAAGAAGAAGAGTGGAACCGTTAGCTTGTTAGCTGCTACTGTTAAGTTGCTAGAAAAATCTTCAGGTACTGTAAAAAAGTGTCTTGTATTTCAACATGTAGATGTATGCTTACATGAACATAGACAAATAGGACACAAATGTAGTTTTCATGTTCATATTTGTCCGAAAAGTGTGCAATTTAATGGTGCGAGATGGCTGTGTTTTTAGCCGTGTTGGTAAAAATGATGCCCTTTTTAATCGTGTTTTCATCGTAACTCGGACAGAACGACAGCGGGCTTCTGCTAGACCAACCCGATTGAACCATACTTTACTTTTTTAAGTATTACGCCTTTGTCTACACATCTGACACTTTTTATCTCGTCAAATCAAAATTACAAATCCTTTTGTGCTCCTGCAGGACATTAACATGAGTTATGCGGAGAAGCCAGACGACATAACAAAGGAAGAATGGATGGATAAACTCAACAATGTCCACATCCAGAGAGCTGACATGAATCGACTTATCATGAATTACCTTGTTACAGGTAAAGATTCAGGTGTTGTTACGCGATAGCTCCCTATGGAAATCAAAGACTCTGAACTTTACCAAATTATCTTTTTACAACAGAGGGCTTCAAGGAGGCAGCAGAGAAGTTCAGGATGGAGTCTGGTATTGAGCCCAGCGTGGACTTGGATTCATTAGATGAAAGAATTAAGATCAGAGAGATGATATTGAAGGGTCAGGTCCAAGATGCTATTGCACTTATCAACAGTCTGCACCCTGAGCTCTTGGATACAAACCGTTACCTCTACTTTCACCTACAGGTAAAGAACACATCATTGCTCTTGAATTGCTAATTAAATGTGCGTATATCCTTGTTTCTAGATAAACTTTTGTGGTTCTGATTTTAGAATCAGGGAATTGGTGGTTAGACTCTTATCCTAAAGAATTTGGGATTATTCTTTGTACATTTTAACAGTCATCATATGAGGGTTTGTGAATATGTGAGAAATAAACAGCTTTCTGCTCTATGCTTTTGCAGCAGCAACATCTTATTGAGCTGATACGTTTGAAGGAAACCGAAGCTGCCCTTGAATTTGCCCAGTCACAGTTAGCAGATCAGGGGGAGGAGAGCCGAGAATGTCTTTCTGAGATGGAACGGACCCTTGCACTGCTGGCGTTTGACAATCCAGAGGAGTCACCCTTTGGGGATCTGCTCAATACAATGCAGAGACAGAAGGTAACGACCACGAAACAGTGATGTTTGTAGGTGTCGTTTTTTTTTTTTTTTTCTTTCTTTCTTAATATTTGTGAATATTTTACATCTGTTTTGGATTATATCTATTTACTTAAAGTCCCACTCCAATCATCTTTTGACCAAAATATACTTTTAAGTGTATTATAATTTTAATTCCTCACAAAAACAACTCCAAAGCTGTATTTTTCTCCATTCATGCATTTCTGAGCAATCCTCTTAAACTCTGCTCTTCGAGCACCAGCCCCTCCCAATCCACGAAAACGAGTGGGTCTCACATTGTAATGTCAAAAAGTAGGGAATAGTCCCTTCCAGGAAGAGTCTGCACTGCCAGCACCGCCCCCAGGCTAACACACACACCCACTTTCTCCGCAGAGCTTTCATTTTTGTATGCACAATATGGACATCCATCTTTGCAAAAGTTCAGATATTTGTTTTCGTAGGCAAAACACAGACACACTACCAAAGCCGGCTCTAGATTGACTTCATGAAATGGACGGCACCCACAAGGAGCGAAAGGCGGTACCTCAGAAAGCGAGGCGTCTTACTTCGGCAAGGAAAATGAGCTTGCGAAAATAACTTGCATTAAAAAAAAAAAAAAAGATTTTCTTTGGTGTACCAGAAGCTAATATGTTATCGTACATAAGGATACTCTGACAGGTTGAAGAATAGCATGAAATGGGCCCTTTAAATATGATTTTCATTTTTAGCCAAAATCAAGTACCTGTTTTGTTTTGTAGCACATAGTTACTGCAGAGCAGCAGGAGTTCCTCAGAAATTTTTTTCTGAGTTGTGGGCACAACTGTTGCCGTGCTGAAAGACTGTCATCACTTTCCATGATTCCTTTGTTTACACTGTCTCTTACTAGCTTACAGCCCCTCACAACCCCGACTTAACATTACTGGGGCAACAAAAATGGCGGGCAATATTGGAGTTATCTAGCTGTACAGTTTTGAGCCAGATGCCAGCTTAGACAAGGAAAACAAAGACCTAAATTGGTCTAATTGTCTTTAAGTGCATGCATCAGAAAGGAGCAGAGCAGTGTGCTTATGGCCAACCCAATGCAGCTGCTACAAGCTTTTTCAAACACAATTTTTCTTCTGCTCCTTAATAAAAACACCAAAAACATGATATGAATTGGAGTGGGTCTTTAAAGAAACGTTTTATATCTAATTTGTTTGAAAAAAATATTTTTTTTAACAAAAATATTATATATTCCTTTATTGCAGGTGTGGAGTGAAGTGAATCAATGTGTTCTTGACTATGAGAACAGAGAATCAACCCCCAAACTCTCCAAGCTACTGAAGCTGCTGCTTTGGGCTCAAAATGAACTTGACCAAAAAAAAGTGAAATACCCTAAAATGACCGACCTCAGCAAAGGAACCATTGAAGACCCAAAATAAAGACTGCACTTCTTTTTCAAAAAAAGATGGCACTTCATTACAGAATGGACACATTTACATTTAAGTCTAGCAAGCTGATTTGCTTACAACTTTGTTATTTGTAGGAATTGCTTTTTATACTCTAATAATTCAGGTGGTTAAAAAATTGATTTGTTCTAAAATTACTTATTACACTAAAATTACGCTTGGACCTTGAAATTCCTTTGGTATTGTAGTTGGCATTTGTCATTGTAAAGTTGACATTTTGTTTGCATTAGTTTTCTGTCTGTTGGCAGGGAAAGTGATTGGCATAGGCACATTTGAATAAAGCCTAAGTTAGGCTGACAGTGTGCAATGATTATAGGCAGCAGGGTTTGATCTGGGGAAAGAAAAATAATTTTTGGCGGAGTTTGTGCTGCTTTCATATAAACATGCATCTTCTTTTAAAATAATATACACCTTTCAGTTGGTGCATCTAGTTGATGAGAGTCTGTAGAATATTTGACATTTATTTTTTTTTAAGTTACTGTGAAGATATGAACAAAGATGGAAAGATTTTAAATGAATAGCTATGGTAGTTAGTGACGATGCTGGTGGGGGAAATTAGACATTTGGAAAGTGTTTTAAATTGTTTAGAGTTTGAAAGCACCGGGGCAGGTGACAGGGAGTATCCTTGATGGATAACTTACGGTTGTAGCCATTTTGTGAAATTTTATGTGCTTTATTTTTTGCAATAAAATATTTTTAAACAGTGCTTTTAAAGCCGCTTTGAAATTACTGAGTATTAAATATAGCATCTTAAGCATATCACAGAAGAACCCCAGACAGTCAAACTTGGACCTCACATCTCCTCCTTGCAGACACTGAACACAGGCTCACCACAGGGATGTGTGTTGAGTTTACTGCTCTACACCCTCTATAACACAGACACCAGAGCATCAACACTATTGTTAAGTTCACGGATGGCACTGTTTCTGGTGGGGCTGATCACTTGAAGCCACAAGTTGGTTTACCAAGACGAAGTCTGGAAACTGTGCTTGATGTCAGGCTAACAACCTCATGCTGAACGCCACATAAGACAGAGGAGATCATTCTGAACTTCAGGAGGCAAAGATCAGACCCACACCAACTCTCCAGCAACGGTGACCACATGGAGTAGGTCACCAACTTCCCCTCCCAATAGGCAGCACCATCTCAGCCTACCTGTCTTGGCTCCCAGACACCCAGATCATTTTCCTGTACTGTCTGAGAGGACTCAAGAAGTACCATGTAAGTGACCTTTTACCATTCCACCATGCATCACAGTGTGGTTCTCCTAGAGCACTGTGGCAGAGAGTGGTGGAGGTGGCACAGCAGATCATTGGCTGCCCCATCCCATCCCTAAAAGACATCTACCTGGCACGCTCGCTGAACAAAGTGGCAGGTCTTGGGGAAGACTTAATCCGTCTTGCATTCTCACTGTTCAGCCTGCTGCCCTTTGGTAAGAGGTACAGGTCCATCAGTACCAGGACCAACAGACTCAGAAGCAGTTGTTACCCTCGTGCTGTAAGGATTCTAAACACACACATTGATGACACTTCACCACAATGCCACACACTCTTTGTTCACACTCAGAATATGTGAGCCATAAATGACTTTATTCTGTTGTAAGATTACATTGTATTGTCACTTTGTGCTGTTTTTGAACATGGAGCGCCAAACCAATTTGATGTATTCTGTGCATTGGCAATAAGAAATTCTGATTCTGATCTGGAGTTATGTCTCCACTGCACCAGGATGATGACAATTGTTGGTGAACCAAAGCATGTTAAATCAAATTTCAAAAGATCAGAGTAACACCAATTTCTATCAAAATTTTCTTAATTAACAATAGCAATAACTTGTTTTATAAACTGAATTGTATTTGAATGATTTATAGACCCACTCTTGTTTAAAAAAAGTGTTTTGTAGGACATAGTTTCTGCAGAGCGTTATATTAGAACATTATATTTGAAACTCACCTCTGAGTTGTGGGCAGGACCGTTGGTGCAGAGTAAGCCCAACCCCATTTCCCATCATCTATCCCTTTACGGGCTCTTCCCTAGCTTATAGCCCCTCACTACCCCCACCTAACAATAGCAGGAGCAGCGGAGCAGAGAGCTTGTTTAGTAGCTCCTACATCACAACTACAAGTTTTTTTTTACTACTTCCTTTTTTCTTCTGCTCCTGATTTGTAAGATTGTCTTTATTTTTATCCACCATCATGAGAAAAATGCAGAAGAACATGCTAAAAACACTGAAAACAAGATTTTCAATTGAGTGGGTCTTGAACCGTTGTCGTTCTTTTGTTGCAGAACAGATTCTGTATCACATTATGCGACAACTCAAACATGTCAAATACCCTCTTAATATTAACAAATGAGCATTACCTGCTGTAATGTTAAATTATGTTTCAGTTTTACTTGTTGACAATAACTGGTAGTGGGATGTTATTTGTTTTATGCATTTATTTTACTAATGTCTTAAGCCTGTCTTTTTAAATGATGTACTTTAGTTTTGTTCAAGTTGTTTATAAACCTTTGGTGTTTTTTTCGTTTTTTGTGAATAAAAGCTTCTTTGCACTGTTTGAGTGGAACTTGACATAAATAAAATGACATTGTTAAAGAATTTCTGAGAACCAACCAATCAATTTTTTCGTTAGTTTGGTTTGAAGTGTGTCCCACAGCCTGGCAGCTACATAGCAGTTTTGCTAACAGGCACGCGGACACGCAGCACTTTAGCTGTATTTTCTTTGATGCACCGTCATGACTGGACGAGCTCAGATGCTTCTGCACCGCCGCGTACGCGAGCGAGCACTCGCATGACAGACACTTATGTGATGGGGAAGTAACGGCTAGCTGCGCAGCTGAACTCTAAATCACTTCCTGAAAAACCAAACCGCCCTCAAAAAGAACTGCGTGGCTTTGTGACTGAAGGAGGTGGAGGCAGAGGAAAAAACTGACACGTGGATTATCCCTCCCAGGGCATCGGGAGAAGCCGAGACAGACTCCCTCTGTTTCTGTATTAAGCTTAGTTTTGCGACCGTTGTTGCATGTGTCCCGGTGAGTCCAGAAACCAACGACAATGAAATGTTGACGAAACATCAAATGTTGATTTCCCACGAGGTTGGCGTTTCGTTGTTTTAGCTCGTGCCTTTTTTTCCCCCCTTCTTCTCTACTGACAGACAGACGGTGAAATAACCGGAGCGGTAGAGGGGAGGCTGCCGCCACCACCTCGCATTGAATGGCAGTAATTCAAAAACATGGCAAAAGCTATAGTCCAGATTTGGTCTGTCTTAAGGAGAACCATCCACCGGACAAGACGGGGGTCGCCGGTGGTCACAAGAAGTGTTCTGAACACCACACCAACTGGTCAAGGTAACACTTAGAAATATCAATACTAAAAATAACTCAAGAGAAATTATGGATTCATAAGTTTTACTGTTTTGAAAAGAGGCTACAATGATTAAATGTCACAGTTTTGAAGCAAATGGCGTGTTGGTTTCTTCCAGTCTTATCAGTTTTTGTTGTTTTCTGAAGTAGTTTTACCTCCTCTCAAGATAAAACATTGCTCAAAAAATATTATTATTATTATTATTAACGTATTTGTTTATGTATGTATATAACCTGACATGCGTAACCATTTCTTCCGTCATTGCACAGACCCGTGGCGCGGGTGTGGACCGTGGTTTTGCTGCTTGGGACATGCCTTCTCTACTGTGCCCGTGTGGCGATGCCCATCTGTGCCGTGAGCATGGCAGAGAAGTTCAACTGGACCAAGCGGGAGTCCGGCATGGTCCTGGGCAGCTTCTTCTGGGGATACTGCTTCACTCAGGTGTTCGGAGGCTACGTCAGCGACAGGTGAACCATGCCGTTGCTATGATACAAAAGAGCCTTTGATGGTCCGCGATTCAAATCACAGATGATGCAAATATTAAGCTGACAGCAGAAACAAAAACATTTTGATGGTCAGGGAAACTACTTTAGGAGGGCTTGCCCTCTAGGAGATGAAAACCTGAATAAAGTTTTCTTTGAACATCATTTTAAGAGATATTTGGTTTTTAATTACTTTAACTTTAAGCAAAGCAGCATTGAAATGGGATATTTTGCGGTTTTAGGGACCTAAATGTAAAATGCTACAACGGTGTCCACTAAAAACTATTAAAAGTGGGTTTTAAAATGATCAAAATTATCAGCCCCCCCTTTATGAACATTTCATTATTTCAAAACTATTCAAGTGGTGTTAAACAGACATTTTTAATGCAGCTTTTGCTAACATCCAAGCTTTATTTTGGAGACTGTTGTTATTTTGCTTTGCGTGTAGAAACAAATTATTTTATAAAATTACTACAAGGGTTCAAAATTATTAGACCCTTTTATGCTTATAGTCAGCTGTGTATCCTTTTCCCCAGATATGATACTAAGGTTCTTTGTTGTATTTTTCAACAAGTCTCAGACACATTTCTAGACAAATTACACCTTATCCAACCATCCATAAATAAATACATGAATGAATTATGCCCAGACGTCCCTGTATGTGAATTGGGAAACAACTTTCAATTTTAGCTTGATTTTACAAGCTTTGAGTATGACAAAGTTTAAGCAAATAATGGCTCGACAGTTGTTTGCCCTTTTGGTCAAAATGTTCCTAAGGGGGCTCATAATACTGACCCTAGTAATTAGTTTTTCCTGACATAGTTCTGTTATTGTGTGTAAGTGGAAATAATTTATGCTTTCTAAAGAAAACTAGTATGTTTAGAAGTGCTAGGTTGACAATGTCTGTAAAAGAAGCACTTGGAAAATTTTGAAGAAAGAAAATTCATAGGAGGGTCATAATTTTGTAAATATTACAATATAAACCCCACAGTGGACTAGACCTTTTGTTATTTGGAGGAGAAAACCCTTGACAAGTGTGATGCAATTCAATGGATTGACACGATCAAAGATAAACTATGCCGCTCTTGATTTCACCATAAATGGTCAATCTGTTTTAAAGTCAAATCAATTAGTTAATCAATTCATTCATCTATGCAGAGTTGGAGGTGAGAAGGTCCTCCTGCTTGCTGCAGCTGCCTGGGGGTCAATGACAGCGTTCACCCCCATTCTGGCCCACCTTTGCTCCCAGCCAATCCTGTCAATGACACTAGCTCGTTTCCTCATGGGTTTGCTGCAAGGTGAGACTGGTGCTAGAGTACACAAGCCTGCATTTTAAACTATCTTCTAATAAATTAAGGGCATTGTATTCTATGTCTGATCCGTGTTTGGCAGTCTGTCTTGTAAAACTAGTTTTACTTTTGCATATCAAGACAACCTGTCATTTGTATGTCATTCCAGTTTGTACACAACCACACACATACTGTCATGTCTAAGACTCTCTCACCACTAAAATATGCAGTTTCATACATATCAATTACTCACCGTCCCACATTACATGTGTTTTTTTCCTACCAGCTAAGGCTGTGTACTTTTTAGAGAGCAGTGTTTAGTTGTGTAGCATGCATATGCAGTTTCCTTATCTTAACTTGGACAAGTCAATTCAAGACATCATTTTACTTCGGCGGACTTGACCTAATTTACAGATAACAAAAAATGTTTTTTTTTTAAAGGTAATCACAGCATTACTTTATTGATCTCATTGGTTTGACCTTTAAGGCAGAAGCATTTGGAGTTTGAAAAATCTGTTTTTTTCTCATTTTTTTTCCCTAATAAATGTATTTCCTTGCGCTGTTTTTTGTCTTTAGGGGTCCATTACCCTTCTCTAGCAAGCCTCTGCTCACAAAAGGTGGTGGAAAGTGAAAGAGGTTTTCTCATGAGCACTGTGGGTAGTGGCTCCTACTTGGGGTGAGTCAAATTATACAGTAAGGGAAGTAGTGTTCTTTATATAAATATTTGTTTTATAGAAAGTTGTGACTGTTTTTTTTTTTGTTTTTTTTAAAGTTCCACTCCAACCATATTTTTTTCTTTAGTAAAAGTTCAGCTCAGATGAGGAAAATGAATGTGCCCCCACTAATTTCGAGCATCCAGTTTTCTGATCCAACGTGATTTGAATTAAGAAATACTCAGAAACTCAGTTTTAATGATAAATTATTTTATATAGGTCTTCTATTATGAGAAAAAAAGAACAAGTTAAAAACACAAAATTTATTTTTCATTAATATTTTGTGTTCATTAGTATTTTCATTGGATTGCATCTTTAAAAACCTACTCCCATGAAAGTCATGTTTTTGCCATTTTATCGTGTTCTTGTGGCATTTTTGGTAATGATTTATTTTTCTCATGACAGAATGAAAACTGTACGGCTAGATAACTGCAATATTGCTCACCATCACTGTTGCCTTTGTATTGTTAGGTTGAGGTTGTGAGGGGCTGTAAGCTAGCAATAGTGTGTAAACAGATGGATGACGGGAAATGGGGTGAGCTCACTCTGCGGAATCAGTTCTATGTTCTAGAAAACGACACAAGTTTTTGTTTGTTTGGTTGGTTTTTCTGGCTAAAAACAGCATAATCATACTTAAAAGACCACTTGGAACGCTTTTACAATAAATCAAAGATGATCGGAGTGAGACTTTAAAGCATGCCAATAGGCCGTTGTATGACAGCTTTCTGTTTTGTTTGTGTTTCTGTTGAAACATGCTTCAGGTAAACTTGTGTGATCTTTTTATCTTGCCTCGACTTACCTTTTGAATGTTGTCATTGTTTTTCCCCAGCACTCTGCTGATTGGAGGGGCTGGCTCTCTCATGCTGGATCTTTATGGCTGGGAAAGTGTTTTCTACATCTCTGGTTTCATGTCTGTCCTCTGGGCCTACTGTATGTGGAAGTATTTGCTCAAAGGCGAAGGCAAGATATTCTTTAGCTAGGGCAACATTATTTGTCCAGTCAAATTACACCTGGTGATTTGTATGGTTTATAGTTGGTGTCATATGTTTCCTCTCGTCTGTGTTTGTAGGACCTCTAATCAGCTTGGAGTCTCTTGGCAGTGGAGGTTCACAGTCAAAACTTACCAAAAGACATTGGTTACGGCTCTTTAGACAGCGTGCCGTCTGGTGAGATGACTGCGCTTTGATTGATAAGGTTCAATGAAGCCGTAAAACACAAAATGAGGAACCTCTGTGTAGCTTCCCTTATTTAGAAACATTTTAGAAAATGTCTGTTACATGTAAGTATGTCAGAAAAAGAGTTAAAGCCAAGTTGGGAAATGCAACTATAAAAAAAACATGCTTGAAATCTGCAGTTAAAATGCTCACTTCAGATATTTAGCACAAAAACCTTATTTTAGCTTCTGTTTGAAGCAGATGAGCTTTGGCACCTTAAAGGAACTGCCTTGCACTAATGCACTATCTTTTGAACTAACCAGGGCCGTCATAGTGACTCACCTTTGCACAGCCAGCACTTACTTCACTCTTTTGTCATGGTTACCTACATTCTTTAAAGAAAGCTTCCCTGATGCCAAGGTAACATGCCCTTCTCAGTTTGCTCTCATTCCTATATTTGTTAATAATACAGCAAACATTGTTTGTAAGAAAACTGGGAAATGTGATGTTCTCCAGGGTTGGGTGTTCAATGTCATCCCTTGGTTGGTAGCCATACCTTCATCTCTCTTCAGCGGTTGCTTGTCTGACCACCTCATTAGTCAAGGTAGGCTGTTTAAGGTAGACGTTTTAAAGTTTTCGTAATATTTATATATTTCTTAAATCACTTTTGTTCACATTTATGTGCTTTTCAAAGCAGTTACATGTTTCTTTTTTTCAATCCCCTCCAGGTGTTGACACAGTGTCAGTGAGAAAGTTGATGCAGGTACAATATTTGAAATTGCCTTGTCAATCTTTCTGTTTGCACTGCGTGTACCGCCCTCATTGCGTTTTTAGTTGGTGGACAAGTTAAAATTTTCATTCTGTGTGCTTTGTGTGTACTCATTTTTCTTTTAGTTTTTCTCCATGGGTGTGTCTAGTGTGTTTACCTTCCTTTTATGTGGCAACACTACCTTCCTGTGGGCTGTGGCATTTGTGTCAGCCACCATGGGCCTCACCACCTTCAGTCACAGGTACAGGCATCCATCCTGTCTTTTCTGGCAAAAGCCTAACACCCTCTTGCATTGACATGCAACCGTCTGTGTCAATTTTGTTGTAGATTCCATCATGAATATATCGTCTAAACATTACCTTTTTTGGGAAACTATAAGGTAGCACCCAAAAAGGAATAAAAGTTGTTTTAAAATTTGTTTACCTAAAGTTCCAAAGAATAAAAGTAGGACCAAAACCATTTCTCATCTCTTTAAAACTGGTAAAGAATAATTAACACAAAGTTTTGTTTGTTTGTTCACCTGTCGGCATATCCCGTCAGGGGTCGCCACAGCGATCCAGATTTCACTGTTCCTCACAGGTGGTTTGGCAGAGTTTTACGCCAGATGCCCTTCTTGTATTTTATCTGGACTGGGGACCGGCAAAGGGAGACCCTGTCTCAGGCCCCCTTGTGGCTTCATAGTTAGGCAGTAGCGTGAAAGGTCTTACCCAAGAACCCAATGTGCACCCCTGGGAAGCAAACCCTGGTTTCCCACATGCCAGTCCTTCATCCAACCAACCGAGCCATTTAGCTAATAATTAACACACAGTTGATCAAATAAAATTACTGTTTTATTTGAAAACACTGGCAAAAAGTATTATAACATTATTTTGTCTATAACTTGATAATGATGGAAAAAACAGTCAATCAAGAATAAGTTGTGTTATTATAGGAAGAGTACAAGGATGTAAAAATAAAAAAGCCAGTTTTTAGTGATACACCCACTTACACCACATGCATTTATAGCTGCCCATGTTTAGGGAAGTTACTTTAGTGAAGAAACTCAGTAATTCAGCCGTTTATATATTTATATATATATATTTGTTTCGAGATGAACTCTTCCAGATTTTTTTAATGCAATGTCATTTCTGTGTTTGCTTCAAGACTGCTTTGATCGAATGAAGGGACTAAAACTATACTTTTTTATTTTTGCAGCGGTGTCTCTGTTAACGTTCAAGATCTTGCCCCTTCCTGTGCTGGATCTCTCTTTGGTAAGTGTGTGTGTGTTTGAGGGGTCTATGGTCATTTAAAAAAATGAATAGATGCAGTATGTATATGCTTATGTCATTATTTCTTTTACAGGTGTTATGAATACATGTGGTGCCTTCTCAGGTGAGCTTTAGAGTGGACATATGCAATTTTTATTAGGCAGTTTTCTATTACTGCTTAATTAAAAAAAATGATGTTCCATTTTAATGATGTGTAATTGTCAGGTTTGTTTGCTCTTATTTCATTCATTTGAAATTCAAAGCTTTAATTTTGTCCTGTTGGTGAAACTGCATTGATGGTGAATGTTTCTGTGCAGGAGTCATAATGGTGTATTTCTCGGGCTATCTCATCGAAGCCACAGGCTCTTGGGCATCTGTGTTCGCCCTGATTACTACAGTCAACTTGTTGGGCCTGTTCACCTTCTTGGCATTTGCAGAGGCCCGCAGAGTGGACATTGACTCCAGTAAGATCCGTCACCACAACATACACATCTAAATCCTCAACGATCAATGGGACCAGCGTGTTTTTCCCAAAGGAAATGTGACATAAGGCAATCATCACCCAGGCGATTATCCATATCCTGTGGGTAGGAAGCAGCACATGCCTGGGACCTGCAGACATCTACTCAAACTTTCATTTGCTCAAGAAAATCTTGTAGAAGTGACTGAAAAGCACAGAATTTATTGCACAATGTTACTGAAAAGTGTCAGTGATTGCAGCAGCCCTGGATCATGAAAGAAGACCTTTAGAAAAAGCTTTACCTGTATGTGGAACGGCTAAAACTGGAAAGGAAAGCTTGGTGTTAACTTTCACAGTAGTGAAACAGCTGTAGATCAGGCAGTACTTTTTATCTGGTTTTCGCTTAAAACATTCGCCTAGAATGAGCTTTCTTTGGTTTGGTAGAGAACGGTAGGAAGGCAATCCATTTATTGACGAATTTAACAGCACTGTAATAAATGGTTCTCTACACCCTTGGACTTAATCAACGTGTCGCTTTCCCTCCAGCACTTGTTAACTTGCTGTTCACTTTGTTTGGAAACCAGGAGTAGGTCGAGTTTTATTGGCGTTCTGTTATCACCAGCTTCTCTTTTACATCTCCTCAGAGTGACAGGTGGGAGCAGTGAAACACACTCAGAGAAATGACATGCAGGAGAAACTTGACTCTTAACAGGATTGACCAGGGTGTGTCAAACCAACATTCATTGGCTTCATTTCAAGCTTTTTTTTATGCACTTCTAATCACAGGTGTGTGTGCTATGAAGGTGCTGTGTGAGCCTCATTAGGTGTGTGGCAGCTCAGACAAAGGTGGTTTGTTCCTCTTTCTTAGCGATGGGGGAGGTGGGACAGGGCACCTCAAGGAGAGTCCAACCTCCGGTACCTGAAATCTTTCATTAGTACTTTCCTCTCTCCCTTCCCAGCAAAAGAAAAAAATGTCTGAATGACACCTCATTACCTTGCCAGTAATTAGTTGGAAGACGCTTTAATAGCCTATATGATTCTTTTTTTTTGTAGACCTTTTGTACTATGCTCCGTTTCCTTGGTTACAATCTTATTTCATTATTTATGACAAGAACACAATGAACAATATGGTAGCACAACCTCATCTGAATAGATTCTTGTCCTGGGATGTTCTAAATAATATTTTTGTGATTTACAAGACCAAAGGTTTTACTTTTTTTTTTTTTTATTGTACTTTTTTTTTCTTCTTTTGTTTCCTTTCATGCATATATATATATATATATATATATATATATATATAACATTTTTATAACAAACATTTTCAAAAAAATTAGGGGAGTTGATGTTTATTTGTATAATAAACATAAAATACATGTAATATATTTCAATGTAAATATGTTATTACAAATTAGTTTAAAGCAAATCTATATTTATATAATTATGTAGAATAAGAATATTTTATTTAAATGCAGGATCAATATTAATAGACTTCATGTTTGCGTCACATTCTAATTTTACTTTTGCTTAACAAACATTCTTCTAGTTGCACATGGAGCTATAGAACCACACAGGAAGACATTCCATTTATGTTATAACCATTAAATGTTGTATTAGAGTAAAACCTACTTGCAAATTGGCAACATGCTTACTTAGACATCATACATCATTGAATTAGTCAGTTTGTACATTTTGTTACAAAAATAGTAACAATGTGCTTACATTATGTCATTTTTTGATCATTGTACATAAGATTTGTTTTTACGTTTTCTTTGCTTATGTTTCATTTGTTTATCTAAAATAAGAGCCACATTTTCATTATTTTTTTGTATTTTCTTTTCTTTTTTTTAATTATGAAAATGCTTTTTTGGATACATTTTTGGACCAAAATAAGTGCATCTTCTTGTTACTGAAATGAATCCGTTTTGGGGAGTAATACATGACTGAACATTTTTTCTTTCAGATTTTTGTTTCTTTTAGTTAATTATATTTGTGTATTTCTAATCTCTTTTGTTTGAGCAGTTTGTCCGACACTTAATGCAAGAGTCATTTTCACTTTACATGTTAGTGAACTCAAGATTTTGGCAGATCTTTTGTTATTTATAAACTGTTGAAGCATTTAATGTAGTCGTTGACAATGAAAAGAAGTGCTTTTATTTATGCAATGGTACTGTTCAGAATAATCCGTCTGCTTTTGTTTGTTGTTGCAATTGACCAACTGGAAATAATTCTCAGAAGCTTTTTTGCCTTTGTAAATGCCATTAATTCACATATATACTTTCCTATAATATTCATTTTTTAGTATGATTTGCAAAACTTATTAAATACAGTTCCACAATTGCTTAGTTCCTGTTCACTGAGAGTTGCCTGATAGATACTTTTTTATAGTCTATAACATAACAGAAGAAAGAGATGCTTATGCAAGAATATGCAGTATTGTAATGCTTTCAAAATATGCTGTAATTAAAATAAAATTCTATTTTGTCAACATGTTGTGTTGCAGTTATTGGCATGCACATTCACTATACATCCACAGAGAGGCAGTATAGTGTCAGCAAAGATGGGTGACTGAAACATGAAACTTGGAATTTGGAATAGATGTTTTGAAGTTTGAATCATTTTCACTATACTTTTGACATCTGAGCAGTTTTGTGTAGCAACTCAAAAGTAAAAAAAAATCTGCACCTCAAAATAAAGGACACCAGTTTAATGGTGCTGTTGGCTCCTCAGCTGCTAAACTGCTTCTAAGGGTGTTCCTGTTCACACCAACAGCTCACTACCGGCCCAGATCTTTAGTCCAGGCCAGCAGGACGTACGTGCTGGCACCATATGGCAAGTTGCTGCGTGCCATGCTGGCTAGCTGGCACGACTTGCGTGTGAATGGCCAGACGCTAGTCAACCAAACCTATCCCTCCTCAAGGGAGCGAGCAGTTCAGGTTGCCATGGAAATGGATGGTTTGTGACTGCTGTGTGGCACCGAGAAGAGAGGGAGGGGTCACCAGTGATTTCAAGTAACAAGTCATTTAGAAGTCAGCGGGGTGGAGTGAGTTGGCAGCAAATCTGAAGTTTGATGTACAATTCACACAAAAAAACAGCCTGAACATTAAAGAGGTCGCTGGTCACTTATTGGAGTGCTCTCGCTGACAGAAAATAACGTTGTAAAAGCAGACATAATCAGGATGAGTGGCCCACTATTTAATTAGCAGAGATGAAACACCAAGAACAGAGCAGAGGAGAGGGGCAATTAAACCCTCCCCCCTAACTTGTTGGCTGTTAAGAGTAACCCAGTAAATGCTGGGCCCATCAGAGAGCTTGAGATACATGTAAATGAAATGGTCCCATTAATTAGTAATTAACATCAAGTTAATGACATTTCACTGTGTTGCAATCTCATCCTCTGTCCTCCTTCAGCAGTGGCATGGCTGTCTTTTAGTCTGTGCTAAATGCTAATTAGTGCAAAGTTAAACTGTCATTTAGAGTCACCTAACAGTGCTAAGCCCCAGTTTAAGACCTTTAGATGAATGCATTGTTGTAATGCATTACGAGGCTATATACATTTAACACTTTGAGCAGGTTGTGATATTGAAAACAGGTCTCTTGCAGCAGCGCTGTCTAATGGCCTTTTATCTGATCCAACTTTCATTTCTTTAGTTCCTAAAATGTCCCAAATTAATATAAAGTATATATCAATTAATATATATATATATATATCAGTCAAATCGTTTTTATGTAGGATTTTTTCCTGGAGCAAAACCAGCTCTGCAACAGTCTAAATTAGTAATTGGAGTGCAGTTTGATGCATTATCACTGCGAAGCAAACATAAAATCCACACTTTAGATGTCTGACAATGAAGAGAAGTCGCTTCAGACATAAAGAAAGTCAGATCATCCTCTGATCAGCATTTAGCAGTTCTTTCTTTCTCTCTCAAAAACAGTTTTTTCTATATTATAATATTTCTCATCTGTTTACTTTTTTGTTTCCCCCTCTTTCCAAACCCAGTTCTGAACCACCTTTCCCCCTTAAAGCAATCCCCACAGAACAAACACGTGCACCATCAGCACACCACCTCACTCAAAGAACCAAATATGTTGATTTCTGTCAATTAAACCCCTTCAGCTGTTTGCCTCCTGCTAAAACATATGGCCAGTGTTAAATCGAAAGAGCAAATGAAGCCACCACTGAAAGGGGCATCATTTTAATGGAACCCTGAGGGACAGGATCCACACCTGTGCAGAAATAACATTAAACCGCGCTCAACGCAACCAGACGATGACTGTGTTGGCTTGTGTGTGCAGACGCACGCAAGCGGCACGTCATAATTCACTCTCATTCACAATATCAGTCAATTCAAAGGAAAAAATGACATCGTGCTCTACTGTTTTGGTTTAACAGTTTCCTTAAACTCTGCTCTATGCACCTATTCATTTATAACTGACCTCAGCGATAAAATGCGTTTCTTATGCCATACATTTTTTTTAATATTTGATCAATTATTTGGTCTCATGCATGAATAAGTACAATAAAATATAGTGTTTTTAGTCTATTATTTACTATATCTGCATTTTATCTATGAAATGATCTGTGATTAACTGATACACATTGTGGCTGTGTAGAATGCTTGTGAAATTAGCTCTAAAAAATAAAACGTATCTAACTGGTTAAACAAGGCATTTTTTTGTTATCTATCACATAGAATGTGTACAGAATGATGGGAAAGAAGATTTGCCGTTTCATTAACTAGTTTAGTTGCTTGTCATAACACTAAAACTAGTTTGTAATATTATAAAAAGGAAAAAAAAATGTAAGTATTTCTCAAAAAACTTTTTATCTTTTAGTGAAGGAGAAATCTATTTTCCAAGTGTAATATTTAGTCAATTTCAACTATTAAAATTAGCAATTTAGTGAAATTCTATTAGAATTTTCCTGGTTGTTTTTTTTTTTTTTTTTTGTTTGTTAGTCATTTAATGATACGCTAACAAATCAGCAGTGTTAACAGCAGTTGGAAGTGCTGCTTTAGTCTCAGACAGGCACATTTGAAAACTGCTCTGAAATTGTTCTGTTTCCCTCATCATCTACTCTGTCCTAATAATATGCAGCATTCTGTTTGTGCATGAACATGAGAAAGTTAAATTACCCATCCTCGTCTCCCCGTTATCCAACTGTCCGTACCCCTCCACTCATCTGTTCCAGCTCTCCCCGGCTTCACACCCCTCACATCTCCAACACCACCAGATCTCCCCTTTTTTCCTGCGTGCTCTTTACTAAAGTTTGGCTGTCAATCAGCAGTGGCCTCAGGCAACAGGCACTGATGAAAAGACCCCTGAGACAAGGAGACCCAAATTAGATTTCAATAAGGATGTTGAATATTCATATCAGGGAAACATCTAAAGGTAAGCGCTTTTTGATCTTCTCACACAAATATCACTTGTGTGCATTCCCAGGTCCGGGTGCTCTGGTTCTGCAGTGTTTTCTCCCCCCAGCCTGGTCCGGACCCAACCCCGGCCTTGGCTCTGCCTCCCTCCTCGGGGGATGCAGTGGAATAATGATGATGGAGCTACAAAGTAGAAAAAGAGCCATAATGAATGTTTATACTAAAGGGACCCAACAGAAAGGGCAACCGTACTAAGTATTCAGTAATTAGTATTTAACAGAAGTTGATCAGTGAGTGCACACACTCAAACACATTGTGACCAACTACGCGCTCACATATTCAGAGCAGAATCACTGAAGCATAATTGGTAGGGTTCTGCAGACATAGAAGTCTCCCCAGACAAAGCCAGTCTCTTTCCTGCCGTCAACATGTTTGCTTTATTTTTCATTATTGACTCACTTTGGCTTTTTTTTCTCCCCAAAATGTCAAAGAAATTCACAGTGGGGCTGTTTATTCTCTTTCACACACCTGTGTTGCCTTGCTCTTCTTGCTCTGTTCTGAATGACAACTTTAAGAAGGGAGTTTTTATTTTAATTAATTCTAAGTGGGGTTATGCCAGGTACCCATGAGGATTTTCTGTTTTACCTCCAATAGATATAATCATTTTATTGAAAAGCTTGCCGATCAGAGTTGGCTACTTGTTTGCTCTTGAAAACATCTCAGATCACTACATTTTCTGGATATTAAAACAAATACTCTCTTGTGTGCAACTTGTCGCATTTAGATGAGACACTTGTTTTCTTCATTTTTTTGGAGCGTCTGCGGAGAGTGTGTCCGGGTTTGTGCTGCAGCAACAGAAAACTGTGTGGCTGCTGGATTTAAGAGTGAAGTAGAAGCAATACAGTGTTTACTTTTGACAGTTTCCATCTTTAAATTGAAAGATTTTTTAAACTTCTACAGGAGGGTCATTCTCCAACTACAGTCAAATGTTTTGGCAAGTTTTACATTGCAAAAGAGAGCTTGATCGAAATGTTTGTTTTGTTTTTTACCTGGTTGGATAAAAGTTACTACCACTGCTTCTCCATAATGTGCAGAAACATTTTTGATAGTGGTTTTATTTAAATACGTAAGCATTGTAGAATTTTGTGTCATTTTAGTTGGCAATCACAGGAAATGTTTCTTTCATCACACTGCAAGAAAGGGGTTTTTAAAAAGAATTACTAACATAACCCAAGTTTTAAAGCATTCAATAAGATTTCACACATATCCATCAATTTTCTAAGCCTGTTGGGTCACTTATGGGGTCACGGGGCTGTCGGAGACGAACCCAGCCACTCGTGGACAGGTGACAGACCCATACACATCAAGGGACAATTTAGAGTGACCACCTAACCTATGAAGCACGTTTTCGGTCGGTAGGAGCACTAACCACTGCGGCACTGTGCAGCCCAAATTTCACTCATAGACATACCAAATGGATAACCTTCTTTAAAGCATTTTAAAGATTGTACATTCCCAGTGTTTAGATGACAAATATATTTTTTGTGTTCTACTGAAGTCTTTCAATCAAGTTCCTTCATGGCATAACTATTAGTTTTCCAATAAAGACTGTAATTGCATTTAATTTTAAAACTCCTGAATATTGTTGTTGTTTCTGTGTGATTATTATACATTTTATGTGGAAATATATGTGATGGAGATGACATTGAATGGTGGAAAAGACAGCATGTGTTGGAAATGACATTTGACAAAGAGTCTTGCCAAATACTGATCAATTGGATCAACATTGACATCAATATTAAGAGGGATTGAATATCCGCAATCTGGCCCAAGGTCAAGGGAAATACTGTAAAAAAAACAGTCATATTTATGCTTTTAGTCATTTATCTATCATTTACTTTCTAAAGTACCTCTGGGTTTTAAGTTAAATTGTCAAAAAAAAATAATCACAAATGTGTTTTTGTGTTTCTAATTTCTGCCTGAGACTTACATTATTAGTGGGAGTATCACCCAGGACATTTTTTTACTATTTTTTTAACTTTTATGATCCAGTTTAGATTCTCTGTTTTCAGAATCGAACTGGTTTCTGCAAGAAGTGATGCTGTTATAAATTACAAAAGAAGCAACACAGTTACAAATTATAAAGAATTTTTTCATTTTATTTTGAAATATATATATAAAATTTTGTGTTTTTTGGAGTGGGAAACTAGTTTTTCTTTTAATCTTTCTGTTCCTTTCTACATGTCGGCCAAACTTGTTGTAAAAACTATAAAATAAAAGAGCCAGCATCAATATACCCCGAAGAAATTGCCATCAATCCCATCTAAGTGGAGATGGAAATGTGTGAGAGAAATGGGTGGATGTGGGAACAGTAGGGGAACTGCCTCAGGCACTTTTTACCCACAGAGAGTCAGCTCTACTCAGGAACACACTATGAAGTGAGTCCTGAAATGAGACTAAAGGATGAGAAACACCATCCCCTCTACAAGCGGGAAAGGACAATGCAGCTATTAGTTTGTGTCAACTTCTATCATTCATCAAGAACGCTCATGATCGTGGCAAATGAGCCGCTGAGGCCGTTGATGCAGGAAGACAAGTCAGCTCAAGAGTTTGGGAGAACGATGTCCATCCTCGTCTTACATTACACTTCTCTCTTGTTATTTGTCTCGCTCTGTGCTCTCCACCTCCCCCGCCCCTTCCTTACAACATGATGGTCAGTCTATTGCCAGGCAATCTGGTCTGTGATGTTGTTCACACCTCCGTCAAGCCAAAAAGAAGAAAAAAAATAGATCTGTGACAAGATATGATGACTTACCCAGGTACTGCGTTTCACTGGCCTCTTTGTCTCATCGGTGAGGACAACCAAACAAGGTATGTGTGCACATTTGCCGTTTCTGTGTGTGCCCACAGTCTCTGATAGTGTGTATACCCCAGGCCCTGTGTTGTGGTATTGTGATGCTGAGTGTCACCGTGCTTTGGCCTGAGCCCCGCAGCCAAAGAAACCAGCTGTGAAGCTGACAAGTTTGTCTTCAGCACTCACCTACACTCTTCCCTGCCCTCGTCACACACGCACACACACGCACGCATCCGCATACACACCGTGAAGTCCACGTGAAAGCACACACTCTTTCAGTGGCCTCAGGTTTAAGTACACATGAAGATACAACCCCCCTCTGCATCCACACATATCCACAGACCATCACACGAGCTGCAGGCAGTCTCGCTCATGCCAGCTACAAATACGGTGCAAAAGAAATACACTTGCAGTGTTCCGGCTTATAGGAAAGCCTTCATAAAGCCACCTTTACAAAATGCGCAACATGTTTAAGTGAAATTAATTTGTTGTTTGTTTTATCAGAGTTCTTCATCATCAGTTCTGCACAAAATTTGTTGAAAGAATAATTAAAAAGTGAGGAGAAGTAATTTAATACTCACATTTTGTGGACAAACAACAATTTATCTTTGATTTTACTAAGGAAGATACAGAAAAAAATTAAACTAAGTATGGTAAGGTTCCAAATAAATAAAAAAACAAACAAACAAAGTAAGCAAGTTGCAAGTAAGTTTAAAAATTTTGAACCAGTAAGATTTTTCTATGCAAATTCTTCTGCTTTCCCATATCATTAAATTCTAAAGTTGCTTTATTGTAACATTTTGGTTTGTACATTTTTATCAGCATGTTTGTCCTCTGTTCCTGTAAATGTATTTAAATGTATGTATTTAAAAATTAAGCTGGCCAAATTGTGCCATCCCTAACACTGACAAAAAATATGCATGATCAATCCTAACCTCAGTCTCCCACATGAATCCATGAAACCTGCAGCTTTGGACGTGTTGCACATTCCCGCCCGCGGGTTTTCTGCATCATGTGGGTCAGTGAGGACACACAACAACGCCACAAGCACCTGAACTTGTGCTCTGTCCAGGAACGGCTCATGAGCTACCCTCAGGACGTGTTGCATTCCATGGTAACTTCCCCCACATCAAACCCACACCTTACACGCACACAGACACAAACGCTGACACACAGCGGTGATGGATGCCATGTGTATCCAGGTGTCTGGCCATGCTGTAGCACCCTTCAGATGTCACAATGAAAGAAATCAGTGTTCAGACCAAAAAGTCTGCAAGGCAGCAAGCTCGTGTTAGTGAGCCATGCCCATGCATTTAAGTGTCTGTGTGTGGAACTTGGTGTCTCTGCAGATGTATTTGCATGTCGGTGCTTTTCAGCGTGCATACCTGTTCCTAGAGGGTGGGGGCGGGGGGAAGACAAGTGAGAAAACAGCAAAACAAGTTAGGAGACAATGAAGAAAGCGGCATTGGCACCTGTTTCCCTCTGTGTGGAGGGCAAAGAATCCACCTCAGAAGCAGCACCGACTGATTCTTCGATGTCCTTCTTTTACTAAAAAGAAGAACAGATCCTTTACTTTGTGCCGTATCTAAATATTATTCACTTTGTCATCTTTTCTCCTTCTTGTAACCCTGCATAAATATACTTTATTCCCATAGCAAATGTGCACCTTTTCTGGTTCAGTTTTAATGGCCAGATGTCCAAGTTGCGCTTAAGGCGTTTGACTGGATGAAACAGCGTATTGGCTGTGGTAAAGAGGGATTAAAACAAGGCCTGAGGCACTTGCGTTATATTGAAAACATCCTGGGATGCTTTGTATGGAGATTTGCATACATTGGAGTCTGTGCAGCCACAGCCCATCTGCTGAAGTGCATTGTCCCCAGTCAGCAAAGTATGCCTAAAATATATCAAATGCCTTTCCATTGGGAAGGAGTCAGGCAAAAATGAACAGAGATCATTGGAGGGAAATGGAGGAATACAAAGCAGGAGGTGAAAAAAGGACAGAAAAAGAGGATTGGCACCGTTCTGAATTTGAACTGCTCCCAAATGTGCCTCAGTCAGAGCCACGGCGAATAACACTATTGTTGGCCACAATCTGGAAAAAATTAGGCAAATCTAAATATATTACTTTGAAAATGTGAAGTCTTCTGCTAAATGTTGCTTTTCGACACAGAATCAAAGTTTGAATTGTTCAGTTTTGAACATAAGTAATTAAACAAATATTTTTATTTTATTCCTAAAAAAGTGAGTCTATTCTATGACAGAATAAACACAAACTAAAAACACAGCTAAAAACAATTTATGGTCTTAAGTATTATTTTTCTTAAAATCTTAAAAAGTTAGTTGATTTTTATAAAAAAAAAAAAAAAAAAAACGCTTAGATGATGCTTAAACGAAATTGAAAAAATTCTTAGCAAGCAGTTTGCTGCAGTTTGATCCAGCAGTAAGTTATCATCCCTCTGGCCTAAAACCTCTTTATTGTATTAATGCTATAACTCTACACTTCTGTGACATTTAATGGCACTGTAAAATTAGATAATTACTGTAATATATCTGTGTACTCATGCCCGTTTCTGAGGTCAGAAACATAAAAGTTAATGAGGAACAAGTAGGAGAAAGGAGACAGTGAGGAAAGATTAAACAGGAGCTTAAAGTGGCAAAGATGGCAAAAGTTAGTTTTCTTCATGCAAGCAGAGCTCAGTCTAAAGTAACTTTGACTTCCAATGTTTATGCATCCTCTCCGGATAACCCTTCGTTTTTATTTTCAGTCTCCTCTCCCAATGTGTCTCTCATTTCAACCAAAACACACATCAAATGAAAAGCATGCTCGGGGCAGTGATGATGGTGGATGGAACAGTAAGGTGATTTAACGACAGGATGGTTTGTGTGTAGGCTGGACAGCCTGGTGCAGCCTCCGTCTTCACAACATGCGCACGCAAACATTTACACGTATACACAAACACACACACACACACACACACTGACACCAAATATCTGAAAAAAAAAAAAAAAAAAAAAAGAAACAGCCAAGATGGACGTGAGGAACATGTTGCTTGCACGGGGGAGGATTTTGGAAAGAAGAGCGTGGTCAATCTGTTTGTTTCTCTGCCACATCCAAGAAGAGTGATAATTTTATTTTCTGATCATTATTTTTTTTTCCCTCTTATTTTCCTCCTAATGTCAGATTTTGAAAGCTGTCGGGGTTTATTTTCATGAAAGGAGCACACCAGACAATGCTTTTTATTTAGCCGAAAAAATATCAGTCTCCTTTAATGTCACATTGTGCATATATACAGAGCCACTTGTTACCTTAACCCTATAAATCATCTTGCTGCGGCTCCTGATTTTCTAATTTTACTCTCTAAGCCTGGTTCATTTATGCAAACTGGTTAGCAGTGGAAGGTCACGCTTGGAGATTCAGTGAAAAAGTTAAACAGACACACATTAACCCCCATTTAATCAGGATTACAGAGAACAACCGAGCATTATTTAACACAAATCACGGTGTATGACAGCAGCAGGAAAATATGGGACGCACACACACCAAACACAAATCCAGCACAATCAGTCTAATGGTGTGCATTAGTTAACTGCCAAATGTTGGGCTTTTTATGGCAGGATCACCCGTCCCTTGAAAAGATAAATACGGTGCACAGATCCCAGTAATTACAGCAATCCCCTTACAGCACCCACAGATCGGGCTCACTCACCAGCCTCTCTGGAGTGCTGTTGCCTTGTAGATTAAGTCATTTAGGGCAGTTTTAGGGCACTGGGCTGACTGATGGAAGAGGTCCTGGATTGACAGAAACAAAAGAAGGATCAGGACTGATGTGTTAATGCACTTGGTGGTGTGTTAACAGCATTTTTTCATGGAGGGGGAAAAATCTGATCTATATAATTTTGAAGTGTTCAGCATATGCAGACAGTTTGGTTTACTTGAAACAAGGAAAAAGGAAAATTGACATTTTATCGCTATGACAATGAAATGGAAAACTGCATATTATATGGGAGGATTCTTGTTGAAGCTTAAACACGACGGCGGAAACTGCAGAAAAATGCTTTGCTTAAAACTCTGCAGAGAAGAGCAACAGCATAAACACCACATAAACAAATCTTATAATAATGTCAATTAGAAATATGCTTACGATCAAAAAACACACACACCTAAACAAAATCCCGGACAAGCCCCCAATAGTTACAAACCAAACCCAAGTCCACTACCCACACATCTGGATGGATGGCAACATAGTAACCATACAAAAGGATACAGATGTTCACAAGTGGAACTGGACAACTGCAGCCCTCCTTTCCTGCATCGTATCGTCTTCTGCTTTTATCCACGTCATCTTCTCCTGACAATCAGTTGTACGGGTTACACCCGTTCAATCAGCTGATCCACTTTAGCTGTTCGCCCTCTCAGCTGGTGGAGGGTGGTGGTGAAAGAAAAGACAAACAGTTAAAAAAACAGAACAGAAGGACACAAAAAGAACTGGAAGCACTAGGATTATCAAACAAGAAAAACTTTCTGATACTGATATAGTTGAAAAGTCATTAGAAAAGGAATATATATATTTTTTTATTTAAATCCTCTGCGGTGGACTGGTGACCTTTCTAGGTCATCTCTCATGGACCGGTGACCTATCCAGGTCGTACCCTAAGTAGCTGGGATAGGCTCCAACACCCCCTCCTGACCCTGTACTGCACAAGGCAGAAATGAAAATGGATGGAAATGAAATCATCTGCACTGTCAAAAAATGCTTTTAACAAAAAGCTTCAAAACAAAACATTTCTGTGTTTTAGCATAAAAATGACATTATATTGTAATGTTTTTTATCAGAAATTCTTCTTATAGAGAAATCCCCTTGAAGTTTGCAAACCTTTGTTTCTGCGCTGCTCTGTCTCGTGGACCTGCCACAGCATGCCAGTCATGTTGATGGTGTGGACTTTGATGGGCCTTTGGAGCACCAGTCTCTTTTCTCACAGTCAATCAGATAGAACACAATACAGGGATGATTGGGATCATTAGTCCTCAGCATGGTCCAGTTACAGCCAGGCTCTAGCTATCAGGGTTTGTTTTTAAAATGCTCCTGGAGAAAACCATGATCAATTTGAAAGTTTTTACAGTGCATGTTTTCTTTTATTTTTTTAAACATTTTTATTTAACAGTTCTTTATTTAATAGATTTAACAGATCTATATCAGGTGTAAACATGTAGAGTATTAGTTATTGCTGAAAAATGTAGTGGCGGGTGAATGATCACCTGAATCATGGTGATGATTTCTCCTATACTTAGGTGTGAGTTTCTTGTATTTAAGAACTACTAAGATATGTATTGTGTTTTTGCTTAAGTGCAAACCAGGGAGGCAGCTCGGAAATTTTAGGCTACTAATAAGTTGATTAAAGCCAGAGAAAAATGCAACAGGCAAAAAAACCCCCCATCTATCCATTTTCATAACCTATTGTATCCCTTTTGGGGTCACAAGGTTGCCTGGCTACTGTTGGACAAAGTTGGTGTACACCCTGAACAGGTTGCCAGTCTATCACAGAGCCACACACTCACTCTTACACCCAGGGGCATTTTCAGAGTAATCAATTACCCTATGAAACATGTATTTGGACTGTGGGAGGAAGCCAGCAAGCCCAGAGAAAACCCATGCATGCACAAGGAGAAGATGCAAACTCCACATAGAAAGATCCCAGCTGGGATTTGAACCAAGACTTTTTCACTGTGATACACAGGCATTAACCACTGCACCACTGTGTAGCAGTCTTGTTGTGTGCTTTTAAAATAATATGAATCAGTCCTGGCCTCATGAGTTTAAGCCAGAGGTCTGCAACCTTCAACACTTACAAAACCATTTGGGTCATTTTTTATTGACCACAACACAGTTGGTGCCACAAAGTCTTACTTTACTCTTCAGAAAAATAAAACACTGATTAACACTTAAAGTATGTCGATATTAGTACTATGATAAATAAAAGTAAACTATTATTTATTTAGCCTCTCCCTGCTTGTCCAGAGTGAACACCAAGGGCTTAAAGTGGGTTCAATAATGTGCTTATATGCTGGTCACTTATAGAAACCATTCTTAAAAACACAAATAAAATAATAATAAATATTTAGTCATAATTAAAGTCTTAGGTTTCAATTACATTTCAATTACATTTTAAAATGATATATATATATATATATATATATATATATATATATATATATATATATATATCAATTTTAGTTTTAAATAAACTAAATGAAGTTAAATTAACATGAATTTCTGTTCTTTGTGAGTGTTTATGTATTTGATTAAGAGAAAGTGGATAAACATGGGACAGAAACTAACCAGCATACTTTAACTAATTGAGTTTCCCCAGTTTCAAAGATCAAACAATTATACATTGAGGCTGCATGGTATAACTGTTGGATTGTTTGACGTCGTTCAATGACCCAAAGACGCTGGAATGAGTTCCCCAACCTGGAATTTATGCTTTTTTTTTACTGGGCCACATTTAGAAATCTCCATTTCTGCCCAGTGAATTATCTTGCCAAATGATGCAAATGTGGTGCAAGTGCACAAGTAAGCTTTGCTTTTGTAGATAAAAAAACAAACAGTATGTGAAATTAATGAAAGTCTTTGACTCAATGAAAACTATTTTGCAAACAAATCTTTCAATGTCAACAAATAAAATGACATTCTTTTTTGGAAACAAAAGCTGGAATTATTTTTTGTGTTATGCATCTCCTAAATTTTACGGTATTTTTATTTTTTAAATGGCACATTTTTTTTGTATTTGCAAGACATTTTATTTATTTGTACATGGAGCATGACTCATGTCCCAGGTAAAACTCAAACTGACATTCAGCAGAGATCTCTAGCTGGTCTATTTTCAGCCAGCTCGAGATGTTATTCAACACCCAACACACTGGTTTCACTGTCCAAATCTCACCTGACAGCATCTGGCAAAAAGGAAATTTTTTTATCAGCATAAAGGTAAAAAAAGAGGGTAAATGAAGTGGAAGGTAAGAATGATTCAGAAAAACAAACATTTATTCAAAAAAATGACATGAAACAGTCTGGGATAAACACATTGAAGGTTTATGTCAATCAAAACCTTTAGTAGTATTTTACATATTACTTTATCATTGCATTCTCTGTCATATGTGTGGGTGTGGGTGGTTAGAAGTTGAATGGTATCAAATTAAGCCTAAAGGTTCCAGAAGGTGGTTGAAGGCTTCTAACCAACACAGGTGCAGACTGCCTCAAGAAACCTTTAGTTCAAGCTTACAGGAGCTTTTTGCAGCTGAGGTCTGTCCACAACACAGATCTGCAAAGGGTCAAAAGTGGCCGTTGCAATGTTTTGTGCAATTATCAGTCCTTTTGTTACAGTTTTTCCTTGTTCTTTATTTTTTGCTTGCACATCGACAAGCTTAACCCTAAGGTCTAATGAGGTCTGAAATATGAGCGGTAAACATTTGAATGAACAGATGTGGATTAATGCTCATCTTTTCTTCAGACCAGAGATTAAATCTGATTTACAGACTAACAGGTTTCCGCTTTATTCCGTTTAATTTCTAAACGACAGAAACGAATAGAAGATTTCAATGACACCAAAAGAGAAACAAAAGGAGAAATCAGAGCAACTGTGTGATTGTGTCTCCTACTCCTGGGGAAGTTGCCAGAGAAAGCCAGACAGTGAATGTGGAAGGAACAAAGAAAAAAAATGGATTGGATGTAATGGGAGGCAGAGGGAATAGTCAGATGCTCCTTATTCCTGTTGTGGGTAGATGGAATGAAAGAAAGGAAATCTGAGTTACGGGGAATCAGAAATGTCAACAGATTGATTCGGAGCAGAGCTGGGACCGTCTGGAAGGAGTGAGTATCAACACCGACTGAGGGGCAGGCAAGATTTTGGGATCATCAGACAAAAACCACCGGACACTTCTACGTGTGTGCGTTTGGATGTGTGTACATGTTGCATGGGGGCGGATACAGGATTGGCTTAGTCTGCTGTCTTAAATGAATGGTTAATGTTAGTCGGGGAAAAAAAATGAATACGGTCACCATCTGCTCAATCTAAGTCTGTGTTTTGTGCAAATGTGTGTGCACACGTGTGTGTGCGACAGTTATGGACTCACACAAAATGTGCTCTTGGAAAGAGATTTGGAAATATGGATTGGAAGAATGAGAGAAGAGAGCAGCTAAAAGAAGAAAGATGAGGAACAAAGCCTGCACTTTACCAGGGAAAGAGACAAGGGAAAGAAAAAGAGACAAATCATTTAAGAGGAGGTCTCAGCTGAGAACAGAAACACACAAACAGCAAACTCTTGAAAAAGTTAAGAATACAGTTTTTATTTGTAAAAAAAAAAAGATTTTAATGTTACTTTAAGCACAACCCGCTGCTTTATACAGAATATTTCACACAAAATTTGAAAGTATAAAACTTAAACATGACAAACAAAAAGTTAACTTGACTTGAATGAATACCGACAAGGTGACTATTGACCACAAATATTACCAGCAAAATAAAAAATATATATTTATGAAGTTTTTAATTAAGCAGATTGACAACTGAAATTCTATTGCTGGTGAGTTATGCTTTAAAGTAATGTTTAGTTTGATTGATGGGTAAATTTTGGCATTTTCTGTCAAACGACAATTTACTCTCAAAGCCTTTTCCTTGATCTTTGAAAGTATAGATTTTGTTTCTGAAATGAATAGAATTTAAGACAGAAAATCTTGAAGTTTGAAAACATTTGAAATGGTAGAACTATGCACTAAACATTTCACAAAGGGAAAACCTCTTCATCTTTCCTTAGTTTCTTGTCTGCTTGTCTGTCCTTTTGCAACAGCCAAATTATATTAAAATGACTTCTTTTATAAAAATTCAAACTGTTTTTAGTTAATTCATTTACTTTCTTTAAAAAATGATAAGGGCAGTGATTTTTTTGCATTTGCTTATGTATTAAAAACTACGGACAGTTTGCCTGATAACTAATGTGTAACTAAAATGTTGCTAAAATGCTGGGCTTAAAAATAACTATATATTAAGATCTAAATTCACAAAAGGAATTGGTAACATCAGAATTATTTATATATATTTTTGAGTTTTCACTTTTCATCTCAGTGAGGACTAATAACATGAGCCCTGAAAAGAATTCATAAAGTCATTCTGGAAATCACAGACACATGGAAGTAGTAGGTAATGAAAAGGTGTCAAGTTCAACCAGTAAGGAAAGAACCGCTGTTGCCTTTAAAGACTTTACCCATAAATATTTTGTAAATAAAAACCTTCATATGCTGCTAAATATTTTTGACTAAAGGTAGCTTTAGTCAAGCTACCTGCCCATGGCAGCTAAAGGTTACTCTGCGCCAACAGTCCTGCCCACAACTCAGAGGCGAATTTCAAATGAAATCCTGCCCGCATTGCAGAAACTGTCCTAAAAAACCTCAGGTTTTTTTATTTTGGGCAAAAACCCATAATTAAAGGATCACTGGGAACGCTTTTACAACACAACAAAAGATGATCTTAGTGGGTCTTCAAGGAAGCTATGTTCTAAGCCAAGACTGATGTGGAACCTGAGGGATGGTAACAGCAAACTTAAAGATCAATTCATGCTCAATTTGTCATATTTTCTTCAGGAGATGTCAGCAAACTTTTGCATTACGAAATGTTTGCTTCCTCTAGCAAGGAATCTAAAAAGCTTTGTTTCATATGAATTTAAGATGAGATAAGATAAAACCATTTGATAGTATGGAGGTAAGAATAAAGTTAGACAAGAATCAAGACTTAAATAAAAAGACAGTTTATTTTGAATATATGGTGTAAATATGTAAATATATTAACATATTTGAGCAAAAAACTCACGCTCACTGCTAAAATATACTTTTTTTGTCTTTTGAGTTTTTTGTAAATCAAGGATTACTATCAGTATTTTAAAATGTATGCAGACTAGTTTTAACTTGCAATGAAAATCATTTTAAAATATGATCCAAATCCACTTCTGATTAATAACTAAAGCCAGCCTTAAATCTGTTAATGTTTGGTCAAAATATGAGAAAAAAATCATTTAACACTCAGAAATGAAGCTTAAATATCATAACAGAATTGAACTCTATGCAGCTAACTATAACTATACTCCTGTAACAGTATTTAAAGCTTTAGAGAGATTACAAGTGTTGAGGACGTCAGAAAAGCATTATCCCCAGCTGTGCTTAAACACACACACATTTTCCCTTTCACTCTTCCACTAGTCAACATTTTCTCTATTTTTTAAATTTATTTCTATCCTTCACAGCAAACTTTCCTCTAAATGTAAAAAGACTCAGTCCCTGCAGTTTTCCTGCACCACTGTAGTTTTAAGGGCGGGAAGCAGAGAAAACCTACCATGCAAATAATACATTTGTGGTACATCTCTAAACACTGTGTTGATAAGTAAATACAGCCTACATCAACAATCCTCATGTTATAAGCACTCTTGTATTATGCAAAAGGCTGCACACACATACACACGGGTACACCACTGCAGTACGTGCACACACGCACACACGCGCACACACACAGGGTTCAAGGTTGTGATTAAATTCTCTGTGGCTTATGATCCGCCTTTAAATCTTTGCAATTTTCATTTTATGCAGCTTTAATATGGATCATAGTTGCTGTCAGAGTGCCCCATCTCCTAATCTGGAGCAATCTGAGCTGAGCCTGGCTGGGTTAACAGCTGAATAAGCCAACCAGTCACAGTCAAGCATCCAGCAAGGCAGCCACGAAGCCAGCAGGCCTTTGTTAGAAAGACGGCCGACATCTCTCGATATCTTTAAGAAGGTTCTAGAGACATGCCAACACAAAACAGATATGCGCAAAAGATGATCCATCTAAGGGAACTGATTCTAAATCTCAGATTAGTTGCTTTGCAGAACAAATAAACCACGAAGAGTCAATATAAAACCTAAAGATGCCGTAAAACAAGGGGCTGGTCTGTTTGCGGAGGTCATACAGCAGTGTTGTGTGAGGTGGGAGGTGGAAGTCATGTCTCTGCATCAGGTCATGTTAAGAGTCAAACACAGATTTCACATGGTATTCATCACTAAGCACACCCAGCAAATGGCACAGACACACATACAAACTTATGTGATGACCCTATTTTTTAGAGCACAGGGGGCTGGGGGCCATAAGAGGATTAAGTCATTAATTGTACACTGTTACATTTTTTTTATTAATATTGTAATGTTCACATCTAAGAAAATCTAAAACCTGATGATGGTTGTGTCTAATTAAAATACAATAGACTCGTGCTGTTTTCACATATTGTCAGAAGACAGGTCAGAGTTTGCCTGCAGATTTTTCTTGATTTGGATTTAAACTGTTACGTCAAAATAGCACAGAATAAGCAGCTGAAGTGTTGGACTGGAAGCAGACACCCCGCTGACATTCATGTAAATAATACTGCTGGTGATGGATGGAAACCACACAAACTGAGCAGAGCTAAAGCTCGGTTTTATCCTGTGTATCTACCACAAACAAGTATGAAAACAAGTACACACATATAGAGCATTATTTCTAATTATTTCTATTTTATTATTGGCTTCATCTGTGAAGCATCTGCAGGTCAGTTCAGTCAGATGATTATCCACACAGAGGTTGCCATACTGAGGTTCAAGAATCACGAGGTGAAAAATGAGAGGGAGCACCAGGAGATCAACCCCCCAACTTATCTTCTTTCATCTTCCCCATGACAAACGATAAAAAGTTAGAAACCAGAGAATCCCATGTGGTGACAATCAAAGCACACACGTTCAAAACATACGCAGAAAATGCTTTGACAAGTATGATTGTGTTTTCCAATGATATCTAGCATAAACAGTGCAGCTCGAACATATTTTTACTTTTATTCAACCAACAAGTTTCTTCTTTTTTGAAAATGTCACGAGAATCTTCCTGAAGTTGAGACATAGTGAAAAAAATCTGCACAATTTGGATTGTGCAGCATTGAGTCACTCAAACTATGTTTGTAAGAATCCTTAAATGTTCTTGACTTCATTAAAATCCCCAAAAACTTTCTGCATCTCTAACACAAATCTATAAAGTGATGGTTTTTTTTTTTAATGAAAAAGAATAGTTTAATGACATAAAACATTAAGAAGGGTGTCTGTGTTTGGTTTGTCTGGTCAAAAATAAATCAATGTTTTATTTGTGTGTTTGACCAGGTTCTTTTTTTCATAGTTTGCTGCTCCAGCAGATGTGGAGATGTGTTTTAAAAGTGACTTTTTCCTGGAAAATCTATAATTTCTAACTCCCGAAATATCTGTAACTCAAAAATAATTCATTCTTTTGATTAATTTGGTGAAAACTATTGTTCTTTTTTCATTGAACTGAATCATTTTTATGGGATTGGTTTTACATGTAAATATTAATGGATTCAAAGGGTTTAGAGAAAATTTTTACTAATGTTGTTTTTTATTGTTTGTGCTGATTTGTAAATTGAAGTCTAACCTACAGAAAATTGTCAGCTTCACCTTTTTCAAATGTTGACAGGATTACATTTTTTTTGCTTAAAAAAATCACGATTTCTATCCCTATATCAAATAAATTTTGAGGCAATTATGGCAATTTTTCTTAATTATGTGGTGCTGTCTTTTGTAGACTTCCAAGGAAGGACAGGAGAGCACCGTCTAACTTTTCCTAGTGGAAGCTAACATGCAGAGCTTTTATTCTGTCACAAAAGAGGATAAATACAGGTTCACTTCTCTGAACATGATTAAATCACACTATAACCTCCTCCCTTTTATTAAATCCTCTTAAGCAGGCTGTATTACATATCTACCCAACAAAGAAAACTCAATCAGAACAATCAACCAGCGTGCCCCACCAGGCTGATCCCATTGTCATGATTAAAATGAATGTGGAGTTGGGACATTACCAGAAATCCTATGGTCACCTTATAAGGGCGATCAGTGTGTGTGCGTGTGGGGGTGTGTGTGTGTGTTTGGGGGTTTATTCCCATTCCTCCAATGTTGTAGGAATTATAGAACAGTAATGGTGACAGTAAGTGTACCGATGATAAATCTATGCTCTATGAAACTGGAGTGATAGTTGAGAGGGAGGAACTTGAAGTGATGCAAAAATTCGGTGTGCGCGTGCATGTGTTAGTGCGTGTGTGCATGTGCACATGCAGCTCAGCCACAAAGCTCAGTATTTATTCTTTGAAATATTATTAGAAAAAGATTACGATTGATGGGATTAGATTTGCAGCGTTTGCGTTTTCATTCTCAAGAGGTAATAAGTTAATTTGTTTGTGAGCGGAGTGTTTCAGAACAAAAACATGTTTTTGTTATGCAGCTCAGAGGCACCTGCATAAAGATGCAACAGCACTTAAAAAACAGTACTGCTGCAGTTTTACATTGACGATCATCTGTTTGTCCTAAACATCTTATTTTGAAAGGTCCAAACACAAATACACATGCATTTACATAGACTTTTCATTGGAAATGGACGCTTGAACACGTGTTGCCGAGGCTGGCATGAACTTAGCATAAAAGAAGTAATTAAAAACTAGTCGAAGAGACAAAAGTGTATTTCTGAGCTTTTGAAATAGACAAAAACCAACTTTATGCACCTGTAATAAAGTCAGGTTTTTGTTGTAAACAGAAAAGTCTTTCAGGAATAAAAACTCACCAGAACTAAAGTACTTCCTGTTTGGAACACAGATCAAGTCCCATTTTTAGTTTTTGGTTTATAGGCTTCTATAACATGTGTCAATGTCATAAATTCCTAGTTTAGCTTACAGTAACAGGCACTCTTCACATTACTGTTGCTTCAATGCACTTCCTGGGATAATCCTTAAAGCAACAGAGGGAGCGGCAGGCGACCTGGATCAGCATAGTTACAGTACGAGGCTTCATTAACTCACACACACACATATCTACACACATACTTGCACATATGGAACCAACCATTCATAAATAATATCAACATGACCCTTCTTTCCTTTTTTTAATCCCTCATCTTTATCTACTCTTCTCTCCATCTCCATCTTTCCCTCCTTCTCTCAGCTGTAAGTGAAACATATTGAGACTCTGCAGCCAGAGATGAACGAGTGTCATTCATCCACAGCCTCAAAGTCATCTCCCCCATTAACACCAGTGTCTAATTAAACCTGGAAATGACAAACACATAGAAACAAACACGGCTCTAATGGCTGGCAGTAGCAGGAGACTGATGGGCAGCTGTCTCTTGTCCATCCCCTCTGCAGATCAACCTTGAGACAAGAGTAGAAGTTGGAGCCCTGAGATAAATCTGGAAGATGGATAAGAAATGATGTGCAGGGCCCCTGCAATTAAACAGGTTAATCATTTCATCAGCTGAGAGCAATATTGTCTTTTAACAAGGTGGTGTGTTGGCTCAGATTTTATTTCATCTTTTCCCAAACAGTCATATTAGCAAAACAAAAACAGCAGGCGAGACTGCAGCAACAAACAAGAGGTGTTTTTCAGTTGTTTGGTTGCTGTTGGAGAACAATGGCTGTCTCCAGGGATCAGATCCGCCATCATTATCCTCTTATTTCTATTATATGAAAGACAAAAATCACAAGGTGGAGTTGTGGTTTATTCATAAATCCTGTGTTAATCTCCATGAGATTAGCAGGAGCAGCTAGAAGAAGACGTACTTTCTTCACATTGAGTGAAATTACGTAGAGTGAGGGCCAAACGTTAAAAAAACGTCTTAAATTCGGTCTAACTGCAAATGAAAAGCAGAGCAGGCCTGATCATGACAAGTTGAAGCCCAAACGTCACCTTTCTACAGTCTGTTTGTTACTGACTTTCAATCCCTGAAAGCCCTGTTTGGATGCCCCAAAGGAACACTAAGCATGGCTTCTACCCCCGCCCGCACTCCCTCCACTAAAACCCATTTCAATATTATTATGAAAATTTGAGAAAAATTCAGAGGAATCATCCAGTCCACAAAACGGAATAAAACGAATAAAATCCCTCTTACTCCAACTAATCCTTCAAAGACTGTGATATTACCTGATAGGATGTTGTACTGTGTGAGTATTATCAACGGGACATGCAAAATAATGTAAGCTGGTCCCCATTGTGGAGATTAGCGTGGGCGTGTCTGTTTCCCAATTTATCTCGTCCCTGAAATGTAGGCCTGATGCTGAGAGTTTTCACTTTCTCTCTCACTCTGTGTCTCTCTGTTCTTCCTCTCCACACATATTTCTGTAACAATGTCAGGCACCTTGTAAAACAAAAAGCCCCGTACAACCCCAGGAAATGTACTATTTTGGGATGAGAAGTAAATATTGGGAGAATAATTTCCATACCGAGTTGTCCAAGAATTTATTTTAAAAGGTAATTTGGATGGAATTTATTAACAGTTTCCACACATTAGCACTGTGTTACTTAGCATGTTAATTAATCCAAACTGTCATAATGATTTAACAACATTTAGTTTAGAACAACCTCCAAGATGCACATATATAAGGGAGGAAAAACAAGGCTGAATTTTTTATAACATGAGATTTTTTTTCTGATCTTTTAAAAACAACAACAAAAACACATTAATTGTTTTGTCTATTTTTTTTAAAGCTTGACACGTTTTAAAGTCCCACTCTGATCATCTTTTGATGTTTTTTTAAAACGTTTCCAGATTATGCTGTTTTAGCCATAATCAAAAAACCTATGTCATAGAAATGACACAGTTTCTGCAGAGCGGCATTAGTTCTGTAGAAATTCACAGCTGAGTTGTGAGCGGGAATGTTGGAGCAATTACTGGCGTGACAAAAATGCAGAGCAATATTGGAGGTATCCAGGAAAACATTTTTGAGCCAGATGCCAGCTGGGAAGAGAAATACAAAGACATATATGAATCTAATCATCTGCAAGTGGATGCAACAGAATGGAGTGGAGCAGGGAGCTTGTGGCTTAACGAAAGTTGTTCAAACACATGTTCTTTCTGTTAGAAGGGAGTTGTTGCTTCCACAGTTGACACCATTATGGTTGTCATTTTCATTAATTGTATATACATTGTTGTCATGAGCTTTGGATTGTGGCATGAATTTTAAACTTAAAGAATAAAGTAAACATAGCAAAAAGCAAACAAACGATTCAAGCTGAAGTGAGAATCAGACACAGAAAACCTGATAACAGAACTTAAACTAAAGAAACCCATATGCAAACAAAGACAATAGTAGTGTAATGATTCATGTTAACTGTGATTGGAAGCAATGTTTGTGGTTGACATTTCGATTCACTTTTAATTTTGGTTCGCATTGACGGACCTAAGATCGATCCAGTACATCTTTAGCCAAAAAACGTAACCACGTGACTCAGAGATAAATACCTGGTACTGAACAGCGCAGAAATACAAGATTCCTTGTATTTCGACCTATTGATTTATCGATTATTTCGATTTATCAATATAATCAATCTCATTTTGAAACAATTTTTTAAAATGGTGTATGTCACTTCCACTTGCCGGAAACAGATCAATCTGGTTTGATTGTAGGAATAGAATCAGTCAATTGATTCATCGATTAATCATTACACCCCTAAAAGACAAACTGGTTGGCCAAATACTCACAAATATAAATGTTTCTGTCTTTGATGAAATATCCAGGATTTATTGTTTCTTTGTGGACTTTTATTTTTTTTAAGTAAGGTAAAGGTTTTATTTGGCTGTAAAATGCACTATACTGTTTCATGAACCAGAGCTTTGTCAATAAAGTAGCATGTGGGGCAGAGAAAGAGTTTATGTCTTTATTTTGACCATTGTTTTTTTCCTCTATTTTCTTTTTCTAAAAAATAAGTAAATGTGAGTTTGGTTTATTGATCCCCAAATCCCAAAATGTAACTCTTGTCTTCAATTTACCTTGAAAAAATGCCTTGTAAAATATTGAGAAAAAAAAAACAAACTTGATGTTATCACAGTTCAAAAGAAAAACATTTCAACATGGCCAATAAAGCTTTAGTTGTCCCCCATTTTAAAGCATTGATGATGGAACAGGTTATACTGCATAACAGGGCCCTCAGGTACTCACCTCTTTCTCAGTTCTGACTCCCATGTAAGGTAATAAAAAGTAAATTATTTGAAAGTAATCACCTGCTTAGTGACTGACAAGGCTGACGGATGCAGAAACAGAGTAACAAAGGAGCTTCATCTCATAGAGCAAAGTGCTCAGACTGCTTGCATGTGGTAATTGCTCCTGGAGAGAGGAAAATCCCACAGGCCGAGCTGTGGGACACTCAAAGCCCCTCAAGTCCAATGTTTTCCTGCTATATACATATTGAACGGTGGAGTCAGGGGACTAAGAAGATTATCAAAATGGGATGAAGAGGCTGTAAGAGTCTTTGTAGCCTCAGTGTTGTGGGCGGGTTAGAGGTATACAATGAAAGTTGTGGTGGCCCTCTAAAGCTCCTAAACTGCTTGACCTTAAAAGCTGTTTTGAGTGTTCAGAGCACAAAGCAGAACATAAAATAGCAAAAGAGAGCATTTATGATTCGGTGGCGAGGGTCTACAAAGGCTATGTCATCACTTTTACCCCAAGTAAAAGCAGTCTTCTGTCAGGTGTAAAAAACCCTCAGATGTGTAAAAGTGTCGTCCCTCGCTGTCGCCGTGCAGCAAAGGACGATTCCTTATGTGTGCGTTGAGAGTGGCGCGAGCCCGAAATGACATAAAGAGCTATTTGGGCTGTAATGAAGCCGCCTAATGAAATCAGTGCCCTTGAAAGTTCTTCATCAATTCCAGCTCCCTCGTTCACTTGCATGCCTTTCCACCATTCCAGCCTGTCAGCTAATCCACGTGCACAACACAATATTAATTAAACACAGCATTTCCTGAAGTACTTAAGTGAAGCGCTATCATAGATAATGAGAAGGTTTAAAGGAGTCCCATCCTTCCAAAATTACTTTTTAAACCGGCCTTATTAAGCAGAAAATGAGACCCAAATCAGCCTACAAGCTCCTCATTAAAAGCCACTGATCCTTGGCCACGCGCATGTTCCAGTGGTTTTAATTAGGCTAGTGCCAGATCGTCTGCGACAGGAAGTGCCATTAATCTTGTCTTTTCATCGGTAGGGGTGGGTTGGTTGGGTGGGGGGGCTTTAGCATGTTGCACACTTGTGCTCCAGTCTATAGGCTCGGTGGAGCTGTCCATAAGGTGGCGATCTTCCAGATCAGATGGCGTGTTTTAAACTGTTTTTTGGATGCAAAGTGAGATAATTGAGACTATTTTTTAATTTTTAAATGACTTTAATTACAGCTTGAGCTGTTAAATGTTTCACTAGCAACCCCACACACATTCAGTCATATATCTCAAAACAAGACAAGATGTGTCTTCATTTTCTCGGCACGTGTGCATCTGAGTCGCTGTCGCCATAGAGGATGGTCCCAGCCCGGCCTGTCACACTGTCTCTGCATGGAGGATTATGGATTGCCAATTACATCGCTTTTGTCATTAATTAATGAGGATAACGAGCTCCCATTGCTCCCCACAAAACTGCGGTGCACTTCAGCTGGTAGTGATGTGTGCTCCTGTAACCAGCGGCGGACTTTGCAGTTTGAGGGCTCCAGGCAAACAATAACATGGGGTCCTCTTCAGGGGTTAAATGTTTACTTGACTGATGGAACAAAATAATACACAATGGAGGGTGTCAGTAAAAATATGAAAGAAATATTTATTAAATCGTTCTTTTCTGCCCTTTTTTTCTGTTCCTAAGTCTCAATTTTAAATTTACCACTGTTTTCTCAGTTTGAAAGACTATTTGCTTGCTTAGGTGGGATTATTTTAATCAGCGCAACCTCACCTGTGTAGCACTAGCTTTATTTAGTCATTTTGCCATGTTGTATTCACACTCTAGACATAAAATTGTACAAAAACAGAAAATTTCAGCAGGAAAAAAGTGTTTCAATTTGCTCTGGAAAGCCCAAAAATGTTCAGCATACCGTTTTTACAACTTACAATGAAAGATTGAAGTGTAATTTCAAAAAATAACAAGAACAAACTTTTAAACAAACAAATTTGCATGTTTTTGAATTAAAATGCAGTAAAAAAAATTTCACAGAATTCTTTGTGCCACATTTATGAACAGTTTTTTGTTCCGTTGAACACATAGAGGCACAGAACAGGCCTGACACCTCCATGCTGTAATCTTTCTAATGTTGTCATACAGACTGTCTGCATTTCAGTCTGCCTGTGTGGCTTCAGCTTCCAGGAAGCACAATAAAAAGTGTGAATTTGTCCTGTGGATGCACTGCTGACCATTGGAAATTTGTCCAGGAATTCTGTTTTTGGCAGCCTTTTAACTGTGTTTTTTCTGTTGTGTCAGTGGCAAAGAATAAAAGAAAAAGGTCTTTTGGAGAAGAGTTTGATCCAGGGTGAACTGCTGCCTTATTTATTAAAATAAAGATCGTCTTTGACCAGAAACTACAAATAATGTTTTTTTTTATCTCTTTTATTCAATAAAATCTCAATTGCAGAAAATTATAATAAATTGAAGTTTATTTTAGATGTGGTTTTGCTATGATTATTTCACAGCTGCTCAGCCAGACGCCTTCTGGTCTGTCGGTTCCGAAGGGTTAATGAGTTTGTTTAATTCTGTTCTTCTTTTTCCTTTTTAGTCTGTCTTTCTGCACGTTAATCTTGTTTAACTTACATTTACTGACATTTTCACATGAGCAGTCTTGTACCATTTTAGTGATTTGGGTTCTTTATGACAGAAATAAATAATAATTGGCGCAGAACTTATATTAGATTTTCTTTTTTTATTGGGGCTCCCAAGGTTTTGGGGGCCCCAGGTGATTGCCCACCTTTGCCAAATGGTAAGCCCCTGCCTGTAACTCTTAGTTTTTGTATGATGTGTTGATGTTTACATGGTGGCTCCCACTTCATTTTGTGACATTTAAAAAGCCTAGATAGGTTTCAAAGCAAAGCATATAGTGAGAAGAAGTGATTGTCAACTAGTGACTGCAGTCTACAAGACATTTAAGTATAGCTAACTTCCCTAACGTGATGGCTTGTGGTTATTTGTAATGACGTGTGTGCACGACAGAGACAGAGTGAGAGTAAAATGACAGACGAGTTGTCTGTATGCAAAGGAAGGAGGTTACAGTGTACGCCGAAGGCTCTGCAGAGAGACAAATGTTGACCCAAGGCCTTTGTGGGTTTATTCCTCTATTGAGTGGAGGTGTGTTGCTGCGTGCTTGTATGTGTTTGTGTCTCTGAGAGTTTTGCTCACCACCAGCCCTGTGTCTGAGGGGCCATTACAGAGATTAGGCGGTGCTATCCTAACGGATGCCCCCGTTTGTCAGCTCGTATCCCCTGTCAAGTTGAACCAGGCTAAAAGAGAATGGATGAGTGGGATGAGCGCTGTGATTTTTTTTAGAGGGAGGGAACGTGGGCTCAGGAGGAAACGGGGGACCGTGTTCGCTTGACAAAAGAGGAAAAGAAAATAAAGATTTTAACAAAGTGAAGAAAAACTGCAAAAACATGGAATACTCGACAATTGAAATTACATGAGATCTGTTCTCTCTAAAAGAGCATCTCTAATCAAACCTAATCATCACTTAAAAAAAAAAACATTTAGTGCTGCTTGTCCACACTCTCCCCACTGTCCTTCTTTGGTGTTTTCCACACAGACTGGGTCCACCATGCCTGGTGTGAGGTGCTTTGTGGCAAAACACTTTGCATGGTTGGCATGTTTTCAGGCGTCTCAGCTATGAGTATAAATCGGAAACAAACCCAACCTGAAAACACTCAGTCATGTAAAAACAGACAAGCTCCGTTGACCCCCTTTTAGATTTCTGATTAAAGACCCACTACGATGAAAATTATGTTTTTGGTGTTTCAAACAGGTTCTTGTTGCCTTTTTCTCATGATGCAGGACATATACAATAATCAAATCATTGTGAATCAGGAGCAGATGCGAAAGTGCCATTTGGAAATATTGTAGCTGCAACATAGAAGCTACTACAGGAAGCCACAAGCTCCCTGCTCTGTATCCACTTGCAGACAAATAGATCCAGGTACATCTTTTTTTTCCTTCTTCCTTCTTTCTGGCTAAAACTGTACAGCTGGATATCTCCACTACTGCTTGCCAGTTTGGTTGGGGTTGTGAGGGGCTGTAAGCTAGCGGGAGAGCACGTAAACAGATGGATGATGTAAAGAGGGCAGGCTTACCCTAAGTTAATAGTCCCACCCACAACTCAGAGGTGAATTTCTGAAGAACTACTGCCACTCTTCAGAAAGTACGCTCTAGATAACGGCGCATTTTTAAAAATTTGGCAAAAAACAGCATAATTATAATTAAAAGACCACTGGAAACGCTTTTGCAATAAATCCAAAGATGATGGGAGTGGGATTTGAACGGATAATAGGCCCCGGCCCATCCTGCTGCACTTGCAGCAACGTCTCCCCGAATAACATGGCTGCTAAGAACCAAGTGACTCACCCGCTCATCGCTTTCGACAAGGCGGGGCTGGGAGGGACGACAAAGTGTGATGTCACAGTGAAGCAAAGAACTTCTGGGGGGGTCTGTTGGTGAATGGATGAGGGGGCATCCTAGCGGTGCCGCTGCAAGTACTGTCTTCTCTTTAGCACGCCGTCTCTTCCAATATGTCTTCTTCCTCCCTCTTTCTCACACACACACCACTGTCCCTCTGTTGTTTTTCATTGACCGCTCCTCGATGAACCTGCCCAAAATAGAAGCCCTTGTCCAAGCCCTTTACATCTAGAACATCAACCTTGCTCCTGTGAGTGAATTAGAATTAAAAATGAATCTGTAATATTTCATAAGCCCCTCAGTCCCTCACTGTAAGCATAATCAAAGTGGAAGTATCTTTGTTTTCCTTCAAGGCCTTGGTTGTAAGAGCAGTCCGTATGTGAGAGAGATGGACTCCTCCAATGTGCACCAGACACAAGCGCTTGCAGATGAAGAGAACTTAATTAGAGAAAACAGCGCTGTCAGATGAATTAGGCAGAGGTACACACTTTAGGGCATATGGTTTTGGTACCATACCATTGAGTTGGAGAAAAGCACACAAACATACCTCAAAGCTCTGAGCCATGCTAATGAAATCACTCCCATTCTATCCCACTGAGAGCAAACACAAATGTTTGCAGACATCACACAGTCTGTCCGTACTCCTGGCCCACACTGGGGTGCTGGGAGAGTGGCAGAGCTCTGACACATGTGCAGGGTGTTTGTCTGGATAAAAACACTGTCAGCAAGAGACAAAAGGTGAGAACAACCAGAAGGATGTCAGTCTGGAGAGTTTTTTTTTACTTCAAATTTTCTGTTAGAGAACGTTTCTTAATTAGCTTAATTTTAAAGCAAAGTTTTAGCGCAGCTTTATTTATTTTTTTGTTATCTAATAAAAGTTAGTATCAAATATTGCAAAGATTAAATCTGTGAAATATTTTTTTCTCGAATAGTTTGAAAATAATTATTTTGTAAGAAGCGAGAGTCACACGTTTTACTTGATTTTTTGTGACACTTTTTCACAGCACGACAAAGAAATGCAGCAGAAAAAACTGCTCTGACACTGACTGTTTTATATTTTAAGAAAATAGTGTCTTTTTTGTCTCTTCATCACCTTTTATTGATAATTTTAAAGAATTGCATCTTTTGTTATTATTTTACTGGTTTCAAAACAAACATTTGAGATATGTTTGTTTCAGGTAGTCAGAGATTTAAAAAAAAGTTTGTACTGCAACTGTAAATACGGTTAAAACCTTTTTATTTATGTATATTCAGATTTTTACTTCCATGTTTTTGCATATTTTGTATATACTTGTGGTGTGTTACAATTAATAATTTTTAACAGTTAATTTAAGTATCTCAGATTTGTTGTTGCAGCATATCTATATAAATTTAAGTTATAATAAAGATTTGATCAAATTTGATCAATTAAAAAAAAAAAAAAAAATCCAGTCTAATGTTTAGTCCATACAGTGATAAAAATCGTGAACATTTTTTCCCACTTACGGTACATCGTCAAGTGCATCTTTGCATTTTACAAAATGAAATGCACCCACCAAAATCACATTATGCACGACACTTATCTGAAAATGATCTTCAATTTTCTCACTTCGCTTTCATTTCAACCGCTTATGTCACCCAAATACTTATGGGAAGCACAACATTGTGAAAAATCACAAATCAGCCATGTTGCAACCCCACAATGACTCTGACGCCATGGACACTCACAGCCATTAAGATGATCCAGTGAGTCAATAAAACACATCTGAAGACCTCGACATCAGAGGCCCGCAGGGAGGAAAGTGACCACCCAAGCATCTTTATGGGAAAGCAGCGTTCTCATTTGTGACAATTAGGCTGAACAGGCACTGATGGAGTGCAGGGCCCAAGTCCTCATATCATTGGTGGCGTTTGTCACATTTGATTCCTGCTGCTTTCACTATTTCACGAGGCCTCAGATGAGGCATGTGTCTTCAGAGGGGCAATTTAAGATGCCACGGGTGTCCTGTTGTTGTGACATCTATCTTAATTGTAGGAGTGAGGCTGGAGTAGATCAGTAAGTAAAACTCTGACTTTTCCTTAAACTGACTGAACTGACGTGTCTGATGATGAAACAGACGAAGATGTGAAATTTAAGCCATAATTACAAAGAGCAAATGTGAGGTTTTAAGGAAATCGCTTTGGATTAACTCATTTTCAAAGGCAGAATGAAAAATTCACAAAAAGGCATGATGGAACAGGTTGCTTTGATAATTTAATCTATTTTATTGCAGTAATTAAAAAGAAATATCAGTCAATATGCAAACAGATATTCCTCTCTCATTGTACAGCACTGAATAATTTAAAATAAGTAAAGTTGGTTATTTAGTCATTTATAGCCGTACTATTAAAAGTATGCACAGTGCAGCACAAATACCAGACACAAGTAGGAAAAACAATGGTCAAATTATGATTTCCTGGTTACATTTGCTTAATTTCACATTTAAAACCCCAAATAAAATGTGTAAACTTACAAATAATCAATTTTTGAGGATGTAAATGTCTTTTTTTAACAATTTGTTTTTCTAAAGCCTTCACTGGTCAACCTGCAAATGAAAAATGTCTCTGTTCCGTTCACTGAATTAAGTCTCCCCAAAGAGACAGCAGTAGAAATCGTGTTAATAGCTGTCTAGTGTAAGAGCCGGCCAAGGAAGCCTGCAATCACCTAAATATCCAGAGACAGGTCATGGGTGCCCCAGGCAGGTCTTGCGCCCTTTCCGCTCATTGCCACCGACCCTTGCACGTGGATGCAGGGCCCCACCAATCCATCTATACCTCCTCTTTTAGGAAGCTTACTGCATTTCAGAAAGATCAAAATAAAAATATAGCTTGGGAAATAAAGAAATAACAACATTCATTTAGGCAATCACACGTGGTGCGTGAAAGTGGTGCGTAAAGGTGTTGCTAAAATGACGCAAACGGGGTCTGAGCCTAGAGAAGTGTTTTAATTATAAATACATATAAACAATATATGAAATCCATGTTACAACAGAACCAGAACGCATCTTCGGTTTTACAGGCTGAAGTTATGTAATCTTGGAACTATAGGAAGAAAGATTTCCCTCATGTTGAACGGACCATACAATCATGTGAAATGCGCCATAAACCAAAACAAACACACTTTATCCCAAAAAAAGAGAATAACATCACATAATTTCGCCCCACATCATAGAGTCAGTCACGGGAATCCAATCTTAATAATAACAAGATCAGGCCGGATTTTCTCATTTTCGTTTTGATTGTTGCATAGATTGCAAAAGGATAACGACAGCTTCCCGGAATTGTGTCAAACTGAAAAGCGCCACACTGACAGAAACGTCAAAAACAAGGCCAACACAGTTTATCTCTGCAGCAGTTTGTCCAATGTGGAGGAAACAAAGCAGTGCGATCACTTAACCAACTTAGATTTAAGCATCCGACAATTTTATTTTCCACAAATGAAGGTTTTTTTTTCTGAAATAACAGGAGAGAGACCAATATGAGGGGCAGTACAGGTAAAGTTCAGCAAAGTGAGTCAAAGTGAAATCAAGGCTTGTCGTTGCAGTGTTTGAAGAGACTCGATGGTGTCCCGGAATACGTGCTGCACTTTTCGGCACAGGTGGCGAGCGCAGAGCCCGTGAACGGATAAACTGCAGCCTGTCCAAAGGGCGCCAGAGCCGTGGGGATTGGCGAGGTGATGCTCTGTCCTTGGTTCAGATACGCCACCAGCCGCCTCATCTCCTCCAGAGCTTGAGCCTGCATTAGGATGTAGTTCTTAGCCAGGAGGAGAGTGGCTATTTTGGAGAGTTTTCTCACCGAAGGGCTATGGGCGTACGGGATGACTGCGCGCAGGCCGTCCAGCGCGTCGTTCAGGTCGTGCATCCTCCTCCTCTCGCGCGCGTTGATGCTGAGCCGCAGAGACCGCTGCTCCTTCGTTTTTTTGGCGAGGGCCCCCCCGGGCTTCTCATCACCGAAGGAGGACCCCCTTTTCCGGGACTCCAGCGCGTCGAAGCCGTCCTCATCGTCGCTCGTGTGCTCCCCTCCGCTCTCGTTGGACTTCGCTTTCTGCCCCGACAAGAAGTCGGTGGCCGGTGTGAGCGGGTAGCGACCGGGGCTTCCAGCACCATGGCCAGCGCCAAAGCCGAAGGCTGACTGACCGTACCGCTGCGTCAGGTCGAGGAGCGCGTCGTTGCTGATGGACTTGAGCAGGTTCTCTTCGTTAACATTCATCTTCTCTTCCACAGCAGGTTCCGACCAGGAAAAGGCTCCTCTCGTCACTCTGCACTGTAGTTTTTGGTTTCAGAATAGTGGAGAAGTTCTGTGCAGGAGTTTCTTCTTCTTCTTGTGGAACTTCCTGTCACTCCTGCTCTTGTTGGCGCTGTGACTCTTCAGGAAGGAGGCTGTGGATGTGAGTCTGAACCTCTACACGCGTTCACCTAGTCTGAGCGCCGCGCTCCCTCCTTGTTGCGCGCATAGCCCACGTTCAGCAACACTTGTCTAATTTTATTCGGCGAGACTGGAGCGCCAGTGTCCCCTTTACAGTCGTTTATCTGTCGCCCTCCCTCGCCTTGGGCAGATTGTGACTGGCGCTCTGCCCTGCGCGCAACTTAGTAGGAGCGCGCTGCCCGCCGGGATTATCTGTCCGTCCAATCAGGGGGGCGTTTTAATTAACTCAGTGAAAGCACAGGGCCTGCTCCTGTGCTGGGATCGCAAAAAAAGGTGATTCCGACCCAACAAACACACAATCCAACTATGTGGTGCGCTCATTTATATCGACATTAATTCGATTTTTAAAAGTATTAAAATGCTGGGAGGAACCCTTAACTTTAACTTCTGTAATTTGGCTGTAAGGTTCTCCATCATCCAGGTCATCCAGATTATCACGGATTTCAGTTTTCTTTTTTTAATGCAACTGGACTATAAAGCTTTATCATGCATTGTTGTAAACCTTTCCAAGGCTCTCTACGCAGCATTTTATTTTTCAATAAATACACAAATCTCACTAAATAAGTAATACAACATTATTCTTCAACACCAAATGATGCAACTTTGAATAAATCATAGAATCCTGCAGGTAAAGTGTTTCGTTTCAATGGCTAATTCGTCAATTAAAACAAGTTCAAGTGATTCTTACCCATCAAGAGTTTGGGTTTCATTTGACCTGCCTGCAAATGTATCATGTGATGTTATCATCTAATGTTTATGACCTTTTTAAGTGAAAAAAACAACAACTTTTGTTAAAATATGCATATAACAGTCTTCGTTTAACAAGGCAAACATTTCCTGAGGTGTATTTAACTGACAGAAATGGACCAAAAGGTAAGAGCGCCACTTGGTGTTCATTGCAGAGTACTACACTTTTGCTGTTTATGTGGTTCAGTAACAAAACAATTCATTTGCTTTTTGTGCTGACTGCTTTGTGTCTCCATGTCATGCTTTGATAATAGCACCACCGTGTGGTGGAACATGAAAGTGTTCTTGTTCAATGATTAATATTCAATGAAGTTGTAGGGTTTTTTTTTCTAACACTTCATAAATAATCACTGGGGAGGTCAATCAGCATGAGAAATTAACAAATAGCAGTGTTTATTCAGCTTTGAAACGAAAAGAATTCTTGCAGCATTGCTGAAAGGTTTGTTTGAAGTCACCACTTTAATTTTAGTGTAAAATATATGTAATAAACAAGTTCAAAAACATGCTGTGTAGGTCAATTGATCTCTCCAAATTGCCCCCAGGTGTGCATGTGAGTGTGTGTGAGTATGTGGCCCCACAATGGACTGGTGACGTGTCCAGGCCGTACATCAGCTGGGTTCTAGCAGCCCAGTGACCCTGAAAGGGATCCAGCAAGTTTTTAAATGGATGTATGTAATCAAATTGTTAAGTACTTTTTGTTTGTTTGTTTGTTTTACTCATATTGTGACCCCACATGAGACTATGATTTAGAATAACTGTTGGCTTCAATGCATGTAAAATAATAAAGGTCAACTATTAAATGTCATGTTAAAAACCCCATTTGTGCCAACTGTAATACTGCTTTAAACCAAGCAGCACCAAGCATGCAAACTACAGTTTCAGTCCTTTACTGTACAATAATAGATTGATTCAAAGGTAATGTTGTCACGTTGAACCACATTACACTCTAACCACTTTGTTACACTTGTAATATACTGTCCATGATGGGTCAGCGCTGCAGTTCATGAATGTTTCTTCTACAATGTTCAGAATTGTTTAGAATACTAGTTTGGTAAAGAAAACAAAGAATAACTCCTTTAGTTTATTATAGAGGTTATTGTTGGTGTTGCCAGATCACATTACATACATTTGCAACATCCAACAATATCACTATGAACAAAAAAGAAAATAATCTTTCTTTACTTTTTTAAAAGTAGAAAAACAAATTAACTGTTAAAATAAAGTACTGAACTGCCTTACCTAAAACATCGATCCAGTTTTAAACACATTAGTTGTCATGTATTCTCAGTAGCTGTAAAATCCATTATTTCAATATTTTAACAGTATTCAATACTTGTTTTCTTTCCTGAAAATGTGAAATGCTTTTTACTTTTTAAGGAAATGTGCTGTAGACTATTTATTAAAGCGTAACTGTAGGGAGTCGATTTTAACAACTAAACTACCAAACGCATTTAGTCTAATATAATAAATGCACTGCAGCATCTCTATATTGGGTTTCAGAAAATAATCCATCCATCCATCCATCCTTTCTTCAAACGTATTTATTCCCTTTCAGGCACACATGGTTGCTGGAGCCTATCCCGGTTGCAGCTTCACCGGGCCATCCGACTGCGAGGCAAGAGTGCTAACCACTTAACTCCCTGTGGCTGGTCACAAACCAATAAATCAGTTACATGTTGCCTTTATTATCATATCAGTGTTTCTCTAATTTTATACAACAAATCGAAAAATGCAAGCTTAAACACAAAAGAAGTCTTAAGCAATCACTTCTCCACGCAAAGGAAAACAAAAATGCTTCCTGTAAGTCAAAGGAGTCCAAACTTATTGCAAAGAGGGCCAGATATGGAGAGATAAAAATGCTTGAGGGCCAACCAATGGAATCCTTATACTGATATTAAATACAAATACACTTTTTTATGAAAATTCTGTTCCTATGGGATATTTTTATTTCTTTACATGGAACAGAAATACAACTAAACATTTTTTTAATCAAAATTGCTGTGAATTTTGTGTTTGAAGACCACAAATAAATTAAAGAAAAAGTCCGTCTGGGAAAAAAAATGTCAACATTAAATCTGGGTTCATATGAAATATTACATGTTATTCACCATTCACCACTCCCTGTTAACTTACTAATTTAAATCATCTGAACAAGAAACAAAATGTTATCTTATTCAAAAGTACAAACCACAGATGCAATTGTTTTGTATTTCAAAAAAAGAAAAAAAAACTATCTCCAATTTTCCCTTGTCCTGGCAGCTCTAGCTGTCAACTTTCCTTATTATTATTAGTTGACATTTGAGAAATGAGGCAGAAAGCATCACAGAAGGGTCCAGCGACAGTGCGGCCACAGGTTTACAATGGCTTATAATAGAATTTGGCCAATCACAATGTAGAAATTATACACGCAGTTTTTAGAAAGTGCCGGGGGCCACTGCTGTATCATTGATTTTATGACGGGAGCCTGCAGGCCAGTGGAAATTTGAATGTTATCCACATTTGGCCAACAGAACGCACTTTGGGCATGCCTGCTGGAAGAACATGCAAAGAATATAATAAAATAATAGCAAATAAATAGAAGTGTAGATCATTTTTGGAATCACCTCAGTGTAGACCTTTACTTACAGCATAATTCTATTTTAAATGAAGCTTAAGCCCTAAACATCTTGAAGGGGTATCGGGGTCCTGCAGAACATAGATGGAGACACATTTGGATGTTGAAATGAGGATGGGAGGTAGTTGGGGGTTAGAAGAGTTAAGTGTGAGTGCTCTTTTTTGTCTCTTTTTTATCGGTCTTTTAGTATCATATTTATTGGTGCTTCACTATTTATTTTTAATTTATTTTGCAATAAAGAGCTATGGGTGACACCTGAATTGTATCTAAAATTAGGCAGGATCGAAGTGTTAAGCCAGCTATTCAGCTGCTGATAATAATGATGATAAGGGTACAAAGGGCAAACGCTGACAAACTAATTATTTAAAAAAATTAGTCACATAAAATGACAATACAAAACTTTATCCAGCAGGTGGCAGAATCGTCTAAGAGGTGAGAAAATGCCTTCAGAGGATAAAAAAAAAAAAGCACAATAATGTTTACAATTTTAGCTTAACATATCATTTTTTAATGTCATCTGAAATAATGATTTTGTTGCATCAAAGAAATGTATGATGGAGATTTTTCCAACGTTGAAATTGTGACATGCTTGAAATAACAAATCAACCTTTGTTTTTCATGTGTATGAATGAACCCGGCAACATAGTTTGATTGAACTTTTTAAACCCCTGGCAGTGGGGGTGCTCTCTACACAGCCTTTCACGCAGCCATCGCACTGTTACACCAGGAAATGGCATAGAAAAGCTTGAGAGTCAAAGAGAATGAAAGAAACACAAAAGTGCATATAACCGATACAATGCATCAGGCTTTTAAGGCCTGTGCTTCAGCTCTGTGTCACTATGGCAACTGCAGGCTCAGCCACCATGTAAGTGTGACACACAAAAGTCAGCTGTGACCCTGCGAAGAGCAGCAGTAAGACAAAAGGCCCACCGTGAGGCAGGAAAGTATTTCCTCTTGCTCGGAGTTTGGTGTGATCTGACAGGAGTGGTGCATGTGTAGCCAACACGAATGCGCAGAGCTGTAGCCTGCAGCATCCATGCCACATGTGTGCTGTGTCAGCTTTAAAGCGGCACCATTATAAATGTTCAGTTAGCTTTTTTTTTTTTTTCTTTTTTTTTTTGCATATTTTTGCTGTAGATGCACAGGGTGGGAATAGATTTTGCAGGTGAAGGGTTCGGTTTTCGCCCGCATGTAGAAGTTACTGCAGGTCTTGATATTTGCTGCCGTGTTGTATATCGAGACCCAGCAGGATTCTCACATTAGAGTTCCCTCTTCAGGCTGTTTCTCATATCCTAATTTTCAGCCCTGATCCCTTTGTCTAGCTTAGCCCTCTTTTCTCTCCCTCTGTCACTATCACACACATGCACATGCACACACACAAAGACACACACATCAAAGTGCTGCTCTGAGTAAAGATGGAACAGGCTCCTTTGATCTCTCCCTGCCGACTCTGATTAATGTGTGGATTTACAGTGCAGACCTACAGGGACCTGGCAGCCTTGATACCCCTCTGCTGCACGGAATCTAGTTTTCTTTGCAAATAAGTGCCGCTTTCTATTTTATTCATTTGCCAGTCATCATGCTTTCAGCCGGCGCACTCAAGAAAAAGACCAAATGCTCACATTTATTCAGCCTGAATCACCCATCTTGACGTCTGCTACCTTTCCCCTGCAGGCACAAATCACCGTGGGCACCATCCACGTGACAAAGTTTCTGCTTCCAGTAAATCTAAACACTTTCGTCTTTGAATAGATTGGAAGTTTGTTAGCAGCAGAGAGCTGTGATCAGTGTTATACAGTGCAGCTAGTCTTGGCAGTCAGCTCCAATTGTGGTGCATGTTGGTGTTTGGTGGGAGGATTGCTGATGATGGCAGAGTAAATGTTGGAAAATTTTCGCCTAAAGCATCAAAGAATGTGTTTGCATTGTACATTGTGCTTTGTGCGATGCCCGTTGCACCCACGTTTCATCACTGACCAAGGCAGAGGAAGTAAACAGCACTGTTGACTTGTTTCTTCACTTGTTTCCACAAAGTTCGCTCTTTCGTGTTCTCGAAATCTCATTTTCTCTCCATTTTTTTCTCCCCTCGCTGCAGTGCAATGCAGATTTTTCACAGGGTGGAGGTATGGTGGAGCTAGGCGGGGTCCCATGAATAATTGTTGAAGATATTTTTACTCTGACCCACTTTGGAGTCCCTTTCATTTGCCTTAAAGGTGCTGCAGCCGTACTGCGGATGAAGACAACATTTGGGGCTTTAAATACTGCAAATGTTCAAAGCACCAGTAGACTGTATTAGCTATCAACCACATGTCTACACACTGCAAAAATATGACATGGTATTTTCCATAAACTATAATTATCCACAAAAAAGCTTAAATTTAATGTTATTTTTTTTGTGGAAAAACAAGCATCCACAACACTGGTTTTAAACTAAGCAAAAATATATCAGTTCTTTGAGTGAAATGCCCTTTCTGAATGTCTGTATAGCCTGCTGTTTACTCTGTGCTTCCTGTGAAGATCCAGAAACTGGCTTCACACATATTCTTGCAGCGCTTCCTAGAAATTACAGAAACTTTGAAATAGAATTTAGTTTAACAGCATCTTGAGTGTCAGAAGGCTGAATGTTCTTCATGCTCTACATTCAAAAGTTGATATCTGAATCACTTCCACCTCCTTAATATCTGCAATCAATTTTTCTATTCAGGGTCGCAAGGATCTACTGGATATCCTTCAAGTTGTCATTTAGAAAAGGGGTGGGTAGTCCACAGGATGGCCTTTAAAAGCAGAGCAATTCAATTTTGACTTTCTATTCTATTCTATTCTATTCTATTCTATTCTATTCTATTCTAGTCTATTCTACAAAAACCTTTGAGCTTACTGAGAAAACTGACTACAGAGAAGCCCCAACTAGGATTCAAACCAGCAACTGTTTGCAGAGAAGCTTTAGTGCCTGCCATCACACCACTGGTGTAATGTTAATCTTTTCAAGGTCAAAGCTCATTTTAAGGATGAGGAATACGATTGGCACAAACCAACCAAATGTGAATGCTTTTCTAAAAATGTAAAATGTGCGTAAGAAGAAGATTTTTATATGTTGGATCAACAAAAAATAAGAACCACTACTGTGAAAAATATGAAAGAGGAAATTTTTTTTAAGTTTCCCTAAAGACTGCAGACAATTCATATTTCCTGTTGAAATTTAGCTGCAAACGTTTAATGCACTTATATTCATTCTTCTGTTGACCTGATAATTTATAGTTCTTTTGCTCTTTTAATTGACTCAGCCAACAAGCACTTCTTGCAAACACACTTGTGCCTTCTTTTGGACACCAATGCAGGATGGCGTTGTGCAGGAGGACTCTGGTGGCGATGAGTGCTGTGGATTTCAGGGAGGAGTTGAAACAGACTTTTGTGAAATTCTACCTGATAACAGCTACAGCTAAAGTGATCAGGAAGACTGAGAGGAAGGTACAGTCCTTGGTGCGTCATCTGGAATGAGGAAAGCAGATAAGGAAACTTGGGAGTGGAATGAAAAAGTTCAGGAGTGTGTTAAAGAGGAAAAGGTTAGTTAAGAAAAAAGTGGGACACTGAGAGGACAGAAGACATGCAGGAGGACAGGGAGATGCGGCACACGGTGAAGCTGGAGGCAGAAACGGTCAAAAAGGGCATGTGAGGACTTGTATTACAGGTTTGAGACAAATGAGGAAGAGGTGGAAATTTAAAGGTTTTACAGAGACGGGAAAGAGGTGCTGTAGGTCATGGTGATCAAGGACAGGGATGGAAATGTGTTGACAGCTTCCACGTGTGGACTGAAACTTTGAAGAGCTAATGAATGTGGAAAATGGCAGAGAGCACAGAGTGAAAGAAATGTTTGCTGTGGTGATGGACAGACTAGCAGATGAGGTTAGAAAATGAATCTCTGTGGACCATGATGTCTGCAGATGACATTTTGATCTATCGTGAGATCAGAGAGCAGGTGGAGGAACATCTACAGTAGAGAGGTAGATGTTTGCTCTGGAAAAGAGAGAAACGAAGGTCACCCATAGCAATACAGTGGATCTGTGAGAAAATGAGAAGGACTCAAGAGGAATGGCAAGGTTACAGCAGATATGAAGAAGGTGGAGAACTTAAGTACTTGCGCCCAACTGCAGAGCAACAGAGAAAGTGTAGGGAAAAGGTAAAGAAAAAATGTTCAAGCATTTGAAATGGAAAGGAAATGTGTAGAAGGCTGTGGTGAGAGCAGCCATGTTGATGGTTTGAGAAAGAGCCTGTGGAGGCAGTGGTGGAGGTAGCAGAGCTGAAGATGTTAAGATTCTCTTTGGGGGTGATGAGAATGGATAGGATCAGAAAAGAATCCATCAGAGGAACACATCATGTTAGGTGTTTTGAAGATAAATGCAGGAAAGCAGACTGAAATAGTTTGGACATGTAATTATGTTGATAAAAGGATGCTGATGTTGGAGACAACAGGAAAGAGGTCTAGAAGAAGACCAGGGAGGAGGAGGTTTTTGAATGTAATGCAGAATGTAGAAAGACTTAATTGGCAAATGGTGTATACTTGTACAGCGCTTTTCTACCTTCCTTGAAGGCCCAAGGTGCTTTACAGTGACAGTCCCATTCACCCACCCATTCACACACTGATGGCAACGCCGCTGCGGGGCACTGATGCCAACCTCTAACCACCAGAGGCAAGGTGGGGGTTCAGTATCCTGCCAAAGGACACTTTGACACATGGTTGGGCAAGGCGGGAATTGAGCTTGCACTGCATGTAGATAGCAAATTAAGGTAATTGTTAGTAATTTTTTGCCGCCACAGAGTCTCCTTCAACTTTTTAGAGTTCCTGAGAAAGGCTTTTAGGTGGCTGAAATTCTTAGCCTTATTGCTAAGAAAAGTGACATGTTCCCATTTCCTAGCATAGAAACACCAGCAAACTGGGGTAGATTTGAAAACATTCTGGAATGATTTAAAAGGTTGTCTGTATTAAGCTTTGTACAGCATTCATGTCCTCCTCATGACCACTTAATGTGAAGAAGGGCTGGTGCATGACCCATAAATGAAAGGGACTAGGCTTGTGGCAAGAAATTATACTTTCAGAAAGAAATTCAAAGCACAACAAAACCATGAATAAAGAAAGAAAGAAAAGAGGTGACAACAGCAGATGACCTGACAGAAACTTGAGGATGGTTCTTTTAATTGATAACAGGCGTGAACAATTGATATATATCTATATCTCTATATCTATATATATAGAGATATAGATATATATTACAGACCAGAACACTGAACCATGTATCAGTTACAGTGTCAAAATGTTGGCAGTATCGATGAGTCTACAGTGGAAAAAACAGAAAAAACTCATGAAAGGTATTAAATGATCAGAATCTCTCTCAGCCTTAGTGTAATCAATTTCAACAAACAGCAGGTAGTGCATGACATTTCTAAAACTGGATTCAGGTTGAATGAGTTGAAATATCAAAGTCTAATTTCTTTGAGGTCCATCTCACAGAGGGGTGCGGGGAAATGAGATAGTAAATTATCATGCAAAGTGATCCTTAAAATGGAGAATAATAACACATATTTTATGTAGCTATCCTGATATTCAGCAGCTTACGAAATGAAGATCTTGGAGGACTGGCGCTGTGAGTGAGAAAAAGAAAGAAAGAAAGGGACATCATTCGTGTCAGCTTAAGGAAAGACGGTCTAATGAATACCAGGGACTAGAGAGAAATCCAATTTGAAAGACAGTTGGGAAGTTTGAGGAACATTTTGACTGCAGGGGAGGAAATATAAAGGATTGTATTGAATGTTTTGAGGCTAAGTGGTCTGATGAAGAGAATTTAGGTTCCAGGTATTTTGGTTTTTGGTGTTAGTCTAATGCCTGGTTTATATTTCATAGCGATTTGTTGTTGCTCGGGTCGCATTGGTTGCAAAGCCATCGAAATGGGAATCGCCCCAATTGCTGCCGAATGTGATGCAAGCCGACGACATAATCTGCGACTGGAATTGTGCCATCGGTCATTTCGAGCGATTACAGAGCACACTGGTGGAGCAAACTCGATCCAGAAAATTGTGTGTTTTTAACACTGCAAACCTAATTGAGGAAGTTAGAAAATACCGTAGCCTCTGTGATACCTCCATACTGGAGCGATACCAAAAGAATTAGCAATTGTTGGAAGATAATCGAGCAAGTTACTGGAAAGACAGCCAGTGGCTTGAAAGCAAGATGTGTGTCCCAGTTTGGGTAATGAGTGGTCCTACTCTATGGAGAAGATCATCAAGTCTGTCAACTGACACGTAATAAAGCCTGAAGTGCACTTGGTTATCTTGTAAAACACATAAATTTTGCACTAGAGAATGGAATTCACCTCTGAATTGCCTGCTTCTGTTTGGTGGACGAACACATCACTTTCTCCTCTGCATCATCATGTAGCTGTGTGTTCACCGATGCAGCAATGGTACAACCAAGATGTCGCCCATGTTGAAAATACCAAACCACTGAAAATTGTTGATCGCTATGAAGTAGAAACTGGGCATAAGCAGTTAAGCAGACACAACACAAAGACAACTGATCCAGCTGCACTATCCACTGTGGGCTGCGTGGCTCATCATGTTTCATATTTGTTGATGATGAATATACAACTGAAAAATATGTCAAAAATTGTCATTTTAGGACAGTGATGGCAAGATATTGTGGCAGTCCAATTCAGAAATAAAGAAAATTCCAATTCTACATATATACCAGCATGGTACCTCAAAGACACATAACATGCAAAGCATGCAAGTATGAGATGTTTTCCTTAAATGCCCCTGTTTTATTCATAATGCAGCGCTGAGCCAAACGGTTTCAATCAAACTCTTACCCATCATGCTCGCTAACGACGCATTTATCTCATTCCCTTCCCAATTCCATCCTTTTTTACCCTCAGATATATTTGAGGACCTTATTTTAGTGTAAAGATTTCAAATCTAAAAAAAAAGAAATGAACAAGTCACTGATTTAGACAATGTGGAGAATAAAGTATGTCAGGCAGTTTCAAAGCAACCCACCTCAATGCAGATGTCTTGCTTGTATTTTTCAGCTCTTCTACATTTCTGTTTTGTTGTCTCAGAGCACAATGGTGAATGTCTCACTGTATATCTGCTGAAACTGCTTTACTCTCCTCATTTTTCACAATGTTAAAAGTCACTCAGAGCTTTTTTCGAGGGATTTTTTTAAACAGGAAGTCTATATTTAATGAATTGAGTCTCTTGTTAATCCTAAGTGCTCCTGTACAGGGCTTTGGGCTGGAGGAAAGAGAAAGAGATGGGGACTGAGGCTTTTATTTATTCATTGGGTGGTTCAGTGCCTCTCTACTGCTTTTGCTTTGCGAAGAAGGGAGCGGATGGCGGGAACGAGTCCTCCTCCGTGGCCCTGCACACACGTTGTTCCTCCCTCAATGGGCATATTTTCTCCCCCGGGGGACACCCCTGCGTCAGTCCGCATTATCATCCATCAGTGCACGCTGAACTGGGATGGGCCTCTGTCCCACTGAGTCACACAAACATGCATGAATGCTTACGGACATGCACAAACCCACACACACACGTACATGCACCAATGTGCACACACAGCAATCCTGGAAGACAAGAAACAAACGTGATCTTCAACCAAAATAGTAATGAGCCATGGACTTTCTGTCAGATGTAGGGGATGTGGAGTCTACCATGGCCGCCATGGGGTGAGGCACAAGCTCGACAAATCAGTGATCCACAAAGAGACATGGAAACACTAGAGACAAACAACTGTTCATATTTTCACCATCTATAAAATATGAATCTCAAAATAAAGCAAACGTGAACATACAATCAAGCTTCACTCAAAAAAAATTTGCTTCAGCTTTAAAAAAGATCATTTTGATTTGACAATGCTTCACTAAATACAACAGGTCTGGAAAAACTCCTTACTCTTAATGAACCTTTGGTTTGGAAGTCCTTTTACTTACACCAGATTATAAGGCGTACCATCAACGAAAGGTCTATTTTTGAAATGATGTTCTATATAAGATGCATCGAACTATAAAACTACGTCTACACCTTGCTGGGAAACATGCGTTCAAGATGCCATTTCCTATGAAAAGTCCATGTAAGTATATATGTGTTTTGGAGTTCCAGCTCAAAACTCTCATGTTAGGTATGTCTACCTTCCACCTCTGCATCATGTCAACTAACTCTCTACGTCTTCCTTTTTATAGTTCCAACATTTAAAGTCACTACTCCCAGTCCAACACTCCTCTTCTCTCTCTCTTCCTATGAACACACTTCCTCCTCTTCTTCTTTGATAAACAGTTGTCCAATTTCTACCCTGTTGTTGAAAAACACCAATAGCAATCATTGTTAACCCGGACCTCGACCAATCCAACACTGATTTCATCAGTCTGATTCACATATTTTATTTAGCAAAGATTTTATGTTGAATGCCCTTCCAGGCACAACTCCTTATATTTTTTCCAGGCTTGGGACGGGCACAATAAAACCCTGGCTTGGGCCCCCTCATGGCTACATTGCTCTAATTACAAAACACGCAGCCATAAAACTCACATTAAAAGTTAAACCAATTGAACTTTGACCAATCAGGGACTCTGATTTTGTAGTGACGTGTCGGTGGCATCATTTTCAATTCATGGAAATACCTACTGAATTCTATGACACCAAGTTTTTTATATCAGAATAGAACTGTTAAAGAAAAAGCCTGGATAGAGATTCAGGAGACTTGCACCGCTTTGACATTTTGCACCAGGCCTTTTCCAGCTGTGAGAACATGTGCTAGTATCATGCAGCAACAGTTCAGTGTGAACATGTATCCTAAAAACATGTTCAAGAATGCCCCTTTAGCGTGTTCCTGAATGTGCATCACATATCCTGTTTGTACGTAGAATTACACACTGCATGCTAGCTGCAATGGCGCATTGACCCTACTGTGGTAGCAGCGTATTAGCAGAGTCAGTGTAACTTCCAATCTTGTCGGCAACATGTAAAAAAGAGATGGATGCCACTAAAAGACAAGTTACTGTGACCAGGCTAACTCCTATCCTCGTTAGTAACATTAAAAAAAACAGTCCAAAACTGGTACACATTTGCTGCGTTAGCATTTTTACAATAACACTCAAACTTGTTTGCGATATGTAAAAAAAACAGACCAACATTTTGGCAGAGCAAATACTTCTATAAATCGCTTCAACATCTGTGAGCACAACTAGAACTAATCTACAAACAAGGCACTCCAGATAATTTGATGGACTGTTGTTTTATGAATTAAAGTAAAGCTATTCAGTGGGCCTTACAGTGAGGAAAATACAGTACATTTTACTCCTACCTCATTTTACATTCACATAAGCTATGTGAAGCTTTGGCTCAATTTCAATGAGATAGATCTACCTTACTTCCAGGATGTCTGGATGTCTTTGACTTAATTCTACACTTATCATGATGTCTTCATTCTGAACCAAAAGCCAGACTGCACACCTTTACTTCTCAGAAATCCACAAACTGAGTTTCGCCATTAAATTCATGGGTGTTTATCTCTCTGCATTCCAGATTGTTTCACCAACCCTCCTCCATCCTGTTCTCCACCAGGAATGATGCTTTGGCACAATCTAGCCTTTGATCACCATGATGTCTATAGTCTGTGGGGTTCGTTCCTTATCATCTCCGCTTATTCCGCTCATGCAAGACGTCACAAGTCAAATTGTCAATGATGTATGGCCTTATTTGTTTCTACACATTTTTCTGCATAAAAAAAACATTACTTGTATTTCTAAAATCTATTCTTACTGATTTGTATACATTCGTGTCTAGACAAGTATTTAAAGTTTTAAGGGAACGGAAGAGGAAGACAGACGCTAGAGAAAAGAAAGTTTCATAACAGAAGGCTGAGATGGTGTGATGCTGATTTTCCTCTTCCACTCATGAAACTTTGCGCTGCCTGCTCCCTTATGATCTCTTTTGCTTGGAGGATGGGAGGGGAGCTCAGCCTAGATGAGAGAGGCGTATCACTTAGCAAGACTGGTTCTACAACAAAGCCCTGACTCCATCAAATCGCACTGTTCCCTTCACAAACTGGTGTCACTGTGATGCACTGAACTGTCAGGAGGATTTTTTTCCCACTCAGCCTAATATAGATCCCTTTGTCACTTCCTCTCAAATGTTTGAAAGTTTTATCATAAAGATTTCTGAAACAGAATTTTATGTTTGGGCTTCATTAAAATGTGTACAAGTGTGTGTTTGTGAATGTGGCGTAAACACATAATCACATTGCTTCACTGTAGTCATGCAAAAGGATGCAGATAGTTTCTAACTCAATACACTGACCTAGATTCTCATCTCAGATTTTCCCTTTCTTCTTTATCTTGGAGCATAACATCAAACTGAAATGTTTAAATGCAAATTCATTTTTCTACCAGCTCAGTTCACACAGGCTTATAATTGGATCCTGCCTATTATTATAAAACCTTTTTTTCTTCTCCTCATCATCGGATTTCATATTAGCCTAACCATGATACAAACGAATCGACCTCATTCCGTAAGTTAGAGGAAAAGAGGAAGAGGAGGACACTTTTCGACTCATTGTCACTCTGAAGCCTGTGCAAAAGTCAGCACAGTTAACAATAAGTGAGGAATAAATCTGCAGCATAATGGAAGCGTGCACATCAAGTTGGAGGCATTAGAGATCCTGTTCCCACTTGAAGCAAAGTGCAAATATTTTTGTGACAGATGGAGGATGTAAGCTTAGCGAGACAGGAAAGCAAAGAGAACTTTTAATAGGTGAAAAATGAACTTCCAAAAATTTTATTATTATGAAAAAAAAACAAAAAAAAAAAAAACACTGAAGCTAAAAATTAGCATGCAATGGTCGGCAAAGAGACAGACGGCCTGAGAGAGAGCACCAGATGCTGTGTGGGAGGGTTATTTAATCGATAATATCACACCTCTCTTTCCCTCATTTAAATCCCTGTTGTTTGCCCTGTTTCTCCCTCTGTCATTCACATTTACAAACACAGACACATTAACAATCATGTGCTCTGTATTTGCCCTGTCACCATCTTATCATGTCACACCACCCACAAACTTAAACTATGAATGCTTTTCTATGCTTTTACTAATAAATATCATCTGTGTTCTATTTTTTTTGACAAAAAACTCATTGGGTAAAAGCAATAATTTGTATGGTTTTACGTTTTTTCGCCTGATGTCATCTAAAAATATTGTGTAATTTTGTTTCATTGGTTCCTTTTAAGGCAGCATCTGTCTCCCTCATGTTTCTCTGCATGCAGGTAGAAACTGTTCCACATGCTTTCCAGCTAAACTAGAAAAACCCCAGAAAATGAGTCCCATTAATTAGCTTCTCATTTGTAAATGCAAATAAGCTTAATTAAAAAATAGACTCTCCTTTTGCGGGCTTCAAAGGGAGATGGCGAGGCCTAATCAGGAGGTTTGTTCAGCTGTGGCACTAATGAGACATATTTGGCCTAACGAGGGAGCGATGCCATAATTTGTTTATGCTAATGACATGAATCAGTGCTTGTCCTTTTGGTGAATCTGGGAAGGGATCAGTCACACACATGCCCATGTGTGATGTACCTTCAGGGTTTCATTCACTGCTGGCAAGGTCATGTCATGGCTTTACTGAATTGTTTCACTAGGTTAATTGGCTGAATTAGCCTAATTAAGATCATCAGGAGGATGACTCAATGTTAAAGCATATGTGCTCTAGCAACAAATCTTTCTTTTAAACATGGACACTTTCAGTTCTAGTCCTTCAAAAATTGTTTTCAAGGGGACCAAAAAATATTTTTAAGAAACGTATAATCATCGTCAAGGTAACCACACCTTCTGAACACTAATAAAAGTGAGGCTGTTTTTCCTGCAGAGAAATATTGACCCTCTGAGCTTCGACCGGCTTATGCGTGCACTGACTTTCTGTCTGCAAAAAAAGTGAATTTCTGTCTAAATGCTGTAGCTTTCCTTCAAGCCATTTCAGAGAGTTGTCATTCATAACATTTGGATTTCAATAAATAAAAGGCAAGAACATGTGGGTCAAACTTTTTCTCATTTCTCTGTTTTTTCAAGTGGTTGTGAAAGTAGTTTATTTAAAAGGTATTGTAAAACAAAGAGGAGTCTTCAGAATTCTCCCCCCAAAACTAAAATAAGTGAAGAAAAAGACGTTGGTTTCTGCTATTCTACTGATTGACTGTATAAGAGAACTGAACCGAGTGACCCCTCCCCCTTGCATTCCAAATAGGAAGTACACGCCTGCTCCAAGACTCAAGAATCCCTTCTACTTCTATTAGGAAATAAACAATTATTACTCAGTCAAAATAACCATTCCTGCTCTGATACTTTTTTCTTAACATCTTCTTGCTAATCATATTTTTATTTTTAATTATTTATATATTGCAATTCAATCAAGTTCTGAACTGGCCAATCACTTGCCTCAATCAAGCCATGTGTTACCCGTTGGCCCTGCACCTTGAATGTTCGAAATGGTTGATGCTTATTCTCCCGAGCCCGCTTTCAGTGGAAGGGGTGTGGACTTTCAACAAGCTCACTCCTTGGCGAGAGTGGTTGCCATAGAAATATGGACTCAGACTGACTCAGACCAATCACTGCTTACCAGTATCATCTGGATCCGAATGGCAGCGATGGTATTGTGAAAAAATGGCAACTGAATTGTCTTTGGAGCCAGAAGCAAGACATTTTCTTTTGGTAAATCACACTCACTCGGCCCAGTTCTCTTAAACAGTCAGTGATTTTACCGTAATACTGTTGTACAATAACCTTAGAATTAACACAAAAAAAAAAACACAACAGGAACAGACATACAAATGTTAACACACAAATGTATTTGTGTGTTAACATAGCCCATTCTGTGAACTAGCATGAAGAAGGATATATTTGACAAATGCAAACTGTTCTCATTTTATTGTAGCTCAAATTTGTACGTTACAAGGGTTGTGTAACATAACTGTCTTTGCTCTATTCCTCCTAGTTGTCCATTCATGGATTGTTGTTAAGTTTTGCAAAGTCTTGTTGGAGTTCATTATCTAAATGAATTTTTTCTTAGGTTTGTCTCCTGCTGGCTCCTCCTTTACCTCAACTAAAAAAAAAAGCATCTAGAACAAAAATGATCATGATCCGAAATGTAATCATTAAAATTGGATTATTATTTTTTTTTGTAGGATTTTTGTGCAGGGCATGGCTAGTTCTGTTCATCAATGCCTACATGTACTTGTGAGCATAGTGTATGTGTGTTTGAGTGACACAGCTCTCTCTGCCGTTGAGTTCACCGTTGACTGAGTGTGAGGCCGAGTGAGACGGCAGCAGAGCTGGCTCCCACTGATAACTAGGCACAGGCAGCACCCAGTGCTCTGAGTTTATTCAGAATGCACAGACACACTCTCTGACACACACACATACATGTTAATTAATCCCACCAAAAAAAGAGGACAGGCAACTGGCACAGAGAAAAAAGTCAGCGTTTTTAATTGGACTGACTGCTATCCAACCATAAAGAGAAAACAAGCTCAATCATTCTCCATCTTGTTGCATGTTGAATTATTGAAAGAAATTGCAAACTCTGCGAGAAAACCAGATGAGGACAGGTAAAGCAGAGGTGGATATGCCTGAATGTGGTCAGAAAATTCAATTATGTCAGGTCTGCTGTCAAGAATTGTATAGCGGAGGGAGTAGGAGCCGTTTTGCTGAGGTGACTGCGCAGAACCTGTAAGTCGGACAGGCGGGCTGCTTCCCAGAGAAGAAGACAAACAGCTGGAGAGCTAAAAAAACACAGAAACATTTATCATTAAGACATATCTCATCCTCTTGTTTGCTACAACCCAATTTACTTTTGAGGTTTGGTTAATCAACTCCACATGATGCATTTCATCATGAATATAGTAAATGCCTTTCCATGTTATAATGATCTGGTCATAGTAAAAAGCTGAAATACCTCTGACCCCGTGGTTAAAAGTATTCTTTTTTGGTGGCAAACTGCAGACTGTCTCTGCAATTTTTCTGAAGTGTTATCTGAAGTGTTATTATATTATTTATATACATATATATATATATATAATGATTTGTTGACGTGATTTGCACTGTACCTTAAAAGTGTTAGTATTTGTACTAATACCTCTATTAAATCAACAACATATTTTTATAGTTCACATTTTTTTCTTTGCAGCAGAACACCTTGATAGAAAGATATTATCAAGGATTTAACTCCAGTTTTTTTTATTTTTTTTTATCTGTGCCACACAGTCGGAACGAGGAAATCCCTGAAAAGTCCTCCATGCTTCAACACTGTACCTGAAACTTCTAGAGGCCAACTGGAGACCTTGAAATATTCCTCTCATCAATAATCTCCATTCAGTGACACATTGCTTTACTTAGCCAACCATTCAGCCCCGACTGACTGCTATAATTGTCCGAGTTAATTGCTTTTTAACTCTCTTTGATTACAAGGTCGCGACTGAATGGCTGGTGTATGTAGCTCAAAGTTGGGTGCTGTTCACCCTTCCCTCCACCTCTCTTCTTTTAGCATTCAGCCTCTTGTCTCCTGTGCTCCAGTCTGTGTCTCCCAACACTGTGTCTTTACTGTCAGGGGTGAGGTTTTATTTTGTTTCACACAACAAAAAATTATTTAAGAAAAATCTATTCAAATGACTCATATTGATCTGATTATATCAATTATTAATTTTCACAATAAAACACCAAAGTATGATACAACTTTTGATAATATTGAGCATCATTATTCATTTCATTTTTATTTTTGTTCCTAATTTGTCTAATTTTAAACTTTCTTTTATCTTTCTTTTATTGTGAAGCATATTGGTACTCTAGAGGAGTTTTAAAGTGCTATATAAATAAAGTTCAATTGGAGATTGAGTGCAGTCAATACTCTGAAGACAGTTCCCACCGGTGACCAGAGGGGGAGACAGAGCGCTGACTCCTGACAGGGCTCTACTCCCCTGTGAGTGTCTTAGGAAACGTGGGGCCCTTCAACGCCAGGGTCGATCATGAGACCGGGACGCCGGCCTGCCCTGGTGGCGTCAGTGGAAGTCCCTGATTAGGGAAGGGTCAAGGATGTCATCAGCGGCAAACCAGGAACACTCCTCCGGACTGTACCCCTCCCAATCCACCAGGTATTGGAGCCGACCCTCCCGGCGCCGTGAATCTAGGACCTCCCCGACGAGGTAGGCCGCCTCTACTTCCACCATCACGGGGGGCATGCTAACATCAGAAGCATCCACTTCCACAATGAATTGAATTGCTGGTTCCGGATGATGGAGGATGGGTGCCTGTGGAAAGCGCTGTTTCAGTGTCTGGAACACCTCAGTGGCCGCTGGAGTACAGAGGAGGAGTTCAGGAGTCTCTTTCAGGAGAAAAGCGAGAAGAGACGCCACTGTGCTGAAACCACGGATGAAGCGCTGGTAGAAGTTGGCAAACCCAAGAAACCGCTGCAGCTCCCTTACTGAGGTCAGCTGGGGCCACTGTCGCACTGCCTTGACCTTGCCCTGGTCCATTGCCACGCCCTCCGCACTGATCACGTAACCCAGAAATGTGATGGAGGTCTTGTGGAACTCGTCTTTCTCCCCCTTGGCATACAGTTTGTGTTTTATCAGCTGCTGTAACACCTGTCGGATGTGTGCAACGTGCTCCTCAAACAAGTCGGAGTAAATCAGGATGTCGTCGATGTACACACAACAAAGCCGTGCAGCATGTCGTTACAGGGGGCTGTTACAGAGACCAAAGGGCATGACCAGATACTCACAATGTCCGAAAGTGGTCGGAAAACCCGGTCTTACATTTATCCCCTTCTTGTCTGTGGATGAGATTGTAGGCGCTCCTCAGATCCAGTTCCATGAAGAAGCTGCTCCAGAGCTAAGGGAACCAGAGGCAGAGGTTAACGGTACTTTACAGTCACTTCATTCAGGCTGTGGCAGTTGATACATGGCCTCAAGCCACCGTCCTTCTTTTTGACAAAGAAGAAGCCTGCTGAGGCTGGGGTTGTAGACGGTCGGATGAAGACCTTTGCCTACTCCTCCTCTGGATGTATGATACCTGTTCTTGGCCGGGCATAAAACCAGGCAGGATGTCAATGGCACAATTGTAGGATTGGTGTGGAGGGAGCTGTGTGGCACGCTGCTTGTTGAAAGCCTCTCTCAGATTCCAGTATTGGACCAGCAACCTCTCCTCCTCCTCCCCTGTTGCACTGCTCTCTGCGGGGGTGGTGGCTGCGACCGGCCACGATATTTTTTGTTGACGCAAAACCAGGTTGCACTGCGTAAGGAAGCCCATGATTTGAGTGCCATCCGTGGTCCAGGTGCGTGAACGAACGGGACTGTTGATGACAGCTGTGAGAACGGAGGAGTTGCAGCGGAGGTGACGCTAATAGGCGGGTCGAGCTGCAGGCGTGACATGATGGCTTTGGTTGCAGAAGATTATTGTCAGAAGTTGTCAGATGTTGGAGCTGACCACTGTGCACCAGAAACAAGGCATCAAATCCCGCCAGGTTCATCAGACTGGGAACTCCTGCTGATGTATCCATGTGTGGTGAAATATTCTGGCACAAAATGAGCAGAAGTCTGCTTCCAATTGCAGCAGGGTTATTGGTTCAGACAGGAGCACAAGCTCAGACTAAAAGTCCACAAAGCTAAAGCAGGGTCAGAGTCCAGGCTAGGGTCAGGGCAGACGGTAAAGAAGCAGAGAAAGAGAGAGAGATGAAGCGTGGTCGGGTACACAGAAGATCAAATCCGATAATAATGCTTGGTTTGCACTAAGCGTGGCTCTGAGCAGTGCTTAAGTGTCCTGTGGCTGATAAGCAGATGATATTCAGGTGGGAGGCATCCAGACACTATGTGCTGGGGTTGATGGGAGATTGAGTGCAGTCAGTATTCTGGAGACGATTTTCGCCGGTGACCAGAGGGGGAGACAGAGCTTGACAGGAATGGAACATTGTCATCAGGAAGGCATGTTACATATGGAATTCAATTAAGCTCACCATCTGATCTAAAAATATTTATGAAGTTATAGGTATTATTGTTAAATTACTGTTAAATGTTTAGTGTGTTGAAGTTAATATTGACTTGGAGGGAATACATACACATATTTTAAGTAAAAAATGCATGCAAAAGAAAATGCAATTGCAATTTGTAAGTGAGTTTTTAAAAGTAGAAAACCATTTATCAATTTGAGCTTTTGCCCAAACCATCTAGTCACGGTGAAATGCTTTGTGATTTGTTGCAGTTGTGTGATACATTTTTATTTCTCATGTATGACTACATAACAAATAAATAAATAAAACTACAAGGCTCTGCAAATGCAAAAAAAAGTAAAAAGTGTTGCAATGAGGATGCTGAATCCCTCAACTGACGTACTGATGAGGTCAGTTAAAGAAGTAAAGCCAAGACTGCAGAATGCATTAGGCTGTGATGTGTGTGTGTGTGTGTGTGTGCGTGTGTGTATATAAAGCTTTTATGTGCTTTTCCTCTCCCTCTACAGCTCACATGGAGGCGACAGAGTCCCTCTCATTACAGAATGGCACAGTCCCCAGACAAAGGCTCACTCTGACAGCAGAGCGTGTGCAATACTGATAACTAAAGTGGCCTCTAATGTGAATTTGCATGCCATATAGGTCTTAACACATTTTCAGACTAATAGAAACACGCCCACCCCCCCACTCCCCACCCCCACATACCGCCATGCATTTAGAAATAAAGATTTGTAAAATGAATTTTATAAATACCACATGCAAATGTGACAAATTTACATTTCCATGCACTCATGTGCTACAGATAAATTTGTGTAAGATTGTAAGCAGTAACTGTAGTAATCTTGGGTGTGCATTAAACCTTTTTTTTCTAATTTTATTGTTTTTACCTTACCTGTGTTTTTCTGCTCTTTGTTTGGAGAAAAATAAAATCACAAAAGGCCTTTGACACCACAAACATGTAACAGTAACACAAAGTGAAAAATCTCTACGGATTCTGAGGTTGATACAAGCAAAGAATTTTACAAACAAACAAAGCAGCATAATTCCTGCTCTACTTAAATGCTGTTCTCTCCTCATTTGGCCTTCACCGTGTTTCACACCTGGCTGGTTAAATGTGCCACTGCTTATGCAGATGTCTGCTGAGGGTTGAGCAGTAATAAGCCAATGAGCGCTCACACAAAAATGCACTTATAAGGGTGGCATTTACTCCCCTTTGATCACTTTAGTGTGGGTTGACGTGTTGAATATTTAAAGATCATGAAGCATTTTGGAAGCAGGTAACCATTTGTCGAGCTAACTGCATCAAATGAATCTTCTCTTGTAAAGATTGTGCTGTAAAAAACAAGGCTACAGAAATGTCACCTCCTGTTGTGACTAATATTTGCAGACTCCCTGTCCGTCTGTCATGAACACTGTCCCTCTATCACATATTTGTGGTGGGCACTGATGGTTTTGTTCCTATTTTTTTTGTCAAAAGTCCCTTTAAACGCTGATGGAGCCGATCCATCTTTCAGAGGATTTCACAGCTGAGGAACATTTAGAGAAGCTCAGGTAGATAGCTCTCAAACTGATAATGAGGGGAAGTGCGAGGGAGGATAAACACAGAAGAGGAGGAGTGGAGGAAGAGGAGTGACGAGAGGAGAAAATGCAGAAGGGAAGCCTAAAATGTGCATGCCATTGCGCATGTGTGGATGACTGATAGGTTTGTGTGAAAGCGCCTCTTGATGGGCTCACATGAAGCAGGTCTTTAATTGAGCGCTGCTGCCAATCACAAGTGTGCGTGTTTGTGTTTATTTGTGGTGCTACATTCCCCCACTGAAGCATCAAACAAACACACGTAATTCAGAGTCTTTGATCATCTGAGTGAAACTGCTCTCGCCATGTTGCAATTATCTTGATATTAGAGCGAAAAAAAGGAGACAGATGAAGCAGCAAACCCAACAGATGAGCAGCAAATAAAAGCTGTTACAAGAACAATCAACTGAAAATACAGGTAAGCAGAGATGACCACCTTTTTGTGCTATTTTTATCTCAGTTTTCAACAACTCTGGATGAAAAATAAAAGTGCACACAAATATGTATAAAAATATGTTTAATTTGCAGTCATTTTACAGTCATCCCTTCTTGTGCAGAGCCAATGTCACAGCAAACATGGGCCCACTAAGTACTACCTCCTACCTGCTCCCCAGCCTTTATTGCCCCTCTTCTTCTATCTCATGAATAGCCATCTCCTTCACTCACTTTGTGAGGGCATAAATGGCCACACAGACTGCTATACGCAGGGGTAATGTTACAATCATTATTCCTCGGCTGTAGTCCCAACAAGCATATTTCATGTACCTCTCTCTATCTCCCCTGGCTTTTGTTAGGATGACTAAAACAAATGAAGTAGCGGTGAGGAGGCCCTGCGTCGCTCAGCTCCTCCTGTTAACACAGCAACTAATGACACAGTCACAACATTTGCATAAGAGTGCGCTTGGGTGCTATGGTCATTCCAAAGCTTTTTTTTTTTGTATTTTTCTTTTTAGATTTATGTATTTTTCTGCTGAAGGTGGGTTTGAGGTCAGGTGAGTAGATTTATGAGGCATGCTTTTTTGTTTTGGTTTCTTTGGCCTCTACTTTCCGACATCCTAATTTTTTTTCTCATGTTCACTCCAACTGCTAACATATTTAGCATTGAATGGAAAAGGCTAAAAGAAAAAATCTGGCACAGATCTGCTGTAGCAGATTAACAGATTACAGATTTTCAGATTTGAAACTGCAAGAAAGTCAATTCAAACATGATATTTTCTATTTTTTTTTATTTTGGTTCATTATCTCCTTTTACTACTGACTATAAACAACAACATTGGTGTAGAAGGAAAATTTTAAATTAAACATTTTTAAGTTCTAATAGAAAGACAAAAAGGTTTTTTTTTTCTTTTTACAATAATTGATATTTCTATAGTGACACAATTTCAGCTTTGGTAGACAGAAACATCTGTACTCCTGTTAGGCTTGTATGGAAAAATGGGAGCAAAGACGAACAAACATCATCTTTCCAAACATTCACCCATAGTGTGTTTTCTACTTGGCCTGTGCATCCATGCGTGTTTTAATGTACGTCTACAGGCAGCAGTGAGTCTGCTGAGTCCTTGGGGTGGGTGCAGCACACTACTGTTCAAAGGTTGTCTCCATGGTGATAGATGTGGGTCATCTCCATGACGATGGATTGAATTGGATGTTGGCCGCCAAGGTCGCGGTCCAAGGACAAGACAAGAGTGACTGCAGCCACCCAGACAGGAAATCGAAGAGGAGCACTCCAAGGAGGGGAGTCGTGGAAAAAGGTGCAATTTCACAAGCCAAATTACTTCTGGGATGGAGGAGAGAAAAATATCACAGCAATAACAGCACAGCAATAACAGCAGCAGGAACAAGAGGAGAGGAGGGTTGGAGGCAGCAGGAAGGAGGAGGAAGGTCCCAAACAAAAAACTCAATTATGAAAGTCATCAAGCACGTGTGCTCACATAAGCAAACGGTGACATCCTATTACCCCAATGGCATGCAAAGTTCCCCCCGCCTAGAAGAATGTGTCATGAATTTGCCCGTAGTTATCCACGTGCCTTATCAAGCTTGGTTTATTCCTGAAACCACTGCTAGCTGTGACTAAAAATTATTGATTGGATTGTGCAATGTGTTCAGCTGCAGTCCTACTGATTTATTTTGTCTGATCCCTCGCGCCGCCCCTCCTCTGCTCTCTGGTGATTCCACAACATTAGTATGTGGAACTGCAGCATATTGCTAAATTGTTAACAAGAAGAGACATGGTGGATAAATAACAGTAAAATTTCAGCCTTGTTCTCTCTGAACTCAGGGTTTCCCCTGTACTCTCACGTCTTCCTCAGTGTGCCCTCTGTTTTCTGTGTGTGTGTGTGTGTACACAAGTGTCTCTATCGGCAGACTGAACACACTAAATCATTAAGTCCACAGTGCCACTGTGCAACTGTGCCCATTGCCTCGATGCACCTAATTAAACCCCTTTTGTCTCCTATCAATTAACATTGTAATTAAAACTGGTTCTGCTTGTGTTTGCTTAGAGGCTGCTGATTCAGTGTAAATGACATACATGTAGCGATATGCAGGAATGTAGAGAACAAGTGCTTGAGTTTTAAGAAAGTAGATTAATTTTCCAGGTATGGGGTTATATTTGTTGAGACACAGTGGAACAAAATCTGAACTAAACTATAGTAAAGATGAACCTCATTTTAACCCTAACCATGTATATCACATTTGAAATATGTATTTCTAAGACGCCCCATCTTATTAGGATGATGAAAACTTTTCTTAAAAACCCATTGAACATAACTTGGTCCATGTTTTCTGCCCTGCAGTTCATTACATTCCACTAGAGGCAGTAGAAGGGCCCTTTTGGCTCATTTCAAAATGGCTGCCTCCATGGAATCTCCAAAACACTTTTGACAGGAAACGTTTTTATAATTTTCCTAACTTTGTGGTGAGAGTAACTTATCTATTGTTTTTCCTTCCTTTTTAAAAAAATAAGTACTTGCTGTACTGAATAAAAATGCCCAGTTTACCAATAATTATGGTAATGCTTTATAATACAGTTAAAAATGTGTGGATGAAATTTTAGACAGTGGGTAAATATAGTGCTTTTCCCTGAACAATCTGCACAACTTACTGTAGTAGATACTATCTACATATCATTAAAACAAAAAATATTTGCATTTTTTAGTTGATTTCATAAAATGGTTTATAACACATCTTTATTACAAAAAAAAGATGTATCTGTTAATTCTTTTTATGTAATGGGTTTTACAGGGTTAAGACTCATTTATGACATTTTTCGACAGCAAAAATATGGTCAGAATAGTGTCAAGCATCTCAGACATGACTTCAGGCTTTGACTCATTTTTCCTGCAACTTATTGCACAAATATTTTAAGTACTGAATACAATTTCCTACATTATTTTTATTGTATTTATAGCTACATTTAGCTGGAAGGTAGCCAGGTTTTTTTATTTTGTTAAAAAAAAAGGAAATATTTTTTCTCATGGCTGCACATGCACAGTATAATCACACTGTGATACATTATATACACATGTTCCTTTTTTTTTAAAACTCTCATTTTATTATGGGGTCTCATTTCCTTCAAGAGTGTAATAGAACAGGGGGTGTTGATGGAGCTGGGACACGAGAGCTAAAACTGTTAGTGTATGTGTTTTTGTGTGCACGTGTGTGCATGTGAATCACTTTTAAGTCGTTAACAGAACCAGGGGATTCACGTCCTGATAATCTCGCACTAATCACCTAATCCTCCTTCCCTCAGGTGCACAAACAGGAAAGGAATACTCTGCAAAAAGGACAACCGACAACATGAGACTCACAAACAAACACTCACCAATTTATAAGGCCTGTGATACTGCGAATGCACCCAAACAGGCAAATGATCCAGTCAACGAAAGGAAAGGAACGCCTTCGTAATCCAGTTTGTGCAGACTATATTAAGACGCAAATATACATTTTGGCAAAAAAAAATATACACCTTGTCCTCTGTTTCCATGGTAACTGACTGTAGAGCTGTGGGTATATAAGACAGCGATCGGCAAGCGAAATCACTGAAGTGAGAGGCGTATCAGTCTGTCACCTCAGCTTCCCAATGGGAACAACACCTCTTACTGTACTGCTGTACCCTTTTCTCTTTCATATTGAAACAACTATCTTACAAACGTATTGGATCTCCTTTCTGCTAACCCTAAAATACCATCCTTAATGTTTCACTATAACTCAAGGCAGATGAGACTGCAGACGTGTCTGTTAAGCGTGGTCGTTTAAAGGCATCAACTGCCAACCAGACACACCACCTTTCCTTCTTCCATCTTCTGTTGGAGGCTCCTGCAGGCCAAACCGTCCTTGGCTCAAGTCAAGGATTACAGAAGAACACGCCATGTGACCTTAATTCCTCCTTGCTGCAGTCGGCCAATCAGGCACGGGGATGAGCAGGTCTCTCATGTTGTGAATATTAGTCGTCTTTACATCGCGTTTGTCAAGAGTGTTTGTCTCGGGCAAATGTACTGGGATGGATGGATTAAGTTGGACAAAAGGGAGGTTCATGCGTCCATGCCAGTATTTTTAAAGCACCCTGATAGTATGAATCAGCAACAGAAGGAGCAGCACTCACTCTGGCACGTTTCACACTCAAATGGGCTCATTCATCTCCTGCTACCCCCCAAATCCCTGCGCTCTTTCCCCTCACCCACAAGCAGACCTTCACCCCAACACAGTGTCACCATCATCAGTATGTTCAGCTGGTGGCTGCAAGAGGGGGAAGGGGAGGAGGGCAACAAAAAAAAAAAAAGATGGAGTAATAGATAAATTGATTGATGGGGGGCCAAATATCCTTTGCTCTCGTTAGTTGCGTTTCATTTTGCAAATACATTAAAGTGTGACGACAAGAAAAAAAGAGGATAACGTTGTGCTAGTGAGCAGGATAGGGGTCAGGCTGTGTATGTTGGTGGGGTTTCAATTAGATATGGAGATCAGACAGAATAAGCAGCAGTTTAAATACAAGCTTTGCATGGGGGGGTGGACGCCTGCCTGGTCCTGTCTGTTTGCACCCCCAAGATAAGGTCTGCAGAGCTTTGTGTGAGTGTCAGAGCAAGTGTAAGTGTGTTTCTTTGTTTTGTTTTGGATGCAGCAGGCTTAACAGACTCAGCACCATGCCTTGAACGCTGTTCACTGTTGTTGGTGACCTCCAACCTTAACTAAACCTTGACCCTGGCAGAAGGCAACAAACAAAGACAGAGAACTCCCTGACCTTCAACGTGCCAGTGATGACCCAAACTTTGTCTGAACCGTAAACAAACAACCCTGTTAACACTGTGCCATTTAATCAGATAATAACACAGGATGACTCTGATACAAAAGAAGCAAAAAAAAAAAAAAGGTTTGAAAATACTATAAATAGAGAGATAAAAATAGTAAACATGGTCCTCCATTGTTTTTGCTCCTATTTCAGTAATAAAGAAGATTTTTCTTTTAATTGGCTTGGTGCACATGTTCCAAAGTGACACAGAGGAGGAAGAAATGAAAGGTATTGATGATAGGAAGTGATATAAAAAGTTTATTTGATTTGTTAGCATGTTCTTCATTCTATAGTTCTCTGGATAATTGTTTATATGTTGCACTAATATACTGAAGTCTTCATATAATTTCATGAAGCCGTATGTTAGAGAAGCGTGCATCTTTTCCATTATTATGATTTGCATTTCACAGTGAAATATTGTTCTTGCATTTTGTTTAATAAATTTCTCCCCAAAATGTGACTTGAATTTTCTTTTTCTTTTTTATAATTCATTCTTTGGCTGCTGCGACTTATACTCCGGAGCAACCTCTAGTCTGAAAAATGTAGTTAGCCTAAATGCATAGATGCTTCTTCTAACAGACTACTTGTGCAGATACATTGAAAACAAACACAATACAAATGATTATTTTACATGTCAGGTTGTGGTATTTAATCAACTACATCCCTAAACCCCAGAAATGTGTTCAATTAGTGACGATTTTCATCATATTTTGCTTCTTGAACTTAAACAAGAAAGGCAGTTCAAAATTTGCATGATGACACTTTGTTTAAGATGAATGAAATAGAAAATGTGGAAACTATAAAAAAAGGCTCACGTTGGAACATGAGAATGATTATCACATATAAAACACTCTAGAATTCAGATAAATAACATTTTTGGCCAGACTTGGACTTTATTTTTTAGCAAAATCTCTCTAATGTCTATTTGTTTACTCTCTCTGGTTTGTGTGGTTTTCAACGTCTTCTGACGGTCTCATTTGTAAATGCTATCAAGGTTAATGGTACTGAGTAAATATTCAGATTGTCCAAAATGCCACATTTTGGTTTGAAATCATCATCTGAGCTTTGGCGTGAACAGCAGCGGCTACATAAGAAGCTTCACAGAAATTTGCATAGAATACATGCTCTATTTGGAGGTGTGCAGCATGAATTGCTAATTTGAGGGCAACCAAGATGAAATAGCTAAAACGAGATGCTTTACTGATCACCTTTAAATGAAGACTGTTTCTTCTCCATGTTCTCCTTCATCTTCATTGTCAAGGCCGTTCTGTGAATGCACATAAAACTCTATAAAATGTTTATTAACTTATCTAGTTCATCCCCCAGTGAATGAGACGTGGACCTGTAGGTGGGCTGAGATGAGGCAGCAGCGGTGAGTGGCAAAGATCAGAAGACAGTTGGTCACTGAGAGAAAATAAATTATGGATTTATCCTACATGGTTTCGCAATTGCCTCATTTTAATGATTTTACAGAGAGAACGAACGAGCAGCTATGAACAACTTCGTCATTAACCTCTGGCTGGGCTATAAATCAACAACAGTTCATGCAAATTAAGCCAATTCCCTTCAGTCTGCTTTTGACGCCCCTTGCCTAAACCACACCATTAAAAAAAAAGAAAGGAAAACACATAAAAAGGGCACACAAACACTTGGAATTGGCTTGTATTTAATACTTTCTTTGCTTTGGCTTTTTTTTTTTTTCAAACTGAGACAATGTCAGTTTTTTTTTTTATTTACCTTTTTGGTCCATTTAAATGGATGCAATGTAAATGTCCAAGCAGCTTAATCGCTTTTATTAGGGGACTCTTAAGCATCCTGGTTAAAGATGACAGTCATTAACACAAATATGAAAGAGAACGGTAGTCAACAGAAAAAAGAAATAACAGAAACACAACATTGAAATCAATATGCTTTTATTTTTTTTTCATTTTCATTGATCAACTTGTTTATTAGCGCCAATCTCAAATATTGTTGTAAAATGTTTCTTCACATCTTGACTGGAGGAACATTGGATGCACATTTGTATCCTTGCAGGGTGTTTTGGGACGAGGGATGGACAGCTGCCATCTCTCTGCGGTTCGTCTGTAGAAAGAGTACACATTGCACGTCATTCAGAAAGGTAAAACATACGGCACTATGTCCTTGCCATCTGTCACTACAGCTTCACATATCCACACAGAACAAAGGAGAGCCAGGCGGCCGAGACGGCAACAGGGCCCCAGCCTTCTATTGTCCTTTAGGCTTGTGGATGAACATAGGGCCTCTCATGATCAGGCCTGCTAAAGTGGTGGGCTAACAACGGCATCGTTCCTCATACATACACACAGCAAAGAGGTCAAACAGCATTCAGAATATGCTTCATATCTAACTGCAAAAGTGTTTTGATTGCTTTTAAATATTATTATTAGACATATAGGTAATTTGATCCTATTGGATCCTCTTCTTCCCTTGTTTATTCTGGTTTTGTGCTCACATCTCAGATGCACACATCCTTCCAGTGTGCCATCCTTCAGGTGGACAGCGAGGACAAAGTCAATTTTCCATTATGGACTTTCATAATGAAGATAAAGTGTTGCAACAATCGAGGCATTACTTATTACTGCCTTTAAGAAAACCAAAACCCATTTTTAATCCTTCGAAAATCATCTCCCTTGAAAAACACAACATGCAGGCACGTGACAAGCTTCCTATTGCCCCTTTTCCTCTAAAAAAAACCCATGTATCTGTTTGTAAAGGAAAAAATAGTGAGGAAAACAAGAAATTGATGAAAAAATCCAAAGGAAGCTTCTGAGTTTTATATAATTTCATACATTCTGCACAATTTCAAACCCAGCATGGCAGACAACATCACATAATTACGGGATAATTGCTCTATTTGTGATTCTCAACTGTGAATTCTGATTTGAAACAAACATCCAATGCCCTGACAGCTCAACTTAAAACATTTCTTGACACACCTGACAACATAAAGCTATTTTATTCATATTCATGTATCAGTGAACAACGATATTTGCTAAAAAATAAAAGGGTCATCATTTTTCTGAACTAAATCATAAAAATAAACATAAAGATTAAGAGGGTAACTATAAATGACACAGCTGCTGTCAATTTCAACATATAACTCTCAGATTCTTTTGTTTATGGAGGGAGGGTTCTAATATTTTTAACTCTGCATTTTCAATCAGACAGATTGTTGTTGGGGCCCCTTTTGACACAAGGGGCCAAGTGTTATTTCGAATTGTGATGGGCCAACTGGCAGCTTCTTGGAAGCCTATTTCAATTACTAAAATGACTTTGGCTTGCATCCATTCATCCCATTCTTTAATGGACCATGAAGCAGCATCCACATGACTTATAGGAAAGTTATTTAATGTGTGATGTATTTCACATATTTTGTATGTATTCATATCTTTTTCATGAGTCACCATTAAAGTGTCCGTTTAATCTGACAGCCAATCATTTATCTTGTGCTGCATGTCTGTTCTCGCTGTGGCTGCCCTGTCTTCATTATATTACCAAAATAAGGGAAAAAATAACGTTTCTTAGCTTGTGTTTATCTTGCACTTGAGTTGCTGTAACGTTTAAAAAAATCTTTATTGCCTTTAATTACTTTTGCATACAGAGGTTGGACATAAACAAGGAAATGCTAGTCTTGCAAATAAATAAATAAATAATCATTTATTCACAGTATTAAAACTTTAAGTCCAATAAGACAACAAAATTAACAGAATATAGAATAAAAGAGAATAATAATTTTATCAAAGTATGAAAAACTGTTATGATAGTTGTGCCAGTTATTCAAGGTTAATGATGTGGTAGAGAGTGATCCGTAGCTGCAGTTTTTCCCAAGAAGACCTGCCTGCAGATATCAACGGCCAGAACTGTAAGTCCTCAACATGAATCAGAAGTGCCCCCATTTCATTTGAAAAAAAACATTATTTCAACTGGCATATTAAACAGTTACGGTTTTCCCGTTTTAAGCTTTAATTATATATATATATATATATATATATATATATATATTTTTTTTTTTTTTTTTTTTTTTTTTTTTTTTTACATTTCTGAACAGTTTTGGGTTAAGGTTAAAGTAGGTTGTATAAATTCCACTTGATGTCAGGCACCCTCCTGTCTGCAACCAGGTCCCTCTCATCTATCCAAAAGCAGAATGAGTCAACATCAACCTCAACAGTGTGTTGAGAGTTTGCAGTTCTGACTGTAATAATATTCTTTATTGCCACATTTATCTTTGCACAAACAACTCCAGAGATTCCAGAGCCACTCATGGCAAAGATCTTGTTGTATTTTTCAGCTTGTTCAGTGTCTCTGAGCCTTGACTCTGACACCACAGGCCTCGCAGACACTTTTTTAAGCATCCTACAAGCAACTATAAAAAGACACAACCAAAAGAAATGGAGTCTGGTGTCCTAAATAACTTTAAGGACTAAAGTTGTGTCCAGGGCCCATAGAGGGTTATAGACCGGAATGGCCACATCCTTAGGGGAGTGTTGGTGTGTCTTGCATTTTTTCTGATTATTATATTATTATTATCGTGAAATATTTGTAAAGGTAATGTAAGTTGCACACTCATGAGGTATAATTGATGCTGCTGTACAAAGTCCTCTATGCAACACTCCAGTGGTTAATAAGGTGCGCGCTGGCTCCTTACTGACCGTGGGCAAATGCTGAGCCCAGCTGTGCAATGGACGCCCAAGGTGCACGTACCTTTCACCTATACAGGACTAAAAGGCCCTCTGGGTCCCCTGTACAGGGTTCATGGGGGGGTTGAAAAAATGAGAAATCCATAAAAAGTGCCTACCTCTCACTTACTTCCCCCCTCACTTGCCCTTAAGTGTTGTTTAAGTGATGTGCATGAAGATTTTTGCCTTACAGGCCCACCAGGTTGTCCGCGATCTTAAAATGTCCAGTGGGCCACCCACGTGCCCCGCACGTACAGCCCATATCCAACCATAACGGCAGATGCCCAAGAAATAAGCTTGTTTATTTTGGCAAAGAACCAAATAGATTCAAATAGATGTGAACAGATTTGGCTTTTTTGATTTTTTTCTCTAGAAAATAAATGAATCAAAAATAAAACTATTTTCCCTAAACCAAATGCATTAACATCAATTCTCAACTTTTACTTTGAGCAAGAACTACAACAACAAATCTTTAGAGTCAGGTTCAATATTTGATTTCCAAAAGAATTTGGTTTCATGCAATATTATGGGATGAACTCAACCTTGGATCCCACCCTAGATGACGTGCTAAATCCAGGTAAACAAACTATACTTTTAACAATCTTTTATTTTTTCTGTGGTCAGTTTTAGAAATTTTGCATTGCACTGCACAATGGATATATAGTATCAACAGATAGCAAACATATACAAAAGGTAATTAACAGAAGAAAACTCATATCAAACCTAAGCATTGCAAAAAAAAAAAAAGTACATAGATCAACTGAGATGATTAAGCCTTATCTGAAACCATTGTGGTGTTCATTCTGACAAATGTAATGGCTTTAAAACAAGCAGCTACTGTGATGTGTGCTATTCAAGTAGGTGTGAACATAGTCCACGGAGCATAAATGAAACTTCTGAAAAAAAATATCAAATGAATATAATGAAATGACACTGACTGAAAAATCCAACACAAAATAATCAAAATAATGCAAAACAAAGAAGTAAAAAACGTAGAGTTCTCAGAAATATTTTAAAACCTTCAGAAATATTTAAATCAATCATACTTTTTAAGAACCTTTTTTTCTTTAAACTTGCCATCATAATTATTTAGTAAAGACAAAAAAATGAACATTTTTAGAGATAAATATGTGTAGCTGACTTCAGTGTGGGTCCCTAAGCAATACCTTTCATCTTCTGTTTATCTATGTAGCCACAAGGGGTCCCAGGTTTGGGTCAGCCTGAGTCGGTCCCCAGCCCGGATAGAAGACAGGGTTGTGTTAACTCTTCTAAATTGAATGTGAGGATCAGTGATAGCTGATTCACTGTGCCGATCCTTGAGGCGATGTGCCGAAAGGTGAGAAAAAGAAACTTGTAAAGATTGGCACACAGCTGAAAAACTTTCCTTTTTTCTTTACACTTTTCACACACTATAAAAATGCTACTACCGTGACAGTTTTTGGCACAGTGCTGTCTCAGGAATCAAAGATCAAAGATAAGACTTGAAGCTTTGGTCCCCTGAAAATAGTCCAGTTTAATGATGTTTTGAGCATAAGATTGATAATTATGTTAAGTCATCTTTAGATCTTTCTTTGGAAAGTGTTGTTTTTGGATCACTTTTTAGTCGTTTCTTGTGCACTTCTCTAGAAAAGTCTTTAATCTTTGTTCCTCAAAGAAACTGCATATAATATATGCTACACATGTGTCAAATCATAACCTAAATCTAATCCTAATGATCACCTTCTGACATTACATTTTAAAAATAACCAAACCTCGGGGTGCAATAGTCTGGTTTGTGGATAATTATGCCATTTTTTTTTCAATTCATCTAATTTTTTAACATTGCTGATATTTTTTATTCAGGTTTAGTAAATTGTTGGTTACTTATTGCTACTTCAAAAACATTGTGTGTGATTCCTTTTTTTTTAACAAAAAAAAGGATGTTTACAAAGAGTGTGTGGGTAATTGGGAAAATTCACTACACCAAATGCTCATTCATATATCAGTTGCTAAAAATGAATTAGCAACACAAATTTGATTTTTTAGGCAGATACACAAATTACAAACCCGTACTATTTTCAGTAGGGATATAAAGGAGAAGAGATAGATATGAAAACATCAATCTCTTACTGAAAGCAACAGTTGAAAACCATAGATGGAAATGGTTTATTTCAATCAATCACAGCAAAAATAATACAAAAACAAGACAAACAACAGAAACATTTACTATTCACTGATATTTCAAACATAGGATGATTAGTCATAATATTGATTGGAAAATAAGCATACATACACTAGTAAATAACTGTTATTACTCTTAATCATAAATAAACATGTTTGCTCTTTTGCATACAGTTTATTACACAATGAAACTTTTGAATATTAAGATTTTCAAAAGGAGTTCAGTAGATTATTTTAAAAGGAGTAGGAGGAAGCTGACTTAAATAATGTATCTATTATTAATTTTTATACTTTTTATTTTATCAATAAAAATGTGTTCTTTTCACGTATCAGCTTGACGACTTCACAAATAAAAAGCCGGAAAGCAGACATTTTGAGGGCAATGCACTGTTGTTATTGTTGCTGTAAATGATGTGTGTTTTAATTGACTGGTAAGTGTGGTAGTAAGGTAATTAAACTCCAATGAAAATTGTGTTTTTGGTGTTTTTAAAATATTCCTTTTTACTCATGGTGTCTGGCTCTAAACTCCACGGATGGATAGCTCTGATATTCCTTGCTATTTTTTTTGTACTAGTAATGTTGTGCTGAGGGTGTGAGGGGCTGTTAGCCAACTGAAGAGAGTGTAAACAAAGGGATGATGGGAAATGAGAGCAGGCTTACGACATGCCAACAGTCTCTTCCATAATTCAGAGACCAATGGCTGATAATCTGTTGCTGCTCTGCAGAAACTATGTCCTAAAAAACAACACGTTCCTTGATCATGCCTTAAAATGTCATAATCATAGTTGAAAAACCACTGGGAATGTTTTTACAATAGATCGATCATTAAATGATAATAGAGAGACTTTATTTACTCTTTTAAGTTTTAATTAATTTTTTATTGCATTTGTTGGTTTAATGGATTTTTTTACTTCAAATAAATATTTTAAAAAATAATGAGTCTCTTGTACTTGTTGACATATAAAGGATTCTTATCCTTGTGTTAGAGTGTTTTTTAATCAGTTTAACTTGCTTGAGTGGTTCAATTTAAGATTAGCCAGTTTTACTCTTAAAGCATATGACATTGTAGCATCTTAGTAGTCTGTCTAAAGGGTTAGAAATCTATTTTTATTACAGTTGTACAAACAGGAGGCCCCCAAACAGCATCTAACCTGTGACCCCCACGAAGCTAGAAAAGGCCGAGGCTAAAGGAGAACCACATTTCATGTGGAGTGAAACTAAACACCCTAAACACCCTTTTTTCACAGCATTGCCAACAGTTCCTGAATAAATAAATATGAGACATTTTAACCACAAAGAACATAGTCTAAGAAGGCCCAAAGTGGCTGGTTTTGTGTTTGACGCTGGCATGTCATTTTGTTTCTGTTGCCTAAAATAAAAAAAGTGACAGTAAGAAAACCAAAATGAGTTTCTCTGTTAAAAAGCATTTTTACTTATAGTTTTAAAAGCCAAATGAACAAATATCTACATTGTATCCATTTAGGTAAACTGTATTATATCGCCACTAAGTTAAGTTTGATTTATGGACCACGTATTGAGATGTGTATTGAATTATGTGACATGGAAAGATACAGAACATAATCACCAGAAACACACACTAACTCTGCACAGGACTCAAACAGGACACCCACTGGTGGCTGTAAAATTCTCAAATGTTAATTGAATCAAACCTGACAATGACTTTGACTCCTGCAAGATCCAGGTGTTTCTGAACAAATGACTTGTTGGAAGACCTGATTTGGGGCCTGTTTACCAGGCTGCAGGAAACATCTTTAGTCAAAAGGTGATCTTTTCTGATTGAGAAATGTGGATGATGGCATTCGAGAGCAGACGGCCTACTCAAGCCGTTTGGCGTTTTGTGTGTTTACGTGTGTGTGGTGTGTGTTTGTCCATCTGTCCAGTATTTCTGATTAGTATTCTCGGGCCATGAGTGTATCCTGACAGTTGGGCCTCTGAGAGCAGCACTGTCATGAATTCTTTAGCTTTAGTTTGCTCTCATCCCCTCACCAAAGGAAAAGTCAAGCCAACGAGAAACAAGTACACACTCTCACACACACTCACATGCACTCCTTAACCCAAATCCTGTGCATACATTGATCTGTGGCTGATAGTCTACATTGAATGATGGTCCATGCAGGCAACATGCACGAACAAGCTGCATCTAACCATCTTATCGTCTCACTCAACACATTTCCTTCTGAGTCACTGCTGAGGAGCTACACATACCCATGTATAACACACACGTACACACATGTGGAAAAAAAAAATCTGAGAAAATTTTCCATCTTTTCTCCCTTTCTCTCTCCCTCTGCCTGTGGAGAGCACTGGCAGGAATCAGGGATAAGAGCAGGGTTGCTAGGCGACAGGTTGTGGTTGCCATGGTGAATTTAAGTGGAACAGCTGGTCCAATCAGCATAAAGTGCGAGCAGGCAGGGGCCGAGCCAGCGAGGCTCATGCCAACACAGAGAAGCAGGAAGGAGAGTCTGCTGAGGCATGCAGGATGGAGAGGACAGGAGTCAGGAAGACGAAATAAAGTTATGTAAAAAAAAAAAAAAGAAATAAAATATAGGAAGTCAGAGAGGCAGAAGCAAGCTTTATGAGAAAGATACTGATTGTTCTGTTGATTTGAAAAAAAAAACAAACAAACACAGGAGAAGTGAAGGACAAAAATAGACTGACAGCTACTCCAGGATGCAGATTCACTGAAACAACTTCAGGAAGTTGGGGATCCACTTAAGCAAATATTATTCTACCCATAAGACAAACTATAAAAAAAAAAATCTTCTCAAATGTCTTTCAGCCCTATCTGAAATGATAAAATAAACCTAATGCAACAACCATGCTCATCAAATCCAAATAAAATAATCATCTGGAAGCAAAAAACATAAACTGCAATATGTGAAAACACAACAAACACTATTTAGAGGCGGCTAATGAAAAGTGGTGATGAGATGCTGGTAATGATAATGGGATAGGAAAATGTGTGGAGATGTGGGATTTGTGATTAATTGAAAAAACATCTCAAATGAGGGTCTGGGAGGGGGAGAGGCTTATGTCAAATAATTTCTGTCAACAGAGATCATAAACGGCATATAGGAACATGTCAGGGTAAAGGAAAAAATAAAGGTGAAAAGTCATCAAGATGCAGAGCCTGTACATCATGTTGGTTGGGATTAATAATGTGAGAAATCCAACACTTTGAATCGCTTTTTTGCACAAAAAAGCAACAGATTTACAGTTCAAAAAATGTATATGTTAAGTTTTTTTTTTTTTGAATGAGGTGGTAACTTTCAAAGAAAACTCTACACTGATAGTACACTGGAAGTATCTGTAAAAGGTAGCAAGTGTTCCCTTGAGTCAGTTATTTCTGATTTTGCTTATCTAGTCGGAAAAAGGTCCATTTCTGGGCCGTCACTAGACAGCTCTGCCTGCTTCCTGATACTCTATCAGTTATTGGTTCTACCGTTTATCAGGTTTCTGAGAATGAAGACAGCAGGTGAGCTGGTAGAAAACATCCGCACAAAAGACAGTCGAAAGTGGGTGTCAGGGTTGATGTCTGCACAGTCAGGCAAGTTTTTGGTGCAAAGAATGAACTCGTGGAGCTGTGTTACGCTGCACAAAACAATGGGACAAATGATTAAGATAAAAATGTTTTTTTTACTGTAAACCGGCTTTGCGTTCTCAGGACAAACGTGTCATGGAAGACACTTCCAGGGAAAAGCAAAAGAGGAATTATAGAGAAACAAATAGTCTTTTTTTCTCCTTTCAACAGCAAAAAAAATCTTTCCAGACATTCACTGAGGACGATAACGTTGTACTGTGACGGCAGCCTGCTCTGTGGTGAATTTAAAGCATGTTCCAGAATGGTTACATCCAAAAAAACTACACTGAGGTGCTGCTGGCACTTTGGCCAGCTCATAAGATGTCCATTAACACACAGCTTTTACTCTGTCACACCTTCTTTCTGTCAATCACACAAAGCATGCAGGAGCTATGGTTTCCAGAGCGACCGAGAGGCACCTTTCCTTGACAACAGTTCAGAATGTGGAGATGGGGGACATTAGCTTGCGCCTCAGGTGTGGTAAAAAATAAAAATTAAAAATGGTGCCTATAGCTGCAACAAGAGCAGAACAGAGCAGCCATTTTGACTTTGTGGATACAGAGAGAAAATCTAAAAAGTTGAATTAAATGAATGGAGAATATTTTTGTTTTGTAGGAATGTTCAGATCCTGTGGCGCATGCTGTGACACTGGACCCTCTGAGAGTTGAAGCAGCTCTGTGGGTCTCTCCTCTCAGTGATAAATGAACTAACCCGCTTCTCACATATAGTGTGAATTAAAATTTCACACATATTCTGTCTCAAAACACGCTTCCCTAAGTATGCAATAACACACCGAACAATACCTCTGTAGACTCCAAAATACATCTTCAGAGAAACCATAAATGTGTTGCAGTGTTCACATGCACTCTCAAGCCGCGTGCACGCACGTGCAAAAAGGTACAGGCAAGCCACGAACGTACATGCAATCGATGAAAAGACTTCATGATTGGGTCTTGCTTTCAGTAAAGACCAAACCCAACGACAGTATTGAACAGAGACGGAGGTGGGTGTGTCACGTGAGCCAAAAAAAACACTGGATACAAAGGGAAGACACAATCAGTCACACATCTCAAGAGAAACACGTGGCGAGGGGGACAAGCAGGAGAGGAAAAACTGCGTGTTTCTGAAGGTGTATGCGTTTGTGTCAGACGGTGAGAAGGAGATTGAGTGCATAGAGAATTGAGAGCAGTTAGTAGTGTTTCCCCCTCGGCTGAGGCATTAACAAGCCTATAATGGACTCTCTTAAAAAGCCGACCAGGATCTCCTCCAAAACTAACTGATTTAGAGTGGCCGTGGGCCCCCATGGGCAGTGGCCAAGTCCCCCTCTGTCCCTCCCCAGCATGTCTACAGCCAGCCCCCGGTGGCAGGCAGCACAGAAACACATTGTGTTTGTCTACTGAACCACAAGCAATAGCAGTTTATAACACAATAAAACACCATGAGGAGGCATTAATTGGATATAATAGCCAAGGAATGATTTAGATGATTTAACACCTTTTGTCCAGGACGAGTGCATAAAAGAGTGGGAAATAAGGAAGAGTGGAATAAAGGGGATTAAAAATAGACTTACACATCGTCTTCCAACTTTGATATTTTAAGGCAGGCTCAGTTATGTTCACAGTCACCCAAACATGGAGGAAAACACAGAGGAAAACATACAAACTCACATGCAAGGGAATAAATCCATCTGTTGTTTGCTTTCTGAAGCTAAAAGGTCAGTGAGGAGCAAAACAAAGCTTTTCGAACAAATGAATTCTAAAATTATTATTCAAAAAGTTACCTATGCATTCAGTTAATAAATCAAAGTACTTCTAAATCAATATCATCAATGTTACATCGAAGTGAAAGCGTTCCAATAGTAACAATAATAATAATCTTGCAACAGATTATATAACAACCGGTTCCCTGTGAATGCAGCTGATGTTGATAAGATGTGACAGGATGAAATATTGAAAAAAACAGACTAGCCCACAGCCTCCTTATCACTTATCAATATTTCATTGTCAGACTTCTATTGAATAAAAGAGAGGAATAACAAAAGATTAAGGAATTTTACGGCAAATTGTCATCAAGACCTGTTTATTAACCCCTCAAGTCATCCCTGCACCTTATCTCTTCTACTTTTCTCCTCACTCACAACCCCGGTCTCTTCACTCCAGCCAGAGTCAAACGGGAGCGGGGTCTCGCACACATGTACATAATTGCCACTTTACTGTCATATCAAATTCATATCAGCGCAGAGTCTTGGGCCCAGAAGAACAATGAGGGCCAGACAAAAGCATGACTTGGTGCTCCATAAGTCGTCCTGATAACTGCGGCGCAGGCGGGTCAATAAAACCAATCATCTCTAATCTTCTTTTAGAAAGCTAAAAAGTTCCCCCCCCAGATACTCCACGATGCCCACTAGACGTTACGTGAGCGGCACTGTACCAGCAGAAGGACTGCATCAACAAGACAAAACAATGGCCGAGGCTTCATCAACCTTATCGGCACTCCCATTATTGTCAGCTAACTTCTTAACGGTTTAACAATAACCAAAAAAAAAATATGGCTACAAACAATGTTCAGAGAAAAAAAAAAGGTCTTGTGTTTCAACAACAATCTATTTTTCAAGCAGCAAAAAATGTAGAACCATGTAAGACGTCACTACTGAAAACCCCCCAGTTGATACTGCATTTTGAAATAATTATATAACTGATGATTTTAAGACATTTTAAGGAGGCATCATTTCCAAAGGTCCCGTTTGTTGTGTTTCAAATGAATGTTGTTTTTTTGTCATTTGCAGCTTTCCAGATGCACAAGAAGAAGTTGAGAACAGCCAGCAAAAAGGTGAAGTTTTACCAAAAGAATTACATTTTATATTTAACTTTCCCTACACTTTAACCCCTTTAAGCCGGAATGTATCTCCAAGTCATACAAAAATATTCTTATACATGTTTTAGTTCCAGTTGGTGCCAAATTAAGTTGATGTAATGTATGTAATGGTACGTTACAAATTAGTGATTTATTTTACATTTTTATCTTTTTGTCTTTACTGGGATTGTTAAAGTTACATTTTTTGTATTTTTTTTTTGTGGATGTTGTCCCAGTTTTTTGCATGCATGCCTCTGTCATAAATTAACTATACTAAAAAATACTGGATATATTGTTGTTTGGAGTTAGTTGTTCATCTTTTTATAAATATTCATTTTGGATTTTAAAACTTTTTTTTTCAAGCATCATCTGTACACATTCATTTACATTAGGAACTGTGAACCTGATGCTGTAAATGCGGGAAGAACTGGTTTGTGACGATCATGTCTAGTCTTTTAAGGTGTCAGTAATTTTTGTTTTATTTTTCCATTTAATTTTTAGTCAGTGAACACAACGCCGTCTGACTTTCAGAACCATAAATGTTCGACCGTGTTGGTTATGTTTTGCTTTATGGAGCTCTTCTTTACGGCTATCAGTTGAATTTAGCTACATTTGAAGGCAACTGTATGCAAAACAGCTGTAATGATCCAGAACTCAAGCTTTTCCATAGACATTGACCGTATATGTCAAATGTTACTAACCACATAAACAGTGTGGGGGATGGGAAAGGTCAGAGTTTAATCCTGTGCTTACTGATGATTACTGTCCATTCAAAAATAATTTGTATATGATGAATTTACACTTGTGTGTATACGCACAGGAAATATTTTTAAAATGCAATTTTTTGTGTAACTATGGTGTCTAATTGGATCTCGTTCCCACATAAACATGTATTTTTTATCTTTCCGTGTGAGTTTCTCCTAAATGATGTTTGGCTGAGGAGCAGGTTAATTGTGGGTCTGGCTACGAGTGCGAGACATGAGCCAGGTTTAGTCACAGTGTCCGGAGAAGAAAAGCCATGCATAGGTTTTAGGGATTGTAGCTCGTGAACATGCTGTCTGTGTGTCATCTGCTGGGCGTGAATGAACATCAGTGAAGAGCATTGCTTTGAAAGGAGGCTCCATGTTTTTGTGTAAGATTTGTGTAAAACAGCGGCGGTATCACCTTTCCTCTTCAGATGCTTTCTACGTTGGATTAATGCAAGTATAAAAATACCTCTTTCTTTTTTTTTTACTTGTGTTGAAAGCAGTTAGCATATTTTTTATAATATTCTGTCCAGCCCAGGAATCTCTTTGGTGTGCAGAATGCAGTGTGTGAGCAACCATCAGTTAATTGTGACGTAAATAAGCACTAAAGAAACAAAATGTTGCACAATTTCACCAGTGTACACAAGAAAAACTATCAAATAAGATCAGAGATTTACTGGAAATCTTTATCATTCATAATGAGACTTTAACCTGAAGGAAGGATGATTAGCAAACAAACACACACTTTATTTTAGAGATTTAAAAGGGTCTATTAATCATACAGAAACAGACAAGATAATGATTGTTTTGAACTGACTTTGTGAGAAGCAGATCAATCCAAACAGATCAGGAATTTTATTGACAAGAGTGGAGGACCTTTACATTAGTGCTGACACTATCCTTGCAAGTCAAGTGGCCCGGCTTTACTGATATGTGAGTGCGTGAAGTAACATAAATGTGATTCATATGTCAACAGAGCATTCACGTGAGGTGTTTCTTTATGCAAAAAAATCCTCTCTGTGCTGTAGAGTTTGTACAAAGTTGCTGAAACATCAATAAACATACGTGTATTTTTGTGCGCATGTGTGTGCAAAGGAAAGGAGAAAGACTAAGAACTAATTGATACACACACTGAGTGTTTTGAGGGTAACCGCAAACAATTGAAAAACAAAAACATAATAATAAAAGTTACAGAGAAGTTATTGATAAAAATGTTGCCTATAAAAGAACTGCTTAAAATGTAAAGCAATGTAAATTTATTTGAAAGGTATATATTTTTTCCCCAAAAAATACAACTAAATCAATTAGGCTGATAAACTAAGAGCCTTATCAAAAATCAAATTGATATAAACAGGTATTATTTCAGCCTCTTACCTGTGACCACGTGGACCATAGTCTCACTGGTGAGGGTCTGAGAAGGGAGCAGGTGTGACTTGTTGCATCCACCAAAACTCTCCGCCTCTAAACTTTGTCTGCCCACTGAACGCGTCTTTTCAGCCGTTGGTTAAAGACTAACTGGCCTGCATTGACATTGGATACTGTTCTAACCCTATCAGGCTATATATCAGCGTTTCTTCTCGGATGGGCCCCCTTGCATTCAAATCAGCGCCCGCACGCCTGATCGCAGAGGACAGCTTATAGGCCTCTTGAATTGTTCACCGGGAACAATGGCTTCTTTTGTCAGTCTGTTTCTCTTTCTCTCACTGAACAATGCTGGAGGGTCCTTCTGGATCTCTGCTCTTAAGACATGTTTGCAAAGTTACACCTCTTTATGTGCCTTTCAATACAAGTCGTGCACATATGAAAGTGTGGACGGTTTTGGTAAAAGTGCATCGGAGGTTCATAATGACTAACTTTCATCACATTAATAAAATGATCTCTGAAAACCAGGGCTTTCCTAATTGTCACAAATTCATTGTTATTAATTTAAGTTCTTATAAATACTAAAATATATTTTGTAAATGATAGGTAAAGTGCAAACATATAAAACAAATCTATCTCAAAACTGTAAAAATTAAATTTAAAAAATACATTTGCGTTTTGCAGGGTGAGGAGGCAAAGAAATGTGTCACCTGTTTGTATGAAGTGTCTAATAGTCACACAGACATCCCAGTTGGGTTTGAATCCTGATCGATGTCATTTAAAAATGAATTTATGATAAATTATAGACATTTATTGGATTGGTGTCCAGCTGCACAGGAGCCTGCAGAACGGACGCATGCGTACTGATGAGGGGGCCCATAACCAGATGCCCAGCTGGACTTCTTGAGGCCTTTTAGGAAATAAAGGGATAGGGGGAAAAAAAGAGATTTTTTTTAGTACACATAAAAATTACATAATCATATTTTTATCAATATATTATGATATAAACTATTATTATAATGTGTTATAATTTATTATTATTATTATTATTATCATTATTATTATTATTATTATTATTATTATTAATAATAATAATAATAATAATAATAATAATCTTGTTATTTTACTGTTGTTAGAAAATATCTAATAAACGTCAGTTTATTAAAGTAAAATCTGTTTTTTTTTAAACCTTTATCTCTATTTTTTCTGTGGGATTTTTGTTTATTTAAGACCATACTTGGCATTTTTTTAAAGGTATTGCCAACATATAAAAATAAACATATTGATAGCTTTACATAAAGGACGTAGGGGGGAAAACATGCTCTATGCTGTAAAGCACAGGTTCATGTTGCCTGACCTTTCTGTTTGTTTCTGTTTTCCACGGCTTTTATAAAACTGTTTGCAGTTAAAAAACATTTGCATTTAATGCATGGATTCTATATCATATCACCCAATAAAGACTGGATTAAAAACGCAAGCTCATATTATGTATTCTTTAGTAACTTCCTACTGGACGTTTCCTGGTGCAATTCAAATGCATAGGGGGAAAAAATTCCCAGCATTCCTTAAAAGTCCAGGGGCCGCAGCTCACACAACTGGGGCCGACTCACCCCTCTTTTGTTGGAGCTTTTGTGGGGGGCAGTGTGTTGGGTTTGGGGGTGTAATGAGGGGGCTGCGGCTCCCCGATGGGGGTGCATTTGCCGTCCAAAGACCGTTAGACAGTGGCTGAATGAATAGGGCCCTGAATGTCATTGTAATGCACAGGGACAGCTCCCCCCCACCATTCCGCCCAAGATGTGGAGGCCGCTCAGCTCTGCAGAGGGAAGAGACGAGCAGGGAGGAAAAAGCAGCCGCACTTCAGTCCCCTTCCTCCGCCTCATGGTGCGCGCGGACGGACACGGAGGATCTCCTTGCTGAAGCTTGGGGCGTGATGCAGCCCCGCTTTAAGCGATTCTTTCCCCCTGCAAAAGATGAAATCCTTTTGGCTGCAGCAAACCAGGAGAAGATGGAGCCACAGTGTGGTGCAGACCTGGAGGATGCCAGAGAGTAGGACCCTCAACAAAGGATTTTGACCCCAAGCTTGGATTTATTTTAAATCTTTATTTGGACTAAGGATGCGGACTCTTTACGCATGAGATTTTTGTTTGTTTTTATGCATTTATTGACATTAAGACATGAGGTTTTAGGACACTCACAGGCCTAACAGATGCTTTGGAGGTTCCTTTGCCTTAATGTAAATGTGGCGGGGACGTTTTCAGATGCAGATTGTGGCACGGGTTCAAACGGCCCAGATATTCAAGCCGGTTAAAACAGTTAGCATTGCATCTGTTTGGAAAAAAGAAAGAAAATAAGGCGCGCATTTGCAATTGTGCAAGCAGCAAAGAGAAGCACTTTCACCATAAACACGGCTGAAGGTTTCCATTTCTTTGTTCAGCCAACAGTGGGAGGTATAGTCACAGGAGCAGAAGAAAAGGAACATTCAAAACATAGAATGACAGTTTCATCCGGGACTTCAATCGGCAAAATTTCCGCGGGACGGGGTTTGAATACACAAAAAGATGTAAGTTTTGAGATGAAACACGACAACTTTAACACTCTAGTTTATAGACTAAGATAAGAAAAAAGTAACCGTGCACTGCTGCTAAAATCCCATAAAACAGATAACTTTTAAAAAGAAATCCTTAGAAATCTGGCCTGAATATGCATTTTTTTTATTCTTTAATGTTTTTGTAAATGACTAAGTGAAGATGACAAAAAACAAGTGGCAGAGGTATTTTATTACTACTAATAACGGAACAAAACTGTATTTTGAAAAATAATTTTAACTTTAGGATACGGAAAGTTTTACATGTCTAGCATAAAAACACTGATTTGTAGAGGTAAACGTAAGAGTTGCTTTATTATATTAATCAAATGAAGATATATTTAAAGGCAGCGCCACGTGACTGTTTTCCTGGATCACAGGCCCGAGGCCTTAGAAATAAGACCAGGTGCGCATGCATGTTTTTCAGAAATAAATAAAAAAGGCAAAGAAAAATGTAAAAGGTTGGAGAACACATTTAAATCTAAACAGGAAGCAGCTGCATGATAACATCAATTCATTCCATTTACATTGTGAGGGTTTATTCATGTGCAGAAAAAAAAAGTGCATTTGTGTTTCAATGTAGGAATATTTCCCTGCCGCTCATTGATTCTCAGTTTGTTTTGGGTATCATAGAGTTGTGGTTTGAGGCAGTGAAATCTTTTTTTTTTTTTTTTTTTTTTGGCAATGAAAAACCAGAAAGGTCACCTCTCTAATCACAGAGTTATGTTGAAAAGGCAGATCAGTGGGTGAAAATGCGCCTCCACGGTCCAAGAAGTTCAAATGCACACATGCGTTATTAGATTTCCCACATTTCTGCTTTTTTTTCGCTCGTTGCAGTGAAGCTTGTTAGACAATCCTAACTGCAGCCATGCATGCTGGCATGCATTAAGCGTTGCAGGAAAAAAAAAAGAAAAGTCAAATCGGTGGTTTCAAGGACGTTCGGAGCTGATGAGGATTTGGTTTTTCGTTGAGATGGTGGGGTTGAGGGAGGAGGGGGGTGCTTGGGCCGCGGGCCATGACGTCATTGCGCGCCCATGTAATCCTCTTGCGCTGAAACCCAATCAGCGGAGTCTCGCAATTGTCTAGGATGGGAAGAGAGGGGCGCTCTAATCTGCGAGCCAGTGGATCATACAGCCCGCAACTGAGGAGAGCGAGAGAGGGGGACGCGCATCCAGGGGCTGGATTCCGATCGAAATGGGTCCGATAACAGACACAAATCCAAACGGAACCGACTGACTCTTGGATCAGAGGAGACGTTCTTGAAGATGAAGATGTACGCACCGCATGGATATTTGGTTTAGATCTAAACCGCTCTGTGTGTAGTCGATTTATCCGTCTAGAATGCAGCAGAGGAAGAGCTTGGGGTGTCAGGATATAGGCAAACCCTAATGTAACGCTAGCCTTCTGTTAGTGTAGCTGCAGGAGAAGAGAGAGGAGGCGTTTGTCCGAGGGCGTTGATCGTGGACAAGTCGAGGAACTGCATTCAAGCCAAGTTAAATGGAACATACAGTACTCTTCGCAGTGGGATGTATGGCTTCACACAGATAGCACGAAGACGTCCTGTCATTGTTGATTTTCTTTATTTTTCCCTAGTTGTTGTCTTGTGGTTTAGGTTGTTGTGCACGTATCGTTTTTCTATAGGCGATGTACTGCGCAACGTGAGTTGCCACTAAGGAAACCTGCCAAGATGTGCGTAAAGACGCACAGCCACAGAATCAAAGGTTCTAGAATTAGTTAATTCATGTTCAAGTTGCTCCTCATCCTTAAGACACAGGTCTTGTTCTGATGGGCTTTGCTGTTTAGCTGTGGTGCAGTCATGTCAATATTCCTCCCACTGAAACGAACGTGGCGGCGCGCGTTATTGCTGGTGTAGGCTATAAATCGGCTTTAGATCTAAGTACCCAAAAATACGTATGTGTGTGCATGCGCGCGCGCGATTGTAATGCAAAGCGGCTTTTATTTTACATGCGCGTCTGTGAACCCCTCTGCGCTCACGGGGGACTGGAGAGGGTGGGGGTGGGGTGCAACTCAGTCACCGAAAATGTGATGTTGCGTTAAAACGATCCAGAGGACTGTGAGGGTGAGCAGGTCAGCCAATGTGCTGGAGCTTCACCCTGCACACACCAGCAGGACGAGAAAGCCACTTCAAAGGTTGTCACTCTGCGTGTTCACAGCGGACCTTGATTTAATGTCCATACAATTAAGGCACGCGGTGAATGCCAAGAGAGGAATCTACAGCATCATGCTTCACATTTGATTTTCTCATGCTTAAAAAAATCTAACTTCTGACCCATACTGTCATGCAGAGAAATAGGCCCGAACTGTCAATCACAGGTGCAGGATCCGGCTCGTTGCTGTGCTGTCACTCTTTCCTCGCTTTTGCGTAAACGCTTGGGATGGAGGCACTGCGCCGGTTTTTCACGCTACAATTTTAGAACGAGTTTAGCTCCGTTCCAGTTATTGTCATGAAAGCTTGTACTATTTTAATTACAAGGATATGGCACAGATTTTGAAAAACGCAGGGCTTTTAGACACCTTCGGAGGAACATTTTCAGTATTTACTTTTAATATTTTAAAAATGTGAAAAAATTCTCTATGAAATTACTTTTTCATACATAGACTACTCTTATTTTTACAGGCACAACTTGATTTCTTGGCAATGATGATCGTGGTAGGCCTAAATTGTAATCATGGAGGTGTTCAAATTCAGTTATAAGGACGCTTTTTTTTAAAAAAAAAAGATCTCAAATCTTAATTTCCATTGTCAATCAGAATCACACAATATTTCATTTTGTGGTGTGCGCCTCTTTTATGGTCTGTTCTAATTCAAAAGCTGTGACAGATGCCTGACCTCAACAGCTTGTGGCTCAAATCTCAGACCCAGAAGAAAAGACCTACAAACGTGTCAGAGGGTTGAAAAATCACTGAAGCTGCATTGTTTATTTGGATGTCCTTAACATATGGAGCTACATGGAAAGAAAGGCCACCTACTGGCGACCCTCTGCACGCGCGTTGTTGACGCTGTCGACCACTAAACCACTGAAATGAAAAGCTAAACCACAGAACAGATTATCAACAGTGTTTTTCCATGTTTCATTTATAGGTCACACAATTTTCATAAGCTTTGGTCATGTTTTTGTAAAAAACATAAAAACAAAAAAAACTGTTTTGGCCCAGTTAGCTTTAAAACACATTCCATTTATTTTTTTCTTCGTTGAAAATCACAATATTTCAAAATTAATAACTTTGAAAATGTATATGATGAAGTGATATTGACAGAAAGAAATCAATATTTACTTCTTCAGTGAGTAATTGCTGCATTGAACTCCAGGGTACTTTACAGGGGAGTCTTTGAAGTCCAATGGGAGCCTACCTGGAAGGATTTTTGTATTTTTTTCCCCTTTTAGTTCAATGTTTGTTCTGTATGATAATGTCCCATTGATGTCCCTTTCAAAATAAATTTTACATTCTTTATATTATTGTGATTATTGTCTAATTTATGTTACATTTGCACAAAGGATAGTACAAAAAGCTGCATGATAACACCAAATACCTAAGTGTAAAAAAATCTTTGTAAATCAAAAGATATTTTGATAAACAGAGATTATATTGAAGGTTTATTTTAATCCATTATGTAAGTAAAATGCTTTTAAAATTTAACTTTTTTTTTTCTCATGGAAACAAAATTTCTAGAATTCAGCACCATGGAGAGCTCCCACCAAGGACTCCCACCAAGACTGGAACCAGATCTTCCTTTTAACTGGTGCTAAATTAGTACAACAACTTTAAATTTTCAATGCCTAGCTAAAGAATGGAGTGCTGTTTATTTTTTTTTATAATGTTTTATTTATTTTAAGTAAACAGATGCAATGCTAACTGTCTTTCATCAAACATAGTTAAAACTGATCAATTAGACCAAACAGCTTCTGCTTTAAATTAATAAGCATGCACCAATTAAAGTGTAAAAACTGTAAGTGTACATTTATACCAACTTAAGCCCTCAAAGCAACAGACAGAAGCATGTTTTGATACCTGGATTAAATCCTTGTAGAAAAAAATGGCCCAGTCAGAAAGCTGCTCGTCCCCTAATATTTATTTTTACATATATATTACTGTGGCAGCAAGAGAAAGAACTGGTTGAGAATTCATGAGAAGAAAAATTTAATTGCTTTAAGTCAGTTTATTAACATTTGATTTTATTTATTTTTTTCTAAAAAGAGAAACCAACTTAATAATGGATACCCGCTGCAGCAGTTGGTAAACTAACCAGTTTAACCTCTACAAAAGGTCTACAGCTCCTTTTGGGGTATTTCATTTATGCACCTTTGCAGCAAACACTGTTCCTTTCTCTTGTCGCTAACATGCACTGCAAGGCTCGTGATCACAACCAGTTCATGCTTCTTCAGGCAAAGAAAACGGAAGGCAGTGCCTTCGCTGAGAGCCTTTAGCACCTCATCTTCACCTGATTCTACAATGCACATGAATAGAGGAGTTGGTTGGGTTACTGTTGTCTTTGACCTCACTCTAACCTAGATATCATTAAAGGTTAAATAAAAAGAGATGAAGATGGTGAACAAGCTCATATTCTTTCACTTCAGCGTACACCGACCACGAAGTGTAGCTTTACTCATTTAAGAACGTTTGTGACGCATTCAGTTTTCACTCAAGTGACCTCAGCAAAGTCCACTGCTCACATCAATTAACAGAAACAAGTTTTATCAGAATTAAAATAGTAGGTCTCATGTCGAATTGTGATACGAAAAAAAAAAAAAAATCAGTCGAGGCACATTATCTAAACAAATAGCAACAGAGCCAGACTTTAAATACCACTTGTATAATCAATCTGATATCTAACCATGGTTGATGTATGGCTATACCATAGCATTTATTTAAAATTAGAACCTTCCACCTAAAGGAGACTGCCGACAGCTATGAGAGGAAATGACCTTAAAGGCTGCATTTGGGTTATAATGCTTTAAAATGACATTTTAGAGATTCACTGCATTTTAACTACAACATAATCACATTGAAGACAATTTACAGGCAGATTTTTTTTCTCAAAAATATCTAAAATATTTTTTGATAACTCGTAACTTTTGGGCTACACAATATAAGCGATACCCAATTTAAATGTCTTATTTTAATTTCAGAGCCTATTGGACCATAATTCATACTTTGAAGCAAAAGCAAATCATCCAATAAAATAAAAGGAAACACACAGAAACCACATTTCATTCTTAATTTTTTTCTTACTTGATAGTAAATCAGTTACATTATTTTAGGTTATACATTTTAGGCTTTCTCACTGAATATATAGGCTCCTACATTAAAGCTTAGCATTCTGTCCAAGATGACGGACTGAACAAAACAAAATAAGGAGAAAAAAAACAGGATTAAGACAGAATGACGGTGAAAGAACAAATGTGTGAGCTCTCCTCCCCCATTTCTTTTTTGGAGGACACAGAAGGAACATAATTCATTCAACTCAGGTACATTGTTACATAATTTGCTAAAGCGTCACAAAACTGTGGATGAATCATTTTTCTCAGACTGGATTCTGTACGTTAGCAAAAACTTCTGAAGAAACTCCTTTCAAGACAAACATCAAAAGCAAAAATTGGAAAGGTGTGAAAGGTGTCATTAGTACAATTACTTGATTTCTATGAAGAGAATTCTGGTTGTGGAGAACACTTCCGTTTTTTTTTCCTTCCCAGACACCTTGGAAAGTCCTCCTCTGAAATGTTTTGAGGCCTGTGTGACTTCACAATCCCTGATTTCTCCAGCAATGTCACTGTGTGAGCAGTTCTTTGACAAGTCACCAGTTTTTACAGAAAAAAAAATCATTAAGGCTCCAGAAAACATGTTTCTAAAATGAAACTGTCAGTAGTAAGCCAAAAAATAGACTTTGTTGATTTGAATGAAAAATAGTTAAACCATTGAAGTTTTATTACACAGTTCCAAGTCCGACATTGCCTTTAGGATCATCATCCAAGAGGATTGGCAAAATTAAACCTTTGAACAATGGCAATGTTGCCCCCAAGTGGTAAAACAGGGGAACGACACATCTGCTTCTGATTGTACTAAAATATAAAGTGGCAGTTTTTTTTTTGTCTTTTTTATAACTGTGTCTCTTTTATAACCATGCAGTCAAACCCTGATTTAACTATAAAGAGGAAGGGATGGGGCAAAGAAAAGAGAAAAACAGCTGGGAAGGTGCGTACTTAACGGAAAGAAAAGTGTTTCAACAAACTGAACAAAAAAGTGGCCGCTAGGCTACATATTACATGTAATCAACTTGTTATCCCTGCACAAAAACTGATGGCAGATGGAGGGTAAAGGAAAAAAAGCACAACTCTGAACAGTGGCAGATTTAGCAGGATTAAAAAAAGAACACAAAAATGAAGCGCTTTGTTGCATTTTCATATTCTTCTGTCGTCAAATCAAGTCCGAGTGTAACCGTTGATCAAGCCACTGAGAAATGCCTTCTATTGTTTATTCCTGTTTTGGCGCTCCTGTTTGAAAGAGAAAAAAAAAACAATTTTATTAGACATATAATTGTTTCCTACTGCTTTACACCTTAGGCTTTTTATGTCTATAATTAGTTACTTATATTTTAGGGTCTATTCCTAGCACACCAGTTGGGCAGAGCACACAGCGCTACAGGGGGTTGATTGCTCAACGTCCCCATCCCCACTCATTATCCACTCTTTTCATCATCAAGGCACAGCTAACGTGTGTGCTGAAACAGTAAGACTGTAGAACGATTCTGTTCTGAAGTTCAGAGGCCGGTGCTGAGGTGAACCAGCAGCTATGACCTGAAGACAGAACCAGATCGCTAAAAGGGGGGCTGTGGAGCCCGACTGGTCTGCTGAGAGAAGGCCCTAAAGCTATGTTCACACCACTCTGTCGGAAACACACGTTCAAGCAAGCTCTTTCAATGAAAAATCTATGTAAACGCTTGTATTTGCGCATTTCGGGCTTCCACATTCAATACTCTCGCTTTCACGAGTTTCAATAACCATTTTCAGGCTCTACGTACTAAACAGGCAACCACTGAACACGGGTTAAAAGTGAAACCAGGTTGAACGTTGACCAAGCAGGGACTTGGATTTGGTAGTGACGAATTGATGGATGTGCCAACCATTTGAAAATTGATCATGAACAAGAAATTAATAATTGCAGTTTGTACCTGGCCATGATTAAAAGACACCAAGTCGAAAAAGACTGCAGTAAGATTTGCGATATTTGCACAACTTTGACATTTTGCACCAAACCTCTTCCAAATGTAGGTGGCGGACATGCGCAGGTAAACAGCAGAAAAAAAAAAGACGCTGACGCTCCCTGCTTGTCCAGCGGGAACGCCACATGATGAAAGTGCGTTCGAGAATGCATGTTTAGCAAGTTTTTAAACCCATGCCGGTGTGAATGTAGTATTAGAAATATTCCATTAATTTGAAAATGTTAAGAAAAAAAAAACTACCTGTTCCAATCGTGAGCGGTTCTGTATCTGAGGTGGTTCGAAAGTCTGTCAAAAAATAAGAACCCAAAACACAGTTCACAGTTAGGGTTTTGTTTATCAGACATGCTGGAATTGAATTATAAGTCAGAAAGGTAGTCAGTAAAGGAATGCACCCACCTTGCGCACCTCCTCCTCTTCTTCCTGCCTTTTTTCATAATGAGAGAAATCATCAAAGATGGAGGTGGTGTGTTTGTAGGTAGCAATGATCTTGAGCACCTGCTTGGCCTTCTCCAAAGGAACCTCCTGTGTATCACGGGAGTTGGTCACTGGTTTATTGTCGTTGTTTTCCAGGCGAATGTGGCGCAGCTGGCTATTAGGCACGTCTTTAACAAACAACCAATTCACATCAAACTTGCCCTTCCACTTGTCCTGTGCCCAAACACCAGCACTGGTCCCATAGTCTACAGGCGAGCGCATTTCTGCCACACCGCAGAAATGGCCGCTGCCGTTGACACTGAACAACAGGTACACGGGCCCCTTCCCATTTATGGCCCGAAAGGCTGAGTCCAGCCGCTTGTTGCCGTGCTCTGTGCTGCACCAAATGGAGTACTTGATGGAACGATGGATATCGTCCTCGGAGTAGCTTTTGATGATGAAAACACGACCATTCTTCAGGTTCCAGTCAAAGTCCTTGGGGTTGTAGCTGTGGGAGGCACGAAGCTTTTCCAACACCGGGTGGGAATCTCCACCAGTCCCTTGACTGCCACATGCCGGGGGCCCATTGGTCCCAACACCAACCACACCCATGACTCCACCTCCATCGTGGCAGGGGCCGTTCTGCCCATAGCCTTGGTTGCGGTTGCGTGGTGCGACCCAACGTGTCAGAGGTTGGGGCTGGGTGTGGTTTTGGTAGGCCTGAGGTGGTGGGTGATGATGCTGGTGATGGGGAGGTTGTGGCTGTAAGGCTATAGGTTGCATTTGGGGTTGTACTAAAGACTGATGAGAAGGGGGTTGCATGGGCCCTTGAGGTGGCATGGCATGAGGCAAGCCAAGAGGCTGCTGTTGTTGCTGCAGCGGGGCTGTGGCTACTTTAGTCACTGGGCCCTTATCCCAGGTACCAATGTTCATGTTGTGTTTAATGGGTGGAGGGGGAAGAGCTCCCCCCGGGTTGGGCATCCCTGGCTTCATTTTAACTTTCAGCTGCTGGGGTTTGGCCGGCTTGCTTGCAATGGCTGCCCAGGAAGTGGCCTTAGGTGGAGGCATTCCTATAGGGGTGGCTCCATTTCCCGCGGCCGTCACAGGTCCACCAATCACAGAACCCACAGCCTTGACCCCTGAACCTTGACCGGGGACGTCCCCTCCAATCTTTAAGCCAACCATTCCTTGTTCCAGGCTGTTCATACCAGGAGCTTTGTTCAAGGTGTCACTGTGAAAGCCAGTCTGACCGTCAGGCACCAGCGTGCCCCCGAGGGAGCTGGGAGGATAGCTATAGCTGCCACCATAGGCTGAACTTTGAGTCTGCTGACCCTGGGAGCCACTTGTTCCCCAAGCAGAGAAGGCAGGGTTTTCAGGGAAAAAGTTAAACCTGTGTGGGTAGATGCTGCTTCCCAGACCCCCTGGCTGCCCAAACACCGTGTCCGGCATGAAGTGATGGTCTCCATTGCTCAAAGGTCCATAGGGTGTGAGGTATGGAATAGGTGGATCCCCACCTGTAGACCAGGGAGCCTCACTTAGTGGGTATGGAAATCCAATAGACGGAGCATAGTAGCTGGACAGGTAAGGATCAGTGATGGACTGGTAGCTGTTATTCTGGATGAATGAAAGAACAAATAACATTCTTAAACCAGTGAGATTTTAAAGTCAGACTTTTTCTTCTGCAATCCAGATGAGAAAATTGTGAAAAGTTGTATAAAACGTAGCCTAAAATGCATCAAATTGCTTTTAAAAAGTCACTTTATTGTTCAGAGAAATGTTTCTCCATGCTGCAAGATCACTGTGGATTTGACAAAAATAAAGACGGGATAAAAAGAGAATTTTACCTGCGTTGACTGACCAGTGAGGTATGGCTCAAAGTCATTATCATGGACAGACTCCTTCTGATGTAGAGAACCATTTTGTACTGCATAAGAAACATAAAGAAGCATTTTACTTTCTTAAATGGTTAAGATTGAGATTTTAAAGACAACATTGCTGAAAGAGGATAAATGCTTCATCCTATTGTTTAAAATAATTAATAGCTCATTTATTATCATCAGATTCCAACACCACATACATTTCAAATAGTATGGACATTCTTACTGCTATTTGTCTGCTCCTGATACAAAGGCTTCTTCCAAAAAAATGATTATTTTAAATAAAGGAGTTTTAAAAAATGGTTTTCAATTATCTATACTACACATCCCTGTAACACAATTGAAGAACCAATTGAAAAAGATGCTGCCAGTACAGGTAAAGACAAAATAAAAACCTGTTACTTATTTATGTGAGTATAATCACACGTGACTTAAAGTCAACAACAAATCTATTTGTGAGGGTTTATGACTTACAAACAAGTTGTTTTCTTTAACAAGACGAAACAACACAAAAAACTCTTAAACCTAATTGTATTTAATGGCTCACATAACTGAAGTTGGACATATAAAAATGCAGTGCTGTGACTGTGTAGAAAATGTGTAACCACTGTGAGATAACAAGCCCATTTTCACAAACTGACCTTCAACATTTCTTCAAACCAGACAAAATAAATTCTTACTTATGGACATTCCAAGAGCTGAAAATTTTAAATAAATACTAAAATAAACTTAAAACACACCTAAAAGATATGAATGTGAAAACCCTGTTAACCCGAACCACTTGAATGTTTTAGGTAAAAAAAAAAAAAAAGGTATTATCTTCAGATGTTAGCTACCAACAAAGCAATTTTGGGGTTTAGAATGATTTTTGCAATGGATGAAATGATTACTAAAGCTCACAGTCAATTCAGATTGTAGCTTATTATAAAGTCACATATATCTTTTAAAAAAAAGTAAATCAAACTTTATCCAACACATTAACAAACACTTGAAGAACAGTACATCACTTTGCGAGGCAGAGAATGCGCCAACATTCCATCAAGCAATTCTAGTGTTTAAACAAAGTCGAACTAAAATATTTGGACTAATTTTTGTGCGCCGTTTACCACAGAAAACCAATCCATGCTTAAAGTGAACTAGATAATTAAGCTGATTTTCCAGTTTTTAACAAATTAAATGATTTGAAATGTGCACCATAGTTAAATATATATATATATATATATATATATATATATATATATAGTAAGGGCCATTAATTAGTTCTGATTCCATTTTTGTTAGTTATATTTATGAATTTCTGAGAGAGGTGCCCCAGAAATGGCACAAGATACTTTGTTTTAATCATTGATGACAATTCACTACAACTTAATTTACTGCATTGAGATGATGGGAGATGAAGTGAGACTTTGTGGCTCCCATTGGGTTATGGTTAGTAAGAAATAAGACATAAAGGCTCTTTAAGTGTTGAAGGTTGCTGAACCCTGGTAGAAGTAAGCCAGCTTTGTTTTGATCAGTCCTGGATCAGCTTTGTCATGCAGATTAAAAGAAATGACTGCAGGTTTCACAAATGCAAACATGTATCTTTCATTTAAGCACATGCTGTTTTCTAAAGATGACTGACATTCAGACAACTTTATATCAAACAATTCACAACTTTGATGCCCTATTGGGAATGTTGTTAAAATAGTCTTATTGTTTAGCCCCAATATAACTGGATTTATTCAAAAGGGGAGAAAAGACATAAAATAATGTAAAATGATCTGCTTTGCACCTTAACAACAGTCACTCCCCCAACACTCACCTTTAGATGCTTGTCCCTTTGATCTCTGATACAGGTGGTAATAGAAACAGGAAACGAGAAAAAAAGAGAGAAAAACAGAGTTCTTTAGTTGTAATGTACCACATTTAAGGGCCAAATTTTACCTATTTTTAGTTACTCAATCAAGCTGGATATAAAAATGACTTATAGGCGATGGACAACGTATTTTAAGTTGGTAGTTAAAATCTCAAGATGCTAATTGTTGCTCATTTTACATTTTCAAAGCTGTACAACAAATAGCAGGTTAATAAAAACAGCGTTATTTCTAGCTCAACTCCAGTTTCGAGCTCGAGAGACTTAAAATGGCTTACCAAACAGCGGGGAAAATTAGGAAAGTTGCTAGACACAAAGTGAGTTAGCTCGAGTCCTCTTTGAAATGCGTTAACCAGCTTCATGTTTTACATTTACACTCGTAAGGGGGACTCTTTTCCCCCACTGCTTCGTAGATTACAAAACATTTTTATTACACCTGCATTTAACCTCGTGGCGTTATCTGGATAATACAATTGAAGTATATTTTTTACAACACAATCGTGCAAACAAATCTTCCAGTTTCTCGGAATGTAGCCAACTTGCTAGCTTCACGCACCGGCCAACGCTAGTGGCTCGCTAGCACTTCCGAGGAGTAGCCGTTGCCTAATAAATCGTTAACGTTAGCTGGTAGTTAGCTTCAAAGCTGGCTAGGTACGTCGCACTTTCATACCTGGGGGTCAATGCTTGTGGCAGACATAATTCATGAAGGAAGTCCCTGGATTCTCACGGAGCCTGAGCTTAGCAGCGATTTTCAACCTCCGTGATTTGAAAGCAAGTTCACAGCTCAGTTACAGTTAGCTCTGTGGCTAGCCGCCGTAGCGCAGGCTCAGCTGAGTATTTTCCGCTGTGTGGACGTATCCCAACTTCCCCACTTCTAGTCAGTCCTCGGGTTCTGTGTCCCAAAGCAGCCAACTCCCGGAGCAGGTTTTTGGAGTAATAGTATGTGTTTGAAAATTGGCCACTTGAGGTCTTAAATATTTCAGTCCTCGGATGCCTCTTACTGAGTCTTTCTTCTTCTTTTTTTATTCCACAGAGAAAGCCCTCCTCAGTTACGTTAAAGCCCTGCACACTTCCCCAATGGCTGCTCCATCCGGGCTCTGAGTCGTCGCTGTAATTCACAGCAGTCCCCGCGGGGTGGCAAAAGTTTCATCCTTCCTGATGACGGAATGACATCTCTCTCTTGCTAGAAATATATGACTGACTTCCAGATATGACATCACGTTCACCCTTAAAAGATTTGTTCAAAGCATTGACCGTACAATCAATGGCAATGGTCTGAATGTGTCTGTACTAGGCTCCGAGTTGTCCTGTTGGTATGGAACCCTGAATATGACAAAACAAGTACAAAGTGTTTCCTTAATTTAACAATTTGTAGCAAATTTTATATAGTAAAAAATAGCAATTTTCGATGGCAATTTGGGGCTTTTTTATTGACAAAATGCAGCACATACAAGGAATCGCGCAACATTCCAAGTAAATGAGCCAATTCTGCGAATTGCAAGATGATGATGAACTTGAACTTGCCAGGTGGTAGCTGGGGTAACAAAAGACAGAAAAGACAAATATACATACAATATAGTAAAATTCAAAACAATACCAAGCTTCAACTGTCCTAACAACTTTTATTATTAGTATAGGATTAAATATTCTCAGTAGAAAGAAAATATATTTGTGAAAAAACACTGTTTTTTGTTACCAAATTTAGATTTATGAATGTAAAAAAATCCATAATTATCAATAAATTAATCAAATTTTGAGAATTAACCTTTCTTTGCACCAAATAACAAAAAACAACTTATTCATAAAATAACTTATAATTTGAACATAAGTGTGTTGCTATAAAGCATGTTAAATCTTTTCAAAAAGTGCATGTGAGTATACAATACCACAAAACATGAGGCACAGTTCTGGGGAAGCATGGCAAAAAGAACACTTAAAATCAAATTTATTTATTTTTTACTTTGTAAAAAGAAAAAAAAGTGCTTTGCAGGGTGAAAATTGTGAATGATTTTGGAGGAGATTCCCTTGAGCTTATTAGAAATAAGCTATTGATGGGCAGTGTCCAAACTTTTTCCTATTGTATCCTATAACCAAAATAGGAAATTATGTGGGGTTTTATGAAACGTTTTGAAACAGTGAACAAATGTTTTTATTATTTTTACCCTTTGAAAAACATATTTTTCCACAATACAAAACCGTTCATTTAGGTGGAGAACATGGCAAATTAAGAAAGGCTGTACAACAAAGCAAATTAACACCACTAGGTATAGATCCTATGACCAATGCAAATTCTTTAAGGGGGACAGACAGATTATACGTGGAAAGAAACTTGTGTGTCATTAAATCACTGTGTGGAGGTATCAGTTACATTACTAGAATAATGTTTTTTCAAACCAATTTTTAAGAAAAATACTACAGTTCTTTAGTGAAATGTCTGAATTATTCTAAATTTAAAACAGATGAGTGGGAAAATTATGCTCGTAAATCAAATGCCATGCCAAAAAAACCTGTTTGTTAAAATTGGAAAGTTTTAAAGGGATTTTTTTTTTTAATCAAACATGCGTTTTGGTATAAAATTACATTATGAAATTTCGTTTTGTATTAAGTTTTTCAACCATTTAATTTTGAGGACATTTTTTACGAGTAGAAAAATCAAGAAAGTTATGTCCTCCATTTTTGACTTATTCCTTACTACATTTTTCGGAATATAGTGAATTCAATTCTCCAAAGGAAAACGAAGAGGATCTGTTCAATCAATATTTGTGCTTTTGCTGTCCAGGAAGAGGGAGGATGGAACTTAAACCAGCCTTGAGATTCCTTCTGCTTTTGCTAAAAGGCAACAATCTTTTAATGACAAATCTCTTTGGAGCCAGTGACTGAACTTATTTTGTGCTTTTTTGATCATAAGATCGTAGTTGATTCTAATTCTTCCGTTATTTGTAGACCTAAATATGTCACATTTTCCTTGACAGCAAGCGGGTAGAACACAATTTTAAATTCTTTAAATTTAGATAGAGAGCGGAAGCCTTTAAAAGTATTTAAGTAATTTGAAGAACTTTGGGAACTTGTGAGATATTTTTGAGAAATAATGCAGTGTCGTCTGCCAGCTCACTCAAGAGAGTTTCTTTACCTGCAATAGAAACTAATATTACTGGATTTTATAAATCTACAGAATACTTACATACAGAAAAAGGTACACAGACACAGGACACCCTTGTCTTATTCCCCTTAGAAGTAAAAATCTGGGGGTAGTACCATCACTCAACTTAACAGAGCTATTTCCTTTTGTGTAAAGCATTCTAACTGCATTACACATCCACCAAAACTTAGCTTTTCAAAAAAAAAAAAAAAATCAAAGGGTGCTCAACAGTGTCAAATGCCTTGTAAAAATCAAGAAAAAAAAGACAAATAAGTTTTGAAAAATTAACTAAATCAAGAATTAGCCTGATGTTATTTGAGATGGATCTATTCATCATGAAACCAGATTGATTTTCATCAGTAATTGTATCCATTACATTTTTCAACGTCGGTAGTACAGTGGCTAGAACTACTCGGTTTCCAAGTGTCTCTTAGAAGAGTATCTTTGGTTGGTTTAGGAATAACAGTGACAGCACCCTGAGTCATACTGGCAGGAAGAAGCATATGAAACTCAATAAAAACATTAAGTAAAAACTGGGCTAAAAGGTCAAAAAAGTGAATGAAATTCTGCTGTGATCCCATCATTCCCTGGGGACTCATTGTTTTTAGATGACTAACTGCATCTGATACCTTTTGTAAAGGGATAGTCTAATCTATCTAATCTAGTCCAATCTATCATCTTCTTTTAATATTTTGAGGTTCTTTAAAGATTTGCAGAATGAAGACATCACATTTTTGTTTTGTAAAGTTCACAGTAATAGTGTTAGAATTTTGAAATGTCTTTTTTTTATTTATGGTCATTGTTCTGTCTATAGTTAGTTGTAGGACTGAGTTCAGTTTTGCTTGCGTGCCTTCTGTATTTCAGGCCATAGATGCTGCCTCTTCTCTCTGTCCTCTTTGGAAAAAACCTACTTGAACTGCAGCCTATGATCTTTCATGTAAGAAGAGTCTTTCGCCGCCTTCCAAACTGCATCCCTGCTCAACCATGAGACGAACTGGAGAATAATGGCTCTAGGTCTTATGCTGTTGGTGGCCTGTCTCCTGTTACCTAGCCGATGAACAATATCCACACCATCCGCCAACTTCTGACAAATCTTGAATGAAAGCATTTTGCCGAGCACCGCTAGCTCAGCTGAGAAAGTGGGTTTGTGTATTGGCCTGAGGACAGTGCTGGCAGCTTCTTGGAAGGAGCCGTTGCCCAGTCGTTCTTGGGGATTGAGAGGGGCTGGTGCTTAGAGAGCAGGGTTGGACAGGAATACTCCGAGATGTGTAAATGGAGCAAAATAAAATTCTGGGGTAGTTTTTCATCAGTAAATAACATTAAAATACATTTAAAAGCTAAAAGAGCTGATTTTGAATGATGCAGGCCCTGTGTACCTTTGGAAAAATCTGATAGCAAAAGTAGAATGTAAATCACCTTTTTATTAAGGGTCACATGTAACTCACATGTGCCATCACAGAACACGCTGTTGGGCTTTTTGATGAAAACAGTTCAGATACTTTGCTTTGCCTTTTGTTCCGAGAACACAGAATTCATTCATTGCTTTGGGGAAAAATTATTAAAAATAGACATCTGATCAACTCATTTTTGTTTTTTTTGTTTTTTTTTTCTTTTAATAATGCTTCTAGTAGTTTACTGACTGGTACTGGTAAAACCTTGACAATGTGCAGGTTTGAGTGGGATTTGTATCAGTATTTTTAGATTTTAGTTTTCAGCAATTTTTGTTTTGCCAAAGCATACTTTTCATAAGCAGTGACATCACTCACTGCTACAATGTACAGATTCTTGCAAAAGGTTCTTTCAAAACTAATCATCTTTTAGCTTTTAAAGGGTTAAGTCAGACTTTTGTTGATGAACTTAACGTCATGCTTTTCTTGATTGCCACCACTTGTTGATTGGACATTTCTGGAAAAAATACATAAAAAATTAAAATCAAAACATTGTGGTTGTTTTTTTTTACCTCATTGCTGGCCCTAATTTGAGTCCAGCTTGTGTATTTTAGTGTAACATTTGGTTTATAAATGAGAACATCAGTCTACGAGTATGCCACAAGTAAAAAAAATAAATAAATAATACAAGTTTAAACTGGGTTAACTGTAGAATTTTAGTTAGAAAAATTAAGTCCAGTGCAACACCTGTTAATGGTTGAACAGTAATTTTAGCTAAAAGCCTGAAACCTATGGATATAAGAAGAAATGCCACATGCATGCAGTTACATTTTGTCACATTTTGTTTTGACTCCCTGAGAGTACTAGGACAGAATATGGCCCAGTGTCTTTAAAGACTTGGAATGTACTGTAGTCTAGTGTTTTGCCAAGAGGGGGCAGCAAATATTCTCTTTGACTCATTAAAGTAATTTGCTGTTTTACATAAAACGTGTATAAATAAAAGAACTGTTTTGACATATGTCGATTCCAAACTTATGAATTCAAGCATTTAAACATTTAAATGTATGTATGTTTTTTCTAATATGATTTCAAACCAATCTTTTTTATTTATGAAAAATATTCTTACCTTGTAAAAAAAGATGTATTGAACTCTACCATTAAAAGTTAAGCTAGTTCAGTCTCTGAGATGTTTAACCTTCTAACCCAACAGGTGGAGCCACATGGCACTCTCAGGCTTCCATTCATTCTAGGATCAATGAGCTTTCATTCTAGCAGTTGGAGGATTTTCTGGAAAACAACCTTTCCTGTAAGCTGCAGTGCAAGCCCCACACCTGATCGTGTTATTTCAGCTGTTGTTCTGATCTCATCTTCACTTTGTGTTCCACTATGGACCGCAAAAGAGGGGACTGCCGCACGACGAAGAGGGAGAGCAAAGCAAACATGCTGCAGAATGATGGATGACAGAAGAACGATGCTGCAAGACCTTGATGAGCCCCGAATGCGCAGAGAAAGGGAGAGACTTAGAACTTTTCAGAACTGGCCAGATGATGCACCCGTCACATCAGAAGACCTGGCAAAAGCAGGCTTCTACTTTCTTGGATCTGAAGACAAGGTCCAGTGTTTCTGCTGTGGAGGGATTTTAAGACACTGGCTGGATGGTGACTGCCCAACTGCTGAGCACACACGACATTTCCCCAACTGCAAATTTATTCTGGGTCAAGCTGTGGGCAATATTCCACTTCAGCCAGGGTCCTCAGATTTAGTGGATGGCCAGCTGTTGAGCCAGCTTCAGAGAATGACCATGGATGACCAAGGAACAGCCGGACAAGCAGTCTATCCTGAGATGGAAGCTGAGGATTCTCGGCTCACCACCTTCCACAACTGGCCCTCTGAGGCTTCCATCCAGCCCGATGCTCTTGCCAGTGCTGGATTCTTCTACACAGGTACTCAATGTTTTACTTTAGGAGTCACTACTTAAAAAATACTCTAGGACATTTTTTAAGAATACTCTAAATGAAGATGTTTTACTAAAACATTCAGCAAAGACAGTCATTGTCAGAGTGAGCGCCTCTGTGAGAGCTCACAGAACAATTGTTTTGCTGAGTCCTGAGGTTGTAAGCAGAACAACCTGGACAGAGCTCGGCCTGCTAAAGCAGTAAAACTTCATGTACAGGCTCATGAAATACTGCAAAAGCTAACTTTCTGTTTTAAATAAAGTAACATTAAAGTGTTTCTGTAATGTAGCACTACTTTCTTTCAGGAGAATTAAGTTTTCAACACATTAAAATTCATTCCGTGTACAAGTTTTCCAATAGTTACGTTTTGTTATGTTTGATTAGTATGAAAGCTGGAGGGATTAATGTCAATTGTTTGCTGTTAGCATACCCATTAACTTTAGTCCTTGTGTCCTAGGCCATGGTGACAATGTGAAGTGCTTTTACTGTGACGGGGGACTGAGGAACTGGGAGCCAGGTGATGACCCCTGGCAGGAACATGCCAAATGGTTTCCTCGGTAACAAGACTTTTACAGGGAACTATAATATATAATTCTTCTACTGCGTCAAATAACAGTTTGTTTGTTTGTTTTTTTTTTCATGTAGAGGTGCATTGGCTCATAGATTAATTACATACTTAAAGAGAGCTCTGACAAGTCCCATTTCACATTTAAGATGATATTTGCCACAAATGTCTGCGGAGTTAAATTTGTGCAGCAAAAACAATTATTAGTTATTTTGAAAGTAAATAGTGGGATCGGCTGGTTTGATCTCTTTAATGGAACAATGTGAAAAATAAACAAATGAGCATACATGTCCCATCTCTGAAGCAACCTCTGTGTACTTTCAGATGTGAGTTTTTGATCCATTCGAGAGGGCATGACTATATTAACACCATCCAGGATGTTCATTTCCATTTAGGAGACTCTGGGGTGAGATCATTAGTTGTCTTGTTTATTTATGATGACATGTTTGATATTAATGCCAAGCTTGCTCCTCAAAGCATTACACTTTTTAATTATTTTTTTAATTATTATTATAATTGTTAGGGAGGATCACAAACTCTCCCAGGCAGAGAAATTGGCTCCACTAATGGTAAGTACTATAAATGAAAATAAGACACAATTAGTCTCATAAAGTTCTTTGTCAGTTCAGTAGTTGACATATCCGGACCAAAGAACAGCTAAACAATATAATACACAAATCAATAATGTATATTTTGTGGAATACTATAAAAATCAACATTGGTTGTATTTTCTTGAGTCTCAGATCATTTGCTTAATACATTATTCAGCGATCAATCCAAGGTTCTGGAGTTCAGGTCTTTGATCATACGACTGTCCCACCTTGGGAAGCCATCTGGGAGGTGATCTGTCCTGTCTTAGCGGAACACTGCACTACAGGTTTCTCCTTTTGATCCACAGCCTTTTTGGCAGCTTCATTACCGTTTCTGTTAGCTTTTCAGTTGCAAATTTCTAATTAAAAGAAGCCTGAGTGCTCAGTTGAGATGATGCCCTAGAAACCTCCCTCTCATCTCAGTAGGTTCATAGTACACCCCCACTTCATGTTTTTTTAACCTCTACTCCCGCAGGAGATGCTTTGCTTCTTGTGTCCATGGGTCTCCTTTATTTACTCCCTCCAAGAACTTTTAACTCCAGCGGCACCACTTGTTTTTAAGTGATAGAATGTTAAGACCTGGCTAATCCTGTGTCATATCCTTCCATTCAGCTCTGGAAACTTGTGGAATGAACAGGCCTCAGTTAGAAGTGCTGTTGGTACTTGTGATCTGTGTGAGATGCCCCTCCTCCTCTGACAAAGGTGATGGTGTCACCTACAGAGTGCTGGCGCTTATTCTGCTGGATCCCGGAGCTGACAGTGTCAGCTGATGCCTTCACCCAGTCATGGTGTCAAGTATGCTTTTCATCTCCCATGGCTTTAGGAGCACCATAGTATGTGCTTTAAGGAGAGCTGCCTTCGATGCAGCCTTGATAGAATTCCATGTTGGTGAATTAATTTCTTGAAGTCTCCCAGGAGACCTGTGGTATCCACTGATGTTAGTGATCATATCAGCTCTCTAACTATAGTCCGGAATGCCACTGAGTCATGTAACATAAGAACCTTTTGAAAAAAATTACGTAAATGTATGCAAAATAAATCTTCTGTGCTGAAATTTTTTTTTTTTTTTTAATTCAGGAGAGTGTATCATCTGTGATAAACAGTCAACTAGTTGAGAAAAAAATTCGTCTGGGATTATATATGTTCCTGGTTCATTGCATGCAAACCTGCTTTATTTATGTCTCAAATTAGCAGCTGAGCAGGTTCCCCTGAAGAAAGCAGCTCATTTTCTATTAACTGTGGAGCTGCTGAGAATGAAACAAATTGATGTTTAATTATTTGAGTTCATGTTTTGCTTCTGGGCAGTAATTAGTCAATGCGGGAGATACCCTCTGTCCAGTACTGGCTGCAGAGCAAACATAATACAGCTAATATTCCACACAGTGGAGTAAGCTTAGTTTTCAATATCTTTAAATTCAGTATGAGGGACTTGAAGTGTTAAACTGATGCAGCATCCAGTGTTTTCTTTTCTTTTAATATCCACTAGATATGGTTGGGGGTCTGGGAACTTCATCCGCCATGCTTTCTCCTGTGGTGCAAACTGTGCTCCAGATGGGCTTTGAAGACAGCCTGGTCCAGAGTCTGGTTCAGACCAAATATCTTCTGACAGGCCAGCACTACACATCTGTGTCTGATCTGGTTACAGACGTGCTGCAAGCAGAAGAAGAGGACAGACAGAGAGGTGCAAACAGTAGAGGTAACAAGCATCTTCACTTTTGTGCTGAACTTTTCAGCTTCTTTTACTTAATGAATGTGTGAGATATCATTCAATCAGTGTACACAGAGGTGGACTTACCATAAGGCAAAGGTAGGCGATTGCTTAGGGCCTACAGCACCCAGAACTGAAAACGTGATTCTAATGTCTAAGATAATTTTCACAACCCTAATTTTTTAAACTCTGTTATTTGGTTCTACTAGAAAGTGAGTAGGTGACAAATTAGCGCATGCAATATATTCAATATTTTTCCATGTAAAAATAATGTATCCAAAACATGTCTTTAACATTTAAATGTGATTTCAGTTTTAAAAACTGGAATCAAAACATTTTGAAAAACCTTGCTGAAACATTTGGATTTTGGACATTGATGGTGTCTAAAAGTGGACCTATGAAGAATTCACTTCAACTGACGTTTTACCCTTGGACAGGCTTTAAAAAAAAATGTTATTAATGCCCCATGTTATTTTTCGCCCAGGGCCCCAAAACTACAAAGTCCGTAACTGCTTTCACACATACTTTCTGCTTGAGGTCAAAAGAGATCTTTGTATCATTTTAATTTTAAATCCAAACAAAATAGCCTTCTGTAACCCTAAATATTTTATTATTTTATTTATTATTTAATATTTCTTTATTATTTGATTGAGATCAGTCAGTTGCATAACAAATGAATCAGTGTATTTTATGGTATTTTCATATTAAAACACATATTTAATTTGATTAGACCAGTTAGAGGCAGTTCTTTGTTCTTGTTATGATGCTTTCTAATCTAGAATGTAACATTTAGCTGTTACACTAATCCATTCGTAAATATATTTTTTTAATTGAATACGAGGTGGAAAAGAATCAACCTGAACATTTTTATTGTTTACAATTCCAACGATGCTAACAGAGTTTTTTTCTTTTTCTGAGTCTGAAAATAATTACTGTCATGCTTTTTTCAAGCAGTATTTTTATTTTTGTGCTTCAGAGCCAGAGATAAGACAGGGATCCAGTGCAGGAGGTGGCCGGACACAGACGCCTGCGCGAGAGAAAGGTCGGTCATTGAATCATGTAAAGCGTTTCACCTGGAACTAGACAAATTGTTGCTTTGTACTACCGTGAAAGGACACCTTAAGAAAACAACTTAAACAATTCTTTTATGGGTCTTTTCTCCAGCAGTGAAGGAAGCCAGTCCAGAGGAACTGCTCCGCCAGCTGCAGGAGGAGAGAACCTGTAAAGTATGCATGGACAAGTTAGTGTCCATTGTTTTCATTCCCTGTGGCCACCTGGTGGTTTGTGGTGACTGTGCTGCCAGTCTGCGTCACTGCCCCATCTGCAGAGCTGTCATTAGGGGCAGCGTTCGAGCTTTTATGTCTTGAAGTGGAAAGCCATTCTTATGCGAGAGTTTCTTGAGTGACCTTGAGTTTCCACAGCCCTCAGTTATCCTTAACTGATTTTTTGAAAGCTGCTAGTTTTATTTGTCAGAATTTGCTGAATAATTTAATAAAAATGTCAAGTTTAATCTCCATATACTTGCTTGCTCATATTCATAAATTATTCAGGATGCAAAAAAATCATAGAAAGAATGAGTTTGTTTTATTATCAAACACATATTTACACAAACACAAAGCACAAGTCTGATGGATGGGATTACAATCAATATACATGGAGCTTAAGCAATAAGAGACACAAAAACACCACAAAAAGAGAGAATTATTATTTACACATGAAATGTTTTTTTTTTTTTACTTTAAAACAGTCACTGGAGTTCAAGAAGTCTCTACTGGACCCCAAGGAAGACTATGTTTTACATTGTAGTAGCATTTTACTACTAATACTGAATATGTTGCAAACTGAGATCCTCTACGCAGTTGCATCAAATTAATTATTAGGATTACTCTTTAAATATTACAGCTCTAAGAGAAAAGTCATGACCACAAAAATCCAAATGCTCCACTCCAAAGTTAGATAGCAGGAAAGACCAGATGGTTTGATAAAGAAATGCACAAACTGTCAGCAAAAAAAGGTTATAGTTTTACAGGAATTTATGTAAAAGTGCTTTGACAGAGAAGAAGATCAGGGGACCTCAAAAAAACAAAACAAACTTTTTGGGGTAAAAATATATGTTGGGCGTTATAAACCCCCAACTGAAAGTTGACTGACTTTACTTTAAGCACGTAATAGGAATGAGACAGCCAAACCTTTTAGGACTAATGTATATTGATTAATAAGTCAAGGTGGTTTTTTATGTAATACAAAAATAAAAACAACAGGATTTATAGATTTTGTAAAAAAAAACAAAACAAAAAAAAAGCTTATGACATAAAGATTAAAAGTTTACATCTTGTCCATGACCACTTTGAACATTAGAGGGCAGTAAAGATTCACATCAACAGAAAGGCAGAAGAAGATACCAAGTTATTCCAATTTTTCATCATCAAACATTAAGAAAATGATGTTTGCAAATCAGTAAAGGTGAGATTTACAAAACCTTTTCAAATATTAGCGTGTAAAAGAAGAGTTTGCTTCAAGTCAGCAAAAACACTGACAGAGTTTTTTGAAGAAACTACTTTTAATATTTTCTTTTTTTTTCACTATTCAATTCTATTCACATAAATTACAGCGTCAATTATAATAAGAAAAACATGCTACAGTCAGAATTGTACAAATGAAACTGAAAAGAGACAAGTTCAGGCGTGAAAGTCTATTTTATTACTCCTGTGCAGTTTCCAACAGTTTAGTAGCAATACTATAAAGTTTTTCTTTCCTTTGCTTATGTTAAATTTATAAATATGCAGCTTAAGGTTGACGTGAGTGTGTCAAAAAGACCAATTCAAAGTGAGTTTTAATGCAATAGGTGACAAACTGTAAAGAAAAAGCTACTGCCACTCCATGTGAATACCACAGGAAGCAAACACGTCTTTGCATCACATTTCAAATGTAGAATTTCATTATTTAAATCAATTCTTTTGTCCAGTCGTGCTTGCAGGTTTGGTATTTTGGTCCCTCTCCCGCATCTGTCTTTTCCTGCTTTTGTTTTTTTTGCAAGGCTCCTAAAGTAAACAGGCAGCACACAATAGCTCATTCCACAGACTCCACTGTAATTCAGTCCTGCAGACAAGATCTGAGCCAAACCAGCAACAATATGTGAAATAGAGCCCAGCATGACTTCCACAGTTGAGCACTTCATGATTAAGTGCACATTGTATTTATCAGTGGTACATATTTTGCACAGTTTGAAGTATTACTAAGACCAGTAAAAAAAAAAAAAAAAAAGCATAGAAAACACCCTTAAATGAAAACTTTTTTTCCACAGAAAGTCCCTGTTTGAAAATCTTGCTTTTTTTGGGAAGCACACCAGTAAATAACATGTTTAAGGGACTGAAATGACAAAGTGGAGGAAGTGCAGCAGGAAGTTTGTGTGAAACCAGCTTGTTTTGTCATCGTGGGAATTTGTTGTGTTGCCTCCCTCTCAGGACCCTTTTCCTATTTACGTAGACCTAGAGTAGAAACAAACATGTAGAAAGAGAGGACAGGTCAAACACACAACCACGCATCTCCATAGATGAATTCAGGATATAATGCTCTCTGATCAAGGAGAAGGGAACGCCCTCCCGCCCATTTCAGGAGAAGCTGATTAAACTGTCAAAAATTTAATAAAACGCTCATTTTGTGTTGGCAGAATATGATTACATGGCATCTGTAATTTGTTGTTATTAACCCCCCAACCCCACTAAATTAATTGATCCCATCTTGGAGAAAATGTTCCTGATTTTTGGAACCATTTGTGGCATGGAACCCCAACATAATTTCACAATAGACAGGTGGTCAAAATGGTCTCCATTTTCCAGAAAGAACATCAGTTTTCCTATTTCAGATGGCAATTTATTCAGCAGAAATTGTATATTTGAGCTCTCCAAAAAACAAGAAATCAGCTTTTTAAACTCCCAGTGTCTAGTGACTGAATTCTCCATGTATTTAATATTTTTTCTTAAAGACCCACTCCAATGAAAATTGTGTTTGTAGTGTTTTTGAAAAGTACTTGTGGCATTTTTCTGATGATGAAGGACATGTTTAAATAAAACATTAAGTTACACATTTATTTTTCTGAGTATTTCTTCATTCAGATCTTTGTAAATGAAATGTCGTTTGAAAACGAGCTTCTTTGTGATGTAAAAAATATGATGGGTGGGCCACAAGCTCGCTGCTCCAAACTCTCAGCAACGGGGAGGGGAAGAGGGGTGGAATTGCTCCATGCCAACAGTCCGGCACTACAACTCAGATGCACATTTTCCATGAACTACTGCCGCTCTGCAGAAACTATGCTCTAGAAAATGACACAGGTTTATTGATTTTGGCTAAAAATGGCACAACCAAAAGTAAAAACCCACTGGGAAGAATTTCACAAAAGATAACAAGATAAAGGGAGTGAGTCTTTAAAGTGTGCACCTACAAACTATCAAACACAACATAGAAAATTACAAATATTTAAATGAATCTTTGTTCACAAGAGAGGAGACAAAGACATGCATACCTGCATGAGATACTTACAGGTGCATGGGTTTTAAGAGGAGATGAGATGGTTTCTCATTGACATGGTAGAGTGGGAATGGATCAAATCCACCAATAAAATCAACTGAAAATAAAGGGTTATATGCATGACTTATGGAACAAATGAAAACGTAAACAATACATACTAGAAAACACTGAAATAACTAAAAAGGTGAAAGAAAATGAGGTGAATGAATGGAAGGAGATGCAATGCTTTTGAAATGTATAAAAGTTTTAAGAAAGAACACAAGAAGATTTGTTGTTTTAAAGTTAGTCAAATCCCATAAAAGACAAAGGGGAAAATATCTCTGCCTATTAAACATTTACCTGTGCTTTTTTTTGCCTGGGGTCATTGGTAAAGCACAGGAACAGATGACAGCTTTCAAAACAGCCTAAGCTTTTTTATTACTGAGAAACAGAGGCGACCTTCAGCCACACACAAAAAAGCCCGGCCCTTTCTGTTTATTTTCCCACTTCAGAGTTCAGACACTTGGCAGGGTGCAGATGAGAACACAACTGCCAAGTAAAAACATAAAAAGAGAGGGCTGCCTGTAATATTCTGGGAGAGACTGGAAGGTTTACGAGGTGACCGAGTGGGACAGAGAGGGGAGGACTGGGCGTGTTGTGCCTGTCCAGGAGATGAAGCCGAGGCGGTTCATGTCAAAGTAGATAATGTGGCCAGGAGGTGTTAGCCTTTCAAAAACACTATTGGGGGAGAAAAAGAAAAAAGATGACTAAAAATGATTAAATGGGAAAATAATGATATTTTTACACAGCGTCCATGTGGGGAACCATACTGGGGAAATGAAACAAACCAGTATCATCTTGATAAGAAGAGGCAGGAGAGATCTGCTTAACAAAAAAGGTGGCAGGATGATCACCAGGAGGGATAGCTCTGCTGTTCACATCCTTGGACTATCCCCAGTTTTCCTAAAGTATTCACTCTTTTATTTCCACTTTTGTGGAAATACAATACCAACCCAGACCTTAGGCTCACTCCTCAGGAAATGTCTCATCATGAGCAGGCGGGGATCAATGATCTGTTGTGCTAAATTCTGCTGAAAAGAAGACTCTCATTTAAAGCTCAGAAGACATCAAGATCTGTGCAACACAGCCTCAGAGTTTCAAACTTTAGTTTGAAATGTTAAATCCAATATAATCTGAAATGGATATTTAACTTTCCCACAAACAAATTAGAGAAGATTGTAGAAGATTGTAGATTGAAGTGTTATTCATTATGTTTTGATATTCCAGGGGAGCAATTATAAAAGAAAACCTTGACAGGAATGACACTAGATTTTGATCCTGATAATCGACATATAATGATCTAACAAGGTAAGGAAGGGAGATCAGTTTTACCCAAGCAATGGAAATTAAACACTTCCCATTGTGTGAACCTGTGCAAGAAATGAAAGGCATGTAATTAGGGCATCCATGTGTTACCAGAAGCAACGTGAGATGGTTAGGTATTAGTTCAAGTGGAAAAAGCCTGAAATGAGAGTACAGTGCTGGTTTGTCTGATAAACTTGGAAAAAAAGACAAAGAGAGTAGAAACGAGCTACACAGGCAAATGGAAACAGGACAGAGATAAAGAGCAGACAGATAGCAGAAAACCTCCATAACGTGACTTGATCACGGGGTCTCTTTCCTGCCCTCTTGTGATGTGGGAATTGTACATTGTGAGGAAGTGTGACACTGTCTTCCACCTCTGACCACCTTTGCATCCACTATGTGAACATTGGGTGAATTACATGTGTAGAGTACAGGGGATAGGATTGAATTTAATTCAGTTAAACAGCAGCAGTGCAGCAAAAAGTTGAACTATGTCAACTTTCTTTGTCTTTTGACATAATGCAGTTTTGAGCAGATCTCTTGTTAAGAAAAAGTAAAACTTTCCAAAAATGTCTTGAAGAGTTCATAGCATTCTTAGTTGTAAGTTCTGTAAGAACAGGCCTGCAGGAATACAGCAGGATTCATCTCTTAGGAATCAACTTCCATTCTGTGTATCCTCCAGACATGTAATGTTAATGTTTTTTACAACTCTATGATGAATATTGAACTTTTAATTTTGAGCCAAATATTTCCAATAAATCATTTAATTCCTCCTTTCACTGCTCTCCACGTCATCTATCTTAGTTTTTGCGAAGGACTCAATTTCATCCTGAAGTTTCAAAACTTTTCAGGAGACTTTCTCTCATTTGCAAAGTTACATTACTCTTTAACCTCATCATTCTGATGTTGATGTACTCTGTGTTGTTCCCATTTGTTTCCAATTCATAGCTTAGGAAGGAATAATTTGCTTTGTTTTAACTAATTGTATTTATTGTCAGGATTTCAGCGGTTGACCAACTGTTGCACTACAATGAACACAATGGGAAAAAAAACAACATCTTAAAGGCTGATTTTCTGCAGGTGCATCATTTACACAATTAGCTGTTGTCACTGGAGATCGCAGGAGAGGCTGAGGTGACTCAGGTACTTTGGAGTTTGCAGGACTTTTGAAGAGTTTTTAAGATGCCGTTGTTGCATCTGCCGTCTTCTAGGTAATGTCTGTAACAGTCTGTGACTGTCGTGAGTAAGAAGAGGCCGTTACAGCAAAGGGAATGCCTCACGAACAATCCTCTTCATCCTCTGCATGAAACCAGGGGTGCACTGACAATCTCCTTCAGGCAGAGACTTTAACACCTCCTTGCTGAAAGAAGCGAAGATCTTTCTATCTAGCTATTAGACTCTAAAATGCCCCATAGACGCTGGGTAATAATTATTCATCCATCCATTCATTTTCTTAACCCACCATATCCCTTTCGGGGTCACGGGGTTGCCAGAGCCTTTCCCGACTACTGTTGGTTAAGGTGGGGTACACCCCGGACAGTCTGTTGCAGGGCACACATCACTCCCACACACTCTGGATTTTCCAGAGATGTGACTCAGCATCCAGGACAGCAGCATAATTAGCCGACGAGCCAAAGTGAGCTTATCCTGGTGCTATAGCAAGCTAATTCCATGACCTACTTTGCAAAGAGGATTTTCCCCACAACTCACTTTGTCAGTGAGTCTGGCTGCTGCTGATAAGTGTACAACAAACTCGTGCACACAAACTAAAGTCTACCCTCATGCAGTGAGTCAGCCACAGCCAGCAAAACAGACACAAAGACAGGAACAGGTTTGAGTGAATGCACACAGAGTGAAGAAGAGAGACTTATAAGAATAAGAGACCACACAACCACACACATACATGTGGGAGGGCTTTTTTGGTCCATGAAATGCACACATGTTGCCAGGTTTTGCACATGCAGAAATACCTCAGGAATTTTTAATAGAAATTATGATGAACACCTGAGGAATAAATGAATGCCTAACGTGCACATCATGTTTTGAAAATGTTGTGTTTTTGTTCAAAATGTCACCATTAACACTTTGAAGAATTGTCAAAAACCTGAGCTGATGGGATGTGATAGCTCTTGACATTGTACTTACTTGACTTACTGTGCTTACTGGGTGTATCAGTGTGCATCATATTCTTAAAGAAAACCTCAAATCCAGTTCTGTTTTCTCTGTGGAGATGGGCAGCGTTAGAAGAACTTGTTTAAAAAGCTCAATGAAACAAGATTTTTCTAGCAATTTTTCTAGCAATAAAATATGTTTCCAAAGGGGTTGAGCAGGAAGTAAAAGGGTTAAGCATTCAAATGATCAAGTCTTGAGTGAAATCATCCATTGATGTTCATGTTTTCAATTTTTTGCTTTCTTTTTTCCATCTTTTTGCCCTTTATGAAGCATCTTGTTCAACTCTCCTCACTTACTGGGGTGGTACCAGGTGAGGAAGTTATTGACCAGCAAGATGCTTAATGAGGCTGATGAAACAAATGGCAGGAGGCCTCTAACTTTTCACCAATACACCTCATTAAAACTGGGAAGGAATAAAGATAAAAAAACACTGATAGATGCGTACAGGATGCATTTGAATGCACTAAAACAGGATCCTAATACATTCATGTGTTTAAAAGATGAGGCAAGCAGGAAAGCAGTTTAAGGAGAGGCTGAGGCAGACGAGGAGCTCAGTTTGGGGATTTGCTTTAATGTACACATCAAATGAGAGGAGAAAAAGGCCTGAGCTTGTCTTTGTGCTGTGTGCGTTTGTGCGTGCACACGTCTTTGCACCTGTGTCTGGATGGATAAAAATATGTGTGCACCAGCAGGCAGGCCTGATTATAATAACAAAGAGCTAGCTCTCCCCGGATCAGACAAGGAGTTGCAGGATAATTAAAACCAATACTAACCACGCCGTGTTTTGTTTTCCTTCATTTTGATTGATTTTATGAAAGGCAGATAATTTTTAAAAAGCACAATCAGACGTTTGTTTGTTTTTTGTTTACAAATAAGGAGGATAATGAAAATCTTCTGGATCAGACTATCATTTCTCCAGATGACTAACATGGCGTTCCTTTACAAAGATTACTATGGGTTGACTGCAGTGGCTGATTTGTAAACTTCAAAGGTGTAAGACGCTAAAAAAAACCCAGTAACCTAAAAAATAAACACACAAAAAAACTATTAAAACTGCAAGAGGAAATCAAGTTAGTGCAAATGATGTACACTCACCAGCAAATTTGGTCAACACAGCTGTCTCTATAAAGCACATTTTTAATGGCCAGTCTGGTTCCAGCTGATAGAAAGGCAAAGTAACTCAAATAGCCACTGGTTACAACCGAGGTCTGCAGAAAAGCCTCTCTGGTCACACAATTCGTTCCACTTTGAGGCAGACCAGCTACAGCAGCCCCCAAGGATTAAGGCAGTTCTGAAGGCAAAAGGGGGTCCAACCTGGTACTACCAAGGTGTACCTAATAAAGAGGCCAGTGAGTGTATATGTCTTCCTCCATAACTCAAGTGAAGTTATCAGATTTGAATGGTTAGACCAGCTAGACACATTTTCTTTTGCCCACTCGTTACAAAGGGCTTCCTCTCACGCATGCGGGCAAAGGAGCACAGCTTAGTCAATCTAATCACATATTTATTGTGACAGCTGATTCCTGTGATCAAACGCTGACCTCCTGGAGGACCCTTGCTCTTGCCAATAAGCTCACAGCAGCTCCGTTACTTATCACAAGTGTCTGCCTGATGTTTCTCTGTCCCTCACATGACTCATTTTGTGGCTTCCCCTGCTGTCTTTTCCCACAACCTTCCAACACCCTCAGCCTGTTAATGCATGACAGGGCAAGAACGAAGGTAAAGCCTAGTCACCTTTAACTGACTCCATGATAAAAGGACTAAAACAGACTAACCACACCCTGCAGGGAGGGCTAGTGACAAACAGAAAAGCCTAAGTAAAGCTCTGAGACAGAATTTTTTGGAACAAGAGAGCACAGAAGCTAAGAAACATGCAGCTGGAGTGTCAATACAAGAAAGGAAAATGGGAGAAGCAAAGCCTGAGTGCATTCATGGAGGTCGAGGGAAGGTTTGGAGCAACAGATAGGATCACTGAACGGAGATGAAACAATGCCTCCAAATGTGAAAGAGATAAAAAAAAAGTGGGTTGAAAGAGGTGTTGAGAGGGAACACACAGATCTGATGGTATTAAAGACAAAAAAGTGAACAGGCTCAGCTGGTGTGGAGGAGGCTAAGACAGGGAGATGGGAGAAAGAGGAGAGAGCATTGGGTAGGATGGGATAAAAGGGATGTGAAGAAAGATGTAGCTCCATTCTCTTCGCCTCATAGAGGCGGATTACAGGTAAGAGGATCTGGGTGGGATTCACTCTTATCTCTAAGGTGTCTTTTAGGGGATGTGCCAGTGTGTGTTAAGAAGTTACTCACAGCTGTCCTCCTCCTCAGTCATAGCAGTGACGACATAGCAGGCGTAGACAAAGCCCATAAGCTGAAAACAGAAAAATAACGCACACAAGTTAGACTGCACGCATGCCCTACTGGTATTAAAAACAACTTTTGCTGCTTACAGAAAAGACAATTAAAAAAATCCTGTGTTTTTCATCAGTGAGAGGATGATGTGATCTGATTCAATTCATTGATAGAATACTTGACAAAATCAGCTACTTAAAGATTCACTCCGATAAGAATTGTGATTTTTTAGCATGTTCTTGTGGCCACAGGCTCCCTAAACAGAGAGCTGTCAACAACTTTGTGTTAAATGTCTAAAGAACTACTGCCGCTCTGCAGAAACTGTGTCCTAAAAAACACAACCCAGCTGGGCTGGGCGCTCCCTTAGAGGGTGAGAAGCTCCGTCACCCGGGAGGAGCTCGGAGTAGAGCCGCTGCTCCTCCACATTGAGATGAGCCAGTTGACGTGGCTCGAACATCTGGTTTGGATGCTCCCTGGACACCTCCCTAGGGAGGTGTTCCGGCCATGTCACACTGAGCGTATGCCCCTGGGAAGACTCAGGACACGCTGGAGAGACTATGTCTCTCGGCTGGCCTGGGAACGACTCGGGGTCCCCCCAGAGGAGTTGGAGGAAGCGGCCGGGGAGAGGGAAGTCTGGGCATCTTTGCTTAGACTGCTGCCGCCACGACCCGGTCCCGGATAAGCGAAAAAAAAAATGGATGGATGGGTATAATTAAATTATAATTAAAAGACCACTAGGAGCACTTTTACAATGGATCAAAGAGGATTGGTGTGGGTCTGTAAGTGGGAGCTTAGACACATTTTTTTGATAAAAAAGAATTTGGAAGGAAAGCCAGAAATACAGAACGTTTTTTGGAGCAGAGTATTTACAAGAAACTGGTAAATCATTAGAAATAAAAATACACATCTCAAAAATCCTTTTGTTTAACCCTTTAACTCCGACTTCACCAAGATAAAAAAGGATGTAGCAGTTAAGCCAAAATGGAGTAACAACCAAGGATAATTTTCAAATGTTGTCAGCTTTTTGGAAAAACCAGGGTTTGGTCAACTTTTGCCAAGATGGTGACATTCAAGCTCAAACAAAGATCCCACATATTTTTTTCCATCTTTATTTACAGCAACAATAAAGCCAAGCAAGTTTTCTTTTTATTTCTTTTTATTTATATTTTTGATGCATTCAAGTCTAAGTCATTTGTTAATAAGATAAAATAATACATTGTGTGTTTTTTTTTGTTTCTATCTGTGTACCTAACATTTTAACAGCTGATCTAAAGCTTGGAAGCCCCATGTGTGTCCATGCAGCTGCTTTTGTAATGAAGTGCTATAGAAAGTGGCAGAGTAAGAAAATGTGAGGGCAAACACAGCCTGTGGCACTAGCAGATGGCTGCCATTGACTCAGAAACGGCGAGTCTCTCCATCCAGCCATTCATCATTTGGCGCTCTGCCACACCAATTAAAACAGCAGCGGGCTGGCTGCCCACCTCAGACACTGGGATAATAAACACAGAACCCAACGGGATAATGACTGTAAAGCATCTAATGTAATATTTCTTTAGCCCACAACTTAGCACACCACATGTTATCAAGCAATAAATGAAACTAGGATTAAATGAACTGCCTCCTCTGTTATTTAAGTCCCAATCCACTCTGTCAGGACAATGTTACTTCATTTTATGCAGATGAAGTGTTTATGTCTGAAATCCTGAGGTCTGTTCTGCTCCCTGTTTCCACTGGTCCAATATCTAATAGCCGGTTTCACCCCATCAATTACACAGGCCGTAAAATGGAGGAGGATTAGCATATGAATAAAGCCAATGTCAAACACAAGATGGTGTTAACAGCAGGGACACGCCATGTTTTGCATCTGCATTGTGCCTCTGTGAGTGTCGATGCTTGTTTTTCCTGAGAATGTGCGCTGACACGTGTAATCTATTTTATTCATAAACACTTCTCTGTGTAACAATTTTAGAAAAAGTCTTGGGTTAAGTCAAACCGTTGGCGATTAGTTGGACAGCAGTGGATTAAAATAAAAGCAAAAAATTATCCAAAGTCAAAGTTGGCTAACTTCTTGTCAAAGAAGATAAAAGATACATTTGTTGAAAAAAAATAAACGTCTAAAATGATTTTTTTTATTGCTTCAAAAAAAAGTTTCCCCTTTAAATGTTCTACTGAATAAAACAAGAGGCTATAGAGCTCAACATGGTCCTATTGGAACATCTAGATTGTGTTCACAATAATCTTAAAAGCAGTACTAAGAACAAATGCCCACTTTTTTGGGGTCACCATAGACCCTGGAGCTGTCACTTTCACCACACCTGCATTTCAAATGCAGTCACACAAATAGACACAAATGTGGGTTTTTAAAAATACAAAGTTCACACGCAGTTCACATGCAGCAGCACAGGCAATAGTGTTTTTTCACTCCAATAAATTCTTGTTTTTGGTGTTTTAATGTGCCCTTTTGGCAATCTTCACATAATAGAGGACATATATGATATACAGTGGTTTTGAGAACACTTTATTGAAGCTGACTTTTTATCGATGATGCAAATTAGCCTGGAGGTTGATGACCGTTGAGTTTTAATTAAATAGTAGGGTTGACGATTCCTTTTAAGAATTTGATTCGATATTTCTGGTTGCTGATACAATTGCTGATACAACTTCATCTTCAACCACTGTGACTCAGAGATAAATACCTGGTCCTGAATAGTGCAGGTGAAGTTTTCCAGATGCCTTGTATTTCTTCCAAGATAATCAAGTATAAATGAAATATGTGTACAAACAAACAAAAATTAATGTCAAATCCATTCACATTTTAGTTTCATAAAGTTTAGCCGACTTTTGTTTTTCCACATAAAAATGATACAAACAGAAAATTATGAGAGCATTCTACTACACTATATGTTAACAAGTTTTTGTAAAATGCAGTGTTTTTGCCGCCATCACATGTGTATTGTCCGCTGTGATGGTTGTTGGTCATTTTTACATTATAGGGAACTAAACCTGCTCTGCCTTATTCCAAATGGTATTTTACAAGATCAATTTATTTCATTTTGAAACCATTTTTTTAATGATATAGGTCGATTCAATTCGATTCTGCCTCAGACAGATCAATATGGTTTCATCTTAGAAAATGAAATTGATTTATCAATTCACTGATTAAGCATTACACCTCTAGGCAGCAGTGCTTCCTCTACACATCATAGTTTTCCTTTTTTGTGCTTTAAAAACCCTTGAATCTTTCACAGTCCATAATCCATTTTCACTCTGCATTCACAGTTGTGATTGTTAGTCATTAGTTTCTGCATATATGCTTTTTTCTCTGCCTTTCTGACAAGTCCTCTCTGTTTTCTTTTTTTTTAAGGTGAATTTATTACTTTTCTCCAAGATTTCATTTCTTGCTTTCATGCTTCATCAGTCTTTGCCATAAATACATTTATTTCATCCATCTCCTTCTTTTAAAAACCCTACCTGCCAGAAACTGGAATAGTTAGTCTAGCAAACAGAAGAAATGACCCATTATGTTAGGGTAATGCATTCCTGCAACGCTGCATGGTTCAGAACTGTGATCAAAAGGAGGTCGCCATTTAAAGCTGACCATGGCTCAAATCACACTTAAACACCAAATTTGAGGTTACATTTGTCTCCTTTCTGTATTATTAGCGTGCACAGTTTGAATTTCATCATGTCTTTGTGATCATATCAACATCCCATAATGCATTAAGCTGCTAATATGTAATTGGTTGATTAGAGATCTGCTTTAATAAGCAGTTAAACAGATTTGATAATACATTTCTGGTGTTTCTTCAAACCCTTCACTACTTAGTTATCTCAAACTGAACTGACAGTTGTTATGCAACTTTTGCTTAAAACCAGCATTCTGTTTTAGCAAATTGTATACAAATAATTAAAAAAAAAATCACATTTGATGCGGTTGAGAGGCTGTGAGTGCTCCCTGTGATTTTGGTAATAGCTTTGCTATAAAAAGCTGACCTCAGAAAAAAATGTCTGTCTACCATCACAAACTGTTTTCCAGGCTTTTTTCTCATCTGCCCGTTGATAACTACTGACAGCTGAAAATGTTGTGTCATGCACAAAGAACTAACACGATCAGAGAAGGATCCACTTGGTGGTGCTTCGCTGGAGGGGGAGAAATAGAGGTCAGTGTCCTCAATATTAAGTGACAATTCAACTGCTGTGGAATTTTAAACTAAAGTAGAGATACTGAACTGCCACAATCTCACACAGTGTCACTTACTGATGACCCCTCCAACAGGGTTTGCAGAATCATTTCAAAAAGAGTGTAATATGAATTCATCTGATAAAAGTTCTGAATGTTCTTTATGAAGTAACCTCAATGTAAGGACAAGTTGCACTAAATTTTACTTTAACTTGGTTGCCAAACATTTTTCCCCCTGATACATTCCTGATAAATAATAGTCTTCACATTACTAAGTAAACTCTTCTGTTTTTTGACCAATAAATTCATTTATATGTCAAAAAGTAACCCATAGAGGACATTTGTGCCAGCTTTGTCACATCTATAGATTTTATTCCAAAGATAATGAGGCCCAAAAGGAGTTAACCTCTCAGGTCTGGAGGGAAGCTTCCTGAGGTGGAGAAAGACAGATTCATGCATTAACATAAGCTAATGAAGGTCAGGTTTATGCAGATATTGCTAGTTGAAAAAGACCAGTTTTACAATGTGCTGTGAGTAATAAGCGTCAGTCCACGGAGCATGTAACTACCTCAAGAGGTGTGTGTAAAATATTCAGATTTTCAGTCACAAGATAAGTAAATTCCTACAGGTTTGAGCAGTCAACAGTGGTTTAGATGAGTTTACATTCTAGCTTCCCAGCATTCATCAGTTCAAAATAGAACAACTGTAATTTCAGGTGTTATTAACATTGATATCAACTTAAAATATCACCTGCAAACAACAGCATACAGTTACATAAGCGGAGCAGATCGTTTGGAAAAGCATTTTAGTGACACTTTTCCTTAGTTCCGTGATAAATAATGAAGACACAGACTAGAGTTAAATGTCCTTTGTGAGAGTTTGCAGTGACAGCTTTCAGAGTCTGCTTAAAGGCTAATTAACACACTATTGATTCTGGCTCACTGTCTGGAGAATGTGGCCGCATGTAGGAGAGTGAGAAGATTGCTTAGATAAAAATGATGCATCACGTGGGGAATGTGCTCAGAAAGGTGGCGCAACGGACCTGCAGGTTAATTACCCACAGCTGTCAGCAAAGAGGCATACATCTCTGCTGAAAATTAGAGGTATGAGTTGTTGTGTCCAGACAGCTGTATGTTTAATAGCAGCTGACATTGTATTTTTATTCTGCCCTTCCCCAACTAAATATAAGAGAATCAGCACATCACACATCTGGTTAGAAGTCCCCCAGGGCATTTACATTCACGACTATTTTATTAGGTACACCTTGCCAATAACATAATGAACCATCTTTTGCTTTCAAAACGGCTTTAATTCCTTGGTGGGATTGATTCAACAAGGTACTGGAAACATTCCTCAGAGAGTTTGGTCCATATGACATGCAGTTGCTCCACAGCCAGCAGCACATCCATGATGCCAATCTCCCGTTCCACCACATCCCAAAGATGCTCTTTTTTGTTGAGATCTGGTGACTGTGGAGGTCATTTGAGTCCAGTGAACTCATTGTCATGTTCAACAAACCAGTCTGAGATGGTTCCAGCTTTATGACATGGATCCTTATCCTGGAGGAAGTATCATCAGAAGATGGTAGACTGTGGTTATAAAGGGACGGACAGGGTCAGCAACAATACTCAAGGAGGCTGTGGTGTTGGAACCATGCTCAATGGGTACTAAGAGGTCCAAAGTGTGCCAAGAAAATATCCCCCACATCATTACAACACCAGCAGCCTGAACCGTTGGTACAGGGCAAATTCTGACCCTACCATCTGAATGTCACAGCAGAAATGGACATTCATCAGAGCAGCCAACGTTTTTCAAATCTTCTGCCTGATTTTGGTGAGTCTGTGTGAATTGTAGCCTCAGTTTCCTGTTCTTAGCTAACAGGAGTGTGATCAAGTGTGGTCTTCTGCTGCTGAAGCCCATCTGCCTCAAGGTTGGAGGCGTTCAGAGATGCTTTTCTGTAGACCTTGGTTGTTACGAGTGGGTATTTGAGTTCCTGTTGTCTTTCTATCAGCTGGAACCAGTGTGACCATTCTCCTCTGACTTCTGGCATCAACAAGACATTTTTGCCTACAGAACTGCCTCTCACTGGATATTTTCTCTGTTTCACACCATTTCCTGTAAACCCTAGAGATGGTTGTGGGTGAAAATCCCAGTAGATCAGCAGTTTCTGAAATACTCAGACCAGACCATCATTCAAAATCACTTCAATCACTTTTTTCCTTATTCTGATCCTCAGTTTAAACTGCAGCACATCGTCTTGACCATGTCTACAAATGCATGGATTTGCTGCCATGTGATTGGCTGATTAGAAATTTGCGTTAAAGAGGAGTTTGACAGGTGTGTCTAATAAAACAACCAGTGAGTGTTTATAAAGTGTAGTGAAGTCTGACTTTTGGACAAAGAGGAAAGTAACTATTACCCAAAACATGACAATTGGTTTGTTGTGGAACGAGACCATGCAAAAATGCTAATAGGTTTACTTCCCTAAATTATTTTAGACGAGTTTAAAGTCAGAAATATGTTTGGGGATGTGGATTGTCAGTGTGACTCATCGCGACAGTCTTCTGTGAAGAAGTGACAAAGACACATGACTAAATAAAAAAACCCAAATATTTATGTTGAAATGAATGCAGATCAAGATGTGCTTTTTTATATCTCAAACCCTACTTTGATTACTTTGAGTAAACACCATCCCAAACAGCTCTATGTGACAGTGAGAGTGGCAAAGGAAAGATAAATGTTTTGCAACTTCTGTCATTTAGTTCAGCAGCAAAGTGACAAAGACCAGAAATAGCAATATTGGAGCAGGAAATAGACAGGAAAACATATTGAACAAAGAGATTGTGATGGGAGGGAAAAACATGAAAACATAGGAAATGAGTAATAGAACCAGAGTGACATAGATTGCTGTAGCTTCCATTATCAGCATCCACCCAGGTTTCAGAGAAACAAATTGTACAGAAAACAGCCCTGACTGTCACTGGTGTTGAAAAGTTGTGCTGTCTTTGTCAGTGAAACACAATCAGCTGGTTGTTCATTTGTAAACCTGATGTGTTTTTGTTGGTGAACTGGAATTATATATGCAGATAAAACAGACTCACATCATGTATCACTTTCTTTTAAAATACATTCTTCTTCCCAAACTTCCAAAATCAGCTATTCTGATTACCTGGGAAATGCACAAAGAAGGAAGAAGGTACGATGACACACAATGAATGGTGGAAAACAACAGTACATTTTCTGCTGAACACTGTAATAATGAACTACTACTTTTAGGATGATGCAATATAGATGGAAATATATGTATAGGGTTTAAAAACAAAGAGGAAGAGATAGAAAAATATATTTCCCCTGTGCTGATTTAAAATTACAGCATCCTAGTTCAAAACTGAAGAAGCAACACAAGCTTATCCTTTTAACTGTGAATTTACTCCGTTCCTGCAGCGAGATGAAGCAGCAACGCAGGCTTTACTTCAGGGCTTCCTTTATACATGGCAACAAATCTGAGCAGACGGATGATGAAATTGCTTCCATTACTGACAGACGAGTCCATGTGTTCCATTTTAATGAAAAAAGCTCCTTGAGGCTCAGATTTAATATTTAATGGCGTGTAGTTGTGACCTTGAAACCCCTCTGCTGACACCACATATCCTTCTTATTTCCTTTTTTATTTTCACACTTCTTTGCTCTCTTTGTTTTCCACCAATTTCTGAGGACATCATCACATTTTTAAGTGTCATAGTTTGTAAAATCAAATCTTTTTGTTTGGCTAGAATTACTTGGAGGTCACTTCTAATCCTAACTATAAAGGTTCAAGCAATTTAGTCACACCTGTATCTATGACCAAAACTTGATCCCTGTTGTCTGTTAACACAAATAAAGTTGAACTGCTCCCTCGTGTTGCAAAATGTTGTTGCTGAGCAGGCAGCGACTGAAAATAGACAAAGATCACATTTAAATTCATTCAATCTAAGCCAAAAAAAGCCATAAGAAAAGATGACAACACCACAAAACAAACAAACAACAAGTGTAAGACTTTGACCAGGAACTTCAACATCTAAAAATAGGTGTAGTAGGAAGAAAATAATGGCACCACCACAAAAGACTGAACATCCCTGGATCCCAGAAATTGTTGAAATGAGCTGATCTTCATAAAGGTTTAGTTGTGTTTTTTAACATTACATACACTTAAGGAAAGAAAAACAGTTGGTTCATCTGTGATTTATGATTTTGTTTTACGTGTGACAATCTGTACTGGACTGTAAAACAACAGATAGTTGAATCAGAGCACAAAATTATTTATCTGTGCTACAGTTAAAATAACATATCAAAATTTATTTTACACCTGACAGATGAATAGATGCCAGTTTGGCAACAGAAGCTCTGGAGGAGCAGAGGGGGGAGAGACGATGCTTCAAAATCTTTCCCTTTGTGGTTTGTACTGGGGATGGGCGTGGCCTTTTGATTCTAGAATGACCTCACTGGTTGTGCTCCAACAACAGACAGACCTGTTCAGACAGGCCTGCTTGTCCTGCTCATTTCCCCATTTTCACAAAAGTATGTGTTTCATTATGTTATGACTGTTCCAAATGGCAACAATAGAAAAACGGTCTTAAAATGAGGCCAGTAATGACAAATGAGGGACCTGGCCACTCTGCTTTTCTGCTTGTTATACAGGAAAGTCAGGCTCCATGCACTTTAATGTAAAACAGCCAAATTCTTCCAAAAAGTTTACCAGTTTTGTACATTTTTTTTAGGTTGATTTTCATGAACTTCATCATTTAAATGTGAAGTCAAACCTGCTCTCAAGTAGGAGTCCAGCTTTTAAAATTAAAATGTAAATTTGAGCATTTTAGCTTCACACCGACAACGCCCAGCTTTAATGTGAAGTCAATGTACAGAATTGATCAGAAGTCCTGTGGCTCCTTTGACCATTTGGTGAAGCACGGTGATCTGGTGGCAGTACATTATAGGCACATCAACAACCTGGCGTGGCAAAAATTCTGACGCATGCTAGTTTAAATCTCTGAATTTTGCCAAAGAAGTCATGTTGTGTCAACCAATGAAGACTTCAGCTTCGGCCCATGACGTGTTGATGATGTAATCAGCAAGTGGAGTCCAAAACAAACATGGAGGAGAATCGGATCATTTTTCTTCTGAAATGTATGATATTTTTCTTATTCGCATCAAGACAGTATTATTCTTTTATTTTTTCCTTTGTTGGACTAATGTGGGACAGCAAGTCATCAACTTGGGTCAAAGTGAGACAGAAGTACCGCTGAAAGACAAACCAAAGGGATGAAAACTGGCTTTGTATGGTAAAAATCTTTGTCTTTGGCTCACAACTCTGAGACTACTTTGAGTAAACCCCATACCAAAAATGTCTAAGTGAGCAGCAGTTAAACACGTGATCAAAGAAAGGTATAACATTTAAGGCAAAATGCTGACAGAAGTCCAATTGTGCAACTGAGCAAGGTCATTGCCACTGAGGTTCATGAGGTTTATGAGACATTGTTTCAATGTCTTCTTTAATGTGGATACAAGAATGAATGGTGTGTTTTAGAGAGCAACTGCAACAGTGCAAATATTCAAGAGAACAAAGCTTAGTATTTAAAGTATATTAATAGAACAATATAAATAAGGATGCAAACCATAAGGTACTTCTCTCTGGTCTGATCTGGTCTCAAAGCAGAAGTTTTGAAACAATAGAGGAAAAATAGTTCAAATGTGAACATTGGGTGTAGAATAGCATCATGTGAATGATTGGGGGTAATTGCTTATTATCAATTATATGTTGGGCATCATCCTTAATAGTCCTATGAACTTCCTTTTCAGAATCCTTAACTGTATGAATGCCTTTTTTACATACAGACTGTTAAATAGTACTCACAGCAATAAGAATCTGCATGCTGCTATGCAAGACCTCGATGTACTGGTACTCCATGTGGCAGCCCATGACTGTGATGTAGGAGTGGCTCTCTGAGCTGCGGACCCCGGCCGCCTCTGGCATCTCTCTCCTTATGCAGCCAGGACCGTGTTCGCTCCACCAGGAGTGATGTGCTGAGATGTTAAATGTCAGCAGATCACTATCCTGGAAAAACAAAACAAATCATTAAACCTCTCTCCGTACTCCCCATTCTTTATTCATGATGAACATTCATTTATTCTTTATAAGCAACCCAAGGTTGAATCACAAGCTTGATTGTTTAAGAAGCATGGGTCTGGACCTAAAAACCCTGAGGGATGTGAAATCTTTTCCCGTGGATGTGTTTGTTCATCCAACATAAGACAAGTTGGTACAGCTTCTCTAGCTTATTAGTCCTGTTAAGACTCAGGCATTAACCATAAAGAAAGCAGCTTTGAATTGAATTTACATAATCAAAATATATTAGTTAATTTTGTCTGTGAGAAAAGGGGCTTTGCACCATTATGAAACACTTAAAGTTTGTAAAATGTTGCTGCATGATGCTACATAGGGTCATGTGTGGCACATTGAAGGATGTGCCACACGTGGTTTCGTAAACGCGCTCTGAGTCCGTGGTGTTCACACAGACTTTTTATTGAAAATGACGGCTTCAATGCCAGTCGACGCGACCAGTGTGAACCTTGTTTCACCGATAAGGAAAGTGACTTTTCTTCACATCAGAATCAGTAGGTTCACAGTGATCACGTAAATGTCAAAGAGCGTGTCGCCTGCAACAGCTCCAATAGGGGCAGATAATTTACGTTTTTCTTCTTTCTGCTCCTTTTCATTTATTAACTGTAATAATTTCATTTTTTAGTGTTTTGGTGTCATGCATTAATTATTATTAATTTAAATATATATAAAAAAATGTTAAAGGGTTAAAATGGATTTAATGGATATGAATTGCTCCACACCAAACAGCTCTGTTGTGAATCTACATTTGGACTTATCCAGTTGAAATTAGGAAAACAAATCCTCAGGGATTAACAGCATATTTATTTTGTGTTTAAAAAATTGTGATTTGGTTGAAACAGCAACAGGTAGTAATTAGTTCCACTAGAAAAGTTGTTGTTCACTTGTGACATGTTGTAACTGCTATTTCCTCATGCTAAAAACATAAAAAAGTTCTAATCAAAGCCCAAAAAAACCTGGGCTAACCAGTTCCCTGAAATTTCCTACAAATAATGACAGAACCTCCAATAAACAGAATATGATGAGCATGTCACCCCCCCACATGTACTGTTTCTGAAAGAGACATAAAACTATTTCTCGCAGATGTAACAATAGAGTCGGCATTTGAAATAAGTGATGCCAGAGACCATGACCACACTCGTTTTACTCACAGCCACATGAGCGCACGAGTCCAGCCGTGCAGACGCTCACACCAATCAATTCTCTGATACAGCAATCCAACCTTGCATGTGCCCCTCAGTGACAAGACATGCATTATTAACAGGACCAAGTGCTGTCAGGATGGAAACATCTCTGATTCCTATCAACTCGCCCCCCTCATGCATACAAGCCAACAACACGCACAATGACAACGGAGGCACTTTCAAATGAAGATCAGTGTTGGTGAAAAATAAAACACATTTATCCCCTATGAGAACTGATATCCAGATACTGATATATTACGCTCCTTTCATTCTGATTGTAACCTATAATCAGCCTTCTTCTTTCTCTGTGACACCGTCATCTGTCACACGCCTCTTCACGGAAACAAGGATGGCTGAAGGTCAGAAGGCAGGGCTGCAAGGACTAATGACTTGACAGATGTCATTGATTGATGCTGCGAGCCAGGGAAGCCATCTCTATCCAGACTATAGCAGTCATGAAAGCAGTATATTAGCAGTTGTTACTAAGGAGCCTTTGGGCACTTTACTGTCAGAAGGGGTATTTTTGTGCTTCCTTTGCAACTCAAAGCACAAATTCCTTCATCAATCACTAAGAGAAAAAAGAACTGAAAAACAAATTCTTTCAAATAAGTCAATACAGTAATTTAGAAAAAGTCTTGATAGATTGGAAAATTCACCTTTATAAGATTTTACAGGATTTGTTTTGGACTGTAAATTAGCTAATTTGGAATAAAAAAACAACTTGTTTTACCTTAATTGTTTAAAATCAATTAAATAGTGTAAATACTCAAGTCTGTGTCTGTGTTTGCATTGAATCTATTTTTTTATGTTCATCAAATGAATTTATTGAAAAAGATGCGTGTAAAAAATAAAATTAACCCTGACATTAAGTGTGCTGCTGTAGATCACATAAAATAATGTGTTGTTCATGTTTTCACTGACACAAAACTCATAATTAAGATTAACCTACATGTTTTTATGTCCCTTTAAAACCAGATTTGGAAATTAGTTGAATGATTTGAAGTCAGTTTGTTCAAAAACTTCAGTGCATCCTGAATGAGACCAATAGAATTGTAAAAAGCTGCTGTCGTTTTTGTCATTTTTATTCTTTTTTTTTTTTTTTTTATTATTATTTCCGGACAAAAACAAGGAAGCTTTAGAAGCTCTGCCAGCAAGTAAACCCAAATGTCAAAATCTTCCCTTAGTTTGGTGTGAAGGATGTACCCCTAGTCTCTGTGACAGCAAGTACTGTGTTACATGAAAGGGAGCGCATGGGCACAAAGACAGGATGAGAGGCCGCTTCAAACAAAGGTGTGTGTGAGCGGCACGGGTCTATCTGCTCAGCGCCGTGGGGGAGGGGATCAGGGATCAATAGGAGGTGATGGAGCATGTGGCATATAACTCTGATGACCTGCCCCCCTCAGTCTGAGCGGCTGGTCAACACACACTGAAAGAGCCGCCCTGTCAGCATCGGTCAAGGTGAGATGGAACGAATTAACTGACTTTGATGTCTGTGAGTCCTGTTGTAGGACTTTGTGTGTTGGAGTTTGTGCGTGTGCACGTGAGGTGTGCACAGGTGTGAGTACACTCACTCCATAAGCCAGCTTTCATACTGGCCGCCATATGCAAAGCTCGGAGCCCAGACCGCCTCCATCTGTCAGGTTAATGCCCAGTCTTGGCCCCAAGCAGCTGGCCCCTGCATGGCTCATTATATCCCCAAGAACCATAGACACACTGACATGTGCAGCAAAAGACAGGCAAGGACCATGCTAAGGAATGGGAAGATGTTTCTGAAATGAATGTTGGAATTCTGAGCAGGTTTCAGGAGAATATTGCGTACATGCCAGTCAGTTAGGCCGGATGACAGCAGTCATCTGGCATCCGAGCTGGCATCTGGATCAGGACTGTAAGCCTGGATAGCTCCAGTATTGCTCGCCTTTTTTGATGTTAGGTTGGGGTTGTGAGGAGCTGTATGCTAGTGGGAGAGAGTGCAAACAAATGGATGTTGGGAAGTAGAGGCCAGCTTACCCTGAGCTGGTACTTCGCGTTAACATAGATGACTGGTGACAATTGATGACGTCATGGGGGTTGGTAACGTTCAAATTTGAAGACACTATTTTTCCATATCTCTATGTCTGGAGCGCTAAATAGCACTATAGGAAGAAGGGAAGGGTAGGGAAGGAATTTGGATTCAGCCTGTTTCCTAAACAATGACAGGTTTTTTTTATTTTGGCTAAAAATCACAATGAACAGACCACCTGGAACACTTTTACAACAGATCAAAAGATGATCGGAATGGGACTTTAAAGTAGGAGGACACCAGACATCAAAAATGTTTATTGCTTAAAAATCTAAGTTTTACAACAGACATCCATACGTGTTTGGAGACTCAGGGTGTGTCTGAATTCCTTCACTACTCACTGCTTAGTGCACTACATAGGGCATTCACCATTATGTTGGGATGTATAAATCTACACTTCCAAAATCCAGTTCCCTGGAAATTTCCTAGAAGTCTTTTCAAATAAACAGTGAGCATCATTACTCACTAGATTGGTGACTATAGACCATAATGTGTTGCGTTAAAATGATTTGTCATTTGAAAGAAAATTGATGCAAACATTTATTTTCTCACACAACCACACGGAGATGTTTGCAAGATTCACCTTAGACAGTCCTCCCACATCCAGGTAGAAACAGATGATGAAGACATTCCAGGCTACCCAGACAGCCGCCCATACTATATACTGCAGGACAAACGTACAGCAGATTAGTCTGAGAAATGAATGTTGTATGAAATAAACAGAGACAAAACCACAGAGGAAAAGTTTGAACATCATCACATGTTAGAATACTTTGAAATTCAAAATCCTGACATCGAGTTTGAAATAGTAAAATGTATCAAGTCTATTTGGTTTGTGGCTTTTAAAACAGCAGCTGCCATGAAAGGAAGTTCACATTTTGACTTATGAAGGAAACTGACAAGTTTGACACACACCAAATAAAAGCGGGTGGTGTTCACCAACTTAATCATCAAAGATAAGGTTATGAAAACTGTTGACCCACATTGGAATGAATATTTGCAGAGCAAAGGTCAAGAAAAAGATCTCTAAAAAAACCAAAATGTTTGAAAATTGCAATATTTAATTGACATTATCCTTTTCCCTTTTCACCCCCCTAAAATAATATGGTGTTAAAACTGAATACAGTACACCGATGACAAAACATGCTTTCTTGTCTCTGTTAGAGAATGACCTTTTCCCCCCAGAAACTTAAAGCTAAGCTTAAATCTGATGAGCTCCTTAGTCCCCCCCCAATAACCCCCACTTGTAATCTAGTCCAAATTACCAGCGGATAAGAATGACTTAAGGGTATCGCAAAATGCCAGAAAGTGCTGCAAAGCAGATGGAAAAGGAAAGCAACTTGTCCAAATAACAGTTCATTGTGAATCCACAGACTAGTAACTTTGAAGTAATGGGATATTTCTCAATAACTCAGTTAAGTGACTGAATGGATGTACTCACCACGATGATGTAGCGTGGTCTGTACTGGATGGTCCCAAAGAGACCCAGTATGACAACAATTATGTGGAAGAAGTTAGCAAGAATGGGAGCCCACTGGTAACCGAGGAAATCAAAGACCTGTCTTTCCAAAGCAAGCACCTAAAAGACAAGAGTAAAGGGAAAAGATACCTGATTAAAGGTTTAGAGTCTACTGGAAGAAAATTACATCCTTTCTCTTGATGCTGCAAAGACATACGGGAAACTTGAATGAACCGTTGCAGAATGAAATCAAGGTATTCCAGTGTCCAAAAAAATCCTTAATAAATCATGTTTTGATTAAATGCATTTTTTTCTGATGCAACTGCAAAACTTGAACTGACTTCTAGTTAAAATACAAAAGGAAATGACAGATCAGCTGCAACTGTGTGGAAGGAAAAGCAATCTAGAGAACATATTTAAAGACCTACTCCAAAAACAAATTGTGTTTTTAACATGTTCTTGTAGCATTTTCTCATGTATAAAACAATTTAAGATTAAAAATGTCTTTCTGGGTATTTATTTCTGTTTTCTTTTATGTTTGACTAAAAGCTGCATAATCGTGATTAAAAGAGCAGTGGGAATGACTTTACAGTGGAAAAAAAATTAAGTTGGAGTGGGACTTTAAATGTTCATAGTTGTGATATGAGTAAGAACAACGTTTAAGCTGTAATAAAATGTCACTCCTTTTAGACATTTTTTTTTCTGGTGTCTGGTTGGTTGGTTTAGTAGCAAACCTTTCTTGTCTGGCCAAAAACATAGACACAGTATTTCAAATAACAATGATGTTTGGAAGTATTATTTTTTGTTGTTCTTTTTCCTTTTTTGTCTCACTGGTTCTTCACCTTTCTGCTGGCTATTGCATCACTTCCTGATTGTATTGCAAGCACAACACCCATCCATGAAGCTAAGGTGTTTTCCAGGAAGCTAACCTGTCAGCCTAAACATCAGAGATCTCAGAAGTGTTTGCGCTGAATTTTATTTTTTATTTTTTCGCCTTCAACGTCACTGTTCATGTCCCATGTAATTCCATCATTGCTTTTCGGTTTTCACCCCCTGCTGACTTCAGAGCAGAATAAGCATCAAACTAGATTTACTCAGAAAAAAAAGTTGAGGAAGCAAAGCAGTTTTTGCACAGTAAAGAAAACAAGCTGTCATAACAATATGAGATAAAGCAAAAAATTTAAAAAAAGTAATTGTCAGGGTTGGGAGTTTGATGGGAAGTAAACCTCTTTTTTGATACCTCAGGTTAACATGCTCGATATAAGAAACAATCTGGCACACTCACAAAAACACAAATCCACCATACAATGAATCCTAACATCCAGTAGCTTACTTTTCACACTTTTATTAATTCATGGCATTTTTTTCTCAAATAATGAGACAGATTAATGATTCATGAAATTGTGCTCTTTTTCTATTTAAAAGAACCATAACATGTTTTCTTCCCACATTCCAGATTTTTTCCATTGGTGTTTGAACACACGACTACCAGGTACATGTATGCACATTTAAGCAGTGTGTGTCTGTTTGCATGAGTTCCATTTACATAACATTTGGGGGCAACTCATGGAGGAGGTGAAAACCATTTAATTAACTTCTATTGCCAAATAGATTCCATTTCATTAACAGTGTGCATGTGTTTGTGTGTGCGCTATGTAGATGATTGCTGCCATGTGTGAAAAGGTTGACACGTGTCCAAATGTTTGAAAATGGAACGAGGCGGAACCAGACATCTCGCCTTTGCTGCTTTGAAAGGAACACACCATAAGGCAGTCTCACACCGACACACATCACTTATGTGCTGTTGATTTCTCAACCTAATGAATAGAAACCATTAAAGTTACAACCATACACACCATTTGGTTTTCAAACTGATATTTCTTTTTTGCATTTCTTTCTCTAACATTCCAGATGCAAACTCAACTTAGATTCACTTCTTCTGAATCATTTGACCTTTTCACTGACTCATCAAGGTCTTATCATGTAAGCATTAAACTCCCATAACAGCGTTCTTAGTGTTTTTTTTTTTTTTTTTTTAGAATGATTATTCCGTTTTTAGCCAAAATAAAAACAATTGTGTTGTTTCCTAGGACATAGTTTCTGCAGAACAGCAATTGTTCAGTAGAATAGAGTTGTGGGTGGAACCGTTGTGCAACCCTCAACCTCTCTTCTCCTTCCCTATTCCTGAGAGCTCGGAGTAATGAAGCCAGTATATTTTCTACGTCACAAATACAAACTTTTCAAACGACATGTTAATTTGTCCGCTCCTGATTCACGATGACTCGAATAAAGAAGTACTTGTGCAATTTTTAGCTGTCCTCCATCCCAGGTGGCTGCACAGTGAGGGGAAAAGGGTGGGGGGGCTTCATGGTGTCACAGTTGTTAGCGCTGTTGCTTCACAGCAAGAAGACTCAAGTTCCAGCTGGGTCCCCTGTGTTTGCATGTTCTCTCCATGCATGTGTGGGTTTTCTCAGGGGACTCCGGCTTCCTTCCACAGTCCAAAAACATGCTTCATAGGTGACTCTAAATTGTCCCTAGGTGTCATCTTTTTGTTTCTCCATGTTTTCCCGCCCACATGTTTAAGTTTATTTATGAAAAGTTTACGTTTCTGAGAACACTGAAAACACAAAAGAACCAGAAACAACTGAGAGACCCCATCTTCATATTTGTGTGTTATGGGATAAAGGCTGAAGGAAATGAACAAAACTGAGGAGATGTTCACCTTAAGGTCAGCAGTGAGTCGCGCCAGGAGAGCTTAGTAAAGTATATGAATGTATGAGGATGTCGGCAAAGATGAGATACAGCTAAAGGCTGATCATTTTAATTGGGGTCTTTGAAGGGCTAACCCTTTCAAAATTACTTATGTTGAGTTTTCTCAACTGAGCTCTACATGTTTGAACGGCTAGACTTCAAACTAGAATCAAAAAATGCAACTTGGAGATTCATGTTCATCTGATAAAAAATACAGTAAAACTTTGAGTAAAAGTAGCAAATGAAAATCTTAAGAAACGTACCATAAAAAGTGTACATGTGTAATTCATTTCTAAAGCTACGGAAAGACAGGGCATGTGACACGCGTTCGTGAATGTGCTAAAAATATATAAGACGGCCATATGTCACTATCAAATCTGAGTTCCTGGCTGGTCAAAGTTTGACCTGGTTTAACCTTAAATGGGCATTCAATGGATGTACGTTTTGTACGTTGAGCCTGAAAACAGTCTTGAAATTGTGCATAGCGACACGTGAACCAGAGAGTTTTGAACACGGAAGCTCGAAATTCATGTTTGTGTGCATTTACATAGGCTTTTCTTTGGAAGTGGTTGGTTGAGCGTTCCTTGTTGAGGGCGGTGTGAACGTAGCATAAGAGGCACAGTTGAAACTCAGCTTGAAAGGTTATTCTCCAAAGAAATTACAGTTCATGTTTGATATCTTTAATTTTTCTCCCAAGAATGAAGGTGGTCACTATTAAGAAGTTCTTTGTAACTTTATTTTCATTTCATTGGAGTGGTTCTTTAACTGGGTGCAGCTTTCATGTGTTTTGAATTATGATTTCAAAATAAAAATCCCCAAAAAAAGGACTCTACATCTATTTATTTATGTGATTGCTTAAAAAAATCATCAGCCTAAATCTTTATAACATCTTAGATTTGATGCTGACATGAGATCACGCATCCGGTGTTTCCCTCGGAAAAGTTTCCAGCCGAGTTCAAATTGTTTCAAGACATGAGAAATGTGTGTTCTCCCCACTTTGATGCAGCAGTAAAGTAATTTTTGTTGCTGCTAACACAATAATCCACCAATATGACAACAATCAATCAAAGACATAAAGCCCTCTGCCCACCCAGACACACATGCAGGCGAACACAATCACACAAAACCCATATGGTACAATTAGCTCACAATTCATAGGAAGGATGTTGCTGGAGAGTGGAGCGGAATTTGATCAAAGATACCAACGCTCTTCCAGGAATAGTGAGCTGGCTTCATAACAGCCTGTAAAAGCCTCCGACTGACCTCCAGCAAGCAAAAATGACTCCCTTTAGAGTGATGGAATCTCTTAGTGTGTATTTTGGTTTTCAGTGTGTGCATGTGGAGAGGCACGTTGCCCACAAATATGACTCCTCCCACCATAAATACTGAGCAATTAGGGGGAAAGTATGGCAGGAGGATGCAACAGGCCCCTTTTTTCTCCTTCACTTCTTCTTGTCCTCTATTCCAGCTACTCCCACTCCAGCTGTTTTCTCAAACTTTATTTATAGTTCTCTGAAACCATCAATTACTCAGTCCTTTAGCCATATGATTCCAGATTAGGACCGCTTTATTCTGCTTTTATTGGTGGCAAATCAGGTATTCTCAAAGGAGCCAGAACAGCAGAAGGAAAGCACACATGGGAGTTAGTCTCACTACGTAATCACTGTTTCATGCAGATATGCAACTAGAAAGTGTTAGAGGTGAATCACTTCATTCTCATCACCACCTTCAACATAACACTTTAAAGAGTGATGAGCGAGAAGAGAGTGAGCTCAAACTCCATCGTTTGAAGGTTAATTAACAAAATCATGTAGGCTAAAGAGAAGAAACCATAATCTCTTTGCTATGACGGAGCATCAAGCCTGGATTACAACCAAAATGTATGGCAGACTGTTGACTTGTTTGCATAAAGATGTGACTAATATTTTTTGATGAAATGTCTGGTGTGACTGGTGACTGTTGTCAACACAACCCTCTCTTTAGCCCCCAGATATAATAAAGCACATCAGTGCGTTTCCTTCTCTGTGCATCTTAGATGAAAAGCCTGCTGATTCTGTGACTCGAGGCTGCATGAGTCAGTTTATTCTGAGTTCACATGTATAGCTCTAAAAAGGAGCTGAGCAGAGGAGCAGAGATATGAAATGTTGCAATATGGCTTGTCCCTGAATGTTCTTTCCCCTAATGGTACACCAGCAAGTTTGCTTTAATTACCTCCACGTGAAACATTTTACCAAATTTGACAAGAGTCTAGACTGATTGTTGGTTGGTAAATAGAAATGTAAATATACAGTAATTTACGGAGTACAGGTCACCAATGGGGGACCTTTCTTTGTGGAGTTTGCATGTTCTCCCCGTACACAAGTGGCTGGGTTAGGCTCCAGCAGCCCTGTGACTGCAAAAGGGACAAAACGGGTAAAGAAAATGAATGAAGGATTTTGTCATGTCTCAGTTTTTTATTTTTTCTTCTTAAATATCTTAGTTTCTGCCACCAAGCCCGGTTTCCTGCATTTTGGGTCCTTCGCCACCATTTCCTGATACTAGCAGCAGGGTGAGGTCAACTGCAGCAATCATCATGTTACAGCAACATTAATACATTATGTTGCACCAACATAATTGCATTCAGATCTCCCAACACACATGTTTATTGCTATATTAACACATTTGGGTTACGTGGAAATTCTTTCCATAATTATATTACGTTCGCCCAACAAATGATTTTTTTGAGTGTACCTGAGTCTGATACACAGAAGTGAAACATGCAAATGTATTTGTTGAAATACATCTGTCACATTTTATGACGAAAGCAGAGTTTCTTCCGCTGTTTGGCATGCTTCCCCTGTCAGAAGTTATTCACTGCAAAGAAAAACAATGCATTCAACACCCCTTTGGAAAAGACCTTTGCTCCATTCAGTGCATGGACTCTAACAAAGAGGAGGACAGCAACTGAATGAAACTTTGTCTGTGTGACTTTGCATGCTGGGTTTAGTCTAAGTTGTCTTTTTTCATGTGACTCACAAACAGATTACAGCTTCAAATGCTTCTTCAGTCAAATTTTTTACCTCCTGTCATGAAGAAATTATTACACTCCAATAACTGCTTTTCTGTGTGAAACTGAACTGATGAATAGCCAGACTGTGTGTGTGTGTGTGTCTGTGTGTGTGTGTGTGAGTGGTCTCCATCAGGCACATGGAAACTAGAATAGATGGATGGCCCTCAGTGATGCTGATCCTGCAAAACTGAAACAGGGATGAAGTGTTGTAGTTGTTTTATGAACCACTTTTTTTTTGTTTGTTTGACATATGGGTTTAGCACTGAAAAAGAAACTCAATTACCCTCTCTTACTGTTTCCACTAACGTTAAGTAGACACTGAGCAAATCACTGCCTGATTTTGGGTGAATTGTTTAAAGTTTTTTTTTTTTTTTTTGCACTGACAAGTCATTGCCATTAAGAATGAACAAATCTTTTTAGGAAAAACGCTTTCACAGATTTCACTGAAAAATAGTTTAAGGATCAACTCCCATTAAAATAGTGTTTTTGCAGATCTTAACATGTTCTTGTGGCATTGTTCTTATGATGAAGGACATTTATGAAGAAAATTGCATTTCTGAGAATATCTTTATTCAAATGAATGTGAATCAGGAGCAGAGAAAATAATGTATTTGGAAAAAGCTTGTATTTGAGATGTAGAAAATACTCTGGGCAGGTCAAAAGCTCCCTGCTCCACTCCATTCTGATGCATCTACTTGTAGACAAACATGTCCATGTACGTCTTCCTCTTCTGAGCTGGCACCTGGCTCAGATCAGAGCAGAATAAAGTAGAATACTTGCTTCAATTAACAATATTTCTTTAGAAATTACATTATTTCAGAAAACCTTGACTGGCTGTTTGTGTCTAATTTTATCTTTTACATTTTTTACCTCAAAAACTGTGTTATTTTGCTTTGTTTGATATTATTTTTCCAGGCTGAACAGTTTTTCTCAGGCGTGTTTGCAGTGCTATAAGTAACTGAAATCACTCCCCCATATCAATCTTTCAACTGAACACACATGACCACATCACAAGCAGATTCTAGATTCCAACAAACAATAAAGTTATACCGTACCCAATTCTAATCATAAAAAATTTAACTTTTTTTTACAACTACCAGTATTCACAACAAGACCCCACAGGATGATGCAATTACTGTCATATCCAATGAAACATGGGGGGGATTCCGCACTTTTTCGTTGCAAGTGGAGTTGACTTTTATCAGTTTTCTGAAACAAATATGCATCAGCTCAGAGATGTACAGGTGAACACACAGAAAATAAAAAAATTTTAAAAAAATTGAATTTGTCTTGGAGGTAAAACAAAACATAACTAAAACTGCGTCTGTTTTATAGTTTGAAGCTACTTTAAATTCCAGTTGAAACAATTGACTATATTAGAGAACTGGATTGAGTGACCCATCCCCCTGATGTTCCAAACAGGAAGTACCCACAGTTTCCAAGAAGTTTATAGAGAAATAAACAGCTAGTATTCAGTTGTGATATTTGATAGAATAACATTTCTTGCTCTGATACCTCTTTTAACATGTTTTCATATTCATTTTTAAGTTATAAACTGACCAATCAGATGCCTCAATAGAAGTGGGTCGGTTGAACGTTCAAAATGTTTGACAGATTCTTTCAAGCCAGCTTTCAAGTGGTGAGGACTTCCAATAAGATCACTCCTAATTGGTGAGAATGGTTGCCATAGAAATGTTGACTTGGACCATTCGCTGCTTACTGACATCATCTGGTTCCAACATGGCTTCATAAAACATGGCGACTGAAATGACTTCCTTTCGTTGGAGCCAGAAGTAAGCCATTTTCTATGGATGAAGTGACACTCGCTTGGCCTAATTCTTATATACAGTCAGTGGTTGACAGTAAGTGCATGTTTCAATTAGATGCTTTTAAAAGTTGGTCATGTGATTTAGACATGTTGGAGCGTCTGTTGATTTCTAAGGGTTAAAGCTAAGAGGATATAACAGAACAATAACCTGTACAATTTATACACAAAACTGTGGATCATTTTAACCAGTCAGTACACCACCCACCTCCTGTCCTTGATTTGACAGATGTGGAGATGTTTGGGCTTTGGCCAAATGAACCAGTAGATAATTTACACGCACCACTGGAAATTCCCATCAAGACCAGCAAACAGCTGTCAGCAATTTGTATTCTGCTTTTCATATCTGAGACACTGCATGAGTTCTTCATCTGTTCATATGATTACGCAACATGTTTCAAACGTTCAACAGTTGCTTGTCGAACTGGATCTAAACAGAAAAGTTCTGCAAAATGTCATTGAGGCAGATATGCATTGCAGCCATTCAATTCAATGTGATCTGTCAAGATAGTCATCCCAGCTGCAGCGCTCCCAAAGCAATTTATTCAATGCCACACTATAACAAATGACACCAGTGGAACCGTTGGAACGGAAAGAGAGAAATGGGCTTGCAAATAGTTCTAGTTTTATCTCCATTATAGCTTAATATTGCGCTGTCACTGATGTGGAACACACACAGACGCACATACACAAGCCTGTGCATGGATGGAAACACACACATTTGCTGGCCCAAGGTTTTCTCCATAACCACCGTATTAATGGTGTGTTAAATTGAAGACATTAAAATGGCCAACAGTAGTGAAAAGGGACACTTAGGACAGATTGGAAATGGACTTTTCCACAAACACACATATTCTTGTTATGCCATGACCAGCTTGCATTGCATGTCACAAGTTATTTTAATCTGGTTGTTGGTTTGGAATGTACGGCGAGGTTCCTACCTGAATTAAGTTGACTGCCATCTTGTATTTTTGGTTGTTTGTTTTTTTCATTCAAGTTTAATGACCTTTGCAAGTAGAATTTTTCAGTTACCAATTGAGCTCTGTGCTCATCATACTTTAAAGTTCCACTCCGATCCTCTTTTAATTTATTTCATAAGCATTCCCAGTGGTCTTTTAATTATGATGATGTTGTTTTAGCCAAAACAAATAAATCTATGCCATTTTCTGGAGCCTAGTTTCTGCAGAGCAGCAGTCGTTCATTAAAAGTTCACCTCTGAGTTGTGTTTTGGAACGTTGGTGCGAAGTAAGTCTGCCCCACTTCCCATCATCCATTTGTTTACACTCTCCCACTAACATTATTAGTGCAACAAAAATAACGAGGACAATTGGAGGTATCCGGCTGTACAGTTCTGAGCTAGAGTCCAGCTCGGACAAGGAAAATGAAAGACGTACATGGATCTATTTGTCTGCAAGTGGACGCATCTGAATGGGACGGAGCAGTGAGCTTCTGGCTTGCTGTAGTAGCCTCTACGTTGCATCTACAATCTTTTTCCAACAGCTCCATTACCTACAGGCTCTTCAACTTCTTAATGTATACATTAATGTTACCATGGTAACTCTGGAGCAGCAAGAGGCAGGGGGAAGGTAAGGCACTGAGAAAAAGAGGGGAACATGAAACACACTGATCTCTGGTCTCTAGGGTCATGCTCCTAATTAGGGAATGTTTGACCTACCACCCTTCCCCTTTGTTTCCTTTTCTGTTTGTTTTTGGTCTGTCATCTACCCTAAATATACAGGAGCTCTTGTGAATAGAATCTACAATCCAACCACGTTCTAACCAGCAGTTGGAGCAAGTGGAAAAATCGAGAACAAGTTCTGGAGGAGTGGAGTATGGAAAATGAGAGGGAAATGGCATGTATTACAGCCCTTCTTACAAATTATATAGCTTCATTATGTAGTTATGCACTTAGATGGAATGACAGTTCCAGAGTTTTAAAAATAAAAAAATGTGCATGTGGATTTATTAAAAAGTTACCTTGACCTCTACCATAATCAACCTCCTTTGATGGGGCTTTGTGACAAATGTTATCGCTAAGGTCAGACGTGAACTGTCAGGATCTGCTCTTCCGTGGATGAGGGCTGGCCGGGCAAAGCAATCAGCGCAGCCTCGGCCAAGGCCATAATCAGCGATGAACACCAGGGGTCCATTTGACAGCGCCAGCACAGACGCGTGCTCACCCGTGCTGAAGCTAATTATTTCAACCTGTATGACCTCCAAAATGAAAAAAAAATAAAGACCTAAAGACAATGGGAGACAGGGTCAAGACCTTCATTTCTGTGATCATCTGAGCTGTGTTCACATTCAGTTAGAATCATCTGCTGAGCGTCCAAGTATCTATAATATCACTATTTAAATCATTATTTGAAAGGTTTGGGAGACCTGTAAAAATATTCTTTTAGAAAAGTTTTATTGTTTTTGACATTTTTGTTAGATCAAAGTTATGAGAGGATCCACAAAATAATGCTTCACAATTTTTGTTAGAAAGTTAAAGTAGGAGGACTTTTATTCTCTCTGTTCTTGTTACTTTTAACCAGCTTGTTCCACTCTATGAATTTGATTGGCTGAAATGAAATAAGCATTATATGATAATAAAAAAGAAAGTTCTTTTCTTTCTCTTCATTTTTTTGTATTGCTACAAACCATTAGAAATGACAAATCGCTTTGATTGCTGTTAACTATATTAACTTTATTTTGGTAGTTTTTCTTAAAATGATATTAGTTTCTATTCATTACAGGGCTGTGGCAACTGGCAGATTTTAGAAGTCTACATTAGCCACACATTAGCCACAATGATCACAATGAAGTTAAGTTTTAAAGACCCACTTGTTTTTGGTGTTTTCAACATGTCCTTAGGATATTTGTGTTATGATGGAAGACATATATAAAGAAAATTCAGCTTAAAATTGCATTTCTGAGTATCTCTTTATCCAAATTGTATAAGAATAAGTATATATACGTATAATAATAGTAATATTCCATACAAGCAGAGTACTGGCTTTATGATAATCGTTAAGTCATCTTAATGTATATTAAAAAAAAGACATCCTGGTAAGTGTGTGTAGCTAAAGCGTCATTTTACTGTAGATTAAATTCAAACTATCTACAATAGCAAGCTTTAGAAAATTACAACCAGTGTTCTAGCTTCAAAGCTCACTAAAGGATTAATTGGTGTTTCGTTTCCCAAAGATAATTCTGTCATAAACTGAATATCTTACAAAGCAACAAAAATGTCCTTTTTTTTTACTTAAAAAAACTGATTTCTATTGAGAATCTATTGTAAAAGGCGCTTTATGTCCTCAAAATTGCATTAAGGTTTTGCCATCCCTCAACATTTCACTAAGCTAATAGTTCAAAAAAATGTGTTTGACCAAAAGGACACAAAAATCCAATCTAGTATTTGCCATAAAATGTCATATCAAGGCCAGAGAGGCCAAGATTAAAAAATATACATGACAAAAAATTAAATAAATAAAGGAACTGTAACATTCCACTTTTGTGTTGGCCTATGACTTCCATCAGCCTGACAGTCCCAAGGAAACAAAGATCATCATCATTGATCACACTCCAGGTTCACAGGGGCATGTAAAAAAGCTTTGCACTAACACACAGACAAACTGAACAGAAGATACATTTATAGCAAATAAAGTTAGAATTATTCAACTCTTTCTAAAAACAGGTCCTACACATCTCTAATTTTACATCTTCTGGCAAAGACCAGCAGGGTTACACTGCAGCCACAACTTCCAAACCCTGATCTGTGCACAGCTTCACACACCTCTTTTTCCAGCTACAGTTAATCACAAAAATGTGATTAATATGAAATCTATGGACCAACACCTTCACGCAAATGAAGCGTGTGTGCACACAAGTGGGTGCGGAAGAAAAACCGATGAGTTAATGCACATCAAGCACCTCTGAGCTCATGAATATGCAGAAGGAAATTCATGCGTCCATGAATTTGTTAACAGTGGAAGCTGACGGGTAAATCTGACTTCAAGCCTCTATCAGGTAAAGGAGATAAATTACACGACAAGACAAAAACGTTGCCTTTGGTTGAACTTCAGTTTACCAGGAGATTTGAAGAAATGTAGGCTGACTGGAAAAAAACTAACGGCGATGTATTTAAGGATATAAAAATGTCAACAACGTCACAAATCAGTGTTTTAAGTTATTAAAATGACTGGCTATAATTGACCCTTGAAGCAGAAAAATTTCAACTTCACTTCAATGAAAAAAAAAGATCAATTATGAGCTAAAGCTAAGTAAAAAATCTGGGGTCACATTGGCCAAGATGTCATTGGTGTCTTGCAATGACAAAATAATTATGTTTTCATATGTCTATTTATAAAAAGAACTTATACTACTCATATAGTAAATGGGTAAATACATTTCCAGACTTAAATCAACGGATAGCACAGAGACAACGTTTAAAGACAAATGTCACAAGTTGTCTCGGACAGGTGAATGAGTACTGACTTTAAAAAAACGAAAAAAGAAACTCAGGTTATTATTTTTAAAGAATAAAGAAACCTTTATTCATGCCAAAAAATTTTTTCATGTCTGAGATAAAATGGATCGCCTTCCAGCTTATTTTTGTTGGGCTCACTATATATATGAGTTCCACAAGCTGCATTTTTTCTAAAGGCTGTAATCCCCCAACATTAAACCTACTGAGTGCAAAGTGTGTGACTGACAGTGAGGAAAGGAGGCAGGACAAATAAAGGCTGTATGTCTTTGAGGTTCTGTCTGTCAGTGCAGCCTGCACAATTTAAAGCAGTGTGTTTTCAGGGTCAGTTTTCCGTTATGAGCTCGTTACCCTTGTTCTGAGGGATCAAGCAGACCTTTTTGTGTGTCTGTGTGCATGCTTTTTTGAAACCTCCCCCACCCCACCCTATGACCACTTTCTGCATCTCCCTGCCTCTGTAGCAGCCTCATCCATCAGTTCCATAAAGGACATCCTCTGGTTGCTGACATCCACTGACTCCCTTGATTTGACCAGTAGAAAAACTCCTTCACCTGGTCAGCTTTAGGACAGAGTTTGGAACATTCAACCTCTTGCGGTACAAATGAGTTTGCCTGTGTCTCATAGTACAAACAAATCATTACACAGACAGGGCTGACAGCCAAGGCTTGCTAGTCTCTGGGTTTGAAAGTCATCCAGCTCATGTCTGCAATAGTTAGACTGCAAGAGAAGGAAGGAACAGAGGCATTTCAATCAATAGATGCTCATTATCCGTTGTCTTCTGTCCCAGAAAGATGAGTCCCATCACTCGGCCTGTTGACGGAGAGGGCACGCCCGCAATTCAATTTGGGGGATGGCTGAGATACCAGAAGAGGTTTATCTCTCTGGATAATTAGCGCACACAGTGATTCGCAGTGGCTATTTTTACATCAAAGGAGGAAAGAGTGCTGTTTGGTTAACGGTAGTTTCACCCTAATAGACCTGGACTAACCTGGCTCATTGTCAATGCATGGCTTTACACTGAGAGAGCACAGGTGTCTCCGATGCTGCTGCTTGTATATTCATCTGGACATGCACACACTCGAACTGATGACCCTTCCAAAGGTCGCGCAGGGTTTAACACAACCCCTCTTTGCAGGTTAGACTCATCAGTGTGGAGGTGGGTGTGTTTGTAAGCCTGTGTTGCAGCAGACAGGAAGTGTCAGGTCATCAAGAAACAGTGCCCGGGGGTTGGGGGTGGGGGGTGAAGCTGTTTGCCTAAGTCTTCAGGGACTTCTTTAGGCAAGCAGCTGACAGCTTTATAAACCTTGGGACAAATGCTTGACCTCTTTCTCTTTAATGAGACAAAAAGGTCTGGAGTCTACAAAAGAAAAACAGGTGTGGGGCTCGTGGCGGTTCATGGAGCTCTTAAATAATAGCAACACAGAAAACACTTTACTGTCCTACTGTCTATAAATGTTATGGTAATAAATTAATAGATGCTGTGTAATAGGGACTTTTATTTAATGACCTCAAAAGTCTGGAAATTAAATTAAAAGAAAACAAGTTGGACTAATGATGCAGCAAGACCTACTCCTATCAGTGATCCTGCTGTCACTCAGCTGATCACCTATTAATGTAACTTTTGTTTGATTCACATGAATTGCCAAAGACAATCAGTGACTTCTTGAATGACCAAATATAGGCAACACTTGCTCTAGGAATTCGGCAACAATCACTAAAAATGCTAACCGTCGTGTCCCTTTCTGGGTCACAGAGTTGCTGGAGCCTGTCCTAACTACTGTTTGGGTAAAGGTGGGGTGGGGTACACCCTGGACTGAGAGCGCTGACCACTGCTCCACTGTGCAGCCCGGAAATAACATCATTTTATATTATTTTAGCTGAAAACCTCTTGTGTTTACTGTTTACTGTTACAATGGGAGGGTTAGGAATCTTCTGACACACGAGGTGTACAGTTGTATAAACCCCCTTTTTTAATTTGAGGCTAAACTTTTCGTGTATTAACTATGTTGGCATTTCTTATTGGACAGAAAAGAAAAGGAGGTAGTGGGATATTAGAAATGGGGCTTAATGGTACAAAAGAAAGCAGAGAAAGAGTCAAATAACAAAATCAGGTTAAACATTTTAAACAGTAATGAAGCTTTCTGTTAATTGGTTATAGTTTTTCAGCTTAATAACAAAAGGCAAAATAAAACAGCATTAAATCATATTTTTATACTATTGGCAAAAAAAGCTTTGCAAGTCAAATCCCTTCCTACTTAGAATGGCTGATTATTTGAATTTCCCTTTAGGTCTATAGCCTATAATGGTTGAAACAGGATTTGTGAGATTAAAATGATAACATATGATGAGAAAAAAGGGTAGATTTTTGAATTATTTTTATCAAATTAACCAAAAATCAATTAAAAAAGCTAGAAAAGTATTTATATTGACTATAGAAATTAATAAAGTGCAAAAAAAGATTTTAAATCTGAAAAAATAAATCAATAAAACATGAGGGGATTTTAATTTGTCTCCATTTCTTCTCTGAGTTGCAAAATAGACCACAACACACAGTTTCCAGCTGTAGTCTGTCATTTTTCCTTAACTTCCTAAACGCGACATTTCCTTGAGAGCCACTGGGGATGAGTGAGCTCACCTTTAATGCCATCATAAATAACATGGTCAGAGTCTGGCAAGTAAAGCCCACTCGGTGACAGTGGAAAAGACAAGCAGAAGCCCTATCATCTGTGAAATGTCACAGGATACTCCACTGATGAGACCCTGAAGTCAAACATCAAACTAGAGTAAAAAATGAAAACATCTGAAAGTTACCATTCTGCCATTGGTTGATCAATTATTCCGGACAGATAAAAGCTTTCTAACATAATAAGCTTTCATTCCAAACCTATTGTGCATTAATGTGTGACAGAGATGTGCATGAGGCTTTAATGTGTGTTCTGGACACAAAGAACTGCACTTCATCGAACAGTTACTCCTGAACTACATGTCTGCTTGTGGCAGAAGTTTGGTTCTTCAGAGCGTGTTTTCTGCTACAATACAGAACTTTTCAAAAGCAGAGCTGGAATTTACAGCAAATTGAAAGGAAAACATGGAGTGAGGAGCACTTGGGAGTAATGCTTTTAGAGCAAAGTCTGGTTACTAAATGCAGATTTCTTAGTAAGTTAGTAGTTGAATACATGTTTCCAGCACTTTTCTTTCTTAATAGTCTCTCTCTGAGTTCTTTTTTTTTAGTCTCAACTTGTGAATCAAACCAAAACCAGAGAATCTACTCACCAGCTGTAAAGTGCAAATAAAGATGAGGGTGCAGCGTCCGCTGCAGCAGCCCATTGTGTCAGCGCTGAAAACGCAGGGAGTCCGGAGGACTTGAGTGGAGTCTGAGGAGCTCTCCGTGTGGCTCAGTCCAGACCCAAACCCATTCTCCTCTCTTCCTGCTCAGAGATGTCCCCCTTTCACAGTCTATCCGCTCCGGATGGATTTGTTTACCTCCGCTCTGGCCGACCGGTTGCGCTTGAGGTGACTGGCTGGGAGGATGGGTGCAAGCCGGTGCGTAAAAAGGAGGAGGAGGAGGAGGAGGAGGAGGAGGAGGAGTGGGCTGGTGACGAAGGGGTATTCAACCGGAGAGGAGATGACGGGTGGGAAAAAAATGCGCATAAATTAATATGAACTGTTCAGTTTTTAGATGCTGGAGCAGCATTTTGTATAAGTAAAGATGTTTCAATAAAAAGTTGTAGAATGATCTAAAATGAAATGAAAATCATAACTTTGTTACTTTTATTTTATTGACAGTGCTATTTTGACTTTTCTTTTTGCATTTTATTTTATTCTAACTTTTAATTTTTTAAAGACCTTTAATGACCAGACATCAATATAAAAATCTAATTTTGACTTAAAAAACAAAAATAATGCAACTCAAACATGACTAAATAATCTCCACTGACAGCACATAACACATTTCAACAGATAAAGTATAGAGTATTTTTCAGCTTAAATGCTAAAATTGTAAATCAATAGACAAACTAAATATTTTAAAAAGAGGATTAAATGAGAAAAACAAGAATGATGCAACTCAAAACTAAACGAAAGAATAGCGTTTGTCGCCATCTAGTGGTCATACTGGGTATCATTTTAAAAAATAACCTCTCCCTGATATAATTTTGCAGCGTAATATATCTAATAAAATACATACTGAGTCATAAGATGCTTAAGATGTTCTCTCTACATAACTGATCCTTTTTTAAACAATGACTCTTTCGACACATAATGAGAACGGCTCGTTCCCCTCTTGTGGTTTTATCCCTGGGAGTGCACTGATGCTCCTCCCACCTCCACAACTTGATAAATGTTTAAAGCCTGAATGAGGGGAGCCTTTCACTTCTCCTTTCATCACTCGCTCCTCTGTTCTTTTCCTCTTTTAAAGTTCCGCTCCTCTTCTTACGCCCCGCCCACCTGCACCCAGCTGACCCAGAAAGAGCTCCGCCCTCACTGCCCAAAATAACTGCAGGCTATTTCTAGACGTTGGTACAAATATTTTTCAATTTAAAGGTGTTTGGTTTTTTTTCAATCAGAAATGACAGAATTGAGTAAATCTGAAAAACAGACAATAAATCAATTATTTTATCCAAATTAACATCAATTTGAGGCTTTGATTAAGAAAAGATCTTAAAGGGCGTACGTTTATTTTTTGCATATATAAAGACTGTAAATTTATACATTATATCATTGGTGGTGGTCAAATCTGTCAGGATTTCCTTGTGTTATTTTGCCTTTCAGTCTAGTCTACATAATTCTAGGTTTCTAAATGCTAAACAGAAGTATTTATCTGTTTTATGTCTTTGAAACATGTATAGTTAAAAAATTATGTGTAGGTCGTGTTCTAGAAAACCAGCTTTCATGAAACGTATTTTTATTATTGACATGATAAAACTATCGGAACAGCATCTGAATGGTAAATGTATGCAGGAGATTTCTCAGTTTGATTGTGTTTAATACCGACACACCACAGCTGAAGGTACGAAGGGAAGCCAGTAGGGACATTCTGCTCTTCATGCTTGAAGCCCACTCATTCACAGCTGCATTTCTTATGAGCACATGTTAAAAAAATGTGTGCATGTGTGTGTGTTTGTGGGAAATAGCGAGCCAATGGAGAAATAAGGTCACTGTTCTAGTTATTAAAGAAGCCTTGATGGAGATTCTGGTGTATGTTCTCATTTTGTCCATCCTGCCAGACACCTCTTTATTTGCTCACTCAGTGTGTGAATGTGTGTGGGTGTGTGTGTGTCCACTATTTCTTTCAAAACTAGCCCAGCCATCATGGACTGCTGTTCTGCACTAAAGACACTAATTTGAAGTGACAGGACAGCCAGTGGTGTGCAGCTCTGAGGGCTTCTACAATGTAGAGCACACAAGAGTTCGGCTCATGGTGGGCAACAATTGAAAAGGAAGAAAACCTCCAAAGGAGAAAGCCTTTTCTCATTCTTTTTCTCAGGCTGTCCTTTCTTGTTCTCAACAATAATAACCATTTGTGGGGTGGTTTTTTCTGCAGGTTTTGGCTCTTATACATCACAAAAATCCTGCGGAAAACATTTTCAAATCTGGCTCTTTTAGAAATCTGAGGCATGACTGCAAACTAGTGTTGATTTCAGAGAAAGTTCTTTGCTTTCTTAAAGATGTTTTGCTGCTTTAAAAAAAAACAGAAAAGAACAAGAATGAAATAATTATACATTCCTAGGGAACAAAATTTATTTAATATTTTGCTGACAAAAATCCTTGTAAGTTAATTTTTTTTAAAATCAAAATTAGCTTCATTCTGCCCATTCTGTCGTTCATTTCTCACAAAGTTGTAAATGATTGGAATCCGTGACTGTCTGAAAAGCACACGAAGGCGTTCTTTATTTAGGCTCATGCTCATAAAACATTAATACTGTACATGAGCCTTTGAGAACACTCTCATCTGTTCGGTCTAGCCTGATACAGCATAGGTAGAACTGCAGATCCAGAGAGGAATAAAAACAAAAAACCATGATGAACAGGTCTTTTATTTATAGGGGGGGGGGGTTACTTTTGCAAAAAAATATCAGGGATCAGGAAATTTAACAAATGTTATTCTAATAATGACCGCTAGATGGTGCTAATTCTCAGGTAGGTTTTAAGTAAAGGATGTCGTTGCAAGGTTGTCAATTCAAATAAACAATGGAGAAAACTGGAAATTTCAGACACTTCTTTCAAAACAAAAGCAATTTATGACCACCCAACCCCCCACCCACCACCACCGCTTATCCACTCAATTCTTGGATTTTTCAGGTTGGGCTTTATTCTTGGGTTACTTTTTTGAGCAGTACTAATTATTTGGTTTATAGTTGTTTGAATTTAACCCATTTTCATCTGATTTTTTTTCCATTCGTTGAAGCCCCCTTTTTACCTCGGAGATGGGTTAAAAAAACACCTTTGGTTATTTTTATAGAGTTTGAAGCATGCAGATTTATTGCTCAGTACATACTTGTAAACTAATATTTGCATGGTGTTTTGCTTTTGTGAGTGCATGGACTCTAAAAAGAAAGTATTTTTGTGTTATTTGTAAAATTTGAAAGCATGCAGTGTCATAACTAACCGTTTGTTCAATTCTTCTGCAAAGACATGGAAAAACTAAGAACAAAAAGTGACTGTTTTTCTCTTTTTCAATTAAAGTAGAAAAATTGAAATATGTCTATTTTATGTTAAAATTCTTGTAGTAATTTTATTTTAAATATCAAAGACTGAAAAACCATTTAAAATCACACTAATGAAGAGTCTGGTGTTTTATTTTGAAAAGTCACCGGAAGTTGAAGCACTCGCTGGCTCCACCTTGACCGGGTCACATGCCCAACCGAGAGCTGATGGAGCCACAGGAAGGAGGCAGGAGACGAGCCCCTCGGTTTGCGCGTCAGCATCCCCTCGCATAGCAGCTCTCTGCTGTCACTTCTGCCCTGCAGCCCGAGACCACTGCGACCCCCCCACCTCCCGACGCAGCCGTCCACGGCAACCTCCTTTTTGGCATGCACGCGCGTCCCCCCCCCCCATCTCTCGTGTGATGCTGCAGAAGCGGGGCGAGAACAGGCTGTGAGGAGGCTGGAGCGTTAGGAGAATGATAGGGAGGATCAAGGCGCGCTGTCCCAGGAGAACTCATCCGAAGAGTCGGCCGTGAGAGCCCGGGATGCTCCTCTAAGTGAGTACAGCCGCCTGGTTTCTTATTTTATTTGAGTTTATGTTGAAATCCCCCGAACCCACCCGCGAATCCATGCCACGCGCCGGTCCCACCTGTCTGATGAATCATGCATAGGCTTCCTCAGAAAAGTGCACACAACCTGCTGGTCAGCGGTGTGTGAAAGTTGCCGTGTCGGTCGAAATCGGTGCACTCCGCCAGTGATGGATGCGCGCGCGCTCGGCTTGTAGTGGCACGCGGTGAATTGGAGTTCTGATTGGAGGGAACATGTGTTGCACGGAGCAGTTGATTAAAAAAGGCGTTGTTAGGGCGCCTACTGTCACTGGCACTCATCATTAATTCAGCGATGGCCCGGACTGCTGCCTTCCTCTCATCATCACATAGAGCAGCAACCCACGCCCTCGAGGGCGAGGACGGCACCAGTCCTGCCCATTCACTGTGAATGACTAATTACAGTAAAATGGACTCAGACACAGGCAAGATGCAGACAGTCTCATCCCAAATCATGTTTGTTTCCCATCCATCAGTGACAGTTCCTGTAAATAAACACATTTATGGTGTGCATGTCAACATTGAAACAGTCTCAGTTTCATGGCAGCAGCTCTGATTCATGCTGGTATTAGAAGTGACCCTGCAAAAACAAAACTAAACAAACAAGCAAAAAAAACTGCAGAGTGGGGCACATGCTGCTAAACGTGTGGGTGTCAGGGCAACTTCTACATCAGGCCCATGCAGATGAATGGAATCCACTTACTATGCTGCAAGGATCTCCATCTCATTTGTGTGTGTGTGTGCAGTTTATCTCATTACACTCATTGTGTTGACTTAAGCAGGAGGGTCACCCCTGAGGCTCATTCTCCTGCCTTATTGAGGTGTGATGCCCTGAATTACACCACAGTCAGAGGTGGAGTTGGGAGAGGCAGCTTCACAGATATTCTTGATGAGGCGTCATGTTTGGGGTCTGCTTCGTTCCAGGCACAGACATTGCACGTTTAATAAAAACAACAACAACAACAACAACAAAAAAAAAACCCATCAGTTTTATTAAAAGATGCTTAACTTTAAAAGTTTAAGTAAAAATGTCTGCAGCTTTTTTAATTCCCCCCTTGTTGTCCTTGTTGTATTCTGTGCCGCAATTTTCCCAAGCGACGTGTAAAATTCTCGCTTTGCGCGGTTCAATTGTGGAGCACGCCAGCTGCAAAGTAGAGGATTTTAAGGCTTCTGTTCGGGGTGACAGAACAGTCAGATGGCCCCCAAAGGGCAAAGAACAAATCCTGCTTTCGATGCACCCAAGGCGACAAGACTGGAGTGCTCCTTCTTCCTCCTTCACATCCTCCTCCACCCTTTATCCCATCATTGTCTCGCAAAGATGAAAAGCACACTCTCTCTGGATTATGTGCACACCTGCATCCCGATGTCTGGTTTTATTTATTTATTTATTTATTGGTCTTTCTGTTGTCTCATGCACGCAGAAGAATACACAATGGAAAACATGCACTTACTTTTATTGCCAAACATGCAAGTCTGACCTTGGAGGGATATATAAGAGCAGCAAATCAACTCACAAAAAACTTTATTCATTGAAATACGCGTACGTTTTCAAGCTTCTTTTTGTGACACTTGCGCACCTTTAGCCACCTGTACGTCTACAGGTCGAATCTGAATTGCTTCCCTATCCCTACGGCTTCAACTTATCCCTGCATTTATTAAGCAGAGAGGTATAGAAAAAATAGTGCCTTCAAATTCAAACTTTACTACTACTCGATGATGTCATCAATAGTCGTCAGTCAGCCATGTTAGCGCGTAGCTGCCGGTGCCCGGAAAATCCACAACATTGTTTTTTTGTAACTTTAAAAAGTCATGCAAAATATAAACGCGATACTTATATCTAAATGTAAACTTCTGTGCATCAGAGCCCACATACGTCAAGAAATATGTTTCTCCACCGCGTCTCAAGCGCGATACGGGATGAGGCATAGCCAGTCCTATGTCGCTACAACTCCTCTTTAAAAGCCACTTTTGGGCACCGCTACTGTTTCAAACGCCCCAACAATTGGAACAATATGGAGAAGCCAGAGGAGTACGGAAGAAATTTGGATTCACGCAGCCTAAAAAAAGGCTAAATGACTAGCAATGAATTAAAGCATTTCCGTTTTGCACAGCTTCGACATTTTGCACCAAGCCTCTGCCAACTGTCAGTGGCAGACATGCGCTAGTTAATAAAAGCAGAAGAAGAAGCCCCTCCCTGCTTGTCCAGTGTGAACACCATGGGCTATAAGCATGTTCTCGAAATGCTCTGCATTTACACAGCTTCAGGATGAAGACACTCCTGTCTAGAGAAGTTGAAAGGTCACACAGATGTTATGAAACTGATGTGAGCTGAGCCCTCGTAAGAGCTTCATAGTCGCCTAAATTCAAAGTAGGAGCTTTTGGATCAATGAGATTGACAGCGTGCACCATCCTCAGCATCAAAGGACCAAAAGCTGAGAATGTTTTTGAAAGTTCGGGGAAATTGAGACGCTTTGAATCTGCTTATATCAACACAGCTAAGAGACTGATGCTTGACTTCTCTATTAATTTGTCCCTTGAATGAATGTTTCCCCACCAAAGTAAAGTTTTCCTTTCAAACTAACTGTCACTGTAGCCTCTAGGTACTTTAAAAGTAAGGATTTTTACTCAAATTAGTGATCACCAAATAAAACACCATGTTGTCTAACACAACCGAGTGTAAAACAACAGAATCAGAGCCGTTGGTTCTGGGCCTCAAAGCAAATATCTTGTGTGTAACTTAGCAAATACAACGCGTGAACAATGGCTGCGCGTTTTGTACGTAGAGGCTAAAAACAGTTGTAGAAACTTGTGTAGCTACGCGTGAACACAAAAGCCCACATACATTTTTCTATGAAAGTGGTCGCCTGTATGAGCGTTTGCTGAGGACGGTGTGAATGTAGCTTTAGAGAAACGAAAACACGTGTTTTCCATCAGTGCCTCAGCCTTGTGTGCAATCCATGTTCATTTTTTGCTTCAATGACATCAGCACGCCACTTCCATCATTTTACGGACTACCTTATTGTGTGCAATTTGAAAGCATTGAGTACATACACAAAAATACCCCTCTGTGCATATGTGTGCCGAGTATAACACGAAAGATTCAATTATTGGATCAATAATCAATAAATAGCATAATTTCTCCCATTTTATTAGATATATGGAATGAATAAAAAAAACCTTGAAATGAAAGCAAAAGACAATGTTTGTCATTTTAGCATAATCACAGAGTTTGATTGAAGTCCGTTCATTGACTGCAGCTCTCCACTTGTTTTTTTTTTTTTTTTGCAGAACTGTTTAGACTCTGAGGGCATAAAGTGGATTTCTGTGAACAATGTGACAAGCTGTCGTGCTAATGTTTGAATGGTTGACTTTCAAGTTCCGCTTGGATGCACCTTGGTTAGTTTTACTTTGAGCTGTGAAGTGCTATGGGTTGTGCAACCCCAGTGCAGCAAAACTGACAATGCCGCTTTGTAGCCGCTCAATGGAACTGCATGCTCTTATGATCCATACTCTGGCACCCTCGGATAATTATCTGTACAAACTGACATATTTTTCTCCAAATCAATCACCCATCCTCCTGTGTAAAACCCTGTACAGACTCAACTATTGCCTCCCTCTTTTACTGCTTTGTTTGTACAATCTTTCCCTAAAAATTCACTTCATTATCAGAGAACTGAACAGCTCACAGCCATTCATGTGTCTGGAGTTGTTGTGAGTTGAGGTTGTTCGTAAAGGGTGTTAAAGTTTAATTTGAGCGTCTTAGATTAGAGCAACCAGCCCACACATTTTCAGAGTTCAGTGCAAAAGTGCTGTCGGAATATTGAATGGCTGGTCAGCCTCACAGATGTGCAAAAACTGGATGCAGGAGAGCAGGATTTGAAACTGGTCTGCCTCCTTTTATGCACAGAACCTGCCAACAAGTTTCAACTATCACTTCCCCTTTACCAGCCAGAAAAATAATTAAAAAAATAATAATAATAAAAGAAGAATAAAGAAGGACAGAATAGCAAGGTGTAGTTTCAGGAATTGTTGCATGTCAAGACCTACATACCTCACACAACCAGATATGAACCATTTTCTACAACATCTGAGGTTTATTAAAGCTTACTGTCTTTTTGCCTTGGCAGAAATCTATTTAATCTCCATTGCTGATGATTATAGTCAGAGAAAGGTAATCTTTAATCAAATCTGAGCAGCTGTGATTGAAAGCAGATGAAAAACCAAGAAAAAAAAGTGGAGGCTAAGCTATGTTGGTAATTCTCCATGTTCTGTATTTCTGATCACACCTCCCCCAACGGTGTATCACAGATAAATGGAGAATCATGAAATAATATGCATTCCGTTTTTCTATTAAGTGACCTGACACATTCAATTTTTCAGTATTTTACCATGAGTCAACAGCTGGTGCTTTGTTATCCCTGAATTTAGTCTACAGGCTGGTATCCCAGGTCCTCTGTGTGTGATGCAAGGAGTCAATATTTTTTTTTATTTATCTTCTGTTCTTGTGCATGATTAGCAAGATGTGACTCATAAGATTTTTTACTTTACTAGCTGTCAGAACTGTTGCTTGTAAAATTGTTGTAGCACTCTTTCAGGACATCCAGCTTCTAGACTCATATTTAGCATCTCTAGAATCTTTTTATTGTAGGATTTTAGGAAATGGAGAAGGAAAACCTTTTAAAATGATCTATTTAAACCTTCAAGTCTGTGAACCTTAAGTAGTTTTCTTGCCCTCATTTTTTGACTCTTGGGTGTAACCGTCGCATTTTTCTCACGATGCTCTAAAAAAAATAAATGACTTGTGACCTTTTGCAAAAACGAGGTGTGGTTAGGCCTGTATTTGGAGGGTTTTTCCAGAAGTGTGCAATCAACCACCTCTAAATTTTGTATACCTTTAGTTGTGTTTTTGTGTATAACTGCAGATACTAACTTGATTTACACAAATACAACCTCAGGAAAACACAAAACCCCCAAAAAAAGAATAATGTTTTTCATTGGGCCATTATTAGTTGAACAGAGGTGAAACCAAAAGATAAAATAAAGTGTGTGGGTAATACTAGGTAGGTACTGCTTTACTGTTTTCAGTGGATTTAAGGGGAGAAATCTCAGAAAGGTTTGAAGTGATAAATTAAGGAATCATCTACATACATGCAGACTTCGAGAACAGGAGGATTCTCTAACAACAATGTGACACATATAAAAAAAGGGTTCCTCTGTTTTTTGCCATACTATTGTGACACCAAGAGAACCTTTTGACAATTACGTTAAACATTATTTTTATATTCTTTCCTTATTAATTTTGTTTCTGATTTCGGGTTTTGGACAATCATTCAATTCAATTATATGTATGTAGCCCAATATCACAGCCAAATACATCCAAATACACTGAATGGATACATGACACAAAAATGCCTTTTAGTTCTGAAATGTTTAATTTTTTTGTGAGATCATTTTTTCTTTTTATTAGAATATTACATGTCTTCCTCAAACACCACAAAATGTAGCTTTAAAGATTTTTATCAAACGTTCACACCTGGCTGCAGCCAACGCTGCTGTTGTGCGACAGGGGAGCACATTTGGTAAAGCAGATTTAGATGAAGGCAAGAAAAAAAATTATTTGCAAAACCAAGTGCAGGTTTCCAAAAAGTACAGTTGTGCTCATAAGTTTACATACCCTGGAAGAATTTCTGATTTCTTAGTGATTTTTCAGAAATTTGAGTGGCAACACAAAAAAAAATTCCACTCTTGGTTACTGGTTGTTTGTAAAAAATATTATCTTTGGCCTTTTTAAATAATAATGATGACTGTTTTATCTTTAAATGTATAAATAATTACAGAAAACTTTGTAATTTTAGCATTTTAAACTTATATCTGACAGTCGGTCTAAAACAGAGCTTCACATTACAAAAAAGAAGTTATTTTGAAAAACATGTTACTTTTTTTTTAAACACTCAACATAAAATTTAACCAAAGCTGAAGAATGGACCAGAATCAGGAACATAAACTGTTTGTGGGCTGGAGCATAATTACAACAATGCTAGATGCATATTAATTTGAATAAATGTAAACCATCTGATACCTTTAACGTTACGTTTTTGTGCTTTTTGTACGAAAATAGAGAGTGTGCTAAATCGACTCAACCGTAATCCTGCTAAAATCAGCCTGTTTGTGCAAACTGAAGGAAAATCATCAAATGTTTTTGGACAAATGTCTGCACATATGGCATTTTTTGTCTTCATTTAATGACAAAACATTGATTTTTTTTTTTTTTTATCATTTTGAACAGAAGTTGCCAAAGCAGTTTTCTTGAAATGTAATTGCTCATACGACTAACTGAAACCATTAGTCTCTATGTGGAACATATGCTTACACCACATTCTGTTTAGCCAACAGATTGTGTGTCCGACAAGTTCCAAAAGAAAATGCAGATGGTCATGTTAGCCAGCTCACGTTTTTGTGCTAGTGTGCTTGACCTGACTAGTCCTAGCACACTAACACAAAAACACTGGTGTGGTGCGCTTTGAGGTGTATGCAAAGTCATTAGTTTAAATAACAAACCAAATGTTTTTCTGCAGCTAATTTGACTTGCTTTCCCAACACTGTTCGCATCCTTCTGTTCTGAAATGCTTCCTACAATGCTGTCGGAGTCCTTGAAGATGCCTTTCAGCAAGAGCTCAGCTAGAAGAGCGAGATCATTTGTTTTTTTCTTGCATGTCACTGTGGGTGTAGAAGTGTTTGTTCCAAAATCCGATTAATCTACTCAATTAACTGGAAGCGTCTTGGTTTCATCCAGGGGACTGGGTGGGGGTTCCTTTATGTCGCACCTCTGCTCTGTGTTCTGTCTACATTCTATACATAAAAATACCACCTGCTCCCACTTTAGGGAAAAGAGGGCGTGTTACATAACCACTTTAATTCTCTGATTCCTGACTCAAACTGCTCCAGGTGCATTCCTGCAGATAACACTTCCCACTTTTACATCGGCAAATTAAATCCCAGCTTCTGTCAGAACAGCTGTACCATCAACCATCCAGAGAACAAACTGGGATTTTCCAACTGCGACGGGTGATGGTTTGATCATATGACAATGTGCTGCTGTGGCTTTTGCTGTTATTGCCTTTCAGTGAGTGACTGCAGTCTTTCTGGGAGGTAAAATATCAACAGTACTGCTTGCAAAAATATAATGTACTCAATAAAAAATGTAAAAAAGTTTAAAAAGAAAGCCCATTTCAACAGCTTTACAGGGTTAGAAAAAAATAAAATACCCAGTAAAATAGTAATTATAAAAACATCATAGCTGGTACCATAGCTTTTATTAAAAATAAGAATTTTTCACTTCATTTTTAGAGAGTCAAAAGAAATTAAGAAACAAAGTCTGCCGGCCCCCTGATTTTTAAAACCGTAAAGTTTGATCTGTTTAAAGTTTTAGAAACTTTCCGGAAACTTGAGTGGATGAAGGAGTTAAAATAATATTTTTAACATTTAAAAACATCCCAGAAGGCTGTTAATCTAATTAAACTCTTAACTGAATGTCATATCTGATGGGACACATGCTTAAAAGATTAAAAACAATGAAACTAATCCAGAACCCTGAGGGACTCCAAAAGACAATTGTGTCAGATATTGCATGTATTATTTAATAGCAAAATGTTCCTTTTTTGAAAATATCCAGTGAAATACAGTGCCAGATATGTCACCATTTTCTAAGCAACTTATTGGGATTTTGTGGTATGAAACATGGAGAGCGAGTAAAACCAACCAACCACGCCTAACCACGTGTCTGCATCTGCATGTGCATGATATGGATGCCGCTCCTAAGTTTGCTGGAAGTGGCGACCCAAGCCTAAGCCCCATTTGAATGTGAGATGTCTCTCCATTGTAAATGTCTCGTCCTGTCAGAGACACGGACGGTAAAAAGTTCAGTGTGTGCTGGTGGGCGAGTTCACCTTTGCAACAGTAGCTGTTTATCGATCTCTCTGACAGGTGTTGCCGATGGAAAATCAGCCTCTGTACTCAAAGATGACAGCAGGGCAGTCGTGCTGGCTGCCTTTTATTTGTTCACTTTGCAGGCAGCCCGCTCCTCTGCTCCGATACAGGACAGGTCTCGCCTCGTCCACCTCCTAAGGTTTGAGATAGTGACCCTTTTGATATGAGATCACAGAATACAGTTGCAGGAGGAGCATCCGCCTCACCCTGTGCTTGCCATGAATGGGAAAGGCTGCAGGAAGAATGAAGGGTAGAGCCCAGAGCACAGGGGACTCAGCAAGACAGATCCCATATTGATTAGTTTAGTAAGAGAATCCTCAGGCTTTTAGTAGTGCTGCTTAATAAGTTCGGCTTATGTAAGAAGAGATCACATCATCTAAACTCCACTCCAGAGTCTGCTTTCAGCTTGAAAGAATGCTTCACAGCAAAGTCAAAATATAAATAAGAGGGAGGTCAACTCATTTGATTTATGGCTTTTGGCTTATGGTGTTGGAATAACATCTTTCCAATTTGTTATACTGTCCATTTTTTTATTTAAGGGGAATAATGTTCTGTTATCAAAGCAGCACCAGGTTTGTGACCCCATCAGATCAAGAGCAAAGCAGCACAAAATACTTGCAGCCAAACAGAAAGTAACGCTCTTCTGCGCCTTGCAGCTGGTTTGTGTTTGAGTCATGGATGTAGACGTTTTGTTGCATTCACAGCATTTTCTGCACCCACCTTCTCTGTCTATCTCGATGTTGAATCAAGAACCTGGCTTCAAAGATGCGCTGAGCTATTTCAGGAAACAGCAGACTTGTGTTGAGCCAGAAAGCGGAGTGGCACAACTGGGGTTAAGGTATTTTGGTGTTTAAGTTTTTGTAAAAAAAAAAGGATATTTATCTAGTGCCATACGCCTTTGACACTAACTGTTGAAATGATCAGAAAATAAAGTTTGAAGTCTACATAAATGAGCAGCTTCATCATATGCAGCCACTGATTCAGGTATTATTATAAAGTGCCTGTTTTGTTCAGAAAAATCTGTTACCTTTTTTTACTTAAGCTAGGCGTGTCCAAAGTCCAGCCCGGCCAAATATGGTCCACGGTCAAATTTCTATCAGTCTGGAGGCTCATGTCATAAAAACAATAATATCCAGCCCCTAAAACTTTCTAAGAACTACGATTACTTGATTGTGATTGGCTAAATTACATTAAGCCGTTGCAAACCTACTTGACCTTCAGAGCCTTAAGGGCCAAACCAGAAGAACAGATTTATTTGTCTCTGTGATCAAACCCACAGTGGTTTGTACTTCTGAAAAGGAAAACTATACTTTTTTATTTTCTAAAATGCTAAAAGTGAGCATTGAATAGTAAATAATATGCAACATTTCATATGAACCTGGCTTTACTGTTGACAAAAGGTTTTTTTTTCCCAGACTGACATTTTCTTTATTTTATCTTTATTCCTCAAAGAGAAAAGTCACAGTAACTTTGGGTAAAAACAAAAAAAATAATCATATTTAGATTTAATTCTGTTCTATGTGAAGAAATGAAAAGTTTCTCTTTGGAAAAACAATGGTGTAAATAGTTTATTTGTATTTACTGTTATAATAAGAGTCTGGTCATTTATGAAATGTTTGGACACCCCTGACTTAAGGCCGTGCTCCTTTTTATGTCTGGCACAAATACAGATTGCCCCTTAAAGAATGCAATCATTTATGTGCAGGTGGTTACTATTAAGCAAACATGTGGATAAGTCTACGGCGTTTTTGTGATGATTCAGCTTCATGTTTTCACCTCCACATGAGAGGGTTGAGTTCCCAAGAGGTTTCTGACTGGTTCTGCCTCACACTCTTTCTTTTCCTTTTTACTCTTCCTCACCATTTTAAAAATAAATACTCACCAACGCTGTTTGCACTTGATTTGATGGGCGATTTGTGCTATTCTCAGTCAAATGAGCTCATTCCCCCAGCTGTGAACCGTCACGTTTGTGTGCATCTGCCCTTCTCTTTGTTTTCGCAGCACTCGCACTTGGTTAGTTAAAGCGCCGAATCTCCCTCACATACATCCTCCCATCTGATCGAAATCAAACTAGTACTACCATAAAATCTTTGCTAACCTAACTAACCACAGCATGCACTAACTACATTAACTGACCCCAGCGTTGTATTAACCTGCCTGACACAGGCACTCTTGTCTATCCCTGACATCAAGAATGCAAGGCCAACAGGGTCAACTTTCCACTGAAATCATTACTCATTACATTAGTCGCTGCCATAGCGAGACGTAATACCTGTGAAATATGGATGTGATGTTTGTCTCTTGTGTTTTGTGCAGAAAAAAGAACACCGGATATTACTTTTTTTTTAAAATCTTTTTGAAAGACATCTCTAAAATCTGGTTTTCTAAAGAAATGCCGGTATGGATTTATTTTTCAAGGATGACGTTTGCATCAGTAGGCACAGCTGTGTACCTCCTAAAGCACTAACATTTAATTTCAAAATCTAAATACGAGGATTAAAATAGACTTTTTTGAAAAGCAATTTTAAAGATATTTTTAAAAAAATCTTTACATTTTACACACACTAAGAGATGTCACTGATGCAAATAATGACTTACTTTTTTTGTCCTTGTTTTAGCAGCATTTAAGTACTATTACTGATATTACTACATTGTTGTTACTAATACTGTTACTACCAATCCTGCTACAAAATATCTTAGCTGTTTTTGCCCATATATATCATTTTTTAAGTGTCAAATTATTGAGGCAAACAGTTGTAGCTGGTTTATAAAGGAGTCTGCTACAAATCAATTGAGTTGTTGTTTCAGATGTTTTAAAATACAGATTCGAATTTAAAGGGATTTTTGGTAGGCCTGCACTAAAGATGCACTAAGATCATCTCAAAGATGCCCCTTTGAGAAATAAACTGTCAACAATAATAACAGTATTACTTTAGCTATTTGAACTGGGGCATAATTACATAGCAGAAACATGAAGTCACAATAATTCATTGACTGTTTGACAAAGACAGCACAGACTGTGTTCTAGAGGGGATGGCCTTGCTTTTTGCCAATTGTAGACAATTTTCTTCATGTTTTTGAATGTGCTGATTCTTCCAGACAATTAACAAAAGTTAACTTGGGTCATTTATTTCAGTTGGATGGTTCATTCATGAACAGCTTCAGACTAAGCTTCCACTTTCCAATCAGGAACTGAATTAGGAAGCACCAAATATTGCATTTCCCCTAAAGTCCACTTGATGCAGATTGCAGAAAGGAGCAGTCCTCAATCAGCTGTTTAGATTGTATTGGAGTTTCAATTCTGTGACCTGCCTAGCTTGTACCCTGCCGTTGCTCAACAGTAGCTGGGATAGGCTCTAAATGTATTCCGTGGCTTTGGAAATGAGATGGATTGCAGTAAGCAGTGCAATAAGACTTTAGTACTGAATTTTTTTGTCATTTATTGCACATTTGGTATTTTAGCAATCAATTCAAGACAATTCTAACTGACAGTAAAGGGTGTGATGGTTTGATTTTGCAAGCAACAGATTTCCAGTCAAAAAAAAAAAGATCTGTAACTTTTTTACAGTATCAGAAGCTTTTAAGATGTGCAGGAGTAGTAAATTGGCACCAGCTTTGCGCGAGTGTAGGTGTATGGTAGATGGCCTTCGAAAAGAAGTGCAAAGAAAGGCAGCATGAATCACCAGGAGAAGAGCCTGCATGCTCCATTGATGAGAAACCCACAGAGCACCCTCCTCTGTCTCTTCTTCATCTGTGCTGTCATGGTGGATAGTCAGAGGAGAGCAGGAGAGTGATGGGAAACATGTATGTAGGTTAACATTTCAGAAATCACCTGGGAAAATGATTTTTCCATACGCTTCCATTGTTGAGGCTGACCTAGCTTTTAAGACTGAATTAAATCGATGACTTCTCCTATGACTGGGAGGAGCAAGGAAGGCTCTCTGTGCCTGTGCAGCTTTGATAACTCTGCTCAATGGACACTAAACACCTTTCAAATGGAAATAGAGCATCTATCAGGGTTAGACAAAGCCTTGTGGATGATACTTAGAGCCAGCCAGTGGAAGGTGGTAGCATGGTGGCTAAGAGTGTGCCAGTTTTTCACAGTTTGTTTTTCACTGAAGACCCACTCCAATTAAAATCGTGTTTTTGGTGTTTTTAACATGTTCTTGTGGCATTTTTCTGATCATGGTGGACATATATAAAGAAAATTAAACAGAAAATTGCATTTCTGATTATATCTATTGTTCAAATTGTTGTGAATCATGTACATCTTGATAACTTCAATGTAAAAACAGTCCCCTGAGAAAGAAGTCAAACATTCTAACAGCATTAGAAGATTTTTTTTAAATAGGCAAAATAATCAGCCAGTGAGGTAAGAAAAATGGTCTTACCAAGAATGATTTTTTTGAGTTTAAAGATCTACTCACCCAGACATGCTTTCTCAAACTAAGATTATTTTGCTATTAAAAACCGGTCATTATTTTTATTGCAAAAAAGAAAATAAGACTTTTTGTTCTAACTTTCTAAAAATTCAGTTTTTGCAGTGTAGCAGGGGGGAGTGTAAACAGATGACAGGAAGTGGGGATGGGCTTTCTCCGACCCATCAATTATAACAATTTTGGTGTTTTTTTTCCCCCTCTGTTACAGTTTTTAAACGAAAGAATAATGTTGAAATTTTAAACAACAAACGTTAACTGCTGCCAATCAAATGGTGAATGCGCTTCTTAAAATGTTTGAAAAATCTGACTGATGATGTCAGTGCCTCATCAGTCATGAACCTCAGCACGTCACTGGTCTGGGTGAATACTCAAATCTTATTGCCTGCTGGGTGTTGATGCACAGCTAACGAAGAAGTTCCCGTCACATAGTCCAAATGTTCAATATCACTGCACAGGCTTCTTTAAAACAATCTTTTTTCTTCATCCTCTGGACAAAATCAAGCAGTAAGAGGTGAACTTTCTCTCTTAACTGATTCTTTATTGAAACTATCGTGACAATCAGAATAAATAGCAGTTTTCTTTGCCGCTGTAGTCGAGGTCTGCCATCGGTCAGCAACGCATTTTTGTGTTACTGTGACAACAGGCCACACCACTGATAGTCCACTTTTTGTGAAAAAGCAATCTAAGCCATAAAATAACCAGCATAAAGTACTAAAAATCGATGGAATATTTATTTCTTTTGTAATTGACCATGTTATAAGTGGGATAGTGCCCGACGAAGTGTGCATTTTCAAAAATTAACTTATGCCGTGGAAGCCTGAACCGTCTGACGCAAAGTGGAAGACAATCACTTCTGACGTGTAATTAATCTGCGTTAATGAATAATAACCTGTTAATTTTTTTAAATTGTGTGTGTTAACTTGTAAACATGTTAACGTAGGCAGACCTAATTTAAGTGTAACTTATGACTTGTTTTTACTAAAAGTTATAAACCAATGTTGTTATGTGTTTTCCGACTATTGATGCCATCATTCAGGGTTAGTAATGTCCAAATCTGAAGGCACTATTTTTCCATATCTCTCTGTTTGGAGGGCTAAATGTAGGGGCAGGCAGAAGAATTTGGATTCAGTCATATCTAGAAAATGACAGAGGTGTTTTTGGCTAAAATATCATAATGATAATTAAAAGAGTGATAGGAACCCTTTTAAAATAGATTAAAAGATGATTGGGGTGGGACTTTAACATTTGTGATCTTTTTATTGTAAGCCAAGTGTTGCGCATCACTTCAAGAAGCTCTAACAGAGCTTGAATTGCACATGGAGACACTTAAGATCAGATGCACGTTTGCAAGTGCAGAGGGTGACTCACCCAAAAAAAAAAAAAAACCTGAGATTTCTGCAACAGGCAGAATGCTAACTTTTAGCAAAGACTCATCTCAGTGTCAGCTCCATCCTTCAGTTTTTTTTTGTTGTGGCAGGAAGAGTGCCACTTAATTATTGATTGGAGCCACCTGTGTGCAGCGTTTGCTATAAAACATCTTCCTTTCTGTCAGCTGTTGCGATCACTCATCTGCAGGTTTTTTATACCTTTGTTTAACCAGGTTAGTCTCCTGAGAACCAGTTGTCATTTACGACCCGGACCTACAAATCATGTTTTTAGACCGTGGTAGTCCAAGGAGGTGAAGTTTTTATTTGTTTTTTGTTTTTTTTTATTGTCTTCGTGTGGCTCTCTCTTTGCAATATCTGGGGAAACCATTATACCACTATGTTTTGCTTTCTCTTCTAAAATCTTCTCTTCTGTCTCTTATCTTGCTTTATGATCTAATGTATCTTTCTCAGCTCTTTATCAGCATTCTTGCAAACATGCAGTCAAACAAATGTGTGCTAAGTGCTTGGATTTAGAAGCTGCTCGATGGTGTGGCAGGTCACAAGCAAAAGTTTGACATATACCACTGATGGCATCTGCTTGTCCTAAAAACCAATTTGTGTTTGTGAGACCTAAACCAGACAGAATCTTTCTCCAAAGCCTTTATGTCATTTTGTTTCTATAACTTTACTGGCTGTTACAAACAAAAAAGGCAATAGAGCCGCTGGATGGATCGGCTGCGGTAAATTGTTGCATGCAAGGGTCGACATGTGTAACTGCTCCAAATAGCCGGCTGTAGATGTCCGCAGGGAAATAAGGCAGTGGCAGCCTTTGCACACACAGAGATGCAGAGGCAGAAATGTGACTGATAGGGAAGTACAGTAAATGTCAGTGTGCATAGATTTATTTCAAATATTCCTAAATGATTCAATCTCTGTGTCACATGTGTAATAATGATTTACAGTTCTAAATTCCAATGTGCTATTTCTCTTTGTTTGGATGTAACTGCCTTATATGGACTATGAAGTTCATATAATTTGCATGCTTTTCTCTATCTCATAATCAATATGCATGTGCATATGTTGACAAAATGTCTGTGTCTTAAGGCCATGTTTGTGCTGTGTGTTTGCTCAGGACTTTCCAGGGCTCCATATGGTGTCAGGGGTGATAAATAGACTCTAGGGGCAGCACTTGGCAGCTGTTTGTGAACAGAGAAGCAGACCCTGAACCACAGCCCTTACGCTCTACTCTGTTACTGTTGTTAAGTGAGGGGCTTGCCCCCTGTTCTTTTATTATGATTGTACTCCCGATCCATCTTAAATTGAATAAGGAAATACTCAGAAACACAGTTTTAATCTTAAATTATTTCTGTATGTCCTCCATCATGAGAAAAAGGCAACAAGAACATGATATAAACACCATTTTCATCTGAGGGAGTCTTTAAAGGATTTATCAAGTAAAGGCAGATCTTTCATTAGTAATAAGACATGAATTGTGTGTTTTGTGTGTAATGTTTGAATCAAAAACAACAGTTTAAACAAAGTCTGGAAGAGTCAGACAGACTTTTTGTTTAATTTAAAGCACATGTGTGTATGAACTAAAATGCATCATATATGAATTTATTGATGCTGCTGTAAATTGGAAAAAATAAAAATGGAAACAAAGAGGCAAACATCCATCAACTATAAAAATATAACTAATGTAACGTTAAATATTTAATCTTTTAAAACTGAATTCAACTTGTTCAGAATATCTCTTATTTTATGTGGGTTACTGGTGAATTAAGTCACTTTCCCTCTAGATTGGTTTGGTTTATAGTAGGATGTGGATGCCAACCTTTTCCTCCTCTTCAGTTGAATTGATTGGTTTCTGTTCTATTGACAACAGGTCAAACTGCACAGAAATGTACAGCTCTGATGGCTGTTTGTTTGTGGCAGGTAATTCCCTAAACAGCGACTGATCTTCAAGAGAAAACAGAAACAGAAAGTCAGTCCCTTCTAGACCTGCCTGTCATATATTGATGAGAGTCGTCACCTCCTCACAGGAGCCTCAAGTTTAAATGTTTGCTAAAGTTGCCTTGCACAAAATCCTGAACTTCATCGAAGATGTGTTTTATATATATATATATTAAGATATATATTAAGAAAAATAGGTTTAAAACTAAGTATTTCTTTATTTTAATTGTTGTGAATCAGGGCAGATGAAAAAATGCAGCTGGAAAAAGCTTTTAAGTGTGACGTAAATGTTACTACGGCAAGCCAGAAGCCCCCTGCTCCGCTCCATTCTAATGCATCCACTTGCAGACAAATAGATCCATGTGCATCTTCATTTTCCTCGTCTGAGCTGGAATCTGGCTTGAAACTGTATGGCTTAATAGCTTCAGTATTGGTCGCCATTTTTTTTTGCATCGATAATCTTAGGTTGGGGCTGTAAGCTAGCCATGGAGTGTAAACACTGGAATGATGGAAAGTCAGATCAGGCTTACTCCGTGCCAACTGTCCCACCCACAACTAAGAGACTGATTTCTAATGAAATCCTGCCGATCTGGAAAAACTATGTACTAAAAAAAACTAAAGATTTTTACACCGTTATTTTTAATATTTTGGCTAAAAAAGCATAATCATAATTAAAAGACCACTGGGAAATCTTTAGAAATCGATCAAGTGATGATGTGTTTATGTCGACAATGTAACTGTATCACAGCAGTGATTGGTCTACAATAAAGGTCAGATGAGCATAGCACGTGTCAAACAAAGTGGATCATGAAAAATAAGTTAAATTAGTGTGAACCAAACAGCTACACAGTATATATTTAATATACGTACCACTGTCTTTCATTTCATCAACTCACAGCCAGTGTAATTATTCGCTTGCATTACATAAGGGGCATCCATGGAGAAAATTCTGGCAATGAAAAAAAGACTTTAAAAAATGTTCCAGAAAAAACATTCAATATAAACGCGAAATTGTTACTAACTAATGCTTTGTTAATGAAAAGATGGTAGAAATTATATTTTTTATGCTCCAAATTACATTTGTCCAGATTGGTTAGCATATTATGCTTTTTAAGAATATCATAATCAGAACTTCAGCAGTTTTGAATCTGGGTGTCAGTGCTGATATCACCCATCCTTCTATCTTTATAAATTGTGTCCAAATATTGTACAAATGTCATCATAGTCTCCTTTAATCCAGAATTTAGCGTCTAGTTCAGACCATCTATATCTTCTCCAATTTAACTACTGCAGTGTTCTCCTGGCTGGTCTGTCAGCATCTGCTGTAAAACCTTTACAACTAATCCATAATGTGGCACGTCTTGTATTCAGGGAACCCAACAAGGCTCATGTTACTACATTACTTATCAGCATCTTCTGGCTGAAAGTGGCTAATTGAATCAAGTTTAAATCACTTATGAGGAAAAATCTGGGTCTGCACCCATCTGTCTACACTCAGTCATTCAGTCTTACTTTGCATTCCTCACAGGAACACCGACTACCTCATTCATGAGAGTTTCTCAGTCAAAACTATTCCCACATAAAATTCCATGAATGATCTGCAGAATAGTATCCGGGTGGGGGTATTCCCCTTTTCTTTTTAAAGAAACTCTTTAGAAGCTCCTCCAGTTCCACTCTACAGAACACAGCAAACGTCTAGTTAACCTCAAATTTGTTAATTATGTGCCGCTGTGTCTTAGCCTGAAATGCATTGTCACACTTCTGTTTTCACATGTGTGACATTTTAGCAGTATTTTTCAGCCGTTCTGCTTCTTTAAGGTTCTGTATACCACTTTACTGTAAAATAAATAAAGTAACTTCTGTGCAAAGAAACTTCTTTGTAACAAAAGTTTGCAATGTTTGCAAACTCAACCCTTGTATTTCATTTCACCTGCACTTGATATCTATCCCTCTGTATTTCTACTATATTCTAACCTATTTTATTTGTATCTGCTACCTACCTGCATTCTGGTAAATTTTATATAGATGTATTCCCTTCTTTTCCACATTCTGTATTTTTTATTACAACGTACTACTAACACTTAATTCATTCATTTTATTAAAGTCCCACTCTGATCATCTTTTGACCTGTTATAAAAGTGCTCACAGTGATTTTTAAATTAGATTTTTACTGTTTTTAGACAAAATTTTAAAAAAAAGTGTTGTTTTCTAGGACATAGTTTCTGGAGAGCAGCAGGAGTTTATCAGAAATTTGCTTTTGGGGGCGGTACTGTTGGCTTAAAGTAAGTCTGCACTCATAAATTCAAAATTTTCTTAGTATATGTACTCCCTTGTGGGAAAGAATGCTACAAGAACATGTTAAAAACACCCAAATTACAATTTTGATTGGAGTGGGTCTTTAAACTCAAAATTTCATGCAAGGCAACTCTTCAGCAAACGTGTGAATTTGCAAAAAACCGAGATTATGCATGACCCTCGTGGTGTTACATAGGTTGCTCCAGTGCAACAAAACTAACAATAACAGAATGGAAATGCTTTAAAAATCAAGACTCCAAGGTGTTTAAAAAGTCCCCCTGTGCAAAAAGGTTGAACACCTCTGAGGTTCAGTCTTTTTTGTAATTTAAAAAAAAAGCTTTTTCCCTCTTTTGTAACCACTGACTTGAGCTCAAGAGGATTGGAGGGAATGCGACTGGCTTACAGAGAAGATAAGGGAGCTAATTCCTTGCCTCTTCTCCTTCTGCTCTTTGATCCTCACCTCCCGCTTCATACTGCTTTGATTGCCATGTTTATGACAGCTTCTTTTCCTTTTTTTCGCGTCTTTCCTCTCTCCCTGTGTGGTGTGGCGTGTCAGCAGTTCATCTTCAGCTGGTGGTGCTCTCACACACTCGCACACAGACACACACTGGAGCGGGGCGCGCTCTCAGAGAGAAACACACCCGCCTCCATCCTCACAAAGGTAAAGTGAGTGCGCCAGCATCCACGATGAATAATTGAGTTATCTGGCTCTGTGCAGAAATAGCAATCTCCCCACATAAGTGTGAAAACATTACTTGCCACCAGAGACCTGGGAACTGATGCCGCTGTTGTTTCGTTGTTTTTGTTTTTTTGTTTTTTGTCTTTTCTTCTGCATGCAAAAATTCGGAGTGGGTTTGATTCTTAAGTCATGAGATGTCACAATAAGTTTCTGACATTTGCAGTTTTAAGCTTCAAAAACTGATGGTGCAACACATATCTGTATGTAGGTATACATTTACAGATTAACAGATTAACTGTCAGTTGTAACTTCTTTCATTCTTGGATTGATTCAAATCAGAGCTTTATTTTTAAAAAAGCTCTTTTCAAAGTGCTTTAAAATAAAAAAAAAAACACTCCGGGACACCACACCCAGTGAATACAGGCATAAAAATATGACTGTAAAATGTAAAGCTTGCCTTTGCTGTGAGGAAAGCGTATATTTGGAATCTATTCATACCAGCTCAGTCACAGGGGTACTGCCACAGCGCCCACCCAGATCGAGACAGCAACAGGGTCCACTCCACAGCCGTGAGGCTGCAGTGCTGGACCCCAGCTGCCCCAGCGAGGGCGAGCACCGGGGCAACAACCCCAGACCACAGTGGCAAGTCCTGACACAAAGGATCCCCACTGAAAAAAACTGTTACAATAAAGGTTGTGTGAACATTTGTGGTGAAAGTCTCTCTTGTAATTAAAATATCCAAACACATGAGGTCTCAAATGTCAGGGATTTCATTTATTCATTTATTTATGTTTAATTGTAAAATTCAGAACAAGGTTTTTACAGTTTGCAGCAGTTTGGGAGCCCTATTGGTTTTATACTGTACTATAATGTTAATTTTGGCAATATTTTTGTGCAGCATAGTGTGTTCTTTATGTGTGCTTTCATCTAAAAGCCGATTTTACAGGAAATTTAGTGCAGGTCCTCTGTGTACTATGGTCTCTTTAGGCCTGTAATTAATACATTCCTGACAAATTGTGCTTTAATGTGTGGTGCATTTTTAAATCTAACTAATCTAACCCACATTTTCAATCCAACATCAGGGACTAGACCTATTTTACTCGTTTGCTTTTGGTTAAAAAAACAGATTTATTTTTGCTAATCAAATCTTCATGGTGTTATAAGCATTATTTTTCAGAGGTGATGTGGATTGGCTTCAAGGCCTGCTTTTCTATGCGAGCGACTCCCACAAGCTTTTCTGAAGCGATCCAAGTGGTGACATGACAAAGCTGAAGGAGCAGAATCACAGCAAACTGACAAATAAGGCCAAATCTGACAGGCGAATTCTCAGAGCTCCAGCATAGGCTGACAGATCCCTGTGTAGAGGAGCACAAGCCAACGTCCTCCTCACACCAGAATCCTTCGCTAATCCTGGTTGGTAACACTACAAGTAAAGAAAACGAGGGAAAAGTTGAAACAGTCATTGCATCAAACACGTAAATGAACATTGGTGACATTGCATGGTTTCCGTGCAAAGTTGTTTAGCATTTGCAAAACAGCCTGTTGGTTGTCATTTGAGTGCAGTAATAGGGGCTTTGGGGGGGAAGCATGCAGCTGTCAGGTCTTTGAATGCAGAACTCGGTTATGGGGAGACAATAGTGTCTAATAGTTAACTTAATTAAGTTAAATAGTTAAATGGTTAACTAATATAGATCATAATCATTGATTATCATTATTTGATCAAGGTAAGATCAAATAATTTTAAGATCTTTGTGGCTTTTTCAGTGAAGATTTCACGCAGAGAATGAGTGGATACTCATTCATGTTCAATTAACTGAGTTTGAAACTACTGCACCAAGTTTCAAAATAAATGAATTTTTTAACTTAATTTTCTTGTTGTTTTTAAGAAAACTTGTATCATGTTAAAACTTCTGTTTAAAAATATTAATTCAGCCAAGCATCATTTGCTTATGAAAATTTGATAGCTTTATGAGAAGATTGTGAATGTAAAGCTGCAGACCTCCTGAAACTCTGTTTTCCAGCAGATCCAAAGACGACCACGATTGAGTCTCACTGAGTTCTGTCCAGGATGTGAAGAACAGTACCGTTATCTTCAAATGCAGCACTGTTTGGAAATGAATAAAAATGTACACGTTTAATGTCAGTTTCAGCTACAGCTGGGTGCCTCTCAGTTTTTACTCTTTTAAAGCAATCAAAGTAACAACAGTCGACAGCTTTTTATTCAATGTTCAGTAAAATTGAGGTAAATCCAACGTGTCAGCTCCTGTATTAGGTTACAGTTTGAAAGTTTTTGCTTTGATTAATGCAAATATTAAGAGACTGCAGAAATAAATATATGTATATTCTTTTAATTATTATTTATTTATTATTATTATTATTATTTTTAAGTTAAAAAAACTGTAAAAGCGCACTGGGACTGAAAAGGTTTCTTCTGGGTTGGGAGAGTTGGAGCTTTGCTGTCACACTAGTTAACTAGAGAGCCTTACTAATAAACAAGTAGAAAATGTTCATGTAACTAGTTAACTAGTGACTTTTTAGATTGCCACTAGTTCACTAGTGAGCACAAATGTTGCCCACTAGTGAACTAGTGCACACTTTTAAACATTACTAGTTTACTAGTTCACATTTTTGCTGTCACTACTTAACTAGTTGTACTTTTGTCATTACTAGTCGGGCTTAAAACAACTGATATGAAGGTTATCGCTTAAATGGCTTTCCATAGAGACGAGCAGATTAAGCATCAGTGCTGCTTATCTACACGCATGTACACGCACACATAGTGGGAGAAATGTTGGTATTAGTGTGTGCTTTTGTTTTTAGCCAGACATTAATGTAGAGATGTGGTCCATGCGTGTCACCTGCTGCCATAATAGGTAGAAACTGGTAGTCCTGCGGTGGAGTGAAGGGGGCAGGACAAGCTCCATGTGTGCGGGGTTAATCTGGGGCAGGCAGCTCCAAGATGGACAACCCCAGCAGCTGCTTGCATGGATGGGGGTGGTGAGAAACTGGGATGATCCTCGCATCGGCCAGACATCACTAAGGCAGAAATTTGAAGTCACGCATTTATGAAAATGTTCCACGTTTGTCTGACATGGTGCAGCGCTTACACAGCATCACGCTAGGCGACCATTCAGCAAAGAGGGGGAAGTTTGGCGAAGAGGCAAGCGCTGCTTCCGTTATTGCTCTGTTTTGGTTTTTTTTGCAGGGTTAAGAGCCTTTAGTTTGGAGATCCTCATTAATCTGCTCGGAGCAGACAAATCAGACGGAGCTGGTAATATCATGGCGTGCTGGGAGAGGTCTCGCTGGATCACTTGAAATCCTGTTTGGATGTTTCACCACATTGCAGCTGAGAGGCTGAGCCCACTCTCCTCTGCATCTGTCTCGCTCCTGCTTTTGTTCTGGTGATTCTGCGCTTCCCACTTCTCTGTTTTTCTTCCCTCCTTCCGTTTTCTGACGTCCTCACTGTGACTTCTTTTGCTCCAGCCGCCTGTCTCACGCTCCCTTCTTGTCTTTTTGGTGCCAGCTGGGGGATTGGGACGGCTCCTCTAAATTGGCACACAGATGAATTATGCATCTAAAGCAAAAACAGAGTTGGGGGAGTTGGATCTATCTGTCTGTCACAGGGCTTCTCTGTATTACTGTTAAGTGGGGAATTCAGTGATACTTCAGGGGGAAAAAGTTGGTCTTTAACAGGCCTTCATTCTGCTCTTGTTCCCCAACGTGTGAAGCTGCACGGTCACAGTTTTTCAGATAGGTCATGCGCTGCCACATGTCTTTGAAGATTTCTCAGCTTTGCCCATTTTCCCGAGAATCTTCTAGTTTTCGCGACAACACACACATATATATAATGCATGCGGGCCGTTTTTCCTTTTCATTTGATCCAGTGCAGCTGTAAGCACGGGTTTGTGGATGTTTGCATGTTTCGTTCTGTTCCCCCCACTGCAGTGTTAAAGAGCAGCGTGCGCTCATAGACTCACAGTGGAAGCATCATTAAAATAACGAGCGGGAAGTTAGCACTGAAGTCGACTATAAACAGAAAAGGACGAGTGGGAACGAGGGATAGAGAGATCCTCAATCCCTAAAGGATTTATCCTAATCCGGAATGTTGCTTCTGACTCATTTTGGTTAATTAAGTCGAGCCAAGTGAGAGCAAAATGGGGTCTTGCCTTCTCTAAGAGTGGGGGGTCAGCACTATACTGTACTGTGGTTGCAGCTTATGAGGTCTCTCAGTGGGACAGAGACAGAACAAACTGTATCCTATGTGTTCTACCTATTTTTATTAGTTTGACTTCATATTTGAGGAATTGTTTTACATTTTAAAATTGCACTACTTGTTTTTTTTCTTCCCCATTCATGATAGCTTATATTTTCTCTAGACTTCCGGCACTCAGACACACTTTTATCCACCCTGAAGCTCCGACAAACGTTCATCGGTTGAGCAACCTCCAGAATCGTCTTTGTTGTTAGATGGTGGAGAGATTTCGCCATGGAACACAAGGATGAGGCAAACAACTGAAATGTCAAAATCTGTTCATCTAAAAATACAACAAAACAAGGGTTGCCATTTAAAGACATCTTAGGTAGTCTATTATGTGTGGAGTGGATGATAAAAACAAACTGCAGCAGCTACTGTCCTGGAAAAAAAAATCAAAGAAAAACTGTTTTTACCTTAGTCCCTTTAGAAGTTGGTTTGTTTGTTTAACCATTACGTCATAACTGCATAAATCCGACAAACAGGATTCTGAATCATCCAAAAAAAGAACTAAAACCACATGAGATAAAGGTTTCCAATAGATATTTGATGAAATCTTCACAAATGCCATTGTGACCTTTATGTGCAGCTTTTATGTCAAAGTATTTGTAAAATATCTGCGTGACAGGGAGGCATTGGCAGAATCTTCAAGATTTCAATTTTTTTTGGATCGTTGGCGTGGTCATGAATGTAGACGACGGCAGCCAGGCGACCATCAGAATGGCCCACTTTTTTCATACTCCCAAGCTAAAGGGTAGCACTTGATATGAACGGCCTGAGATATTTACTTATTTTCCAGTCAGAGCTACTGCTGATGGGCGATCCGCCTTGTGGCCGCCCAGCTGTCTCCCAATTTCGTAATGGCGTCATCCATGTCTGTCACTGGACTGCCACTGTTTGACCCCAAAATGTGCCCGGGCAGCCACTGACCGATGTCAACTTTTAGAGAAAAGTCATCCTGTCGGTGTAAAATTTTAATATTTTCTTTAAAGTTTCCTTTCCGATTACAAATGCCACTTGCGGGATTCACTGAAAGACTTGCATTTAGGTCGCAGCATTTTTGGTATTTAGTTATATGCGACATGAGAAACATTAATCACCTAAAGCTAGAAAGCGTTTAAACATAAAACGATACAAAATCTGCTTTTTTTCTTTTAAGGATTTGTTTGTGACAACTGTAAGAAAGAAAACCAATTTTCAGGGATGTGGAAAGCAACAGAAAACAGAGTTTTATTGTGTCCTTCAACACTATTCAAGGACTTACTGGATATTGTCCATTTGATACCTGGCATTGAGGATGAAGTTAGGTAAGGTTAGGTGCAAGAGAAGTCAAAGAAGATGAATTGTAGTTGAGCAGAGACCAGAAAAATAAGTAATACTTACGTACATATACAAGGACACTAAGTGTACAGTTCCTACAGTCCAAGGGCACAATCTCTCATTTCATTTCAACTTCATATTCTTGCACAGTTCCTGTTCCGCTGCACAGTATTTATCCTTATTTTCTTAATTTAGAGCTGGACGCAGCTTGATCAAGCTTAGTTTAGTGTAGACTGCCAGCAATACATTTATGATTGTTTCTTTGCTGTGCTTACAGTCATAAAAAACACTTTTTCCCTATCTATATTTCAAGCAGGGAGTTGTTTTTAAAACAGCTATATTGTAATGAATAAAGTTTGTGTTAACTTGACTCTTTGACCTGTGCTGCTCAGGCTGCAGCAGGTCAGCATGTCGGACTCGAGTGAAGGAGGGAAGCGGTCGGCTAGTGAGTGCCATGTTGTTCGTTGTCCGAGCGGCATTTCATTTGAGCTCTATCCCACATGAAACACCAGTTTTTTTCATTTTTTTAATGTACAGAAAAGTTGCTAAAACGGCAGCAATGAGGAAAAGTTGTCAGCGAGTCTGCAGCTCACCTTGCTGCTGACAAATCTGAAGAGAACGATGGTGAAACTGCGCTGAGTGAGGAGAAATGCAAGCCTAGCCATGGCTGCAAACAGGAAACAGATATTTTTACATTACAGTGACAAAAAAAATATGTTCTTACTATATAATTGTTAAACATGGCGGAAAATTTGAGAGACAAAACATCAGTCAGTGTACCAAATTTTGGTGTATAGAAATACGTATGCACTTTATGTAACAAGTACAATATTTGGCAGAATGGGCAACCATAAGGACAGCTTGAGGCATGATTGTGTTTTGCATAAATCTATTAGTTTGCAAGTCTAAACACTAAAGCTGTCTGTTTCAGCTGATGTTGACTTCATTCTTTCCTGAAGCTTCTTCTTACTCCACAACACCATAGTTTTAAACACTCAAAAATGCAAAACAAAATTAAGAAACTAGTTGAGCTGATTAGAGCTGGTGTTCAAGACAAAAAGCTCGACAGGTTAAAGTTCTTTTATGTGGCTGTCTGCAGTAAGTCATTGTAGAAAACGCATTACATCACTGGGCTTTTCAAAAGCATGAACAAAGTATTTTCTAGGTGTGTGAGGCTTGAACTTTGTCACACAGCGGATAGTGAAAAGGCCGTCGAGGTTAACCGGCATCATCCCTGCTTTCTTCAGCGATTCCCCATCACTCTGAGCTGCTGTGTGCAGTTTAAGGTCATTGATCCCGCTGGACTGGAAGTGGTTTTTGTCTGAACTTGCTGTTTTGGACAGAAATGTTGTCATCTGCGCTTTCTGTCCTTTTGTTCCTGTCATCTACTGTCCATCACTGCTCACAGTGACTGGCCTGCCAATCGGGGAATTGATCGATTTGCCTACAGAGCATAAACAGGATCATTTTATAGCATTTCATTTTATAGCTTGATATGGCACACAGGTTTGGACCACAGCTGTGAGTTAAGTGGCTTCAGTTGGTCATTGCTGTCTGAAGTGTGTGTGTGTTGTGTGTTGTGTGTAAACACTCAATGCACGGCATCTCCCATATTTCAAATTTCCGTCGTAGCTGTTGATTCTAATCACTTAGTTGGATTTGTGCTAATGTAATGACAGCGAATAAAAGATGCACACAGAGTGATGCTTCTGTCCGTTCAGGACTGGCCTGTCTATTAATGAAAAATGCATCAATATTAGTTTTGTTAATCCAAAGTGAAAAGAGGGATTTTACAAAGGCTGTCACCTGGTAAATGTGGAACTGATCCAAACGTTCCTGAATGTTGTCATTCATGTGACATTTAGCTCCACCATAGTGGAATACGTGATGCTGTTGCACTGTAGAGGGGAAATAATAACCCGAATGGTGAATGTCACGTATAATGTCCTGAGGATGATGTTCACCGTTCACTTGGGTGGATCTTTGATGCATTGGTGGTGTTGATGAAAAACTGCCACTAATTAAAAAATCACCAAATTGATTTTCTTGGAGAATTGGAGAGTTTGAATTAGAGGGTTGTAAATACATCCATTAATTTCTTAACTCATTGTATGTTTTGCACGGGTCATCAGAGCCTAACCCAGCTAAAGTCGGGTTAAGATACCCCCAACCAGTCCGTCTTTAGGCATTTGTAATCACTTCTAGAACTAGATCTAGAAAGATCAGAGAAAGAGTGAGACTTAAAGACTCTCTCTGACGAAAATCGTGTCTTTTGTGGTTTTTTTTCATGCTCTGGTGACATTTTTCTGATGATGGAAGACTTTTGTCAAGAAAATAAAGCTCAACATTGCATTTCTGAGTATTTCTTTATTCAAATCATTGTAAAACAAGGACAGACAAAATAAAATGTTGTTGGAAAAATAACTTTTTTGTGATCTAGAAGATACACTGGGCAGACCACAAGTTGTGTTCTCAGCAACGGGGAGGAGAAGTGGGGCGGGGTTGCTCTGTGCCATCAGATCCACCTAAAACTCAGAGGTGAACATCTAATTAACCACTGTCACTATGCAGAAAATGTGTCTTAGAAAACTACAGTTTTTTTAAACTGATTTTTTAAAATCATAATTAAAAGCTCATTTGGGAACCAATCTGTCTTCTCTTTCATTAGAGAAAATTCCAGACAAAAAAATCTGTAATCATTTATAACAAATATAGTACCAGTTATTTATTTCAGGTTCATTTACAGTGATATTTTGTATCTATATTAATGTTCTTTTATCCATTTTCAATGAAAAGACAGTGAATAAATACCAACGTTCAGAGGGCTTACAAAGCTTATAAAGGTTAGCGCTCTCGCCTCACAGTGAGAAGGCCCTGGTTTGAATCCAAGCTGGAACCTTTCTGTATGGAGTTTCCATGTTCTCCCTGTGCATGTGTGGGCTTTCTCCAGGCACTCTGGCGTCCTCCCACAGTCCAAAAACATGTTTCATAGATTAATTTGTTACTCTGAAGTGTCCTTAGTGTGGTTGTCTGCGTGTGGAAGTGATTGTGTGGCCTCCGACCTGTCCAGGCTGTATCCCGCCTTTGCCCAACAGTAGCTGGGACAAGCTCTGTCGACCCCCTGACCCTCAAGAGGGATTTAGCAGGTTAATAAAATAGATAGATGGCTGGTTTTAGTTTACCAATTGTTTCTGTGTGTTCTCCGCATCTAGATTCCTAAACAAAAATGATGACGTCGCTTCATAATGATAGAGATTTGTTCCCAATACATAACGTACATGTGACCAGAAAACAAGATGGCACAACTAAGGCTTGCAGAGATACAACTGAGAAAGCTACAAAGCACAGTCACATGACCTAGGCACCGAGCAGTCACTGAGTTAACAGTATGAGTAGTTGTGGTGTAGAGGTAGACTGGTAAATCTCTGATCAGGAGGTCACCATTTTGGTTTCTGCCTTGTCTGCTCATGGATTGGTGTCCTTGGGCAAGACACTGAACCCCACATTACTCTTGGTGGTCACAGGTTAGTGGCTTGCATGGTAGTGTGTTAATGTGTGAGTGAATCAGTGAATGGAACTTGTGACTGAAAAACACTTTGGACCTTAATGAAGTGAGAAAAGCCTCATATAAATGTATGCCATTTACCATGAACCCTTTTGTAAATTGGTGTTTGGACAAAATCAGTTTTTATTCACACAATAATATATAATTGAATGAAGGAGTGAAAATACGTTGTATTGTATTGTAGCTGTGAAAGTTTAGGTTATAACCAAATGAAAATCAGTGAGAGTGATCGCAACAGACACATATCTTAGCGGGTCAGAAAAGTTTGCATGCTCCTGCAGCTGAATCACATCAGCTTACATTAGTTGTATGAAGAACACAATAAGTCTCAAAGGGAAGTGAAAAAAAAAAACTGCTTCAAGCACCTCCGACGCCCAGCTTTAGTCCCCACTGGGAGCTTGGTGCAGGGAGGCGGTCCCTCTGGTACTGTCTCTGGATGGCCAGTATTGGTATATATATATATATATATATATATATATATATATATATATATATATATTTGTGTTTTTGTGTGTGGAAATGTGTGTATTATTTGGGGTTGTGCAAAAACTTCAGCCCTTCTGTAAATAGTTATTTATTTATGACAGTGATAATGTTAAGCCTCAAGCACATGTTGTTGTCCTTTTTGCTGCTTTTCTTCCTCTCTATATGTGTTTTTTCTGTACTATGTTATCGGTATTGACTTTCTTAACACCTTTCTCCTTCTCCTTTAAGAAAGAAAAAACGAATCTAAAAGAATTGAAATAAAACTCAGCTTGACGTCTACAATAAAACAGCATGAACTGACTTTGCTTCTTTTGGGGTAAACTTAAATGTGTAATTTAAGCTGAGTCATTACCACAAACGCTGTGTTTGGGCCTCAGGAAAGCAGTTCACAAGTCAATAATTATTATTATTTTCAATGAAGAAAACAGCCACTGACTCTTTAAAGTTGACATTTCAAAACAAGTAATTTTATTCCATAATCATCACTAACTTTCACTCTCGGTTTCAAAGCCTTTTTGATAAAAATTTTGGGACGACACCCTTTTTAGATCATTCTTAAAAATAGATCATTCTGCTGCAAAGAAAACCTGTAGGACTTTGAATTTAAAATCTTTTGTGACTCTTCTGTTCTGCTTCTATGCCCGTTAAAGCACTAATTACAGTTCACTGGAAGAGTAAGGTAATCTAATCCTCAAAGAATGGCTTAATCAGGTTATGCTTATCTTTAAACCTTTAAGGAAATTAGTTTGAATCTGAAAAGTTTTCAAGCTGTTAAATAAAAGTTGAAGGAATTGTTTCATATTATTTCCTTTCAGCCTTTTAATGAAACAGATGGGTAATGAAACAATTATAAAAATACTTTTGTGTGTTTTTGTATGTTAAATCATTCAACAAAAAACAATAGAATGCTTTTGTTCCATGTTTCTCTAAATATGACAAGTGGCCCATTGAGAATTTTTTTTAAAAACGAGCCAAGAGACAATCAGTGATAATGTTTTTGTAAACCTCTCTTAGAAATAGTTACAAAATTAGATTTTCTGGCCAATCTATTTTAGGCATCTGACATGAAAATCTATAATTAGTTCTAGTTGAGCAGTGATTGAAAAATAATACACAGTCTGCCAGGAGCAATCGCCCAATTTGTACGTTTTGACAGTTAGTGAGTGATCTGCTTTGTTAAGTGTTTATATAACACAGAAGTTGTGGGTCTGTGGTTGTGTGAGTGTATTTGTGTGCATATAGGTTGGTGCTGTGTCCTCTGATGTGCAATCTGAGAGGAAACCTTCCACCCTGTGGTTGTGCTGCACTGGTGCATCCTGCCTTCCGCTGCTGCTTGCATCCGCCCTTCGGTGTTTGCAGCGCTCACTTCTCATTCATCACTATTACCATCAGCACGCGTGTCAAAATCCACGTCTTCATCATAATGGCCAGCAGCAGGCATCTTCTTCAGCGTGCTGCTGTTCAAACTCATCATTTTGGCTCAGAACAAAAACAAAAAATAGTGCAGAAATAGACGTTCACAGCACAGATATATATATGTCTGTGTCAGTCGTGCTGCAGGGGCGTCGTGCGTCGCAAACTGCAGTCAGAAACTGCAGTTAGAAACTGCCTCTCCTCATCCTCATCTCATTGATCACTTGTGTTCTTCGTATTTTGTTAGCATGTAGCCAGACATGTGCTCCCTCCTTGTTCCATGTTCGCTAGTAGATGAGAAACACACCCCTGGATGACTTGACTATTTCCAAGAGAGAAAAAAAAAACACTGATGACCTCCTTCTCCTCCTATTTTCTTCCTCCCTTCCTGTTCTCATTTCCCATTTTCCCAGGCTTCCCAGCATCCTTTTTCTCGTCCCTGTCTTCCATATGCTGACACTGCCCCCCCTCCATTCCCATCCATTTATCACTCTTGTTACTTCACATTTTGGTGTTCTCCCCTCTGTCTCTGTCCTCCCCCATTCTCTAGCATCCTCCCGCGCCTTTCTCTCCTTTCATCTGCCTCACTCGCTCCCGTGTCTGATCAACTCTCCCTTCGCCTTCCCTTTCATTCCCCGCCTTGCTCCCGTTTTGCATCCCCGCGCTGTGATGTACTGTACCCTACCCGCCTGTCTATTTCATGAAGGGCTGGATGTGGCCTTTGATTCATTTGCCGTGCATCACCTCGCATATCTGAAGGGTCAGGCAGAGATGGTGAGGATGAGAGAAGAAAGACAGAGGGCGAGAAAAAAAAAGATCAATCTTTATCTCTAAGAAACAGAAAGCCAGATAATGTGCTGGTATATTTCACAATCTCTTACAAACATAAACTGCTTTATATGGCATTCCATGACCTGCCTATGCTTGCTGCTTGCTTTACCAGCTCAATTTGTCCTCTAATCTAATGTTATCGAATGTATCTAATGTTGTCCTGTATTGTTTCTATTGTTTGTGTTTCCAGTGGAATGCAAAGAATGCTGTGTGTCTTTCTGCGCTGCATCAGCATAAGTGTGCATCAACCTGTTCATTAGTAGCTTTTTTTCTATTGTAGGTGTAAGTTGTTTTTTGATGTCTTTTAGAAGTTTAGATGGTTTGATAATACAATTTAATAATAATATATTTTTAGACACACAATACAAGGATATTTAAAAATGTGCTTAAGTTGCAACTGTAAAAACTTGATTTTACCACAATAAGTGCTACCATATGTTAAAAAAATATGCACGCTCCTGCACTATATTGATCCTTACATTTATGAAATTCCTAATTTTTTTATGAACTTTGAAATTAATGTGCTTTTTTATGTAATCCCGCAATTCAAAATCTAAGCTCAAAATAATTCACTTGATCCCAGTTTTGAGACTCTGGCTGAACTTCAAAGATGATTCTGAAACATTTTGCCAAAAAGACTAACAAGTTTGTCTGAGATCCAGATTCAGTGATCATTTATCTCTATTTCTAGATTTAACCCTTATCTTTGCCTTGCAGGCTCACAAAACCGTACCAACACACAAGTGTGTTTGGTGGGGCTATTCTTATTACTAGCATGTGGCATCACATTGTTTATTACTAGTCATAGTCATCAACATTTTGTGGATCCTAGCTTTAGAAAAATAAATCACAATTTGGAAGATGAGATAATAAACTTTTTGAAGAGATTGATGCGGATTTATAACCGTTTTTCAGTCTTTTATGATAAAAACTCAAACTAAAAGAATAGGAGCAAACCAACAACTGCTTCTCATTTGAATACAGTATTTCCAGGTGCTCTTTAAAAGTTCTGGCTTTATGACCACAGTTGCTACAATTATAATACCCATTGTTACCCAGAGAGATCTTCTTTGTTCCATCATCTGTGCACACAGCGCAATGGCTAAGGTGTGTTTTGTCTGCTTTGGAAACAAAGACAAAGCGCCGTGGGTAGCTGGATTAATGACATCTTGTTAGCACAGCTGGCTCAACGTAAGGAATCGCTGTCACTATGAGGAAAAATAAATAAATAAAAGCATTGAAGTTGCTCTGCAAATATCTATTAAGCTTCTGTTCAAGTACAAGACTGGCATTTGGAAAGATACCACAAACATCTGTTTATTTATAAATCTTTTGATGATGTAGTCTGAAGTAATCAGATCCATTTGGAAAAATCTCTTCTGAGTCAATCTTGTCTGATATCCATGTATGCAAGGATGATTGCTGATGCTGCCAAGGAGCAGACGGCTTGGAATGAAAATCCTCTTTGCAAGTTTACAGTTTGTGCCGTTTCTTTTTTTTTTTTTAATGTTAGATCTTCTTGTTAGTGTTTGAGCTGAAAGTGTTCTTTCTACCTGCAGTTTAATCAAAGGATGATGGTGTCGTCTGATACTTTTTTAATTGGAAAGAGGGACGAGTTTGATGAAATGGTTTTCGACATGCCCATACCTGCTTTCTTTTAAGGTGTTCTATTTTCTGTGCATTATTCCAGGGGGTTAAAAATAGAAACTGATATGTCAGAAGGAGACAGTGGCAAAAAAGCGAGAGTTACACACACAGTGTTCACCGTCCTCCATGCTGCATTTCTTCTTATCTCTTATGTCACTCGTGACTTGTGTCTCTTTCCTCTGTTCATTTCTTTTCTCTTATCTTTGCAGTTTTCCTCCGTGAGTCGTTGTGCTGGAGCTTGAGTGAAAGTAACGTAGTGTGCAAAGACGGAGTGGGTGTCATGGAACGCAACGACGAAACCAATCCAGAAGCGCCTACCTACCAAAACCTGCTGCTCCTGGGAGCCATTGCAGCAGCATCTGCGTTTGTGGTCACCATTCTCATTGTTCTTGTCTGCGTAGGTTGCCAAAGGTAAGCATGTCATAGCGCAGTAAAATTGTGGAGCAAAAGTTCAAAAGAATAAGAGCAGAGAGAGTGCAGAGTTTTGTTATCTCTGCTGAAAGCTTTCCACGCTCTCTCCCAGAACCCTCTCATTATCCTCTCATTCTTTTATCTGTCTCCACTTCTTCTGAACTCTTTTCCTCCCTTCCTTGTCTTTCCTCTATCTCTTTCATCCCCTGCTCTAAGCAGAGTGGCAGTAATGAATGTTAATAGGTAAAAGTGTCAGTTCACATTGAATGGGGTTTGCAGGACACTACGAAGGAGCCAGGCCATCGGAGCAGCCTCTGAGCAGACACTGCAGCACGGGGATACCCCACGGTTTAAAGGGGATCGCTCTGAGTTTGGGAGAGCAGTGCAATAGCCTTGCCTTTTTTTTTCTTTCGAGAACCCTCGGGGACCAATCAGAGGCTGCACCGTGGCTTTGTTGCCATGGGATACACTGATAAGGATGTAGAGAAATGTCAAACCAGCTTATGTCATGGAAATAAAACCCTACTGCTGTACCAATGGAAAGAATAATGTAGTTTAAGCTCACTGCGGGATGTTGGAAGGTGTACAGCAGTTTGCCAGTCCAAATCCACTGTGTCATGTACAAATGCACACCCAAAGGCGATTCTTTTACTCTAAATAATCATAAAAATTCATCTTTGCTTGTGTACAGATTTCTAACATCAGAATATGGCAGTCTGAATCAAAAATCATAAACCCTTCATTAGAAATGAGCAGCCATGTCATTTTTTTTTGTTTGAATTGCAGTTCGAGGAGATCTCTCCTCCCTTTGTGGCTTCTTAGGGATATGACAGCCAAAGGCTTGTAGAGAAAAGCTACATATACTGTAACTAGAGCCTGACATATCTTTCAAGCAACTTGCAGAATGCAGATGACTCAGGCCTTCAGCACCTGTTTGCAAACCAGACACCCAGTTTCCTCGCTTTGCTGTTTTCTGCAGCAGTGCAAGCTCAGAAATCCTGAACCTACAAAGTGAGCGGAAAGAGGCTCTGGGTAGAGATGCTTTCACTTTGACACCTGCACCATGGAGCACGTCTTCTTGCTTCGTTTTGTTTTTGTTGTTGCACCATATCAACTGTTTTCAATGGCGGCTCCTATCTCCAGAGATCCACGGTGATGCAGAACGTTTATTACGTTTTGTTTTTTTTATAATCACAGGCTAAAACCAGAATGAAGCAGAACACAGCAAATATATCTGACTTGTACGCGTGTTCTGTAAAAAAGGGTGGGAATCTTTTTCATTTGTCTTGAAATGAAGGTCAGTTTTGCCTTAATAAGAAAAAAAGAAAAAAAAACAGTCTTGGAGCAAAGTTTTTCTATCATCCAAGGACTTTTGTGTTTTAGCTAGAGTTTTGATTGTATCTCTCAGCTCTAAGCGTGTGTATTTTTTCTCTCTGTCCCCCGGCTTGTGTTGACCTTCCCCACTTTGATGCTGTATCAGAAAAAGCAAGAGCAAGCACCCCCCAGCTGGAGAGAAAGGGACATCTGTAAATTTGGTGAGACATGCTGTCATTTTTCTGCCCCCGTCCCCAAACGCCCTTCGTCCCTCTTTCTCTGTCATTCCACTTCTGCTTTCCCCCTTTTATGTGCTTTTGTTTACACACACGCCCATGCATGTTTTTGCATGTTTTAAACCTCCATGAATAATTCTGTGTGTGTTCGCGACAGCAGGGTACGCTTCGGCATCCAAAACTCAACTCCATGAGCAAGTCTGACACCAGACTGCATGAGATAAATCGCTTTCCTTGCAATGGAAACTGTAAGTGTCGACTGACAGTTTACATGTCATAATTACTTTCAGAAGTTGCACGTGTCTGTTGCCCTGAAGCCCTTTTTTTGCTGTGCAGCAGTTAGTAAGAGCCGCCCTGCCAGCATGGACCTCCTGCTCCTCCACAGTCGGCGGTCCCAGACGGACTTAAGGCCGTCCCAAGGGCGCCAGCTCCCTCAGATCCCCACCAGTCCGCAGGGTCAAGCAGGAGACACAGGAGGTGATGGTGGAGAAGGGGAAAGAGGGGAAGTTAGGGACCACACCTACACTGAGGTGGGCCTGCGCAGTAACCCCACCCCCACACACTACCTGGACGACGGTCTCTACGAAAGCGTAGGTGTCCGGGAAGGTGATGCAGGTCCAAAAGTCCCCCCTGCTCCGCCTGCCACCTCAGCCAACAACAGTCCAGCACTCAGAGAGGTTCAAAGCCCCCCAGCCAATGCAAGCGGCGCTCATCATGGCAACGGGCATGGGAACGTATGTATATCATCATGGAAGCCAAATAGTAGATTCCTCTTAAAGACCCACTTCAATGAAAATTGTGTTTTTGGTGTTTTAACATGTTCTTGTTGCATTTTTCTCAGGACATATATAAAGAAAATTAAGTTTAAAATTCTCTGTTTTTTATTCAAATCATTGTGAATCAGGAGCAGATGCAAAAATGCTGTGACCAAAAAGCCACAAGCTCCCTGCTCCACTCCATTCTGATGCATCTGCTTGTAGACAACTAGATCCATGTATGTCTTTGTTTTCCATGTCTGAGCTGACATGTGGCTCAAAACTTTACGGCTAAAACTCAGATATTGCTCGTCATTTTTGTCATACTGGTAATGTCAGTTTGGGACGTTAAGCTAGTGGGAGAGCGTGTAATCACAGGGATGATAGGGTGTCAGGTCAGACTTACTCTGCGCCAACTGTGCCGCTCTGCAGAAACTAGGGCCTGGAAAATGACAGTTTTCTTTTTTTAATTTATTTTGGCTTAAAACAGCATAATCATGATAAAAAGACCACTTGGAACATTTTTATTATAGATCAAAAAATGATCGGAGTGGGACTTTAAACTTTATTGTTCCTTGTAAGGTGTCTCGGACTGTCTTTGTCCTGTTAACTCAGAGTGTGACCATGTGGTCAGCTGATAGGCTGCTTTACTCCTTTATTCTTGCGGGACAGAAATATAGCAACTATAAAAATCCTAAAATGCTAATATAACAAAAAAATAAATATCCTAATTTAATTATTATAGCAACTTTAACAGGTAAATCTTTGTTTATGGGTTTCATACATAATTGACCAGTACATACAGTCCTTAAGTAGGAGAAACTCTCATCTTCTGTGGCTTTCATTTTTACATTTTTGCCTAAAATGAACAAACAAATTGTTACTTAGGCGTGTTTGTATTTTGTGTTTTTTTTATTGATTTTTTTGTGTCTTTCAGGGTGTCAAAGGGAATGGCAGAGGGAATGGCACCAATAATGGAACATTGACGGGAAGAGGTAACGGGACAAGTGGAGTGAACCGATCTCCTTTGTCCTCTGTTAACTCTCTGGCCATTCAAGATCCAACTTCAGCCGAGTATGCTTCCATACGAAAGTTTAGGAAGGTATGTATACTGGAAGCTTTCATTCTCTCATGTAAAATGGAAAAGATGGGAAAATACTTATGTAATAATTTGTAGAAAAATGTTCTCTATTTTCAGAATTTTAGAACAATAAATTAAAAGTTTGTTTGTTTGAAGACTACAATTTGATTTTGGCTCAACTATCACCTACAGAGAGACATGTTAGTGTTATTAAAGCGCCATAAAAAGATTAAAAACACATTTTTGCATCTTTGTTTTGTGTCATTTTCCCTTAAAAGTTTCAGTGTTTTCAATCATATGACCCAAACAGGCTGACAAGTTAAACCGGAAGGAGAATAGTGGAGTTGACAGCCAATCTGACAGCCAGTCAAGTGTGAGCGATTCCCCTTCTGCTGCTCCTCCTGCTCTACACCGCAGTCAGGAGATCCCACGCAAACCGTTGGAGCCATTTCATCTCCATTCTTTCCCAAAGGTAAAGCAGTCGTTTTCTCTGCAATAAGCGTACACATGTTCCAAGCCGTCTTGTTTTTTTTTTTCTTCAAATGTAAGTGGTCTATTTTACCACCAGGGGAGGCAATTCACAAAGAAAAGAAATGAAAAACAAGTCCTGTAGATGAGATTCAGTTTTACTTCATGAAAGTCTTGAAACTGGGCCATTTTGAATATAAAAAAAAAAATCACGGAAGACAGGGTGTGCTACTTTCCAAATAATACTCTTCAGAACTTAGGTTTCGTATGGCTGTGTTCGTCATGTAAAAGTGTATTGATCTCATACTGAAAAGGGGTTGAGATGGAGGTGGATCTTTCGCTGTGGTGACCCGAAAGGAAGTGGCAGAAAGGCAAAAAAATAAGAGAAATTACAATTTAAAAGCACGACTGAACAGTTTTCGCTCTTCCTAACTATGCTGTTGAAGACGTTTTTTTATTCTTTTTTGGGGTGGCACCATGTCTGTCCACTTCTCAGCTTATACATAATTAACCCCGGAATGCGCATGTCCGTGAACGCATGTGTCTGTTCCACCTGTGGGTTTTGAGCAGCACAACCCACTGTGTTGGAGCAAAGATACGAAGGATGGATTATGTAAGAGCTTGGCAGACTGCCCGGCTGCTGGATATGAGTGTGCAGGGGTGTGTGTAAATGTGTGCGTGCGTCAGTGCACATGTGTTTGTTAGCTCTGAATCTATCACCAGGTCCATCTAGGAAGAGCTAACAGGTAGCCAACAGCCAGCATGAGGATAAATATTGTGCACATATTGAAGCCATTTACTCCCTTATGCACTCTGGCTGTTATTACTAACTCTCTCTGCACAGAAGGAACACATAAATTTTATTCATCCTCAGCTGCATGTCCACACACCACTTGATGTTTTCTAATTGACTACTAATTGGTCTTGATCACCACTAGTAAAATGACACTTTTTAAGATCACTTACTGTTTTAATATTAACAGTAGATTTTTATTTAGTCCTTTAGTCACATTTTGCAAAGTTTATCATTTGCTTTCTTCCTTTAAAACCTTCTTATCATCTTTGATCTTTTGTAAAAGTGGTCTTTCAATTATAATTATGTCGTTTTTAGCCAAAATCTAAAAACCTATTGTTTTTTTTTTTTTTTTGGACATAGTTCCTGCAGAGGGGGAGGAGCTAATTAGAAATTTGCGTCTGAGTTGTGATCGGGATTGATGGGGAGCGGAGCAAACCCGCCCCACATTCCCCTCCCCACTGAGAGCCCAGAGCAGGGAAGTTGTACTTTTTCCTCTGCTCATAAATGCAATTTGAAGCTTAATTTTATTTGTGCTCTATTATCAGAAAAAAATGTCACAAAAACCTGTTAAAAACCAAATAATCACTGGAGTGAGTCTTTAAAAACACTGTTTGCTGTCTGTCATCTGTTTTCAAGGAAATCATGTTGAAATGAGCTACATCAGCAGAGTTTCTGTTTTGGAAACACTGTCTGTGTGTTGATCGGTGTGCCTCGCTGTCAGCAGGATATATCATTTAGGGAGCATATTTGCATAAAGCCATGTTGGTCACAGAGGAAACTGGAGCTTATTATTATTAGTAGTAAAAAGTAGCAATAGCCCAATCACGGTATTTTGTTAATTTAAAAAAATGAAAGGTTTTTCTGTTTCAAGTTACTGACAACAAGCATTCAATGATTAAGAGCAGCAGCTCACACTGATCCCACCTTCCAGGTGAGTCAATGCATTTTGACCTTGAGAGCTAAGCCACACAAAAGCCTGATTCACCAGCTAAAATGGAACATGGTTGCTGTGTCCCTGCTTAACAAAAAGAAGATAAAGATCTATGAACTTATCCACAAAGTCCACAATCTTCACGGTTATTGCAGCAGTTGTCTTAGATCCTTGTTCGACTGTGTTTCTCAGGAGTCAGTGTTCATGGGAAATGGGGAGCAGTACATCTGGAAGCCTCCAGAGGACGACGACATTATTACCTTGCACCCACCGCCGCTCCGTGGAGAGAACATTCAAGGGCAGCCATCTCCTCCAACTGCAAAGGAGGTAGTAGGCGTGTGTGTTCGCGTACGCGTGCTAACCAATGTGTGCAGGCTTGTTTGGTGAGCACTGGGGTAAGGAAAAAAATAAAACTGGGATGCCTGGAAAGACGTGCAGGCGGGTGGATTACAGCAGTGTTTACGGACGGGGACACCCACTTGATTGGGCGCTTCGTCACAACATCACTGTCTGTAAGCTGCCAATCATGCAGGGTTTCTCCTTACAGAAAGAGGTTACATTACATAGCTCCAAAGCCCCCACCCTTCCCCTGAACCTTGACCCCAATCTCCCAACCCCCCTCTCATCAGTCTGTCTCAGCAAACATCTAGACCGGCCAGCCTTGGGTATCACCTGCTTCCACATATTAATCATCTGAGCATTTGTGGAGCTGCTGGTTAAAGGTTTTGCCTTTTTGCTTGATCAGCACAAGCTGACAGATCAGCCATGACTGGGATGTGGGCTACACACTGACCCACATACACATCTATCCATTTTCCATACCCGCTCATCCTGTTTAGTGCTGCAGGAGGGGCTGATGCTGCCTCGGCTGCCATTGGCCCAGAGCAAGAGCACTCAGAGGGAAGTCTGCACACGCCAGTCATGTCGCACACTCCCACATGCGTTTCCACATGCATCCACTCCACTCCCACTTTTTCGGTCCCAACCCCCTCTCAATCTTTGCACTCTGCTGGATGAAGTGTTGCACACTGAGAGCATTATTAACAGTTTGGGAACTTTGTTCGTGCCTGGGGGTCAGGGTTTGGCAGTTGGGGTAGAGTGGTTTAACCCTGAAATAGACTGCTGTCTATTATTAGTGACCGCTTCTCTTTTTCACAATCCACCTCATCTGCTCCTCTTAACAAGTATCTCAAGCCTATTTTTGTAGAAACCTTTTGCAAAGCACTTTTTCACATAAAAGTACAACTTAAAGAGTTAAAAAGTACATTTTCATGTGTAGGGGGACTCTTTTATTAGCTGTCAGATGTGAGGAAATTAAAGGGTTAAGGCATTGCGGTTTAGGGCAGATTTTACCTAAACTTCTCTCCAAATCAAACTCAAAGAAAGTAGCTGACTTTCACTACACTTCGTGTCTCTTTGTTTATTTTTCCTTCATTTCTTTTTTCCCCTTTTTTCTCCAACGTGAATTGTGTTTCTCATTTCCAGCGATTCTATCGCCCTGACATGCCCCTATACTCTGGAGTCTGTCAGTTCCAACCGTCAGAAAGAGTTAATTTTCCTCCGGAGCCCTCTCCCTCCGCTCCACTCCCTTCACAGCTCATAGGCGGCCCAGCCCTCCTCATACAGTCACGTTGCAACGAGCATGTTTGCCCGCCTGAATATCAACCACTGAAAGTCTCTTTAGGATGTTGTCTGCGCCGAAACAAGCGGACAAATCTGTCATGCATATTGCTGTTTCCAAAGTTTATGCTGAAGGTGTGACTTTTTTGGTCCCTTCGACGTAGAAACACAGCAGAGAAAAAAGTCGACGGTGAAGGGAGGGGGAAAGAAAACAGCGGCAGTCTTCCTCAACAGCTGTAGCTCAGTTTTGAAATCCCCATCATCTTGTGACTTCCTTCCTCTGCTGCTCAGAGCCGCACACTCTGCGTGTGCACACATACCCTTGCTTGTGTGCATGCAGACACTGCACACATTTATAGCATACGCCAGGGTCTTTGTTTATTCAAAAAAGGTCACACAAGAGATTTGTGGGGGCTGGGTCTGGATGTCGCTTCAGATCTGCCTGTGACGGAAGAAGAAGAAAAAAATGAAAGGGTGACAGATTTTTTGCAGACAAAGTTACATGACATTTGTCACTAGTTTTTTGGGTTTAAGGCTTTTGAGGTTTTTTAGAGTGGGACAAAAACAAGATAAATGTGTGTTTTTGGTAGTGAAAGTCGGAGAAAGTCTTCTGATTTGGGTGTGAACACCAAAGGTAAACAAGATCATGCCCCACAATCCTCCACTCTTGTGCCCCACTGGTGGAATTTTGACACAGAAATGCCAAAAGGTCACAGCACTGGTTTATCTGAATTCCTTGCAAGACTTCACACATGCTTTCTAGCTGTGGGTCCAGATATCACTGTAAGCAGTTTGGCACAACGGCACACACAACTGCGTATGAATGAATGACGGCGCATGCTCACACACCTGCAGAACATTCGCCAAAGAAAACCTCATAAACGTGGCCTCCTTTAAAGCTAGTCAGGTGTGAGCAAAGGCTCACCCTGAACACTGAAATCATTCTGTTTTTCAGCACGTTGGCCGTCGTCCAGATCTTTCATACCACGGGCTGCTGGGCATTTTAACAGGACCATCCCCTGCAAAGCTAACTCTCTGCCTGGAACTGGCTGGACTGATAACACAGTTTACTCTGTCTTATCCTATCTGGTGAAAATAGGTCAGGTTACAGCACAGAGCAAGCTCTGTTAACACATGTGCAAGCTGCTGTGGACAAATCATCAGCTGCATTCTATGTTCACAAATTCTATGTTTATGGTAGAATAGAATAGAATAGAATAGAATAGAATAGAATAGAATAGAATAGAATTTTATTGATCTTACAAAGGGGTAACTAGCTTTGTTGTGGTTAGTTGTGGTTCTTAACATTTCCCATATAATCAAGGCAGGTGAGTTAAAGAGAAAGTTTACTGGTTATTAACCGACACCTCACTCTGCTCTTCTCCTGTATCTTGTTGTCAGATTGCAGACACTTACTCCATCGTGTGTAAATCGCAGAAGAAGAGGCCTCCAATGGAGCACAATGGAGCAAAGACCCTACCACGCTCCTTTGGTGGAGAAAGAGGAAACCAGGGTTCCCGAGGCCGGGGCAGAGGAGTTCAAGGCCAGGCTCGCTCCCAAGAGGAGCCGTGCTATGAGCCAGTAGGTGACAGGTCCTGGTCCACTCCGGTGGCCGAGTCAGACCCCGCATATGCTAGCATTGACACCCAGCGGAAACGTGAGCAAGGGGGAGCCAGTAACAGCACAAGTGGGGGTAGTGCCACTCTAAAAAGAAAGAAGCAAATGACCCAGCAGCAGCAGCAGCAACAACAAGCAGCACCAGCGTCTCCTCAAGCCTCAGGACCAAATGCTCCCCCTGTCAGAGGCCTCCCAGGAGGAGAGAATTTCTATGAGACCATCAGTGACGTAAAACAAGGGGGAAACAGCTCCAGCACTACCACCATCTTCACCTTTAACGATGGGATGGAGATGTATGTGACTGGCCTGTAGCTCTCTGTTTGAATCCACTGGTACAGGTTCAAGAGGTCTTTCAGTTCCTCCAGCAACAGGTTGCTGTACATAGACACAAGGCAGGCCCTCTACTGTAAGTCAACTTGAGGATCCATTTTGTGTTGACATCAGGTACAAACAGGGTCTTAATTCAGGTTCAGACGTTCTTTGATTGGTGTGTACTTCAGAACCAGCCTAAGCCTAGCCCAGCCCAAATACTGACCAAATGCATATGAACAAAAACAATGAAAAAAATGGAAAATACAGCTTAAGTGTTTTTTTTTCACTGACCATATTCACTCGCTTGTGCACCATCATTTGATTTTTGTGTGAACGCTGTACTTACAAAAGAGTACGTGGTGTAACTCACTGCCTAACACAAATACACTTTAAATATAAAGAAATCTGCATGCATTGTGCAAACTCACACAAAAAAGTGTAGCAATTGAAAATTGATGTTTATGAAGTGTAAAGTAATCATGTCACGAAAAAAAAAAAAAAAAAACACTCTCATGCCTCATCTCTGACACATTTGTCACAGAAATTTGCGGTGCTTCTCTCTTCCGTGTCAAATGTGAAACGGGTTCAAAAAGCACACTGACCTGCTGCCAGGCAGACAGCATTGTGGAGCGCTGTGCAAACATGGGCCTTTACGTAAGCCTGCTCACATACAGAAGCAGGTGACGGTTTTTGACTTCAGTCCACAGGACTTCATTGGTGGACCTGCAAGCTATCAGTAACACCTTTCTTAACATTAGAAAGTGACTTCTCCTCAATGATGGAACTTAAAATTGAAAAAAAAAAAATCAATAAATGCAAGCTAAAATTTGAGAAACATCTGTAGCCTGAGGAATGTTGACACACCCAACACACCCCCACTCAGACTCACAGATTTAGCAAAGTCATGCAAGATGAAGTGAGCAGGACAGGGGCAGTGAGTGGATCGAGCAAAAATCTCTCTAGTTCGCAAGTGAGACTTACGCCTACATGACAGGGATAAGGGATGGCTATTTTTGTTCTCTGGAAATAAACAGACAAATATAATGATAGAAACGAAACATAAAAGTTTCTATGTTTTGTTTTCTGCTGTTTAGAATAATGTGTCCTCTGGAGATTGTAAATAAGTGATTTTAGGACCATTGTAATTTTTGCACTGGCAAGCTGCAGGACTGCTCGGCCTAACTGTGCATTGGAGGGTAGAGGATGTATACCAGTTTGGTTCTGATTTGATTCCTGGATTCCAGTCAAAGCCAGAGCTCCCGCTTAGCTCACCCGATTTAAAACCATGGTAGAAATTGTGACAGAATGTTTGGACTCCAAAGAAAATACTGAGCTTTGAGTGCATGAAAATAACCATCTAGTGTCCTTTGGAAAGTTTTCCATTCTCCTTCTCCCCAACCTTGTTTCCAGTCTCTGTCCTGAAATTTCTTCCATCATAAACAACCTCCTTCCCTTGTTGCTTTGGGGAACAATAAAAAAGAAAATAAAAAAAGAAAAAATTGGCCTAAAAAAATAGAGTTATGGACAAGAGGTGTCTAAAAATGGCTTATTTACATCAAAACAAACTGGTGTGTAGACAAGTTAGTAACAATCATCTATAAATACTACTGTGTCAAAAATATGTACAAAATAAATGCACACTGTATTTTATTGCACTGTTTTTTTAGCTTACTAATGATAATAACATTGGTAAAATAGCTCACACCACTGCCATGAAAAAAGTATGTTTATGTTGTTGGTGCAGTTTCTTCCTGCTTGATCAAATATGTGCATGCTTTGATATATGGAGATGAAAACTAATATTGTTTGACTTAGTTCATTTTGTTTGCAACTCTTCTGTTTTCCTTTATTGTCATGTGAGGCAAAGTAGCATTCACTTTATTCACTAACTGAGTCGAAGCAAGAGAGAGAGAAGGAGGTGAATGTGGCTAGCAGTGTTTGTTCTTGACTCTTTAACAAGGAGGAATGATTGAGATAGGAGGAGTGGGGCATGCACAGCCTTTAAAAAAGCAGGATAAGGATTACTGCAAATTAGCACAGATGCAGAAGACCCCTTGCAAACACGTGTTTGCAAGTTTAAATGCAGACGAACCCAAAAAAAACACAAAGCAGTTTTCTTCCCTTGGTTCAGTCGGTACATTTTCTCCCACTCTCTCCTCGTAATTGGTCCTATAACCAACACTTCTTTTTTTTGCCTCACGTTTTCTCCCATGCTGTACAAAATAGGGCCTTTGATGTCCAGTTCTAAGAGACTTGAGGGGTGGGGGGTTGATATGTTGGTTGAGAAAGGGGCAAGGGTTGAGGGTCAAGTCAACCCTAGTCTGATATCAGCTATTCACCAACAGCTCAGCTACTGTCTGATATGAGAAATGGTCAACAGCTGCAATTCCTTACAAGTTCCCATGGAGCTCCACTTAAACAATGCAAATTGGAAATCGCCATCACACTCGGTTATTTATTTGTTTTCCGTGGCTGTCACCTAATGTGTCAAATTTTCCTTTATCCTTAGAGAGAGCACTGACATGATATATTGAACGCTGTTAGACACTGTGTGTGACAGATGTTCATTGCACAAATATTAAGATGATGTAAATGTGTAAAATACTCTGTTGCTGTTCTGATGTTGTTCTATTGTAACATACAGTATATTTGTTGACAAAAAAAGATATTATTATCAAAGACGCATTGTACTATGTGGATCCAAAATGTTTCATGCTTTCCATGCAGATACAAATGCTGCTTAACTGTCTAATCATATAATTATGGGCCAATACTGCTGTGACAGCTGTAGCCAATGTTGTATGTTCTTAAAGCACAGGGTTTAGTTTAAAAAAAAAGAATAAATACGATAAAATATAGTGTGACAGTGCAGATATGCAAAAGATTGTAATGTTTTATATGACCCTTCATAAAATATAAAAGTGAGTTTTTACTTTTCTAATAAAGTGGCACATTATACCATGATTGTTTGTGTCACAATCTATGATTTAGGATGTGTTAAGTACTAAGAATCACATACATACCTTTAAAGTCCCACTCCAATCATCTTTTAATCTATTGTAAAACCATTCCCAGTGTTTATTTGTTTGTTTTTTTATGATCGTGCCATTTTTGGCCAACATTTTCTTTTAAAATGCTATTTTAATCTTAATTTTCTTTAATTATTGTCCTCCATCATGAGGAAAAAAGAACATGTTAAAAACACCAAGAGCACAATTTTCATCGGAGTGGGACTTTAATTGTAGCAAGAAACCTTTGTTTGTCGTTATGAGAAATATATCTCACAGCGATTGTGTATTTCCTTTCAGTTATGAAGTTTATGTGTGATCAGAGCTCTAAAGAGATCTTGCATTGATAATGTCCTCAAATATTTTGTGACAAGATGTTGCATTTTATTTATTAACACATAAAAATTGTCTGGAATCTGTATGAATAATGCAAAGTTTACTTTAGGGGAGACCACACAATGCAAACAAGTTAGGATTTAAAATCTGCAAAACTACATTTATAATAATCTTTTTAAAAAATAACTCTCAGTAGAGTTGTACCTGAAACAAAAGTTGATACGTTTGTTTATGTTGTGACATTCTCACTCAATTCAGTAATTTGCAAAACATCACAGGGTTGTTTCAACTATTAGGAAAGAAATATGATTTTGTAATGGAAAATAAAAGTCTTGTTTTTTGGAGGTAATCACTCACTAAGCTGCAGTTTGAATTGCACAAACATCCATGCGCACTACGCTTGGAGCCTGCAAGCTGCTTTTTCTGTGGGCTCGATCTGCCTTGCCTTGCACCACGGCTTGTCGTCGACAGAAACCGGCCGGTAAACTATTGGTCACGCCCCTTCTTCTCTGCCTAACACATTGCTCCGATTAGGAAAAAAACATGATTGACATGGCTAAACTAGCCAATCGGAGGCCTCCTCGCTGTGGACGCGTGCCAATATGCAATGTTTATGTATACGTCGAACCAATCGGATTGCGGCAAAGGGGGCGTGCCATCGTTTGGAGGAAAAAGGCAAAACAATCTTTTTATCCTTTTGACCGGGCGGCTTTTTGGATATCCTGGGTTGCGGTGCAAGGAAACTTTCAAATGTAGTCTAGAATATTAAGTGTCCCCCCCCCCGAAAAAGCAGTTTCTAATAACTCGCGACAATCCCGATAAATGTATCTTATTCCAGCAGTTTGCAGTAAATTGCACAGAAAGCCGGATTTTCTTTTCTCCTGTCGTCATATCTAAACATGGAGTCCAAATACATTTTGGAAAAGTCGTCAGTTGGGACAAGGGTCGGCGGTGCGGATTTTAACTACCGGGCCGGCCGCTCCGTTCTCCGCGATACCAGGGTTCTCATGGTGGAAAAAAGCAGTTCCATGCAGGCGTGCACGCACGGCCCAATCCTGTATAAATTTGCAGTGGACGACTTAGCGGCGGAGGTGAAAAAGGACGGTTCTTGGTCCAAGGGGAACGGACTATCTTCAGGTGGTCGGATTCTACAGGACGTGGAAAAAGTAAGTGTTTTTTTTTTTCTCTCCAGGTAATAACTATGTCGCGGTCAAAAACACTAATCTTTACCGTCCAATAAGTGTATAAATGATATGTCAGAGACTGTTCGTGTGATGGTGGAGCACGCTAGTGTTGGTTATACCAGTTTACAGCGATGGCATATGCTGCTAATACGTTTTAACGGTTCCCGACGGTCATACTTGCAAGAAGCTGCTCCTCCTACTGTACGTGTATACGGTTACATTGACATGATTCGTTTGGAAAATGGTTTTTTTTTTTTTTTTAAAAAAACGAATTTCTATATTCTTTCTTATTTTTTGGGTGGGAGGGCGTCTATAAATCCACCAACTGTCTTTAAGCGGAGCTTTAAGTGTTTCAATCGTGTTAAAACCGCTTTAAATGGCGGCTGTGTGCAAAGTTTACAGAAAAGGGGGGAGGGGCCGTGTGGCTCTGGAGCTTCACCCCTCCCCCAATGCTTCAGGGTGGAGCTACGACGCGGGCTTCCTGCCTGCACAGCCAGGCCCAACTGTAGACAAAACTGAACTACTTTCTAAACGCCACTATGCTTACAAGTTCAACCATTTTCCCACCTCTCAACTTTTTTGGTTTGGATTATCTCAAGAAAAGTATTTTTGTCCTTTAGTTTTATGTCTTTTTTTTCCTTTTATGTTGATGTAGGATTTAATCTTGCAGTTAAATGTCTTTGGATTGTGTATTACCACACCCACTTCGTGTCATGGGTCGTTGAGTATTATATTCAGATAAGGACAGAAATAACTGTGCTTGTTTACATCCGTCAGCCTGGCTGAGCCAGCACCAAAACTGCATTTATTCATATGTTTCTTACTGATCAATGTTTTGTTTATGAAAAATGGAAGATAATTACAATGACCAAACCACAGCAAACCTTTTTGCAAATAGATCAGCTCTCAAGTGATCAAGACATGTTTTTTTTTTCTAATAATTGATGTTTAAATGATAAACCAACATTGCCTTTTGTTTGATTTTTCTAGACTGGCCTCAGGGACCAAAAAGACTCTGGTTCCACTGGAATTCTGAAGAGGGCTAGTTCAACTCCCAATCCAGGCCTAAATGGGCAGTTGCCAGGCAGCTACATGCATTTGGACACCAGAAACCCAGGGAAACAGGCAGAGCCAGCCAGCAACTTCAAGGCAGCTCAAGGCCAGCATGCACCACAGGCAGAAAAACAGCCCCTTCCCTCCTCTCACATCCCTGTTCCCAGAAACAGGTACGAAGAGGCTGATTTTTTACACCTTTTTGTCTTTGTATCCTTTTTATTTACTCTAACTTATTAGTTTTGCCTTTATACTTTCTGTAAATTGCATAACATGATCAGATCTTGAGCTTGTTGCATGTTTACACACATTCTTTGCAGATATAAAATCTGAAAATATGTTCTGGAATACTTGAACAACTCTTTTTCCTTGCTCAGCTCTTCTGTCTCTGGAACATTAGTCAGCAGCTGAACTTAGGCGAACTATCAAGTCACTGAATTTTGTGGATATTTTTTTTAAACTCACTCTAAGGTGTGTTCATTGAATTCTCAGATATAAATAGAATTCACCATGTGGATAGATATGACTGCACAGTTGCTTGAGTGAAAGGGTATACTGGTTAACTCACTGCATATTTGGCGTTCAGTCCTGAATAGTTTCGAAATACTATGCCTGAAGAGAGCCAGAACTCGCAGTGATGGCCAAGATTGCTCAATCTTTTGACCGAAGGAAAAAGAGGGGGATGGAATATGTATTAGTGATAAGTCAGTTGGGAAGGGTTTTTGTGGTCAGATTTTATGCTGATTGGCCGTTTTCAAAGCCGAATATCTCTATTGACCGTCTAATGACAGGGATCTAGTTAAATGATTACCCGTTTGACCTAAAGATCTTTGCTGTATCAGTGTCATGTTTATTGTCGAGTTTTTTGTGTGCTACTGTGAATTCACACGTACGCTGGACCCGACCACGTGCACGGTCATTTCAGGTTAAACTGCATGCATACACAGGCTTGCATGCTTCCCCAAGAATGAGCTAAGCTGAGCGAATTTCAGGGGCTCTGTTGAAATTAAAGAAGACGGTGAGGGTTAAGGGGCGGTTCTTAGCAATTTTTAGGTTTCTTTTCACTCAGATTGTAATTCATGTCAAGTCAACAGGTACCAACTTGATAGCTCATAAAATAAAATTGCCCTGTAGCACTACAGTAGTTTACAGCTTGAACAGCTTTTTTGTTGTTATCTTTTTCCTTTATCTTTAACAATTAGATTTATTTTTACATTTTTTGTTCTGCTATACATTTGGGAAAACATGACGGTCAGTTAATTAGAACTTTGTTTAATTCTGTCAATGGATGGCCTTTAAAAGAGAGTAGCACTTGAATTGAGTATAATCATCAACAAAACATGCTGCAAATCTACAGATGGGGGCAGAGTAGTAGTTGATAAAACAAAACTTGCAATGGGTTACAAAAATAGATAATTCCACATCTGTAAAGATTGTAGCGTAGTCATTAGACAGATGTCACAATAAAAAACGTGAATTAAAAAAAAGCAGTAAATGGTATTCTAATCTCAGTCTCTGCATAAATGCTTGTGTGTGAGATAATTTGATTTCATGTAATTATTTTGAGGAGTTGAGGACAGATTTAGAAAATGCAGACATAATGCTATATGTCAGTTTAAAGACCAGACTTTTTCCAAGACATTTCTTTGTTTAGGAATTGAAAATAGTGAGAAAGTGACTTCTATTTCAATAATTTAATATATTGTTATATCCCTACCCTGCTAAGAAGTATTCTTATTTATTTTCCTTGTGAGTTTTGTTTTCCTGCTGGTGTAAAAAAACAATTTAGTTAAAAAATAAAATGCTGCTCACATTCATTATTTCTAGTTTGATTTAAATTGTAGAGGATAGAAATCTGAGCCATCCTTGAAGGAAACGGGTTTAATACTCACATGCGACCTTTGACTGCAGTGAAAATAAGATATGTTATATATAACATATTGTCTTCACATAAATACCTTTAATTGTCCTTGAGGCAAAAAAAAAAAACGAAAAAACAGCTGTAGACAAACTAGATCCAGTAAATGAGTTGTGAAGATGCTCATCAATTTGTCATATTCAAAGGAAATAGTAAACCAATTGGTTTCTTTGTCCTTTTTTTGGGGGCTCTGATGAGAGCTCGTTTAATTTAACAATTTAATCATGTGATTACTTATATTTTAAAAGATCTTTGCCATTAAAGATTTGTGTACTACACGGTTTACCCATTTTTATGCTTTGCTTTGTTTCATTCACTAAACCTAGTACTTCTCACCACATCTTGTCAGAATGCAAAAACTTCAAATTAGGTCACTAACTTCTAAACAAGCCAGGGCGAAGACCTTTCAAAATGTTGGAGGAACAGACAATGCCACCCTATTCCACATATTCACTTAAACAAAAGGAAATAACATATTGAACCTACTTTAAACACTCCCACCCATTTGGTCAACTTCATCTCTATACGTGTCCCCCTGTTTTTGTCTGTTTGTTTCACCCACACCCAAAAGGGGTTTGACCCGTCACTACTCACCAGCTGATGATCCAGAGCACTGATAATATTAGAACAAGGAGCAGTTCGAATTGAGCGGGAAAAAGGAAGACATTTGATTTCTTTTATCTGGCCTTGATTGGTTCCACCACCACCACAGTTGGAACACATGAATGGAAAACACTGAGTCAGCAGAACCAGGACTCCAAAACATGCTTAGGTAAATGAAGTGGGAAAGAGGCTCACAATTACTAACTAGCTTTTGAGCTCAGTCTGCACGAGTAGCCTATAAAGTTTTTTAACCGAATAAGCAATCAGGAAGGAGTAAAGTCCACAACCTTTCAAACCCCCTTTTAACCTCGTCACAACCAATCCCTTTCTTTCAAAGGAGATATTACAGCCTGTCGTTGAAGGTCAGAGTCAGAGGAACAGCTACACACACCCCCACTCCAGTGTGTGATGTCTAACTGACATCCAGGCAGCTGAAGGGGAAGAACAGGCCACTGCTGTTATTGCTTAGAGCTTAGCTTATCAAATTGATCTTTTAAGTATTTTGGAGCTGAACTGTAAATTTACATGAGTCCTTTCTTTCTTTATTGGCTCTTTTTAACTGCCAGACTACAAGAGGTTAAAGCCTTCGCATTGACAGACAGGGGTTAAAGGTCATCCCCAATGAATGCAGTTATGTGGGAGGGGAGGGTCGAATCAGGATGCAAACAAGCATCTGGCACGTCTGGTAAGTCAACCTTAGAATCTAGGTTATGAGTTGCACATATATAACAAAGGAGGCAAACAAACATTTCATCTTTTAGTACTGAAGCTTTATTATCTCTTGTCTGAGAGTTGCAAAACACATTAAATGTTAAAATGTGTGATATTTACTTTTTTTAAAATTCTGTCAGATTTGTTTATTGGGGTTTAAAATTGTAGCTGAAAGCACTTTATCTGTTAATACTAGCAAGACAAAAACAAAGGACATAATAACGGATTTCTGTCTGTGTTTGTATGTTTATTTATTACTTTTCTGATATAATTATCAGCAAGATTGAACATAATACAGCATAAAGGCTAATGTATAAGGCAAGGTTTGCTTAGTGATGGCTGGTTTAAGAGTTTGTAAATAAATGTGTGGATTGTGTATTGTCATGAAAAAAGTTTCACAAACATGTGCGATTGTATTTGTCTTAGTAAACATTTGGCTTACTTGACTGGTAAAAGTAGAGAAGCTATTAGTTTTTGTTTAAACTCCTAAGAAAGGAAGAGAGAGTGCTTGTAAACACTTCTTTCCGCTCTCGCTGACTATTGCCACATGTAAGCACAAATCTTGTTCATCACAGCTGTATTATAAGCCATTCCAGTCAAAAGTATTGACATCCTGTACAAACACAGTGTTCAAGTGCACCCTAGACGTTGTGTTTTGTTGAGCTACACCGATTTACCTTTTATCCTAATGCCTCTCTTGAACGTAGAAAGTATTTTTTCATTGCTGTCTTTTGGTATATTTATTGGAGAGCTCTGTATTCAAACGGATATATACACAGTTAAGGAATTTGGATATACACTTGCCAAAAGGTAAAGGTTTTACATAATTCAAGTGTGACGAAAAGCCCAAAAGTACTGCGAACGTTCAAATATTTATTAGGAAATATAGCAGGCAAAAACTGCTAAAACCATTCACTATTTTTGTAAACAAAAAGAAACTAAAAAAGCCACTCCCAAGGTGCAAGAACCAGTGGGCCTTGTTCCTTGTGAGCTCTTTGTAAGCCTGTATGCTTAGTACATACCCTAAAGTGTTTGCTTAGACATGCATGTCTTTCACAGTCACAAAAGAGCTTTGTGGATGTAATGTTGGTTTCCGTTCATCTTCAAACTCTTTAAACTAGGTGAACAGATGGGCAAACGTGGACCTCTAAAACGACAAAGTATATGTTTTTTTTTTCATTTTTAAATCCCATTTTCTCTTTAACCTCATTCACAGTTAGTTTTTTTTGTTTCATTGAATGCACTTTAAATCCAAATGTGTGTGTCTTCACAGCTGCACTCTAAAATCAATTCGCTTTGGTGATCAAGCTGCATGAGTGGCTACGCAATGGCACAGATGAAGATTAGCTAAGTGGGGCATGTTGCGCACACTTGCTAATAGAAATTAGGCATTTTTTCAGGCAAAAACAAAACAACAAAACAAGCCCACTTCATTAGTAAGTACTGGACACTTACAGGAAATGAGATGCAGAGAATATGAAACTCTTACAAAAATGAATTCCTCCTGATGGATGCCCTTTTGGACTCAGGAGCTTGCGAGTTTAAACATGTACTGGATCTTTCAGCCTTCGCATAGTAGTAAAATAGCCTCAGCTTACTTTGATCTACACACAATGATGATGTACATTGTAATCATGAACCAAACTCAGCTGCTACTGCAGTGTATCCAGTAAAATTTTAAAATTTTAAACTCTACAATGAGTTTCTGTAGTAGCCACATAATTGTCACAAGCATTTTGTAAAGCTGGCAAGAAAGTTGGTAAACTTATTAAAGACCCACACCAATGAAAATCGTGTTTTTGGTGTTTTTAACCTGTTCTTTTAGCATTTTTCTCAAAATGGAGGACTTGCAAAAAAAGTGTTAAGCTGCATTTTGCATTAGATCAGGAGCAGATGAAAACCGGATGTTTGAAAAAGCTCTGGTTCATGATGCAACATTGCCATGGGCGGGACAAAGCCACCCTTATCTGCTCCAATTCTGAAGCATCCACTTGCAGACAAATAGATACATTTACGTCTTAATTTTCTCTGCTCATATATTGTTCGCTGTTTTATTGCTACACTGTTAGCTCAGGCTTGTAAGGTTCCGTAAGCTAATGGGAGAGAGTGTAAACAAAGGTCTGATGGGAAAATTTGTGGCGCTAACATCTGCGCCAGCAGTCCCGCCCACAACCCAGATGTGCAATTCTGATGAGCTCCTGCCGAGCTAGTAAAAAATATCTTCAAAAATGACACAGGCGGTTTCATTTTGGCCAAAAATTGCATGATCATAATTAAAAGACTGCTGGGAATGTGTTTACAATAGAAAAAAACATATAGTTGGAGTGGAACTATAAAGAAAAGGAGGCTGGATATTTCCCTTTTTAATGATGTGGAGGCTCTTGTCATAACCATCATATCTTGAAACACAAGAATGTCAAGACTAATGGTAAAGCTTTAAACTTTTGACTTTAAAATTGTGCTTTAAAAGACCACACCACCAACATAGCACTGAAACTAATTAAACTTTTTTTTCCTCTTTGGAAATGATCTACAAATTAAATCAGCTTAACGTTTCTCATTTCAACGAAAATATTTTAGGATTGTTTGATAAACTGATTCTATTATTACTGCTTTTTTCTCAGACCAGTCTAGTGTGTTTGCACACTTGAACCTTAGGCAGAAGTGTATGCACTTGAAAAGAGCTTTTCTTAGTGTCTTTTTTTGACGGAATTGTAAACGTCACCTAGGGGCTCAATGGTAACCTGAAGATATTTTCCCTTTAGGATAAAATAATGACTGATTTTGCATTTTGTTCCTCATACATTTCTGAATGTGTGAATTGTGTAAATGGGGATTTATGCTTTTTATGTTTTAAGGTTGAAGTCCAATTTGAGCTATTTTGATTTTTTTTTTTTTTCTCATTTTCTCTCAGAGGTTTAAGTACAGATACTAAAGACACAATGACATGCACCATCCACTTTCTTTTTATTTTCATCATATTATTTTATTTTATGGACCTCCATACAGCAAGTTCCATAGAGATGCAATAAACTTTAATTTAAAGTAATACTCAAAATATTTTTTTGGGTGAGAAAGGAATAACAGACTTGGAGAGAGGATCTCATATGAACTTATAAGCTCTCCATCTTTTCATTTCATTTTCTCTTCATGTTAAGATATTGGGATCTTGGTGTTTACATGAAGAGTTCATACTGCCAGCTTGGTTCCAAATGTGGTCATATTGAATCCTCATACTGATTCCAAAATGACTCACAAAAGCTTTGATTTTGCTTTGTTTTGGTAATTTTGCAGCCATCAGCATTAATCAATTTCAGGTAAGTCTGATTTGTTTAAATAAATTATTCATACATTGTGTTTACCTTGAGCCTGCAGTTGATTTGTTGACAGTAACTCTTTTAGCACTGTTTTAACCACCCAGCTGTTGCAGTTCAACTTCATTATGGTAGTGAGGTAGAGCTGCTTTAGGAGTGACAGTTAACCATTTGCAATGAATAATTACTACATAAATGTTGTGTTGGGGGGGAAACACAACCATTCTGTTTGTGTAAATGCCTTTTTACTTAAAGAAAGCAATACATTTAAACATTTTATTTAAACTATCCACAGACTGCATTATTTAAACAAGTAAGTTCCCAATACCTCTGTTATATAAGGGATAAACTAAAGCTCGGTCAAAATAATTTGACTTCCTTCGTGCAGAGGTAGAGGAGGATCATCAAAACAGGAAAGCAGCCATGCTGCAACAAAGGGCCTGGGCAGACTGGGATGGTGCAGTGGCCTGGAAGACCACTTGGACAGAACTATGGAAGTCTAAACCAGCTCGACTAAAGTTTTTGATCCAATCGGTGTATGATGTCTTCCCAAGCCCATCTAATGTTTTCGCCTGGGGTCTAGCAGAAACCCTAGCATGCCCTCTGTGCCCAGCACGGGGTTCCCTGGAACATATCCTGAGTGGAGAGGGGAGGTGCACAGGATCTCATCGCAGCAAACTTCAAGGCTCATCAAGGCACCAAATCACCTTCATTAAGGCAGGGGAGAAACCTCCATGACGTCAGGCAACCCCTACAGGATTGCTAGCCACGACTCGTGAATGGCAGTTACACGATGATCTCGGAAGGCAGCTGAAGTTTCCAGAGTACACAGTGAAAACATCACTGTGACTAGATGTTAAACTTCAATGCAACAAAACAAGTTGCGCTGCTAAAGTTGATGGTGCCTTGGGAAGATCGAATAAAGGAGGCTCACGAGCAGAAGAAGGCCAAATATCTCGAACTGGTGGAAGAATGCAGAAGGGCTGGATGGAGGGCCAATAGAAGGAGGCTGCAGAGGGTTCTTAGGACAGTCCATACATCGAGCATTCAGGCTCCTTGGCATCAAAGGGTTGCTGGAAAGAAGGGCTGCTAGAAACATCAGTGAGGCAGCAGAAAAGGCCTCTAGATGGCTCTGGACCAAGAGAGGAGAAGAGTGGAGTAGCTTGCTAGTTGGACACAAACCGGGGCCTGATCAACCCCGGTTGGGTCGCCAAGATGAGATCAAAGACCCGAAACACCCTATGATCCTGGGTTCTTCACGGACCATGTGTTCAAACTGCGCCAGTTAGGGGTATTCTAACCTACTCAAAAATGGGAGAAAAATAGACAAAATATGTTGAAAGTCATGGGAAGCTGTTTTGGTAGAGAAATTGGGCTGATTGGTAATGATTTCAGTCATTTATTCAGTCATTAATTCAACCTAATAGTATTTTTTCATTTACTATTACTAGACTATCATTTATCAGACCAAAAACATGCAACTTTGGAAAGGCCTAAGCAGGCCAGTGGGTGGTGGAAACCTGGCAGTTGTGTATGGATCAGTCAATAACCACCAGAGATTTACATCTAAGTTTAAAAGTAATTCTTGCATGTTTCAGTAATCTGAGCAGGATTCAATAGAGGCTCTGAGCTAGACTCCCAGATGGCTAAAAAGGCATTGAATGCACTTGCTTTTTGTAAAAGTAAGACACTTTCAAACGAGATTTTTAAAAAAAGGGTTTACATTGCTTTAATGGCGATTGCTACCAGTTTATTCACAGACAACAAATAATTTAATCTTCCGTTCATTTACGTTAAGATTATTCATGGTTAGTTTACTAAAAGCATTTTAAAAATGTAATTTCCTTTGTTTTCTGATTGACTTGTTTTTGTGACAGGAAGAACTTAACATTATGAGAACATAAAAAGATCTCACCAAAAAGCACTAAAACCGTTGGACAAAGGACAATCAGCTACAGAAGCAGCTGTTGGAATTACTAACTTAACACATGTGTGATCATCCAAAAAAGCAGGAATAAAAGACAAGCAACACAAGATAACTTTGAAATGTGAAAATCATGGTAATACTAAAGTTTTTAGTAAAAACATAATGAATATTGCAAAAGTTACTGATCCTGTTGTTTTTTGTTATGGAAATAGATAAGCATGAATTTCTGTTCTCTCTTGCAAGGATAAGGCAAAGGTTTCCTTGCCCTTGACCAAGCTCCTTTTAATAATCTTGTTACAGGAGTAAACTGAGTAGACCCTATAAATTGTGTCGAATGTGTTTTAATCACCACAATTACATGAACACATGACAATGAATATAAACCACAGAGAGAAAAAAGGCAGGTAAGAGGGAAAAACTGAAACTGGATTCTGATGTTATCGCTAAAAGTCAAAATACCACACAGAAAAAAAGTACACCTGGCTTTCTTTGGCTTTTCATCTTTCGCTAGAGCAGACGTTTTTTTTTTTTTTTTTTTTTACCTTTTTGCAGGAAGTGTTTGTGAGATTGATTGATGTGGTTGCCTAAATCAGGGTTCAAATTGCACACAATACATGTCCAAATATTTGATGCCAAATAAGAACAAAAACAATACCTTTTCAAAAGCATAAATGTACCACACAACAAATTATGTTAATTTTAATTTTACAAGAAAACACAAAGCCCCCATCATTAACTGCTTAAGCATCCAGATTAGTCAACCCACATTTTTTTTAACTTAATGTTTGTATCTTGATTAGAGAAAAGAAATAATGAAATCACAAATATATAACTATTCAGCCATTACAAGTCTGATAATTGTGTTGTTGCCGACTTTAACAATAAAATCTACCCAACAAGTCTTTATACTGTTGGAGCTTGATTTAATAGCAGTAATGTAGGTTAGATCTTCTTTAATGTCTGAGCCAGTTTCAAATCTAGGTGGTTTAGTGACTGACACATTTTCAGACCAAGCTTGCACCAGAGTAATTGTTCTGCACTTTACACGTCCATACATCCATCCATCATCAACATCCTGTCTGGTCCCGGGTAGAGTCACATGGTCAATGTAGCCTATTAAGGCATGGTACACCTCAGATGGGTTGTCAGCCTGTTGCAGGCCCACATAAAAACAGACAGCTACAAACCCTCAAGCCTCAGGGACCACTAAGACTTTTTAGTCACCAATCAACCTGTGAAGCAGGTTTTTGAACTGTTGTAGGTAGCTAGAGTACCAGTTGAAATCCCACACATTCACAGAGAGAACAAGGAACAGCCTTATTGAATTGACGTTTTGAACTGTGGCCTTGTTACTGTTTGGTGACAGTCCTAACCACCACACTACTATGCAGCTCTGCTCCTAATACCTTATCTCCAAAGAAATACAAACAGTTTAACTTCCTTCTGAATAACCAGAGGCTTTTACTCTTTGTTTTTCCAAGCTCATGCTTTCCCACTTTTTCTTTAGGGAAAAAAAACTGTTTATTTAACCACTGAAGTTTTTTTTTGTACTGTACTGCCCTGCGGATATTTGGCTGCCCAGGAGTCAGCAGCGTTTTGCTTTCAAATAATACAGGAAACAAGCCAAAGGCCTGCTTTGGTTTGTGGTAGTGAATTTTCAGCAGTGGACAAAAATGGGAGTATGGGAAGTAAAAAACACAATGGGATATGACTGTTGCATAAATCTGACCACACTTCTCAGTACTCTGCCATTTCTAAACCTTTGTATTTATTTTTCCTTATTTTGCTTGCTATATTTCAAACCTACTGCAGTCAGCGAAGTGAATGTCAAGATCTTATTTTTTTTCTTTTGTTTTATTGGCAATGCAGTTATGTGCACTCTTCAAGTCCAGCTATAATTGGTAGAGTATTTTGACATGCAGTATGTTTTTCCAACACATATTATTCTCAAATATACTTTGCTATTCAGAGGTTTATACCAAGTAGATCCTCATTACACCATATGTATCATATAGTGTACTAGACACTTGAGAAAATATCTTTAATAATAAAGTCATGACAGAAAGAATCTTGTCTTTTTTCTTCTTGTGTATTGCATATTATTTCCAATACAAAGCTGTTGTTTGTGCTCAGCCCTTAGGCCACAGATTGCATTCTAGGATCAAGAGTGTAAAATAGAGGGTTTTTTGTGCACCAACTGAATGGCCATAACAGTCACAACCCACATTAAAGAGACACTTCTCCCTCCCTCAGAGTTTCAGAGCCTGGGGATTTACGTAAGGAGCGACATGTGGTAGGACTGTATGATAATGAACGAATTGTAAAGAGCCATGCAGCGACCAACATCACTTGCTTCCCATATCTCTATTCTAGAACACCCCAATTGTCATTTTATCAAACACTTCTGCACAGCGATGACATAAAAGGTTAAAACATCACCCTTGAAAGCTGACAGTGTGAACAGAGAGATAGGATCCCAGCCATAAGACTGATTGTGTTCTGTCTCAGGTAAATTGCTTGCTGTCAATCATTATCAACCGCCTAAAACATCACAGGTAGATTGATAAAGATGTCGTAACGCTGTTAAGTCATGGCAGAATACTAATGGCCAGGAAGATAGTGGATTACCAGCGGTGGGCATTCTATTACTGGTTATTTAGCATGAGGACAGTGTTTGTGTTTGGTAAAAAAGGACAAAACTTGCACTACTAAGCAGTCAATTAAAGGTATGCACCTAATATTTGTAATCTAAAAATATATTCTTTGAGTTATCAACATTTCTAGATTCAGGATTAAAAACAGATCTGGAAATATGGTCACAAATGAAGTCACCTCATAAAATATTACACCACTTTTATAACTACTTTTATAACAAAGACACTCCAATAAAAATTGTCTTTTTTTGTGTTTTTAACACATTCTTGTAGCATTTATCTGATGATGGAGGACATATGCAAAGGCAATTTATTCAAATCGGAGGGGAATTGGGAGCAGATGAAAAAAAAGCAGTTTGAAAAAGCTTGTAGTTGTTATGTACTAACTACAACCAGCATGCTGCAAGCTCGCTGTTCTGCTTCATTCTGATAAATCCACTTGGAGACAAATGGATCCTGTATGTCTTTGTTTTCTGGTCCAAGCTGGCATCCATCTCAAAACTGTACAGATGGATAGCTCAAATATTGGTTGCCATTTTTGCTGAACCAGTAATGTTAGGTTGAGTTGTGAGTGGCTGTAAGCTAGCGTGGAGAGTATAAACAAAAGCATGATGGGAAATGAGTACAGGCTTACTCCGAGCCAACAGTCCCCCACCCACAACTCGGAGGCAAATTTCTGATGAGCCTCTGCCGCTCTGAAGGAACTGTGTTCTCGAAAATGACACGTTTTCGAGTTTGGCTAAAAACAGCATAATCATAATTAAAAGACCAGTGGGAACACTTTTACAATCGAACCAATTATGGTTGGAGTGGCACTTTAATAGAAATAAAATCAGGTAATGAAGCAGTTTGCAAAAAAACAAGTTTACCAAATTCACTTGAAGAATCTGGTGGATTTTTAACCAGTGAGTATTAGAAAACAGCAAGTGAAGGACTTCTTGCTGCCTATAAGTCTTTAAAGAGCTGATATCTCCAAATCATGTAGTCTGGAGTCTATAGTGTACAGGAGATCTTATGCACTCATGAGGAATTACAAAGAGCACAGCCTAGTTTGGAGACAGTCTTCAACAACAGTCTGGTCAATTTTGTTGACCTCAATCTTCACGGGGCTTCCTTATTACATAAGTTCTATTCCAGTTTAATATCATAGTGTTCTGCCTCTGTTCTGTACTTTGCATTTGCTGTCTTTAGTGCAAATGTTCTCATCTTATAAATTGTCTTGCAGGAATGGTGTTGTTTAGGGAATATAAAAAGAGATGTTAGAGCCATGTTTGGCCAGTATAGCCTTTTGGGACTTGTATGTTGAAGTGATACTCTGAATGTTTCTTTTGTAATAACAGTCATCCCTATACAATACTGATCAATCAGTTCAATTATTTGTATGCATTCATATTCACTAGAAATCGAAGCAGTAGTATGTTGATCATTCTTCATTATTAAAATACCCTTTCTGAGCATGAAGTGTAAATATCTCAAGAAGAGTTAAAGGATTGTTGTGTGTAGAACATTTCCATGAAAAGGTTAACTGTAAGAAATCTTTGGGAATAAAAGGACAGTTTTCAGAAGCCAATTTTTTAAATCAGTTTTTTCATAAAACGTGAGAAATTCAAAATCTGAGAAATGTAGAACAAAAATGAAATCAAATGAAATTATGTAAAGATAGGGTACCATAATTGAAAAACAGATGATTAACAAAGAACTAGAAAAAGAATAAAGTCAATGAATATCATTTATATCATTGCTTTTTTACGGTTGATATTTGGCAACATAAGAACTGTAATAATCATATATAAAATAATGTTTAGTATGTCTTTGTGTTTGGATGTGTGTAAAATATAGCAAAGCTGATATAAAACCACAGATCCATTTACTTGTGAGAAAATCACTTTGGCAATTAAAATGGGTTGAGATGCATAAAAGGGTTGCAAAAAAATAAATTCTGAATCTGATGAAAGCAAACTGTGCCTGGAGCATGAAAAAGGCTGAAAGCAAGTTTGTCTCAAAGAGGAAGTAGTGGATCTGTTAAAGATCTCCTGCACTGTCACTCAACATTTAAACATAATCTCAACTGCATATGTGTTTGACACATCAGGTTTAATCATCTAATTAAAGGTGGATTTGTGTTCGCACCCATAGAAATTTATCTTTCCTTCATAATACCTTTATAATAATACCTTCATAAGGGATATTGTTTCAAAAACTTCTAGCAAAAAATATTTTAGAGTCATTTCTTACTCTGACATTTCAGAAAAAAGTCTTTCCCACACCATTAATTAGCTTAAATAAAACAACATTCAACACTTAATATTTTTTGGGGGGATTTAAAGTTTTCTTGTTTTTTTTATCCGACTGTAAAACTCAGTGACATTTATTTAATAACTTTTTTTTTAATTTTAAAAACAGTGCAGAAATGAACCCAAAAAAGCTAGTCTGAAACAATTGTGTTCTTGTCATCCACGAACTCTTATGCTCAGAAATCTACTTAATTCTTTTGTTTAAAATGCCGCTGTTTTTGTAGGCAACTCTTTCAAGCAAAAAGCCACATGTAGCACATCTGCCAAAAAGGGAAGTCAGATAACCGAATCCCCACAGGGAGACACTATGGCTAAAATAAAAGCAGATGGTTGGCCTAAGTATATTTAAAAAATCATATATTAGATACATAAATTCTTTATTGCTGCTATTCAGGGATGTCAGGAGGTTGGGTGTTTGTTCAATTGCTGCAGATCTGCTTTATAACTTAACTTGTCTCTACTGCAGAAACCGATATTTCTACTAAAAAGTTATCCTTCATAATCTTGCTTTTCTCTCTGCTTGATCCATTGTCACTTGGAACACTTTGGATTTGACTGCACTCAAAAGGAAACATGGCCTACACATGGGACACAGATATGCACAGGCTCACTTTCCCATTTTGTGCTCTCCGAGCTTGTTGTTGCTACTTGCTTCTTGGCTTGGCTCAAAGCAGAAGTCTGTATTTGCCCGGGCCTGGCTTGTTGACTTTAGCTGGTTCGTATGTCGCACTGCTGCCAGAGGGGAGTGTTCTTGGCCCAGCCAAGGCCAAAGCAAATTGAGGAAGGAAGGAAGGAAGGTAAGAGAGTGTCTTTTGAGTGCGTTCGAGATTGAGACCAAGACGTTCGTCTGTGCCCTTGAATGTGTCAGATGATTTAGACACACTAAATTAGGATTAACACTTCAAACTTTAAGGTAAAGTACCTGTCTCATAAAGCACATTTGTCATCAGTGTTACTTGTAAGCTTAACAGCTGCAAGTATAAATGGCTTAACTACACCTCATTAAACGCAGTCGTTGGCACATGCACACTCTTGTGTGTCAACACATGTTAGAGCGTCATGTTTATCACGCACACGTTAAATTGACCTCCTACTGTAAATACATCACAGAGACTGGAGTGCTTTCACATTCCATATCTCCAGATTTGGAATGCCAAAAACCAAAAACCCAGTTCCTCCACTTCTGTAAACATGCAGGCTGTCACCACAAACTGACCACCTTTGTAGACAGCAAGCTCTACTCTACATTTTTATCTTTCCGGATACTAAATGAAGGTATGTCCAGTTTAAATAACTCAACTGCTAAATAAAACATTGGGGTTGTTTTGTGTTTTTTGTGCTCTTTCCCCTAAATTTAAAAGGCCAAACGGGTTGATGAAAGACCCCAGCAGGGTTGACTGTTTTAGGCTCTCCGTCTTATTTATGTGTGTTCCTTTGCAACAAAACCTAACGTATGTCTTTGATTTTGAATTGTTTCTTTCTAAAATTCATGTATACTTTTTTTTTTTTGCTGTGGCTTTGTAGATACCTCTGCTGAACAAAATATATTAAAACCTTGTTGATGTCACAGAATACTGGTTTTCCATGAATATCCAGGAAGGAAAGCGCTCAATGTGAGGAAATCAGGCTTGAATAGAGGGTCATTTATTATTATTTCAGCCTTTCATTTTGAAGGGATGCTACTGAGATATAAAGTTAGAATTAGCTTTGGCTAAAGGTATCTTCCTCACTATCGATGTCATGCACATTTAACTTTACTGAATCATTCGGAACATGTTCTTCATGTTGGCAATAAAATGTAAAAAGCACATAAACACTATTGAGAAACAGGCAAAATAACCCTAATTGTCCCTGATTACAGCTGAAAACAAGGCTAATGACTGAAACAGAACATGACTAATCTTGTAATCTCTTTATCTCTGTTTGCGTGTGTTTATTTGTCTGTCTGTGTAGCACCTGCTTTCATGAATTCTAGGATTTTTACTCATTGCATATTTCTTGTATTGATTCCATAGGTTGCTTTTAACAGCAGCCTGCATTTTCTTCACACCTCACACATATAAACAGATTAGCATCTTGTTTCGTGCAGTTGATAAGTCTCTAAAATATTCTGCTATATGTGGTTGATTTAGTTGCAAGCCTTTGTTGAAGCCTTTTTTCCCTGTGAAATGTTACAGAGGAACATGCGTTTATTTTAAAATGCTGCTGTATATAGTTACAAGAAGGCCCTGGTGGTTAAAAGCTCACTGCTGAGTGTGTTTTTAGAGCCCAGAGTAAAGTTTTTAAATTAAGAGTATGTGTGTGTGCATTGAGACTTACTGTGGATCTCTGCCAGAGCTTAGGGCTTGGCTTAGAGAATGGCTCAAACCAGTTTACTCTAGTTGTAAAGTGGAGAAGTCTGGGGTGAGATAAGGAATTTTTAAAGGATCAGATTTGTTCTTTTATTTCTAAAACTAGTACTTTTTGATACATATCTGTTACACACATAAAGTTTATTGGTACCCACATCTCTGTATTCATGTCTTTTACGGACTGACATACACATAACGAAAGTTTTCACATGTGTAATTGCAAAGTGGGATGATGGGGACTTTGCTTGACCTTATGTAATTTTTCAAAATGTTTGTTTTCAATAGCACCAAGAACAAAGACATACATTTCCTAAAGGATTTGACTGATCTGCTGCAAAAGCTTAAAGGAAATTCAATTTTTTTTATTAGATCTTTGAATGCCAAAGTACACTCTTTTGTCTTACAGTGCGTGCAACTTTTTTAGTAAATGTTCTCTGAGTTTATGTGTCGAGTTTCCTTTCAAGGGAGCAATATAAAAAAGATTTAAGATGAGGGTGGACTGCTTAGCATGGGGTGTACACAGTGGAAGGGAGGAGAAGGCATCTTTCTTCTGCTCTTAAGCAAGGTTTTATAAACAGAGCAGAAGCCACCAAAAACACTTTCTCTCCAGAGGCCACTCCATTCATCACATTTCCATTATATTCTCTTATGCAGCACACCCACAAGCAGACAGCAGTTCAACACTTTTCATGCATTAACTTGTTTGTTTTTCTGTTCTCCAGCGGCTTTTTTGATGCGTTTGCTGCATCCGTTGAAATGTCACCACTGTTGATACTTTGGTAGAGCTGTGGACTTGTGCAATTCTTACCAAAGACAAGGCCGGGCTTTGTTTTGAATCCCGTCCCATCAGTTTGATACACAGTCAAGCAAACAGAGAAACACACGTTGTTTGCTGGTAGATAAACGTGTGCCCTATAAACGTGTGCTCTTCAGGAAACCTTCAGGTCATGCTGATAAAGAGGTGATGGCTGCTGCTGTCCTGACGTCCCTGTCCACATCCCCTTTGGTGCTCTACCCCTCCTCTGCGCCCACAGGTAACAGCATCTCTTCATCCACTCTTTTCACTGACCGCCGCTCCATAAAATACAGACTCCCCCACTGTATTAAACAAATCAGAAGACGTTTACTTTAAATCGAGCAGTGTTATCCTCAGCTGTGCAAACTGTTGGAGATAACTCATTGCAAATCCCTTGATGCAAGTGCGCCTTGACACCTCTTGGCTGATGAGTCATTCATGTGTTAAAACCTGTATTTATCTAGTGGAAAAATCATGCCAAACACTATTCCTACAACTACAGATACATTCATGTTTGCCTAAGCCCAACTCTGACTACCAGTTATTAAAGCTCGACTATAATCACAGCTCTTTCTACTGTGTCCACAGTGGCTTTGACTGCTATTGCCATGCCAACGGCCTACAAGGTCAAAGTCCTGTGCTTTAGAAATGCTTACGTAACACCAAACAGTACAGGTGTGCTTGCAGTATCTGTTAAAAAGACATTCATTTCATTTTTTCAGATTTAAAAAATGTAAGAATATGGCAACTTCAATCCAAACTTTATTTAAATCAATAGCTACCAACAAAGCTAGAAAAATGTCATCTGTACTGCACTTCAGTAACCAAAGACAGAACATGAGGGCTCAAAATGAAGAAATCCTCTATGTAGTTGCAAGCCAACAATGGATTTCATGACAAAGCTTCAGTATATTGGCCTTGGGTTAAAGGGGGAGAGGAAACAATGCTTGCTGGCAAGTATTCTGATGCTCGGTGGCTGATTCCACCAGCTAGCTCCTTTGGCGTTAGCACACTCAGCTGCAGTGCTGAGCTGCCTAGGTTTGATCCATGTGTCCATGGGAAGAGCAATCAGGAAAAAAAACTAAGCAACTTACCAAAGTAAACCTCATTTTAGAATAAAAAAGTCAAATTGACTTTGTGTTTGTGTTCACCTGTTTCATTTCCACCTAAAAGGACTTTTGATGGCTTTATGTGTCATCTTCTTGTGTGGACGTTCTTCTGTTTAAACAAGCGTGATGTGTGTTACTGCTGACTCTTGGGCCTCAGTCCACTGCACTTGTCAGCGTCATGTGTTTTTTTCATTCCCACACACTGAAACTGCATGGTGCGTCAGTACAGCGAGTGTGTCAGCACACCACACAACCTTAAACGGCTCCAGAGCTGTGAATCTCCATCCAGCATTGGCAGAACACAACCTGGAATGGAGTCATAGTTCGCAAAGAAAATAACAGGGACCAGACAGACTGCAGATAAACAACAATAGATGCTATCACATTCCAGTGTGGTTGCAGTTTCTATTTTTGCTTATAAATTGTACTGCATCTTACACAAGAGTATTATTTAAAGCCCAAAGGCAGGCTTTAGAGATTTTGATAAATATCGTCTTGGAACGCTTCACTCCAAATGGCTTCATGCATTGTATGTAAATTTAGTAAAGTCAGATCAAAAAAGTATCTAATATTTGTAGTTTATTTTAAAATCTTTGTCAAAACTTTGACAGTCAGTGGTGTCTAATGTCTTCTTAAATATATGTGTTAGTCTAATAGTGCACAATTTGGTGGTATTTATGTATTAAACTTTTGAACTTTAAATAAATAATGATTTTTCTTTTAAGCTTTGTTCCTTTAAAGTGAGAAGGAGCATAACTGGGTTGGTCAAAGATGCGCAAAGTTTACGGTTCTGTCAGCAAAAACTAAGCGGCATGTTGGCTTGTAGACTGAAGCTTTGTCAATAAATCCATTGTTGGTTTAATTTGGTGTCTTTATAGAGGCATACTCTTAAAGCTGTGTTTACTAAAAATCTCTTTCCATGCGATTCCATTGTAACTGCAGGCTTTGTTTTGACTGTCGTCTCAGATCCAGCCAATAAAACTTGGAAAGAGGTGCTATCTACCAGCTGCAGCAGCTCAACTAGTGGCAACTGGAGCTGGGATGCCAGTGACCAATCGGTGCCGTCGACGCCTTCTCCACCACTTTCCAATGATAACAACAAGAGCTTTCTGCTCTCGTCCCAAAGTGATGATGTCAGCGAGGATACTACAGAGAGCACGCACTTCATGTTTGAGGACCCAATACCCCGCAAGCGGAAGGTAAATGTGGATGTTGTGCACTCTGACAAAGAGTTTCCTCATCATTTTCTTGTTATAATAGAAAATGATTATGGATAACTGCAAGAGAAAATCTGAAAACTTGGTTTTGCGCATTTCTTTACCACAATTACCATTACCATTCAGAACAATGCTTTAGCCCTTTTTTATTTTTGGGGGTAGGGGCAGAAAGATCCTGAAGCAGCAGAGGAAAGGAGTCAGATCAGGAAGGGATGAAGCTTGGCAGTCAGGAGAAAAAGCAGAATGAAAGTTTCAGGCTGCAGCAGGTAAACTCAACATTATTATACAGTCAGGGACAAAAAACCCACATCAGGACAAAAGGCTTTGACAAGTACTAGAAAAAGAAAGGATTTAGGAAAATATAGCTATACAAGCATTTTTTCTTTACCATAGTTGTTGCTTGGAAATTTCAAAAATGGGAGAACGAGAATGCAAACAGCCAGGCATGAGCTGTTCAACTGTAGAGGTTCAAAGCATGCATGAACAGACAACTCTTTAATTGTTTTACTTTTGTGCAAGCAGTGAGGCATGGAAAAACAATTACTTAACTGATTTGTGATCATTTCAGGGACTGAAGGCTTCTTCTGTTTGTATTGTTGTTTTAAGAAGCATGTTTTCTGCCTCTACGTTTCTCCCATTTCTTCTTCTTCCTTTTTTTTTTAACTCTCTAGGGGCTGTTTGAGAGTAATGAAAGTTCACTCCTACTCTCTCATTAGCAGTAATGCAGGCCTCTGCCTGCTCAAGAGACAGCTGCCAGCTCCCGACATGTGGAAAAGAAAATGATTTGAAATAAAACCACATGGATTCCATCTATCATCCCATTGCAGCTTGAAGTGAGGTTGTCTTGTTCTCAATCGGGATTTAGGAGAACGGGAATTCATTTTAGTGAGAGGCCTTGCATAACGTGGTTTATAAGTTTGGAGCCCTGAGTCTTTACCCCATGATCAAACTTTTTCCAGTCGCATCGATCTATACACCGACTTAAAGCTGGAGTTTCGAGTGAGGAGTGAACAGAACAGAACCAACGGTTTATCCCATGTTAAACCTTTGCTAAAGGTTTTTTTTTTTATTGTGAAATGATGTGTTTTTTTCCCTAAAACTTTTAAAGTCAGTCTAGATCCCTGACTCGACGCTTGTGTTAAATATGTTTTTCAGAACTCCATGAAAGTGATGTTTAAATGCTTGTGGAAAAACTGTGACAAGGTACTCAGCACCTCCTCAGGGATCCAGCGACACATTCGCACCGTCCACTTGGGGTGAGCTGTTAACCATTACACAGACAGACTGTTGTCTTCTCTTATCTAATCAGTTTGACCAGTTGTCAGCAATATAATCATATCTTTCATAAAATGAACTGTAAATTCTCAATTCTGACCTTTAGTTAATGTTTCTTTTCTCATAGTCTGCGCAGTTGTGTTTATTTTACACTGCAGGCTTTTTTTCTGCTTGCTAGATTCCTAGATGCACACCCACACACATGCACTGCCAGACTATAATGCAATCGTTATGAGTTGCACTAATTGCATCTTCACTGAGCGACAGTCGTATCATAAAAGTGCCCTTTTGTTTTCTTCTGTTGTTTCCAAACCCGTTTTGCTAATTTCACCATCAAATCTGCTGATGTCTCACAGGACTGCAGGCTGTGATGGTTTTACTTTGAAAGTGCCTCTGCGGTCTCTACAGTCTTTGCAGTTGAAATTTTATGTCAAACAGGAAAAGTGACTCACTCCAGTTTTGAAGCGGTCCACTTTACCTCTAACAAATAAAGGATGTTACATAAGTTATTGTGCCATGGGCACAGGTCCACATTCACTTTCTACAACATTACCATCATCTGATACATTTCATTTACATTTTTTAATCCTCTTTTGTCAAGTGACCCAATAACCTTGATATTGTAGCATAGAATCTAAATTGATTTGTTGTTATTTTTGGCAAAATCTCAAAGATGAACAACTAGCATTAAAACACAACATGAAATAAAATAAAAAGTAGATTAAGTTGTTTTCTTAGTTACTGAGGTTATATTGGATTTAGCAGCATTTACAAAGACATATAGCTAAACTAGTTAATATACCTGGTCTTTTTTTTTAAATAAAAGACAAGCCAAAGCTTTATAGTTTCTGGACTGCAGTTTAGTGGACTTTTAAATTCCAGATTAGAAGTCATAATCTGAGTGAGTTTGAGTTTTTTGCATATGAGGTTTTCGGGCTGTAAATCCACAAGGAACAAACCCAAGGGATGATTGATTGCGCAACAACAAATATTTGAAACGTATTTTATTGTCTTGATTCATTTTTTATTTATACATTTTTATGGATCCAGTTCGTATTGTGTTGATTGAAATTTGCATGGTCTCACTGTGATTTATTTTTAGCTTTACTGTTGCCTGAAAGTCAAATTACAGTAAACACACAAAGCTAAAAAAAAAACCCAAACAATTGTTGATAAGTTTTACTTATTCCCTTCAAATAAGCTGAAATAAGGCCTCTCTTGTTGCCGTGACAATTAAAAAAAAGTGCAACTTGAACAAAGTGTATAATAACACCTGAAAGGTAGTTTTTCTTTGATCTATACAGATTTGTTGAGAAACAGCTATTCTAACTTAAGGTTTTTGCAGCTTTAGTGTATTACTGAAGTATAAGAACAAGTTTTATTTTCATTTAATAGCATATGGGGTCCGCCCAAAGATTTTGTTCTTTATTTCTCTGACTGGAAACTTGAGGAATTAGGAAACAGTATTTTACTGCCTCCTGCTGTTGAAAAAAAACATTTTTTAAATATTTTTAAGTTTAATTTAAGTGCTTTTGTTTATCAGACATTCATGTTTTTTTTATTTTTAGTGTTTATAACTACTTATTCAAATATATATTTTTCCTACAAATGTATTAAAGCAACAATTTAAGTGTTTATGCAAAATCGCCAAGACATGTTTTTTCTGTGTGTTTGTTGCAGGCGAAACACAGACTCAGACTACAGTGATGGAGAGGAAGACTTTTACTATACAGAGATTGAAGTCAACATGGACAGCCTAACAGAGGGCTTGTCTAGCCTCACACCCACCTCGCCCACCACCACTGGTCCTCCCCCCATCTTTCCTTCGCCGCTCAGCGACGCTTCCCACTCCGAGCACATTAGCATGAATGGCTTTCAGAGTCACGGCCCCTCGCTGCTCAGTCAATCAGCCCCCTCCACGCTCTGCCACATCCGCACTGACCATGCCTATCAGGTAATTCAAGCCTCATTGAAGAACAGATCTGGTCTATTGCATGTTGACTCAAGTCTTGTTAACATCCTTTCATGTTATGGAGGGCAAAGAAGAAGAATTTTAATTGACTGTATCAATGGTTACCTCCTGGCTATTTCTGGTGGTTTTTGCAATTTATCTTACAGGGGTTCTAAACTTAGCAAAGTCCAAGAAATGATCAAACAAAGAACAAAAGAAATGGCTATAGAGTCAAATGTTTGCCTAGACCTTAAGGATAAAGGACCCAGAAACATTCTGTGCCATAAAATCAAGGTGTAGATAGACTGAGAAGTTTTAACTGGGCAAAACGGAAGAAAAAAAGCAAGTATGCTTTGAGTTGCTCTGTTGAATTTTGTGTTTCTAAAAAACACACTGAAACTCTCTAATATCTGCCTTCAATATTCACCTCTAAACTCAGTAAATGAGAGCAAATCAGTTGTAGCTTGAACCATGACTCAGGGTTTTTCATGCCTCCTTCCTCCTTTTTCTTCATGCACACTGTTTTCCTTCTCGTTTTTTTTTTATGATGCACAAGGTCATGATTTCACCTGTTTATACACTTGGAGGTCAAATTAGATTACTCTCAGCTGGTTAAGGAACATTTGTTAACAGTTTTTGAGTATTCGATACGGAAGTCTGCCCTTTCCTGTTGCTATGACAGCAACACACTTGATGCTGTTCTTGTATGATCTTGTTGGGAACCTTACAATTTGACTTGTTACATTTCGTTTTGTCAGTGTAGAATCTTGTATGTAGTGTTCTATTTTAATTCCTAAAGAAGAGTTAAAGAATTATTTAAGATTCAAAGCAAATGAATGTTTCCCATAGCAATTGGACAACCCCTTTCTTCTGGCCTGTTTTTCTCTGAGCATTTCTTGTTCTTCTTTGTTTCACCTGTGTGGGGTGGATGTCCATGTTCCAGGCCACCGCTCCAGTGAGTATCCCAGTGGGTCCTGAGCTGGCTGGGATATGCAGTGGTAATGGAATCGGGCCTGGAACTGGAACAGAGAACGGCATCAGTGTGTCGTGGCAGTCCCCTCCTTACATTTTTAAAGGAGTATCGGTGAGTGAGCCAATGTCTCACAACCTTTTCATCTGATTTTTTTTGTTTTTTATTCCTCCCATCATGTTTCCCATTGCAGCCTTTTTGAGCTTTTGGCTTCTTGTTCTTGGCTTTTCTTATTTATTCATTCATAATATAAATGATCCAGAGAAAACAGAGGTGTGAGGATGACCTTTTACTAGACAATTAACACAAAACAGTAAACCAATGGCTTTATTTGTGCATCTGAAACTTTACATTTGTCTGGTTGAAATGTTTAGATTATTGCTCACACTAAAACACATTCACACACATGTAGAATACACCGATATATTTATGATTGACAGTTAATACTGAACAAAAACCTTTCTTACTCCATTATTGCATGTTTTCTGCGACTATGTTAGATTTTTTTTCTTGTTTGGGTGACCCATGAACTTCCATTCAGAGCAAGATTTTTGACTCTAAACTGCAGGTTCAAACTACCTCAATAGTCTTGAGATTTCATTGAAACTTGCAAAGATTCAGCACATCGTTGAACTTTCTCCATATCTGGGCGCAGATTCTGCATGCTTCATATCTACCTCTGTGAACACTCCAGTTTAGACTATGGTCACATATGCCTAAATGCCACTGTACGGTGGCCTAAGGGCCAGTTTTCCAGCAAACCTGTGTCAGTCGCATCAGTATATGTGGCACGGCATTTTGTAAAGGCCTCATCCCCGTCTGAATGACCACCGACAGACTGCCACCGTCAGTGATTTTCTCAGCTAGATTCTGCTGGTGCTTCCCATTCGTGCGGTAGAAGTTAAATAAGTGACCGTAGCATCAATCTCATCCATCCCAAAGACAGCCCTCCAGAAGCGTTGGGTTTTTTTTCATACCGTAATCCACCCAAATACCAGTTCCATTTTTAGATGATTTGCTTTTAACAATGGCATCAGCAAATCATATAAAAGTGAAACTGTAATATGAAATCAGCTTTAACTCAAACAGTTAAAAATGCCCCTCTGGGCTTTTTAGGTGCTTTTCAAACTTTCTTCAACTTGTCTTTTGGTTTCCCATAGCAGATGAAATCACCTTCAATTTCTAAACAGAAGATTCATCTGTAGCCACAGGAACACCGAGCTGCTTAGAGATGGCCCAATGTAACAGCCTACGCCTTTAATATGTCTGTTTTCCTTCTAATATCCTGGGAAAACTCTTCTTCTTTTCTGTGATTCAGTGTGTTACACCACCAAACAGCACAGCGACTTTTGAACTGTTGTTGCTAATTAGAGGACACGCCATGGCGTTACGTGACCCAGTGGCCACATTCTTCTCCATGTTTTTTAAAATAATTAACATTTTTAGACTTGCAGACATGTTTTTTTGTTATGTTTTTCAAATGACTTTGCTATACAGCATTTCTAAAGCCATGCCATAGTTAATTCGGTTGATTTCTAGTACATTTTAAATGTACAACTCTTTATTTAGTCAGCTAAAGTTATTTCAATGATTGTTTTTTCTTTCTTCCGTGTAACAAAAATGTTGTCCATAAATCTACATAATTACATTAGCAAACATTAGCAGGACAAATGTTCTTTTTTTAATAGTATTGTTTTTAAAAGCATCCTACCTTTACAGAATAGCTTAAGTTTGGGGACATTTTCAGCCACAAATCAGACAAAATTCATTTTCAATTTGTCAGTATTAATTCTAAAAGGGAGATGTCTTTGTCCTTCTGCAGGGGCCTGTGACTCATGTCCGAACCGTTGGCGTGGGGGAAAAGCGGCAGCCATCTGTCACCCCACACACCCCTGTCAAGAACCAAGCTTTAAATATGCTCGCTTCTAAATCTACATCAGGAACCAGGTATGTGTCACATCTGTTCATGTCAAAAACTCAACTTTCTTTTAGTGCTTCAGCAAAACACAAGCTGAAAAGTTGCATATGACAATATGACAGATACATATGACAAATATATTTAAAAGAAAAAAAACATTTTTTCAGAACGGCAGCTTTTCTTTTGGTTTATTTCTTTAGCAACCATTTAGTTTTTGGGTCGCCTGGGGGCGACCACAATTCTAATATGTTCATATCATTTATTATATTGTTTCATTGAACTTAAGCTAATGATTCATTGAAACATTTCCTCAATATTCCAGTAAAGTAGAGGCACACCACTTGTATGAGCTTGTCACAATAAAAATTTAAAATCAACATTTTTTCCAAAGTAGCTTCCTAAAGATACTTGAAGAGTTAGGAGATGATAGAGATCAAAATCTCTTGGAGGATTTTAAATGTGTCAACCTCTGTCATTCATTTTTGACAGGTTTGCCTGCTGTGATGTCATCATTTTTCTAACTCCTTTTGGCTGTTAATCAATATCAAAGTCAGATCAAATTTGCAATATTTTTTTTTAACAATGTACAGTAATAGTGTAACGATAATTGGCGACCAACCTGTCACCCCAGTCTCGGAGCTTCATCTCCAGCCCTTTCTTTTTTTACCCAAAAGTGCTGAGTGAGTGGCGAAATTGCAGAGCGGGGTAGCATCTCCTCCTGCCTCTGTACAGCAGCGAGGAAGGAACAGAGGTGAAGCCAATGTTGTGTGGGCGAGCTGGAGCAGGAAAAATATGCTGATTATATCAATCAGGCAGCTGTCATTCAGCTGATTCTGTCCTGCTGGCTTGCTGCGTTCTTTATGAAACTAACCATGATGCTTAAAAAAAAGGATATTGTAAATAAACATAAATTGAGCGAAAAAGGAAGAATAGGATATAAAACCAAAGCCAAACAATGACATGTTATTGTTACTGTCTGACCTGCCACCTGTATGCACTCCTACAGATTTGGGTACATCTGAGTGTGTTGTACGTACAGGTGTTTTTTTTTTTTGGTCCATGTGGGCGTCTGGCTGTCTCTGTGCATGTCCTTATGCTGTCACATCTGCTGTTACCAAGGAAACCCCGTGGGGAGGCTAAGAAGTGCCGAAAGGTGTACGGCATGGAGAAGAGAGACATGTGGTGCACAGCCTGTCGCTGGAAAAAAGCCTGTCAGAGATTCATCGACTAATCCAGCCCCCACCAATGGTCTGTGAGACGAGCCGGTCCACACCCGGAGCCACGGCGAGGTGGACTCTTTCACTGAGGAGACGAGGGCAGCTTCCCTTTTGGTGGAGTTGTCAGCACTGCTTTCTCCAGGCCAGCAAAGGGGCTTTGCCTTCTTTTATTTTGTATTTTTTTCTATTTTTTCAAACACCGTGTCAACACACAAACTGCTTAGTAGAACAAAGTAAGCTGAATATATTATGCAGGTTTAGAGACCTTTATGTTTTTCTTCAAGGTTAGAGATTTTCTGCTCACAGCAAAATAAGGAACAAAAAAGAAGAAAAAAAAACTGTCAATTGGATTCTGATAATTCAGATAATGTGTTTTCACTTCCTTCAACTGTTTGCAAAGTTTGATGACTACAGATAAGCTTTTGTATACTATGTTCATTACTAGAGCTTCATGTAAGCTACAAGGGATGGGTGGGTGGGGGAAATCAGGGGGAAAAGCTGGAGCGCATCTGTTCCTCACTGTTTAAGGGACTCCAGCAAATTTTCACTTTGAACCATAAGGTTTTTTTCGGTGTAGTCTCTTCCACCGGTGTCCTCTGTGGGCTCACTGGAGATGGACCGCATGTTTGAACTCATTTCGTTCAATGTCTAACAGCTTGTTCATCCAGCGAATCCAGAATGGCCTCCAAGGCTTTCTTGTATATTTGCGGAGCTGCACAGAACCCGTCACACCACGTGGTACAAAGAGTTTCACTTTGATGTTCCAAAAAAGTTTTTCCAGAAATGTACTGAAATATATTTCATGCTCTTATTCTTTCTATGAGAAATGCACCTTGAAGACAGGAAAAAAAAGTCCCCCAGCATCATAGAACCCCAATATGCCCAGAAAGAGAAGGACTCTTCCATCACATAAAATTAGTTTTCCGAAGTGAGTTGCCGAAGCAACTAACAGTCGTGTTGTGCAATCAGAGGAACAACAGCATTTAATATTTTCGGTTTTGCTTTGAGGGGTGTCAGTGACTCGTGGTGAAGGCACATTTTTTTTTGTTTGTTTCCTAATGGTAACTGATGTTCTTAAAGAGATTGTTTACAACAACTTGATGTGAATGGCTGCCCTTTGAAATGATCGCTGGCAGTCTGACTGATGTTCATTGTTTATGTAGGAAACCAACGTTGAGATTGTAAGCCAACAATCACTACCTGATGAGTTCAAGGATCCATCACTCAAAAAGGAGAGATTTCTCCCGAGTCATGTTATTGCGCCACCACTGACGCCTACTTTCAGGAGAACCTGGGTCTGTTCTCAGTTTTCTGAAAGATTGAATTCTTTCAACCCAAAAAAATGATATATGAAAGCAATTATATATAGAATTCATAATCAAATCCAAGCAAAACATGGCTGCTGTGGTCAGCTACATACTGATTTATATATAGGAGTGTGTTTAGTATGAATTTAAAAATATTTAACCTTTTAAAAAGGCCTGTAATGCAAGCCAAGTTCCAAATAGATAATCCACAAATTGTAGACTATACACAGTTTGTGTTTAAATATTATGAAATATGATTTATCTTTAAAGTCAAAACTTTCAGCAATCTTTGGGGAATAGTTCATTGTAAAATCTGTTTTGTTACCCGTTCTGTTATTTTGGAATTATAGAATATAGAAGAGAAAAAAAAAACAGTGATTTTGAAATATTTCAACCTTTTTGTGACCTTGGTAGAAAATACATGGGGAGATGAGTCACGTGTGTAATCTCTTCATCTTTTTTTTGTGATGATGATGATGAAAAAGGAAACACAAATGACTGTCAGAGATTTCCCAGGTAGATTTTGCCTGTATTTCCCCTCTTTATTATTAGTTATTTGTATCTTATTCTTCCAAACTTTTTCCCAAGCTAAATGATTGAATTATTGTAGTTTGAATTACTTGGACGAAAGACGATGCTAATTTTATGTTGCAGTAAACGTTTGTTTCCCAGAAACCAAATGAACAGGTGGTAAAAAATTCCCTCCAAATAAATTCAGAAATTCAAGTCGAATGTGCTGGAATCTCAAAACCTTTATGTCCGAGTCATGAAATAGAAGTATATTTTTAAGGAGACTCACACCTCTGCTGTATATTAGCTGATTCTGCTGCGTTTCCTCTGCTCTGAGGGCGAGAGCCTCCGTGACTGACTGTGCAGCTCGACTTCAGACGTTTGTCACCATAGAAACACCTTTCCCCACCTCCACCGCACTTGAGCATCACACTGCCACGTGCTGCCCAATCTTGATTGTGAGCCCCCCCCCCCAAGCCCCTCTTGCGGACAGTCAGTGTGTTGAACCTGATATAGACACACAGTGTTGCTGTCAAAGCAGATGGTGATGTCTCCCTGAGTTCCTGCTACGAGGTTTCTTCACGATGGAATCCCAGATAAGCTAGGTCAGAAGGCCTCTCTCTTCCAGTCACAAACTTGACCAACTTCACCAAGTGCCAATGAGAAGACTAAACAGGAAAAGGCATAGTGACCTGATGAAATTGCACTACACTGCACTGCGCAAAGACATGTTTTTATACATGGATATTTTATATACACACATTTTATAGTGAAAATGGTGTTTCTTTTTTTTTTCTTTCAAGGGGATGGGAGGGGTTAAATCACTGCCCGATGGAAGAAATGGGGTTTCAGGGATTGGGGGTCGAGAACCTCTGGGTTCCCCATATTTTATTTTTATTTTTTGGCAGGTGATGATAACAGTTAATGCCTTTTTATTGGTGTCAGGTGCACTCAACACAGTGTTGGCAGTTTCTGGTGTGCGGTACTGGAAGTACAGTGTGGTACTCAGATGTAGTCAGTCCCTTTGCGTTTCTTTGGTTGAGTGCCAAGAGCTGAAAGCAATGCCAGCTTTGTAGTAATGACGGAAAAACAGTAGTTCCAGACTGTAGCTACACAGTATCATCCATAACAGACAATCTATTACAGGGTCTTACTGTCTGGAGAGTTTATTTACCGCAATACTCACTTTTGTGTCCATAAATCTTATAGCTTTGTGCCTCTTTGACCTAAAAAAACATGCAAAAAAAGGGCTCTGCTTCTAAACATTTTACTGAGCAGATTTTTAACACTTCTATATACTGTCTTTAGTGCTGGATACCACTTATCTTCATTTCCCTTTGGTTTGCTCATTGAGACAGTGTCAATCCCAGCCTGTAGGTCTTCTCCATCTATGCAAAGCACCAGCAGAGTTAAGAGAGCGGCCTACACTTGAGCCGTTTGCCCTGGAAACCAAAGCGGCTCTTTGCTCTTTAGCCACCGTTCTGCCTCTTCAACTTTCCTCACAGTAGCTTAAAGAGGTGTCACAATTCAAATCTCGGCGCAGACTCGGCCACCAGCCAGAAGAAAACAAAACACGCTGTTGTGAGAATTGTCTTTTTCTCCTAAAAAAACAAAATATCTTTGACCTAAAAACTGGTGGGTGGAGAACGACTTCAACGGCGGGTTTGCGAAAAAGCTAGATGGAAAGCGCAGCGGCAAAATGCTTTTTTTTTGGTTGCAGCTTCAGGACTTCTTTTTTGTACATAGAGCACGCTAAGAGATCAGTGAGCTTTTTCATATTTTGTTGTTTATGTTTGTTGTTGTATCTCTTGTTTTTTGAAAAGGAATTTTTTTTACATTGCAGTTACTCAAAAAAATCTTTTTCTTTGATGTTAAAGTGAGAATCTATGGAGAAGTGATGTAGTGTACATTGTAGCTTAGAGGATAAGGGGAAGAAAAAGAGATCCTGTTGAATGTAAGACAAAAAAACTTTTATTTTGGAGTAGTTCTGGCTAGTTTGTACGGCCTGTTGTGATCTTTAGTGCATCCTGATTTTGGTATCCAAACTCATAATACTCAGATTTCTGTTGCTGAACTGCTGTTTAATATAGAATAATGCAACCATACAGTATTTCTTTACTATCTTTGTGCAATGAGATGCTTTACTTTGGAACAAGGGCTTTCTTGCTTTTTGGTGTAATTTGGGTTTCTTGCTCTCACTGCTGCTGATGTTTTTTTTAACTCTTTTCATGATGAAACGAAAGACTCCCTATGAACTGTCATGAAGTTGTTGTTCGGACGACTTTCGAAATAGTTACCTTGCGCGAGTCGTTCTCCTGCACCGCACATTCCAGCAGACTGCATGCTTCCCCTGTCTTCCACTTGCTTCCAGTTTTCAGCAGTTCTTCTGCCATCACCTCAGCCTTCTGCAGTTCCTGTTTTTGTGCTTCTTGGCTTGACTGTGGTTCCACCCAAGCCCTTACCCAGTATATTAAGCTAAACTAAACCCTTTAAATGTGCATGAAAAATGCCTTTTTTTTGTCATTTGTTAAAACAATGGATGTGCTGCTTTCTTGAATGTTGTCATTTGTGCATAAAACTGCAGCAGCAAAAAGCCAATGCATCTCCATCCAAATCAAATGTATCGCATAGCAATGGCAGCTCCACTCCACTCTCTGCTCGTATTGTCTGTCCAAGTGTTTCACTGAACTCCTTCTGTGTGACGACCTTCATCTCTACTCTTGTATTTTCATCCAGCCTTCCTCTGGCTGCTGTAAAAACTCCCCTTTTCTCGCCCTTTTCTCTTTCTTTTGATTGATTGTCTTGGTTGAGTTTGAGTTTATTTTGCATGTCTAACAATATTCATGATTTTCTTTTTTTTTTTTTTTTGTCTTTTGGGAGATGCAACACTGAAGGGTTTTACGTGTTAGACTTCCCCTCTCAGTATCTCGCGGCTCAAAGCGGATGTTGGGGGCGATTTGGTTTTTTTTCCCTCTTTGGAGGGCAAAACACGGCATCAGCTTTGGGTCTTCACTTGGCAAAATGTCTCGTACATGTGGACCCGGCCGCTGGTCTGCGTCAGCTGCCCCATATGCACCGAGAAAGCACTTTCTGAAGAGTGCTGCACTCAAGGAGTAAATGTGTGAATGTTAAGACTTTGACTTGTGTTTCAAAAGATGGATGACGATGTATGACGCTCATAATGTGATTTATGTGATGTAACGTGACAGAAAAAAAATAAAGCTGAATGGAAAAAGCCTGATATTGGTTCTTTTGTTTGGAGAAATTTGGACTTGTCTGTAGCACCACCGTGTGGACAGTGTGAGGTACAGCAGCAGCTCCTGCAAACTTCAGAAAGAAAGTCCAAACACACATTGAATACTTCTTTACAGCAGCAATTTCAAAATTTATTGAGACTGATTGGTTTTTGCAAATAATATTCAAGCTAATTCATCTACTAAACATGAAATTAGATAGAGACTTGGACAGCTGACGGGCTGTCCCAACATCAAAACTGGAGGCTCATGGTTGACGGTAAAAATGCTTTGTGATCAGTACTTATAATCCAAAAAAAATCTCTGCACAAGAGCACTTAAATCTGCCCGTAACAAAACAGGTGTAAAAACAGGACAGTTTTTTTCCCTTTTTTTTGTTTTGTTTTGTTTTTTTGATTATTTAGCACATTTTGTTACAAACACAGGATTATGATAATATAAAGTCAGTATCATGTTGAACAGTATTCCCATTGCAAATAAACAAACCTCAAGATCAAGTGCAATCCTTGACAAAGAAAAGACTCTTTGAAACTTGAGAAAGAAAATAAATAATATATAATTGTAATATAAATTCATATATATGAAAGTATACACCATCACTCTTATTAGAAGAACAAAATCTAAAGTAAAAAGCGCCAAATTTTGAAATATAGTATAGGCATACCCATATCTATGGCTTCATGATTTGCACACGTGAATCAAGCTGTACAGGCTAAATGAGGATTGCAAATTGTACACATATAAGAATACCCATAATCATCTGCAGTAAAGCAAACAGTTCCAGTTTTGCATTGTGTGAAATGAGACGTTTGTGTGCAGATGCCGAACATGTTGCTTTGGTATGACAAAATGAAACACGGGCATGCAGTTAAGACCACAAGATCAGGGCACAAAAGGTCATTTGACACACTGTGGGGAGGAGAATCGATTCACCCATTTTGATTTGTCTCAAAAGTTTCACCTCCAGTCTGATCGTCCACATCGTGGTAATCTCTCTTTCCACTGGCAGAAAAATTCATGGCAAAATTCATGTCCCAGAAGCAGATACACTCTCACAAGCATGCAGGTGAAATGTCGTAGAGGCACATATTGAGGAGTTGATGGCAGACATTTTTTTTTTCCTGAAATACAACCCAGAATGAAGAAGAGGACACACAGCACAGGTTGTGAGAAGAGCACAGGGCAGGAGAGTCACGCATACATCCAGATGTCTCAGTGGTCACAACAGCACCACAGAACAGATTAGTCACTGGTCACCAGCCTCCTCCATTAGTGACATTCATAAAACTTTCCAACCCCACCGTCCCTTTTTTAAAATTATAATCCAAAAGGAAAACTTGAAACAAAAAGGGCCGAAACTTAAAGTCTATACACTACTATCACGCTAAAATCAGAGTTATGCTGAGATTTTTTCAGCAGTGATGTGGAGGGGGAGCGCAGTCCATGGCACCTGCAGCAGAAAGGCCTGGTGTGTATGACCAGCGATGACCAAAACAAAACAAAAAAAACATGTTTCCCAGAGTTACTGTTGCAGCACTCAACTTCCTTTTTGTCCAAATAAAACCAAAATTACAAGCAGGCTGCATTACTGCTTGATTGTATGTCATCCAAGCTGTTGCACAGTAGATTAAAAAAAAAAGAATTCTGGTTGATTTTAAATATGCAGTTTCAAAAGCCAGCTGGTCCTTTCACACAGCCCTTCATGTTCTCAATAATAAAATATCATGTGCACTTTAGCAAACTGACAAATAGGAACAGGTTCAAAATTAATCAAAAGGAAAAACAACAAAATTGTTTACCACAACAATAAATCCAAAAGACCACCAACACACGGACTTTTAAACAAAGCACTTCATGTATACAAAGTACTAGATTGTTTTTGGTTCAATAATAATCAAATAGTGTACATTAGTGATGCAAAAGCATGTGCTGAATATAGGTTTCAGTCAATATTTAACACAGAAGTTGGACAGAAATGCCATTTTTCCCTTCATGATCAACGAAAACAACAAAAAACAAAAGCATGAAACTGGCACAAGAGAAGGTTCGTTTAAAAGCCCGATGGCTTGCTGTCCACAACAAGGCAAAAATATGAAAGCTTTTTTTTTTCTTATACAAGATATAAAACACGTAGAAAAGAAACGCACAATAAAGCCTAGCATCCAGCACTTGATAATAATTAATAATAGTAACATCAACAAGAATGATCATAGTTTTAATATTCATAACAAGAAGACAACTCAGTGGCCTCACTTGAGTCAAGTTTGCCAAAAAAAACAACAAATAAAACAGAAATTTTAGGAAAAAATAAAGGAAAAGAGTAAAAATCAGCCAAGTCTTTTCAGACACGCATCCTTGCATACAAACACCCGTTTTGTTTCACGCGACACAGAGAGAGCAAGAGGTTGAAGTTACCTTCTTTAAATCAGGAATCCACAAGCATGTTTTTTTTTCAATAAATAACAAATTAATATCACACTCTTTACAAATACTGAAACTTCAAGAACAAACTTGATCCTCTTCTCCTAAGCTGTAAAAAAAAAATACCCCTTAGCATCAAAAGTAAGATTAAGCATGGAAAGAGTCTGCATATTCTGTATCCAGAGACTGGAGTTGGAGGATTGATTGAAGAGGGGAATAAGAAAAAAAAAAAAAGACAAAAGAACAAAGGCAGCTCCTCCGTAGGTGTGAGAGACTTGGCTCTCAGGTCCTATCATCACAAAGTCCAGTGTGTGAGAGACACTCAGCCAAGAGCGACAGAAAGTACTGTCGGTGAAGGCTAGGTCCAATTTGTGCTCGATTTGTGAAAGTTCGAAAAAAAAGAAAAAGCCGACACGGATGTCCACTTCAAACTCCCACGTGCACTGTAAAAAGCTTAGTCCAGCCTGCCTGTCTCATTTCCCCCTTTAGACTCAAAGAACTGTATGTACATCTAAATCTCCAGGATCGGTTGGAATGGATCGATAGAAACCACGTGGTGAACTGACACTGAAAGGAAAGATTGAGGACCTCACTGAAAAGCATATAAACAGCAAATCTGCACGGAGATTCAGAGATGTCTATGTTGTAATAACAGTCAAGAGGACATAAAGTATATCCTTAAAGGTAGGTGCGGTCACCGAGTTGTGTAAGCAAAGGTCAGATCAAAAATGTAAACCGTGGGTTCAGGGCTTTGTTAGGAGTTTAGTTGTCATTAAAGTGCAAGTCTGTGGCAGTAGGATTCTGCATCATCAATGTGCTGTGGGGCGCTCCGGTGCCCCGACGCTTTGCAATAGATTGAGCGTCTTTCTTCACTTGCAGAGAGACGCGTCCTTAGAAACATTACAGCTGAGGAGAGACCGATACACCCGTCTTCCTGGCTTTTTCCCCCCTCCTCTGTCCATGATCCTTGGTTTCCATGGTGATTTTGATGGCAAACATACAAAGTTGTAGTTTAACGTCAGCCATGTCCTTGGATTTCTGTTGCAACACAGTACAAAAAAAAAAACAACAACAAAAACCTGCTCGACTCTGATCTGAACCCTCAAGACAAAGGAAACAAAAAACACTGCATTTGAAGTAAAGGAGGTAAGCAGAAAAAAGCCTTGCAGTCAAACCATCTTTGATCTCTCTTCTTTTATGGCAGTCAAGGTTGAGAATAGCGTTCGTGTGTGCGTGTCTGTGCATTTGAGTGTTACTCAGAATGATGTTAGATCATTGTCGCGCATCACCCTACAGCATTTCCATTCAAAGGAAGGCCTGTCCGCAGAGGACGAGTGGGTAAAGAGAGCCGAGGAATCTGCCTGAGAGATCACAGCAGATCTTCAGAGATTGGTTGAGGAGCCCGGGATGTGAGCTGGACAGATTCTATGAGATCCAGGCGAAGTCCTTCTCGCTCCCGTTCTGCTGCTCCCCCTCCTGCGCCGAGGAGTCACTCTCTTCTTTCTCGTTGTCCAGTGCTCTGCGTTCCTCAGTGGTCATCCCTGAGTCCTTCCACTTGCCCCCTCCTCTTCCCCTTCTCCTAGTATTTCCCCGTCCCCTTCCACCATCATCTCCTCCTCCCCGTCTCCGTCACACTCCGCCTGGTCATCGTGAAAACGATCCCCAGGATACAACTCCTCCTCAGGAGAGATGTCTCCACCCACCTCTCCGTTGTGGTCCAGCAGGGCGGCCATGCCCCTGCCAGAGCAGTCAGCGCAGACGCCATGACGACGGGAGCCATGTTTGATCCCAACGCTGGCTGCTGACATAAAGACGCGGCTGCACACTTTGCACACATACTTCTTGTCTTTGCTGTGGACCTGTGGGAGAAAAACGCCATTATGCATTTTTAATTCACACTTTTATTAGGTGCATTTCAGCGCCCCCCGCTGGCAACTGCACTCACCAGTGTGTGCCTCTTCATGTGCTCCCTTCTGGTGAACTTCTTGCCACAGATCTCACAGGGGTAGGGCCTCTCACCAGTATGGGAGCGCATGTGCCTCTTAAGGATGCACTGGTGCATAGCTGAGAAACTGCAGTAGGGGCACTTGAACTTTTACGGATCACTGTGAAGTCATTCACTGCAAGGACAGAAAGGTGGAGGGACAGAATAAAAAAAAGAGAACATAATTATTTGTATTGAAAAAGTCTCATTCTGATAAAGAAAAGTCCTTTGTCACTTCAGCTTCCGCATTTAATTAGCAATGTGGCTTAGAAATGTACCATCAATTCCCATGGTCATACCAATCCAAGTCAAAGCTACAGTTGCCTTGGCAACAGCTTTTCCTCCATAAAGTAATAAAGGCATAGAGATACTTTAAACACATGGCACAACAGTCAGTCTGGCTAAGCTGCTCTAGAAGGTCTCTACTATGAACGGCGAAGACACAGACAAAAGCCAAACAGGGAACGGCAAGAAAATCACGCACAAAAGGAAGGGATGACCGTCAAAAATCTATTGGTTTCCAGAGAGCACAAAAACACCACAGCACACATCTACTGTACATTAAAAAAGGAGATCAAGCACACAAGAAAGGGCTATAAGGTAATATAATTACCTCGTTCAGTTAAGCGACTGGTGCTCTTTAAACAACTGACAGCACATCAACAAAAGAAACATGCATGTGAACATGAACAGATGCCAGTGGATAAAAGAAAACACAACAGCAAAGTCATCATTTTTTTATTATTATTTTCAGTCACTCTTTAATAACATCATACAATCTACAAGCCAAGCAGGAGTCATTCAGTCAGAAAAAATATTCTCAACACATTGGGTTACATGGGCTTCAGTGATAAATAATAGAATCTATTATTTTATATCCTTGAAAACTGCCAAGACGTTTTCAGATTCAAAAATACCGTTGCAGCAGTCAGACGGTTATTTTCCATTCCTCTCCTGTGACGACTTCTGCAAAGTTCTCGATTAGTTTTCTAACCTCCCTGAGCCTGCCAGTCTTTTTCTGCTGCTGGCTGGGACACTCTGAGCTACCTGAAAATAAAGTTTTTTCAAGATTTTTGGGAGTTCCCTGTATCGACTGGAAACAACAGGAAGACGAAGTGGAAAACGTAACTTTTCTGGAGGACATATGAGTCTGTGGGAAGAGCTTTTTCATGATGTAAAGACAGGAGCATGAGTTCTCATTATGAATCATTCTTAATATCTTCTAACCAATTTGTTGACATTTAAGCAAACAAGACTATTTTGACAGGATTAGGTGTGAATCTGCAGTTGCACTGAGGTTTTTAAGGTTTGCGTACAGCTATCGTCCTCCTCTTCGTCTTGCGTTTTCCCCGCTTGTCCCCTTCGATCCCTCTTTTCTACCCTGAGATCACGGCGTCGCTATTAATGGTCCGCAGCCGTTACGTCACAAAGCACATTTGGTTTAAAGGGCACCTGCCCCACACTCCCCTTCTTCCCTTCAGATGCGGGGGTCGGAGGTCAAGAGGGGTTGGCGTCGTGAAGGACCAATAACTGCTCAGCTCCAGTTCCACTCAGCCACGACAAGAATTACAGATCAGAGACAAAGGAGATGGTCAGAGAAGGAGAAAATTACACCTCCCAACCCCCCTTTCCACCACGGCTATTGTTTAGTGGGCTAAACACTCTCTCCATCTGCATTTCTCTCAGAATTCTGACAGGAATCATGCACGACAGACAAGCTTGGCACTAAGTCCTTTAAGCTGGTGTTTCCTTTGTCCTTTTTATACTGATTTGAATGTTTGTTTTTTAATTTCACAGTCAGAATGTGTCTTTGTATTGCAATGCCGGGGCGTTCCTGCAGGTGGCAGGGTTGTGTGCCCTGTTAGGAATGCCTGACAGGTAGGAGCTGGCTTTGAAAGTCTTTGTGAGTGTAATGCAGGGGTGGACACACAGATTAAGATCTCTCTGCCAAAAAAGGAGACAAAAGTTGAGTCAGACTGATGACTGGCGACAGAGAGCCAGACAAGTGGTTAGAAAGACACCCCCTGTCTTTCCGTTCGGCACTGCAGTGAAACCAATTTCCCCCCCGTGCTCTAAGGTTATCAACGTTTTCTAGCTCTGTTTTGCATAGAAAGTGTGCGTTTCTGTCAAGATACCTAAACTGTATCCATGAGGATATATCAATATAGAAATGGGTTTTATATACTTTAGGATTCTTAAATAAATTATTTCTGAGTCAGCATTTTTTGGTGGAATCTACAGGCTTTCTACATCAATCGCTCTGTTGTGATCACCGACTTTCATATACTGAGACATGTCCACGCCGCTGCTGCCTCCCAGTATGGCTCCAGGTGCCAGCCTCACCTGGCAGCACACTTTAACATGAGTTGCCAGGTTTTTCTGGGTGCTAAAAGCTTTGGCACAGACCGGGCAGGTGTGCCCTCTCTCTTTGGAGTGCACGGACGACAGGTGTCTGTGCAAGTCTGTGCGGTCTCTAAAGTGCTTCAGGCAGTACGCGCACTGCATGAGCTTCTTCTTGAAGTGAATGGTCTTCTCGTGGCGGTCTGCGTTGGATTTGAGGGTGAAGCTGGCGGGGCACTGAGAGCACAGGTAGCGCGCTGACGCATGCTCGCCCGCTACAGGGCGGTACAAAGATTGCCCGAAGGATTGGGCCTGATGGTGGGGATGGGTCGGTTGCAGGCCTTGCAGGCTCGACCAGTCCAGGGACAAGGCCATCAGAGACAGGGTGTGGCGGTATTCATGCTCCCTGAGATGCTCCAGGCTGCCGAACAGCCGTTTGCACAGGGAGCAGGCGAAACCCTGTGAGGGCCAGGCGCCGTGCTCTGGCAGGACTATTTCCCTTGAAGCAGCCTCTTCAGTTAGCACAGGCAGCCCTTCAGTTCTTCTGCCAGCCACAGACACTGCAGCAGGCACAGTCAGGCCACCAGCACAGCTCTCCTCGCCCATCTGATCCCTCTCAACAGGAGACTGGTCAGCGTCCAAGGCTGTGGAGGTATAAAAGGAGGGGCAGACATGTGAGAAACAGCTTTAGAAGGCCAACTCCGAAGGTATCGATGAACTTTAAGTCTCATCCCTCACCTGTGCCGTACTCTTTTGCATCCTCTTTGTTTTTCATGCATTCCTGCAAGCACAAAATATCCTATTATGTTTCACACCAGCTAATTTAACCAATCTGTATGGAATATTGCCTGGGCATGCAAAAGGGCGAGAGGGTGGGACAAGTTGTGAGGAAAAAACTTTTGTCACACAAAAGCAGAAAAGTAACAAAAAAAGACACAATTATTCAAAGACAGTTTTGAGAGAACAGTGCAAACATAGACACGAGCAGACAGATGAGGGTTTCAGGATGCTGCAGCTGTCTGACGGGACGCAATGCTTCACTGTTAATAATGTTCAACCCCCTGCTCACTCTTACCTCCCTCTACACCACAGCAAAGCGCTACCCTTCCTCCATCCACCCCGTGTCTCTCCTATTCCTTCACTGCTACTTGTTTTCCACTCCTCCTCTTCCTCCTCCTCTCTAAGAACAGAACACCATGCACTGGGCAAACAGATGGCTTGTCCACAGAGATAGGGAGGCTTGTTGGAAGGCAGGTCCACCAAAATCAAATGTTGGTCCTAAATGCTCACAGCATACACATAGACTGACTAAAAAAGAAAGAAAAAAAAAAAAAGAAATTCACTTGCACACCCACGCACACACACTCACACACACACACACACACACATCAAGCAGAACAAACAATTTCCTGAGCTGCAAGAGCAAACCTCTCATTGTCTGCTAGTATTGATTCTACTCCGTCTCATCACACTACCTTGCCCGTTATCCACTATCTCTGAGCACACACTGCCATTGTTACTAGATGTGTCATCTCTGATGCAACCACTGTACACTACATTACTGCTAATGCCATGCAAAGACCCCCTGCTTAAAGGTGCATTTGTGTCTAGCTTTATTAAAAAGATAATCTAAGGAGGGAGGCAAGAGTGACGAGCGGCAGCAGCCTGAAAGGAAGGGAAAGTAAATAAAGCAAACAGTAAAGAAAGGCAAACAAAAAAACAGCATTGCTTCTTCAGGGTAGCAGGAAATGTGCCAGATTTCACAAAAAGAATGAGATAGAGAGAGAGGGGGCATGATGTGTAAAGAAACACACTGTAATAGCAGAAAAATTAACAAAAAAATATGTGGAAAGTGTAGTTTCCCACCCACACGCCACATCAGTGGTCAATTTTTCTCTTTCGCCTTACAACCCCCTCTGTGAGTGGAAGCCGGGTTAAGCTGCCCCTGAATACTGGTCTCCACTCCCTGCTGCGCACTTTTATCAGAGCGGAGGAGCGGTACCCAGGGAGCAGCCCCGCCCCGGAGCCGAGCCTGGCTCAGTGCGCTTACCTCAGGCAAGATGGAGGGTTCTGGGCCTCAGGGTCCTCTTCCACTTCCATGTCCGATCCTTCTGAATGTGGTGAGGGGACCCCAGCCAGCAGACCGGGGGCCTCCAGGGCCGAGGCTCAGGGGGTGCAGTGGCGTAGGCGGAGCGGGTGGGCAGTATGCTGATGTTGATGATGACTGGAGTGATGGTGATGGTGGTGGAAGATGAGGAGGAAGAAAAGGAAGAGGAGGAGAGGAGCCAGCGCCCTGTTTGTTATGAATAGTGGCCCCTGTGGCCCTGGCCGAAGCGTGCTGCAGTAGTTGTTGGAGCGGAGCCCTAAGAAGCACAGGAAACGAGTCTCACCCACCCACTCACGTACAACTGCATCTCTGCTAGCAGCTGGCCACCAGAATACAACGGGAGAGAGTGGGCAGGGGGCACACAGAGGCTGCCAGTGCTGTACTATCAAACACTATAGAGAGGGGGAGGAAGAAAAACTGAAGTTTCACTTTCCACCAGCCAAGGGAAAGGGTGAGGGCTTCTCTTCTCTCTTTTTTCCTTTTGCTCCTCTGCTCTCCTTCTCCTTCCACCCACATGTGTGCACAGAGATGGCAGCAAGTGTGCGTTTTGTGCAAAAGTGTGCATGCGTTGTGTTAGCCAGTAAAATGCATGTAAGAAGAGGGTTTGAGGATCTGCAGTGTGGAGGGAAATGGTTTTGGAGTGGAGCCATGTTGCCGCTGAAGTGAGGATTTTTTTTTTTTTGTACGCGCAGGGTAAAGGACGACTACGCCAACCGCGCGAGATGTTTCGCAGCAACAAGTTTGGGCACGCTGAATAAAGAATTTCAGTTTACTACAGTGTTCTGCTTTCAAACGGAAACACACACCGAAGGCGTTTTCTTCTGTATGAAAATCAGTCCACTTTTTTTCTGCTGGAGAAGCATCCTCCTCCTGCTCTTCCTAATTTTTCCCTCTGTAATGAATAGGCCATGCTTTTCAAAGTACTGTAATTTGTCCAACGCTGTGAGTGTAAATGTGAGGGGAATGCATCTGGAGTTATGCAGTGGGTTAGCCATTCATAGCCCTCCTCTGCAAAATGAACAGAATCACACATCCGTGAGGGTTGACCGTGGACAGATTCCTGGAATGTTGAACTACCGCGCCTGACACTCCCCACTCCCACTTACTCAGAGAGCACACAAATGCTGAACCCCCCCCCCCCCTTTTTTTGTTCCTCATGCTATTGCAAGTATAGAAGAAGAATGAACTAAGATGGAAGGATGAGTTGCAGATGAAAAACTTCTTAACACATGTCACTCTGGAAAGGTTTATCACAGAAAAGCTAGTTTGGACTCTTATGTTTGAAAGTCTGGTCCCGCAGATTCAAATTTTGAATGGCAGGCTTCAGAGATTTGGAATAAGAGCATGCTAACACAACTCCCTAAAACTGAAAGCAGAATGCAGTGATAAGCCTCCAAACAGGGTTGAGACTTACAAGACTTTTAGGCTTTAAAGAGAAGAGAATCCTGTTATCATGTAATAAACAAAAAGATGATAAGTCTTTTAAAACAAAATTGGATTATTTAGGAGTTCTTTGTGACAAACAGGCTTAATGTCATCCTGTTAGATTTTCAGAACTGTCCCTCCTCTTTTAACAGTTAAAGTAACTTAGACAAACCCTCCAAATGAGCACGATCTACTTCCGCGTTCGATACTTGCCCCTGAGAATTACTCAGAAAAGCAGTTTTAATTCCAAATTATTTTAGATAGATCATCTCTTATGAGAATAATGCGATAAGAGCATGTTAAAAAACAAAAAAAGACCACTTTCATTGTAGTGGATCTTTAAATAAGCTTGCATTGACGATTTCTTCATTTTTTGTCAACAACTATGCCAAACAAATATTGACTCAAAAATTGGCGCCAAGTATGAGGCTAATCTTTTTGCTGGGGGTCACTGTCCCCCCTTTAGCGCCGCCCCTGGATACATTTGTTTGCGTTCTTAAAAAACTTGTTTATCCAACCCCGGACTTAACACTGTTTAAAAAGAATTGAAGGACATCTAAATCCACACGGCCTACTCAATCGTGCTTCAGTTTTAACAATTTGTTAACAAATATTGATATCTCTTATAAGAAAGACTGAATCAGTGCTCTAATTCAATCTTGCTGGAATCAGTTTGGAACTTTCAGGGGGTTTTTTATGATAAAATGAAGGGTCCTGTCCTCCATGTAGGACAATATTTTCGATTACATGTGCTCGTAAGTGCTCCAGGTGACTTTCCAGAAAAACATTTAAGAGAGGATTGTGCTCATTTTCTGCTGCTGATACTTTAAACTGATCTTCTAATATTTTAAACTAATGAGAAAGATGATCAAAAGCTAAAGGATTGCTATCAACCTCAAAAGTCAGAGGAAAATTCAAATGTCTACAAGAAATCCATTCAGAAAATCTCTGCAGACAGTTATGGATCCACAGAGACCCATTGTACAGGGCGAGTCAATTTTCAACAGTAGATGTGAAGTGATGAGAGCTGGCAGCGGAGTGAAAACTTCAGTAATGTCGGTATGATCTGTGTAGTTAATTGGATGTTCTTCACGGTGGCAGTGTGGGCAGGTGTGCCTGGGATGGTCTGAAAAAAAAATCTATTGTTAGACTCTGATTGTCTGACGCACAAATGGGTTAAGGGATCAAAATCCACTGATCTTAATTGGATTTATAGTATAGACTGGTCTCGCTGTATTTTTGGAATTCCACATGCGGGGAGGTTGTTGTCTGTTACCCAAGATAGAGAAAAGGAGGAGCTTTTGATGCACGTCCCATCAACAACGTGGTGTTCAAAGATCCAGGTTATCAGTTTAGTCGGATTTCAAGTGAATGAAAAAGCGGCAGTTTTTTCAGCAGCAGTCAGTTATGTAGGGAAAGCAAGGAGAGTTGGAGAAAGAAGCTCCATGTCGAGGCCATTTGCTGATATTCAGCCGTCTCCCTCGAATTGGGCCAGGTGACTTTGCTCCTATCTTCCAAGATCAATACTTTCCTAGGATTTTGAAGCAACAATCTTTGCTGCTCCCTGAAGTAAAATAGTGGGGAAGAGGCAGGAGGGAAACAAATAAGGACGGACCGTAGAGCCCCACGAGAACGGAGGGAGGGACGATTGTTCAGGAAGGTTAAGGGGAAAAAAATAATAAAAAGAAAGGGAGGGTATGAGAGGGAGGGGAAGACAGGAAGGGTGTGAAGAAGAGGTGAAGGAGAAGAGGGGAAAAGGCGCTTGAATTGAAGGCACAGAGGCAATAGTGATCCGTCAAACCAGGCAGACATCTCCTCCGCCCAGTAATCTAAGCCACAGTGTTTGTTTATTTTCTGTCCTCATTTAGACGCAGGGACAGACCTGGAGCGAGAGGAGAGGTTGGTGGCCATCTCGACAATCCCACTTCCCCAGCCCCAATTGTGTAGCGAATACAAAATAGGTTTTGGCTAACCAAAATCACTCACTGGGGCTCACTGGTGACAACAGAAATACTGATATAGAGCTCGTTCAATATGTTTTCACACAGCGAGAAAATGATTAACATTCTCTGGATTCTGAAAAATCTTTTATTCATATAGTCAAGGCTGATCTATCTATAAAGTCAGAGTGTGTGCGAATAAAAGCTTTGCTTTTTTTTCTGAGACTATCTGAGCTGTGGCAGTATTTGAATCTCCTCTTTGCAGCAAAAGAAACATCTCAATCCCACACACTTAACACTTGCACAAAAGGGGTGATGCGATGTGACGTGCGTGTGCCAGTGCGTGTGACCGCACACGTCTGTTTTGAACTATTCAAGCTTGGCCCTGTCTTTTACATCAGAGGTGAGTGGGGCGCTGCTCAATAGACCTCACTGGGCTTAGAGTTTGTACCCTTCCTCTGCTTTTCTTCTGCCTGACAAAGACAGGCACAACTCGGGACAAAAGATCCAATTATGTGCCGGTTAAAGTGAAAAAGAAACAATCCCACAATTTGAAGATGTGAAACGTGCCCACGCAGACCTGGGCTTAAGCAAATACACTCGCCCTCAAACACTCAAGGATGCACGCTGACAGCTTAACAGACTCACCAAGAAGCACAAGAGCTGACTTAAAAACTGTAGACAACCTTAGAGCCGATGCTCTCATGAATTTACAAGCACACTCAGTTTGCAGGACTTTAGTGCAACATTTTGGCTACAAACTTTCTTTTATTTCTAGTTTGGATTCATCATAGTTTTACTTAAACTTACATAAACTTTCCATGTTAGGTTAAAAGTCGTATATACGTTTTTTAAAGAGTGTATTAGCAGCTTTTACTTTGAGAATTGCAGAGTGTTTAAGTGAGTAAATGCTGTAGCTGCATTTGTGTTGTTTTTTTCTTTCTTTTTTTTTTTTTGCTGTGAATTACAGCTGTGAACCCACTGAAACGCACAATGAAGCTGTCACATAAAACCAAACAAATTTTAACAAGACAGCAAGAGCGATCCCCGCAAAATGTTCTCTCACTGAGTCACTGTTGAGAAAGTCATCATTGGCATTACCACACAAACTGATTACACACTCCAGACGCACAACAACACACAGGAACACGGAGGCGAGCATGCGTTCATGGCTGTCTGAGTGTAGTGGATGTTGAGGGAAAACTGTGCTTTGGGATTGGGACTTGTATGCTGCACGGCTGACAGGTGCATGGGTTCTCTTGACTCCCTTTTAATCCTTTTGTCTGTGTGTTTATGGGTTAAATGTCAATTAAATTTGCGTGTCGGAGTTGTGCGTAACGACCAGTGTAAGCAGAGTTTTAGCAAATAGCTACTCACAAGACAGGGAGTGTCCTCCTTTGGGCAGGTACTCATACAGCAGCGGGTTATCATCTCCCATCATCTCAGCCCGCAGTGACAGCAGGCTGTTCTTACTCATCAGTGCTGCCTTCAGATTAGCCACAGATGAGATCCCTGCCCCCGCTCCTCTGCTGGCCTCCTCGGTTTCGTTGGTGCCCAGGAAGCTGGGCTCTGCGGTGAGAGCCTCTTCCTGTTTGACGAAGAAGTCGAGGCGCTCCCCACGGCTGTCTGAGCTGTTGGGTTCGGTCACGTCTGCCCCTGAACAGAGAGGAGGTAAAAGAGAAAGAGCGGGACTTCAATACGAGGGATGCTTCTCTAAAGACTCATTTCTGACTGCAGGGACAGTCAAAAAGCCCCACAGTAAAGAAAAATCTTACAATGCCATCACTTTGACAGTTATATCTGAGACACCTATCTCAACGTCCCTTATAAACTCATTACCTTGCTCCATGTTTTCTGCACTGTAGTTCATCATTACTCAGTAGAAGGACTTTTCCTGCTCATTTCAAAATGGCTGCTTCCATAAAATCTCAAAAACCTTTTTGGCGGGAAAAAGTTTGGCTAAACTTCTAAACTTTATGGGAGATTAACTAATCTATTGTTATTCACATATCTAAATTACTTTTGTTGTTGATAAATTCCTTATCATACAGTTACATTATGTTAAAAATGTGCAGCTCAAACTTGAGAGTGGGTAAATAAGGTGCTTTTTTTCCCTGAACAATCATTTTCATATTTTTGCATTTTAAGCTAACGCTGATTTGAGTAAAAACTTATCATATCACCCAACGGATAATAATTGATACTATAAAGAAAATATTTATCATTTTTGTGGATTTATCAAAGGGTTTGAAAAACATCTTAATAAAATAAGAATTTTCTCAGTTATTTGATAAAGTGGGCTTTATGGGGTTAAATTAAAATTCAAGTAAAACTTTTTTTTCCCGCTCAAACTAGTTAGCTGAGTTATTATTTGTACCCAGTGATGCCTACAAACACGTCACAGCTCTGATTCATGTCTCTTTTTCTTCAGCTTGCTAACATACCTCATTATTAGAAGTCAACAAAAAATACCGGCAGAGCCTAAAGAGACCGTTAAGGAGAGGAAAGCAGCCTCAGACGTGAGCCCATTTAGCTATCAAAGCTGCTGTCAGTTGTAGACATGCTGCTGGAGCTTCAACTGCAGACTTGTCAGTCTTCTCTGCTGACTGCTCAGCTCTGGAGCAGACACCTTTGTCGCCTCATTGTTGACATTTAACTGATGATCAGTTCCTTTTTTTTTAACAAAGACATTATCCATCTCATATAGAACATAGGGTGGTTACCTCTAACGATTTAGCCATCAAATGTGGAGTCATTTACTTTATTTTTGTAGATGAAAACCTGTCAACTGAGGGTACACATTATTGTTCTTTGAAAGCCAGTGTGTAAAAAAGTGTAAACTGACTCTTACTCTTAATGACAAAAAAAAAAAAAAAAGACAAGAGGTTGATGTAGAGGTATGAAGATCAGTAATGAGAAGGAAAGCACAAAAGAAACAAGGGAGGGAAACGAAATGGTTAAAAAAAACAGTGAAGCTGAGTGGACCTTGTGCACTGTGATCCATGTGTAATGCCGGGGGAGTCATGGTGACAAAGACAGTCATTTTCCTCAACCTCTGCCTGGAGCATTGATGGGTTTACACCTCTCATACGCAGTTTTCATGTAAAGTGTAATTATTTTTCTGTGCATAATCTGTTTTTTTGTATAGTTTGTTTAAGGGTGCGACTTATACTCAGGAGTGATTTATATGTGATTTTTAAAAAAATATTTGTTCATATATTCATTATTTTCCTTCTAACAGCCGGTTGTCCTTTTGCAGTTGTTTACCGCTAACGACCACTAGAGGCACTGTGTGTTTATCAGCATTTCCTACTGAGGAACACAGAAGAGGAAGAAGCACAGTACAAAACAAACATGGAAGAGAACATGATCGTTCTGCCGAACTTTATATTTTTCTTATGAACTGATGCTTATGTAGAGCTCTTCCAAAATAAAAATGATCTCTAAACATCATCAAGTTTAATTTGCATTGTAAATTAAATGCAGAAAGAAAAGAAGAAAAGAAATAGCAGACGCAAATTTTAAGCGCGTCGAAAAAGAGGCAGCTGATGCAAATTTGATACACACATTACGCCAGACATGGAGGATTTGTTTAGAAGCCTCGGATTTTTCTCTCAAAAGTGCAACATGTCCTCTGGACCGACTTATCTGGAGACTTTTTCTTCTTTATTTTGCAGTTTTTGGCTCCTGGGACTTGGGACGCAGATGCATAGAGATCAGAATGGAAATTAAGCAGATTATTGAACACAAGAGGAGACCATGGATAAACATAAGACCACAGTGAACTACTGTACATACAAAGTGGCAATACACTACTAAACCACTAACAAGAAGACAGAAAAGTGGGTTTAGGCAGGGAAAGAATGACTGGAGGGAGTACAGACAGATAGTGGCTGAAAATAAATGAAGATTGCCAGAGGAGGACAGAAGTGGGTGTGAAGAGTCGTAAAAGAAACACAGTTGATCGACAAAAAAAAAAGAAAAAACGTATGTGGATACAATCACACACACCTGCACAATCATGCACACACAAGCACACACAAAGTTAATTAAGGAACGGGTGTAGGGGTTGGCGCAAGGGGCATGAGGTGCAGGAATTCATTAGAGCTTTGCCCCCTCCTTCACTGGGCAGCCCACCAGCCACAGGAGTCAATCAATAACATAGATCTGCTGTTAGCCAACAACAACACACTCACACAAACGCACACACAAACGCACACACATACACACACAGTAAGGAGAGGCAGGCAAATGGAAGCAAAGAAAGTGAAGGAGAGAGGGGGAAAGAACATAATCTTTGACCCTCTTCTCCGTTCACTCATCTGTTTATTGGATATGGGAGTGACCCCTGAACCAGTTTCCCAGAATCCTCTGGACATGAGCACAGATGGAACATCTCCGTCCCCCTCGCATCCATACTGTTACAAAACTTCAGTCACAGATCCAGCGATGCTGATGACTAAACAATGGGCTTGTGTAGTGCAAGTTTCTTGAAGGAACGTGTCAAACTTCTGTTTTGTGCAGAAATGCATGATAAGTGACAGTGCTGTGCAATAAAAACCCCTGTTGCATATTCAAGAGTAAGCGTAAGATTTTAGAAATTAGTATTCCGCTGACCACAAACAGGATTGAGCGCCACATAATCGGAATATAAAACGTAATCCTTCTTTGCTTATGTAAGCTTTATGGGGCCTAGATGGTGTTTTCCTTAAACCCCCATCCTGTTCTGACAGATAAAATCATTTACCACACAAGATACAGCCGCACTTTATCCCGAGCGTGCAGTTTATGGATTTCATCATACGCGCTCCTGGTTTTGTTGGGGATTTGGAGTTACGCATTTTGTGCTCTCTGTCGACAGCAATAGGTTTATCCCGATACGCAAAGACACACTGGGGTTACATCAGTCTTTTGTGCACATATTCTCACTGTTAACACAAAGGTTGTTATGAGGCAACCTATGAATCTCAATAGCACAGGGAATCTGCCTTTGAACTGCATGGTCAGATGGAAAGAACAATGGCATTTTCCTAATTTTTTTTCCCACCCCCCGCTTTTTTCTTCCGCCTTTACTGTGAATCCGCCTCTGTATAGTGAAGGGAATTTTCATTTTCCCCCTTCATAAAAGAGTCCGAATAATTTAGATTTCTGCTTTCTGAAGAGATCCTCCGTTTAATTTGGTTGCCATGGTATCCAGGCACCCTTGGCTTCAACATTTATGCTAAATAAAACCCCCTTTTAAAAGGAGAGACAAATACGTGGAAATGGTGATTTTCTTTGTTCGTGGGATCTTGCATGCATATGTGGGTATATGTGAGTGATTCTGCACACCATGGGGACTTTAGCATGAAAACGTGGAGTGATGCAAGTGTATTTGTGTGAAACTGGACTTCTTTTAAGGGATATTCTACAGCTCTGTATGATGTACTAATGCGTGCATGAGCGTGTGTTACTCAGGGAGAGTGTGATATTAGAGTTCACACTTTGATGCAATATAGAGGAGGAGGCGAGAGAAGGCCAGAAAAGGGAGGAAAGAGTCAGAAGACCCAGTTTGACCTCTGATCCTCTATCCTCATATAATTGTGTGTCGTGAGTTGTACAAATATCTCTATAAACTCCTATCATCTCTTCCAGTGGAATGAAGCTCCTTTGTGTTTCCAATTTTCATGCTATGTTGACGCTGGGCTCGGCAACATGCATTCAAGCCACCGCTTCCAATGTAAAGTCTATGAAAACGCTTGCATTTAAGGCTTCAGCATTCAAAATTCGTGTTCAGGAATAGCTACGCAAGTTTTTGCAGCTTTTATGTACAAAATGTGCAGCAATTGAACACGTGTTGACAGAAATCAGTTCAACTTTGACCAATCAGGGGCTCTGATTTGGTAATGACGTACAGGTAGCGTCCTTTATATTTCATGGAAGTGCCAACCATTTAATTAATAATTGCAGTTTCTGCCCAGCTGGAATTATATGATACCAAGTCTTTCATATATTGGAATAGAGCTGTGAAAGAAAAAGTTTGGATATTTACACTGCTTCGACATTTCGCTCAAAGTCTCTTCCAACTATACAGTCCAGTGAGAAAACCATATGCTAAAAGCGAGTTTAAGAACCCGCTATCATTGCATTCTGAAGGCGCATCACATGCCTGTTGTGTATGTACAGTAGCATTACAGTGATACAGATCTCCGCAGATAAATGTGGAGAAAGAAGAAAACAAAAGTCTTCCCACACAGAGGCAGCTCTTTATGGACGCACTCTTCTAACACCTCAAGTCCCAAATACACACACTCAAACAACTCACCACGCCTTCAAATCAACAGAGACAGTAGCCAAACATAATGGAGAGAAAAAGTCCAAGGTGGTTAAGCAATGAGTTACTGAGGCTTGTCAACCACAAGAGAGCTGTCAGGGAAGAAAGTGAGACTTGTGTGCATGCTTGAGTATGGCAGAGTGCAAACAAAGAGAAAGACTCTTGTGTGCATGTTTGTGTGTGCTGGTGGAAGACAGAGAAAGAAGCCTTGCCCTAAGTCAAGTTGGCCGGGTTAATGGCTCAGCCAGCCTGAGGATGAAAAGCATAGCGCATTACAAGGGCCTTGTTGTCAGAGGAGTCCAACCCGCTGTGTAGTATGCCCAACATTACAGCGTCATGCTTCCAAAGAGGAAAATGAAAGTCTTCACCGTTTATCACAAACAGCTCCATACAAAGAAATCGTGATTGGTGCGTGTTTGTCCTCGAATGGACAAAGAGGGGAGGGACTGTGAAACCTGCTTCCTCAGCATGCCAGAGTTTGAGAGAGTAAAAAAGTAATTTCAGCCGAGAAGGGGAGTGAGGCACTAAAACAGCTCAAGAATTCAGAGGCAATTTAGAAAGCAGTGTGGGAGAGGGGAATGAAAAAAATGGTTAAAACGGAGGGAGGATGGAAAGTAAAAGAGGCTGTTATTCTCTCTCCCTCTGTTGTTTTTAGGGACTAGCTGGGCCACAACCTCCTGGAGAGATAGGGGAGGGTGTGCAGGGGGTGGTGGTGGGGGTGTGTGTGGATAGGGAGGGCAAGCATAAATCAAGCAGAGCCTGAAGGCTGTAAAGGAGGGAGGGACAGAGGGAAAGGAGTGGTAAAGGACAAGGGAGAGGGAGATGATGGTGCTGGTAGAGATGGTGGTACTGCTGGGGGCTCAGTGGAAAAGAAAAAGTGTGGGTGGAGGGGAGGAGAGGAGGAAGACTGGCAGAGTGCTGGGGTGAGAGGTGGATGGTGGGGTGATGGCATGTGGGTGGGTTAGTGAGTTAAGGGATGGGGGGGGTTACTGGAGCTGGAGGAGGGAAGATTAGGTAGTAATGGGAAGGGGGGGGTTACTTGTACAGTTAGCCATGAAGCTAAATCTGAAAATTGATTCTTTGAACTCCGTTTACATTTACAATCATGGGAATTTTTACAGAAACAACAACAACAAAAAAAAACCTTCATTGGAGCATTATTGTTAAAATGAGTCAAAATGTTTGACAACAGAAAAACTGGATTTAAAACTAAAAACCTAAAATAGTACTTGAATTTTTGACTTAATTTTAAGGGTGTTGTTTTAAACTATTATAAATGTTTAGAAGTTAGACTGGCCTTCATTGCCATTATTTTGTAAATGAAAGTTTAGATTTGTGTTGTAGAAATACCTGCTAGATTTTATGAGAATTTATTTACTTAGGCCAACTTGTACTAAGATCATTTTCTCATTTTGTTCACATTTTATTCCACATATTGCACTAGTTTTAGTTACTTTAATCAAAATTGCAATTATTAGGTACATAAGAACTCAAATAATACAAACCATTTGATCAGAGCTAGTAAAAAAATATAGAACATGACCCGAATGTTCTATATTATTGCGCTAGCTTAAGCACCAGATGGTAACAGTCACATGGAACATAGCTGGACATACGCTCAGTTTAACACAACAGCAAGACAGTAGAAACAATCTCTGTGTTCCACTATGATGGACATGCCAGTCTCTCTATCAAATTTTACAATCAGAGGTGATGTTGTCTTTAATTTTAAAACGTTTATTTCTAGTATTTTTCTTTTGCTCACCTTAACGCTCAATACAAGTAAATATATGTTTAAAAATCATTCTATTAATAAATATTGAAATGAATTGTTTGTAAATACACATTAAATGACCAGATTCTACTACTTGTGGACTTTGCTTGTTAGAAAAAAACTTTTGCTTCATCATCTGAACATAAAAGTTGTAAGAGGTGAACTTTCCCTCTGAAATGATGATTTGTTTTACTTAACTGACATTTAGCATCTCAATATCCTCCGATACAGCCAAGCTGGATCGGTTCAGGCTTGGCACCCAAACCATGACGACGCCTCACACAGCGTATCAAATAGTCTGCTTCTTGTGAAAAACAATTTAAACTTAAAAAATACCAGATTAAAGTACTCATATTCTATGTAATGTTGTTTTATTTCACAAGTGACCATCGTAGAAATGAGATAATGCCCTTTGACGTGTCCATTATCACAAATGAATGGACAATGCAGAGGCATGAACCGTCTGATGAAAACAATGACCTAAAATAAACAATTTGGTAGGACAAAGTAAATCTGAAGCCCTGTTGTGTCCTTCCATCTGCCATGAAGCAGAGCACACCCCTGTTATGAGCAACTTGAACTCATTGACTACATAACCAAACGGGACTAAGTGACCTCCTGCCCCCTCACGTGCCAAATAGGAAGTACTCCCTGGCTTCAAGATGCCAAAATCCCATAGAGTTCTATTGAGAAATAAACAGCCATTATTCAGTCATTATATTTACCTGAATAACCATTCTTGCTCTTCTATCTTTTTTTAAAATGATTATAAAGTTATTAAAGTTATAAACTGACCAATCAATTGCCCTAATAAAAGTATCAAACGTTTGAAATGTTTGACTGACAGATTCTACCGAGCCTCCTTTCAATCGGTAGGGGTGTGGACTTCCAATACACTCAATCCTGACTGGTGAGAGTGGTTGCCATAGAAACGTTGACTCAGACTGACCAGTCCCTGCATTCTGGCTAAAACATGGCCGCGTCTGTATCACAAAAAAAATGGCAACTGAATGGACTTCTTTGGTTGGGGCTGGAAGTAAGCAATTTTCTATGGGTGACATCACACTCACTCACGCCAGTTCTCATATAGAGTCAATGTTTGAGCTATAAAAAAAATTAAAACGACCAAATTACAATACAATTATATTCTTCATGTTGTCGTTAAAAATAAATAAATTAAATACATTTAATTGTTATTGAAACCAGACTTTTTAACATGGGAGTCAATGGGAAATTACTCTCCTATCTGCCACCAGTGGTTTTTAGTGAAACAGCATCATTTGTTACCTTCGAGTTTGCATCAAACTTGGGAGTAAAAGATGGCTTAATTTTACCCTATTTTGGTTGCAATGTGTAAGTTCAGTTATAAGAGGGATGATTGGTTAGAAAGCATGTTTTTTTTTAAATATAAACAAAACAAAGAAAGACTCAAACCGGTCAGATGTTAGTAAGATATCTGTTTTGTCATCACTCAGGCTGGAAGAGACAAACCTACTCCTTTGGTACTGAGATGAAAAAATGCAGAATGATCCAGAAAATGTTGAACTGCTTTGGTGAATTTTCCATTCATTTTACCTGGACAACAACAGGATCTGAAAGCTCGGTTGGAGAGACTGGTCAAACATAAAATCACATGTTGAAAAGGCTCTCATACTGAGGTCCATTTGGCAGTGCTAACATCACACAGAAAAGATATATTTTTCACAAGCATAACAAAGCACACATCGGCAGACGAAAAGGAGCAGGTAGATGCAAGCAAAAAGACTGCGAAGACTATCTGAACATTGGTAGAGAAAGTGAAAAAGCCTTTTAGGGTCACGAAAAACGTCTAAATTCAGGGCAGCCGATCATTTCCATGAGCTTTGTCAGATCATGTGTGAAGGTCACTTTGGATCGGCTATAGTGAATTAACTCCTGAGGAACACGTTTGATGTGTATCAGGGGAAGATCACAAAGCAGGTGTCAGGGACTCCTGTCATCGCTCTTCAGGCAGACAAATCAATGTTTGTTTTGTCTAAAGTGCAGATGATATTTGTGATTTGTTACACCAGTGATCAATTTGAGTTTTGGAGCTTTGTTGATGAGTAGAACACGGCCCCTGTTTCCTGGTAATAGAAAACAGGCCCACTGCCCACTGACAGTTGAAGAAGAATTTAAATGTACAAATGTATGCAGATCAAACAGCTGTTAGGCAAGCTACTTCATAGAAAACTGCAGTGAATAGTAGCCCAGTTTTAGCATTATAAAGACAAATAGTTAATTATAGTCAATTATAGTAACACACCGTAATAAACAACAAGGAACAGAAATTAGTTTGATTATCTTTTTGCTAATAATACTGTTTTTGTGCTGTCTATTGTTATATGACACTATTTTAATGTTTTATTTTCATGTTCTCGTGATTAAACGTGTTGGTGTGGTTAAATCTTAAATCAGAGAAACCAAATGAACAACATAAATCTTGAGGAAGTTAAATAAAAAAAAAGAACATTACTAAAATACTAGTTCTGGCTCAGGCAGACGAGGCTTTTTTTTCCAGGAGCGTTCAACTCATTGTAGCACAGCTTGCATGCTGCTCGCTCTGCAGTAAGATCATTAAATCCTTTCAAAGTGCCCAACATAAAAAGTTGTCCCATAGCATAGAGAACTAAGGCGAGAAGTGGAGCACTGTTTCTGTAAAAATCACGCATGCAGAAAATACCAAATCTTCCGATGATTTGAGACAACTCACTGCACGCTGTGGAGAATCTCGCCATCTCACTTTTCCAAATCAGTGTGAACCAAAATATTTCTGTAAATGCTGTCTATTAAAAATGACTTCATTCATTGATGAAGGGCTATTGGCAAATATGTTACAATGGGGTAAAATCAATATTCTATTCATTGATGATGCTGTGAGTCCAGTCGACATCATTATCATCTTGTTGCCATCGTGCATACCCAAAATTGTATTACATCACTGTGTGCGTTTGTGCTTCGGGTGATTCATTTGTGTGAGTGCTGTGAGCTCCTCCACAGGTGAATTAGATGCTGCTTTAATTCTCCTGTGTTAGTCACAACAACCTCTCGTTGTTTCATCCAAAAGAAGCCACTGTTGCTTTTTACAATGAAACAGATATCACTGGTACGGTTTATTCAATAGTGTGATCTTGGACTCATTTAATTTAATTCTTTGGTGACTCACAAAATCATCTCGTCATAACCATGTTAAAAACCACTGGCATGGAGGCTACTTTAACTCACTGCTTAAAAATTTGGGGAGATTTTGGCTTATATTAACTCAAAATAAAAATAAAATAAAAGACCTTATTTCTACATGTGCTTTATTATTATAACAGCAACAAAATAATTATGTACGTTTTCTAGTTTGATTTTCTGATTCTTCTGTGTGTTTAGATACCAAATATTTCAAAGGAATTATATTGAAGACAGTTATAGGTAACTTAATTGTCTTTAGACATTGACCAGGAAAGCTTTGAGAAAAAACAAACCTTTTTTTAATAAAGTTTTATGGTTTCATCTATTTTGGCTGCCTGGTATAAAATATTAATCTCTTTTTTGTTAAATATGTGCATTAACTACTTCAGATTATTTTCTTTTTCTATAAGAGGGTTTTTAAAATATTGATCATTTGCCTACTGTTAACAAGACTAGCAATAAGTGCATGTATCATATGTCACAACATCCTGTAGAGCAGTCTATATTGACACACAATAACATGCTAGCCAACTACACTGCCTTAGCCCCTTTTAAGGGCTTTTCTTGACCTGTGAAGCCCACTGTCATCTGAAAAAACCTTTATAATTGTGTTTGTCTTTATTGGTTAGTTTTAAAAATATTTACACAGGATAAAAAATTGCATTTCTTGAAACAAAGTGAGAGTTTACAGTATAGTATGCATTTAAAACCATGTTTTTCTTTTTAAAAATGCAAATATTTGCAGAAAATTAACCTTTTAACAACCCAACCAACACTAAATCAATTACTTTTTCTACTGCTGCTTATTGCCTTGGGGGAGTGATACAGCAATCAATTTAAAAAATATGTTTTCTAAATGTTTGGTTGAGCAGGCAGGTAAAAGGTTAAAGCATTTCTTTTATTATTATTATTATTATTATTGTTCATTGGGAAAGTAAGTCATATCTTCTTAGGATTTTGTCTTTGCAAAACAATTTAGAAAGAGAACTGTTTCCCACAACCTGATGTTCGAAGTTAAAACAAAGTTAGACAAAAAGCCCTTGACCTGAATTTACTTCATTTACAAACTGATATATGTGAACAATATATATTTCTAAGTTCTTCTTAGAGATTGTGGGTGAGCAGGAAGCAGCGAGACTACTGCTTAGTCGCATAAACCTTGAGAAACACATAGAGAGAAATCATGCTAAAGAAAATCTACTTAGAATGACAAAGAAATGGCAAGTTCATGGGTATTGATGAGTCATTAGGGCAGAAAAAGGTGAGTTCTGTCCAATAAATACAAGTATACCCCTTTGACAACATGGTGCCTCAATTCAATAAATAACAAAAAAAACATATAAATATTAGGAGTGTAACAACTTATTTGAAAAACGATTTGATTGACATAATTTGTGGATGCTGATACAATTCATTAGCAATATTGGTTCATTTTGAGCATTGCAAGTCACCGGCCTAGAACCAGTCCAGAAAATCTTTTGCTAAAAATTCAACCAGTGTGATTCAGAGATAAATACCTGGTACTGAACAGTGCAGGGGAAGTTTTCCAGATTCCTTCTACTTCTTGCAATATCATAAAAGTGTAAATTAAATATTTGTACAAATGTACAATGTCAAATAAATTCCCATTTTAGTTTCCTAAAGTTTAGCCCACTTGTTTTTCCCCATCAAAATAATACAAACAGAACAATATTAGAACATTACAGCATCACATGTCCTTCAAATTCAAAGTGTTTCCACACAGTAGACTGAGATGATGGATTGATCATTTTTTACTGCATCACATGAGTCGGCTGTGATGATTGATTTATAGTAAAATATACCTACTGTGCCTCAATCCAAATGGTATTTTCCACTATCGATTCATTTCATTTTGAAACGATTTCATAATGATAAAGATGGTTTTGACGAATAACTTTAATAACAGTTCCGACAGATCGATCTAGTTGGATCGTAGGAATGTAAATGGACACATCAAATAAGTCGATTAATTGTTACACCCCAATAAAAATGTTAAAAAGCATTTTCCCCGCAAATGCATTAATAGATTTGTGGAAAGAGTTACCTTCTTAACAGATAAAACAAGTATTTCTGTCTGTTTTCAAAGTGATGCTACCTTGGCGTGGAAGTGGTATGAAGTGAATGAGTGAGGGAAGGGAGGGGAAGGAGAACGGGTGAGTGCGCGGGGGATGGAGGATTGCAGGGCTCAAGGTAATCTGGGGAGTTAATGCAGTTTAGAGGGACTGAGAGGAGTGGGAGGGAGGCAGAGAGGGGGAGTGAAGGCAGTTAGAGAGAAAGAATATAAAAATAATAGGGTCAGCAGGGAAAGTATGGGAGGGAGGAATAAATGAAGATGTATCAGAAACAAAAGCCAGCACAACTTGGGGGTGGGGGTAGAGGACAGAGAGGAAAACATAAAAGCGAGAGAGCGAGAGATAGGAGTGTGAAGGGGGAGAAAGGCAGCAGAGTGAGTGTGTGAGATAAAGAGTGGGCTAATGAAAGGTAGGGTGAGGCTGAGCGAGTTGGCGAGGAGGAGGGAAGTCAGAAAATGACAGAGCGGGGGAGAGGTCTGTGTGGGGAAAGAATGCTGGGTGGGGAAGGAAGGCAGACATGTAGGGCTTTGTGTTAACAGAGACGTGTGGCAGATTGAAAGATTGAGAAGGAAAAATAGAAAGTTATGTCTTGGCTGTATGCGTGCAGGGGAGGACCTGGCGAACGAGCACAACAGCGCCGTCCAGCCAGGGCCAGGGTCAACCTGAGGGTGAGTTTCAAGAGGTAGAGGGTGGGGGTAAAATGGAAAGTAGGCAAGGAAAACGACACTCACTCTGGGTGGGGATGCTACACCTAGCTTTTGTTACTGGTATGGTGTTGAACACTTCTTGACTGGCACAGTTCATTTACAAACCTCAGAGTCAGCTGGTGTCTAAATATTTACAGCTGGACTTTCTAGTTCAGAATATAGAACCAGATAAATATTAAGGTTATGGGTTCCCAGTGAGCGAATTCAGGCATTTACATTACAGCCCACCACACACACAGGTCGAGCGAGGGCCTGCAAGATGCTGAACTTTGAATCTTAAACTGCCTTCACAACCAATTTTCCCGATTTGCAGGTCAAATTAGATATGCATTTCTTTGAATGCATGTCAAATTTGCTTCTGGACACTTAACCCTATAAATATGTTCATAAACTAGACGCGTGTGGGAGGAGCTACCGTCTAAAGTTTTAAGCCTCATCGCTGCATGGAAGCATTGACTGAAAATCGGAATATCTCATTTACAATGCATGGAAGACACGATTGATGTTGAGAGTTCAGATTTATTAATTTTGAAGAGTTCTCCAAAAGCATCGATGATCACACCTCCATGTCTGGGTTCTTGAGATCATTCAGAGCTTCTCCCAGTTTGGGAAGTTCAACATCTACTGCAGCTGCGTCTGAATGACGGCTGCTTTCAGCAGTACATCTGTCGACAAAACACTGTCTCGCGTTGGTCAAAGGAGGGAGAAAATAGAAATAAGAATAAAGTTAGATACATTTTTTATTGTTGTTTTGATGGAAAAAAAATAATACAGAGTTCAGGAGTAGAACCGTCAGTCTCCTCCATGTTTGGACTCCACCTGCTAATTGCGTCATCATCACAGGCATGACTTTTGAACTTTTGATGCATTGCTACACTCAAATCGTTCCGCTAAGCCCTAAACAAGCTGCTGCCAGGCTGGCTTGGAGCACAAAACACTTCGTGCCACTGGGTCTCTGATCGTACATTGACTTAACATTGAAGCTGCACACATCTGATGCACGAATCGCATTTGTTGTAAACGTTGATTTAAGCAACATTTACACCACACTTGGCAACACACGTTCAAGCAACCACTTCCAAAAATATACATATGTGAATGTGCTTCCATGTTCAAAACTCTTGCGTTCATGCGTGTCTAAGTTTCTACTGTCTTGTACAAAACACTGAATGTACATTGAAAGCTGAACCAGGTTCAACTTTGACCAATCAGGAAATAGGTTTTTGTGGTGACAATGGATAAAGTCCTTTTAAATTCACGAAAGTGGCAATCGTTTGAAACTTAATCAAAAAGGACAAATTAATAATTGTGATTTGTGTCTGGTTGGGATTATATGAAGCCAAGTCTTTACTATATTGGAACAGAGCTTTGAAAGAAAAAGCCTGGAGCAAGATTCACGACATTTGCACCACTTTGACATTTCACATCAAGCCTCTTCCAACTGTAGGTGGCGGACATGCGCTAGTAAACAGTAGAAAAAAAAAAAAACAAGCGTAATATGCCGAAGTGCGCCGCACTTCAATGTAGCATTTCAAGATCTTCAGAGCACTTCCTTCATACATGGTTCAAGCAGTTTTTGTAGCTTCAAGAATGAATGTGGCCTCCATGCTTGAGCAATGAAGTCCACAAGGCCACTTGCTGCTACCTCCATAACTAATTAATCCCTATTAAATTCCTTTCACTCCAAGTGTGCTTCCCACACACCACCAGCAAGTGCCTTCCTGTCTGTATGTGTCTGAGAAGAGCTTAATCCCTTTCTTCTTTTCCTAATACTCCTCAAGCAATACAATTATGAAAATAAAGAAGGAATGGATCCATGTTTGCGATGGATTCGAGTAAACAACCCTTTACTAATGTGATATCAATGTTTCTAAAGCAAAAGACAAAAGTTAACTTGAATAAAAGTGGTTTACTTTTATTTTTAAGTGCCAGAGTGGGTGTAAATTAACAGCTGTGACACCAGGGGGCTGACATCCAGGGACTAACCACACTGATGACTTTCAGCCTCTCTTAAACAGCTATTTAATAAAGGGTGGCAATGAACCAAATCCACCTTCTTTAATCTTATTTATACATGAATGGTGAAATGTTTACATGTACAGCTGTGTGAAACACTGGAATAAGAATATCTGTGTGGCACACATCTCCCCCGTCATCTTTCCTTTATGTCTTTTTTTTTTAGGTATTTGATACAAAGAACAAATACTTGGTAAAGTAGTCACTTCAACACCCCAACTAACTGGAACATGAGCACAAAAACACCACACACGAGGACTTTCACTGTAATAATATACTACAGAGTCACAACAGGCAAGCAGAAAGTGGGCGACCGGTACAAAAGGTTCCTCCACAAACAATCAGTGTCACAGTGCTCCTTCCACACAGGGACACAAATGGGAAGCAGGGGGTATTATGTGTTTTCTGGAGAGCAACACAGTGATGCCGGGCTGCCTGGTGGCCACACAGGCTAATGCCCCTCATCCCTCTCTTTGCCCATCTCTACCATTTCTAAATGTTAAGACTGTGTGTCTCTGTGCTTGTATCCTTGGCAACCTTCCTCCAACAAAGGAGCGAGCTCTGCCCTCAGCATGGGAGAAGTCTGGTGTGATGGAGAGGAAAAGTAAGGGCGAGGGAGATGGAAAACTGGCAGAGCAGCTAAACAAAAAAGGCAGGGCAACGGGAAGAGTCGCCACGGTCGTGGTGTGCAGGTTTATATGGTCAGACCAAAGCAGCTAAGGGGTTAAATCGAAGGAAACGAAAGAGGTGAGATGAAGATGAGTCCGCAGACCTGTGTAAGTTAAGCCTGGCATTCGCAGCGCAGCAGGTCTGTATTAGTAAAAGTCGGATAGAGCTCAAGATCAGGAAGCGAAAATGACCCTTTAACCCTCGAGCTAACAAAACTGAAGATCTCACCACTTATGTCATGGTTGGCTGCTTTGATTTTGTTTCCTGAGCTCCTGTTTATGTTTCTACTTAAACCTTTACTGATCCATACATTTTAGAAAAACCTTTCTTGACCTTGTGGCTAATTAAAATCCAATATTAATAAATCTTAATTTTCTTTATATATGTCCTCCACCATGAGAAAAATGCCAAAAGAACGTGTTAAAAACACGAAAACCACAACTTTCATTGGAGCGGGTCTTTAAGAGCTTTTTACAAAAGCATTTCTTTGCAAAGCTTAAACATTTTTCCGTGGGGGGGGTGAGGTCACATGGACCTTAAGGAGCCACTTGCAGGAACTGTCACAGCATGTTCTTCTGTGATTTAAGTATAAGAGGTGAGAACAATATGAAATCACACAACGTGTGGACCGATGGGAAAAGCAGAGCATGGGCTGTCTGCACACAGAGGACTGTGTTCATCATTTATTGCCCCACTGCAGCCAAATTGAGCCACTGAGATTAATTGCTTATGATCAAATCAGCAGAAACTGTGCAAATTAAAGAGTAGCCCCTCTCCTCTCTTACCTCCACACCACCCTCCACCCTTCCTCGAGCCAGACTCAGAGGACAGCGCGTGTGACGAGCCGCGGCGCTTATTCAAGGCAACAAACGTGTCATTTCCTCTTCCCCCTTTCCCCAGAGAGGAACACAGAGCACAGAAAGGGCTCGAAATGAAGCAAGAGGTCGGTCAAATAGTGACTGCGTGTGTACACAATACACACTGTGTCGCACAAGCGTGCACGCACACACATTCACACAAACAGCCAGTGCCTTAAGCAGAACTGCTGATATCTCACCCAGCTTCTCAAAACGGCTCTTTTCCCTGCTCCAACTCTCTCATTAAGAAGCCATTAGAGTGAAGGGTAGCGAGAAACTACGTGACCCCATTCTGACTCCTACCCGACCCCTTCCTGACCCTGGCAACGTATCCCTGAGAGGGAGGGATGGACAGAAACGGGAAAATAGGTAGAAGCAGAGAGGAGAGGGTGAAAAGGGGATGTGAAATAAACGATAACCTGAAGAAATCTTTCCGCAAATCTAATCTTTCTAGATGTTTGTTGATTGTCGGTGTAGTTTGTACATGACAGATCGCAGACAATATTGCACAAAAGTGATATGACATCCTTTCACTGGCAGATCTCTTTCACCTGATTGGAAAATACATTTTATGACCTGCTGTTTGGCGATTAGAAGCGCTGCAGTGAAAGGGTACAGATGAAAACCCAGCAGATAATGGAGGCCTGCAGTAGTCGGAATGAAGGAGCGAGGTGGAGAGGCGTGCGATAAGTATGCAGCAACTCTTAGAGAAGGGGATAATTTGGGAGTGGAGGGGAAGACGGCTAGGCTGCTTCCTTAGCGGACACAGGAATGTAGAGCGGGCGGATCCCAGTTAGTGTGTTTGTATGCGTACTGGTGCATTTGTGCCAGACAGGAATCCCTAACCCCCACAGACTCCGGCTCCTCTTATCAAGGTCTAAACAGAGGGGTGTGGAGGGGGGGAAGATGTGGAGAGGGGGTCTGGGTGTGTGCACGATCAAATTCAACTCTAACACCCACTTTTCCATTCTCCCCTCTTGCGTGATTTACACAATCGCGTTCTCACTCAACCTTGATGTTGGATGGAACAGAGGGAAACTACGGAAAGTCAAAACTGTCAAAAATAGAAACAAAACGGCCAGAATTGCTCGTAAACCCAACCATTCCGTAGTTTCCAAAAGTTTCCAGAAGTGATTCAAAAGTCAAACTTCAGTTCCCATCATGTCTTTTCTCATTCACTCTGAATTCATTAGGGCCCCCTTAAACTATTTTTTCCCACCCAGGTCAGGTGCGGTCTAAACTAGGGAATTAGTGTTAATGGAAAAAACTATGGGTACCCCTGCTGGGGTGGGTCCCACCTGAAACAAGTCAGTGACCTACTTCAGATTCAGAGATAGAGAAGTGTTAGGAGGGAGGGGTGGGGGCTGAGGAAAGGTAGTGAGGGTGGGGAGCAGATTAAATGGATGAGATGAGGTTACACTCTGTGCGCTGCCCCTGCAGTGTGAGGGTGGCAAGAAGGGAAGAGGCACAGCAGTGAAAACAATAAGGAGAGTGGGGAAGTAAGAGATCTGGGGCAAAGGGGGCTGAGAGAAAAGAGACGTGGAACAAAGAGAAGTTTCATCTTTTTGCTGTTTGACTATGAAGAAAGGCTAGAAGGGAAGAGATCTTAAGTTAACTTAAGTTTAATTTAACTTAAGTTAAGTTCCCAAAAAAGTTTGGTTCAAGAACACCTTTGATTGAGATGCATTACAGCAGAAGTTGGACTGAAATCTAAGAGACATCAACAGAATTCACTAAAACATAAGTCTGCAACTTTTAACAGTAAAAGAGCCTGTTTCTCACTGACTGAAATCTCGTCAGAGCTCTAAAGTCTTATTTTACCCTTTAGGAAACTTTGATACTGCTTTGTATTTAGTACATTGTCTTCTTAATAATAAATATGAATTATATTTCTATTTTGGGGCATGAATGAAAACAGAAATATAAAGAGAAACTAGCCATCCATCCATTTTCTTAACCCGCCATATCCCTTTCGGGGTCGCGGGGTTGTCAGAGCATCTACCGAGTACTGTTGGGCGACCAGTGCAGGTCGCCAGTCGGGCACACAATTACTCCCACAACAGACACTAGCATTTTTCTCAAAATGTGAAACTGTTTCGACTGTCAACAGAAGCTGGGATGACTTCCTTTAAGATTAAAAGACGCTCTGTGCCAAACAGAATCATCCCAGTGCAGCAAATGTACTCCAATGAAAGGTTTTAAACAACGCACCAACAAAAGTGACATTTTCTCTTGTAATTTCTTAGGTCTACTTTGGTGAGACATCATTCCTTTTGTATTTATGATTACTGTTCACCTTAAAATAAAATAAACTTCAATGGTTTATGATCCAATAGAAAAAAGAATATGCAAAAAGATATATATTTTAGCGACTCCCCCTTTGGACTACACTAACTATTTTTTGTGCTTTAGACTCATTAAATAAGCCGAGTAATCAGAACATGTGGGACTTTTACCAATGTTTTGCTTAGTTTCTGAAATCAGTGCATTCTGGAAGAAGTGTAGAGCAAACAGAGCCTCGATGTCCGCAGGGATCAGAGGCGGCGCGTCATGATTTTTCTTTTGAACCCCCCACCTCTTGAGTCAATATTAGTATCATCATGGACAACAATAAAGTAGTCCTCAATATAAGATTCTTCAAGCATTGCCCCACACATATAAAAGGTTCTAGCTCCGCCCCTGGCAGGGATGTAAAACCATTTACATTGTTAACTTTACTTCTAAGTTCATCTCAGCCACATACGTATAAACTTAACTAATCTAAATGATATCAATGTTAATTAAGTTAAAAATTACAAGTATTTTATTTTTCTTCAGCCACTACAGCGGGGTAAAAGTGCCAATTGTTTTGCTGTATTTATCTGGTCGGTGATGTTAATCAAGTCAGGTTCTGCAGCCTCTTTTAAGGTGCATTTAGATGGTAAACTGGTTTAAAAATCTGTTTTCTGCCTGATAAGAAGGTAAGTTTTGCATCTTCATTATTTTTAATCTCCAACATTAGTTTTCTAGCTTTGTCAAACCTGACAGCTCTACTTCCGGAGACGTGAGTTTGTGCAGTGTCAAGTTTGACTTCCTGTCTTTCACAATCTGTTATTTGGCTATTAAAAAAAAAAGATGTTTTTGTTATATAAAAATATATCATAAAGTTTTAGGAGTCATGAAGGGGCCTTGGTTGAAAAAGTAAAGTGTCACAAACATATTTGGCATTTTAAAATATTTGGCATAATAGTACATCTAAAATAACTAATGTGCACAGAGAGATGTACTCAATAGAACCATGCAAACATATGAAAGTAAGCTATACAAGTGTCTGTAGTTTGGCCAAAAGGGATGAGTAAAAGCAGAAGTGACGGTGTCAGTTGACAGGATGATCTGAACAGACTGAGGGAAGGACAGACAGAGGAGAAAAGAGGAGGACGAACTGGTGTGGAAGACGTAGTGGCTTGCAGGACTCTCCTCAGATCTCTCCAACTATCAAACCCGAAAAAGAACTGCGCACAAACACACATGCAAACACAGCCCAAGCCATAATTGTCCCCTGTGGTGAATTTGGCATCCCCCTCATAGTTTCTCGTTGCTGTTGGCCAACTCTAACTGTATCTTCAACACTTTCTGTTTTTTTTTTCCTCTTTGGACAGAGGAGAGGAGGGGTGGAAGCTCTCACAAAGGAAGGAATGAGGGATGAAGGAGAGGGAAAGGTCTAGAGGAAGGAGGTGTGGAGGGGTGTGACGGCGGAAAGGGGGAATGAAGGGGAGAAGAGTGGATGAATGTGTAAGAGGAAGGGAGACTTTGCCCTCCAGCGGGAACACTCCCACGATTGTGTGCACATCGTATGTGTATGTGCAGGAGTTAGTGTGTCAGAGCCAAACCGACACACCCACAGGCTGCAGACCTCTATATCCTGTGCGGGTTATCCGTTTGTCCAAACATCATGCAACTCCCCCCCTCGTCTTCCTTGCCTCTCCCCTTTTCTAACTGGTCTGACAGGGGTAGAGGCCACTGAGGGAGTGGGTACAGTAAATAGAACAAAGCCACCTTTCTAAAATAAACAGAATGAGGAAGAGGAACTTCAGGTTGACTGAAAATGAGAGAGAAAGGGAGTACGGATCCAACCAGGAGATTTCTGTGATGTTCTGCATTCAAAAGGGGAAAATGTAACTTCAGGAACTTCCAGTCAGTTGGACCGACGTGTTTTTCTGTCTAAATTTCCCCCGTTTACCTTCTTCCACTGTCCTAGCTGATTTCTCTTGACTTATTCTAGGGTTAATGCTGGTTTTATTGTGGCAAAAGCCACACTGCTCAGTGCTGCCCAACTCATGACTGCGAGCCCCATTACTGCCTGTCAGGTCACCTCAGCGGTGGGCAAAATGCACACTAGCTCACATTAAATATCACCAAAACAGGAGCACTGTCACTGATCCCAGCTCAACAGGGAAAGTGGCTCATTCTTCAAAATGTTCTTTTTTAAAAAAACCTTCTTCTTCTTGATAACAGATGAAGTTTTTCAGCTTTCCAAGAAGTCAAGACGCTCGCGGTCAGTTTAAAAGAGCCTGAGATCTACAGATCGGAAGTTAATTTGACAAATTCCAGCCATATTCTTCTTTTAATCATCTCCGATCCTTCTGATTTATAACACGAGCTCAGGACCCCAACAGCTGTGCGGAGAGGAGAGACGACACCAGAGGCAAAGACGTGGTACGAGCGGTGAAGATAATGACTGCTGCAGGTTGTGTCTGGATTTATATTCACTTTAGATTCAGATTGACTCAGTCTCAGAGTTGGAGACTAGAGGTGACCAGAAAATAACGTCATCTAAAGGCATTTGTGTCAGTTTTTCAAAGAAAGACGAAAGCAAAATCAAAATTGCAATGAGCATTTAAACATGTTGGCAGTTTTACTTTCAGCAACTATGGTCAAAGGAGCCTGATATAGTCTATTCTGGAAAAAGTTGGACACTTCTAGAGTTGGGAATGTATTTATTTATATACATAAATATTAAAAGATTCTAAAATACTTTTATATTTTAATGTAGTAATCTTTTTGTCTTTGTATAATTCATTTCTAGCTCTACTTCAATATCAATAGAGATAAGGGAAGTTTAGAAAATAAAGTTAAAAGAGCAATTATGGAAATAATTAGGATATTATAGAGAAAAGTATTTAGTTCTATAGTTAAAAGTTACAACATTTAAATATATAAATAATTATAAATACCACACAACATAAAATAAAAATAAAAAAAAGATGCTTTGATTTTTTGTTTTTTTGTAAGTCGAGCAGTTTATCTCAAAACTGGTTAAAAGTTGTGCCTATTTATGAACGAAATAGTCCAATTTAATTTTTGGATTTTTACTTTTTTCTTTTCACATAAAAAATGTTGGCATCACAACATAACTAAGGACGACTTTGTAAATCACGTTAAGAAACATCACCTTCAACTTTACATCAAAACAAGAACACATAAGTTGTCTAATGGTTTTAGACGGTTACATGCTGCAGAATTGAGATGTTCATTTGTTTGCATTCCTTTTAATGTTCTCATTTATAGTTGTATTAATGTTTCATGAATACATTTGCATTAAAAGGCATTATTACTCAAAAAGCATTACAGGAAAACCTCAGTGTTCCTTCTTGATGTAAAAGGGGGAAAAGCTGCTTGAGCAAGGGGGTAAACAGTCTAAAGTTATGAATGTTATTAGAGTAGTAGAGTAGTTTTAAAAATAATCAAGAGCATATTAGGGAATTATTTTTTTTTCATCCCTAATCTGTATGTTTGAAATAGTCTAACGTTAAAATCACACAGTTGAGATATTTTGAAAAGATGTTTACAAAAATTGTGTTGATGCTGAGTTTTTAGCTTTGTGGGGGAAAATACGTCAAATGTTCAACCGCAAAAACCCCTCTGACCCACCCATTCTTGCGTCACACTAACAGGACATCCTGTCAGATCAGCTCTAGGTCTTTCTAAGGCCCAATTCCAAGACCTGAGCAAGTATGAGAAATGAGATGTTATTTCAGACACTTTAGTGCAGGTTTTGCTCCCACAAACTTGGGTGTGAGTTAGTGGGTGATGTGTGGGCCGTGAAAGACTTGAATATATATGGGCCCAACCCAGGTGTACGCCGAGTGGGATGGCTAATCTTTAACAAGTACACATTTTCTTACTCTCCTGGTCCAACCAGCAATCCTCCTCCAGCCTGTTCCAAGGCCAGGAGGCAGCAAAGTGGGGGGTGATGACGTTCTGGAAAAAAGCCATGGTCAAGAGTGGCGAGGGGGCAGCTTCCAGTCCAAAATGGGTTTTTTGAAGCCAAAGAATTATAAATAGAGCAGGTGTCAGTATTGACAACTGCTGTGAGAGAAAAAGACAGACAGCAAGAGTGTGAAAATGTGTGTGTGTGTGGTGTGTGATACCATGGCGATGTAGGACAAGGGGATTTTTTTCAGCTGGTGGGCTCACTTTAATGGCGGGCAGGATGTGAGGTCATAAGACAAAGATGGATGATGGGCGGTGAGAAATTATTGGTTAGATAAAAGGATAAGGGGTTTTTTTGGGCGGGAAAGGATCAGATATCAGATAAAAGAAGAATCTTTGAGAAGACATGAAAAAGAGAGAGAGTGAGAGACGAGGAAACGCAAATGAGTTTGTGCATGTGTGGCAGGGGACAAAAGGGGGAAGGAGAGGATGGAAAGAGTAGGGAAAACTGAGGGAGGTGGGGTGAATGGGTCACAAAAGTCAATAGAGTGGGAGGAAAGGGCAGAAATCATCTAGGCAGTCAAAGGACAAAGAGACAGAGCAAATACAAGGCGAGGGACAGAGAGAAGCCCCGAGTACAAAGACAGAACTGATAACAGAGCGGCGGTGGAAAGAGTGAGAAAAATGAACCAGGAGTTACCAAAAAAAGCACATAGGCATCGGAGTGAATGCAGGAAAAGATGATGTAGGGATCTAACCCAATGCATGTCAAACATCAAGCTATGAAGACAGGGGTTAAAAATGAGTCCACACTCTGAAATATTCATTCTATTTTAGTTTCCTACAAAGGAGAAATGAATTAGGTAAGAAATATGAAAGTAGATTATTAAACCACGAGTGAGGAAGAAGTAGTGAGGTATGTGAGGTTTGAGGGGGTTGAAATCTGTTCACGGTGTTTTAAATATTAAACCTGTTTCAAGTTTAATGAAGTGCAAATACTACAGGGAGAGTCTTAACTGGAATGCAGAGAAGTCGGGGGCGAACGGGGGATCTGATTCATTATTTCAAGTGTTCACCTTTACACTGCAGAGGCTCGGGGAGAGGAGCGCAGGGAGAGAAGGAAGGAGACAAAGAGGGAAAGTTTTGTGCAGAAAATAGAGGGTGCTTTTCAGATCACCTGTGTGGGAGGCCCAGGTGAGTCCTGGAGGCACAGCAGCTCTCCAGGACTTTCAGAATTCAGTGAAACACACCTAAATGCAGGAGCGATCCGGACGTTTCTTTGGTTTTTTTTTTTTTTCATAGTAAAATCTGCAGGTTTGTGTTCGCTTAAGCTAACGTGGAAGGGAATTCTGAGCAGAAAGGGGGAGACACAGATGAAGATGTTTTATCTCAAAAATGATTCTCAATCTAATCAATGCACAACAGCTAGAGGGAAATGGAAAAAAACAGCCCACGTGTGATTGAACTGCTCACTTCTACTTAATCAGATGCTCTAAAGCTTTGTGTATGTAAGTGCATGTATCACAATAGGCATGCACTGGATTGCCAAAATCCCCCAAGCTGCCATGAAAGGTCACTGTGAGTGTGTGTGTGCGGGGGGTATGAATGAGTGTGCGTTTGCTTTTTTACTACCAAAAGACAAACAAAAAAAAGTATTTCCAGGGTTAGTATTATGTGGGATAAAGATCAAGTCGGTGTTTGCCCCAAGAAAAAAACGACAGAAATTGATCATTAACTTGTGTTTTTACCTGCCTTGACTGTTTTTATTTCTTCCTGTGGAAAGAGGAAGAGTTCCCCCACTTGAAAAACACCCTCACTTTTTTTTCTTTACAAATTGACACTTTTATGATCAAAAACGATTGAAAACATAAAGCAATAATATTGCAAAGTTCCACTGGGAGAGTCTGAAGCAGGGATGGAACACATCATCATTACTTTACGCTACACTTTTACAACAAAATTGCACCACGTTTCTTCTCCTTCTTCCTTTAAAATTTAAAATTCTGAGTGGAAATACTTAGTTCTTAAAATTCTGTTCTGGAGTGGTCAGCACTATGGATTCACATCTACAAAATTGTTTTAGATTTATTACCCTTAAACATAGCAGTGGGTTTAAAAAAGAAAAAGGAAAAATGTACTATTTTTAGTAGGTTTTAGATTTAAAGTCTGTGGCTGGCTACCAAGAGCATATACTTCACAGTATCTTTAGACGGCGCTTCCACAGAAACCTAACCATACTTTTGTATCAAGCTAACTTGGTGCAACTTATGCTAACTTATGCAAACAAAAACAATATGAATTCTTACAAAAAACTGCAAGGCTGATCATCAAAACACTGTCTTTAATGCACAGTAACGATTCACTTTAACAATGATTCATATCATAGTTTGTGGCTGCTGATACAATTCATCATCAATATTGGTTCATCGATTCACTGACCTAAAAGCAATCCAGGACAAATGGCATTTTCCAATATCGAATATAATCGATTTATTTCATTTTGAAACACTTTTATAAAGGTAAAGATTGAATTGATTAACAACTTGCCCCCAGACAGATCAATCTGGTTGGATCATAGGTTAATAAATCGATTCGATTACAATTAATCAACTTAATGTCGATTAATCGTTTCACCCCAATGCACATGTATATTTTTTATTAAGCCACCACAGCAGCAAGATCTCATCCAAATGTTGAAAAAAATTAACTGACAGACAGATAAAGACTAAAAAAAAAACCAAAAACAACAACTTCCCACTCATAAGTGGTTTGCTGAATTTCCAGTGCTATAAACTTATCCTCCCATAAGATTTTTACATTTGAATAAGCAAAGGCAATGAAAGCTGAAGAAATAGGAAGATCGGGTGTCAATAGACTGTTGAGTGCTTTGTTGCCTCAATAAGAACATCCAGTGTGCACAGCAGATGTTTGCAAGGGAAGGGGATCTAAAAGAAACTAATCCTAAATCCTACAGCTGTTTATGTCAACATGGGCGCATGGCACACTCCAGTAGATGCCTTGGCGGCTGTGTGTTTTTACACTGAGCCTTTACACAGACATATATTATCCTTATATTACAGAATAATCCAGCAAAATCCTGGGCAAGGCGGTCTCTGTGTTGTAGGCCATTTAAGTGTTTCTGATCGCAAAGCATGGACACTGATTACAGATGAATGAGAGGGAGGGAGGAGCAGGGATGGAAGAAGGGGGGAGGCACTTTTCATCAATAAAGAATGAAGCAATTAAGCTAATCTCAGACTGAAGGTGCCCTTCCTCCTTAATACCTACCACAGCCCTTCATGGAAACAAGCAACCACACGTCACACAACTACAGCTCCATCACTGAAGATGCTGCTAACCGGAACACAGAACCCTCTAAACTAAAAGAACTTTCTTTATTTCAGCGAATACTTCATGAATTGATAACAAAATCATTTTGAAGATGTGCTTTTAATATGATTTGAAGCATGTTTAGTGGTATTATTCAAGTGCACAACAGCCATGAAGGGCAGATATTATAAAACTAAAGATTTCTGAAATTGTCAGACTCCTACTCATCACTGTGGTGGAATTTAATTTGAAACATGAAATTTTCAGTCATTTTTCAGTCAATTTTCAGTCATATTTTCATTCAGGAGAAAACTAAGCACAACAAAGTGTCAGAAAATCTCCATCTTGGTTGAGATATTTTTAAGTGAGCAGTAAGATTTCAAGGGGGAAAGAGCACAGCTGTACCTGTGCAGTTTATTGCCATGCTTTTAACTACAATCAATGTCCGGTGAGTCAGCAGGCTTTGTACAAAAAACCTCAACACATGTTTGGGGGTTTTTTTGCTATAAAGTAAAGCACTTTTAGTGTTTAAGCCTAACAAAACACTGAGCCGGAGCAAAAAGGGTTTAACACAATTCTGAGGTAAATGTAACCTACAAAAAAAGGGAGTGATGGAGGTCTAGGGTTGTCCGAGAGGAAAAGTTCCGGACTTTATTCCAGCTCTACCTGTGTGATTGCATAGAAAAGCCTCACACAAAATAACAAAAAGATGATCAAAAAATACAAATTTGAACCTCATAGGAGAAAATCAAGTTTGATCAAATGCTAGTTTTATTGTGTTTTCCAGGAACACGTGATGAATACATCCATGATCTGCTGATCTTTGCCTGCCTGACCTGTCCACATTGTTTGTCTCAGGGTTCATATTTGAAGAATCAATAATGTTATTCCTTCTACTGATTTGAAAAATTATCCGGTGTGTTACAGTAACATTTCTTTTTTGCTTAAGCCTATAATCGAGAGACTAGTAAAGCAGGAGAGTTTAAGACAGGAGACTTGCTGCCATCACCTTATCAAAACAAGCCTTTATTTTTCCAAGGACAACAGTAGAAATATGAGCTTTTCTTCTTTGACTGATTTTCGTGTAATATATAACCAAGTTTTTCTGTGATTGCTACTATTAAAGTCATCAACAAGTAATCCGACCTTTCATGAGAACTTGCCGTATTTTTCCATCTAATCTGCCGACTGCATCTTTCACTGCTTGGTAACATTATACCTGGAATTGGACAGCCCTTCCATATGGCTGCACACCTAATTCGGATCTTTGACAGTAGGTGACAAAATCCTGGACTTAAAGAGACTTAAGACTTAAGGACACTAACTCTCATAAGCCCTTAAACAAGAACTGTGTACTTTCTGCCCTCATTCAAACTTTTGGAATAAGCGGAATTTACTTTGCAAAAAGGAAAATCACACTTCTAAAGCTAGAACAACAATATTTCCAGCACCTGCTACGTGAAAACCGGTTCAGTAACCCCACAGCCTTTGAAAAGCATCCAGACAACACCTCTTACAAACAAACTCACCTCTAAAGACTGGAACCTGTGCATGTACACCACTCAAGTCTTAAACTTCAACAGATATGACATTTTAACAACTATAAATCCCCATTTATTACCATTTTGACTCCAGTTCAAAACACGGTAGAAGTTGAGGATGAAAAATACTTGTGGTAAAACGTGAAATAGGTAAATGTTCATTTAAGTGGAACTAAAACTACGGAACAGGTCTAAAAGTTCAACACTACTATAAATTTTAGGTTTGTAAATGATTCCTAATGTGTGTGATTTCCAGGCTAAAGACACCATGTACTTGGGGACAGTAATAGGGTTGGACAGAAGGTCATAAGAAAACTGCTATGAAGATTAAAGAGGACAAACTGTTATAAACTCCACTTTCTCCAAGTCTGTTTACTTTCTCCGCCTCACTTTTTTCTGTCTGACATTCTCTCATTCTTCTTTTTCCCTCCTGTCGGCCCCTCCAGAAGGTCCATAACTAAACCCCAGAGAGAAGGGGAGGAGCCTAAGACGACGAGGACGCGCTGGTAATCCGTGGAGTGACCCAGGTCAATTCAATTATCCTGTTTTCTTTCACTTTGCGACGCGTGTGCCCATTTTACAGCCAACTCCCTTAATGCGCCCAGGATTAGCTTCTCTTACTTTTAATGATCTACCTATCGACGCCTTGGGCTTCTCAGCCCCAACACACAGACTCACAAACACACAGACGTCATTTTATCATTTGAAAAGTTTGAGTCTGAAAGAAAAAGTCCTTCAAATTTCTCCAAGGCTGAAGAATAAACAGAAATTTCAAACTTGGTCTGCATTTGTTTGTGTATGTGGGAGTGAGGCTTACATAAACTGTGGGAGCGGATTGTTTTATCCATCTGCATTTACCAAGGCTTCACCTCACACCTTCAAGATTTGAGATAATCATCTTAGGTCTAACACATTAGTGTATTAGCTTGCTAATCTTAACCCTGAAGGAAGAAAATATGTCAATTTCTAGAAGTAAACGGTACGGATGTCTGACACACATGACTTAGGCTACTCACCAAAATATTAAAGACTCGTGTCCTTAATAATGAAATAAATAATCTTCATAGTTTGACAGAAGTCTGAAAGTCCCCCTGTCTGCAGACCTTTTAGATGGAGCAGGATTATTTTTTAAAGATAAATAAGATTTTGTCACATTGAGGTGTTGATACCTTAGTCTCACCAAATTATCTAACCTAATCTCATTATCCCACCAGTCATTGGTACTTACGACGCCTGAGAGTTATCTAATAGGACTCAAGCATTCCAAAAGGGTCAAACCTTTAGAAAACAATGGAACTTTGTAAAAAAAAATTAATAATAAACTATTCAGCTCTGCTGAAAATTATGTTTTTGGTGTTTTTAACTTGTTCTTCTGACATTTTTCTCATGATGGAGGACATTTATAAAGAAAATTAAAATGACAACTGTGTCACAGAGTATTTAGGATCAGGAGTTCTGTCTGGAGTTGTTAGAAAAAAAGAAAGCTGTGGAAAACCGCTTGTAGTTGTAAAATCTTCAATCGCCAGGCCATAAGCTCACTGCTCCGCTCCATTCTGATGCATTCACTTGCAGACAAATAGATTTATGTACGTCTTTGTTTTTCTCGTCTGAGCTGAAATCTGGCTTAAAACTGTACGACTGGATGGCTCCAATATTGTTCACCATTTTTGGTGGTCTGGTAATGTTGATGGTTGTTGTGAGGGGCTGTAAGCTACAGCAGGAGAGTGTAAACAAAGGGATGATGGGAAATGAAGGCAGACTTACTCCGCCTGTCCCCCACCACCACTTAGATCAAATTTTTGGTGAACTCTTGACACCCTATGTTCTAGAAAACAACACAGGTTTTTGGATTTTGCCTAAAACATGATTGGAGTGGGACTTTAAAGTGACTTCCTCCAGTTGCTACAGTTCAAATCCCTCTGACTAAAACACAAATGCTTTTATCTGGGTCCAAAAACTTCCCACAGACAGGAAAAGAAGGAAACAGTTGGATGCAGCCCGTCTTACCTGGAATGTCCTGCCCGTTATAGTTCCACCCTCCAACAGCCAGCATGGATTGCAGAGGCGACCCGGGCCGACTGTCCCTGTAGCGCTCCCTCTCCCGGTCCCAGTTCCTCTCAGCTTGCTGGGTGATATGCCTCACAGTGTCCTTGTTCTTTCTGTTCTTCCTCCTCCCTGATCCTGACAACTGTTGCCAGGACCCGTCTCCACCCCCTCCCCCAGCTCCTGCAGCCCCTTGGTCTGCCTGGCTCGGGGCTGCTCCCTTTGGAGTGTCTCGTGGATGAGACGATGAGGCAGGGGAAACCTGCTCCTCTTTGACGTTGATCGGCCTGTAGTCATGTGGCCACGCGGGTTGGGAGTCATGGCAGGCTTCCTCTTGACTCTCGTGGCTCTTTGGGGGTTCCTGGTCCTCCTTTCCATACGTGCTGCCTCCCTCATGGCAGCTGGCAATGGCTGAGTCCCCTGAGGAGTTGGCTGGGCTGGTGCGGCGGGCTAGCCAAGGGGAGGTGCTGCGACCTGACATGATGGAGGCCAAGGCCTCGGAAGCCATTCCACCTATCCCTCCTCCTCCTCCTCCCCCTAAAACCGCTCCAGGAACAACCCCTGCTCCTGCTACTCCTAGTCCTCCTCCCCCTCCAACTCCTCCACCTCCTCCCAAACCTGCAGCAACAGCCCCCATTTCAAAGTCAGCCAGCTCATCGGCCATCTCTGAGCGGATGCTAATGTCCAGTGCAGCTTTGATGAAGCTGTGGCAGGCCTGGACAATGTCTGTCATCTGCAGGTAGCTGGCAGCCGACATGACCTCGATCACGTTCTTGCTGGTGAGTGCGAGGTGTGCCGAGTACATGAAGTCCAGGATGGCTTTGAAGCCTGTGGCCGTTACAATGTCCAGGTGAGTGACAGTAGTCTGATGGTGAGGCTCGGCTCCTTTTTTAACCTGCAGTTTGTGGAAGCAACAATGCCTGCATTTTAGTCTTCATTACACTGATCAGGAAGAAAAACATTAAAAACACACTTTTTTATCTACTAAAGCAGGTAGAATTAAATTAAGATGATTCTAAGTCCAACATTAAATCCTGTTTTTGCTAAAAGGGTACCTGGCAGTAAAGGGTCTTGAAATAGCGTGAAGAGCCCAAAAGGACATTCTTGTGGGCCTTGAAGATCTTCCCATCCACGATGACACAAGCGTCACAGAGGATGCCGTGCTGCCTCTGCTCGTTGAGCTCTCTGAGGAGCTGACGGTAGTGAGATGAGATCTCCATGTCCTCCTTCCTGTTGTTCATCTGTGTAGCTGAACAAAAGCCGTTCCTCCAAACACCTGCAGAGCATCGGAAAAAGAAGAGCAGGCGGTCAACGTATGATGGCGCTTGTATCAACGCAATGTACTCGCCATCAAAAAGTACAGAGGGACATTTTTGATGCAGCAGTTTCACATTCGACCACTAAAATGTAAGTTTAAAAAAAAACAGCAATACAGCAGGATAAAGGTTTATCTGTTTTTTATCTCCACACAAACATTGAACGATTTCCTTTCATTATAAGAAGCAAATTAAATAAATAAACAAGTATATTTAATCAAACCAGTCTTCAGAGATGAGCTGGGGTTCGAATATGTCAGCAATGACTGTGACATAAAAACAACAACATCAAATGAAAGCACGTCTCAGCCGCTGTCGTTTGATGTCTAAAAAAAGCCCAGAAACAAATAATCCCAAGTCTGTTTTTAGTCTGACAGGTTCATGCGTTTGTGAGACCATGTGTGCGCGTACATTCTTTTAAAAAGCCAAGTAAAAAAGTGTAATACGTTTACAAAACAGCTTTGTGGTAGAAAAGAGTTTCAACCAGCATCTCTTCACCGTAATTCAATCGATAAACGAGACCTCGTTTTTCCATTTTAATTCCAGTTTTACTTCAGGGAAGAACAGTCAGTTTGCTCTGGCGTAGAGACGGAGATTCACTCTTGAACCTTCACCTCCATGGGTCCCATCCTGCAAAGTTTGGTCTAGCTTGTGAACACTGAGTTCTTTTTTTTTCTGAGGAAAACAATATTCTAAAAACTGTTTTATAAGCTCAGCTATGAGTAAAATTTGTAAAAAATTCACAAAAACCCCTGAATTTTTCATTTAAAAATATGAGGATTCTGTGGTTTAGGTCAGGCTTTTTTGCCCTCATCGGTAACCAGTTTCAGGTTTATCATCCACAGCACAGTTGCCAGCTCAGACGATGAAAATGAAGATGTTAGAAAATATATTTGTTTGCTAGTGGATGCCTTAAGCTGCATTCACGCTGGACGCAATTCGTGGACGAGTCTCAATGCTAAGTTAATGTACAGATATGAACATTAACAATATCCTGCCAACATCGGGCATGACGCGTTAGTCAGTGTCCAGAGTTGAGCAGCAGCAGACTGGGTGGGTCAAGACTTTAGTGAGGTTGCCTAAAATCTACCGTACACTCACTACAATTAAATCATCTGCTGGAATTCTTAATTAAAAAAGCATCAACCAATCAGGGACTCAGCTTTAGGAACGTTTTCAGATAACACGATCAGTGAGTAGAAAACAAATCCAATATGACTACTTCCATCCATTTACTTAACCCACTGGGGCTGCGGGTTGCCGGAGACTGTCTCAGCTACTGTTGGACAAAGGCGGGATACACTCCGGACAGGTCACCAGCTTGTTAGAGAGTCCATGGAGCTGAAGTGATCAAGCCAGTCACTATATAGCCAGGCGTCCAGTGGACAGCGAAGCGGACCAATGGTCCGGCAGAGCTTACAAACTCGGTTTTTCTTAAGTTTATTGAGACAATTATTAAAAGATCCTCCAGTTTTATCATTTTTTTCCCTCCCTCGGGTTAATGCTGGACAGAGGTTCAAACTGGGCCACAGACAGAATAAAGTAATGTTTAAAACGGCCGCCATCCAAGCGCAGCTCCCACTGCAGGAGTGAAGTACACCACACAAGGAGACTCTAAATGATTTGGTGAAACCAGAGACAAGGGCATGCATGCCGGCGCATCTGTAGAGCTCTACAAAACATTTAAACCCGAGCTCAACATCATCTACGTTTTCCATGATGTGGCTACGAATGAAGTCCAGAAAAGTGTTGGCGGCTGGCCAGGGCGTCAAGGGCATTTTAAGACAGGCGTCAAACAGCAAATTTGACGCGCGGCGAAAGAGGGGCGGCCAACGAGAATTTGACACGCAAAGCATGTCCGATGTGAATGCAGCTTTAGAATTGTAGCAGAAAAGAGACTTTGGCCCACCCATGGCACACGATTCGAATTAAGAAATACTCAGAAGTGCAATTTTAATCTCAAATTCTTTATATATGTCCTCCATTATGAGAAAAATGCTACAAGAATATGTTAAAAAAAAACACCAAAAACAGGATTTATAATAGAGTTTGTGTTTAATGCTTCTGTGCTCATACGTGATGTACTGATGCGCTCTCCCATCAGAGAGCAGATAGCGAGAAAAGGCTACTAGAAAAGAGCAGAAGGAAAGAAAAGATCTGAAGTCAAGATGTGGCAGAGAAGCACAAAGTCAATAAACCATTGCATGCACAAATATTCTCATCCTCAGCCCATGCAGAAGTAGAAGAAATCTAAGTGAGGCAGTACATTAGCAAGAGAATTAGCATCTAGCGCTTAAGCTCTTGTCTGGGTAAATGCTAAATCATGGGGACGCAGAGTGTTATCAAATGCAGCAGTGATTTGTTTTGGGAACGCCACAGCTGTCAGCTCTCATGGGCCGCTCTGAAAGATGACAGCTCGGGTTGGCCAAGGTGACAGCAGCGTTTGCTCGGGGGCCGGCACACTTCAGGTCATGTTTAGCAAAGCTCTGCTCAACCTGATGGCTTGTAAGATCAGATAAATCCACAGTGTCTCCCACGTCCACTCGGACAAACACACCTCCCATGAACGGCGGTGGAAAAGCCGATCGAGTGTTTGTGACAACTGCTTGCTCAATAAAAAGCTGTGTACGGTTACCTCAAAACGTTGACTTTGATTGATGCTTTTAAAAAAAAAAAAAAGTCAGAAAGAACTTAAAAGGAAAAAGGAAAGTTGGAAGAAAGTGAATGCAGACAAACTGTCTCCCCCAGAGTCTGAAAAGGCAAGTTTTGACGCAAATGTTTTTATCTTCTGGCTCCCACATATCTTTTAAAAAAAAAGAAAACACTATTGGCAGTCTAACCTTGAGATATTCTTTGCTTTCCGCATTGCTCTGATAGAAGCATTGAGAATCTTCACCTCTAACCTTAGGAAACAAACTGAGCGGCTTTAAAGACACACCAATTGCGCTCCTTCCTCTCTTTGCTCCTCATCTCTCAGGGCCACTCGCACATTAGATTGTAAAGCCTGTAGTGTAAGATTGGCTTCCTCTCACAGCCACATAAAAACACAAAAGGAGTCATTCATTAACAGATACACGTTCCCTTATTCCTCTTCTTTTTCTAAGTCAGTGTGAATAGTGAAATAAAGCGCTACTGTACAGCACACCATCACTCCTCATTTAAGACGTGCATCTCCCGGTAGCCTAATGGAAGCAGCAAAAGAGACATGACAAGACTGGCATTAGCCAGGTGTTGCACTTAGGATCTGATTTGGCTCCCTGCTTTTGACTTCTCTTCTTAACTTGACTCCTCTCTGCTGACAATGATAGCATCTTTGTTTGTGAAAGTAAAAAGTAAAACAAACCAAAAGGAATGTATTCAGTAAAAAACCCCGATCAAAAAACAGAAATCACGTTATCAGTTAAGATATTTCTTTGTGAACTTTCGCTTCAAAGCTAATGGTGGATGATGTGCCAGAAGGCCATTCCCTTTAAAATGTCCTATTATCTTTATAAAATAAAACTAGGGTCTGCAATGACAAAATTGGTGAAGATTTTTTAGATTTATGCATAAATGGAGTTATATACTTTAAGAACTTTTCCTCTGAACAGAAGCTGGGCACAGATGTGCAGCAGGATCAGAATATCTGCTTTATGTGCATCATTTTGTTCCGTTATCTGACATGTTCAGTTCTGTACTTGACAATTAAACTAAATCAAATTGACCAAAACCACAAACACATTGTTAATTTAAATTCTCAGCATTTTTCTTCCGAAAAAAAAAATAAATAACACAATGGAGTCACATGTGACTCTGGAGCGTCGGGTTGCAGACCCCTGAACTAAAACAAACAGTGTTTCAGAGGCACCAAGGTGTGAAGTCGGCACTCTTTTCTAATTTGTAAAACCAATTCACAACCAGCTTTTTGTGTTTTACAATTACTTTTTTAGACCATCAGCTTCAACTTTAAATTAAAGTAGGCAGATAGTTTTTTCAAATGGTTTTTATAATGTATGTAAAAATGTAGTTTACAGCGCTCTGTGAGTGTGCGGAATAAAGGGATGATCAACATAACCTCTCTTGCAGCCTGGAGCTAGTCTCATAAAACTCTGTTGAGATGGAGTGGAGGCAGAACTTTCCTTCATTTGCATACAAAAGAAAGGATTGTTGAACTTGTGCTAAAGGAGGTTAATTACCTCTCAAAAACTCTGTTTTAGCATTAATAAGTCAGTATTTGCTGTGAAGGTGCAGCACTGGCATGTAGGCACAAACTCCAAGAATTTTGCTTGTGGCGCTGTTGCATATGTATTCATATGAACCTCCTTTTAATTTTTCAAAATGCAAAATTCAGACAGGCAATTATTGAAATGAACCACTGTAAATTTCTTTGTCTTTGCACTCCCATATGGACTGTTATTTACCGCTGAACAAATGCACATATTCATTTTAGTTTCCAACATGCCTGTGCAGGTGCAGAGGAGGTATGGGAGACACCGCAGCAGGATGTATTGATACCCAAACCACATTGCTCTTAGCAATCGAAAAAAAATTAACATAAAACAATGCAAAGTTAGTATTTCAAAAGTCAAGCTGACTCTTCATTTATACATTTTAAAACTGAAAATGCTACCTGTGCAATTTCAATGTCAATCATACACATACCAAATCCTGTGATGCACTGCCTGTTCGTCCTCACATGCTGTCATTTTCTGGAGTAATAGCTGTTTACAGATAGCAGGTTTTGCAGTGGAGGCACTGTAAGTCCAACAGACCTTCTTTATTATAGTTATCTTATTTCATGTTAAGCTTTAATGACTTTCATGTGATGTTTAATTCCTGACAAAACAATGACATATTTTAAGTAGGGAAACCAATAAGCTTCAACCAAGGACTCGGTTTTATAGAACCTCTGAGGTGTCTCAAGTATTTTAATGGATAACCAGCGCGAGGCTTGCCTGAACTGTGCTGTCATGTCATTTACAAATGACTAAACTTAACTAGAAACTTCACCAATCTGCATTCCTCCTGGTAGACTTTGTTTGTTATTAAACTGAAATGGTTGGGCCCGTGTTTGTTGGCCAGCTTAAAAACGAGACACACCCATCAGGAACTGTCATTTAAACAAATGGATGCAAAAAAAGTTCAAATTAAAATAGGTTCAAGTTGCAACACAATAAAGTAATTTCCATTAAAGTAAAATACATGTTTAGAAATTGCCCACACTTTAATGTGTGTTAATAAAACCAGGGACTACAAACCTGTCCTTCTGACTAAATTATTTTTTCAAAATATTTCAGATTTTCTCATTTTTAGGAAAAATTTAAGCCCAATGGATGACACAGTATACAGAAGAAATAAGAAGATGACTGGTTTGTTTTCTGTTTGTCTGTTTTTTATTGCTGCGAGCACTAAAAACATTTATGAAACTTCTTTTAAGAGGATAGTCATGTTTGTGGCTGTGCTGTTAACACATTTCTTAGATTTCACCCATGTTAAATTGTGCCTCAAATCTAACAAATGCAATGATCAGCGAGGAGTAAAACAACAGCAGGGAGTGAGAGAGGAAGAGGTCTAATCAGATTTATTGCTTCAACAGACTCACAGACATTTTGCATTAGCAGTTAGGTAGAGAAGAAGGGCCTTAATGGAGTTCGCTTTGACCTCTAAACTCTCCGTTTCCCTAATTGGCTTGTTTAATTTCAGCATGTCCGATTCCCTCCAGTCAGAAATGTCTTTTGCAGAGGAGTAATCTCAAACTGTACCTGCTAGGATACATAAAGCGGTTGCTTATCGTTTGTCAGTAGCCACTCCATTTTACCCCATGAGCCGAGGCTGTCAGCAGGACCGGAGCTCTTTTCTTTCACCCTCCGAGTGCTGCCTTGATTTAAAGCATGCTGTTTTTGTTCTTGAAATATACACTTGACACCAGATTGGAAAGTTAGGTAAAATGAACTTGTCGAGCAATCAGCCGAGGCGGGAGAGGGGCCGAGACGCTTTAGCGTCTGACACATTAGCAGTTTCACCAAGGCTACCGAAACCAAAGCCAGCTTTCAGCACGTCAGACAAAGCAAAAAAAAAAAAAAAAAAAAAACAGCTTTTCATCACTCTGTGAAACCTTACAGTTGAGAAAGTGCAGTAAAAGTCATCAGGAGGGTGACTGAGAGCGCACAAGTTTATATTGTTATAGGAGAGTCTTCAACAAAGCAGGCAGACAGAGCTCCGAGACCCTGTCACCCTTCTCTGGCCAAATCGAAAGTGACTGTCCTCCTGAACCCCTCCTTGCTTCACTTTCGTCCACATAATCTACAGCCCTGATTCCTTCAACAGAATCACACAAACACATCCTGTCCCCTGCCTCGAATACACAAACACGTGCTATAACTAAAAACACCCACATTTACACACTTAGTGGAGCCGTCACGGCATCACACCCAGTTTATCCTGGTCACATCACAGCAAAGTCACTTTGTGCCCCAGCAAGACAACTAAAGAGATGAGACATGATGGAGTGAGAAAATGGGGCTTCATCCTTCTTGTGTTTCTTTTAATGCAGCCTGTCCCTCCGAGCCACTTCTCAGCCTCCATGACCGAACAGGACCGAGAGGAAACGGAGCGGAAGGTCCTTCTGGATCAAATGAGGAGAAATCCATTGTCAGTGCGGCCTTTCCAATCACACAAAACACCGCAGTCCAATCAACAAGGCTGAGATTCTACAAGCTTTTTTTAATGATTCTGAACCAAAATGAGTCCCCCTTTGTAACCGCACAACACACTTTATTTGGACAAAACTTATTTAGGTCGCTCTTGCCTTTCTGTTGATTCAATCTATATTGACATCTTGTGTGCGAGGTTTAACTCAGCAGCGTTTGGCAGCTCCGCACACATGCTGTTAGATTCATTCCATTGGTTGGCAGATATTAGCATTAAGAGGTCTGCTGCTGGTTATACAGAACTGCCACATTCAGCTAATCGCTCTGCGATTTTGTGCCCCTCTGCACAACAATTTAACATCATTTGGTAAAATGAGTTTGTCGTGTCAAAGAGAGTGAACACACAGGTCTCTAAACCTTCGTTTTAGCTGTTCAGAAAAAAAGGGGACCTTTTATGAAATGTAGAGAGAATCTCCTGATTTGTATCATTTAAACACAGGATAATAACAAGCTTGTTTTTGGAAATATCTCTTTGCAATAACTGATAAAATAAAAAATAAATCTCACTTTTGACTTTGATATTTTTTATAGTAACAAGGCAGTTTTATGCTAATGAAATAGACAATTCCTATATGTTTTTGAGTTGTTTTGTCCGTCAGATGTGCCACCTATACAGCAGGTCAACAAACCATCAAATACAGAACCAGATGTCATGTTCAGGAGTCACAAAACCAAAAATCAGCTCAAACATACAGGCAGTGAGCAAACATTTGGTTCATTATTAGAGTAGACTGGCATCGACCATAGGCCTGTAACTGTGATCTACTACAGGATATTGTGTTTGTTAGATACCTATAAACATCTACTGTAGATGTCTACAGGATGTCTCTATTTTGGTACTCTATTGGATAGCTACCAATAGTGTTATAAAAGTTATTTGTATAAAGAGGTCTACTACACTTCTAGTTGTAGACATCTAATCTTGGGATGTTTTAGATGTCTATTAGAGTACATTTTCAAAATATTTACTGGTTAAAAAAATAAATACTATATTTTTACATCCATCCATGTTCATAAGCCACTGAATCCCTTTTGGGGTCACAGGTTTGCTGGTTTCAACCCAGCCAACTGCTGAAGGTAGAGTACACCCTAACCAGGTCACCCGTTTGTCACAGGGCCACATTTTCACACTGAGGCAATTTGCAGACAGCAGTTAACTTATGAAACATGTTACTGAACTGTGGGAGGAAGCAGGAGAACATCCACACTTGTAAAGGGAGATCATGCAAACTTCCCACATAAAAGTTCCCAGCTGGGATTTGAACTAGGTTCAGAAGGGGAAAGCGCTGACCATTTAACCGCCGTGCAGCCTTTCTGTTCACAGACAACTAGTAATTAAAGTTCTACATTCCAAGAAGGAGTAAACATTTCTACTGAAATCTACCTGGGTTAAAAGTCTCAGAAACGCATGGAAACAACAATCCAACATAAATATTTCTCTTTACACTTTTAATTTGTCACATAACTGAACAAAGTGGTGGTAAAAGTGGTGGTTTTATCTATTGTCAAAGTGAATTATTATTAGAACGAGCTCAAAGCACATTTCCTGATCTTCTGCTGCACAACAGTGTTTAGTTGCTGTTCAGAGGCAAAGTTCTAAAAGTATAGACTTGCATTTAAATGTACGGATTAGAGGGAAAAAAAGTGGACAAAATCACAATGATAAAAACATTTTTGACTTGGCTTTTCTATTTTTTTATATCTAGTAAATGTAAAGGATTCTAATACACAAATATCCAAAGATTAGATCTCTACACGTAGATGTGAAGGAGACCTCTATATGCACAACACTTTAGGTAGACATCTAATAGAATGATTAAATAGAGTTGTCTGAGATCTCCAGTATCTACAATAGATACCTATTAGTCTTCTAATGACGTGTGTCCAGTGAAAAGAAACGACCCAAATGTCATGTTTACAATGTGAAGCCATGATGGGACCACGACAACACAAAAGTCATCTGCTAGAGATCTAAACTGTGATATGCAGTAGACTCTATGAATTGATGTCTATCAAATGCATAATGCATATCTATGGCTGTGAGTTTGAAATATCCATGATTGAAATATTGAATATTTGTGTCCGTGCCTGGTGTGTGTGTGTTATGTGTTACCTAGGAATAAGAACAATTCACCCCACCCCAATGCAGAGAAAAGAAACAGTTCCACTGCTGAAGGGGATTCACTGAAAGATTTCTGATTTACAGAGGCACCAAGCGAGGGGACAGTTTTAACCTTTACTTCCTCTGAAGCTATTTGAATGACGGACTTTTAGGAGGAAAGGTTCAGTTGCGTTATTTGTATGCTTGATGTTCGAAAAAAAAGAGAGAAAGGTTAAAAGAAACTATTTAAGTCAAAAACTGAAAGTGGGTTCAAATCAGTTGTGAGACAGGAACACATCAGGCTTCTACTAACTTGATGCTGTTCCAGATCAATGGTGATGTTCATTATTAAATGCCATTTTCATATGTCAAGCTGTAGGGAATCAAGAGATCATATTCTGTGATATACAAAACACAAAAAAAACAAATGGCACACATGGCTTGCAATAAAAAAAAGTGACCACGTGACTGTTGTCTTGCAGAATGCACAGCTCTCATTAATTCTTTGCACAGGAAGTCCTGCTCACTTACGTGATCAAATGATCACACATCGAGAACAAAGATGCTAAAAATTCTGAGCGCTGCAGGAGAACCAAGTCTTGAGTTGACAACGCACTAAAGAGAAGAGTGGAATAAACTTTAAAGTCTTTGCAAATATAAAAGGATGTAAAGAAAAAGAGTCCGAAAAAAATGTTCAAAATGAAAGCAATATAAATGCAGGGTGAACTCATGCATGAAAACTGATGTAAAACTGCTAAAAGTGAGTGATATGTTTGCACTGTGAGGAAAAAACTGACTCAGAAAGGGCAACAAAATAAAACTTTGCTTTTACTTTAATAATGAAATGCCACGTTTTGTCTAGTAATTCAATATTTATCTTAGCTTAAATTACACACAAAAGCTATAGTTAGTTTGTTATGTAAAAGATATTTCCAAAATATAAGAAATTTAAATTGGACTTCTGCTAGAAATCACCATTTCTTTTGATCGAAACGCGTTTACATTTCGTGGTTAATTTGATTATTTTGAATTCCTATATCTAAATCTGTCTTTTCACATCTAAATTTCTTGATTTTACAAATGCTGGTTTATATACTAGTTTTTTTTTTATGAACCAGAGTGTCTACGTTTTACCGGTAAATTATAATTCACTAAAATTAATCAGAGGAAGAACAAAATGGTCTTTTTCAACTGCATAGTAACATGTTGGCGACCAGGCATGACTGATAAGTGAAATATGCCTCTGCCTCTACTGCAATAACATAACTGTTCAATTAGGTTTCAAGGTTAGGCAGCATTGTTTTAAACCTAAATGAGTGATATCTGTGACTGTGGCATACATGAAGCTCATTAAAGCTCGTCCAAACATGGGATGAGAAAGGCTGGAGAGCTGCGAAGAACTAAGAAAAGGAGAAAACACAAAAATGAAGAAAAGTTTTAAAAAAACAGAGTAGATGCAGCAACGAAAGAATGATAGAGATGGAAGAGTGGGAGACAGGAAGAAGAGAAGGGGAGAGAGACTCAGGCAGCCAATATTTTTTAAACAGCTTTGCTTCCACTCAACTGGGCATCAAGGCCATTATCCCAGGGTTAATCCCCAATCCGACGGAGCTGGCAGCCTTCCGGGACAAGCCAGTGTTGCAGTCCATCAACAAGGCAGGCACGCAGGAAAATAGCACTCACATCCTCAAACACATGAACATGACAGATACAGCATGCATGCAAGATGCAATCAGAACAAAATGACATGATGTAAATGATTTACTCTTAAGAGTCTTTTTTTGTCTTCTCTTGCATTCCTGCTATGTCAGTTTCCAGCGTTTCTTTTACTATCCATCTGTCTACCTCTCCACCAGCTCCAGTCATGCCACGTTTTGCCCATCTGCTCAAGCTAACTCTCCCTTTTCCCTGTCCCCCTCTGTTTTTCAATGGCCAGCGTAGGACGGATAGCAATGTCATGTGGAGAGGGACCAAAGAGGATCCAGGAGGCTTAGAGAGACTTAGCGCTACTCCCTTCATCCCTGGCTCTCTCTTCTCGTGTCCCACCCAGTACCTGCTACTCAAAAAACAATACCTGGACCGTCCTCTTTCGCTCCTAACGAAGTCCGTTCTGCTGCTTTTTGAACAGTCGAGCTTCCAGATCACCGGCCAAAAGTTCTGCCTCTTTACGCTGAACCTATCCAGCTTTATGACACCAATGTGCCAATTCTATAACACCACGTCCTCTCACCTTCAGGTGTTAAGCCTGCAGTGATCTTATGAAAATCCAGCCATAGTAGGGATGGACCGGGATCATCCCAGAGTGACCGGAAAAAAGGTGTGACTCAAAGACGTTTAGCCTAAATGCTCGCAGGCAAATTCTAACTTCACTCCTATTTCCTCCTATTTCCTGTCAAAATACTTTCCTGACACATATTTTAAAAAAATTTAAAAAGTGTGGGGGGAACGGCATGATTGACTCCCCATCCTTTAATCATGCGCTTATGATTCGTCCTCATGAGTGGGAAACCACACAGTATCCAGGCAGTCTTTCTCCATAGTTCTGCTACACGTCCCATGGTAACTCTTTGACTGACGACCCGGAGCTTAGCCTAAATTCTCTCTCTATTAAAAGCCGTGAAATGCAAATAATGAAACATCCCATTACCACTGTCGGAGAACCCAAAATGAAGGAAGTGTGAGAGCAGGAAGAGGTGGGGGGGACTGTAGAACATTAATAAAAATGCCAGACCATGAAAGAGGGAGGGGAGGTGAGAGGACACAGAGATGAGCTAAAGTTGGACATAAATAAACAGAAGATGAGAAGAAAGTGGGGGCTCAGAAGGGAATGACAGCAGGTACCCAGTAAGCCCTTTGGTTGATGCATCTTGTCATTAAAGACAAAATCTGATGAAGACTGTTTTTTTGTGGGGGGGTGAACACCCATTTTTCTCATGATGGAGGACATTTAGAAGATTAAGCTTAAAATTGTATTTCTGAGTATTTATATTTTCAAATTGTTCAGGAGCAAACGAAAAATTGCCACTTGAAAATCGCTGTGACATAGACGCTACAATCAACAGGCTACAAGCTCCTTCCACGTCATCGCTTTCATCATCTGAGCTGGCAACTGGCTCCATACTGTACGTCTGGCTCGTCATTTTTGTTGCACCGGTAATGTTAGGGTTGTTAAGTGCCGTAAGCTAGCAGTAGAGCAAGTAAACAGATGGATGATGGGAAGTATGGGCAGGCTTACTCTGTGCCAACAGTCTCGCCCACAACTCAGAGGTGAGATGAGACAGATTTTTTTCCAATTGCCAAAAAACTGCATAATCGTAATTAAAAGACCACTGGGAACAGTTTTTGTAATAGATAAAAAATCAACTAAGAATTGAAGCACTGATGCACAGTCACTGGGTTTTACGCTCTCTAATGCATCATTTTAAAGCAAAGTTTTGGTCATGATACAAAGAGGCCTTTTTTAAACGATAGCATTTCTGGCTTTACAAGCGGTTGAATAACTTTTAGGACGGTAATGAAGAGTGGTGCTCGTGTTTAACATCAACCACAGACATCAAATAGCTGCTGGTGCACGTGTACATGGAAGTGAAATCATCAAAAGGAAGTGTCTGGTGTTGGAGGTGGGAGGTGACTGATTGTGTTGGAGGGGGACTCTCACATAACAATGACCGCATTTTTGTTACATGGTTGTTCTGTTCAAAACCAAGACATGTAGTTTAGTAGTGTGACACTGTAACAGCAGCAGGATATGTCCTCTGGAACTTGTGTATGTGTGTGTGTGTGAGTGTGTGTGTGTGTGTGTGTGTGAGTGTGTGTGTATTTGGATGTGGTTCCAGACTCAAACAATTGCCAGGTTTCTACATGTTAATAGTCTTTGTTTTAGCACCTGCCCCTGACCTGTGTGCCTGTCTGTTGTAAAGGTAACACAGAATGCAATCAAGAGGTTTGATCTCTTCAAAATGGTAAGGGCCCCCCACCACCATTTGAGCTTCTCTTAGCTCCCCACCTCCAAACTGATAATGCTCTAAGCCCTATACTTGCTGCCAGGAACCTCTTTATATGCAACCCTAATAGAAGGGAAATCCCTTTAAAATAATACACGTTTTTCTGTAAAAGACGCATTTTCTCGGTTTCTGATCGTTTCTCAGACAGCACTGATAATGAAGCTGACGATGATGACTAACCTGAACAAATGGGAAGTTCTCTCCAAAAACAACTGACCCCTTATTTCTAGATTTCCTTGCCTTGAACTAAAAACATGATCTAAGCCTCTATAACAGGCCCAGTTTTTTAACTGACCACTTAATTACACTTTTCTGAGCAAAAGCAAACATTTTTAGAATACTTTTTTTAAAGCAAAAGCAAACACAATTATTGTTTTTTAATGTGTCTATGCGATGGCAATCATAAGTTACTTTCTGCACCTTAAAAGGTATTTCCATTTGGGACAAATAAAGCTGTTTGAATTGAATTTAATTTCTATCTCAAATATTCATTTGAACACTTGTTATTTAGATGATATTCATGTATTGTAAATGCAGAACCATGAAGCAAGCATTGCATTTTTAATTGTCCGAAAAACACCAAATGTGGTGCAGGGAAACTCCATGATAGGCTGAATGCAATTGTACAGTAGAAAATTTGGCTGCACTGTTTCCAGTTTCAGCTTTGGGAATTTATACTAAAAAAAATGTTAAAACTACTGACAATGTATTATCTTTAAATTTATTTAAGCTCTAAGCCCCTTGAAATATGTTAGCCATTAACAGCATTTAGTTAGTTCTATTTTAATTACTTGCCTTTGAGGATTTCTATATTCTACATTTGAATGGCAACAACCACACAGAGGTTAACAGGTCATGAATCATAATAGTCTTCATTTGTAATAAAAGGATGAATGTTGACAGTTGACAAGTAATATTAACTAGCAGGATGTTAGAGCTCATCTGGTGTGAAAACAACAAAACATTTCAAGTGAACAGACCAAACGTTGTGCAGTTTTAATTAGTAGAAACAGTTAATGTAAAAGGAAGGATGACAAACAGGGTTCAAAAGGCAGACAGCTCATGCACTTCTTAAAAAATAAAGTAAAGAAATAAGAGTTTGAAAGCGTGTATGAAAGTATTTGAACTTATTTTACTAGTCAAAACAATCATTATCATTAAAATTGTACAAATAATTTCTTTTCTAATGTCAGTATTTTTGATACTCGATCTGGATATGTTATAATCATTTCTGAAATAATATGTTTACCTACATAATCAAATTGTTCCTTGACATTTTATTCATTGATACCAAAAGACTTTTAGTGACCTCAATCTGCGTTGGTAAAGTATAAATAACAAATAAGAAGTTAAAAACCAGATAATAATAACTTATGTAAAGAAAATGACAAATAAAAAGTTAAATAAAGCTAAGCAGGGGTGAGATTATATAAGTTCACTTCCTCCCACTCCCTTTTAAGCATTTTATTGAACTACTTTTGACTAACCTAATATGTCATGGCTTCATTGTGTCATGAACTATATGCAAAAAAAGCGAATATGTTATTCATGATTATTAAATTATTTACAACTCTATGTGAGTGTATGCATATTTTCCAATTAATTTTTATGACTAATTATGTTACGTTGAATGTATTTCTGTATAAATATTTATATTTCTGTTGTCTTGTTTTGTATTATATTTGCTTTGATTTCCAAATTTCCTAATGCAAGAAAAATCTATCAAGTTTAATAAATCTATCTGCACTATTAGTGACGAGTCTGTTTTGAGTCTAAAGACTGACTCTAAACTCCAGTGAAATCCCCCCAGTGTGAGCATGCACATCCTTTGGTGTGTGCGTGCCTGTCCAGACCCTCTCATTGGTCTCATCGCCAAACCTGTCAAAGCAAAAAAGCAACCTGTCACGACTCAGCTAAACGCTCCACCGCAAAGAACACTTGCAGCCTGTTCCTGAGCTGTTAAAGCAGCTCAAAAAGGTCTCCGAGAACACAGAGAAACTTTCATACAAGAATAAGCAGGAAATGAGACAAAGAGTTCCAAGGGGTTGAAAAATGTAAACGATCGTATGGTGTGAAAATACCAGTCTTTTGAGCATAAATGTCTGAGGGTTGAAAGCTAATTGTTGTTTGTTAAAATGTGTGGTTTCTGAATGTGCAACTGAATGACTGAGTGATGGTGACTCACTGCTGGTGGCCAGTCACTATCTGGTGCCGAGGCGGGTGTCCAGAGAGTGTGTCTGTGTGCGTGCATGGGGTAACTTGATGTGACTACCACTCTGTTAGAAAGCAAACAGAGGCATCTTTCTCAAATCCACACTGGGAAGCGGCTTACAATGAACTCATGCACAGAGGGGAGCAAAAAAGCCGGAGCTTAAGTGTGTACTCACAAGTTCAACTGGCGCACCCGGCACCCCCCCCTGAGCAAACATGCAACGCTAATCTGATGTTCACATTTAAAAACACACTATGTTACTTTATGGTATTGTTTATTTTTAAATAAGGCTTAATTTGAACCTAATATTCCTTCAATATATGGCACAAAAAAAGGAGCAGCACAGAGATTTGCATTTAGATACTGAAGCGTTTATAAAAGCACGCCTGGATATAATAGCCTGGGGCTGCGTTGTCACTCATCAAGCTGATCAAAAAGCTGTTACCATGCAGCACTGATGAATCTTGGAGAGTTTCTACAAATCTGTCCTTCAACTGGAGAAAAAAGAAGGTGAGATAAAGAGAGGGAAATCAAGGGACAAGACGAAGAAGCAGGAGAGCGTCTAAATTTAGAGATGTAGCATTTAGGAAAAATACAGTGAATGTACAAACAAAGGAAAAAAGAGGGAGTGGAAAAAAATGTGAAAGAATAGAAAAACTGTGGAAGAAATGTGGCTTCAGAGGAAGAAAAGGCTTTGGAGGACTTGTGGGGAACTGGACTGAGCTCAATAAACCACACAGTGTATCACTACAGGTGTGTGTCAATACAGAATGTAAGTACCAGGGGTCAAGCCTTCAGTGATCTTTCAGACAGTTATAACAAACCAGCTGTGACCCTTCTGCTTGTGAACCATGACAGTAATCAGCAAAGATGCAAAATCTTTAACGGCTTTTGTTTTCTTTGTTGATGCCTCTGCACTTTGATTGGTTCCGTTTTAGGCTTTTTTTTTTTTTTTTTTCTGATTCGATCTCAAGTTTCGAGCAAAGTTCCGAGGGATCAAACAGAAAGTGGTGAAAACCCAATGCTTAAAGTACATCCTGGTCTGGCTGCGTGGCTCAAGGCTATGACTCTGACTGACAAAGCACGAGCTCGGATCAGACAAACGTCGCACCTGGATCTCTCATGAAACCTTGTTCCATGTCATTCTGGCACGTCCTTCAGCACAAACACAGCGCTGCCAACATCTCCCCCTCCTCTGTATCTGTCCGTCTTTTCACTCCAACTGTTTACTTGAATGAGCATTGACGTTTGACTGTCACCTGTTGAACAGATCAAGCAGACGCCAGGCCTTACAGGCTTTTCGAGCAACGCTTTTGTCTTTCTTTTTTTCAGTCTCTAAATTCTAAAACAAAAACCGAAAAAGACAAAGGCCTGTTCGCGTGACACTCTTCATCACAGTGGACAGCATCCACCTCGGAATCACGAATTATTGACGAAGTCGCGCATTCCCACCTCGTGAGGCAGCGCCAGTATCAGGTGTCCACACAAAACCAACTATCAATGGCCTCCGTCTTCATGAGACCCACTCTCAAACACACACACACTATAAAAGGAGGCTCGAAAGAAGACTAGGGTGGAGTGAGGATGAAGTGGGGGGGGTGCTGGGATGAAAAAGGGAGAGTAAAAAGAAGAGGGCACGGGAAAGAGCCAGTCAGAGACAAAGGCAGGCAGAATGACAATGAGTGAAAAGAGGAAGAGTGGTGGTGGTGGGGGGGTGGAGGAGAAAACAGAGAGCATGAGATGAGGTGAAAAGCGCCGTCCACATTTATGGAGCGGGAGGAGAACAAAAAGCCGGCGAAAATGACACTTTCATATGCATGCATGTGTACGTGCACACTCATGTGCAAATGCAATTTCGGAGAGAGAAGCGAGAGGTCCGTTTGGGAAAATTTGCCCCCGGCCGCTCAAAAAAAAAAAGGGATGTGATCCTACTCACTTCTGTTCGCGCTTAGATCACCTCTCCTCTTCATAAAGGGAACTATCCTGACACAGAGGAGCTCATAAAGTGCTCTGCATCAATGAGAAATACATACCATAAAGTTTAGCCAAATAGAATGTTTCAACCCTTTCAAAAACGCTGCTCAACTGATGTTCTAACTTGCATCTCAGCAAATAACTTTGGATTATGGGGAGTAAAAAAAAAAGGGGGGAGGGACCCTACGTCTGATATGAGTTTCTGTTTTAACAGGATGTATAAATATGAGCTGTAGGGTCAAGGGGAAGGATAAAAATGAGAAAATAAGGAGTAGAGGAAGGGTAAAAATGAGAAATAGAGTAGGGGAGGCCACAGGAGGCACCTGGCCCACTTACAGCAGAGGAGGGGTGGCGGAGGAGGAGGAGAGGTGGGAGACAAGACGTGGGAGAGGAGGGAAAAAAAAAGGTGGAAGAAGTGGGGGATGAGAATTTGGAAAAAGTGGAGACGCAGGCAGGATGGAGCAGAGAGAGCGTGGACAATGGGACCAGGGGTGAAGTGACGGGAAAGGTGAGAGGAAAAGGACAGAAAGCAAAGGAATATTTGATGAAATCGGGAAGGGGCGAGAGCAGCTGAGGAGCAGACAGGGAAAAGAGGTGGCCTTGTGATGCTAAAGAAGGAGGTGGTGTGTGTGAGCAGAGTGTCTCTTTGTATGTGTAGGTGTCTAAAATTCTGACGAAAACCAACACCTCATCCAAAGTATGAATAAGCGACCACAACAGGCCAGCGTAGGTTCTGTCTCCTCTTCCAGCACAGTCAAACAGCCTGCCGATACCACTAATATCCCACTAATACCACCCACAGTCCTCGCTCCACCTCACATCAATGAATATTTCATGTCCTGATGGCACTTTTAAAGCAAAAACTAATTAGCAAATCCAAGTTGATCTGGCATTAGTCATATCAGGCCAATTAAAAGCCCAGTCCTACTGTACATGTTAATGGCAGCCAAGTGGAATAATTGTACGTTGAGCAGGGTAGAGAATGTTAAACAGGCCTTGTTAGCAGCACTTTAGCACTCTAGCCTGAGTCCATGGCTGGATTACAAAACTCCACAATGAAGAATAACGCTCATCTGAAGCACACACAATCACGCACACACATTTAAAAACTTTATCCATTAATTAAACTCTTGCAATCAGCTCGTTGTGATCACAGCACTGGCGGACTTTGATTTTTGGGGGCCCCGGGCAAACGATAGCATGGGGCCTTTTGCATGGGGCCCTTCAAAGTGGTTGATTACTTGAATGATGGAACACAACAGGACACAATGGAGTACGTCAATAACAAAAATGTAAATAAATAATCTCAAAATGACAATTTTCTGCCCCTCGTTTTGCTGTTCCTCTCCTTTTCTGTTTCTTGTCTCGTTCTTGATTTTCTTTAACTTCTTAATGAGTCCCTTTGATTCTGTTCTTCTTTTTCCTGTTTTGTCTGTCTTCTTGCACATTAGCTTTGTTCTTGTTTAAGTTATCTTGTTAGAATGAGATGCTTTTAACATTTGTTTGCATCAACAGTATAACCATAAGGATCATTTTGACTTTTGACATTTACGTTCCATCTCACCACTTTTTTTTTTATCTCTTCAAAGAGTTTCTGTCTGCCAATAACTTGCTAATGGTGGAATATTCCATTGCAGCAGAGGGATGGGGGAGGATGAAACACTTTCATGTGAGCGGTCTTTTGCCATTTTAGTGATTTGTGTTAAATAATAATTATTATTATTTAAGACTTTTTTAAGTGGGCTCCCCAAGGTGCTGAAGGGGTCCCAGGAGCTCGCCCACCTTTGCCTCATGGTAAGTCCGCCTCTGGATCTGGAGGTGAGACTTATGATCTAAAAAAGAGAAAGAGTTCCAGGGGAAAATGATGGTTTTGTGCCCCAGTGCTAAATATTAAACAGGAATCTGAATATTGGCAGGAACTCACTCCGTGTTCCACTCAAGCATAGAGAAGTGTTACTTGTGAGTTTCTGCAAAGGCTCTGGTTTGAGTCTTTTCAAGCGTCCTTGTGTGTGTTTTTAATGGAGCCGTTTAGATTGAGGCAGAAAGGACTGACACACACAGACTAAACTGTACCGCACAAAAGAGTGACAGAATAACAAGGACTCCAGCTCTTTTGAAACGGTGTTTCATCAACCCCCTCCACATCCTCCCTGTTCTCCTTCCTTCGCGCTTCTCCGGCTCTTTCTTCCATCTGCCTCCCCAGTCCTGTCCTCTCACCTGAGCTTTGATATGGAAATCTTTCACCAGTCAGAGCCCAGAGGCTGACTTTTTTTTAAAGATGTATTTGCTCAAAGTTGCTCACGAAATGCTCCAAACTGTGTATACAAAAGATAACGTCGGACTCTGGGAGACAGAAAACTGCAAATTTAAAGCAGAAAACTTTATTAGGAAGTTTTTTAGGACCAAAACATTTCCCTAAAACACTTTCTGGAAAGCTGATTTCATCACTTTAATGATCAAGCAAGTAGGGCTAAATTGCACGATCTCACAGAAAGTATCTTCCTGCTTGTTAGATCCAGCTTGGAATAAAACAGAAAAAAAAAAAAACATAAAAGATAATGAAACAGCTGAGCGATATATATATAAAAAGAAGCCCTGATGATGAAGCACTTTAGTAAACCATGTGAATATTAGTAGTCAGTTCCATGTAAACTCATTACTGGACAGTGGTGACATTAGTGGTTGATGATTTAAAGAGGGTGACTGTGTGAATCATGGATTTTTTTAAGGGTGTGTGATCTGAAAAGATGTTTATTCTACATTGAAAGGGAAAAAACAGGAGCTCTATCATCACTAATGCTTCTTAGCTGATGAAACTCTAGTAGATGTCTCAGATAGGACTGACTGGTTCACAAACTTTTGGGTTCTGTAACTTGTTATCAGTTACGAGTACTTTAACAGAACCAGAATATACTGGCAGCCTTTGTTAGCAGCTGGACTTCCCCAAGGGATCTTTGTCATAAGAAAACACTGTTTAACTTTTATGTCACACTTGTTCGTGGTCTGATAAATTTTGTTGTGTTTAACAGCATGAATAGTCCATAATGTCTACTAAAGAGCTTAAGTTGTTATTTAAATTGAAAAATTCCTGACAACGTCACAATTTTTCCCTTCTTTTTTGTTTTTTTCTAGTTACTGCTTTTGTTTGGGACATAAAACCATTTCGCAAGGGTATACATTTTTACATTTTAATTTGCTTAGACTGCTGCCCCCGCGACCCAGTCCCAGAAGATAGATGGATGGATGGACGGATGGATGGATTGACGGATGGATGGATGGACGGACGGACGGATGGATGGATGGACGGATGGATGGATGGATGGATGGATGGATGGATGTGACCACTGTATGTAATCTCTAAAACCTGGGTACCAAGCAAGGACGACGTTAGCATGCTGAGCTCTCATATGATGGAAAACAAGCAGGGGTCCACGTACACAACAGCTGTCGTTTTTAAAATCACAGGAATTAAAAAATTGGGAAATTGAAAGAGCAGTTTTGGGGCATTTTAAAGACCCACTGCGTTGAAAATAGTGTTTTTTAACATGTTTCTGTGGCACGTTTCTTCTGATTGTGGACAGATGGATGATAGGAAGGGGGCGGGCTTACTTCACGCCACACAACTCAGAGGCAAATTTCTAATGAATTACTGCCGCTCTTCAGAAACTATTTCCAATAAAGCTTTTTGAATTTTGGGTAAAAATGGCATAACTATAATTAAAAGACTTTAACAACAGATCAAAGTAGGATCAGAGTGAGACTTTAAAGACTATGCTACACAAGAAGCAACACTTTCTTATCCTATTGCAGAAGTTTAACTGAAAAAGAATTTATTTTTGGATAGTTAAAGTACACAAATTCTATTAAAGGAATGTGATCAAGTGAAAAGGCCCAGAATATTAGAGCGAAATTCAGAACTGACTGTAAAAGCCTGAAAATGTCTCCTGATGCTGAAAAGAATTGCATGGCGGTGAGGTGCCAGCTGGAAGGAGAGACTCTGCTCCACATTCCTAAATAAAAGAAAACACACCCTGGAAAAAACACACAGAGTGATATCCCTCATCTGTTTTCTCAGGAATGCGAGGTACAAAAGGTGTTTTGCCGTATCAGCACTTCGAGTCTTTAAAAAGAAAAATGTTTCCATCTTTTATTTTTAGCCTCTCTCCTAAATCAACCCAAATTTTGGCGTTTCAGGGCAAGAGGAAAGAAATGAATGGGGTTCATATTCTTTTACATCACATGCGCATGAAAGCACACAAAGATTAAATATTTATAACCATGTATTAAACAGAAAAAAAAAGTGACGTGTGTGTGGTCTAGAGGGGGACGGGGGCGGCTTAAAAACTCACCTGATCTCTGTGTTGGGGTGTTGATGAGCCTATCAGACAGGTGGAAAAGGAAGCCAGCTGTTAAACATACAAACACACACAGACACTAAAAGTCACACACATCCCCCACAGCATCTGTGTGACCCCACGGGGATTAGGAACACCTGTATTCAGTCCTGCACAATGAGCTATAGAAGCAGTTAAGCTAAAGGCCATGAGAGTCATTAGAGGAGTGGGGGTTGGAGCCGCTTTTACCTCGGAGGTGTGTGTCTGCAAAACCACATAGACGTGAGAATGATCCTATTGAACAAATTGACAAAGTTGTCAGAAAGCTCTCGGAAGATCGTGCAAGAAGCGTTCAGGTGAGTGTGAACAGGTGAGCTTGGAGGGGCGGATGATGGCGATAGAAACAGAAGAATGAATGGAGGCTCCTTATGGGGAGAAACATGTCTTCATTGAGACTGTTTTGTGTTTCTGCAGGTTTTGGTGGTGAATTGAACCGTGTAGGGACCGTGTTGCCTACGTTACACGTTTGCTGTTGTGAGGGCGCTACATCCCCAGAGTTTGCGTGGCTGGAGGCCAAAACCGACTAACCTGTTACCACTCAGTTCAGCCCACAACCTGCACAGAGCACTGAGCACCACCTACACAACAACACGCTCACACTTTATTACAAAAAGGCAAGTGTGGAGATTCATCTAAGCAGAGCCCCTCTGTCTCTCATTCTCTCAGCCTCCTTTCTCCCTACAAACTTCTTACAACGTGTGTCAAACTGTAACAACAATTCCCACCTTTGACAAACATCACATGCACTTCTGGGTGTAGCCCCAACATGAATCCATCTATCTGGTTTATCGTGTTTAATCAGCTTCAAACATCCATCGATGACACAAAGAGCACGAGGAGAGGGCTTAAAGTCCCTCTACCATCATCCTTTGAGCTACTGTAAAAGCATCCCCAGTGGTCTTTTAATTACGATTACGGCACTTTTAGACAAAAAAAACCTGTGTCGTTTTCTAGAACATATTTTCTGCAGAGCGGCAGTTCATTAAAAATTTGCCGGTGCAACAAAAATGGCGAGCAATGCCACTTTTTAATGTCAGCACAGACAAGGAAAACATAGACGTACATGGATAAAGTCACCTACAAGCGGATGCATCCGAATGGAGCGGAGAAGGAACCTCCTGCTTGCCGTAGTAGCTTCTACGTCACACCTACAAGCTTTTTCCAACAGAATGGTTTTTTTTGTCTGCTCCTGATTCACAACTTTTTGAATAAATAAATACTCAGAAATGCAACTTAAAGCTTAATTTTCATTCCGAATGTTCTCAATTGTGAGAAAATGTTCCAAGAACATGTTAGAAACACAATTTTTATCAGAGTGGGCCTTTAAGTCCCAACAGCCAATGTCGTTTTTTTGCCATCTTTTGGCTGATCTCGCCTACACTCCTCCTCCACTTATCCTTGAAGCTGTTGTCTTGGTCTGCAGCCTTTTTTTCCCTCGTGCAGCACGCAGATGGAGGTGCAGGCGCACACACCAGCGCTTTTTGGAATGATAGTGCAAAACTCTATTGTGGTGAAGTCACCTCAGCGGCGCAGCAACAGGGTGGGTCCAAAGTTGCAGGGCAGATGACAGGTGGCAATGTGCGCTGCCCGTTTGTTTGCTTCAGCGCTTGTAATCCAGGAGGACTGTACGCATTTTAAAGCAGATAACTGGGTGTTCCACTGCTCAAGATGACAAGCAGAGCAAACACACACCCAAGCACACACAAAGCCTGTGGTAATTGAATGAATGAAGGACATTAGAGGGTTTATCATATCAAGAGCCAACCCTTAACTTGGTAGGAGGAAGAACACAACATCCAGACAAATCCAGAGAGGCCTAAGACAATTTGGAAAAATGGCCTGATGGTCTCTTAATCCCAGAGATCCAGTTAGTAGCTGTCAAAACGAGGGAAAGGCCTAGATTTTACAGCTGTGAGCGACATTTTAATACAAGCGAAGCTGCAAAGTTCAAGTAACTTCAGAAGAATGGTGTTTTTCCTGGTTTATGTTTCAGGCGCAGGAGTAAGAAAATAACTTTCTCCTGTTTTAACATAAGAAAGTGTGAGGGGGAAAGAATCCTTTAATCTGATTTCACCCTGCATTATCATGAAGTGTGGAACCCTCGGGTTCGATCCCTGCAAAGACATGCATCCAGTGTGAGTCTTCAGGCAAGACCTGTGCCGGTCCCCAGCCCGGATAAAAATATAACTGTGACGACCCCTGACGGCATGTGAGGTGAACAAATGTGCTAAAGTTTGGAAATGAGAGAGAAAGAAATATTAAAGAAAACGGAGAGACGCGGAACTGACCGGTTGGCTTTGGGGCAAACGCCACATGCGCGCGCACAGACGAAAAGACAAGCAAGAAGAGGCGCTTTCAGCTGCAAACCCCGGTGAGGGGAGAGCACTTGACGCTTTTCAACCCACGACTCAGATGATGATCATCTGCATTTCAACACTTTCAGATAGAAACCCAACACCACAACTCCTGTCTGCTCTGCTTCTCTGTCAGGTTGACGCAGCAGAAATTTCCAGCTGGAGAAATCCCCCCTTTTGGAGGTTAGGTCGAGGGGAGAAGGAGGAGGGCTTGTAAGCCTCGTCTTGCAGTCATTCTGAATCCCCTCCAGGCACCGTCACGCGTGCGTGACAACCCCCCACCCTCCACCATACTCATTGTGGCAAAATGTTGCTCCAAAACTTTGTGAGGGTTCCGCCGCTCCCGAGAATCCACATGGATGCGCAGGTCTGACAGACTGAGAGCTCTGACCAGCCGCCAGCTGATTGGAAAACGTGAATCGAACTAGTTCGGATCCGCGTAAAATGCGCCCAGCCGCGGAGGGATGACAGCTTGTCCACATCTCCACGCGCGCAGTGGGCAGCTGGCTGTCACGAGCGGCGCAGGTAGGCGTACTTTAGCCCGCCGCCGGCTCACTCAGCCGAGCGCGTCGCTGTCAAAACACGCTCCAGCTCTCGGTGACCGTGATGCCGGTGGACGTGGATGAAGAGCGGAACAACAGTTGGTGGTGTCACGGTGCCTCCAACCTGTGCGCCCTCCAACTACACGGCTGCGCGAGGCAGGAAACTAATTGTTCAGCAGCTGCGGGAGCCCCGCGATCCGCGTGAAATGACGAAGCCCGCGCCGGTGCGGGAGGCGCGCGGAGGGAGTCGCACGTACCTGTTACCCCATGGGGTCTGGAGCGGACGCGGTGACGCTCCGTCGGTGTCCAAATGTGATGTGACAGCCTGGGAGACGAAAGGAGGGGGGTGTCCAGACCGCCGGGTGCTGTCCCACCTCTCCTGCGCGCGCTCTCCCTACTCTGTTATTCCCCGATTCATCCAACTCTCCGCTCCTCTTCCTCCTCTTCCTCCACCAGCCCCGTTTTCTCATTCCCTCCCCTGCTTTTCCGTGTCTTGGTATCAGGAGCCTCCCCCTCCTCCCCCTCCTCCGCTCAGCATATCTATCTCTCTTCCTTTACCCCCCCCCCCCCCTTCTCTTCTTCTTCCCCCAACACGCGCGCGCGCGCACTTTCTTTCCTTTTTTTTTCCTGCCAGAGTCAGGAAATGAGACCAGGTGAACGCACACACCGTGCGTGGTCAATATCATCCAGAACTCATATCAGACGCAATCATTTATTTATTATATTAAGTCATATTAACAACAACAACACCATAAAAACATCATCAACAATAATAATATTTTTGTTATCATCGGTGACTCTTTAAAACACTTTTGGGAGCATAAATGTCACATAAAACTCATGTACTTTATAGCTGGAGTGTGCACTGCCATAGATTTCAGTCAGTGTAACTCACGCTCCCTGGTGGCAACAGCAAGGAAATACAATCACACAAAAAAGTCCATTTGACGTTTGAAAAAACAAAAAAAAAGGCTGGGAAACACCTATGAAAGCCAACTGATATGCAAGCAGGTTTTCCCACGAGATTCTGGGGTAATTCCACTTAAGTTTGACCTTTTCAAAACAAACTGGATTTTTCTTAAGCTTTAACCCTTGAAGTACATGAGAGTTTTGCGTTACTTTATATGTACTTTCTGCTAATAAAACAGATTTCTGACATAACCGATAAGAGTTAAGGGTGTATTCAGACTGGACACATTTGGTTCACTTAAAGTGAACCAGAGTTTGTTTCCCCCAATAATCTGGAACAAACGTTCAGTCGGAATTAGTGCTGTTAATCGATTAAAAACATTAATCAGATTAATCACCCTTTGGATTGTGATTAATCACAATGTTTTATTAGGTAAATATTGTACAACAAAATGCAACTTTTAAACAACAAATAAAAAACAATCCCCAAAATGTTCCCAACAATCTATATGTCATAAACACTTATCAGCGTACCCTCCTAGCCGTCCTCTCCTCAGTAACTGCCTTGCAGCATGTCTCTGCCAAACCAAAGTAGCAAGTAAAACGTGTAGTATCTAACGTTGAAACAAACATTCAAAACTTGTCAGCAAAATATAACATTTGAATAATTGAACTATCCTGACAAGGATTGCAAATGGACTTCCATTATTCCTCCTCTCATTGCTTTGCCCCACTCTTCTTGGCCAATGACTCAAGAGAGCTTTGGTCATGTGGTTTTGTTTACAAGCTTTAATTTGAAACAGAAAGGTCCTTTTGACGGCTGTCTGAATACAGAACAAAAGCATTTTTCTGGACTCATTCAAACCAAGCAGACTCGGTTCATCCCAACAGTCTGAATGCACCCTTAATTTGAACTTTGTAAGGTGCTGAAGAGGTAGAGCGGTCAACCTCTGATCGGAGGATCATAGGCTCGGTTCTCACCTTACCCGTAATGTGTTGAAATGTCTTTGGGCAAGACACTGAACCCCACATTGCTACGGGTGGTTGAGATTGGCACCAGTATTAGGCGCTGGAATGTGTAAGTCAGTAAATGTTTATTTTATTTTAGCACCTTTCTCAGATTAAAAAAAATAAAAGGTGCTTCACAAAAAATAAACACAAAAAGTTACAACAAACCATCACACACTTATTACAGACAAAATTAGACCAACAAAAAGCTCTTCTGAATGAAAACGTCTTAACCTGACCATTAAAAAACACAATGGAGTTGATCTGTCGTAATGACAAAAGGAGGGCGTTCCAAAAACGACAGCTTGAAAGGTAAGGTCTCCTCTGGATTTATAGACGGTTTCTGGGATTGCAAACCACCTTAAAGCAAGGTAGAAAAGTTCTATATAAGTATACACATTTTATGGAAGACCTACTCTGATGAAAATGGTGTTTTTGGCATGTTCTTGAGGAATTTTTCTGATGATGGAGGACATATATTAAGAAAATTAAGCTAACAATGGTATTTATGAGTGTTTAATTATTCAAATTGTTGTGAATCAGGAGTACATGAAAAAACGTCATTTGAAAAATAACTTATTTGTGATGTAGAAAATATACTGGGGGGGGGGTCAAGATACAAATCAGAGGCAAATTTCTAATGAACTCTTGCCACCCTGCAGAAACTATGTTCTTGAAAGTGACAGAAGTTTTGAACCGGCATTATTCGAGTTACATGAACACTGTGAACACTTGTCTATTTGTTATTATCAGAGACAGCTGTAATACAGAAGCATATTTAGATGTTATGGTTGATCGAAAGAGGAATAATGCAGATTGTTTACTACCGTTGGATTCAGCAGATCTCAGTTTCAGAGTCAGTGTGCAACAATTTAAATGGGCCCTCATTGATGGACAACAGGTCAACGACACATCAGAAGCCCATTTGAACGGACCACTTAGCACCAGGATCTCACCGTGATGCATCATTCAGGAGCCACAGTTTTTTCTGGTGTTTTCTGAGGTTATAATTCTACACGTCACTGTTACACCAGACTAAATTCATGATAGACCACGCAGCAGCAGCTGCCGAAGAAAAAAGAAACGCAGCCTCAACACTATGAGGCGGTTCCAATTCAAGGATTTACATTTTTCCTAAATTACTTTGAAGAAAGAATTGTAATCATATTCCTAAACACATTTTCTTTCATTGTGTCAGTTTGTTTAAATAAATTATGACAAAAGTTATGTAAGGCCGTGGGAAGAATTACAATTTTTCTTGGACCAAAATATTTGTGATCATAAAACAAATCTCAGAAGCAAACAAAACTTCGACTTTTATGTATTTGATCATGCAAAGCACTTTAAGATGCTCTCAAGCAGGAAAATTACTATTTAAATAAAGTTGAATTTTGATGAGAAAACATCTTCTAGCCAAAACTTTACAGTAGGTTTAAAATCTACTTGGTTTTATCCATATTTGTATAAAAAAAAAAAAATTAAACAACTTTTTAAGCTAACTTTAAGCTAATTCTTGCAAAATTGTTGCATTCAGCAACTTAAACTTTATTTTCTAAAGAAAAATACATTCAAGCATCTCCGACTGGATCCACAGAGTCAGTTAAAGGTTTATTGATATGTGACATATTGAATTCCAAAGCAGTCCCAGCTTGAATCCAAAAATACTTTTATTTTCTTAAGCGTAAAGGCTCCGTATTGATAATATGAATACAATTTCTGAACAATTATTCACAAACTTAGTTTAGTTTAAACAAACAAACAAGTTTAGAAATATTGTTGGTATTAAATAGCTTTATTACAAAGTAATCCTTCAAAGAAATCTTTGAAATACATACTTCATAAGTTTAGCGGTAAAAAGAGTTGAGACGATAAAGAGTGCCTTTTGAACTTTGTGTATTTATCCGAGCAATGAGGAACAGGTTTGGTTTTCCATAAAAAGATATGTGTGAGCTGTGACCTGGGAACATAGGTTAGAGGAGGTGAAAAACATTTATGGGGGGGCATTGAGGGTGTCACTACAAAACATGTAGCTGCATGTTGTGTGGAGGGATGTACTTTGACGCTCCAGGGGGTGGGCAGGGCTGGGTAGTTGGCTGCTGGAGGCTGGATAACAGAGAATGTCAGGCCATGTTGATTAAAGCTGTCGGACTGCAATGCCCAAAGACGGCTTCCTCACTCTTGCAAACACACTTCATCTCCCTGAGCTGCGTTTGCAAACACAATCCCAGCCTGAAACAAGCTGCTTTGCCCAAAGCTGTGCTCCCTCTCACCGGCCTCCCAACCCGCCTGAAACGACAAGCATGTCGCAGGCCAGACCAGCTCCTTAACACTACTGTCATGATCCAATTCTGTGCCAAATTATGGATGATCTGTGGCATTATTAGGACAATAGAATGATCAGGAAACTACGGTGGCCCTGAAGTGTAAATCACATCAAGAAATCAGTCTACACAAAAGCTTATTAAAAATCAATACCAAATTCCAGGAACCAAAACACAATTCTGAAAGAAAGTAACGAAATAAAAATAAAACGTTTCTCTTTTATTTTTTAACATTTCATTTTCATTTCTGGAAGTTACTTTTGTTTTACAAAATGTTTTCCTTTTTACAGGATTCAGAAAAGGTAGGTAATCTATTGTGGGACGACACATTTGAATAAACTCAAAAATGTAATGTCATCATCCAATCAGTGACGTCCCACAGTTTCTACCTTTTCAGGTTTCTTTTTGGGTTTCATTTCGATTTCTGGAAATTACTTTTGTTTTCTGGAAAGTTTTATTTTTACTTTGTCAATCAATCAAATCAAATAAACCTTTCACTATTTTAAACAACCCAACATGCCTCCAAATGTCTTTACCTCCTTAAAAGCATAATTCCTTGACCATGTTTTCAGAATTTACACTCCTACTTTTAGATTACACATGAAAATGTCTCGATAAAGGTGCTTTAAGTAATAAAAGTGTGTTCCTAATGTGCAAAGTAAACGAATCATCCGTGGAAGACCTTGAATGATTATTAACTCGTGATTTTAAAAAGAAAAACATGCTTACAGATGCAATGCCATAGTTCATTGTGTACATTTAAAGTTCCATTTAAAGATTAAATACATTTCTTTTGATTAATCAAAGAATTTGTGCAACATTGTTGGCTGAAAGAAAACTAATTTAAACCTGAAGCACAATTATTTTTATGTTTTACACCCAACAAAATGAATTGTTTTCGTATTTCTTTGGAAAAGAAAAGCGCACATAGACAAAAACTGTGCAAAACTTTTGTCCTCAAACTTTATCCTAATGAACCTAAAAGCTCAGAAATGAATCACAAGCCAAAGAAACATAAATATTTATGAATCCCACACAAGTCATGGCTGTTATACCAAACTGGCCAAACAAAGTTGGTTCGGAAAACAGCAACAAACTCCTCAAAATGTGTAAAAAATGTGTAACCTGAGGGTTTTATTTAAGAAATATAGTCTGAAACTCTGTAGCAACGTCATATCAAACCTCTAGTGCATGGCTAAAAAATAGTTTCAAATTTTTTTTCACAAAAGACGTGCAAGGATATGATGTATTTATTGTATATATGATGTATATATTCACCAGTTGGTCTATAAAAAGCTGACCAATGGCACAAATGGCGTCTTTTTGGTATATTGTCGATACAAATATTATGCTGCTATGGAAACATTATTATAGGATTGTTGAGGGTGTTGCTTCTCCCTCTGTGGTTTTCTGGTGAGTCAGGTCATGTGGTCATCCATGATGGCTGCCTTAGCATGTGCCCAATCCATGGTGGATCATAAGAGTCTTCTCACAGTGACAAAACATTTTTTTGCATAATTGAACTGGCACATACCTTTCCTTTTCCCTTAAAGGGACATTTAAAATATCTTCCTGGTTTATACCTTTCCTCACCAGGCTTTTGGCTACACTTTGTAGTGATCTGGGGCCACATCAGAGGAAACGATGCATTCCCACCCATCATTACCCAAATAATTAACAATATTACAAAGGAATTGGCAGTCATTTCTTGACAAAATCAGTTAGCTAATTGGAGAAAAAGAAAACACCAGGGAAAGCTAATCCCGTCTGCTGTAAAGAACCGTGACAATGGGCAACCCTGGCAAAGCCAGACTCTAACTGAGTCTGACTTCAGCTGGCTGTGCTAACCAAGCACCTGCACTGTTCATATTGGGATAATTTGCCCCCCTCTTACAGCGGGCCGTATATCCCACATTCCCAGAGCACCTCCCCATAGGAAATCCCCTTGGGAAACAGATTCTTCAAGTTGATGTGGCAACATTCTTTTAGGAATTGGCAATGAAGGACCCAAAATACAGAAGGCTATGCTTGATTTCAGGAACTTAGAGACCCAGTCCAATGAAAATGGTGTTTTTAACATGCTCTTGTAGCATTTTTTTTCATGATGGAGGACATATACTAAGAAAAATAAGCTTAAAATTGTATGTCTGAGTATTTCTTTAGTCAAATTCTTGTGAAACACGAGCAGATGAAAGAAATGCAATTGGAAATTTGCGAGTCTCTGGCTCCCTGTGTTGCTCCATTCTGAAGCATTCACTTGAAGACAAACAGATCCATGCACATCTTCATTTTCCTCATCCAAGCTGGAATCTGACTAGAACCATACAGCTGCAATATGGCTTGTTATTTTTTTGCACCGGTAATGCTATGTTGGGGTTGTAAGGGCTGAAAGCTAGCGGGAAAGTGTGTAAACCAGGGCTGGCCATGCTTACTACCTAAACCAGGTGTGTTCAGTAAATCAGGATGTGGAATCACTTGAGTCAGCCAGTCAGCAGAAAGATGGTCAAGGAGAGCTGGAAACCAGGCAGGATTGTGGCCGTTGAGGACCAGGTTTGGCCAGCCATGGTGTAAACAGATGGATGATGGGAAATGGGGCTGGCTTTCTCCCACAACTCAGATTAAATTTCTAATTAACTCCTGCTGCTCTGCAGAAACTATGTCCCAGGAAACACAGGTTTTAAAAATGTTGTCTAAAAACAGCATCTATACATACATATAATATTCTAATTGAGATGTAACAGTTAAACGAAGGTCATAATTGTTGTGCCCTGGAGGCGTTCCTTCTCCCTCATCAAGCACCGCACCTGTTCCTGATCATCACCACCTGTTCATCATCACCATGGGTTCTTAAGCAGCGTCAAACCTTCAGCCACTGTCAGATCGTTATGCCGCTTGTGTGTCAGCCTGCCTGCCACTACGTCATCTCGCCAGCCAGCCAGCCAGCCAGCCTGCCTGCCAGCCTGCCAGCCTGCCTGCCTGCCAGCCTGCCAGCCTGCCAGCCTGTCAGCCCGCCTGTCAGCCCGCTCCACTATTCACCTATTCAATAAACATACCTTCTCATCCTTTAAAGACGTGTCTGCTCTTGGGTTCCACCTATCTCATTGGACACAACAGTAACCCGTTCAAGTCTGAGCTGTTCTGCAAACAAATCTTTTTTTTAGGTGCTCTCATTAAACCTTACAGCTACAGTCAAATAAGATCGCAGGATGCCAAGTGAAAAAGGGCTTTATTGCAACTATTAGTGTCGGTAGATGAGCAACATTGATTTTATTTCAAGCTGGTGTGATATCCTTTTGACCTCTGAAACTGAAATCTTAAAAACATACTAACGTTTTTGAAATCGTTGTTTTTTTTGATGCGCTGGCTGTTCTAATTAAATCAGGTGTTCGGTTGTTTTGTCGAATGCGGTACCGGACGAGGAACAAACCTCGGGACGCAGCCGGTACCAGCACCCTAACCTTAGCCCGGTCTGCATCCGGTACAGTGTATTGAACCAATACAACCTCTGGAGCTGGTACTGCGTCCAGAACCGGGTTAAGGTTAGGGTACTGGAGCAGTCTGGCACAGGACCGGTAGCCCGTAGGTCAGGGAGACTTGATTTAAATGGATGAGCCTGTGCGTCAAAAAATGACAAGTTGGGGGACACCCGAAACATCAAAAAGTGACGTGGAGGGGTCCTTAACCATATGTCAAAATGTGACGATTTGGGAGTGAGAATGAGTTGTCATCACCTTACTTTGAAATAAAAAAAAAACATCTAAGCAAGTTGGTTTTATTTGAAAAAGTCTTTACTGGGGCTTTAAAAAAGGAGAAAAAAGGTCTTTAAATGATGACTTGTATGTGAAATACCTTGATCACTTGAAGGCTGTAAAATGATAAAACTTTTTGTCTCTCCCACTTCCTGTAAATATAAACTCAGAATTGCTATTGATTATACTCTTATATGTAAACAACTGTCATAAAAATAGTGAAAAGACATTTTTTACAGCCTCATCCATTACCCTTCACTATCAATTTACCAAGGAGAACAGCTGTGTGCTGCTTGTGCTGTCTTAGCCCTGCTTGTATAGACGGCAGAGCCTCCGGCTGAAAGAACACTATCTCTACCAGGTGCAGGCAGCGGATGGGGGACGGCTTCACAAAAGAACATTTGGCACGAGGTGTAGGACAACAATATATGTGAAGGTGCAGCTTAGTGATACTCCAATCATTATTGAGAAATGGCAACGCTTTTATGAAGAGTCAACTCTGATAGAGAAGGGGGCACCAGAGAATCTCGGATCTACGGAACCGAACCAGAAGAACTGGGAAGGAAGAAGGGGAAGGAAAGGAGTGACAAGTGTTCGGAGAGGAAAAAGGGGGAAAAGAAATTTCAAGAATGAGCACATTTCTCCGAGAACGTGTAGATGAATGAGGTACAATGAAGAATGACACTAGGAAAAGCAGCATGAATCAAGGTTATTGGATTTCAAGGATGCATAATCATCTGGAGGATAGAGAGAATGTGTTTGTGCTTGCTGCCCACACATTTTGTTCCTGTGTGAAGGCGACATGCAGGAGGGGCGGCGGAGACTGGAGCTGTTCACACCACTGCCAGTCCTTGTGTCACCCAAAGGACTTGCTGCTCTCCCTTAAGCTGCAAGCCGTCCTGTCTATTGTACGGTTATAAAGAAACAGTGCCTCTGAATCTGGATGCTGACAGCATGTTTATCACACCTAATACCGCGTTGTTCTTTGATGAGAATTACTCCTGACTGACATGACTGTGTCCACTTGCATGTGCAAATAAAAGAAAATGCATTTTGTCCAGATAAACCAAGAGAACAGGAGAAAAAGCATCTCTTTGTAGCCTCACTAGTGGTTTTACTTCATGCAAATACAGATCATTACTGTTTATCATATTCTAGTTCCACCATTTTATGATCCGTTAAACTGCTTTTTCTGTATCTTCATCTTGCCATCGTCTTTCTTCTACATGTTTGCTTTCTTGATCCTTTCTTCACTTTGCTGGCCCTCCAAATCTCATTTACTCCAATGGCAGAGGCACAAAAAAAAAAAAATGGAGAGAGAGGAAAGGAGGAGGAGAAGGAGCACAAAACGACCTTCTCTTCCCTGAAGCAAGAACATATTCTTATTGTGGAGGTCACCGTCTCAGTTCAGCCCCGCACTCTGAACACTACTCCACTTGTTTTAATGATGCGCAGGAAGAGTACAGGAAGCAGGAGGGAGGCAAGGGCTGAGATAGGTAAACTAACATGGTATCAAAAAACAGGGAGAGAAGGGGGAAGAGAATGAAGACATCGGGATCGAACTATTTTCTTCTTTACTGTCTGTGTCCCCCACCCCACACCCACCTTCTTCTTTCTTTCTTTCTTTCCTCCCCCTCTTCAGCGCAGGAAGTGCACCTCTCTTTCCACATCCATCTTGAAAGGTTCTGCTAAGCTGTCTAACCTCTCAGCAATATTATATATTATTGCTTGCCTCAACCCACACTGAAACCTGGGTTGCTATGCTACAATAATATGACCTCTCATCTCCTCTCCTTTGCTACATTTCCTTTCTCGGTGCTTCCTTTCGTTTCAGCAGGGAGGCAGGGGAATGGGTTAACAACAGCATCCCTCGTTGAGTTTCTCCCCATCACGACTCTCTGTCTCCTTAATGACCTCCTCCAGCTCCGCGCTGCTGTTTGATTAGACCCTGCTGACCATGTGGGGTCACGACCCCCATTGTACACAACAGAAAAATTATCTGTGGCCCTTATGGAAGAGCCAGGTTGATCTTCAGGTTTCCGTCAATGCAATTTCTACCTTATCTATCTATCGTCGATTTAAGGGTTACATTTCCTTACAATGATTACGGACAGCATTGTTGTTGGTCCTCACATGTATGGAAAGACGAACCCATCCACAGTGTTGCAATAGGTTTGTCTTTAAAACAGGGGAATCAAAGCAGTTTCCTACAGTAAAGGCAAACAAAGATCACACCGGTGCTAAAGATGCATTTCTTTATTTCCAGGCAGGTTCAGACTGATAGACAGATACAGATGTGGTCTGCTATTAACTGTCAGGTCTGAAATCCTCTACACAAATGATAATGTACAGTTAACATTCTACGTGACATCATCCATCTCCAATCCTTCCCTCCTCCTCGTTCAATCCCTCTGCCATACTCCTCTTTCTCTGTTATCTCCGCTAGCCCCGTCTCTTGGGGGTCGTTCATTTTTGTCATAATCACCTCAGAGATTGGGGAACGGTGCCCATGGCAGAGCTGAGCCGAGTGCAGAAGAGGAGGAGATACGAGAATGAGGGAGACGGAGAGAGAAAGGGGGTAGGCGAAGTGAAGATGAGCAGTTGAGGACAGTTTTGCAGTGGGTGGGGGTGATGGCTTGTCTGGCTCAGCCCCGGCTAATGTGAGGGGACAGCCTTGGCTTCGCCTAAACCACACTTGCGCCGTCGATGCCAGGCAGAGCGGGGAGGAGAGAATAGAAGGATGAAACGCTCTCCTTTTCAACGTTGCCTTCTCCCGCCTGCACTGACTCCATTCAGAGGCGCGTGGGGCCCCAATGTCACACCCTGTAGGTGTTTAAGCTGCTTACTTACACCGACGAGAGAAAAGAGATGAGGCAATAGAAGACAGTCAGACATGAAGGGAGAAAAAGCTGCAGAGAACTAAGAGAAGGATAAGGGGGAAGAGTTAGAGGAAGACGGGGGCGGAGGTCATGCTTGTAGGAGGTTGTAATCTGTAAGTATCCTAGTTTGAGTGTCTTCGTGGCAGGAGAATGTTGGTGGGGGATACTGCTCAAGCAGAATTGAGTCAACTTACCTAGATGTGACAATTCAATGCTCCCCTGTAAAAGAGAAATTAGCAAAACAAATAAAGATAAATAAAATGATTTTTGTTTTTGTGCTGCTTTAAACACACCTGGATGGCGTGGCAGGTACCAGTCCAGGGGTGGTTTCAGTAAGAGCAAAACCTGAGGTCAGCTCTGTGATTAAAAAAAAGGCATCTTGCCCTTTTGCATAAATGGGCCTGTCTCCGTCTAATTTATTTTTAAGATCTCATAGTTAAAATGAGACCCACTCCGGTGTTTTTAACATGATGGAGAACATCTATGAATAAAATTAGGCTTAAAATTACAATTCTTATTATTTCTTCATTAAAATTATCATGAATCAGGAGCAAGCAAAAAATGCTACTTGAATAAGCCTGTATTTGTCATGTAGAAGCTACAGTCGGAGGTCACAAGCACCCTGCTCCACTCCAGTACGATGCATCCACTTGTAGACCAATAGATCCATGTCCAGTATGTCTTTGTTTTCCTCGTCTGAACAGGTATGTGGCTCAAAACTGAGTATCTAGATAGCTTTAATATTGATCACCATTTTTGTTGCACCGGTACTGTTAGGTTGGGGGTTGTGAGGGGCTGTAAGCTAGTGGGAGTGTGTAAACAAATGTATGATGGGAAGTAGGGGTGGGCTTACTCAATGCCAACACTCCTGCCCTGCAAAAGCCATGTCCCAGAAAACAACAAGTAATTTGATTTTGCATAAAAATGGCATAATCTTTATTAAAAGACTATGATTGGCGTTGGATTTTAAGAGGTTAGTATTGAGCAGTAAGGAACAGGAGAGATTTCTTCACGTATTAGGCACACACTGTGACATGTCAAAGGTCACAGAAAACCAGCTGGACACAGGTAGCTCTCCTCGATAAAGGTGGTCAGTGCTGTAGTCCTGCTTTTTTTTTTTTTACTACTGCAAGCTGCTCACAGTGTTTGTACTGGAGTTTCTGTCCTCTCAGCAGCCAGCTTGTTGATGCATGCAGGGTAGGTTCTCAGACACCCCTTCCTCAGGTCACCGCTTTGTTTGTCCTCTTTCCCTCCCTCCTTCCTCACTGCCTCTCCTCCTCGCCTGAGCGGTTCCTCTAATTTGGTATCTAATTTTTTTTCTGTACCTCATCTCGTCTCCCTTCAGTAATGTGGAAGTATAGCGCTGCCCCTCCCAAGGGCTGAGTTTGTATTTGCTCTGTGAGTATGTGTAATGAGCATGTGTGCATGTGTGCTTGTGTGTGCGAGCGTGCCTTTGCATGTAAATCCCCTAAAGTACCCAAGGTTTTTAGTTGTACAGGTCCTCTTCAAAATGATGATTTAACACCGGAGGCCTTTGGGAAAACAAGTCCTACATAAGAATGACGAGTCAAATGGTAACAGAGCAGCAAAAAATGTTTTTTTTCATGAGAATAAAACACAAATAAAGCGTGATGAAGAGTTACAACCAGTTATTATTAATGTCTGATTAGTAAACACATTTCAGTCTCATTTTAACCTTTCTTAAACTGTGCTTCCTTTCTCTTATAGGTGAGGACGAGCTGGAGCCTGAACAGCTATGTCCCGAAAAAAGCAAGGTAAAAAATCTGTTTCTTAAAAAATCTCGAAGAGAACATTAAGAGACAAACAAAATCAGTAAACCCTTATTCGGTTGTTTTGTGATCTCAGTTGGTGCTCTGGCCATCTTCCAGTTGGAATATAGGTGGTTTGATCCCCTCCATCTTTCATTTAGCAAAAAAATTCCAAACCTTGTCAAGCGCGTCAACCTGTGGGCTCATGTGTATGTGATTACAGAGGTGTGTGTGGGTGTGTGCATAATTAACAAATGTGTGGGAATGAGAAAAAATACATAAAATTCTTTGTAGAACCAACAAGACAAAGTTCAAAGGCAACATATTAGCATGAATCATTGCATTTTCAATGTATTTTAAGCATTTTGGGCTGCTAAGCTGAGGAGTTAAAGGTAAAAGAGAAAACCAGTTCATGCCGGGTTGGAAGGCTTCTTTGAAATCCTCGCCATTTGTTTAATGCTGTTATTGTATGACTGCATTGACATGGCGGCAAAGCTTACTGTTAATGGAGACGTTTAGGAAAGCAGCAGGCACACGCAAATACACTGATCAAAAAGGTTTAGGCAACGTAGTAGAGTGATGGGCCAAGGGAATAGAGAAAGAGGATGTGAGTGGAGCTGAATAGAAACCCTAATCAATATGCTTTATAGGAAGAGCTTGAGCCAGCGATGAAGCACAGACAGAAGAGCAAGAAAGTGGGTCAAACAGTGGAGAGCCCTTAATTCAGAGGACAAAAAAAAAGAAAAAGATGGACGCTGCATTGGGGTCAACTGAGAGACGAAAGAACATAGATGAAGGAGTAGAAAACCTCTGACCTCTACCCATCCTTCAGCCTGCAGGACCTGAGCAGCTCAGGCCAGGGCAGGGGTGAGGCCTTTTGGGAGGTTTGGAATGGGAGGAAGTGATATTGATGGGCCGGAAAGATTAGGGGAAGGGGGATGGTGTGTTGAAGAGGTAGAGGTGGAGAGACGTCTTGAACGGACAGTAGACAGTCCTTTTAGTCTTTTCACAATAAAGTACACTAGTAGTCAACCTATAAACTTAAATCCAGGGGTGTTAACGATTCATTCATGGTTTATTTTGAACGATCCGATTTGATCCGATTCACTGACCTAAAACTGATCCAGAACATCTTTAGCCAAAAATTCACCCAGTGTGACTCAGAGATAAATACCTGGTACTGAACAGTACAGGTGAAGTTTTCCAGATTCCTTGTATTTGTTGCAAGATAACCAAGTATAAATTAAATATTTGTACAAACAATAAACAAGAAACGAATGTCAAATCCATTTATATGGTATTTTCCAATATCAATGTAATCGAGTCATTTCATTTTGAAACAATTTTATAATGCCATAAGTCGATTAACAAAACAACTCAGATAGATCTGGTTGGATTGTTGGACTACAAAATGGATTCATTGAATAAGAGCCACACCCCTATTAAATTCCACTAAAATTGATAGAACTTCTGTTTACCTTTGGTGTTTCTAATTTTCTTTTCATTTCTGCCAGTCTGTGAGCAGGCTTAAGTTGTTGTCACACATGCTTTCTAAACCTAATCAGCTTTCGCCCAGCTTGTTTCATTTCCACATGTTAGACCAAAATCTGGAACTTCCATATGTGACACAAAAGTTACCCACAAATTTTTTTCTGAAGAAAAAAAACCCATGAAAGCATAAAAGAAGGCCAGTTTACCACAGCTCCTTTCTAACTTACTATCTTAAACAGGATACTACTCATTAATAACTAGGAACAATGTTGCCCTTTGTGTGCCACCTATAGCCATGTCTTCTAACCAACAGCCAAACACTTTGGTAGTTTTTGTAAACTACAAATCATTAATTTGTCACTGCTGAATCAATGACTTGTTTACTTAATCAAAAGAGACAGAGATACTTGGATAAATTCATTAAAATCCTACAAAATCTAAATCAATGGGGTTCATGCCATCTTTATAGTATTTTTGTTCCAAAGTGAGAAAACACTAACAATTTATGTATGCCTGATCTTTCAGATTTTTTTGCAAAGTAACAAATTTTTATAAAAATGCTCCATTTGTTAAAGACAAAACTGGGAATTGTTTCTAACTTCAGATTCGTTTGACTGTGGTGTTGACATGATCCCCCATACAGGTCATTTTATTACAAATGTTTGGCAGGTTTATTAGTGCAAACAACCCATTTTGAGATTAAAACTGTATCAATGTGCTGAACCTAGATTCAGAACTTGTTTCACAAAGTGCTCAATAAATCTATAATGTAAAAAAAATGTATAACTGATTCAAATTTTCATAAAATAGATTTAATTTAGCTTTTTTCACCCATATAAAATGTGTCTTGTACACTGTGCACATTAAAATTCAATTGACAACCTTTAAGTTACGTGATTTCAGTTAAGCCTGCAGCAATTTTCCTCAAGCAGAGATGAGAAACAAACTACAGATGTCTGCTAAGCCATTCCTTTTTTTTTTTTTTTTTCATGTAGACATTTATTTTATTTCAAGAGGCAGAGCTCGAGGCAGCTTTTGAGACTTTTCTGTGCAGCACCCCTGCAGCTAAAAAATACTTCATACAACTTACACTCATGCAACAGCACCTGCCAAAAGCTGTACATAAACCTATTTCAATAAAACCCTTCAGTTCTGATAGCTGTTGCATGTTGGACATATTTGATAAGTGTGAATGCAGGTTTATTGCATTTAATTTAGAACCAAAGTGTAGTACACTATTTCTCCAGTAATGATTGCACTTCCGTTAGCTGCATAGTGAAATGTGAAAGCAAAACCCAAAGAGTCAGAAATTCTAATTCAAGAACTGCATATTTATTTAAAACAATGAAATAAATACTAGAAGTACTAGACATATTAAATTGTCTTCATTATACCTGTATCCATACCTTTAGGCTTAATGTGTTAACACAATCAAAATTTCATTCAGAAGAAAAATGTTAATTGCACTGAATGATAAAATTCTGCAGAGTCAATGAGCAAATATTAGGCAGAGAAGAGTTGAAGTGATGCAATAATAAAGGGAGAAAAGACCTGATTTTACCGAACTCTTAAAACAGAAGCTCTGATTGTTTTGGGGTTTTTTTTTACAACAGGAACAAAATGCCTTTTTAAAAAATACCTCTGCAGCCTGGATTTAAAACTGGTATCTCTAATGGCCTCAATTTAAAAAAGCACCACTTTAAAGTAATTATGCAATGCAGTTTCCTCACAGTCAATGTCATTACAGATTCCTGTTGTGATCCATGCGTTTTAATCATTTCCAGAGGAGTTGTTTTTGGCTCTTAAAAGAAAAAGATTCTGATGATCATAATGCATTGTTCTGAGCTCTCTAATAATCCAGAGTTGTTTTATGTTTCTGCAATTAAATGGCATTGTAGGGAGCTGGTAGGATCTCCACCTATGCCCAAATATCACTCTGATGTGCTGTAAAACCTTTACATTAAATCCAGAGTCTTTGATTGTTCTTCTAGGAACCGCTAAGCAACATTTCTGCATGTTCTGATAGCCTTGGGTATGTTCAGATTGTTCACTGATAAAGTGGGAAAGAGAAATATTTCAATAGTTCAATAGTTGTTTTTAGTTTCACTTGCTCAAACTGTGTAAAGGATAAATAACTACATTTAGTTTTAGTAAACTCTTTGGTTGAAGATTTCGCACTGTCAACTAGCTGTTTTTGGATGTTTTTTTTAAACCAACACAACAACACACAAGTATGTATTTTATGTCAATTCCAGTGAATGTCTGTTAATGGGTTGCAAGTTATTAAAAAGGTGGAACTCTGCAAGAAAAGGCTACAAATATCTATTGGGTTGTACCAACTGAATGTTGCTTGTTCTTTCTTATGTTTCAAGTGCATCAGTCAGAGCTAGGCTTTAGCACCTACACCTAGAATAGACCAAGCTGAACCGAGAAATCTGGTAAACAGCCTACTTCCTTTCTGTTAAGGCAGTGTGGAGTGTAAGCTATGATGAGAGTCATACAAATGAGTGAGAAAATTGTTCTAAATGCATGATACACCTTATCCATAATGATGACTGTGGACCCCTGCATGGGTAGCCAAACAGTTGACACATTTTTGTATTATAATTGTTCAATATTTTATTGATTAATTATTCTTTCAACAGTGAAGTTTACTTTAAAAAAAATTAAAAATGAATGATATTGATAATTATTGTGAGAGGTCTATACCTTATTCACCGCAACAAAACCACACATCTCATATTTGATACATGCATTCCTGAGACCCCATCTTAAAAAGTTTCCTAAAAAGCCATCATATATAACTTGGTCCATGTTTTCTGCCCTGTAGTTTATCATCATTCCACTAGGGGCAGTATGGCTATTCCTGCTCATTTTAAAAATGGCTGCTCCCATTAAATCTTAAAACACTTGCCAGGAAAAGGTTTTGCTTTTCAAAAATGTGTGGAGAGAATAAGTCATTTATTGTAAATAATTTATGAAATGACTTCTTTCTTTATTGAACAAATGCAAACATTTGTTGAAATTAATTCTTTATAACACAGCTAAACCATGTTAAAAAAGTGTGGATACAATTTGAGACAGTAAATAAATAAGGTGGGTTTTTTTCCCTGAACAACCGTGTCTATTTCTTGCTTCTTAAACTAACATTTTTCATCAGCAAAAGTCACCCAATGTCATAATTGATACAGTCTTAATAGAAAAAAAAACATATTTTGTGGATTTTATCAAAGGGTTTAAAAAAAATCTTATTTCTGGAAAACAAAGAATTATTTTTAGTGCAGAGAGACAACAAACAGCAATGGATACGATGAGTATGCTGACCAGTCACTCCTGGAAGATTAGACTTGGGACAGAAAGGTCTTAGGGTCAAGATGGGTGTTCACAGTGACGAACAGGTGAAGGGATACAAGTGCAGATTCATCGCTAAAGCTGACTCACAGTTGTATGGTATGACTTTAATGGAACCTTTTTACCAGTGGAGCAATTCAGCTCAATGTAGACATTACTGTCCTTTTCCACATAGAACCTTGTTCAAGTACACCAGATGGATGTCATATTGCTTTACTGAATGATCATCAGGAAAAGGAAACCATGGAACAACCAGAGGATTATTTTAAACCAGGGGAGGACCACTTGGTATTCAAACAGGAAAAAAAATCTATTTATGAATTAAAACAGTCAGGTACTTGAGTTTTTGCAAGATCATCACAGAATCAACTAGCTGTTAATACGGGTGACCCAGTCTTGATTAAAGAATCAACTGGAAGCATGAGCAAGCTAAAAATGTAATCAATGTAGAACTCTTACTTTGCTGTTCAAGACAAGATAAAGAACAGTCTCCTTTTCACAAGAAGCAGCATATTGAAGCAATCCTCTGGAAATATGAGATGGATGATGCAAATTCTCTTAGAACTCCTGCTGATGCCAATGTCAAGTTGATTAAGTATGATGGGGTTTGGAGAACTCGGGTACCTATCAGTCCATGGGAAGATGTTTGCTGTATGGTGCATTAATCACACAACCAGACAAACTCAGAGCAGTCTACACAGTCCTGTGTTAAAGGTAAATGCAAATTCAAACACCTCACATCTGACTGCTGTAAATATTGCTCTTAAGCATAAAAGATCAGAACCTGGACATTTGGTCAGCTCCCACGATGCTGATTCCACTGACTCCCATGGGTCACCTTGGACTGGAGATTGGGTGATTGTGCTGGAGATCAGGAGGACCCCCACTCAACAACTGGAAACGTTTTCTTACTGAATGGAGGAGCAGCAAGCTGGCTCAGCAGAAAACAGGCTACAGCTGCACTTTTACATGTTGAGCTTTTCCAACCAGCTCAGACTAGTGATTCATCTTGGAATGGAGGCAACACCTACAGTGATCCTGGAAAACAACTCAGCAGCCATTGCAATCGCAAAAGAATCCAACAATTCATCCAACTTATAGACATTTGCTATTATTACATCTAGGAATGTGTGCAGAATGAACAACTAAAACTCCAATGCTGTCTAGAAGATGGCACAAAGGCAGATATTTTTGTTGAGCCACCAACAAGACAGACATTTATTTCCTAAAGAGGAGAAGCTGTATGGCATTCCATTTGTGCCAAAAAGCAATTCTTTGTCTTTGGTCTACTGTCCGTGTCCAGAACAATGACATACATGAACAATGAACACATAAACATATTTTTTGTCACAAACAGAAACCCATAAAACTGGGCTTTTCCCAAAGTTAATGTTTTTAACCAGACACTGTTTTTGAGTTCGTTTTACGAGGAAAATGGGGGATTTGGAAGATAATCACAGATTTTTCCAGTTAAAGGCTTATTTTGACATCTTTGTAATGCAACGCATGGTTTTTGGTACTATGTTTGGAGGCCTAATGCCAATGTAAACTAAAGTGGCAGTGTTTCAAAAAATGTTATTTGACAATTAGTGTTGAAAATGGAGTAAACGCTGCCATCTGTTTTATTTCTGTAGCTCCTATTCTCTGATGCACAGAATTAAAACACACAAGGCTGCCCACAGGGTCTTAATGTGTTTTGGTTTTCTTTCATTTTGCAGACTCAACCGTGCACCAGGTAACGTCACACATTCATGACAACTTTTTGCTGAGATGTGGGTCTTCCATTTTGGTGGTAAATGTATGCTCTACTTATTTTTAACCCCCAAACTGGAGCAGTGGCTACAGCAGATCCCTGGAAAGACCTCAGATATCTCAGTCCAGAAAAGTGCAGTGCAATGAACAGCTAAGATACTGCTCGGGGTGAGGTACCACCCACAGAGGGTGAAAGGGGAGTTTTTTATTCATATATATTCTTTTTTTTCGTATGCAAATTGTATTTTCTGTTGTGACAATTGACTAAGCACTTTAAACAAAATTCCATCCAACTTCATCTTAATTACTGTACCATTTTTTTGTAAATAGAAAAAAAAAAAAAACAGAAAAAGCATGTGGCTGTCCGGCCACCAAAACATTGTTTTAGTGACATAAAATAAACCCAAAATTAGATCACTTAAGACTGACCAGTCTTCTCATCTATAATGACATTTTAATTTTTTAGAACAGCGACCATATCAAAAGGAATAGTTGGTGAATTTGAACCCTCTGTTACACGTTCTTTTTTATTAAATTTAACTTGTCAGTGCGTTTCATATTTATGAAGTGTCTTTTGATTAATATTGATAAATATTGCTGGGGAAAGTAGATTTTCTTGGGTAGAGACCATGTGCAATAATTCTTCCTTTATTGTTTTTCGTGTGCCTCAGTTCTTCAATTCTCCGACAACATTAGCGATGGATCTACCTCTTTCTTCCCGTCCTTTTTTTTCTTTTCCTCGTGTGTCTTTCTTTCTCACACAAACACATACTCCCTTTCTTCAGCCTCCTCACAGTCCAGATGGCCTAGCTGCCCCCACGCTCACTCCCCCACATAAATTCACTCTACACACTCCACCCCTCCTCTCCCCCTACGGGAACAGCACTCCCTTTCGAGGAGCAACTCCCCCACCACCACCATTAAAAAAAAAAAAAAAAAAAAACAACACACACACACCACCACACACGCACACCTCTTCACACACGTACCAAACACATCTCCACTGTCCGTCCACAGACACATGCACACATACGCCCACGCACAAACACGCGGACACAGAAGATCTTGTTCAGAGATTTCTACTTCTGCAGCACAATGGCTAAGAGGGGGTGCAGGCAGAAGAGAAATGTTGCAACTGTAGGTGTGATGCATGACACAGAAACACTTTGACAGTGGTGATCTCTGATTGCTAATTCTTTTTGCTTTGGTTGGTAAGTTCTTGTCATTAAGGCGTTCCTTTGACAGCAGCCGGTTATCAGAGTGTAATAATTCAGCCGTTGCTAAGAGCGAACGGCATCTAGAAAATGTCTTTTTGTGCATTTTCCTGAGCAGTTCAAGCTTCAAGATGAGTTTAAAGCTACCCGTTTGGTGCAGGAACAGTGGTTTGAACACCAACCATAGCTGGGCTAAAAACATTTTTTGTCATTTGCTTGGAGACATGCGACATAAATCAGTAAAGAGAAGGAGATAATACTATTGTCAGAGAATGTTTGGGTCTGGAAAAAGAGAGAAAAGCCAACTCTTATATAAATATACATAAAAAAGATGGTCTATTTTGCTTTGCCCCCTTTTTTAAGGTCTAATTGTTTTTAAGGTCTAATTGGGAGTGTAGGCCAGAAGGAGGTGACGGTGCTGTTAGCAGTTAAAGTGTTCACAGGAACCCATGAGCAAGGAAAGGGGAAGTGAACCACCCCCACACTGTTCCAAGGCCGCAGTAGCGCTTTCCTTGAGGTTGGAACTATCTGACCTCAGCCACCATACCTTCAAATGCTGACAAGTAAACACACAGATGCATGCAGAGATAAACTGGTCACCAAGAAAGTCCAACCAGAGGTTGGCTTTTTTCAAGTTTCATTCTTACGATACGTTGCGTTTTAAAATACGTTTGCACAATAAAGTTTTTGTGAAATCCATCTTGCATAAGTATGCATTCATATACATTTACATTCAGTCTTTATTGCATTTTTAAACAGGTGTAACATCAGAACATGTTGTTTTGGAGGATGCAAAGTTCCTCTTTGATTTTCTAAGGCATAGGAACAAAAGAAACAAATAAAAATAAATATAATACAAAAAACCCTCTGAATCGTGGCAACGTGACTGTGGGGTGATCCATCTTTACGGTCAGATAAAATCTGCCCTTAATGGCCTGATTGTATTTCTTCCAATCTCTCCATATAAAATTTGGCAGAAATTTTTAGAAGCAATTAGATTTTCATAACATCAGATTCACTAAAGAGAAGTTTATTAAAACTGAAAGCTTTTGTGCATCTCTTTTAGAGTCAAATCCACGACGACTGCAAGGTACCAGAACAAAACCATTAGACTTCCACCACCGTGTTTAACATTGGCGACATGAAAGATGACTTTACCTATTCATTCCATCAAAGTGAATGTGATTTAAAGGTCTCTGATGAACTGATTACAAACCGAAGCTGGGCTTAGGTAATTTTTTCTGTAGAAAAGAGAAAAAACCTTTATACTTCTGACCCCAAAAAAACTTGTTTTAATTTAAATCTTTTTTCTTTAACATAGCATTGATGTAAAAATTTTTTCTCATTGTTTGTTCGTTTATGCATTTTTATGAATCACGCAAAAGTTTAGTTGAAAACTTTGTGTCAACCTCTTAAAAAGCTTCACATTTCAGAAAATTTTAAATCACTTTTTTCTTTTTATGGTCCTAAAATTGTCTCCCTAATTAACAAAAATATTTTTTATTTTTTTCACATGAACATAGGAATCTCAGACTTATTACACTTTCTGTAGATCTGCTAGTTAATTTGTTATTTTTTGCCTGAATTTATTTCCAGTTACAAAAAAAAAAAAATCACGTATTTTTTTTTGTTTTTAATTAGATGCTACATTCAGGTAATTTTGGAGCCAAAGTGGTTTGTCACATTTTTGCAACATCAGACAGGGGTCAAACTTTAATCTTTAACATGGCTGTTTAATTAGTCTTTAGTTTTCATTTCTTAAAAGACAAAAACACCAGGATATCTAAAGATTTAAGCAGCAAACAATAAAGAACTGTCAAAAAAGAATTCCGTTGTAGCTATTTCTACTTCAATGTAGAAGGGCGTCTTTAAAAATGGAAATTTGGCATTTTCATGTATAAAACAAATACAAAACATTGTTATAACCAGGTAATTAAGAGACAGCAGAGAGGGCAGTCATGTGCTCCATTGTGAGTCCCTACTTTATTTATTAAAAATAAACTAAATAAAAAATTTATACATGTATATATATATATATATATATATATATATATATATGTGTGTATATATAATATATGTATATATAATAAATTTGATATTTAAATATAAAAAATATATAAAAAACATATTTGTATATAATAATATAAATATAATTGTAATAAAAAAAATGCTCCAGACATAGTATTAATCACTAAGTTATGTTCTTATATTATTATATATGAAAATATTCTTTATTTTATGGACTGCAAATAAAATTGTATAAAGAAGACAACAAATACACCATTTTCTAACAATGTTACTCCATAGTAGCAGAAAACGTTACATTTTTTTGGAACCGTGAAATAGGAGTTCCTATTGACCGATGTGTGAGTGCACACTATGTTACCTGGGTAACTTGGCTTAATCACTTCACACAAAGCTGCATCTACATCTGACCTTTAACCCAGATGAAAGAGAGGTCGCTGTGGCCACACCTCGGGTCTGTTTTCTTCAAAAAGCCTTTTCCTCTGAAAGGACGTTTGTAAAATCCGTTTTTGCGGGTAACACAGCACCAGCTCAGACACATTTAACCTGAACACAGTTGCCCAGATACAATTACAGCAAACCGCTCTAAAGACTCACATGCTTTCGGAGGTTGGACTAACAAAGACCAAACTGATGCATTGTTTGCTAATTATTGACTCCAGCGAGACCATTTGGGATTTGAAATGAAATCACTGTGCAAAAATCTGAGCACCTTATTTCAAAACCACTCTGTTAACACAGGTAAAAACATCTACAAACAAATGTGGATCAGATGCTTTTAAAAGCTCTATTTTAAATTAAATGAGTGTGAAAAATTCACAAAATTTCAAATAATTTCCCTTTTATTGTTTGGCAAGCTTCAAACAGAATTACGGATTTTTAATTGGAAAAAAAACAGTTTTACATTTGCTTCCTTGTTCTTGTCTAAACTGACTTTTACTATTTTACAGATAAGGACCCATTAACTGTCACAAACATGAGTGCGTGACTTCGGCTTTCGGCTTCATGGAGCGGTGCAGACACAGCACAGAAACCATTTGTTAACCTCCCATCCCAACAAACTGTAATCTCACAGTCTCGGGGTGGACGCTGCACCTCTTGGCCACAGAGCATTGTCTTTAAAAAAAAACAAAAAAAAAACATTTTTTTTCACGCAAAATGGAATGGAATGTAAAACTGTGTGTAATTTCATTACAGCGACATAATAGTGTTTAAAATAATGAAAGAAGAAGGAATGATTGTTATGATTTTAAAAGGAAAGTCAAAAGGAAAATAATAATTTTAATATAAAGACATTTGTAAAACTTTGATCTATTCCAGTCAGATCGGGGAGCACTGTTCCACACATTTAAAATCTTGGACATAAAAACATAAATATCTAATATTTTTTTTAGTGCAACTACTTTTAACTAATGAGCTATACCTTTCCCAGACTGCACATTATGTTCTAGTTTATGGAAATGAACAGCGATGTTTTTTAATGTTTGAAAACTACGCATTGGCAGCAGAATATTAAAACACTCATCATGTGCTACCTAATGTGCTCTGGGGTATTTTAGATTAAATTCATCCTCCCTGAAGATATTCAGACAGATATACCAAGTAAGTGAATTATTTAATTGATTTGAATCAACAATTTAAGAGGTAACATTTTTTTTCCACCAGTGCAGCACTCTTTGTTCTCTGGTTGGTGTGTGCACTGCTCCCTCTTCTGGTAAACAGGAAGTTATTCTGAGTTATAGGAATGGGTTACATCAAAACAAAAATGAATGAATAAATAAATACATTTAAAATTTGTTGTGTTGAACAATTTCCAGAGGCAAAAAAGGACAAGATTTAAGTTTTTTTTTTTTTGTTTTTTTTTTTTCACAGAGCTGCTCATTTAGCAGGGAGATTTACAAAAACAGAAAAACATGATAAAAACACTTGAATTGATCTCTGGTTAAAGGCTTTTCATCATTCCAATAGGTGTGTGTGTTTATTTTTTCCTGAACAGCGTCCCTTCAGTGCTCTGCAGAGGTGAGTTGACGTTTCATGGGCTGACGAACCTGAGATTGAGCCAAAAACCAACATTCTCAGGTTGGACAGTCCTAGAAAGCATCACTCTGTACTTAAAGAAGTTGAGTTTTCTTTGTCTGGCTGCTCTGTGTGCTTGAGAGCAGGCTGTCCTCACTGAGCGCCAAAGTCCTGACAAAATTAAAAAAAATTAAAATCACAATTATAAAAAAATCCATATATATATAAAAAACTATTTTGTTATTATTACTTTTTTAGTTAGTACAATTTATTTTCCATCCATCCATTTTCTTAACCTCTTTAATCTCTTATGGGGTCATGGGTTGCTGGAGCCTAACCCAGCTACATGTGAAGGTGCAGCTTAATATGTTGCCAGGCTGCCGAAGGGCCACAACTGTGACACAAACACATTCACATCTAGGGACATTTTAGAGTCACCAGTTCCGCTATGAAGCATGTTTTTGGGACTGTGGGAGGAAGCTGGAATCACCGGAGAAAACCCACACATGCACGGAGAGAAAATGCAAACTCCACACAGAAAGGGCCCAGCCGGTACTTGAGCCGGCTTTCTCGCTGTGAGGTAAGAGCGCTAACCACTGCACCACCCCTACTTTTCCTTGATATCTAAAAAAAAAAAAATCCCCATAAATATTTTTTAATTAGATGATACAGTATGTTTTGCTGCATTATGTTCATGTTTATCTTATTGTTGTTTATTATATAGCAAATGTGTGTCCATTGATATTTGCAGTGACTGAGATTCAAATTCTGGCGCCAAGACCAATAATAAGGTGTGCTTAAAATCTCAGTTTTTTTTTCTTTTTGTTAACCAAAATAAACGTATTCAGTCATTCAATCTTTGGGGTTGGAATTATTTTACCCTAGCAAAAAAAAAACAATTAAACAAAATAAAGTAGTATAGCAGGATTTAATTAAAACAAACATGTTTTTAACTTGTATAAAAAAGTTTTTTTTAAATCAGATGCTTTAAGTAAAAGCATTAACATAATGGAATAAGAGTTATTTGTGCAGTGTACCTTCTTCATAACCCCCTCCGTTGTTATCAAACCTATAATGAAACCACTAAGAGAGCAATTAAGCACTCAACTAACTGAGCTTAATGCACAAACTGCATCATTTCATTAAAAAAATAAAAATGCAAATCAACCCTGGCCTGTCTTCATGAGGACAGTCCAGCCTCCAGTTTTCACTCTCATCGCAAACTATGCAGATGGAGAGCGCACAAAGACACACACACACCGACACACACAATGAAAGAAAATAATTTACCCTCTTCAACAGGCTAATCTCAACCCTCTTAGCATGATTCAGAAATACTCCAGTCTGAATAAGTCACCCTTGACTGTCAGCAATAAGCTACAGCCCTGTGACGGCCTACACCTTTTAGCAGACCCACATAAACCTGCTTAGATATTACAAAAACAGAAATGCAATCATAATCATAGATATTTTCCCTCCTTTTGTCAAATATAGTTGTAACCATAACGGGTTGCAGTAAGTTTCTGAAATCTAAAAGCTCTCAGAGTCTCAGTGTTTTCCTTACCCACATGGCAGGCCCTCAGACCCCCTCACACGGCATCAACCCAAGCAGAGTCAAGTCTTCACCAACAAGAGTCAAGACCAAAAGAAAGCAGTCAGCAGGAGACCAGAGCAACCTGGAGCAGACGCCAGTGACGTGGGGATGAAAAAGAAACAGGTCTGAATGGCCACTCCTCTGTCTTCACAGAGCTGTGACTTCATCATGCTCTGTGCTGCCAATGAGGACGCAACTCTGTGACATACAAGACACAGAGCACCTTCCTGTTTGTCAGTGATGGTGACAAACTTTCCGTTGACATCTTCATTCATGTGAGGCTTTGGAGTCTTTTTCACAACAGCAAAAACTCACAGCTTCACTTCACAGCTCGGGTAACAAAATAAGTAAAGGAACGGGAAGTCTTCTCATTTGACATATAAATATTTATATATATGTATAATTTCACAGTAAAATATGCAAAGCTTAAAATAAAAAAAGCAAGATTAATCATCTCTGTCCCACAGTTGCAGTGATACTTCATGAGACAGGTGTCAATCACATGTTTGTGTGACTAAGGTCCTGACAGTTGTGAGGGTGACGATTATGGAACGTGATGGAAGATGTTGGTGAGATTTCCCATGAGAACAGGACAGCCACAATATCCTTCCTGTTCACTTGAAGCACGCAGGCTGTTTTAAGCTTTTTTTTTTCTTATGAAATCATTTTTGATGTTAAAATAAATAAATAAAAACCCTGATGGATTGCCATTAAGACCCCCTCCACAATCTTCCAAATGGCATTAAGCCGACATGAAAAGGTTTGTATTGGCCATCACACAAAAATGTGGGCGGCGCACAGGAAAACAGTCAAGATGCAAAGCCTGATTTCAGTCCAGTGAGCAGAAAGCAGTGAAATGTAGTTTACTGTACAGTGAGAGGTGTTAACATGGAAAAACATTTCCACCAGAATGTTTACTCCTGCTACAGGAAGCATTTGAGACACTTTATTTCATTTTTTTTTTTATTTCTTTCACTTTCAAAGTCCAACAACACACTTAAAGACAATAATTCCATACCAGGTATTGACTAAAAACAATACTGTGTAAAGAAAGTCAGCAGCGCGCCAGTGTAGCTTGAAGAAGGGTGATCTGCAAAAGATCTCTTTTTTGTTCAAATACATATTTAACCGCTTTTTTTTTTAACTGTCAATGGAATAATTAGTTTCCTCTCATTAATACTAAAGTTTTATTTAAAAAAAATACTGAACATTACCCTTTTTTTTTTTACAGGCCTACTTTCCTCAAACCAATGAATCGGATTTATTTGTAAATCACTTCCAAGTAAACAAATCAGGCACTTTTTTTGACCTAACATTCAAATTCATTAGTCAACAGTTCACAAACTTCCCTGAAAAAGGAACATTCCTGTGGTGTATAAATGCATGTGAGAATTTGTGATATATTTATAAATGGCAAAAACCCAGAAATCAACTCGTGGCTAGATGGTCAGCTCCCTCCACAGTCATAAGATGTAAAAAAAATACATGATTTTTAACATAAATATATGCTAAAAGCACATACTTAAAAGTTCCATAATGAAAAAAAATGGCTTTCAACATCCTTTTCAGATGGTAAGGTCAGTATCCGCAGAAAAGAAGGAAGGCAAATGCAAGAGCTGAAAAAGATACACCCACACATTTTCCGATTGAATGGTCCTTCAGAAAGTGCTCATGGCAATGGAAGTTGAGCAATATAAGTTGACGTTCCAACTCCACTTTGATAAAAAGTAGTGAGGAAACAGACTTATTCTTGAAAAAAAAATTTGGATTTAAACTTCATGAACACTAGACCTTTTTCTTTTTCCTGTCTCGTGCAAATTCTTTCACAGTGCATGACTTCAGGCGAAATTTAAAGTGTGTCAGCAAACTTTCAAAAGAGATTGTCTTATGTAAAGCATTTAAAATATCATTTTGCAATTTCTTTTTTACATTTCAAGCAGCAACAATATACTGTACAAATAAAAAAAAGACCTTTTTATAATTTAAAACAAACATTTCTCAACAGGATACATTAAATAACATTTAAAATTCCTAATTTACATTAAGAATGTCTTAATTCTGTATTTTTCTTTCCTAAAAAAACAAACAAACATGGCCATCGAAACTCCTTAAATTGTCCAAAAAGGTGCACAGTTAGCAAGTGATAAAAATAGAAAACAATCAGTAACTGGGCTCATCCACGTCCTCATCGCTCCAGTCAGGCGGTGCATCCGTTCCAAAGTACCGGTCCCCAAAGTTCCCTGCAGAGAACAAAAGCACGTTGCACCATAAGTGGAGGAAATGACCCGTCTGAATCATCTGTGTTCTCTGCGCCACTCACCTATGCCAGGTATGATGTGAAAGACATCGTTCACCTTCTTGTCCACAGCTGTGGTGATGATTTTGACCTGAGGAAATGCGTAGGCGACTGAGTGCACCCCCATCTCAGCCATCAGCAGAGACACCAGCAGGATCTTGTCCTCCTGAACATCATGATCCTGAAAATGAACAACATTAATGTCAAAACGTTGGACATATGGAAGACAGAATCTGACAAAATCCAAAAAACATGAACAATTCTGTAAAAGAAAAATAAACAAATTTGATTTAAAAAATGTGATTTTATATTACAAATAATTTAGTATTTAGTATTTTAAATTCCTAAAACCAGAATACATTACAAATGGAGATTTTTGTATTGGTTTAGAATTTTGGTGGGAGCACCCACCAGCAGCACCCGCACAGCCATCATGGCAGCGGCTCCGGTGGACACAGTGCAGTCCATCAGAATCACGTGATCCTCACTGATGTCTTTGGGTAGACGCAGATAATGAAGCTATAAATGAAGAAAAGATAACATTTGAGACCTACAGCTACATTTTAGACAGTAAAAAGGGAACTGTTTCTAAGAATAAATATAAAATGTCATGTTTTACATTAGTCAAAAAAAAGAAAGAACTACACGAATCTGGAGAGATTATGAAATACTGCTGAGGATTGTGAAATACCGAAAGATTATTTTTAATATAAGGTATTTCTGTGGTGAAATTGAAAACTTAAGATGAAGAAAAGTATTTTTAACTTTAATTTTATGGTTGGAATCACAAAAATGTGAACAAGTCAGAGTGTGGGATGATTCAAATGTCAATTTAGACCATACTGTAACTCCTTTAACTCCTCATAAGTTTGTACCTCTGGTTCTCCTGTGTCCTGATTGGTCTGGATGAGGATCTTGCCAATGCGAACGTCTTTGCAGACCGCCCTCAGAGCGGGCTCCATAGTCTCCCCCGCTCGCAGGATGGACACACCGGTGATCTAAAGCAAACGAAAAAAGAAAAACCCACAAAAATGAGCAAAGGTTATTTTCTTGATTGTAAATTAAAAGTAATTTCCTGTGATGAGCCTTTTTAAATGAAAGAAGGAATATTATGGAGAGCTAAATGGACTTCACTCACCATTTTCCCATGAAAGGTCCTGCCTTCATAATCCTCTCCCTGAGGGGTTTGAACAAGATGAACCTGAGATGATATTAAAAATCCCAAACGTGTGAGCTCGATAGAATGTCACCATGCTGCACAAGTGAGAAAAACGTACTGCCAGAGCATTACAAGCTGATTTTTAAGAGTTTGTGTGATCACTGCAGCTTTTGTTTGAAACTTTCCACTGTGGTGACACAAGTTTCCATGCTCACAGTGTGAGCTATGTCAGCACAAGTCCTTACCAATTACGAGCAAAACATCTTTTTCCACGCATCTCTATGGTTAACACTAGATAGATATCAACATTTTTGTTGTGTATTGTGAGGATCCACCTTTGAAGACTCACTCCAATGAAAATTGTGTTTTTTGCTGTCTTGAACATGTTCTTTCTTTGATAATAATAGACATCTTTAAAGAAAATTAGCTTAAAGTTGAATTTCTATACACACAGTATGCTGTTTTTTTTAATTACATTTGTTGTGAATCAGGAGCAGAAAAAAATTGCTGTTTGAAAAAGCTTGTAGTTGTGATGTAGAAACTACAATTGGCAGGCCACAAGCTCTCTGCTCTGCTCCATTCCCATGCATCTACCTGTAGATGACTAGATCCATGCACGTTCTTGCTGGCATCTGACTCAAAACTGTATGGCTGGATAGCTCAAATATTTTTTGCCATTTTTGTTGCACCGGTAATGTTAGGTTGGAGGGTGTGAGGGGCCGTAAGCTAGCAGGAGAGAGTGTAAAAAAATGGACGATGGGAAATAAAGACAGGCTCACTCCACTGCAACAGTCCCGCCCACAACTCCAAGGCAAATTTGTGATGAACTACTACCTCTCTGCTGAAACTGAGAGTGTCTGCCCTGAGATTGGAAAGTTGTGGGTTCAAATCTAGGCCGAGTTAAACCAAAGACTCTAAAAATGGGACCCAGTTCCTCCCTGCTCAACACTCAGCATTAAAGGGTTGGGGGTGGGGGTGTTAAACCACCAAATGGTGTCCGAGTGCAGCTGTGTCTGCAGCTCCCCCAGAGGATGGGTCAAATGCGGAGAACAAAGTTCACACACCAAAGTGTTTGACAACTATTTGTGAAAATGGCAGGTTCTTTTTTTATTTTTTCTAAAAAAAAAAGGCATAATCATAATTAAAAGAAAAGACTTGAAATAGATCACAAGATGACTTGAGTGGGACTTCAACATTCCTGTACATTTATGGTTACTGTTGTCATTGTGTAATTGTGCTCCTAACTAAAAGTATTTTAGTGTTTGGAACCTGTGAGGGCAGGAAGGAGAGCGCTCGCTCGATGAGCAGACGCATCAGCCTCTTGGAGTAGAAGATAAACTCATCCCGGCTAGTTTCCTTGTTTCTAAACCGGACAAAGAAGAAAGTTTAACCTGCTGGTTTTCATGGAAGCGAGCTGTTAATGGAACAAAGGAAGCGTTTGCAGTTTTTACCTGATAATTGTGTGCATCCCCCTAACTTGGGGTGTGCTCTCAAGGACGCTTAGTGTTTGGGGGAGGGGCTGGGCCTGGTGAGCAGAAGCCAGGGCTGCCCTGTAACCACGGCAACATCGCACAGCAGTGAAGGGGCAGCAAAAAAAAAAAAAAAAGGCACAAATATGGACAGAAATATACCACAAAAATATGAAAGCACTCAGGGTTTGTGAAGATGTACTGTGAGGCATGCACATATATTAACTTTCAATGAAAAAACAAGCAAAATACACAAACAAGCAAAAACTCCAACAAAAATAAAGATTAAAAAAACAACAATTCAGAAAATTCCAGAAGGAGATCATTCAATGTTAGTAACAACAGAGTGGAATTGGTCGGAAAGAGTCAAACGGCAGAGCACACAGGGCCAAAACCTCAGTGAAAGATCAGACCACCATCATGGAAAATAAGATTTCATAAAAGCAGATCTGTGCAAAAAAAACCCTCATCATTAATAATAACAAGTACGACACTTTGAATGTCATAAACGAATACAATTAAACGTAATACTTGTTGTTGGTCTTTGTGTTTTTTTAATAAATAGATCTGCAAAACAGAGAGGAACTCTGTGATGGAGTCATGTTTGCACCGTCACTGAGATCCTGGCAAGCCAAACCAAAATCCAGAAATCATAGCAAATCTGCTCACATATCCCAGCGAAGTTTCCTCTACGGGGAGAATTTTGTTTTTTTTTCATGAAACACGACAGGCACAACAGAAGAGACAAAGAAAAGACAACAGATAAAAGAGGAAAAATGGGGAGAGACAAAACGTCAGATGAATGAAGGGATATAAGGTAATCAAACACAGTGTAAAGCATGACAGCTGCGATGATAAACATTTGAATTGAGGCTAAATTTGGTGGGTTATCATTTTTGCTTGCATCAGGATTCAGATGTGACTGACCTCAAGCAGCAGGCCGTGCTTTGCAAGACCTGCGCAGATGCTCAGGTATGAAACAGAGCTGCAGCTTTGGATCGGATCTGGATATGTACTTGCATGCATCCATGGTGTGTATGTGTGGGAGGTGAAAAAACTAACATGTGGCTGTCAGTCTTTCACCGTGCAGAACAGTAAAGGCTGGTATTTCAGCACATCCTGTGTCTAAAGACAGACACCAAACTCACTTCCTCTCTGTGTCTGTGTCAGATACTGTGGCCGACATTCAATGGAAAAACTCAGCGCTTTGTAGTAGGGTATTGGAAACTTTCTCTGTGGCTTAGGTATGCGATAGTCAACAATAGCTGCTGCGAGAGCTTCCTCTCTCACACTTTCAGAGAAGTTCAGTCTCTCCCTTGTTATCTCTAAAAAGGAGGGGTCAGTGACTTGAATCGTGGTGTATTTTTAGACACAGAAGGCAGGAAGAGTGTGAGATGTCATTTCTAAAAAAAAAAAATCATAAAGAGAAAGAAAACCATCTCCGTCACAAACTGACTGCTGGCTGCAAGGCGCCACTGCAAAACTTTCCAACTGCAGCTTTTTTTTTTTTTTTTTTTGAATGCAAATCACTTCAATTACAGCAGAGGCCGAAAAATATGGATGCTAATGGTTTGCAGATCCAACAGTGAGGTCTGGTAAAAAATTAATAAAAGAGGCAGCAGCCAGCACATCAGTCAGAGGCTGATTTTGCTCAACTCTTTCAGGAAGAAGCTGCAGACATGGAGGGACCAGGAGGGTGATCAGGAAAAAAAAATAAATAAATAAATGGTATAAAGGCCACTCTACCTTACGCTGAGCTCACGCTGTAAGGAATTGTGGAGGGGGGGGAATGGAGAGGAAAGTGAGACAGCACGGCATCAGTAGTGACATGCAGGTTACCGTGGTTATGGTGGAGATGCAAACTACACTGTAGCACAAAGAGCTCTCCAAAGTCAAAGAGGTGCCTTTGGTGACTGGAGGTTAGTGCAGGTTCTACAACAAACCTAACATTAAGGTTCATGAACCATCACTCAATCCATAACTGAGTGTTGGGATCATAGACTGCATAATACAGGGGGGTTATTAAGTTCAAATTCCCTCCATTGGATCTGTAAGTTGTTAGAAAATATCTAAGTCAGCCAAGATTTAGACTTATATGTAAATTAAGACATATTTTTCCTTAAACTGAGGCACTTTTGATCAACATTTTTCAACAACAGCCAGTTTAAAAGTAGATAAACATATACGTGAAGAAATGTGTGGAAAGTACTCAACTGCTGGTTCATACTTCAGCAGTATACTCAAACTAATACTCTTTTCAGTAACAAGTGTCTAAGGCAGGGTCTGCAACCTTAATTGCTAAAAGAACCATTTGGCCCAGTTTCTTACAAACCAATACCCAGTGACAGCCACAAAGTCCTGCCTCTCTGTCTATGGAAAAAAAAACAACCTCTATTTATACTTTTGTGGCCATTAAGCAATTCACTTGTAAAATGTAGCTTAGTTATATTTTTTATATTACTTTTGACAGCAACAGAAATAATTTCTTTTCAAAATAAAATAAATTATGTGTTAAATAAGATCATCCTGCTACAGCTAAATTTCATACGACAGTAGGCAACTTTTGAACAAAAAAAGCCAGACAAAACCTTTTTCCTTCCTTTTTCTTTGTCTGAAATGTTTTAATTTGTTAACTTAGATATCCCAGAAGTGTTTTTTTGTGCACAAAACACATCAACAGTAAGATTAGCAAAACTGTAAAGACTTTTTTGTCTAAAGTATTGTAGACCCCTGGTCTAAGGTAAATGACCAAAAAAAACTAGTGACTGTTCAGTTTTTTTATAGGGTTAAAAATGTCCTCATGAATTAAAGAGTGAAATGTATGCTGTAAATTTTAAAGTGCATGTTGGAGCACAGCAGCATTACAGAAAGACGCCAAATAACAGAAAAACCAAGGTGAGAATGAGAAAAAAGACATGTTCAATCTCAAAGAAAATACTACTTTCAGGGAGAGTCAAAGTGAAAATTTTGAAAACCTGTTTAATTTAAAGATACAAGTAGCCTTCTGAAATAAATTATGATAATACAAAGTTTAGTTCAATTTTCTTGGCTATAGTTATATACAGTCTATGATCTTGAAGTTATCACTTATTTGCTCACAAACAAACAAAAACCTTAAAAAAAAAGATTGAAATAAATGAGTCTAAAATAGCTGAATGGAAAACAGAGACATCGCAAAAAATTAGCACTGTTAAAAATAGGTTACTTCCCTAATTGTGCTTAAAACTTTATCTGTAGTGATTTTTTTATTTTAATCAAAATGAGCTTTGTGAGAGGATTTGGAAAAAAAATACATTGTATATGATAAAAAATGCTTAGCATGAATTAAAACATAATATTTAAAAGCTCAGAGATGGAGTAAAAGACAACCACTGAGTAAAGTGACATTCAAAAAACAAATAATAACAAAACATCTAATAAGTTGGTGCAGTTTCTCTTTTATCCACTAGAGGGGGTAGTGGTGTTAGCATATAAAAAAAAATGGCGGCAACCACTCCTTTACATAAAAACCAAAAATCTTGACATACTGTGCTAAAATTCAATTAAAAAAATAAACAACCAGGTCTCCATTTTAAATATTTCATCTAAAAAAGTTATGTTTACATTTTTTGTTTACATTAAAGTTTGAGTGTGATGTCTCTTACCTCCTCCAACTGACTATGAACATGCTGCACAATCAAATCAATGGCTACCATATTGCCACCACCTGCAGGACGATGAACAGAAAAGCAGAGAAGATAATCTAAAATCACTCCATTAAAAATGAACTGAAACAGACAACAGTTCAGCAGCACTAATGTGCATATATAGATCCTATAAAGGACATGCTCAATCTGAATGATTATTTAAAAAGATGTTATAATAACATAAATGTAATTAATAAAAAATAAAGCGTGAGTGTGCACACACCGCGTGGCACCACAATGTCGGCCAGACGCATTGTAGGCTCGATGTACTGCTCAAAGGCAGGCTTGACGAACTTGTTGTATTGTTTGATGACACCCTCTGTATCTCTGCCTCTTTCTGTGATGTCCCTTCTTAATCGGCGAACCAAACGGATATCAGAGTCTGTTTCCACAAAGATCTTCATGTCCAGCAACTTGCAGCAAAAAAGAAAAAAACAGGTGAACTCAAACTAAACACCTGATATGTTAACTAAGAATTAAAAAGTAGATATTCAGGGATGCATTAGGAGTTTGACAAAGTCACCAAATGGTTCTAGAACGCGGCTGTACCTGCAGCTCACCGCTCCCAAGGGGATGGGTCAAATGTGGAGAACAAATTTCAAAAACCTAAGTCCATAACAACCTTAACTTTACTTTAATCTTTTCTTTACAGGTTCATATCTTTTGAAACCAAAAACAATTAAAAATGTTACATTGATGCAAAAAAATGACTTAATTGCTTTTAAATATTAACTATGAAATTTACTGTGAACTTCAAAAAAATGTTGGTAATGATTGTAGTTAGTGTGTTTTTTTTATATGTTAATGAAAATATTATGGGGTTTCACTTGCTTTTTTAACTGTCTTAAAAAAAATTGAAAGGAAAAAGCAGGTTGTTCATAGACATAAAAAGAAAATGTGTCACATAAAAAAACCCAGAGTTCAAGCATTAGAGTCACAAAATATTTCATTTAACTCAAAGGTAACAATCAAAAATGTTTAGTGTAGGGATTAAATACAAAAACTAAGAGACGATCAACAAATAAAATTACAAAGAACATTTTTGCAGATTGTTCACTTTTTAGACAAAGATTTAAGAAATATCAGAACATAATTTGAGATTTAGCATCATTTTGACAAAGTCACGAGTGTCACACGCTACCTTTAAAAGTTCTTTATCTGCAAAGGACATGATCCCCTCAAAGATGATAACACTGGCTCCATAGACTGTTTTCTGCAGTGGAAAAAAGTATCAAAGGTAAATATATAAACAAAAGCTAGACTGCCATAAAGGCTACACAAGTATATAGCGCAACCATGAATGCTCATAATTGAGAGAGGATGAGGACAAAATGTATTCAAACAAAACAAAGTGCTGACAGAAACCATAACAAAAGTATGTAAAAGATTATTTTAAAAACAGCAAACTGCCACAGACAGCCTGAGCTCCAAGTCTTTTACTCTTAAAGTGTCACGTGAATGCATTCTTACCCACTCCTTCTGTCTGCCGTGCGTCGTGAAATCATAAACCGGGATCTTCACGCTCTTGCCCTGTTTGAGTTTGCGCAGGGTGTGTGTGAGCAAATCAAAATCGAAGGCATCGGGATGGTCAAAGTTGTAGTCATTGGTAGCAGCCAGAATCTGTTCTTCTGGAGTTAAGACCTGAAAATGACCGTTTTCAGTAGGAAAAAAAAGAAGCATTATAAAGGTAAACAAACAAACCAAATATCTGTGTTTGACTTTCATATTCTATTTAATTGAACAACAAAATATAATTCTAATTATAAGGATAAATAATACTACATACTGATGCAATTTATTCATAAGGCCACTGCTGTTGAAGCCAGAGAACCTAAATTTAGGACAACCTCATGTGCCAATTTGATGCTTATACCTGGTGTTGGATGTGTGTGTTTGCGTGTGTGTGTGTGTGTGTGTGTGTGTGTGCGCACGGGTTGGTCAAGCATGAAAATCTCAGACCTGGTATCTCTGGCTGTTTATAAACAGCAACATTGCCGTCACAAGTGAGCGGAGTGCATGCAAAATAAGATGCAGTGATCCTAAAAGCTCTGCATACAGACCAATCAGAGCTTCAGACAGAAAATTAGACAGAAAATCTAGAAAGTAATGATAATTCACACAGACTTCAGATGGAGTAGTGCAGTAGCACCAAATATGAGAAATCTGTCAAACTCTGCACAGTCTGAATCCTTTCTGGCTGTCAGACCGTGACAGGATGACACAACAAGAGTAAAAAGACATGATATGGGGAAGTGGAATAACTGTTGGTCTGCAGTGATCTTCATTATATTTGCAAATGTGCTACTCCTTTCACCCGGTTTCCATTTATTCATTTCATGGTTTATTGGTAAAAACAGATCTCTTATCCTTACATTGACCTCTTTACACACTTTTTGTGTCAAAAACAAAGATTTAAGTGTAAGCGCCAACTCCCGTGCACCATCATTAATACCACACAAACCGCATGATCATACATACCTTGTAAAATGAATCCATGGAGAGTAAAACAACCCATGGAACATCGAGAGCTTCAATGATTTTCCTGGCCACGGTGGTTTTTCCTGAGGCGCTGCCACCGCAGAGACCTGTGCCGCGTGCCAAATCAACACAGACGTTAAGCTATGCTTTCATATACTACAAAGCATGACTTTGCCATATACAAGATTATGGACCCCGAGGCTGCCTGAGGCTAGCAGTGAGGCAGCCCTACTACCACTGTTTCCAAGGCAAAAAGCTTATTTCCAAGCTGTAACTTCACAAAATGATTATTTTTTTTCTAGAGTAGAACCTCATCTTTCTCAAGAACACAAAGACTAAAACATTTAAATGTCTAAGGATTTGTATGATACTGTTAAATACAGACGTATCGTCAAAAGTAACTCTTTTTACCATAGTTTTCTCTGTTTTAAATAGTTGAAAACCACAAATAATTCTAATCTTTCACAGTGAGGGATTGCTAAGGTGTCTGGTTAGAATTCAAGAAGTTATAAAAGCTTTTTGATGCTGCAGAAATATTATAATCCAAACAAATACAGACATGTACAAAGACAGAAAACAGAAGAAGTGAGTTTCCTACCAATGACAAACGCCTCTTTGGACTGCGTTCCATGCTCATTGTACCAGGGCGGTCGTCCGGCCGTGTAGATGGTTCGCTTTGACGTGCGTAGCAGAGGCGGCTCGGACTTGCACTGGCTGGTGGTCCTTTTTCTGGGGGAAAGGCCTGTGCTTACTGTGGGAAGTAACCTGTCTAGAGATCCGTCTGTGCTCCCACTGCAAAAACACAAAACAGAGAACAATATATATGTATTTTTTTATCATAAGCACAAAAAAACTGTCCAAAAAACAGGAACAAAGTCAGGACATCTGCATGACACAATAGAACAAGCACCATCACAAAACTTTGTACCGCTAATTATAATAAGATGATGATTTGCAGAACTTTTTTTATGTCTCAAACGCTGACTTTTTAACACTTCAGTGACAGTAAACCAGATTAGAGAAGGGATGATGTATTGCCCCTGTTGTTGTGAGTTAATGTTTATATATTTTTAATCTCCATGCAATGAACTTTGTGCAATCTTGTGTAGTAGACCTCTTTACAGGTAACTAAAGTACAGAACACTGCTGCTGTTCTGTACTATGGAAATGCCACAGCTTTGAGATAAAAAACAGCAGAGATCTGTACATAAGAGGATAGAAATCATGCTACTTTATTCAGCAACATTATTACCACACTTGTGCAAATTTGGGCATTCGATGCTATATATTAAAATGTTCTTAAAGGCACAGTTAAAAAAAACACAGGAAAAGGTTTCTTGTTTTCTTATTTGCTTGTGTATTTGAAATTCATTCTCTACTGCTTTTGCAGAAGTAGACATTTCCATTCTTTGCTGCTATTTACCCAAACATACCTGCAGCCCTGCTTTAATGGAGATGTAACCACATTAGTAACACATCTGTAGCTAAACAAATATATATATATAAATAAATATTCACCCTTCCTCATTTTACCATCTCAATATGATAAACTTGATTTCCTACGTTGACTGCAACATATCAGGAAGTTGTGTAGAAAAAAACGGCAGTTTTCTTCTTTTTTTTTTTTTTTTACTTCTGTAAATAAATGCTGATTCATTTTAAACACTGTTGCAATTAGTTCATGCTGTGAATAAGATGAATTGTCTTCACAAACAAATGCCAGCAAGTCTATTCAAATCAGACAAGATCCAGAGCATGGGAGTGAATTTGAATGAACTTTACAAACTGAGCTCAATGATCAAGCCGTAACTACAGCAAGAACAGAAACACACTAAATGCATTTTCAGAAAAAACGTATCAAAAGTGTTTTGCAAGTACAAGATAAAGTGTCCAACAAAAATCACGATTCCATCCAGAGAATGTTTACTGAAAGCATGAAAAACTAAGGAATAATATTTGTTTAGCAGCAGTGGCAGATATAACCCTTAGAGGCAGTAAATAAAGCAGATAAAAAGCAACAATAAAGCACATAATAGATAATAATAGCCTGAAACAAAACGAATCTTTGCAAAGTGAAACACAGAGTCGTTGAAAAATACTGCTCATGATCACCAAATCAGATGTAGAAGAACACGAAGCAACCAGTCCAGAAATAATGATGATGAATGAAAAGTCTTATCACTCCACAGTTGCAACAAACCTTTACTGTAAGATCTGACACATCCGCACTTTGTTCAAAGAATATTGTAAAATGCCAGATGCCATAACTGCAACAGATTGTGTAAGATACAGTGCTGAAACACTCTTTGTTATCCAGCCAAATGTCTGCTAAAACATCTCTGATTAAGACATACACATCCCAAGGTGGAGTGTCAAAAGGTAAGAGATGAAGCAAACAAGGGAGAGGAAAGATTTCTCTTATCTGTTCGGGTCACCAGAGCTTTGAAAAAGTCAGGGAGACAACAAAGAGAGCATGTCTGAGATACGACCCGCTCCAGTCGGGGTTATCAGTTAAAACCAAACCTCGGTGCCATAAAAGATTAGCCTAGTTTGCTGTGCTGAATCATGCTCTGCCTCACCGGCTACACTGATCCTGTGGAGTTCCTTCAGGCTAATGACAGAGCAAGGATTCACCTTTTTGACTGAGCACATTGATCAGAGAGGATTCTCACAGAACAGATGCTCAGCAGCTCCAGAGGGGGAACTTTACTGATAAAAAACCCATTCATCGCATTTTTAGAGAAATGTTGATCTTTGCATAACCTCCCTTCTGTTAATCAACAAATGGACAAATAACTTAATAAACAATGAAAAATACCAACTATTTTTGTTGGTCACCTACACCAAGACTGTCAATTACTTGTCCTAATTATTTATTTATAACACGGTCCAATTATTACATATTAACATTCACACAAAGCAAAACGTGTAAAGAGAAATAAATAAACGTAAAAAGTCACTTACCTGCCATCAGATCTTAGAGTCCAACAGCCAGATATTCTAGCTCCTGAGTAAGATGGCAGAGAGTTCATAGCTATAGAAATATACAGGAGGCTTCCAATATGTGTACTCCACAACTAGTATTTTTAATTTTTGCAGTGCTGTCTGCAGCTATACGCTGTAGTTTGACTTAAGAGACCACAATAAACAGCATTGCCCTCTGGTACAACACAGATCATAGAGGGGTGGAGGAGGGATGTCTACTTGGGAGAGAAACGAAAGTTAAACCGTCTGTTTAGATTTCTGTTTCCCTCCTCTCACAGGAGAAGGAAAGTGAAGGCAGTTTGTTCAAGAGAACTGCTTCACGTGAAACTGCAGCCCTGCTTTTCCCTCCTCTTTCACCATTTCTGTGCTCCTCCCCTCAACCGCCTGCCAACAAACGTAAGAGGATAACCTAGCCTCCAGATTATGTTCATTAGCTGGTATTAATAGCGTCGGGTTTGAGCCAAACCTCTCTACTACTGACGCATGCACGCACACAAACACGTTGAGCTAGAGTCGCCCGTTTTTATTAGCCAGAGTGGCTGCGTATGGTTGAAAGTAAAGGAACCAAAACAGAAGCAGAGATCTAACCTCCGTCCACAAGAAAAAAACAAAACAACTCACGATTACAAATATGACAGACACAAACAAACAAACAAACTGGGGTCAAAAGGAACAGAAGCAGATGACTGAAGTCACAAGGGGGACGCCTCAGGCTGTGTTGGGGAGGTGACAAGAGGGGGAAAAATGAGAGGGGAGGAGCGGGGCAACACAGGGGAAGGGCAGGAGGACGTGATGTGCTCGTCCCCTGCAGGGGAAATGAAATGTCTCTATGTGCCAAAAACCAAGTCTGGAAACGTCAGCAACACGAGAAACACACAAGCATCCACAACTACTCTCACTAGGGGTACTGGACTAACTTCTAGTCCAGTTCAAATTAAGTCCAAACACCGGCGTATTTATCTCCAGTTAATGTCTAACCCAAAACCTCTACCTGCTTCTAGTCAACTGTAAACTGATCACAACAATTTGTGATTAAATAAAAAAAGGAGCTAGCAGACCTAAACACAAATACACATCTGCAAACGCACACTCCTACCAGGGCTGGAGTGAACAAAAAATCAATAAATGAATTATTCTTAGAGATAAAAAAGAAGCTGTGTAAAAATAGCTCTACAGATAATCTACCGCATTTAATTTAATTCATATTTCAAAGCATTTTCTAATGTTTCAGGCCTAAACTTCATATTTTTTTGATTTTTTTCTCCTAAAACCACAAAAGAAAGAGATAAAGGAGCTTCTGGGATCATGATTACAGCTTTGAGGCAGCCACAGCAGCTTTTCGGTGCAGTCAGAGGACAGCTGCAGTACAAGAAAGCCATGCTGAAACAAGAAGCCTGAGCTGGTAGCGATGCCAAACATTCAAACATCTCTGTGAGCTCAGAGGCACAGCAGAGTAAAAGCTGCACTAAAGTCTGTATATTCTAAGGAAAAAAAATTGTCTTACATTAAATACAGTTTACATATGTAAACACAGAAAATAAATATAGATTTTTAATTCATATTCTGCTTCTGTAAAGGCTAAAAGAAACCTAATGGTTTGTGCTTTTTCTATTCTATTCTATTCTATTCTATTCTATTCTATATCTTTTCAGATGTTAAAAAAAGACAGTATAATAAATATTACTCACAGAGCAAAAACTGCCCCCCTAAAAATAAGTCAAAAATTCTTAAAATATATTTTAATCATTTTTTTGCCAATAGCGTAAGAAAAATGTCATCCCAAAACTTCTAATTTTAAACTAAGACTAATTTCTTACTAAAGATTATTTTACATCTATCCCAAAAGCTGTTACTCTGCTTAACTACCAATAGTACTTGTTTAAAATTGCATGTAAATTATGCAGACTGTGTTTTTAATGTATTTATTAATGTTTTGTTGTACATATTTTATTTTAATCACTCTATCATTTTTTTTTACTTTGTACTGTTGTGGTGAAATATAAAATTATGTTCAATGAACTGACAATAAAGTCAAACTATCCATCTTTCTAGAAACAAGGGGCATTTTTACCTTATTAAAATTCAGTTTATGCAGTGCAAACAGTAGTTGCCTTCATAAATGCAATTGGGATGAAAGATGCCAGCTTATGTTTATTCATATTTAAATAGTTTGATCACAAAAAAGAAAAGTCTCTCAATAACAGCAAACTTAATTTGAATTGAGAGCTGTTTTTTTAAAAATACCTTGCCTTAAAAAAATCTGCTTCCCATCCTCAGAATGGTGATTTTAACATGTATATAACTTTTGTCTGGAGATGGAGGACATGAGTATTCCTTTATTCTAATTGCTGAATCAAGAGCAGACGAAAACAAAAAATGCTGTTGGAAAAAGCTTGTAGCTGAGAGGTAGGAGCTCCAATCAATGGGCCGCAAGCTCCTTGCTTCGCTCCATTCTGATGCATCCACTTGCAGACAAATAGAACCATGTACGTCTTTGTTTTCCTCATCTGAGCTTGAATTTGGCTCAAAACTGTATGGCTGGATAGCTCCGATATTGTGTGTAAATAGATGGATGATAGAAAATATGAGTGGGCTTACTCCACACTAAAAACTCAGAGGAGATTTTTTAATGAACTTCTGCTGCACTGCAGAAATATGTCCTAAAAAAAGTCACTTTTTTCTCCCTAAAAACGACATAATGTCAATTAAAAGACCACGGAGAACACCTTTACAATAGATCAAAACATGATCGGAGTGAAACTTTAACCTGCTGAACATAATAAAGCACAGGATATGTGTATATCAAGGGTAAGCCTTCTACTATGACATGTAGGACACAGTCCACTGAGTCCACACCCTCACTAGAAAGCTTACCCTGGGATGTTTGGTTGGAAACTGATAAGACACATGCATATAAAACCTTCAGCAGTCTGGTTGATTAAAACATTTCGTGCTAGACTTGCACACAATTACTGGTAGCAGTAAAACTAGCAATTAACCTTAAGTAAAAAGCACTTTGGCAAAGACATTTTGAACACTGTCATGCTCAAAACTTAAAATATACAGCTGGAATATAAAGTTGTCATTCTTCATTTTAATAGTTATGCTGCTACACAATGTAATTTTAAGGTCTAGATGTTCATATCAGTCTAAACAGGCTGGTAATACGTGCACCTTCATTACCAGCAATACATGTAGGATGAATTAAAACTAGGTCACTCCTTGAAAGTACTTCTTGCCCTTGCCTATACATTTTAGTTTCAAACTGTTAAATAATATCAATGTCTGGCTGTACACGCTGGGAACACCAAAGACCATGGATCAAGATAGTAACACCCTCTTGTGGTTCAAGGTTGTACCAAATCTTAGAAGCTTGAACGTAAATGTGGTCTGTTCGCCACGTGCACAGTCTCAGCCATCATAAATGAAGACTGTGTGCTACTGTTATTGTACAAAAATATATAATGTGAGTTCAAACAAAATGACTAAATAAAATAAAGACGTCGCTTCTTTTTTTATTATTATTATTATTATTGTTTTTTGTTTGTTTTACAGTCTATAAATGTCGGGAGGTCGGCTCGTGTACATGCAGCTGACAGAAATGGTTCTTACAAATAGTTTCTAAAGTGGCGAGTTTTGTTTGAACAGAATATGCTAAAAACTACACGTAGTTTCAGTTGTTTGCATCTGTCAAGTACAATTACTGTACAGTCTACTGTACGGCAGCGTGACAGATCGCGTAGAGATGTCTCACTTCTAGAAACACTATAATAGCTACCAACAAAAACTAAACAACTGCAGCCGAATAGAAAACACAAATGTTAGATTTTTTAAAATAAACTTCAACCAGTAAGTTTCTTACCTATTCAAAACAGAAGTTTTCTCTCCGATGTCCATATTAGCTAGCCTTCTTTTCACGCTAACAGTGGATTGTTGACAGTTTCCTATTGAAAGTGACGGAAGCGCCGTAATGTATTGTGGGATATGTAGGCAATACGCTCACGACAAATGCAGCTCTATGCAGCCATAGCCCACTTTGGACTTCAAGGTCCAGAATACAGGAGCCCCTCCACCTCCCCTTTAAAAGATGTACAGTAAAAACTGGTTACTCATACAAAAACTAGCTAACATTAGAAAACCACGTGCAGATCTGAACTCTGGCTGTTAACGTTTAGTAAATTGAATACATACATATTTACATAAATCATTAGTGAACAATCTAATTCTCACACAAAGAATAAAAGCCAATTTAGCCAAATTTCACTTTTAAGAATTGGTAAAGAAGAGAGGGTTTGAAAAAAAGTTATTTTTTAAAATTATTATTAAAGGTGAGTAATGTAAAAAAAAGACAGCAATCAAAACTGGGTTTCAGTAGGAAAAAAAGTGGCAATCTCAAAGCAGTACAATCTTTTTTAACAGACAAGAACTCTTAAGCATTTAAAATGCTTATAGTTCTTTGTTTAGTTGGTTCTTTTCATTTATGACATTTATTGCTGTTTCTGTGGGTTAAGTGTGTAGAAGTTTTACTTTACCACACAGTGGTATGCTTCTTCTCAACTTATGTCATCTTTTTGCACAAGATATCCTTATTTCTGAAAATGAGATATTTTTTTATTTGCAACTTAATGACAATAAGGGAAAAGGTCGCCAAAATAGAAACATTTCTTTTTTTCTCCGACAATTTCCTTCATTAGTACCTATACACCACATCTAAGATAAAACACACATTATATTAATTGTATTTATTCAATTCATTTGATATGTAAAAGTTTTAAATATATATGAAAATAAAAGACATGTTATGTTGACATGATTCACAGTAATTTCCCACCTAAAAATGCCTGTTCTCAAGACAAATAAGGCTTGTTGTAGCTAATATTTAAGTAATGCTAAAAACAAACTAACAAAAACCTCAGACAATCTAGTTTAGTCAACAAACTTTTATTAATTAGTTGAGGAATAATAATGCACAGATAATACAACAAGTTTGGGAGAAATTTGTAACAGTTCAGACGCAAAGGAGGTCATGATTACTCAAATGTTAGATACTGTACAGCTTGATATCAGATTTGGAATATCTTTATTACATAATTAGTCTCATTGTATCTTCTATGTATCATAAATAGTTAAGAGCTGCAATAACATCTCGTAAAACTCTCAAAAGTTTCATCACAATAGCTGGATGTCATGTCCTGCTTTTCAAGTAGGTAGCATACAAAACAAACCACTGTTATTTAAATAAAAGGTTAAAATTCTTAGGTTTTCTAAGGGGTTGCTAAAAGGATGAAACCTCAATTTTGGAAATAAAATTGCTGACGTTGGGAAGACATTTGAGCTTCCTGTTTCCCCAGGTACAAAAGTAACACCACACACAGTCCAGGTAACTAGAAAGCTCCAACAACACTCCTATTTCAAGCCTATTTCATGTTATAATAAGTGCACTAAATACAGAAACAAACACACATACATACATACATATGTCTTTGTTGTCCAATATTCAATTGCTATTGAGAAAAAAATCTGTGACCACCATCATGAAATGAAAAAGCTCAATTTATGTGCATCATCAAAATGGATCAAATAACAGTGTATGCCAACACACGGGCTTGCAAGGTTCTTCGCAATCTACAAACATTTTTTTTCCCAATTTTACTGTAGAACTTGTAAAAAGCATTTTTCAAAGAAATAAAAGTTAAAGTAGGGGAGTAAAAAAAAGCCATACAGGTCTGAGAAGACACATCAATATCAAAATTGTAGCAAGCCAACAAAAACAGCTAAATATGGTGTATTGCTGTACTCTAAACATGTTGCAGTTAGTTCACACTGCAGAATAGGTATGCGTTCTCCACTTAATAGGAAGACAGATAGTAAAGGGAGTGATAAAATATAAAATACTCACTGTTAAAAGCAGTGCTAAACTATCATATTGCGACACCAAAGCTTTTTAGGTAAACCAGGTTAATGTGAAGCCATCGATGAGACAAGATATAAGCAGCTAATGAAGTGATCCTGTGCTACAGCTCAACACTTAACAAGTGTCACCATTTTAAAATTCACCCATTACAAAGGTGCTAACTGTTTGAGATACACACACATACTCACAAACGCACAGAAGGTTCCAACGACTCGTTTTAAACAGGTCCACAGACCAATCAGTGCTTGTCTGAATGACGCTTCCTCGGCTGAAATTCCACAGAAGATAAAGGTCCATCCCTAAACAACTGCAGCCATTCCCGACTGAATGAACTCCATCAGCGAATTAGGAAGAAAAAATTAAACAGGATCTCTGCTTTATGTTTTAAAAGTTGACAGCTCAGGAATAAAACAATCAAAATTACTTTAAAAAACCAAATGTTTCTATCATCAGTTCCTTAAGGTTTTAGGAACCCTTCACCAGTTCAGTTCTTCACTTTTTTCATTATGACAAGATATTTTGGTGCAAAATTCAGACAACTTGCAAACATGAAGAACATGGCAAAATGAACTGGTAGATGTGCGTGAGTTGTTTCAGGTCTTTAAGGTAGAATGGCTAGTAAAGCACCCTTATATTTTTCACCAGAATATCCTCACACCACAGTTTTTTTATTTAATAAGTCAAGATTTGAGTCTTATAGATAGTATTTTTGAATTGATACAAACAATAATATATTAAATATTTATGGAGCTTCCATTTGCTCAACTTACAATTGCAACTACAGAATCAAGAAGTTTACCATAACCAAGAGAAAATAATCCACGACTTAAAATGTATATAACTTTTTATAATTTCTTTTTAAACAAATCAGAACCTAATCTAATAATTACTGGCAGCACACATTAGATTTTAACCAGTTATGGCTTTCTGATCTATTGAAAATGTTACTGTCATCCTGGACTCAAAGTGTTAACTGTGCTGATTTTTTCTTTTATTTTTTTAACCCCAGCTTTCATTGGAGTTAAACGTATTCCCACTCCTGCACTTCGATACAGTTGTATATTCTTGGAGTGCAAAAAGGCAAGCATGAAAGCTCGAGTGTTAAAGTGCAAGGCAATAACTTTGAGCTTCCAGGAACTCATGCATATGCATTACTCTCTGTGAATTTTAATCTGAACTTTTTTTTCTTTAATAAAGATCTATTTTTCTCAAATGCTCTATAAAATATATATATATATATTTAAAATTCTCTCTTCAGCTTAGATGTAAGATAAAGCAGTTGCCAAAGCTTGGCCCTATTTAAAGTGGTATCACATGATGTGATTGTGCTGCAATAGTCTTTAAGTTGATAAGATTCACCCAAAGTTCTTCCATTTGTCTAATATTTACCTGTCCTGGGCCAATAATAGAAGGTGGTTCTATTAAAAATATTGCATGAAGCATAACTTAGAAAAAGTACATATTTAAGAGTTTTAAGAATGTTTTTGGGGGGGATTTCAGTTTGTCGGTTTCAATCAAATAAAAAGAAAACTGAGGAAACAATCTGTAAGGCAGACAATCTTTTTCATCCTGTCAAAATAGATTTAAAGAATGAATTAAAAACTGACCAACATGTTAACCCAAATGAAAAACAAGATAAAAAAAAACGAAATTTCACTCACGCCCATAAAAACCTTAGACTGACATCTGAAATAGCTCAACTTGAAAATGAAAAATTGCTTTAAATATAGACAGATATATTTACTGTTTATGTGCACAGACAAGTCCATCTGTGACAACACTAGCTTTCATTACGGTAAATGGCTTCATCATGCTGATATAATTTCTTTTTTTTAAAAACCTCTCAAGCACAACATATATCTCACAGAGAAAACTTGTGTCTTCATTTAATATAGAGAATTATGATTGTTATTAAAAAAAAACATGTTTAAGGTCTGGATTTGTGATTACAACCAACCCCCCCACAGTGAAAACACAAATAAAAATGAAAGCTTTAAAAAGGAGACAATAGTGGAATGAAGGAAAAGAAATATAGGTGAATATTGTTCATACCAGTGCAAACACGAAATCCAAAGTCTTGAATCAGAATTTAAAGACTAACATTTTTTCCTTCTCATTGGTTGTTTTGAGTTTCTTCTTAAGCTCTGAGTTTCTGTGGAGTTCGAGAGGCTTTCCATCATTTACAATGTTTGAAGCTCCTCGCCGGCTCCAGTGTGGGTGAAGGCAGAACTACTCTAAAAAGGGCCGTTTAGGTTTGCTTCGTCTGGGGGCTGAGGGAACAGGCTGTCTGTTGTGGCATGGCAAGTCATCGTCCGTACAGTCGGAGACCAAGGCCGAGGACTGAGCTGGTCCGGAAGGAGGGGCCACAGTTAGGGCAGTATTCTGAGTAAGTGCTTCAATATCTGTATGTGGAGGGGTGTCCACAGTGAGGAGCTCTTTTGGTTTGCGACCTCTCTTCTTACCAGTGGTGGCACCGTTCCTCACTTCAGCTCTGATCCCATTATTTTCCTCTGCTTTGCTCTTGTTACCAGACACCACATGGCCGGCTGCAGTGCGAAACCAGTTCTGAGAGGGAAGCATAGATCAGGTTGGGTGCAAGAGAAAAAAATTCAACTGCATGCTGAGCTCAATAAAATATCATGAAAACTTGTTTGTACACACTTAAGAGACAGAAATGAAAAGGAATAATATGCTAAAAATGAATAAGATGTAAATCCTACAGAAAAAGTTATGATGTGCTGCATTGTAACGCGTTTAATAGAATATTTTACAGACTTGTAGACCATGCATTAACAATTTTATCTCATAATTTGTTTGAAAACACTTGGTTTTCATCCTTTACATTTGTTTTTCACAAGAGAAATAGTGTTTAGATCTTTTTTTACAATACGTTTTAGTAAAAAAAACAGCTAACATTAGTGGCCTCCTCACACGTTTTGGTCAGAGCCTTCATCCATTGGTCCCATTTCTATCAATTTGCTATTAAAAGAGCAAGAAAACACAATCAAACTTCTAATTGCCTCTCACTCACTGCTGTATTATTAATAAACTATCTTAAATTTGACCTTCATTTACTATTTGCACTGCTTTATCCACATTGTCAATAGAAAAACATTAATCGCATGACAGCACTATAAAAACTACAGAATGCTGACTTAAAATAAAAAACAGTTTAGGAATTAAATTACCTGTAGTAAAACATTTGTATTGTACTTCTATTGATTCAACAGCTTAATCTGTCTCATTAAAAAATAAAAACAACCAGGTTAGAACACAACCACGAACGAGCATACATTAAGAGCATGGCCAACCAAAGACAGCTTACCTTTCAACACTTTCAATAAAAACACAAGCAGCCATTTCAATGCAGACATGTTCACTTTACAAAGGATGATGAAACAATAGTTAATGTCATTGAAGGCATTAGTGCCTTTTTTATGGCTTGGAGGTTTCTACTGAGGAGGGAGGGACCCACCTGTGAGTGTGTCTTACTTATGTGGTACTTGACACCACTCTCTGAGCTAAACTCCTTCTGACAGATCAGACAGGTGTACTTCCCCATCTCACCAGCACCCTGCAAAACACCAAAATAATAGTGTTCTGACATTTGCTCATATTCCTCTTCAATTCAAGAAGGAAAAATATATGTAACTTAAGGACAGAATATTAAAAAAAAAACATTTTCAAATACATTTTTTCTTTTTTTCATTTATTTATCTTTTAAAGTTTAAATTTTAGATTTATATTTTTGCTTCATTTTATTTTTTTTCCATTGGCATTGAGTTGCCAGGTTTCCATGTTTGGAAAAACCTGGAAAAAAAAAACTTCAGGCCTAAAAATATCCAACATGTCTATGGAAAATTGTTTGTGTGCAGATTCTGAATGTTATAAAGTGTCAGCATGAACATATGAAAGCTGGTGAATTTCCTGCAGTTTGTGGGCGTGTACCTGGCTGCAGTTGGCAAGGTGAGCCTTCAACCCGGACACACTGGAATAAACTGCCTCACAATTCTGAGAAAAGAGAAATAATTAAAAGGAAATTAACTCTATTCTGCATTTCAATAGAAGCCATAGTATTTGCAAACTTGTAGGGATCATGAAGATGATCTCACAGCATTCGAGCAGCAGATGAAACCTTTTTCCTTTACTTGGTTCTTCCAGGACTCTAGAAGCTCTGGGCTGAAGCTGGGGAGACCGGGGCGAGTGTAGTTTAACTGTGAAAAAAAGAAGCTTATGTTATCAACACGACTAGAAGGTTTTTTTCAAAGATGCAATTTTTAATCAACATTGTTTTTAGCACTAATTTGATTCAGAGTCATTTGATTTTATGTATATGTCGACACCGAGTTCCAACTCAACACTTTTGCGACACATTAAATAAAAAGAAACAAATTTATTAAACAGATCCACGTTTTCCCAGATTTTTATTTCATTTATCTTTTAACCTTTTATCATTTAACACAAACAGAGCGCTTCTGTGAAGTAGTTTTGTAGATTGAAGTAGGTTCAAGTGAAAATAGTGCAACTATCAACTAGAAAAAAAGTAATTATTAGGTGATAATTAGTCATGAGAGAAAGTTTGGTGACTGTAGTTTTAGTATCCTCAGAACTACTGAACATTTTTGATCACATGTGAGTCATATCTCAATTAAAAATTCTTAAAAATTAATGATGAATTTATTTTGAAATTGTTGTTTTAGCATCAATATGAAGATGAGTTTTCATGACTAGCTCATATCAATGAAACAATTTGTTAGTTCTGGTTATTTTTGAGACATTATGGATTTTTTTAAATCACATTTTCCCAGACAGTCCCCTGGTAGCATCTTACTGCTGTCTCTCTGTTGACATCACGGAGAGAGCAATTCTCCTTTACAAATAAACCAAAACCTGTTTTTTTCCTTTGAAATGCCCTTGTAGGTCCTTGCTGAGTTAAGACAAAATGCAAGAGACACTTGCTGTCAATTGTAAATGTTCAGTACAAGAGTTACTGATCTTGGAAGTCCAAATCTTATGAATATCTTACCAAGCTTACAGAAGTGTTTTTGTGCATCTCATGCTTAAATTAGTGATGTATTCTGCTGCGCTTTGCAGCAATAAAATGTCGTGATCCGTTTATAATATGCAGACTTCTAGTAGAGTATTTATCAATAAGAATAAGCTTGAAAATATATAGCACTAATCATAATTAGAATAAAATAGATATCCACTCCCTGATCAGAATACAACATTTGATTTTGATCGAGTCTTAAAGTACATGATTGGCCCAATTTCAGATAGGGACATCCCTACTTTAGATACCCTAAATGTACTCTAGATACATTCTAGATACATTTGTGAAAAGTGAATCTCACAGTCCCTCCTCCATGCTTACCCTCTTGCTGTCCGGCACCAGGTCATCCTTAATTCGGCGCTTTGTGCCCCAGTCTTTCGCCAGCTCGTCCTCTGCTATCTCTTGCAGGTGGAACACTGCCACCTGGGCTGACCGCCGTCTTACTCTTCCACTGGGAGTCCTTTCAAAGTCCTCCTCTTGGATCTGAGTTTGTGCTGCTTTTTCTTTACTTTGCTCCTTGTCCTTTACCTTTACTTGTTCCTTCTCCTTGTGCTGGAGAAGTGGTGCTTTCTCCTGCCAGTTCTTCCTCTCAGGCTCGCTTTGTTCCCTTTTTCGTACTTCTGCTGGATATTCCTCTGACACCACCTGAGGCAACAATAAGTCGTCTTTTTCATTGATAAATATCAGAATTTCACGTCTTTTCAATAACAAATCAATTGGAATAGCAGATTTCAGGAAACACTGGTGCCTTTCTGAGATGATCTCACCCTGTCCTTGCCATTATTGTTGTTGGTGTCCGTCAGGCTGTTCTTCTTGTCATTGGTGGTAGTGGCTGTCACCGTGGTGATACTCGGCGAGTGTTCTGTGCGTACGTGGTAGTCCCTGCCTGCCTTGGAGCGGTAATTCTTTCCACAGTGCTGGCAGAGAAAAGCAAGCTGCTCTTCATCAGAGAACTCTCTTCCACAACGCTGCTGGTGATACTGATAGCCCATTAGGCTTGAAAAGTGGGCCGTACACCCCTAAGAATGATGCAGAATGAAAAACATTTTAAGCACCAATGCAGAGAAACAGCAACAGGAGTTCTGCTGTTTAAAAGATGGGAAGAGTGGGCAAACACCACTTTAGTGAGTGGATTTAAAAAAAAAATCCTTCTCTGCCTTTTTCATTCTGGTGTGAGGAATGGGAATAGAGCGTTGCTGTTTTAGGGTTCATGTCAAAAAAAAGTATTTAAAAAAAAAAGATAAAATGAGGCTGAAAAAAGAAGAGCTCAAGGAAAAAGGAGCAGCCAAAATATAAATGGCAGGTAGAATATGTGCTGCCAGTGGAAAACTTGGGGAAAAATATGTGAACGGAAGTCAAAGAAAAATAGGAGATAAGAAAAGAGAAAAAGAATGACAAAAGAAGTGCATACCTCACTAGGACACTTGATTCGTCCCATCTGTTTGAGCACTCGTCGCAGCCTTTCTCTCTCCTCATTCTCGTTGCTGGTCTGGCCTTCGCTCCCTGAGGGCTGAGGAGAAAATAAGCACACTGTCACATCATTTGGTCCCACAACAACACCTCCCACTCTGTTGCGAATTTAAAACTATGAAAATGTGTTTTCCATCTCCGGTGTTCACGCTTTGCCGAGATCATTAAGTGATTGTCATGGTGAGGCTCTTACTAAAGGCATGTTTACGACAACTGTCAAACTGGTGTTTTCACTTGTGTGTCGGCTGTTGCCATGCGCAGCCAAGACCAGAACAACAGATGGTGGGGCACCAAGGGAAGGGAAGGAGGTGCAATGCACTTGAGAGTCGGTTCTCACCGAGGGATACCGCTGGAGTCATTTTCATGCATTTACTCCTGAGGTAATACAGATAAGACACATAGCCCTAAAGATGTTTTCTGTAAATGCATGGAGGACCGATCTGCTATAGCACTGCAGGCAAAAAGCCACCAACCAAGTCAACTTGAGATTTCTACCCAAAGATTAACGCCACAAAGCTTGATCAAACCAATACCTCTAGAGTTAAAGACAAACAATTGAGAAATACAGCGGAGGAATCAGTGTTTAAGATGTAATAATAAGGATTAACTCCGCGTCTGTTTAGCTGCTCTATTTAGGCTCAAATGTGATGTGGTGCATTCTATACAGGACTTGTTTACACAACAAAACATAGGATTAACATTGTGCATATTACTAAGTGAGCAATTTCAGTTAGTAATATGAAAGGAAAGTTGTTCTTTTTCAGCATACATTTGTTTTTGTTTTTTTTTTTGTTTTTTTTTAAATAATCATCAGTTTGACTTGACATTGATACACCTGTGAAATAAGTAGTTATAACTGTTAGAAAAATAAAGTAACTTAAATTTGCTGATATTCTGATGCTTTAAACAATCAATTGGCACTAACTTCTCAAATAATTTCCCCACCAGAATAAATGAATGTATGTGTGGGAAACTGAGCTCCTGAGAAAGATTTAGTAGAAGAGCAAATCTAAACATCATGTGACTAGAAAAGACCATCAAGAAGATCAATTATTGATCTGTCTGTCTGATTCCTAATGTCTAAGAAACACTATGTGGACAAAATAGACATGAAAGGTTCTGGAGTCATTAATAATTATTTTGCTGGCAGCAGTAAAGAGACAGAGGAGTGAGGAATGTTACTGTGAACTTTTTGAGCCTTTAAAGATCCCACAGTTGTACTTGTGATGAAAATACAACCGCTGATGTATATATTGTCATTTATACAATTTATAGTTATCATGATTAGGTTGCTCCTCTTTGAAAAAGACACTTTAAATATGGATATATGTTGGAACATGCCAAGTCTATATAAAACTTCAAACTTTCAATCTCATTCTATAATACTGAATTTATTTTGCTACAGAGGTTTGAGAGTTTAAACAAGAGAGGAAAGCATAAAAATGTCCATGTCCGTCTGAGAAAGATGTATAATGTGTCCAGTGAGGAGTTTTACAACCTTAAAACATCGATAATAGTTGTAAGAACAGTTAAATACGTTGCAGTTAATGGTAATTTTAGAACATAACTCTGGTAATAAACAAGCGCACAATTCAGGTTATATATATATATATTTCTCTACCATTATTAAATGGTACATATATTTCTCTGTTTTCTTTTTTGCTTTTGTTACAAACTGTGAGAATATTTATGACTCAACCATTGATGAGCTTTAAATGCGAGCAAGGGGTTGACTTGTCACTTTAAGATATCTTTCTGCAAATAATTGTGTGATAGAAAAATGTTTGTTGTATGTATGTTTTCTTTTACAAAGGACTTTCTATCCCAGAGAAAATAACAAAGAGATCAACTTCTTGTTCTTTTCAATTCTATAAATTCAAACTGTTCTCAACAAAGCAGCAGTTAGAAGTCAGATCAGAAATGCTTTATTTATAGCAAAGCAAGAATAATGCATGTACAATACAATCAACCATACAAAAATATGTCAAGAATAGGATAACTAGGCATCAAATTATGGATTGCTTGGAAGGGAGCAGGAGGAAGCCAAGTATCAAGGGCTTTTAAGATCAAGTCAAAATTTAAGTCTTTGTAAAATCAGGAATTCATTGTATTTGCAGTACAAAGATGTTGTGAATAAAGAAGTGAAACAAAAGAAACTGAAAGTGTCAAAGCTAAGTATAAAAGCAGCACAAAAACATATATAACATGAGAAACAACATAAAATTAAAAAACTTTTTCTGCATTTTTTTGACAGAATTAATTAAAGTAATTAATAGCTATATTAATAATAATTAAGTTTAATTTAATTATTTTAATTTAATAACATTCAAACACTAGTTAAGATAAAGTGTAACGTTTGTCGCATTATGATTTTGATTTTAGTTCTCTCTGACAAATTTTAAGCTAAACTTTTTCATTTAAATTAAAACATCTGAACCGCATAAAACTACCTGAAATAAAAAATAAAGAGTTTCACATCAAGATTCTGTAGACAATATATCTAAATATCTACTGGTCTTTCACTTCAATTTCTTTTAGATTGCTGGGGAAAAAAAGAAAGTATCACCTGTCAAGCCAAGAAAGATAAAATCCACCAATTGTCTTTCTTCCTCTTCCTGCCAGAGGGCCCAAGGGACCCAGGAAGAGAAGAAAGACAGATGGAGTAAATGTGTGTCTGTGTGTGTGTGTACGTGGTGCTCCCTGGCAGTTATACACCTGTCATCAATTCATTGATTCAGCAAAGGGATCATAAGCTCAGGTTTGCCTGCAGTTAAATAACAGTCATAGTCGTATGCTCACAGCTGACTTTGTCTCATCTCAATTTGCTGTTCTCCCCTGAAGCAGTGTTTCTCAAATGGTGGGGCGCTGGATTCCAGGGGGGGACATCCCAGGGACATCCCAGGGATCATGAGTAGATGTCAGTTACACAGTTGGTCTGAAGACACCATCAGCTATTTAAACCTAGATATTCAGTCACTGAAAATGACAAACTCGGGTCAGCGAGCGTCTCTGCCTGCTGCGTTCACTGAGCTCCGGACATCCGCGGCAAAACAAAGCGGTTTATCAGAGAAAATGTCAAACACCAGAAGAACTGTTCAATTATAACTGATTGTTTTAATTGTGTCGGCACTTTTTCTGACAAAATTCTTTGTCTTGCTGCAGAATGCATAAAAATTCATAAATAAAAGCAGATTATAAACTCGGCTGTGTGTGTCTGTTTGGGAATGTCATGATCCGTAGCTCAGTGAACACATCGGGGTGGGTGAGATGGAATGAAGATGTTTCAGGAGCATAGCTCCACTAATAGATAAAAAATAGAGTAAAAAAAAAACTACTATTGGTGAGCGTCTCTTGTGCTGTTGTTGTGACTTGTTGGTGTAAGCTGTTGGTTATGGCATAAAATAAAGAAAGGTAAGTCGTTTCCAGCTTCTGTAGTCAGCGACCACGATACCCACATACACGAAACCTCAAGAATTACAAAGGAAAAATATTTTGTTCATGAGTTATTCTTAACGTTGCCATATTTGTAGCATTTAATGCAAATTTTATTAACATTATTTTTTTATGTCAATATCAAATGATTTAATTAGTCAGCCAAAAATGCTCAGTTTATATATGAATTACAATATATTTTTTAAAATGACAGACTGTCTGTTTTTTTCTTTTATATTCTAAAAAAACAAAAAAAAAACAATGATAATAAAATTTTGGATTATTTATAAATTGATCCTTGTTTTTTTTCCTGTTGTAATCTTTAATGATATGAGTCCAATATTTTGCAGATGAGCAACATGACCTTTGGTAGTTACAGCAGAAAGTTGTAGGGGGGGCGCGAAAGGATAAGATCTTCAAAGGGGGGGGGAGAAAGAGAGAGTGAGAGAGAGAGAAAAAATAATTGAGAAACTGCCCTAAAGAAACCTGAGCCTCAGAAGTGACTGAGCCCTTCATGTTGCAGTGACATGCTACTACTTTTATTTTATTCCAGCTAAGCTCATATCCCAAATAAGAGTTTGCTGAAGTTAGACTCCTGTTTTGTATTTTTGCAATCAGCTGCAAATTCAGTCAACTTCATTCGGGTTATCGCCCAATCAGAGCATGATTTTGAGTTTTAGAATATTGCGTGCATGTAAACACCCCCATCTGAGAGTCTCTCTTTGGCATCCAACAGCATGCCACTGTCAGCCAAGAGTCAACCAAAGTCGGTCCAGAAAGAAAAAGCGACCTGGATCTGATCCTGTGCCCTCCACAGAGCCTCCACAGCTGGTCAGCAGGGCATCTTCTCCAATGCAACAATTCTAAAGTTCATTCAGTAAATGTGTCTGAGTGGAAACCACAACTCATAAAACATGAGCTCAGAAAAATCAACACAGGCATTTTGCAGCATCATGCAATGCTCTGCACTCGCAAAAACATAAATAAAATGCCTTGCAAGGATAAATGGTTGAGGATTCGTTAATTTTTCATGATACCTTTAGAAACAAGTACTGTTAAATTATTAAGGAAAGTTGATAGGAGTGCCATGGCTCTAATGCGGGTGTCATGGTAATATCTTATTGTCAGATTTAAAACTGCAGCAAAAAGAAATGTGAGCACTTCAGAGCTCTTACTTTGAAAAGTCATTTAAGCACAAGCTGTACCCGACAAAGCAACAGACAAAAGCTGCAGCTTATATATAAAATGTAATATACTCTAGATTATTGCTGCTAAAAGACTGAAGTATTAAAGTGAGTTCAAAATGTTTAGGTTCATAATTAGCTGGGTAAGCTGTGATCTAAAAACTCTTTAAACAGCTAAATGATTTTGAGTCACAGACAATAAAAGGAGTAATTGTGTTAAAGCAGACGTACATTTACGTGTTATTTTCCGTTTAAAACTAGACCTGGAGGTTTACCTTGGTGTTGTGTTCAGCCATAGTGTGGTAGTTAAGGCCGGCCTTAGACCTGAACTGTTTGTGACACTGCTGGCACTTCAGGGCATCCTGGAGCTGGGGAGGTGAAAGGTCAAACATGTGATCAAATGGAAGCGTTATGTCAAGGAAAGCTAAAATCTTTTTGCCTCCTGTGTCCTTTATTACTCTATTAATAAACCAGTTTTTCAACTGTAACCTAATACAGCAGCAAAAAGGACGCACTGAACCGAATAAAGCTGAATTAACACTCTCCTCTGTGTTGCACAGATTCCCTCGTTTCAGTATTGATTTGAAGACAGAGGTGATATGATGGTGAGTGACCCCGCGTTAATGTGATAATTCTGTCAAAGCCCAACAGCAGAATGTCACTTTAATAGAGTCGGTCAGACCACTAAGCCAAAGAGGTATTAAGAAGACTATATGGACAGATCTCTCTGGGGGCCGGACCACTGAGCCATTGCACCTGGTTCAGTGAGTAGAAAAGCTTGACTTAACAGAAGTAGTTTTTCACATTTAAGTAAAACTATTGGCCACAAGTGGCCCTAACAGACGATGTTTGCAAACATCTTCCTGCTTGAGTCATTTCAAATTATATTTTAGGTCAGAAATACCCAAGATAATCAGAAATACTAGTTGAACAGCCAACTTAAAGGAATTCCAGTTCTGAGATACTTGCTGATGCGACTTCAACAATCTTCCAATATATATATATATACTGTATAAAATCCTGAGACTTTGTAGAAAGTGTTAACAATCCCAGATCCAAACCAGGAGCATTAGGAAAAATGTTGCACTGCAGGTAAAAATATGGTAAATGATCTCATTTACAACCTTCACTTAAGTTTTCATATGAACATGCAGGTTTTAGGTGGCAGAACCTTTTGAACATTGTAAGAAAATTTGTTGGATTGTCTAAGCCTGTTCACAGCTGAATGGCTTACTGACCTTCTGGCAGATCTCCATGTGTTTCTTCAGGCCATGGATTGTTTTTCTGGTGACTATGGAACAGGTTGGACACACAACTTCACCTCGCTCGGAGATTGTTCGCTGCCACTGAGTGTCGTGAACTGCACCTGAGCGAATCACAGGATACAGTTTGAACTAAACTAACTAAACAGAGTGATTTTTTGTGAGCTATCATCAGTTTGACTTGATGTTGGTGTAGTGAGGCGAGGTGAAAAATGTAAAAACAGGCGGTGTTAAGAAATGCCTAAGGGGCACAAACCGGTAAGTGAACTTCCAGTACAAGGAAGGCAAAAAACACATGAGTTTGAGAGAAAAGTAATCTTTTTAAACATTGAGCCTCTTTGCCTGATTATACAATGATGAAAAAGAAAAGAAAGAGTGAAAATATACTTTTACCAGAGCTTGAAAGTGCAGGTTCTTTCTTTGAGGACTGAACTGAGGAAGGTCTTTTCTGAGACTCCTCATTGAATCCGCTCCCTTCTTGTCTTTTCATACGACCGGCCTTTAATTTTTCCTCTACTTTAGCCATACCTACAGCAATACACACACAAACACACAGTTACCACAGCAATCAATACATTCAAGACAAACTGACAGACAGTAGAACATAGACGCAGATGTAGCACAGTGATGGGAAACACTAAAATTAAATTGAAGCAAATACAATCGTTGGCTTATGTGAGAATAAAAATGATCAAATAAAAGAAATAGGAAAGAAGGAAGTCCAGCAAACTGCAGAGGATTAATCTAAGATGATAGCATGCAGTTTTCAAGTCATTTACAGGTTAATCACTGAATGTTTAAAGCATACGATGAGACATTGGTGTAAAGAGGTTGGCAAACCTGTAAAAACAATATAATATGTGCTTAGAGTGTGAGTTGCACATTTATTAAGCTCCACACTAATTGCCGCACTGGTGCAGTTAAAACAAAAGAACAGTGTAATGTTGCACAGAAGCCAACAGTGGTTTATTATTATGGGTCCATACATGTTGTCTTATTAGAAAAGTCTTTTTGGTTCTCCAGAAATGCTGTGCAATCTTCCTCAAATTCACCTTTATCTAAATATATTTTTATGATATCTTTTCTGCATGAGTGTGTTTCTTTTTCAAAGACCAGCTTTTATACAAATAAAAGAAACCAATGCATTTATATAGAAAAGAGTCTACCTTTCAATCCAAATGTTCCAGATATAGATGGCTGTTCTCCAGTGAACTTCTTAGGAGTTTTCTGCTTCCGCCCTGGCTCAAGAGAAAAGCAGAAAAAGATTGCATGCTGCTGGTATAAAACATGAAGCTGTTACAGAAGGCCTGTCTAAATCTTACTGTGCTTCATTCGTTCTGGGTCCTCATCAGGTAATGAAGGGGGAAGACTGCCACCCTCGCTTTCACTCCCTCCTGCATCAGATAATGTGCTTTGGGATTGTGATTGAGAGTGGAGTGACTGGATCTGCTCAGATTGCTGTGAAGGCTGGCTGTGGCTGTGCTGTTTCCTCTCACTCCTCTGATGAGCCAGCTCTCCATTGTAGGAGGGCGTAGACATTTCATGTGTTTTTTTCACTTTGAAAAACACAGGGGAAGGAGGACTGTTCTCCATTGGCCTTAATACACAGAGAGAAGACATTTTTGGGCTGCATTCACAACATTTTTTGGGACATCATGGTGGTGAAGATGTTGTTTCTGGCTCAGTCACCTTTTTTTGATGTTGGACTTGAAGTGGGTCTTTTGAAGCTTCGGTAGTTCTTTCTTGGGATCCTTAGAGCCTTTGTCTGGATGGTTCCATAGCTTGTGCTTCTGCAAACGCACCTTTGTAGCAAATGTTGCCTCACAGTAGGGACAGTTATGACTCAGCTTTTCAGTCACTGTGGTCTGGGTATGGAGATGAAGAAAGGGGGTGTAGAGTGAGCTCCTTTACTGTGCAATGTTTCTTCACAGTGTGACCCTAATACCAATTTAAAAAAAAAACTAATTTTTTTTTTTTTTTTTTATACATCAGGGGTTAGTTATCATAGCAATTTATGGTTCATGTGCTTTATTTTTTTACTGGAAATATAGTGAAATACTTTCCTCACTACTCCTAAACATTAAGTTAGCACAACAGGGAAAAACCAAAAGCTACTGACTCACCCCCTGGCAGCGTTGATAGTGGTATTTGACGCCATAGATGCTGGGAAACTCTAACCAACAGCCTGAACGTGGACATTTAACCCTGGAGTGGCGCTTAAACTCTTCCTTCCATTGTACTATCAAATGAGCCTGGTTGGGTGGGTGGGTTGGGGGGGGGGGGGGGGGGGGGGGGGGGGGTGTGAAGAGAGAGGTAAACACAGACAAGTTCTACTGCACAGTATTTTTTTTTTGCTCTGATAATGAGCCTGTCTATTATAAGTAAACCAAACCTCTTGTAAGCAATTGTCTTTAAAGTGAAATACTCACGGGAATACTTCTCAATTCCTGCACTTCGGGTTTGGGGCGGCCTTTCCTCGTTCCGTCTGCTGAATCATCAAAGTCCAAACCTGGAAAAGCATGGGAAAAAAATGTCATCTGATTTGAAAAGATACTATAAGTTTACATGAATGAGAACAGATTTTATTCACAAAATGTTCACAATGTTTGTTTTAGAACGTTATAAACCTACTCTAAATTTAGTATATTTAGACATTCTTGATGTGTAAAAAGATTCTTAAAAATGCAAGAAAGCAATTATATTTCAATTCATATTTAAATGAAATGCATATGTGAGAACAAATTAAAAGGGAAAATGAAAGCAGCATTGTTTGACCGCCGACTCTGCTGTTGCTATGATGACCATTCTAGTCCATGCCTCCTGCTGCCACTGATAAAGCCCACCTCTTAACATCGCTAATGTTTTATTTGAATATGAACAATGGAACAGGTGGAATTTAAAATGGCAACTTTTTTTATGTGAAAACTACATAAGCATTTAAAAACTAAATATGTGATGCTATTTTCATGTCTGTCCCTTATATTTTTTTTTACCTTTGCTTTGGAAATGGGTGCTATTTATAAAATAATAGCATTTAAATAAATACTGATAGGTAGAGGTTGCATTTAACCACATACAGTTATTTTATTTTGAAGAGAGGGGGGTTTGATTCACTTGAGTAATACATGTAAGAACTTCAAAATTTAACAAAAATATTCCTTATTTTGTAGTATATCTTTTATCTATTTTTTACATAAAGGGGTAAAACGATCAAAATGAGGGTGGGCCTTCAGAAATGTGTTTACAGCAGCGGGATATGAGCTTCAAATATGTAGTTTGCTTATAAAAAAAGTAGTTACGCATTCATTTATTACCATAAGCAGCTAAATATGCTCCGTTGAAAATGTAGATTTAGGGCAGAAATTACTACGTCTGGGCTGAAATTAGTCATTTAAAATGCACCAGAATCTCAGTTTTACAAATTTCATGTCACACGATGCACAGCATTAAAATGCCTCCTAAAACAAAACAAAAAAAAAAAAAAAAAAAAAGCAAAATCCTGTGCTGTTAAAAACAAAAACAAATGAGCAGCAGCTCTGCACACGTATCTGGGATGATGGAGATTCAGCGAGGAAAGAATGGACTGACAGTAAACTCACTTACACACAGAGTTAAGTGGAAACAAGGGATCAGATGCTTTCATGTGCCAGCTCACTTACGAGGCTGTATTTGTGTGTGTAACTGAGTCAAAGACAGAGCAGTGTAGACAAAAAGTTATAAGTCGCTTGTCTAAAACTCTGACAGAGCAGACTGTTGACAGACTGCCTCAGCTCTCCCTCTGTTCTCTCATGCTCCCTGTCATCCTCTTATTTTCCATGAGTTTGACCTTTTTTCCTTTTTGTTGTTATTTCTCCCCCTTATCTTCATCTCTGATTGTTAATTTCCACTCCTCTCTTACAGTAAGACCTCTGTAGGCCTCTATCTAAAAACAGCTAAGTTACAAGAAAAATGCAATCAGGCCTTTGCAGCAGTAACAGATAAATTGAAGACTAGCTGATAGAAGAGAAGAAATTGGATTTTAAGAACTAAGTGACTCCACAAAACAATACATCTTGATTCTACGCTGACATGACACTACCACAAAGAAGCAACAAAAACAAGGTTAAAAAAAGCCACAAACATTTTGCTTACATCAAATTATTTCCTTTTTGATCGTCTTGTGAGATAAGTAACATGAAAAGATTATGTGTCCTAATCTCTTAATGCTACAACACAGATGTTTTAACTTTCTTCATTGCTCTCTCAACCAATCCTAAGGATTATATTTACCGTAATCTCTTATTCACATCAACATCAAAGAAAATTAAGAAAAATAGAAACAAAGCAAAGCACAGCTGTCTTGATTTTTTGATGGTTTGTAGTATGAAGTGTGAGCATTATTTACAAAATTCATACCAAATAGTGTGGCTGCTGTCTGTGTATGAATCTGAGTATGAATATTGTCCAGGTAACAGGGCAGTTCTCCATGAGCTGTAAAGGAAACAGCTGTGTAGGAAATGTCTGTAGAAACGCTTCTGCAGAGAAAACATTTCACCTATTACCAAAATAAGTTATGTTATGCTTTCATATTTTCCCATTTACTATTGGTGATGCTAAAGGTGCAGAGTAAACAACACAATCATAGTCCAGTTCTCATACAGTCAATGGTTGACACATGCACTGTTAAATTACTACAAATTCCAGGATGCACTGTTTATCCCTTTGCATGTTGAAAGCCCATCAAAGCCTGTCAGCAGGAGTCTTTCCTTCTTTGAGAAAGATAAACAAATCATCACACAGGAGTTATCTTACTGATGAACACCTTTCAATCCTCAGGGTTTCCTCAGCTCAAAGCCTGATGCTAACATTGAGGGTCTCAGACAAGTAAACATCCAGCAGAGCCGTAAACTGAATTTGAATGAAAGTTTTTTCGTTATCACTGTTATAGGACAGTTTGATTTTTCAAACAAGGACGTTAGGTTATGGCTGTTCTTGGCTTGTAGAAAAACGCTGTCAGTTAAAAACAAATTCAGAAAAAGAGTTTCAGAAAATAAATACGACGGATTTTACCCTGTATTTGTTGTTGTAAGCTTTTTTTGGCAGTCAGCTCCAGTTTTCAGAACAATCTTTTGTAATTTATTGAGATTGCAAACAAAGTTTTAATACAAACTTTAGTTTTGCATTCTTTTGCTGCTACAGGCATGATATTTATTTATTTTTGTCATTGGCAAGTGCGAAACGTTTTCTTTAATAATGAACATAACTTTGAGTAAAATATAAAAAAATGTATCTAAAATTTTTATTTTTTGTATTTTTGCTATTTATTTTGTTAATCTTTCGAAGAATTTGTGCACTAAAGTCATTTGCAGGTTCTCAATAAACGATAACTAGTTTAGCCCTGAATTTGAACTTTTTTTTTTTAGATTTAGGCCCTCCTAAGTTTGACACAGGTTGCCTAAGTTTTACAGTATTCTACCTTTTCTTCGCTTTTTAGTTATTTGTTTATCGTATGGTGCATTACAAGTGCTTTAGATGACAATTTTGCAACTATTAAACAAAATAAATCAAAATGTTTCAATTCACATCCCTAAAGATCCAGCAATAACATTGTGCATTGTCTTGGTACAAAACAAAGCAGGTCTATTTTGTCAAACCCAACTCTCTCTCATGGGGACAGAACAGCTGTTCAACTAATGTCAGTGTGTGACTCGCTCCCAGCTGTCTGAAACAGTTGCAACACACACTACTTAGTGCAGAAAAGAGCAACCAGAGAGGACCATGAGAAGAGAAGAGATGAGAAGAGGGAAAGCCAAACAGAAGAGTCTGGACCCATGAGTGCCAACAGCTGCCTAATGATCTCAAATAACCTCAAAGTTCTCTTTGCTACGCCTGCAACTGTTTACCCTAGTGCAAGGGTTCACACTTTGCCCACAAACTCACACACAGAACAGTCACTTGTTTTCTTTGACAGACTCACACAGAAACCTTTGTCTTTTTTTCCACAACAGATTTTAGACCTGCAGCAGTGTAGAAAGACAAGAAACGAACAACAGTCACTTCTGACACAAACCTGGAGGAATGAGGACTTGTTATCTGGGCTTCATCTTCTGACCACACAAAAAATAGACAAACTATCACACTAGGAATTAGTGCACAACAATTACACTTAATAGTCCCTCAACTAATGTTAGACACATACATTTTTCACTACCTAACACTTTGTATCCTCATATAAACCCTTTGCCGTTTCATTTCCGTCCTCTGGTTCACTGTTTCACTAACATCAGATCACTTTCTAATTACCTTTCAGTTTGTTCTAGAAAATGCTACGGCTCCAATAAATGAAAAAAAACAGCTTAGAGGAACATTATCTCACCGTTCTGTGTGTGAATTTTAACTTGCAGTTCAACCATTACTCAGTGACATGCTGAGCACTTACTCTGAGACCAGCTCCCATAGTTTCAGTCCCAGCTACAACTAAAAACTCAATAAATTAATATAACAATGTTACAAAAAAAAATCTGTCGCAAAAAAAAACCTGTCGACTCAGCTAATAAAAAATCTTGGCGAAAAAAAAATGTTGGAATCCACTAACGAAACCAATATGACTTGAACCGGGGTATCTAAAGGAAGTTTTGAGATTATCGTGGGATGGCCACATGACCTACGTTTTTTTTTTTTTGTTTTTTGTTTTGGCAATTTACACAAAATTTCCCACACATGCTGCCAGCCTAGGTCTACAACGACCCTTGGTGTTACGCCAACCTTTGACCTTGAGAAGAGGCCGCCATCGTGAATTTTCACAAAAAAGACTTTTACTACCAGCTACTATCAAAATTTAGCCACACGTTTTTTTTCCAGATCATCTCTTAACTTCTCGAGTGTCATTGGAAAGCAATTGGGAACAAATTGGTATTATTACAAGTAGTAGATTTTATATGGGGTGTGAGTGGCGAGCTCAAAAAAGTGGAGTTCTCCTATTACTCACACATTTTTTGACGTAATATTGTGATATTTTAATTGCTGATCCCTGACTAGAGCTGGACAATATATTATAAGGCAGGAAATAAACATATTAGGAATGTGGGTGTGGTTTAGAGTCTAAGGGCAAGGATGCCAGTTTAGCTGTCTGTTTAGATTAGTTTAGCAATCAGCTATTGCTATATTTTTATGACTGACTTTATGTTCTTTGCATAAATATTGCTCTGAAGCCGATTGAGACTGCTAAGGTTGTAATATTGGACTATTTAAATTGAATAGAATTGAAAGAACACACACAGATTCCATCAGCCCAATCATGCACTAACCTTGCTTTGAAGATGTGCCCATTTGACCTTGCACAAAGACCTGATCTTGAGAAGTTTCAATGACGCTGCGTCAGAGGAATTTATTGATCAAGACACTGACTTACTGAAAGAAGACAAACATGATCACAGCAAGTCTGGCTCTCACTCGAGGGCTGTCTGGATCTTTTCTGCCCCCTGACTGGCAGCTGCAAACTTGATCTCTTACAAAGATACACTGGTTGGCATTTACAGAAGTTGGATGAAATAAACTATCATGTTACAGCAGTAATGTACATCTGTTTTAATGCAATAAAGTTTATAAGTAGAATAGACGTAGTAGCATTTCTGGTGAGTGAAGAAATTGGTGACCAATTATCTGTTGTTTGACACCATGAACCAATGATACGCCATGATGTGAAAACAAACTGAAAAGTACATAAAGCAGACCAGGTTAAGAATTGTTTTCACCCCAATGATTGCTCTGTATGATAATTCACATTTATCTACACCTTGTGAAGTACATCAACGTAAGGGCTTAGCTCAAAGTACTATAAAGTCTTGACAGAGTATTGCTGATTAAATTCTTAATATGTGAAAATGAAGGTTGATCCTACCTTAGCACCTATATCATCGTGTATTTTATTTAAACGGGAAGTTGACAGTATGTAAAAATGTGTTAATAATCACATTGTCAGAAGCTCATTTAATAGATTAGGAGTATGAGCTGTGAGCTTGTTCTTTGGTTGGTTGCCATGCCTCAGTGTAAAAAGCAGTGTTACAAAGAGACCTATGGTAAGACTTATGGGCATTTATAATTATGCTTTGGGTGAATAATAAATCTCAAAGGCCGCCTGATTTTTGGGCACATACTTGTCTTGACTTGCATTCCAAATTTAATAGTAACATCTTGCTGAATAACGTTTGAGACGTTTCTTTTTGTTATTTCTTCTTGCTCAGTTTTTGCTTAGTTGGTCTGAATCTGTACAGTGTTGTGGTGATCATTACTGTCACCTCACAAAACGTGAATGTGTGTCTGTCTGTCAGTGGCCCTTCAACGGATTGGTATATTATTTAGAGTTTACCCTGTCTTCACCCTGAAATAGATCAAACAGGCTTCAGCAACCTTCATAAGTGTCAGGAGTCAGCGCTCTGTCTCTCCCACTGGTCACCGGCGGGAGCTGTCTTCAACGTACTGACTGCACTTAATCTCCCGTCAACCCCAGCACACAGTGACTGGATGTCACCCATCTGACTCTCATCTGCTAATCAGCTAAAGTATTGTTTGTGCCTTTCAGCCTGCATAGCAAGCATTATTATTGGATCTGATCTTCCTGTACCTGACCACGCTTCGTCTCTCACTCTGCTTCGTTGCCGCCGGCCCTGACCAATGCCTGGACTCTGACCCTGATTTAGCTTTGTGGACTTTTAGTCTGACCTTTTGCTCCCGTCTGAACCAACAAACCTGCTACAATTTGAACCAGCCTTCTGCCCATTTTGTGACAATAACCATGCACAAGAACAAATGGGAACCGAAGATGGATGGATGCTTTTTTACAGAGTCCCTTTAAAAATACTAGTCATTGTGACAAAAGCAAAAAAAAAAAAAAAGATTCTATTGAAAATTGGTTTATTGTTTTAATCCACAAGCTGCTGTTTTTCTTTAGCTTCCCATTATGCTTTTGATAATCATCAAAAGCTTCTGACTGATTTTGAAGTGCTCTAATGTGTGATGAGTTCAAGTCCACCACATCCCATTCTGTCTGAGTTTGTTCCAGGTTGTGCCTTTAAACATTGCCACATGCAAAACAATGTTTTTGCCCATAGCCAGAATTGACCTGCTTAGTTACCAATGGGTATTGAACCTAAGCGTACACTAAACTTACAAAATCTAAATGACTCCCCAGAGGATTAGGAAATTACATTAGTCCATACTGTACGTTACTGTTCCAGCCTTCCAGTAACTCTTTTTGTATGTGTAGATTCAAATGAAAAGCTGGTCTTAATTCCATAGATTCCACTGTAACCATTATTTTTCTCTTTTCTCATGTTATGGAAAATAGTTTATGGGATTTAGTTTCTTAAATTGTATGATAACACCCTTGATCACACACAGATCTTTCCTTTTTTTGGCTTCTTTTAATAACAAATCACATTGGTATTACTTCTACTGATAAAATCCTTATTACACTTATCTTATAAGTCTTTTTAAATTAATTTTCACAAACATTTCAGAGTCCACTAGGCTCCATTTTCTTCTGACCATGTCCCACTCTGTATTACAGTTTTAGAAGACTGATAATGGCACATCTTCTTACCGTTTAACTTTAAAATCCGTAACCAACGTCTGGTAGCCTAATAAAAATGTTTACCTTTGCCTCTTAAATTAACAACCTAAATTATAGATGATGATCTAAGAGCAGGAACTCATTGGACAGTGTTAAAGTTGGCTAACAGCTGACACCACAGCTACAGTAAACCTCATAAGAAACAGTCAAATAGAAGAAGACAGACCTTTCAATTTCTAGCACATAATGAGCAACTTGCAGCATTTACAGATTACCACAGCAACTGCGGAGTTCATCTTATGGCAGAATTACTGTATCAGCTGTTTCAGACTTGGCTTTCACACAATTTTATGTTTAGAAACTTTAGGCCAACAGTGTAAGACTGTTTGCGGCATTTTCTCTTTGAAAATAGTAAAAGGAGAATCTTTAAAAAATATGACTCTTCAAATACAAACAGATGAATATCATTGCATATAGGAATAGATAGAAGCTCAGATTTCTATAGCACAGAAAAAGGACCAACTTAGATCATTTTGGCCAAAACTGATCTCAGATATTTGATGGAATAATAGCTTGATTATTGAGTAAACCGTGTGCAAGAGCAAAACAGAGCTTATTCATGCAGCGAAGCATACTGTGCCATATATGAGCTAGACAGCCACTGCCTGCTCCAGACTGTTTGCAGTGCCCTCCTTATGGACAATGACTCACCAACACAGCTTCTCTCCTCACCCATTTCCCATGCTTTGTCTCATTGCCAGATAAAAGGTTGGACAAAGCACCCTGCTCAAAACAAGATATGGCACTGAAAATTAAACCCACGAGATCGGCTCCAGAATCCCACTTAAACACAAACCCTTGACGCTCTACATGGTAAAGGAAGCTGAAACCCTGGTAGGGTATGCATGCATGGTGGAAAGAACAATGCAAATTTGTATCCCTACAATTCATAATAAAGCCTGTTGATGAAAGTAACAGATGTTTGCATGTTGAAAAGAGACAAAAAGAGTGACATTGGAAATTTTAAAAGAAACAGGAGGTGTTAAAATAAAGAGAGGAACACTCATTCAAATATGGGCCATTATGCAGATACTGCAGCTGGCAGCAGTGGAATGAGGGTCAGCAATAACAGAAGAGGAGGCTCAAATGAAGACACACTGCTTGCATGCACATAAATGTGGTTATTAGGAAAAAATGTTCAACAATCCCAAAAAGTACATTTTGCACGACCATCCAAAAACAATTAAAAGTTCAAATTGTTCAACTCAAAGATGAACTGTTGTGTTTATCAGTAGAAGTTCTGGTTCTTGGTTATATTTGATCTAAATGACCTTCGACAGAGTTGTAAGTTCTGCTGAATGACAGCTGCTGGAGGTCCAGGTGTTTCTCAAGGTGTGAACAGTGAGATGGCTGCTCTTTAGCAGAACCCAGCTGTAAGATCTTTTTAAACCTCAAATTGCTCCACCTTATCATTACGTTGAAAAGCTTTACAGTTAAATTTCAAAACGTGACTTGATATCCCAAATTTTGTTTTGTCATCTAAAGTTTGTTTTTGGTGCAGCGTAACACCACATCAGTAAATGAACTCCTCTTTTTCTCTAAACTTCTATAAAAGCTGAGTAAATCATTAGCCAAAGCAAACATTTAAAAGTCACACATCCTTGTATTTTGGGATCTCTGAAATTAAACTTTCTTCCTCTTTGCTTTGTGTCTTCCATCCTCTTTGGTGATTGCGTTGCATTTTATGTGTACACCTCTAATCACACCTTAAAATATCCCAACAATGACCCATTTCATGCAATAATAATAAAAAAAGCTGCCAAAGTTGTAAAACGTGAAACAATAAAGGACAAATCTAGTGCATACCTGGGCAGTGTAGTTTCTTATCTTGTGTTACAAAATAACGCAGGAGGCAGTCTTTCAGAAATAACACGGTCATATCAAAACCACCTGTATATAATGTCAGCAGTATCCCATAGAAACTTTGCATATGAATCAAGATGATCAACTGACTGAACAGCAAAGTAAACCACAAGCAGGAAAAGCCGCAGTATGAGGTTACTTGAAAAAGTACCAAAAAACCCAGAACCGCTTCTTCACCTGTGTTATTCTTACACACAAAAGCACCTCACACACACACTGAGTTACAATCATCCTTATTAAAGAAAAATGTCATGCTTTAACTTTTAAGCCAAAGAAACATTTACTAAACATAAGACCTATCAGAGCTGTTTTAAAAATGACTCACTGTTTTCTACAAAATAAAAGACATTCAGCTCACAGAAAGAGCCCTCAAAAACACACAAACATTAGATCAGCGTGCAGCCTGTATGCACACATGACAGATTGGACAGCATATTATGAGCCAGTGCCATATTGCCAATGAGGTAGATTATCATAAACAGATGTAATATAGATTCTTACAAGACTATTAACTCTCTGTGCCTCCTGCATTTTGTTGCACTTTAAGTTCTGTTTTGATAAGTTTACAAGTCTTTTTCATGCAAAGACAAGTGTGTTCACCAACATGTGAAACAACACAAAAAGACAACAGTGGCCTCAGTTAAGAGTCAGAGCTCTGTCTGGCTGTTTCTATCTTCCAAAACCGCAGAATTATTTTTAAAAAGCTCCAGCTCTGCAGAATTGCTATTACCAAATGCATAATGATCTACAAGTTATTGGTTTGAAAAAGATTTCCCCCCAGTCTCGTTTTGTCTTTCCAAAGCCTTCCATTTGCATACAGATGGCTGGAGTTTCACTCATGTCAGAGCTTGGAAATACTAGTTTGTGTGGTTTTCATGCTGCAAGGCAGTCTTAGGAAAAATGTTGTAGTGATCAGTTTTTCAAGGGAGGAGTACAACTACCACAGAACTGAAACCAGATTCTTAATAAAATATACTAACCCCCTCTCAAAAATTATTTTCTGAAACACATGAAATTTCTGATGGGAAATAAGTGTTTGTGACAAAATGCACCTTCAGGTTCACATTTGTTATTGATAAAGGGTTAAAGTTCTACAGTTTGCATTGTTATACACATTTGAATGACCTCAAAACCAAAAAAAAAAACACATTTAGATCAGTAGTTTAAACTCAACTCAACGAGCAGTGCTTTACTTACTGCGTTTGTTGTTGTTTTCAGAAGCCGGTAAGGTTCTAACAAACTCCTGGGAATCCAACTGTTTTGTCCGGCTTCTTGGCAGACCCAATGAGGACATCTTCCCAATCCTGGGGCCACTGGGGCTTTCCATATCTGCAAAGTGATATATTAAGGAATCTGGAGGCCTGCCAAAGACATTTGCATCTAAAAGCAATCTTAGAATATTAATAATATTATACTGTTTACCTTTTATATCAAAACATTATGAGTGCTATAATACAGTAACAGCCTGTAATGACACTGTCTGTAATGCATTTTTGTGTTGGTCATTTAAGGTTTTGAGAGGAGACACACACATCATCTGCTGTAGTAATGAGGGAGTGACCTTCCATGTTTCATTTCAAAATCAATACTCTCTCTAACACACTAACTTCATGCTCTTCCCATTAGATTAAAGGTGAGTCGGAGAGGTGGAGGACAGGAGTAGCTTTTTCTGTGCAAACCTGCTTTTCTTCTTTAATTATGACTGAATGCATGAGATCACCGGGTGAGCAGCAAAGTTTTCTGCTGCGAGTTGTCCTCATTTGTTGGCTGCAAATAATTTGGACCCCACAGACCAGGAGGACCGTTGGTTTTTATGCAACCGTCATCAATAAAATGCCTACTACTCTTGCTAAATTCATAAAGTCATGAGAAAGTCTAATGACAGGATGCTGACAACAGATAATTATGCTAAGCGCTAGTGACTGTGATCCAATATGCTATTGTTTTGTCGTCTTTTAATCAATTATAAAAGTCCATAAAAGAGTCCATGTGCAGGCAAATCAGAACTCATTATCCTGTCATACAGTTTAGGATAAATGTATGAAATTTGATGGCTCACCTATCATGTCAGGTATTTAACGTGCACCCATTTTAGTTTTAAAGTTGTCACTTTTTTCATTTGCTTTAATCTATATGTGATGTCTTAGTCACATGCTGGGCCAGTAAAAGGTCGCAGACAGGTGTGCCCGAATTTTTTTGCATCGTAATGGGAGCGCAGGTGTGTCTTGCAGTTTCCTTGGGGCTCGTGCGGCCACCTTAGGGGACATCAAGAAAATGGAACTTAGAATTGTGGTGCGTGTGGTATCGGGAACTATCTTTAATTAGGCTAATGGAAGTTCTGTGCCATTATGATATATGGGCGATGCTGTCGTACGTGCCCACACCCGGCACTGTAGTCATTAGTTAGGTGCGTGCACTGGCTTCTTACAGACAGTACAAAAAAACTGTATGTACGGGGTGATACGTCAGTGCCCATAGCAAGCTCACACTACACTCTGATCATCTAATTTTCCAATTTCAAACTGCCAGGTTGCAAGGAGCACACACTTCTAACGTGAACAGAACTAATGGCTCCTAAAGCAGTCTGCAGGTGTCGGGGATGTTGAAAAAAGGAAAAATCTGTATGACGCGCCTTAGTCTCCAATATGTCACCATTTCTTCGCTATGACCTGTCACTCACAGCATGCCCGTAGAAAAAAATCTGCATAAATATTTTCACTCTGGACTCACCGAGTGGTCTACGATCTTAAAATCGTTTAGGCCACCCGTGTGAGCCATACATATTTGCCCAATTTTTCCCCGTAGACAGTCTGTTTTCACCCGTAAGGGCAGTTGTGACCTTTGACTGTATATGAGAACTGAACTGAGTTCCCTCTCCCCCTAGTATTACAGATACGAAGTAACCAAAAAAAAGCCATTTACTTCTGTTGAGAAATAAAACAGCTATTACTCAGTCATTATATTATTAATAGCCGTGCTAACTTTTTTTTAACATGTTCATGTGAATCCTAATGTATTTTTTTTTTATGTAGCATAAGTTATTCAAGTTATAAACTGACCAATCAGACTTCATTTTATTGAAACCAGAAGCGAGTCATTTTGTATCAGTGACATCACACTTACTCAGTCCAGTTCTCTTTTACAGTCTATGGATGTGACTAAGTCTTTACTTTCAATTGTTTTTATTTTGAGCTGGGATGTCCTTGCATGTTGTGTCGTTTTCTAACAAAATAAAAGATCGTCAATATTGATTTATTCAAAAAAAAGGGAAAATAATAAGTTACCTCTATAAGGGAAAGGGTTGAAAACGAATAATTTGGGCTTAAAAGACTATTGTGAATCTTTATTGACACGTTTTTTTTTTCTGGCCAAAGAATAACACATGCTTTGTAAGGGGAACTTGTATAATAATAATTTTCAAAATAAAAGGTTTTCTACATGAAAATATTGAAACAAGGTGACACCCACGCACCTCTCACATTATTATTTTTGCTGCCAACCTAACGTGGAAACAACTATTTTAATAGCACGTGGCATCGTGTCCTGCATCTTGTTAGCTACTGGACTGAATCGACTGTCTGAATCTGACCCAATTAAAAACAAAAAGCAACAAAAAACAGCGGGTATCAGTGTTCACCCTAGCATTCCACACCCACCTGAACAGTCGAGCAGTCACCCAGCACCAGGAGCCGAGTGGCCCCGGGTCACCCACGTGACAGGGGGGGTCAGGCGACAGGCACCAACGTGGGCGTTTTTCCACCAATGCTCTGTTACATGGCAATCACACCTGCCGAGCGCCAAGGGCCGGTCACGCTGAGGTCGGGGAGGCTGAGAGGAAGCGGCCACTGTTGTCCTGTTTAGGCGTGTGTCCCCCACTCCTCCCCACTCCGCGGACGACGAACAGGAGTGAAGAAAAAGGAACTGGAATTTCCAATTCCAATAATGGGAGAAAATCCCGGATACTTCCCCCTTATTTCCAGTTTCACGGCGCAGCGTCCCCTCCTTTCCTGCATTAATATGTACACCACGAGGCACTTCTCCAAGCTCCGCTTTTCCTCAGACACACCAGAAAACAACGAAAAGACTGCTGTGTTCCACACTCCTTAAGGAAAAATATTAGAATACGGGATGGTTTATATAGGCAGTGAAGCAAAATGGCGACTTTATTACGAAGGAGGAGTAAAAAAAAAAAAAAAAAATCCTCGCGCTGGCCGGAGCAGAAGGGAGGCACAAAATATGTTTAGTGCAGTAATGTCGACGGTTCCGTGGCGGCTAGTTTGAGTAAAAGCGAAAATAAAAATAAAAAAAATAAATGAGCAAACACGTCAAAATCTCGGTCGGTTCGCCGCTCCGCTGCTTACCTCGCGGTTTTTCGTTCGGCAGCGGCCGCCGTACCCGATGACAGGGATGTGTGTTGGCTCGCGCGCGTCTCCACTCCACCTTTGACAGTTGCAACTGAGAAGCCGTGCGGTAACTTGCGAGCTCTCGCGTTATTGTTGTGGATTTCCAGCGAAAACAAACGGCCGCTGGTGGACTCGCCGCAGCGCCGGTGCTCCGGCGACTCTTCCGACGTAACGGCGCTCTTGCCTGACGAGAGAAGACAAAAAAAAAAGGGGTCAGGGCTCGAATCCCTCATACCAGCCCCTCGCGAAGTGTTCGCGTCGAGTTGCAAAAAGCTGCCAGAATGGACTCTCTTCGAGTCTCTGCGGGTTGTTCTACTTGTCTGTGCTCCTGTCACATAAAAAAAGCCCAAAATGCTCAAATGTGTTAACCCCGTTGCATGCTTTTGTTTTTCCCCCCCTTTTTTAATACGCACAGACTTGTGCCATAATTTGTTTTTGATGGAGTTCCAAAATTCAAGGTCAACAGCCATTAATTTCGCAGATGTAAATGACAATAACATCACATGGCGCCGCAATAGATGCAGGATTGGATGTTTAATTATTGCTATGGACTGGCTGCACATGCTGGCATTCATCACATCTATTCATAAGTCTCTCATGTGATGTAAACATACAACTTATTAAAGGACTCGTATGTTATTGCTGCCACTTTTAATCAATTTTTTTAAATTTAACAACACATTGAGTTTTTTTTCTGTTCAACTGGTGCAAGGCATTTTGGCCTAAGTTTGAAAAATTTTGAAAACATGATGTAATTTATGTAAATAAAAAGGTCTGAGTGTGGCCAGTGGGGGGCAGCAGAGCTCAATGTTCTGTATCGCTTTTAAAGACTCACTCCAATCAAAATAGTATTTTTGGTGTTTTTATCACGTGCTTCTGGCATTTATTTTACCATGACAGAGGACATATTTAAAGAAAATTAAGCTCATAGTTGCATTTATGAGTATTTCTTCATTGAAACCACTTTGAATTGAATTGAAAAATGCTGTTGGAAAAAAGCTTGTAGAGGTGACGTAAGCTGCTACAGTCGGCTGGACACAAGCTCCATGCTCTGCTCCATTCTGATGCATCCACTTTTAGATGACTGGGATCCATGTACGCCTTCTTTTTCCTAGTTGGAGCTGGAATCTGGCTCAAAAGTGTATGGCTGGATAGCTTCTATATAGCTCATCATTTGTGTTGCACCTGTAATCTTAGCTTGATGCTGTGAGGGGCTGTAAGAAAGCAGTAAAGAGTGTGAAAAAAGAGATGATAGAAAGTCAGGATAGGCTTACTCCATGCCTACAACTCAGAGGTGAATTCCTAATGAACTCCTGCTGCTCCGCAGAAACTTTGTCCTCCTAGTAATTTTGATTGATTTTGATTTGGCTAAAAATGGTATAATCATAATTAAAAGACCACTAGGAACGATTTTACAATAGATCAAAAGTGGGAGTTGAAAGTATTACTTGTTTTTCATTAACATCATATGTGCTAGAATATGACAGAAATAAAAAACATACCAAAAAAAAAGAATAAAAACATGTTAGAAAACAAGTCACTAATAAAGCTTATCAGCTAATCATGAACAGATCCAGATAGTCTCTACAACAGAATTTAGGAAGTACATTTACTAATTAAACCAAAAACGCACACATTGTAAGTTAATAAATAGTCTTATTCCATATTGAGACTTCAACCACATCCCATTTTGTTTGTGATCATTTTACTTCCACATGAGGGCAATGTAGTTCTATGACATGATACAGCTCTGCACAGATGTCATTAATACATCACTTTTAAATGAGCAAACTGTTGACTTAGTAGCAATTGCCATTCTCATAAACAGCATTTCCAGCTGTCAAAGTAAAATCTGCTTCCTGTCTTTTGACAGATGTTGATAAATGCCTGGCATGTGACGTTGTTTGACCCTTGATTAATCATTTGGACCGCAGCAGAGATTTATGTCCCCACTTCTCTTCTGCTGAGAGAGCAAAAGGCCTCTTAATGGTTTTTAAAAGTGACCAGGTGGTGCCGGCAGCTCACTTAAAAGCTTGAAAGAGTCAATCCAGAAACAGATGCATTACATCGTCTCCGCTCCCTTTAAATTCAGTGAGCTTGCTGTACTTTTTGTAGGGAGCTTTCACATTTTACATCATCAATCAACCTAATTGAAGCAACTGTTAAGGGGTTTCTTCACAACTAGCTGATGAGAAATTTCAGTGCAGCTGGAAGGAAAAACCCAGAAGCAGATGACCGAAGTGTTTTGGCAGATCAAAGTGTATTTTTTTTGGTTCTTGAAACTTACAAAGTAAAAAAAAAAGACGTTTTGGAGAAACATTTATAGCCTGGCATATAACAGATGTCTCATCCCTGCAAGAATCAAAATCTGTGTATGTCAGTGGTGGAGCTAGAACACCTAATATGGGGCCGCAGGAGAGGGACAGAGGACTTTGGAAGGGTGGCCAATGAGAACTGTTGCTCCTCCCAGCTTAAAGTGTTGGGCAGCAAACAGCGCAGATCAACCAACTGGGCATGACTCTGAAATGTTAAAGTCAAATTAATTAATTTAACTATCAATAATTATGATCCATGGCATTTAGCAAGATCTATCATGACTGTTTTCCTCAAAAAGCTTTCCTAAAGTAAGAATTTCCTCTTGCCATAACATGGAAACAATGTGGATTTTGGCTAAGGCCAGGACCCTGATGACCCGCATGGGCCGGCATGCGCAATTCAGAGACGAAGCGCATAATTTGTGGGGCTCAAATTGGCTTCTCCCTGGATGCATGTGCAAATCTACCATGACTCTAGCCTGCTTTTTTTCTTTCTCTAAAACGATTGCACAGAAAATTATGGTTATAAACAGGTATTTACAGTTCTGCATTCTATTGCTTTCAGCAGTAAAAAAAAAACTTTGGCCAAGAAATTGTGCAATTCAGGGAGATTTGCTTAGACTTTTCCATTTATGTCTGTGAGTCGTATGGAGTTGGAAGACTTCAGCTGAAAGTACAATGGAGTAAGTTTATTGTTGGTCAAGCAAACCATCCAGATAAACCCTGCCTTTGCTCAGTGGATAGGCTCCAGCATTCCCATGACCCTGAAAGAGATTAAGCAGGTTTAGATGATGAATGGAGAGCTGAAGAGTTGCAAGTTTTTGCCAATAGTTTTGCAAACTTGTATGTTAGCTTCACCACAAGAGCAAAACACAACATTACTTTGTGATAGTTTTTTTTATTCTACTCAAAAGCTGCAAATCATGATAAATGCAAGACTGTAAAAAAAAAATAAGTCTGACCATCCTTCTGCCTTTAAAGGTGATGCTGTGTACACAGTAAAAAGGAAATAGAGGGGGTGGAGTTAACGCAACAGGTTGAAAGCTTTATTGTTCTACTCAGAGGGCCTTAAACACTCTTTTTAGGAGTTTAAGCTTTAAAATAATCTAAAGGAGCCCTCTCCAAAAACTTTGAGAACAGTACCATGCACTTCCAAATGTCACAGAAAAGACACTTAATAGTAAACAGTCCCCAATTAACTGCAGCATCCAACCATCTGCTGTGCAGATTCATCTCCTGTCAAAGTTGAGAAGGTCACTGTTCACTGAATCTGTTTATCATACATGTGCCCTGTTATTAACAGGTGAGATGCTTCACGTCTCTCAGTAATTGGATCCCGGAGTGTTTGTGAGTGTGTTGGTGTGTCACACTCAGGCAAAATGTGTGTCTATTTAAGTAACACTGTTTTGCATTCCCAGCTAAAGCTAGAACTCAAAGACCCCACATGACCTCAAGAAGAAACTAAAGTCTGAGACATATTGTGTAATAAATATTCAATGAACACGTTTCAAATGTAACTTTACATCAAGTTATTCTAGAATATATATTTATTTAAAGAGAGTGAAATACTTACATTACACTTCGAAAGTATTTGTTTTAATTCTGTAGCCTTCAAAAATAAAATTGTTATTAAAAAAAAAAAAAAGGTAAAAATGTTGAATCCTGTTGAAGGATGTCATCTGACATATTAGACATGTTAAGCCAAGCCTAGAATGAGTTTTAATTTTTTGTTAGTTAGTTTATTAAAGTTTAAATCAGTTTAAATGGGATTGGATCTTCATTTTGATCAGAACTGTTTTTGGTTTATGAACCCTCAGATCTTCAGGTGAAGGACTCCTTATGGTCTCAGTTGTCAGAACAAAAACCCACAGCGAGGCCAGATTTCAGTAACAACCTGCCAGAGGATGTGAAGTTTCATCCACTGTGGAGATTTTCAAACAAAAACTCAAAACTCTTTTTTTTTTGGGCTTATTTAGCTTTTTTATGTTTGTATTTTTATATTTATTTACTATTTTTTATCAATATTTATTTCTGTAAAGACTGGAACAGAGACACACAAATAATGAAGAATCCAAAAAACTATATTTCAGCTTCAGTGTATCTTTAGTGTTTCCACTTAAATAAATATATACTTAGTTTTCATGGGTAAAAAATGCATTTTTTTTCTTTTTCTAAGAAGGCAAAAAAACCAACAACAGTCTTTTAGTCTAACATTGTTTATTTTCTGATATTAAATCAACATTTCTTCTGCCAATGCGCTAAAGATTATTTTCTCTTTTAATCACTCTTAAATAGCAGATTAAAGCTACTTTCATTCTTTTCAAAAAGAAACTAAGTAAATCATTCTTGTTATTTTTCATTCACACATAATGATAATTAAAGCGCAGCTGATAAACAAAAGTAAAAGGAACAAACAAAACAAGAGATCCTGATTAATAGAATTACATCACAAGCTAGTTTTTGTCCTAAGTAAAAAAAATTATAGATTTCAAATAATGTGGCTAAATTTGTTATATTGAGCTCATGCATAAGTTCATGAAGAATTTGTTGGGTCTCTTTTTTAATTATATATGTTGCATCTATGTAGTGGCAGATAGCATCACAGTTTAAAAAAAAAAACAAGACCGTATGTTCATTTCAATTGGTTTATTCAAAAGACAGCTGTCCTTTCATACATAAATGCATCTTTGTTATTATAAAGTGAAAGAACCCTTAAAGTTTTCATCGATTTTGAACAACTAATCAAAGTAACAGAAAATGGTAAATATACAGATCATATGGTAATTTGAAAATAACTGAGTTTTTTTAATACTAACAGTCAGTAATATACATTATCCAAAGACAAAAGACTGACAGAAATAAACGTTTTGCTCTCTGAAAATGTTTTTTTCCCCTAATGTCTGTCTACAGTATGTAGACTTGAATTGTATACATTTAAGAATAGTTTCTTCAGGTGTTGTTGTCCTATTTTTAACTGTTACCATGTAAATGATAATTTCTTAAATGATTATTATGTCAAGTCTTTGAATAAATATATGATCCATTCATTCAATAAAACACTACAGTACTGCTACAATATTACAGTATCACAGTATAAAGTACATGGAAGTCTACAATGCTATCTTACTGGCTCGGTACAAAAAGCTTTCTTCACATTCAGAATTATTTACTAAAATATTCAAAATAAGAAACAATAACACAACTCTAAAAAATGTTTGATTAGGTAGTTAATAGAGTTCTCTTGGTTGGAAATGTGATCAGTTTGTACAGGAGGTGTCTCTTTTCTGATACATCCACAGAAACGGTGATCAGGAGATGACAAAGACGAAAGTGGAAAGTCGTCCATGTTTTTTTCAGAATTGGGGGATAACAGTTGTTATGATATGAAACAACAGGCAAAAACGTACAATTCAAATTTATTAAGAAAAGCATGTATAGGTTCAAAACAAAAAGTATATTTTTTTGCTAAAAAACACTGTCTAGTCACATTAATGATGCTTTTTCAGTCTTTATACAGGGATTCCGATGGGATTTGATTTATTTATTTGTGCACTGTTTATTTGAGTTTCAAGAAAATAATGCTTAATTTAAATCAGTGTTTTATCATAGTGGAATAATTCATTCGTATGGTGTCACTGAACTTAAAGCATGTCAAAGAATGTATTAGTGCTATGAATCCTAATTATGGAAACCATAAATCAAACTAAAAAATCTGTTGAAGCTGTAATATCAGTCTGAACCACACGAGACTCAAAAGTCGGTGAAAACCTTTCAAGATCAAACTGGCATCAGATCTAAATGATTATTCGGCCATTGGACGTTTGGTTGCATTATTAGGCTAAAGTGGGTATCCCTGCCTTGAACGGGGCTTTGTCTCTGTGTCTGTAAACCACATTGGCCGGGATGAATGAGAATCCTCCAAACCAGCTGGCATGTAGTGTGGAGTCTCATCCTCTTCCCTTTCACTTGTCGATTCCCTGCTCACATATCTGAATACAGCAGCTTTTCCACGGCTCCTAGAGACGTATTGTGATGGGGGGTGAGGAGAAGGGCTGCCAAGCAGATCCAAAGCTGAGCTAAGAGTAATTTCCAAAGGAAGCTGTGAAGAGAGGAGCGAAAAGAGGGAAGCACATGATTAGAATTCACATGGTAGCAAAAGCAGAGGTTAAGGAGCAACAATTGAATGTCAGCAGATCTGTCCTTTTATGAGTCCAGTGAATGGTCAGAAATGCATTTCTCACAACCCTTGTCTGTGAATCCAAAAGTCGGCTGAAACGGCCTGAATGCTGAGCCCACGATTGTCCTGAATCTGAATGAAACAGCATCAAATGGGCCAACAGAGAGCTGTAGCTGCTGACCTTCCTTCACGCAACACGTTGCACGTAATAATGAGGATTAATCACAATCATTTAGCCAACAGAAAAATATGGCACGTGGCAACCATGTTTTATGACAGCCATTGCAAATGAATATAAATGGGGTAAAAATTGAATTAAAATTAAAAAAGGACCAAATAAAGACACATGCTTTGTGGCAAAAAAATGCGATTATTTTGTCAGTATTAATTTAAAAACAATATATTACAGCTTTAACTACACATTTTTCTTAATTCTTTTGACTTCTGAATGAACAGCAAAGTGGTTTTCCTGAAAAACTGTTTAGTTTCCTTCTAAAAAAAAAAGTCCCAGGTGTCAGTGGGAAAGCGGAACTGGAGCTTTTAGTGTTTCATTTCTGAATTAAACCCTCCTCCCTTGAGATCAGTGGAGGACACAGCACCTGTTCCTGAATACAGAAAAATGTAAATGGCCACCTGAGTGAACCTGAACCAGGAGCTGACAGAGTGTTAGAAGAGCGCCAGAACATACAATCAAATCTCAAGCTGCCTCTCTAGTAATTTTTTTTTTAGCTCCTCATGAAGCCATCAGAGCTTTAGTGCAGCAGGCCTCAAATCTGACACAGTTCATCATCTTCCCTGTCTGTTCTGTTCAGACTGTGATTCAAACTACACTTCAAAGTACAGTTCATGTGGCAGGAACCGCACTAAATTCTTATTTGAAGCTCTTCCAGCATGAGCAGATCCTCCAGAGCTGAGAGGTTACCTCACGTTTCAAATGATTAACTCAAGTTGTTTGCATTTACATCACTTTGTTGAAGTTAGATACGATTGTGACTTGAGACAGAGGGCTTTAGAGAAAAGCACAACTGACTTTGATTTAAATTTGACCTGTTAGAGAAGAAAAGCGCAGGACCAACAACCAATGAGTCAGACGACGCAGGCAAACAGATTTTTTTTTTCGAAACTATACGTTCTTTCAGATATTTCTCTTCCTGTATGGTTCTCAGGACTCTCACATAGCCGGATCTCCACTACAGAATTTTTTTTGAAACTAAAGCCCTTTAGAAATACAAAAAATAAATAAATAATAAATAACCGCAGTATTCAAGAAAGATAAATAAAAAGAAGAGTCTTGATTCAGGAAGGCCATGGAAGACAGTTTAATCATGCGTTATATCTGGATTTAACTTTTAGAATAATGATAACCAAATATTTTTAAGAGAGTTCATGCCGCACACTTTATTTTGTTCTGACAATGCATTAAACCTTAATGCTTTAGTAGTCTAACAAAGGTTTAAACAGACTTTGAGACAGTTTTGGAATTTCTGTGAACATTTAGTTTCAATAGAAAAAGTTTTTTTCTTTTCTTAAACTAAACTGGCCCTGGACCGGGATCTGCTTGGATGTATTCTGACTGAAAATATGTTCCAGATTATGGGCAAAAAAGAACTCAGGGTCACTTTAAGGAAACCAGATGTGTCAAGTCTAAATACACCCTTAGTTTATACTAATGCATTTCAGTTTATATCTGTTACAATACTCTCTGACCATGAAGTCCACTATGGCTCTTGAGGAATATGTTATCTAACAAGTGAGAAAGGTAACTTTCACGTACATTTTTTAGAAGTAAATAAGTCTAAATACTTAGACCTTTGTTTTAGACCTTCAACATTTTACACATATAAATGAACTGCGAAGCTGTAGTGGGTTTTATGGTTCAGATTCAAGATAAAAATGATTCAGGTTTAATTTTTGTGTTCTCAATTCTTTTTTTAATTCCAAAAGTTATTGTGAGATCAATATCTAATTTTTGCAAGTCTTTTGCAGATGAATCAGACTTGAAAGGTGGTATGACAGATCAGCTAAATCTACTGAACAGCAAGCATATAAGGAGTATAATTCAGGGAGAAAACGTGAGTGGACTGCTGTGGCTGCAAAGCCTTGATGTGCATCAGTTGCTGTGCAAGTACAACATTTTTCACCCTCATGCTGTTATCTTTCTTATTTTCATTTACAATTCGTCTACAAAAGCACTTCACTTTAACAGAGTTTCACAGTTTTAGGACTTTAAATGGACAGAAATCAATACTAAGGGAAAGTTACAAGGGGATTTGGGAAACAGGACTAATATTAATTTGAGCCATTTAATGTTTTTTTTATTTGTAAGACCCCAATCAAAAGAATAAAGAGTGTCTGGCACAGGTTATGGTGTTTATATATTCTTGCCAGTGCCGACAATATTGTTAAAAGTGAAACGTTTGAGTTAAGTATTTCATTTTACCCTCATTTGCTGCTTTCCCCCTTTCTTCTCACTTTCTTTCTCACTAATTTCATTGAACATTGAAGCATCAATTTGATCTCTCCTTCATCACTTTCCACCTTGTCGTGTACCTTTATCACCCAACAACAGCCTGCAGCCTGGTGAAAATCAGGTGTTTAATGAGGCCACCTAACTAGCTTGCCCTTATAGCTCAAAGACAGCGCCTGATGAACTGAGAAATTGCATTTGCACTTACAATTAATGGAGGTTTCCAACAGCAATTTAATTATTTCTCCTTACTAATCAATTGCATTGCACCTTCAATTCAATGCCATTAAAATGCACTTGTTAAGAGTTAAGCACTTTGCCAGCTATGTGTCTAAAGTTTGTACACACCAAGCTTTTTTGAAATTATTCATTCATTCATTCATTTTCTGAACCGCTTTATCCCTTTCGGGGTCACGGGGCTGCCGGAGCCTAACCCGGCAACTCATGGGCGAAGGCAGGGGACGCCCCTGGACTGGTCGCCAGTCTGTCGCAGGGGCCACAGTCACACACTCATGCAAACTCACATCCACACCTAGAGATTTTTGAAATTATTGATTAGATATTCTTGTTGAGAAAAAAAAGAAAAAGGATGCAGGGAAAGACACTGATCATGCAAAACAAAGAATTCAACGAAACTAGTACTGGAAAAAAGGATCAACACTAAATCAGAAAATAAGAAAAACAGGAACCGATGGGTAATTGGACATGTGGTCCTAAGTAACCCGTAACAAAAGGGAAAATTCTACAGAAACCAAACAAAAAAGAGAATAAAACAAAGGTTTTCACCAAACTTGTTCCAGATACTGTTAGGCGAAGGTGGGGTACACCCTAGATAGGTCACCAGTCTGTCACAGGACCATACAATCACCTAGGGATACTTTAGCATTATCAATTAACCATGTTTTTGAACTGTTGGAAGAAGCCAGACAGCCTGGAGAAAACTCACACACGCACAGGGAGAACATGCAAAGTCCACACAGAAAGGGCCCAGCTGTGATTTGAACCAGGGCCTTCTCACTGTGAGGCAAGAGCGCTAGCCACTGTGCCACTGTGCCACCGTGCTCCCAGATTTAAATCAATAAACAGAATTTAGTGTATTTAGAAACTCAACAAAAGTAAGAGGAAGAAACAAGAGAGTCAAAGAAAATGTAGCAAAAGCTTCATTGTAGGTGAAATAAAAAAATAACACTTCCAAAAATGTTTTCTTTTATAATTTGCAACATATGTCATGAACCCATACTAACAATTCCTTTGATTAGGCAAAGACTTTTTGACTTTTAGAATCTTGAAGTCTTCTGGACGTAGGTCAAAATATTTTTTGGTTTGTCTTTGCTTCCATGCTGGTCCAAGACATGAGGTCGTAGAAAGGTTAGTACACACAAAACGTGTTTGTCTAAGTGACTTACCTCAAAGCTGTCTGTGGTGGGAAGGAATGTGAAAAAAAAACCAAACAATGACAGTGTCAGCAACATGCATTCACACAGTGAGACTGTAAGCTTCTTAATGAGACAAATATGGACGACATATTTAATGTCACTGGTGATCATAATTGAACACATGTTACTTACTAATGATTTTACAAACACTTTTATTAAATTGGGCTTGGACTTTACTTCACTTCGACAGCTCATTGTCTTTATAGACAGCAGAAAAGTAATGATAAAGGTAAAATAATCATCTGAAAGCAATAAGAGAACATGGTTACTTATGATTGCACAGACCTATTTATTAATGTTCTGTAGTCATTCTTCAAAGGCTGCACAGACCTTCCATGAGCCAAAATACAAACCAAAACCTTTTGAATGTTGACCATGTAAAGCACAGCATATCTTATTTGTAACTTGTTCCCACCAGTCGTAAACTACATTTTTATGTAATTTTTCAGCCCACACTGACATGGAAACCCTCAAGAAGTGTCCCACGACTACTTACTTCTGCTTAGGAGCTGCAAGTTGCGGACTTCTTCTCTGACTTGTAGCTGCAGGACTTGTTGGAGAACCTCCTGTCGCAAAGTCTCCTGGACAATTCCCATCCTCTCTAGCTTTTCCCCATTTAGGCGCAATAGTGCTCGTCCTGTTGGAAAGATCTGTTAGTCTGCAAACTTTCTCCAACCTCTTGTTCGTAAGCAAGTTTTGCAAAGATTTATTCTAAAGAAAGTTTTCACACTGGTCAAAGGTCAATGAAACTTGTGTGGTGGTTGTAGACTGAAGATGAGGGCATGTGTGTCAAATGTTTTGAAAAATAGACAAACAAAACTGTTGTTTTTACATATTGTGGAAAAGCCTGAAATCCACCAAATCTCACATATTGACACAAAATTACCACCAAGCAGTAGGTCATGTGGCCATCCCATAATAACTTTTAAAGTTCTCTTGGATATCCTCGACACACGTGTTTTGGTTTTGTTTGTGCTTTTCAAAATATTTTTTGGCTCTGTAAGCGACTTTTGGCCCGTTCATTGTTTTGATGGTTTACTAAAAATATTGATTTGTATGTAATGCTCCCCACCATGGCTAAAAGCAGCGGAAAAAATGTTTTAATTGATTTTGTCTTGGTTTAATTAATTTAATTTAATTTAAAGAAGTTTAATTTGATGTTATGGTCACCACAGATTCAAATACAGTAGAAAAATATGTACCAGGTAAGACTGGAGTTCCTGGTGCTTTCCAAGACTTTAAAGTAAAAAAGTCTCCAGATTTACAATCTAACTTTATGTTTTAAAGACAGGCCATTTGCTTTGCACTGATTTTTACAGATGTGCAATCACATTTCCCAACAAGGCTCATTTTGGTGTTCATATCTTGGAGCAGTTCCTAAGTCTTTTAATTAAAATTAATAATCCACAAATGAAAATTATACTGTCAATAGACAAATACAGTGAAGGTCAAGTAAAACTGGCGGTTAAGACACATGGGAGGAGCTACAGTGTGTGTTCTTCAGTCGTGCAAATAGAGAAGAAATCCATCTTACCTATCGTTCATGGTCCCTCAAATATAATTAGGAGTTATGACTTATCCACATCCCTCTCTATATCCTTCTGTTCATAGTGATATTAGTTCATATTGATTTAAAGACCCACTCCAATGAAAATTGTGTTTTCATCATGTTCTTAAAGCATTTTTCCCATGATGGAGATCAGTTACAAAAGAGTTTAAGATTGAAACTTCATTTCTGAATATGTCTTCATTCAAATACTGATGGATCAGGAGCAGATGAGAAGGTTTGTGAAGTAGACACAGCAATGGGCAGGCTAAAGTCTCCCTTCTTTGCTCCAAATCGAAATCCTCCACTTGCAGACAAATAGATCCATTAACGTCTTCGTTTTCCTTGTTGTCATCTGGGTCCAAACTGTACGGCGGTATTTAACTCACCGTTTTTTTTCTTTGCTATGCTGATGTTAGCTTGGGCTTGTGAGGGGCTATAAGCTTGTGGGAGAGCGTGTAAACAAAGGAATGCTGGGAAATTAACAGAGCTAACTTCCACGTCAACAGTCCCACCCACAACCCAGATGCAATTTTCTAATAAACGACTGCACAAAATATGTCATATGAAATGACACAGGTTTTTTTTTTTATTTTTGCTAAAAACCGCATAATCATAACTAAAAGTCCACTGGGAACAATTTTACAATAGAAAAATATATTTGGAGTAGGATCATCTCAGCTTTTGTTTTTCTCTCTCTCATTCTAATATGTTTTTTTCCGAGCGTACCTTTAGTTTTGATATAACAAAGCAAAACTAGCCATGTTCCATTACGATTGTCAGTTTTTACTTGTAAGTAAAAATACTTTGTTCAAAAAGAAACTGCGGAGGCAACACTTAAAAAAAACTCGAGCAATTATTAGGGTTCCTCTTTCATGATCCACCTCTTTGAGATGTAATGTAACGCTCTTTCTGGAGCTGCACAGAGAAAATGAGGATGGAGCTGCCCGTCAGTTTTCGTTTTGCAGCCAGACAGTTTGGAACAATCAACACAATTGTTACCTTGGATAGGTTTAGCTCTGATAAAAATCAATCACAAACCAGTTAGCTTTCACAATAGCTGAATAATTGGTGTGTGTTTGATTGTGTGTGCAATTTTCTGCACATGCTCAAAAAGCATTTGCTGCTTCATTCAAGTCCAGGTGCTCTCTGTGTCCAGCACTTTTATGGCAGCATGATCATTTTGCATTCATGTTGTGTGCCTCTTGTGTGTGCTTCTGTCTGCATGTGTGTGTACACTTGTCAACCTCTTCACCTCATCCCCAACAAAAGCCCTGTCATGTGTGCCTTCCAAGATCCCCGCCAGCGTGTCCTAGAAAAGCTCCTGCCCTTCGCTATGGGAATGTGTGCCAGCATGTGTGTTTACAAACGAGACAAAGCCAATGAATGGAGCACAAATCAATTCACTTCAGACGGCCTTAATACAACTGCTAATAATTGCCCGCGGATAGGGAAAGTATGCTGTCAGAGGGAGAACAGAGACACAAAAACAAAAACCTGTTTCAGTGGAGATCGCTTCACTCAATTTGGCTTCAAAATAAATAGCTTATTAACGATGCCTGTGGGCAAATGGGAAGCAGCGATGCCTTGGCTAGGACAATAATAACTACTGAAGAAGTCTGAAATGCAACCCTATAGGGAGGAAAATAGACATCCTTTTAAAGTATTATTTTTAACTGCCTTATTTAAAACTCATTCGGTTTGCGATCTCTCAGAGACCCATGTCTATAAACTTGGTATTTAAATTGACAAAAGCAATGTGCACCTCTAAAGCAATCTTTACAGTTTAACTAGCCTTCATTTTATCCTACCTCCACTGTGGATTCTTTTCTAAATACAGCTGATATAAAGCTCTTCCTGAGTTAGTAAGACGGAGCAACAGAAATGTAATTTCATGTACCATATCATACTAGGTAACAACTTTAATCAAAGGAGCAATTCAATTATTATACTAAAATATCACAGGAGATGACAGCATGCAAGGGGATGAAAATGTAAAGGAAGACACACTGAACGCTGTACTGCTATCTGAAGGCCTTTGCAAAGATACACAGACCAACATTCATTTTTCGGTCACTGAATTAACATGACACAAGCACAGAAAAAAAGTTGAAATGCTCAGCTACATAAATCCTATTCTGACATCACTGCACAAGCACCCAGGAGCGAATGACAAGAGATAATACTGAAACAAGATAGATACGGGCAGATAAATCTGAGCGTTTTTCTCATATGTTTTTCCTGTGGACATCGATAGAAATGATCAGATCAATAGTGCAGCCTTCTGACAGTGTTAACATTGCAAACCCTGATGTCACTGGTGCACATGAAGCATGTGTTTTTAAGTGTCTGCGTGAACACAAATGCAGCTAAGTGGTAGCAGAGCTTGCAGCACATTTATTCTGCATGAGACACAGAGACTGGTCTGTCATGACTGGGAATATGTGTGATTTTATCTGTTCAAGTGTCTTTCTACATATTTGTGTCTGTTTTGGTTTTTTTTTGTGCCAGTGGTCCTACAAATCCCTGATTTATTCAAATGGTCCCTTTTTTTCTTCAAAGCCTAAGAGACACAAAGGAGGAATAAAAGATCTTCATGTGGCTCCAGAACCTCAGGTTCTGGAGCAATTATGATTAAGCTGGATCAAACCAGGCTGTTTACTTGATATAATGGTACTCCTTTTATGCTAATGGCAGCCCTTTTAGTGCAACAAAGACGTACATTTGTTTATCAAATCATATTCATGCATTTTTTTATTTGGATACCTGTGATGGCGTGATGGGAGAAGGCCTCTACATAGGTCAGGTAGTTGTGAGGACAGTGTTTCTTAAGCCACTTGCAGACATCCTGTTGAGTCCACAGCACCACAGGTTTAGACAAACTGGACAGTGTAGGACTGGTGTGGTAAACAGTGAAGGCTTCACCTGGGTGCAGCTGAAACACCAGAAGAAACAGAGGTTTAGTTAGACCATTTTTTTTATAGTTTCAAATGTGAACAAAAATTATTAATTCAAATTCTTATTAAATTCAAAAAAATATATTATTCAGTTCAATTCCCCCCAAAAATCCCTATTAGTAATATAGTTAACGCAAAAGGTACATTCAGAGACTCAATTCTCTTAAGCATAGAAAAAAGACTTGTGAAAAACTTCTTGGAAATTTTTTATATGTTTTCAGTCTAAATTTATATTTGAAAGAACATGTTAGACACACAAACAGATTATTTGTCCTTTATTTTGCATTAATATGTGATTTGAATCATACGACGAAGTATTAGGGCCACCAAAAACGAAAAAATGTACAATTTTTTTTTCAAACATTTATAAGAAAATTTACAGGAAAAAAAAAAATTACGAAATTTAAGTCGAAGTGAGCACACAGTCCAGCGAGTGAACACCATGTGCAGCAGCACGGCTCAGATAAACAGACAACTTTGGTGTTCTCCTCAATATATTTAGACTTTTTTCTCGTAAATTATTGCCTTTTTGATTTATTTGCTTTAAAGTGGTAAATTTACAACATTTAAAGTCACAAATTTACAACTTTAAATCATGTAAATTTATGAGAAAAAAAGTCATGAATATAGCCTATGACTTTTAAAGGGTCTATATCATGCAAATAAACTATTTTAAGCTTTTAAGTGTGTTATAATGTAAGATTCTACTAACCAATCATATTCTAGCTAGGTTTTGACAGTTGCTGCAGTCAATCTTGAGTTCTTGGTGTGACATCAAGGCCACCTAAAGGATATTACACCAAGCATGTCATATGATTGAATAAGAACGTAATAAAGGGCACATTGCATTATGGGAGTTCACTATTTCTATTGTTTTGTTTCATGTTTGTGGCAGTTTTAATAATTAATGGGTTTGTTATTAAAATGTTTGTTGCTTTTGTTTATTTTTGTGTGGTTTTATGAGCCTTGATTTGATTTTGATGGTATTGTGTGATTACTATAAAAAGAATGTATAATGACGCCACTGAAGGTCTACGTGCAGAAATAAACGAATTAGCACAATACACTAAAATATACCTGGAACTGTTTATGAGCAGAAGGTTTCAAAAGCTCGTAGGCATTCAAGGGCAAACAGATGCTCCTTGACTTAACTAAAGAAGCAGGTTTTTACTTCACTCTGACTCAGAGGGACAGATGTACAGAACAAAGGCTTTTCAGCATGCTTTTTCTTCTACTCAGTTTTATTCTTGAAGTTTAACAATCAGAGCTTTTGCTGGCATATTCATGTCAGAAAAGCACATACTTTCTCCACAGGCATAAAAAATAAAGTATAAATGCTTTTCTATCTTTGTCTGCCACTTTAATAAGCATCAATCATCTTGATCGATTTCTATGTTACACAAGGTTCATACTTTTTTAAGCTTCTTTTGCTTCTTTTTTGACAAGATATAGTAAAGGTATCGTTTTAAACACTTAAAGCACACTAAAACACAAATTGAAGTGGTTTGTCCAGTGTAAGACTATATAGTGTGGGTGATAAACGATAAAGTCTATTTTCATCTGTTAATAAGTGGGACCCATGTCTCTATGTGAGCTGCGAATCAGCAGATGCAGGTTTTTCTTTCTCTCTCTGATTATCTTGTTAATCTCAACTATAGAGATATTAAATTGAACATTGGTGAGGACAGCCAAAATATATAAAAAAATAAAATAAAAGTAAATAAAATACATGCATTTCCAATAAGGTCATAAAGACAGTAGCTGTGCATGAGCACAAGTAATCAGATTAAAAGCCTGATCAGAATAACAATACTTAATGTAAACACACCATTCAGAATACTCTGACCCGATCAGACTTTTTCAGATCAAAATTTCCTTCTGTTTGAGATGGGTTGATCTGATCAGGGTGCATGTAAACAATTTATTCTGATTGGTCATGTGCTGGCTTTAACGTCATACGTAGACGTAGACCGTGTGTCCAAGCAGAGGGGCTGGATGCCGGAGCTCAGAGTCTGCAAGCAGGGGAGGGAGGGTCCAAGGTTACACTTTGTTGGTCACACGTATTAACCTAACCATTCTTCCGGGTCCGTGTGGCCAAAAAAAAGTTCAGCACTGACAGCACGTATTTAGTGTGAATAGTCACCTTAAAAAAAGAAAATAAACAATAGCATGCTCAGAAGAGCATATTCCTACATGCTAGCAGCAGCCATGCTTGTTTACAACAGAACTCAGCTACTTTTTCTATAGCTATTTTGGTATTTTATATAGTTTTGCACATGTCAAAATGATTTATTCTGGTCAAATGTAACCATTTGTTATAATAGGATAAAGTTTTTTAGGGTTCATGTACACAGCTCAGTTCTAATCCAATCTTTGATCATAAAGACATGTTGCACCTGTTCATGTGACAATGCTTTTTCTCAAAAAGCTGAAAAATAGGAAAGCAATATGAAAAACTTTTGATTTAAAACTTAGAATTAAAATAATATTTTTGGGGATAAACAAGCTAAGTATTGCTCAAGTGTCTGTTTGAAAGTGCAGCAGCTACATTCACACAGCCCTCTGCAACTTGCATTCAAGTGACCACTTCCAATAAAAAGTTCATGTAAACTTGCATAAAAATGTGTTTTAAGCTTCTGCGTAAAAAACTCTTACGTTCGTTGAGGCTCTACGTACAAAACATGCAGCCATTGAAAGCGCGTTGAAAGTTAAAACAGGTTGAACTTTTAACCAATCGAGGACCGATCAGATATTGTAGTGACATATGAATAAGTGATGGAAATGCCAACCATTTGGAAATTGATCTTGAAGTAGAAATTAATAATTGCAGTTTCTAGTTTTTTATTCAGAGTTTAGTTTGCTGAACTATAAATCAAAATGGAGGGAGACAAATAAGACAAAAAAAATGATATGTAACTACATAATACATCAATTCATCCATTCATTATCTGTCAATCTGGGGTTTGGGTCACAGGGTCAGCAGGCTAAGTTAAGATGTTCAGATCCGCCTCCCCCTCCCACCTCTCACAGCGTTTCCTGTAATATACCAATGAATTCCCACGACAGTTCTGTGATGCCATCGAAACAATAAAATCAATAAAAACCCACAAACAAAAGCAAACTAACCCCACAAATGCACAAATGTATATTCAAAATTCCTTCTTTTTCCAGATGAAAAAAAGAGTTAATTCTCTCATCCCTGTCTCTCTAATGATGAGTGCAGGCTTAGCATAAGCTGCTCTCAAACATGAATCTCTTTCCATTAACCTGATGGAAACCAGAGGAGTCAGCTCCATGTCTGCAGCTGTATGTTGTTGGACCTGATGTGATGCTTTCATCTATAAATTGCAGCAGGGATCTCTATAGGTCAGAACCCCCCTTTCTTCAAATCCCAAAGTTTGAGCTGTATGCAGTCACATCAACACGCTGAGTAATGTGGCATTTAATCCTCTATCTGTAGATAATGGTTGTGACATAAAAGAAGTGGCAATAGGAAATGTTAGCATGCAAAGAAATTTCCCGCATCAACTTGGGTTTAGTGGTAAAATTATTCACACAGGAAAACCGATGGATCATTTTTTTTCAGTTGAGAGCTAATGCTTAGATAAAGTCTGTTTAGGACAAACACTGGTACCACTTCAATCCAAAATCCACTGCAACATCTTAAAGTCCTCTTCCAAGTGGAATAAGCGTTCTTCGTGTAACTTGCAAATATATGGAAGTGACAGCACAGTGACATGACTAAATTAACATTTACCAAAATCTATTTTTAAAAAATCACATAAAAATACATATTTCATAAATTCCTATTAAAAAAACCAAACAAACCAAATTCCTATTTTATTTTTTAAGCTAAACTGATCGATGTCATGTTTTAGTCCTTGGTAAAATAACTATACATTACTGTTTTTTGTGGAATTACATTTAACCTAAATATATGCAACAGGCTTGTTCAATAAGCATTTTGCCATAATATCTAGGAGAAGCTTATATTTTGTTAAAAAAGCAACTTAATAACAAAACAAGATAAAAAAGGGAAAAAAAAATAATGTTATAGTTAAAAAGAAAATTAAATATATAAGCCATATTTACCTTTCAGAAGTGCAATTAAGCCCATTGAGACGACTATGGCTGTATATTAAGATTCATGTTTTATATTAAATAATGTTTTTTTTAGGTCAAATCTTTTAAGTATCTTTAAAGAAATGTATGAATAAAACTTTTCTTATAAATGTCACAGTAATTATAAATAACAGTTGAAAATATCTTGACTGCAATCATATGCTTTAATTCAACAGAACATTTTCTTTCTGGAAAAATATAAACAAATGTGCAGCAATGAGGACAAAAAACAAAAGTGAACATGGACAGTAAAGGACAAAAAAAGAGACAGAGGAGAGAGAGAGGGGGAGTTGGCTCTTCTTTGTGTGAATAATGGCCTTCATCATCAAAAAGCCAGACGAAAGGGAAAAGGAATGATAGCTTCCAATCATCCCTCTGTCTCCTTTCTTTCCTCCCTTGCTCTTCTCGCTCCATTTGTGGCCATCCATCAGACTCTATCTCCTCTGGCCAGTTCTATCTCGCCTCTGCTCACCCTTTACTTCCTGCCTGCTCCTCTTGAGACCTACTTCTGTCCAGCTGGAGGAGGTCTCTCATTTGTTATGTACAGAAGGGGGACGGGAGGGGCATGATGAAGATGGAGGCTGTATATGGAGCAGAAGTCAGGGAGGGATTACGACAGACAGAAGAGATAAAATGATAATATATAAAGATGCAAAGATGCCCTTAATCCTTGGATGAAATTGATTAAAATAAAAGTATTTGAGCAACTTCTTATATGCCTGCTCGCTGTATAAAATGCTTTATGATAAAAAAGGCAGCATTTTAAAAGTTCATAGATTGTCTTAAAAGGAAACAAATCCACGTGTTCAGAGTCTGTGTGCAGCAGAGTTACAGCCAAGAATTTGGAATTGGAAAAACGAAAGAGATGTCTACCTATGTTCTTGTTGTACCTATGTTCAGTCACTTTGTTATAATGTCTTGTTGGCTTTTTTGCAGCAGCTAATCCATTGAGAATCCTTGTGAGATTAAGTGGAACTAGCTGCATGTATCTAACTTGCTTTGTAAAGTACTTCGATTAGTCTATAAATGCATTCAAACAAAAAAAAAAAAAGTGTGTGTTGATTTCAGGTTATTCTAAAGTAAATTTGTTGATCAAATTCCTTGAGCAACCTTTAAATAGTTTCAGTTCAGTACTTGTCTGATAGTCCATGTACTTATTCTCATATCAATTTGTTATTAATTCAGTAGTATTTTATCTTCTTTTCATTTTTCTTTTAAATATTCTGGTTGCTTCAAAATTGTTTTGGAAGAAAAAGCATCTCAGGTCAACCTGTGTTCTTTGCCAAACTATGGCAAGACATCCTTAATTTCTAACAAGTAAATACAAATAAATGATTAACCCCTGAGCCCCTTATAGTTCTGCTTAACCGTGCCTTATCTGAGTAATCGGAAAAAGAATGAACCCAAAAAAGAAAAATAAAACAAATGAAACAATAGTCGTTGGAACATCTCCAACTCCAGCAGTTGGAGGCAGTTCCTGTATTGGTGCCATATGCCTTTGTTCCTACTTGCTAATAAGGAGTTTGCAGCTCATGAAGTAAACAACTCATAAAGCTGTTTTTGAAAGGAAACCCTGAAGCTTGCAAACAAACAATGTCGATATCTACTGAAGTATAAATGCACACTCAGGAATCTGAGGAGTTCTGTTGGAGAAAATGCTGCATTTAGAAAATCTAGATCCTTTTCTATACCACTAAAGAAATATTCAGCTTTTCTTACTACAATGGTACAGGCTTTGATCCTTTTGTAGAAAAAAAATCTTTTAGAAAACAAAAACATTACTTGAAAATCACAGAAACAACAGAGAAGCAATCAAAAAAAGAAGTGTGAACTAAAAGGTCAACACTCCCCCCAAGAACAAAAACAATATAATAAGTGAGAGGTACATGTAATTCTGTTTGTATAAGTATCTTTAGTTATAACACCTTAGCAATAATGTGACAAGAAAAAGAATGATGTTCTATCCTCAGCTCAACAGGATGGCGTTGTCATGTCAGTACAAGATTGTTGCTTTTTATTACTGTATTTTCCGCACTATGAAGCACACTTATTAAAAAAAAAACACACAAAAAAACCAGTGCACCTTATAATCTGGAGTGCCTTCGATAGATTAATTCAGGTTGTACTTACTTATGTCAAAGCAATTTTGAGAAGTACACAGCGTTCTGTCAAAATGTAAGTCTGTTTTTTTGACAAGTTGCAAACAAATTTGGGTGTAATTGTAAATGCGCTAACACGGCAAACAAATAGCGCGGTCGGTCTGGTTAGCGTGGTCGCAGCAACGTTTGTTTTAGCGGTATCCGTTTGTTTTTTTAGGTGTTGCAAATAAGGTTGGAAGCTACAGGTACTGTTAATATGCTTGAACACTTCTAACGGGGCTAGTGTGTCGCGTGTTACAAAGAAGTTCTAAAGTAACTGTGAACGCAGTTAAAGTCTGACTGACAGACTCATCTCTGACCCTTGAATGCCCCTTTTACTGTGGCGCGCCTTATGATGTAAATTAAGAAAGAGACAAATCAATGACGGCATGCCTTATAACCTGGTGCGCCACAAATTTTTTGTAATTCCATTGATATTTGAATTACTAAGGTGAAATAAGTCCTATCAAAAAGCTAATATTTTAATACGTCTTTCTACACAAAGTCAAAATGTCAAACAATTTTTAAAGTAATTTCAATAAACTAGATTTCTTCAAAACATGTAGTTTCTGTTGTTTTGTCCACCAGGTCATCTTCAGATCTTTCTCCACATTTAAGTGACTTTTTCCTCAGCTGTTCTCTAGCGATCGTTCGGTTTGTATCCTCAAGCAGCTCATCAATTCTTTACTGCTTTTGTACAGTCATGTCTCTTATCACTTGGTCTTCATAAGTTTCATTTTTCATTGCTACGGACTTCATGTCTTTTACTTTTTTCCTAACCCGCATGTGTCTCCACAGCGCTTTGACTTTTATACATTGAAATGAATTTTCTCTTGTGCGCTGGTTTGTAGCTGCACATTTCCTGCCTGTGCGTCTGATGCTGAATGAAGGATTAGATAAGTCAAGAGAGCGTGGGGAATCCTTGAAGTTCACCCACTGTAACCGCTAACACCTCTCTTCCATTGGCTGCCTCTTTGACTTTGCATAAGATCGATCATTGATGCCATGCTAATTAGCAGCAAAAATTTGAGGGAGAGTTTGCATGAATGAGCAAATCAATGCTTGATGCTCCACAAATCTTGCTCTTTATTGTAAACTCCGCTCTGTCTGATGTAAATCTTTGTTGTTATCATTTCACATTTCACAGGATAACAAAGGCTTATCCTCTATCTTTCCTGAATTAACTGTTCTATTTTCTCAGTTTTTGGTATCAGTTTTTTTTAAATCTGTCTTTTTAAAATCAATTCGGTCCAAATCCTGAAAGTCAAGAACTATTGTTGATCTCCAGTCTCTATCCTCTGTCCCCTATGCAGATATAAACAACCTTAGTGAACAGACAAAAGTTCAAATGAGATTTCGACAGAAATTTGTCTGTTTAGCACGAGCCAAACGTGTCTTATGCTGCACACACACCAGATTTGGCCGAGGCTTCAAATTCGCGTCTGCCGCCTCTCTTTAGAGGCTTGTCAAATTTGCTTAATAAACTTAACTCATTGACCACGTCATAGAAAACATGGATAATGTAAGGAGCTTGGGTGTATATGTGTTGGAGAGCTCTACAGAGGCGCCAGCAAGCACGTCCCCTTGTCTGGGTTCAGCAGTCTCTCCCAGAGCAGGGTGTTGCCTCCTGCCGCAGAGCTGCGCCTGACGGCCGTTTTAATCAGTACTTACACTGCCTGTGGCCCAGTTTGAGCATTAGCCCGAGAGGGGGAAAATAAAACTAAAACTAGGGGATCTTTTTATTTATGTCCCAATGAAAATAATAAAAAAAGCCCACAGATCTTGGGGGATTGCCCCCGCTATGGCAGAACCTGAGCTCTGAATCTATACCAAAGATTGCTCTGTCAGACTTTGTGAGGCGGAGCTTGCTATGCTCTCCACCGCGTGGCCGGCTAGCATCTTTCGTTTCAGCTCCATGGGCTCTGGGACGGGCTGGCGACCTGTCCAGGGTGTATCTCGCCTTTGCCCAACAATAACAGGACAGTTTCCAGTAACTCCATGGCCCCAGTGGGTTAAGAAAATGGATGGAAGTTCAGGACACAAATCCTAGCATTGTACAGCCATATTCAATTCATTATTTTTCTAGTTGACAAGTTGAGTCCCTGATTGGCAAAATAGCGCTGCGCCGCCTAAAATCCCGCTTTTACATTGACTTATAATTTAAACTTGACTCCAGTGTGAATTCCTTAAACCTTTAGGCAGAAGAACAAATCATAAAGACAGGACAAGGACAAGGACAATACAGACGCCCAGCACCTGTCTTGTTTCTCTCTCAATCTTTCTGTCTGTTCAACCGCACTCCTCCTTCATCACCGTGTCACTGGCATAAGCAGGCACTGGTTGAAACTTGAAGGTGCTAATTTAGATCGAACTCTAGGAGGATTATGGGAAATGTGCCGAAGAGAGAACCTTTTTTTATTGCTTTTTTTACTTGTATTCATGCTTTACAAAAGAAAATTGTGGACTGAATGCCCCATGACCAGGTCTTGTAAAAGCATATAAAAAACAGATAATTTGCAAGTGGTTTGCAGAAAATAAATGGTAAATTCTCTAAAAACTTGCAAACCATAATAATAAAAGGTCCATATTTTAGCTTCAGAAGTGTCTTATCCCTGAACTGTGGCATAGATTCAACAAGGTACTGGAAACATTCCCCACAGAGTTTGATCCAAATTGATATTCACATCACAGAGTTGCCGTAGATTTGTCGGCTGCACATCCATGATGCCGATCTCCCGTTCCACCACATCCCAAAGGTGCCATATTGGGTTGAGATCTGGTGACTGTGGAAACCATTTGAGCCCAGTGAACTCATTGCCATGTTCAAAAAACCAGCCTGAGATGAGTCCAGCTTTATGACATAGTGTGTTATCCTGCTGGAAGTGTCCGTCAGAAGATGGTACACTGTGATCATAAAGGGATGGACATGGATAACAATATTTAGAAAGGCTGTGACCTTGTATCTATGCTCAGTTAGTAAGGGGCCCAAAGTGTCCCAAGAAAATATCCCCCACACCATTATACTACCACCACCACCCTGAACTGTTGATACATAGTAGGATGGATCTATGCTTTCATTTTGTTGATGCAAAATACTGACCCTACCATCTGAATATCACAGCAAAAATGGAGACTCATCAGAGCAGACAATGGTTTTCCAATCTTCTGTCTGATGTTAATGAGTCTGTGTGAATTGTAGCCTCAGTTTCCTGTTCTTAGCTAATTAGATTCTCTTCTGCAGACCTCGGTTGTAAACCAGTGGTTATTTGAGTTCCTGTTGTCTTTCTATCAGCTGGAACCAGTCTGACCGTTCTCCTCCGACCTCTGGCATCAACAAGACATTTCCGCCTACAGAACTGCCTCTCACTGGATATTTCCTCTTTTTCGCACCATTCTCTGTAAACCCTAGAGATGGTTGTGGGTGAAAATCCCAGTAGGTCAGCAGTTTTTGAAACCAGCACCTTGAACTATGCCACGTTTAAAGTCACTTAAATAATAATAAACTTAAACTAATAAAGTGGCTGTTGAGCTTATTTTGTCTAGTTAGCAGCATGACACTAAAGGTATAATTTTTAAGTAGCAACAAAAAGATAAAGGAAAAAATGTCTTGTACTATGTAACTTGACAAAAATTACAGAAAAACTAATTTCCAATACTTTGGTGAGAAATTACAAGGTTATAAAAGTTGAAAAACCTTGAAAAGATCTCAGGGGAAGAATGTTTTTATCTGTTCTTCCATTTATATCTGTTACTTGCCAATAATTTTCTTCTTTGTGATGGTGTCAGCTCACAGGGTCAGCCCCTGCACTCAGTAATGAGGACAAAAAATGTAATCACATACTGGTGTTTTTCATTCGCCCACCCAGAAAGGCAAATTAGTGCATGGCAAGGAGCTTTTCTGCCTGTAACAGGCTTGGTTCTGGCTTGGAAAAAGGGAGGCAGTAGCTGCTGTTACTCGCTAAATTGTTTTCCGTTATTCCCCCTATTCCCCGGTCTCATCTAAAGGTTCCTCCACAAGCTGTGAGGCAGACAGCAAAATGAGGCCGGCACAAACCCCTTCTTTCACCCCATCTGGCAGCACAAACACCTGCCAATTTAATAATGGCACACAAGGTGTGCTGACTAAAGACTAGGTCATTATTTGAAGAAAAGAAAACCTGGAGCTGGCTTTCTTTATTGCTCCAACACAATTTAACACAAAAACGCAAACAATTTATGCTTAATTATGTCAGGAGCTGTGTCTTTCAGTGGATTTTTAACTTTCTTACGTAAAAATAGGGACTGGGAGTGGATATAGCCTCTAACAGTGCTCCTACATCTTTTAAACTATCTGCAACTATATTTCCCCCCATAATTTGGTAATTCACATGTCCCTACACAACATTCAAACAAAAAGCACATAAGTGTTGGGGACATTTTCAGTCCCTGTGAGCATGAATGAACAATAACATCCACTGCTTGTGTCCTCTCTCCCCCACTGCCTTTAGTGTTTCCTGTCTCCCCTGACTGGGAGTTTGCTCAGCAGTGCTTAATGTGTTATATCAGCTTTGTTAAGCACATAAGGAGGATTCCCAGGGTCCTACCATATATACAGAAATGGAGTTGTGTTTCACTTAGCCGGCTCTCTCATTACAGCCAGTGTGTGCACAGCCGGTATAATAGAGAATAATCTAATCATCAGTCCTGACAAAACTGCACAAACAACACGTGGGATACACATGTTTGCCACTCAGACACACCAATATTTGAAATTATAGATGCATGACTGGACCCTCCAACAATCAGAAGGCAAACATGGAAGGAGGGAGAAATTGACTCATTTTCCTTTTGTTGAATAATGCATAATAAAGCTTTTTTGCTATAAGAGAGTAATAAGGTGTTCTTCTCATGGCAAAGATGAGGTTTGATTATCCAGTCTTTGCATAATCACGGGAGAACTGTTTACTCTGTTTCATGCTTCTGTACCTGCTTGAGTTGAAAGCAGAGGCTATTTGGAGAATCCCAAAAAATCAGCAATGCTTGTGTTAAAACTTATATAAGCCACTGTTGATAAAAGCTTTGAAAAAAAACTTGCAGGAAAAAAAGCAGGAGACCTTAAAAAACCTTTTTGATGATTATACAGAAAAAAAGGGACATCAGTTTTGGGTAAAGAGGCTCGGAATAGATTTTCCCTTCTCTTTTCTTAAAGGCTATTTGTGCATCATGTAGTGTTTCAAAAGTATCTTATGTTTGCCAAGATACATGCCAAAAATATTAAATTAGCAAAAAACAAGACATCTTATATTATAAGAACAATTTCTAGCAAAGTTCTTGTTAAAGACCCATTTCAATATAAGTCCGGTTTTTTGGGTGTTTTAACATGTTTTAGTGGCAGTTTTCTCATGATGGAGGACACACATGTATGGGTTTCTGAGTATTTCTTTACTAAAACATTTGTGAATCAGGAGCAGATGAATAAAAGCTGTTGAAAAAAGCACATTTCAGTGACATTAGAGCTCCATTCTAGTCTGATGAGCCCACTTGCAGACAAATAGATCCATGTATTCCATTTTCCTTGGCATCTGGCTCAAAACTGTACAGCTGGATAGCTTCAACACAGTTCAGCCTTTTTGTTGCACTTGTGATGTTACGATGGGGTTGTGAGTGGCTGTATAAGGTAGCGGAAGAAGTTGTAAACAGATGGGAAACGAGGGCAGGCTTACTGTCCGCCAACAGTTCCACTCAAAACTTAGAGATGAACTTCTAATGAACTCTTGTTGCTCTGCAGAAACTATGTCCTGGAAAACAACACAGGTTTTTTGATTTTGGCAAAAAAATGCTTAATTATAATTTTAAAAACCACTGGGACCGCTTTGACAATAGATAAAAACATGATTGGAGTGTGACTTTAAACCCAATGTAGAAAACATTATAAATATCTGTTTTTAATTGTCAATAATCAATACAAAGCATTTTGCAATAATTACATTAGTATTACATAAGTTTCTTTGTAACTTTATCTCCTTTTACAGACTTGACCATGATAGCAAGTTATTAAAGTATTTCACTCCAATTTGTTTTTTACCTCTTCCCATTGAATTTTAATACTGAGATTTTGTTTTTTAATCAACATAAAAAGTAAGAAACATATGTTGTTTTTTGGGATGTTTGTGTCATGAGATGATGGTTGCAAAACTAAAGAATACCCCCTAAATAGCTTGTATGTAACTGTTCTATCAATGGAATAAAACTATCAATAGTCCATTTCCATTTACATCCCTGTTTGCACAGTATCAGTTAGTTACATGGAGCTTTAAAAAAAAGATTTCTGCTTCCATCTTGGTAATTTCAACGACTTCTCACAGTAGGCTTTGGAAAACTTGACATGTTTATAAGACAAAGGAATAAAGGTAATGACTTTGACAGGTTTGTTTTTCAAGGCTAACTCTGAACTGACAAACTGTTTGAGTCACACTTAAAACCAAACCCAGAGTAGCTCTAGCTGTCATAGAACTGATTCCCTACGGAAATTGTTTGCTGTTTATTTTATCATCATGCCTTGGGGCCCTTATCAATGGAGTCTCTGCTATTTTCACCCTTTTTTAGAACAACTAAAAGTCCTCGGTTCTAGAGAGGTTGTAAAAACGAGGTAAACACACTCTCAGCTAAAAGGAAACACATTACATTTTGACATTATTTATTTAACAACAACTAATTTAGAATGCAAACTATGTGAAAACTGAAATACAACTTATGATTCAGAAGCTCGTTGAGCCACTCTCACTGACATCAACTAATTATTTATTGGACACAGAAGTTTCAAGTCCCTCTCTTTGCCTTGGAGGAATTTTGTCCCACTTTTCTGAAGAGAACATATTGTCTAAGTTGCAGAATTCGCTGACAGAAAAAAAAAGTTTTCAACTAGCTTAATGACTTAAGAGGTGAGCATCAAAACAAATCCATATGTCACAAAACTGAAACTTAAGAACGCAAAATCCAATATAGGATGAAAGCGAGATGAGAGACAACACATCTAATAACATTTGCGTTGCAAACGACACGTATAGTGCATATTTTAAATTTTACTTCCTGAGCAAATTCATACTGTAACACTGATAAAAATTTCCAAGTAAATCCACTCTTGGGAAGGTTGACAACTGTCGTGATTGTTACACACTTGTAAAATATATTTTTCACATAGAATGCCCATATTGTTGTAGGTCATATAAGTCCATATTGTTTGTGTCACAGGGTGATAGTCTCAGAGGGCCGTGAACGTCCCAGACAATTGACTGAGGACTCTCAGGTGTGTGGTGGAGTGATTCAGGGCCTTAAAGGAGAACCAGCAGCAGGACGACACATTGGAGTGGGGGAGAGAAGAAGAGCTGCTCTTGACAAGTTGGGGACGCCCCAGCCGCAGGCGCTACCCACAGCGGCGCCGTGGAGCGTTAGCTGTTAGCTGTATTTTTGCTTAAATAAGGGGACTTAATCAAATACATTGTATTGTCGGTACAAAGATGTGTTACATTATTGATTTTCATCAATAATTTGGTTCTAATTTTAAGATTTAATTAGTGATAGGGGGCTTTTGTAATTTACAAAATCTAAAAAAAACTGTAAAACTACATCCACACAATCATTTACAACTTGCAATGGTTAACTGTGCTATTAATTTTTAAAGGATAATAAGCAAGAAAGTGGTTCAGTTATTTTTGATTTTGTGTACACAGTTGGAAGGATTTTTTTGGGCTGTTTGATTGTTCTCTGCAGAGGCTGCTGCTCTGCTTGTTGCATGTTGCCATACCTGGATGCCCTCGGTGCCAGGCTGCTGAAGAAGTTTGACGGTACGTGTGTGCGCCGTCCTCTGCCCGCGGCTGTCGTGCCAGGTCAGATTGTTACCTCCGGCATGACGTGGCAGCTGGTAGCTCAGTTCCTCAGCAGACACTGTGTGCTCTAGGGAGGTACGGCAAAAACTGAAGCTGGACGCCGCTATGAGGACAGAAAGACAAACAATAAGGCAGAGAAAACAAAAGAAAAACTTTTATTTAACTTTTTCAAGCTTTGTATCACAACTTTAAATATAAAAAAGTAACAGAATCCCAATCCCCTAAGTAACCATCTGTTTTTATTCACAGTTGAAAAATAAATGATGCTGCTGGAAAACAATGCTATTTCTGCGATCTACAATTATGTTAAACACATATTTACAGAAGTAGAGCATGATTTCTCTGATTGTGTCTTTTTTGCAAGATTAGTCCTTGATTGGACATAAAATTACATTCAGAATAAAAGCACTGTAAAAAGTCTTGGCATGTCTTGCTGTGCTATTTCATGCCTGGCTGGATAGTCATAAAACTCATTTATTCAAGATTAACCAAAAAAACTTGATAAGCCATATCTTTGGAAACGCAGATGTTTTGTTCTCTTGAGACATGAGAAATAATCATTTGATTTATTGCTTGATTAAAAGAACATAATTATATTCAGCGTAAACTTCCATGGTTCTTTGTATTTGCTTTTGCCTTTCCCTGCATTGAACAAGTTACATCTTGCAGATGCATCACAGCCGAGGTTAAAATCCACATTTAAGTAAATTCGGGGTTCGCAAAGCATCTAAAGCAGTTTGAAAATCCATTCATCATCCTCCAAACCCACAAAATCCCTATCATGGTCAAGGAGTTGTTGTCTACTTGTGGACAAATGTGGGGCTCACTCCGGGCAGGTCCGTTTGCAAATTCCTGTTAATTAAACTACCTAGCTCACAATTTTAACATTAAATGAATACTGATCCTTTTTCTGTATAAACTGTTTTATTTTTCTTTTAATTCTATTGCTTTTTTACAGCTATTCATCTTGTAACTATATCTGACAGCTGTAGTAAAAGCCAATATAACTCAGACACATCATCAACACACAACAAATTGTTTGACAGCTAATGTTCGTAAAAAATGTCTTGTTGATGCTAAAAGAAAATGGGGAAAAAAAACTTTCTCTGAGCCCAGAAGTCTGCTCAAATGAGCAGAGATGATGAGCAGGGTTCCACATCGATGCTAGAGGAAAGAAAATGAGGGAGAAAGAGGAGGAGAAGAAGAAAGGCCTGTCAGAAGTCACTGATGTGTAAACCTTTTTTTGCCTCTCTCCCTCCCTATCCTGCTTTGTCTCACCAAACTCCTGTCCTTTGCTTCACTCCTGCTTGTGTCATTTTTGTGTTGCCACTTTCTGTCATCTTATACGCCTCCATACACCTCAATCTTTTTTTTTCTTGAGCATTCCTCTGTCTGTTTCTATTTCTCTGGGTTTTGTGTCTTTGGGACAATCTGGATAAGTCCAACTCTGACGTAATTACTGCCACTCAGACTGATGGAGGGTGACAGGAAAAAGGGACATAGGAAGTTAAGTGTCTAGGAACCCTAAAGACCTATCAATCTCAGAGAAAGAGACAGAGGAAATGCACAAGCAGGAGATAAAAGGTGGGATGTGCTGCAAATTCACCAGACAAGACTGCACGTCAGTTAAACAGCTCAGGAGACAAGAGTTAACTGAAAACTATTTAGCTCTACTGGCCGACCCTTCAATTTATTGACATAATCTAAATGAATAAGGGATGGATTGTGGCATGCTTCATCAATTAAAATCTATATATCTTTCCCCCCTCTCCACCTTTAGTAGGTTGAGGGGTATGTGATCTTTAACATACTTAATTTACCGGGATTAAAATGAAATTTAGGGTGTATTCAGACTGGAAAAGTCAGTTGATCGAACCAAATCAGCCTAATTTGGTCCGGATTGAGTCCTGAACCTTGTGCTTGGTCTGTATTCAGACTGTTATTATTTCTGTTTCAAACCAAAGCTTCTAAGCTACAGTATGTGACTTACAATCTTTTTAGTCATTGGCCAGAAAGTACGAGGGCGGGGTAAAGCAACACTAAAAAAGAATAATGGAAGTCACTTATTCAATCTTTAAATGTCGCTGACCAATTTTGAATGTCTGTGTCAACGCCAGGTACAACACATTTTACTGCTACTTTGGGACGGTTTCTTTTCTCTTTGAAGCATCACCAATCTCCGTATCAAAAATCCTCCTCACTGTCATGCGAATCATTTTCCTGGAGACGCACACTTTTCCGTCTTTGCTCAATAATCCATGTTCAAACCGGTTTTTCTAATTGGTCGCTCGCTCTCTCTGCACCTCCAACAGGAAATCGTTTGCTTGTTTCTGCAACTGTCTTCTCAATATCATCCATCTGTTTGCACCATTTTCAGATATGTTTAGGATCCACCCCAAAATGTGGTGCAGATTCCTCACCAGAATGTTCCTTGGCGCATACCACCGCACAAAGTTTAAATGCTAAATCGAAGGAGCATTTCATGGCCATCGCTACACAACACTAAACTACCACTGATACCCAGCGTCTGCACGACTATGCTCGACCCGGGGGAGGGGAGAGGGGCTGTCTTAAAGGAGCCTGGCCACTATTAGAAACTGGTGTCTAAAGCAACGAACATGTTAGACCCAGCGGCTAGTGGAGATGGGACACAATTGGAAGATATGGTCTTATGCATTTAAAATGAAAGCGTCTTGCTGAGAACCACTAGCTTTGCGGGGAAAGGGTGTATGAGCCTGGGAGTGATGCTGGCAGGGCAGACTCTCCTTGCAAGGGACTGTTCTCACTCACCTACGTCAGCTTGGGAGAACTCGCTCGTGAGTTGGGAGGGGCTGGTGTTCAAAGCGCAGGTTTTTAGAGGAATATTCAGAAATGCGTGAACGGATCAAAATATCGCTTTGGGGTTGTTTATAGTGAGGAATTAACATTATAATACACTTCCAAGCTCAAAAAGTTGATTTTGCATGGTATAGACTCTTTAAATATTCAGAATTTACACCTGAATCATTGTATTCAGAAATGATCTTGAAGTGTAGATTTTCCATTTGAACCCTAATCGTCTGTCTCAACAGACATTTCAGAAACCTGGACAGCTACTGAATCTCCGCTGTTCTATTTGTCTCAATTTGGTGCCCTTGCTAGTGACTTTATCGTCCTCACTTAAGGGAGGGGGAGAGAAGATGAGGGAGAATGGGGAGGGTGGAGAACAGGATCAAAGTGGTGTCCTCTAAAATTGTAGAGAATTAACCAAAAAAAGGGATGCTTGGTGCTGCAGTGACTTTTAAAGCACAAAAATCTGCACCTTCAGCAGGACATACTTAAAAAAATTGATAAAGTGGATTGTTGGTGGTACCACAATCAAGGACAAAGTGTTATACAGGTATTTTGGTGTGTGTGCTGAAGGGTGTGTGCATGTGAGGACAGACAGTTCACCATGAGTGGGACCAGTGAAGTGCAACCTCACATCACCTTCCCCTGACTGAGCCGCATATCTGCTGTGCAGAGGGGCTGCTAAATCTCAGAGGTATTCCCTTTTGGAAAGGTAATTAAGCTGTATGGTGCGGCACCCCGAAAGGTCGTTCCATGCCAAATCCCACAACAGATTAACATGGCATCAGCGAACATTACTCATTTGACTCCAAAATTAGCCCGGGTGGACTATATTACAGGAAAGGACGTCTTTTTTTGTTTTTTGGTTTTTTTGGGGGGTGGGGGGTGGGAGGGGGGTTAAAAGTTTTTTTTTTTTTTGCTCTTTTTTTTTTGGCATGAACTTTAAAAGAGCGTTCACTTCATCTCCCCAGTTGTGGGATAAAGCAATGGTCTAGTTAATCCATCTCAATCCACCTCATACCAGGCATCACAGACAGTGTGCCACTGTGTTTTTCTACGGCGCGATATTGGTATCAACTCCCTGCAGCACCTCTTTATTCCACTCAGTGATGAAATTTGTATTTGCACTTTAAGTTTTATACAAAAGTATGAAAAAAAAGAAAAAAAACAGCAGCCAACCTCATTCCTTTGATAATCTCCAGGGTGTGAAACTTCATCATGCAACGATTTCATGCCTGTATTACCCACTAAACCAGGAGTCCTGACTGAACCGCAGAGCATATCAATGCTGGCACGTCCATTGGTGCATTTACCCCTGATCCTGATTAGTTAAGTCTATGGTGAGTTGGGGGTGAAAAATGAAGCTATTTACAGCTTCTGTACCCCACCAGGCCCAGTCTTAACCCCGAGAATAAACCATGAAATAACTATGTTTGAAAAAGCAGAAGGAGAAAAAAAAAGCTGCAGCTTTAAAAATAAATACGAACTCGGGACCTCTGGGTAGGGGGTGTGGGTGTGGGGGTGGGGGTCACATGATGCTTTTTATCCACTCCAAAACATGGTCACAGAGATTGGGGTTGAGGTACACTTTTCACAAATGATCAGTGTCATGGGGGTCCAGAGAGAAAAAAGGGAAATTGCTGTAACCAATCTGCCGCTCCATCTTTTATCGTGGCACAGGGGAGAGGCCTGGCGACTGAATCTGCTCTCATGAACCTGTGTGCTAATCAACGCCAGCTTTGACATACATAAGTGAATGTGAGTCATGCTGCCAGATTGCCCTCTGAAATATTCACACACGTGTTGAATTCCTGCCTGCGTTTGTTTAGGCCAATGAACCCAAAGGACGATGCAGAGAGGCAGCCATGTGAATGAAGACGAAGCTCTGGCTCCAAACCACAGGGTAACTGTGCCTCACGGTGCAGTGCAGCCCATCAGAGAGGTGGAGCTGGCATTTTGTTGGGATTCTTCATGCAAGACAAACCCTGTGAGCACACAGCTAAGCTGGCATGGTAAATACACGGCTGAACTTGGTTTTGCCTTGTAGCCACTGCTGGGAAAGAAACAATACTGGAAGGGATTTCCACGGAGACAGACGGAACAATTGATTGGAAACTGCTTTGCCATTGAACTGTCAAAGACCGTACTGATCACTATACTGGTGTACTTAGAAAGTAATAAAAGGGCTCCCATTACTATTCTGTACACACATATATGTCTAACATTATTAAGCCTTCTTAAGGGACTAAAGTTATAAAAATTACCTCAAGTGAAATGGGCAAAAATGTTAGCTGTATAAAAAGATTAGACAAAAAATATCAAACTCAGCTAACAAGAAAACGAGGAGGAGAACAGGCAGGACTGTTCTATTCTCCTCCTGACAGCAGAGACCTCATATAATGACACAGGAGAACAGATTAGATCTCACCGACTATCAATAATCCAGGTGAATGTCACAGTGGGAAGGACAAAGAGGAAGGACACTTTGGAGAAGCACATAGGGTTGATGGAGATGAGCTAAGGGTTGAAAACAACAGAGAAACGACAAGATCACTGAGTTCCATGCTTGTTGAAGCTCTGGTCAATCGATTTGTTAAGGACAGTTTCATCTGTATTTATGCCTGGAGATTTTTTTCTACTTTCCAAATGTATTCATGTGTGCTTCTATCCATTATCTCATTTGTTTACTTCAAAGAACATGTTTCTAACTTCAACAAAAAAGGAAGAAAGTCCATCATTATTAGACTAATTATTTTCTATAAACGTGTCAGTCGGCATTGAGCTGCAGGATCAGTTATGGTTTCTAACCAGGTGAATACAGGTCAGTGCAGATCAGAAAGAAACTCTACAGCTACAGACTGAGAATCACTATAAGTGTTTATTTAAAGTGGATCTCAGATCAGCAATCCATCTGACCTGTCATCAATAATTGATGGGCATTTCCCCTGCAGCTGTAGCGAGGAGCACCTTAAGCCACGGATCAGATATGTGGGGGCAGTGAGTTTTCAGTTGTGGTTCTGATCATGACAAGTCACACCCTTAAAATTATCTGAGTACAATTTTTTTGTAACACTTTAAAAAACTAGTGCCAAAAACCCAATCAAGCAGGAGGAGTGTTCTTCTTTCCTAAAACTTTGGGTTTTAGACTTCCCTTCTTACCTGTTCTTTAAGTTTTATTCCTGTTTGCCGTGACACTGTGGTCGCATTAGCACAAATAACAGTAACATGGGGTCTATTAGCCAGTTCCATGCATAATGAATGAACTGTCAAAGCAGGGGAAGCATAAAAAACTACTTGAATGATTTACTAATGAAAGTGAAAAACTGTTACAGCTTCAAGGAGGATTTAACTTTGATATTTTTTTTTTTTGCATGTTTTAAGAGACTTTGAATGATTATGTAACAAGCCAGACTAAATAGGTTGGTAATCAAACAATTAATCTCCTCATGTAGCCTTTTTAAACTGCTATCATTATTTTTGTTGCAAAAAAATCTGATCAATTTCGATGGTGCTGCAAAAAAGTATGATTTCTTTTTTAAAATCACACCTTCATTATTCTGATTGCCAAACAAACTTGGTCCTGATCATTTCTGAACAAACAATGACATTTTTTAAAGCCAAAAGAGCATACAATTTAGAAAAAAATATCGTAATAACTAGTAAACTGGGGGTGTTTTAGTCTGGGGATATTTAACATTTTGGCACCTAAATCACCTGTCATAACCACTTCATTACTATTAATATTGCACATTTCCTGTGAAAACTGTCAACCCTAATAGATTAACACCAAACACATATCCTTATATCAGACTAAAATCAATGAAATAGTTCATGAAAGCAAAAAAGGGTTAGCAAACCGCTGGTTCACGCATACCTTCTGTCAGAACCTGAACAATTGCAGAGATCCACCTCATTGCGGTTGCTGTCGACAGTTCAGCGATCTAAGTGATCTACAACCACGCTCGTGAGCACACAAACTGCATCACAGCGATCAGAGTAAAGCTCACGTATTTGTGAATGTCATTTGTGGCCCCTAAATCAATGCAGAGCATTCAGTCTGTGGCCTGATGATGGAAACAGTTGAGCAGGGCTTCAGTATTCAATATATTATTGAGCTTTTAAACCACAGTTGTCACGCAAGTTGCCTCCCTTATTGGCTAATGCATGTCAGTGCTCATGGAGTAGTGTTGCATATTAGAGGAGAAACAGAGCAGTGTGACGTGGTGAACATAACCAGTCTTTTACAAATACACACAGCACATCCACATAGAAACATGCTCTTGCATTTGCATTATTGAACAAACAGGTATTTGGAAATAATGAAGTGAGTACAAGGGCATTGTAAGATTGCTGCTACGAAAAACTTGATTGTAGATCGATCAGAAAGAAGGGAGAGCTTAACCAAGATGAACAAAGAATGGGAGGAAAAAGCCTTACAGGAAGGGCTGTAAATTGGTGAGGTAAAAAGTAGAAAATGTAAGAGAGGAATTTTAAAGACACACTCCAATGGAAATTGTGTTTTTGTTGTTTTTAACATGTTCTTTTAGGAATTTTTCTAATGATGGAGGACATACATAAAAAATTAAAATTGCATTTCTGAGTATTTCTTCATTCAAATTGTTAGGAATCTGAAGCAGACGAAAATACAGTTTCAAAAAAGCTTGGAGCATAGACGTACACTTGAAAGCCACAAGCTCCCTGCTCCTCTTCATTCCGATACATTCACTTGCAGACACATAGATCCAAGGACATCTTTCGTTTCCTTGTCTGAGCTGACTCAAAGCTGTACGGCTGGATGAATCCACCATGTCTAAAGAATGACAGGTTTTCTGATTTTGCCTAAAAACTGGGGACACTTCTAGTATAGATCAAAAGATACTTGAAGGGAGGCTTTAAGAATAAAATTGACATAAAAATTGGTGAAGAATAAAGACAAATCTGCCATTACATTAGGAAATTAAAGAAATAAGCAGAAAGACAATTAGGACTGTTGCGTTGTGTTTTTTTTCACTGCACTATAAAGCATCCATAAAAGCAAATCGGCAGCAGAATTTGGCACACTATCTGGCAGATAAACCCCAATCTGGAAATGTGTGTTTACCAGTTCTGCTACTGATCTAGCCCAAGATAAGTCCACACAAGTAATTGAATGTTGGAAGCAATAAGATTTGCAACTACTCATTTGACCAGTGTGGAGCCTTGTGGGTCATTTAAGTAACTCGGTTCTTTATCCTTCCTAGTTGCTGCAAACATGTCCTTTTTCCTGCACCGTAGCGACAGTGGTTGCACAATGACTTCTGTTAGCCAACAGAAATATGACAGAGCTTTGAAGTCTACCATTTGTTTTGATCAGAGAAGCTTTTTTTTAATCTTCCCTTTGGGGGAAAAGAAAGATGAAAAAAGGACAAGAAGGGAAAAGGTGGAACAATAAATAAAAGCCGTGGCAGGGGGCCACACAGAGGTTCTCAGGTTTTACTGAACAGACAGGTGAGTTGACAGTCGCAGCACTGCCACTGGCGTGAATAAAATGAGACACAAAGATGCTTCCCTCTTCGTGTGCTCAGCAAGCAACAATCTGTTTAGGGTGCATAACTTTGCAAGCTTTAGTCTTCCTTTCAGCAGGGATACATCACATAAATGCTCTTTTTCTTTACTTTGCTGTTGGACTAAACTACATCTTTGCTGTGTGTCTGGGGACCCATAAAATATGAGCAAGACACCATGTCACTGTCTTTTCCTTATGGATCAGAGTCTCAGTCTGAACAAGCTGTAATTTCTAAGCTTGGCAAGTGTTTTTCTTAGCAAGAAGTAGAACAAATCCACCATAGAGAATACAGTACAACAGCTATGCCTGCATGTTTCTTCTTTTTCTTTAACTTTTAACTACATAGAAAACATTTATGGAGAGCCAATTCTTTTCAAGAACGCCTTGTTCACAAACACACATTCATATCTGAAGCAAATCTTGGAGCTGCCCTGTTCAACCATAGATTCATCTGTAACCACTGAGCAGTCTTGTTTCAGGACACCAAAAAGAATTCAGGTGAGGCACAAATAGCTGAACATCTCTCCCAACCAGGTTTGTCTATTTTCTTAACTTTTATTTGACCAAGTTTCACAAAAAAGGCACAAGCGTTGTACCAGAAGTTTTTTTTTTTCATTTATTTGGTGAAGAACAGTTAAGATGGCATTATATTTAGCGTAATTTAGATGTTAAGCATTGATTTTGAGTCAGAAAGAGAATAAAAAAACATGTCATACATCAGGTTAAAAACGTAGCCCCTCACAGTCAATAATGGGTTTTAGCTGCTGAACTGAAACCTATGTGTTATTGCAGCTCAGTGGCTGAGTGTCTGCCCTGAGATGAAGAGACTGTGGGTTTAAAAACCCAGTAGGACAGTACGTCCACACCAAGTTGGAGCATTTTTCAAAATAAAACCTATTTTTGGTGTACTCGCTGTTTTCAGCGTGTTGTAAACATTATGTCATTTCTGCTGACACGTGGGTCTCACAGTGTGTGGTAGAACGTAATTTTGGCCGTATATCACCAAGCACGGTGAGATGCTGATCACAGAGATCCAGAACTACCTCATCCTTTTTGATACAACACATTCTTTTTATGAGGATAACGACAAAAAGGACAAAGCCTGGGCTGAGATATCGCAGCCTGTTGGACTTGATGGTGAGTTTGTGTAATATAGACATTCACATTTAGATCAGAAAGTTAAGAAAAGTATGGCCACCTTTGTAAATCCTTTGATTGAAGGTGAGTCACACAGAAAAAGAGGTGTTGTGAATATACACCAAAATCACGGCGGAATGCGGGTTTGTTTACCGTTACGTCATATTTAAATGGCGGGTTCTCGCAAGAACCTACGTGAGTTCAGAGGCCCGCATGGTTTGCAGCAGAGGCTGCTTGCAGAAGAACCACAAGCAATTCATAGTCAGTGTGAGTTACCGACTGTACCTAGACTGCTGTGCAGCCACACCAGCACCGGACTGCATGCGGTGTGAACACTAAGTACTAATTTAACACATTGAGTAGGTGACAGCTAATTGGACTTTTCATTCTCTATTTATACATATTTCTTGATGTTTTTCTTTTTAACTATAGACAGTGGTGCCATAACATGACTTGGAAAGTTAAAGCAATATTTGTTTTAAATTAAGTATAAGATTTTTATTAGCACAAGAAAAGTGTTGAACTCAACAATGAGATACAGAACAGGTTCGTTTGTCCAACATCAAACCCTATCATTTCTTAGTTAAATTAAAAAATAAACAGAGAGAGCTTTTCAAATTTACATACAAAAATAAAATGATAAAGGTTTACATGCATTAAAATTCCTGCTTTTGCTTTCCCTGTTGACCACTCTGTTGATTTTGTGAGGGCGAAATTAGCATAACTTTATGTTTTCTTGGGAAAGGACATGCCGCCTGATTACAATCTACAACTTGATTGGACAATGAAAGCCAATGAAGGTCGTGCTTTGGTTCAAGTCATGACTTTTCGGATTTCCACAGTAACCTAACGAAACCATAATTCGGCTTGCAGCAAGTGTCTTCTGGGGGATTGTGATAGGTGTGTGTTCACGTTCCAATAAAGGTCTTGTGAAGCTTGCTAGATTTTCCTTTGGCAGTAAGACAAATTAGCTCACAGCAGTGGGACACCGGCCTGTTCTCCTGCATCTATTTGCTGCAGTCTCACCTGTCTCTGTGGATCTCTGCATCCAACTGTGAGAATTGGAGCTCAGACTCTTACAGCTTAATTATTGTTATCACCACCACTCCTGCTCTGCAACACTGCCCAGTCATTTCAGTTAGATGGACATGCCAATTACGGCTCCTTTACACACACAGTAGTACTTGTTCTCTACTGTGGTTTCCTGGGGTTTCACTGTCAGGAAACAGAGTAGACAGCTGCTGATACAAAGTAGGCTGTTTAGGGTAAGACTAAAAGAGGGAGAGAAAACAAGTAGCAGCCTTGATGTACAAGTTAACGCAAATACAAACGTCACTCAACATCAAACCTCTGACATTGCTTCTTAACAGGGATGAACGATATTAGAAGAGGCTTTAGTTTTCTGTCCATCTGAAGCCTCGTCTCATATCTATTACTATTATTATCCCTTATTAACACTTACAAACAAATCACATCTATTCACCACAGTTTACAGAAGATCTTCATTTGCATGGAGATGGAAAAAAAATCAGTAACTGACAGCTTAACAGCTCAGTGTGTAACATCTTTTCTTGAAACTCTGGCAAACACTTCCCCTCGACATGGAAAAAGAGCCAACTCAAAGATGGAGAAAAACACAGATTACCATATTCTACAAGACGTGTTTTAAAAATGTGTTAAATTAGCCACAATCTTGATCAGATTTAGCCAAAGATTCAATCTTGTATTTTTTTCTTGGCACTGACTTCCAGGAAATGTTTTTGCTTTACTTTTTTATAAAGTAGCTTTACATTAATGTGCAAAGAAATTAAAGGAAACCTATAACTGGGACGTTTTTGCCAGCATTTGCCAGCATCTCCAGCAGCATTTCAACAATCAATGATGACTTTAAAGACTCCCTCTGATGAAAATTTTTGATGTTTTTAACATGTTCTTGTAGCATTTTTTTCTCATGGTGGAAGACGAATATAAAAAAAATTAAACATGAAATTGCATTTCTGAGTATTTCTTTATTCAAATCTTTAATCAGAAGAAGATAAAAAATACAAGTAGAAAAAGTTTGAAGATATGTAGGGCCTACAACAGCAAAGCCACGAAGTCCCTCCTCCACTCTATTGTGATGCATCCACTTGAAGAAGAGTAGATCCTAGTACGTCTTCGTTTTCTTCGTCTGAATTGGCATTTGGCTCAAAACTGTATGGCTGTGTAGCTCTAATATTGCTCGCCATTTTTGTTGCACCCATAATGTTGGTTTGGGGTTGTGAGGGGCTGTAAGCAAGCGCGAGAGAATGTAAACAAACGATGATGGGAAATGAGGGAAAGCTTACTCCACGCTAACAGTCACACCCCCAACTCAGAGGCGTATTTCTAATGAACTACTGCTGCTATGCAGAAACTTTGTCCCAGAAAACGAAATAGGTTTTTTATTCTGACTAAGGACAACATAAGCGTAATTAAAAGACCACTAAGAACGCTTTTATGATAGATCAAAAGATGATTAGAGTGAGACTTTAAGCCCAGAAGATATGGCACTGAGTACAAAAATACAAAAAAATAAAAACAACCAAACCAACAGAAAAATGTATTTGTACAAAAATGTGTTGGAATTGTCCTGCAGAAGGGCGCAGGGCTGTGAAAATGCATTGTCTAAAACAGTAACTCCAACATAATGTCACTTTCAAGTCCATTTCATGTTCACAAATCGCAGGCACAAACCTTTGACCAATGAAAGAACCTATGAAAACCTTTAGATTACACATTAAAATGATCACTTCTAAATTTGATAGCCCCATGGGTTCTGACCAGTTCAATTACTATCCACATATAGTGGTAAATCTCCTATAAAAACAATGGCTACAAACTAATGAAAACCCATTTTCTGCTGGGAGTACATCACAGAGCTCCGTCAGTGCTGAGTCTCCAGTGATTTTAGCACTCCTGCCTTACAGAATTAGCTAGTAGTGATGGTAGATGTATTATAGACACCACAATGAACTGGAGACCGCTTTGGGCAATCCCTGAACCAAATAATCAGCTTGTGTACATGTGGGCTTGTGCGTGTTAATGCACACTTGCTTGTTAATGCTGACACAAGCACTTCTAATGTTGTGCGATTGTCGAAGTGATTTCATTCATTCTCTCATTAGGATTAAAGTCAAACAAGCTCTTCTTTCTAGTCTATTGCACTAAACCAAAGCATCTCTTCAGCCTACTAGATGTCAGAGATAAGAAATAGCCTTTAAACAGACCTGTGTATGAGAAAATGCTTCATCTAAATGCAGCAGCTGTAAACCATGCACTACAATTCTAACAAAACCCAGCAACTGAGTCACTCTGCATCTCATAAATGATGGTTCAGAGTATTTGTCATGCTTTCAATGTAGAAATACCTACCTATTCACCAAAAGGTTTTACTTCCATTTTTTTAAGTGACATCAAATAGAAACATCTTAACGCACTGGCTAATTTTGGACTCATTTCACATGAGATAAGACAGAACACGAGCTTTGTTATCCAAGTACTTTGATTTCTAAAGAGTCTAGTCCAACAGTGACGTATTACGCTTCCTGTCTGAGGAAACAGTAGCTGTGTTTTCCTGTTCCAATCCAATAAAGAGGCCTCTGTATCAGTTGTAAAAAGAGCTATCTTGCTTCTTGCGATTTAAAAATCTATTCAATCTATTGAAGACAAAAAGTTCCTTTCAAGCTGTCAAGACATGATTTGTGTCAGTTTTTATCCCGTCTGAAAATCTTGTTCTGTGTCACAGTTGGTGACTCAGTGAAGTCTGCAGTGCACCACTGACCTGATATGTAGAGCAAAACAGAAACAGGAGGATGACAGCTAAAAGCCTACTTCTTAGAGATGGGATTTGTGATTCTTTGGAGAGATCCGGATCTTTTGGATCAGCTCATTTGAAAGAGCCGTTCAAAGATTGGCCCATTTGGCTCTTATTAAATGTATTCAATTTAAGAAGCCAGCCTGGAATTTATTCATTTAATCCTGGAAGTAATCACAGGGAGGATCGATCGGCTGAGATTTGGATCAGAATAATTACATTCAGATTTGCCACCAATAATTGAGTTTATAAATATATTTCTACTTCGATTATATCTTAATTTGATATATGTGGACAATATTTAAAGTCTGATATGGAATCATTGTAAATATTCCACTGCTATATCCCTCTGAGTTGATAATGAGATAACTATTTACCCTTTGTAAGGGTGTGTGTATTTTGAATTGTGTTATTAATGCAACAGCTAAACCGGGGGTCTGCAACCTTTAACCTGGGGTGGTAGTAGCTCAGATGGTTGAGCAGGTCGGGCAATGATTGAAGGATTGGCAGTTCAATCCCTGCTCCCTCCAGCCAACTGTTGTTGTGTCCTTGGGCAAGGCACTAAACCCTCCCTGCCTCCAGTGTGTGGCTCCACTGGTGTGTGAATGGCGGTGACGGTCAGAGGGGCTGCTTGGTGCATACTGGCAACGACACCTATATCAGTCTGCAACATCAGTAGCTCACCATCACCAAGTATGAATGAGGTGTGAATGAATAATGGATATAACCTGTAAGCACTTTAAGAGTCGGGAAAAGCACAGATAAATCCAATCCCTTATTTTTATTATTATTAACACTAAAAGAACCATTTGATCCAGTTTTAACAAAACCAGGCGAGAGCTGCAAAAACTCTACCACCCCTACTAACTCTGTCTGACAGCTCTGTGTCCTCAGTTGCCTCCCAAGACAAAAGATTGATGTTGGTATCAGTTTAACGTCTGCCATTTCTGGTTTCACACAAAAGCCTTTTCTGAACAAGTCTGTTAAAGGCATGGAAACAGGACTGAAGAAGAAAAAAGACAGATGAGGAAAAAAATCATTTGAGGTGAGTTTTAAAAGTGTGATGTCTGTTAGCTTTTAAGTGACAGTCCTTATTGAAGTCACAACCTTCACTCTTTGTTTGCACAGAATAAAAATCTGTATATGAGAACAGGACTGAGTGACCCCTCCCCCTCTTGTTCCAAACAGGAAGTACCCGCTGGCGCCAAGAAGTCAAAACCCCATATACTTCTACTGAGAAATAAACAGCTATTACTCTGTAATTATATTTGACAGAATAACTGTTCTTGCTCTACTACCTTTTCTAACATGTTCTTCCTAATCCTGTTTTTTGTAGTGCAAGTTGTTCAAGTGATAAACTGACCAATCATATAAGCATGTGGACCCCTGCATGAGGCCCCAGGACTCCCCAGGACCATTCACTGCTTTCTGACGACATCTGGCTCCAATACGGCAATGTCTGAATCACAAAAAGATATTGACTTCATTTTGTTGCAGTCACTCATTTTCTATGGGTGACATTTTTCTCACTATGTCCAGTTCTCATATGATATATATATATATATGTTTTTGTTTTTTTTTACTTCTAGTCCATCTTTTGAGACCCTGCAGCACATAGGTAGCCACATATCCATTTGCTTAAATGTCCTACTCCCATGAGACAATCTATCCTAATCCGCTAATCAGACACATCTCTTAATGAATTCAACCAAATCAGGTCAATAGCAGTGTCGACTTTTTAAATTAGCGTCCCTGCGCAGATGATTTTACAAGTGCTTCTGACATGCAAAAAATGGCATGCAAAAAACAAACACTCAATTAAAAAATAAAACTGATGTTAGGAAAAAGAAGTCTGAAGGCATTAGAGTTGGGATTCTGGAGCCAATAAGCCTTTGCAGATGGTGTATTCTGGGTGGGTGTGGCTTAGAGGTGGAGCAGTTTTTTTTTTCTCCTTTGCATTCAACTGCTCCCTTTAGGACTAACCAATTTGAATCTCCATTAATATCTATTCTTTGCATCCTCCTAGTTCACAACCACCCTCGTGGTCTTCTTCACTACATGCATGAAGCTCCTCTTTAAACTTACTTTCTGGTAGCTCCAACCTTGCACTTTTACCAGCATAATCCCTGTCCTATGATCACTATTTGCTTTTTAGGTAGAACAGCTGTGTCCCAAATAAAAACAGAATCACAAGCATTCTTCTGTATAATTAACAGTTTTCAGATGATAAGAAATGACCCCAGATGATATTTCTTTTTCTTTTTGCAGCAAGACATGATCTTTACTAGGCATGGGAGTAGGACTTTCATCCAGGTGATATTTTTGTGCCTTCAGGTAAGAAAGCCAAATCTCAAAAATATATAGTACAAGTAAAACTGCAAAGTTTTAGTTCAGCCTTTCTACTACAAAGTGTATATGAAATAGATAGCAATGTAATAACGTATTCTGTATAAAAAGTTCTTAGTTGCAAACCACCGAGTTTGTTTCTAACAACTAAAATGCAGGCTCCAGACATGTAAGAGTCAAAATAAACGTAAAGGGCAAACCCGCTGTGGTAAAAGCCCTTCACAAAAACAAGAACATTTTAAAGTTGTCAAGATGGCTAATTTAGTTGAATATTAAACAGCATTCCAATAATTTGCAAAGCAAGCAGTCATGGAGCAATTAGTGGCATTTATTCTTCAACATCCCAGCTGCATTGCTGACACGCTGACACTTGGCAGCCTCTTGACATGGTAAATTGAGGGCCAAGAACTCAGAGCAGCATACAGTGACTTTGTGTTTGTACACACGGAAAAGAGTGAGAAAGCCTATAAAAATAGTGAACACGAAAAGAAAAATCAACTTAGCTGAAGGTGAGCAGACAGAAACAGGAAAAGCTACAAGAACCCAAACAATAAAAATATGTTTATTTTTAGAGAGTAATACTTGTTTCTACTTTTGATAGAGTTAACTTAGATAGGTGGAATGAGCCTAAACACATGTATTTTATAGTTGCACAAACACACACACACACATGTTCAACCACAAAAAATATCTCATCCAGAAGAGGAAATGCCTCTGATCATGCTTTCAGTCAATTGCTTTTTGAGTGCATGAGCATGATTTGTTTAACTTACTGACTGTGCAAGGAAGTATGCCTGGTTAGTTTTTTAGCTGAAGTCATCAGCCAATTGGTTTAAATGGACAGTCTGCACCACATGGTTCCCTGACCCCAGCACTCAGCAGGAGAAGCTGAGCAACCTATTAACAAAGAGTGAAAAGCTCTGAGCTTAGCCTATCACACAAGGCCACACTTAATTAGGCTGTTTGTTTAGCAGATTCTAATGGGACTGATAGCAAGTGGGGGAGAGGTTGACTGCTCTTCTTGAAACTGCAGGCGGAAAGACATCTGGTCAAGGATGATGCAGAAGCCTCTGATAATGGCTAATCTTCCTCCATGGTACATCTCATTTTCTCAGGACAAATTAGGACAATATAAAGCAATGACAGCAGGTAATACGTTAAAGGTAAATTCCAAACAAAATGGTCAAAATGGCCAGTTCTCATTAGGTTTAATAGGAAAAGACAGTAACAACAATTTCATTTGCGAGATGAAAACATTGCATACTATTAGAACCAACTAGAGCAGAGCCTCATAACATTATATATCATTTTCCCCATCACTCCACCCTTTCAGATTCTCTTTCTCATCCTCTTTCCATGTGTAGAAGGCTAATTAAAAAAATAAATTGGATATGAGCCTGTGTGCATTCTAATTCTAAAGAGGGGAGACCGAGAACAGACAGTGGAAAAAAAAGTCAGACCCTGGACATAAGCACTGGATTAAAAAGGTTAAGCTTTGTCACTTGGCAGCATAAAAGGGTAGTGGTGAGGGGCAGCTTCTGTGGGCAAATACTGAATCCCACAGCTGAAGTGTGGCAACTGGGGACATAATCAGAAATCCACCTTACTCCTTTGCTTCTTTAAAGTATAACCTTGTCTTCTTTTACAAAGCCATCAATCTTTAGCCATTGTTTTATAGAGATGTCCAAGGTGGTGTCCCTATCCGGTGTCACACATGTCTCTGCTCTGATAAGCGAGATTGTCTGTATTTGTACTGAAGCCAGATAGAGGAATTTTGGCTAAGGCTGTGACATTTACCAACGAGGAACATGGGTGACACTCGACCAATATTTTAACTCTTAAACACCGGATCTTCAGCTCCAGCATTGATATTCTTTCAACTACTATAACTCTTGAGCTGTTTACGCAACTGACGTAATTCCAGCAGATTCTGAAGCGGAAAAAAGCAGCCTTGCGGTGATATGCAACACAGTACAGTAGTGAAATGCTTACATAATCAATGTAAATCAGCTGATTCTATCGCCAAAAAAATATAAAAAAGCCACGTCAGAGTCAGCTAATTCATGTTGATCGCTCAAAGATTTACGGCATGTCAAGGAGCGTGTGTTCTTATGGCGTCACCAGCAACAACTCCGGTGTTAAAGGGTTGACTAAAATCCATTTAAATCCTTAGTACACTGCAAGGGAAAACATAACCGTTGTGTCAGACTGGAGAAACTCGAAAAAAGGATTACGATACCTTCCTATCAACTTTATGGATTAAAAGCAATACCGAAACAGGTATCAGATTGTGAAAACTTTATTCTGTGTTTGACTAAAACTGTTTTGTACATTGCTTTTATGGTAAGTACCCCAAAGTCTGGTTTCCACTGAGTGGTACAGTACAGTTTGGTGCAATCCAATATTTTAAACATTTCCATTAAAAAAGTACCCACTAAGCCAAACCAAACCGTCCCATTTTTTGGCCCCTGTTGGTTGAAGGTCCATAGAAAACTGGAATGGAACAGTTAGAGCGGAGTTACTGTTGAAACCTGTTGATTGGTGGAAGGTCATTGCGACAAAAAATGCACAAAGAAAGCAGCTGTATTCCTCTTTGCCTCCTGCAATCTTCTCTCAAACAACATTAAATGCTTTTTATTTACAAAATACCAAAAGCCAAGCGGAATAAAATGGAAACTGGATATCCTCCATTGTTGTTGTTGTTAGCTTCCCTTTTGCCTTAGTTGCATTACTATGACACAAAGCTACGCGATCGGTCTACACCTCGCATAGGCTGTTATGGTCCAACTTTGAGTGGAAACGTCACCTGGATTGCCTGGACCATTCATTCTAAATTTGGTTTGGGCTGTACCACTCAGTAAAAACAAGGCTCAGTTTACCTCCACCAATGTGCTTTTCCATTCAACTGGGGGAAAATGTTAACCACATTTGTATGGTGTGTAGTATCAAACGGAAGTTGATTCCACATGTTTGCTCACAAGCTACACCTTAGAGGTCATTTCTAACATGTTGGAGTAACTTTATTGTACTTAAAACCTGAAAGGTGTTTTGGTTAAGCTAAGTAGACAGAACAGGTTCATTTAGGTTCTTTCTACTTTGTCTTTATCGTTTGTCTCTGTTTAAAGTCAGAGGTTTGGGTCAAGTGCAGCTGCAGGGCAAAAGCAGATCAGCGAGTTGACGGTGTTTGGCATTTTAAGAGCCTCTTTGCATTTTACTGACACAGCCCCCTGCTGTGATGAGGCAGGGGATGATAATGCAGGAGAGGGTATGAGGTTAGCAGCTTGCATGCCTGACGTGCAAACATATCAAAATTGGTGTATAACCCCACCGTGCTGCTGAAGCTGTGAGGGGAAAAAGAGCTGTTCCCACGTCGTTTAACGCAGCAACCAAAAAACATTTGTCTCCCAACGCCAAATGCAACAAATGGATGTCGTCTGTGGCAAATATGTCCCCTTTCATGCTTGTCTGTTTAGAGCCAACGCTACTCCTCCCGTATATATGGCCCCCCACTGTAAACCAGCACCCCTTCTGTTTCATGTGACTCTCCACACACTTAAAACACATGCATGGACCAAAGCACATTCACTTACACACAAAAACTACAGTCATACAGCAAAGCTACTCTGAATATCAAGACTTGTAGAGTGTGCTTCCACGTATGGAAAGCCACCCGGTCCCAAACCTCTGTTTATTCTGCTGAGTCTGACTGGGCTGGAGCAGAGACATACTAGACTGCTGTCACTGACCAAGTCTCATACAAACGACAGAAGAGGAAAACATGAACAAAAATTCCGATCATTGGAGGACGGGCGCTTAATTATAAGGATGCATCTCCATTTGTTTGTACAGTATGTCATTTCACACGTGACAATGCTGCCAGGTGTACTAAGCTACCGGAGGAAACGTCTGATGAAATTCATGCAGTTAAGATTGCCAAACATGGGTGTGAATGCAATTATGTAGTGTGTCACTGTGTAGCATGTAGCCAAAAATAATGAAAAAAAAATGTCCTCAACAGGCTTTTAAACATAGAGCAGCTCTTTGAAATGAGATGTTATCAGACCTAAAGTTGATGTGTTTCTCATCAATACCACTGCAATAATAAAATACTGCAAAACAGATGCTTTAACAGATATTACTCATTAGTTTATAAAAATACAATACATACATTTGTGTTATGCCCATCCAGCAGCTTGGGGTTACAAATTAAAAATTTTCAAACAAACTTTGGGCTTCTCATGTTGGCAGTCATCAACTGACTTACTAGAAATTTGAAACAGAGCACAACCCATTTGACAAAGTAAGATGTTCTTTGGTCACATCATTCTTGTTTGCATAAGAAAAAATGCTGTTCAATTGTAATATATATATATACACATAAATGGAATTTACCACTGAAAGACAGGGTTGTCTTTTGTTGCTCATAGCAGTAGGTGTGTTTGCTTGAGCAGCTGGCTTTATTGTCCCATAAGAATCGACGACAACTTAAAGAGGCGGAGTGTTAAATGCTTGCGAAGCTATAAAAATATTTAAAAAAAAACATTTAGTATATATTTTTTGCTGTGATGTCAAGACTTCTTTTCACTTGGTGTTTGCTGAGAGGTTTTAAAATAAACAAACAAACAAAAACTTCTTTGCCACCAGAAACGTTAGTACTATCAGAAAAACAGATAATTTAATAGGCTTATTTATCTAGAAAATAACAATAAAACATCATTTCTGGGCTAAGTTGAATGTGGAACCTTTTGTTTAGCTGCTGTTTGTGAGGTAAGAAATGTGAAAGGCTAAATTGGGGTCGATATTTGTCTAAGCTGGTAGCAGGACTGTCACAGATCTAATTGAATGTGTGTTTTGTCTGAATAAAATTAAAGACAGGCCAGTAAAATACAGTGCTTCAAACAGCAGGGCTGATGGTATGTCAGACCAGCTGGTTTCCCAACATCATTGTGTTATTTGACAGCTTGTTTTATTTGTGGTTGCATGGTCAATGTGGAGAACAAGGAGAAATAGCAGCATGCAGTGTCTTTCAATAAGATGCATGTTTTAAAGAAGAATGTTTTAAAAGAAGACAGCATTTCACATTTTCAAAGGTTCTTTGATTGTCAAATTTTAAGGCTAATGTGAAACTGTCACGGCTTTACTAAGTCCAAGACAATAGACATTAAAACTGAAAGCTTTCCAAGCTAATTAGGTAAAAAGTTGCCAAATTATACAACTGCACTCTGCAATCCTAACCTTGATATAAATAATAATAATAATACACTGTATTTAAAACACCGGTCAGAGCACCCAAGGACATTGTACATGGTAGAAGTTTAAAATAAAAAAGTTATAATAGAAATAAAACAACAATCACCATCTAGGAACAACAGCAGATTGCACTCATCAAAAAGGGATGAGTACGCAACAGATAATTTTATGTTAATATTAATTCTATTAAGATATTTGAACAGATACATTTGGAGTTTTGATTTTGCAGAGGAAACTTTCTCTGAAACATCCTGACAAAACCCTTTGGATGCTAGTTCTTTTGGATTCCCCTCAAAAACAGGAAATGAAAATAAAATACAATAGAAAATATTTGAATACATACACAAAAATGAATTGGTTAGAGCAAAATTTGTTACCAAGGGCACTAGAAAACACTTTGCTTGAAAATGTGTTACGATCTGATGATGACTTTGAGCAAAATTTGAGGTCTCGTCTTAGAATCACAGATTCTATGGATTAAGCCTTGTGTGCATCGAACTGCAGTCTTATGTATTTGGAACAAAACACATTAAAGTTTAAGTGGTACAGGACACTGCCAGCAGGGCATCAACCTCCTGGGCAATTCAATGCTGCTTCAGTAAACTATAGATTAATTATAGATAGTCCAATGTGTCACTATTCCCATATATACATTTGCAGCCACGCTAACGAAGAGTTAACCTGTTCCAATGGACAGAAGGCAGATGTAAAATGCATGTGGCACAAGAGTGAAGCTCCACCACACATATCTGCCCTTGAGCAAAGAGACGATCTGATTAGGCTCCACTTAAGTTAGTTCGCCTGGAGCAAAAACCAACCAGCCATGAACAGGAAAGGTAAAGGGGGCAGGAGAACAACTGCAATGATGCAATCAATACAAAACGTACCAGAGCGTTTAATGCACACTGTATTTGCGTCTAATTAGTTTTATCCCTTGAAGGGAAGAGGTGAGGACATTTTTTAGATCCATTTAGAAAACTTCACATCACTAACCGACAAACTATAATCACACATGCAGCAGTTTGGGGGAAAATATTTGTTTTTTTTTCTACTCCACTCTCCTCTCTTATATTGTTATGTCTAATCTGTAAGCACTTACAGTCCCGCTATGATCATATTTTGATTTATTTCAAAAGATTTCCCAGTGGTCTTTTGATTATGATGGTGCTGTTTTTAGGCAAAATAGTAATAAATAAATAAACCTGTATTGTTTACTAGAACATAGTGCAAAGTAAGTCTGGCTCCACTTCCCATTATCCCTACGTTTACACTCTCTCCCGCTAGCTTACAGCCCCTCACAACCCCAACCAAACATTACCGGTGCAACAAAAATGGAGAGCAATATTGAAGTTATCCAGTTAATGTATATGACTATGGCATATTGTAATGGAAAATGCTGTTGTTTTATTCAGGCGTTACTATAAAGCATTGAAAGACTCCCCCACATAGACTGTAAAGCCACCATGCTGGTGATCCATCACATAAAATAGACGTAAAAACAGTAAAGTGCCAGGAGAATAATAACAATAATTATTATTATTATTTATAATAATAAATAAATAATTTGAAGTTTAAGATGGGAGTAAGTTCACGTGACTATCATTGACTAATTTCTAGCACTAATTGGTTTCTTTGTTAATTATTGTTAATTAAATGTTATTAGCATTATTTTACAAGCGCTCGTTTCCTTCTGGATGAATATCAGTTGTGACAGGACTCTTGAGATGGTTTTTGTCAGTTTTTAAAGCTGTGTAAAGTGTGTCCGGTGAGTGCGGCGCTCCTACCGTCCACAGCCATGCTCGGTGTCGGTCTGTGTCTCTCCGTGGTGTCAGCAGGACTCTCTCATTCTTCTGTCAGACGGGTCAGGCGCAAAGAATCGCTTCTGGCTCATCCCCGGAGAGGACGGAGCGGGAGGACAGCGTGTCGTACACCCGCAGCTCTGTCCGCCTCCTGGTTGTGCGGGACGTCTGGACTGGAGCGGTCCGATATGAAGCTGCTCCTTCTGTGACTCCGCCCCCTTTTCCCGTACCTGATGGAGAGGAGACAAAAGGTTGCGAAGCTCAGAAAGCAGCGACGGTCAGACTGAGACAACAGATACTCTCTTTTTAGTGTTCTATATGAAGCCAAGAACTCATTCAAAGCAAATGTTATTTTAGACTCACGAACCTAAAATATCTGAAGAAGATGGATGGATGGATGGATGGATGGATGGATGGATGGATGGATGGATGGATGGATGGATGGATGGATGGATGGATGGATGGATGGATGGATGGATGGGACACCAACATCTCACTATTACTACATACTATCTAAGTAGTCAAATCAACATCCTTTTAAACAAAAAGGATTTTGTGTTTAAATAAAGTTGGCAAAAGGGCTTCACAATAAAGGGTTAATTCTATAGGAATTTTTAATGGGAAATATAGGGATACACTACTGTTGTCAGCGCGATGTTGACATTGGCCAATGTCAGCTTTAAAATGACTTATTGGATATTGACGAGCGGCATGGATATCATTTAAATGGTCGACGTCAGAAGACAAGCACAGCTCCATGTGATGAAATCCTGAATGTTCAGCAGAAAGACTACCAAACATGCAGTACGTTGTCATTTAAAGCAATATGCTTATAAAATATAACATCTTTGTTGGTTCATAAGTATTTTTACGAGTGACAAATCTCTGAAATGAGTAGGTGTTTGTTTTTGTCAGCCTACAAGGTTACAAAAAGGAACACAAAGCAACTGTTTTACCTCATCGATGAATCCGCATTAAGCTTTTTTGTGTGAAAACGGCAAAATTGATGTCTGGATTTCTTCAAACACTACATTTTTTTCATCTCTCAAAATGATTCTCTTTGTAAAAAAAATAAAATAAAAACAACAACAAAAACAAACAAACAGGCGGATACACCTTAAAAACAAAAATCATCTTCTGTTAAAACTCAACTTTAGGAGCTGTTTGTTCACAATAAAAGAGACACCTCACATCAAAGCAGACAAAAAGCTAGTCAGCTCTGAATGTGTCTTTCTCAACAGCACGCACATCTAATTTATTCTGCTGCCACTCACTTTGGAGCAGACTGCTGTGCATCAGTGCTTTTTTGTGGAGCACAGACGCATCCCCTGCAGATTTTGTGTACTGTAACCATATGTGTGTCCTCCCCAAAGCCAAGGAAGTGGATCATCAAAGGATAAAGAATGCGAGGAGCACAGAACTAGCTGGTTCAACAGGGCTTTACTAATGTGCTTGCTGATTGGATAAAAAAAAAAAAAAGCACAAGCGCTTCACATATACATAATCCAATACGTTTAAACACAGGGATATTGGCACACATGTAGACTGACATGCACTCATTCATACTTTTGGAGACAGAGCTTAAATTAGAAGCAGTGTCTGGGTGCCTGTAAGACATTTTGCTGTGTAAAAAATTGAGCAGTGACTGCCAGAATATTCAATTCATAGCTGGGGTGGTCAGTATGGTGAATAATGAATAGATTGGGACCAACGGAGTTGAAGGGGAAAGTCTTGTCAAGCACAGGCACACAACGTTTCAGGTCAGAGAAATGATGCAGTGAGTAAAACTGATGAACAAATGAGGGAGGCAGAATGTGTTTGGTTAAGCAGGATCTGAAGAGATGTCCTCAGTTCTGATCTCTCCCTGCAATGTAACTTTTTATTATGAAACTTTGTAGTATTAAAGTTTTAATGACAGTGATGTAACACCTTACGCAAGTGGCTCGTCCTCTCTTAGGCATTAAACATCAGATGTATTATTTTTATCCTTTAGAAAACACCCAAACCATGGAAAACAGCATGTTTGAGCTGCATGAACTGCAAAAAATACTATGAGGCAGTGTTTTCCTTTCAAAGAATGTGTAAATGAAAGAACTTCCTTCAAACTGGTGCTGGTCTTTGATTCAGCTTTGCCAGTGCTTGTATCTCAGTGAATGGCTGTCCTTAAGTTGGCGGTGGAAAAAAAATGTTTGCTAACAGAAAGAAAAAAGTAAAATAAAAGAGTAGTTGAGGAAGGACTGGATAAAGCTTTGATGCATCAAAAATATTCAGAGAAGATTTAAAGAGGCTAGATTTCAATAAAACATGAAAGTAGTCTTCTGCCTCTCCTTAATCTGATCTGAAAGGGAATGCTCCTTCAGGTGGAAGGGAAAGCAACCTAATGAATTCCCATAGGAAGCTATTTACCCCACTGAGATGAGTGCAGATGATAGAAAGAACCCACTTTAAAGAGATAAGTTGTGTCCCTGAGCTGTTTTACTAATGACAGACCTGGGGGAGCCTTTGGTAATTCTATGTGCATATTGTAGCCAGGCCTCCTGTGAAAAAGTAGCGTGCCCTGTCTGGATTCATTCAGGATGTGGCGCAGGAGATGACAAAATCCATTTGAGAGATATATTCCCTTTTACCACTCCCTGATCATCATCTCGCTCTTTACTGCCTTGCACCTTTTGTAGCATGAATATGGATGAACATACGTGCAGGGAGGGAGGCAAATGAAAGGGACGCAATTGACATTCCACTCACTTTTTGTTAGTGACCTCACTCTTATGCAAATGACCATGGTGCAAAGACAGCATCCAAAAGTTAGCATCTATCTAACTGTCTGTCTGTCTGTCTGTCTATCTATCTCAAACACTACACTTGAGCATTAGGCTACACAGCGATGGTTCAGTTATCACTGAAAACCAAGCAACACGTTTGTCACTGTAAAACAAACCCAAATGATGAACACAACCAAAAGACACAAATAAAAACAGTCGGCGTTTTTTTTTCCATGGTGCACTTTGATAATCCACATTTGGGTGACTGATCCCCTCTTGTTGAATATTTTAAAACAATGACAGGAAAAAACAGTTTAATCTGCAGCACAAATGCCATAGTTTGTTAGGATTTACGTGTCTTTAAAACACAAGAGAGTGCTGTGATGCTAGGGGAACGTCTCCTTAAACGCAAGTGTTTTTCAGCAAGTGTTGAAACCATCAGGACCATTTCAGAGAGAATCAAAGAAGTGCAAGAAGCACCAGCCCCACAAAGACCCCCGGTAAGAACAAGACGGGCAAGGACTCCCTCTATGCACAGGGTAAGAGATGGTTCGACAGAAAACAGAGCGGGTATGGTGGGCAAACAAAGCCAATTTTCTGCAAAAAGGCGAAGACTACAAAGAAGATTTTCATTTTCAGTTAACAATCTAATTTATTTGTTTAAGAGTTAAAATAATTTGCACATTTGAACATGTTAGCTGTCAGAATTTTTGTAATAAAAATGTAAAACTATTTGTGAGTGGAATTTTTTCTCCGAAACTGAAGAGAAACAATTTGTGCGATTTGTCTGCATCGACAGGATAGTACAAACTACAGCTGAGAATTCATTAATATTTCTTTTTCACCACACAGACTCAATTCTTCAATTATCTTCAATATTTGCTAGGTTCTTGTATAAATTTGAACAAACTGTAATTATTCCATCCAAAATGATTACCTGCAAACACAGAGAAATGCAGATGCAAAGGAAACATGTTCAACTCAAAAAATCAAAGAAACAGCTAAAACATTTAGTTTTGTTGCTTGTATTACAAAAAAAACCTTCATTATGTTGTCCATGTGACTAAACTTGAGAATGGGTTGCACAGTTTCTCTTTTCCTAAGCTCATATCTTTGCTTGGTTTTTGCATCTCTTTTCGTGTTTCAGGATTTTTCTTCAGATGTCATTGATGGGAGGAATTTCAAAGCAACAGAGAACTGCTCGACGGAGACTTTCATGACTACTGTTGGGCGAAGGCAGGATACGCCTTGTAGAGGTCGTCAGCCTGTCGCAGAGCTCATGGACCTGGAGCAATCGAGCCCGCTATGCTAGCCAGCTGCTCGGTGGACACTCTAACGATCTTCCTCGTTAGCTCTGCTGGACCCTGGGTGGCGAAGCTTGCCATGCTGTCCCACAGGGGTAGAGCTGACGCGGATGCCATTGTAGTGGATCGCTCCAGATGTTTCTCTTTTTTTATTGTGACAACAGTAAAAAGATCTTCCAGTTGTAGGTTTATTTTTCCCCTCTTGGGTTAATGAACCAAATAACCACACTTTTGCTCTGTGGGAGGAAGCTGGAGTGCTGGAGAAACCACACATGAACATGGGAGAACATTGTGTACTGCACTCAGACAGGTCACAGCTGGGATTTGAACCTGGGCCCTCTCACTGTGACAAGAGTGCTAACCTCATCACCACCAAACAGTCCAAGATAAGAAATCCAACCACCAAATGAACTCTTTTTTTTTCCTTTTTGTACCACAGTCTCAAACAGATGAGATCAGAAAGCCTGTGTGTTTTTAATTTAATGGTTCTGAAAAACTGCACTGGGAAATATTAACAGTGGTGTGAAGCAGAGATTCATAATAATATTTTTTTTGTTTTAAACTGTCGCTCCACAATTAAGAGTTCAGTGAGATAGTAAGGCTTTTTACAATAGTTCTACATTTCATGGGCATTTTGCCCTCGCCGTCTCAGAACAGGAAGACGCTACAAGTCAATGCTGAGAAGGGTGCACAAGTTTGCAGAAAAGCAAACACAAGGATGGAGGAGCTGCTAAGAGTTTTGTCCTTCAGTTTTTCCAAGACCTGACCTATTCATTTGATGCAGTCAACAAAACTTTAATTCTTTTATGTTTGACGCAAATGAATCTGGCTACTTTTGATAAAAGGTAATAAAACAAATTAAATATTGTCCTTTTGCAAGGACAAGTCTATTGTTTCAGAAAAACAGACCATTGGTGATCAATCATTATTTCATGTGCATGCAGACTGCTTTCAGGTAAAAGCCTGTAATTTAGTGCAACATTAATGGGTAATTAAAAAAAAAAATATTGTCAATTTCCTTTTTTTTCACTTAAATAGCATTCAAGAACAATAAGCTAAATAAAACTCACAAAATGCTACAGGCAGTGTGAATAGTCTGTGTCTTGTGTTTGTAGAGGATTGTTTGTGATGCACCTTCCACATCAGAAAACCTGTCATCCTGTCAGGTTTTTACTTTCTCTCTGGCTGTCAGTGGCTTTCAGTCAGCAGTTTGATGGTGAATGGAAAATAATGTTTTCAGCTCACCATAGATTTCTGTTTACTGGAGCTAAGGAAGAAATTTACTGTCTGTACATAAAAGAGGAGAGAGTCCAGTTGTGAGTTAAAAATAAACATGTTTAGGTGATCATGCAAACATGAATAATTTTTGAATTACATGGAAACACAACCTAAACCTTTTTTCAACAATTAAATTAGCTTATAATTTTTGCAAAAAAGACTAAATACTGTTTCATGTATCAGTAAAGTGCAATTAAAATTTTGAAAAATCACAAAAGTTTCAATGGTTCAAAATGTCAATTTGTGTTTTCAAATTTTCAATGTCTATCTTTTAAATGTCAAAACCTGGTTTTTAATTCACTTTAAGCTGATCCTGATTTGACTCCAAAGTTTAGTTTTTTTAGTGGAATTTATCAATGACTGTTATTTTGTTGACAAAGAGAAATCAAACTACAGAAATTTAAAACAATAAATTCATTATTTTAAATAGAAAAGTAAACCAACGTTCCCCCTTTTATCTTTTGCAACCTATCATGTTTTTTTAATAGGCTTTAAAAACCTACATTGAACTGCATAGTATACATGGAGGTCATACTATTGCCTTCTAAGCATCAGAGTCATTACGTTGAACTGTCTATAAAAGCAGAAAACCGGAAAATGTTTCAAGGCTTATTAATTTTAGTCAGTTTCCATCTAACAACTCCGATTAGAAACCACTGCCAAATGTTTTATGGCAGTACATCAGAGGAAATTATGATGTTATGATCTCTGGCAGAGCTATAATTACCCCAGTGAGCATTCCCAACTCTTGAAAGCAGATATTGGCAATCTTTTGGTGCCTTCTAAACCACACACTCACATGTGAGTGCATTTCTTTGTGTGCTGGAGGTCGGCGGGTCTCCACTGAGGTGTGAAAACTTTTTTTGATATTAAAACATAGATGAGGCTTTATATTAGGGGTGTATCGATGAATCGATTTCTATTCCTATAATCCAATCAGATCAATCTGTCTGAGGCAGAATTGAATCGACCTAAACTATTAAAAAATGAGATAGATCGAAAATCAAATCAATCTTGGAAATTACCATTTGGATTGAGGCACGGTGGATTTATTTTACTATAAAGTAAAAACGACTAAGTGTCATCACAGTGGACAACATTCATAGGATACAGCAAAAGCTGATCAATCCATCTTTACAGTTCAACGTGTGGAAACACGTTGGCTTTTGCAAAGACATGTGACCATACAGTGTGATATAATGTTCTAAATGTTCCTTTTGTATTATTTTGATGTGGAAAAACAACAGCGGGCTACAATTAATGAAACTAAAATATGAATGTATTTGCAATTCCTTCTTCTTTACTTGTTTGTACAAATATTTAAATTACACTTGATTATATTTCAAGAAATACAAAGAATCTGGAAAACTTCACCTGCACTGTTCAGTACCAGGTATTATCTCTGAGTCACACTGGTTGAAGTTTTGTCTAAAGATCCATTGTAGGTCAGTGAATCAGATCATTCAAAAATGAACTAAAATGTATTTTGTTTATCACGGCCTAGTTTTCTCTTTATAGCATATGACGGAAATGAAATATTATCATTTCAATTTTGACTGGATCACTTTGCAAGAAAATTGGACAAAAATAATTTGGGTTACAAAGTATGTGTATGTTTCCTCCTCATTCTCAGTACATGCTAAAAACATTAATGAATTATTCATTGCTTTTAAAACGGACCTTGATGAGTTTTCCATTGGTGATCTGTGTTAATTTACGAAGGTTTTGTTACTTTTTTAAAGCTTGCTCACAACACTGATGTGTCCATGCAGTCCCAGCGACCCTTTTGTCCAATTTAATCAATTATTTTAGTGATTCCAAGGGAGTGAAGTGAAATCGCTGGGTTTGAGCTAAGCTTAGCTTTCAAACAGGGCCTTCAATGTGTGGGCAATATATCTCTGAGTTGGTCTGACAGGCCATTTTCATCACAACATCTTCTCCCAGGAGTGAAATAATGTCTGCCCTTCAGCTGATGCAAATGAAGAAAAATGAAAAGGCTCAAGCCAAGGCACAGACTTTGGATGAGCGAAGTTCATGGGATTGAAACTAATTGATGTATGGTCTCAACTCATCTCATGAGATGAAACCCAGAAATGTCATGTTAGAGTGTAATTCCTTTATTGAAGTCTCATCTTTGACTATTGCATGGATAGTGTGCATGGTTTTCAATAACAATGCTTGATACCTCATCCCAGTAAGCTGACAGTGCTATAACACAAATGTGTTGAGTCAGCATGCTCACTGACTACAGAACCACCTTTGGTACTGAACGACCTTTTCTTTTTAGATTTTTTATCAATTTTCTCAAATAATTGTAATTGTCCAGTCTGTTCCATTTTGCCCTTTCTGGTGGCAAAAAATATGGATAAAAGGCAATAGTTCATTGTAACAGAAAAAAGTGACTAAAGAATAAATGTAAGTAAAATATAAAGATTTTTAAACACAAATATTCAATACAGGTTTAAAAAGATTAATCTATTTGAATGGTAAGATGTCTGCATCTCTTGCTAAAAAAACTAATTGTATAATAGATAGTATCTTTAAATTTGTTGAACTAGTCTAGCAAATGTGTATTAAGGCACATTCATAACTGCAAATGCTCACTCTTGGTCTGAGGGCCTAAAACAACAGTCAGAGGCAGCTGGAGCAGGATTTATGATTCCCAAATGGCAAGGCAAGCCATGCAGTTTGAGTTGCAAGCCACAAGCAAATGAAAGAGACCAACTGACATTAAAGCAACCATGACATCAGTTTTTTGGACAAGTTAAGGTTAACCACAAGGAAAACAAAACAAAAAAATGAATTAGAATAGATGGAAAAGATTTTCTTGTCCATGCAATGCATGGGTTTTCTCTGGGCATTCTGGAAATGCAACAATCTATGAAATTGCAACAATGTGCACCACCAAAGTTCATGCAACATCATGTTTTTCATCATTTTTTCCCAATTAAGATTTAATAAGCTTTCTCATGTTATGGCAAGATTCAATTGACATTAGATTTTTTAATCTCAATTAAGATTTAATAGAATTTTACATTTAATAAACCACAAACTGTTTCTTTCCCTCTGACGTAGCTTGATTTGCTCCATCCAAACTTTGTGGTTCTTATTTTTGTCTATTTTTTAATAACTGTTTTAATTAGCATTAGTTGATGTAAAACAAACCAATGTTTTAAGTTAACCTCATTCAGAACTCCGACTACTCAATCAGTACCCTGTTTTACTCTTTTTTTTTGTTCAGTTCTCACTTGACATATTGCTATTCTCTAGTTTATTCCTCTGCCACATAATACATATATTCTTTGAAATTCGCTTTGTAGACTGTGATGCTTAGCTTACTTGCTCTAACTCCATGTTATAGATCAACCATTTATATATTTTTTTTTATTTGTGTGTTTTTCTATAGAACATTGATGGAGCACACCATCCTAATTTTGACTTTTGCGCCCTCTAGTGGCAGTCATGAACGAAACTTACTCTTTCGAAAAACACGATCGGTAACTCGATAAAACATTTACAGGTCAATTACCACAAAACTGTTAATTAAATGCATTTTATGGACACCAAAAAAATCAGGGGAAAAACGTAAATGCTATTTAAAAATTTAGTAAAGAGTCTGACCTATAGGGGCGCTGTTACAAAACGGAACGGATGTTTCTAGAAGTCCGGTGTTTTGATGGGAACGGAAGTTCTACTGTTGTTCATCCGCCAGTGATTCGCCTCGTCGTGAGAGCAACGATGGCTACCACTGCAGCTAAACAAGGGACCAAAATTGTCTCCAAAACATCAGCGGGAGGCGCCGGGGCTACGGCAGCCAGCGGCGGGGCTCCGATAATACCCCTGGCCTCACCGCTCATGGGGAAAAAGAAAAAGCCGTTCCTGGGCATGCCTGCTCCGCTGGGATACGTGCCCGGTCTCGGGAGAGGGTAAGATAACCTATGCTAGTGGCTATGCTAGCTCTGCGTACAACCAGGCAGCCGGCTGTTAATTAAGCCGGTTAATTTTTTTATGGCTTCTTTAAGTCTCTCATTGTTACATCAATAAAATCAACAATGTAAAGTAAATGTGGCACTTTAATTTTAGAAATTTTAAAACATTTCTAGAGCAAAACATTTTTGGCTGCTAGCATAAATGTTAGCCTGATAGAGGGAGCAGTTTATGTTTCTATAAACACAGGGCTCTAAATTCTTTGGCGGGTTGAAAAACAATTTCACTAGCCACTTTTGCAGGTGAGACATTCATCATCTCTGACACAAGGGGCTCAAACTCACAACCACGACTTTTAGGCGTCTGCCTTTCCTCCCCACTTGGCCACCCCAAACGTTTATACCAGAGCAGAGTTGGATTAAACATTTAATTCTGAATATATTGCGCTGATTTAATGGTCACATTAGGCTGCAGCAGGAGGCGCAATCAGGGGCTGCATGAAATTTCTGCACTTGTTCGGTTTCATTAAAAGCTCGCTTTTGCTGCATTCAGGTGCGCTGGTAATTTCTAACATTTGCTCACACTGATCTCAGCCAACACAAATACACACTCACTTTTTGCTCCATTTCATTGTTACTCTTTGAAATTACTAAGTCACAACTACAACACACCGATCTGTAAGAACACACACAGTAAGGCAAAACGATGCACATATTTCAATATATGCATGTGTTTTTTTTTCCTATGCATGTCATAAACTGCTTAGTGCCCAATATTATCGTTGGGAGTGACTCAAACAAAATAAAAAACAGTTCTTACTGATCAATATTTAACACTTCCCCAACATTTTGCTGTGTCATGTTTGTAGATCAAGTCGATGCTTTAAAGAGAAGTATATGTTCATAATAAACTTCAGAGATCAGAAGTGACTTTTATTAAAATAACATTACATTTCTCTATTGTTATAAAACCTGACATAAGACTACACTTTCAGTTATTATTAGTGTTTTGTTTATGTGAGAGAATAACAACTGAAACTTCAGTAACGTTTGAATGGAAATTCCCCTTTAGTGCTACTGGCTTCACCACCCGGTCTGATATTGGTCCTGCTCGTGATGCCAACGACCCAGTGGATGACAGACATGCTCCCCCAGGGAAAAGAACAGTGGGAGACCAGATGAAAAAGAATCAGGATGATGATGATGAAGATCTGAATGACACCAACTACGATGAGGTCCTTCTACAGATAGTTTGACAGAGATTTGCATGTTGTGCTGTTTTGTTTTTTTAAATACCGTTGTCGTTGTTTTGTAGTTTAATGGTTATGCAGGTAGCTTGTTCTCCAGTGGGCCCTATGAAAAAGATGACGAAGAAGCAGATGCTATTTATGCAGCCCTGGACAAGAGGATGGATGAAAGACGCAAAGAAAGAAGGTTTCTATTCAAAATTCTCTAGATTTCATGTGACGAATTAAAAGAAGAAATCCCTTCTTACCAATGTTTAATGAGTATTGCATTCTTATTTTACACTGGATTTTAAATTGTTCGTGTTTGTGATTGAATAGTGTCTTTGCTTTTTCAGAGAGCTAAGAGAAAAGGAAGAAATAGAGAAGTACCGTATGGAAAGACCTAAAATCCAGCAACAATTCTCAGATCTGAAGGTACAACATTTTTGGGTTAGGGTTTGTTTGATTTATCCTAGAATTCATCGGTCTTGGAACCAAGAAAACAAGAATGGAAACTACTTTTAAAAAAATCAAGAAAACAAGCAGTTATGAATTTATTTTCTGCCTGCTACTATTTACTGAAGTCTTTGCATAGTAGAGTTCTTCAGCTCTTTGTGTTGTGTGAGCTAAAGTAAATAAATGTTATGCAGCAGTGCCACGTTGAAACAATTCTTATAGATGCTGCCAATAATGCAAAGAAATGTCTGTAATTATTGATATTTTAAGATTTCTTTTCTGGTGTCGTGGTCTGGGTCAATTCAGTCAGTGGTTAAAAAGTATCTAACTAAATATACCCAGCCCTAATCTGCAGAAGTTATTAGCAATTTATTTTTTATTTTTTTTATATTAGGCTTCATATGATTCTGCTTTTAACATTGGTTTCATTTTTGTTAGACTCTGAAATTTTTTAAGCTGAAGCTTTCCCCAATGTACTGCAGTAGCTATTTTTGTCATTTGGGTTCGAAAGTACAAAGTTAGTATGTATTTTCCAATTCCCTTTTGTTTTGCTCTGCCTTTTGTAGAGGAAGTTGGCAGAGGTGTCAGAGGAGGAGTGGTTGAGCATTCCAGAAGTTGGAGATGCGAGGAACAAGCGCCAAAGGAACCCTCGCCATGAAAAACTCACGCCTGTCCCCGATAGCTTCTTCTCCAAGCACCTGCAGAGCGGAGAGAACCACTCCTCTGTCGACCCTCTGCAAGGAGTCAGTAAATATGCACAAGAACCAAACAGAAACACTGAGAACCATTCATTATACTGCTGTTCTAGTGCCGTCCAGCAGGAGTCAGAAAACCTCATAAAAAAGTCCTGGCAACTGCCAAGTGTTTATAATTGTTTTTTGCAACCTAGTAGCTCCTGTACAGCAGCCATAAGCTGATGTGTGTTTGGACAGTGCCAACGTGGAATTCGTTTATATAACTGTCTGCTGTTTTAAATTCAGGTCAAAGTGCTATCTGCTATTGTTCTTTTAGATATATGACTTGATTCGTATTTACATGTTGCACCTCTAGTTTCTGAATACCATTTTTCAGTTTACATCTTAGTAAATCATTTTCCCACATTAAGTCCATTCACATTATATAATTTACCGTCATGAAGGAACTGTAAAGAGATATTGGAGTGTGTTTTATAAAGTGCTGTAACCGAATTCCCACCAACTATAATGCTCCTTCTCTTGTAACATTATTTCCTGTCTGCACTAGCTGGGAGGCCTGAACACACCTTACCCCGGGAGCATGACCCCTGGTCTGATGACACCTGGAACAGGAGAACTAGATATGAGGAAAATCGGTCAGGCCAGGAACACTCTCATGGACATGAGGCTCAGTCAGGTAAGCTTTCTGTGTAATTCAGAATGACTTTCACTTTAACCTCCATCTGTTCTGCAGTGATATTGATAATTGTTCTGTTGTGTCTGACTTTTGCTTTCCAGGTGTCTGATTCTGTTAGCGGACAGACAGTCGTGGATCCTAAAGGATACCTTACAGATCTCAACTCCATGATCCCCACGTATGGAGGAGATATCAGGTAATAGCAGTGGGGCGCCATTATATGCTGCCACTTTCTCGGATAACAGAGAAGTTTTTCCATATATTGAACCAAAAAATAATCTCATCAGCTGGTTTAAATTCAAGCTTCTGCTAGAATTTGTTCTTTTACAGTGCATTCACAGTAATCCAACAGTACACATACTTCTTTGTGGTGTCAGACTCGTGGCCTTGAGGGCCGCTGTCCTACATGTTTTCCAACTAACCTGCCTTCTTATTGGGTAAAAACACCTGATTCAGGTAATCAGTGGCAGATAAAGCAGGCTTTCTGGAAAACTAGCAGGAGGCCGGCTCTCGAGGCCTGGATCTTGACAGCATGTTCGAGAAGCAGAGGGGCACCCAATACAGTTCCACTTTGTACAGATTTGCCACATTTTACAGCCCCACCTTTTCCTTCTTAATGAATAGTCTTGGTTTTTGTGTAAAAGGAAGTGGTAAAGATTGAATCAAAGCGCTTCTCAAAGTTTTACAATTTTAGACTTTTTAAAAAAAATGATGAGTAAATTGGGGAGTGGAGATTGTAAAGTTGGGGAAATAGCTTCTAAGTTTCTGCAGCTCAGCAATTAATAAAGTTCTGGAGGATCCCAAAAGTTGTTGAGATTGACTGTTTAATAATTTGTGTCCAACTCTATGGGTCCAGTGACATCAAGAAGGCTCGTTTGCTGCTGAAGTCAGTGAGGGAGACCAACCCCCACCATCCACCTGCCTGGATTGCTTCCGCCAGGCTGGAAGAGGTCACTGGCAAATTGCAGGTGGCGAGGAACCTGATTATGAAAGGCACAGAGATGTGTCCAAAGGTAAATTTGAGGCGGTTACTGTCTTAATCATCTGTAAATTTGTTTTGGTGTCTAAAATGCAAAGAGAACTAACAAGCATTTCTTATTTATTATTAGAGAATTTTCCACTTTAACTGAGAATTTGTGCCTCTCAACCAGAGTGAAGATGTGTGGCTGGAGGCCGCTCGGCTCCAGCCTGGAGACACGGCTAAAGCTGTTGTAGCACAGGCTGTCCGTCACATGCCACAGTCTGTCCGCGTCTACATCCGAGCTGCCGAGCTGGAGACGGACATCCGAGCCAAGAAACGGGTTCTCAGGAAGGGTACGCTTCTCATATATTGATTCTAATAAAGCCAAATTAGAGTTACTCAAGTAGCGAGACTGCATTACTTTTTTCCTGTCTGCACATGTTTTTATATTTTGTTCACGTGTAGGACGGATTGTTTTCCTTCCTGGTCAAAATTCAAGAGTTTTTTTTCTTTCTTTGTTTTATAAAAGTTATTTAACAGATTATCTCTGTTCAGGCTTAGTAGGAGAAGATATAAAACATTTTGTCAGAGTAACATTTGGCAGCTGTGTTTTTGGCTTCTCGTCAAGGTCAGAAACTGTATTTTGCTGCAGTGTCAATGCCCCATTTCATGCTTGCATACACAAGCACGCACAAAGCAGCATTTCCCAGCAGCATACTCTTCTGACAGAGATGGATCAGAGCTTCCTCTGAGGAAGAGCCCTCTCCGTCTCTACATGTTCAGATGCCTGTGTGCTGCTTTACTTTCTAAGTTTTCACAACATTCTTTCTCCCTACCTAACACTATTAAATGCTACTGCTAACACATAATCAAATAACGCTATTGAACATGTTTCTTCTTTTTTTTTATTGACTATTATCAAAATGGGTGAACATCACTTTGCTCACTATAAAAAGTTTTTTTATTGTGGTATTTATTCAGATTATTGATGCATTGGTCTGACTGGTGTTTGGTACAGATTTAGTGACACAACGTTCTCATAAAATAAAAAAAGATTTGGGTTTTACAGATTTCAGATTTGTTACAGATTTCAGTTTGTTAATCATTTTCCTAGTAAATCAACACTTGAGATAATATCTAACGTTGTCACAGGATAGAATCGATTTATAAAATTCTCTCAACTGAAGGACATAGTTGCAGACACAGCAGCTTGAGAAAATAATGATTCCAATGATGCCATGATTGCTTCAAAATTAACTACCGGTAACCACACTGATTTTGTTAATAAAAAAAAAAAAGTCTCCATCTTTTTTTCCATTAAATGACTGTTGTGTACATCCAAATATTAATATTTCTAATGAGCAAGTTGAGCTACAAGATGTTCTGATAAAATGACTACTACTCATTAAAGCAGCTGCTTTACTCTTATCCATATAGCCCTGGAGAATGTGTCCAAGTCAGTCCGACTGTGGAAGGCAGCTGTAGAGCTGGAGGAACCAGAGGATGCCAGGATCATGCTCAGCAGAGCTGTGGAGTGCTGCCCTACAAGTGTGGAGGTATATCTTTCACCCTTTTTTTAAAATTATATATATGTCCTATTTATAATTGTGGTTTGTTGGACTGAATGTAACATGGTGCCGGGCAGCAAAGACCATTATCAACTCTTCCTGCAGCTGTGGCTGGCACTGGCCCGCTTAGAAACTTACGAGAACGCCCGTCGTGTCTTGAACAAAGCCAGAGAGAACATCCCCACAGACCGCCACATTTGGATCACAGCTGCCAAGCTGGAGGAGGCAAATGGCAACACTCAGATGGTGGAAAAGATCATTGACAGAGCCATCACTTCACTGCGGGCCAACGGTGTAGAAATCAATAGAGATCAATGGATTCAGGTTTGTTCAAATCTAAAACACATATTTAGACTTTTTCATACTGATTATCGGGCATATCTGTTTAAGAAAGTGGGAAAATGTCAAGTCTCACCAGGTATTATTCACAATCTAAGTTCAAAGTGGCTGCAACATTTCAACGGATCACTAGCGCACTAGCGTCTTTTCTTTTTGGGAGATGTGAAAAGAGTCTCACGTGATATTTGTGCATAAATGTGTTTTTGTGTGTACGCCACAAGCAATTTGTGCGTAATTTTTAAAGATTTGTGAATGTAGTTAGTTTCAAGCTGTTGTAATTTTACGTTGTGCATGTGTAAATTGTATTTTGTTCATTCATTCATTTTCTATAACCGTTTTGTCCCTTTTTGGGGTCTCTGGGCTGCTGGAGCCTAATCCGGTCACTCATGGGCAAAGGCAGGGGTCGCCCCTGGACAGGTCGCTATTCTGTCGCAGGGGCCACAATCACACAACCATGCACAATCACACCCACACTTAGGGACAATTTTAGAGTGACCAATTAGCCTCTGAAGAATGTTTTTGGATGGTGGGAGGAAACCGGAGTCCCCTGAGAAAATCCATGCATGCACAGGGAGAACATGCAAACTCCACACGGAAAGGTCTCCCATTGCTGACTCTGTTTCAAGTCCCACAGCTGGGACTGGAACCGGGGGACTTCTTGCTGTGAGGCAAGAGCCTTAACCACTGCACCACCGTGCAGCTTGTGTATTGTATCGTATTGCATATTGTATTTTTTTAATTTAGTCATTTATGTGCTTTTGCACAAAATGTATTGTATGAGTTGCAAATCAAGAATTATGCATGCACAAACCCAAATTTACACACAAATCAAGAATTGCACGCTCACAAATACAAAGTTACACACAAATCAAGAATTACGCACGCACAAACCAGGATGCTACTATTTTCTCTCCATAGGTGTTTTTCCTTTTGTCTGGTTTAGTGGTCAGAAGACATTATAACCTATGATACTCATGATAAAAGTCCAGCAAATGTTATAAATGCCTTATTTTAATTTCATTTAACTTGAACAGTTTAAGCTCTGTTTTTTATTATTTTTAAATTTTAGCCTAGCTTTTTTCACATTGTAAAGAACGACTGTAATTAAATCATACTTAAATTATAAAATACACTGAGTTAATTTTGCAATTTTGCAAATGATAAAATATAGATGTCAATGATATAAATGTATCCAAATACTTCTCCAGATCTTCTTTTTTTTGTGCAATTTCTTCCTTGCAAAATCCAAAACACTTCCAGACAATAAATCTAGAGCTTTCTTTCTGTCAGATTTAAAAAAAATCTTTGTTTGAATTTGACTGGACAGAGGACTGTGCTGTCTGCTTTTAAATAACATAAAGAATATACATATAATCTACTTGATTTCAGGTAAACGTAATATCTAACAGAGAAAGTATTTCACTCTCCTAGATGAGTCAATTTTCTTTACTTACTCTTATTAAACAGGTTTAATTCCGATGAGTAATTTTGCACTCTATGCCTTCCTTAACATGTGATCAGAAGTCACAGCTTTGATTACCATTAATCCATCATTACACTTGAGACTACATGTTCATATTCCTTATAAAGCTGTTTAGACTGATCCTAAAAAAATCTTGGTAGGAGTAAATAATGTCTCATGTGTTGCCAACTAACATGTCAGCATTTTGGCAAATGTCCTGTTGCTTCATTTAGATGCAATACAAAACAAGCCAGAACTGTGACCGACGTTTCCTTTATTGCAGTTCGGTTCTTTTGCAATAACAGGCGCTCACAGAAATCCCCCTTTGCACAGTTGTTGTTTGCTGTTTATTTTGCCTTGACCACCTTTGCTTGTGTTTGTGATTTTTATATAACATCTGGGAAAGTAAATGCAAATAGAGACCGCATATCGGTGTTAGACATTTTTCCAAATCAATGTTTTATGACAGATTGAAGAACGGAATAGTTCTTGAGTTTTTTAAGCAGGTAGCATTGATGTGGAGATATAACCAAAAAAACAGCAATTAATTAAAATGCGTCAAGTCCTAGAATACTGAAACTCCTTTGTTCTGAGACGTTTTTATTTTTAAAAAAAATCTGACCTTTAACCTGTAAATCTTTACATACATGTTAATTAGTAACTTGGGTTCATTTAAGGATTTTCTGAAGGGAATGTCTTATTTTGGAACTGTTCTACATCTTTGGGCAACATTACTAATTCTATTTATAACTTCATTTTTTCTTATTCATAAGAATTTAAGCAGTTTATTTACATTTATTTACAGTATGAGAGCTAATGCCAACAACTTTCATGCTAGAAAAAAAAACACACTGGTAACCTCTTATGTCAAACACAGGCATGAACAGTTGATAAGATACCTTTATTCTGGTAAGGTTCACTGTGGGTGAACTGAGGCTAAAGAGCCGCTGAGGAAAAACTTCAGACATCCAAAGTTCATGTTATGATTTCTTTGTCAGGTATGTTCAACAGATCGCAGGCCTCCTCATCAGTTTATTTGCTTGGGTTTTAAAATGGTGGCATTTGAAACAGTTCTTTCAATAGTTGTTCATAAATGTTAATGTTTTTTTGTGTTTTTTTTTTTAATTGTTTTAACCCATTCATGGCTGAATGTATTTCCAGTTAGATTTAAAAAACATCTTTAGTGGGTTTTTTTTCCTATTCAAGTGGAGTCCTGGATTTAACGTTACGTTGCGAATTAGCAACACATGGTGTGATGGTGTTAATGTCACATATCATGGCGCCTCTACTTCCGTTCATCACTATTTGAGACACCCTGTTCATTTTAAAATTAGTTTTCAACTGTATTTCTTTGGTGTATTAAAATGTGTATTTTTCACACATCTTTTTTGTGCTTTTGTGCCACCTTATCAGTCACAGTTGTCCCTCTGTTTAAATGTGTGCTGCAGGATGCTGAGGAGTGTGATAAAGCAGGCAGTGTGGCCACTTGTCAGGCTGTGATAAGGGCTGTCATAGGTATTGGCATTGAAGAGGAGGACCGTAAACACACATGGATGGAGGATTCTGACAGTGTAAGTTGGTGAGAGGAGTTTCAGTGCACAGGACGAGTCAGATCACTGCACACTGTATCGTAATTATACGACTAATTAAATGATGTGGTGTTTTTTAAATGGAGTAATTAAAAGGCTTGTGCTTTTTGTGCTACAGTGTGTGGCTCATGGAGCTCTGGAGTGTGCCCGAGCCATATATGCCCATGCCCTGCAAGTGTTCCCCAGTAAGAAAAGTGTTTGGCTTAGAGCTGCTTACTTTGAGAAGAACCATGGCACGAGGTCAGTCTGTTGTTGAACATATTTTAAAGCTTAAGTCATGCTTTATAAGCTTATTGTCTTTGCGTCATTCATAGTTCTATAATCCCCCTCTATCACACTCATTTTTTGTTTTCTAATTTCTCATTGTGTTACTCAGAGAGTCTTTGGAAGCGCTCCTACAGAGAGCCGTGGCTCACTGTCCCAAAGCTGAGGTCCTGTGGCTGATGGGTGCCAAGTCCAAGTGGCTGGCCGGTGACGTGCCAGCAGCTAGAAGCATCCTCGCTCTGGCCTTTCAGGTGACAATGAAGTCCTGCAAACTATGGACAGATCATAAACTGTAGTTTTTGATGAAAACCTGTCTATAAAGCACATGCATTCTGGTTTTTTGCTTTCACTGTTCATTTTAGGCCAATCCAAACAGTGAAGAGATCTGGCTTGCTGCTGTAAAACTGGAGTCTGAGAACAACGAGTATGAAAGAGCCCGGCGACTGCTGGCTAAAGCTCGCAGCAGTGCACCAACAGCCAGGGTGAGTGTGTTTGTTTTTCTTCATTTTTATTCCCTTATTTGGACTTTTTGGTTATAATCATCATCCTTGATGGAGGCGATGGTCCTCCTGGGAATCAAAGTTTGGCTCCATGAGGCATATATTTATAAAAAGCCCAGCTTAACTGTATCAGTGTCAAATTGTGTTAAAACAGGAACTGGAGGCTTGACCATTCTCAAACTTTTGATTTTCCTGACACTATATGTTTAAATTAGCTAAAACTATGGTTATAATAAAAATAATTATTTATAAGATCCTCTGACCAGAGTCATTCTCGATTTGGCTGTGTTGTTTTTTGTCAGAAACTTACTGTTTAATAATGAACGAAAAGAACATTGTCTCAGTCTTCTTTACAAATTCTGTCCAGACCGGCAGGGTGCCATTTAAGCCGTCATCTCCACTCAGTTTGACAGATGCTTTCAGAAAACATGTCAACTGTCGCCTTCAATCTTTATCTGACTGCACTCCTGTCTATTATCTCTATTGTGTGCTGAGAGATGCAGCCTAAAAGAACCTACTCTGGTGATGGCTGTGCTGAACTTCCTGTCAGACTGGATAGCTTTGTGTTGTTGATGAAACTGTTGAACTTTTAGGCTACAATCTTAGAAAGTGGCATGGAATGTCTAACTTTCTCGAGGCTGAAAACAGTAGACCAGAGCCAAGAAATGAACAATCCACAAGTATTACATTTGTAGACTGAGACTACAGACTCAACAAGTTGCAACTTGGGTTAAAAAATATTTGAGTCTGTACTAACACCTTCTTCTAATGTCTTTATTCATCTACTTATTAGTAAAACCTCAAGGTAAAACTGTTTTACCAAATTTTAGGGCCTGGTAGTCCAGATATTTATCAGGTTATAGATGCTGATGCTTGAGCTGAAATCATGTAAAATCTAGGTTGTCTCAGTTGGGATTTTATTTCTTTTTGGTGTAAAACTATTAAAGGTTTTGCTTTTTTCAAATTGTTCTTCTAACTGTAGACTTTGAGTCTAAAATTTAAAATGCCTAATGCTTAGTGACCTATTTTTCTTTATTGGATAAAGTGGTTTTAAAATTTCCAAGTTATTTTTTTTCTACAAAACAACAAAAAAAGTTCTGAGTAAAAATTAGTTTAATTATAACCATTAATGGTGGGTTTTTTTGTGCATAATTGATTAGACTAGCATAAAAAAGGTGGATAAGGCATTGTATGTTGGGACTTCAGTAGAAGTGTAAAATATTGTTTTTATGACTTTGTAACAAAGTCCAGAGTTTAAATCTCCAACTCTGTTCACAGCCTGTAGAATTCTGATTACATCCAGGCTTGCTGTGTGAAAAACATATTTGAACTTTCTTTTCTTGTAGGTCTTTATGAAATCCGTGAAGCTGGAGTGGGTGTTGGGAAACATAGAAGCTGCTCAAGATCTGTGCACTGAGGCGCTGAAACATTATGAGGACTTCCCCAAGCTTTGGATGATGCGAGGTCAGATTGAGGAGCAGTGTGAGAACATGGACAAGGCTAGAGAGGCCTATAACCAAGGGGTGAGGGGGGAAAATACATGATTTGGACTGGGGTGCTTTAAACCATTGGTGGATGAGCGCTTTAAATGGTAATTAACTTTTCTGTGCCCATAGTTAAAAAAGTGTCCGCACTCAGTGGCGCTGTGGTTGCTGCTGTCTCGTCTGGAAGAGCGAGTCGGACAGCTAACAAGAGCCAGAGCGATCCTGGAAAAGTCTCGGCTGAAAAACCCTCAATGCGCCGAGCTGTGGTGAGATTTAAAACGGTTTTCTCCCCTTATTTAAAAGGAAAAGACATTAATAGTTTTGTTGTAAAGCACACAATCTAACAGTAAAATTTATGTCCGTGTTTTTTTTTTATTTCAGTCAAAATTGAGCATGAAAATGAATTTAGGATTGTTTTTTTGTCCTTGTTTAAAAAAACATATGGAAATGATGTTTAATGCAACACAAAGCCAAATTTCTACAGTGGGGCAAAAAAGTATTTAGTCAGCCAACAATTGTGCAATTTCTCCCTCTTAAAAAGATGAAAGAGGCCAATAATTTTGAACATAGGTACACCTCAAATGTGACAGACAAAATGAAAGAAAAAAGTCAGGAAAATTACATTGTCTGATTTTTAAAGAATTTATTTGCAAATTATGGTGGAAAAGAAGTACTTGGTCAATAACAAAAGTTCAGCTCAATACTTTCTTATGTCTCCTTTGTTGGTAAACTGTTGCAGGTATGTTGGCTCATTCCTCCATACAGATCTCCTCTAGAGCAATGATGTTTTGGGGCTGCCGCTGGGTAACACAGACTTTCAACTCCCTCCAAAGATTTTCTATGGGGTTGAAATCTAGAGAATGGCTAGGCCACTGGAGGACCTGGAAATGTTTCTTACGAAGCCACTCCTTTGTTACCCAGACAGTGTATTTGGGATCGATGTCATGCTGAAAGACCCAGTCTCGTTTCATCTTCAATGCCCTTGCTGATGGAAGGAGGTTTTCACTCAAAATCTGACAATACACTGAGGATACATGGCCCCATTCAATCTTTCCTTTACACTGATCAGTCGTCCTGGTCTCTTTGCTGAAAAACAACCCCAAAGCATGATGTTTCCACCCCCATGATTTACAGTGGTCTGGTGTTCTTTGGATCCAACTCAGCATTCTTTCTCCTCCAAACACAAAAAGCGAAGTTCTTACCAAAAAGTTCTATTTTGGTTTCATCTGACTATTGGACATTCTCCTAATCCTCTTATAGAACATCCAAATGCTCTCTAGCAAACTTTAGACGGGCCTGCACTTACTGGCTTTAGCAGGGGGACACGTCTGGCATTGCAGGTTTTGAGTCCCTGGTGTCGTAGTGTGTTACTGATGGTAGCCTTTGTTACTTTGGTCTCAGCTCTGTGCACATCATTCACTAAGTCCCCTCATGTGGTTCTGGGATTTTTGCTCACCATTCTGGTGATCATTTTGACCCCACGAGGTGACATCTTGTGGGGAGCCACGTGTGGAGGGAGATTATGTCTTCCATTTCCTAATAATTGCTCCGACAGTTGATTTTTCAAACCAAGCTGCTTATCGCTTCAGTCTTACCTACATCAGATTCAGTCTTCCCAGCCTGGTGCAGGTCAACAATTTTGTTTCTGGTGTCTTTAGACAGCTCTTTGATCTTGGCCATAATGGAGTCTGGAGTGTGACTGTTTGAGGTTGTGGACAGGTGTTTTTTTTATATACATTGCTCAGCATAAATGAGTATACCCCACTTTTCAGGAAACCTTCAAAAAAAATTTGAGGGCTACAAGAAGATCAGCAAAGCTTTACATATCAGTCAAAATACTGTAGCAAAAGTGATCCAAAAATTTAAAAAAGATGGAAGTGCAACCATCTTAAAAAGACATCCAGGCCGTCCACGGAAGCTGACATTTCAACAGGTCTTCTGATGAGAAGGGTTGAAGAAAATCGCCATGCAAGCTCACTGCAATTACACACGTGGACAAAATTGTTGGTACCCCTCAGTTAAAGAAGGAAAAACCCACAATTCTCACTGAAATCACTTGAAACTTACAAAAGTAACAATAAATAAAAATTTATTGAAAATTAAATAATGAAAATCAGCCATCACTTTTGAATTGCTGATTAACATAATTATTTAAAAAAAACAAACTAATGAAACAGGCCTGGACAAACATGATGGTACCTCTATAAAAGATTGAAAACTATTTGACCAGACTGACATGATTAACTCAGGTGTGTCCTTTAATTGACACCACAGGTGTTACCAAACTCATAATCAGTCAGTCAGACTATTTAAAGGGAGACAAGTAGTCACTCTGCTGTTTGGTGAAAAGGTGTGTACCACACTGAACATGGACAACAGAAAGCCAAGGAGAGAATTGTCCCAGGACATCCGAAAACAAATGATAGATAAACATCTTAAAGGTAAAGGCTATAAGACCATCTCTAAACAGCTTGAACTTCCTGTGACAACAGTGGCTCATATTATTCAGAAGTTCAAGACCCACGGGACAGTAGCCAACCTCTCTGGACGTGGCCGCAAGAGGAAAGTTGATGACAAATTGAAGAGACGGATCGTTCGAATTGTATCCAAAGAGCCCAGAACAACCTCCAAAGAAATTAAAGGTGAACTCCAAGGCCAAGGTACATCAGTGTCAGATCACACCATTCGTCGTTGTTTGAGCCAAAGTGGACTTCATGGGAGACGACCAAGGAGGACACCACTGCTGAAAAACAATCATAAAAAAGCCAGACTGGAATTTGCAAAAATGCATGTTGACAAGCCCCAAAGCTTCTGGGAGAATGTCCTTTGGACAGATGAGACCAAACTGGAGCTTTTTGGTAAGGCACATCAACTCTATGTTCATAGACTCAAAAACCAAGCATACGAAGAAAAGAACACTGTCCCTACGGTGACACATGGAGGAGGCTCAGTCATGTTTTGGGGCTGATTTGCTGCATCTGGCACAGGGGGTCTTGAATGTGTGCAAGGTACAATGAAATCTGTAGACTATCAAGGCATTCTGGAGAGAAATGTGCTGCCTTGTGTCAGAAAGCTTGGTCTCAGTCGCAGGTCATGGGTCCAACAGGACAACGATCCAAAACACACAGCCAAAAACACCCAAGAATGGCTGAGAGAAAAGCATTGGACTATTCTAAAGTGGCCTTCCATGAGCCCAGATCTGAATCCCATTGAACATCTGTGGAAGGAGCTGAAACATGAAGACCCCCATCAAACCTGAGACATCTGGAGCAGTTTGCTCATGAGGAGTGGGCCAAAATACCTGTTGACAGCTGCAGAACGCTCATTGACAAATACAGAAATCGCTTCATTGCAGTGATTGCCTCAAAAGGTTGTGCAACAAAATATTAACTTATGGGTACCATCATTTTTGTCCAGGTTTCATTAGTTTGTTTTTTTAATAATTATGTTAATCAGCAATTCAAAAGTGATGGCTGATTTTGATTATTTAATTTTCAATACATTTTTATTTATTGTTACTTTTGTAAGTTTCAAGTGATTTCAGTGAGAATTGTGGGTTTTTCCTTCTTTAGCTGAGGGGTACCAACAATTTTATCCACGTGTGTAGCTAAAGCAGTAGAAAGCCAAACGGGAGTGACTATTTCCCGTAACACCATATGGCGTGAGGGATGACGTGCATGGGTATCGTCTAAGAAGGAAGCCTCTCTCTAAAGCCCATGCATACAAAAAGCATGCCTAGAATTTGCCATGGCCCCAGCTGAAAAAGAGAGACTACTAGGACTAATGGTTTTGAAAACTGTATGGCGTCGCAAGGTGAGAATTTTAAAGAAAAATGCATGGCGCCTACAGTGAAACATGATGGTGGTAGTGTCTTTATGTGGGGCTGCATGAGTGCTGCTGGTGCTGGGGAGCTGCATTTCACTGATGGTATCATGAACTCAACAATGTATTGCTCTATACTGAAGGAGAAGATGCTGCCATCACTCTGTGCACTTGGTCATCATTCACTTTTCCAACACGACAATGATCCAAAACAAACATGGAAAGCTGCTGTTGCGTTTCTGAAGAAGAGCAAGTTGAAGGTGATTGAAAGACCAAGTATGTCTCCTGATCTATATCCAATAAAACACCTGTGGGGAATTCTGAAGCAATAAGTTGAGCATCACTCTCCATCCAGCATCCAGGCCTTAAAAGAGGTTATTCTTGAAGAATGGAAAAAGATAGATGTTACAATATATCGCTAACTTGTTCGTTTCATGCCTGAAAGACTTGATGCTGTCCTTAAAAATCACAGTGCTTATACAAAGTACTAGATGTTGTAGTTTTTGATGCAGGGTGGATTCATTTTTGCTTCGACCAATTTGAGTAAAACTAAAGATTTTGTGATCTAAGTTACATTATTTACCTTTAATTTAATGTTTTGGAGTTAAATAAGTGTTCAATAAAACTCATCCTTGTGGAAAGTTTGGAAATTGTCCTTTTGTTCTCCGCACTACTGATTTAATTTGTATTGTTTAAAGAGGGTGTACTCATTTGTGCTGAGCACTGTAGATAACAAGTTCAAACATGCGCCATTAATACAGCTAAGTTTAGGGAATACAATCTTCCTAATGAAGAAGTTACAGGTCTGTGGGAACCAGAAATCTTGCTTGTTTGTAGGTGATCAAATACTTCTTTTCCACCATAATTTGCAAATATATTCTTTAAAAATCGGACGATGTGATTTTCTGGATTTTTTTTCTCATTTTGTCTCATAGTTGAGGTAAACCTTTGATAAAATTACAGCCCCCTCTCATCTTTTTAAGTGGGGGAACCTGCACAATTTTTGGCTGACTAAATACCTTTTTTTTAGCCCACAGTATGTAATTTCATGATCTCAATGTGTATTCATCAGGTTGGAGTCTGTCAGGCTGGAGTATCGGGCCGGATTAAAGAACATAGCCAACACACTGATGGCCAAAGCCCTGCAGGAATGCCCAAACTCTGGTGAGAGATGAGTGGAGGCTTCTCTTCCTATTTAAAGAGTAAACATGCTAACAAAATCACAAGCTTTTGTACAAAGTTATTTCAAATACAAAGAAAAGCAAAAGAGAGAGAGAAGAACTATCCCTCTCTTTTTCTTTTTTTAACATTCCATCATCCACCTCAGTAAAATATAAACACTCACCTGAGCACAAATAGTATCTGTGACAGAATTAAATGCTTTACATGTGTTTGTTTGTATGTGTGAACTGTAGTTGTATTGCGTACATGTTGACAAGTTTGTATGTGAAGACTTTTGGAACCGACAGGTATGTTTGTAACATCTGACTGTGTGGACGCCGCCCCCCCCATTTTAGATAAACATTCACACCTGACTCTTATGATTATAAACTTCCAGCATCTTGTTGACTGTTGTTTTATGATTTTCACCCCCCCCCCCTGGAATCATCCTCCAATTTCTTTAACCCACCCTTTTCCCACCTGTCTTTTGTGCATTACCCACCTCTCTAACACCTCTTTCTCTTCTTCTTTGTCATCCGGTCCAACTAAAAAAGGACACAAACATTATCAATATAAATAAAGTCTAGCCTAAATCACTAAAGGGGTTTATGCAAATATACACCTTGTGTGTCCTAAGATTTTTATAAACTCAGATTGTAACAGTAAAATCTGTCCAACACAAGACGCTCTCAGCTCATATCTGTTTTCTCAACTGTTGGGCAGGACAAGTTAAGAAAATCAATTAAGTATTTATCTATTTTGTAAGTGCCCATGTTATAAGCGGGATTGTTCTTTACAAAATGTGCATTCAGAATTTTATGCACGCCGCAGAAGCCTGAACCAGCAGAAGACGGTTGCTTCGCGGAGTGTAATTATAGCGTTAATATATTTTAATGCGTTAATTTTTTTTAATTAATCCCTTGCGTTAATGTTGACAGCCCTTATTCTATTCTATTCTATTCTATTCTATTCTATTCTGTGCTCAATTCCAAATGATGAACAACAAACATCCCGAGCACAGAGCTACAACATCCTCAGATATGCATGATGGTATTGGAAATTTTTCTTTTGAGTAAAATAAGTATTAATTTATCAAGTTCTAATGGTTAAAGATGACTTTTTATTATTTATTTTAAGTATGAAAATACTAACTTTTATAGAGTAAAATAAGAATATGAGTAATGTTGAGCAGAAGTTTACTCCTTTACTCCTTAAAATATTTCTTTTTAATAGTTTGACTTTTAAAAATGTCTGGTTTATTTTCTTTTCCTCCCCCTAAGGCATCCTGTGGGCTGAGGCCGTGTTCCTGGAAGCCAGGCCTCAGAGGAAGACCAAGAGTGTGGACGCTTTGAAAAAGTGTGAACATGATCCTCATGTGCTGCTTGCTGTAGCTAAGTAGGTCTTCTTCTTTTCACCCATTTTGACTTGGCCATCTTTTATGAATAAACCAGATATTTTTATATAATTATTTTTACCATTTAGATTTTTACAGTATTTATTCTTTAGATACAATATTGTGTTTGCAATTTTGTCAACTTTTCTTTGTTTGTTTTAGGTTGTTCTGGAGTGAGCGTAAAATTACTAAATCCAGAGAGTGGTTCCTCAGAACAGTGAAGATTGAGCCTGACCTGGGCGATGCTTGGGCTCTGTTCTACAAGTTTGAGCTACAGCATGGCACACAGGTGTGGATCTGATGCCTCGACTTGTATGACTTTTATCAATGTTTACATCTGCATGGAAACAACAGTTTCTTTCTGTCTATCAGGAGCAGCAAGAGGAAGTGCGAAAGCGCTGCGAGAATGCGGAGCCCCGCCATGGAGAGCTGTGGTGTGCCGAGTCCAAACATGTCCTAAACTGGCAGAAGAAAACAGGAGAGATCTTGGAGCAGGTAGCCAGCAAGATCAAGAATACGTTCTGAAATTTAGGAAGTATGGACTGAAATCACCTGGAGGACTCTGGCAGTCACCGGCAGAGCGGAGAGCAGCTATGGTCTTGATTGAGTTCCACCAAGCTTTTCTGTATGTCATCATTTTAGGGAAGACGCATCTGGGCTCACAGGAAGTTACGTTCATAACGTCAAGCCTAAAGTTAACTTAAAAAAAGCAGAAATTACAGTTTTTCCTTTTTTTTAAAGGTTTGTTGTATTGTCAACTTCTTCTGATGTCTAATTTAGCTTTCTTTGGCAATTTTACTGTGATGTTTTTGACTCTTCTGAAATTTCAGTTTTTCCCTCTCTTCTGAAACATCTCTAACTTCTGCTTCCATTAAGGCATCATGCTAGAAATGTTGTATTTTTTTTCTCTTTTCTATGTTATGCTGGATAAAATCCCACCCCAAAAACAGACAAATTGTTTCATTTGTCCCTTTTTGGTTCTAGTTTTTACCTGAATCCTTCTGGATTGGCATGAAGGCTCAGCCAGTTTAGAAGGATCTTCAAATGTATGGATCACCAAGGAAAAAAATAAATAAAAAAGAAATATGAATTCATTTTTAAGGTGTTTTTCTTTGTTGCAGTGTTTAAGATAATCAGGTAAACCAACTTTTTCTTCTGACATAAACTGTTGTCTATTGACCAGGGAGTCTAGAGATAGTTTAGCTCACAAAGATTTTTCGTGAATAGTTATATCTATTCTTAAAGCTATTGACCAAAAATAACACACATTTTTACATCAAAACATCCAATCCCACCTTATCTTCCATTTGCAAGAAACCTGTAAAAAACCTTTGACAAAAAGAGTCTGCAAGATGAGTAAATGTACCAGTAAATGCTTCCCATTTGGTTTGTTCAACTTTTAATTTTTGACCTTTACTCCCAAACAAACAATGCAGACCTGATGCTGAATTCTGACTCCAAACACGGTGAAACGTAGATCAACTAATAATGCATTCCAACTCACTTCAAGCTAAATATTAGCAGCAGTAATTATAACAAAGAAATAAGTCTTTTCTGCATCTGCTTTTACCAGAGCAAATCGGTCACAATTTAACCGTATAAATCAGGTGAGTGCCTAAATTAAACTAATATTTATTTTACCAATAAAACACAGGAAGAAAATATGCCTTTTGGCACAGGTATGCATTTGTTCCACAGGGTTAGACATCAATGTGCAAATGAAGATTTTTCAAAGTGAATTAGTTTTGCTTTTTGAATATTTTTGCTTGATGCATGTAAAGTATTCTATTAAACATTCAATCACATTTTTTTCCGTTATAGAATTGTTTACAGATGTCTGAAAAAAGTGACAGATTATTGGAGAACAAATACTTTCTTTGTAGGAAATGTTCTGCTGGACCTCTGTGTCCAGCTACACTCCTCCCTGCAGTTGGCTCCCATCTTGTTTATTGTTGTGAAATGTGGTTTCACTGATTTATTGAATGTTGGATGTTTCTCACATTTTTGGTCTAAATCACAAATAGAGATTTTCTTTAGTTTATCACTAATCCACAGACTAATGTAAATGTTAATGTTTTATTCCTATAATTATTAGAAAGTGCAGCTAATGATGAGAATGCTCTTCTTTTAGTGTCACATCTACCAAACGAAACCGAAAGCACGAAGGCAGATGATTGATTGCAGGAGTTTCCTCGACCTGATCCGGCTGGAGTTTGGTGAAATCCTAAACCCAGCGTCAGTAGTCCATGACTGGGAGGAAATTGAGGAGCAGCAGCAGCCTCGTGGGTGATGCTGGAAACACGCAGCGGTGCGTCGGCTGTGACTCCGCTGCAGCTCTGACCTCTGCACCTGAGAAAGTGTGCAGACATTACCAAGAGGAACCAAAAGGATTCGGTTAAAATGAGCGGAGTGTTAATTCCAAGAATCTGCAAGTCACTGTCAGACATGGGTTTGCTCGTCTGAGGATCCTGTTGAAGAGCATGATAAATGGTAAGCGCGGTGGTGCGTATTTACGCACGCACGGTTCCAAGGAAAGTATTTTTTATTGGTTCCTTTGATGCCGAAGCAGAGATTGGAACTTAAGCTTCAGTTTCAAAGACAGATATTTAAGACCTTACTTGAATCTTGAGCTCAAGGACTTGGCTATTAGGACGTGAACATTCTCAGTTATTTTCAAGTTTTACGTCCAAAACACCACAGTGAGGTCTAATATAATGGATGGTCCAAAACATATATGCCAGCTACTGTGTTACCATTGGGTGTTCTAAAATGTTATGACATTTGTGAGAATATCACATAAAAAAAATATGTATAATTTTCCCAAAACTTTGGGTTTTACTGATTTGTAACCAAAGACTTAAAAATGGACTGGCATAGGGGGATTTGAAAGGATTTCTGTGCAAAAGTCTGAGTACTTTGTCATTCTGTCATGTGATGCAAAGATGTCCAGGAGTCAAAGGGTTATGAGTCTTCACTGGCCTGTGTTTGAGGTACTTCCACACTTCTTTTTTGTCGTTCTTCCATGCAGTGTCTGACCGGAACTCTACTCCATAGTGTCCTGGTGGTTCTCTTGTTGGCCAGCTCTTCTGGGAAAAGCAGATGTAATTATAAAGACATACTGGGCTTCTACAGAGAAGTCATCTTCGTTGAGCTGCAGAATCTGGTATGATGACCCAACTGACAGCAAAAAAATAAAATAAAAATAAGAATATTAATGTTTATTTATATTCAACAGTCTTTTACTTACAGCTGATATAAAAAGCAAGAGTCATGATGGGATATATGGTTGGAGACTGCCCTCCAGTGTCTGCAGCACACACACACAGAAGAAAAACTTCAAAATAAATTTTTTTCCTCACCTTGAATAACATACGGCAATTGATTTCTAAAATATTCTTTTCATGATTAATGTTTTTCAGAATTTGACAGTTTCTCACAACTCACCCAAAGGGAGAGATCCTTGCCCCTCTGCAAAGGTGAGCATAGTAAAATCAAACACACAAAAATGACAACAAGTGCATTAATTAAATACATTTGTAAAAAATAAATAAATAAAAATTGATTAAAAAACAATATATAAAAATAAAACTAAATGCATTATAAAAAGTGATGGAGATTTCTTCAAGCCTGATTTAACATATTTGTTGGCAAGCCACGTTTGTTTGTAAGTTCTTTAAATGTTGTCTGTTATTTTCATTGTCCTGTCATCTCATGGCAGGCACATCGCATCCTTGTGTCCATATATAATAACACACAGCAGGTCCTCTGTCTGAAGAGCGGTAAGAAGCTGTCTGACCTGAAAAAGCCAGTAGAAAACATGGAGCAACTAATCATTCAAAACTGCAGTCCTAATTATATGGTGAGAAAAAGTTTTGAAACGTTTAAAGCATGCAAAAAAAAAAAAAAAAAACTCAACTAATCTCTCTCTTTTTAACTTCTAGGGAAAGAAAGCCTCGTGTTCATCTGCCAAAAAAATACAAGGGAGGAAAGGGAAGAGATGGCTGATCAAAGTCATCAAGGCAATGATTACATGTTGGGAAAAACTCCAAAGTGTTTATGTATCCAAATAGTATGAATTGGGTTCCCATAGGATCTGTGCTTCTCTCTGCACTTAAATTTCCAGAAGGTTCTTCCAATCAAGACAGACTTTGAAAAACAGTTTCTTCTATAACAGAGTCCTCAAGTTGTTGTAGTTTTTTTTTTCTGTCGTCAAGTTCTCAACATTTTGTGATTAAAAACAGCTTTGCATGTCATCATTCTTCCTTGCTATATGGAATTGTTTCATAATAACCCAAGATAAGCTAAAAAAGTATCCACACTGCATTCAGATGTTCTCTAAAATGTGCACATTTTCATCTACTGTAGCATTTTATGTTTGATTTTTTGTATGACAGATGGACATTATACCCATATTTGTCCTGTCTTTTTTATATTGTAATGTCATTTAATAAAACACTGAATATTTATTATTATTATCATTTTTATCTTTATTGTTAGTTGCTAAAATGTTGGTTTTGCTGTTATCGGAACATTTTAAAAAGGGAACATTTCTTGAGCAATAAAGTTTCCGCCCGAGCAAAACAGCGTGTTACGCAGCGTCCGCCCGTGTTTACAGCCTGGAGTCTGGCTAACGAATTTGCTACGAATCCGAACAATAACGTAACCTTGCTTTTGTTTTTAGCATTTCATGATAAAAATTGAACATTCATTTGAACTGTTTTATTTTCGAATGTTTCGTTTTCTAACAGTTACAGCAGCGCAGAAAATGCGTTTCTGTTCCTTTTAGAACATTCATTTGTAACATCTTTACTGTGGGGCTCTTTGGGTACATTCCTTCCAAATATTTCGCAAAAACAATATATATTTTATTTTAAGCGACCATTTAAAGCATAAATTGAGTTGTGTTGGATTAACAGCCAACATGGCTGGCAACTCTGTCGACATGGATCCAGATGTTGCTCGGAGGCTGTTTGAGGAAGGAGCCACGCTGGTGCTGCTCGGTGTTCCTCGTGGCACAGAGCTGGGGATAGATTGCAAAAGTTGGCAGGTTGGTCCTCGTTTCCGGGGAGTTAAGATGATCCCTCCAGGCCTTCATTTTCTCCATTACTGCTCTGTTAGCTCGCCTAACAGTGGAGGAGAGGTTGGCCCTAAAACAGGCCTCTTCCTCACCCTCAAACCCAGAGAAATCCTTCTCGCCAAATGGGATCCCAAAGCAGAAGACCTGGACTTTTCAGCCTCCAAGAATGAAGAGGAGGTGATGCGGATTCGGGATACTCTGCAGGATTTGGATCCTTACTTGGGGCCTTACCCTTATGAGGTGATGAGGAAATGGGTGTCCCTCACAGACCGGATCAGTGAGGAGTTGGCTGAAAACCTGCAGCCTCTCTCCGGGCGAGTGTGCGCCTTCTGTGATGTTATTCCTGAGCTTCAGCTCAGACACACCAAAGACAGGGCAGAGCAGCCCAGGAATGACACCGCCTGTCAGAGCATGAAAGAGGGACTTGACAGACTCCCTAAGATGAAGCAGAGGGAAGGAACGGAGCTGCGCTTCTCCACAATACCCAAGAAGACCTACCCTCCTGGGGCAACTCCAGCTGAGATCACCAAATGCAGCATGGACCTGAGCTATGCTCTGGAGGCTGTGCTGGGGACGAACTACAAGGAGGAGCCCCTCAACCTGCTTGGTATGTATTGCAAGTAAAGATGATCACATACAAGACATCCCATTGAAAGAATAACACACACTGTGTGATCTCTTTCAGGTGAGCTGCAGTTTGCGTTTGTGTGTTTCTTGGTTGGAAATGTGTACGAAGGATTCGAGCACTGGAAGCAGATCTTGGCTCTTCTGTGTCGCGCTGAGGAGGCCATGAAGAAGCACAAAGAGCTGTATGTGGGGCTCATCACTGTGCTCTACCACCAACTCGGAGAAATCCCGCCTGACTTCTTTGTTGACATTGTGTCACAGAACAACTTCCTGACCACTACACTGCAGGTACACTTCACACTCCAAATCTATTAGAGCTAGATTAAAAAAGAATCCCAAATCTATTAGAGCTAGATTGAAAAATAATCCCATTTATCTGCATTCAATTAACTGCTGCTGCTGTGTAAACCAAATTGATTTTCTATTAATTAAGTAATTCTTGTTTTTGGTTCTGTTTTATTTTCAGACATAAAGCTGCATTCATATTTCTAGTAATCAGTGTTTTATTCTCGTTCAGTTTTTATCACTAGTTGAGTAAAACGTGTATTTTCTGGGATGCAGCGATTTACCACAATTTGATTCAAACCTCAATTTTTGGGTCAGGGTTCTTGTTTTGGTCCTGTTTTTTGTGTCACAAAACAACAAAAACAAAAAATTCAAATAAATATAAATATTATATATATATATATATATAAGTAAGTAACAAAGAAGAAAACATTTCAGTTGGCTTAAGCATGGTGTACTGTTAAATAAATAAATGCATTTTAGCACAACATGTGTTTGATACTTTTAACAAAACGTGCAAATGCATGCAGTAGGGAAGCATTGACTCACTTTCCCCACCATTCTCTTCAGAGGTGTAAAATACAGTTGGGTTTTAAACTGAAAAATGTGGCGTCCTTAGTTTTTCACAAGCAAATAACATAAGGAAAAATAAACTGACATTAAATTGAAAAGAATTTGAAATTAATTTGTAATCTCTCGATTTAATTTCTAATCCATTCAGTGCTTTAATAGTGAAAGCAGCCTTACTTTTTACCAAAGGAAAAAAGTATGGACTCACCAAGTTTAACATGACACCGGAAACTAGTCAATTTTATCAACATTTCTTTGTAATAAATATTTGCTAAGTAATCGCGAGCTCCCTGCTCTTTTCCACTCCGATGCATCCGCTTGCAGACAAATACATTTATGTACGTCTATGTTTTCCTTTACAGCTGGATAACTCCAATATTACTCGCCATTTTCGTTGCTTTGGTAATATAGGTTGGGGCTGTAAGCTAGTGGGAGAGCACATAAACAAAGGGATTATGGGAAGGCTTACTCTGCCCAAACGGTCGTACCCACTACTGTGAAGCTATGTCCCAGAAACCAACACAGGTTTTTGGATTTTGGCTAAAAACATCATTAAAATTAAAAGACCACTGGGAAGGCTTTGAAAATAGATCACAGATGGGACCTAAATTCTCATCTGTTAGTGATCTTTTAAGGCGTCACTCATACTTAGTTACTAGTTTATTTCTACTTAAGTTAAAGTTTTTTTTAACTGGACAAAGTGTAATATAATCTCTACTTTTATGCTTTTTGCTAAGAGTTTCCATTTTGAGCTATTTTTGCATCAAACAGCCTAACTCATTTCCAATCTTTATTCATAAGTTTTACGCATGAATTTGTTTATTCCACATGTTTAGGTAATGATATAATAAAATTTATTTCTATTAATAAGCCTAATACGTTTTTGTCAAATCGTTTTTTCAACTCTAGTTACTGGAGGAAACCCTGATCGTGTTTTATTGACACAGAACAATATTCAACTTCGTGTGCTATGTTTCAGGACTTCTTCCAGTTTGCTTCTGGGCCTGGCATGGATGCCACATTACGGAAGAAAGCAGAGAAGTTCAAAGCCCACCTGACCAAGAAGTTCAGCTGGGATTTTGACGCAGACCTGGACGACTGTGCTCCCGTGGTGGTGGAACTGCCTGAAGGAGTCACAGTGGACTGAAAATCTTCTCAGTGGATCCTAGGATTTGTTATTTTATGTTTGCTTTGATCTCATTGTTAATTATAAACCCAAAAGCTCCCCTGAATAAAAAAACACTTTTGAAACAACTCTTGAATTCTGTCTTTGACATTCATTGACATGTTCAGAAATGCACATTCTGCTGCTTTGTCTCTCTCCTCTACTAGATGGCAGTGATGTGCCTTCCGTGGGTTAGCTTTCATGTGTCCACTTACAGCATTTTGAGATGCTGTTTTTTTGTTAGTGAAGGTTATCTCTGAGTGGGTGTGCTTGTTTTGTCAATAACAGACACAGGAAATTGGGTTTTGCTTAAAAGTCTTTATTGATTGTTTAATTTCTTTATTTAGTCCGTTTGTTTTCTGCCGATCCTCTTTGGCACGCGGGTCCTTGAGCCACTTAAAGCTGCTGTGAAAGGCCAAGAGCCGACTAATGTATTTACGGGAGTCAAAACACCCCAGGTCGGTTGATGCAAATTTAGATCCCCTCTCACAAAGGTTGTTTTTATCCCAGAAGTCAGATGGGATTGTGAAATACCAGATTGCAATGCTAAATGAGAGAAACATTTAAAGCAACTTTGTAATTTTGGTCTTGCCACAGGATGCCTAAAAGAAAAAGTGTCCTGAGACTTCAGAAGGATCACCTCAAGATAAAATAAACTAATTATTATAAGCATTTCATTTATGAAAATAAAATTGTGCTTTCTGTCAACCAAAATTAACAAAGAAACAACTCTAGTGGGGAGATTGGATGTGCTTCTAGGGCCTCTCCAGAAATGACAAGGTGCAGCAAATCAGCAGACAACTCAGTGATTTCTCTGCAGTGTCCAGCCAAACACTTCCAGAGACACTCCTTTGCTTTTCTGCTTGCTATGGCAACCGTTTTTCTGCTGTTTTCTCATATTTCTTTTGGTGCAGCAATGCCAGGAAGTGATCCGGGAAACGCTCTGCTCTGCGTTGATTGTGCAGAGCCTCAAAAGCCTCGCAGGCGCTGTCAGTCATGGCGGGGCTTCCTCCAACTCTGTGTGTGATCGTCGTTTCCAGAAAAGTTTGCTGGCTACTCCAGAATAAACACAGGAGCCTGTGTTTCTCTGTGACACTCTCAGCCTCCTCCCTCCTCTCATCAGGCCAACGAAAAGGATGGAGGTCATGTGTGTATACACACTTTTTATCACATGTCCTGTTTTTCATTTTTATTTCTGTTTAACCAAACAAAGCTGGATTTTAATTATGGGGCAAGATAATCGCTCATCTGTTTTTATGAATCAGCCCATATTTATTCTTGCTAGATTAAAAAACAAGATGCTTACTATTATGAAAGTGGTATTTCAGTTATGGTGGTACCATTTTCAGCCAAAAGAAAACGTGTTGTTTTCTTGGACTTAGTTTCTGCAGAGCGGCAGGAGCTCATCAGAAATTTGCCCCTGAGTTGGTGTGAAGTAAGCCTCTCTCATTTCCCATCATCCATCTATTTACACTCTCCCTCACTACCTTACAGCCCCTCACAACCCCGATCTAAAATTACCGCTAGGACAAAAACGGCGAGCAATATTGAAGCTGTCCAGCCATACAGTTTTGAGCCTGACGCCAGCTCGGGCGAGGAAAACAAACATGTACATGGATTCATTTGTCTGCTATTGGATGCAGAGTAGAGTAGGAAGCTTGTGGTGCATCGACTGTAGCATCCACGTCACTGCTACAGGCTTTTTCCAAGGGCATTTTGAATAAAGAAATACTCAGAAATGCAATTTTAAACTGAATTGTTTTAAAATAAGTCCTCTATCATGAGAAAAATGGTACAAGAACATGTAAAAAAACAAAACAAAGACAAAAACACAATTTTAATTTAAATGTCTTCATAGCCATCAAGTGCAGATAAAGTTTGCTTTGGTGCATTTGTTGAGTAGAGTTTGTTTCCTATTCACACACAGCTGTCCCCAGCTGCTACTTTCTACAACGTTTTCCTTTTTTTCAATCTGGCAGTTCCGTCCGCCTCATAAACAAGAATGTGTCGATGGTCAGGGTGTGATTCCTCTCTAATCCCTCTCTTGCTGCAGTAACAGTGGGGCTTCACATGTTTGACTCGCACGACCTAAATGTGAATCAGGCACGTGTGCACTTTCACAAGGCGTGTGCGTTAGTGTGTGCGCCAGTTTTAAGTTCTTGTGCGCAGACATATGGATGGGGGTGGTTGTGGGGGTGCTACAGGCAGAGGATGGATGAGGTTCAAAAAACCCTCCTAGAAATGTGGACCAGTGTGTGAACAATGCGCTCTGTTACGGTGATCTGCAGAAGTGATTAAAGGCAGAAGCTAAAAACAAGACGGCAGACCTTTGAGGTCCGGCCGTCAGGCATGTCTGCTTTGCTGCTCGTGTTCCACGTAAAGAGCCCACAGCTGGCCAGTAAAGTCCCATTTCAACCAGCTAAAGCTTTTAGAGGAGAAGCTTTGACTTGCACACAGAAACAGCAAAGATCACCTCCACTTTCATGTCTCGCCATCGTCTACCTCTGCAGTGAATGTCATCCTCAGGAGCTTATCAAAACACAAGTGTGTGTGGGAGGGTGTCACTTTGAATCATGGCTGCTTTAAACAAACCAAACTAAAGACCCTTCTGTTTAGTTTCTCCTCATTCTCAGACCATCTGATATATTTCATTCTCCCCCACTTGCCCATCAGATGACTGATCTCCGGCTTCCATTTGTTCAGAGCTGATGTTGTCTTTGGCTGTGGCACTCAGTGCATGAACTCTGGCAGACATGGTCACAGCAGCAAGGATCGAATACCGCTGCACTCCAAACCCACACAATCTCCCCGTATTGCTTTCTTTCTTTGCTTTAACCCTTCTTTTTTTTTTTTTTTTTTTAGAACATCAGTGTGTTTGTGCACTGGCGAGCTCAGAGGTAAAAGCCGGCTCCCGCTGGTAGCCCCCCCGCACCCAAGGGAGAACCCGCTGAATGGATGGAGTTCTGAAAGGAAGGGCAAGAGGGAAACCCTGCAGCAGACTGAGCTTTTCAGACTGCGCCTTGAGGAGGATGAATACATTCACCCCTCACTGTTCACCGTTGGGTATTTAGCTCATTCATGCTTTCTTCTGTTTTTTGGGCTTTTTTTTTCTCCCCTCCTCAGTTTTTCTGTGCTTCTCTCTGCTTGTTCCTCCTCACTCTCAGCCACCTGCACTTTCGCTTTTGAATAATTCACTGATTTCCAATGTATTTTTAGACGGTTCTCACCCACAGGCTGCTTTTGTCCGCTTTGATTCTTTTACCATTTGATTTCTAAGTACGGAAAAATCTCTTTTGTCTGTGTCCACGGTGGGATTTTATCTTCCGCAGACCTATTCTCCTGCACACCAGGTATATAATGTGATCTTGGCAGGAGAAAAGTATTTGCATGAGACAAAAAAAAGGAATTAACTAGAGTATTCTGCTTTGAACAAAGTCGCTTTGATAAAGCTGTTCTCCCTAGAAAACAGGAGGAAAAAATAGAGATGCAAATAAGTCTGAGAGTTTCTGTGGGGCGAGACACAGAGCAAATTATTGTCAAGAAAATATTGTTTTCTCTCAAAGAATAGTTATTTATAATGATAGGTTTGTTTCAGTATGTGCTCGTCAATGGTGGGTTGTCTTTTCCAAGAGTCATTATTTACCACTTTTTATGTGTGCAGGATTATAGATATATGGAAAACTCCTGGTCTCCTCACGATTATTCCCGTACCGCATCTTTTTCTTGTCTCTTTTGCATACCTCCACTCTGTATTCCACTGTTTCCCACCACCTCTACCCCTCTTCCCCCTCTTGCCTGTGCTAAAGTTGTACTTACGTTGAATTATGTGGCTGTCTTTCATGATAGCAGAGCATAAAAGATTGCATCTGATCTGTTACTTTTCCAGTCCTCCGAAAATTAGTTCCTAATCAAAAACAGCTCAAAAAGAAATGTCACCTCTCATCAGGATGTTTATGACAAAATAACTCTTAATTAGCATCTTCTATAACGTCTTTCCACATGTCCTCTGAGCTCCACTTCTACTTCAGGATGATGTCCAGAACCCTGGACCCTTTTCAGCTCGCTGTCCCCAACCTGACCGTCTCCTGTCCGATCCATCTGCTGTCATCACTGCTATTAAGTCTGTCTAAGTAAGCAGGCTCCTGTCAATGTGTTTAAGTGCACGGATGTATGAGTCCGCGCTGTGGCTAGGCTCACTGGAGCCAGGTGGCCACGTGTTTGGCTCACACAGAGGAGGCTGCTATTCAATGCATGTTAAACCACAAGCAATAAACACAGCCATGTGATGAGCGCCGAGCTTCATCTGATATAAAGCCAAAGACTTGGCAGTAGATGCATGGAAATACATTGAACAAGCAGGAATGTGATACTCGGCCACACTTTTTCCACACTTTACTGAGACAATGCAGGAGAGATAATTCCTCAGGATTTCAAGTCTGTTGCTAAGCCCTAATAACTCACAGATGAGAATAAAGGAGTGTGGGATCAGTAGGCTAGCTTTAGATTTTCTTTTGTATTTCCAAGAAGAAGTGAAGTGTGGTGTAATTGTGGTATGTCGATTAATTAGGGGGCTTCACTTGCCGAAGTTACAAACAACACGTTTCTGATCTGGTGTGATGTCACAAAAAGCTACAGAGCAGATTTCTGCCAGAACGTCCCTCATCAGAAAAATGAGCAGGAATATCACTCATGTCTCCAAACCTTTTTTCCTTGTGTGGCTGTGCCTCTGCTCGGCCTGTTGCTGATGTTTACTCCTCAAACTCATCCTGCCTGGCAGTAACCACACATTGATTGGATCTGGTCCTAGACCAGACTCGTAGCTTAAGCAATGGGCCCTCTTTTGAGAACACATTACCACTAATCCACAGCAGGATGATGAAAGTCAGGCTCTGAAGATTACTCAAGTGTCCTCAGATTACATTATGTTCATGCAATTACACAAAAATCGGAACTAAATAAAAGTTATTTTGAGGGTAAAACTGAGCAGTTATTCTGTCGAGGCTTCAGAATGGCCGGTTTCCAGAACTGGACATGGCAGTTTATAAAATCACTTACACTGTATATGCACACAAACGTGTAGTCATGATCTTCAGTTAGGAACACAGAGAGTCTACAAAAAGCTTTTCTAGACCCGTTTCTAGCAAACACTGTACACCTCAGTTTGTTTTCTATTGTTCTATGAGTGTTAGCTTAGTTTACACTTTCAGACTTTTGGTTTCAGTTTTCAAATAAGACTCTCACATTTCTTGGAGTTAAAATTCACACATTAATTTGGCATTTTCATGTTGTCTGGGGCTTCAGCCCCTGGTAGGGTCTCTCATGGCAGACAGGTCCTGGGTGACGAGCCAGACAAAGAGTGGTTCACAACCCTCTTTATAAGAAGAACAACTGTAGATCCAGATATGTCGCTCCTCCAACGAGCCCTGGTTGGGTAAAACTCGAAGTAGGTGAGTGCTTTTGGGACATGGAACGTCACCTCTCTGGGAGGGAAGGAGCCTGAGCTTGTGTGAGAGGTCAAGAGGTACCAGCTAGATATAGTTGGGCTCACCTCTACACACAGTCTGGGCTCTGAAACTCAGTCCCTCGAGAGGGGTTGGACTCTCTACCATTCTGGAGTTGCACATGAGAGGCAGCAGGCTGGGGTGGGCTTACTGGTGAGCCCCCAGCTCAGCCCTCAAGTGTTGGAGTTCACTCCGGTGGACGAGAGAGTCGTGTCCCTTTCGCCTTCAGGTGGGGGACAGGTCTCTGACTGGTTCAGCTTACGGGGCAAACAGCAGTTTCGAGTACTTGGCCTTCTTGGTGTCTCTCGAAGGGGTACTGGAAAGTCCCCCAACGGGGGACTCCATTGTCCTCCTGGGGGACTTCAATGCCCACATGGGCAAGAACAGTAGCACCTGCAGGGGAGTGATTGGTTGGAACGGCTTCTCTGATCTGAACCCGAGCGGTGTTTTGTTGTTGGACTTCTGTTCTCATCCTAGTTTGTCCATAACAAACACCATGTTTGAGCAAAAGGGTGTCCATCAATACACATGGCATCAGAACAGCAGACAGAATATACCAGGACTGGTTTGATCCTGATGACAGAATCTATGTAATCTCACGACTAAGAGAGATCAAGAGACCAAGAGCACCAGAACCACTCTTACAAGGATGCCTGTAGACAACTTCAACAGCATACCCGCGCTTTGAAATCTTATAAAGACGGATTTAGAGACATATTTGATGGTATTCCTGCTCCTGTTAAACTGTTCCTGTCTACAGATTGAGTTTTGATCTGACATTTTTACTCACCAACTTTGCCCTTGTTAGCTGTTTCAAAGGCTATATTACAAAATGACTACATATTCTCTTGAGTTTATCTGCCATCACAGACTTTTTTTCTGTACATTTCACAGCGTGTTTCACTCTGCTTTTTAAAACCTTCCAGACTGAAGAAGAAAAAAAGAAATGATTGGTAAATAATGACTGTCACACCCAACCAATTTAGATTCCAGCTTTTGATGCAGTTTATTCTCACGCCCTGGAGAGACCTCTGTATCAGCCCAAGCATGGAAGAAGAAGATGTTTTTGCTTTTACGTTAGGAAGGAATGGCTTTATGTTCTTATGAGCCACAGGAGTAGGTTCCTGCGACTTAAGTGCAGAGAGGAGGTGTTACCCACACAAAGCAGTGCATCCTTTCCAGAAATCCTGTTGAGCCCCGAATGCTAGAACAGTTACTCTCAGAATTTCTGACAACTTGTATGAGGAAATCGAATGCCAGCAGGGCTTCCACAATCAACTGACATTTCACTTTTTAAAGGTGCATCAAGTAATCATTCCAGTGATGCACAAATCCCATTTATTTTTATTCCTTTACGTGATTAAATCATAAGAAACCATGATCTGATCATGCAGGATCAGATCTCTTAAGTCATTATCTTGTCAAGGGTTTAGCTCTCCTCGCAGGGTTTAACAAAAATCTAACACATCCTTAAATACTTCAGACTTTAAATCTCACTACCCAGCTTTCTAATATGACGAACAGTGGATTAGAGCAAACCAAGAATTAAGTCAATTAGTACAGGAAGCTTCCTGTAAAAAGGTTAAAAGTTCAGTGAGCATGAAGTGATTCTGGATGATTAACTTGCATGACAGAGAGTAAGCTTTAAGTCATGGGATCTAATTGTCTGTACCCTGGTCCTGGACTCAATCCAAATCTACAGTATTATTTGGTTTTAATAAAGGTAATTTTGGTTTAATATATCAGATTCACATTGGCTCCAACAGAAACAATTTGAAATAAGTAAAGAAAGAAAAAAAAAGATTTTATCAACAATGGTTGATAAAAAATTCTTAACTTAATCTTAGTATATGATTAATAATCTTAATCTTCATAACTGTTTCTACTGCACACAGTTTCATTCAGAAAAGGTTCTTACATTCCAGCTCGGTAATTGTTTTCCCCGCAAGAAGTCAGACTGCTAAACCAAAACCAGCCATGAAATGATTCATCACATAATTATGCACACTTTTTGATACTTCCTCCATTGCTAATCATTTAAAACACTTGTCCTAAAAATGCCAGTGAAGAAAAAAAACACCAAATGCATTCGCGCTGACAATAGTGTTCTGCACATCATAGTATATATGAGCTAATATGTTGTATTATTGACAGAAATGCACCTGAGCAGAACAAGCATGTTTTCTGCTTTTTTGTAGTGTGTTTATCCTACACTGTGCTACGTTGTACATGTTCTGCATGGGCAAGGTGCTTATGGGTATAGTTTAGTTGTATGTTATTTATTGCATGAATCATTGTAGTCTTATATAAAATAGTTTCTTGAATAAGTTGTTGAAACAAACTTTGTGTTTGGTGGATTGTTCAAAAAGTAAAAATGTTATAATCTTATGAGAAGGAAGTCAGAGTTTGGTTGAAGGGAAATACAATGGCTGACAGCATTAGACCTTAACAGTTTTTTTTTTCTTTAAAAACAACCAACAAAACACAAAGACTGAATCTGTTAATACAAAACAAAAAATAAAAAGCTTGAAAAAAATGTTTTTAACAGAACAGAGTTTAGAAATAAAGTATATGCAAGTCTTCCAAGGAGTGAACCTCCAATAAACTCAGTTCACCAAGTCATGTATGTTCAGACCCTTTGCCATAAAAAACTGTATAACTTCTTCCTTCAGGTTTAGGATTTTGCTGGAGTAGCTGCAAACCTGAAAGAAGCACCCGAGTTCAAAACAAAACTTTGTCCACACCACAGTTAAAGTGTATTGACATGTGTCGGCTGACTCATACAAGCAAACTAATGCTATGGAAACATCAACAAGTCATGCCTTAGTCACAACATTGTACGCACAATTTTACACTTTTTTACATTTTAAGATCATAGACCATGCCCATTTTTTCTATGGGCGTGCTGCGGGTGACAACATGTAAGAGTGAAGGTGACGTTTTCAAACCCCCCAAACCCAGTGCAAGGGACTCATTAGTGTTGTTCAAGTGATATGTGCAGTCTCCTTGTGTGCTTCTTACTTGCAGCCTGACTGTTAGAAATGAGGACATTCGACGATCAGAGTGTAGTTTGTCTGGGTGATCCTACGTATAAATGCATAAAGCATTTGCACGCAGTCAGTTAGAAGCCAGTGTGAGCATCCCACTAACGACTTGAGGGTGGTGTTAAGGCACCGTACGACAGCACCACCCATACACCAGAAGTGCATGTAACTCACATTATCCTTATAAATACTTCACAATACACTTACCACACTCACAAAATGGTACGTTCTATTTTTATGATGTCCCTGAAGGTGTTCGCACAGGCCAACAATGGATCTGCACCCCCTTCAAGATGCAACCCAAGAACCAGCATCACCTGTAAGGGTACCCTCATGGAAATGATATAGATGAATCTTACAACGTTTTTGTCTGTTTCATCTGAAACTTGTAAGTTAAGCATAAATACAGTCAAATCAGTTATAAGATTCTTAGTAAAACTGTACAAAATGAAACTTCCATGTTTTGGTAATATGTAAGAAAAGCATTAGATAGTATTTCCACATATATTTTCCCTAGTGGATACTGTATCTATCATATCACATTTATATGAGATGAACAACTTTAAGTGAAACTGCAATTTTACAATATTCATAGAAAACAATTACAAATCTCATTTGAAAAAAAAAATAGTAGTTTGACACCAAATATTGGACTGTTAAACTGTAGCAGTTGTTATGTTTTCTACAAACCAAGCAGCTTTGTATGCTTTAAGGAGATTTATATGATTTTACTTGGCATATTTCCTTGAAAAAAATGTTTTTCCTCATTTTTGAGCCCTCTTCTGTTTGTTTTATTGAGATCTTTTATCAACTACAAATGGGCTTTTACGAATTTCTAAAATATAATTTTTTTGATTAAGTCAAGGTAAATGAAGGGGCCCACATCTTACTACGGCATTGTGAAGGAAATCACTTCATCGTGTGCACAAGCATTGCTGGGTCAGTCAGGGAGAGCCTCAAAGCTGACACAATAATGAAAAGGCCCCTGTCTCACCTGGCTTTAACCTTTCTAAGAATTTGCCAGCTGCCCTCAAATGGGATTAAGAGAGAAGGAAACACAAAGTGCCTCTTTGAAAAGCAGTTGTGAAGCTGTGCATCACTGCAGAAGGTGATCACAGAGCAGGAAATGGAATAGCATGCTGTAAAGAGTCATGAATTGAATCTGAAGCTCCCTGAAATATCCAATGTCTTATTTGAAATGTTTTTTTTAATTATTAAAACATTCCTTTAAGTCAGTTTAGAAATGTTTAAATCAGGATCCTGTTGTAATATTAAGTTTGACAAATTAGGTCAAATGAACCTTTTTCACAAAATGTCTAACTTTACAGCATTTCAGTAAGTATTCAGTCACAACTTCCAAAGTCTGGGAAGTTTTCCATCATTTTAAGTAGTGTCAGGTATGCACTCTTTAGACAAACAGGAATATTTAAAATTCAGATCTTTAAAACCCTGTTTTTTTATGTAAGTTATGTCATTGCTAAAAAAAAGTAAAGCTACTACTTCATATAATTTCATTAGTTATTTATGGAGAAAAGGAATAAAAAAAAAGAAGTGATACTTCATTTACAACATATTTTTTTTAAACTAAAATATATCAAATCTGCACATCAGCAAATGACTGAATGCAAATGCAGAATGACATGCACGTCCTCCAGCATCTCAGCAAAACCAGCTTTGCTACCTTTGGAGTATGAGAGAAAGGAAAAAAATTCCAGTCTTTATTAAAGTTTGTTTGGCCAGTATTTTGCAGTGTTGAAGATTACTTTGCCAGACGGAATACCGTTGAAAATGTTTGTTGCCAGATAAAGTGTCTCTGTCTGTAACCAGAACACCTCAGTTCATAAACTTTATCTAAACATTTCATTATTGATTTATGTACACTGATCCAACAAACAGGCATAATTACATTCCCAACTATATCATGGCGGAGGTCCTTCTGCACTTTGTCAAACTCAAGGCTTGTGGAATCCTTCCCAAGTCTTATGCATACTTGGACACGTTTCATGTTTGGGGTTTTAGAATCCACGATGGACAACTATTGTGTTGTCAGAGCGGTGGCACAGCTGCTGAGTGTTTGGAATGCGTTCTATCTATGTGAGGTTATTTACAGCCTTTGTTATGCAATTAACCCCTTCACGGCAAATGTCACTAATTCGCAGAATACTTTTTAATCCAGGACTGCTCTTAGTTTAGCATCCCCTTGAACAGAATGGCAATGAGGAATATTCGTACGTATAACTGGAAATAAATTCAGCTAAGATCGCAACTAAAACCACGAACATACAGCTTCTGTAACAGATTCCATTCAGTCCGCATGACAAGCTTCAAAAATCCACAAACATCATAAATGAGTACAGTTTTCTGAGGTATAAAGAAGTATAAAGGGCCAAGATGATACACCATAACAATTTGATTAGTAATCGTGAATTCATCAACACTGTTTTATGCTTAATTTAGCAATTACATAAAAAAGTAAATTAAACTTCATTTGTAAAACATTTTGATACACATGTAATTAAAGTGCTTTACAAAGTTAAAAAAAATTAACAACCAAAACAAAGACAAAAGACTTATAAAAAATATTAAAAATTATTTTTAAAAAAATAAAACATACATTATTAAGCTGTATTAAGCTGTATTATCAAATCTTGAATGATTACACTTCAACAGCACTTACTGCTTTGGTTCCAAAACGCAGCTCAATTTCTGTACATTCCACGAGTTCTGCCACAAATGGACTGTTACCTTTACCCGCCATCAGAAACTCCTATGGACAAACCCTGTTCAACCCTGTTGGAAAGAGTTACCAAAAGTCATCAGATCAAAAAACATCATTTATTCTATTTAAAAGAACACTCATTTTACAGTTAGCGGACAGATACAAGTGCTACCACTGAACAAACGAGTCAAGTTCCCCTTTTACTGCTTTCTACATGATTGTGAGACTTTTTTCTCTCTCTTGTCTTGTTGTATGACTTATGTCTGAGTCTTATGTAGGCTACTGCAGAGCAGGAATCTACTGAAAAACAGTTTTTAAACGGAGTCAGGCCAGATTATTATTATTTTTAATCTTTCCCTGTTAAAAAAATCAAATCATTTTAAATCAAACCAATGCCCATGACCCCCCGATCCCCCCCGCCACAAAGCATAACAAAGCATAAAATGATTTTTAAATAAAATGAAAAATAGAAATGTGGTTTGATACTTAAGTGGAAAGACAATGTTTTGGGGATCTGTCCACACCTCATCTTCACCCCCATCTCAGATAGAGATAAAAATTATGTAAAGGCAACAAATTACACAAGATAGATAAGTACATAACATAATTTTAATATCAAATAAATATATTCCAAAATTTCAGCTAAAAGCCAGATTGAAAAAGTAGGTCTTGAGCCTTTTTTCTTTAAAAAAAAGAATAATCTCTGCAGCCTTGAGGTTCTCTGAAAGTCTGTTCTTCAGGCGGGATCCGTAACTCAATAAAACCCCGCTTTAAGTTTTTTTCCTAACTTTTGGATTTACTAAGAGGTCTGTATTGCACAGGAAGTCCATGCAGTGATTTCAAAATGGGGGTAATGTGTTCCTGCCCTCTGGCCCCTGTCAGCATACGTGCGGCTGAGTAACATACAATGTTGTGTAAACTTCACCAACAAATCTCAACTGCTAAAGTAGCTAAATAGCAAAGTAATAATACAATTACATAAAATACTCCTGCTCAGGAACTGTTTAATGTTTTGAGAACCCACAGCAAATGGACCTTATGACACGGTTTTAATCGTCTCACAAACTGGTTCATTTTTGTGCACCTGCTCTTTGAGTTATGATTGAAGAGTGGAATAACTTCTGTGATTTAGTGACCATCCAGTTTTTGATTGCTGCAGTTCATTTATGTGTCAGATAGGAGTGTATTAAGGTTACTGATGACTGACCCAAAGGTGTTTGGTTTTACTGCAGTGATATAAATTAAATTGGTCTGACACTGTAAGTCCCAAACTTTCAGAACTCCAGGTGCTTCTTTTCTGTTCTGACCTTGCAGCAAAGACTACGTAATGCATTTATAAAGTGTAAATGATAGACGCTTTTACATCTTTGTGACATGGATGAAAAGAAACTCTGTGTTAAATACAGAGACAGGCTGAATTTGTATAAAATGTTACAGCTTTGTGGGCTTCAAAGTAAAAATGATGACAGCATAACTGCTGAGTCACCTTTGGGTGTCTCAAAAACAATGTGTGGATGAGAAAAAAGCATCTTTATTAGATAAATCCTGCTGTTAGCTTTTATCTGTTTGGCTGAGCTACAACAACCTTCCCTTCATACCTGAGCTTTTCTCTAACGAGTTCACAGGAATGTGTAATAGAAACGTGTGTGTGTGTTTTATATGTGTTTATTGACAGATGACAAATGAATCTTTGCTAATCTGTGAAGGTATGGGAAATGTGAGGACATGGGGGATTTGAGGCAATAAAATCCCCTCAAATCCCCAAGAAGCATTATTCCAGATGCTTGTTGGAGTGAGAATTTTATCAATTTAGTAATACACTACTACTTAATTACAGAACTTGTCCTCTTCGTGTTGCATAAATGAACAGTAACACATCATTTATAGTTCAAAAACCTTGTACTCACTGATAAAAGCCTTACCTTATAGCTTTGAGAAGTGCTCGCCTAAGATGAGATAACTTATTGTTTTTGTTTGAACGCCATCATGGCGTTTTGTTAATGTAAGAGCTCACCAACTCATTTTCACAAAGCTACAAAAACACACACAAAGAAATTTTTATTCGTGTACATGTATTCTGCTAATGCATTTTTGCATGCAGTTCACCTTGTTGGCACTCCATCCATCCATCCATCCATCCATCCATCCATCCATCCATCCATCCATCCATCCATCCATCCATCCATCCATCCATCCATCCATCCATCCATCCATCCATCTAGCCAGTCAGCCATTTCCCAAATTAAGCCCTTTCAGGGTTACGAGGTTGCTGGAGCCTATCCCAGCTACTGTTGGACAATGGTGAGGTGCACCCAGGACAGGTCACCAATTTCTTGCAGGGCTGATGGAAATCTTAAGGGAATTCAGTTCAAAACCAGTGACTCTACTCACTGATTATTCAGTGCGCCACATCTGGCAAATTTGATTGTGTGAACACAAGTGGTTAACACAAAAATTATTTTGAAGTTTGTGTAAAATAAATTAAATGTAGGTTTTTTTTCTGTATACTATTTGAAAAGGCTTCTTTAAATAATACAATAAAACCAATGTTCATTATTTTTAATTTTGTGTTCACTCTATTTTTTAATCATACACTATTAATTACCTTTTAGGAAACAATACGTACAATTTTATGATTCATATAGTATATCATCAGCCATTAAGATAATTCACAAGTGTTTGTTAACAACAACAAAAATGAACATTGCTCCAAGATGTTAAGTCCATGCAGTGACCACTGTGCAGCTCCGGAGGACTTTTAATTAGAAAGTCAAAACGAAGACCATTTAAAGTAAGTCAACAGCATAAAAAACATGGCATGTAAGTTTCCAATATTTTCTGATTTTTTTTTCGCTACAGTTTTAAATCTTTAAAAGTTGATACCAATTTAACATTGGAGTACTTAGAGAATTAAAAAAAATCTAAGTGTACATCTTAGACTCAGTGTCCTACATATGTTACAGTTCAGAGAATGTATGGCTTTGTTGAAAGGGCTTGGAGGAGAAAACCTCCAAATAAAAAAAACAAACTTGCCTCAAACTGTGGACAGAAGTTTGTCTTAGTGATACACAGCTCCATTTTTGATAGAATCTTTCAATCATTCAACATGCCAAGACAAACACAGCTAACGTGTGTGATTGTTTAGGAAAATTGGCAGCTACAAAATCTGAAATGCCGCCTGTCATTAAGGAGTCAACTATGTGCTGATTCCAAATATTTACCCGAACATAATGAAGTTATCAGGAAAGGTGATCACGATGTACGTAAATGTATAGAGACAGCCAGATTGGCATCGACTTAATTTAATAAAAAACGTAACCAAACAAGTAGCAACACATTAATAAAACACACTAAGAGTTACTAACTTTGACACTTTTATTGCAGCAGTTAAAACTAACAGACCTAAGGAAAAAAGAAAAAAATTAAGCCCTCAACCACAACCAGAAACCAAAGGATTTAGAGAGCTTTTATTGTTTATTACCAGTTCACATTTACATATGTGCTTCAAATGCTCCTCAGCCTCCTGTCTGAGGGAAGAAAATGTAGTCGTTCTTGATGCAGAGGGCCCTCCCATTTATTTTGAGCATTGCTTAAGTCCTTGGTGCTGGCTAGCTCTGCATCCTCTGTGCATCCTTTATCACCCTCTGCAGAGTCTTCCTCTCAGGGGCAGTGCAGTTGTCACACAATGAAGCAGGTGTAAAGAATGCTTCCTGAGGAAGCAGAGACCCCAGTAAGCCTTCCTGACCCAGGTACCTATGGAATAACCAAATTCCACAGCTGCTTCTTAAAGGTGGTGGTGGGGGGACTCCTCTTCTCAACAACAGTCCACCACCATCACCTTGGTTTTTTCACATGATGCTTGTTTTCTCTGAACCACCAGCTCCTCTTTACAGTCTGATTTTTCATCAGTGATGTCTCCCAATACTTGTGTGTCTGCAAACTTTACCATGTGGCAAATTACATCTCTTGTTGTCCGCACAGTGGTGGAACAGCAGCATGAACAAAAAGGGGTTTAGCGATGGAGGAGGAAATGGTGTCGGGGATCCTGACGGCCCCATGCCTGTTGATCAGGAAGTCCCATTCCCCAGCGTGGGACTCTGTTCCACGAATGATGGTATTGAAGCCCAGAGAAGTTCAGGAAAAACAAGTGATCATGTGTTCTTGCACCCCTGGTCGGTGAGTCAGTGCAAACCAATGATGGGATGGTGGATAAAACCATCTCATCAGGATGAAGACAAAGACATTTGACCTGTATCAATGGAAATCACAGAAATAAGTCAAGTCTTTACCCTTTGTTTCTGATTTAACCTAAATTAGGAAGTTTTTTAAACGTTGCAGAAGCAAAAGACCACTGGAGGATGGTGAGAGCATTGAATCCTCATTTTACCAAGTTAGACTTTACACCCAAAACAAACTCCCTGGTGTCAAAAACTTTTCCGATGTGTATTGTTTTTTTTTCTGTATTCATGGCAGCTATTGAGGTATTGTGGTAAAAGTCTGTCATTTTGAATAAATTCAAGTTCTAATGTGTACATTATTAGGACTGTTTTGGCAGATGGGATGACCGATGGGTGAATTCAACAGAACTCACTGTACTTACTCTTGCCCAGCGGAGACAAAGTAGCCTCAACAGGAGCTGCTTTTTACTTGGTCATTCAAACTTGGTTTGCTTATGGCTCCATAAAAGATAACAACAGAGACATTGTTAAACATAACCTAAACATGAAACAGGACTAACTTAAAAGCACAAAACGTTTAAACACAAAGACCAAGCTAACATGGCACCAATCCTGATAAAATGAAGCTAACTGTAACGCCTTAACACAAGAGCTTTAGAGCCAGTGTTTACAATCTTTAACTCTTTAACTCTTAATGCAATAAACATAAGTCCAGCAAATTCTGAAGTGGAGTAATGTTATTAATGTAAGTAATGTGTTGAATGAACATGTAGTCAGGTTCATGCTACTGTTGGCTCTATGGTTAACCTAAACCCTGTCTAGCAACTAGAAACAAGCTTAGACTGTGTTGCTGGTCAGTTACCAGCTCTTGGTAGACTAAGTATGCCATGTCTGTTCCAGGCTGTCCCTTTTAAAAGCCATTTGTGCCTTGTCTCTTGTTGCATGTAAAACCTCACCCGAAGAATTGGATACTCCCACAGGCATAACCTTTGGTTTGCAACCCCACACTCATGTGACTATGATGGAAAATAACTGTCCAGTGCATCCAGGTTCTCTGTATCATGGATACAAATTCTATTAAATCACATCAGTTGAAAAATTTGTGGAAACTGGGCAAGCTAGGATTTTTTTCAGTAATCTGTAATCCCAAAACAACGGCACTGCTTAACACACCTTCTGATTTTATCCTGTTCCTAATTCCTCCAAGTAGAGTGACAAAATTACACATTTTGTATTCACCAATACTTCATAAAATCAGAATAAACATGTCTAAAGTATTAGTACAATAGTGAAATAATCTTTTGTGTTGCAAAAACAGTTTCTTTTTGTTTTTTTTTTTTAATTTAAACTGTATTCTATGCAATGCGGCTGCTTTCCCTGCTTGGATATTTTTTCATGTATTAAAGGTTTTGAGTCTGTGTGGAGATAGAAGTCCAGAGAAAATCAACACAAATGATTCCAAGATGCTGTGCGGCTGGATTCTCCAGATCAAAGATGTTTGGAATTCTTAACAGATGAGATGCCTTCATGTTTATAATCAAAATCCCAGATTTAATTGTCACATGTCAGCATCTTGGCCAACCATGGCACCAACTGTCAAACCTTATGTTCATTGTTTTCATTACATTCTACAAACCCTACAATGGAGATGTTTAACATTTATGCTCCACGTAGTTTAGTTCTCGACATGAATTGTTTCTGTCGTTTTTTTATTTTCAGCTGAAAGCAAACAACTGCAGTAAAGCATTTCTAAGCTAGTTTGTGTGGTTTCAAATTCTATGCAGCTTATTATATGTGGTCAGAACCTCCCCTGCAGGAATCCCACATTGATGCATTAACAATTTATACACAAATCTTCTTATTTATTGATGTGGCACATATGGAAGTTATACTGAGGGACAGGGTGTGTTCAGTCAGTAGCTTGTGGACGTCTATAGACTTTTTCATGATCCTCCACAGCTTATGTAACGGCCTGGCCAGTAACTGCTGTTTCATCAGCAGCAACAAGACAGTAATGTCCTTGGCGTTGTGAGCATGACTAAAGTCACACAGCACAGCACATGTGAGGGAACTGTGCAGATTAAATAGTGTGTGACTGCTTTTTAGGACCATCTGGTTGCATCAATGATTGGTGGGATTTCTTTCAATGGGCCCACATGTCCATTAGATTGGCCCAGTGGTTCAGATCACCTCAGAGACGGGGTCATGCTGATGGTGCAATAAATACAACACACTAGTGAAAAGTAAAATTCCTTGGCATAGACCACAGTTAATAAATAAGTAGGGAATAAGACTGGAGGACAGAAAACCATCTGCTTTCTTTTTTTTTTTGCATTACCAGCAGGCCACACAGACGGTCTTTAGTTTGTACTTTGAGCATCCCTCCTTACTTATCCAGTTTGGTTTCTGTTCCCTCAGAAACATGCCGCTGAAACAATAGTTTTTTGCCTGTTGTTGAAAACTCAGCTGCGGCGCCCATCTGATGACGTAGTACAAAAAAAAAAACGTAGCCATGAAATAGTAAAAGGTGCTAAATAGTCTAAACATACAAAAGAAATGCTAATTCGTGGCCATGAACTAACTAAAGCATGCAAACAAAATAATAATTTGTGGTCATGAAGTGGTGCAAAGATACAAATAAAAAATGCTAATTTGTGGCCCAATAGGTCAAAAGTGCATCAAAATAAGCTACTAATTAATCATGTTGAAATATTTCGTGGTTTGTTGGGAAAGAAAATACAGGTATAGTAAAGCAACAGATGGACAGAAACAGCATGACTCAGTTTTATTTCAGGCTGGCGAATGAGCTACAAATTAATAGTTATTTAGTTTAGCAAAAAAATGACTGCGAGTGTAAGTTAGAACAAACAAGTGATCAATATGTGCAATAATAATCTTGTGAAAGGAGAACATCCATAAATACAGAGGAGAGGGCTTTCAACATGAAATGCTACAGAATACTGAGCAAAATTTAAAGGAAAGAGAATTTAACGTAAACAGCTGAGTGCAGAAAAACACAGTGCGTCAAGGAAGCAAAAAGCCAACATTTACAGCTGTGGCATAAATATTTTGTTTGCAACCTTCAATTTTTCTTCTAGATGTACATTTATGCTTTAGCAATTATGTTTTTTCTCAACTTCTTCTTATTTATCTAGGAATGACTGCCAAAATGTATTAGGCAAATAAAGCAACTCAATGAAATAGTCTAGTGTTACAAATAAACACTGGTGACACAAAACTCATTTTATATTTCCCATCTGCCCCTTATAATGACTTCAGATTATTTTTCATTTATTGGATGAAGGTCAGATCTGGAGATTCTTAACAACCAAACTGAGCACCAATTGTCCGGCTCGTTTGTCTTGTAAGTGCCAGGCTTGATTTTCCAACTTTCTGTTCTAAACCTAATCTTTTGTCCGTGTATTTAACAGAATTGTTTTTGCCCTTTAACTATCATACACTTGCCAAGTTCCGTAGTGCCAATGAAAGCATAGAAATACCTGCCAATGGAAAATTCTTATAAATCCTAGAATGAAATTTAATCTTAAAAAGTTGCAAAAGAACAACAGAAGCAGAATAAATCCTGTTTTAGAATCATGCATCTTGTGATCTGCCCAGCTTGATTATTTGTAATGGTAATCTATGATCAGATTCATGTATATTTTCCAGCAACATCGAACCTCCCATAGGTCTCAACAGTTAACAGTATTAACAGTTTCACTGTTTTATATTAGTTATTTTATAGTTTAGAATCAATGCTAATGGCTGCACAAAATTTTGATTTGTGACATGGGAGTATGGAGATAACAGCTGAGTGCGATATCTTGTGAGTAAATCAGAAATTTCAACAAACTTGCTGAAGGCGCTCTCAGCTGATCCTCAAAGTACTTGCCCGTTTGGTAAGAAATTGCCTCCTGCCAACAGTCAATACAGTGACTGATGTCTGGGATCTTTAATCCCATAATTTCAGTCTCTTTACCTTGACTGACAAGGTTAACCCTAGATTTCAAAGAGATGAAAGAGAGTTATGCAGGTCCAGGCACTCACTGTTCACAGCTGCTGCAGGAATTCACTTAAGAAGGGAGGGGGTCAAACCATGGAAGGAATCTTATAAATATGCCATGAAAGTTGTTGAATGACATGTTAATACATAAAAAAAAGAAACGAGGAAAAAAAACGTGATGGAAAACAGGATGCAAACAAATAATTTCTATCCTTAGAAAAAGAGCTGTGGGAAAACAAAGAGGCAGCATAAGGGTCAGAGGTCAAAGTGCCAATAGGAGGTCCAAAAACAGTGGGACAGGGAGTCTATTACCTCGAAAGGTCAGCTCTGTTCGTGGAGGAATCCAGCTTGTCAATTTTCATCAGTGACTCCCAGAAAACAGCATTATGTATGTGCAGTGGAATCACTGCCTGTGGCAGGTGGGGCAAAAAAAAAGAAAAAAGCACTTGAACAGATCGTGAGCTGTGCACGAATGAGCAAGCTTTGTGACAGCTCTGTAGAAATCTTCTACCTCTTTAATATTTCAGTACTGTTATACTGCCTGCACTTAACAAAAATACGCAGAGACGGGTGGTGCAGGAAAAAAAAACTTTGAAATGAAGATATTTCCTGGGAGGAAATATTTGGAATAAAAGGATAAGAAGCCATCCCACTGTGAGTCGGAAGCTGCAGCAATAAGATTGGCTCACACAGACAGGATGAGGGCAATAGTGGCTTCCTGAGAGGATGTGCATCAATACAAATAAGAGAATTGTGCTTTAAAAAATCAGAAGAGTTAACAGTTATCGCCCCAAAGTTTTCTAAAGTTACAGCTTTGTCATGTCAAAGGTTTAAATTTGATCAAAGAATTACCCTATAAATAAAATGGACTGCAAACACTTATTAAAACCTTTTTTTTTCAGGAAAATGTAAAGTCTAAAATACATCAAATGACAGAAACTGCGACATTATGTTGGAGAATTTTGTAACATCAACGCACATAAACTTTAGATTAACCGTAAATGTTCAAACATCTATCCTATGACCTTTGGCACATAGAACACATCATTTATGTGAGCACCTACCTAGAAGTAAGACGCCTTTGTCTCTGAAGCAAGATTTTCCAGATCACCGCTAGCTCTGCGGAGAAAGTGTGTATGTGTGTTGGTCTGGGCAGCGCAGACTCTTCCAGGAAGAGGCTGTTTTCACTTGTCTACGTCACATTGTGATGACCTACTTGTCTTTGTGGATTGGGAGGGGCTGGTACTCAGAACAGGGTTTTAGAGGAATGTTCAGAAAAGCGTGAATGGAAAAAAAATACCACCCTGGGGTTGTTTTTCATGAGGAAATAGAAATATAATACACTCAAAAGCGCAAAAAGCTGATTTTGCATGAAGTAATTCACTGAGATGTGTAAAGTCTGAAAGTAAAGATTTGTTATCTGGAACAGCAGCTCACTTGGATGACTTTCTGATTGTTTGGAAATCATGGCACAACAAAACCTGTAATGTGAGGATGCAGTGACACATTAATAGACTGCATTGGAGCTGGGATTTGTTCAAGAAAGTCTGAGAAAATAATCCAAAGCCAAGTATTAGCTGATGCTCATGGGAAAACAATGTTTGCAGTCATGTTTTTTACTTAATGCTTATCAAGCAAGTATAAGATGATTGTTTTGGTAATTCTATGAGAAAGTTTGCATTTGTATGCATTGCATGGGTTAATGTTAGCCCATGATACCATTTGCTCTGGGCAATAATCAAACATATGGGAGCAGTATGTGAATAAAAGCCTTTTTGTGTATGTTGGCTCCACTTAAGAGAAAGTACAATGTGAAGAATGAAATCTGAAACACAGAACTAGCTGTAAATTCACAGTGTGGACTGGCTGGGTTTGAAAGGTCACTGAGTTTAGCACCGTCACCTTCCTGTGGAATTAATGTGTCATATTTCACGCACAATTCCAGCATGAATTTTTACGATTCAGATCTGAGAGGGAATAAAACATTTCCAGTAAACAGCAGTTATGGGGTAACAAATGCCATTGTTATGGAATCAGCTTTGTATATAAGGGTGCTCCATGAGTGGCTGCAGGCAGAGAGATGATTTTTTTAAGTCCCACTGCAGTCATCTCGTGATCTATTGTAAAAATGTTCCCAGTATTCTTTTTATTATGATTTTGCTGTTTTTAGGCAAAATAAATGAAAAAAAATCCTGTTTAGGATTTGGTTCCTGCAGAGTGGCAGGAGTTCAACCTTGCCCTCTTTCCCTTCTTTTTGCTGAGAACTGTTAACACACTCTTCTGGAATTGTGAGCAAGTGCTCCGCCCGTGTATTTTCTATATCACTATATTGTTTTTTTTCAAACTGCATCTTTTTCATCCACTCTTGACTCACACAGATTTGAACAGAAAAATACTCAGAAATGCAATTTTGAGCTTAATTTTCCTAATACATGCCGTCCATCATCAGCAAAATGACACAAGAACATGTTAAAAACAACAAAAATCTGATTTTCGTCAGATTGGGTCTTTAAATTCACAAATATTAGGTTTTGTATTTACCTACAGTTTCCATAGACGCATCTATTTAAAAAAAAAAAAATTGACAAAGTTTTATTTCTCTGAGCGAACAGCAAACATTCTCAATGTTTGTTTTTTTTTCTTTCAGCTACTACTTTTTATCTAAACTCCAGAATCTTATGTTGGCTTCAGTATACATTTATCCTGGACTTCAGTCAGATTTACGGAAACATTGGGAAGTGTTTTCATGTACTTGTACCACCCACTCCTCATTCCAAGGATTAGCCAGGCCCAAATTCGCTTAGCTTTTGAGATCAGACTATCAGGTGTGTCCAGCTGTGCAACAGCAAATGTTTATTCTACAATGAAAAATTAACTACTACAATAAAAACCAAAACATTTAAGTTTAAACGGCTATCAACAATTTTTAAATGTTCAATCATTTGGTATCAGTTTGTAATCTTACCTTTGGGCTTATGGAGCAGGTGCAGTCATCACTATAAGGCAAAAGACCCCCAAAGGGGAGAAATAAATATAAAAAAAAAACATTTGGCAGGTGATCTTCCAACATAATCTGTCCTAATTTCACTTCCCATCTTAAAAGGCCACTCAGAAAAGGCTTAAGGGGTTGAAGCATGTCCAAATACCACCGTCATCACCGGAGGCTCTTGGTGTCGGGTTATGTTAGTGTCAGCGGAACACATCTGTCCCCTCGCATTAAGATTCAACTGTAACCCCGAGCTCTCCGGGCCTGGGACAGATCACACCTGCTTGAACCCATCCACAGATGCTGACTCTGTTTGGGTGAGAAAAAGCTGGAAATGCTGCCAATGTTATACAGATTTGAGTCTCAGTGTTTGACTTCACAGTATAACATACTTAAGAGAATGATGAAAAACAAAAGGCTGACATGACAAATGACCCCACCTGATCTCCAATCATTCGGCTTAGGCACGTGTGAGTCTTGTCAGAGACTTAAACTTGTTATGATTAAGAATGAAGTCAAATCTCTTCTTGTTCAAGTCGTGTTTATTCTACGTCAGTTGCTTTGGGATGTACAATCTTTTTGTATTTAGGTTTCTATTTACATTTGGTTAATTTAAAAAAAATACCAGACCTCTCAGTTTAACTTGACCCATTTTTATTTTTTTCTATTTTTTCTATTATTTTTTTCTATTCTATTTTATATTTCTATTTAATTTACTTTATTGTTATTTTATTTATTTATGTACCAAAATTAGATCTTGCTAATTGTAGTTTCTGTTATGTTTCCATGGTTTATTAAGTCATATTTAAATATACAAATTTTACTTTTAATTAGAACTGCCCATTCATTTCATCAATCAGTGCTTTCTTTGTTTTTTTGTGCAGGTGCATCCTCAGAAAGCTGTAAGGTATTTATTTTTCCGACACATTCTGTTTGTTTCTCTGGGAAAAACAATTGGCACCACAAATAGGTGTTAACGGGATTAGATTATCAGCTTTTCTATCTCTCTGACTTCAGCTTTCAGCAGTTAACTGAAGTTAATGAGTTTTATCCCTTAATCATAGACTGGTAAATTTAGTAAGTGATTTCATTTATCTGTTTGTTAAAATAAAAAATGTGCTATAAAAGCAGTGCTTACACAAAAAACATCAATAAATGCAAATATAAAACTTCACAAACCTGAAAAACATGTTTTTTTGTTTTCTAGGTTTTGTTTTAGTTTTAAAAAAGAAAATCTAAAAAAAAAACATTTACAAGACATAACTCAGCTATAATGTCGTATTTGTATTTGTTAAGGCAGACACTGTGGAATATGTCCTTGATACAGTGGCCGTCAAAGCTCAACTAACTGTTAACTTTTATCATCTGTAGGATGTTCAGAGACTGAAAAGTGCACACTGATGTCACATGTAAATATATGACAATATCTTTACTGAATTTATTTTGGCTACATATCATTCATCCGTTTTAAACAGTTTTTATCCGTAGTAAGAAAAAAATATATCTGACCAAGCTGAGTGCTATAGCCTCTATCCTTTACAGTCTTGAGCATTCTATGGATTTTTTTCATAGCTGTAAAATTTCTTCCAACAGACAGCTCAAAATGTTTTGATACATTAAACTACTAGTCATTTTCTCATGACATCCTTCCACTTATCATCGAGTACTCTGAAAGGATCAAAACATTTAAGTTTTCTGCTCTCCAAAGGTCAAAACTGCATAATTCCATGAGACAATGAAGTTATTGTGCTGAATTTAACTCAGTACTGTTGTTTGTACATCAAGCTTCCAAAAAAAGCTTTGTTACGAAACTCCTTACATAAGTTGAAGAACTTGAGCATAACTGGTAATTAAAGGTGATTTTATTGTGCTTTCACAATCCGCTGTTTGGACCAGACTTTATTTCTTCTGAAATATTGAACAGTTTCCTTTGGTTAAATTCAATCTCATTAGAACGTAAACTAAGTGAACATTTCAAGCAATATAAGTGACTTCAAGGAAGATTACCTGAACTTTCAATGTGCACTGTTCATAACTAAGAGAAGAATGTAGCAAAAAGTGGGAAGCCTGTGCCATTCAGGCTACTGGGACATAGTTTCTGCAGAGCGGCAGGAGTTCCTTAGAACGTTGCTTACGAGTATATGGCAGGGCTGTTAGCACAGAGGAAATCCCTCCCGATTCTCTTCCCCTTTTTCTGAGAGCTCTTTGTTTGTATGCTTTCTCGCTAGCTAGCCCCTGACACCCCCTATCTAACTTTAGCGGAACAACAAAAAGGTGACCAATCTCTGAATTATCCAGCTGTACAGTTTTGAGACCGTTTGGTTGAAGAATAAGTGTATTTCTTATGCAAACAGCTTTTTCATGTCTGCTCCTGACTCAAATCAATTTGAAAAACATAAATATTTTGAAATGCAATTTTGTGCCTGATTTTCTTAAAGTATATCCTTCATGAAAAAATAGCACAAGAACATGTTAAAACATCCAAAAACACAACTTTAATTGAAATAGGTCTTTAGATTAAAGTTTTCTTGTGTTTTTGTCCATATGCATTCATACATTAACGCAGAGAGCCAGTGTAAATATGATTTTCTGTCTACAGTCACTGCTAACCACTGCACATTTTCATTACAGTAATTTCCTACTAAGTCATCATTCTTCAGTGTTTGGTGCTAAAGATGGGTCACACCTATATTGCACATTCATGGATCTGCTCTTTTCTTGAGTTTTGATGGGTTCCAGCTGTCCTTTTCTTCTTTCTTACAAGTCCAGTGGGTTCCACATGTCTCATGCTGACTGGCTGGGCAGGTTCAGCTGGCTCAGAACTAAAGAGACACAGAGTCAGAAACAGATGAATGATGGAATTAAAAGCACCTGACAAGACATGACTCCTCTGCCTATCCTTTTTGTATGAAAATAATTTACAGGAAATTCTTTTTGAGTTGGAGAGAAAACAAACATAACTTAAAGCAGATAAGCACCAGTCATTTTAATTTAATTCCAACCTCCTTCATAAATAAAAAATGCAAAGATTTGCTGGTCTGATCTGTACAATGAATAAATCCATGACGGCAAGCTCACCTGGCTTTAAAATAGAGGAAAGTTAGAAACCAGCAATTGTTCCTTTTTCTTTTGCGTCCCCTTTTTTTATAAGTTGTGTCCAAACATATTGATTTCTAACACGTTTACTCATTTCAGACAATAAAACAGTAATATGCTATGTGCTATTACTTGCTGCTGTCATACTTCTGCAGTTGCATCACATTGTCACACCCTCCTCATTCCAGATCGGTCTGTGAATCGTCTGGAAAAATATTCTAAAATGTGGAACACACCTTTAATATGTTCTTTAGGGAGAAAAGAACATTTCAATAAATATTTAGACACAATCTTGTTTTATTTATTAGAGCTTTCATATAAAAGTGTCTAACAGCTGTTTTCCATTCGAGCAGGCAGCTGTCTGCACACCAAGGTGCTCATTTCATGTGTATGAAAGAAACCACATTTATACAGTATGTACAGTATGTATATATTTATATTTAAATATAATTAGTGCTGTCAATCAATTAAAAAACAATCAGATTAATCCCTTTTGGATGTTGAATATTTTAATTCTGTAAATTTTATACAACGATATGCGGCTCTTGAACAAAAAAAAGGCCAGAGAGAACATTTTCCTTCATTTTTACTGTCTAAAATGTTTTAATTTGTAAAGTATTGACTCAGATATCCCAGAAATGTAGTTTGTGTGCACAAAACGCATCAACAGAAAGATTAGCAGAACTCTAAAAACTTTTATGTCTGCAGTATTAGCTAAGAGCTAGCGCGACATTGACTCCCTGATCCTCACCATCAGGATCTACAGTACTGACATTAGGATGTCATTTGGCTTGAGAAATGCAGTCGGATGGTGACAAAGAGAGGCAAGGTAGTTCATACTGAAGGTGTCTCCTTCCCAGAAGGAATGATAGCAGACATTGAGGACAGTTACAAGTATCTTGGAATTCCACAGGTAAATGGCAACCCGGAACAGGCAACAAGGAAAGCTGCAACAGCCAAATACCTCCAACGACTTAGGCAACGAGCAAAAGCTCCTCACCATACATGGAGGGTTCCATCCCAAATCCAGCACCCTGAGACTGTATGCTAGACGCAAGGAAGGAGGTCGAGGACTAGTGAGCATGGAAGCCACTATCCAGGATGAAACATCCGAGATGCATGAAAACACGTCAAGCTCAAGGCCCCAACTGACAGTATCCTCAGTGAATGTCTCAGGCAATGGAAAGCAGAGGATGTGGTGCTGGAGGACAGATTCTCATGAGAAAACAAGCCCCTGCATGAGATGTAAAACCATAACTGAAATGGTTTATATAAAGAAGTCCTACCAATGGCGAGTGTTACGTTCCCCTGCTGCTGCCACCACATCCTGTCATGCTGCCTCACCCGGCAGGTGAAGCCAATCATCTTAATCAGCACCTGCCGGGTATTTAAGACCAAGAAGGCCACACCAAAGGGGGCAGAAGGCAGAGGCAGAGCAGGAGGCTGAGAGCAGTGGGTTTGGTTTGTGCTGGTTTGTGTCTCTTTTGGTTCCTCAACAGTCTTATACTGTTGGGTTTTGTTATTTTAATTTGGGTTTGGGACCTTGGTAGTCTTAGTTTGCGGGCTTTGTTTCTGTTTTTGTTTTAGGTAGTTTTGGTTAGGCAGCCTTTAGCAGGGAGCTGCTGACTCCGACGGCCAGCATGGCTGGGTCAGCTGTCTCCCTGACCTTTTGTTATGTTTGGCCAAGGTTCCAGTTCCCTTTGGTTCGTCTTTTTGTTTTAAAACCAGCACTTCAATTATTTTGTTTTTTGTTTCCAGGACACAGAGTTTTGTTTATTTAATAAACTGTGTTCTTTTTAATTCTCGTGTCCATTCATTTTCTCTATGCTGCGACCCCATCTTGTCTACCCCTAGACCTGAGCCATGTTGGGGTCGTAACAGCGAGAAACAGATGGCCTACAGGACAGCAAAGAAGCGCTCATCTTGGCAGTTCAGGAACAAGCCCTGAGCAAAGAGGCACCTGAAACAATCCAGCAAATAACTGCAGGGTAGAAGATGCTGGCCGGGAAAGCATACATTGAGCGCCACAACCAACTGGCTAGAATTGTATACAAAGACGTGTGCAGAATATGGACTTGAAATCCCAGAGTCAAAATGGGAAACACCTCCAAAAGTGGTGAACCAATCAGACATTGTAGTGGTGGATGAGAAACTGGAGACATACCAGGGACTCAGAGAAGAATTGGAGAAAGCTTGGAATGTAAAGGTGACCGTGGTGCCAATGGTCATTGGAGCACTTGGGGCTGTAACCCCCAAACTGGAGGAGTGTCTACAGCAGATCCCTGGAAAGACCTCAGACATCTCAGTCCAGAAAAGTGCAGTGCTATGAAAAGCTAAGATACTTCTATAAAAGTAGCAGTCATCAGTCAGCATCATTCACTCTGCATTCAACTGTTTGAGCAGAACAATCCTTCCTCTGTTTAAACAGACCCTGAATGGCAGACACCTCTCATACAACTTTTAACATGATCGGTTTCAGGGAAAGGAGGATATTTGGATGCAAATTCCATCCACTTTCTGAATCTCTTTTGGAGTCATGAGGTTGCTGGAGCCTAACCCATCTACTGTTACTGGCTGGGGAAGGAAGCTGGCAAAAATCCACACAGAAAGGACCCAGCTGGGGTTTGAACCAGGGCCTTCTCGCTGTAAGACAATAGATAATTGGAAACATAGAAAAAGAAATAGAAAAATAATATATTTATGGTTAGAACAATAAAAAACTTAGGAGAACCAAAACTTTGGATACATTGTATCTTATAACCTGATATATTGCAGGAAGCTACAGTATCTGAATATGACAACACATTTCCATTTCTACATACCATTACATATGAAAACAAACCAATAGCATTTATGGTCTTTATGGAGAATAGGCTGGAAGGGGATCACACATTATTTGTAAGATATGATCTAATCTAGATTATCATAATTTCTGGATTTTTATGGACACAAAAACTCATTCATGCTGAGTTAAATTATGACAAGTTCTGCTAAAATATAACCATTGCCTCTAATCAAACGTTTAATTAAAAAAAAAAGGTCCAGGAGTTTTTTTATTTTTTATTTTTTCATTACAAACCTTTATTAAATGACTTTAAGAAGTACTTTTATGAGCTATTTTAGGAACAAAAGACTGGAAACAATGGCTGTTGACTCCAAGCCCTTTCCAAGTTGACAGCTCTCCTTTTCTGTCACTCATTTTCTGTTCTAGTTTCTCTTCTACCAGCTATTCAAGGTTGTGGGGGTCTGCTGGAGCTGGTCCAGACATATAAAAATGAGCTCTGTCACATACATGCTTGTGGCTAAGTAGCAACATGTGCTTTTTGAAGGGAAACTCAAAGTTTTGCCCATAGAAAAACTAATGGTTTCTTTTTTACCACAGTCTATATCTTAGGTGGGGGTTTTTTTCCGTCTGATTTTTCTCGAGTCTTTAGCTGGAGAGTTTTTTTGTTGGTTTGATCCCTTGAGGTGAAATAAACTAAGTGGACTCCCACCATTTCATTTTAGGAAGGAATGTCATCAAAATATGTAAATGCACTGACAGCTGACATGTCCCGTTGTCATTTTTACCTTTTTTTTAAATAGGAATTTAGAGAAAAAAAAAAGAAAATGGGATTCAGCGGAGAGTTTTGAGATGCGACATTCCTGAGATCACATGTAGCTGTAATCAGCTGTTGCATGTGTGAAAGATTTCTTTGTCTGCAGGCCAGGTTCTTGAGTTCACCAGATCAAATGGATTATCGACAGCTTTGAAAGCATGCCCATTGGAAACAGCCATCCCATGCAAAAATGACGGCGGCTAAATTCTTTTGCCCTTTTTGTTTTTGCTAGTTTTTTTCCTTTTTTTTGTACGTGTGAATGCATACCAGTGCATGGGAAATATATGTCTTTGTGGGGTATAATCCTTGGGTTTCCACTATAAATGCAAGTCCATATGTGTGGCTGAGCAATTGTCTAATTCTTTTCTCAGAAAAAAGGAGACAGCCCTAACAGATCATGACACCACACTCTTGTTTTTCTGTCACTTTAGCCCAATGTGCAGTCTTTATTAATTTATAGCACTGTAATGAAAGCCAGACCCTACACAAGTTCTCCCGGCTGATGGTTTCAAGTGCTTCTCTTTGTAGTGCGATGCCAGACTAAATCATACGAAAAATACCAACTTATGATTTGCATCGTTTTTTGGACAGCTTTAGTGTTTTGGTCAATTACCTGCTGTAAAAAAAACAAAGACTGACAATTTATGAACACTTTTTACATTATACCACATATTTATCTTTTAAGAAATCACACTAAAACTTTTATTTATAACCTAATCATACTTAGTCATTAGAGTGGGACTTATAAGTCCCACTCTAATGATAATGATGTTTTCAGCATGTTCTTGTCGCGTTTTTCTCACGATGGAGGATATATATAAGGAAAATTAAGGTTAAATTTGCATATCTGAGTATTTCTTTATACATAATGTTGTGAATAAGGATCAAATGAAAATGCTGTTAGAAAAAAACTTTTAGCTGTGATGTAGAACCAGCGGCCACAAGATCCCAGTTCTGCTTTATTCTGATGTATCCACTTGCAGACAAATAGATCCATGTATGTCTTTGTTTTCCTCGTCCAAGCTGGCATCTGGTTCAGAATCGTACGGCTCGATAACTCCAATATTGTTCACTGTTTTTGCTGCACTGGAAATGTTAGTTTGATACTGTGAGGGGCTGTAAGCTAGTTGAAGTACACATAACAGATGGATGATGGGAAATATGGGGGGCTTACTTTGTGCCAGCAGTCCTGTCCACAACCATGAGAAAAATTTCTACAAAACTCCTGCTGCTCTGCAAAAACTATGTCCTAGAAAATAACCAGTTTTTTGATTTTGGCTAAAAACTGCATAATCATAGCGCACAGATACCGGATTCTGCAAACCTGACGGTCCTCTACAATTATCCACAGAACACACAAGCAGCACACAGAGCCTGGCTCGGTACAAAGTATTGCTTGTGCCATTCAACCTGCATACCGAGCGTTTTATACTGGTTTGATCACCTGATTACCTGACCCTGCTTCGTATTTGACTCTGCCTCTTTGCCGCCAGCCCTGACCTTTGCCTGGACTCTGACCCTGATTTAGCTTTCTGGACTATTAGCTGAGCTTTGCTCCTGTCTGAGTCAATACAACCTACTGCATCAGCAACCAGCCATCTGCCTGTTTGTGACACTTATGAAATTCTGCACATTTTTACTAGTTTAGAAGATGTTGATGAAATATTATAAATGCAGGTGTGGAAATTTGCTGTTTCGCAACAACAGTTTACACAAATCAAACTGGAACAGACACACAAGAATTTATCCAAGTAAGGAAAATTGTCTGCTCACCAAGAGAGATTATTTGCAAGATAAAAACACCTCAAATTGTTGCAAATACGTTCAGGTATGAATGTGTTCCAGCCAGTTCACCCCAACATGACCCTGCAGAATGTTGAAACTGCACAAAACCTGAGAGATTACCTGAGTCTGTCTGCGGTTTACAATAAACAATTTTAAACATTTTACAGTGTAAAATATCAATGGAACCTTATCATAATGTTCTTATAGTTATAAACTTAAAACAAAGATGATCCTGAAGTTTAAATCAATATGTTGTCTTTCAAATTTACCTCAGCCCTCTGCAGTCTGACTCCCTGATCTTAGACTGTGATAGACCAAGCAGGCCACAGGAGGCATTGCAAAACACATTGGAGATTACAAAAATGGTTTGTATATAGTATGTGTAACTATTTTCACTCAAAACCAATAAAAAAAAGCGTTTCCTCCTGTTTTATTTTTTTTTTGTTATTTTACAAATCTCCCCCTGCCCATATATGCTTCTGCGCATATGAAGAAGATGCTGGGTCACACCTCTGAACAGGCAGCTAAGCTAAAAAAAACATTAAAAATGTCAGCACAAAGTGAAGGTTTTGTAAAACCATCTACTAGAGGTCTGGCATCAACTCAAACAGGAAATGGCCTAAAAGCCTTCATATTAGAGACAGGGAAAGTAAGGAGATGCTATAAACATTTTATTTACAAGTAAATAATTTACGCTGGCATTAGGGCAGGGCTGCTAAACCCTGCTCCGTAAAACATAGCTCTGAATGCTTTACAACTCTCCCTGCACTGCTTGCTGCTAATTAGCTGAATCAGATGTGACTACTTAATGAGAATGTGGAAATGCTGTCTTAAAATGAAGTGATTTAAACAGCGTATGACCCCTGTAAAAGTCCAACGAGCCGAAGTTTAACAGGAATGAGTAGTATTTACTTTGATGTACTTTCATAAAGCATTTTTTTAACATGAAACCAAGTTTTTAAAATTTAATTCATTTTATTTGACATTTTAGCTTTTGCTTTTGGTTCTAATGTACAGCTGATAACATTAATAATTAAAAAAACAGAAAATGAGATTATAGACAGTGAGTTAGCTGTTAGTGTCTTGATTGTGCATTTTTGTATTTCAGTGATCATGTTCTGCTTTGAGTTGTTCCTCTGTTAATCACTGCAGATTTAGGTTGTCAATCATTCACAGCTGTCTTGGTTTCAGTTAACTAACCTCAGTGTTTTTAACTGTCGGCGTTTCATTCAGTTCATCTGCTTTGTCACCTTTTTTGTTCTATCCTTTTCTTCTGGTTTATATATTAATTGTTTACATTTCTACCACTAAGTCTGGCCCCCTGCAAATGAGGCTCTACAGCATCAGTTACTAGCATTTAGAATATGCTTGACATCCAGGATTTAATTAGTGCAACACAGCAATGTTATCAAGAACTAGATAATACAAGAAAACATTGACAATGTTTGCCCGGCTTTACTTTTTTCCATATCAAATAGTATAATCTGATTTTTTAAAATTATTTTTACATTTTGGCTTGACTTGTAATAAATGGATTATGACAGTCTAATAGGACGCTGTTGCTTTCCTTAAGAAAATACATTTGAAAAGTAAAACAAGGCTATTTTTTATTCAATATAACTGTAAATTATTATACGTGTCATAATCTTTTCTCTTTCCGTTTCAAAAACTTTTTAAAAGCTTTAGGATTAAGAAGTTTGAAACTCCAGGAGGATTCAGAGTGTGGTGACAGATGAGCTGCAGCTCATCAGTGTGGATGCAGCCTCGTCAAACTGCCGCAGATCTCTGGGCTTGATCATTTATTTCTTCCAAAACTGAGAATCACAAGGATTTTCCCCTTGATTTTCTCTTTGTGCACATGTACATGTGGTTGTATTTTTCTTTCACTGTGTTGAGAAGTTTCCAACAAGTGTTGGATGAACAGAAGAAAAGGTCAAATTGTACTCAAGTTATGGAAGTCTTTCAGTTTTGGAGTCAAAGATGTGCTCTCTCTTTTTGCAGGCTGCGGGCTCAGAGGAGATCCTTTGGAAACAAACAGAACCTCACTGGGAGATGACATGTCAGGCTTTTCCTTACTAACAAAGCAGTGAATAAAAGATAAAGAACTGCAAAAAGTTGGTTTGTTTTAAGGAAAATGATTGAGCAACATTTCCACAGAAAAACTTGCCATTTTAGGAACACGTTTTGCAGTTTCTTCCCTTTGAAAAGGAACTGTGGACTTGTCAGATTCAGAATACCCATGATTGATTATAATTGTCTTTTGTCAGGGTTTATTTGCATACATGATATTAGAAAGCAACAATGAAACCCAACAGACACTACAAGGTGCAGCTGTATCCCGTCTGCACTCCCTTTTACTCTTTGTCTATTGTTGCATCAGGAAATGAAAACATATCACCCTGCTTTTTAACCAAGATACATTTGTTTTCATTGCTTCCTTGCATGAAACTTTGGTTCACAGATGTGTTTGCCTTTGGCTCTCTTATGTTGATGAACCTCCACAAATGCAGACAACAAAATCCAACATTAAAGCCAGATGCAAATACCGTACCTTTATTTGGTGTTGGTCTCTGAACACTCAACAGTTCTGCAGATCATTTGACTCTTCTAAGAAGTTCACATTCTTCCCTTCACTCACACTACTTTCAGTTATTACCTTTCCCATCTTAGAGAAAATCCTTTCTGCAGGTACAGATGTTACAATTACATCCAGGTCTTTTTTTCATTCTTGCTCAGAAAAGGAAATCTTGTTTTATTCATTTTCCTCCATAGAAGTGGGTCTCCATCCTCCATTCAAGGGTTTGAGTGTCAAACTCTGTCCATATCCAACTTTTTGTTGCAGCTGACGAATAAGCTCCTGCAGGTTAATGTGAGGTAGTTGCAGGAGGTGAAGCTGTCAAGTTGAGGATGTGATTCTAAATAGACTGAGATAGAGACACTGCGCTGGCATGAACTCTGTGAGTGAATTTGAGTACGTTACTGTACATAATAAAGAAAAATTGTGGCAAAAGTATCAAAAGTATAAGTCTCATCACTGGTAACAATACTCAACCTTGCTATCAATTGTATGGATGCTCAGATCGAAATGCCCACTCATTGTGGGTCAAGAATCTTCCTCTGAAGAGGAAATTCTTTTTTTTCTTGTAATTATAAAACTTTACTTAGTTCATTTTTTGTCTTTAATGGTGGCCTGACAAAAAAAAGAATTATATATATATTTATATATAATAAAAAAACACAAGGACTTTTGAGACCCATTCAGCTCCTCCTAAAAAGAAGAAAAGACCAAAGTGAGCAAAGTTACAAAAAGAACTTTGCTGACGGGCTTTAGCAGCTGTTTGACCAGTTGGTTTTAAAGTACTGAACCTGTGACTGATATTTACATTTAATCCTCGGGAGAGTTGGATTTTGAAACTTCCTGCTATTCTGTTCATTTTATTCAAAGCATGTAAAAACATTTTCTTTATAAAAAAAAGATGAAGTGGAAACATTAGTTTACAGTTGACAGTCACGCAGTGTGAGAGCAGCACACACACACACACACACACACACACACACACACACACACACACAGTTAGCCTTTATTGACAGACAGATAGAGGTAGGAAGTGAAGACCTCTTGGGCTCTCACATAGGGACAATGAGGTGCAAGTGAAGTAATGTTTGGAGGCCTTTACAGATATGGATGCACAGCTGCAGGTTAGAATCCAAAGTGAACTCAATGAGGTATCAGAAAGTATGTCCCAGTGGCGTCATCCCTCTCTGTAATTTCCATGGATTTTTGAAGCCCCCTTTTATTCTGTCTTCAATTATGTCAGACTCCATTATCTTCCTTTGTTTTTGTTCCATGCACAAAAACTGCTCCAAAAATTTCAAGTTAGTCTTAGTACTCAAATATGTCTATCAGATATGCTGCTAATCGTGTTGGTATTTTCAACTATGCTGCTTTGGACACTTATTCAAGCAATTATTGTCAGAACTCTGCTCTTTGTCTGCTTGGCTCATTTTCTTGTGATCCCAAAGACTCCCAGGGAACTGCTGGCATGAATCGGGGCAGCTGGGATCCTTGACCACCCTAATTACAGCAACCCATTCATCAGCGGCAACAGCAGCAGCACACCCGGACAAGAAGTTTTCCATTTCAAGGCATTACAAAAAGATCCGCAATTTTCCAGTCTTCACACTAACTGTTGTTTTATACTTTGACATAAAACAGAGCTTTTCCCAAACCCCTTATTTTCGAAAACTACTTCCACTGAGTGGTTTGGCTAAATCAAAGGCTAACTGCTAAACCTTTTTAACTGGCCATAAAAGTAGGGAGGAAAGCGACCTTCCTGATATCCAGTATGTGAATGTTTAGGCTTGGTTTAGACAGGGTTTGGCATGCTTCCTATGAATCCTCAATGGATATGGTTCCCTCATCTGTCGGTCTGATTACAGGAGAGCCTGGGATCTGGTAGCGGAAAACAGGACATGACTGTAAGAAGAAACACACCACACTAAACCCAAAAAAACATGTGGCAAAGAAGAAACAAAGCCATCCAATTAGATGAAAATTACTGTTTAATCTCTACGAGTTGAGAACACTATTTCTTGCCCTTTGGAACGTAATGGAAAATGTGTTAATATTTGACATGCTGAAGCTATTTTAATATGTTATTTCTTGGGCTTATTATAAGGGCTTTCAACGTTAATACACATGATTAATAAAAAAAAAAGATTAACTCGTTAATATAATTTAACGCTGATTTTTCAAAAGTGATATATGTGCTGATCGTCACGATAGGCTCAATAAAGCATCAGTTCAGAGAGAAAGTTCACCTCTTACGGCAAATTTTTGTCCAGAAGATGAAGGAAAAAGTTAATTTTAAAGAAGCTGCACATATCCAATGTTGTGACCAGAACTTCATCTGGAACATCCAGCATCCAATAAGCATAGAGTATTCACCCAGAGCATTTCAAGTGCAGACACACAATGTTAGTTTCTTATGGCTGTATAACAGCATCTTTGTTTTCTTGGAGTAATACTGCAGACTTTAAAGTCTTTACAGTTCTGCTCATCTTACTGTTGATGTGTTCATACTCACAAATTACACTTCTGAGTTAACATAATAAATGTAATCATTTCAGACAATAAAAATAAAGAGAAACATTTTCTCTCTGGCCTTTTTTCTTTGTTCAAAAGCTGCATATTGTCTAAATTGAAGAAAAGGGCAGTTTTTTTTTTTTTTTTAGGAAGGCTAGTCCAGCTTATTTTTATGCTTAGAACGTCACAAATAGACAATTACAAAACCTTTTTGGTAACATTTGACTTTGTTTTGTAGCGAAACCAAGAATTTATACATTTTACTTTAATTCCCAGATCACTTCATCTTGTCCTCCATGAGAAAAAGAAAAAGCCTCATTATCAAGATACTTACCATTGTTTCTGATCATGATCTCAAATGGGCAAAGGACGCAGATTAATTGACCTCGAGGCCCCCATTTGGCACAGCCCAGGGGTCATTTTGTACAGACTGACAGACTCCTGCCTTTGTTAGGAGCTGTCCCGTTAAAAGGACACAACGGTCAGAGTCTGAATGTTGACCCTCTGTGCTATTGGTAAACACCAGCCAAATGCCTGATGAACAAAAGCAAAATAGGGTTAGAGTGTCCATGTGTCCCTGTAATGAGCCTCTTTTGCTCCATAACCCTGTGTCTTGTTCACTCCATGCTCTCGTGCATCACAGAAGCCTTATTAGTTAGTGTGTTCATTTAACACAAGCTCAAGAAGCCAGAGGCCAAAATTCATCCATATCACTGATGGATATTCAACTCAACTTTGTTTACATATTCATTTAAAATCATTTGGCTAAAGTACTTAAGTTTGAGTTCATGTTGGGCTAGCCACCACTTCCTTTCATTTATTCTGAGCTTTTTGGAGGGATTTGGAATGGAAATCCCATCCTTAACCTTTTGCCTGTTGACACCATATCATGACTCCAATCTAAATGCTCTCACAGAAATGTATCAAACACAATATAGCACAGCCACACTGAGACTAATGTATGGACCCACAAGAGCCAATACAGATGCTCAGATAAGTAATGGAGCGTGCCCTTGTCCTACTCATTCTTTTGTACACAATCTCGTGCCAGTTGTAGGCAACGTCTGCTTTTGAGTAAGTCTGTGGCAGCACTCCATTTAGCTTTGTCCCAAAGGGAAGCGCTACGCTCCAGCTCTGAACAGCAACTCGAATTCACAAACCCCTGCATCTGTGAGGACATTAATGCCTTGAGGAAGTGTGCTTAAGTCACCACACAATCTGCATTCCAGAGTATGCCTGTAACTAAAACTAATCCTGTAAACCCAAACAGATATTATCACTTTGCTCTGAAAACCACACACCACTTAATTAAACTCGGCCAGCTCTAATGCTACAGATAATTAGCCCTGAACCCTAAAGCAGTCATTTTATAGACAAATTTACGGAGCAAAATTACACAATTAATGATGCTGAACACCACCGGCAGTACTCTGTTTTTCTCAGGTTTTCTTTCTGCTGTTCAGGCAGAGCCTCTAACTGGTTCTCGTCTTTCCTCCTGTAATGTTTGCCTTTCAGTGACTACGCCTGCTGTTTTAGAGTTCTGTTTTTCATTGACTTTATGGACCAACTGTAAATTCCTGAGCGTGTTTTGTCTCTCAGTGGACTCCCTTCAGCTTTTTCCTTTATTCCACTGAGCTGGCAACCACTTGCTTTGGCACAAACTTTACCATTGGTGTAATGTTTGAGAAATACTCTAAGCACTAAAAAGAGGTGATAATTATTCAGTGTAGTTGGTGATAGATGTAGCTATCATGGGATATTATGCTAGCTGTTCACTTCCTTCCTAAAGTGTTTGACTTGGTAAAAAAAAAAAAAAATACCTCAACATATTAAAGTACTACATTTAGAAAAAAAGTCCATCATTTTGAAAGATTCATTGTTGTGCAAAAAGAAAAAAACTTATAGACTGAAGATGGATTTTTCTTCTTGTGATCAATGTTTTGTTGCTGTAGAAAACCTTCTCCCAGGAGAAAAGTCTGGGAGGTGAGTCAGAGTAAGACTGTATAATTTAGCAAGTTTTTCCTACACATTCATGTTTTTCTCTGTGACAATCTGCCTGTTTGTGCCCTGAGCCCTTTGGTGTATGAGCAGAAGAGGTGGACACAGCGGAAGTGGTAACTTGGAATAATATTTGGAGACAGAGTTCATGTATTCTGATGGTCCAAGAAGTCTCTGCTCAACATCTGGTACTGATTTTGCAGATGTGTGTTGGGGACAGAGAAGGGTGACTTTACTGTAACAACAGAAGCTGTACTGTGTTTGGTACAAATTACTAATTTAACATGATTTAATTCTGTGGCCAAAAGTGTAGGTTTCCAGTGCTTTCTGAATCATCAACAGTAACAATCAGGTCTATAAAAGGTCTACTATAAAGGTCTACTTTGATGAAGTTGCTTTATTGAGGCACACATGTTTAAATAGTAACGCCGGTATGTCTTTGAACTTGAACGTCCAGCTCCAATCTAATGGATAAAGGTGAAAGGTCATGACTTAGGGTTTTTGAGCTTTAGAAAGTCCCGATCTTTCATTGGTTTAGTTCACTTGTTTGACTTCCTGTCCAATGCCGCAGCAGTCAGTCAGGGTTTGCAGTTTGGTCATCTTGATTTTGCCTTTGCCAGATTGTTGTCATTGTCAAAAATAACATTCTTTCATGTCCATCTGCTGATGGAGCTTGTTGTTAGTGATTGATAGTTTATTTTATTATGATTTTTTTTTTATTTCCCAATAAGATACAGCTTATAAGGAGCTGGTAATTTATGAAATCCATCTTAGATTTGATCGGAGACAAAACAATTAGCATGAAGATTGAGGGTGTGTGATTTGCATCAAGTGCCCCCAAAGTGAAGCACTAACAGCCTCTGAGAATTTACTTTAAGACTTCTTGAGGTCTACGTACAACATGATTCTGCCTTATAACTTTAGGATAATTTCAAATTAAAATAGTAACTAGTTTGCATATTTTTGCAGGTTTGCTTTCAAATTTAGTAACTCAAATTATATATTAGTAAAACAACTATTTGTTCTATATTGTTCATATTTTTTTGCTTAAAATCCCAAGTAATATCCATCCATCCATCTTCTTCTGTTCATCCATTCATGCCAGTCGATCTCACGCTCTGATCTTCCCTTACTTTTGAACAAGACCCCAGGGTACTTAAACTTCTCCACTTGGGGAAGGAGCACCCCACCCACCCAGAGAGGACAAACTACCTTTCTCCGGTCGAGAACCATGGCCTCTGACTTGGCGGTGCTGACCCTCATCCCAGTTACTTCACAGTCGGCAGCAAACAGTTCCAAAGCGTCCTGGCTCGTTGAAGCCAACAGCACAACATCATCTGCAAAGAGCAGAGAGGAAATCCTGTGGTCCCCAAACCAGACCCCCTCCGGCCCCTGGCTGTGCCTAGAAATACTGTCTATAAAAACTATGAACAGAACCGGTGATAAAGGGCAGTCCAACATGCACCGGGAACAGGTCTGACTTCCTGTGCAAACCAAGCTCCTGCTCGGGTCATACAGAGACCGGACAGCCCTGAGTTAGTTACATATGTCACTTGGATTTTGTCAGAACTAAAAATCAAATGGGGTCAAGTGTCAAAGAAATGCTCTTTTGCTGATAATGTGAAGATCAAATTTCATTAACCCACATGTTGAGTTTTCAGATAGTGGACTGAATAAAAAAGATGCTTGAAAACAGGCTTTGGAAAAAGCTACAAAAACTATTTGCTATTAAAGATGCTTGATTGGCTCTTCTTGTTAAGTCGTGATCAAGAGCAGAGGAGAAAGAGAAGGCATGAATGAGGGACTTAGAAGAAGTTGAGTGAGAAGGGAAGGAGCGTTATGAACAGAGATAATGGTGGGAGTGGACAGAAAGCTTAGTAAAAGAGTGGTTGAAAGGGTGAAGGGTTTGATGGCTCAATGTGGATCAGTTTGCTTTCAGCTCATGCACTCAATGTGATTCCAGCATTCAGGAGAACTTTCCCACCAGGAAGGTCAAAGCTACACTTGGACTCCATTTTGTTACTGTTTAGTTTTCATTTTGGGGAGAGTAGGCAGAAGGAGCAATGATTTTGAATCTGTGACCTTATTTTACAGCGCATTTGTTTCTAAAAGTACTATGGGTCAGTTTGATACCCAGGTTGTTGGCAAAGAGAGGATATGAGAACTTGTTTTAATGAGGTCTGTTCTGAAATTTTATTTTTTTAAGAAAAAAAAAAAACATGCAAACAACCAAAAAAACACATGCACAACTGAACCAAAAGTGCTGATTTTGTGAGTTTAGGGTTAAGCTACACAGTACAAAAGTGGATGCAGTTCTTGATTTTTAAATGAAACAGAGGAATTCTGTTTTAATCAGAAAGAACAGTTTCACCTTTTTCCTAAAACCTTTGTAAAAATGGTTTATGCAGAGTTGCTTTACTTGGACTTTAAAACAATAAATCTAAATTTTTACCAATCCTGAAAACTTTTCTTATTAACACAAGACACCTACCTATTTGTGTCAAAAAATACTTAAGACAGCAGATGCTGCCCATGAACAAATAAGCAATAAACTGTTTGAAAAGCTCTGTAATGTGTAGTAAATGAAAAATTAAAAAAAGACATGACACCCTTTAAAATTTAGCTTTACCTCCACAAAGTTAGTATTTCTAGTAGACTGACTGCATTTCCCACTAATGCAGAGATGTAGATATAAACATTTAAATTTTGGGGGCTCTGCAGCATGGTGAATGGGTGTGACACAGGAAACCGCTGCTTTAGTTTGCTTCAGGCAGATTTATTAGAATGAGAGGACAGAGATGCATGAGCCCCTGGGAACCAAAGTCAGGAAATACTGCACAATGACAACATAAATTTACTCTTTTTATCAGTGAGGGTTCAATTGTACCCTTGGGCATGCATGCATCCCCTCTGTGTGGGCTTGTTTGTTAAGCACATAACATTTATTTATTTGTTGTCAATGATGGATAGTTACAAGTTATGTATACTCTGTCATATTTGCTAAAGTGACTTCATAAAAAAAGGTACTTTGAATTTGCATCACATTTTTATTTGAGTAAACTTGTGCTATTTGGTAAGAATGGTGTGATGGGAACAGGCCTTTACTCGGCAACATTGGACTGGATGTGTTTGATTAATTCTTTTTGGTAACATTTGTACCATATATTCAAAGTATCCAGGATAAAAATGTAAAATAAAATAAATTAAGTAAATAAATAAAAAAATAAAGTTTTCTGTGTTGTCAAAATAATTAAGGTGTAACTATACAGTCATGACAAACTTGCTACTTGTAATGTTTGGAAATGCTCCAATGATTCATGAGTTGGGGGTGTAAGATAACATTTTTAAAGGACAAAACATTTGCTAATGACCAGAAAAGTAGTAGAGGTTTAATGCTAAATGTTAAAAAAACCAAAAAATAAAATAAAGAAAAGTTAAAATGTCAGTATTGGCCAAAACATTTAAAATGAATGCACTTCTTATTTCATCATCGTCCACACATAAAGAAATGCACACATGGGTAAAAATTACTTTCAGCAAATGTTGTAGGATTTTGAAAAATTAAGCAATTTTTAAATATCTGGAGTTACCAGCCTTTGCATTGTTTTTTGTTTGCCTGAATCTATGTTTTAATTCAGACAATAAATCCGACATGTTAAAGCTGTTACTTTTTTAATCAAAATGTTGATAACTCCCTTTTACTTCTGCTTTTTCAATATAAAGCTACACTCTCTCATGTATCTTTATTGATCATTGTACCTGTTGCTGTGTGTCTCTTTGTTCTGTGAAAAGCAGCTCCAGACTGAGTTCAGCAAGATTCCTAATTGCAATCCGTGCTGCAGTTACTGTATGATGGCCAACATCCTTGGAAATAAAGTAGTTTCACTTAAATCAATGTAATTAAAAATAGTAAAAACAAACCAACAGTGTAATTTTCTGTGCTGCATTTCTGATTTTTTTGGTTGTTTGTTTGTTGTGTCTTCATCAATGAAGTGGTTTCTTTGTGGGCTTGTTTAACACAGCATTGGCTGTGGCTGGGTTTCCTGGTTTTCTTTTATAACTAATTGCTCACCACATATTTGACAAATGATGCCAGATGCCACAATAGAGAAAAAGCCAGCTCTTTGAGATTTATGGGCTCCAATTGGTTGTATTTATGGAAGGCTTTTTATGAGACCTGGCCCCAGGGAATGGCGAGTGACTGGACTAAGTGCCAAATTAGGCTGTGGCACATGTAATTCATTAGGTATTCTGGGTGATGCAGTCACATATGTTTGACTGTAGGGAGAAGAAAGAAGGAAAAAAGTAAAAAAAAAAAGAAAGTTCTCATTAAGTGTATACTTCAGACAACAAAAATAATAGATTACAGTCAAAAAATAAGTCAACAAAGTTATAATTTATACAAGCAGAGAGACTAAAAAGGTTTTGCTGGGAAAGAGTTTGATGGTAATAAAGTGAGAATATTTTTGCACATTTATTTCACCTAATCTACTTACTCTACTGCAAATTGATTAAATAGGGATCCAGAATGTATTGCTTCTGAATCTTCCTCAAGTCAACAGGTCTGAAAGTTTTAAATAATCACAGATGTGGTGTGGCACATGCTAGTTAGTATTCCATTGGTTCTAAAAGTTCCACAGAGTTCTCGATTACTGCTCATTTTGTGGAACAGGCAGATTTTACTCTAAGTGAAATTATTGCATCAAGGGAAACAACCATTTTTGATATAAAATTTGGGATATTATGGTGTATACATTTACTTACTTAAATAATTTGATAACATGTTAAAGAGACGATAGATAAAAGTGACAATCCCACCATTTTTTATAATTTTTTTTATTTATTTGTGGTCTGCTTAATATTTTTCGACATCTTCAGTGTTCCAACTTATATAAACAAAATATTCTTTTCATTGGATTAAGGAAAGTTTCTTGAAATGCGTCTTTTTAGACTGAGTCCTTACGTTTCCAATGGTTATATTCTCAACATCTTCATATTAAGGTAGCTTCAAAGACCCAATGAAATTGTGTTTTTGGTGTTGTTACCATGTTCTTGTGGCATTTTTCTCAGAATGGAGGACATAAGTAAAGAAAATAATGATTAAAATGGCATTTATGACTTTTTCTTTATTGAAATTATTGTGAATCGGGAGCAGAAAAAAGTCCAGTTGGAAAAAAGCCTGAAGCAGTGGCGTGGGTTACAGTTGGCAGGCCACAAGCTCCCTGCTCTGCTTCATTCCATCCACTTGCAGACAAACAGATCCAATGACGCTTTTGTTTTCCATGTCTGAGGTGATATCTGACTCAAAACTGTACGAATGAATAGCTCTGATATTGCTCGCCATTTTTGTTGCTCTAGTAATGTTAGGTTTGGGTTGTGCAGGGCTGTAAGCTATTGGGAAAGATGGTAAACAAATGGATGATGGGAAATAAATTATGTACTGGGAATTATGCCAGAATCATGCCAGAATCATGCCTGAATCATGCCATCAGTCCCGTCCACAACTCAGACAAGTTAGTGATGAGCTACTGCCACTCTCCAGAAACTATGTCCTAGAAAGCGACACAAGTTTTTTAAATTTTGGCTTAAAACGGCACAATCATAATTGAAATACCACTAAGAACACTTTTAAAATAGATCAAAAAAATGATCAGAGTGGGACTTCAAACTATACTGATGTGCAGAGAGTCAAGACAGCACAGGACCTCCATCCACAAAGAGCGCCTTGTTCCAGGTCACAGGCTGCTGAAGACAGTTAGAGCAGTTTTGTGAATCTATGGACTTACCTGTTCTGTCTGAGATCGTTCAGGTGTCCAAGAGTATTACATTTGCAACCCAGATGAGCTCTACTTCCATGTGTTTGCACAGGAAATTAGGCATTGGCTGGAGCGTCCATCAAATAGATCAGTGATGAGCCCTGTAGTTACTGCATTTGCTTAATGAAAACTACTCTAAATCACTGACTTGAGCAGAGAAAATAAGCACACTCACTTTTGCATTTTTCTTCTGGATTCTAAATATATACATTTACGAAACTCATAAATACTGCAAGCAGCAGTGCTGCTGCACATTCTGCTCAAAACCCTAAAAAGAGTTCGGATACGTGTGTGTTCTGAGAATGCTAACTGGGTGGTGAGGGTCAAAGACACCAAATAAAAGCTGCATCAATTCCACGGATAGCGGTAAAATGATAGAGGCATTCATCTTGGTCTGAACATCTGAGTAAATACTCTTTTTTGTTCTTCTTTTTCCTCTATAAGTACTGTTTATAAATCATAAAGTCAGCACACAATCCACACAGGCAAAGAAGCATGACTGCAGGGCTCCACCAGGATTTATCTGCTTCCAATTCACTCCCTAGAACCTTCCAAATCCTTGAGCATGGAGAAGAGAGATGTATATTTTCCTTAATGAGACACAAACTGCTGTCTCAATAGTTATGTCCAAATACAGGGGATCATGTATGAAAATGTTTACCAACTAATGATGGAATTTTCTTTTATTCCTTTGCGATTGTAAAAGAACTCTAAAAATTGTGGGTTGAGAGGAGTTCACTTTTCTGAGGGGCACTAAACGATGGCAGGCTGGAAATCTTACAGATTGTCTTTATGATCTTGCAGCAGTGTTTTCAGAAACTGCTGATATGGCAAGACAGAATCTACAGCCTCTTCCAATTCTGAGGTTTTGCATTAGGACTTCATAAAAACCAGAAAAGACAAAGAAAAACACATGTTGGCTATCAGGTCTTCAGTGTGAATCAAAAACCTCAAATATCTTACGACATTGTTGTTTTAAACACCGTAAGAAAACGTAACCGCAGAGGCAGTGAGTGAAAATCTAACATCTGTGTCTCCTTTAGTGGCAGGCTTGGAAACAGAAGTGTTTTTGTCCCATTGATTAAACGATAATCTGCAAACTTGTCAAATTAACTTTAAATTCAGTTAATAAAAAATATATGAATAAATAATTCACAATGAAGGTTGTTTATTGGCGCCGAGCAAAAGGCAAACAACATCAAATTGAGCAGGTCTTTTAGTTTTATGTTTTGAAAATGTTCAGACATTTCTGAAAGGAACTGCTCTAAGACCATGGAAAAATGTAAAGTCAGCAACAGTTTTCAAACATCTGTTCGCCAATAAACACAAAATCAAGAAACAATGACATTTCCATCTCTGCTCCTAAATGCTGGCTCAAGCTTTCAGATCAGATAAAGCTGAATTTCACTTTATTCCGGTACAGCCAAATAGAGAAAAAAATATATATTGCATTTGTGGTTACAATTAGTGGCCAAAAATGTTTCTCTTTAGAAAAAAAATAAAAAAATGAATGAAAAATGAATTTGCAAAGCAGCTTTTCAAGAAACCAGAAGACTTTTGGATCATCAACAAAGTAGAAACGTTTAAACAGAAAGTAGTGCTCATGCATTGAGGGAATTTTTTTCCCCACCATTTTTCTAAACCCATTTAATCTCTTTGTGAAACACATGATTGCTGGAGCCTATCCCAGCTAAATTTCAAAAAAACAAAATAAACAATTTCATGCCAGTGATTACATTATTTAAACGTCAAATGTCCACCTGTACCTTATTTGCACAAACTATTTTTACTTAAGGTTACCGTGGCCGGTAAGTTTTTTTTTTTAAACTTGTCACAGCTGAAAAACTGACAATTTCTTAAAATGATCCAAGAAAAGGGTGTGGAGCTGCTATGACAAAGCCATTTCCTTTGCCTCTCATGTTTAGTTTCTTTGTTTGTGTGATGATGATGGAAGAGGAGGAGGTTTGGAGTGAGCTGGACTCTTAATATGAATTTTACAGAAGAGAGGGTGAAGAAAAGGTACGAGGTAAAGAATGAGACCGAGCATGAGATCTATGCAAACTCAGGGATGTGTGCTAGGAGCAACGAAGGGCACAAATAGCTCTGCTATGAAGTCTACGACCCCTTGAGGTGTTTACCTCATGAGAACCATGAACAACCCCCCTGGTGGGTGCTGGAAAACACACATTCAGAGAGGGCACACGCAGTGCATGAGTGATTGGTCGTTTCTGTTTTTGCTACCAAAAACTGCAGCGGGAAGAACCAACACAAGAACACAAAGCAGCCATTGTGAGCTTCAGCCTCAACCTGAGATAAGAGAAGGATAACATGAGCAGTTAAAGATGGAAAACAATTCAATCTGCTAATTTGACTGATTTATTTTAGTGTGTTCCTTCTATGTGATGGGTCTGGAGTTCTTTTTCACAGGATTCCGCATACTCAAATACTAAAACCAAAGCAGGAAAACTAGCCTCCCTGTCTCCAATTCCCAGGACATTCTGAGCACACAGACTCCTGTTTCCTACACCTTCAAACAGCAATAATCGTCTTAATCATTTGTGTCTGTTTAAGGATTACAGAGATTTCTGATGGAGGGAAAAAAGGTGAAGAGAATATGTTTTATGGGGAGGGTTGTGCACTGTCGTATACCCTGCAGTGTTATCATAGGACACATCAAGGTGGTGTGTGTGTGTGTTGGGGGGGGGTTGTATAAAAATACACAGTGCATACCATCCTGAGCTGTGGATGCGGTTTCTGACAACCAATAATATTTAAACGCATAATATACACACACTGAGCGATTTGCTTGTGTTATTGAAAGATTGGTCTTTTTTTTGTAAGGTTGAGCTCTGTGAATCCAATAATGTGTGTTGCTGTCTCTTTGGTGGAAAAGCTTCGAGAACTTCACAACCATCTGTTCTATCCTTTGGAAATATTTTGACAGCAGGTTTAGAACTTGATGTATTGCACAAATAAGCTTTAAAAAAATTGTGACAAAACAGTCATTAAGCGGTCATTTTAGTTTTCTGCACAAAGTCAAAAAAAGGAAATGAGACAAAGAATGAAGCGTTTTTGTAAGTGAAATGATTCAAACTTAAATTGTTGACATTTATGTTCAAGAAAAAACGTTTTTTAAATTATTTCTTTCTTTTGAATTTTATACTGTTTAATTCTGCTGGATTCATCTCCCAAATTTGGACAGATACAGAAATGTTTTCAAACTTAAGGTTTTTTACTTTATTCTACTTTGCATTCATTTGGACTTGGGAATTAGAGTTTAAACTTGAAAGTTTGCAACTGTTTAATTTTATTTAGACTCTTGTGCAGGAAATATTTTCAGAAATGGCAGTTTTAAAGATGCATTTATATCTTTTCCTCTCACATGATTTGATCTGCACCTCAATTCATGGTCCACAAATTCATGCAAAAATAATTAAACTAACTTGAAAACGTTCTGAAACAGTCAGTTGTTTTTCTTAACCTAAATAAAACTGTAAATATGTTTTAATGAAGAAACTATTTTTTCCTACTCTTTAATTCATGCAACAAAAACAAAATGCTTTTGGCATAACAGCTTCCAACCTGGCTTTTTTAGGACTTTCTTTGGTTAAAAAAACTGTCAAAATAATGTTAACTAACTTTGTTGACAAAAAAAAAACCAACAATTATTTACATCTTTTCCAACATAATCTTATTAGTATATGTAGTCTTCGACTAATACTGCTGTTACTCCCAGTACTAAATCAGTTTTTTTAAGCATTTGTTTGTTGTTTACTACAAGTTTTAAAGCATTTCTGCCCAACAGTCCAAAGACAACAACATTAGGATCTGGGTGTTTAACTTGTGAGTGCATCCTGAATTTCCCAAATATATAAAATGCAATGTTAGAATTCTTCATCCTGTTTAAGAACCTTAGTGAAACCATCAGCTAGTGTGTTTTAAAATATGTGAATGAATATGCAGACAAGTTGAGCCAATTTCTCACAAATTGAGACATATTTTTTCATGTGTTGCATCATAAATTCTTCTAAATTTTAATTGATTTTTGTTTCGTCATGGAAGACAGCTTTTTAAAGCTGCTCTTTCGTTTAAGATCCAGCTTTATTTTTAATTTGGCTTTTGAGTCTATTAGTGTCACTTAGGAGACCAACAGTTGAAGCCAACATGTGCCGCTTGTCTAACTCTACTGTCACTTTGTTGTGTGCTAAACTGAAAGCCTCATGTAGCTCTAATACAGTTTGCCCTTTGCTACAACGATGTGACATGTTGTCCTTCTGCCAGATTGAACAATGTGTAAACGACCCGTGCACGTGTGTGCACTCACACATGAATGCCTGCGCGTCCATCACTCAGCCCTCAGCTGGGCAAACCTGGAGTGTTGCGTCACATGTGCAATGAAAAGGGCAGTCCCTTGGCAGTAAACGAGTCTTTAATTGCGTTGCAACTGAGAACACATTTCTGAGGAAACAAGGGGCTCATTGTGAGCACATGTTCATCGCCACACACCTCATATTTTCTGCAGACCACTTACCCCCACTAGCTTTTGCAATAAAACACAAAGCCAGCAATTAAGGTGTTTGTATGCACACTCACATGCAGACACTCTCAGCATGTGTGCGTCCCTCTAAATGTTGATTTATTCGTACAGTAGGTTGGGATGCTGTATGTTATTTCTTTTAACCACCAGGGAAGAAAGAAAGTCAGTTTGCTTGCTGAAACTTGTTGAATATTTTGCTTCTGTGATTCACTCTGAAAGCTTTGCATGATTTGGTGATTAAAAGTGAGCAATTGAGAAGTTTGCGCGTGTGTGTGTACATGCACGTGTGTGTGTGCTACATGCACAGACCTGGGCTGGGTGGTGGTGGTCTAGCTGTGATATAAACCAGATGTGGACGGGATGCTGGCTTTTCTACACATTGGGGGGAGAATGAATCCAGTATGTGTGAGCGTGTATATTGGTGCATGCAGAGTGCCGGCACTGATTACAAATCGTATGCAATTTTGTAGTGCACCAACCACATTTGGCAGATTGCGGATGCTGTGCTAGCTGAAATGAGCTCATGCTTCATGTGAGTGACCCATAAATCACAGGCTCCATCTGCCACTGCTGCTGTAGATCACAGCAAATCACATCTTTTTACGGAATTTAAAAGCTACGAACATACCTAAGCTGAGTCAATTTATTTAAGAAACGTTGAAGTTTTCATGTGTTTGTTTGAGATGAGAATGAGAAATGATTGGGTTGTTTTAATTTTGCCACCAGATGAAGGAACTGGACATTAAATTTGACAAAAGAACCACATTATTGCTGCTTAATTCATTAAAACTATCTCCAGCACAGAGACCTGTGCCCATCAGCTGAACCTTTTGACATCACAAAGATGGGTGTTCACTGTTTTTGCAACACACCCTTACTCTCAATGTGAACCCTACTCCTTCTGTGAAAGCAAAGACTCTTTCAACACCATGGAGCTCTGATGTTAAGGCCTATGTCATGAACTATAGAACTTCTAAACGAACATAAAGTAAATATTTATTGCTGGAAAAGCACTCTACATCAAATAGTCATTTCTTACTGTACAACCACTGAAGCAGAAAAGTGCTGATTAAGAGTGAATAGTAATGTGGAAATGATGCCATGAAGCTGATGCTGCTTTCTGCATGTCTGGTGCTGATAATCAATATTTGATTATAAAAGTTCCAGTTAGGGTTGATATCATTTTACATAACAATTAATTCTTGAAGAACCTTTGACAAATATTCATATCAATGAGTTGTGTTCAGTGAACAATGGCTTTGTGTGACAGTTGTGCACTTTTCCAGTAAGCGTAAATGTATCTCACCACTTCAGAAGAAAGCAGCATGTAAGTTAATAAATCATGATATATGTGTCAAACAATATCAAGAGGAAAAAAAAACCTCAACAACTACTAGAAGAACAAATACAAAGACAAAAACCCCCTGAACATCTGGCTCACTTACCACAGTTTTCCTGTTCTCCCTCTGAATGTTTCTGGCATAGCAGACGGCTTCTACATTTGATTAAATTACAAGTTGGGCCAAAAAAGCATTTTTTAAAGATCAGACCTTTAAAGCAAGCTGACTGTTAATTAATTATTTAATTAATTTATAAAAAATACAAATTACAAATACAAACTATTACAAAGCAGCCAAAAGAAGAATTGTTCTTTAGCTTTGTTTGCCTGTTTTTACACTGATTTGATCATTATAACCATCCACCTTGTTGCTGCTTTTTCTGCCTTTCTTTTCAATCTTTTTGTATCAGAGAGACGGAAATGTTACTGTTGATTTCATTTAATACAAGGCCTGCAAGGGCTTCACATTGGTGAAACGAATAGCATTCTCACCTCACAGTAGGAAGTGACTTGTAAAGACAATTTATTTCAGTGTCAAAGCAAGTTAGGCTCCTAAACAGCACAAGAAAGCTCTGCGGTTGATTTTTTTTTTTCATTTTCTCAGTTAAGTGTAATTTTACTTTTGCTAAGTTTTTACTTTTGTTCAGTTGTTCTAACCCATATTTTGACAGGTTAGTTTAAAAAAATAATCTGTACAACTTGCCTGCATCTCACCTACTTCACTCTTACTTACCTTTGCGTGTTAAGTGTTTGCCACGACGTCGCTCATAAAAAAATGTGCATGACTATATTATCTCTACTGGCACACCAAGTGATCCATAGTCTTGCTTACAACAAAGAAATATGTATTTCCTTCACCAAAAAAAGTGGTTGTTTATGTTCCTTGCTCAAGCTGATTAAACTGCTTTGATTGAACTTGAATGGTTGTTGAAATGTAACTATTAAAAATGTAAAAATGCTTCATGGCTGAAGCCAAATGTACAGGGAACCTCTCCTGTCCTGGGTCAGAAACCATAAGTGGTCTTTAATTTCTGCAGCGTCAGCAGAGTGTGTAATTTATTACCATCCATTTCAGACTGGTGTAGATAGAGACCTTTTTTTATTGCTGGTGTCACATGTTAATGAGTAGATTTTACGTGGAGGTGCTGAAGGGTCACACCACCAAGGAATTAACACACCATGTGGCTTTTCCTCCATAAGAAACTCGGACTCATTTTGATTGGACTGGGAATACAAATAAAGTGAGCACCTATATTGGGTTTCTTTTACTTTAACGCATGTCGCTCTCCGGACCAAAACAAGAACCGCAGTGAACTGAACTGCCAGGAGAAGACGCAGTTCCAGCACCTTTGACCAGAACAGGAAAAACCTAAAGAGGAAAAGATCTGGTTCTCTGACTATTTTATACTCATAAGAGTGCTTCTCCTCAGCACTGAACACCCAGTGGAAAACTATTTTCCAACATCACACTCACTCGGTCCAGTTCATATATACAGTCAATGGGAAAAACCAAGCTGATTTGCTCACATCCTGTATCATGGATCACTGACTGAGTGTGATGAAATCACATCAAGGAGATATGTTGATGGCAGCTGAAATATGACATGTCTAAGGGGAGAATGGAGACTCAAATTACTACAAATGATGTTATTTCTAAAACTATGAATGAGAAAAGAAAAAAACAAAGCAATCCATAGTTGCAAAGCCTTGCAGTGGATTTGTAGAGATAAACACAAGCTTTATCCTGTTTTGGACATGAAAGCAGGTTCTCCGCAGCTCCACTGACACACAGGTTGTGATTCTTCCTCAGTAAACCTCAATTTTAAAAGCTCTTGTTGGAAAATGTAAATATCAGTCTCTGTCTGAATCAAAACTTTAGTCAAGACATTACTCATCTATCCAGGGTTTCAATGGCAAACTCTAAGCAAACTGTTGGTAACTGATGCTGGTCTTGCACACAATGATCAGTAGTTCTCCTCAGATCACGATAATAAACATAAAAGTCAAAATTAATAACACTTTACACTCAATTGAATCAATTTTCTCAGGATTTGGTACAAAGTGATACTTAAATGATTACATGATGTTTAAGCTGTTCTATTTCTTTGAAATAAACTCCTTTATTTGCGTTGTATGAAATGAAATGTCTTTTCTTGTCAACATAAGAATAGCTAGTTTGCTATAAAATAGTTTGAACTCACTGATTTTTATGATAATTGTCCTTACATCGGGACAATCACTTTAAACAGACATATGAAACTTGTGCCAAATAGTCCTCTGATGACATTCTTCCAAGCGATTTCTGTTTTAGTGACTCTGCTTCTGAGCAGACTTTTTTTAAAGAGAAGAGGTGGACCACGTGGTGCGAGATACTTCAGAATTCAAAACAGTAGATTTTCATTTTCAAGACCACATAAAAGAAAATCACAGTCAACAGTTTGAAAATGACTCTACCTTCCTTGGAATGAGATGAAGGGGTTTGAAGAGCCATAACTCAATTTCTTTTCATATGTGTTTTGATGTTCTCCAGCATTATCAGCAGCAGAACCCATATTTCTTGATGCACTGCCTCCACAGCTGACTCACAGTTCGGCATACATTAAGGAAATCTTCCCTCGCATTACCTGTGTCTGTGTGCATACTGCATCCACATGTGTGCTCGTTTCTATTCTGGCCACCAAGCAGAAGTAGAGCAGCATGCACGTGTAACACATACACAGGCAAGCAGGATGCTTTAAATCCAACAATCCAAGCAACATCAGAAGTTCAAAACTAACATGTTTGGAGCATCTGAAACACTGTCGTCAAAGAGTTTTAAAGTACAGTGATAATCATAAGTCATTGGTCGTGCAACCCTAATAATCTCTGCACTCACCAATCCAAAGTCAGTCACACCAGTTGTTTACAATGACGTAGGAATGACGCCCAAGCAGGAAGGAACCAGTGGTGGAAAATACTTGAGTAAATGGACTTCGTTACTTTACTTAGATTTTTCATTTTTTGGGCTACTTTGTACTTGTATTGAGTTTCAAAAATATAAGCAACTTTTACTCTCTACTTGACTACATTTTGATGGAACATTTGTACTCTTTACTCTACTACATCTGAATGGACACTTAGCGTTACTCTGTGACTGTACATGTAATGAAGAATCACAAACCAAGATGTAACTGATCCAAAAGGTTTAACAATAACATGTAACACCATGGAGCCCATAGCTATAACTTGCCAACTCTAAAGGCGGATGGAGAGTTCCTAAAATTGGGGGCTGATCAGTGGCGGTTGAATTCATTTTTTTAAGTCCTTACCCAGAGTAAGACATCAAATATATTCCTTATTGGTTCACTTTAAGATCGCATGAATGCCAAGAATCCAAATGTTTTGATAAGCATTTAAAAACCAAAATCACATTTAAATGTTAAAGAAATGTGTGTCACACATTATTTTTACTTGGAAAAAACATTAAATTGATTGAAAGTGCTAATTTGTTAATCACTCACTTACTGGTGGAAACAAATGAAAAAAAATCATGTGTCTTTTCTTTAATATGTCAGGTTTTACTAAAGAAGGCAAAAGACACAAAAATACTTGAATAAAGGAATGAAACAGTGGCCTATCCACATGGAATGGCATCATTAAAAAACTAGAAATGCTTTTTACAATATAAAAATTCTGTCCCTCTCTTTGCATTTCCTCTTCTTGTCTGTCCCCTTTCTAATCCTTGACTTTCTTTATCTTCTTCCTGAGTTCATTTGATCTGTTTTTCTTTTTTGTATTTTGTCTGTCTTCTGCACTTTTGGAAGTATGACAACACATTTTTTTGCTTTTTCGTCTTTTTACAGCCACTCAAAACTATGCTTCACTTTATCACCTTTTAAAAACCTCTTCAAATTATCATTTAAACTCTCCCAATGTTTCCAGATAGCTATGGGGTTCCATCCCGGACGTCATCTAAAAATCACTAAAAGTGTTATCTTCTTCTCCGACCGTGCATTGTTTGGATTGTCTTAGTGTAAGGAGATCCTGAGTTTAGATGAATTTGTTCTAGGCCTGAAACAAAACTGAGGATTTCTTTTTTTATTCTCTCCTCGTTTGTTCAAATTCGTAGCCTGTTTTGGAATCCCAAGCTACCAGAGATGGTGTCGTCTTGAATAGACTTGGTGTCAACCATACGGTTCTTGATCTGAACTTTAGTGCTGACATACTACCTATATGACAGAATCATTGCATCTTACAGATGCAGCTTGAAAACACCCCTTTCCTTGCCGACTTTTCCATCCACTGTGTCTCCAGGAATCTTGCTTTCATCCACTGCATGCCAATTAGGAAACGTCTGTCAGATTCACTACAAAGTTTTGTCAGAACCTTTTTTACATCCCAGTCCTGACACTAACAGTCAATGGACTTACAGTAAGTATTGATAATAAACACACTCACTCTCACTTTTTTAAATAAAATGTCTTTAAAAATTTGCAAGTTCAGGTTTCTAAGCCATCAAAATCCTGAAAAGGATCTTATTCCAACCAAGTGGTTTTATCTTTATCTGTCACAATCAACATTCTCCTTACTTAACAAGCCTGTCCTTGATGAAGAAGTCTTATCTGAAGAGCCTAATCTAACCTTCAGACTGTCTCAAAACAAACAAAAAAAAAATTTTATAAAAAAAAACCTAAAAACTAACTGCACATTTACACATCGATGTCTTGAGAGATGAGTTTCCACATATAGAGTACATTAAAGCACCGACTTATTTATAGTACCAAAGACCTTCTGCAATTCGCTTAGCAGTAATCAAATTACTCTAAATAGGATTACCCTCCAGAACAATTGTTTGGAACATAATTTTCCAAGATGAACTGGAAGCTATGCGCATTCTCTTTTATTACCAGACCAGACTGTGTTAATGCTGCTTTATCAGCATGTATCTGAATATTCATAACTGTAACTCATTTATATTTTTCTAGATTTGATTAAAAAAACAGTTTGGTTTACGCTTTAGTTTATTCAAAAGGCTCTTTCAATAAACTTGAAGATGTTTTCCTCACTTGGTTTCACTTTAGTCACCAATTTCTTTGAAAAATGTTTTACTTCTTTATTTATTGTGTTTGTGTGTGTTACTCCCTTTGTTTTGTGTAGTCCTATGACACACTCTGGTCCATTGCTAAAGACTTACCTTGATCATCTTTTTATCTATTTTTAAATAATTCTCTGTGGTCTGTTAATTATGATTATAGCATTTTAAGCCAAAAGCAAACAAACAAACAAACAAAAACCTATCATTTCTGCCGAGCGGCAGTCGTTCATTCAAAATTTGTCTGTGAGATGTGGGCGGGAGTTTTGATCTGGAGCAGGGAGCTTGTGGCCTGCCCAGCGTATTTCATAACACCACAAACTCTTTTTCCAATGCATTTTTTCATCTGCTCCTGATTCACAATGATTTGAATAAAGACTTACTTACTAATGCAATTTTGGGCTTTCCTACCATCTACCCTCCATCATCAGTTAAATGTTAAAAGAACATGTTAAAAACATAAAAAACACAATTTTCATCAAAGTGGATCTTTAAGGAAAGGTCATTGTTTGACATTGACTACCACCACACTGTGTCTCTAGCTTTTTCTATCGTAAGGATTGGTGCAGAGTTTGAAATACAATGAATTCATATTTCAGGGTCTCTTTTTGGTCCTCTATTATGAACAGCGGCCAGTTCACTGGTAACATGTGATTGAGACTGACAGGTTTTTGTAAAAATTTACAGAAATCTTTTATGGCCCAACAAATGCTTATTCTTACCATGATCAAACACTGTCACTCCCTTATTAAAGAAGTTGAACTGCTCGAGTCCTTCCCATGGAAAATCCATAGACAGACACAGGAGGCAGTTATGCATGAATTAGGGAACCAAATGGAGGAGCGACAAGACAGAGGCAGGGGGTCAGGGTGTGGTTGTTAACTGAAGCTGTTGTAGAGATATTTAACGACTGACCGCTTGAAGAAGGGAGGAGGTCCATTGTGTTCTGCTCCTCTGCAGCGATTCACAGGCCAACTCACACTGGGGCCTTGCTTTGACGTACAGCTTCAACTGAAGCGCAGAGGGAGCATAAAGGGGGTGAGGACACATTTTGAAATGAAACAGACTATGAGAGGAAAAGACGCAGGAATTAAGATTTAAAGCAAACTAAACACACATTGGAGTTGCTCCTTCGTTTTATTCGGAAGATTTTACTTTCAGTGCAGTTTCTAAGGGGAGTCACTGCAGTCTTTTCCCTCCTCATGCAGAGCACCCAAGCTGGAGTTGGGGTGGAACATGCAAATCCAGGCTGTGTGTGCCTGCCCCCTCAGAGGCAGCGGAGCAGCACACTCGCTCACACAGACGACAGATTGCCTTGAGGGTTGAGCCTCGTCGCTGGGTTTCATGCACTCTCGCCTGTGTGTGTACATGGAGCTGAAACTTTAGACACACTCACACTCTTGTCTCCTCTTTTCCCTCGGACCCCTCCTCCAGCACACCTTTATGTTGTTTGTCTTGCCCTCTTTCCCCCCCACCCTCACTCACTAGCTTTCCCTCTAACTCTGCTCTCAGACTTCTGGATTTGTGTGAAAACTGTGACCACAAGATGCTGAAGATGCTGCTGCTGTTTGAGTTGCGTGCTCGCTTCAGGGCCCACTGAGGAAAACTTCAGGACTTCACATTGCCATGGGGAACTGAAAAACTTGAAGCAACAACTTTTTCACGCATCTTCACTTCTAGATTCCGAAGAGTTTGGAATTAACTTTTGTTTTTAAACAGACAAACAGCAAGAGAAAAACAATGAGGACCAAGCAGAACCTGCCAACTGTACATTTCTTTCTGTTGGGAGTTTTGCTTTCTGTGGTGGACAGTAAAGGAACTTTTTATGGAGGCCAGATCAACCCTTTCTATGGACACAGATACAACCTTTACAAGGCTGGAGTCAACCCTCAGCATGCTCCAAACAAACCCATGACTCGTCACAAGTAAGTGTTTTGGGAATGCTGCCACTAACGTGCTGCCTCTTTCCCTTTCCATGGACACAAAAAATGAGGAATCCGATATAAAGAGAACCTGTCTCTGACTGTATATCCTTTTGGAAAACCCATGTCGCTAGTGAGTTGCAGAAATGTGGTTTTACTTAGGGAATCGGCTCAGTAACGGATCCCTGAATTGACGCTCTGTTTCTGTCTCACCCCCAAATCAGCACTCTTCTGTGGTTCACACCTAAAACCATCTGTGGTGGGGGATAAACATTCTGGAGCAACAGAGGCATGTGCATTACATAAACAAAACCATAATTATGGTCCGTATGATGATGACAAGAATATTGGTTCCTCTGTGGATGTGGTTGGGATCAGTTAGAGTGACTGACAGGCTGGACTAAAGGGAGTGGCACAACACATCTCCCGTTATTAAGATGAAAACCATTTGGTTATTATTATTTTTTTTTGGAAGTGACATGTTTTCAATGAGTCAGATGTGAGCAAAACAATAAAAAAATACAATGAACTTGTATGATACCACAGTGCTTTGGAGGAATAGCAGCACCAAGTCATCTGGATGATGTAGGGAGACAGCTGAGAGAAAGCTGTGAGAATAAACAGAGCTGTGTGGACATATTTTGTCTGGATGGAAATGGCTCTTTAGCCTGCAGGGCCCTTTCGGTTTTTCTTCCCCTTTCCTTATCCCCCATCTCTTTTGCTTGGCTTCTCGGGAGAGCTGTTATGTCTTTGGACAGCTCCCCAGCTACCTGCTGCTCTGCTCAAGCTCTCGTTGGACTCTGTTGATTGTCCAGCCCTGCTCTGTTCTCCCTGAGCACTCTCCTCCACTCAGCATCTTCTCTGCATGCAGGAAACCTCTTTGGTTTTCTCTTCCACTTTTTCAGGTTAAAATGCGACCTTTGTCTTATAGAGTAATTCTGATGTCCAGTGATCATACACTCTGGGTTCACATATTCAACTACTGTAGATATCACTTTGTGATTCCTGAATGTGGTATTTTGGTTCAGTTAAGGCTATTTGGCCAAGAAGTGTCTTCCCCCAAGCTTGACACCAGCAGCTGTTTGGTTAAATATAACATTTTATAAGCTGCCATATATCAGTATAATATCCAATAAAAACTGCTAGTTTACGTGCAGTACAATCTATATACAAAGAAATGGTATACTTTGTTAAAAAGTAAAGGTCTCCAATTTTGATGTTTTCTGAATGAAAAGTTTTCAGAGGTGTTGGTAATGCATAAGCCGGATAGCCAAGACTTTCCAAAACATTTTCTAAACTCTGACACTTGTTGGTTAAATAAGATTCCAGCACACTTTATGCTTAAACTATAGGTCAATTTTAGATGAAAATATGCACCATGATATCATAGGAAAAATGTCTGAAATGAAGAAAAAGCTGGTGTCACCAAAATGAAATGTTTTCCCAGAGTGATCTTACTCTTCCCCCAATTTTTGGTTTAGACAGGACTTTTCATGTTACACATGGTACATATCATGAAGCATATAATAAGTTAAGTAAATTGAAAGTACTTTATTTGTTCTCACATGTGGTAAGTACCGCAAAAGACACATTAAAACAACACGCAGTAGGTAACACAGAAGTATGAACCAAATAGTAACACACAAATACACAGCAAGTACCATCTAATTACCAAGTAAGCACCCAAAAAGTACCATGCAAGTACCACTTAACTACACTGTAAGTACTTTCCTGTAACATGAAGCTTTACCAATCTCCAACAACTCCAAAATGGAGGTTTTAGTTTGACAAAATGAAATTAAAAACTTGACTTTGTCCAGTGTCAGCATCCATTTCTCCAGGCATATAGGCATGAGGGATGGAACATTGCACAGTTTAATCTATTTAATAAGAAAGTGACTCTGTGAGCAGATCCAATATAAAACAAACTGTCCAGATTCCCCTCTAGAGCAAATACTGAAAGCATGAAATAGAGATAACTTTCTTTGTCATTGACCAGAGGTAACTCTGATTTGACAAAAGCTTTACTGTTGTCGCTATTTTTGGAAAGTGTTATAAGGTGCATAATGAAGAAGCTGACAAAGCAGTTCAACAAGAGGATTTTGTTTGAAAAAAAAATGGAATTGTAGTTTTGCATCCAACTTTACATGTAATTTTCAATCTTTCACACATACGAGAGGCGCTGACCTTGCTTGGACTCGAAGGCCTCTGGGGACGTGTCACCCTCAGACCACCACGACTCCAGTTACACGAGCTGGGTTGTTGTCAGCCCCACCGTCTTAAAAATAACACGTGTGCATAAAGCTTTGTGTCCCCGTCTATTTGTGCATGTGTCTACCTGCATCTTCTACTGACACAAGAATAAACATATTAAAAATTCTCTGCTGTCAATGCACTGCAGACATTTAGACGTCATTTTGAATTATCATCAATGTTTTGCCAGCAAAGCGAGTGATTTGATTTCACAGTCGTTTCTCCCTCTCAATGCAGCTACTTGCCGCTGTGAGAAAATATATTATCCTCAACTTAGCGACCGTGACATCTTAGACAGTTACAACATTGTACCTGTCAGCGCTTTATTGCATGGAAGCCTATATTGTCCTTTGGGTAAAACCGGGGTTAAGAGATTCCAATATTTCCATGTATTTTGGCACCGAGGTTATAATAAATTAGAGAAAGTGCCGTTAAAATTACTTTCAGTCACACATTTTTTAGTCCCAGGACACAAAGACATATTAGAACCATAGCTTGCATCTCATAAGTAGATCTCACATTGCACTAAAGCATACCACTGTAAACCAGGAGAAACACACTCATCATCAGGGAACGGCTTTGGTGTAAATCATCAGGGATGCCACATGTCACCACTGATCCGTTTAGAAATGTAACTGAAGGCTTCTCTCTGTGATGTATGAAACACAGATCAAGGGGTAAAGGTCAGTAAGCTGACAGAGGTTAGAGGTTCCTGTAAGTTTGTGATGAGTGTCCAGTGGAAGAGAGAAATAGAGCCAGTCTCCTGCCAGGAGCTAGACTGGTAGTAAACTCCAGTTATTTTGCAAACAGTTCTTTATTGTTATAATATTCTTATCCTTAAACGCTTTGTCCAATAAAAACTCATTCAAGACCGACTCCGATGAAGTTTGTGTTAATCACGTGTTCTTCTGGAGTTTTTCTAATGATGGAGGTATTCGCTCCATTCTGAGTCATCCACTTGTAAATGAATAGATCCATGAACGTCTTCGTTTTCCTCGTCCAAACTGGCATCTGGCTCCCAATGTTAGGTTGGGGTTGTGAGGGGCTGTAAGCTATCGAGAGAGCTAATTGGATGATTGAATGATCCGAGTGGGATTTTAACAGATTTTTTTCTGTTCTCTTTCTACTGTTGCCAATATAGATGTGATAATTAGGACGTTATTTGCCAAGTAAAGGATTCAATTCTTACACAGATTTCTGTTCTTATCAGTTTTCCTCCCCTCATGGAAGCACGTTTCTATGCACTATCCAACTTTGGATGTTTGTCGTAACAAATGTGGTAATATTGGCTCAAGGATGTTTAAATGTCCCCTTCCAGGTGTCTGCTGCGGATATGCAGTCAACACGTATGGATTTTACCTACTGTATATTATTTGAGTCAAAAATACTCAGCCCGAATAATACACTGTGAAAAAAAACATCGGTTTTGATGCAAACAGCTTCATTTCAAACAAATGAATAAAAGCTGAGCTAGCACTAACACAGACATTAGTAGAAACAACTATTTCCAGGTTATTTGCAACAACAATGCAACTACTTACTTAAGCAGTCTTTTTTTATTTGTAGCTGGTTACTCACATTTTAGTCATTTTTAAATCTTTTATTTCACAAAGTATTAGCAGAAAGTCTGACTAATTGAACCATAAAGCTGAAAATCTTAAGAACACTCTGAGAAAAGCAGATTATGCCTTGTTAAATGCCTGAGGATTACAGTGTATAGTCATGTTTTTCATTGTTGACATGCAATTAACTCTAGTTAACATAAATAAACAACCATATCATTTGATAAAAAAAACAACTATTAGATTTTAAATTCTTAAAAACAAGTGATGAAAAACATGTTTTGTGTCTTGTGCACTTTGGTAAATGATAACAGGTTGAAAATTCCATTTTGCTGACAATCTGCTTTGGAGCTTCAATAATGAGAGCTGGCCTGGCTGACCTTTCCTTCGAATGACAGAGTGATCCCCCAGGTGTTTGAGCTGAGTGTATCTTTAACCTCAATCCTCAGCCATCAGTAGCCTCAGTCATCCCGGATCATGAAGATCAAAGACGTCCCAGCTGTCCAGAGATAGCCATCATTAAAAAAATATATGAAGAAACACTGTCCCTAGAGGACTTACTGCTCCATATATAGTTGCATAGGGTCACATTAAAGATTGCATGTGTTGCTAAGAGCTGCAAACTGTGATAAATCTGTCTCGAGCTGGGAAAAGTGGCCAGGGTTCAAACAGTCAGGCCCCCTGCAAGTGAGAGTGTGCTTACCAACGGGGAAGGAGGGCCATTTAATGCCACAGTGTCAAAACAAGCAACAAGAGCTTTCTGAGGGTACAGGTGATAAAGGGACTCAAAGAGGCTTCATGAAATATCAGACAATACATTACTGGAAACACAAACCAAAGTATGACTGGTATGCACTGATCATTAAACGGAGATTAACTGCATTTCACACATTTTTAAGCAAAGGAGGAAACACATTTATGGGAAGTGGGATATAAATTTAATGTAGGCTCAGAAGAGGGTGGAAGCTTAGTATTGACAAAAAAAAATCTCCATGTGATGCGAATTCTACTTTTCCCAAGGGATACTATAAAACTGTTATGTTACACTGGAAGTATTTGTTGTGGAAATGGACCAGGAGTCTAAAAAAGCCATATGCCAGCGATCAGGAAGACTAATTTGATAGAAAAGCAAGACATTAAGACCAAGTTAGCAGGTTCACAACCAAGATTTATATTTGTATGAGTGGGAATCTTTATTTATTTATTTATTTTACAGAACACGTGTATGGCTTTAAATCAGTTGGATCAGAGGGGATTGGGTGGTTTGTTGAGGGCGTGGGATGACAGGAAAAACAGTTGTCCTTATTTTGGGTATTTTCTTTCTGTGTTCACAAGGAAAAATATTTTGAAACACAGCAAAATTACAGTGAAAAATGTGAAATAGTGTTTTAAATGTCTCTGGGAACATTTGTGGCAAAGGTCTTATTTTGTCCAGAGTTAATGACATTTCCATCTACTCCACATAACTAGAACAATGACCTGTGCACTGCACTGAGGATGGGAAAATGTGACAGATCTGGGAAAAGGATGGAAAGAACGTTACGTTTTAAGTCGGTGCACCAGACTGTTTCACAGATTTATTGATCGAGTCACCTGCACTCCCTTGGTCATTGTCCTGGATAAAGCTCTGCTCCAGGACTCTTGGAAGTGTAATGTTCTTCCACAAAAATCAAACACAGGGACAGAGAGTGTTCGCAGATCAAAACCAGCAAGGGAGTCTAAATGTAATCAAACATTAGTAACATTTAGGAGTATTTTTGGGAGTAATTGAATACAAAAGTAACAAATTACAGTAAAATATATGTCTTTTTAACATTTACAACAGATGTATGGCCCTTGATTTTTTTTTGGTCATATTTTACCCTGACATGAATTGAAAAGCCTCACTCCTTGTGAGGATTCATCGCTAACATTTGTGTTTCTAATGAGTGTCTGGCCCTGTTTTTTTCACTGAGCTATTAGCTGTTTGTCTTCTCGTATCACAGGTGGTGTCATTTTAACCCTTGTGTTTTTAGGTAACCTTTGACTCAGTAGGACTGCATGGTGGTACAGTGGTCAGCGCTCTTGCCTCACAGCAAGAAGGCCCCCAGTTCAAGTCCCAGCTGGGGAACCTGAAACAGAGCTAAATGGGGGACCTTTCTGTGTGGAGTTTGCATGTTCTCCCCATGCACACGTTTTTCTCTGGGGACTCTGGCTTCCTCCCACTGTCCAAAAACACTAGGCATGAGTGTGTGACTGTGGACCTGCAACAGACTGGCAACCTGTTCAGGGTGGAACCTTTGCCCACAAGTGGCCAGGTTAGGCTCCCTGCACCCCTGTGACCCAAAACAGGTTTAGAAAATGGCAGATGTGGTCCAGAGGTGGAGCAATTGATCTCTGATTGGAATTTTGCAAGTTCAGTTCCTGTCTTGTCTTCCCATGTGTCAAAGTGTCCTTAGGACACAAAACTCCACAGAATAATGCTCAGAAATTGCAACTTTAACAATATCTGTTATTATTCTAACAACAAGAGAAGGATGAAACACCTCCATGATTTTTCCTCTAAAGTTACATTTTCCCGCCGTTTTATTGTGCTGCCATTGTCACACATATGCTTTTGCTTAAAAACTTTGGTCAACATCCAAAACGTGCTATGAGAACACAAATCAAACCACACAAAAAAAGTCCATAATCGATCCAGACCAACAATGCAGACCAATGGCCTTTCCTGAAGTGAAAACGCCCTTAAAGTGCGGCGGGGGAAAAACATTTGGGTGACTTTTTTTTCCTTGAAAAACACCAAAAAATAAAAAACTGGAACACCCCAGGTCGGAGGTCCTCAATCATACAAGCAGTTGATTCCAAGATGACTGCACCCTTTATGAAGTAAATATGGACAAAGTGAACTCAAATGCTTTAATGCCAGCTTTTGTTTTAGCTTTTTCTGAGCAGATACAACATGACATCCATGGCTGATGTTACTCAAAGATAAAAAGCTATGAAAAAAAGAGTTTTTCTTGCCCTTTCTTTATTAAAAAAAAAGTGCAGCTTTGTAGAAGACTGAGCTTTTATCATCTATAGAAGTGGTGTGTTTTGTGTCTTGTTGTCAGCTGTTATAAAATAATAACATAAAAAGTGGTGTCTTCATAATACATTTGTATGACTTTGAACATTCTGATTATCTTTAATTTAAAATCACTTCAAAAAACACAAGTGGTTTTATTCTAGAAGCTTCAGTCTCCTTGTGTCTCCTTGTTTCAGTAAAAAAAAATAATTGAACTTGATTAAACAAAAGATTTATTGTTTTGTCTTTCTTTTCATATTTGTACAGTACGATATCATATAGTTCACGTTTTTGTTGTCAAACATTTTTCTGACTGGCCAAATTTGCCACGCTTTCCTCCAGTAACACGAGCACAACCAAAACAAGGTTCTCACTTAACCTGTAACAGCTGAACATAGCTGAGACCAAACCAGAAACTGTTAAAAGAGTTTTTAAAGGGTGGGAGCATTCACATTTAGAAATTGTATTGTTCAAATCAGATGTGTAAAAACTGTCTAGCTGCAGGGCCAGTACCTTTCAAACTCAACGTTCACCTCATTAAAATCTGCTTTCACACAGCAGATGAGTTGAACTGCTGTTAGCTTGACCGACGCCGCAGCGCTGAGCCCTCGACTCCCCTGTCAGTGAGACAGTAAGGTTAAAATACCAGTCACAGACCCAAATGACACCAACAGACCTGTGAAAACAGGCAGAGCTGGGAGAGAGTGTGAGAAACAGAAACCCAAGAGGAGGCTTTTTCTTTTTTTTTTTTTCTTTCTTAAGCACATCTGGATTCCTGAGGTTTTCTTTCATTGTGTGCCAGTCTCAAGGCCTCTGGCTGCCTCCCCGATGTGCACCTGACAAGCAAATAGGTGAACTCAGTTGTCCATTAATCGGTTTAAGATAGCCAAATCACCTGTCGCAGGGTTTGTGTCCGCTGTCACATAAACTCGTGTGGCCTCAAGAGCTTTTTTTCAATTTATTTTCACACAAAAGGCTCTTTAACCGATGTGATGAATCTAGAACTTCATGAAGATGGGGTTATAGAGGAACTACATTTAAAAACATTCTCGCACGCAAAAAAAGAAGCGATTCTGGCTTTGTCCTCAAGGCAAGCTATGAAATCACAGGGAGGGATCATTGTAAAAATCTCTCAAGGATGTCATAGAAAGTCTGCAGGTGGGGTCTGGAGAGATGACAGCTTAAAAAGCAAATCATTTGCTGCTGTACTGAAACATCACACAAGTCAGCTTAATTGTTAAATGATTTCTTGGGTGTGGATGTCACACAAAGTGGCGTCCAGTTGTCAAATGATGCTCTCAGTTTCACTTTGTGTTTTTAAAGTGAGCAGCATTGAAAATGTCATTGTTTCTCAAAGGAAAATCATCTAAGGGTTGAGGTTATCCAGTTTGACTCCTGGGTGTGAGTTTAAAGAGCTTTCGGTGCTCCCATCATACCACATCAGTTCAGGTCGTAACTGCAGCTTCCTTAGCAGCTGGCAGCAGGTTGTCAGGTTGGGATGAAAGGAGCTCTTTATCCAGGTTACTGCGCTTTTTCCCTTCACTGGTAATAACATATGTTAACACTGATGGTGTGTGCTCCAGCTCTGTTATACATATAGATTTCGCAGAGTTTTCTCAAAAATTCGAACTGTCCTCCCTGTTAGATCCATGAACCTTTTGAGTAACCCTTCTCACCCCCATGTCCCTGCTGCACCTAAAAGTCCTAAAAGTACTATTTATTCTGTAACAGCTGTGCAGAAATAGGATTGCATGTGCTGCTGAAAGCTCCCCTATGAACGTGAGAAATGTCTAAAACGTGAGCCCAAAGAGCTCGGATCATTATTTCCTGTGTTACATAGAGTCCAGAGGAATAATTAACAGTCCTTTTAGCTGTGAGGGGAGAACAGAGTAAATGCTGCTTGAGAGTGAAACTAAAGCTAGTTATGCAAGTTGACATCCCACAAGTTGCAGAACTGAAATCACATTTATCAAATAAACTAAAAGACTTCATGTGACTACTAACTGCAATTGTGTACTGCTGGTAAAACCAGAGGACTGTCCCAACTTCAAGACGGAAAATCACCAAAAGAAATGGAGTCAAATGGATATATTTTAGAGTATGACCAAAGTTACAATGATCAATGTGACGAAGTAGAAAAAAAAAATGGAAAAACTGGGAGTTGAAAGTAAGGCAAACATTTGATTTTTTGCTTATGTAAAAGGCAATGCAAGGCAAGTTTGTTTTTTATAGCACATTTCATGTACAAAGACCATTCAAAGTCTAACAACAACCCTTCATTAATATAAAAAAACCCACTTAATCATAAGTAGCACTTTCGTTTTAGGCATCAATGTAAAATATAGTGGAAAGAATAAGAATATTGTTTTATTATAGTATCTGCCCCTTGATGAGTAAGAACCGTAAAGAGCCTGCTGGTTTTTCTGGGACTCCTAAAATAACTTTCTTGTGAGAAACTTTATGGAGAGTATTTTAATATAAAACAGAAAATAATCATCCATCAGAAAAGCTGTATTCTGTCAGTGTAACAAAAAGGCGGATCCAAGTGCAACCGATTTAATTTACAGGAGCAAGACATAACGTAGTCAAAGTCCAGGTTAAGGGTTAAAACACAGCGGCAAGGCGGAGAGACGAAGAACAGGCAAGGGTCAAGGCACAGAGAGGCAACAATGAAATAACGCTCACAAAGGTTTGCAGTAGACAACAAGACTTCATGTGGAACAAAGTTCAAAGTGGGTATAAATATGCTTGGGTGGTAATGATGATGTGAGGCAGCTGGTGAGAGTAGGAGTCAGACGTCAATATTCAGGCGAGGGCTCCCTCTGGTGGTTGGAGGTGGAGCTGGATGGTTGAACCCTGGCAGTCTGATTCATTTTTTTAAAACTTGCATTTATTTTTGTCGCAAAGTAATGTTTAAAATGCTGAATCTATTCAACCATTTCCTCTTGTTTTTTGACTGGATTCTACATTGCTACAATTAGAACTAATGATTTACTTTGAGTTCACTTGAACAGGATTTGATGACAGCAAATGTAGCAGGACAGAAATGGTTTTAATCAATTAGCTTACTCAACTAGTCATTGCCTTTCAGCTAAATCTAAGACATCTCAATAATGGCCAGTCTAACCTGCTTATTATACTGTCACGTCACTCTCATCTATCCACAGAAACCACTGTGCCTACATGGTTCAGAAGAACATCACATGTATCATGCAGGATGGAGTGGCAACATTTGTGAAGGCTGAGTACACCACCAAGTGCATCTGGGGGCAGAAATGTCCTGTTGTTGTGTAAGTAAACTAAAACAAAAGCCAACTGTTCAGTCTGGGTCCAATGAGTTCGGTTTTGAAATGCAGAATGGATAACACCTGCTCTGACTTAAACTGAAGCACAAGAAGGATTGGGGAAGAATACTGTGCGTCAGTGCTGCCCTCTAGTGAGCTCAAAATAATCTAATTACACACTAAAAGTTCTCAACATTTTACACAATAACATGTTTGGTTTTTTTTATATAATAAATATTATTTTCACAAGAATAAGGGGACATTCAAAAAATCTTTTAATGTGTTTTAACCAAATACTCTATTTCTTTAATCTAGTTCAGATTTCTGATCTCTGCTCCACTCTTTTCATTTATTCTTGCAAGATTGATAAGACTGATATTCCTTCCATCAGATACAGGACGTTTTTCAAGCCTCTGTACAAGGTGGGTTATAAAATGGTGACCGAGCTCGAGTGGAGATGCTGTCCAGGATATTCAGGAGAAACCTGCAGTGACAGGCACACATCCCTGCCTGAGGTTACTGGAAGAGGCCAGCTGGACCCAGACAAACCCTTCCCAGGTGTGCCCACAGGACAAGTGCCTTCAGTCAGTGGAAGACCCACACATGGTGAGAACAGACTTCCTCCTGGGTAATAGTCTGACACACTCATTTTGCTGTTTCTGCGAAGATTTTCTGCGTAGATTCTTCAGTTGTGAACTTAAGGTTTGAAGAGCAGAATCGCAGACATGGTTTAACTCAAAATTAAAGGAAACAAGTTTTTCATTTCAGGAGTGACTGGAGAACGCCTGATCCACATGGACAAAGACTTGCAACGCTTCAATCACAGTCTAAGAACACTCAATGGGGTGGTAGCCAGCCTTGCAGACAGACTTAGCACTCTCAATGGATTTGGTGACTTAAAAAGCATAGTGACAGAAGTCCAAGGCAGACCCGTCCTTGCCCCCAGCTTGACCTCTCATCTGGAGGAAATCTTAGAGGATAAACTAGCAAAGTTTAGGACAGAGATCTACAGTCAATTTGAGGATCGCCTGGACAGGCTGGAGAAGCATTATAATGAGAAGATCCAGCAGGTGCAGAAGCAGTGCCATGTGGAGTGCTTGAATGGCTGGGAGCAGATTCAGCAGCGACTGGATGGCACCGAAACTACTGGCAAAAAAGAGTCTGGGCCTATGTCACATCAAATCCAGGGTTTAACACTGACCGAGAGCTGCTGCGGACAGGTAAAAGTGGGCTTTTTATGGAACCAGCATGGTTTAAATAAACACAATTAACTAGAGATCACTAGGTTTGTGTTTTTAACATAAGAAAATTATCAAAAATGTTCAGTTCATGTTTGAAGAGAGTGAAATTTCGATGTGATACCATACAATTTTTTCCACATTTGTTCGGGCAATTGCTTTAGATAACGTCTTGATGATTGCAGGTCAACAACTTGTCTGAGCAGATGCTGTGGCTGCACAGGTCAGTCCAAGATCTGACAGGATCTCAAAGTCATCTGAAGACAACCCTCACTGAACAAAGGATCCACACAGAGACCCTTATCCAGAACCCCTTAGTAGACATAAAGGGTAATCCCTTTCCAAGTAGTGGCAAACCCGGTGGGTTTCCCGATAAAAACCAGTTGCACATTAATGCCAGCACCTCAAGTCTTCTGGATGGTCATGTGATCCCCGCCCTGGAGACAGCCATTGAGTCCTTAAGAACAAAAGTGGAAGGAGACTTGAGTGGAATACATAAACATTTGGTAGCCTTAGAAGATCTCTGCACATCCTCTTGTGCACGCTGCACCCCACCAGCAGGTGGTATCACTGGCACTCTGGTGGAGGAGGAGTGTCAGGGAATGGAGAAGAAAATGACGGATCGTCTGGAAGTCCATTCTAATTGGCTGGACCGCCTTAACACCACCTTGAATAACTTGCTCATCCGGACTGAACAGGAAAGTACAGAAGGCACTGTTCAGGGAGAGATCACACTGCTTAAAGTCAACATCAACTCTGTGAACCGCACTCTGAAGGGCCTAAGAGACTCTTTAAGCTTTATTGCAACTGAAGTGGGCCATGCTAACTCATCATGGGAGCAGAGGGAACATCAGCTTGTCAACCAGTTGCAAGGACTCACCAAACTCATGGGCCACCAGGCCTCTCTCCTTGGAGCTGGTGAGAGGCGGCTGGCTCAGCTGAAGGAAGAGCTAGCAGCCTTAAAAAGACAGTTGACCGGGGGTCTGCAGGGCTGCCGCAGCACTGCCATGGAAGTTCAGGAGGAAGTGAAGCATGTTGACAGTAGAGTGACCCAAGTGGAGGGGCAGTGCAGCAACCTGAGAGACATGGTGGAGCACCTGGAGAGGATCAGGGCTGAGCTTGAGAGACATTCTGACACCTACCTGGCCCAGGTAAACGGCACCTTGACCACACATTCAGAGCAGCTTGCTGAGCTGAAAAGAAAATCAAAGACTGCACAGTCAACCAAACATACGACCAGTGGCATTTGAACTACAGTGGTAGATAGCAAAATGTTGTGTATGTGTGCTTGTAATTAAACTAAAATGAATGCCCTTTTTTGTGTACTTTCTTTTGAGTTCTACCTGAACGGATGCAGCCAATAAAAGCCATTTCCTATAAGCTACCTGCTCCAGGTTTCCTGGGTGTTTGCTTGATTTATGAGAGTGGAATAAAGTAGAAGACAAAGACATTTGGTTAAATAACCTAGCAACATTTGTCTTGAGTTTTAATGTACAGAGCATTTTACTCTGATTATAGTTGTTTATTCATTTTTTTTAACTTATATGAATTGATAACGTTGTTGGTTTTGGTAAATGTTTGAACTGGAACAACAGTAAAAGCTAAAAATACTGTACGGGTTTCTCCTGATGAGCATCCTCAGTATCCTCTGTGTGGACACTAGTTTGGCCTCTTTTAACAAGAAATGTACTTCAATTTGGTGCTATTTGTACTTTTTGGAAATTGCCTTTATTTACACTTGTTTACAAATTGTTTATATACTGTAGTTTTTCTTTGTAAATCAGCTTTTTCCTGTTGCAGTGCTGCAAAACATATAGAGAAGTTGATAACTCACCACTGGGGACAGTCTGAACACAATACTTTGGTGTGATGGATAAAAATGAATATTAAAAAATGAATCTCAAATACTCCACATTGCTTACTTTTGCACTGGATATCAAAGAAATTGAAAAGAGATGTTTAGCTTGATTTCTTTCTTTTCATAATTAAATTTAGATTTGACTTTTTATTAATGTAATTGTTTTTAGAAAAGAAAACACTTCTTTCTGGTCATCATAAAAATGTTGCATATTCAGAAAAGAGACAAACTACAAGAGGACATGAAGTAAAATAACACAAATAGCTTTGTTTTATCAATAAGATAAAAAAAACTTTACATATTAAAGGAAAGAGTCAGATTTGAATAAGTTATAAAAAAAATCTAAAATGGGTGAAGGCATTGAGTTTTGAAGATGAAGACAGTTTTAAAAATGCGTTTACCTGTTTTAGAAAGAACTTAATAAAACAGATGTTGGCCCATTGGTATGTATGATGATCACCAGGGGTTGACTGTAGTGGTAATATGACACAACTAAAGCAAAGCGTGGAAAAAAAAGCATTTACAATTAAAATTTCTTGGTGATTTGAACTTCCGAGCTGAAAGTGGAATTTTTTTTCAATCCGTTAAAAACAAGATAAATTCAGGGTAATCAAGAAGTTATATAATGTGTTTGCACTTGAGTACTAAAATGTTCTGGCTATTGAGCTACAATGGATCAAATTTCTGTTTTTCTGTTTTTATAGGTTTTTCCTCCTAAAAAGAAATTGTCAGTCTGTCATCTCAATGATAGGTTCAATCGTGGGAGACAGACAATCAATAAGTCTACTTTAAAGAATCGATTTACCTTTATTTGCATTTCATTGAGGGGAATGGCCTTTCTCCAATATGAGAAAGGGTAAAGAGTTCTCAGTGGATTTGAGGGAGAGGATTGTAGACCTGCAAAAGACCAGAGTGGACTGCGACACCATCATCAAGAAGCTGGAAGTTAAGGTGGCAGCCGTAGGTGCAATAGTGACAAAATACAAGAATTACAACATAACCATCAATTCACCAGTAGGTCTAGGGCTCCAAACAAGATCTCACTTGGTAGGGTTTCCATCATCATGAAAACAGTAAGAAATAGGCCTGAAACAAGACGGTAGGAGTTAGCTGATGATCTCGAGGCAGTCAGGTCTACAGTCACCAAGAAAAGCATTGGTAATACTCTATAATGGTTTAATATCTTGCAGTGCTGGCCTTGCTTCAGAATGCACATGTGCACCTGAAGTTTGCCAATGAACAACTTCATGATTTAGAGAGTGATTGAGAGAAAAATCTGTGGTCAGATGAGCTTAAAATTGAGCCCTTTACATCAACTCAACTCATGTTTGGAGTAGGAGAAATACTGCCTGTTATCCCCACTGACAAGCATGGATGTGGAAACATTGGTCTTCCAACAGGATAGTGACCCAAAACATACAGCCAAGGAAACCCAGGAATGGCTGAAAAAGAAGCATATCAAGGTCATAGAGTGGCTCAGTCAGTCTCCGGACCTCAATCCTTTAGAAAATCTAGGGAGAGAGCTGAAGCTTAGAGTTGTCAAGCAAAAACCACCAAATATGAACGATTTAGAAGTCATTTGCAAATTGTTGAATTTCTCCTTAAATGTGCAGAAACCTGGGCATCAACTACAAGAAGCGTCTGACCTCTGAGTTGCTAATATAGGTTTTACCATAAAGCACTTAGTCTTAGAAACTAAGAGGGATCAAATACTTATTTCCCTCGTGAAATATAAACATACATTTATATACATTCTTGTAAGTTGATTTTTTGGTGTGATGTCCTATCTCACACTGTTCAAATGAATCTACCATTAGCATGACATAATGTTTATATATTTTAAGTAGGAAAATCAGTAAGGGACTGAATACTTTTTTTTCCTCCCCAGTATGCTGATACCTCAGTGTTCACTGAAGTTTAGTCATGAAAAAATGAGTTAAATCCAATTGGATCTGTTGCCACAGAATACATGTTTATTTCTGACAGACCTATTATTGTCTGTGCTGTTTGAGTGTTTACTCAGCATCCTAGTTTTAGACTGAAGCTTATCTCATTAATCATCACATCGTCAGATATGTCCCATCATGCACTGCACTCGATACAGATGGCACAAATTCAAGAAGTGGTTCCAAAACTGCCTCTGACCCAAAATAAACAAACAAACAAAACTTGAATCATTTAATAGAATAGGACTTGGCAGCATGTCAGCGACTCAAAAAAATGCAAATGTTGCTTTTTCACAGGATTCTGGCCATATGAAAGAGATCAGGTCATTGGGGGAAACTACTGGAACATATTATTGTTTTGCAGTGGCAGATATTCAATGAGACTGAAGCTCGGGGGAATCGGCTGAAAAATGTTGTTCGTGGTGCGTGCCAAAACTCCTGTCAGCAAGTCTTCTGTTTAGCATCAGCGCATAGTTTTCAAAGCAAAACATGAAGCAGTCACAAAAATAGGAAAAAGTAATTTGAGAATAATGAAAGCCAAAGCTTGACACAAGGATAAACCTGCTGGAAGAGAGGATCTTTTCTATCGAGAGGATAGAAAAGACAGAGGTTACAGGCGAGCATCGACGTAGAAATGCCATTTGGGGTGAGGAGGGATGAAAAGGGAACGGAAGGAACTACGGTGAAAATAAGTTGAGAATGAGACAGGAAAATTTTAGTAAACAATGCTTAAAGGTTAATGATGTGAAGCAAAGTGAGGAAGAGGAGGGTGGTATCTGTCGGTGGAGGAAAAAGACAGACAGAAAGGTGACAAGAAGCAGAAAGCAGCACAAAATAAAACCTTGAAAGAGACTCTGGCAGTATCAAGGAAGATAAATAATGTGGAAGCCGGTAGACATGTCTACAGACTCCTTGTTCTTCATCCATAAGTCTTGGATCCCGACAAGCAAGGCACAGAGAGGAGCTTCAGATCATACCCAAGCCAACTAAAACAGGCCAAGCAGTGCTAAGTCTAAAACCCCAAGGCCTGATGGCAGCTGAGTTCACTACCATCCCTTAGGAAGCTCAAGTACACAAAGGACTGTCCCTGACCTGAAGAAGACGAAGCAGGACACGGGGGAGGGTGATGATGAAAGCAAAGTGTGTTAGAGGAAGAGAACAGATTTCTGGGACGATGGAGGAGCATGAAAAAGGCTCAAATTGCAACAAATAAAGTCATTGTTTATTGTTGTCGTTAAAGCATCCTGGCGTTACACACACCTTCGGACTGCTATTAGTATTTCCAAAGGTTACTCGGAATTCAAAAACAGTCTTAAGTAAAGTACTTCCTAACCCTTACCTTATTCTAACCAAAACCAGTAGAGTGACAGACTTTAATGCACGCAAACCTTTTACAGGAGGTTTAACACCATTTGTGGGATGCTAATGCACAACCACCAACAATAACTTTAAATGGGTACCATGGCCGTGTACACTGTAAGACTGTGCAGAAAAAGTTTGCGTATATAAAAATGTTCTGCATCTACATAAATGATGCATGCAATTTTTATACACTTTTGGACCAGGGCCACTGCTCCAGTGTAAATGCATTTTTAGAAGAATTACTTTTAGCAGCACTTTGCAGACTTGTGAAAATGTTTCTAACACTCTGACAAAAACCAAAGATGTCTTCCTTTTTCTTTGGTATGACCAAGTTGTTCCGGTAGCTAACTGCAGGCCACAAAGTGCTTTTCACTTCCTGCTTGTGGCTGTTTTAACCTGATGCTGTTTATTTTAACCATTTTTTTCTGATTGGTTATCTTGTAAAGCTTTCTTCTCTTCTGTACATTCCTCAGTCTCCCATTCATGATCTCACCTGGTTTGAATGTGCAGTTATCATAGCTACTCATTGTTAATTGTCTATCAGGAAAGGCAGGACAATAGGTTTAGTATCTGACAGTCAGTCCTCTGTCTTGAACCTTTTTTTAACCTTCTTCCAGTTTGTTTTGGTCAAAGCTTAAGGTTCACTTTCTATCCAGTTTCAATTCAGGTTTCTGGTTTTCGTACATTCTACTATTCAAAATTATGCTCCACCATCAACTTGTTTTAGTCTCTTTTATTTATATCTTTTACAAACCATATTGTTAATAACTGCAAAAAAAAAACAAGATTTTTGTCAAGAAGTAAACTATCATAGTTTTCATGATGTGAAAGCAGTTGTGTAGGTGAGAAATGCTCGATTATTTTACCTTTTGTTGTTTACTGGGAATGCATTTCTTCTGAATTCTTTTGGACAGTCTGTGGCAACAAAATGACTTGTTTATGGTAAGTAGAATAGTGTCATTTGTTTGGACAGCCTACAATAAGTGAAGTTGAACATTTTGGCAAACCTTTTAGATCGCATGGCAAAACTTTTTTAAGGGTACAAAATTTGCTTTATTAAATTTTAAAATTAAATGAGGGGCAGTGGTAGCATTTTTGACAGTAGACATGTAACATAAACAATCATTTTAAAATAATAGTGAAATAAGTTCAATGTCAAACTGGACCTGCTTGCAACCTGTGTTGTGAACTGATTCATCTTCAAATGTGATAGTGAGAGGAATTGCTGCTATTGGGTTTTAAGCTATACATGTATGACTTTTAACTGATAAGGTTATTTAATCTTATGTTAACTTACGTAACTTATGTTTACATTTATCTATCTTAGTAAGCCAGCTTTCAAGCTTAAGCTATTCTTTTCCATTTCACTAAATTCACTTTGAGCTTGCACTAGTTATCCTCTTTTTTTGCCACTGCATTTCAGTAATGAGCTTCTTTGTCGTAGAATTTTTCACTTTAAATTGCAGTTTTGTTTTATTTTGTTTTCAATTCCAGTGTGTTTTTTTGTTACATTTTAATTGATGTGCCTTGATATGTATTTATGTTTTCATGGTGACGTTTCTAAGGAGTTTTTTTTTTTTGTTTGTTTGTTAGAACAACGATTTTATGGAATTATTGTATGTCATCTTAACAGATGTGCTGAGATGAAGCCATACTATTTTGAAATGTTCTGCTCTTCTAAGAAAATTGTGTAATATTTTCTTTTACTATTGGTTCATAAATGATCATGTTATTCTGTGGATGGTTTAAGAAAAGCTTGCAAAGGTGGAAGGCACATCCACATGAACGGTCATTTTTTGAAAGAGTGTGACAATTACATGATTCTGCACCAGTGCAAGCTTTCAATTCAGTAATAAAGCTCTGTTGTGTTATTGATTCCATTTTGAGAAACCCTGGGAGGGAGAAAAGCACTAACACACACACAAGCCATACACAAAGGCAAAGGCACCATAGCTGACATCAAGGCCTTTGAGTGGCACAACACTCAGGGGATAAATACGGATGATTCACAACGGGCGTCTGTGTGTTGTACACTAGTGCCAAGAGAACTCTCATGGTTTTAAGAGCTGCCCTCTGTGTTTGTCTGGCAGCAAAGTGACACTGGTGTCAGCATACAAAAACCGTGTTTCCTTGACTTCATTAGGATGTAGCTGGTCCCGCCGGCTCCTGCGCCTCTGCCAAAACTTTCTCAACTGACAAACAACAGGAGTGTCAAGTAGAATTTATTCAAGACCAATAAAGGAGTTTTATTTATCGTTTTTTATTTCAAATTTAGCACAACAGTATCTTAACTGGTGCTTAAATGTGTGTTTCTGCCACACAGCATTTCCCTTTCCTAAAGCATAATCAAATCACCAGACGTCACCTTTATTATCCAGCAAAGATGTGCATCCAATGTGCTAAACGCCAGAGGGCTTGTGCTGGACTGATTCAATGAATCATAGTAAGCTCCGGTCAAAGCATCTCTGCTCTAATTTTACTTTTTTCTCTAATTTGAAACCCGAACAGAACAAAAGGAGTCTTTGTCACATGGTCCACATGTGCCCAGCAATCAGCACAGAACAGGAATTCACTAAAAATAGAGGAATGCACTTTTAGTGTGGAAATAGAAATGGAATTGTACTCACAAATTAACGAGAACTACAAGCCTGATGTCTGTGATTAAAACTAAGCACAAGCTATTTCCAAATTCCCTCCCTAACCACTAAAAATCCGTATGAAACGGAACTGTCTGGTTCCCTGGATTTTAAATGCAATTTGGACATCACGCTCACAACTTTTTTTTTTTTAACAGTGAACATGACATCACTGATTTGTTTTTACACAGAGTTCTAGGAAATTTCTAGGGTACTTGATTTTGAAATTGTATATTGGCAAACGCAATATATAGTGTACTGTTTAGTTAGTAGTGAATGAATTCAGACACATCCCTTTTAACTTTTGATTTTAGAACAGGAAGTGGTTCAGCTTGTATCAGGACAATAATGTTACAACACTCCTGTAATCTTGCAGGTTTAATTCTAAAAAATGAATATTTTAATAATACAAATGAACATTTAGAGTTGAAATCTTTTACAGCAGAGTTATGTTTGGCCTTTTCCTCTGAACGGAAATAAGCAAGTAAAAAGGAAAAACCTTTTATGTGTGGTTTCACCCTGTGCAGCGATGGTTATGTGCACGGAGGAGCAACCCAGCAGTCTCTGGGTTTCACACATTGCAGACTGGACTACTGCATCAAGAAAACATGCAAACTCATTTGCAGAAAGACATCCATGTTTACAAGTTTCATTTTATTGGTGTACTCTGACAATAACAATGATGGTATAAAAGAAAATGCCCATCATACAAATTTCAATAATCAAAAGATAATAGGCTGATACGCAAACAGATCCACATAAGGCTGACATCAAGTTTTGACAAGTGGCTTCAAATGGCTTCAATCAAGGAGAATTCCTCTCCTTACAATCAGAAAAGGTATAATTATACATATATTTAATTTCGTTATCTGCACCCCTCTTTTTTTATTATCTATGAAAAATAACTGGAGGATTTGTGAGTGGGCTGTATCGTTGGTTTGGGTATGGGTGTTTCCTGATAATGTCCCAAAGTTTGCTTTTTTGGCTGCTGCCTTGCCGAGTTTTTCCAGTGTCGTCCTCCCCACCGTCACACCTAAAGAGAAGACTCATCGAGACACAAGAAAACTGAACTTGAATCTGGAAATGGATCTGACATGTTATGTCTCTGCTGCAGCATGTTAGGATTAGAGGACAAGAATCGGAGGGGTGGGGGTGGACTGCAGAACACCTCTGAGACTATGAGAGGAATTTAAAATTTATATGGTAAGACTTTTCATTTTTAAAAAAGTGCTTGGACGCAGTGATGTAAAAACATTGATGCTTCTGTGTAAGCTCTGCGAGCACTCAAATGGCACCTGATAAACCCCGAGCTACCCCCCGCCCCACCCTGTCAGAAGCCTTGTTCTTTATGCTAGCATCTGTAGTGATTTAAGACCTTATAGAATTTCTAAAACACTACACACAACAACGATATTTACAATGATCTTTGTGTCAATATGCACTTTTTTTTCAAATTTACATCTTTTTGCTTATAAAAAATAAAAACTCGAATGAAAAAACAAACAAACCAACAAAAAAATAAAATAAAACACTGCAATAAATTACAAGCGCTAAGGCTGCCAGTCTTGTCAGATGCCCAAAGATTGGTCCCTTCATTTAAACTGGCACACCATCAATCAGGACAAGCGAGAGTTTTAATATGAGCAGCACTCTTGGTCAGGATTGAAACTAGATGTATGATTTCCCAGCATGCTCCTTTCCTTAACTGAACTAAGATGATTGTAATCATTCAAAACGAAAGAGTGTGCTGACAGAAAGAGCATCTTTGCTGAAGTGTTGTCTTTCAATATCTGTTGAATACAGAGCCCAATACCGACTTGTATGGAGAGATCATTTACAGTCCCGGAACTTGTTATAAAACTTAAAAGCATTTGGCTTTTGTTACAAGTATATTTAGGCTATCATTTAAAGCAACCAAACTTTTCCAAAGAGAATACACAGCGATTTTTTAGGAACCACAGAAAGAACGCTCCTTTGTTCATGACCAGACAAATGATGTCCATGGACAGATCTGTAAACAAAATGCAAAAACTTGTAAATTTAGATGGAGGAGAGTTAGACCTCTGAAACCGGTTGAGCCATTTCAATCGAACACACATGAAAATGAATGCTGCTACACTCTGACTTCTACCGAGCACTTCCCAAAAGAGAGTAGACGAGAGGAGCGCACCCGAAGGAGTGCACAAAGATGCTACAAATTAGGTTTGAAGATAAGACGGCAGAGGCAAAAACAAACTGCCAGTTAGATGTAAAACATTATACTTCATATCAACTTTAAATTTATACATAAAAAGATGACCTAAAAAGCAAGAGGTGATACATTCTAAAGGATGTTTCAGCTTTTATTATGTTACACTGGCTCTGCTAAGCATGTAGAGCAGGTCCCACAGAGGGAGCTCTGCAAGGTCAGCACCACTGATTATCAGTTAGTACGATGGAGGCAATCAGTGAAAGACAGAAAGCACCAGCATTCTTAACTCTTTGTTTGCTCTTCATGTGGTTGTCACACAAAATGGCCTCCTCCCAAGTGTCTGCTCAGAAGATTTCTATCAGCAGTCTAGAGTGCCTGTACAGTTCTATTTTATTGCAGCTCAATGAAGAAACTTGCACCGGAATGAAATGGAACTGCACTGTTTCCAGGGACCCGGACTTCACAATCCCACACAAAAACACACAGCTAGATTTCAGTGCGTCTAACACAGAACTCACACTTTTTCACATCAACTCCAAACCCCCCCCCCAAAAAAAAAAAAAAAATAAGAAAATTAGTCCATCAAATAAATAGAATGAGGTCCAGCCTCGTTATTTCTTGTTTCGTTGTTGGAGCACAACAATTTTCTTTCTTTTTTTTTTTTTTACCACCTAAATGTCTTCCAAAAGGATACATCTTAAGAAATGAGTACAAGGCATACAAGATTTGTGTGAAATGAATTAGCTGCATGATCAGAGAACTGACAGTGTGGAGACAGCATCTCTGTGAAATTTTTAGTAGTAACTACATTTAAATATTAGAACATTTGGTCAAAAAAAAGAAAACAAAAAACACTGCCAAATACACAAATTGGAGAGGTTGCTGTTGTGTATGAGAAAAGTTAGCCAGCAAGCAACTCAAAATAAAATCCTTTAAAGATTGCTATCCTTAAGTTAGACTCAAAAGAGGAACTTGCCGGTCAAAGCCTTCACAAAGCTGATTTGAGGTTTTCAGCAACAGATAACTGATCTGCTTATCTCCTAAAACACAAAAAACAGGAACCAAGCAGGGGAGAGCTCGCCAGCACTACTGCAAATGCTGAAAAAAAACCTAATCAAATGAAACAAAATCAAATAATAATAATAAAAATAAAGCGAAAGCTTTTGTAAACTCCAGTGACAGCAATCAAGTAATTTTTATCTCAAGTTCTCCTCTGTGAAAATTAAAGACGAGTAAACATTAAAGACATGGATCACAAACACAGACGTGCAGCCAGTTTCCTCTTCCTAGACTGAATCACACGCTGCCACATGCACACACTAGTATGCTCTGCACTCAGTGTTGGAGGTTTAGAGACAAAGTCTCCTGCAGGTCACCACCATAACCTTGCACTGACAATGAGATGCACGCAGGCTATTTGCATAGCTCACCCTAACTTGCACGCAAAGGAACACAGAGACGCGAATGAATTCTGGAAAGGGCGGCACGTTTGCTTAGGCAAAGTTAAGCTGAATGTGAAGTTTGCATATGCAGTCACTCCTTCTCTGTAATCCAGTAGGGGGTAAGCTAGCACCCATGCTATTGCATCTGTACAGTAAGGAAGTCAGGGCTGATTTCTGCTGTCTTATATTGCAGCTTATTGCTAACAGGATGAGCATTGCACTCCAACACACAGCCAGAACATTCAGTGCATCTATGCAAACACAAACATCACAGTCTTTAAATGGAACATTTAAAGAACTAAACACAGACGAAGAGATGGTTCAGGATTTCTTATTCTTTCAACTTAGAATAATCTATAACTCACAATATATCATCTTATTAAACTATATTTAATTGCAGATTTGGCATACCTTATGCAGTACCAGCTGCATGAGTCCACTTTGAAGTTCTGTTGTGTTGGTGTGTGGCTGCATGCAAAACCTTTTTTTCCCCCAAGTTTACTGCATTCCAGAAATAAGAAGTGCAAGAGGAGAAAAAAAATAATTCAACGCCTTAGGATCATGTCAGCATATGTAAGTCATACTCTTGCATGCGCGAGTGGCAAGCACATACTCTTAGATGAGCATGTTTGTCATTGCCTTTCTCTATAATCAAGCAGTGTGCAGGGCAGCGTTGGCCATAGACACAGTAAGAAAACCAACTGGATGAATGGATTCTGAAGGCCAAAATGGTGCAAAGGCATGTGGAGACGGAAGTGTAAATAAGCACAGATGAATCATGAATGGTGGCACACGTAAGTGCAGTATTAATCCCTACTTTCTTCTACGGTTAATCAAACGTATAAATTTGAGTCTCCGTTCAGCTTCTTTTTTTTTCTTCTTCTGTTTACAAACAACATAAAACATCAAAACAAAGCCTAAAGAAAAAAAAAAAAAAACGAAAAAGTTCTAAGCAGTGCTGCAACTAGTGAGATATGGCTCATGTCCCAGAGGACTTTGATTCCAAGGTGTTTTGCAGTCCAGCTCTGCCTTCGTCAGTAGTCAGCTACGGGTGCAAGCTTTCTGCTCAGGCTGACTGTGATATTGGTGTAGAGAGGCCTTCTAGAGATTAGGGGGGAGTAGTTTAAGTTGTTGAGACCATCCACTTTCTGCCTCTCTTTAGAGTGGCGTAGTAGGCTATACCTGCAAACACAAACAATAACTCAGAAGTGGAAAAACAATGAGAAAAGACAGCTCTGTATGTTCAATTAACAAGCATGTCTGGCTCTTGTGAATTTGTTAATAATGAGACTTGATGTCCAGAAACGTATTTCATTATACTGGATTAAGAATTTGGCAAGCTGTGTTACTGCCTGTGGTTTAGCTACAAGCAAATGCACTCAAGATCAGTTATCTATGGAGGACAACTCCTTAAAAGTATCTCACCCTACTATAAATCATGGGACTAAGTAGTTATTTTTGACTCTGATTTTTTGTTTTCATACCCGGTGCTGAGATGCTTTTGCATGCTTTCTCCCTTTTCCGGCAAAATCCAAGAAATATTAATTCCTCAGGCGACTTTAAATCACTTAAGAATTTAGCGCAGATGCATAAAAGCACATCACATGCAAAGTCTTTTAAAGAGGTGAAATTCTCTCAAAGTCACAGCCTTTCATGTGACTGGCTTACATCACATGAGCTTAAGCCTCCTTGCAATTATCAGCTCCTTCTTTTGACTAAAAGCCTGTGTGGGTGTGTGGGTGTGTGTGTGTGCGTGACACTAATACACCAACCTTCCAAGAAACTGCACTTCTCCACGATGGTGATGTGGAATGGACATGTAGCGTCCCTGTTCTCCATGCGGTCTGCTTACTGTGTAATTAGCAAACTGGACCCTGTGCAAACAGTTTTTGTCCTTGTTAATCTACTAAATACCCATTCTAGTTGCTTAAATGTTGCAGTAATCGTCCTGATTGTGACAGGTTTTTTAAAAAAAGCCAGAGCTGTCAGATGTCACGATATACAAGGGATATTTGCAAATACAATCTGGGTAACTCCATACGAAAAGAATTATGTATTACAAGTGGAAGCAAATCTATAAACCAATCACGGAGTGGCAGGAAAGTCTATCAAAAACCCAGTGTGTGTACAGCTGGCTATGTGTGGTGTAGGTGGGGGAAAAACTGAGGCCCGAGCTAGTGGAAGAAAAATAATGAGAACAATAGGCCTGCTATGTGCCGACTGGACGCACTCATCTCATAGATACGGTTAAAAAGTCAACAATGGAGTCGGTCTTGTGCTACTACTCCGCCAGAGCGTTTGTAGGTGTGTATGTGTTAATGTCACCTGTTCCAGAGGTCATCATCCTCTCCTCCCCAACCCCAGAACGCATTAGGAAATCCATTAATCTTTTTGAACTGCTTCACCGTCAGGCCACTGACACCACCAAAGAACTCATGATATGGAAGCCTTGTGGGGACAGAAACACCATCAGGTCACTTTGGGTGAGATTACATTCACTGCATTGTCCCGCGGCGGCGGCGGATTGAGGACTCACATGTAGGAGTACTTGTCGAGTTTGACTGCAAAATGCCGTGGCATGTCTGTGCAGCCGTAGTAGTTCCTGTCATTCTCCATGAGGTGGTCCACATCATGGAAGATCAGACAGTCCCAGTCCAAGTCTTTCATAGCTTCCTTGAAGCCCACGTTAAACAACATGGCTCTGTTAAATGGCTCTGTACCCCCCTAAAGAAATAATTTAAAAAAGGGCATCTGAAGAGGTTGTTTTGCTGTTTTTTCATCTTAGTTTTTAGGTTTATTTTAGCTCTACCACCATGAAACTATCATGACAGTCATATGGAAGACAAAATACAACTTCTGCCATTTCTAACACATTCTGCATGACTAAATTAAAACTTGACCCCTGTCAGATATATCAAAACACGCTTGCTTTTATATTTCTTTCAAAAATAGCCATATTGCTAGCTTGTTTTACCTGCTATTTTCTGCAACAGTTTTAAAGTTTGTCTTTAGACCAAGCCTGCTTAGTTTGGCCCAGATCGAGTCCTGATCCTTGTGTTTAGTCTGTATTCAGACTGCCTTTCAACGGAATATTTTGGTTTGAACCAAAGCTTGTAAACAAAAGCATGTGACTAGAAATCTCTTCACTCATTGGCCAGGAAATTCGAGGGAGGGCAAAGCAACGAGAGTAAGAATAATGGAAGTCCAATGCTTTGTAATCCTTTTCGGGATACTTGACTTTTTCCATCTTTGTATTTCACTGACTAATTTTGAACGTCTGTTTCAAGGTCAGGTTTGACACTTTTTACTTGCTGCTTTGGTACAGTGGAGGCATGCTGCAAGGCGATTACTGAGACGCCGACGACTAAGAAGTAATGCTGATAAGTGTTTATAACAAAAAGATTGTCGGGAAAACAGTGTGAGAAGCAATGTGTGTGACGTTAAAGGTTATTTAAATGAGTCTGCATTCATTCAATCACATTTCAATGAGTCGCTCTGTTCCATCATTGCTCCGCTACTCTGTTTACATCCTGTAATTCCGGCTATGGTGGCCGTTTGGGTCAATTATTCCACTCTGAATACAGAGTGTATTCAGACTGAGGAATCTCTTAGAAACTCTCAGAGAGTTCTGTTGTTTAATCTTTGAGCAAATCATCTCAGACATCCGGAAGAGATTGACACCTGTTTTCTTTTTTAAAGACCCCACATGCACTGCTCCAGTGACATATGGTTGATAATTGCACTGGTTTTAACAGAAGCAGTGGTAGAACTTTTTTTTTTAACTCCACTTTCACCAAACACCACTAATTGGATATTAAAATTGCAATATGTTGTGTGCAGTTGTACATTTAAGGTTGTGTTTATTGAAGCAGCTCAAGCCTGATTTTTAAAATCATGTCTTGACATGCAAACAGTTTAAAGGTAATAAATAAAGTTACATAGGAATTCAAAGTCCAAAAAGTTGGCTCTCTTTTTTTTAAATAGCCATGCTTCGAATTCTAGATGATTGTTAGCTCCTGCCAAAGGCTGTTGGCCTGTACATACCTGCTCTATGACATAAAAGGCAAACTGAAGTCTCTGCTTCTGCAGCACTGGCACCAGGTGTCTTAGCAGGATGGGTAAGTGTTCGTGTCGGTTTCTGAAGGGGACTAGGATCGCCACCTATTTGAAAACACATGAACACATTAAAATAAAATAGACTTTAAAGACTGAGCAATCCAAAGTGTAAAGTAGCAGGAATACACACATTTATTTCTCATTTGCATAACAAAATCTGACATGCATCAAACCCAGCACCACAGAGGCACTGAATACTTTGGAGGGCTATTTTTGTGCTGCTTCTTTGAGTTCCTTTTGAAGCTCAAAACAATGATTTTGTCACAGAAACAAACAAGAAAACAGTGAGCAAGAGAGAATTTAGCGTGATGATGAAGAAGAAGAAAAGTTATTGTTGTCCAATGTGAAGAAATAAAATAGTCGTCCAAATGTGTCCAACTTGAACAATACCGCTATGCTGCAGTTTCAAGAAGGGGCAGAAGAAAAGGAACCACCCAAACAATTGTGCTAAAGACACGGGTTTAGAAACGCGGCAATACTGTAAAGCACAGCGAAATGGAAAAGAAAATGCCTTGCTTGCTGCTTGTACTTGAGCCTGTGATGTGGAATGATGGGATGCATGCTCTGTCGACCATGCAAAACAATGCACACACATTGGGGAGCAGAAAAGGCTGGAAAAACGTACAGAGCACGTAAAGAAAATCTCTTCAGATTATTCTCTCCATTTCATCTTTCCAGTCTGATACCATCGGGGGGGGGGGGGGGGGGGGGGGGCGCTCACAATACACACACACATATATATTGTAAAACATATTAAAAATATGCTTGCTTCTATAAAACAAAGGTGGGAAAAACACAAAAAAAACCCACAAAAATTGACATTTTTAATATGAGAAGTTTAACTGTTGTTACTTGTGGGTGTCCCCATTTAATGTAGTGAACAAAAGCTTAAATTTACACAAAAATGTAATCTCACAAAGTAAAAACAAAGATGCTGCAAATAATTTAAAGCCTCATTGGATAGGTTCTTCAGCAAACATTTGAGGGTGCTATTTAAAAACGCATTTGCACAACATGCCAGAGGTTTTCTGTAACCTTTATGCCCTATATGGAGCAAGCACGCATTTTTAACTAAACTGGCTGGCCTGCACATGTTTGTCAGCAAGCCGTCTTTTTGACAGTCACATTCACACTCACCTTCCAGCGAGGTAAACAGTCTTTGGGCTTCCAGTAGCCTCCTGGAGCTATGCTGGACCGCTGCTCCAGCAAGTACCTTTCCACCTCCTCCAGGGATAGCTCACTCATGTTCACCTCCAACCGCCCCTCTGAGTGTGGAAAGGAAAGAGAGAATGGAAGAAAAGGCCATAAGGAAAAGGAAAACACAAATAAGCCATGTTTAATAAAGAGGAAATAGTAAAAAAAAAAGAAAAAAATCCCATTTAAAGTAACAGCTGAGAAATGTGGGACAAAATGACGGGCCTGTGAACAATATATGATCTTTGCATGCATCTGTGATCAAAGCAGAAGCAAAACATGTGCTCATTTTTTTATTTTGACAATTATTCACCAGAACACAAATCTACGAATAAAATGCTGCACATGGCTTACTCATGGAGGAGAGCCTCTCAGGGCAAATCTGTGAGGAGAGGAAGGTGAAACCCTCAGGCAGGTATGCGGTGGGAGGAGCATCGCTCTCACTGAAGTTGAAGTCATAAGAATAATCTGGAGGAATATTTGCACAAGTCACAGTTTGACGTGAGGAGATTAACTCTTCCGTCTGCAGAATTAAACAGCACGGATCTTAACTTGATTATCCTGTCAGTACAGATGGGCGACAAACCCTAACATTACAGGGACTGATGCAGCAAGAATGGTTTATGTAAATGGTAGCAGGTTTATCAAAGCATTTTCAATAGAATTCTGTTGTGTTTGTACCTGTGCCGTTGATGCTGTAGGCCCCCCTCACCACTTGCTCTAAAACCTGAGCCCCAATGGTCTTTACGTTCTCTCTGATCTGGATGCCTCTGGCTTGAACCATGAACACATACTCATTCACTGCAAACAGAGAAAAGCACAAAAACAACATATCAGTACACTTCTTTCCAGGATAACCCCGTGTTGGCTAATGCAGGAAGGAAACGTTTTTTAATGCTTTGGACTGTGTGACCTTGTTCTCCCTCCACCCTGAGCCTGGGAGAATGTGAGATCGATTCCACACAAGTCAACTAATGGCATTTTAACTTTGTTAATAAATAACTGGAGCCAATGTGTAGCTGTAATAAAACAAGTTACTATCTATTCTAGAGAGAGCACACTTTTCCATCTGACTAAGCACAAACACATTATGTGCACTGGCGGTGACTTCATGAGGGGGATTGCCCAGCCACGCATCAAAAAGTCTAAAGAAGGGAATTACTGGAATGTTAATCTTTCTTGAGGCAAGAAACAAAAAAAGGAAAAAAAAAAGACTGAAATGATTCATTTACTGGCTGAATATTGTCCAGTTCATTACCGTGATCTTGTTCTCTAATAATACACTCCGTTTCCAGTTGTTAGCCACTACAATGCAGACAATAGATTCTAATAGGAGGCATTATTATCTATTGTCCTTTATGTTAGTCGTGATCAAGGAAGCTAATGACTACGCTTAGAAAAGAAAGCACAGAAATGAGAAGATTGAAAAAAAAAGAAAGCAGATTATAAACAAACAATAAACAAGCAATAATTCTCATTGAAGTCCCACTGAAATTATCTTTTGATCATTTGTAAAAGCATTCCTATTGATCTATTAGTTAGGATTGTGCAGTTTTTAGGCTAAATCCAAAAAACTGATTCATTTTCTAGAACATAGTTTCTGCAGAGCAGCAGTAGTTCATTAGAAATTCACCAGGGCTGTTGGTGGGGGATAAATATGCGCTTATTTCCCATCATCCCTTTGTTTAAACTCTCTGCTGCTATAGTTTACAACTACTTACAACCCCAACTTAAAACGTATTGAACCAAAATGGCTAGAAATATTGGAGCTATCTGTTTGCGCAGTTTTGAGCCAGATGCCAGCTTGGACAAGGAAAACAAAGACTTGCAAGGATCCGTTGGTCTGCAAGTGGATGCATTGGAATTGAGCGCCGCAGAGAGCAAGTGGCTGTAAGTAAACTATTAAAAATGTCAAAACAACCTCCAAGTTCAATTGTGGGAGTGTTAACAAGAAAAGTACATCTTTTGATGTTTGTGGCTTGATCCCCGTGACATTTTAAGTCATCATGGCCCAGATGAGTAATGCTGAGAAAAAACACACTGTGGTTGACAATCTAAATTTGAGTAAACTGGGGGATAGAAAAAAATGTTTTAACCACAAATGCTTCATGCCATAATTGTTATAAAGTACAATGCAAAGAACACACACACACACAAAGATCTGAAAGGAGTAAACAGCTAAAAAAGGGTGGCTGGAGTGATGAACCCCTGCATGAGAATCTGTCCTCCACAATCAGTGACTGTTAAATCAATCAGTATTTATCATACAGCATGTGAATGTGCAGAGAAGGCCTGTATGTTTACTACTGCTGAGCAAAAAAAACTCATGCAATTTGATTGTGTTAGTAATTGTGTTACAGTTTGCATTGCATTGGGCTTATTTTGTCCAAACTGCCACTCTTGCAAAACAACATGGTGGCTGCGCAGTAACTTAAAAACTCACTTCACTCAAATCCCCTCAAAATAAAGATAATAAACCACAGAACTTATTTCTTTTCACTCTGATGCACTCTCACACGCATGCACAAATGCTTGAGTACATGTGTTCGCAAACTCGCCGATGCCCTTCTGAGATACCATATGACAATGGAAAAATGCTCAAAGGCTTCTGGAGGAAGACCCAGTGCAGAAAGAAAGAGAAAAAAAATATGACATGGCTGACTGCAGCCCAGTTTTTTTTTTTTTGTTTTTACCATAAATCTATATGGGTAACATTTTTGCTAAAAGACAGAAAAATCTATGGAACTTAATCTAACTGAAAAACTTATGGAGTGGAAAAAAAGCACTTAAATTACTAACTGAAACAGCTTGCTGCATCTCACTTGTTATCTCTCATTAGAGGTTTTGTCTTTTTACTTTCCAGAAAGCCAGTATTGATTCTTTTGTATGTATTTATTTATTTATAGTGGCAAAGTGGCAGAAACAAAGTAGAGTCCAAGGTGGTTTACACAGAGATGGGGCTTGACGCACTCGATATACTGTGTTTGACAGTAGGCATGCATTTCACATCACATTAAGCATGCAGCCCAGACTCCGGAGCAAGGCTCGATGCTGATGTTTTCAGCCAAGACACAGTGGCAAACACTCTGGAGCACAAGAGACCTAGTCTTAGAAAAAATAAATGTTCTTTAGTTTAATCATGTTGGAGAATGGTCATTAGAGGGGTTTAAAGAATGCTTAATTACAATTTTCTTTACCTAGAAAATATAACACTTTTATCAATTATTAGATTTTAAAATAATTTTCTTGTGTATTTTAGGCAATAAATTAGTTTTTCTATTCCCCTTCAACTCTCGCTGTACCCAGCCCTAAAGATCATTGAAGTTATAATGACACAGAAGTAGCACTGATGTGTCAGAGCCAGCTATTACAAGACAGATCTATAGATTGAGGGGACCTCACTGGCAACCCCTGCCTTTGTTTATCAGATCAACTCCCCCAGTATAACACATACGGCTTTGACAGTAGACCTTGAACAACCTTGTTTTCTACAGCTCCTGCAGTACACGCTGTCCACATGCCAAGCCCAGCCCACCTCTCCTCGTATGGCTCCCACTTCACTGCTCTTCCTCCTTCCACTCATCTGTCCTTCTCTCCATCCTCCTCTTCCTCCTTTCGCTGCCATCTCTGTTTAATGCTCTCCCTGACACTTCCTGCCAAACCCATTTATTTCTATTGCTTAAGTCAATAATCTGAATGGATCACAAGTCCAACCCCAGAAACAAGCCTGGTCCAATACGAGCCACCAAACGAGGAGAAAGAGAGCCTGCTCACAGAACCCACAAGCCTTTCCTCTGCAAGGCAATTAACTCCACTGATAGCTCAGCAGTGAGGTGGTGGTTGTGGTGGTAGAAGGAGGGGGGGTCGGTCTTGTTCTGCAAGCTCTCTGATAAGAGCTCCCAGCAGATATGGTTACTGTATGAGCACACAGCACATTTACGCTCATAGCTTCAGGATTTAAAGCTGTCACACTCAGAAAGGGTCAGTTTAATGCCACTGCCAATCAGTGACACCCACAGATCCACACACTCACAGATACTCCGGGAAGGAGGAGGTATTTATCATATCCCACCGAATCTCTATTATGTTTATGCAGATGATAGCTGAATTAATGACTCTATCAGCTATGTAATACATTAGATTGCTTAAAACACGTCTTCGCAGGTCTATTTTAATGATTCATTGGAAAGCAAACATGCTTCTAAGTAGATTGGAAGAACGGCTGTGCTTTAATTGAAGCATGCCTTTCATTAGAGGGTGTTATGGTTGTAATAACATTACCCTGCTTGGTCTAACCCCTGTTAGTGATGATGAAACATCAGAAAGTTTGTGCAATAATTTTTTTTAATATAGATACAGCTTATGTTTATTCTATATTGTTCTTTTACTATCTATATCTAGCAATGTCGTTTGCACAATCATCTTTTCTCTGTAGCTACTAACTCATTTACAGCTCAATAGGGTCTATAGAACTACCCCAGTTCTCCTACACACATCACTATTCCATAATCTAATACTGCTTCCTGTTCAAATAGTAATCACTGACAGATCTTCAACAAAGTCTGAGTCACTGCAGTGCTCTTGGGGGAATATTAAAATTGAAGAAAACTGCTATGAAGATGTAAAATAAAAGCGTGGGAAAGCCGTTGTATTCTGGGGTCAAGTTTTTTTTTTTCTGCCTGAGAAAGTCTCTGTTAGGAGGCTCTCCCAATGTCAGGAAGTCTAAACGGCTCTGCTATTCATGAATGTTTGACTCTCTGATTAGATATCATTTGAAAAACACCTTTGGTAACCCCACTGGTGACTGTAGGTTATCTGTGCGCACAGCAGTGTGCAATTCTGTCCCAGGCGGCATGTTTAAACTCTGAAATGCACAAACACCAATCAGTTATGAGAAGAAAACATGTGACCACAGTGTTAAAATGAGATGTTCTGCTGGGAAAAAGTCTGATTTCCACCTATTTTGTTTCTAAGCTTTGAAAAATGGTGGAGGGAACCAGGAGGTCCTCAATAATAATAGTTAATTTGATCAACTCATTTATATATTATGCTCAATTGTAGTTTTATTTTTGAATTCTTAAAAAACGACATTGTTTTGACATAACATTTAACAAATGGTTGGTACATTTTACTTGTTACTGTAAACTGGGCAAAGTGATGGTACTCAGACTGCTTGATGAAGTGCAATTTCTGGCTATCATGACAGGGACCATCTGTGTAATTGAAAATGTTCGGATTTTTCTTTTCCCAGAAAAAAAGGTGCAAACAGGCAGCTGCAGCTGATGGGGAGGGGGAATATTGGTCCAGTATAAGCTATGCTCACATTCATAGGAGAATCATGTGTTTTGTTTTTTTCCAAACTCCCAGCTGCACAGCACAGGCAGACACAAGTGCATCTTTTCAGATTACATCTAAAGTGGTAGAAAAATACCAGAAAGTCATTTGCAGCAGTGTTCAGAAATGTTCATCCGTTTTTCTACCCCAAAAGGTCAGGATGACAAATGGAAAAGCCGCCTGATAGAAAGAAAAAAAGACTTAGAATTTGGAGTTCCTTTTTCTAAGGTGGGATGTGTTTCATTTAATGCATATGAAATGTCAGCCTCTATTACATCTACTACTTCAAAGTACTTGCACTTCCCTCCCTCCTCATCAGTTTTCCACTTACTCAGTCTTCAGGCAATTTTGTGTACTCAATCATTGTTATACATCTCCCCATCAGCGCCTCTAAATTATTTCGCTCCACTCTTTAGCAGTGATAACAGGCTGTCTAAGATGAATAATTGAATTAGAGATAAAAATTGGATTAATTAAGCCAGAACTTAACAAACACTTGCTTTACCCAGGTAGAACATTTGATGCAGCTGAAGTGAATACAAAAGCTCTTTTGAGAGCTTGTCTAGTGAAACGGGTGCTTTCTTAAAACACATGCTTAAACATTTCTAAGCCTCAGAACAAAAAAAACTGATATGAAAGGACAATGTTGAACAGCAGGCTAAATGACAATCAAGTCAGTGGCTGAATGTACAAACAAAAATCACAGGTACGTCCCACAACTCACTTTCAGTTTATAGTTGCTCAACACTGCACTTCATCTTGTTTCCTCCACCCACCGCGCCCACAAACTGGAGAAACTGTCAATGCATCAAGTTGCAGACAATGGGACAAAACCCCTGCACAGACACATTTTGGAACCACTTCATTTCCTTTTTTATTAATCAAACGAGACTTGGCAGACAAGCCAGTGGTAGCATAATCTAGTGCTACATTCTCTAGATTTTACAGCATGAGCCCGTGAGAGTCACACTGAGAACATTTTGGCTTGTTAGGCACAAAAAGGAAATATGAAACAACTTTTAAAACATTTTTGAAAGCTGTATTTTACCTGTACAAGATCATTTTCTTTCCAAAAGTAAGGACATAATGGCCTTCTCAGCTGGGTTACGCATTCTGTGCAACTCAAAAAGTCTAAAATTCAATCCTTTATGTTTTATGATAAAGCTTTTGAGATTTTTTTCTGTTTTTTAGTTTTCAAAATTTTTAACCATGTCAGGAAATTTGTGGTTTTAACTGTTTCCTGTAAAAAAAAAGAAAAAAAAAGAATGTCTTTGTCTGTTGTAAACTAAGAAGGTTTTTCTTTTTGTCACTGCTTACAAGTTTGTATGGGGTGTCTTTATGTCTTATTTATTTGTTATAAGTGTTTTTGCTTCATTTGAAATAATGTTATTGAGCCCAAACTCTTAGAATAATTTCCAAACTAAACTTTAGTTTTGAGCTACTCAGAATGAGTTCAAAATATGAAAATAACTGCAGTCGACCGTATCTGTGTGTGTAAAGGCTTTGTTTGAAAAAAAAGTATGTAAATAATCCTTTATTGGAATTATTTTAAAGCGGCTGTGTTGATGTCCCCTTGGTTAGATTCTACTTTCATTAGAAGTCCCTAATTTAATTGAGACTAACCTTCTCAAAAAACAGCTGAATAAAATACTAAATAGATAAATTCAAAATGATGTTAGTCCCTTATTTTGGACACACATTCATGCAACTATAAATACCGGGATTTAGTTTAGTTTAATTTAGTTTCTTGACACCATAGAAAGAGATTGTTTCTGCATCTACAAAAACAAAACATCTAAAAAACTAAACTTGTTCATGCATGTTCTGAACTGACCTGCTTTGCATCAGTTCAATTCAGGTCTGTAAATACCTGCAGATCTTTAATTAAAAAAAAAAAAAGGAAGACTTCTGATTTAGTCATAAGACAGACTAAATTCTACCTACTTGGAAAACCTTTTTTTTTTTTTTTGCAAAGACAATGTCCGATTTAGCCAATTTTCGTTGATCGTTTGATAATATGGTAGTTGAAAACACACACAGTCAACAGTTTGGGTGTTTCTGAGAAAAACAGAAGAGTGTCAGTTATGAAGGGATAGTGTCTGTTCCAGTATAGAATATTTGATAGCCTCTTGCAGCTTCTTAGTGTTTCACTCAACTTACAGAGATCTTATTTCCATAACATCAGTCTGAAATGTGCAATGATTACTTTAGCTAGAAATTAATTAAAAAAGGGCTTTCAGATCTGACATTCCACTTTAGGAAATAGTCCAACTGATTTGGGATGTTCCCTTTTCGTTTCAAACTGATAGCCCACAGCAAATGGTTATGGAGGAGCTGTTGGGAAGAATTATGAGCAACGACAATTCAGACTCTTACAATAAGCAGTGTTTGTTGTGTCACTAAAAATGTTTTGTGAGAAATACAAATGTGCAGCTCAACGAAAATGGTATACGATACTCAGAGTATACATTAACAAATGCCAGCAGGAGCAACATCAGGTCTGGTATGAGTTCATAATTGGTCTTGCTCTAGTCCCTCTGCCCCTCCATCTGCTCGACTGTCCCAAATGTGTATGTGAGTGTGTATGCCAATTTGTGCACATATGTGCACTCTTCCCTGAATCCCTGAAGTCTGCTGAGCGAACGCATGGCAAAGAAACACAAGGACCAGAAATGGATAATCGAATTACATAAATGGCACCGCAGCTCCAGAACCTATAGTTTTCATACCACTTTCAGCAAATAGTGGAAAAAAGGATCCAAGACATGAAGGATGGACGATCACTGATTGCATATACATATGCATGTGTTTCTAATTTGAAGAATATTCCATCCCTCTCTGTTATGAATGGATAAGTGAAAGCAAGACAGAATGCAGGAAAATGCTCTTTAAATGTTAAAATATGAGAATGATTGCATGAACAGCGATTCTTATACTTTGCAGGAACTTTGTCCGCATATATTTTACAAGTAACAACTTAACTGATTTGACTTTAAAAATGACTTATAACTTGGTTTTAAAGTAAAAAAATACAAGAAATATATTTTATACTACTTTAGTCATCATAGAACCACGAACCCAGTGAAACCGAAGAGATATAAAAAATGGAGAGATGCTCACGGACACAGCAAGATCTGGATTTGTTAATCATTTGTAAAGAGGCTTAACTTATTTGACAAAAGGGGGGACAGCAACAAGGAAGCAACTGTTTCGAACCTGAAGGATTTAATTTCAGGTTATTCATTAGGGCTGAAATATTGGTCAAATAATTCGGTTCCACCAGGTTCAAAAAAAAAAAAACAGAAAGAGGGTTTACTCTGGTATGGTAACGAGAAATAATGACACACATTAAAGCACTAACATTACCATTTTTTTTACATGACTCAGTTGAATTTATAAGATAAACTGGCTAAGAAAACAGGCCAAGACTTTCCTTCTGCAGGCAAAAAAACCCTTAATTGTTGATTTGCACATTTTAATGTGATAAGATCTCTGGAGAAAGCACAGAATGGCTCCGGAATACACCCGCATTTGAAACCAGTACTTGTCATTGATAAGCACAAAAAATGTGCTTCTGTTCTTCTTATATTATCTTTGTCTTATGAACACAATAGGACTTCTAGACTAATATTGCAAAGTTGTCAAAAGACAAAGATGTACAGGCTGTCAGTAGATGAACTGTGGAGTATGTTTACCTAATCATTTTGAACAAAATTATATAAGATATATAAACATTTCTATAAAATACAAGTTCCTATTAAAGTTGGGATCACATTGTCCAAGAAGGTAGTAGTACCCAAAGACCAGTCCTATTGATTAGAACTTCTCTTCACTTTACAGTTCAGGTTTGTTTGCTTTCTACTTACCAGATCACAGTATTGTAATGGCCTATCCCAGTTAAAACTACAATTGACCGTCTGTACACATTTAGGCTTTAGTTATACTCATAGTTTTAGGTGAAGGGGAATGCAAATATCACCAGAGTTCAGTTGAACAAGGGTGTTGCCTGTTTGAGAAAACATGGAACAGTACAGCAGTGGCTTTAAATGGGTTACAGTGACATTAAACTAAGAGATTTTCTTCATATTTTAGTTCTTACTTTTGTTTGAGAAGTTATTTTAATGCTTGTACAATAAAATTGTCCATAAACCTATTGACTGTTGTCATTTAGTGTGCGGGCCACCATCATGGACCAGTTTCTTTTTCTTTCAATGGCCTTCTATCTATTTTCATGGGCACTTTAAGCATAGAAGCAATTTTGTGTTCACCGTAAACTGCACATATATACAGTACTACACCCAAAGTACATCACTACCTCAAAAACACTCTTCCCCTTCCCCTTCTAGTTCCCAATCACACTTACAATACTGCCCGTTATTCCCCAAACTGCCTTATGCCCCCGACAGAAGCATGAGGTCTCTTCATAGCTGGAGGTTACTCCTGCTGATTGAGCAAATGTTTCAGAGCAGGCAGCTAGGATACCGCTCCACCACAGTCGCTGCATAATGTGAAGCAGCATGCAGAAAAAGAACAAACAAAAGCCTTTCACACTGGTTTCCATATTTAACCTCCATACAGGACAGAAATAGCTTTTGTCCCAGACCCCTCTGGTGGTCTAGATAATATTCACTACTCATATGACATATTTATGGATTTGATTGTTCAAAGTGGGCTGAAAGAGACAAATTAAAATGAATATGTTTAATATGAAATGAATAAATAAAAGTGTCATTAATTATTTAAAAGTGCCATAAAATAAATAGCATTGAAAATTAATAAATACATGTTTAAATAAATGTGGGATTACAATATTAAAATTGCCAATAATAATCACTTTTAAACATTTTATGATATATTTATTAATTTCATGGCCAGTGTGGGATGGAAGAGACAAAATTAAATAACTATACATGCCATCAAATAGTCAAATTGTATTACAAATAAGGAAATTAAATGCTAATGTGAAGACGCACTGTTGTTAAATCCAGCAGAACATGCTGCAAAAAACTTTTTTTTGTCATATTCATGTATTTAAACTTCCATAAGTGCTACCACTGATGTGGTGTAGTGCAGCAAATTCTACTGAGATGTGCAGAATAACAGGATGACACAACAGAAAAAAGCAGCAATACTGCAGTAAGCACCCACAAAGAAACCAAAATGCAAAGGTAACAGTTTCAAATGTAAACCAAAAGCTATCTTCTGAAGACATGAACCTTCTCTGGAAAACTTAAGGCTCAAGTCAAAGAACAGGAACATCAGATGGCCAACTAAAGCACAGACGTTTTCTTTGTTGTATGTGTTTGATAAGCATGATAATCTGATGAGTTTTTGATCAATAAAAACAAATGTATGATGTTCTCATAATTAATACATGGAGACATGAATGACTTTTAGAATTTTTTAGAAACTGATCGAAACATTTAAAGCACTTTAATAAATCAAACTGTGTACATGTTCGCTGATGCTTCTAAAAAGTTAAAGACGAGACATTTAATGCAGTCATTTCTCAATAAAAGGCACAATGCCTATTCATGCAGACCCCTCGGGGGCGTAAAAATCTGCCCCTGAACTAAGAGGGGTGTAACCGGTGGGATTTCGAGACTCCCAAGAATAATGGGTTCCTTTCACAATATATTAAATTTAAGGAGGATAGTGTTCTACTGAACATTTTGAAGAACACAAGCTCTACAGATTATGCAAGAAAATACTAAAAACACTCATACCTGTTCACAACATTTTGTTTTAATTTCAAGAAATAGGTTGACACAGTGGCACAAAACACAGCCGTTTTAAAAAAGGAACTTTTCTCCAGAAAGAAAGAGAATCGTTCCATTGTCTGGAACAATTAAATGAAGAGGTTTTCCAAACAGGAAGTGAACTAAATGTCAATGCAAAAGGGCTTTTTTTCTTTTTACTTAAAGCGTTTATTTAAAAAAACTAAATAAATGTATGTGGGAGCCTACAAATTCTCTGTTTTGGTAATTATATTAAATTGTAGGACTTAACTAGACAGCCATTTGCCATTTAGCTTTAACAAAATGCTAAAGCTAATCTAATACGAAATAGCCAGACAACCAGTTAAAGTTGTGGCCTTTACTCTAATTGAGGTGCTAAGGGAATAACAAGACCTTATGTGTCTTAAACACAGCCATTATACAGCAGGTGAGTTTGACTTTTCCCCAAAATAGTTGCACAATTCCTGGCCTTTTTATACTTTTCCTATATTGAAAGAAATCCTGTTTGCAGTATTGTGTCAAAGTGTGTGCTCGAGTGTGTGTCTAAGGGTTTGTGCAGTCATGATGGGTCAGAAAGTGTTGGATTTCTGACTACAGACTTCAGATTGCTGATTTCAGACTTCTGATGGTCCACTGAACTTAACTTTATTAACAAGAAACTGAATTCCTTTGTGAACAGTGTCAACAGCCACATGGCTTGTTCACATGATTACAATAGATCAGTGTCCCCCAAACTTTTTGCCGGTCAGCCCCTGAGGATTTCACCGCAGACCGGCAGTGGGGTTGGTGGTAGTGGACCATCACACTATGGTAACATCCTCTGCCACTCAAAGTCATGGATATTATACAAAAAGGCTTGGCTTGTTGTGATAAATCCATAAGTAGGACTCGTGGTACCCTACTGATTTTTAGGCTGATCTTGTTAGCACGTATCTACATGACCAGCACAAAAAAGTGATGGAAATTCATTTTGGCCACTTGTAATATGTGCAGCCAAGATGCACATTGCTGCATTGCCCACACGTAGTTTAAGTGCGTCCAAGGATATATGTTGTTGTCGGTCACACTTGTTTAAAATTAAAGTTAAACTTAAAGTCCAATTAGCAGCTAGGTATGTGAAATGTAAACTGTAAACTGTGATCGTAAACTTAACCCTTCTTCTGGGTCCATGCTAAAAAAGTTTAGCACTGGCCACACGTATTTAGAAAATATTGTACGAATAGACACTTTCTTTTTTTTTTTAAGTCATTTCCATCTGTTCTTCTGACCCTGCACTAATAATCCCTTATCCATATGCAAAGAAACGTTCCACATACAGCCATTCTCGTGTTGCACGCCATCGGATTATTTTTAGTGCTCGAGTGACTGAAATGTAACAGAGAGGATCCTGTCGTCTTCAAAACCAAAATATTTTTCAAAATAAAGATTGTTCAAAAGTTGTCATTATGCTACCCTGACTAAACTTTACAGCTCAAGTGCTCGAAAGTCTAGCTGAGAGTATCTGGGGTTTTTTTTCAAAATAAAATATTTTTCAAAATAAAAGATTGTTGAGACTTCAAAGAAAAAAATGAATATCATTAATTATTTCTTCCACAGCCTGGTGCCAATTAATCCACAGCCTGGCGGTTCAGGACCACCCCAATAGATGGTTGCTACATTAAAGGTGGAAGATTAGCACACTCAGAAAGGTCCAGACAGAGGAAGAAATACCTTCAGTGACATGTTTATTTTAATAATGAAGCGCTCCAGTTTAAACTTGTCAGTGGTAAAAAGCTGAGCAAATCCAGCCAAAGTTATTTGTACTGTTATGACATTTGTGGTGGTGTTCTATCTTATGAGTAACGATATCTCAGATACAGACAATGCTGTCTTTGCAAGAATTTGACGTCAAGATTATTATTGAGGAAAGGAATGCAAGTTTCTGTGGTTACACTGGTATAAAAAAGTCGATTCCTGGTGATAGAAGGTCTCAGGGATCCATGGCAACTGCACCTAAAATGTCAAACAGCAGACTTGAATCGCACATGCCTGAGCAACCACACTGTTCAGCAACAATCTTTTCTAAATCTTTACATGGGATTGTTAACTCGTTTCAAATTTTATTTTTTGTCTGAACCAGAATGACAACAAGCTACCTTGTGCATCACTAAACTCCTTTAAATGAACTTAGCAGAACTGGATTGATTTTTGCTGAATGGGTGAATTTAATGGGCAGCAGCAACAAGGTGAAGGTGATAGTTGTTGGTCTACACAAAGTTTTCAAAAGTTGATAGATGGTTCTAAAAGGGTCCATTTAAAATCCAACACAAGTAAAATGTCAGCAGGGTTATCATGCTTAACAGGAATTATTTTGCAGACTTTAATTTTCATTTTTGTTGTGAAAGCAAGAAGAAGAAACACCTCAACGGTTCTTGCTTTGTTCATGTGATAACTCTATTCCTCAGATTCCTCAAAACAGGTTAATCTACCTCTGCAACACATGGCAGTTATTGTGATTACTCAAGTTCAGATGTGTGGCGAAAAATGTTTTCACATTTCCATTAGAACAGATATTCTGAATTTGTAAAAACTAAAATGGCGTAAAAAATACTTTAATGCTGTTTATCAGCTGTAAGGGTCTGAAAAAGGGTAAAGTGTAGAAATCATTACAAGTCAGAAAGAGGCTGGGCAAGTTTAGAGAAAAACTTTTTAGATTTTTCTAAGTTTCACAATCAGTTCTTTTCTGCATGGTGTTTGCTTTTAGTAAACTTTCCATGAATTTCTATACCATTAGTAGAAAAAAAGACATAAAGCAAAACATATTGTCAAGGGTTTTTCCAGGAACAAAATGCTCTTTTGCTTCAAAAGCATTTGAATCCTCATTTGACTGAAAGAAAAAAAAAGTTGCTGGTGTATTTGTACTCAACTTTTCAGGGCATGGTAGCAAAGATGTGGCTTTGACGTAATGTGTTTAAAGCAAACTGATCTCGGGAGGCTTGAGATGTTTGAGACAAACATAGTATACAACAGAAGAGCATTACCAAACAAACAAACATGAACCAACCATTTCTGTAGTAGAAGCCAGTTAGAATTATGACATGCATTTGACATTACACTATGTCAACAAATCTTAGTCATACTATGAAAGAATGCTCGTAAAAAATCGTTATGTGCGGGGAAAAAACAACAACAATAAAGGCTCTAAACAACCTCTGTTTTGTTGAGTTAAGCCTGCAAGAAACAGAGAGGGCTCAAAAGTGTTTGCCAGCGTCCCAGGACCAATCCTCACTTTATCTGCACCCACAAATCCAACATAGCATGACAGCTAACTCAAATAATTCCTCAGCAAATTTCAAGCAACAGCACAGCCACAGTGCAATCACAGCCCAGGCACCAGCCAGGGCTACTGCGACCAAAATACCAAGCATCAAAAGCACAGCTAACATGCCAGTTATCTTCCACAAAATGGAAATTTTGCTCAGCATGCTTTGGGATAAGGGCCACATACCATGTCATTTACAAAAACCTCACCAGGCTAAGATCAGCCAGCATTTGCTTTAAGCAAACATTCACAAGAAATGGCTTTTAAAGGAAACAGCAAATGATGTTAAAGCCAGTCAGTTCTGTAATACAAGCTCTATCAAAATATTTTGAAACAAACTTAAAAATGTAGCTATTCAACAAATATTTGAAGTCAAATATAGAGGTTATGGGATAAAGACCGCTAATTAAATGCTATGCATCCATCTTCTGCCTCTCATCCGGAACCAGGTCGCGGGGGCAGCAGTTTCAGCAAAGATGTCAAGACTTCCCTCTCCCAGGTCACTTCCTCCAGCTCCTCCGGAGTGACCCCAAGGTGTTCCCAGGCCAGTCGAGTGCCAGTGTGTCCTGGATCTTCCTCCGGGCCTCTGCTCAGTGGGACATGCCTGGAACACCTCCCCAGGGAGGCATCCAGGAGGCATCTGGACCAGATGCATGAGCCACCTCAACTGGCTCCTCTCGATGTGAAGGAGCAGCGGCTCTACTCCAAGCTGCTCCCGGGTGACCGAGCTTCTCACCCTATCTCTATGGGAGTGCCCAGCCACCCTGCGGAGGAAGCTCATTTTGGCTGCTTGTTTCCGGGACCTTGTTCTTGCGGTCATGACCCAGAGCTCGTGATCATAGGTAAGTATTAGAGCCAAGATCGACCGGTAAATTGAGAGCCTTGCTTTCTGGGTTAGCTCTCTCTTCACTCGAATCAAATGCTATTAAATTATAATTAAATGCTATCTGACGCAAAAACAACTTAAAACATTTTTTCATTTAAGATCTCACTAACAAGCTTCCTCTGATCAGCAGCTCAAAGATTTTTTTAATTTCATTTAATGTGTTAATTTATTTTATATTTGTTTGTAGAGTCATGCTAACATTGTCTGAAGAATATGTATAATTAAAAAGCCTTTATGCCTATTTTTAAATGCTATCCATCCATCCATCCATGGATGGATTTATTTTTAAATGCTAACCCATTCTAAATGAGAAAAAAATACTCCAACAACAGAAAAAAAACACACACACAGGAGGGCCAACAGCTGTGTTAATAGTACTGCAAAAACACTAAAAATAGTTATCTTACGTAAGAAGACGCACAGTCAAATCTTCACTCATTTTCCGTGAATGAGTCAGAATAAATCTTTTTTTAACCTGATTTCAGCAAAACGGCCTTCTCTGTGCAGAAGTTCATTTTTAGTCAAAAAAGTGCATCGCTGACCACAAACTTCTGGTTTTATCACGTTTGTGCAAACCAACCAGAACGGTCTAAAGACGTAATAAAGCAAATCATCCTGCGTGTCTAGCTATCTAAATGCATTTATGGTTTTCCTTGCTTTAAGGTGATGTTGACATGTAAGTAGAAGCACCGCCACATAAACGTGCACCTAATTATGTCGACAAGGTGAACGAAAAGGATGTGTACGACAAAGAGCAGCACCTGTTCTCTTGTCGTTTTTGCACTCCCCGGCTGCGGGTGAAGAGTGTGCGCGTCTGAGGGTATGTACGTTTGGACCTATAAATAGACAAAGCGTCTTCCCTTGTGCTCGCTCCAATGGGATCCTCTCATGTTTTAATTAAATAAACTGCTGCAATGAGGCCCAGCTGTGCCCTGCATCCCCAGCCTGCATCAGTCAACATCCAGGCTCAAGGGCATCATACACTGTAAAGGCTGGGGCGTTGGTGCTTGTAAACACAGAAAGACAGAGAAACTGAGAGAAAGCAGTCGGCGAATAGGATGAGAGAAGCGGACAAAGACGCGAATTTGGGGCATCCTGTGCCGAGGCCACGTGGATATCACAGGAAGCCCAGTGCAGGTGCTATGAATGGGTTCCCCGATGTGCAGGCCAACAATCTGAATACTTTTTTTTCTCATCCTCTCATCCTCAAAGGCTTATTTTCCTGTTTTTAGATGGTTATTGTTTTGCCTTTACTTGTATTTTTGTTTTATTCAACTCTTTCTACCCAAACTAAACAAATCCGTTGGTCTCTAGGTGTTTCTTTTACACTAGTATTGGACAATGTTGCTTGAATTCAGTGAAATGCAATGGATCCACTCATTTCACTTAAGCTGCACTTAGCTCTCACTACAGTTGTGTTCCTCCTTTGCTCCTAACAGAATATGCCTGCTAATAATAAGTAACTAAAAGATAACTGTCACACTCCAATATGGAGAAATGACCTTAAACAATCTGACCTCATCATTAAAATTGATGTAAAAAAAGCCAACCAAAAGGAAAAAAAAAAAAAAAAAACAACCTAAATATTTTTTAAATCTAATTTTGTTTGTTTCACACTTACTTTATCAGTTATCATAGGCTAACAATAGAACTTTATGATAGTATGAAGGATAAAATAAGATAATAAGATCATAAAACACTCACAGTGCATCCTGTTAGGCAGGGGTGTCAAACTCCAGGCCTCCAGGGCCGGTGTCCTACATGTTTTTTTAACCAACTGGCCATTGAAACTCCTGATTGGCTAAACACACCTGATCCAGGTAATCACCAGCGAATTGAGCAGGATTTCTGGAAAATCAGCAGGAGGCCGGCCCTTGAGGACTGGATTCTGACACCCCTGCTGTTAGGGGTTGGTAAGTGCTAACTCTGTGCGGTCTGTTCTGAAGTGACAGTGTTCAGCAGCCACATGTGCCGGTGTAGATCCAAGACAAGCAGCCTTTTCTGGTCACAGATTCTACCATGTCAAAGAATTCCTATGATCCAATCTTACTCCCACTGATTTAATCATTCCACCTTATGACTAAGTAGTGGAGGCTTCCCCCTCTCACATGATTTCCCAGTTCAGGGCTGCTACAAAGCACATAAACTGAAGCACTTAGGAACTGCAGCAAAAGCTGCCTTCCTCCAGGTTACCATTTATAATTAACCATTTATGAATTGGTGCTGCTGTTCCTTGTTCTATTTCTAAAGCAAACCCCCAGTAAGCTTCGAGACCATTAAAGTCCAACCTTAGTCCACATGATGCAAAATGAATAGGCCTACGAGCAACACCCAGTCAAGGAAACACCGAGCTGGAAAGTTACTAAGAAAATAAATAATTGATTATTTTTATACCAAGTAGTAGATTATTAACTTGCTTAACTGTTTCTATTTAGAGAGAGGATTACTTACACTACCAATGGCTTACTTTCGATAATGTGTCCTGCATGTAATAATTGATTCAGCTATTGATCTTTTTGTTCTCAGCTGGTGAAATGCAAAAATGGATCAATAACCCTTTTGATGATCCATAGGGAGGTGCATTCTTCTTGATATCACATGAACAATATGCCATTCAATCAGTAATTGCACATAAACGAACAACATCAGGCTAACTTTGTCCTCTTTTACAACGCTAAAGATTTTTTGGCAGTGTTTTGACTCTCAATCACTGGATCAGGAGCTTCCAAAGTATGGATTAAATTAGTCCATGGAAATTGGGTGGTTAACATAGGGCTTTCGAAAATGTAAATCCGAGCTATCTGGCCACACGAATGCTTGTACCTTTCACCCACATCATTTCCTTGTAAACCTTTCCTCTTCTCAATTTAAAAAAGAGAACCTAGGCAGCTGTGCTGCCGGCAGTTCATTTAAACATCCAACAGTTTTCTTAAAACAGGGAAGCGTTTAACAGCAGGTCGGCACCGAGATAAATGACGCCAAAAATACAGTGTCTTGAAAGCTACCAAAATGAGTAAAACAATCATTTAAACACACATATTTTAACCTCCGTATCTGGACTGCTGAGATAAATGGACTGCTGGTGCTTATGGGAGGGGAAATGAAAAAGAGGCTTTAGTTACTGGAACACTGATGATACAGATCCACGTGTAAATAGAGCAGCAAAAAGTGACAAAAGAAAAAGGATGATCAGACTCTGAATTAATAATGATGAGGATTTCGGGACATGTGATATTACACAACTGCATGTGACTAAGGGGCAGCTCATGGTGTAAGGAGTGACTTGCCTGTAAGTGATCTAAGCACAAGTTGAAGGATCCTTGGCTTCATGATCAATGTGATCTTTGGCCTCCTGATGAATCTACATTGACTCTGATTATTTAAAAAGGAAAAGCTACGGAATCCCTCAAATACTATGTCACCAGGAGAGATGAGCGTTTGAATCATCGGCAAAAGGCCTAGCAACATCAGCAAGATGAGAACATCCATACTTATTATCCTGGCCAGGTACGTGGACATTATAAGATCAGCATCCCCGCAGGGTCTCATCATGGACTGTAATACTATGACTGAACTGGAGCGCGTGGCCGTGCTGTCACACATGACCTAACGGCCCATAGAAACAACATCCAATCATCCTCTCGTCGAACCTTTTTTTTTTTCCCACCCAAAGTCTCATTTAAAACGGACTTACCGATTCCGGGGGCGGAGTAGATGAAGTACAATGCCGAGGTGGACAATGAAAAAAGGAATAAAAGTCCAAGGAATGACCTTCTCCGGAACCGCAAATGTGTCGGCATCATACAGGCAGCGAAAACACACACGGGCACGTCTTCTTATGTGGAGCGAAAAAGCAAAACGGTCCCAACGTGTCCAGTTTTGTAGAACCCTCCCAAAAATAATTGTTTAGAAAAAAAAAAATGTGCGGACGGTTAAATGGGCCGAGAGGAGTGGTACGTCTGCAGCAGCGTTGAGACGGGCGAGTAGGAAATCAGTCTATTTCCGCGCGGCAGGTTGACAAAAAAAAGGAGCACTAGACTTCCAGTATCACACGGAGACATTGGAATTCCATTCCGGGGCTGAAGCTTCGCGTTTTAGGTCCGAATCGATTGGACGAAGTCGGAAACGGCTGGCTGAGAAAACGTAGTTGAAAGTGGCCTGGCGTTCTCAGTCAGAGACCATCATTAGACGTCGCTGATGTTGCTCTTGCCGCTCCTGCGCTTTGCTTGCCTGCCGCCCGCCCGCCTGCCTGCCAGCCCAGCCCAATGAATGGAGCAGTCCCTCCGCAATGGAGAAAAAACCGAGCAGAACCCATACAGTCAATGGCAAAACCTCCCCGAGTGGGCGTGACTGCCGGTGAACCACGAAACTGGCGATTAGAAAAGGTTGCAGAAGCTCCTCGACAACCGTTGCTACAACGTCATAAAGCTATGGTTGAAGCAGCTATTTAGCCTAACGGGAATCACATGACACTATCGGGGTTTATGTCCTTAAAAGATTACTATTAATGTTATTATTGTTTGTTTGTTTGTTTGTTTGTTTGCTCACCTTTCAGCATATCCCTTCAGGGGTCGCCACAGTGAATCAGCATTCACAGGTTGAATGGCAGAAAGTTTGCCTTTCATGACACAAACCTGTATTTTATCGGGGCTGGTGACCAGTGCAGAATTAATAATAATAATAATTTGAAAAACAAATATTACAGCGGTTGTGCAGTTCACACAAACGTGCATTTAAAGCATTTTTATAATTTAAAGTGCTCTGCTGCAAAAAACAGCTTTTCTACTGCTATAATTATTATGATCAAGTAACTGTATTCAAAATCTTTGCACATGAGAAGTGTTGCACAGAAATAGTACTGGAGGGTGGAAGTGATTTGTTTAATTCAGACATTGATTGCTTTGAAATAAGGGGAAAAACCCCACCGGAATACTGGCACAGCAAACCATGGCTTTAGAGAAGGAACTAGAAATAATGTTCTGAATGATTTTTGAAATAGATTTAAAAAGTGAATGATCTCACTTTAATGCTTTATGGGGGGAAAAGTGCATTTCAAGAAGTAAAAATAAAGAAAACATGTAAAAAAAAAAAAAACAATTTATGTATGTTCAAAATAAACAAAACAAGGCCTCAATTTGCTGTGGATCAGGGAGTTTACTTAGAACCTACTGTATGCCCCCTTTTTTGTCTTCTCTGTGCATTTTATGGCATCAACTCAACAAGATATTGACAACACCACTGAAAAGGTTAATTCTCTACATAACCATCACAAAATCACTGAGTTAATAGACTTTTGGCTGCACGTCCATAACGTGAATCTTCTATTTCATCACATCCCTATTAGACGGTGATCTGGTGACTCTGGAGTACAGTGAACTCTTTGTCGTGTTCAAGTAGGCTAACCAGATGCAGAGGCTTTGAGTTTTTTTTTTTTTTTTGACATGGTACATTGTCCTGCTGTATGTAGCCATTGAAAGATAAATAGACTGTGCCCATAAAAAGGATGGACATGGTCAGAAACAACACTGAGACAAACTATTGTTACGGGGCTCAAAGTGTGTTGGGAAAGTTTCCTCCACTCAGCTATGTAACCACTGCCAGCCTTAAGACTTTAATTCAATGGATGGATCCATGCTCATCTTGTGTTTTCCATTATTCTTTCCCCAGCAGACTAATCCGACCATTTCCTGTTGAAACTTGAAAACACGTGAACTGTTGTTTAACTTCTCTTTTGAGCTGACAAGCGTAACACTCTTTAGTTTAAGTTTTAACTGTCTGGATTCAGACTGTGATCTGTATATGTTGGTTGACAGGTTATTATTTGAATTACTGCTTTCCTTTTTAGTAATTTTGAAATTAGATACCAGTTCATGTGACCTTTGACAAAAATCAAGTCTTTTGGACTAGTCTGACTGCATCTCAATCATTTTCGGTTTTGAGTTGCCTGTTTGCCCCCATGGTAATCATTGTTTTGTACCCCGGGGAGTCATATTGGTTGTGTCTAAATCATATATCTGGAAACATTGAGTTGTTGCAATATGCCTGACTGACCGGGTACTTGTATTAACAAACAGATGAGCAGAGGTAGATTAGAAAATGTTTGGTGAGTTTAGGCCTTTACACAATTACCCATAATAAAATTAAGGTAAAGTTAAATACCAAAGTAACAGGCTTTCACATTTATTTATATATTTATTTAGTGACATATGATACACAATCAATTAATACAATTAATAAAAAATTCACGGATTAAATCAATATATTTCATATGTACTCACTTTTCAGTGTTGCCCTTAAATGCACCACAGCTTCAAGCAACGACGGCGCTGCATGACTCATGGGAAATTGAGGACAATAAGAAACACTGTTGGCATTTACATAGCACATGTACTAGTAAAAGGGAAACCATCTATAAAAATAATTTTAATTTTTTATTCTAAAAGTATATATAAATGCTGGATATGTTTATTGGAAAACCTTTTAGATGGAAAACCATATAACTTTCCTCTAACTACAATTCCCATCAAACCCTTTACCCGGAAACAAAGTCGCGACGTTGCTAGATATGTGGCGCTGTTGAAATGATTTCCAATTCAACATTTTGCTGTCGTGTTTTAACTTCGTGAGCTGAAAATGCGAGTGTTTCGTCTTAAAGTTTTATCGTTGTCTTTTTTGCTTTTTGTCGTAAACATTTCCGTGTCGACACGAGTCAAAAAAGGAAACTCCTTGAATGTTCCGGAGAGAAGTGCACACGTCGAGGCAAATGCGCAACATAGTGTCAACACAGCTGGTGGCAACAAGGATACACAAAAAAATCCCAACAAAGAAGATTTATCTGATTCAGAGGATTCACAGAAGGATGGGCAGACTCTCAGGTTAGACCCAAGACACACTGTCTTACTCGCAAACACAATTTTCTGTTTATTTCTTAGACAGATTTCTACATTTTTACGAATATTTCTGTTTGTTGTGATTGACAACAAAACTACCAAGATTGACCTCTGGATGTTTTCTTTTTTTGTTGTTTGTTTTTTGCTGCAGGTCAAATAGTACTGCTAAACCATATGGTAATGAGACCCACCATCCTAAAACATCTGCGAAACCGACAACAACAACCCCGCCCACCCCAAAGCCCATCCTGCCTGTGCAGACAGGGGTCAAGGCCCAAGAAGAAGAGCAGTCTAGTGGGATGACCATATTCTTCAGCCTGCTCGTTATTGGTTGGTGTTGCCTTTTTAGAAAGTGACTATTCACACGGAATTTTCTAAACAGCAGTGCTGAACTTTTTATTGGTTGCAAGGACCCAGATGGAGGGTTAAGGTTAAAGACGTGCAAATAACATTAACCTTTCTTTTAATCTCGCAGTTTACACCAGTCTTGCTCTTCAAAAACACTTGATTTGAGGTCAAAAAGTAAAAAGGAAAATAGAAACACGCCACAGAAATATGCTCAGTAGGATTTATGCCTCAAATTTTACCTGGACCACAAATTGTGTGTTGAGCAGAACCAGTACTCTACCAATTTGCTGTTTTATTACATTTTGTTTGCATATGTTTTTATAGGATTTTAAGTATTCAGAGTCAACAGTTCAGAGTATTCGAGAGTGTGGGAAAGAAGCGAGTTGGAATGGATAGAGAAAAGTGTCAGGTGTGATAGGAGAATTTCAGTTCAAATAAAAGCTGGGCGATATGGCCAAAAAATAAATAAAATCTCAGATTCTTTTTCATACCAAATTCGATTTTGGATTTTAATAGATTTTTTTCTCCCTCCTTTTATTTAAAAAATACAAATGACAGAATATGTTTAACAAAGATTATTTTAGTTAAATATCTCAGATAGATAGCGTCACAGATAGCTTAAGCATTTTCTAAAGAGAAACACGTCTTTTCCGTTTCTGGCGTTGAAACAAATTTGTCGTACAACCACTTTTTGCAGCCACAACCATTAAACATATTTTCCTGCGTGTGGTTTGATGCTCCAAGTTTGAAGTCTCAACACCACTGGTCAACATTTCATTTTTTACTCACCAGCTAAGTTAGCTGGTGGATGTAAAAAAATCTACCAGTCAGGCACATATTTTACCAGACAAATTATTACATTATTTTACAAAGAAAAACTATAGGTGTTATATAAAAAAAATGATAATATGTTGAATGCAGAGAGTCACACCAGACTGAGATGGTTCGGTCACGTCTAGAGGAGAAACAATGAAAATATTGGTAAAAGGATGTTGAATCTAGAGCTGTCAGGCAAGATGTCTAGAGGAAGACCAAAGAGGTTTATGGATGCAGTGAACAAAAACATGAAGGTAGCTGGTGTTAGAGCAGAGGAAGTTTGAGGAAGTGCATGTTTTTAAAAAATAAATCAGGATCATAACAAGACTCCCTCACTTTACAGAAATGAAGCTCTGATTTTGTTCAACCCAAAAATAATTTTTCTTTTAAATAAGTACATTTATACAAAAGTATATATTTTTTCACTATTTATCACCTTATCAGTGCACTATGAATTAAACGTCTCCTTAAACGCTAGTCTTTTAATCACTAATTAGATCTAAGTTTTTCTTTATGAAATCTAATTTGACAATCATTTTTCATTTTGTTTCATTACTGTGCCAGTCCAACATATTCTCCATGATTGATTCAGATTTTATCTTCCAGTCTTTTGAGTTTCTTTGGTTAAACCCATTCATAATTTGTAATAATATGCCAAATAAAAATATGATATCCCCTTTGTGACTTTTGATGGGCGACAGACCCAAGCTCTTTTCTTTAGCATAAATAATAGACGTCCTCTTTTCTGAGCTACATTTCTGTTTTTTTTTCTTTCTGACCCGTTATTTTTTTTTATCAATTTATCAAGTTTCTTTTTTTTTTTTTACAATCTCTGATTGGTTTAATCAGAATTTGTCATTCAATGTAATACATATTTTTTGAAGGGTGTGTGATTCATTAAACTCGCGTTGCAAATTCTTTATCTAATGGAATCATTTCTTTCAATCAATGGGTCTCTGAGGCTAAAATGCCAAGGAAACATTGTATGCAGTGCATAGGTCTTTCTAGCCTGATTCTGACATGATCCACTGTTGGATTTGTCAGCAAACTTACTCTCATTTTGTCATTCTCCAGGTATCTGCATCATATTGGTGCATCTGCTCATCAAGTTCAAGCTGCATTTTCTTCCTGAGAGTGTGGCTGTTGTGTCTCTTGGTGAGTAAATTTCTGTTAAGAGCATTTTCAATGCATGAATATTTTCAAAATGACAGTTTGATTTTTTTTTTCTCTGTGATTGTTGGAATAGAAGGTGGGGATTTTAAGCTCAGGTTTAAACTAAAAGTCAGTGAGAAGAGATGCACCTTCACTGGGCTCTGGAATGATTAATTTTTTGTGCAGCTCTGATCTGTTGAGGGAGTTTAGTTCATAGATTAGATTACTTTTGCTTGATAAACAACTGTGAGCATCTGGCTGGCTATCCTTTGGTGGTGCACCATGCAGCTCAGACTTGTTTTGAAAACTTGAACTGGATCCTGCAATTAATAAGAATTCAGCAGATTGAGTGCAAACGCATCAATTTTCTAACTGCACTGTTGAATGCGTTTGTTTCATTTAATGTTCTTATCAAAACCAAACTTGTTTTCCAATCTGAATAAAGCAGCTGTCCTCAGTCAATCACAGGGCTATTCAAAAACATGCTTTCTGCACACTCACACCACAGTGCACATGTGGATTTCCTAAGGAAATGGCACAAACAGAAAAAAGGTTTTGTTATCTCAGTTCAGGATATTGTTCCTTCCTGTCAATCCTTCTGTTTCCCTCATTTTGACTAGATTGCACATATGCACGCTCACTCTGCTCACCAGTACACATCTGTCCAGAGGTCTTGACTCTGCAGGACTTTTTCCTTTTTTGCAGCTAGGACAAAGGATATGAAACAAGAGACAACATAAGTGTTTGGAGCAGGGAATTTTTAAAAATTATGATAAGCACCTAAGTTAATAAATTAAGAGAGATTTTTCTCCCGTTCTAAGCTCTGTCAGCTCTCCCAGGTTGGTTTGTGGATTTGTGGCATATATTTTTCCTCTTCTTTTAACATGTTATATGTTTATGACATTTATTGATTTGTGTTAAAACTAATTCAAAATCACACCAACACATTCTATTCAATCCATCGTTGTAAAATAACTTTCTACATCCAAGGCGACACTTGAAAACAGTAAAGGTTTGCAGCATTCAAACAGGAAGCACATTAAAAAAGAGCTTATTATTGTGTTTTTATATATTTATTTTTTACAAGTAAAAATAAATAAGTAATACGATGAACGCAGATAAATAAATATTTATTGTTGCTCACTATCACCGGTTAATGTTAACGAGTGAAAAAATTAAGGTGCGGTTGAAAAACTTTCAAAGATAGCATTTTATTTCCTTGACTTCAACACATTTTCAATATGCGTGTGTCTGTATGCAATCTTTATTTTTTTGTTTTTGTTTTTTAGGAATTTTAATGGGAGGCTTCATTAACTTCATCGAGTTCCAGGAACTGGCGGACTGGAAGGTATCAATTATTTCACCGTTAACAACGCGGTTTCAAATTGTTTTCTTTCCATGGCAATGCAACAGGGCCGATCTGTTTCATTTGCTTATTGCAAAGTAAAAAAAACCACGCTGCAACACAATTACACCAACCATGAAAAACCAAATCTACCAGTGAAATCCAATATGTGAAAATATTTTTTCAGAGGTTGTGGTCTGCCTTTTTGAGTTGCATCTGGTTTAACAGTGTGGCATTATTTAAAAAGTACACAAGGAAGTGTCACTATAGTTTGTCACTGCATTCCGGAGTTTAAAAGTCATGGAAAGGGCAGGGACTGTACATCTAAATCTGCTATTGTGAAACTACTTCTCATAGTTGAGATAAGGTTTACTCCACACCTTTTTTTCCAGTGTAATCACCACCCTCTTGATTCTGTTAAGCATGTTTTTTAATAGGTTATGAATATTTTAAAAACCTATCCCAGTTCTGAGTTGCTCAACTCAAGGCAACATACATATTGTTTTGCTTGATATCCTTATGAGCCCTTTTTTCCCCCTCCTGGCCCTGACTGCCTTTAATTAAAATTCCTTGTTCCCTGCCAGTTTGAGAAAGAATGAATGAATAAGAGAGGAAGAAAGAGCTGTAGAGTAAATGGTGGTGGTGGTGGGGAGGTTCTGTCAGTGTTTCTTACACAGAGAAGCCCATTGTTATTTTTCTGTTTCAGCTTGGGGGCCCCAAGGGTGGTGCTGAGTCATCAACATTAGTAATCAGATCCTCTGTGGGCCTTTTCCCCGTGTTGACCTATCATATGCATCTTTAGATGAAAGTCTTGTGTTTATCTTTACTGGGCAGACCTGCTTACCTGTCTGAGCACCTGGGCCAGGAGCTAAATGAAAACGTCCTCGCAATACAACTTTATTTAAAACGCTTTTATGAAGGAATTTTTCACAGTTGCATTTTTTAAATTCAGTTCCTACTTTTTTTTTTCCTTTTTTCACTTTCTATAAAAAGTTTTATTCAACCAGACTGAATATTTGTTGTTTGTAATGCAAGCTTAACTTCGTGAGCCCTGCGTGCCTCTAAGAAGTGTTTAAATCCCAGAAACTTCAACCACAACAAACAAACCTTTTCATATCAGTGTCAGCTTTTTTAGGTTAAGCCTTCTCGACGCATATTTTGCTTTATCAGCTATAGTCATGAGTGTAAACTGAAATTGACCTACTCATAGGTAGGTTGTGTTATCATAGAACACAAAACAAACATTACTGTTATAAACACGGGTTTGCAAAGACACACAGGCATGTCCTCCAGGTCATTGTTCTCTCGTCTCACTGATGTTACAGCTCTCAGTCTATTTTATAATATTTTATTTATTTTTTTATCCTAAATTAAATAATTGTTACACTTTCTGTAGAAATTATTTTCACTTGGGACATGTAAAAACGCTTTAAATATCTTTAGCTGTTTCTCAGAAACCAACATCTCTTTTTTAAGTGACTTCAGCCATCTGCAATGCATCATTTTCTGTCTTGGACATACTGCAGATGTCATACACAGTCAGACATAAACTTCTCGTGACGCCTCAGGCAAATCTCGGCTGTCCTCACAAAGGCACCGTCTTCCAGGTCTCGTTCTCTAGTTTTTTTGGGTCTGAAATTTTAAATCTCATCAAAGATATGAAGTCAAACCTTTCTGGATTTAATGGTGAGACATCTGTGTTATTGAGGCTTCCAAGCCTTCACTTTTATCTGGGACATTTTCTCCTACCATTTCCTGACAATTTAATGAATCCTTACTTTGGTAACTCTGCTGGATTCCAGTATAAAACATCACAGACCCCCTAACATGTTTCTTTTTTTTTGTAACCACCGCTTTTCAGCATTTCTTTGTTCTTCAAAATAAAAATAAAAACAGACTGCATGTCTGAAAGTTTCAGTTTTTGTTTCACCATTAAAGAACAGAAGCATGCCAGTGATTTTTTTTTTTTTAAATAGAGCACTAAAGAGATTCCTTTTCTTCTACTTTAGGTTCAGGGTATGTTTACATCTAAGTTCAAAAGCATTACCATTTGTGGTTCTTCCTGACTTCAAATTCTGTCGCAACTCTTTAGCAAACCTGTCAGTGTTTCTTGACTACTTATCCCCTTCCCACTCCCCCATTGGAATCTGGTGACAGTCTTACTACTAAAAGCTTCCTCTTTCTGACTTAGAAGAACAATGCAGCCTCTGTGTCTTTAAGTTGGAACTCAGAATCTATGTGTCTATATGTAACCCAAAAAATATGAAGTCCCTTTACAACCAATGTGTACCATTTGTCTTTATTTGTACAACGGATTTTAGTTTTTTGAAAACTCTTGAGTCATATTTCTAATATGGAAACCATGATCCTCAAAAACATCTTGTCCATCCAGGTACTAAAAAAGTTACCTTAAAAAAATGTGTGTTTTTTACTACGTAGTTTTTTTAGTTAACTAGTCATCTTCTGAGTACAGCTCAGTAAAGTAAAAAAAATGCAGCAACAAGGAGCTTGGTGAAGGTTATGTAAATCAGTGACTTTATGTAATATATATCTATGCATATATATATATCTATGCATATTTATATATATATATTGTATATGTTAGTTTTTGGAACAATAATTAAAGAAAAAAAAAGATTTTGGAATTTATGCCATTGATATTTTGCTTTTTGTAGAATTTCATGGAATTCTATTGGATGTTAGAACACTTGGTGTCACTATATCTTCCTTCATGGGCTAATAATGTTTCATGGCAAAAGTCTGATTTTAATCTCTGTTTTACATATTTAAAGCGAGACCAAGAAAAGATCAGATTGTTTTGGGGTTTTTTTAAATCAGGAAAGCACTGATTTATTTATTTTCTTAAGAAAATTTGCAAAAAAATGGTTGACTTTGTTTTCATATTAAAGAAATGGAAAATTAGCATGTCAGATTAAAATGAAATAAAGTTGGACATAGGAGCCATATTGAGTAATTTATCCTGTGGGCGTCACTATGTCATTTTTGCTGTCACTTATGAGGTTGGATCCGGGACCTCGTTCTTTCGGCGTCACTATGTCATTTTTGCTGTCACTTATGAGGTTGGATCCGGGACCTCGTTCTTTCGGCGTCACTATGTCATTTTTGCTGTCACTTATGAGGTTGATTAGCAGACAGGTGTATGTTTATGCTGAACGGGAAAAACGTTTTCAACCGCTGTTGTAGGAAGAAATGGAAGAATGAAAGTGAATGCTGTTTTTGAAGATAAAATCAAAATTATCTGGAGCTTTAATAGCAGTGTAAAGACTTTTATTTTGGTAGGTGTACAGGGAAAAAAACAGTTTAGTCACTTATTGCATCACCCAGGTCAATCTGGTGTCACACATTTCAGTAGCTTCAAGTTCTAGACTTGGTTCCCATAATGGACTTGCTGCTTTTGTTATATATAGACAAGAGAAAATCAAAATATAGGATGAACCTTTTTTTGTCAAAACTTTAAACCATTTTTTGAATGTTTCGCTATATCCCCCCCAGTGCTCTGAAACCGATTAAACAAAAAAAAAAAAAAAACTTGCTGGCAGAAAGTAGCACAAACATTGTGCCCTTTAGGCATCGTAAAGATAGAAACGAACAGGTGAGAATGTTAAATCCCCAGATAAGAATTTCATGTTGTTTTTACTGTAATGTCTGTGCTCATCTTTTCTCCTCAGTGGTTAAAACGATGCGTTTTAAGCCCCAAAGGGCAGCAGATACTTTTAATAGATGTCTCTCACACCACAGAGGAGGTGGGGGGTGGGGGCCTGACACACAGAAAAGTTTTAATTGTGGTTTCAGGGGCCTTTTCCCATGTGGTGATGTCAGTGCCTGTCAAAAGCTGAGCCTTCAGGGAGCTCGTACTCTGATGTTCCCTTCACCCGTTCCACTCATATTTTTTTCTGTTATCTGTCAACTCTCTTTTAACTGTGGCGCCTTTATCTATGCCATTCGGCCTCTTTTTTTCATTTAGTTCAAGCTCTGTCTCAGCACTTCTGAGGAGCATACACATCATCTGCTTTCTTGGTGTATCTGTTTCATCTGTTCTTTTTGGATGTATATATTTTTTTCTGCTGTCTGTTATTATATCTGTATTTCTGACATTTTTTTAATGCTGCACTCTGCAGCTTTACTTTTACATTTTTTCAGAGAATAGGTCAGCACATTCTGACGTAAGTCCACTGTTTAATCCATTTATAGGTTTATATAGATTTTACTTTTTTAATTCATCCTGTTTCTTTTATGTTCAAAATTTCAGAGTTCAGAATTTTTGATCCCTGAAATCCAGCTCCAAATAAACAAATAAGAGCCTCTTTTCTTTCTTTTGTTGTGTTTGCTTGTACAATACTATTTTTATTCCTGTTTGGAAGGGACAAGTGTGTTGGTTCCCTCACTCCAGTAGTCACTATTACATGTGGCATTGAAACACATGCACAGATGCATATGTCAGGTGTACAGCTGTGGATGTCAGGTTACTGAGCATGCATGGCATAACTTCCTGTTTCTAAGGTGTTAGGCTGGAGTCAAAGGGAAGATTTCTGTTCAACTTTAATGTCAAGTCTGGTAACACTAACTTTAGCAGCCTGGCAGCAGAATGTGGCCTAGTTTTCTGTACTTTTGAATGGTTTAACAGGCAAAGTTAGTCAGAGTAAACCTTCTTACTTGGCCTACATCTGCCAGGATCATGTTTGGATTTTCAAAACAAATGTGTTAGTTATGGAAGATTTAGTCAAATAGAATAGGGAAAAAAATAATTCAAGGGCTAATTTTATGCTGTAATTCTCTAGTCAATTTTTTGCAAGGCTGTCATGGATATATTTTGATATTAAAAGTAAACTTTTTTCTTAGCTTTTTGTAAAACTACCATAGTTGTGTTCATTTGTGGAACTTCCCTTTGTATGTATGTATGTATGTACAAAAGCAATAGCACAAAGTCACTCTAAACAAAGCCCTACCCATTTCTCAGAAGAAAAAAAAGCTCAAACCGACCACTTATTAATCCTTTTGGGCTTATTGACTTTTACACCTCCACCCTTAATCATTAACAAACACAGCAGACACACACACCCTTTGCTGCATGATGCAACGGCCTAATCTGGGAGGGAGTAGGATAAGAAAACAAGGATTTCATCATATTCCTGCCATTATCACAGATTTAAGGTATATTGGATTTGTCTTCCCGATAAGTACTTTTCCTGTATATGTCGTCATAAGGCCATTACTCATTTTTCTTTATTTACTTTGCAATAGTTCATAAGTACGTGAACTGCTCCAGACTTTAGTGGAATTTTATTTCCTCCATTACTGGTAATTCTTACTGAAACATACGTAAATACAGACGATATAAGTTGTAAATAATCTCTAGATCCCCTAAAATAAAACTGGATCTCTACATCTTTTGGTGTCCAAATTACCAAATGTTTTTGTTTTGTTTCTATCTAAAGGAGGAGGAAATGTTTCGGCCTAACATGTTCTTTCTTCTGATTCTGCCACCAATTATCTTTGAGTCAGGATACTCTCTACACAAGGTATGCAAGAATGTTCACCTAAAGCAAGGCACAAGTCTTTTAGCTTAAGTTCCAATTCACTTAGCATTTTTTAAATGTATTTGTCTTTAATACATGTGCTTAAAAAAACAATTCCATGCTGCCTGTCAAAGATTCCACAGTATATATTTTAAGCAGAAGAATCAGTAACTGTTTCCAATCAGAATTGTTGGTCTTTTTTCCAGAAAACTTTGCGCTAATAGCTGTAAATCTAACCTCTAAACTTTACAAAACTCTACCATAACTCTAAGCAGAGACACATTGGCCTTGCTCATCTGTCACTGACAGGAAGCACTAAAAAAGGCTTCTGTCTAAACTTACAATGTGTTGATGTGTCTGAGCTGTCTTCTATTTTGTTATGTTTACTGTCTGCCATGGTAAGTTGTGCTCCCGTATCTTTGACCGTGTCTATTTGTGTTCAGGGGAACTTTTTCCAGAACATTGGCTCCATCACCTTGTTTGCTGTTATTGGCACTGCCATCTCTGCCTTTATAGTTGGAGGAGGGATCTATTTCCTCGGTCAGGTGAGAAGTTGTAGATAGTTCTGACAAAATGTTACCATACAAAAAAAAGTTCAAATCCAACTTAAAGACCGACTGATGAAAATCGTGGTTTTGGTGTTGTTTCTCATGGTGGAGGACATGTATGAAGAGCATTAAGCTTAAAATTGCATTTCTGAGTATTTCTTTATTCAAATCATGTCTGCTTGTAGATGTGATATAAAAGCTACAACGGCAGGCCACGATCTCCCTGCTCTGCTCCATTCTGATGCATTCAGTTGTAGGCGACTAGATCCATGTTTTCCTTGTTCAAGTTGGCATCTGGCTAAAAATTGCACAACTGGCTTCAATATTACTCTCCATTTTTTGTTGCACTGGTAATATTAGGTTGGGGTTGTGAGGGTTTGTAAGCTAATGATAGAGAGTGTGACCAGATGGATGATAGGATGTAGGGGCAGGTTTACTCCCGCCAACAACCTCAAGGCAAATTTCTGATGAAGTACTCCTTCTCTGCTGAAACTATGTCCTAGAAAACATTATTTTTTAATTGAGTCTAAAAGCTCAAACTTAATAACTAAAAGACCACTGGGAATGCTTTTAAAATAAATCAAAATATAGATGGAATCTTTTAAGGAACTTTAAGGGAATTCTCTGTCTTTGTGAATGTCAGAGTTATCTGATTACTTGGTTTTAACCTTTAATTTTGTTTCTATTGTTCTCTCCCAGGCTGATGTAATCTATAAAATGACCATGACTGACAGGTGAGTCTTTTGTCTCACCTTAGTTCTGGTCAACTTTCAGCCTTCCCGTTACCTTTTACACTGTTTCCCCAAATTCCATTTTCATTCCGCTTTCAGTCCAAAGACATGACCATGTTTTTTCCTTAAGAGTTATCACCTGGATAATCTGATCTCCAAAATGCACCAGAAACCACACCTATGTTTTTTGTGCCTCAGTTGTTATGTTGTGCGTAAGGCAGGAGTGTTGCTCGTGTTCAAACAGGTCGTTATAGTCCAGTATTTCACACTCCAGAGCCTTTTGTCTTTTCTAGATTTGTTCTTTTTCCATGACCCTTTCACTTTATTGAGCTCATCTTGATGAATCTCTTAGACTCCTTAGAAACCTGATATGACTAATTTGAATCAGATGTTCTGGACAGAAAATATGTAAAACAAACAGTGCAGGAGCACCTAAGTAACGGGATTGGTAAGAGTTTTGTGAGCTTGGCCCTCCCCAGCAGGGATTTGTTTTCAGTCTGTCTGTTCAGACTGTTTGAGGATTTGTCAAAAGCTCCTGAGCTGATTTTAATAACATTTACAGTGGAATTCAGCACAAGGGCTATCCAATAAAACAGCTCAATGGATTTTTGAAGGGAAAGCCCTAAACAGACCTAGAGTTTTTATTTATTTAAATTTGTCTTCAAGAAATCCATTGATTCTCACAGAGACCACACATGCTTTACAAAAGGAATTGAACCACTCTTGCACCTTCAAGCACTTCATGTAAAACATTGCCAACTCTTTCTGTTCAACTTCCTGTTGTTTGATACTTGATAATTTGACATTTTTGAATGTACTCAGTTTCCTATATGTTTTAAAGTTTTTCTGCTTTTTTTTTTTTGGCAGCTTTGCCTTTGGCTCTTTAATTTCCGCTGTGGACCCTGTTGCTACGATTGCAATATTTAACGCCCTCAACGTGGACCCAGTCCTCAACATGCTGGTGTTCGGTGAAAGCATCCTTAATGATGCTGTCTCTATCGTCCTCACAAAGTAAGACTTTTTTTTCCCCCAAATGCTTTGATTTTCTATATCCATTGCATGCCATGAAACTGTTGCATTGAGGCAAAGGATGAAGCAGAGTTGATTAGCTAATGATACTCTGATTATGCCTAATTATTTTGTATTAAGTAATCAGAATAATTAGTCAGAACTCAGTCTTTTATTTTTTGGTTTATTTAATTTTCTTTTATTGAATTCCATCATGTTTCTGTTCAGCAGTTTAGAAGCAAAAATATTAAAAAAGGAAGATAATTGTATGTTGCTTGTCTCTGGTTATGTTTGACAAAGCTTTTAAGTATTCACAGCACTATTGACTATACATTATGGTCATAAAATCAAAAGTTACTTAAAAACAAGTACTGATACTATTAAAATGAAGTGTGGGACTCTTTGGATTTTTATTTCAAATGAGAAAACATACTTTTTGTAAACATAATTGTTAGCCAGTAAGACTTTTTTTTATCTACCTCATGAAGGGAGTTACTCAGAAAGAGGATACCATAAACATTTATATTCTGGACTGATGGTCTATGACGTCACCCAGAGGATTCCCACACGTTGAAAAGGAAGAGTGACGCAATATAGGAAATCTGACTGAAGTTTACTCTGCCCAACTAAATACTGCACTGAAAATGGGCAATAGAAAACAGGCCCTTACGAAACGCATAGAATTGTGAACTAATAAAATGATTTCTTATTCTTATTAGATTGGTCAATATTAGGAAGTAAGGCAACTTGCATTAAAACACCATGTTTCTAATTCATGCTCTAATATTGTCTTGTATAAAATCAGAATAGTTTTATTTTTTATTTGTCTCCAGTGGCCATTAAAGGTACTGCAGCACTTTTGTCCAATTTGGGAGCAAGAGGGTGGGGGCATGGAAGATGCAAGATGCTTCTCCCACTCCCTATATCCACCATGCCCTCACCTTCTGCAGTGATCAGAATGGGGCTTCCTGGATGCTATTACTTAAAAAAGGTACACGAGCAAAATAAAATGTTGTAAATACTAAAGTAAATATTAATAGTTTCTTTTGTGCGCTTATACAAACATACAAAAAAGCTCACAATATTTTCTGTAGGTTGAGCTGAAACTATCCCAGCTTCTTTTACCCCTTCAAGCATGTTTACATAAAGCAGCGGCCCTTCGCAGAACGTTTTTAAGTAAAAAATGCCGCGCTGTTTCTTATCTGTCAGTCATAGTGACATTTACTGCAGTAGCTGCTTACATCTGTCACTGGTCTTTAGCTGTGTTTATTCCTGATACATTTGTTTTGTCTACAAAACATGACTTTGTTGAAACACCCAAACACTATACCCATGGCTCTTGTTACATAAAAGTGAAGTTATTTTGTTTGCAGTGACAGATTTTCAGGTTTGACAGAGTGAACACCAAAAAAAAACTGCCCTCTCTGTTCATCCTAAGCCTTTCTAATGAAATGTTTTTTGCCTTAATTAAAATCTTTTGCGTTTGTGGAGGACATGGAGAAACAGATTTCCTTGAAAACCTTGTTCAAATTGTACTTTTGTTGAAAGAAGCATCTTTACAGTGCGTATCAGTCTGATAGGGAAAGTAATTTCAGTTTTCCCTCTGGTATGTTGATAGTCTTGTAAACATGCTTATGTAGCCACATTCAGCTACCGCTCTCAGTTGATCAGGTAAACGGCTGCAGACGGGAGATTTTTACAATTTAAAGTTTTTTTCAGGATCTCAGCTTTCTAGGCAACCAACTTTACACAAATGAGCTTGAAAATAATGGCCGATCCATTACAACCACTTCTGTCTATTTTGATTATACCTCGTGTTTTATTACATAAGAAAAAAAACAGCGAATCATGAATTATTTTTCTTTTTAAAGAGATTTCCGCAATCAAGCATTACCAAGAACAACGCTGGTTCTTCGCTGTTAACAGAAGTTTTAGTAACAGGGTTGAGGCCTCAGTGGGCAACTGTGTGTGTGGTTGAAGAGTTGCAAAAAAAAGTCACAGAAAGAGAAGATGCTTTCCAAAATGTGGGTGTGAGCAATGTGGTGACTGATCTGGAGACTTTTTAAATGTCAAAACTTCACCTTTACAATCTGTTTGCATCTAGAAGTAGATCGTACAAATCTTACATTTTCAGAATTTTATTTTGATTTAGTGATAACGTCAGCCATTCCTCTTAAGGTTGACAAATTCTTCTCACGCTAACATTGCTGGAAACCTGCTGGAGTTTAGAGATAATCTGAGATGATGTAGTTAAACAAGTGAACATTTGCACTTTTTGTCTACTCTGTGGATGGATGACACTGGGGAGCAGAACACAAACTTATCTTTGAAGAAAAAAAATGATGTCATTGATCATTGGATGTCTGTAAATATTCATACTTGTGTCACTGAACGCTGTTGAAATAAAAGATCACATGTTTAGTTTGATTCATAGATCTCCAGATCTGCACCTTTGGTAACATGGTGTGTACCACACTCAACATGGACCAGAGGAAGCAAAAGAAAGACTTATGTCAGGACATTAGAAAGAAATTTATAGACAAGTATGTTGAAGGAAAAGGCTATAAGATTGTCTCCAATCAACTTGATGTTCCTGTGACTACAGTTGCACATGTTATTCAGAAATGTAAGATCCATGGGACTGTAGCTAACCTCCCTGGTTGAGGCCACAAGAAGAAAACTGATGACAAATCAAAGAGAAGAATCATACAAATGGTAACAAAAGAGCCCAGAAAAACCTCTAAAGAGATTTTAGGTGAACTTCAAACTCAAGGAACATCAGTGTCAGATCGCATCATCCGTTGTTGTTTGACATGAGGTGGACTTCATGGGAGACGACCAAGGAGGATACCACTGTTGAAAACAAATCAGAAAAAGCCAGACTGGAATTTGCCAAACTACATGTTGACAAGTCACAAAGCTACTGTCCAATGGACAGATGGGACAAAAATTGAACTTTTTGAAAGGCACCACAGCTCTATGTTCACAGACAGAAAAATGAAGCATATCAAGAAAAGAACACGGTTCCTAATGTGAAATACGGAGGAGGCTCTTTTATGTTCTGGGGCTGCTTTGATGCCTCTAGCACAGGGTGTCTTGAATCTGTGCAGGGTACAATGAAATCTAAAGACTATCAAAGGATTCCAGAGAGAAATTTATTGGCCTGTGTCAGAAAGCTTGATCTCAATCACAGGTCATGGGTCTTGCAACAAGACAATAACCCAAAACACGCAGCCAAAAACACCCATCAAGGGCTCAGAGGAAAACATTGGACTATTCTAAAGTGGCCTTCTATGATCCCTGACATAAATCCTATTAAGCATCCTCTGGAAAAGTCATCCTTCAAACCTGAGACAACTGGAGCAGTTTGCTCATGAAGAATGGGCCAAATTATTTGCCAGCAGGTGCAGAAGTCTCATTGACAGTTACAGGAACCGTTTGATTGCCTTGAAAGGTTGTGCAACAAATTTTAAGTTAGGGGAACCATCACTTTTATCTAGACCTGCTTCATGATTTTATGTTTGTAAAAAATTCTGTTGAAGTACGGTTGAAAAGCAATGCCTGATTTTCATTGGTTCAATTAAAAATTTTTTTTACATTTATTATTATGTTTGTCAGATTCGAGTTATTTCTGTGACCATTGTGAGCTTTTCTTTCATTTACCGAAGGGTACCAACAATTTTGTCCATGTATGAGCATTTAGCTGGTATGCTACCAAACCTCTGTCACCCAACACTGTTGTCGCTCTAACTACTCCTGCCTTATCTTTTGCAGCCGGTTAAATGTGTGAAGGGCTCTCAGGTGTCCGCTTGCCTCTGTGTAGTAAATGAGAACGTGAATAATGTATAAACAGAACAGACGTGGCAGTTTGTTTGTTAGCACCTCTCATCCTGGTTGTCTTTGAAAGCCATTTTATTGTTCAGTTGAGTTAAAGTTAATTTATTTGCTCAGGAGCTTTTAGATGAACATTACAACCAGATTATTACTTATATTGTGTTGTGTTGTTTTGGCTGTTGATATTTGATTTATATGAAAATGTGCATATTTTTGATTTATTATTTAAAATGCAATCCATTGTACTAATACTCCTGATGTAATGGGTAGATGAAACATTGTGACTTGTTTGCATCAAGCTCAACATAGTGAAGTCAGTTAATGTATTAAAGTGTATGTTTTATGTGCTGTTATGGTTGTTTTGCTGCTAAATGTTCCTAAGAGAGACCGAGTTCTAGTTTGAGAAATGGTGGAACCAAACTAAACTAAACTAGAGCGAGTAGAATGGTTCTATGATAATGATGTTCCTGTGGTTAGATTACAAACATGCTCAGCTTTAACTCTTCTCCCTTCTAGCACTTGAAGGTGGAGCTACTCTGCCCTCTAGGGTTATTTGGAGGTGCTACTCCTTCTAATGTGTCCCTTTTCTCTGTCTTTTAGCACAGCAGAGGGTTTTTTTTCCCGTTCTGATAACTCCATGGTAACTGGCTGGGAGACCTTTGCACAAGCTCTGGGATATTTCCTCAAGATGTTTTTTGGTTCTGCTGCTCTGGGAACCCTCACTGGACTCATTTCTGCTCTTGTATCCAGATTCTAACTAAAGTCCGTGCATGTTTTTTTTATTTTCTGTTTGCCTTTGTGTGTTTATGTGTTGTTGAACTGGACTGAAATTCCCTAACTCACTAGTCAGTTCTTGAAACACTTTGACCTGAGGAAGACGCCGTCCCTGGAGTTTGGCATGATGATAATCTTTGCTTACCTTCCCTACGGTCTGGCAGAGGGAATCAAACTGTCAGGTGGGTGCACACAGAAAAAGCTCTCTCTTTTGTCTGATTCCAGCTGAACTCCACGTTCCTCTGCAGGAATAATGTCCATCCTGTTTGCGGGGATCTCCATGTCCCACTACACCCATCACAACCTCTCACCTGTCACTCAGATCCTCATGCAGCAAACGCTAAGGACCGTAGCCTTCATGTGTGGTGAGCACATTTCTGATCAGCCACAGTGTTGTGTTTGTTTTTCATTATATGGCATTCTTTGAACATCATGTTTACCTTCTTTCACCAGAGACCTGTGTGTTTGCCTTCCTCGGTCTCTCGATCTTTAGTTTCCCACACAAATTTGAAATATCTTTCGTCATTTGGTGCATCGTAAGTGCAGTTTTGTGCAGTTATTTTCACTACAGATTATAGTTATTTGAAAGTCTGTTTCTGCTTCTATGATCATCAGGTTTGACAGGTTTCTTTTTTTTTTTTCTTTGTAGGTCCTGGTACTTCTTGGTAGAGCTGTAAATATCTTTCCTCTTTCTTTCCTGCTGAACTTTTTCAGAGATCACAAAATCACACCCAAAATGATGTTCATCATGTGGTTCAGTGGTAAGATGACACATTATTCTTGTTCACCACTATAGAAAATAACAAGCAGCAAGCCTACAGTTAATAATTCCAATTCAAGTAATCCAGGAAAAAAACTCTGTAATCTGCAAAGTTTCAAAATAAAATGTTAACCACTAAGGCAATAATAAATAATTATCATAACCAAACTCCAAAGTTAAAGATCATTCTGCAAATAGTCAATCAGCTAAACTCCTAAATCAAGCTATGCATGTCATCATTTTTTGTTATTGAATTGAATGCATTTAATACTGAAAAAATCTTATGCAGACTTAAAAAAAAGTAAAAAAAAATTTTTTTTTTCTATTTTGCACGCTTTAAACTGGGTTACAAATGTTTCAATGGTTAGAATATTTCCAGTTATGTCTGTCAATAGTTGGATTAGTACAGACCTGCTACAATGGACAGACATTCTCTTGCTTCAGGGAATCTTCTTATTGAAGCTTTTAACATGTTAATGGAATTGATTTAATCTCACCTTCAAAAGTTTAAAGAATCTTTAATTCCAGCTTTAGTTTTAGGAACTCTTCTTTGAATGAAAAGAAAACAACAATATGATGAGCCTGAGAAGATCTCAATGCTGCAGTTTGTCCAAGTGGTGTTACCGTAGGGTGACGTCATCATTAGTCGAAGGACCCCGAGTCGTTCTGACAGGCCGAGTAGATGTGGTACCTACAGCGATCCGTCCCCCCAACTGGTCTTATCCTCCCTCACACAACCACCCTCATACACTTACCTCACTACACCTGTATGTGCGTTAACTTCATTCTGCCACCCTTCAAAGCAAAAAAAAAAAAAAAAAAAAGAAACCTAGAGTGTGTTGATGACTCAGAGTAAAACACCTATGTAACACATGCTTACCAATTGCATCAGGAGAAATGAGGAGCCACCCACCTTGTTTATTGCTATACTGCCATCATGTGGCCTAAGTAAGTTATTTATGTCCCATGTTTACTGATGTTGAAAGTTCTGAATGTCTTGAACAAAAACACTCCAAATGCCAAAGAGATAAGATTATTTCGTGGAATAGGTGGAGAAAAAGTTTGACAAAATCATATTCTTTAATACAGCAAACTTGGAGGGATTGATAGTTTTTTTTTTTTTTTTTTTTTTTTTTTTTTTTTTTCAGGAGTATCACAATATATTTAGCTTTTGGAATAAAAAAAAATCAGTAAATAAATATTTTCATTTTTTGAAAAAGTTGTTTTATAAAAAAAATTTAAAAAACTGAAAATTTAGTTATTTGATCAATGCCAACAAAAAAATATTCTAAATTGAAATAAATATGAAAAAGACTTGTTTATATTTATAAAAAATATAAACTTTGAACTTACTTGTGTTTAGATAAACTTTTTGATTTGTTCTTTTTGACAGGCTTGCGAGGGGCTATTCCCTATGCGTTGAGCCTTCATTTAGGCCTGGAACCCATTGAGAAACGGCAGTTAATTGGCACCACCACCATCATCATTGTGCTGTTTACCATCCTCGTACTTGGGGGCGGGACCATGCCACTCATCCGCCTCATGGACATTGAAGAGAGCCAATCACGGCGTAAAAACAAGAAGGACGTCAACCTCAGCAAGACAGAGAAGATGGTAATGGATTTAGAGTCCTGGTGACACGCATGAGCACAAACCCACAGACACAGATTGTTAGTTTCCTCAAAACTAGCTGTGGCGTCCTTTTGTTAGCCGCCAGGCTCTTGTACGTTATCTTACGGAATGAAACATCAAAGGCTTGATGGTTTGTGCGAAGGGCGCTCAGTCAGTAGGGAACAAAGTCGATGATGCTTCACATGCACTAAAAAACAAACTTTTGTTCTATATTTTAGTGACAGTTGTTTGCTGGAATTCTCTTTTGAAGCATTTTTTACCATCAGGGTCACTGACAGATCGTTGTAATGTTTGTGTGTGACTTTTCTGTGCAGCATTTGCATGCATGCAACTTCTGAAGCTAAAAAAAAATCCCCAGAGGTTCCAGCACTGGGATCTATTAAACCTCTTTTCCTTTGGTCCATTTGCTCTTTCCAATTACCCTGTTTTTGTGTGTTAAGTGCTTTCTTGTATTTTTATGATTTTGGTTTCCCACTCCAAGTACAGTGTTATTTAAACGTTTTAACTTCCCTGCATATTTTTTCCTGTCTTGCTTCAAAATTACCTTTTTTAAAACATAAGTGGCTCTGTTCATGACTTCTTGGTTTTGCTCTGCTCATGCTTTGTATCCAGGGTAACACCATTGAGTCAGAGCACCTATCAGAACTGACAGAAGAAGAGTATGAAGCCCACATCTACCAGAGACGAGATCTGAAGGGCTTCATGTGGCTCGATGCCAAGTACCTTAATCCATTCTTTACTCGCAGACTCACCCAAGAGGTAAGAGGCTAACGTAGGATCTCAGTGAGGGTTACATCATTTCTGTCACTGACATTTGTCTTTTCAAGATGAGATATATTGATCCTTGTTTAGTACAACAAATGAAACCCAAGTTTAAGACTTTTAAACTGCTTCTTGTTTCTGACTCCACCTGTTTTTGTTTTTGAAAGTAAAAGAGTATTAAAGACAATTTTCAACCTTTTTGATTTTCTAAGAACTAAGGTGCTAAATGTCTCAGGGAAAACAATTTGATGTTTCTAAATAAAAAAACTTGGTATATTAGGGGGTATGGGTGCAGTGTAACTAACATTACAGGTTTTGTTAAAGTTTTAAGTGGATTGATAGGATCAATACGTCTTCACAAACAATTCTTGTGACCAGTGTCAGCATTTAACCATTAACAAAACTAGTTTATTTACTGTTTTCCTGCTTGAATGTTTTACTTATATCGTCCATTTTTTCATTGGCAGCATATTTCTAATACCTACAAATAATTTTAGCCAGGGCTCTAAATGAACTTTTTTGGTGGCCAGTAACATCAAAAGTCTACCAGCCAAATCTGGACTTTACTAGCCAAATATTTCTTAGGAAAAATAGATTGTTTATTTCAAAGAAAAACAGTTATTCCCTTTATTTATAAGGTTTCAAAAAATGATTGTCTCTCACAATAACAAAACACTAATAATAATTGAAAGTGTAGTCTTATGTAATGTGTTAAAGCATTACAGAAATGTAATGTTATTTTAATAAAAGACACTTCTAACCTCTGAACTTTTCTATGAACACACCTTTTGTTTAAAGCATCGACTTGATCTACAAACATTACACAGGAAAATGTTGAGGAATTATTAAATATTGATCAGTATGAACTGTTTTTATCTTTTTTTTTTGTGAATCAATATTGGGCACAAAACAGTAAAGTCCTGTTGGGCGCTCACGTTGTGGGTGTGGTCAACTTTGTCGCTTACAGTCTGGTTTTTAAAGATTTTTATTTTTATTTTTATTTATTGTTTTATATAAAAAAAAGGCCACCCTTTTTTTAATTGAATGCAACATGGTTCCATGAAGATTAAAACTAGTGATAAACAACAAAGTAATTACCTTAAAAACATTTTAATGTCATGCAGAGTAAATACATGCATATATCAAAAAATGTGCAACGTTTTGCCTTATTGTGTGTGGTCTTACATGCCAGTCTGTTGTAGTTGTGAATCTTAGTCATTTCAAAAAGTAACAATGACATGGAGCAAAAAGTGAGTGTGTGTTTGTGTTGGCTGAGATCATTGTGAGCAAATGCTAGAAATTATCAGCGCGCCTGAATGCAGCAATAGCTAGCTCTTAATGAAAGCATATAAGAGTGTAAATTCCATGCAGCCCCTGAATGCACCAGCTTCTGCGGCGAATGTGAGGACAAAATCTGCGCAGTGAAGTCAGAATTAAATATAATTAAATATGTTGGACAAACTCTGCGATGGATGTTTGTGGAGGTCTATTGGGGAGGGAAGGCAGACGCCTAAAACTCATGGTTGTGTGAATATCTCACCTGCCAAAGTGACTGGTGAAATAGCCAAATGAAAGTTTTACCTGCATTTGGTGGGTGGAAGGGCAGGTGTTAATTTAGAGTCCTGATTTCAACCCAAAACAGATGAAGTGCTTTATATGCCATTGCTTATTTCTACTTATAAATATTGAAAGGAAGCTCTAAATCTGCTGGCTTTAAAGTTAAATCTAGGATATGATCATTCTCGGCTGGTTTGTTTTGCTCACATATCTCTAGATAGCTGCTTTAACTTAAGGATTTGCATTTTTAATCTTTAAAAATACAAACTCAGGTTTTGGGGAAGTTTCCCGAAAAAACTTTTTAGCAGCATCAACAAAAGTCACAGTGAGCGCTTCTCTCACTCTCACCACATGCTGGTTGTGTGTTTTACATTTCTGTCTTTGTACACTTTCCTCACCCTTCTTGTCGTATGTGTTGGAAAGGACCTGCTGCACGGCCGCATCCAGATGAAAACTCTGACCAACAAATGGTATGAAGAAGTTCGTCAGGGACCATCGGGCTCTGAAGATGATGAAGATGAAGCCGAACTGCTTTAAGACCTTTTTGATATCGGATGACAACAGTGAACTGGCATTGTGTGCTCTGGGCTGCAGTTGTGTCTGTTTTATAGACAAAAAGCCCTGTTAGCTGGTCAGTCACATGCAGCTTCCTGCTCCTAACGTAGCGTTACAGACGCAGCCGGTGCTTGCAGACAGAAGTGTGCAAAATCATTTTCTCACTAAAATGGGATTTAAAAAAATGTAGCACTGGATCATAAAAAGGAAAATGTGAAATCCTGGTGGTTATGAATGTTCTGCTGCTTCCTGATGAAGAAACTGGATCTTTTTATTATTTACTTGTGAATTCTGGAATGGGGATCTTTTCTCTTTTTAAGGATGGTCACTGTGGTCTGAAAAGAAACGCTAGAAGGTACTGAAATATAAACTCTGACACAAGTGTAGATCAACATCTTTTTTTGTTATGTTGTCTCCATATTTGTATGGTAATTGCATTTAAGTTGGAAGTTTTAGAGAGAATAGAGAAAGAATGGAACTTGGAAAGCATCTTACTGCAGGCAGGGCTTTAGAAATTAGATTCGCAGAAAGCACCAAGTTTTCATACTTTTCTGTTTATTCCGACTTAAATCTTTGTGTGCCTCTACATTTGAGTTCTTTCATAGTCATGGGATATTTATTTTTTAAAAAATCCAATGTGCTGCAGTATAGCACAGAGGAGTAGTAAATCAAGAACTACTGTCAAAGCGAGGTAAGGGAAAATAAGATCAGTTACAGAAGAATATTTTTGGGGACTGATTAATTTTTTTTTCTTCAACATGTATTTATGTTTCATAGATTCTCGACTACACTGTCTCAGATGCACCTTAAAAAATGTCTACCGTTTGACTTTCACTATTGTTGGATTTGGAAGATGAGTACAATTGAATGTGGGATAATCATATTTTTTTCATATTTATTCATATTTTATGTCCTGTTTTTTGCACACATACTTTTGAGCCACACAGGATTACAAAAATAAACAAAATGCAATGGGTTTGCAATGTGTCTGTTTAAGTTTTAAACAAATAAGTTGGTCTGCCAAGGTGAAGCAAAGCTGAAAATAATAAAAAAAAACAAACAAGCTTAACTCCAAAAAATACATAAAAGAAGAGCAATTGACACCTGATATTTTATTCCCTTCAATAATTATGTTAGGTTGACTTTTTCAGTTACTTGTAATTGATCAGTGTCTACAGTTCTAGTGAAGTTCACTTTCACTTAAGCTGCTTGAGCTAATTAGATTACAGACTTTTAAGGAGAGTTGGACAGAGATTACACAGTGTCTCGAGACGGAGTCTGAGCAGTCTTCAGTGGAGTTAGAGCGCATTAAAAGGTTAATATGTGGCCCTGTTAGAGAAATCAATCAACCTCCAACCTACAGTTAACCCTCTAGCCCTCAAAGCTGAAGAACACCTGAGTCCGATTCTCGCGGATCTCATTCACCATTTCAGTGCAAAGAAAAAAAGAGAGCATTTTCATCTCAAGTCGACTGTGGAATTGATGTTGACGTTCAATTCATGTAGGTATCAGGGAAGAGGTGACAACTTTTTGAGAAATCCACTTTAAATAATTCCATAAATATAGCCTCACAATCAAACATGTAGGGCAACTATCTACCTAAAGGGTTAGACATTCTTGATCTTTTTTTGCATTATTATTATTTAAGTAAATTAAAGTGAAATTCTGCACTTGGATGTTGGATTTTTTTTACTAACAAATGGCTCCCAGCAGGTGGCGCTCTAAATCCACAGGATTGGCTCACATAAACAGAAATCCATTAGGGAGTAGATTAAAGAGATGGGTCTTCTGTGCTTAAGCACTTATTAAATGTTATATCTCTATCCGTTTTAGCAAATTCCATTATTTATAATTTTGTTACATATTTAATACAATAACAGTGATTTATCCAGCTAATTTACTATATTCCAACTAAAAGAAGTTGTATGATCACTGACTTTCATTGTCTGGAATCAATTTGATCTGTTTTTAATCATTTTTTATAGAGGAAGCACGCACAATGTAATCCCTCATGTTCTTTAATAACTTAAAGGTGTAAATCCATTGATTCCGTGTGATCAACTATTTGCTAAAGAATCGTGATGTACTCCATGAGTCATTCAGTGCACCATCAAATATTTAAAATAAAATGAATAGACAAATGAAAGCATGCACTTATTGTCTGCGCAATGCACGACTTTTTATTGTGCTTTGATGGCTGATTGATGATTGTGTGTAGATTTGTATGTTCTCTATGTAAACATGCATGTACAATAGATTTTACTCTTGACCCCGGACCGGTAAAGGAATTTTACCCATAAACATGTCTATACTCAGACATGTGAAAATCATTTCTCTTCACAAAATCGGTCACTTCCTCGTGCGGTTTCAACATTCTCCTGACCATCTGTTTTTGTTTTTCCCCGTGCTGGTGCTGACTAATAAATCACTCCGTTCTTTGGTGAGATGAAAGAAGGAGTCTGAGAAACTGCTAAAAAGTCTGAGACAGAAACGTAAAGATAAACTAGACACTCCACCCCCGCACGACAATACAGATGTGGTGAGGAGGACTTCTTGAAACTTTGTCCTCCGCAGCTGAAAGTCAGAAGTTTAGGGTCAACATTCTGGGATAGCTTGAAATTGTGGGAATTTTGTCTCAGACCAATTGCAGAGCACTTTCCACAATGTCAGTTTGAATTTAGTACAAGAATTGATCAGTTTAGCCCTAAGGCTTTTTTTTTTATTGCTTTTGCCAAAAACTTGAAACGAAAGAACAAATTGTACACACATTTTGCATTTTGAGTATGAGAGCTTCAAGCTCTCTCACATTGTTTTCAGTAACGAGGCTTTCCACAAACTTTTTTAACAAGGTTTCTCTTAGATAAAAAGAAAAACTGGAATATATTTTAACTGAAAAAAGATATCAGAACTTGTTTCTGCAAAAACCTGGAAAATTTGAAGAAAAATGAGTAATAATTTCCACTTTTTCTCTTGTGCTCACACACTGAAAATATAATTAAGGGCAGGGTTGTGAGGTATGTTTGGATCAAGATTTTTTTTTTATGGTGATATAATTTCTTAATAAAGTGAAATGTTGCAAGCTTCTTTGCTTAAAATTGTACACAGAAGCTACTTTCCCCTTTTCCACAGGGAGGGTTTGCATCTGTAAGCTCTGCAAACATAACAGTTTAAAGGAAATAACTTTTTTTTTCCCTCAAGTTACTGCTGTTTCTGTGGAGAGCTGACACATGGGAGAGGGGCTGAAGCACCATCAATAAATCCTAATATCACCTCATTTATGGGTCATCATACATATTGCTTTGCTGGGATCAATATTTTATGCAGAAATGTATTTTGCATTAGACAGTAAACGGTGTATACTTATCTGGTGCTTTACTACCTTCTTAGAAGGATCAAGGCACTTTATAGCCAAGGTCCCATTCACACACTGATGTCAGCTCTGCTGCCGGACACTAGCGCCAACCTCTGACCACTAGGAGCAAAGTGGGGTTCAGTATGCCCGAGGACACTTTGACACATGGGTGGATAAGGTAGGAACTGAACCTGTGATCCTTTCAATCAGAGGTCGACTTCTAGGAATTGTTCAGATACAACTTGGCTCTGTCGTTCAAATAACAAGGGTAAGCCAGAGAAGAAAATACTAAACCTTCAAAGAGATGGAAACCACACAATCTCGAGTGATTTATATATGTATATATATATATATATATATATATATATATTAAAGGGACATTGAAAAAAAACCCAATGAACTCATTGTTTGCCATGATCTCATGTTGCACATCTGTCAGTCAGAGGAGTCTGTTAACCTCACGCAGATTGTTTGAGGGTGCAATGAGGTCAGCTGTTTGAGGAGTCAGCGCTGGCTCACAAGGCAAGATGGTCAAAACAGGCCCATCATAATGGATCACAATCACATTCGCTCTGAGGCCTGACATCCCTCTGGCTCCTGGCCCACAAGCCGCCACTCAACATTCCAGATTATAATTCGTACTCAAGAGAAAAACAACCGGCGGTCGTCCTGGACACATGGCACAACCTCACACAGAGCAAAATGAAAACTGTAAAATAGGAAGACAGTTGGAAAAAATCTGTTTTTTAGTAAACAACAATACTCTGCACATAATTTATAAAAAATTTAACCAGACATGTCATAAAAAAGACCTGCGGCCATGGATGACAAAATGTGTTGCAAGAACTCAGTAAAGGAGATAAACAAACTAGGTCAAAGTGCATGACAAGGATGAAAACAGGAGGTGAAAGCACATCTGGGTTTGACTGAATCCAAACTAACCGTTGGGCTTTTGTTGTAGCTACACAACTATTAAATGCTTCAAGTCATTGTGACACCCCGTTTATATTTAGAGTCTTCATGCATTTTGGTGTGATGACCTTCAAATGCTTTTTTTCTTGACCCAGTAATCCGAACTAACCAATCCTCTATCCTTCCTTACCCTAAAAACAAATCAAAAAAATATTCCAGTCATGAGTGAGCTTGTTGGAGAGTCCCACCCCTTCTACTGAAAGCGGAGACCCAGCAACACCACCGCAAGGTGGAGATTCAAGTCCTCATCTAGAGTCACAACATCCATGAACCTCCTGTTCTTCTCGCCGTCCCCTGGGACTCTTTCCTGGTAACTCCAACCTCAGCATCATTTTATCAGCAAAGTCACTATCTCCCCTCTCTAGATGTCCAAATCATCTAAATCTGCTTCCCTGCATGTATCTCCCAAACATCTAACCTGATCCTTTCTTACATTCATTTCTGATCCCATCCATCCTTTATCACTCCCAGAGAGAAACATAACATTTTCACCTCGGCTACCTTCAGTACTGCTGATTTGCATATATGCTTTGGCTTTGATTGTACATCTGAAGAACCTGTCTTGATAAAATCCCCTGCATTTAACTGGACTTGGGAACCTGGCACAAGACAGAACTGGATTGTGCCTCCAAGAGGTAGCATTTTATAGATTATGCATCTGTGATTACTGTGTAAAAATTGCTCTGAAGTTCTTTGAACTGAGATTGTTACTCCACATAAAAGTTGTTTCAGTGAAGCAGCATCAGCAGATTCTGTCTTTCTTAGCATCTTCCCAGGATCTGAACAAAACTTCCCCACATTTTCAAGTTCCAGTGCACATTTCAGACATCGACACCAACGGGAACTGATGATGAAAGGCAAGCATGGCAGATCCTCTGGCTGCAGAATCTTCTGACTGAAGATTGACATCATTCAGCTGCTTGGGTTTGTCTGTGCATTAACAACCAGCTATCTAGTCTGCAAACCTTGGAATGGAAATCAGTCAAAGACTGCAGGTGGTTTCCAAATGTTGACAGGGTAAGAAAATGATTTTGTTGAGATGTTGTTTTCTCTGTAGCAGGAATTGTTTGCAAATGCATCAATGGTAACTCTATGTAAGATTTCCACTCGCAGGATACTCAGACACAAGCTTAAAATTCCCCTTTTACTTGTTTTATCCTAGGAATCAGTGAAACATGGCAACCCATAGCAGAAAAAAACAAAAACGAGACCACTTGATACGGTAAAAGCTTGATACGATTTTCAGAAGAAATAGAAAAGATGTCAAAAGTATCAAAAAAGGAAAATATTCGGTGACTAAAATGTGCCACAACAGAAAAAAATAACCCAACAAACACGCTTTTCCTTAATTAATGTAACTCCATTAAGAATTTAAACCCAACCATAAAGTTAGGCTGTAATTGTGGTTTAAACAAAGAAGCAGTGTTTTTGTAAAAGCAATGAAACAATGAGCCAAAATCTAAGAACATTATAAGAACACTTTATTTTAGTTATTTTCCTAAACCTTGGTAATCTTGGAAAAGAAATCTTTGCGCTGTTGGAGCCATGAATGCGTCGTCTATAATTGTTAGAGAACAGAAAGACTGCTTGCTTAGTTCGGGGGATAATTACAGAATTTGGAATCTGATCAGGTCATTCAGTTAGCCTTTTTCCACTTTACTTTGTTAGGTAGTTAAAACAAAACCTCACCATAGATTTTTCGGGAAAAAAGTTTTGGTATTTGCATGATCATCTTTGCAACTGTCATTTTTTTCTTTTTCTATGAAATGTTTAGCCACTTAATTTGATCACAAGTAAATATTGCTGAATAGAAAACCTCTTTGTTCCAGTCTAATATCAAGATCTTAGCCTAAAAGCCATGAGTAATACATTTTGTGGTGTTTTCTTTTGAGTGTCCCATGCTAAATTGTGAATAAATGCTTGATACAGAACAGCAGCCTCATTCTCAGAAATGTCCTGATGTGATCTGAAGAGCGGGGCAAGCGCAGTGCAGGACAAGACAGTGTTGCTCTTTCATAAGGCTTCTGGCAGCTTGACCACATTACACAAACCTCGTGACTTCCTGATAACATCTGGATTGTTTGGTAACCATAGTGGTTATGCTTCAGATGTGGTTGGGTAAATGAAGCAACGATCTAAGACTTCATCCTGGTGCTGGTGTGTCAACTGCATCAACTGGGACAAACTTCTACACAGAAGTAAAAAGTGACAGTGAGCCTCTTATTCTTGAAGGCAATGCATAAGCTTTAGTTGCATATGTTTTTATTTAAACAACTTAAGACAAAACAGCGCAAACAAACTGTCTTTTAAATGTTTAAAATGAGAAAAAAATGGTTGTTTGAAAACAAAAGTATGAAAATTCACTTGTCAGGCCTGAATTTAGCCAACTCCACCGTGGGATGCAGGTAGAATATCAGGAGGCCAAGTCTGTATGTGCTGAGAGTTTAGGATGTCATATTGCTGGAGCACCTAAAATACTTAGAAAACCACGCAATCATCATATCAGTCCAATCCGTGTAGTTATCTTCTCCTTTGATCTATTTCATAAGTTTTATGTTATATTTAACACCGCTCGGCATTTACCGGGCTTGGGACAGGCACAAGTTGGACACTAGTTTGTGGTGGCCTGTTGAGGCTACATTTATCTTTTTTGTCTCTAAGCAGTCACGGCATTTGGCAATCCTCTCCCACCCATGCCTATATTTTCTAATATGTGTTTAGGGCTCTTTTTTTAAAAATCAGAATGATAAAAAAATGGTATTGTAAAGAGTTTTCAGAATCCAGGAACGATTCAGATTTACAAAGAAACAAAAAGCGAAAAAAAAAAAAAAACAAGCAGAAAAACATTCTAAAGCAAACAGCAATAGTTTTTCTACAGTAATCATTATGCCTTAGAAACAAATTTTAGTGATTAAATAAATATTTTTTTACTTTTTTTTTTCCTTCTTTGAATTTTTCTGTATTTATTCAAAATTTCAGTTATTTTCTTGACAATTACAATACATTTTTATTGTTTCTTTTTGTTCATATTTTTGAGTAAAACCAGCAAACATTTTAGAAAGTAACCATGACCTGTTTGAGGAACAAGAGACAGCTGTTACCATCCTTTTTCTGAACCTGTTTTGTCCCTTTCAGGATGACAGAGCAGCTAGAGCCTTATCTGGCCACTCGTGGGTGGAAGCTGGGTACACTGGACAGGTTGCCAGTTTTTCACAGGGCCACAATGACACACCCATACAAAGTTGCATTAAAACCCAGGGACAAATAAGAGTAACCAATTAACTTATGAAGCATGTTTTTGGACGGTGGGAGGAAACCAGAGTTCCCGGTGAGAACTCCACACAGAAAGACTGTTTCAATGCCCCCAGCCGGGACTTGAACCAGGGACCCTCTTACTGTGAAGCAAGAGAGCGAACCACTGCCCACCGTACAGCCCACAAAGCCATCATATTATGTCTTAAAGACATTCAATGGACCTATGTTGCCTTATAAATGTCACATTTATAGCGACATTTTAAATACGGACATGTTTGATTGTTACAGAAAGTTCAAATTAAACTTACAACTGGAAAAATTGCTTAAACCCTCATAAAACAATATGTTTGGGGGGAGGTTTAAATTTTCTGATGCAGGCCACAGAAAATAAACCCAAAACATAAAAAATTCCCTCAAATATTTGTGCCTTTTCTCAACAAAGCTTTCATTTTCTCCTTCAGGAAGAGATTAATCTTCCCTGTGGTGTAACAACTGACCCGAGGGAGTTTGTGTTGTAGAATCATCTCTCTATAAAGCACTGATCAGATACTGAGAGAAGGAAAAGTGCTCCTCAGCATGCACCAAGATAATATCACATATCTGCAATCACAGGATTATCCATCCCCATGTCCTTCCATTTGCCCTTCTCCCATTCAGGGACCTGGAGGGATGAAGCTGCAGCTGTCATCAGGTAAGCAACAAAGTACACTCCGGATAGGTCATCAGTTAATGAGCTAACACCGAGGGTATCACTGTTACATTTGCACTTAGTTTTCTATTAGGGAGCCTGTTCTTCCAGGCTAACTTTTGCTGCATTAGGTTGTGTTTTGTAAACAAGACAGGGAAGCAATCCACATGAATAGAAATATTCTTATCAGGGTAACTTATTCATTATTTTGCTAGAAGCAGCTGTGGCTCTAGACTCCATGTGACCACATCCTCTTGCCTTAGAAATGGAGAATTCAAGAAGAAACAAAGCTTTCTTCCAGCAATTCAGTGTAAAAGGAAGCTTTAGCTAAACTTGGTTGGTTCATCTTAAAAATTCTTTCAATAAATCAAATCAAAAGCCCTTCTTAAAAACCCACTCCAATGATAAGTGCGTTTTTGGTGCTTTTAACATGTTCTTGAGGCATTTTCTCATGATAGAGGTTATATAAAAAGAAAATTAAGCCCAAACTTACATTTCTAAGTACTTCTTTTTTAAATTGTTTTGAAGCAGGAGCAGATGAACCAATGTCATTTGAAAAAAAGCATGTTTGTGACATAATGGGCATGGAAAATGGGCAGGTCACAAGCCCCCCTGTTCCGCTCGGATGCACCCACTTCCAGACAAATACACTCATGTACATCTTTGCTTTTCTTGTCTGAGCTGGCATCTGGCTGGACAGCTTTAATATAGCTCACCATTTTTTGTTGCACCGCTAATGTTAGGTTGGGGATGTGAGGGGACAGAATGCAAGCAGAGCGCTCTCAGCAACAGGGAGGGAAAGAGAGGGTGGGGCAGTATTTCTAATGAATTACTGCTGTTCAGTAGAACTTATGTCCAAGTTAAAATTTAAGCCAAAAGTGACATTAAAGACCACCGGGAATGCTTTTAAAATAGCTCTAACGATGATCTGAGTGGGTTTATATACACCAGATTCTTATATGCTTTCTTACAAGCAGAAAATAACAAATGTAGGGGGTTTTTGTGGGACTTCCAGGGTTGGATCCTGAATAATTTGGAATGCATGATCAGACATTACGAGTGATGAGGTTTCCCACAGAGACCAGATTTCTTACACATGCGTGAATGCACCAAGTGGCACAGAAGTAGATGGAAAGCTGTGGGTGTCAACAGATGCGGCTGTCCAACAAGACATCTTTTTTAATCTAGACTCTGATCGATCCAGCTGCTGTTCCAATACATGTTTCAAGACCCCTGGAGTGCACAAAACATTCCACGGTTTCCAGATTAAACCTCCTTCACCCAACAACCCGAGGGCTCCCCAACACCATTGTACTCTGGGGTCACTCCATCCATCTGGTTGACATGGAGAGCTGCAGCTCTGAGAGCCTGCTTGAAATGTGTTCTTCAAACGTTTTAAACTGTGAGCTGTCAAGATAAAATGTGTAACAAAAAAGAAATACTGAGATATTTTTAACCCCAGTTTGATCACCTTTTTTTTTCCATTTAATGTGACCTGGTACGACCAAGTCAGATGTTTTCCACATACTTGTTCAAATCTCATTAATTTTCCACACCTATACAAAGACGAACTTCATGGAGCATAAATCATGTTAGACTGAAGGCAAACATGTGTCTTCAAATTAGAAATGTTTGTTTTAAAGACACAGGCTGGGTTCCCAATTAGTTTTTACAAATTTTTTTTTTTGGTTGATTAAATGAGCTGGACTGATTTTAATGAGGATTCTTTAATCAATTTTTCAAAGCCAGTGACAAACTCAAACTTTTATATGTTCATATTTATTTTTGCAGGATTTTACAAGACCATATTTGTGTTTATTTCACAAAAAAAGGCTGGGGTAGCATGGTGGCACAGTGGTGAGCGCTCTACCTTTCATTGGAAAGACAGTGCATGCGTGGGTTTTCTCCGGGCACCACAGCTTCCTCCCACAGTTTAAAAACATGTTTCATGTTTTTAGTGTTAAATTGCAGCAAAACATGGATTTTAATCTTTTTGTTTCAAGAGTCAGAGATACAATTTAGGAAAATCCCTCCACGTACAAGCTATGTAATTACTGAACATGCAGTAATGTGTTTATTTGTGGATCCTAAAAGCGAGGAATCAGCCTCAAATACTCCACAATTTTTAGTTATACTATTTATTAAAAGTATTAAATGCAGTGTTAAATAAATAGAAGGTCATTCGTTTCTTCATGCCCGACTTTATTTCCAGCCCTGTTAGGGAGCAATAATCTCCATGACGTTAGATGACTTTTGTCTTACTGAACACATTCTGAAGTTCACGGTAACAAGGTGGCAAGCTCTACAAAGGAACACAGAAAGAATCCTAGTTCATGTGACACTGACTCACTCTGGCTTGAGCTTTTTGAGCTTTGAATGAATGGCGAGACAATGTTTTTTTTCTGTAAGCAGCAAGAGAGACGTGTGTCATTGTTTGTAGTTCTTTCTCACCCATCTCAACATTCCCAAGTGTTGGATAGAGAAAGAACGGCTCATTGGTCTCATTTTTACCTCTCAACCAAAGAGCCCAGTTATTCATTCAGTGTTGCTATTCCATCGTGTGTTGCTGTCTCTCCTCTCCTCTGACATTTAAAGAAAAAACGAGGAGTTACTTGTGCGGACATAAATCTTCTCGATCTTACCCACAGGGCAGAGCAGACGGGACTGGAGTTGGTGAAGTCTATTATTGGCAAGCCTTTGATTAAACAAGGAATGTGACAAAATGAGCTCCGAAGCGTCGGTCTGGCAGCCATTTCTCAAGCAGACAAAGGTATCAAAGACAAAGGCAGAGAGCTACAGAAACGTGACAAGAGCTGGGAAATTAAAAGTCAGCTTAACTTTAACAATAATTACTGCCAAAAAGAAAGATGGACTTGTAATTTTGCTTTGCAGCAACGTTTTAACTTGTTCAATGAGAAAGATACAAAATGAGACAACATTGTAAAAGTAAACTTGGTAAACTTACTACGACTACAGATGCTCTAAAAAGAAAAAGTAATCCTGTTGTTAGAGCTATGAACAAAGTTAGGAGTGTTTTTTTAGACCAATCATGTCTTGGTTTGGTCTGCTTGAATTTTTATAGTAATGCTGCGTTCACACAGAACGTGATTCACGTGTCAAAATAGTGGAGGAGGATGAAGATTTGATATGTGCATTGCTGCGCGATGCTTGTCCAGAATGTCTTCATAAACTTGATATTCCTGTCTTTTGTGGGATGAGCTACTGTGAAAGGTTTTTGCCCTTATCGCTTAATGGTTGCATTGACTGCGTACGTAGCTTACAGCTGTTTGTTTGGTGGTGGTGTTACTGCAAAAGTACCAACTTCAGAGATAAAAAGTAAAAAAAAGAGAAAATCCTGAAGGAACAACTCTCGACCTCTTCCCATATCTGCACTACCGACAGGACTATGCCCTGTCCGAAAATAATAATCATCATCTATGGGTTTCTTTGTGACGGTCAAAGTTGGCGACAATAAAAATATCAAAAGATAAAGTTGAGAAACTGAATAAAGGTGATGTGGGATTGGATACTTATGAAGGCAAATTCATTTAAGACAACCTTAAGGTTAAAATTAAATCGTTGATCGTCCAAGGGCTGAGAGATTCTGATCATGCTGTAAGGAGTGTTTCTTGGAGTAGAATCATTTTTTGTAATAAGGTCTTAAAAGGGTTGGTTTGGGGGCAACTGGGTCCATACTTGTTCAGATTGTTCTGACAAGCCAAACAACCCCAATGCAGAACTTAACTCCAGAAACAGTTGGAATATTTAACATGTGAGCCAAAAAAATTACAAAGCAATGCCAGGAAAAGAAAGAAAAAACTTCCAGAGAAGGGGCAAAGCAAACACTTTGGAAGGACAACATCCAGGGCCTGTGGCACAAAGGAAAGAGGAATTTACAAGAAGTAGCTTTTTACTCAATTTTATTTGTTTAAAAGAGATTGGAATTACAAATGGTAATGTTATATAGAATATATAGAGTAGTTTTGTGTAAGCGTTTTGTTTGGTTTTAAGTTGTCTTTAGAAATGCAGTGAACTGAAGGCACCTAATCTAAGAGACAGGAATTAAAAAAGTGACATGATTTGCATGAGTCACAGGGAGCATCTTCCCGGTCTTCCTTTGAAATGCATTCTGTGTGCAAACAAAAAAGCATAAATGCATTACAGCCATCAGGCTGTTTACTCAGTTCAGCAGCAACTCAAAGCACGCACTAGCCTAAAGGTCAAAAACCACATCCAAAGGAAAAAAGTATTAGACTTATATGTGAAAATTAAGTATGTTTGTGTGTCCCTCCAGCAATTTATTATTTGTAGTAATTGGATACGCTTATTTTCTAACTGATGGCAAAAAGGAAAAAAAATAAATTAACACAACCTTTGAAATGCTCTCCAATTCAATAGTTTCTTACCTTCTCTTTTCAAGTGGTACATTTGCATTTGTGTTTAAATTCCTACCATCATACATCAGCTCATTGCCTGCCTTCTGCACCCACAACCCAAAAACATCTATCTTACAGATTTTTGAGTTTTGGTGCACACAGGGTGATTTTATTGGTTTTAATGTGTTTTTCTTTTTGTTGGTTCAACAGCCTCTTTTGTCTTCTCCTGATTCACAAGGATATGAACAAAGAAATCCTCAGAAATCCTCATATTCTTTATATATGTCCTCTATCAACTACAAGAACATGTTTAAAACACTAAAATCCCCATTTTCATTGTCTTTCAATAAAATTATCAAAATGTTCAGCTGCCACAAAAAAGGACATTTTTACAGGTGGAGAACTTTTAAGAAATGTATGATTTAAAATATTAATATTAGTATTTATTCTAAGTTTCTTTTAATAAAGTCAGACATTGAAGCATCTTTTGGTCTTATTTCACACCGGAGTATCACTCTGACATATATAAAAGTCCTCTTCAGAGTATCCAGATTTTAAGTAACCTTGAATTTTGCCTCATCAACAAATCGCTGTAATGTGATGACAGAGGAGTTCCTGTCTTCTGCGTCGGGCCAGTCAGTGGGAGGCTGAGGTGTTGAAGAGAGTATAGGAGCAGGCAGTGTGTGGAAAAAAGGAAAACACAGTAATAATAACAGAAAAAAAACAGTCTCAGAGAAATTTGTTCCCTCTCCGAAGACAAAACATGTCACACACAGTCACATCTGAAATGAAGCCGTTGTTTTCCAGAGCAACGAAAAAATAATGTTTTACCCCTGCAGGGAGTGTTTTCCATTGCTGCCACATGATGTATACTGAAGTATGCATTTGAAATGATTTCTACCCACCATCACTGGGCTACTTAAACGAGGCATTCGAGGCAGTATTGAGGTCACGGTCCTACGTTTTCTCAAATTTACCATACGGATTTGCTGAGCACCATTATATTGCAAGGACACAAGGAAACAAACAATACATTTGACATGCACTGACTGAAAAGCCTAAAGAAACACACTTTTTTTCCCTTTTACTCATACCACCCTTCTGAACAGGAACAAAAAAGAGAGTTTCTGCCATTGCTCATTGTTAGAATAAATGAATCAAACAGCTTGTGATGCTCCGAAATATTAAAGGATCAGACAGCTGAATCTCACCTGCGTGTAAATGGTACCTGACAAATGAGTGGAATAACAGGGTTGAAGTGCACAAAAAATGAAAGAAAACCATGAAATGACCCATAAGAAAACAATGGACATAAATCAGAACTCTTTGCACACATTCTTTAAGTTATTTTACTCAAGAAACAAAACAAAACAAAAAAAAATTCTATTACAAAAATAAATTCAATATTGTGATCAACCGCACTGTCAAAAAGTCTTAGAAGAATAGATGTCTTGGAAACCAAATCAAGTTTTATTCTGAACTTTCCTGTCTTTCATCAGGAACAATCAGTTGGCTATTATCCCATGCAAAAGGAAACAATGTTGGAAACTGTTGTGATTTTTTTCAAACTGTGAATTATTATTTCAATTTGAACATGTTTTCCACTGTTGTTAGGCTTCATATCATCCAGGTGTTGTTTTGAGATGGTTTCAAACAGAATGTTGTTTGTGTGATTTCTTTCTTTCTGTCATTGTATTGAATATTCTGGATTGGCTTGATTTGCCTCACAGCTTCAGTGCAGCAAGCAGCTTCTGTCTTTCTTCAGCTCCAGACCTGTTCTTGATCAGTCCATCACGGGCTGATGATTGGTGGCATCTGAGTGGCTTATTTTGAAGTGCATTAAAAAGCCTGCTAATGCAGTCAAACTCTGATGCTGAGTGAGTAGCACCATTCCCACTCTTTCTTTATCCAAGGCTATTTTAGTGTTGAGCGTCATATTTTATTTCAGTTTTAAGTAATGTCCTGATAGTTGTTTTCTTCGCGTGAGGATGTATAAGTTGTGTAGTTCGGCTGCATTAGCACAACCTTCACTTTTAAGCTTGCAAAGTTGAACTTCACATTTGTCTCGTCTTTGAATGGATTCCACATTTTTGATTGGCAGTCATGATTTTAAAGTTTTGTTTGCATAAGTTTCTCAGGAGTAAAATCTTCAAAGATGGCTTTGAGCATCATACTTTGCATCTATAAAAAAGACATTTTTCCCCCAGAGACCACAGAGTTGTGTATTTTATTTGATTTTTTTAATGGGCACAATAAGAAGACTTTTTTTGAGCTTGAGTTTTCTGAACTGTGCATGCCAGTGTTTGTGTGACCACGTTGGTTAAACTTTCTGTGATCAAATGACTAGTGGAATGTATTTGTTTCAGTCACTTTGAGACAAAAATGTAAAGCATTCAAACCCGTCTTGTTCTTTCCAGTTTTCCCCTAATTTCAGTTTCATCTTTGGTTTTCTCCTTACAAGGAGTCTTTTTGAGTTTCAATGTCATTTTGGTGCTGGAAGCTTAACAGTGAAGCATAAACAGTTTCATGTAAATTGTGCTTCAAACCTGGAAAACAGAAATGACTGTTGGCCATTCAAGAACTTCCGACTTCTGCTTTTGGTTTAACAAATTCACTCTGGCTGAAGCTTAAACTAAACAAAATGTCTTTAAGAGTGTGTAATAAATATTTAACAGAACATGTGGTCATCGGGAACATTAAAACTCCTTTTGACATAAATATGTAACAAAGACGAATTCAGATTTTTTTTTTTGTTTATGTATGTATATTACAATTAAGTTGGAATGTTATTTTTAATTTAAGGTAAACTTCTGAATATAAGTAGATCTTGCATTTCCCACCAACAGCTTTGTTCAGTAGCAGACCTTTTCAAAATAACAATGAGGGGAACTTTTTTTTTTGTTGTTGACTCAGCAAATGTTAAAAGTAAATGTGTGAAATGTTTGTTGGTTTGTTATGTAGAATTGCAGTTTGTATCGAGTTGCCTGTATTGTCCTGCATACGTTTAATGGTGGTGGTGGAGGGAGAGCAGGAAGTGAATCATTGCACAGTTGTTTTGATTTTGCGCCAGATTTTGCTGCAGATATTTATGATTGTTGTGGCATAAAATGCCTGATTTTGTGACAGCTTTTGTGAAAAGTTGCAATGCTTTTTTTATATAGATTTTTTTAAAATACTTCAAAAATTTCAATTATAAAATACACTTCACATTCTCATATTCTAATTCTTTTTATTGTGACATGAGCATTAAGAAAATGTTGCACCATCACCATGTACAACATTGCTGTGCTTTCATTTAACACAAACCCTGCTCAGTAAAACCCAAATATTTGTTTATTGATTGAAATATACTTGAGAGAAAAATAAGCATAAGCAGATGAAGCCTCAGATCTTCTTGTCCTACATAGAAACTTCCTCTTTATCCATTTCAGAAGCACCACTGGTGAGTCTCTGGTTGTGGTAGAGGAAGACCAAGGCTTTGAGGAGCTGATCTGGTTTCTTAGGTCAGTAATGACCTTCTCTGTTTAGGAGAAGGTTCTCTGGTGTCCATACGGGTTTGTTGTTGTGGAGGCGGTTCTAGTTGGAATGATTTTCCTGTAGACTCTACACTCTTCCTTTGTTTCATCAATAACAGTGAAACGGTTTCACTCAGTATTCCAATGTTTGTTGTGGGGTTTCCAAGACAAGGATTAATCCTGTCAGTCAGGAGCCAGGAATCACTAGAGACGCTTCTTAAATATAATAAGTTTTATGAAATAGAAATAAAACAATGACTCATAAAACCGTGAAAGATGTGAGCCTGCAGAATAAATAAAGTTCAGTGAAACCAACAGTGACAACAAACTTCACAGCATACAATAAAACATCCTCTATCTGAGGCACAGCAAACTTCAAAATCCACTCAGAAAAAAGTGGGACGAAAAATTCCTGCTGGCTAACCCTTCCCATGAAAATCATTGGATGCAATGTAAAAGCACCACCTCAGTCCTAGTCCCGGCCCTGCTCTTTCTAAAGGAGGTGTCTAGCTTCCCTCCTTGCACTGGTACAGCTCCTCCTTTCTACCTGTGTTCACCACCAGCAGCCCTAGCGAGCAGCACCCTACCCAGAAGGTTGAGGGGCTGGTAGCCCTGGCAGAATGTTCTCTCTGGAAGTGTCTCCCTGCTTGCTTTTTAATCAGTCCCTCATCAGGTGAGAATAGCTATCCTCTGCGCTTCTTGTTTCGCCACCCACACAGCGGCACTGCAGATTGTTGTCACAGTATCTCTTTAGGTTTTGTGTTGATTCTTCTTGTTGCACTTGGCGCTTTCTCAGCGCAAACACACCTGTATTGACCATTGACGCACGGCTTGAGGAGAAAAAAGAGAAGGCTAAAGAAAAATAAAAAAGAACAGGAAGGAGCCGCACCAGAAGCAGTCATGAAGCAACGTCAAAGTTGCAGTGAAGATGCGGTGAAAATGTAAAGTTGCAGGGTGCTCAGCAATTTTTCTTGAATAATATTGCGATTGCAACATTGCAAATTCCTTGAGGAACTGAGTAGACAGTTCTCCAGTCACTGACACATAAAGTATAGACAAATAGTCTGAATAATTCACTAAATCACATTTAGAATTTTAACTCTGCAGCTGGCTGGTCACTGCTGCTGCTCAGAGTGAGGAGATGTTTCATCAGTTATCATCTCTGTTTCCACCAGTAGCATCACTAACTTGCTGTCTCCTCCGGTCTGGATGCCCCACCTGATACAAATGTCTCACTGCTTCTTTCTTCTGTCAGTTCTGTATTGGGCAAATCAATCTTTTCCCAGAGTTGTAAGCTTTTCTGTGAACTCGACAGCATTAAAAAATGCACAAGATGGTGAAGAGATGTAAGCTTTTGTCTTATTGTTTGCTTGCCCTTTTTTAAAGGTGTTTCTCTTTTCTTGTGAAATCCTTGTCAAATAGACAAAGCATGAGAGATACTGTAGAGTTTAAAAGAAAATGATGAAAGTTCATTTCTAGGAAAAGTGATCATAGAAGAAAATCACCTCCATTGCTTGATATTTTCTTACTGAGGTTATTTCTAAAGTCAGACCTAGTTTTGAAAACAATCATCCACGAGGTAAAATAATTAAAACATTTTTAGAGAACATTGAAAGCTACAGATTCCTGGAACTGAGTTACTTCATAATAAAAACAAAGGAAATGGTAAAAAAAAGTATCAGATGATTAAAAAGAAAAGTTTGATTACAAAATAAAAGGGAAAAACAAATCAAGCAAAAAGAAGCTTGTGCTTTAACTACTTTTATGAATTTCTACAATAAACTAGAGTCACATTACATGAAAATATTACTCAAAAATAGCTCACTGCTTTGCTGGGTTTCTCAAACCATCCAGTGTTATTGGCTTTTAACTTAACATATACCACTTAGGGGAAATTAGCACTATCCTTCTTGATTGACACCAATTCATATTTAATGTTATTTTTTTTAGATTTAGCAATCTAAAAAACAATAATGTTGGGGATTAAAAATTGTGTTTGTAACAACGTGACTTATTAGGAGCCATATCCTAATCTTTATTTATTCAATTAATGAATAACAATTTCATAATCTGTTTTTTTCCCCCTGATTTAACTCATTCTCTTTTCAGAATTGCCAACTATCAGAAAACCCCAGCAGAAAGGGATTTTTCTATCACAAGATAAATAAACAAAAAACAAAATATCTTTGCAGCGTTTTGCCACAATGTCAGAGCAGAACAGAGAAACAGATCCGAAGAAATGTCAACACCTGAAACTATGATGTTTGATTAGTGCTTCATAATTCATCATGTTCAAAGAGCAAACTTTGTACTAACTTGGGGCGGCCGTGGTGTAGAGGTGAGCGGTCGACCTCTGATCACTTCCCATCCATGTGTTGAGGTGTCCTTGGGCAAGACACTGAACTCCGTTTTGTTTCTTGTAGTCATAGGTTGGCACCAGTGTTCGCCAGTGGAACTGCCATCAATGTTTGAATGTGTGGGTGAATAGGACTGTGATTGTAAAGCACTAGGGGGTAAAGCGCTATAAAAGTCTCCACCATTTCATTTACTGCAACACCAAGAAACTGCAATTGTGTGTTAAACCCTTTGATAGGCATTACAGCTTCGCTTTTGAGCTCTATACTTTCTTCAGTAAAATCTCTACAACCAGGTAGATTTTCTTTAATCTCTTGCTCTGTTTTAGACGCCGTGTTGTTGTGTTCCCTGACATAAACAAACCCTTCCACTTTAGGCATCAATACATTACCCACCAAAGATTAAAACCTTTTCTTTTAAACTGAAGTCTATTACCTGAGAATTAAAGACGCCAGTTCTCATCTGAGCTGGTTCACACTTTGCTGCACACCAATCCAGTTCCTGCTGGAAATCTATAAACTGGGTTAAAACACAGGAGGAAACTCATTAACTCACACAAAGGAAACTGAGTTTACCAAGAGTCATATGCTATGATTCAGTTAATAAAAACTTTTGTTGATATAGTCATTTTCATTTATATTAAATTGCATTTGTTAATGTTCTTTGACTGATAGGTTTTAGTTCTTTTGCTTGGATTTTTCAGGTGTGTTTATCAGGTTTTGTTACTAACAGGTCAGTGAAAGACAAGTCTTGAGCCCCAGATCAGTTTTTCATTAGTTTTATGATAACAAAAATGGATATTTATATGATATTTATATAAAAATGGATAAATCACAGATTTTCTTTGTCTTCATCTAGTCAGAAACTGTAGCAGCCGAGTGAGATGTACCTCTAGCCATACACTGTCAAGAACAAGGACCTCTAATGTCAAAGAGGTTATATAACAGATATTAGTCTGGTGCAGTTTTAGCCACATTTGTACTCCTAATAGTGCAAGATTTAACAATTGTCATGTCATGTCACATGCTTACTGGCCACGTGTGAACTGTTTGCTCATATGTAACTATGTGTTAGTGAAAGAGTTTCCACATGATGTGCTGGATAAAAATAGTGCCTCTTTAAATGAACCATGAACATTGCATGGCTTGCTGGAAGTCTAAAGATAGAGAGAATGGCTTCTGTTGCAGTGCATATGCATGTCTGCAGAAATTGTGCCATTTTTTTCAATAGAATAGTGAAACTGAAGAAAGGCACTAATATTGGAACAAAAAAATGTTGCAATAAAGGTTCATTATCAAAAAAAAAAGCGCAGCCCTGGCCGAATATCACTAAACAGCTTTGTTGAGCTGGTTCACATTTATAATACAGGATTGCAATGAGGTTAGTATGTTATTCATTTGTGTATGATTTGCAGCAAAAGTTGACAAGAGTTGCTTGGGAATGTCTTCTGGATTTCATGGTATGCAGAAGAAAAATGCATTGAGGCGGATATTAGACAGTAAACACTTAGTTTTAGACTAATATTCCTTTACTTTCTAGTGGCCTGATGTGGGGATGCTTTCATTTTTGCAGTTCATTCAGTCTAGTTTCTAAAACATAAAATGTTTGTTCCATTTAAAAAAAATAAAAATACTGACACACATCTCACTGCCATTTTACACCGAAATTCAAGCATCTTTATATTGGATTGTATAACTCTCATTGTATCCTCAGACATTATTTTACAGATCATACAGCAGAGAGTTTTAACCAAAGTGACTGATGTTCCACTTTTGCAATCGATGGGCTATGAGGGTCTTTCCAAAGTGTAAATAGCTCTCTAGTCTAGGATTAGAACCGTTTGATTGACAGACAACCTGCTAAAACTCGTAACCCACTCATGCTTTGTTCTTCTTTGTGTAGAATCTTTTCTTTTTTGTTCTTCCCAGCATAGAGCTCCACAGAAATAAAATTTCAGGCTAGTGAACTAGAGAACTTTTGTCTTATTGTATGCAGGTTTTGCATTCAAAACAGTAAGATAATTAATATTGTCCAGTTTTCTTGGTCAGCTTTTCGGCTTACACTCTTCTGGCTCAGTCGAGGACAGTTATTTGTACATATCAGGGAGCAAGTAATGGAATCAAGGGGAATAGCCAAGGTTTTATTGGCAATTTAAAGCTATTTTTAAAGTTGACACTGAGAAAAGACCGGTCACACATCCCTCTACACTCTATTATAGTCATATACCATCCACAGGTTTTTTGTTTTTAATTGCACATCAAATGTGCACATGGTTTCTCAAAGTTTCATTAGAAGTCTCCTCATGGTACCACTCAGAACCCTCTTTTACAGTATGTTAAGAACATGTTTTTAACCTGCCTGTTGCTTAGATTCCTATTGATTCTAGTTTGTTCTTTAGTTTGTGAAAGCCTTCTGTATTTGTCTTTTTTCTGCAGGGCTGCAGACTATTTCTCATTTGATTTAAAAAGTCAGATGTTTTTCCAGCTGATAAATGTCAAGCTCTGTGCAAAGTGTTGTGCTTGGTTAGTGTAAAAGTGGCACTTTGACTTTTCATTGGTGCCACTGCATCTTTGCTTTCTATGACTGTGTAGTTGCTGTTTTACGGACAGAAATGTTGCAACACATTGTCACGTGAAAACTGACTTTAACCACTTCATTACACCCTTTTAGATTGTTTCATGCAGCATTACTCCACTGAGTCTAAGCTTGCTCTGTGAATCTTTCTGTCAATTGTTCAGACATATGTGACTAAAGCAGAAAAACATGAAATATGTGAGGTGGAATGCTGTTTGTTTGCCAGATGAAGGCATTATGGTGTAGTTGCATGTCAGGGGATTACCTTTTTAAGCCAGTCAAGACTCTGAGATAGAACAGATGTGGAAAACAAGCTGTAATGGCTTACAGGAAAAAATAGTCCTAAAGAAGCCCAACTGCCTATTTCCCACATTTTTTTAATTAAAATTTCATATGACAAAAGCCCTTTAGTCTTTATCATTTATATGAGTTCCTTTTAAAAGCAGCAACAGCATGCATTTAAACAAGCTGGCAAAAAAAAAAAAAAACAGCTTATTTTTTAACAAGTCTGATTCACTTAAGATGTGGTGGAAATGTTTGCGGGGCTCAAACTCAAAGCTCTCCCACAGAACAGCAAACATAAACTTTATAATACTCCAAGAGCACCTCGAGGTAGCCATCGGGCACAGCTCACCTCACTGGATCATTAAACTGAACCTTTCAAACTCTAACAATGAGATATTGGTGGCTCTTTTTTTTCTCATTAAAGTATTGAGTCAAAATTTCTCACATCAGGCACCTCATTTATTTTTCCCTTTCTTTTTGATTTAAACCTGGAGTAAGTGGCTGTTTTCTCTTTGAACAACACAGGGGGTTGTTTTAACTAGCTCAATGTGTTTTCTCGGGTCTCCGTTAGGAGGACAGAGCTTTCAGAGCATCATCTATGTTCCAATGTCTTGTCTTGTCTTTTCTTTTCTCTCCTTTAGGGTTTTAATTATGTAACTCTCCTCACATCAACAGAGACACAGATGCGACTCAAACTGACAGAGGCCCATTTACAAGAAAGATTGCACATGCACATTTTAATACATTTTTTGTGCTTGTCATTTCATTACTTCAAAGTGTATCACACTGATTTGCTTGCATTCTTCCTCACAAGTCTTCTTCACATGAGTACAGAGAACAAAAGGGATGTTTTGTTCACAAAAACAGTGATCAGTAATTTGACTGTGTAGACAGACTTGTTTGTACAGCACAAAGAAAACAAATGAAGTTTCGCAAATGTACACACAAGTTACTAAAAGAGAGAAATTCTATTTCTGAAAGTTTTTGTTCTTCTTTGCGTGGGAATACGCTAGGGAGGCTTGTGATGGAGACATTGATTTAAAAACAAAAACACATTTGACCATTTTGAAATGAAAAAAAAAAGGGTAGAAATTCCTGCCAAACTACCAACCCTTTCAGATTAAAATGCGCATTCCATAATGCTGTTTTTCTCACCTTCCACAACCTTATCAAACTGTCCAACCTAGCTTCCACCGGTGCTGTGATGCTCCACTGATCTTGGCTAAATGAAATGCTCATGAGCCAGCAATGATAAACTGCACTAGTGTTCACCTTGTTTTTCCCACTTGTTTTCACAAAAAGTAAAATAAATAAATAAACCCAGAGAAATAAATAAAATAAAATGGAGCCAGAAAATAACAGTACATTTTTGTCATTGTGGATTTGTTTAAAAAGGTTCACTAAGTGTCTGCTCGTGGGCTGTCTTTACAGCCTTTTTTCCGGTTCATTTTGAAATGATTGTGTGTTTCTTATGTACATGCTATTCAAGTCACTGGGTTTTTACATATATATCATATATATCGGGTCAAACTATGTCAGAAATGTTTGCCCTAAGAGGTTTCTTGCATCATGAAAACCTGAAAACACCTAAAAGCTTTAACCATAAAGTCTGTGACTCCAATGAAAATTGTGTTTTTGCCGTTTTTAACATGTTCTTGTAGCACCATGATGGAGGACATGTATAAAGGAGATTAAGTTTAAAATGTTTCTGAGTCTTTCTTCATTCAAATCATTGTGAATCAGGAGTAGACAACAAAATACTGTTGGAGAAAGCCTGTAGCAGTCACGTAGATGCTATAATCAGCAGACCACAAGCTCCTTGCTCTACTCCATGCATCTTTGTTTTCCTCGTCTGAGCTGGCGTCTTGCTCAGAACTGAACAGCTGAATAGTTCCAATGTTGCTCACCATTTTTGTTGCACCAGTAATGTTAGGTTAGGGTCTTAAAGGGCTGTAAGCTAGTGGGAGGAAGTGTAAAAAAGGAAAGATGGTCTGGGCTAACAATTCATCTATACATCCATTTTCTAATCCACTTTTGCCCCTTTTGGGGTCACGGGGCTGCTGGAGCCTATCCCGGCCACTTGTGGGCAATGGCAAGGTACACCCTGGACAGGTCGCTAGTCTATTTTTTTTGACAACCTTAAGTGTACGCCGGTTTCTAAAGATGGATCGGAAAAAAAAACGCTTTTTTTCATCTCCAATGTGTTTTTGTGGCACCAGTTTGACAGCTGAGGAAATTGATACAAAAAGGAACCTCTTGAGTTTTGCTGCTCAGTGACCTGTGGTGTCTGAGGTTGTAACTCAGCTCTATCACTTGAAAAATGAATGAGCTGGGTGACATTTGTCTCCTAAGACACTTTCATGCAGCTCTCGATATTGTGTACAGTGAGGAAGGGAAAACCAATGATCTGTTCCTGAAGATTTATTGCTGCACTTTGTGTGTCCTTGTGAGAGAAACAGTTAAAAAGTCCTCTGTAGGCCTGTCAAGCAGCATTGATTGTAATTTTATTCTGGTTTTTTAACACTTCAGTAAGGTAAATTGTAAGTAAGTATTTAAAATTAAGTAAGTTGTAACTCGAACGCGCATTTCAGAGCCTGGTGTGAACATAGCATTAGACTTTTCCTATGCAAATCTGCTGTTGAATGTGAATCTGTGTGCTGTCTTGTTCAGTTGATCCAGTGACTGCAGTACTGCAGCCATTGCATCCATCCACCTGTCAATTTTGTGCTCTATCCTTCACTCACTTGTGAACAATCAGAAAGGTTTTACTTCCCTTACAACCCCATTGAAATGACAAGGTGCTTATCCTTTTTGAAGAGTCACTACTTCATCACTTTCACTGCAGTTGAGTTCATCCCCTAGATCCCTCCTTAAAATCAGCAAGATCCTCTGCCATCTTCAATTTCCATTCATGTCCCAAAAAGATAGAAATTGTAAAAATAAATGTGAGAAATAAGAAAACTATACAGTAAACACCAATTCCATAATCAATTATGCGATCAAGGGGTTCTGCTCACTAAATCCTGTAATCCTCATTACTGACAGCAGGAGCATAATAGCACTGAACAGAAATTTCCATTCAAACAGAAACTTAATTAATTTGATTTCATAAAGCAATTAAACATTCCAGACACAATGGCAAGAATAAAAAATGAGTTTAATGATTAATGACAAAACAATTCATCCCTAGAATCAACCAACAATTGCAAGTTTGAACTCAAATGTAAACTATAGGTCTGCTAGAAATAGACCAGAAAACAAAACCTTTTAAAAATGGTACACAACATACAGCGCTACACTGTTTTGTTATTACTGAAAACATGCCAAAATGTAGCAAAAAGGCAAAATGGACCCCATGAATCACAATTCATAATGTCACACTTCTCCATCTGGCCTTAGGAAGATGACCATTTTTGGTACTTCACTGCCTGCCTGCTGCTCAGCATCTCATAACCACCTCATTATGGTCATGCTTCCCACCTGTTCAGCTAGGTGCTTAACATTCCTCTCATAATTACCCTGGTTCCAGACCTTTGTATTTTCTGTTCGTTTCATGTGTAGTCACAGAGCGAAGTCACTGACCCCCGCCTGCTATGACCAAGAGTTCTCTTATGGGAACTTTGTTGGGTTTCCTTATTCATGTCAGGACACTTTATCACTCCAGATCCACTTCCATACTACACCTTGGCCAGGAGGAGCAAGACTACAGTCTTTTATGAATTGATTCCCTTGAACTAGTGACATTAGAGACTCTTTATTGTGATAGTCTGGGTGTTGTTCAGATTTGTCCAACTGGACACATTCCATGAACAAACAATTCCAGTGTGTTTATTGGTCATGGTTTGTGACTTGACACTATTCTGCAACATTCAGGGACAGTCCCTCTAGAAAAACAGACAGAAGTGATAGTGATTTTTTCAAAGAGATGGTCCAAAGGGTGGGGTCCACCTACAGGGGATCTGACTACTTTGCCTCCCTGGAAAAGCCTACTTTAGGATACTGGATCTTGTCTTGATGGGTTTTTACGATTCTCTCAAATACTTTTAGAAGTTTGCAATATAATTCAAATTACATAGAAATAACGTCAATTCGGTCAAAATGACCAAATGGACATTATTATTTTTGGAGACATTTTTCTTACAAGTACTTAGCTGTCAGTGTGTCTTTTTTATGTGTAAACATGATTTTCCAAGGTTCAGCTCAGTCAAACTGAATTGATCAAATATACCCTTGGAAAATTGAATTAAGGGTACTTTACAATACACATTTAAAAAATGTTTTCTTGATTTTCTTCTCAAACAATTACCAGGGCATGAATAACATTCTTGACTCTGATCCATATGCTGGTATGTTCTAAAGACAGCTTACCTTCAAACAGGGGTTTGATAATGCTTTTTTTTATTAGCCTTCTACTCTGAGTAACAATGGATTTATGCAATGACGGTATGCATTTCATTTGTTGGCATTTCAGATGAAATAAAAAGGTGTAATAAGACATGGCTGCGTTTCAATTCTCAAAGCAAAACCTTGTTTCCTTTCCCTTTTCAAGGTAGAACTTTTTTTAAACCAACATTTTACAGCATGTTGAAGGGTCCACAGAGACAAAAATGTTTTTATCAGTAAAAACCCCACAAATTTTCTCAAAATGAATTGACTTTGGAATAAACAAAGACCTTTTTTTGGATGTGTTGTACTGGCTCAAAAGAGAAGACAGCGGGCAAAAAGGCATTTCCAGGATTTAATTAAGAGAGTCCAAAATCAGGAGCAGAATGGGCAGAACCACAGTGTTAGCAGGCTTTTAAATAAATCCAAAATGAATTCCAAGCATAACAGACAATCTGGCAGCACATAAGTGAAAGAGCTGCCGTTTCTACTGCTGATGTTGATAAGAGAAGTGGATTCAGGTGTGCAGGGGGTGTGGCTTGTTGAGGAAAATCAAACATCCAATTCTCCGTGCAACTCCTGCCTAGCAAAGACAGAGAAGACAAAAGACAGGAAACAACTGCATGGAAAGCGGAAATAAACAAAAAAGCGGCTAAAATCTCTTTAAACCAAGTTCAGACTTAGGAAGACAAAATAGCAACTCTAAAGAGATACGCTGGAGATAAAAAGCATGGACTGGGAGAAACACAATACTCTGGAAGTTGAATAAATAACTTTAACCCTTTAACACCAGAGATATCTCTGGCAACACCTAAATAACATGCTCTTTGACACTTTGCTGATCTGTGACCGTTAATCACCACCGTGAATCATCTGGTTCAGACGCTGAGAAAAGTGTCTTTCCATACTGGCTTTGCAAAGTTGCTTTTGTGACAGAATCGGGAGATTTTTTTTTTTAATTGGGCGAACACTTCTCTGTTTCAGAATCAGCTGGTCTTGCATTAATTGTGTGAATGAATTTTGAGAATGTAAACACTGGAGCTAAAACTATGATGTTAAAGGGTCAAAGGATGTCGTGCCTTCCAAAGGAGACAAGAAGGAAAAATGGGTTTCAAAAAATGTAGTGACCTGATCCTTTACACACGGTATGGTCTCACAATGAAAAGCCAAATGGTATTTAGACGTTTAAAAAAACTATTTCAGACGTGTGTGACAAATTGTTTAGCAGTGGTTTTTATCAGTGCGCACTAAACCACTTCATCTACTAAACTGAAAACTCAAACTATGTATTTACTCCAACATTTATTGTTGTTTTTCTTACTTTTGAATGAAATAAAAATAGGTTTGGGACTTTTTAAAAAAGAATTTGTTTCTTTATTTCCTTTTTATCTCCACATTTTCAAATATGTCCTTGGAAAAAAAATCTGTTGTTGCAGTTATCAGGAAAGATCTACACAATTCTTCAATGCTATGACTACTGCATTGACATTTTAGAGTATCTTAGGTCTTTAAGCATCTGTACTTGAATAGAAAAAGCTCCCAACTGATTCCTCTGCCTTATTTTGAAGGAGTTGGACTGTTGTACTGCCATGGATAAGAGAAAAATGGGAAAGAGTATTGTTCCCCGCTGCAGTCACTCTGTTAGCTAGTCAATTTAGGACCAACCACTTGTGTTTCTGGAACTTGTCCAATAAGAGGAAATGGTTGGAGGGCATATGAGGCACACTGGAGGACAGGCTCAATCATAATAAACACACTGAAGATGTCGGAGAACATGATCCTCACAGCGCTGCCTGCTTTGTCCTGATGAAGGCAGTCTCTCTGAAGCAGGTAGATAATGGCATCTTTATCTCCACACCCAGGGATAAGAAGCAAACCGCTGGGAGCCCTGGAAGCTTTTTACTTGCATACTAAAGCAGAACAAAAAATCACTGCTGGACATTCATGATGTGTGATGTTTTTGGTCTACCACCTGGTATACTAAGTAAAAAACATAGTCTCACAGAGGATGTTTCCCCCTCTTTTTAAAGGTCTCATCGCAGATCTAGATCAAGGTTGTGATTGTTTGTCATGTGTTGTCTAACAAACAGGGAGTGCCTGTCATTGTAATTTAAAGGCCTCCCACTTGTTCCAACAAGTCTACCGGTTTACAACTTTCCCCTATTCCAGTCTTCCCATAAAAGAACATCAATACTTGATGAACCCCGTGTGACTATCTGTGTACAGAAAAGCAGTTTATAGCCTGGTCCACTCCTATCAGCACAATGAAAAACTGTTGAGCACACACAACTTTGCCTTGAATATTAAAGAAGCCCGTTAAGCTTTTGCATAAACCGTGCTGTTTTCACAAGCAAGAAAAAATAACTAGGAAAGTAGCTAGAAAGTATTCAGCTCCCCTAATTGTTACCTCACTAATATACCACAGTAACTTTCTGGATAGCAACTTCTACTGGAACTCCCACTGAACATTCACTTACTGCATTATTATCTAGTAAGGAATTAATTATTTGAAGAGAAAAACTTTCCATCCTTCTAAAAAAAAAAAGGAACTTGACTATTCAACAGAAGTGGTAAGCTATATTTGCAAAACTATCCTGAAGCTGCTTACACTTGCAGAAAACCAGTTTACTGGGTAATCTATTTACAAGTGGACAGTAAAAATGTTTGGCTTCAGAAAAAAAAAGGCACTTGGTCAATTGACATGATCATGCTCCCCCTGGTCTGTTCATAGATCATAACAGTATTAAAAAAGCAAAAATATTTAATTAACCTATTTTTTTATTTTTACTGGAAGATGAAATTAACAAGAGAAATTTAAAACGTCTGTCATCATAATGTATTTTCTAGACTATAAGTTGCTCCAGAGAATTTCAACGTAAGCCGTAAGTAAGTATTTCAAAGTAAGTAAGTAAGTCGCTGCTGCAAAAATAAAGCATAATATAGAAGAACAAAAATCATACACAAGCTGTACTGGAGTATAAGTCACCATTCTGGGAGAAATTTAACAAAATACAGGAACAAGACCGGACATTTCATCTTAAAAACCAAATTATAATGATGGAAATGAAAACAATCATTAACTGAATATATACACGCTACACTAAATTACACTGCTACTTATTAAGCTTCATGAATAAAGAAAAGGAATCTCATACATTAGCGCAACGTGAATAATTATTCAGAACCATGGCATAAAGAACACGCTATCAATCAACTAAGCTCTTTATTGCTACGGTCATGAATACAACTGCGGTTGTGTGATGGGGAGGCATTGGCAGAATCTTTAAGATTAGATGCCTGATTTTCTTGAAAAATCGTTGGCGTGGTCATGACTGCAGACAACGGCAGGAGGGTGGAAGTCTGAAATCAGCAGACCATCAGATGATTTTAGGGATCTTAGAGACCCTCCCATTAGTCAATTATTGTGCTGATGCTTACCTGACCCCCATGTCCCTGGGTGGCCACTGATCTGTATCAAAAAATCATCTGGTCAAAGTTTAATTTGAACTTTTTCTTAAAACCTCCATGGCTGCTGTGTAGCATGTAAAAATACGACTGCCGTCCTGCAGCCACCTGCCGATTTTGCTGAAAAACTTGGTCCCCGCGTGATGGTATTTTGGCATATGTGACCGTAGTCTATATCAACTAAAATCACTAAATCTGTTGAATTCTTCATTGTCTGTGTCACTTTGGAACAATTCTGCCAAGCCAGATGTAAGAGTGAGCAGCACTTCTTCTCCAGCATTCCTCTCAGTAGCAAATACTAATATATTCACCAGCAGTGCCCTCTAGTGGTTGTTGCTATATTTTTCTTCTCGAATCACATATCAGTGACACCCCAGCTAATTTATTTAAAAAAAAAAATGGGACTTTCCAAAAACAGATTGTACTTGTGTTTTTACAAGAACTGTCAACGTTAGCGCACACGATTAATTGAAAACAAATAATGCGTTAATATTTATTAAGGTAAAATAAATACAAATCAGAAACAACTGTCTTCCGCTTTGCATCGGGTGGTTGAGGCTTCTTTGTTTTCTTGGAGCAATACTGCAGACATTAAAGTCTTCACAATTTTTTAGAGTTCTGCTTATCTTACTATTGTTATGTTTTATGCACACAAATTACATTGCGGGATATCTTAGTTAACACTTAGAAAATTAAAACATTTCAGACAGTAAAAATTAAGGAAAAATTTTCTCTCTGGCCTTTTTTTTTTGTTCAAAAGCTGCATATTGTTGTATAACATTTACCTGGTTAAACAAGTAAGAATGTATCACAATCCAAACGTTTGATTAATATGTTTAATTTTTTTAATCCATTAACAGCACTAGTTTTAAAGCAAAAAAATATAAATTGAGATTCAGATAATTTTATCAAAAAGTAAAAAAAAATACCCATGGTTACTCATATAACTGAAAAATTGCTTGAGAAATGTGTTTGTAAATTCATGTTGTGAGAAAATGTATTCTTAACCGCAGCCACAATGAGTAACAAGCAATGTGCTAAAAGCCCTGCTGAATAACTGAATACATTTAAAAAAAACTTGATGCTCTATACTTATGTCTTTTTTTTGCTTTTTGTTTATGAAAGTGAAAGCTAGGTGTTTCCAGACTCTTGTGGCTCATGAAGGAACAAGAAGAGAGGATATCTGATGAGGAACAGTGTAGTAATTCAAACCTTATAACTAAAGTAGAGATGCTAAAAGATACATTTTAGAAAGTGAGATAAGGCAGCAAATGGCCCTTCTTATACCTCATCTGCATCAATGATATCGCTTTCTACAAGACTTTTGAAATAGTAAAAAAGATCATTTTAATTTGGTTTGCAATCTTAATTTAATTGTGAATGTTCAACGTACAGTATATAAAGAAAGCAGCATTTAACTACTTATAGCATGACTGCAAAAACACAAAAAAAGTGTCAATTTCAACTAGATTACATATGCAGGTGCTGTGTTTAAGAAATTTAAGAGAAGAAAGAATTTCAGCTGGGTTTTTAAATTACATTTTATTGTTAAACCTTTTAATGGCTCCAGAGTGATCACAATGCTGAAAACCTCATTAAAAACTATTCAGATTTACCAATGTATATGAACAGGGTTTTTAATTACTATTTGAGGACTCGTCTTCAATCAGTTTTTGCACAAAGGTGTCAAATTGAATTTCTTTGATGTGAAGCAGGAACTGGTGTCAGATCTAAGGGGAAAAGGACTGACAATCCCTAGGACTTCACTATAATCTTATTAAGCATGTTCTCCTCTATTTAATGATGTTTTATAGGACTATTGTGCGAAAGTTGCCTTCCTGACAGACAATGGCCAAAAAACATGTAATAAAAAAAAAAAAAAAACATGTCAAGATGCATGGAAATATGCTTATGTGTTGAGTTTTTACAATATGATTTGCCTTTTTGGGAACTTATAAAATGAGCCTTAAAAGGTTAAAAACTTATAGCTTGAAAACACCATCTGCGAACAGAAAAAATCCAGTCTGCCAAAAACTAACATCTGTATGTGTGATGAGGAAGAAGAGAAAAAAAAAATGCCTGAAACAAATCATTATAAACTTCAGTGTGTCTAATGTTGAACTTCATCTGTGATCTTCAGCATCAGTTTAGCAACAAAAAGAAATCCACAAAGAATGAACAAATTCAACCTTTAGTTTTCATATGCAATAACACGCAACATGACACGCAGTAAAATGCTATGTGCAACTATCTGGCATGTAAACATTGCAGGGGTGGGGTTTTAAAGATAGATTTGAAAATAAAAAATGTTTAAAAGATGACATAATATTGTCAAATTATCAAAAAAGCTAGTCAGCCAGTCAATTAATCAGTCTATCTATTCCCACCTGCTGCTTGTTACCTATTTACCAATTTGAATGACCATTATAAATTGGTCATTGTAAGAAACCATAAATTGTCTCAAGATATGATTTAGTGTAAGTTTTAATTTGCAGACTAATTTCACCTCTTTATCACTTAAAAATTCATCACCATTTTCACTCATTCTTCCAAATCCTTTCCTGTATTAAAATTAATGTCCCACACAGACATTTTATTTGTCATAGTGAATAAAAATGGCAGAGATTACAGCATAAAAAACAAATCATCCATTTTTCCAACTAAATGCAAATTCGTTTGGTCTCATAATTTGTTTTCTTTATAAAAGACTTAGCAGGATTATGACAATAGGTGTCTGTTAAGATGTAATCTGCAAGGCTCTGTGGGCCTGAGAAGTGTATTTGATATAATGCAGCATGATAAAGCAGATCAAGGGAAAACTTTGAATATTGCTTTAGAGGATAAAGGATGTTTACATGTGTTTTATCTGCTATTTTTCTGTTCCTCTACAGTATTTTTCAATCTAAGCACTGCTATTTCTCCTGTGTTCACTGCAGGGAAAAATCAATATTTGTCTTTGTCCAAGTTCATTTCCCCCCTAATACTTGTGTTCTATGTGAAAACTGCAGAAGTGCAGACATGGAGAGATGGGATGTGAGTGTGGGTAAATCTTCATGGGGTCTGGAAAATTGAAGAACACAAAAGAGTAGAAACACATGGGAAACTAACTACAACTGATGACTTGAACTCTCAACCCCCATGCAACTTCTCAGTGTGCTGTTCGGAAGAAATAGTACATCAGATTGATTTTCAAAATGGTTTTAAGCAGTAATTAACACATTTTTCTGGGTTTTATTTTTGTCTTTCCTATCATTGTCTTAGGTTTCTTTACAAAAAAAGCTCAAATTGTATTTAGCTCTGTGCTGAGTGGTTCAACCACCACTTGAAACCAAAATATAATAATAACTACTCCAAAATGTTTTGGAAAGAAAAGAGAATTGGAAATGAATGAAATGAAAATCTTAAGACCTTCAGGACACCTATTGTTCAGCACAGATTCACTGGATTTTACAATAAGAAATACTTCTTTTCTGAGCAGAAAAATGTGAGAAGGCAGATTTGCCTCAGAGCAAAATACTGCACATTAGATAGACTATGTTTTGTTACAAATGAGCCCTGCCTCAAAATATAAGCAAGTCTCTGTTATAAAAGGCCAGGTCTTGACAGAGTTTAGGTGGGTCAGGAGGGTTTAGAACTGGTCCGTCTGCAGGGCATCTCTGTTGCTTAGCGTGGAGAGTCCACCCCGTGACCGTCAGTTAGTTTATATTGTCTCCATTATGTCTCCAGTCTGTTCAGGAGGACCTGGCCAGAGACAACAACATGGCACCAACATGGTGCCAGAGCCTCATTAGAAAAAGACCTAGAAAAATACCAGAACCCGTTAGTGTTAGAAGAGAAAGCGTTCTGACCCTACCCTCTAATGGAAGGCACAATGACTGCACACTCCATACAGCACTCTTAGGAGCAGGGTTCCAGGACCCACCCATCCCAGTCCCTGGCTTAAGTTTACTGTGGTGAGCAAAAAGTCTTAGAGTTTGGGCTTCAAGGGATAAAATTACCAACAAGCTATCAATTTAAATGTATAAAGAGAAGTTGGTTAGGGTTAGGGTTACGGTTACAAATCTTCTAATAGAGATACACAAATTCTGCATCAGCCTAAAGTTGCAAAATGTACGCTTCTGGCTAATAATGTGTTTAATGATGTATTTGGGCACCATCTTGTCTGCAACCAGGTCCCACTCCCAGCCACCCCCATGTCAAGTAGTTTGTCCAGCTTTATTCACTCATCCAAAACTTGAGCAATCAAGCCCCAATCTTCCTCATTGACACTGCATTCACACCAGATGCCGCAGAGGCGTCAAATTCGCGCAGCTCACGGCCTAAATTAATATTGCTTTTCAGATGGCTCAAAATAAAAAACAAGGATACAAAACTAAATGGCGTTGCTTCTTTTATTTTGTCACATTTCGTCTCTGTAGCACCTCTGAGTCATTTAAATTCAAGGTCTTGTAAATATTTTAGAATTGTCAATATTTTCACATTATTATTTTGACATTACATGAGAGATATTAAAATACTTCTCATGTTGTAAATGGCGTTCTTTGTAAGCGGTCCGCTGGCAAAGAAAATCTCTTTCTTGACTTGTACTATTTGTCAGAGATAATTGATCTCAACACAGAATCTCTCATTTGTAAGAAAATTCCCCTGACACCACATGTTGGTGAATGTTGTGCTTTTATTGACACACAAGCTCCAAGCTTGTTAAGAGTTGTTTTGAGAAGGCGCTGGAATGAAGTGCTCCCACAGGGTGCTTCCCTTCTAAAAGTAAAAACTCAGCACCAACACACACACACACACACTGCTCTATCATTATGTTAATTATTCTGTTCCTTGCATAATTTTGCATTTACACATTTCAGTTTGTAGCCGTGTGTCAGGATGCTACCACTTGAAACATGTTTTCTGCCGCCTAAATTCTAAATTAACTAAAGTTATAAAATGTGACTCTTTTGACTGACTCGTCCTTGTTTCAAAAGTGTCTTGTAAATGAAAAAAACACCAAAAAACCGAGTAAATAAATAAAGCCAAGCATGCTTCATTAGGTTCTACAGCCTAATATCTGAAAAGGGAGACAAAAAATCCAAAATTACATTTTTAAAAGCTAACACAGTTGTTTTTGCTGGGGCAGCAGTCAAAGCAAAGATGCCCAAACTTCTCTCTCCTAAGCTAATTCCTCAAGCTCCTCTGAAGGGACCCCAAGGCGTTCCCAGGCCAGCTTAGAGATGTAGTCTCTCCAGTGTATTCTGGGTCTTCCCTGGGGTCTCTGCCCAGTTGGACATGCCCAGAGCACCTCCACAGGGTCTGAGCCACCTCAACCTTCCTCTCAATGTGAAGGAGCAGCGGTCTCTTCAACACAGTGGACTTGTATTATTGTGAGGAAATGGTAATTCATTTCACAAGTTCAAATACAACAGATGGCCACCTAAACTACTAGTCTGAGCAACTTTACTAAACAAGTAGTGACCTAGTCTGAAACTTATAAAACGGAGGCTTTAAACTGAATTGATGATATTTAGCTTAAGTTTTAAGAAAAGATAGATTTGATCTCAATCAAACTGAAAACACTTTTGTCCTTGAAAATGCTTGGTTTTGAAGAATTCCTTTCATGTCAAAGTAAGAGTCCCAAAAGATTTCATTCTGCTGAAAAATCACATCAGAATAAAGGGTCTACACACAGCCTAACTCTGTAAGAATTTCTTATGTATGAAGTTCTTTTAGAATCTTACGTTTTTCTTAGTCATTTCTTTTGTTTTTGGAAAAAAAAAGGTATTTATTTTTTTACAAGAAAAGGATGAATAAAGCTATCTTTGTTTTGTTGTTTTCTTTGGTTTGCCTGATCCCTTTCGTCACCTGTTTGGACCACGCACAACATCGTCCAAGTATTACTGCTTCTTTTTTTTTTTGGGCCGTGGTTTGTACAAATGGACAGCTATCGGCAGACAAACTAATTAAAGTCCCACTTGAACAATATATTTTTTATTGTAAATAGTACCCAGTGGTCTTTTAATTGTGATTCTGCATTTTTAGCCAAAATCAAAAAGCATTTGTCGTCATTTCTGCAAATTGACAGTAGCTTTTTAGACATTCACCTCTGAGTTGTGAGTGAGGCAGTTGGCATGGAGCAACATTGCCTCCTTTCTTATTCCATCGCTAGGAGTTTTGTTTGCTCCTTCCCCAACCCCATGGAAGCTTATAGCCCCAATCTTGCATCAGCGGCGCAGAGAAAATGGCGAGCAATAATGAAGACATCCATTTGTACAGTTTGAGCCAGATGTCAGCTTGGACGACGAGGGAAACAAAGGGAGTAAGGAGGAGGAGTGGAGCTGAGCGGTGAGACTTTGGCCCGCCCATGTCAGTTGCTGCGTCACAAATCCGAGCTTTTTCAAACTGTGAGTTTTTATCTTCTCCTGACCCATCACAATTTGAATACAGGAATACTCAGAACCATAGTTTTATCTGAAATTATTGTATATATGTCCTCCATTATGAGAAAAATGCCACAAGAACATGTTAAAAAACACCCTTTTCAATTGGAATGGGTTTTTAGTTTTCAAAACAGGCCTTTTTACAGCCTTCTAAACATTTTATTTTTATTAGATGAGGGTCTGTTTGGAGCTCTTCTGGTTTATGCATCGCATATACTGCACGATAAGACAGCCTTAAAGTGATCTGTGGAGATATGGATACACATTTTCCTGCTCAAAGAAAGTTCTCGTCGCTGACATTAAACTAACTTTGGCTAAATTGTTTTTGGCTTTCTTTGCTTTGTGAGCGTACTTTCAGCAGGTCTTACATTTTTTTGTATTTCTTTTTTAGCTGCCTCACACTGGCAGTAAAACATTATGTCAGTAGACAGGAATGTGTGAAAACGGCTTCATCTAAATGTTTCTCGTAAAATATATGGTTTGAGTTTAAAGGTGTAAATGATGGTACACAAACTTTTAAAATTATATTTAAAGTAGGTGTTTTTGCCTCATTCAACCAACTAGTGTAGGCATAAGGAGGCTATCAATATGGAATGTTGTTTTGGATGAAAACCATCTACATCTCACAAGAGCTAACGTGCCAATGATCCTTTACTTTTTTTTTTCAAGTTTTAATTCAAAAGATGAAATGGATATGCCTTTAGATCAACAAATGGATTAAATTAGTCTAAAATTGAAATGGCAGCCTTCTCTCAATCTTTGATTTACCTTTTTAGGCACTTTGCCCAGACATTTTAAAGTGCCTCGAAGCATCTAGATGATCAAAATGAGTCATTTTTTTAAACAAAGAATTTCTGAACGAAGCCAAAGACCACAGGCACAAGCTGGCAATACTTTTATCTGTGAACTTCTTCAGATGTAAGGCTTTGTTCAAAACAAAGATTCCTGAAAAAATCCTTATATAAGCCTTTTATTTCTGAGCCTCAGAGTAAGAAGAGAAAAATGAGGAGTAAGGAGGTAAACAGATTATGGTTCTTCAGCTCTAGGATTGAAAGAAAAAACATAAATTACATGTAAAATAAACATGAAGACTAAACACAACGAAGGGAGGCATCAGGGGTTAAATTAAATAAAAAAGATCATAACAAGGTGAGAGGAGTCTTTCTTTTGAAACAACTAACATTGCAAACAGCTGAGCCTTAATACTACAGGAAACATGTATTAAAAGCTCTTTACTTTGTGCTGGTTCTATTTAAATGGCCTTTTGTGCTTATGTGATAAAAAATATTGATCAAACAAGAAAAAGGTAGTTTTTTTATTTGTTGCTTTTCATCATAGCACACTGTGTAAAGCCAAGATAAACATATTTGCGTCATAAACAGGTGACTGTTCACTTTTATGTGGCTTGCCAATGCAGGTACCTCCATGAATAGATTGTCAGTGAAATGACGCATTGAGTCTTTTATTACAGTTTGATCATTCTGTACCAAAGTCACAATGTACACTTTGTTGTAAACTTCCATTGATTATTACTTTGTTTCAGTGAGGATTTGATTGAAAGTGATGTGCATATTTTCCACTGCAAAAGTTAAGGAGCTACATTTTGAATGGAGTGGATTATTTTATTTTTCAGTCAGTGGGAATGCTCATCCCTATAGATCAGCTGTCCCCAACCTCCCAGGCAGCAGACCCGTATCGGTCCGTTGGGCACTTGGTATCAGGTCACAAACAGGAAAAACAGAGAAATGTATGTTTATTATGGATTTATTGAGACAGTTGTTCCCACGTACCCAGCCGCTCTATCTAATATGTGGCGACTGACTCTCGAATGTTTCACAAACGCTGACATATAACAATTAATGATAAAGAAATCCTCTAGTTTGATTCTTGATTTTATATTTCCCCTCTTTAATTGATTTTGGACAGAAAGTCCTCAAACTGGGTCACAAAAACATGGAAGTAGCTGCAGAAAGGCCATCATTTAGAGCCAGCTCAGGCAGCTGGAGTGAAGTTCACCATATCGAGAAAGACTGAATGATCTCATGAACACAGGCATAGAAGCATGATTACTGATGCTTTTGTAGAGCTAAATAAACCAGGTCTCTAAGCATCCTCCGTGTCTTCCATGAGATATACACAGGCACTGCTCCATGTAGCAAAAACATTTGGTGCATTAAGGCATCAAGTATATTTTTGGACAGACGTCGGGCAGCAATTTTGAAGCTCGTCCAAAGAGAGGTGTCATAACCGAATTTGACCTGCAAATTGCATCTGGAGTGAATGCAGCATAAAGACTGAGTGCTGCTGGAACAAACAAAACAGTCTGCAGCCCTTTAAGATGGTGTGATATCTATTACACACAAGGTTTGTGCTTTTTTTCAATGACACAACCTTTTGGAGCATGACTCTTGAGCTTGAATGGACGATGGACAGCAACACCCTCAGAGGAAGGATCAAAGATGCAGGTACAGCAGAAGGTCAGGGCTCTCATCAGCTGCCCGGAATTCAGCGACTGATGCCGGATAGACAGAGGAAAGGATCTGTGCACCACAGAAACGTCCAAGATTAAAATGTGACATTAAATAAAAGAGGAAAATACCTCAACAAAATGATCTCAACTTTCATTATCATGAGTGGTCCCAAATGATCTCTTATTGTACCCATTTTTGCATTTGGTATTCCAGAGAATTTTATATGACCAGAACAGATGTGCCCTTCTTGTCACCCTTTGTTGTCTCAACATCTTCTCTTCAAAACAATGACTTCCGCCTCTCGTGGGTAAGACTGTGTCAGTGTGCACCTGCGTTTCATGTTTGCAAAAATCTAGACACAAAACACCTTAAAATTTTCTACATCTTATTGTGCGAGCTGAATGTTTGTGTTTGGATCGACTTCTACCAGTTTTGTACATTCTGCTAGAAACCTCCATATTTTATATTCATCAGTAGTTAATGCGCCAAATGGATTGACAGTACTATTTGTCCTTATTTGCCAAATACAATGCAGTTAAGTACAAGCCACTTGTTTTTGCACGCACTGTCAATTTTAGATTCATGTTTGTGCTTTCGATCATTGATTTTTCATGCCCTAACTGTACAGATGCATGTTGAATACAAGTGTTTCTCTGAGAAGACCGAAGACAATCCTTTTCATGCATTTTTACCCCGTTCAGTCAGGTTTCTGGTGCCCAAAGGAAGGAATAAATGGTTTATAGATATTGTAACTAAAAGCAAAATTAATGAAAAATAAAAATAAATAAAAAACAAGTGATTACATTTTTATCTTAATAGACGCTGATGCTCCAAAAAACAGTGAAAGCACCAGATTTGGAAAAAAAAACCCAAAACAAAGCAAAAAAAAACAACAGAAATACTGTTGGTTTGGCCGCAAAATGTCTTAGTTGTATAAACTGTTGCCTAACTTTTATCCATTTTCTGACTGATGCTTTGGGATTTGCACTTACCATGCTGTCTGCTGTTTATAGAAAACAGTTTCAAGCAACAAACAGCCTTGGCTTTTGTGATAAAACCCAAGTTTGCATTAAGTATCCAAACTCCTGCTGTGCTGTGATGTCCTAAAAAGACTAAAAGCAAATTAAAATGCATCTCATCAGCTATACAACCCTCCAACAGGGAAATAAGGTAAAATAAATACATAATAACAATCAGTTGACAGCTTTCTCATATTGATTTGCACACATTTGTTAACATATCCTAATTATTTGTGTTGTTTATTTTAAAAAAGCATGAACATCTTACAACATTTACATGCTGGTGCTTATATTTACTCCATAAATATTAATACATGTAATACTAGCTATTCATCCCTTAATAGAAACCATGTACAAAGCATCCATCAACAGAGTGTGTCCACTGTGATGCTGTGGTATGTCACAGTGCTCTCTGGGACACATCTGGTGTTGAGTGATCGTTTCTTCTTCATGCTGAGTTTATTCATCAGTTCTGCAAATCTGGTAAACCTGTAAATAGAGATGTTCACCAGTGATTCATCAAAGCTTTGAACTTGTAACGTAGACTCCATTTCAACTCTACTTAATTCACAATATGGCCTATTGAAGTCATTTTAAGAAGAGCCCAAACAGACCAGCCTGTTGAAGCAAAGTAACACTAGTTTGAACTGTAGCCATAGAAACACATGTTTTTCGTTGAAATTAATAACTAACGTGGGCTGCATGGTGGCACAGAGGTTAGCGTTAGTAGTTTGATTCCTGTCTGTGTGGAGTTTGCATGTTTTCCCTGTGCATGTGTGGGTTTTCTCCAGGATCTCCGGCTTCCTCCCACAGTCCAAAAACAGGCTTGATAGGTTAATTGGTCTCTGTAAATTATCCCAAGGTGTGAAGGTGTGTGTTTGCGTGTGGGGGATTTTGCAATAGATTCGTGACTTGACCAGGGTGTACCCCACCTTCGCCTAACAGTAGCTGGGACAGGCTCCAACAACCCCATGACTCCAAAACAAACATAGCGGGTTAGGAAATAAAAATGGATGGATGGAATAATTAACCTCAAAAGCACAACTAACTGAAACACTTACATTTTAAAACTATACAACAAGCCATTAAACCAAACAAGTTTCAAAGTCCATTTTTATTTATTTTTGTAAGTTCTCCTACCTTTTAGTCTTGCAAGCAGTTTGCAAATTTGAGCCTTTTTTAAAAACTTTGTAATTAATGTGTCTGTGTCAACAGCTAAGTACGCTTAATGTGAGCCAGGTTGAAGCAATCAAACTGTTCAGTGGAGTCTTGACCCTTAATGATGATGATGAGTACTGCAATAAGGGCACAGATGAGTGTTATTATAGATGCATGCATTGCTAGCATTATGGAATTATATATTTTCAGCATTTGTACTTATAATGCACTTTAATGTGTCAAATCACAGCAGCCTGAATTGCAATTTGTATAAAGTCAACTGTCCTGTTGCTTTTGTTTTCTCATATGTGATGCCTGACTGTCACAGGTAAGACACCTGCTGTTTTAAACTCCTGGCAGATTGGCAATACAGGAAGCGGGGGGTTATTGATTTTTTTATTGTATAATGCAAACTGAAACGTGACACAAAATAATCCCTTTTCCCCTCTATTTCTGTAAAAATAGGGTCAGGGTCGTCCCTTCATTTTCCTCTCTTTCACATGATAAAACACAATGAAGTGCAGTTTCATCCACAGTGAACCTTATCAAAAATAGGATTTTATTTCCCCCAATACTTGAACAAAAACAAAAGAGAATATGACAGGCAGGCCAAGAATCTACATAGGGGAGTAACATGGAGCTATCTAACTTAAAAATATATAGTCCAGCGAAGAAAAGGAAAGAAAAGTGAAATAAAAATCAAAGTCTTAGAAAAAAAAGTAAACTTAGTGACACACATGAAAAATTATTCACACATGCTGCTCTTACATTCACTTGATGTTCCATAATCATATGGATTTAACACCACGGTAACTGTATTGATGACTCATTATAATGAAGAAGATACTGTTGAATTATTTATCTTTATCTTGTTGATTGTATAGAGATATACTCAATGTGTAGCAATCGCCAAAAGAAAAGGCTTTTACTTTATTGGTGAGCTTTGTTCTGACTTACTCTAAAAAACTTTACATGACCCTTAGATAAACTACTTTGCTTCTTAAAGTATCTCAGTCGATGCTCTTCATAGATGGCTAATGTGCATTTGCCTTATGTTTAAATGAAACATGAATTGATGAAACCAGTGTTTTGGTTTTCTTCACTGTCTTGGTCTTGCATGGATTGGAGTTTAATGCTTAAAGATCCACTACAATGAAAATTGTGTTTTTAACATGTTCTTGTATAATTTTTTTCTTATAATAGAGGACATCTATAAAATAATTTATGATTAAAGCTGCATTTCTAAGTATCTCTTTAATGGATTCAATTTTTGTGATGGGATCGATGGGGTTCAAAAAAGATCAGGTTTGTGACGCAGCAACTGCCATGGATGGGCCAAAGTTCAATTCTGATGCAAAAATGTGACCAATGCTTGCAGGAGAGAGTGTAAACACAGGGTTGATGGGAAATTAGTGGCGGCAAACTTCCGTACCAAAAGTCCCAGCATTAACTCAGAGACAAATTTCTAATGAGTCCTTGTTGCTCTATAGAAAATATGTTTTAAAAAATGACACAGGCTTTTTTGATTTTGGCTAAGCATACATAGTCATCATTAAGAATCCACTTGGAACAATTTTACAATAAAAATATATTTGGAGGGGAACTTTAAGACATTTGTTCTGGCATTCTCTGACATATATTTAGCTATGTACATTAAATATATTGATTAGCAGCATGTCTGAGCGTCAACTATTAGCAGAAGTTGGGAGATAGTGACAAATCAATGCCTGCTGTTTTTTAAAATGAGGAAGGAAATGAAAACCTGGTGGCCACAATTAAAAGATATGAAAATCTAAGTCAGACCATGTTGGATGTTTCAATCCACTTTAATCCATTTTGTAGCGTTTCAGATCACTGTTATTGTTTACATATGTTTTGATGATATGGTTCCCAGAGAAACCTGCTTTCACATCCTGTGCTGGTGAGATGATTTAGCCTTTTGATTAATTTCAGTTATGTTTTCTTGGTTTTTGTCAAGTTCTTTTCAGGTTTTGCATATTCCTCCCGTATACTCCAGCACTTATTCAAACTGAGGTCTATTAAATCCTCAATAGCTGTTTTAAATTAAGTTAATTATCCTTAGCGTATTTAAATATGTAGTTTTCTATTTATCCTTGTCAGGAAATCTGCTACATCACCCTTTTGGATCTTTCTCTTCTCTCAGTTTGTTTATATTTTTGTTCATTGAAGTTTCAAAGATCCTGATATTCCTGCAATTTTGTCTCTTTCTGTAGCGGTTCCAGACAGCTTTTTAGTGTTTTCCCCATTCAATTCCCCCCTCCAGCTTACTTTCAACTATTCTTTAAGAATTAATGCATTTTTGAGGATAAATCCAAACAGAATTCTATTACTTTTTTCTATATTTATGTTTAGAATCATGCTGAATCACATCAGTAGCAAATGGCCAATGGCATCCAATGTGTTTGAACACAAATCTGTGTTGAAAACCTGTTAAAATTAGTTAGTTTTTTTTTTTTTTTTTATTTATTAAGTTTTGCTGTTTAGGAATTGTTTAGCATATTGATGTCGTTTCTCGATGCACAAAAAAAGGGAAAATGGATACACATTAAATATGCCTTTTGTGGTTATAGCTAGTTATTCTTATCAGTTTACTTCATCCCAACACAAATTCAAACATCACAAAGTATTTGTCCCTTACATTATATTGATTATATATAAGTTCTAGACTGTTGAGAGAAGCTGAATATAGTTGAGAGAACACCAGTTATCAGACTCCATTAACTTCGGTTCTGAAACAAGAATAACACATCGATTTCACTTTCTCGTTTAATCCTCAGTTGAGGAAACCTGAAGAAAATTAGAAATATTTCGCCAAAGGGGAAAGCAAAAACAAAAGTTGGCAAACTGGACTCACAAAAAAATGGTTTAAAGGCCAAACACATCTACAGATTGGAAAATAATTTCAATTGCTCAAACACCCTCCAGGTTTGGTAATTGGTAAATATACAATCAGCAAAAAAAAAAGTCTGAGTGTTTTCAAGCAATAAATCCTGAAATACAGAATACTATAATTTCTTTTTCATCTGTTTGATATTGGTGACCTTTGGTATTAATGTACTGTGAGTGCCTTACAGAGCTGATTGATCTGTGTTCATGTGAGCCCCACAAACGCCCAACATTTAGGGGATTTCAGCTTCAATTTTTTATAACTATTTGGACACAAATTAATCCAATGAATATTTAACTATATCTGAGTGCTTTATATGCAACGTACAGAACTATATCACAGTTGACAGCTAACTGATTAGCAAATCATAGCTCCACTAACTACCAAAACGGTTCTTTCAGGCACAAAGGACTGCCGCTCACCAACCCCGTCATTACTCAAAATGTACCTGAATGTTCTGGTTAAGATTGGAGCTCACATACTAAACTGTGCTTTGAGGTCTGTTGCTATGTCAGACCTTATTATGTTCATTGTTACGATGTCATCTATTGCATAAAGATAAAAATGCAGCAAACCAACTAAAACAAACGTCTTATATGTGAATTCACATTTGAAACAGATATTTAAAGAAGATAAATTAAATCTTTCATATTTTTTGTCAGAAATATCTGCAAACACATGACTTACCTTCAAAAAAGTACCTTTGGTTTAAATAATATCAGTTAGGGAGGAAACATAACAATATTGAACAAAAAAACATTGTTGTCTTATATCATTCAGTCCTGTGTTGCGTTATGCAAGCTTGTGAGCTGGCAACCTTATTTTTTTAACCAGGTGTGGTTTGGTAGCAACTATCGGTTTACTGATCATTCAGGTAAAAGTATTTTGTTCAGAGCCATCTGCTCATTGTTGGAAACAAATGCATCACAACATTGCAGGAAAGAAGATGGATGTGTATGATTGTGGGGATCCCAGAAATCCTAATGGAATACAAAAAAGGCTTCCTGTGAATGATGGCTCGCATTAACATATGTATTAAACACAAACTGAAAAAACCCCAGCCCACACGTGTTCCTTTTAAGCGTTATTTTTACTCATTCATCAGTTGACATAGCATATAATCAAGGAAAGATTGTAGGGATTTTTTTTTTGTTGTAATAATGCTGTCAAAAATCTTCCTAATGCATTATCACACTGAACCTTTACAAGCCACGGAGGATGCACACACTGTGAGTCTTATCTGTAACCAGTAGAATAACCTTGATAAAATAGATTACCTGTGATGTTGGGATTTTAGTTGCACTGCTAAAGCAGTGTCCTTTTTCCAACTCCACCCTGCAGAAACACACACAACCAGATATTAATTTTGTCTTATACCACACTTGCATCCTAATTTTTTCACTCACTCAAGAACTTGTGCCTTTTAGGCATTCAAATCCCAATATTTAAAATGAATAAAGGCACGGTGTGGATGATGTGCAATAAAAACACACTCAGACACATAGTTTTGTAAGAGGGCAGAGATGTGTGATGAAAGTGTGTGGGACATAAAGGCTGACAGAGGTGTCTGCCTGTGCTCGTTTGTGTGAAAGGGAGGACATGCAGTGTGGAGAATGCATGTGCAAGAAGGAGATTTAGGAGGAGAGGGAGAGCGGAGCAGCAGAGAATGGACAAGGGAGAGTGGGAGCAGCAAACGGAGAGAAAAAGAGACAAGAGACGGAGAGTCAGAAAGAGAGCACAGACCAGCAACTGCACGTCTGCCTCTATCCGCTGCCTCTCGGATGTCTCAGAGCACAGCTGTTGGTCTGTTGCAGAACCGCGAGCGAATCTCCTGGTTTGTGGACTGCACGAAGGAGCGCCTGAGCTCGTTATACACACCAGCCTGGATTCTCCTGGAGTTGTGCTAATACAGCCAATTATGAGTGAAGGTTTGACCAGCAATGCTGTGGACTTGACTCAACACCCATGATCTCCAGCCAACTCTGGCATACCCTCTTAAGGTAAGTAGGTAAAGTGCTATGTTGAACTGTTATTGGCATTTCAGAGTATCATCACCTGTATATTAGATTTATCTTGGATCAAAAACAACTCCAAACCCACAAAGTGCTTTATTGAATAAGCAACCGTGGTCAATTTATGAAAATAAGCATGAAGCTTCAGTGATGGACTGCCTGTCCCAGGCTCTGTAGTTTCAGTGATTATAATATGTTTCTTTTGACATGCTTTATGTGAGTACGTGTCTAAATTGGATTTACCATGTAAGATGATGATCCCTCCGAAGTGTCCTCCAGGTTCTTTCAACACATGACTTCATGAGCTGCATTTTAAACCATTCGTTTCAAACCTCTTAAACGGCAGGAAATGTGCCTAAGAAAAAGACTTCTCTATAAAACTACATTTAATTGCAAACATTTAAACATTTAAAATGCAAATATAAAGATTGTATGTTGTAATCTTAGTCTCAAAATGATGTTTTGTTGGTGTGGAAGGTAACTGCTGGATTAGAGAAACTTAATTCTTATCTACTGGTTAACTGAAAAGAACTCAAGAGTTAATCTGATTTATCTAATTAATTATACACCCTTTCTGTGCCGCTTCTTAAAACTGAGCAGAACACCAGAGTGAAGCACAAATCACTGAATCAAATACGATTGCCTTCAGCATTTTATGTGTTATGAATTAATCATGACTCCCTGGAATCTTTGGAGAAAGTGCTAATGATTTTAGAGGGACTGCTGGGTGAGCAGCAGCATTTGTGCATTGTCTTTGTTTATTTTGTATGTTAAATTACAGTATGAGAACGACCAGACATTTGCATCACGCCAAGTCATTTTGCTGTTCTTTTTATCTGTGCAACTCATCTGAACTCTAAAGATCACACATCGGAATATCTTTTGCTGCTGGTATCCTGCATGACCCTGGCTGCTGTAATAATTAGGTGGCCAACGTCCAATATCCAACATTAGATATTGAGCTTTGTCATGCATGCTGTCATAATTGCTGGAGGAAAACTGTAATAGCCACGGCTCCCTGCCAAGTTTATTTTTGAGTCAAGTGATGGTCAGGACCGCTTTGGGAGCAAAGGCTTCACTGAGCAAAGGACAAAGTGGTCTTTGTAAAATTGGGAAGTTTTCTGTCATACTTCTTTTCACGAGAAAATCAGAGAATATCTGTAAAGAGCACATCTTTTTTTATTCTTTAAATCTGAATCCAGTCGTGGAAAAGAGTGGAAATCTGAAAAAACACCATTTTAAATGCTGTTCATTGAAAAGTCCTGTCCATCATTGTGAGTCATATATTTTGCCAAAGCAAATTAAATAATGTTTGCTGATTCAAATTTGCCTGGTTATGATTTAACTAAGCTAGCTGTATGAAGTACTTTCAAAACATTGATTTTTCTGATGACGTCATCAAAAGAATTCTGATTGATCCATCTACATGACTTTGATCTCTTTTTTACTGTCTCCGAGTGAGAACCCTCTTTGACTTCTAATTTTGATGTTTGGATCTTGTTCTTTCTTAGTCTTGGGGTTGAAATATATGTTTTTAATGTTCTTCTCCAGCTCTAATTTTGGAGTCTTGACTGTTTTAGTGTGTCTGTCCTAATAATGGACAGTGGCAGGTAAAATAGCAGATGCATTTTAGTCATTGTGGGACATGACTTTCATGGAGCATGCCTGCACTTTCATTTGTCGTTTGACTTTAGATGAATAACTCATGTCACAAACATATAAACACACCGTCTCACAGCATGGAAGTAGTAAAAGAGAAGGCTTTTGCAATGACAAGCCAATAAGAGTGAAAGGCTTAGTACACAATTAATCATGTTTATGGAGCAGAAGAAGGAGAAGCTTTTGCTACCTTTGATTAGAAAGATGCACTCATATTGGCCACAGCACACATAGTCTTCTTGGGTTTCCTGGCTATTCTGCTCACTTTGAAGTGGTCAGTAATGTTTTGCTGGAACTTTTTATGTGAAAATAGTTTGTATATTTGGACACAAAAAGCAGTATCTAATGGATTTGGAGTCTTCAGACTTAAAAAAAAAAAAGAAAAGGATCTTGTTTTGTTTTTTTTGGTAAGGAAACTTTGGAATGCAGAATTAGGGAATGAAGAAATGGATGCACTCCAACATTCAGTAGCTTCTAATGCTATTGACATATTTATGTCATAATCACATGAGGAGCGGACGGTTGAGATCAGGACTGAGATGTAGCCACAGGCACACTTTGACTTCCTTTTTCAAACAAAGTGTTAAAAAATTGTCCATAGATTCTAGAACAGCACTCCCCAACCTTTTTTTGCAACAAAGACCAGTATAATTTCAGACACCAAATTCATGGACCAGACCATATGGTGTGACAGCTAAGAACAAAACAGAATTAAATGACACAACCAACATAAAAACTGTTATTTTCTTAATGTGAATCGACTGTGAATGTGATTTTTATCAATAGCATCCTTATAACATAAGAAAGCTGGTTGCTTCATATTATAGGGATTGGGCTTGTAACAATCTGTCACAAGGAAAACATCTTTCTTCTTTTCTTTTTCTTTCTAAAAATGTGGTCAAGTTCTTTCTTGGAATGTACCTAGACTGGGGCGCAGTCAGTGTGGCAGCAGTGCAATTTGAGTCTCTACTCTGGTGAGGATGACTCGTCACGTCAACCAATTAGGAACTCAGACTTGATGTGTTCAATTATGCAATCAGCGGGTGGAGTCCAAATCTAACATGGGTGAAGCTCATCCCAAACTTTATCAGAGTTTTCTTATTTTAATCGAAACAGTAAAAAGTCCTCTAATTTTATTCCTATTTTACTTTTTTCCCTTAACGGACAGTAAGTCACTAAACTAATTTATAGAGACAGTAAAGTCTCTAAAGTACAGCTGAAAGTGGCCATCATTCAGATGCAGCTCCTGCAGTAGATGGTGAAGCTAACCACATTGGGGGAGTCACTGAATGATCTCATGAACCTAGACAGGGAGACGTATTTCCCAACGCTTTTGTAGAGCTCTTTAAAATAAATAAACCTGATCTCTCTGCATCATCCGTATCTTCCATGCACTGTAAATGAGACATGCAGTCAATGCTTCTATGTAGCCTATGGGCTAAGAACATTTGGCGGTAGCTCCTCCCACACACGTCAGGGCCATCAAGTTTATGAACATATTTTTGGACAAGCGTCAAGCAGTGAATTTGCCGTGTCTCCAAAAAGAGGCGACTGATGCTAATCTGACATGTGAATCGCGTTCGGAGCGAACGTAGAATTAGGTGGACACCCATGGACAAAATTGTTGGTACCCTTCGGTAATTGAAGAAAAGCTTGTAATGCCATATTTATTTTTGTGCTCTGAATAAATCTTAAAATCTAAAAGATGCTGTGATTGAGCTTGAATGTAGGTGGACTAGGTCAATGACACTGTGTAGGAAAATATATTAATGTGCTCCTGTGGGAGTACTTAGACATGCATGCAAATGTTGTTGTAAAAAACTGTTTTACTAAAAGGGTTTGTTCTTAGATGACTAATAAAAACATCCATCCACCCACCCATGTCAGTTTTCCAGGCGTAATTCATGATCATCGGCTTTGGGAATTGTCTTGGTTTTATTTTATATATTTGAAACACCAACAGTAGTTAGATTGATGAGTGGAAATTTTAAACTCCAACATACTTTTTTGTTCGTGTATGACTGAGGATGTTTGGCGAATGATCCATCCCACTCACAGAAACATCTTGAACACAGTTCTGTGAAACATAAATAAATAAATCACTTACAATAATCCATACGATACATTATTTTCTAGAGTTTAAGGTTATGCAGTTTTATGTGCATGGATTTTTTTCTTTTTTCTTTTATTCTGTGAATACAAACTTGTATTATTGAATTGTGAGGACAAAATAGGCACAAGCAAAGTGACAATGAACCAGAATCAGCACAATGCAATTAGCTGCTGCCAAAATACTATGTATCCTATTTTGTGTGTGGTGGTACAAATAAAGAAATTCTCTTTCTAAATTTAACACATACATGTTCAAACGACATCTGAGCCTCTTGACTAAAAGACATGTTGAGGGGAAGTGGACATATTGGAATATCAATGTCTTGTGCTTGGGGACAAAACAAAGTTCAGTTTGTCCTAGTCTTAGAAAAATAGCTGGTTGTGTTTGGAGTAAAAACTTTTCGTTTGTTTTTGCTTCGGCTAAATGGTAAAATGTGAGTTGAAACATGACTTTTCCCCTCCCTACCCAACAACTTTTTTTCAAACAAGCTGTGTGGGAGTTTTATGGATTGCCACTGGAAAAAAATACAATAAATGTGTTATTTAACACAAATACTGTATGCTTTCTAAAGTAAAAAAAAAGGAAATGTAAGAAACCAGTAAAGAGTTACTTGTACCACTGACTTTATATGGCGAGTGTAACATCATCCATAGAAAATGTCTTACTTCTGGCTTCAATGACATTAAGTCAATTTCGTCAGCATTTTTCGCAATACATACATCACAATGTTGGAGTCAGATGACGTCGGCAAGTAGTAATTGGTTCCAGACAGTACTGGTCATTGATATCTTGCCAATCAGGATTTAGCTTGTTGGAAGTGCACAGCCCTTTCACTGAAAGAGTGCCTGTGAGAATCTGTCAATATCAAATATTTCAATAAATCTGTTTTTTTAAATATATGACAGCTGAATCAAAGCTTCATCTGTACTTTTTTTATTGCTAATCCTGTTCAGGAACTTGAGTTGACAAACGCATATCCCTGCTGTCATCAAGCAGGTGGCAGAGAGCAACCCAGAGAGGTTTTCAGTAACATGCAGCAAAGATGCACATAGTTCAGGATTTACTCTGACTCATTTTTGGTAAAAGTCTCTTATCAAATCCTCAGTGTGTGTAAAAGGGAAGTATAAATACATTTAGTTTTCTGTGAGGAATAAAATTGCCATAATTTTCAGTATGATGGATGGACAGCAGGGATAACTTTGACAGCCCAGCATAAGTAAATGTATATGACAAAGAGCAAACAAATCCAGTCTGAGGAAGTGCATATTGTGCTGAGCTAAACAGAAGATGAGCTGTATTCCCTGCAGCTTTGCCATAGCAGAACTAGAGCATGGGGATAATTTGAAGAGCCACAATGAAGTGTAACAGTCCATCCATCTGTAAGTTAGTGTCTAAAAAATTTCACAGTCAGTCACTGCCCTTTATATCCCTATTGTAACCCTTATTTGCATTTTATTTGTGAAAGTCACAAACTATGGACAACAGAGGATTTGTCTTGTGTGGTTCATATTGGATTTTAGATTTTATCAAGTGAATCTAAAAAATATTGGTCACCGATTGTTTTTTTTCGCCAAAACTTGACTTGAGGGAGTTTCAGTTTTCTCGCTTTGTGAAACAAAAGTCCATGATGCAAACCTAATTTTTGTCCAATTGTCATCAGTCCATGGTCTGAGCATTACAATGAAGGATCAAAAACAAACAAACAAACAATGACCAGAATTTTTTGGCTTACCTTAACCATCTTAAAATGGATTAATTATAAAATATGATGTGAAGATATATTTCCTGCCTGATGATATAAAGATATATTACTGATCTAAACAGTTCACCATTTTATTTAATTTTTAAAAACCAATTTTGTTTGTTTTATTCGTAAATCTTTGGGTGTAAAACACGTCTTCATGGACACTTGCAGGGTAATGTTAGAGAGCAGGAAACCAGACCAACGTTGAATTCTTCATCCTTGATATGTAACCTTGGCTGATCAGACTTTCTTGGCTGATTTAATTCTGAGAAAGATGGTCGATACAACTGCAATGTGATCTGACTGTCACAGGCACATTGAGTCATGGCACAGAATCCTCTCCTTTCCTTTACAAACAGCTGCATAAGACACTCTGAGCCTCGGTACTAAACCAAAACAAAGTCATTTAATTTGGTAGAACTGACATTTTAACAATCAAGCACCTCAATTAATTACACTTAGGTATTTCTGCAATCCAACCAGCTCAGATCATGAGTGAAAGCAAGAAAGTGAAACTTTTACTCTTTTATTCACTGGAGACTCCCTTTTAATTTACATTTTTCACTTAAGTCAATGAAAAAAATAGTGCTTAATTGATCAAATATTGCTATGTTATAACTACAATTCCAAAAAAGTAAAAAAAAAGGCTGTTAAAAATTGTAGATAAATACTTCCAATGTGTTTAATGTATTATATTAAATTCAACATTTTACTGGTCAGTGAAGTGTATTGCATGTCTGCAGGACAGAGTACAGGCCTGAGAGCAGTAAGAATGAAAAATAATAAAAGTTAGGTGGCAGAGTATAAAAAAAACATTTCAATACATCCATGACAATTCTGCAGTGTGAAGTGATAAGTAATTTAAATCACAAAAGTGTAAAGTGCTGAAAAATGTACAAAATGTATTGACTGACGTTGCTTTGTAAAGCTTGCACAGAATAGTGACAGTTTTCTGTTCAGAAACAGCCAAGGTAGAACGGCGTGTTGTTTGTGTGATGGGGTGGATGGGAGGAAAAAAGCTCCTCCTCATCCTCTCTCTTCATCATATGTTGTGCAATACTGGTTTTGCCAGTATTTAAAGACCCACAATAACTTTATTTTTATTTATTTTAAAAGTTTCCTCAATGGTCTTTAAATTCTGAATATGCAGTTTTTATCCAAAAACCTACGTCGTTTTTATAGACATATTTTCTCCAGAGTGGCAGGAGCAAGAACGGAAGTGTTGACATTCCTAAAAATTTTAGTGCAGCCCATTTCTAACTCCAAGATTCTTCAGTATGTTTTCAAGGTCCATTTATAAGCTTCCAATTGACTGCAGGAACTTTTGAGAAATGTCAGAATGAAAAAGCATGACGGTGTGTCTTACCTTTTCAGTACTACAGATTTCTGACAAATGGATGCAGCAACATCAAACCAGAAAAAAAAGGGAAAATGTTCTTGTCTCTTAAATAATAAATCAATCAATGAATAATTATTAATCAGATTCATAGAATTATTTTGTTTAAATGAACTTAAATCAAATGTGGTAGAAGTGCAAAATTGTAAATCTGAGAATGCAGTTCAGTGTTTATACTTCCTAAAATGCGCATGATTTTAAGTTAGAATGAACTTGAAGCAGAATCGGCACAGAAGCGCCACACCGAAACAAAAGTCCCACGCAAAGCCTTAACCTTTCCTGCATCTCTTAAACCAAAAATACACACATTGACTGCCGGAACAAAAATAGCTATAGATCATAATTCAACAAAAGAGCAAGAAAATCTCGTTCCCCGAAACTCCTAGACGTCATGTGCAGGTACATGTCTCCCAATGCGTTGTGGTGAGGGGTTCACATCATTCCTGTCATTCTGTCTCTTTTCACTTAAGTGACACAAACTGCAGCTTAAAAATAAAAGTGTGACTGCAATGTTAAGCCCTGACCCTGGCTGAGCAGCTGCTTTTGCCATCACTCTGTCGGTGGGTTATTTACGTGTCTGAATGTGCTTGAGTACACAACATGAATTTATTCACTGTGAAGATCAGCCTAGTTTCACAATTTTTTTCTGTGCGCATTTCAGAAAAATAACACTAGTGGTTTTTAACGTTTAACTAATAAGCTAAATACATTGGACAATAATGTTGTCCAAAAATAACATGCTAAACTTGAAGACAAACATGCATGACAGTGTGTGCGCATGCATATGAGCACATGTGTGTGTGCTTACGTGTTCCGATATATTTTTATTTACCCATGTGTGTTTATCTATGGGCATGGGAATCTCTTGAGAAATGATATAACTTCAAAAATGAGCAACCATAGATGTCAGGTATCCTTAGACCTTAAGCAGGATGTGTAAATGTTAAATCTCAGACTGTACCAGCAAGAAACAGATGTGTTTAAACAAAGTTACAAAGATATTCCAAATGATTTCAAAATAAGAGCACACATCAAAGACATTTCATTTTTTCAGCAGTGTGCTGGCTAAATTACATTCTTTCAGTTTTATAATGTGGTACATTGTTTATCAATATACTTATACACAATTATTTATTAGTACAGTGAGCTTCATTTATTTCTTTTTTAAATGTTGTATTCTGTCCCGATGAGGCCATTAGTGTATGTCACCGAGCATTAGCCCACCCCTACCAGCCCCTTCACAACCGAAAAAATGTTTGAACAGTCTGCGGGCCAAGAGCAAACACTCTACCGAATGTGCAGTGCTGAAGGTGGGTGGAGCTTGTTACAGTGTGCAGATGCGACCTCCACCTGGGGTTAGTTTAATGGGTGCCATGGTCCACACAACATGCCTACAGGTGGATGCATCAGAATGGAGTGGAGCAGAGACTTTATAGCCCATCGATTGTAGTACCTACAGCACAGCTACAAGCTTTTTCCAACAGCTGTTCTTTGTCTGTTCCTGATTCACATTGGTTTGGAAAGAATTACTCAGAAAGGCAGCTTGATTTTCATTTTCTTTCTATACGTTTTCCGGTGGTGGCGCTAAGACTTTTTGTTGAACATTGCGAGAGCAGCAGAGTGGAAGGCCAATACAAAAATATATATTTATGATTGTAACTGTTCTCAACATTAAAAAATCAGTTATTTTAGATGAGGGGCTATTACCAATACTGTAGGATGCTTGTATGGATGTTTTCTTAATCTTTGTCAATGACGATATTAATATTGACTCAAAAATTGGGAGGTGGGGAGCAAAGTAGGGGGGTAGCTGCCCCCCCGTCCCCCTGTAGCACTGCTCCTGATGTCCTCCATCATGACAAAAATGCCACAAGATCATGTTAAACACACCATAGATGTAGACAGCAGATGCAACTTTTCTGTCACAATATTTGAAATTTATAGAAGACAATAAAAATAGTATTTTACAAAAACAAGAAAAACACAATTTTCATTGGATCGTGTCTTTAAAAAGATTTACTATTTAGAAATGAGACCAAATAAATTTATTTCATGCTATTGTAATTCCAAACCAAGTTTAGGCTGAGGGAGAAGGTTACAGTGGTCTAAAGTGGTTGCTTTTGGCATTCAGCCTTTCTGTGTCATGAGAAAATCCTGGTTGACTTTGAAATGTTCCATTTTGCCTGTTGGTTCGATAAACTTTACCTGATGATTTTTCATCAGTAACTATAATGACTAAATTCAGTTTGAAATTATGTAACAAAAGTAGTTAACAAACTTGTATTGTTGACATGCTGTTGCTCATCATTTTCTTTCTATTTGAATTCATACATAGTTTAAACTTTTTTCAATTATTTAAATCAATTGAACAACTTTAATAAAGGATGTTCACAAATAAATGAAGACATGTTTTGTACACAGAAACATCTTTCAGGCAAATATTCAAAAATAGCTTTGTCTTTAATTTTGCAGAAAAAGCAAAAAAAAGACCAAGTTTCTTACAATTATAGTCTTTTTACTTCTTATAAGACTGTCTTTGTGTGGTGACAGATTAAATTGCATCCTTTGGTTTCTCTCCCTTGTGGATCGGAGCCTCAGACATCTGTCTGATAAGAAAACCTATAGGCCACATCACCACCTTCCTGCTTTCAACACTTACAATTATGCCATTGTGTGAGGTCTGAAGGTAACACAGTCACAAATCATTAAAGAGAGATGGCGAAACGCATGCTATGCACTTCCAAGGGAATTTTTAAAGGGACAGGAGAAGAGGCATCTGAAGTGGAAAGCAAAGGCAGTGCTGCCGAAAGTTTGTTGCGATGGGGAGAAACTTCAGACTTGGAGAAGAGTTGCAATTTTAAAGTTACATTTCTAATTTAAAACAGAATAGTGTTCCTGAAACCCAGCTTTAGATTCAGCTCCCCTGTTTAAGTACTTGTTATTAAAGAATGTTATTTGAAACTAGGGGTTATTTCTTTTTACTTTTCTAAGGGTTTCCATCAATGTGTGTCCCAACGTAAGTGGAATGCATAGATAAAAGGTTTACATCGTAACCCTCAATCCATTTTAGACAAAAACATACAGTATACTAGAATAATGATCCCTGACTTCACCTATCCATTCATTTTCTGAACCGGGTCACAGAGCTTGGAGCCTGTCCCAACTGCTACTCCCTGGACAGTTTTGCAGTCTGCACAGGGTCACACAATGACACACACATCCAAACCTAGGAGCAATCTAAGCCTTCTGTGAAATATGATTTTGGACTATGGGAGAGAAAACCCACACATACACTAGGAGAACATGCCAACTATACACAGAAATGTCCCCACTGGGATTTGAACCACTACACCACCACACAGCCCACCCAATGTTGCAAATATTTAATTTATTCAATGTTATCTACCTGCCAAAAAAAAAAAATGCCCCTAGAATTGGAGTAATTTAAACTCTTGCAAAATATATTTTTTAAAAAAGTTGATTTAACACCTCCCCCAACAAATATCATGAACAAAAAATAAAGGAATGAACATTAAAAATAAGTAACAGTTGGCTGTTTTGTATGGGAAGTTTAAATTGGATCAATAGGAAATTGTTAACTTTTGAGCCTCCAGTGGTCATTTGAGGAACTGCAACATTTGGTACTTTGGCGTCAAACAAAGGGATAGAATGTGACGGTAGTTTTTTAAAATTATTATTATTATAATTATTATTATTATTTACTTGTGCTGCCTCCCCAGTAAGCTATTCTTTCAGAACATGAGGTCATAAATGCCACTCTTTGAGGTTTAAGTCTTTGCATTCTATTTCTAACAATGATCAGCAAGGTATAAACAAAACACTTTCCTGTGCACGAGGATTGTGGTGAATTTTTGACATGTCAGATCTAAAGGAAGAACAAAAGAATTATTATTGCCAGGAAAATGTATAAAAGTCCTTAGTATAAGAGCTTGCGGCAACCAATAAACTGTCAAAGTTTATAAGACAGAGTGATAAAACCTTCTGAGGAGAAAGAAATGTTCTCTGGTGAACAAAATCTGGCTTTGTTGTTCAATTGGGGTGGAATAAAGTGTCAGGCTAAATCAAATAAACAACAACAGGATTAAGAAGAAGAAGCTCTAGTTTGTATAGTCTATTGACTCTTGAACCCACTTCTAATCATATGGAAAATGTTCTGTTTTTGAGAGCTTAACTCAGACCTGCTATTCTGCTTTAAGCAACTGCTTATTTAGCAAAAGTCGTGACACTTAAACGACTGGGCCTCTTTAATTTCCGCTCCTATGAAATACACTGCAGTAAAAAAGGCAGAGCCTTATAAGGACTCAAAGAGTCAAGGGAAGGTTGGCGATGCTACTGCCCTTTAAAACAAAATTTAGATATTTTTTATCTTCTTATCAATTGATTTGAGTGTTCTTCACATCTGTCACTCTGACACACCTGTCACTCTGAGGTTCAACCAGCTGGTGAAATACGTGTAAATCTGACAACTTATTGTGCTTTCCCATAAGACAGATCATTGGCATTAGTAAACAAAAACCACGCCAGTCAGAAGTAATGCCCCAAGATAGACTCATCCATTTTTAATTTCCAGATGACCCAAGTGGGTAAAATAAAAGCAAACATCATGTGAAAGATGAGACTAACTGACCACATGTATGACCACATTGTAGCAGCACTTATTTATTTTTTAGAAAAAAAAAACAACTTTTTGTTTTTATTTTATTTTGAAAAATCCTATAATAAATTGTGTTAATGTTAACTTTATTGACATTTTATTATGCAGTGACAGAAATGGTTTTGATGAAACCTCTAGTTGTGTATGTGATAACTTGGCCACATTAGTTTTTACCTACTTTTAAATTTAAAAAAGGTGGTCCTGTTTTTTTTTTTTTTTAATTTTATTTGAATGCTTCTATAAAAATTATATTAAAAATCTTTTTAAATAATTTAGGCCTCAAACTTGACCATATCTATGAGCATCCAGCAGGTCACTTTCCTGCTTTGTGCCCAAAAAACCCATATTGGATAAGACATATTTTCTTAAAGTTGCTTTTTCTAGTTTGCATAAGCAGCAATCGTCTCTTGATTGCTGCTTATGCAATTTGCCCTTTCATATTTTGAAGCATGCACTTTAAAATCATGGAACATAATAAAATTGTTTAATTTTTGAAATATTTTTGAAAATATACTTTATCCAAAGAAAAGTTTCATCTTTATTTGAATTTTTGCACGTTCTCCACAACAAAGCCTCCAGATCCAAAAGTGCGTGTGGATAAATAGTGTTTACATTGTGACAGTTGTGGCTGTTTTATTTCCTTTTAATGCAAATTTCCCAAAGTAAAATGAAAGCTACATTGCCTTTATTTATTTGATAATATTTTTAATTGGAAACAGCCTAAGTAATATGTAAATTATAAATTGTCATGTTTTGTATTGGGTCATCCAAAATTAAACTCCAAGCGTATATTTCTAGCGAATTGAAGTAAGCTCATCTTTGATTATTGAGGCTGTAAATGTTTGATAGGTGTTATACAAATATTACACAGGCAAAAAAAATCAGGAATAATGAAAAAGTATGAAAACATTGTAATAAAATGTAAATACATACACCATGTAACATTTACATTACATGGAGACAAGCCTGAAATATACATACACGGATATTCTAGTATATTCATTAACAATTCCTTTTCTATAGTTGTTTAAATGCTAAAATAATTTTGATAAGTTGCTGTGTTTCACTACTTATGGAATGAACAGGTTTGCTGTGGTCCATTTGAGAGTCAAAGAGTCTGTTCAACCTAAGAATAACACAAAAGCCGTAATCTGTTGGGACTTATAACTACAGTCAATTGACCCAAGGCGGTCCGTCATACTAAATCTTTCAAAGAAATTAAATGTTCTTCAAGACAAAAAAGAGTAAAATAAAAAGCAATTTTCATTAAAAATGTTGGGCTAGAGACATTTGTATGTATAATTGTGGACTGAAGACTTGGAAAAAAAAACAACAAAAACTTTGAAAATGAATGAAATATATGGTTTATATGCTTCAAATGTTTTGTGTTTGCATGTATTCACCATCTCTTGAAGACTTGCAATCAATTTGTAAATGATGGGAATATAAAGGCCCATCTTTTCCTAATTTTCTAACAAGATTGCTTGTCAGTCTGTTCTAGTCTTTTTTAAGAGGACATGCGACTGTCAGTCAAAGACACACAAAAAAGAGAAAACTGGAGAGAAAAAACAAAAGAGAAAACTAAACTGGGCAGAGGACCAGAAATTGATTTTATGTCAGCCACAGAAAATAGCAATTTAAAAACGTCTAGCAAAATTAATTTGAACAAACAATAAATTGTGTGTCATACCTGGTTTCCAATCTTTTACCAAACTCCACAAATGTCAGCTGCTGGAGTTACTCAAAAACCACTAGAGGTCAGTTTCAAAACAGAATAATCTCCTAGAGGTCTTTATGGTCACAAGTCTTAACAAACTAAACTCTAGTCAACTGTCACTTCCTCCCCCACCCCACCCCACCCCACCCCCAGATTTTACTTTCACCGTTCATTAGTCAAAGATTCTAGGCAGTATACTCACACCAGCTGTTTTATTGGCCATTGATGCAGATTTATACTTAGCAAATCACAAAATTCAACAACACAAGATTGATAAAAAATGTTGCCTAGTTTGATGAGTCTCCATTTCTGCTTTGACATTTGACACTTGAGCATTGGTGGGGCCAATTGGCCAAACGGCCAATGCCACAACCTCCCTGAGTAATATAGCTGACCATGTCCATTCCTTTATGACCACAGTGTACACATCTTCTGATGGCTCCTTCCAGCAGGATAACTTTCAATGTCATTAAGATGGAAACATGTCAGATTGGTTTCTTGAACATGACATAAGTTCACTGGACTCAAAGGGCCTCCACAGTCACCAGATCTAAACCCAATAGAGCACCTTTTGGATGTGGTGGAATGGGAGTTCTGCTGATGTCAGGTTGTTTTAAACACCGGTAAAAGCTGCAGCTTTATTTTGGTTTGTTTTGAAGTGCAATAAGTCTGATTTTTGTGTTGTGATTTGGTGCTGCTGTTATGGCATTATTAGTGTGGGCAGGGGATGTGCGAATCCATCTCTGAGTTCTACCACAAATATTATCCCTTTGAGAGCTAATCTGAAAGGTTTCTTTAACTCACTGTCAAAAAAATCAACTCCAGCCTCTTAATCACCCTCATCTATACTCCTAACAAGTTTTACCTTCAGGGTTCTTCCAAAGGGTGAGATTTTGGATGAATCATTTTTTTCTTTACTTGAATTTGGTCTTGTCCCCAGGAGGAAATTCTCAAAAATGTCATAACTCTCAAAATTTTCCAAGAATCTCATCACTAGCAGCTACTTTTATACTCAGGAAGCTTTGGCATTAGAGCCTCTAAGCTGTCTGAGTCTTTTAAAGGAGTGCCATTGTAAGTCCAGGATTTGTTGGGTGGGTAGGTTTATCCATGAGCCTGGAATCTGTCCTTCATATATCACAGCTTTATTATAGTCCAAAGGGTGTTTTTGATAAAAGGAACTGCCACATCTATGTGTTCATTCCCTTTGAAAAACACGCCTTTGAGCATAAAGAGCATTGAGACAACAGTAATGTATTAACTGGATGTTGTCCCCTAATCAACTGTGGATGGAAGACAGTTTGTTTTGGACCAACATTTTTATCTGAACAATTTTAAGTGGAAACAAATGCAAAATGAGATAAACCACATTTTTATTTATGTATTTGGTGTTCTGTAAGCTTACATGCACACAGTAATTTTTACTTTTATTCCTAGTAGTCATGAATATTTGACTATTAGGTGTTGATTGGAGGTTTAGTGGCACATTCACCTTTTGTAACCTTAGACTAGCAAAATATCTCTAACTTACATGCGTGTTTATTGATTAAAATGTTAGAACAATGTATGTGCCAGTGCTGAATATAGAAAACAACCAAGAAGACACCAGAGTTAAAAATAACATGAATGAATGAGCACATTCACACAGAGAAGAGACGACAGAAGGCAAAAAGAGCGATTAATAAAAAAATAAAGAACTGCACCTTCATTAAATAAGAAGACCTCTGCTTTCATCTGCATTTTTTCATTTTACAGTTCCTTCTGCATTTTCTGCCAGATGGTATGCTCAAAATGTAATTTTATCAGCCTACTTACTGTTTGGTACATTTATGTTCATGAAAAAAAGCAAAGAGATAGTTAATATTACACCGGATTTTGATTGATCCTTTATTACACATATGAGATCAGCTTCATTAGAAGAAATGATGAGGGTCTCTAAAGGTAATTCACAACTCCAGCCAAAGACATTCTTCCAATAGCAAACATTATATTATTATGGTTCTGACAGAAATCAAATCTATGTGCAAGCAAAAAGAAAACAGGCATTTTGAGCTTACAAAAAAAGAAGAAAACATACAATTACACATATGTTCCTCTTATGGTCCTACAATCAGCCTTTAATTATCAGCATGTAACTAAGGTAGGCCACTTCTTAAAACATTTTCTAAAAAAAATTGATTTTTTTGATCAAACAAAAACATTTAACTGACTTTTCCTGTTTTTTGTTGTTTAACGTGTTTGGGAAAAAATATTACAGTAAATTAAAGATTGAATACACAGTAACTACTACAAAAACACTGCAAAATCAGATTTATTATTTCAAACAAATTGATTAATATTATTTTTGTTTGAATGTAAGCTATACAGTAATACACAAAGACGGCCCTCCTGGTTTATTGGCACATTGCACAGAGGCATAAGGCCAGAGCACATATACAAAGGTTTTATGTGATGAGGTGCTCTGGACATCACACTATTATCTTTGGTAATGTGCTGTCATAGCAGAGTTGCTAATGTAACTGAAGCTCAAACTGGTAATGAGAGGAATCCATCTACAATGGCAGCATTTTATTAATTGTTCCACCTTTCCAAACCAAAACTTTAAAGGCAGATCCGAAAGAAAATCATGGACCCAGAAGATGAAGCCTGTGACTGAAATCACGACTTCAAAGAACAAAATAAACGCTATTCAAAGACCCACTTCATGAAAATAGTTTTTTTTTAACATGTTCTTTAACTATTTTTTTTTCCATGATGGAGGGATTATATGAAATAATTAAAGATTAAAACTGTGTTCCTGAGTATATCTTAATTGAAATCGTGTTGGTCCAGGAGCAGATGAAAACCCATGGTTTAAAAAAGCTCAGGTTTGGATCAAAGTCTCCCTGTGGTGCTTCAATTCCAAAGCATCCACTTGCAGACAAATAAATCAATCTTTATGTTCCTTGTCTGAGCTGCCATCTGAATTTCTTTTACTATGTCAGGACCTACATGCTGAAATCTGATCAGATCTGTTTGCAAATCTATGAAGTATTGAGTATTGATCTACATATTTAACCTTTTTTATTATGAAATTGACTACAACCCAAACAGTGATGCAAAGAATCATGACATTTTTTTTATTCCATCTTCATTTTAATAAAAAAAAAAAACCTTTTTGGAGAGCTTTATTACCAAGAAGCATAATTAGTTTGGTATTATAATTAAAGTATTCCATAATCAATGTTCTGCTACCTGTATCTGTTATGGGGTAACTGGTAGCACAAAATGTATTTACCATCAAAGCTGTACTAATAGCATCACAAATTGTTCCTGTGTGTCTTTTCAAATGCAAAAGCTGGCGAGAGCAAAACAGTTTGTTCATTAGTTTTACATAAGACTATGTCTTGTATTGAGGCATTTGTGTGATCAGTGATTCGTGGGTTTTTGTTTTATTTTTCAAAGCAATGGTTAATTCAGCTATTAAGTGTTAAAAGAGGAACAACACTTTTGTAGTTTTGGGTTTTGTTACTTTCACAAAGATGCCCTGTTGAAGGAAGGAACAATCCAAAAGTTTGACTTTTAGAACAACCTTAAAGTTCAGAAACGAAAAAAAAAAACCTCATACGAATTGTTTACTTTACATCCTTAATGATTCAGCTTTCTTTATGCTTGTTTTTTTGTTCTTCGTATGTTTCATCGCTTATCTCAGCTGCAGTTACCAGACTGGATTTCAGCTATGCACTTCAACAAGTGAAGAAAGAATTACATTTTATTTTAAGCACAGAATAATGCCATGAGTGGGTCAAAAACCAAACACAAACCGTTTTTATGTTATGTCTGAATAATGTTTTAAAAGTTGTAGTAATCACTCAGGTGATTACTGGGCTTACTAAAAAGGTAATCCTGATTTTTTTTCAGTTGTACTTTATCTGCTGTCCAGACGGCAACTGGCTGACATTTAACATTTTTATTCCAGTGTGTTAAAATTTAGAAAAAAAAGGGATATGAAATTGATAATTTTATAAAGCCCCAGTAAAGAGACAAAACTTCATAAATAGAGCTATTCCCTTAAATCTTGTAATCAGACTACTGCAAACAAAGCTTAACTTTAATAAACAATTTTGTTAGCAGTACATTTTAGTTATGTTTTGCAGTAATGCATTGATTTCAACTTTTCCAATGAGAGCAGAAAAAAAATCTGTCTGCAGTAAAGTGCATTCACGTAAAATGCTGCTACAAGCTATTTTATTAAATACAACCGTTTTCTTCAGTCTCTTTATTTGAAACTTTGACTTTTTTTAATAGCACTCTTGATTTATATTTATTTGTTGTCGGCTGCTCCTCTAGCGACTATAGCTGTTAATATAGGAAGCATTTAGACATATAGGTAACAAGTCTGATGTTGTTTATTGACAATCCAAAGGTTGCTGGATTTTTTCTCTTGCAAAAAACTGACACCATTAGCCAGAGACATTATCAGTTTATTACCACCTCACTAAGTGCTTAATTTAGTTTGACTTTACTTATATTTTCCTTTTTTTAATCTTCTCCTGAAAAGGAAGTATCATGGGAGTGAAACACGTCTGAAAAAAAGTGCAGCTGTTCAGCTGAGTCAACTATGAATATTCATCACTGCACTCAAGTGTTGGCTTTTTCTTACAGCCTTAAAAATATTTAAAGAGCTTTTAGTGCAGCAATATATGTTTTGTTCAAGCTGACTGGTGTTCCTTTGACATTTTTGTTATCTTTTTCCCTCTGCTGTTGGAATAGGATTTGTTGTTCTGGGTGCATTAGCAGTAATACATATCAACTGAAGTAATTTTCTGTAATTTGTTTATGAACTGCAGGCCTCATGAAAGCACACTTACATTTGCAACACATTTTTGGAACGTAGCGACGCAAACTGCTTAGGGACGGAGACGTACTCTGAAAGCAGGATTCCCAGTGTAAAAGGTTTTTAATATACAGACGAGTCACACATCCATGCAGCAGAATTTAAAGCTTGACGGGAAAAAAAAACCCTGAAAGTTGAAAGGCGCAAAAAAAACAAAAAACTGTTGATTTCTTCAACATGATCCACAGAATTATACTTTTCCGTCATTGACAAGTTTCTTTCAAGCTAAACAGTTTTTTGTTTACACTTTTATAGCATTCATTTTGTTGTACTCTGTTGTTGTACATGCAACAAGGCCGCCATGAAACAAAAAAAAAATGAGAATAAAGTTATAAAACTATTAGAAAAAGTCATTTGAAAATAAAGTTTGTGGTGTAAACTTCCACTCACATACCAACTAAATCCATCAATGCAGCCATTTTTGTTGATGTCTTTAGTTTATTACAGTAATCCATGTGCTATAATGCATTTGGACCTCTGCAACTGTACTGCCAACGACGTAAATGGCTTTCCCAACGGAAATCCAGTCCCTGTTTATCAAGAATATTTTTTTCTGAAGTGTCCTGCTCATTCTTTTCAATGTCCTATACTAATAAAACAATGTTGACTCACTACAAAACTTTGATATTTTTTATGTGATATTTTATTAATTTTTTTTAGTTTGTGAAACCTATGTTGAAGTAAACACTCTTCCACGTCTCTCTTTTGTTTTTGTTTCCATTTTTCATAGTTAGCAACTTTTAGCTGCATAGATTTAATCTTATACTCTCTTAACTTTTCCATCCATTCATCTTTTTCCGCTTATCTGGGACCAGGTCGCAGGGGCAGCAGTCTAAGTAAAGATGCCCAGACTTCCCGCTCCCCGGCCACTTCCTCCAGCTCCTCTGGGGGGACCCCGAGTCATTCCCAGGCCCGCCGAGAGACATAGTCTCTCCAGCGTGTCGTCCCGGGACTCCTCCCAGTGGGGAGGGTCTCAACTTTTAAATTATGAAATTATAACTTTTTATCATAAAATATTGGCTCTTTAACTCCATTCTACGAGTTTATTCTTTTAAAGTTGCAACTTTTTTCTTAATTTTAGGACTTTATCATTGTAAATTTTGTTCTTTTTTTATGCTTTTACGACTTTATTCTCAAATATGAATTTATTCTTTTTCTTTCATGGTAATCCTATTACTCCATTGAATATACATTTGAATTGAGCTGGAAAAGATTTGAAAGGAAAGGAAGTCTTGATATTTGTATCTCACAATCAGTATTGAGGTGTTATTAAATAAATAATGTGAGTGGAAACATAAACTTGTGCATGGACAAACATTTCAATGCATCTTTCAGCACCTGAGTATCCTTTTGAGTGTCCTTGACATAAATGTGGAAATTAAAGCTTAATGTAAATACCGTATGATGGTTGCAGTTACTTGTTAATAGATAATTACCCATATCAGACAGTAATATAATGCCAAACTGCTTGTTTTGTATCTGTTTCATGGAGGGCCTCTGTGTTCTCTCTGATTCTTCAAGCTGCACTAATAATCTGTGGAGTTTCTGCACAAGCTCAGTAAGCAAGTTTCTTTTTTTTTTTTTTTTTTTTTCCCAACAGTTTGCAAAACGCACGAGGGAGCAAAGCTGCGACATCACACATGCACAATGAGATGGACACGGTCACTTAATCAGTCATGGAAGGCAAAATAAAGGCTTTCTGTCTGTTAAGCACAAGAATACAATCTATTTTTACCTTTTTTCCAGAAAGATGTCTGCCAAGTGATGAATCTTGCTGATCTACACACTTCAAAATAACTTAGCACAAAAGGCTATAAAGAAATGTGTCAATAGAGAAACACAAGACAAATTGACTAAAGTTAACTGTGATCAAGGAGCCAGCGGGAGAGAGGATGGAGAAAAGGGTGTCAAAAGTGGAGTGCAAGCAGAGCGCAAGTGGAAACGTAGTCCTGAATTAGGAAAGAAAGTTTGGAGATGAGGTTGATGGAGGTTGAGCTTACTGGATCTGAAGAGCTGTGGGATCTTAAACCCAAGAAACACCTTTAGGAGTAATGTGAACAGACATTGTAAACATGTCACCTTCTGCCTCAACATCACTGCATAAAAAGAAGAAATAAAGTTGCATAAAATATGTTTGTACTCAGTCAAAGCTAAAGAATCTTATGAAAAGTCTGTGACTTTCCTGTGTTGAAGCTTTGGAGACTGAGCTGCCAGGCAAAGGCAGATGATGACCCTGGAGAACAAAAGAGGTGAGCTTGGACCACAGAAGGGGGATGAGTCAGCACAGACACGCTAATATGTGTTGCTCAACAACAATCTAACAAATATGAGTTCAAATATGATCATCTGAAGTAATTGGAAGAAATGATATAATTGGAGGCAATTGTGTGGCAGGAGTCACACTAATGGAAACAGACACAATCATCACAAATAGGAACACTGTGAACAAAAAGAAGATAAAAAAAAAGAAAAAAAACTGCAGGGCCTGCCTTAAACAGAGATACAACCATAATAGGATAAAACTTTACTCGTTTAGAAGAAAAATAATAGGTAACCTTCAGAAATGTTTCCAAGACAGATAACATTATTACATGATACAGTTTCTGGTTGTAACTGAGTCCAAAATGGTTCCCAGTTGGGTTTTATTCCCAACTTAATCCCGGCCAGTGTCATGAATGGAGACTTTCTGCTGATATTTTGCCAAAGGTTGAGTTACTCCTTTGGTTCCTTACAACAGCATCATTTTACCTCAATGAGACAGATGAAGCAGCAACCTCTACCTGTTTTATAGAAGTCAAAAATGTGACAATATTCATCTTAGAACGATAAAATATGAAAAGTAGATTTCCCACAAGCTGTTACAAAATGCAATTTTAGAGTAAAAAATGAAGCTTTGAGCACTGTGACATTCCAGTGTTCCCATTCTCACTGTCACCCAGAAACCTCTTCAACATGTTGTCTTTTTTTGTTACAGTTTCATGCTTTTTAAACACATTTATAAACTCTTGTATGAAAGCAGTCAAAACTCTGTAGGTAGTGTTGTGAGTATTGCTGAATACTAAACAAGTTCCATGCTGTAGAAAAGTGGATTAACAACGACATGCTCTGTGATCAGGGCTACACAAATTAAATCAACTGATCAAAATTAAATCACAACTTTGTTGAGCATAAAGTACCATGTTAATAGAGCGGCAAGGGTTTTCACTTCAAACATATAAAGAAAACAGAAATGCAATGAAATCACAATTCAAGTTGAACATTTCCTGCATTCAGTTTTATAACTCTGTTTAAACTGTTTAAAAATGCCTTTTCAAACATGGTTTGAGTTGCAGTAAGAAACTGCAGCAATAAGTCATTTTTAATGTCGCAGAAAGAAAAAAAGGTTTGAAAGCTTTATGCACACATGACTGTGAGGGAAAAACATAATTCATTCATAATTAGAATTTTTTGCCAAATGTCTTTTTGCTTTGTCAGGGCACGGTGGCTCTATCACAGTCAGACTGGAGCGGCAAAGAACACAGACAGAAAAGAGAACAATGAGTTATTGAGTGAACCTTTTTCACTTTTTACAAGATGAGCCATAAGCATTTAAGATAAGTGTCTCTTGTCTTAAAGAGAAATCTTCGTCAATGTTATATCTATTGTAAGGCAATCTTTGGATCTCAGAAGGGCAGCAAGCAAATAAATTAATATTATTATTATTATCATTATTAGTATTATTATTGTTGTTGTCTCCAAAAATAATAGACACTTGAAGTATGATTTTGCACTGAAAAACGTTGCTTGATTTCAAGCATTATATTTAATGGTAAACATTATAAAAACAGAAACAATGAGATATACAGTTTTATCCTGACTCATTCTGAGTGGATTTGGATGTGGAAAATGGTTAGAAATATTTAGATCTGTTTTATCCACCTAAGGCTGTACGCACAAAGGGGACAAGTAAATAGATTAGAGGAATAAAACAGACAAACAAGACAAACATCAGGATCTCAGGTGGTTAATTAAAAAACTTTGGAGTCTTTAAAACAAAATCCTAATTATTTAAAAAAAAGTTGTGTTGATTTGGATTATAAAAGGTTCAAAAGATGTAAAATAAAGTTTAGTGAAAGGAAGATTTAAGATAAGATTTTGACTTTCACCCCACGAGAATAGTTATATTATTTATTTCCTCTCTTTAGACCAATTGGAATGAAGAGCAGCTTTGCTTCTGTTGCCTGAATTTTTTTCATGCAACATTTCAGTTGCCATTATATATATATTATAATATGTTGTATAATCTGTAATGACACCAAATGTTTCAGGGATTTGCTTAACTCAAATCCCAAGAGTTTAATTAGCTGTAAATATTAGTGCTCCTCTTACCACCTTAATAACCCTGAAATTGGCTTTCTAAAGGTGATTTCATCCAAAGTAAATGGAAAACTTAGTTTGATATGCTAAAAAAGTTCAGTTTAAATTTTTAATGCAACAAACGCAAAGAACCGTGATGACCAGAGGTGGAATGACAGATAGGCGCCTGCTTAAATCTCTTTTCTGAATATCATCCATTTAATTAAGGCTTTATTAGCCTGAGTCACACATTCTGAATAAAGAGTGATGGCATTTACTATACAACCAAGGATTATGGGAGCAGTAACAGTTACAACATTCTTCTAAGCTCACATGGATTCTCTGAACAGTGTAGGGGAGTGAGTGTTTACTTGGTGCTTTGTCTGTTTGCTCCACCAGGTCCTTCACCTGTCTCCAACAAACTGTCAGACTTGGCAGGAAAATCTCGCTCTCTTTCTTCTTTTGGATCTTTTTCTTTTTATGGGCTTTAGTTTCAAAAGTCTTGGGTTTTCTCTGAGAGCTCAGCATGCCAGCTGAGAGAATCAAGAGTCGACAAAAACATGACAGAAAAAAAGAAATAAAAGAGTCAGGTCTTTTACTTTTTTTCTGCCTTTTTCTTTCTCTGGGTCTATTCAATGACCTCTGCCAAACTGAGCTTTAAACTGGATTTCAGGTTTGCTTCATTAGAATTCTCCATGGCGGTGCAGTGTGGTGATGAAAGCTGCTCATGCGTGCCGTTTACATAGTTTAAAGATAGTGCATAGAAAGCCCCAGACGTCAGTTTGAACACACCTCCTTATTTACAGGAGTACACACATGCTTCATTTAGTCTGACTTAATCAATTCCCAGCATCAATTGGGAAAGCCTGGAGGTGTAACGCTACAAAAACAGACTGGAGTTATTCATTCACATTACAACAAAACTTTAATAGCTTTGCTATTTACATGAAACACCAGAAGACAAACAGTCTCTTTTTGATTATTTTTTCAACCATGTTAATATTATAGTTTGTTCTCCTTTATTAAAGGGAGATCGTTTACATTTTTATATAATGAGTTTCATCTTGCTCCAATGCACGGCCCAAGCCAACAAATCCTTTTTTCCATGCATGCTTACAGACATGTTGCACGTGCAATGAAAACCAATTACCAACTGCTGAAGCCAAAATTTAAAAGAGGATACCAACATCGTCAGTGTTGCCAACTTAGCAATTTGCCGCTCTGCAAGTTAGTCTGTTTCAGGCAGCAGGACCACCTCTCTCTGCCTCCACTCTGCTCTGTTCACGCCAGCAGCGCCTGAAAGCTGTTTGCACATGTGCAGCCACTGTCGCTCTGGAGTACGTTAGACATCATAGAACATGTGAATATAGGAACAATCACTTCACTGACGTCTGTCACTCAATGAAGCGATGATTTTTGGTAGATTAGGCTCTAATAAAAAAGAATAGCCTCCCACTTAAAGACAAAACATGAGTTTCCTTAAAAATGTTTCACACTGCGGGTTGATCCATTATTGTACAGCAATGCTTTTTAGTCCCAATTTCAGAACGTGACAAATGTATGAGTAAGATATGCATACTAGAGCAGCAGTAGTGGATATGAGGCTGTTGGAATAGGCAGTATGTGAGCTCAAACAAAAAAAAAAGAAACTGGCTTCTGCTAAATATTAAAAGACATTCTTGCCCAGACATTGATAATAAACTAATAAATTCACTCTCTCCTTACCAACCATTATACGTTTTTTAAAGATTGTTCATTTCACTAACAATTAGTTTGGTATGAGAGATTTTTTTGTTTCTTTTTTTTTTCATTTTCGAAACAGTTTCTGTTAATGAGACAAAACGTTAGATATTATAACAAACTGGAATTTTCAATGCAAAATATTTGATCATAATTGAAAGTCCATCATAGACCTCGTGATGCTATAAGTTCATAATAGTTGATATAATAGGTTGATATAGCAAATAACAATCTTTTGACTAATTTAAAGAGTCACTCCAATGAAAATAGAGTTTTTGTTGTTTTTACCTTGTACTAATAGCATTTGCTCATGACGGAGGACAGGTTGTGCTTCTGAGTATGTCTTTATTCAAATTGTGGTAAATCAGGAGCAGACAAAAAAATGCCATTGGAAAAAGCCTGTTTCAGTGACATAGATGCAACAGTTCAGTTGAGGTCACAAGCTCCCTGCTCTGCTCCATTCCAATGCATCCAATTGCAGACAAATTCATAACCATCTTTGTCTTCCTTGTCTGAGCTGGTATTTGATTCAAAACTGTCTGACTGTAAAGCTCCAATATTTGTGCTCATTTTTGTTGCACTGGTAATGTTAGGTTGAGGTTGTGAGGGGCTGTAAGCTGGCGTGAGAGAATGTAAAATAAGGAATGAGGGGAGGACTACTCCATGCCAACAGTCCTGCTCACAACTCAGAGACACATTTCTTATGAACTACTGCATCTGCAGAATTATGTCCTAGAAACCGAAAGGTTTTTTTATAGCTAAAAATAATCACATTTAAAAGACCACTGCAAATGCTTTTACAATAGATCAAAAGATGATTGGAGCGAGACTTTAAGATGCTGCATTGCTTAGCTTTTTTTTTCTGAAGACAGTCACACCCTTTATTAAGGCAGAATTGTCTTATTCAAATTACAATTTACAAGCCTGGAGAGAAAAAAAAGATGTTTTAAAAAAGTAAAGAACAAATAAAATATGAGATTTATAAAAACCTATAACAACATATTTCTTTGTGTTGGGATAATATTTGATTTAATGAGGCATTGCATCCTGTTTGGGCAACAAAAAGAAGACTAGAAGGCAAAGATACACACCATATCTAGACCGTACTTAACATTGTCCTAAGCAATGTTTTGATGCTAAATGTCTCAGAAATATTTAAGTGGTTTCCGTGACTTTTTCTTTGAAACCATCCACTCTGTCCAAAACGTATTGACTTTAAAGAAGTGTCCACTGTCCTCAGGTGCAGGTAAACTGCTGGCCTGATGTTGTGGCTCTTCTGTGCTGTGTCCTCTTTTTTTATGAATTCCCCCCCCAGCTGTCATTTCTCTGCTTCTTTTTTTGGGCTTTGTCCTTTGGGTGGAGCAGTTTTCATCTCGGTCTGTGTGATTATCAGAATGACTGATGGGCCTTTGTTGAAAATCCTTCTGAGTTTTTCAGACAAAGCTGAGACATAGCATACTATCTTTTATTAATAATGTTGTTTCCCTGTCACTCCTTTGTTTTCCTGGGCTCAGTCCAGTAAGTTCGCATTAACTTAGGTTTCACTAAAATCCAGCAGGGATAACTGAAGTTCCTGAAGGCGTTGTTAATGTAGGTTCCTTTTGAGTTTGAATGGCTTCTACCAAATTCAGTAATAAACTGATTACTCTTAGCTTATGTCTAAGTGGATGCTGGGAGTCAAACAGTAGATGCTGGTCAGTGTAAGTGAGTTTCCTGTACACGTCAATGTTCAGATTCCAGCCTTTCTTGATACATACAAAACAATCCAAGAAGGGTAAACAATTGTTCTTGGCATTTCCCAGAGTGAACTTGATGTATCTGTCCATCGCATTGATGTGGTAAATGAACTCTTACACTTTCTGAGTTTTATTTCGATCAATGTGTCATCCACTTATCTGAAACAATGTGTGGGTGCAGTTCCATAAGGACATCAGGGCTCTGTTTTCTCATTCTTCCTTGTAAAGATTGTCTATGGGGACACTGATGATCCCACGGCACAGCAGTGTTTTTGCCTGTAGAATTTTCCTTGAAAATGGAGATAAGGGGTGCTCAGACACATGTCCAGCATATCACAAATGCGTCTTTGTATCATTGCATTTGCTTTGATTGGCACTAGATGTGGTTACCTCCATGAAACAAAAGCTCCATCATTGGGGTTTGTCAAAACTGGTAAAAGATGAAATGATGGCCTGTCTTTAGAGACGGTGAGGTTGAAAGGCTGAGACAAAACACATTACTGCTAATTTTAAAGAAAGACACAACATCGCCACAAAAACACAGCGAAGATGATTGTACAAAATGCTGTAAGCTGCGCATGTGAGTTGTGCTGGAAAACCCCTACAGCACACTTCAGTCTTGCACTGGCTACAATCGTGTTTTCAATATTTGTGCAAAAGACTATATGCCTTCAAATTTCACTCTTTTTTGGGGGGCAAATGGTCCACTGTTTCTCACTGACTTTATAGACCAAACACTTATTATTTATTTATCTAATTTTCATAGCACACAACAATAAATTAAATAACATTCTGAGTTTTTTTGTGAAAATGAAAGGGGACAGAAAGACAAAAACAAACACTGCTCCACCAAATCCCCCAAATTTTCCTTTTCTTTTTTGTTTTACTCCATGCAGAGTTTTCTTTAAACAAGATATTTAACTAAGTTTTTTATGTCCTGAATTTCCATCTGTTTACCGGTTCAAACACTGACATTCACTGCTCTTACATTATGACCATGAGCAGCTCCAATATAACCTGTATCACCTGCTCCCATCTGCTCACCTTGAGGGGAGCGGCTGTTGGCCACAAAAGCCACAGAAACATTCACAAAGGAATGTGAGCATGGTGACGATTGTGGTTTAGCAGCGGGGAAGTTGTATTTTATTTCTCCAAAAAGCTTCCAGTAAAAATAAAAAGTCAGTAACCTTAATCAAGCTGTGTTGCTTGTGGAAAAAGGCTTTAGAGTTGAAGGTTATCGAGAATTCTTTCTCATCCTCTGATCACTTCTGCTGTTGTGTTGCTGCCTCCTCATTCTTGAATGCTATTTCACACTGTTTTTGTCCTTTCCTCCCAGCTGTCAGACAATGATTTGAGAGCTGACAAAGGAGTATTTTAATACTCTACTCTTAAATTTTGATGTGTTTCAAATTTGCTGAGTGTGACCTCTAAAGTTATGTACAGCCTGGTCTCTCACGTGTCAAAAATGTACTTTATGGGATTTTATCCAATGGGTGTACTTCTTCTACTTTTTGAGATGACTCCGTAGAACTTGAAGTCCCAGATCATCTTTTGATCTATTTTCAAAGAATTCCCAGTGGCCTTTAAACTCTTATATTGTTTTCTGGTCAACATTGACCCGATGTTCAACGACTGACCCTTTTTAATTCTTGATGCATCAATGTTGACCTGAATACAATATAAGGGTTGAATATGATTGTCTTTTTTGGTCTTTTTTCTAGGACATAGTTTCTGCAGAGCGGCAAGAATTTATCAGAAATTCACCTATGAGTTGTAGGCGGGACTGTTGGGTTGGTGCCTAGCCTCATTTCCCATCATCCCTTGTTTACATGCTCTCCCGCTAGCTTACAGCCCTTACAATTTAAGCCTTCCAGAATTCTTACATTTTTGACAGGACAAGTCTCTTTCTTTGAGACTGTAGGTATATGCTGCTATTGTTAGACAGAGTTGTGAATAAATTTAGCCGGAAGGTATATAAAAAAAGAAAAGAACTGCTGGTAAGAAACCAAAACTACTCAATGATCTGGTGACCTAATGAGAAAAGCTCAGTTTCATGTGCCTGGAATGGTTTTAAAGATTCATATTCAGAAATCAAAAACATGGCCACTTAACCACAGTACTTCAGTTGTTCTTTGTCACTCGTTCTTTAAAATCTCGAATTGTTGCAGCACCTCAACATAGAGAGCTGACCTGACACTTCAATAGCTGTGAAGCACAGACTTATCCAGCTTTGCTTAGCGGCAAAGGCTTTCCCCAATGAAAGGATAAATAGTCAGTTTTGAAAAAGAAAGATTAAAAATGAATCATAGATAGCCTTGAGAAGAATGTGAGAGTAAAAGCTAAAGAAATGTACTTGTAAAGAAAGTAAATATCGTAGCATTTGCACTTGCATAACCACTGTTCTTAAAAAAACTAAACATCCTTGAGACACGACAGGGGAAGAGACAACATGACAAATTAGCCACAAGGGAGAACAAAATATTGATTAAGTGGCAAAGACTTAGAAATTAGAAACACAAACTGCAGGAATAAAAACAAAAAAATCTAAAAAAGCATGAGTGAAAACACAAAGTGGAACCATTGCAAGAGCTAGACGGGAGGGACTGATGCTCTATGATAGGCTTAACTCGCCTGCTGTGCTTCTAAGCTGCTCCAGCGTGAGTTTCCGTCACGTTTTAAATCTAAAAAGACCACCTGCGAATGGAATTTTGCAAAAATGTCCTCTAAATGAAGACAAATATGGAATGTTTCTTCAGCCAGCTGAGTAAGAATATTATATTTATTCCTTATTTATTGCTATGTTTTTTAATGTTATAAAAAATGTGATAAATCGAATGATAATGAAAAAAAAATTGAACAGTCTTGTCTTTATTCCCTCCATCTGTGATGTCTGGGGAAAAGAAAAAGATAATCACCTCTGTCCTGTTTACATAATCATGCTTATTTGTCATAATTGACTCCAGAATCTGCTCATTTCTGAGATGCCTCTTTTGCTGTTTGCTTCTCTATTGGTCTGCACTTGTTTTTAATGTGCAGGCAGAATTTCACGTTATAAAAAGTTTCACTGCTTGCTGTTGAAAACTATTATTAGTCGTGTTTTCAATTGAATGTGCATAAATATTTAACAGTGTACACACAGAACAAGTCACCAGGCTTTAATAGAAGTTCAGTTATAACCTTAACCAAAAGGATGAGTTTGTGAGTCATCTTTTTGTGAGGTACAGCAAACTTACATAAAGTTTTTCTTAAAAGTATTTAACAGACTTATAGACTCACATGCATCCCTGCAGCACTTAAAAGAAGCGTTCTCTTTCCAGTTAAAAACTCAATTGGGCTGCTTGCCTTTGTGCATGTCTCCACTTCTGTTTGATTTCATGTTCCTCAAAGTAGCTCTTGAAGAAAGACTTCAAGAGTTCTCAAGTTTTGACCTCTGAACTTACAACTTCTCTGTGGTAAAACCTCCACATTTATTATGACAAATCCTATTTTTATTGGAAGAGCAGGACTAAGAAGGACATTTAAGTGCTCTCTGACCTTAACAAAGGTAAAGGTCACACACCTACACAGAAGTGCAAACAGACAGATCTTGCAGAATATGTTAATCTGTTTTTCACAGTCCATTTTTGCCTGGAAAAAGCAAATACACAAATTCATTATTTGGCTTGACCATAAAAATGCAATTTTATTTTGGTCAGAACTGTCTGATATAGTTCCCACACTCACAGATGGAGATGAATGGGTCAGCATCCTGTGATTTAAGGAGAATGTCATGGGGAGTCCTCACCAGAGGAAATTTAAGTTTGGATGATTGTCGGTGTCCTGGTTTATCTTTAAATTGGCTGTCTGTGTCAAGGCACATAACATAATCTCTTGTGCTGCCTCAAAGGTTGCAGGTATGGAAAAAGTTTTGAGTAAAAGTCATAAACAGCTGGTATGTCTGACTTATACAACATGTATTAAAGTCTTTGCTTATTCATCTCCAAATGTTCTCCAAACGTAAGGGGTTCTACAAATATCCAAACTCCACATGAGAGATAGTACTTCTAAAGGATAACACTGAATCGTGACAGGAAATAGAGTGAAATGATAAATGAGTTTTAAACTGAAGAGCTTATAGGACAGTTGAATGATTTATGCTTTTGGGAAATGAATGAGCTGCTTATAATCATGAGGACTTTTATTTGGATTGACACGCAGCATTGACCCACAATGAGAAGAGATTTAATGTGGTGGAGAATTTACACAAGTGAATGACAAAATTATGGGGGGAATGAAATATGTAACCTTGAATTTAATTTCCTGATTAAAAAAAAGTAAACTACAATAGAAAAAAAGGAAAAATAAAACAATACAAGAGGTTTTGTTTATTCTGTCATTTATGTGCTTATTTGTTTGTGTTTGTTTGTGTGGTGCTGCAAAAAACACCAGTTTTGTTTACTTTTTTGTGATTTCCATTTTTCATCAGTTTCTATTTGCATTATTTGTCAAATACATTGTTTTTTTAAAATAAGATGTAAGAAACTATTTGCAAACACTTTGAAATAAGCAGTAAAAAAATCCCACATTTCTGCAGAAACAATTTATTTTTCACTTTAAGTGAAGTTTATTTTTGGCATTGTATTCTGACTGACTGTTCCAGAAGATGTGTAGTATACAACAAATGCAACTCAAAAAACAAGAGCCAAGATACTAATGAAGGTCTCATTAATCGGGGTTGTGTAGAACAGCATAAAGAAAAATGGCAAACAAAAGTGTAAAAATACCGTGACATAACAAAACATTTAAAAAAAAACAAAGAAAATGTGGTTGTTTTGTTATTCTTTAGAAAAATATATTTCAAAACTTAAATAAATACATAAGTCCACCTTTTGTTGTGTGTTTTAATCATGGCCCGCAGCAGCAGTCCCTGACTGCAAGGAACATATTGCTGTTGCAGCTGTAAACATTTCTGCACTTTTGACTCCAAATTTGACCCCTGCCACATGCACAAAGTCACCAAAATTTGCACACACCCAGTTAAAATTGAAAATGAATTTTCAGCAAAGTGAACGACCCCCTCGCCAAGACAGTGACATCACAGCGATCAAAACCACAAAAAAAATGAAAGGGGCGAAAATTTGAATTACACACACGAAAAAAAAAAAAAAAAAGGTTTGCCAACAGGTTGCTAAGACTAAAGTTACATATCCCATCACGCTGCGACATAAATGCAAGTTTTTCATCAAATTTGGCTTGGCAGCAGTATTTGTAATTGGAAAGCATTTTCACACACTGCATGGCAGAGGCTTTGAGAAAAAGTTTAAATTCTACGGTGACCAGATATATATATATATTTTTTAATTGACATCGGCCAGTGGCCACCCGGGCGCATTTGGAGGTTGCTCGTTGGCAGTCCCGTGGCAAGCAGGGATGACGTCATTACGAAATGTGATAGCTGGGTGGCCACAGGGCGGGGACAGCTGGATCACCGGCCAGCAGCAGCTCTGACTGGACGATGTGTAAATGTCACCGAATGCCGGCCGTCCATATCAAGTGCCCCCAGCTTCCCGGTAGCCCGGCGGTATAAAAACATGGAGCATTCTGCATGCCTGACGGCGGCCTGTCTGCCGCCGTCTACAGTCATAACAATGCCAATAATTTTCAAAAAAAAATGGGTGGTGGCATGAAATCTGGAAGATTCTTCCGATGCCTCCCTCCCCATCGTGTGGTGGCAGTTGTATTTGCGACCCTAGCATTAAAGATCATTTGTCTTTGCAGCTCCTGGTAACCTAAATATATTACTTAGAACTTTAATGTGCTGTCACCATGTTGTTTACAGCCGGGAATCTCCATCCTTAGAAAGTTTCATTAGAATAAGTTACGATATGGGTCGCTCTCACAACCTGCTTTCAGACATTTCAGGCATTTAACATCTTGCTGTGTAGTTTCATTAAACACAGGCGAATACTGCTCGAAAACGTTTCTTTCATTTCAAAATGCAGCTCATAATTAACAGCTAAAACCATTTTTATGAGTCAATAGCTACTGAAAAAAAGCTGAGCCCAACACCCCGACCAGTAAATTTAAAATGTGAAAAAGATCCTCTCCGAGTTGATCTAAAATATGCTAATTTCTCTTTCACATGTATTTAGACTCAAATTGAATCTACTGCCTTCACAATCAGGTGAATGTTACTCAGTGTAAATGAGAACCTTCCTTTGTCTCGCTCCTTCTTTGCTCCATCATTCAGCTTTCAATGCTTCACTTCTGATGGTTTCACTTCAGGGGTTTCTTTTATCTTTTTTGTCTTCACTTACTTTTTTCCCTAAGACATCAGTCCTCTCACAACATTCTCCATCTCTGTCATTCTCCTTGTGAAGTCTATTCTCTGTTTTTTCTTTTTTTTTTTTTTTTTTTACACTGGAAGTGTGTCCAAACACGTGAGGGTGCAAACAGCAAGTTCTGCTAGCATGAAACCAAAGGTTAAGTTGTAAAAGACGTCCTCTGCAATGATTATCCATAATGTCACAATTCAAAGCCAGGCTTACAGACAATTTGTGACTTTCACACTCTCTTTGTGACACTTCCCTCTTAAACTAATTGGGGTGAGCATGGAGACTTTGGAGACTTGTCTTAAACTCTTCTCACTCCTCTGCCTTTTTCTGTCCTTTAAAGTGTTTCACTCTCCTCTCTTCATCCTCTCAGACTGTTGGTCTTCCTACTTGATACTGCAGAAAAAAAGCAGACATCAGAAAGAGTCTTAGCCAACGGTTCATTTAGCTAGAAATTAAGCTTAATCCTAATTCACAGTTTAATTCACATATCACATTTTGTTGGACTGGTGCTTCATCCTTTTTGGATGAAAAAAAAAATCGTTAGATGTCGTAGTAAATGCAACTTTATCACTCATAAAGGAAAAAACGTAAAAGCAATTAAGCATGTCATGTTTAATACAAGAAAGAGACGGTATGAATATAAACTGGTGGCAGACAAACACTGTCATTAAAAAAAATAGTTCTGCATCACAGAAAGACATACACTCCTTACTGACAGGCTAAAGCTTTATGGTTTGCAAACATTTGCTGAATTTCACAATGTGAAATGGTAATAATGGAAAAAAAAGAAACATGATTTTGTTCAGAATCTTTGAAATTGGTTAAAGCTAACCTAACCCTGTCGGTCCTCCAATTTTCTCTCATATCAAGCACTCATAGCATTAAGGGAACTTTTACATGTCAAAGAGACTCTTCTAATCTCAGATGTGTTTATTATACTTCTGTAAGGAGAGTAGAGATCCATTTGAAATATTCATGTATCATATCAACAAGATAATGTTAATATTGACTGCAGGAAATTAACAGTAAGTCATGACAAATCCTGTTGATAAGAGACTCAAGATGGTTAAGATATCATGATATTGTCTATTCTAGAACAAAATGGGACACTAATAAATGAAAAAAATGGCTGAAGTGAAGTTTTATTTTAAATAATTACTTTAATAATTTTCACTTTGGTTTTTAGCACGTGATATCACACATCTAATAACAACCACTAAAAAAACATGAACCTGAACATATTTGCTCACTTTCCTCTACATTTTTGACATTACAAATGTATGTGTTTCTCTACCATCTTCTGTTTCACATAATATCATTATGTCACTGTTTGGTTTTTTTGTTTTGTTTTTTTTATTGAAGTTTAGTTGATGGTTTGTAAGACCAGCTTCCGTGCAAACACATCTAGACATCTTTATCTGAAAGTCGTTCAACCACAAAGTCAAAATCTTCAGAGATGCTTCATTGATTGACACTCCCTGACCACTTTCTTAGGTAACGTTTTTCCAATCTGTTGTTCAGTTTTGGTGAGTCTGTGTGAATTGTAGCCTCAGTTTCCCGTTCTTAACTAACAGGAGTGTGATCAAGTGTCTTCTTCTGCTGCTGTAGTCCATCTGACTCAAGCCTGGACGTGTTGTGCGTTAAGAGATGCTTTTCTGCAGACCTTGATTGTTACGAGTGGGTATTTGAGTTACTGTTGTCTTTTTATCAGCTGGAACCAGTCTGACCGTTCTCCTCTGACCTCTGGCTTCAACAAGACGTTTCCGCCTACAGAACTGCCTCTCACTGGATATGTTCTCTTTTTCTGACCATTCCCTATAAATAAAGTGCCCAGTGAGTGTATGCCTTTTAATGAAAGCATCTGAAGAAACACTTTAATGTCATTTGATATTATTCATCATCATCAAATAATTTGGTGATAGACATAATTCTTGCCTTTTTAAAGGAGCTAAATACTTTTCTTTTTTTCCCAATTTTCGTTTGCAATATTCAAAAATCAAACAAGGTGATTTCTTGAATTATTTTTTCACATTCCGTCCTTCACAGTTGAATTGTTCATTTGAAGAACATTACAGATCTTTCTAATCTCTCATTTCAAATGAGAAAAATTGTAGAATGACTGTTGAATACTTTTTTTTGCCGCACTCTTACTGTGTGTGACTAACATGTGACCCAGCACTGCTGTTCTACAGACAGGTTGCATATAATCAAGACCTCTACCTTTAGTAGAGCATCAGCAGTGTGCTCTGCAGTAGAGGAAGCAGATTTTTTTTTTTTATCTTATATTATTTGGGTAATTATTTGCTGGTTCTTCAAATGCCACAAATTTAACATCCATAAAAAAATGAATTAAACACAAGAGAATTAAATTCTTTTTTTTCTGCATTTTTTTAATGAAAAATGCAAGAAATGTTTTAAAGATTGATTTTCACACTTTCTGTAATTAGCAAGCACGGTAATGACACTGATATAAATGTCCTTATATTTTACACAGTTGAATTAAACTTGATTTGTTTTTTTCAACTCACAATCACGAATATCCAAACTATAGGAACTAAAATAAAGCACTAAATATTTGACCAATTCTGCGTTTTCTTAAAGCTTGGCTAAAGTAAATATGCTCTTTCTATTGTTTGATCATTCCCCAAAAGTAGCTGCGCTCTTAAATTGAGGACAATGTACCCGTTTCTCTTTCCTTTATATGCAAATCTAGGTAATACAGGGGAAAGCATTAAGTAAACAGAAAGGCTATGAATATATTTTGATATCATCCTTTCTTTTACTAGAAAGATCAGTCAAACTCGCCACAGTAACTTCCTTGGTCACAGTGAAGACTGTATTGGCATTAGTTCATGTGATGTATGCAAATCAGTCCCAGGATTTCAGGATGAAACACATGTTCCATTAAAATGTAGTGAGCTCTTCTTTGGTTAAACTACAAAGTTTCAGATCATTAGAACAGAAGTATATTTAGTAAAGACGTTTTTGGTAAAACAGACAATTTGAATTATGTGCTCCTTTTGTTCTAAAAGAAAGTTCATCATTCAAAGAAAATGTGAAAGAGGGATTAATTTACTTATGTATTTTTTTTTTATCAAAGTCACTTTTCTTTTAAAAAAAAGGTTATTGTCAGAAAAACCTGAACATTTTTCATCCTATATCTTTGTTTGCTTTTGTGACCACTGAACACTACAGTGACTAACAAAAGCTACATGAGGAATTTAGAAGAAATTATCCCAGGAAATCTTCTTCCCAAATGGACATGGAAATGGCTATTCTTGGTTTGCAAGGGGTTTACTTGTAAAAAGCATCTTTGGGCTGAGAATAAACCAAAATACCTGTTTAGTTGTGTAAGAGGAACTACAGTTAAGGAACTGCATTTTTAATTTGAATTTGATAGGTGTGCCAGAATCCTTTTGTCTTTTATACTCTAATAATTTGGCAAACCAAATTAGACTTTTGCTTCACTTTAATTACCTTAAAAAAATGTGCAAGCATTTCATAATGATATTGTTTTTTTTAATTAAGCATATCTCGTTGAAACATGATCCGTTCTCATTAGTAGAAAGGGATGTTGTAATAACTTATTCATTTTTTTTTACTGTGGCAGCACAGTGTAATGGCATGAGAGGAATTTGTGAAACTTTATAAAAAAAAATATTAAAGTTTTTAATTTTATTTGTTTTTTTTTCATTTAACCTTTGCAGAGTCAACTGAAAAATACATGATTTTGGATCCAGCTTCTAAAGAGTGTTGGTCATCATTCAGCTTATGCCATCACGGGTTGCTACAGTAAATTAGCTTTTTCACTGATTCCCTCAGGTGGTTTTGGCAGACCGTTTTACGCCGGATGCCTTTCCTGAAACAACCCAGTATTTTCAGTGCACAGGCAGCAGTGTGAGCTCATTGGACGTCCTAGAAAGCAAACCCAGGTTTCCTGCGGGCCAGTCCTTCACCCAACAAACTGAGCCATCCATTATTCTTTGCTTGTTGCTGCGTCTTCTCTTGTTTTATTCCTTTCCGCTTTTTTGATATTCTCAAAGTTAGTGTAACGTTCATTTGTTGAACTGTTTTAAACAGTTTTAAGTTATGTCCTTTAAAGTAATTATGGCATTTTATTTAGTTTTTCTTGTGTGCTGCAAAGCCACTGCATCTCCTCGAAACATTTAAAATTTCCTCCATACATAAAAGCTGCTATATGAAAAACAGCAAATGATTGCAGAACAATGTTGGATATTTTGTCGAGTGGAGAATAACTGTAAAGGATCTTTTTTCAAACTGATTTCATTGACAATATTCTTATATCTTTGTTTTTCATCTGTCTACTTTTCTATTTTTCTTCCAGATGGGAAATGCCTCCGAATCATTTCTGTTCATTTCCAAAATATCGAAAAACAATGACTTCCTCATGGGAACCCTCTACACCATTTTTGGTAAATGTATTGTTTTTGATTTTTCATTTACACATCTGAGAGTGGACTCATTCTGTGTGATGTTTGTGGTAATTGTCTGTTCCACAGGTGTCCTGTCTTTGCTGGGAAATGGGATCTTGTTGTTTGTGGCCTATAGGAAGAAGTCTTCCTTGAAGCCAGCAGAGTTTTTTGTCGTCAATCTGGCCATCAGTGACCTGAGCATGACGCTAACTCTGTTTCCACTTGCAATTCCTTCAGCTTTTTGGCACATGTAAGTTACACAAATGCACGTTTCATATGTTTGGTTCTCATTACACGTTTTTTCCATCCAGCCTTTCATTAGTTAATCTTTTGTGTTTCCTGAAGATTCACAGAAAAATTGGATGGTGATGTATAGTTTTACTCTGCAGTGAGAGTAAAAGTAGAGCAGTGTCCCTGGGAGAGGTTATTAATGCATCTACAGAAAGCTTGTGATTGTATTCTCAGTTTTATTTTCTGAAGTGCTCTTGGACCTGCAGAAGAAGGATCTGTACCCAGACTGACATAAAATAAAGTCATTTTAATATAGAAAATGTGAAACTTAAGGAAACTCAACTAAACCTTTGGATCGCCCATTTGTGTGTTGGGATGCAATTTATGGGTATTAAAATAACCAGTTTCACAAAAAAACAACAGCAAGACAAAGAATAGTTAGAAAATCAAGTAAAAGTTTTTGTCACTAAAACAGGTTGAGGCCTGTTGCTATACAGTGGTGCCTTAATGTGGGAGTTACTTTCTGAAGCTAGTTTAAGGGTGTAAAACTTCTCATTACACACTTTATATCCTTTTCCCTGAGAAAAAATATGATTTTTACAATTTTGCTTTCTGTTTAAATAACAGCATATTGGGAACTTCTGTCTCAATCTGAAGCAAACTGTTAGATTTGCTAAAATTTTGTTTTCTTAACTGTTGGAGGAAGTCGCAAACTTTCTGGAGGGAAACATGGATAGCTCTTACTCTTACAGACTCCACACACACCGTTCCAGCTCGACTTGGCTGTCTCTAGAAACTCCTTAGAATCAATATTCTGACTTCAGTCAGTCCACCAACTGGTCAGAAGACCAGATGCAATGCACAATGATCAGATTCACCAGAGAGCTTCTCTAGCGTCATAGGTGGAGAGTGGGCTTTCTGAGCAGCTCAGTCACTGTCCCAGCAAGTTCCCTTTTCATAGTAACATTTCATGGTCACATTTGTTGCAAGAACTTCTAATTTGTATCTTAGACTGGAGGCAATGTACAGTGTTCTGGCACACTTGCAAGGGGACAGAGACTGTCTGCAGCCTCTGATTTACTAAAACCTTGCTCTTCTGGAGGCATTCTAGGTTGAAATTAAATCTGTACGCAATAATGATCACAGTTGTTCCTGGTATGTCAGTGAATACGGTGCTCAAACAAAAACAAAAAGCAAAGGCAAAGCAAAGCTTTAATAATTGTTATTTTTATTCAAGGAGAATACATTGATCCATATATAAGCCACCAAGCGGATCAACAAGAGTGAACTGTGGCCAGTGGTTTTACTCATAGATATCACAGTGGAATAGCGAGGCTGGAAAAAACTGATGGACATCTGTCTCACTCAGGTTTGATCCTGGTTTGACTTTCATAAAGTCCATGTCAGAAGGTTACATTAAGTCTGAAAGCAATTTCCCTCTCAGATCCCAGGTTTAGGTTAAGACTGGTTTTGTTTACATCTGTGTTGATTCTAATTTGTTCAAGTTGATTTAGTTGAAGTAGTAGGTAAAAGAAAAAAAGCAGTCAACTGGACTTGGTTTATCATTTATATTGAAGACGTTTCACCTTTAATCCTATAAGCTTTCTCAATTCAAACTTACTGGGGTTCACAGTAAGTTTTATGTGGTAATACCAAGTTGTCCAAAACTGCAAGTGCTGATTTTTTCATACATGAGAGAGTAATTGTTTTTCTTTAAATCCACTGACTATGACTAAGAGGTTGGGTCTTTTTTTAGTTGGATGCAAATCTCTCATATCAATTGTGAAACATGCCTCTTAGACCCTATTACCCTTTGAGGAATCAGACATTCCCAGATGCAATTAAACTTTGTTGATTCGTTCTATTCTATGTCGAGCACAAAAACTTAATTCAACATATTGTACATTATCACCAGAGTAAATATTTTCTAATTGCTTAAAGTAATAGATTCAATGGTGTAGAGTTGTTGTCTTTGTAACTGTGAGGTTAAGTAAAAGCATAATGAGGTTTTAGTGATTTTCTGTGTATGAAGGTTGAAGATGTCCTTGCCTGGCTTTGTTAGGTCACATTAAAACGGGGGTATAAGCTCACTTCTGACACCAAAAACAAGTTTAGAGAACATTACCACAAGAAAAAAACAATCTAATTAAGTTTTTTTAATCATTTCTGTCAGTATGAGAAGACCAGAAAACGACATGCCTGCTTTTTTCAGTCTGTGCCAACTCTTTCAGTTATTTTCACTCAAAAAAAAATGGAGTAAAGCTTCTTCTGATTCATCATCTGCTTGTGATGTAAGTGGTGGAACTGAATTGTCAGGTTGCACAATCATCTACCACTAATATTACTGCTGCCAATGACAGTATTGCTGCCACTCAGTATGACAAGGATTCTTTGAGTCTTCACTTTCCAGCGATAGAAGAGAACCATCAAGCTTTTTTACTTCACTCGCATGTTTGATGAGAGGATTTACGATGAAAAGCTGAGGGCAATTCTGTGACAATGTTTGCCTGACACGAGAAACTCCAGCAAAATGAAAGAGTAATTTAGAAACCTCAAAAATGATCCTGATTCTTAGCTACTGAATTTAACACAACAGCCACATTTTTAGTTTTTCTTTTTTTTAAATAGGCAATTAGAGACACAAAAGCATAATTATGCCTGTTCTTACTGCTATTTTTTACAAGGTCACCACAGTAAATCAGCTGTTTCCGTTTGACCCTGCTGTCTGTGGTTCATCCCTCGAGGACCGGACATATTAGGCATGGTCACAGCACAAAGTTTTTCCAGCAATGGAAAGGACTCATTCTAGTCTATTAGTGTGGTCACACGAGAATCATAACGTTGAGCTTTAAAAGCACCCCAGAAGCAGCACCCTGAGCTGCTGTACTAAAGATAGACATAGAGTCTCTTATGCTGCTGTGAAGCAGGATCACAAGAGTCCATAACGCCTTACTTGGGCAGAGACTAAAGAGCATATCCGCTTGATTTTCAAAATAAAATGCCACATTCATACTTCTCACACCACCTTCAGGCACCCTCGTGATTTCATGACTTTTGCTGAGTGGACAGTACTTGAAGCAATTCCACATCTGTAGCCTGCCCAGTGGGACTTGCAGACAAAGCAAAACTGCTTCATGTAGCCTTTATACTATGATCATGACTGCAATCAGTCTGTGTTGCCCTTCATACACAAATACTGAAGGTCAGTTTTCTACAAACATTAATCTGGTCATTGGTCTACTTTAACTACAAACTTTGCAACCCTAATTTATTTAGTTAATGCAGTTGTTATACGTCAGAAAAAGGTGTAGATCTGAATGTCTATGTCCTTGGTAAAGCAACAATCTATTGGGCAATTATTGAAGGTCAATCACTGTGAAATGTTTTAAGGTACCACAACAGATACAGATGTGGGAGTAGCATCAATCATGACCATTTCAAAATTCTTGCAACGTCTTTATTGACAATAAAAATAAATAAATAAAAAAAAACCACAAGTTTCAAGTATTTATCCTCTTCTGATCCCCTGATGATGTGTGGGTGCCAGCTGTCCTTTGCTGGGTCAAAGTACATCCCTGTAGCTGTGTGTGAAGTAAAGGAACACCAGAAAATGATTACCTGTCATCTTCTGAATATAAATTGTTAAATTCCACCTGAAGGAATCTGCAGAAAAACATTCTATTCAACATCAGGTCATCAATCAGTTAAAAAAAAAAAGTATTTTTCTCTTCTCTTTCCATGCAGGTGGCTATTCAACAGGATGACCTGCGCTGTCTATGCCTTTTGTGGTGTTTTGTTTGGCCTGTGCAGTCTGACCAACCTCACTGTGCTTTCTTGTGTCTGCTGGCTGAAAGTCTGCTGCCCCAACTATGGTAACCCAATCTTTTCATATTTTAAAAGGTCATCTATTGTTTCATGTAGAAATATAATTGATACAAGTTTTCTAGAAATCATTCTGGTGTTCGTAATGGATCAGATGATGTTTGCCAATAAGCAGAACTTTGGTTGCAATGGGTCAGAGTCAGAAAATCTCTTGGTGACAAGATTGTAAGAAAAAGGTTGCTGACTGTGTGAGAAAGAGCAGGAAGAATATCATGAAGCAGAGCAGTGATGAAGATGAACATGAAGTGGCAGCATGAAAAAGTGGGTGTGAGAGTGTGGGTTTTGCTTTTTTGGCCTTTGAATGATGTTCTCTCTTTTTTTTTTTTTTTTGTCTGAAGTGTTTTCTAAGATGAAAAGTGTATTTTCTGAAAATTCTCCAAAATACATTTACCAAACAAAATACAAAAGAATATTCAAGTTATGTTGACACCTCCTTCAGTAACACGCAATCAAGCAACCACTTCTAAAAGAAAAGTCCATGCCAGCGTGCATTGCGGGTTTCCGTGTTGAAAACATTGCCGTTCACGTGTCGCTACGCAAGTGTCTAATTCCATTTTCCAGCTCTACGTACAAAGCATGTATCCATTGAACGCGCTTCGAACGTTAACCTAGTCAAACTTTGAGCAATCAGGGACTCTGATTTTGTAGTGATGTATAGATTGATTCCCCTTTAATTCACAGAAGAGCCAACCATTTGAAAGTCATGGAGGAGAAATCCTTTTTTGCAGTTTGTGCCCGGCAGGAATTATATGACATCAAGTCTTTATATGTTGGACTAGAGCTCTGAAAGAAAGAGCCTGAAGCAAGATTTGCCAGAATTGCACCACTTTGACGTTTTGCACCAAGCCTCTTCCAACTGAAGGTGGCGGACATGCGTTAGTAGGCAAAAGAAAAAGTAAAAGAATCCCCTCCGAACTCATCCAGTGTGAACATTGTGGGCTGAACACGTCTTCAAGAATGACATCACATGCCTGGTAGGAACATAGATGCACAATAGCTGTCTATCATTTAAATAATATGGAAGTTTGAACCTTTATCATACATTGAAATCAATAATTTGTTGCCATTTAATCGTTCAAAAAGTGACTGTGTCCAACAGAAACTGTCAAAAACAACAGGATTTCTTAATACTCTAATGAGTTCCTGTTCAGGTGAGACACAACAATCTTCTGGGCTGTGATATCCTGCAAAACCAGAAAAGCACAAACATGCTTTCATTGGAGTGAATGCTCAATTGATTTTGCAGATACCATAAATTCCACTTTTTACACTGCAGGATAACAACAACCAAAGCATTTTGTTCAATTGATTGATTTGAGTGTATCTCTTCTTCGCTGGATGTCTGATTTCAGACCTCAGTGGAAAACCTGCAGCAGTTTCCATGTCCTAGTTATGCAGGTCTGCTCTGAAGTTTTCCTGAATTTCAAAGATCTGCACAAAAGTGCTATATATTAAATTCTCATGGAGTGGACTGAAAAGTGTGGCACAATAAGATCTTTTTTGGTCACAGTTCAAAGCAATGCCTGGTACTTTTGTTTGGAATGTTAATTAGAGGAATTTGCCTACTTGCAGCTTCCTAACAGAACGCATTGTAATGTTTACCAAACAGCGAAACACTGCTAACAACACTCTAATGAGGATGACAAAGTATGAGAAATGCATAACAGGAGCAGTCATAATAACAATCCAGTAATTTTAAAATGAATGTTTTCATTTTGGGCCCACTCCAATAAGATTTTGATCTATTGTATTGTGGGCTGCCTCTTGGCTAGGGTGTCATTTTAAATGAAAGTTTGTTCTCAATTGACTTATCTGGCTGAAAAAAAAGGTTTTATACTGACCTGTATGTGTCTTTTAAGCTGATGATCTGCTCATGACATAGTAATTCAGATTCACAAGACCAAAAAAATAATAATATTAGGACAATTAATTATCAGTTAAATAATTAAAGATCAATCAACTAATATTGATTGAATTAATTATATTATATTATTTCATTTTTATTCAAATATATTAATTAATATAAGCAAACACCGTGCCCTCAAATTCTGCCTTTGCAAAAAAAAAAAAAAAAAGACACTCAAGCAGATTAACTACTAATTATAAAGTGCTAAATCATAACCAAGATTTATCAACAAGCTTGAACTTAGAAAGCAGCTGTGACAAATGGTAGATACCATGTTATTACATGACCGCAAATTCTTGATATGATATTTAACAAACTACTTTTGTCTGATTAATTTCTCGATAAAAGTAAAATATATTAGTTCCAGTAATTGCGCTGTCAAGGAGTTTCCCCATGTGATACCAAGAATTCAAAATGACTTGTTTTGTGGACAGAGGAGGACTTCTGCCTTGAGCTGGAATGATGAAATACCAACCCTATTCAAACTTAAAATAACCTTGATTAAATGTTGTATTAAAAAAAACAGTATGCATTTGTTTTTCTTTTTACATAATGCTCTTCTATGTTACAAAACAAGTTCTAGCCTCAATTCAAAAGCTTAAGTCTCTGGTTCCAATGGGAGTTTCATTGCCACAGAAGTTAATAATAACGATGATAAAGTTAACAATAATAATAGTTATTAAAATTATAAGAGAAATAGAGATTGCATTGTGTTAAAAAGTTTGAATTTCTGAACAATTAGTTTGAATCTTGTTCAAAAAAAGCCATAAAGACTTCAACAAACTTTAACCTCTGAGCTTTAAGCGAGTCTTTTAGCTTTTAAATAAAGTCTCAGGTTATGATAGACTTATACATCAATCACAAACCACATGTCCAGATCTTTGCCCTGGCCTTACAGAAAGATTAAAATATTGAAACACATCCATATGCTTACTTTTTTTTTTTGATCTCAAGCTCAAGCATTTTATAATTTCTGATAAACTAAACTTGTGTTTCCAAACCGTTGGTGTAAACTGGGCGTTCCACACAGAAATCAGAGTCAGACTGGGAATCAGCGTGATTTCAATATCTCACCACTGAGGGGCTTCATATTAACTCTTTAATTCAAAAGATGTCTCTGGTGACACCTAGGTTACATGCTCTTTGCCCTGTCAAAACATTGATCTTTTACCTGATAAATGTGACTTGACTAAAGGCAGCTTTTGATTTTGAATCTTTATCAGAGTAAAATGTTGCATGCCGGTGCTAAGCTACTGTTCTCTGCGATAGAATCAGTCAATATAAAGAGCTGCAATTTTTTCTTTTTTTGCTGCAATCACTTTTTTGATGAGAACCTGCGATGGCGGTTCTTGGCCACGGTAGAATAAAACTAATACTGAATAAAAACAATTACAACATCATCACAGAAAAAGGCAGACAGCAGAAAAGAGGATTTTTTTTAAAAAAGAAAAACAAAGTCAATATTTTCTTATTGTAAATATGCGATTACTTGATTTTACAAGGATTAGAACATTAATAACAAATCTAAAAACCTAGGATAAAATTAATGGAAGAGGCTAGATTTAGTACAAACATAATATTTAGCATGATACATTCCTCAACTGAGAGAACATCATGGAACAGATATAGCTAATATTTCATTTATTTGTCTAGTCTAGTCTAAAATGAGAATTGTACTAATGGGAAACTTTTTTGGCACACATTAAAGAATGGTGAAACCACAAAAGATACTGGTCACTAAACTCCTACTTCTAGATGCTGTCCATTAACATTCATTTGTGTTCGTAAGACAACATCATCCATTTGTTATTTTTGGAAAAAGTGAGTAAAGTTTGTTTTTGTTTTTGCCATTTGCTGTGCAAACGCCATAACCATTTCCTGTTTAGCTTGAATAAAAGCCAAGAAAGCTGAAGATTTTTTCTGGACTCTGCTTTGATCATAAAATATTGCATCTTCAGGCTTAGATCCAATTTATTTACTAATAATAAAAATATTTTATTTCACGGCTCTTAGATGGTGAACATCATTGAAGTTCCTCAACAACATTATGTAATGTATTACCCCAGGTGCAACATACCACAAAAAGCTATACATTGTGTTTGATAATATATATATATAGATAGATATAGATAGATAGATATAGATACATATGTATGTATCTATATATATATATGAGCAATTATTCAAATGAGTTCCATGCAATCAGGTTTATGGATTCAAAAGAGAGGGCTGGTATCATTTGGACAGTTTGTATGAGAGCCTAACTGATCATGTTTGAGATGATAGAGGAAAAGAGTTGGCCTATCTCCCTTTAAAATGTCTGAGCGCATACTGTTTAAATAGACTTTTCTTTGAAATGAGGTTCACTCTGTGGACCCTCGATAAGCCACATTGATAGCTTGGGTTTTTGATGAGAGCAGAGATGCTTCACATCAAATAAAAGCTATCTATAATAACTAACTATGCTGCCTTAGCACCACACAGTTCCATGAGTGCCATTGGGTGTAATCACTTCCTCTCACCCACAGCTTGAAGAGTAAAAGGAACTGACATCCTGCTGAAGAAGCTGGGTGGTGTCAGATAAGACTGCCTGTGTTCTCGTCCCCCTCCGATTGTGCTCTGAAGAAGTCCTTGCCTAAATCAATTACAGCAAATTTAGAGAAAACTGCTTCGATGTTTTTTTTTTTTCTGTGGATTCTCTTATTCATACTTTGGCACTAGTGTAGTTGTAAGTTAGAGCTCTACAAACCTGCAAATTGTAATACTTGAAAAATGCAAAAGCCCACTCAGTGTACCGAGTGCAACATCTTCAACCTAAAGCATAAAAACAAAATTCTGCAAAAAAAAAATATAGATATGGAACAAGAGAAATTTACTCAATTTCTACTCAACAACAATTTACATTCATTTAATCAAAAGTCAGATGCAGAGAGACAAAATGATGCTTCGTTCATGGCTAAATGTTCTTTCAGCTAGATGCTCATGCAGAGTAAACAGATGTGACTTTTTTGCCATGATTTTGTGTGCACAGGTCTGAAACAGTGGGGAGCTCTTCTTCTCTATCTGTATTTCTGTTGTGATTTATCTCACATGCTCTCCCCTCAAGCAAATGTCCTGTGCTTTTGTTTGTTTTTGAGTTGCTTGCTATATTTCAATAATTAAATCCACTCGAACATCTCTGCAGACCATGTGACTTCTAATCAGGAACATGCCTGAGGTCGAATATGCATGGCCAATGGACAACATAGATTGTTCTGTTTTTTTGGGAAACTGGCTCTTCTTCTTAAGCTTTTCTGATCACCCAAAACAAATGCAAAGTTATTTAACATTTCTTGGTGAACGTGTCTCCTTCTCTTGCATGCTGCTTCATGCTTCAGCTGTCTTTTGTGGCTGTGGTGTTCATTTGAAACTGTGCTTTCTTGTTTTTCTTTCAGGGAACAAGTTTTCATACAGCCACGCCTGCCTGCTGGTTGCTTGTATCTGGTGCTACGCTGGAGTGTTTGCTGTTGGTCCACTGTCAGGCTGGGGGGAGTATGGGGCCGAACCTTACGGGACAGCGTGCTGCATCGACTGGCACGCTCCCAGCCGAAGTTCTGCAGCTATGAGCTACATCATTTGCCTCTTCTTCTTCTGCTACATCATGCCCTGCACTGTCATCTTTCTGTCCTACACGTTCATCCTGCTGACAGTAAGAGGGTCTCGGCAGGCTGTACAGCAGCACATGTCACCACAGAACAAGATCACCAATGCACATGCACTTATTGTTAAGGTAAATACTTTCTAGGACTTTACTTTCACCACTATGTATTAGCCATGAAATTAGTTCTTGACTGATATAAAAACTGTTTTCTTGAGCATTTCCTTCTACCTTTGCAGCTTTCTGTGGCAGTTTGCATCGGTTTCCTGACAGCATGGAGTCCATATGCTGTTGTTTCCATGTGGGCAGCATTTGGAAACTCAGCAAAAGTGCCACCCATGGCTTTTGCTTTGGCAGCTATCTTTGCCAAATCCTCCACCATTTACAACCCAATTGTTTACCTGGTGTTCAAACCCAATTTCCGCAAGTCACTATGTCGGGATGTGGCCAAATGCAGAAGCACACTCTGCGGATGTGTGTGCCAGCATGGCTCTGCACAGAAGGGAACATGCAGACAGTCTCATCACAATGAAGAGTGCAATTCAACCCGGTTGTCCAATGGACTGCCTGAGAATCACAGGACCTGCAGACACTGCCCTTGCCCTGAAACAGATACAGGTGCCAGGGAGAACTGTGGAGACTATAGTCCCCAACAAACAGCCCGAATCCTGAAAGGATCTCTGCACAGTGAGGTGGCTGTCAGTCAGCTCTCCAATGAAATGCAGAGCGACTTCCTTTAAGCGACAAGAAAAGAAACTGCAAGGCACTTGAACCATGAAGACATTTAAAGAAATCGATGAAAAAAAAAGTGGAACATATCAAACATAAAGATGAGCAGAGACCTCAAAACATTTTGTTTGAGGAAAGTGTCATGATTCTAAAAGTTTCAAGCTTGTGTCATGCCTCAAATATGTGATAATGCTGAAGAAGAATTAAAAGAGACAGACCAACAAACAAAGAAAGTCAAAAGAGGACAACACATGAGCCAAACTTACGGTGGGGTTGCAATAAGCAATAAGCAAAAAAATAAATAAAAACAATCAGTATTGAGGAAACAAGACTTACAGATTTCAATGCAAATATATGTTTGCTTTTTTAGACAAAGGAAGGAACACTGACACTTTTGACTCACAAACAGCCCTTTATGTGCTTTTTATGATTACCCGACTTGATGTATATGTATTTATATATGCATGCAAACTAAAAGGAGCACAGTTGCTTCTGTTTTCCAATAGGAAAAAAGTCTTTATTGCTAAGGCTGAACTCATCTTTAATCAATAGTAATGTGCCAAACTAAAGGAAAGTCATAAAATAAAAGAAAACAGATTTAAGATGTTTAAAAAAATGCACACATGTAAGATGCTGCTTCATCCCCCGCCCCCAATGTTACCTGTATAATAATAAGAAGTGTGGCCAGAGGGTTAAATAGACGTCTCAAGGCCATGCCAGTTCTGTATGAAGTGATTTTTATACCACTACATTGCAAGCAAAAGTAACAGTTTTGAGAAAATGTCCTCAGTTGCAAGAAAAACGTGAAGTTTTAAGAATAAAACATCAAAGTTTACAAATGAAAATAATACATATTTGCTTCAAAAAACGTTGTTTTTTTTTGGCATTAAAAGCATTTTTGCATTTGCAACACTAATGTTTCAGATGCATTGTCTCCTATTTCGCTTTCGCCCCATCTTTGATTTTGCCTTCATAAGTTTCAGTTTGGTGTGATATGTGTGCCACCAAATCAGCCTGCTGATTGGTCTAAATTCTATCCAGTCAAATTGCTGTATTTATCTAACATTGTGTCTGTTACTGAGGCTCAAACACCGAAAAGGCTCTTTTACCTTATTAAAAATAATTCATAGTTTCTTTTAGCATTAACTGCATGACATTTAGTCAGATTAGTGAATTTATGGCTGAGGATTTCCTGAAACTGTAAAATAAACTGTAATGTGTATCTGCTGATGTTACACTAAAGAGGCCTATGTGATTTAGAAATTCCCCGGAGCAAAACATTGGTAAAAACTTTGATTTTCTACAAGATCTGTTTGTTATTTTAAAAAAAAGCACAAATTATCTTCTGTCGCCCAACAATGTTTTGAATTAGATTAACATCAGTAGTAAGTAATGAAAAGAATGATGGCTCACCAAAGTAGACAAAGTAGACTATTTTTTACTCCTAATGTATGAATGGCAGAAGAATGCAGAATCCTGCTCAAAAAGAACTGATACAAAGCTCCTGTCTGCCTCCAAGCACCATCAATGCGAGGCAGAGACACTTGATTGGATAGACTCCAGGCCTCAAGGGCCAAATTCCTGCATTTATTTCCAACATACCATGCTCTGGAATGTTATAATTGGCTGGACACACCTGAACCAGGTAATCAGTCATGAGTAGGACTTGGATATCTGGAAATCATGTAGAGCCTGCGGCCCTCAAGGCCTGGGATTGCCTATCGCTGATCCAGACCAATCAGCATGAACGCTCTTGTCTGTGGTTGGCTGTTATGCTAGATTAAAACTTAAGAACGCAAAATCAAAGATGGAGTGAAAGCAAGATGAGAGACAACAGATCTCAAGCAATTTAAAAAAAGCTTTTGAAAGTAAATATGTTATATTTTATTCTTAAAACCTTACATTTTTCTTGCAACTTAGGAAATTCTGATCTCAAAACTGTGACTTTTGCTCCCAATGTGGTGGCACAAAAATCACTTCATAGTTCTGTCAACTTATTTTTTATGTAAAAAAAAAAAGACTCACAAGCATATAACTGTCACTAATGGGACATGTCTTTGTAATTATTGACAGAATAAGAGAATTCTTATTTTTATAGTCTCCAAAAATCAAAACGTGAGGTTTCTGTTCCAAAATATTTAATCCTAAAAGTCTGAAGTAAAATGAATTTAAACAGCTGGACAAAAACAATGAGAAGTAGATGGAGTTGTGCAAACATGCAAGCATACTAGTAATGATGCCATTCCTTTTTCTTTAATCTATTTATTTATCTATTTATTTATTTGTGTTGATAGATTTTCACAGTATGATCATCTAGGGGCTTGAACAAAGTAGAAATCTAGTCTTGTTGGAGTAATTGATCTTTAAATCTTGATGTATTTGGGAAATATTAATAGCTTCTTAAATGTCATCAAGAAACCCATTTATTAGCTTACACGTTACCACGGATTTTAAGATCCTGTTCTCAGTCCCAAAATCTTAACAAATTAGAGCCAGATCAGATAAACTTCGACCTTTTCTGTTTGTTTTTTTTAAACCTCTTGAGAGTATTTTTCTAATATGCTTCTTTATGCTCTTAATGGCAGAACTACGTGTTCACAGCTAAGAAGGAAAAAAATAGCAGTAATAGTTTGGCAGGGTTTGGCACAAAAGGGAACACTAAAATGGGGCTTTTGACATTTATGTATTCCCACCAGAAAAAAAAAGAACAGGAACTAGCATGTCATGGCTATGCATGAACACTGACCACTTGCCTTTAGTGCTTTTACTGCCTGTAGTTTAATACAACTGTAACAATGGAGAAGCTTCTCCTCAGCACATGCCAACATTGTACTAAAAGAAAACGCCCACTCAGCAAAATGGGCTTCACGGCAGTATTTGCCCCGAAGCAGTTTTTTTGTTTTCCTTTGGCTGCATAAGTGAACAAAAAGAGATTAGTCGTACAAGATAGGGTGGCTCTATTCGATTACATGGGCTGGTTGACTAGCGTGATTTTAGGATTCTTTGTCATTTTGTATTGAGGGGAAAACACAGCTCTGTGCAGTTCCCACAAACCCTACCTTAAAACAAAACCTGCTTTTTTTCACTCTCTGACTGCTATAATATATCATGCTAAAACAATCAGGTCCTTGTGGTTGCTCCACTCCTTGGGTTACACTGAAGGAGACTGTGCAAAATCAAAGTTATCACCATCATCTGAACTAACATCCAACTTGGGCTTTTCACACTGGCTGGAGGGTCAGATCCTCATGAGTACAGGGCTTTTATCGTTGTTTGCTAAGGACTAAAGCGCTCCAGCAGGCATTAACTCTGCATGAAGAACAAAGCCTTCTTTTTTCACTCTGCCATTTCACTCAAGTAGTAGATTTTTAAAAACAGCTCAGTTAAATAATGTCTAGCAACACTTATCTTACCATTCACCTGCTTTATAAATGCAAATCTTAACCAACCACAAAGAATAATTTCTACCTCTTTTAGCTTTAAATGGAGGATAAAGACTATTGCTATCATCATTGTTGTCAGCATCAGAACTTTTCAGGATTAAAAGCCTTTTTTTACAACATTTTATTGCAAGTGGCAACAAAAAAATACTATAACGTTTTTGTTGATAACGTGTGTTTTTACTCAATCAATTCAATGTTCACTGACTGCCTCAGTATTCAATGAAAGCAGAGTGTTCAAACGAATTAAAGAATCTTAGTTGATGCTGACATTTCAAATCTAAAAAAAAAAATAAAGAAATAAAAGATAAAATGACAGATGTATCCAAGCAGTCACATGATATCAACAGCTCTCTACCATAAACATTCTTCAAACCTCAGTGCAAACTTGTGAATATCAAGTGTGAATCACTGAGATTTGAGATGGAATGAAAGAAGCCTCGGGCTGTTTGCAGGCGAGGTTCATTTCAGATGACGCATGGAGCTACACATGAAAATCTCACTGCTGTAACAATAAGGACCATTTTTGGAGACAAACAGGCCTTTGAGCAGATGTGCTTTAGTTGAGAACGAATGCAAAGCAAGATGGCCGTCTTAAACTTTTCATCTACATGACGTGTCTGACAGGTTGTGATCTGTACTAGTCCGGATGGCATAGAATGAGATAGGCTACTTACACTACAAGGCACGATTCCCATATCCCAGGAAAAACGCTGAATGATTGAACTTACGTCTCACGTGATTTCATCCAGACTGGAACAGAATAAATGACCAGTGCAATGCAACAGAACCGTTCTGCTTGCCATGCTGCAGCCAAAGGCTACAATTACCTTTACATTTGTCAAAGCCAATACGCTATTTTAGACACTCGTATTTTTCTACCCATATGCAGGTCAACATGAAAAGAATATACATATCAAAGACTTGGCTGCAAGATTGAGCTGGAGAGGCTTTTGAGTGGAAAATGTTGGAAAAGATGGATGAACAAACCAGAATAACTGTGAAAAACTTACCTGTGATATTTTTTTTATTGTATTCTATTCATATGAGAAATAATATGTATCTAGCTGTGTATTTTGTTTTATTTGCGTTCCCACCTGGGTCATTTACACTGGTTTTAGCTATTACAGTTGCTCAAAATGCTGTAAATATTGTTGTTGCCTGCTTACAAATGTGTATATACGCAATGCTTGTACAAATGCCAAATTCCTAGATTATATATTAACAGAAACCCAAAAAAATGGAGATTCTTACCGCGTCTTGAAATGGGGATGATGGGTCTTATTTTCTGATGTTGTTTCAGCGTCTGGCTGCTCACATTCAAAGGGTTTCAGATTTTTTTTTTTCCCATTATGAAGTTTTGGTGCAAAATAGCTGGAGGGTCTTGGAATTTTCTCACTGCAGCTGGAATCCATTCTCTTTGAGCCCTTTAAATTTGTCATTAAATGACTATTTGCCTCTACACATGCATAGTTAAAACACAAGCTAGGCAGGCTGCACTACTAGAAAAGCCAGTTTCCTATAGATGTTCTGGTACAACAACCTGAGTAGGACTTAGTGTCAAACTTCCCCATCAAATTTGCTAATGTTTTCATCTGAATTCAGTGTGTTAAGGAAGAAGCATTGAATTTAACCCAAAAATGTACCTTGTGGTTTTACTTCCAACAACAAAACTTGTAGAAATATATTTTAAAAAACACCTGAACAGCATCTCAATTTGTTAAAAGTAAAATATCTTCGATACGATTATCAATATATGTTAAATCGAGATTTATACCACAGTGCATTTTGCTAAAATAATTGAATGTGAAGCATCTATTGTTACCAAAATGTAAAAATATTTGGCACAAAATGCTCAGACTTAAATAACCACTGCAATGATGTAGCAGAAGTGTTCGTGTCTTGAAGCAGATATCATTATTTCTTGCATTGAGCTGCGCTGCTGCTATCAGTGCAGAGAAAATCCCCCTATATCAGACTTTGACAAATTCCTTCTTTTTTTCGTTGGATCATCGTAATTGTCAGCATGTTAGCTGGAAACGCGACAATGATTTTGCTAATCTTGTTTTGAAAGCAAAGCTCTAAATCAGGATAGACTATTTATGCAACAACGAAAGGGAATAGATTCAAATTCAAATCCATTTGTACAAAAATGCCGTTTACATACAAACACTAATCCACAATAAATAAAGATGAATGTGATCAGGAAAATGCAGGAATAAATTGAAAGTTTATTGAATCCCTTAACATTTTTTTTTTTTTTGGAAAGAAAACATCTAGTCCTCAGGAGATTTTCAGCTTTGGACCAGACTGTATGACTGTATCCACAACAGATGACTCACATCATAAGTTTTGTAGACTCTGACTCCCCATTGTGTAAGACGTAAACAAGACTGAATGTGATGTGCATATGTTTAAATATGAAAAGCTATGTTTAACTTTAAAGGTTTTTGAAAAGATGAATAAATTATATTAATGGTTGTCAGTTAAGGTTCAGATGCACTGTGAAATTGTTTACATATTTTTTGGGGTCATAAAATATAAAGAATTGTATGGAAAGTGTAAAGTGCATCTATTCAAGAATAAATAATTTGTTCTGAAGTGTAATGTAAATTTAAAATAAATATGATTCAGGATGACACAACAGAGTCTTTTAGTATTACTGCATGTGTTTTTTTTGTCTTTCAACTATTTTCCCTTTTTTGGTCTTCCTCTAGGCCCCGTTCCTGGTAGCTCAGCATCCTTTTACCAGCATAATCACCGTCTCATTGAATGTCTCCAAACCATCTCAATCTGCTTTCATGCATTTATCTCCCAAACATCTAACATGAGCTGCTCCTCTGATGGATTCATTCCCGATCCTATCCATCCCCATTACTCCCAAAGAAAACCAAAACATCTTCATCTCTGCTTCTTCCAGCTCTTCTTTCTGTCTCTTTCTCAGAGTCATTATCTCAACACCATGGTTACACTCGTCACTCATCGACACCTTACAGTTCAGTCCAATTGTATTTATACACCATTGGCCCAATATCACAACACAGTTATCTCAATGGGCTTCACACTGGTAATTGAACAAAAACATAGAGGCAGTCATGAATTATAAACAATAGCTGGTTGCTAAACTAAACAGACAAAGCTAAACTGGCACCCCTTAGACCCTCTTTCTCAATGAGGAAAAACTCCTAAAAAAACAGATTTCGCTAAAAAAAAAGAAACCTCAGGGAAGTCTAGATGAAGAGCAATCATCTCCCAGGATGAACAGGCGATGTGCTAGAACTGTTAAAGAAGAATTAGCTTATCTAACTCTACATGTTTGAATAGTGTACCAGAGTTGCCAGGGTGTCGAGGCAAGGCGATGTCCACAGCCAAAGACAGGAGCACAAACTTATTTACACTGTAAATTTATACATTGTAAATTTGCATAGATATGTTTAAGAATTGTGAATAGTTGTGTGGTTGCCGTGTGATGGTTTGTGTGTTTGTACGTGGGGTATGAACATCAATGCATGTAATGTAACTTGCGTATGACACTCATCACAAATGCTCACTTGTAACTTTACCTTTTCTTCTACTCATTCCCATCACTTCCTTCATGTGGCTCATCAGCTTTATTTCTCTGTAGTGTCCACATTACTCTACATGTCCTCTGGCGTTAGGATTGGCACCAGAACACTTCTCCTCCATTCCTCAGGCATCCTCTCACTGTCCAAGATTCTGAAAAAGAACCCAATCCCAAACTTTACTTACACAACTTCTAAACATTTCCATACCTCCACTGGAATGTTGTCAGGACCAACTCCCTTTAAACTCTTCCTCCTCTTCAATACCTCCTTCATGTCATCCTTATAGATGTTTTCAACTTCCTGCCTCACCACGGCCTCTTCCTCTACTCTGTAGTCTCTAGCATTTTCCTTATTTAGTAGCTCTTCAAAGTTCTTCCATCTTTCCTTCACACGTGTGAAATCTGTCAACACATTTCCATCCCTGTCCCTGATCCCCAGTAACCTGCTGCACATCCTTCCCATCTCTGTTTCTCTGGCTTGGCAGTCTGTTCAAATCCACTTCTACCCCTTTTATATCCAGTCTATAAAGTCGCCAGACGCCTTATGTTTGACCTTGTCCCCCCCACCTTCACTTTGTTCTTCATCTCCTCGTTTTATTTTTCCTGTCCTCTCCGTGTCCTACTTTTTCCTAGCTAGCATTTTCCTCTTTTTCTTCAGAATTTCATGTTTTCACCACCAAGTCTCCTTATCTGTTTTCTTCATTCACCAAGTATATTCCTCCCAGTCTTCCTGATTACTTTAGTTGTAGCTGCTCAGCCATCTGAGAGAACCTCCTGATTTCTCAAAGCCAGTTTCAAATCCTCTCTAAATGTCAACCAGCGCTCTTCTTTTTTTAGCTTCCAAAACTTTGTTCTCTTTCATGCCCTTGTGCTCTTTGTCTTTCTCACCCCCAGTCATCCTATACACCACCATCCTATGATGAGTGCCTACACTCCCCCAGCCACAATGTTGCAGTCACTGATCTCTTTCAGATTACGTCATCTGCATGAGATGCGATCAACTTGTGTGCCCCATCCTTCACTCTAATGTGATCCTGTGGTCCTCTCTTTTATTGGAAAATATATTTCCCACAACCATTTCCATCTTTTTAGCATCTGTTTGTCTGGACTGTTGTCCTGAACACCAAACTTTTCCCTTCAACAACCCTTCTTCATCTCATCTCACCTACCTGACATTCTCTTCACCTCCAGAATAGATATAGATACAAGAATATATTTTTTCTTGTAATTAATTATGCTAAATTGCCAAAACCATTCAAAAATAATAAATGCTAATGTTCCAATCACAGCGCTCTGTGGTCTGTCTCGGCTGAGAAGAGAACTGACAGAATGCGGATACATGGCATGCAGGATTTTGCAAGGAAATCTCTTTCTGATCCTGCTGGACTTCCTTCATGGATAGAGTTCATCTTTAGAAAAGTTTGATTTGCTAAAATAAAAAAGGATTAAAATCAACATTTTAAAGTGGGAGGAGACAGAAGGACGATTTTGGTAAAGAAAAATTGAAGGCTCAGCTTTGAAATGCTTGGACCGCCACTGCAGACACATCCCTGTAAAAAATCATTAAACAAACCATAAAAAGACTTTAAACTCCCTAAACCTAATACTTCTCACGTCCTGTACGTTGATGGTTAATTTGACTATTTACAAAGGAGTACAACTGAGTTTTTTATTCTGCTTTTGTTTTGTTTTTTTTACAAAGTCTGAATTGTGTCAGAAAAGGAGATAGAACCTGAAAGCAGGTTCTTCACACCAAATGTGTGAAAGTTCACAACCCTGTGGCGTCATTCTTTTTTTTCTATTTTCTGTGAATTTCTTTCAGCACACTTGTTTTCGTTTTTCTTTTTTTGCTTTTCTCCTTTAGGGGCTTTGTCTTATCAGGAACTAAACATTCACACTCCATTAAAAGATCTTTACTGAAGATAAAGTAAACATTAAATTCAAATTATCTGGTAATATATGTGACAAAATCTCTCATTTTATTTCTCTATTTTGAAACTTTACACAAAATACAAAAAAAAAAAAAACTGTTAAGAGTTAAATGCATATTTGCAACAGATAAAGAGTTTTTATTGTTATCTCAAGAAGATGAACTGAAAAAATGTGTGGTGCAATTATTGTCTCAATTTCAAAGGAGGATTTTTGAGAAAAAAAATATATAAATTGTGATATCAAAATATTTTGGATGCAAATTTTTGCTGAGTGAAATAATACAGAAACATTGGTAAAATATGTGGTTATACTTTTATATTCATTGACAGCTGCTCTTAACTGCCTATCTCACATTCTCACTGCTTCAGATTTGCAGCTCTACGCCTCTTAAGTTATTGACAGTAAAATACTTATTTAAATCTTAGGTCATTTCTGTTCTACCATATTCATTTCTGAGTTTTTCTTGTGATGACAGAAATCTTCACTGCACAAATGTGTCACCATAACTGTGAATGTGAGTCATCTGTCATGTTGTTGAATCTTCTTTCTCTATTTAAATCCTGGTGTTTGTGTTAGTTTTTCACCTGTTTTACATTAACTTTAAATGTGTTGCAGCTTTTTGCAGCATGTTGCAGCCTGTCTAAGTTGTTTTGGGGGCCCTCCAGCTTGCTTTTACTGTACAAAAACATGTCAATTGGCAACTCTAAATTGCTCCTTTGGTTTGAACGTGAGTATGTTTGTTTATTTGTTTTTGAGTGGGACCAAAAGCTGTTTAGGCTTCAGCAATGACGTGACCCTGTGTAGGAATAAGCAAGTATAGAAAATGGATGGATAGTCATTCTGCAAAAGAGATGTGAAGCACAGAGGCAAATCCTCAGTCTGAAGTCATAAAAACTCCATATCAGAAAAAAACTCAAATCTTTCAATCTTTTAAGACTCAGACAGTCAAGTTTCCACCTGCAGCTGCCTCATGCAGACCTTGAACATTACCTTTAAGTAAACTGTATGAACAGCACTCTTACCTGCTATGCTTCTGAAACACAGCAAATGTTTGGGGCTTAGGACTCTTGAAATACAAAGTATAAATGTGCCCTGATTGAAAACAAATTAAAAAAAAAAAGACAATGGCAATAAACAAATAGGCAAATGTTGTCAACTTATTTGAGCTTTTTTTTTTTTAGATAGGATAGGACTGGAATTTTGTCATATATGAGAAGATGATGTAGTCAGTTGCGTAATCAGCCAAAAAAAGACTTGGAAAATTCAGTCTTTTTTACCAATCTTTACCATCCTTATTTTGTTCTGATTATATATATTTTTTATTTTCACATCATATAATATTTAAGAATATTCTGATTAATATTCCAAGTTTACGCATGTGTATATGAGTAGGAAAAGAGATGATAAATGATATTAATTTGAAGTTTAGTCTTACTTCAGACCTTTAGCTAAGGCAAACCTTTTCTTCCCACTTAGTTCTCCTAAATAAATAAATAAAAATCTGCTCCTGCTGTTTTTGGCTTCCACTTTCTTCTCTAATTTTTGCCCTTGCACACCTGGCGGTGTTGCAAGAACCCCCTCAGATTTAGATGCAGCTGAGTGTTATACTGAATGCAAGCAGATGGAATTGATCTGCCACTTTCACCTTAACAACATGTCCCTGCTGAACACCATCTGCCAAACTATCTGCACTCTGCCAGGTCTGCACAAGAGCAGGACAGAAACATGCATCCAATCTGCTGACTCCAAGAACAAAATCTATAATTTATGCCAGCCATGACATAATGACATCAACATCAAAATTCTATTTTTTTCCTGTTTGTGTTGGCACTTTTGCAGGAATTAGTGTTCTAAATTATGTTCACGCATAAACACTATATTTTGACAGAGTGGTGCATTTTATTGATCTCATCTACTTAACTCTCACACCCGTTTGCTTAACTGGATTTAATGTGGAAGTAGGAATTCAACGTCTATGAGTCTTATGCTTATGATCATTGTTTAATCACATTATAAATTGAATGTCATCAGACTCTGGACATGTAACAACTCAATGGATAGACTGGGACTTACTAAATCTCCTGCACAGTTCTGTGTCAGTGCATAATAAAATGTTCATAATGCACACATTTCAACTTTGACAAACTGCTTTATGACTAAAAATTAATCAAGTAAAGAAGAAAAACCTTTTTATCTGTTTTAAAAATGTATGAACTTATAATGCTCCTCTTTCTAAAAGACTCTGAAAAATACATTTTTCCTGGGTCTTTTTCTTTTCATTTTCCTGTTGCATTTGGAGTATTTTTTTTCTGTCACTTGCTCTTTTTTTCTGAACCTTCTTCCATGTACCCATGAAATAAATATGTTTGAGACCGGGGAGGAAAAAAAAGACAACCCCTCTAATTATCCTTGTCTTTCTCCAAGTCCACAGTGTGTTGAGCTACATGACACGAGTGACAGTAAAAATAATTTCATTGTTTGACATAAAGATTCATTGTCCCACACATAAAGATGTCATCTTGCAACACAGAATAATGGTCCAATTAGTTTTATGTCTCATGAAGCATGAGTGAATGAGACTAGTTTCAATAAGAGCAACATTGCAACATATTAAGCCTTTTATACCATAAATCAATTGCAATGTGTGTCCTATCTATTTTTTGCAGATCCTTTTTTCACCATTTAAACTAATACTGACCATTTTAGTATTTTGTCTCAACAACAAATACATTTAAATTAATGAATCATTTTTTCCTGGGTAAAAGTTCCTGGATTTTCATTCAACAGCAAATGTCAGTCAATTTCTTTACATCCTTTACTATCACTGTTAATTTAGAATGATCTCTAATCCATTGGTTCAAAATAACAACTGAATATTACTTAAGTTTTTATGGATGCGTTGCTGAAAAGTGAACCCCAGAAAACTACTAGACATTGTTTAAAAATTTTAATTTTAATTTTCTATTTGTAAGTGTCTGCTTGAAAAAAATAATAATAATAATAAAAAATTACAGTAATATCCAAAGCAAAATATTAGAACTTGTGGCAAAATGTTTACTTACTTGAAAGCACTTTCATTCAAACTAAATTTGAATCTGGAAAGCGACAGCTGACAAAACTACAGCAGAACCCTGCCGCTGTAGTGATTGGAGTCATGGCTGTTGTTGTTTTTCCCTTTTTTGTGTTCTTACCTTTTGTTCTCTTCTTTTCCTCCTTCCTCCCAACTCTCCTGTCCTCTTCATTAGGGTCATTAGGGTGCTTCATTATTTTGCTTTCTATATAAGGCCTCTTACTCTTGCCACTAGTTGCCAGAACGTTTTTGTGTTTTTAGAGTATGACGAACCTTCTAGCCGTTGCAGAGTTTTGTTCGCTGCAATAAATCAGAACTCTCTTGACTTTTTTGTGTCCTGCGTTTGTGTTCACGACCAGATCTTGACAGCAGCCTTTATTAGGCTCATAACTAATGAGTTATGATCATCATCAGGTCATGTCATCTAACAAAATTCATAAACATTATCACAATATAATATTGATCTTGACGTCTAAAACACAATGCACATGTAAAAACTTGAAAAGTGCAAAACGAGTTTGTGCGGCCTCTGGAGAAAAAAGAGGTAAAATAACATCATTGTGATCCTGTTTTCATACTTGAATGATTCATGGGTCACTATTAAGTAACCTGGTAAGCAGGAAAGAGTATACTTCACAGAAGTCAGCTGCAAGGACATCACTCAAGTGTAAAAAGGGAGGCAGAAGAAAATGAAATGTCTTTTTGAGAGCTCTTAGAGAGCCTGGTAAACTATTGCTTCTTAAGAAAACTTTTAAAGGTTGCGAGTAAGTTCAAATCTTTGAAAGGGAAATTTAAGAACACAAGGAGGCATATCTAATTGATTTGTTGCCTTGGTTTATATGAACAACTTACAGCTACAAAGACCAATGGCCATGAATCACATCAAAGTGTGTTCTTGCTCTGGCCTCTATTCAAGTTTTTTCTCCATATTTGTTTTCCTGTTATTATAAAAACAATCCAGCGAAGGCAGAAAAAGTAAGACAACACAGCCTAAATTTTGAAGGTAAAAGGATGCAGAGCCTCTTAAAAGGCAAATTAGGCAAATCTTTGCTTTGAGTGAGAAGGCTGTTGTTCTGAGGCTGATAATGACTTTTTATGCTTTGTTGACCTTAAACGTTCAGCTGACATTCCTCACGGTGGATTTAATAATCTGAGAAGTTCCCATTTAACTGGATTAAATATTTAAGCCTCTGGAACATCTGAAAAAGAGGACTTGATGAGTAACGGATGTGTGTTTGTTTACTCATATGTCATGTTTTGAGTTTTGAAATCTGTCACATCATGAGGTTTCCACTATCTTTTGAGGGCAAGCATGAAACCTTCATTGGAAGGTTAGACTCTGATGAAGATTACTATTACTCTGGGTTGTAGTTGTAGAAGTTGTAATTTAGGTTAGATCTCGAATTGATTAAATTGAAATTCTTGTGTAATTAGATTAACAATTTTATTTTGTCATCAGTGCTGTATGTTTCTCTATTAAAACAGTAATAAAATTGTCATTTAGCGGTTTTTAATTTCGCACTTGTAGTTATATGAACCTACAATTTTGTATGATTTCACTAATACAATGTCCATCTGTTTGATTTGAAAAGCCTGCAGGAGTCTCAGAGTATTCGTCTGAATGTTTTGATGTTTCTATTAAAATTTATTTAACAGATATCAAATTAATTATTCAAACTAGGTTTAAACATCGTTCTATTTACTCGATGATTAAAATACTCTTGTTCCCATTTTCTGTGGTTATGAGATCACATTACAGAATTTGAAAAAAAAATTGAACATTTCTTTTATCATTCTATGGTTTTTGAGAATTTGATAAAATACAGTTCACACGATGATTGAATGCAGAGCTAATATGGTTGCTACCTGGACAATTTTGAAATTCTAACGTAATTTTTAACATAAATAAAGAATTTTAAGCTTAAATTTGCATTTCTATGTAGTTATTTATTCAAATCGTTGTGAAACAGGAGCAGATGAAGAAAAGGTTGTTGGAAAAAGCCTGTAGATGTGACATGGAAGTTGGAACCTACAATGGTAAGCCACAAGCTCCCTGCTTTGCTCCATTGTGATGCATTTGCTTGTAGATGATCCATGTACGTCTTTGTTTTACTTTGTCTGAGCTGATATCTGGCTCAAAAATGTATGGCTCAAAAATTTGCTCGCCGTTTATGTTGCGCCACAAATGTTAGGTTGGAGTTGTGAAGGGCCGTAAGTTAGTAAGAGAGTGTAAACAAAGTGATAATGGGAAATGTGGGTGGGATTACTCCAGGCTTATGGTCCTGCCCACAACTCAGATGTGAAGTTTTAATAAACTGCTGCTCTGCAGGAACAATGTCCTAGAAAATGACAGACTTTTGTTTTGGTTAAAAAGTAGCATAATTATTAGCATAATCTTTATATTTAAAAACCATTGGCAATGCTTTTAAAATAGCTCTAAAGACAATCAGAGAGGGACTTTGAACTTGTTAGTGTTAAAAGACACTTTCAAAGTGGGATTTAGGACAACTCCAGCAGCCAATGAAATTGTGATGAATTTTTTGAATGAACCTTTATTAAAACTTTTGATTTTTGTCCACATTGCTGCGCCTATGTTGAAAAAATAAATAAATGAGGACTTCTGACATTTTAAACTTCAAGTTAGTGAGGTATATTGACGGCATTGATGGACAATAAAACATTTCCAGCGTAGTATAAAACTGGAACAGATAATTTTGTTAAAAATGAATTAACAAAGGATTTTAAGAGTAGCTTTCACTGCCAACACTACACATCTGTCTGGAACTTTGGTCTGCAATAAATTAAGAGCATTTAAATGTTTGTCACACATTATTCTGACATGTCCATATATTCATGGGGGCATTTAAGACCTTACACCATCTCCTAAGGACTGGTTAGACTGTAAACAAGTTATCACCCTCTAATCCTCCATTTGATTTGATTTTTTTACTTTTTATTTTGTGCCTTGCCTGATACACAACACATGTGCTCAGTCGCAGGGTGTTTGTGTAGCTGTTTATTTTAAAAAGTTCCCATACACAGGTCCTAAAAGTTATAGAACGCTATCTTTATTTCAGTGAACAGACAATGTTTTTGATGTGTGTCTGTGATTTTTGGAGATTTAAACAGGTTCAAACTTCTGGAACTGTGTCAGCACTGGAGACCACTGCACAAAAGCAACTGACCCAGTTTCAGGCCAAACTTTAGTTGCTTGAACATAATCACTAGATTTCACATCATCGCTGTCATTCGGAGAATTTGCTGTTTATTTTAATGTCTTATATGAAGAATATTGATAGTTGCAGTCAAAGTGTGGGGATGTTTTTTTTCCTTGTCAGGAAGAAAAATAACACTTGAAAACATGATGGCACCCTCTCATTCAAAATATTCTGAGAATGCACTGCAGTGGAGAATCGACTGCATCTGTCTTTCTGCCATAGGACATTCCCAAGCGGGATGTTGGAAATAATATAGTGAGCCAATGCCCTATATAAACTTAAAGTATTTATAGATTGAGTTATCAAACATTCTTTGCTATTCCATAAGTTCACCCAAAGTACATGTTATGATACTGTGACATTGATAAAATGAGAAAATTCCACATGGGCCCCACTAATGCAAGGTGTGTGTTTTTAAGGTTAAAAACCAGAAAGTGGTATTTAAAATAACACTCAATTAGATTACTTTGTTAATTTCTTTAACAGAGAATTGTTGGACACCAATATTGTGTTCTAATAATTATTTGTTGATCAATTATTTATTTATTTTTTTACACATAAAGCACACATCGGCTACAGTCAGATGTTATCCGAGGGCCAGAGTTGGTGACATCAAAGGAAACCTTAGGATGTTAGGCCTGTAAGTAAGTCCAGTCTATTCTTTATCCTGCTCTATATCTCTTACTGTAATGCTGCAACATGGAAATTTCCCCATTGCAGGATGAATAAAGGGTCATCTTATCTTGTCCCTGATGATCATCTGGTGTCGATATAACTTCTCTAGAAAGCTCTGCTCTACATCAGGGGGGTGTTACCATACTAGGCAGTGATGCCAGGGGTGTGTATGATCTCCACAAGACTTTGGCAAACTTGTGTAAAGAGGAGGAGGCTCTCCTTATCTTTTCTAAGCAGCCTGATGAAACCGATCAGCTTCTGGGCCTTTTTCACTGCAGCAGCAGTATTTGCTGAATTGCTCAGGTTGATGTTCCTCTGAAGACCAAGGAAAACTGTGGCAGTTAGTTTTATCCATCCAAGTGACCTGAATGAGTTTCCAGAGAATCTTCCAGAAGTTTTTTGAATCCCTCAACAGTCAAATTGACTTAAAACAAAATAGTTATAATATAAAAGTTGTAAGTTAAAATATGCAGTCATCAATTAATGTACAACAATGCAGTTTGCTGTTGTGATTCAACAACATTTCACCATTCAGTACAGTCAGTCTGTGTGATGCCTGCCTAAACCTGTGAAACTGTCCAAGTGTCCTTGAGCAAAAATCACAGAACCCACTGTTCCTCTGACAACTAGGACAGAGCACTTCCTGATGAGGGGTAGGTGTGAAATGAGGTGCTGATGTCCATACACAAAAGAAAAAGTTAAGTCACTTGAATAAAAACTGAATTTCTAATCCACCTACTTCTTGCCATCAACTTAAACAAGAACAGTACGACATTTTTGTTGAGCGTCAAATTTTCTCTCAGCCTGTTTTGCCAGGAAAAAGCCTGGAATACTATGGATTTAGTTGAGCATTCATCTTTTTTGTTGTCTGGTCTGTCTAATTTGTCTAAAGCCTGGATGCTGCTGGATGTCCTATTTTTGGCATGTTAACAATGATTTGCAAAAACAAACCCAAAAAGACTCAAAGGAATATAAGAGATCTTGTGGTTGTATTGTTCATCAAAAGCAGATTAGCTTAAAATTTCCAGTACTATCACACATGTGGAAAGCAAATTGTTTATAAAAAACGTTTTCTAAAAAACATTTTTACATATTATAAATGTTACAAAAGTTTGGGGGTTTTAATCAATGATTTTTCAAAGCTTTCACTTAGTAGACTGAAGGGCCAATGTAAATGCTTCTTTTAATAAGATACGGTTGGATTAAAAAAAAAAGAAAATGACTTGCATTCATCAACTTATATTTAAGACTCCGTGCATTAAATTTTCTATCATGAAGGAATAATAGTCTGATGAAAAGACTTGATCAAAGACTTGCAGAAGTTTTTCTTTTTCCAGAACTTTGTGTTGCATCTGTTCGTCCTCACACAGAAAAAAAAAAAAGAGGAAACCTATCCTCTAATAATCACGCAATGGCAAAGTAATAAGGTTTCCAGCTGTTACTCCTGACTTCAGTGTATTCCCATACTGGAGTCTGCAGCACATTGAGCTTCATCCTGAAGCAATTTCCATCCTTAATCTCTACATTCATTCATTTGGCTAAAGATTAGTTTGATTTTTCCACAGACCACATCAATTGAATCACATTTACCTGGGCCACAGCAGACATGTGAAGGATATGAAAGGGCATTGATGACAGAAAGCTGAGCCATAAGCAGGATTCCTGGAATTAGAAGCCAAGAACCCTGAATACATTAGATAGATTTCAAGCCAAATGGTCAGTTTGCCTTTTGCATAATTCTGAAATTGTTGTGTTATGAAGGTGCAGTACTGCCTCACTGGTTTACTGTTCATGTAGATTTTTTTTGAGTAAACTGTCTCGCTCCGCTTTTCTTTGTTATATTTTATGATTTAGGGGAATCTAAATGTAAAATAAAAATGTCATCATAGCAAAATGCAACCAACAAAATTGATTCAAACTCCACAAAAAAGGTTAATTTTGTTAAACTATATGGTTTCAGATGTAACTTTAAGTACAGTTTTGCCAATATTTAAGGTCAATTCTTGTTCATGGTATTTATTGTTTTTATGTATTTGCAGCAATAGAATTTTTAGAAAAGACGCTTGAAGGCCTTTTCAAAAAACAGCAAATTTCTCTGAGCTGAATGTCATAATGTCATTTGCAAAAGAATTGTAAAAAGTGTATTATAGAAGGGGATCTAACTTTGCTGAAGCTCAATAGCCTTTTTTCTTTTTGCTTTCTTAAACTTTTATTACATCTTCTTTCAGGCATGGAAAAAAGTTCAGTTTTTCCTCTAAAATATGTTTTTTCCCTCTTAACTCTTGAAACTAAAATTGCCAAAATTGCATGAATTTATATATTATTAAGTGATACTTGTATCATTAGAAAAAAATATATAGTGGGGATCACAAATTATGGGCACTCCAGGTAAAATGTTATATTACTGTGCAAAAAGAACCCAAAGAAAGATTGAAAAAGCTTTAAAAGCATCAGTTAACAGATAAGACATTCTTTTAATAGGTCGAAAAATAGGCTTTATTTACTGTGTATCTTCCAATAATGACCGGTCTCTGTTAGAGACAAGCCTCCAATAAACGCCGGGTCTAGCAGGTGTTAATTGTTTTAGACCCGGTCTCTAATAGTGCCTTTAAGACCCCCACCACCACCCCCCACCCCACCCCCATGCACATGCTGCTCTCAATCAGGCAGAGGCTGGGGGTTTATGGAGTGATTTTTGTGCCACCATTTTGCAAGCAAAATTCACAGTTTTGAGATCAAAATGTTCTAAATGGCAAACAAAACGTAAAGTTTTAAGAATAAAACTTCAGAATTTGCAAATGAAAACATTGAATATTTGCTTTCAAAAAGTTTTTTCTTTTCTTCATTCTTCTTTATAAAGGTCTTCCAGTTCTTTGAGATTTCTGGGATGTCTGTTACGCACTGCTCTTTTCAGGTCTATCCATAGATTTTCAATGATGTTGAGGTCAGGTGATTGGGAAAATCACTGCAAAACCTTCAGTTTCTGCCTCTTATTGTAAGACAGCATGGATTTTGAAAGTGAAGGTGTGTTTGGGATCATTATCCATTTGTAGAAGCCATCCTCTCTTCAACTTTTTCACAGATTACATTAAGTTAGTGTCCAAAATTTGCTTAAATTTTGTGGAATCCATTCTTTCTTTTACTCATGAAATGTTTACTGTGCCGCTGGCAATACAAGCCCAAAGCATGATTGATCCACCCCCATGCTTAAGAGTTGAACAGAGGTTCTTTTCATTAAACTCTGGACCCTTTCTTCTCCAAACTTACCTTTGTGTTTCTTACTATAAAAATGTAATTTATGATAGTTTTTTGTTCATTTTTTTAGATGTAAGTTGTCATATTTGTGTATATGCAAAGAAGCAAGTGTTTTAGGTTTATATAAAACCTGAATAAGGTAGAAATATGCTCATCTTCATACTGCTTGCTTTTACCAATGCCTAATTATTTTTACCATTGTTTGCCAAAGAGCTAAATAGATGCTCGCTTTAGTCCCTGCAAGAGACATTTGGATCAATGTTAAATTTACCTTTTGTCTCTTTCACTTCCTCGGCTGACACATCTGTCCATCATCACTTTCTGTCTTTTTGGTTCTTCAGTTCACTGCCTCCATTTATCTTCATATTTTTTCCGTTCAGCCTTTTCTAATTCCGTCAAATTTTCCTTAAATTCCATTTCTTTTTTGTTGCATCGCTGCACATCATCTATCTTAAAATTTCTCATCACTTATATGATTTTGGCAATCGTATGTAAGTCATCCATAAACTGTGTTTCTAATGACTTCTGCATAAATAGGCATGCTGATGGACTGGAAAAGTGATTTGATTTTATCAAATAGGCACACAAGCTTTTTAAAATTTTAAGGCTTCAAACTCAAGTGTGGCTTCAAGGGACAAGTCAGCAAATAAGACAAAATGTCTTTTGTCAGCGCTAAGGCCATATATTATTGAAACAATTACACTGACCAGTATTATGTCTAATAAATAAACTAAACGTTTTGTGTTCGCTGTGAACACAGATTGTCTGTGTTAAAACATGACATGATTCTGACGACATTTAACAGTGAAAGCAAAATGAGTAAAGTTGAAAAGCTATCATACATAATCATTCATTAGCTCTGCAAAACAATAAATAAACTATGTTTCTATGGCATAAATACTGTGCCAGCTGGTCCATTAGTCATTAATGCTTATGGCATCATGGCCTCCAGGGGGTGCAACAAAAAGGAAAAAAAAAAAAAAGAAAAGAGTCATTTTTCAGGGGGAATTTAACTTAAATTTGCAGAATGACTTTAAATGAATGGAACATGAGTTGCTTTTACAGAGGAATTTAAAACAATATGAATATGACAAAAATCTAAAGGGCCTAAATGTAAAATATCATGTAAAATCAACTTTTTTTTAGCTTTTCAGTGTATTATAATGTTCATTCCTCAGGAAAGCAACACCGAAGGTGTATTTTAATCCGTTCACGCATCTCTGAGCATTCTTCTAGCACACTACTGAGGCCGGTGTTGTTATAATCTATCCTACCTCGAGAGATTTCCCTACCTGTAGGACAAAATGATAGATAAAGCTATCAAATGTCCTACCTTTTCAGATAATCCTACTTACTATATATGAATGGACGAACAGTTTTTATGTTAGATCCTAAACGGAATTACCTTCACGGGAGGTAGCACAGTTTGACGGGTTAACATGTACACATAGTATGTTGTCATGTGCAGGTGGAGAGTAATAAGAAACATGTGCAGCTGTCATTGATGAGCTGTATAGACATAAAGCTGTATGGTGGCAGATCCATGCCTCTCTGTCCACGCGTTGAATTTTTCAAGATCCACGAGGTCTTTCGAACCAAACGCTGCAGAATAGGAAAATATGCTGCAACTGAACCGTTCAGTCAAAGTTTAATTTACAATCCATGCTCACGCCTTTCAAACCGAATGATGTGAGCGCAGATTTTGAAACATTCACCACACAGACAGAAGAACTGAAGTCCTAGAAGTTAAGAAGTAAGCTAGACTAAAAGTCCATAGCTAAGACCACAAGTGTAAGTTAGCTGCATTAAGCATACAATTAAATGTAACCCAAAGTCACAAAAACGGCAAAACAAACAGCATAATGACCACAAGAATACAGAGGTAGGACAGAATTATGGGAGGTCTGCTAAAAATGAAAATTATTACTTAATTTTGGTCTGCGCATGCTCAGTGGGTGTAGGTAGGAAAAAAAAATCACGGGTAGGAAGGATTTAAAGAACACCGGCTCTAGGTTGACTTCATGAAACCCACAAGGAGCAAACGGTGGTGTCGAGGTGTCTTAGGAAGGAAAAGAACTCATGAGGAAAACTCGTGTTTCATAACAAATTGTTCTGTGCTGTCCCAAAGCTCATATATTAACATACATGGATTTTGTTTACTCTGAAAGGTAAAAGAATAACAAATATAGGCCCTTTAAAAGTAGAGAGAAAGAGATTGAAGAAAAGTGCACAAGATATTTCTTAAAGAGAAAAATAGAGAAACGTCTACTGAAGAAAGGTGGAGGTCTACTAAAAAGGTAATAAAAAAGCAGGTTGTGACCAAAACAATTAGTCAAATATTTAATGCTGTGAACTAAGCAACACTATTAAAACCTGCATAAAATGAAAGAACCCAACAAAGACACAGTTAAAGAACAATGAAATGGCTTCTAAAAGCCATTAGGTGATGTCGGTGTTTGAAGCTAACTTCCCCTGAGAAGAATTAAACAAAAATGTACAACCCATTTGAAAAACCTCCTATTATAAATGGATTCTATCTAAAATAGCCTTCTGGAGACTGATAGCACCAAACCAGGTCGCTCATATCTAGAAAGGCTAACAACTTGATGACTGGCTGTACTTGGCTTGTACCATCACTCTGTATTCTCATACTTTCCTTATGCATTTGTTACCAACTTTCAAGTCTATTTTTCTTCAATAGACAAAAAGCTGATTCCCAGAATTCACATTTTGGGATGTTTTTCAGCTGATCAAAACATGACTGAAAAACACAGTTTTGCTTTGTTTCCAAAGGATAGTTTGGCATTTAAAAAAATGTAATTGTGCACAAAAGTTCCACACAGATTCAGCTTTTCCAAGTAAGACATCACAGGAAAACCGATTGTAGCATTTGATGCTAAATTGTGAGATTTGTACGTTTTTTTTATCCTTTTAAATGTACTTTTACCAAAATGTGTTCACAATTAGAAATTATTTTTGAAAAATTGTACTAGACACGGAATCAACCAGGAACCGCAGAAAAATTGTGACCCTGTTTGGTTGTTGGTCTTATTCAGAGTAAGAATTTCTCTAAACTGTAGTATCACTTTTCTCCCCTTCTCTTTTTTAAATAATTATTTCGACATGCGTGTAATGAAAAGTTAAAGTGGTTAAGGTGCTGATAAGAAAAACATCAAGGCTGAGTGGTAGACAGACCTCGCTCCTGTTTTCTCAGGTCGTTGGAGAAGAGCGGTGTAATTTTAAAAAGTAGAACTTCTTTTTTTCTGTAGTCATCTTTAGTAATTAACCAAGCAGAGGTTAGAATTACAGGATCAAAGCTACTTCCTTTAATTATTTAAACCATTTTCTAAAATGTACTTTCACAAACACATGCGTTTCACATGACTAGTTTAAAAAGATACTAACAGTTCATGAAGTGATCATGTTCAAAGTAACGCAAATGTTTGTTCAACAGTAAATATCTGCCTTGTAAAGACATTATTACCAGTTTTGTGCATAAACAGGGGCAGGAGGTTATTGTTGGAGCTATTCCATGTATTTGGTTGATAGTGGAATGTACATTAAACTAGTCTGCTGCAGGGCCATATGGAAAGACAAAAAAACCTAAGCTAATTAACCCTTAGTAGTCTTGGGCTTTTCTGAGCCTTTTTTTCTGCTTTACAATTAGCTGTATATTTATTATTGTAAATGTTTTTTGTTGCAGTGATTGATATCCACCCTTTTTTTAGATAGACTTTTCATTATATTACACAATAATTCTACAATGAACCTGAAACTGTCCAAAAATATTCAATTCCAAGTAGTAAATTTTGTCTTGTTTTACTGCAAAAAAGTTCAAACTGTTTTTATGTTTCACAACAAATGATTGAGCATGTAGAGACAACACGGAAATATAAAAATCCATTAAAAAAAAGCAAAGACACTGAAATGTTCCGCTCAAAGTTGTGAAGATTTATCCCAAGAGATATCACAACCATGTGTCATAACACTTATGTTTGAAACCAACAGTTTCAAATCTTTACATTATATTTAGCATTAATTTTATACCAATGGGGAAAGGTAGGGGGCGGTCTGTGTCATCCCTACATCATTGTAAACAGTCAGTATGATTAGCAAACTAGATTAGTGAGTTCAGTGACTTTTGAGGGTAGAAATGAAACGTACAGACACCAGTGAAACCTGAAAGATTTTTTTTTTTTGCTGTAAAAGGAAACCAGAAAGTTCAGAAAAAGTCCATCTGCATGCAAGAAGAACTTGCTGCTTCACGCAGAAAGGATCCAGCAGGTGTTTAAATCTGGAACTTTTTAGTTAAAGGGTTTCTTTCTTTTCTTAACTGTTTGATGGTGAACAACATATTAAAATACTCAGTTTGGTGCCATTGGTGATTTCTAATCAGGAGAACAGTTGTGTTCATATTTCTGCCAAAAATTGCGTGCGAATAACCAGGCTCTTACACTGGAACAGAATTGTTCTTGTCCTCAAAATGTCATGCTCCTGAGCACTCTGCGGCGTAAAAACAGACTCGTGAGAGCGTGAACACATCTCATTGCTTCATGCCCACCCCTCCCCTCACCGTTCTTGATCTTTTTTAGTTCTCTGCAGTTTTTAATGTGTTTTTGACAATAAAGAGAATTAAAGTCTGTGAAATCCTCTGATAACCAATTTGGTATATTAAGATACAAGACCCAAGAAAAGATTGAAAAATGACCTAAAGGCATCCGTATAAAGATGAGACATTCTTTTAATATGTCTAGAAATTAGGCTTTGTTTCCAACATTTACCCTTTCAAAATAACAGAAAACAAAATCATGGTGTGTGCAACGTTTGGGCACCCTGCAGAGTTGGTACCTTGTACTGACCCCCATAGATTATTTTTTTTTTTTTTTAATTTTTTTTACACTGTATATATTTAAAATGTAGGTTACTTAATGTGTAAAATTGTATGTATTTTCACTTTATGTATTTTCACTGTACGTATTTTAAATGCATGATTTAAACCAAACTATGCTGGTAATTTTCCATTATTCTTTCTCATGTCAGTACGATGTTATTTTAACAACATATGATCACCAAACTAATCACAAAATTTAAATCTGCTCACACACACACACACACACACACACGCACACACACACACACACACACACACATATATATATATGTATGTATTATACACAATTTTAGGCAAAAGCTCTCTCAGAAGCTCTTTATAAGCACAAAGATACAGTATATACCGCCAACAGCTTTACAGCTCCTCATCCTGTTGCTGTGCCTCGTAGATGCAGAAAGCAGCAGACGAGGTGAACACGTGAGCAGGATTTTACAAGGACGAGGACACTGGTGCGCCTGTGCAAGAGCGTACATTACGCTCACGCAATTTTTGACAGAAATTTGATGCCATGTGTTCTTTTCTCTGTTAGACTCCCTCAAGGCATGTAAGACTGTTAGTCAGCACACCTCTGACACATCCCAGAGGATACTGCAGGGCTACTGCTGGCACTCACTCAGCACTTCTAGCACTGCAGAGATTTCACTGAAAGTTCATCTCTGCTATTGCACTGCTGAGGATAATCTCAGCAGCAAAGAGTTTAACAGTTCTACTGGAGGCGTACATTAGTCCATTATTTCTCCAAGTAAAGAGCTGCACTGACTGCTAAGACTGCAGTTCTTATGTGGGAAAGTTTTGACCTTAGAAACACTCCAGTTTTGCTTAAGCATGTTACTTTATCTTCAAGAAGTCCAGACCACACAGACCAAATTTTTGGATAAACAAATATTTCTCTCGTCTGTTTGAATATGTCACAGTTACTCCTAACCACAAGGTGGCAGTATTGTTCAAGCCAAGTTAATAAAAGAGTGGAATTATTAGAATTAGGTTTACCAAAAAGGTGTTCATATGTTTTGTACAATATCCAATGTTTTTGTTTAAGAAATAGAAAACAGATAAATCATTTTTCTGTCATTTGTTCTCAAATGACTTCAGCTGAGTTTAACACGGGCCATTTCTAAAGATTGAAGATAATAAAAAGAATCAGAGCTAAAACAAAACAGGTTGAGGAAACCAAAATAAAAACTAAACAAAAATGTGGTTTGATACCATCCTGATGCAAAAGATAATTTGCTTCTCTAGTGGTTGTGCACTCAGTCTGATATCCAAGCTTAGATATGAAACGGAGAGTCAGCAACCAAAAAAGTAATCCAAAAAAGTAATCCAACGTGGAAGCTGGCGCTTCACTGACTGCTGCAAGCCAGAGAATTTCAAGTTAAAACTAATTTGCTTTTATTAAAATAAAAACCTTTCTGTACTTTGCCACAGTCATAAAAATGTGTCAAATGACTTGCATTTTTTTAATTAAAAATCTGAACCTTTTTTAACTATTATACATCAAAACTATACAATTTAAACATATAAAACTATTATCATAGTGTCTGTGAAAACACTAGGCCCAGCTTGAACTGCAGCGAAAACAAAAGAAACAAATAAACAGCACAAACTTGTTACAAATGTTTCCTCTTTTTGACTACCAAATTATTTAAGGTAAAATAATAGCAAAGTGTTACGGCCCTGTGCCGTGTGGCTGTGTTCCTGGTTCCTGCCCTGTTTCTCTTTGTCCCACACAGGTGCAGGTATTTAGAAATCATGTGATTGGATACAAAAGATCCACCTTGGGAGTTTTGCAAGGAAGACTCTTCTTCTGGGGCTTCCTGCCACAGCCAGGTCCATCGCTGCAGCTCTGTGGCTTCTCTGCATAAGCTCATCTGTTTGGCTTCTGCTACATTTATAAACATACACCTGCATTCACCGTGGTGCAGTGGAAAGGGCAGTCGGCCTGAGATCGAAAGGATTGCAGGTTCGAATCCCGTCTTGCCCACCCATGCGTAAAAGTGTCCTTGGGCAAGACACCGAACCCCACATTGCCTCTGATGGAAGGTTGGCGCCAGTGATCGGCAGCGGAGCCACCATCAGTGTGTGAATGGGTGAGTGGGCCTGTGACTGTAAAGCGCTTTGGGCCTTCAATGAAGGTAGAAAAGCGCTATATAAGTAAACGCCATGTACCATTTCACAACACTCATGCAACAGCACACCTTCAGGATTTCTGTTTGTTTGAATGTTTATTCCTCTTTAAATCATTAAAAAGACGTAGAGTGATAAAACCGGTTCAGTCTACCCTCATGTGTTAAGATTCAGAGCCAGTCGTAACAAATGGTTGAAATAAAAAGAAAGTTGTTTTATTTGCTAATGACAATTCTATATTAGTATTCCACTGGAAAAACAAAGTTTTGTGGGAAAATATTGTAATAATTATTTAAATAGTATTTGTGTTATTTTACTGACAAAAAAAAAAAAAAAAACAAAAAAAAAAAGTCCTGCATTTAATCTAAGATGGAAGTGATCTTATTTTGGAAAAATTTGACATTTTACTAGCAATTACCCCAAAAGAACTCAAGTGACATCAGTTAAACAGAAATTAATCAGAAATATATTCTGTGGTCAACTTTGTTTGTGGTAAATCTCAGAGTCTACATTTTAAGGAAAAATGGGGCTGGTTTTTAGGTTGTGAGCCTTTTAGAAATGAGTATTTGTCTCCCTCTATTGTTCATAGAGAGAATATTACCAAAGTCTATAAAATGCTTGAAAAATAAAAATAAATTATATGTTGGATTAAATGTGACCCTCCAAAAAAAAAGATTGTAAATTAAGTACTGAATTATTTTCTAAAATAGTTTTTTTCCTCTGATACATTTTTTTCCTCAGGTTTAGAATGGTAAATGGCATAGGTTGTTAGAAAACAAATTATGCAAATTTTGCATTGGGGTGAATGTTGTTGAAACAAAAAAAGGAACACCAGAGAAAAAAGAAAACACATTTTTTTTAGCATTTTATTTTCTAAATTATTTTATAAAATCTCATTTACATCTGTTTTCATTCAATCTCTTTGTGTGTCCGTACTGTGCAAAAGTCATAGGCACTCCTATTTCTTATGCTGTTTTTTGCTTCCACTATTTTCATGCTTCACCTAAATCTTTTAAGTAGTTTCCTGGCTCTCCGAAAGGCTTTACAAATTTGTCCCGACTCTAGTTTTCAATCCACTTGTTCTTCCTGACCATTTCAGCAGAATTTCTTTTGCTTTCTCGTGATACATCAACATGGGTGAATCAGCTTTATATAATTAAAAACTAGAAAAGCTCGGGAATCGAACCCATTTTACACACTTTAAAAATGATCAAGTGCAAGAAGTGGATTGAAAGAGGACAGAGAACAAGGCCAATGTCTTAAAGAAAATAAATAAAGAAGTCCCTCAGAAAGCAAGAACAACTGCAACAGTGCATTCAAAAGATTACAGGCATAAAAAACTGGCTCCTCGGAAGCAACATGTAAGAAGTGGAGGGTGACTGACTTTTGCCAAGTACTTTATATCAGTTAAATATACATATCTCTTTATCAATTAACAAGTTTATGAATTTTCTCTGCCCACCCCCCATATATGCCCACATATTGAAAAATGAGGTTCATACCCCTTCACATACACATTGTGCGATGGTCCTCAGGGCCAAGTTAGGTAGAAGTTCAGGTTATTGGTATGGGCCTTGTACAGATCATGCCAAAAGAAAAGGTTACAGAAATGGGATATGGTAACGAGGCTGCCTAGCTACACCACCACTTTTAATATCAAGAAGATAACCACACTAAGAACTAGAGGGACTGGCTTCCACAATAATGTGAGTGTTTCAGGTGGGAGTTAAATAATGGCTCACTGTAAAGTCCTTATGCCTTCGACATCAGTCATTATAACCATTCGATTTAGTGTTTCCTCCACACATAAACACATCAAAAACATGTCTTGTCTGCCTCTGAAAGCAGCACCCACAAACGAAAGAGCAGCCCTCAAGACTATTTTAGCCCTTTGTTGTAACGTACACATTTCCAGGCCACTGCTTCCCAACCAATCGTTTGAGAGAACTGTATGCGGGATGGTTTTCTTTCCAGGCTTTCTGAAGAGGCCAACATCAACAAACACAAGGCGAAACTGTTCGCATAATCACAGATTTATATTACATGAATTGTACATCCAGGCAAGCCGTGGATTTTTGTTGTTTTGTACTCCAGAGATATTTGTTCTTCATTTGGCAATATAGTAACTCTTGCAACATGGCTCAATACATCATACTACATGGACGTCAACATTGTTGCTGGTATGATTTGCCAAGAGAGCAACAAAAATACATCTATGATATATAATCAAAATATTTTGTGAAAATCAACAATTGCACATCTCCCAATAGCTCCCTAAAAATGTTGACACCCCAATTAGCTTGTTAGCTTAGCTTGTTTTGTCACAAGGCTTTTTGTTAAAAAATCTCAGAGGGGGGAAAAAAAAAAAAAAAAAAAAAACATTTTTGTCTTATTAAAGCATGCTAAAAATAAGAGACTGGACTAAAGATGCAACACTGAGGCTGTTCAAAAAGGAGGGCGGAGCAAAAGGTACTTATGGAATAAGTTTAGGTTAAAATTTTAAGCAGCTATTGCAAACCTTGAGGAATTTTCTTTCAGCCATCGACTGGGACATCAGAATAAGAGCCAGTCAAAAAAGCCAAACAAACGTATACGGGGGGCGAAACAGAGACAAGACAAAATGCAACATTTCAGAGTGAAATGCACGGCCTGCTCTGTAGTTTTCAGTTAATATTGAAGCCGCAGATTCAGATTTCAAACTTCAAGGGGAACAACAGAAAGGAAATTCATGTCAGTCCAGGTAACATCTTACAAAAACTGAATGTAAAACAATTCTGACTTATAAAAAAAAAAAAAAAACAATTATTTAGTGCACTTTTGAGCGTGTAAACTGCTGCATCCTTCAATCATTACAAATTGTAGCTGTGCTCTATCCTGAACTCAGCTGTAATTATACATTTAAAATCACTTGTTTTCTTTTTCAGTTATTTCTTTGATGAACACACATTAATCTGGTAAAACAGTCATGGGGATGGCATGACAGAAACAAAATAACTATACAATAAAATGCTATGTGAGAGCTTAACAAGCTTAAGGCATTTTGAGGTTATTCCTGTCCGACAGAGCATGGCAAAGGTAGACCAAGTTGTCTGTCAAAATAAACCTTGTTCGTTTCTTTTAAACGTTTTTGGTAATGGCCCTGCGATGGACTGTCCAGGGTGTACCACTACTTGAACTATAGTAGCTGGGAAAGGCCCCAGCAACCCACATGACCCTGCACAGGACAAAGCGGTAAAAGAAGATCGGTTTTGGTAATGAGATATCATTTGAAGTTAGCCCTTGCTGACTATCAAATGCAATATAAAATAGCTCTCCTGTCATGTGAACAAATAATGTTTTTAAATGGGGCATACCTATAGATGCAATGGGCAGCCTTTTAAACAGAGGTTTTAGTTCTTCATATATATTTCTATATACCTTTCCACAAGTAGATTTCAGTGATACAAAGATTCCAGTGTCTTAAAATATATCAACAGTAACAGCTTTGTGCCTTTGTCAGTGTTAAGACTTAACTGCAGTGTGACAAGTTGTGTCTGATTTTTGCCAAAGGGACAAAAAGAAAAACAACTGACAGTAATGCAATCCAGTTCAATAAAAAAGATATTTAACAATGATGCTTTAAAAAAAGTTCATTTGAATTCACTTGTTTCACAGGCGTTCTGGTTTTTGGATGTGCCATCCCAACAACACAGAAACTGTAAGCAGTTTCAATGCAAAACACCTATTGGATGATTTGAATGGAAGAATTACTTCACAAAGTAAACATCTAAAAGTGATTGTTTCACCTAAAACTATTTGTCATACGCTTTCAATGGCAGAAAAAGTATTTTCGTCATGAACTTTTAAGGGCTGGTTTATTCAGACAAATTCAAACTACACCTTTAAGCTGATGATGTCACATGAGGTAGACATAAACCGTGTTAGGGTCTAATTTTCTTTCATTCTAAAACCAATCAAAACAGCTCACGCATTATGCAGGTGCTTCATTTTAGCTCAACATTAAACTCTCTGTAACCTCACTAAAGACAGCCAGAAATACAGGAAACCGCTGATCAGCTCATGGCTCAAATACACACCAAAAACCATGTAGGCAAAAAAAAAGGGGAGGGGGATGACAACTGTAAGAAAGAAATCAACACTACATCTCTTTAACGTCAAGTCGAAAGCAGCATTTAAACCTCAGTCATGTCATCTGAAACAGTTCATTGTTAATTTACAAGGCATGATTTCCCATAAAAAGGACATGTGATATCTGACCATTGTCCCAGTATGTCCCTTCATCATCCATCATACACTCACATAAATAAGATGTGCACTCAAGTCATCCTAATGACCAATCTCATGACCATTTAACAGTCTTGCTTTAAGCTTGAGAACAGACTAAAAATATATACTATTGAATTATAGACTTCCAGTGCTTATTTTCTTAAAATGAATTTCTGACTATGTTATGTTCAGATAGATAGATGTCATTCAAAAATGACATGGAATTCTTCAACTTTTTTTTTTTCTTTTTAAGCGGGATCAAATAAAAGGACACTAAAAAGCACTAAAACATCACATAAGCACTCAGAAGCAGGTAGGGGAAAAACAAAACATAAATCTTTAAAAGGCCAGAAGTTGTACAAGGCAGAGCGATGGGCAGACAAGGTGGCTCGCTGTAGTATATGCATTCCACGGCCCTACAAAAGCACACGTATGGGTTAGAGAAGGACCGTCAGGTTTGAGGGGAGGTGGCAAATGAACTGTTAAAGCATGAAAAATAAGCTAAAGCGTTAGTGCAAGACTACAATACAAGTTGAGGAAAAGGGGTTGGGGGATTTGTCAGACTGCCTGATTTACCGGTACACCAGGTGAGATATGGTGCCAGACTTGAAGTTGAGCTGATGGTTAGGCACAAAGCTGTGCTGAGGATTCTTTCGCGTGCAGATATCGTTTGCATACAAGCCCATGCATGAGTCACATGATACTTTGGAGCAATTCACACAGGTGTGTGATGCACCTGGCTTGTTGCAGAAACCACAGCGTGGTCCCCCCAAGCTAATCCGCTCACTGATGCCACCTTTGGGTGTTGTCAAGGCAATGGATTTGCTCGGAAACAGCTTAGTGGACATCAGAGGTTTCTCTACCATCTGGGGGTGAGGGTGGGGCTGGGTATGAGAGTGGGTTAATGCTAGAGGATGTGCATGGAGATGGGAGTGAGACTGAGTGTTAGAGTATACAGAGAGCTTTTCTTTAACAGGGATGTATCCATCCAGAGGGCGGGAAGATTTGGGGTGATAGTCCTGTAGGCCGCAGCAAGGGGAGGGGTCCAGGTCATGGCAGGACGGGCAGAGAATCATGTCACATGTCTGGCAGGAGGCCATTGAGGAGCAGCCCAGCCCACAACCCTGACACTTCACACCGCCATGAGCTTTAAGCAGCCATCCGTCCCGTCCTTCTCGAGGCTCCCTTGAAGAAGGTCGGGATGGGGTTTGCCGGCCTCCCGTCCCGGCACCCCCCCTCTCTGTGTATAAATCGATTTCGTCCAACGAGGACAGATGGTATGACGTGTAAGGATCAGCTGGGGGAGGTGACTGAACTGGGAAAAAGTCTGCAATGGGACTATAAGAAGGTGGAGCTGCAACAGAGAAAAAAGATGCAGAGGTACTGGGCCTGATGATCTCGTCCTTCATATCTTCTTCTGCATCCACAAACAGAGGCTCCTTCCTTAAGCTCAGTGACGCCTTCAAAACAGGCTTGCTCACAGCTGGGTGCCAGTGCCCAGCCCCATCTGTAACATCCACAGATTTGGAAGGTCGGCTACCACGCCTCAAGTGATGGGCGTGAGGTCTTTCTATATCCAGCGGTCGCACAGACAGCCGAGCCATGTCTGCCCCAAGGCTGTCACGTCTACGGAGCGCCTCAGCACAGCCAGCCGCATCATCTCTGCTGCCTCTGCGGAGTTCCAGGGCCTCCAGCTCTGAAGCTGAACCACGAGCCAAAGCCACTACCTCTCCCAGAAGACGACACTCTGCCTGAGCCAAGAAGAGCTCAAATGCTAATTGGCGTAGATGATTTGAGCCCCCAGGATGCTCCTGCAAATGGAACTGCGAATTATGATCACAGGCATATCCGATGGTGCGCATCAAAGTCCGAAGTTCTGCGTCAGAAATGACAGACTGCAGATGGTAGACATATGGGCCAGTGAAGGTCTGGAAGAGAAAACGTTTAATCTGCATTACTGTCTTATAAAAAAATAAATAAAGGAAAGATCAATCAATACCATCAAAATAGACAACCCAATACTCCCTTTATTGAAAAAAAATAACTCTTTAATTCTACAATAAAAGTTTTCAGCTGGATATCAATTCTGCCCTTGTGTTTGTTCTAATATATATTTCAGATGTAAAGAATATTTGAACCCTTATCCTGTTCAAATCCTTCACCGCTCTGTGCACTGTGTAGAAACAAAAAACTCTGAAGCTGAACACGGTAACACGCACATAAATACCACTAGAAACTGATGTTAGTTGTGGAGTTCTTGACTTCTCTTATAAATAACTACCACAAATAAAACTCACCTTTATACATCTGAACTCCTTTTTCCAAGGGAAGAGCAAGAGATTGGTGCAGATGGTTTCCAGGGTGTGAAACCCTCTCTCCAGACTCTTGAGACTGCCTCCTCTCTGGCAGTGAAGTGAATTATCCACAATCTCATAGAAACGCACCATGCGAAATCTCTGTCCAGGATCTGGCTGGTAGGCGCCAAGCAGAGCCGTTGCTGTGGAAAGTAGGGCCTCCTTGTCCTTTTGTCTACTCTGCTCTCCGTCCGACGTAGTTCCGGTCCCCATATATTCTCCCCCCTCCTCCAGACGTTTCTCCAGTGCCGACACATACCTCCGAAACAGATCTTCTTTCAACTTGGCATCCATTGTTAGAAGCAGACTTTCAGTCAGCTTTTACAATTTTCTGAGAGAGCGCCCCCTCCCCATTGAAGTACAACATGCACCAGGATGTTACATTTAAGCACCATTTTGTATCAACATATTTCCCTGTGCAGTTTGGAATTCGGTCACTTATAATGTATTTTGGGAGATGAGGGAAGAACTTGATCGAGTCCACACCGGCGTATTTCCTCTAAAGTAGAAAGGCAAGTGACTGGTGTTCACTTGTGAGCCAACAAGCTCACTTGCTGTAGCCAGGCTGCAATCTGCATGGATGCCTTCTTACAACCATCTCTGGTAAAAGCTCAAGACTCAACTTTCCCATAGAAGTCAAGTCAGCAGATGTTTACCATTATTATCATTTCTCCTTTGGTTGAGGTTGAGCAGAATCTGTGCGGTTTGGGGGCTGCATGTGCGGACCTCCTCATCCAGAAGACGTATTGCTGGTTAAATGATTCTTCTGAGCCACCTCCAAGTTCTAAAGAGAAATCAAAAGAACAGACATAGGAACAGATCATTTAAAAACACAAAGTCAGAAACTACTGGTATAAGAAAAGCCTCCCTTAATTTAAATGTTTAGATAAATGTAACAATACAATGTTCCCAAGTTGTACAATGCTCTCCAAAACTTTTTTTTTTTTTTTTTTTTTTTTTTTTTTTAAGAGATATAGGCGTCACTAATCTGTGTGGGACGCATTGTGTGGGTTCATTAATGTCACAATCGTAAAACTGGTGCGTTACGGCCAAACGATGACCAATAAAGAAGGGGTAAATATAATGAGAGATTGGCATTTTAGAGGCTGGCGGTCAACACAGAAAACATCAGTCCCTTAACGTTTCAATGTCCACACTTAACCTCCGATACAACAATAATCATGGTGGAACATAAAACGGGCAAATTAAGCCAACACGCGACTTGTTAAAACACGCTTCGAAGCTTTAATGCCAGAGGTCCAGGAAACCGGACGTCGTTTCCTGGTAAATCGGGTCTGTTCCAGTTTTTGCCCAGGCAGTGGATATCCATACAGCAAGCTAGCATTCCTTTTCACTGCGCATCAGTTAAACCAGACTCGTTAATTAACACGGTTAGGGTAAAACAAACATACCCAGGAGTAAAACGTGTTCTCAAAGACTTTCGACATCTTAAACCAAACGGCCAGTGGTCCCCAAGAGAGCATAATCTAAGCAGTGAACGCCCATTAAAGCGCAGATGCCTAGCTAGCAATTTACTCTAGCTAGCAGGGCGTTCCATTGCTACACTGGGCTTTTTCATGCTATAAGAGAAAATTATCCAAACAGATACAATAACAAGTATTATTTCGTATAAACAAACCTCTTATTATGATACTGTATGTGTTACAAGTCATAAACAAAGAAGAAATATAGCCAAATCTTTATCTTGCCTTTTTGATAAGTGCTAACCATTGCTAGTTACGCCTCCTCAGTTGTTGAAAATTCATTTTTAGCGGAGTACGCATGCGCAAACTCTTGACAGTTCATGACCACTAGGGGCCCACGTGTAAAGGGAGGGGATTCAGAACCCACTAACAGTCATTTGTATCCAACGAAACAAATAAACAAAATCACACAATAAACCATAAAGTAAGATCATCAGTCAACAAATAAGTAGCCCATATATATATATATATATATATATATATATATATATATATATATATATATATATATGCTTTTCCTTACCATAATTGCTGTTAAACTCCCCCAAGTTAAGGAAGTCGTTGATGATTTGGAACACTTCAAGTTCAAAGGTCAGGATTTATAGTTATACATATAAAATTGTTATTGGTGCAATCATTCATACGCTAAGTTATTCAATGACTATGTCAGCCTGCATTCTTTGATAACATGTACCTAAAACATTGATACGAATTGTTCTAAATTCACTAATTACCGACCATGAAGTGAGAAAACGTGTACACATTATGTACATCTTTGAAAGTGTTCTTTTTTTTTTTTCCAGTCGACGACTTACTGCCTTACGTGTAAAATAATACGGAAGTAGTTGGGTTTTACAGCTATGGTGGAAATTTCCTGGTTTAGACCCCGAGTTTCAGTCAACTCCTCTGCCAGACGTAATGAATAAAAGGAGACGAGCATTGAGCAGCCTCCGCTCATACTTGCAGCGGTAGCTCCGCCCAACACCGTAAAAAAAAAAAAGAGAAAAAAAAAAAACAACCAAAACCCGGTGACGTTTCTATGGGAAGGGTTGCTTGGAACTAATGCAGTGAAGAAAAGACATAGAAATGGCGGTGCGCGGAGGATTTAGCGCTGCACAACAGAGGGAAACTGCTGATGACGGCAGCAGCGACGTGTCAGATTTTATGTGTCCAGTTTGCCTCGAAATCTTCGAGAGACCTGTCAGAACACAATGTGGACATACGTAAGTATTTCGCCTTATTTCGACCACCCTCCCTGAGCACAATCGATGACACGAGTTAAAAACAATGACGGGAAATGCTTGCTCCTTTAACACGTTTTGGCATTACCAGAATAAAAACGTTGATAGTCGCAGATGAATCACAAGCTGCATTGCTGTAATGCTATTTTTCGGCGTATATATTTGGCAAAACATGTTCTAGCTTGGTGAATCAGTTTCAGTTTTGTTTACATCAAAGAATAACCTTTATCTTGGGAAATGTAGTTCTATCTGTTTTGCAAGTAATCGCAAGAATATTGCGGCGGACTACAAGTCCCTGCGCCCCCTTTAGGTGGGGATTTCCATCGAATTTAGGGGAAGCAAAAATCAAAATAATAGTATTTGAGATGTTTGTGAGGTATTTAATAATTCCAATACATAAATTATAATTTTATGTTGTTTTTTTTTTAAAATTAGCATCTTTGTCATTGTTATTTTTTCAACTCCCTACAGATTCTGTCACAATTGTTTGCAAGAGTGTTTGCGTCCTCAAAAGCCTGTATGTGCGGTATGTAGGGCCACTGTGGGCCCCTGGACCAAAGCAGTTGATCTAGAAGCCCTCATTCAGTCATCAATTGCACCTTGCAAGGGATGTGGAATTCCGGTATGAGCAAAATGTTATTTCTGATTAGCCGCAAAGTTTCAACTAACAATTTTTACCTAGTTAATTGTTTTTTTTCCCCACAAGGTTGGTCTGTCTCAGATGAGGAGCCACACAGCTGCCTGTTTAAAGTACCAGGACTATATTGAGGAAGGGGTGAGGACAAGTGTCCAAAGCCAGCCTGCTGTTGTTAGGTGAGGCACAACAAATTTAAAGAATTCAGATTGTCGTCATATAGAAACAATAACTTTTTTTAAGTATGTCGAATTATAACAATGAAAAAGCATAGTTTTATAATTAGAGACAGCTTTTACTGGCATGCTTTTTGCATAGGTTTATCCATGAAAGGTCATCACTGATGTGTACATACAGGAGTTAGATGGAAGCAACTTTCCTTACCACTGATTTTCATTTGTACATGAGAACTTAACCCCTTTCCTCAAGTGTCTAAGTCCAAAGCCATCAGCAGATGTTTAGTGATGATTCATTGTTCACCACCATGTGTCCAGGAAACAGACGTCCTTTGTGTAAATGGTTTTATCTGCATTATAGAAAAGGGGAGTCGATATTTGAATAAGTTTGTTCATTTATCTTGGTGTAAAAGTGAGAGTTGAGGATAGAGCTGCAAAACATATTCCAGCTCTGTTAGAATGAAAAGAAATGTGTCTCATGCTCACATCCTATTTTATTCATCAAGAGTCCTAAGTCCAGTTTCAGATTAGAAATCTGACCTTGTGAAAATCTTTTGTGGCAAAACAGTGATGAAATCCCAGCTTCAGACTTCCCTTGTTTTAGACGTGACAGAGCAGTGGATCAGATTGATAGTGATGTCAGAGGGCCTAATTGACTGTAATGTAAGCTGGGGGAAATCTGAGTTGAGGGGGAACCAGTAAGGGATTGTGAACATCCTTACAAAGAGTTGACTATGGTGAAAGTTGGTGTATTTTGGCAGCGATGGGGAGTTTTACAGAGATCAAAACAGAATGCACTAGTAGAAATGTAAACACCTGGAAAAGGCTTGCTTATAGGGGTGCTACTGCACTTTGGCAGACCTTACTATTGATATCCTACAGCAAAAATAGCTTCCTCAGAGCTTCCTCATTGTCAAGACCAGGCGTTGGGTCTATCAGCTTGTTTAAAGGTCCCAGATTGTTGGTGTATTAAACAACAAGCAGAGGATGCTTGTGCTTTTGTAGCACACTGTGAGATCTGACCTACACTGGCAGGTGTAATGACAGAAAAGTCAAGAACAGATAGAACGAAGTGATGACCTGAAGTGTTGTTGTGTCTATTGATAGTGTTGCTTCCATAGTGGCAGAGTAAAATGCTTGCTAAAACAAAAACAATTAAATGAAGGCATGATAATTCATTGCTGATCACAAGGTAAATGTTTGAAAACCGGTAAGTACTTGACACAGAACTGGAGGCGGGGAGGGGTGTACTCCATTCACTGTGGAAGTATCAGTGATCAGTTGAGTGAGGAGCTCAGTGGATTTAACGTCAGGCTAAGTCGTGGGACACCAGCATTAACGCCACAGGTGAGGAATTGTAGACTGTGAAGTGGAAATGCAGTTCAGTCAGTGTGAACAGGTGAAACAAACATCGGCTATTGTCTCCCAGGATGCTGAAGGTGACATAAGCAAACACTAAAGTGTTTACAATTGGAAGTGTTGATACACTTGTAATGGTGAGATCAATCCAAACAGGTTCATTATACTATTAAGCTTATTGTAGAAACAAAGTCGCAAGTTCAGATAGGATTTTAAACTGTGATTATCAGAAGCTATGACATCAGAAGTTTTTTTTCAATATACTGTTTTAGTTCAAAGGTAAGACATGTACCACTATACAGAGTACAGAAATAGTTTTAAATTTCTTTATGCAAAAATAGATTCTAATGTTAACTTTGCCTTGAGCTGATGTCAATTTTCTGGGCTTGAGGCATCTGGCATGTGGAGCATTACATAACAAAAAGCTGTTGAAGGGTCAGATGACCCTGATGAATTTATTTCTAAATTTCTTGTCCTGTGTTGATAATGAAAAGACTCGGTATATAGTTTACCTTTCTGTCAAAATTTTAGCAAAATGAATTTACATTTTAGGACTACTCTTAAAAAAAGTATAGTTAGATTTGGAAAGATAATGCTACTTGTAGTTTCCTTGTTTACAGGGTACGATGTTTTCATTTTTTTGGACATGTGAGCAGTGCGGTCTTGTGTTGAACACAACTGGACCGGCCAGTTCCAGGATGTCTTGAGCTTTGCGAGAAGGAATGGAAACTTTTCACACTGAAATGGCACTTTCTGAAGACTAATATCTTAAATTATATTTTTAATAGCTTACTGGTTTAAATAATAATAAAGATAATAATTTAAAAGTCCTTCTGAACAATATGTTAGGCAACAACATAATTCTAAACTACGCTAGATTTTTTTCATGAGGTGTACTTCTCCGATCTAAGGGTTTATGGTTAGTGCCTTTAGTTTTACTAAATGATTTTTTAAAAATGACTCCAAGGTGCATTATTTTAATCAGAAACTGCATATTTAATCTTTCTAATTTTAAGATGGATATTGTTTCCCCTATATTTACCAAGGACGTTTAACAGTTTAGGGCTATGTCCGAATTCCCTCTCTACTCCCTAGCTACTAAAAAGCTTTACAGTGCGCCAGCAGGACTATCTAGTGGCCTAGATTAAAAAAAAAGCTAGTAAATACTTTTAATGAGTAGCATTTTACAAAGACTCTTTTTGGATCCACTGTGCTCTGAAGATGAAAACGTGTTTATGGTTAATAAAAAAATACATACCAATATTTTTTGTCAAATAAAAAAAAGTGTTCAACCGCAATGCATTGTGGTCTACACTTGCTAATCCCAGCGAGCATCGATCTACACTGGGCTTTTGCAGAGATTTCTGGGAAATTTCCAGGACACTGTTTTTTTTGGAGTTTTAGATTCAGACAAAATGGCAGACACACGACGTAGTTCACAAAGAAGTGAGTAGTGAAGGAATTCGTACAGAACCCAGGTTTTTATACACAAAATTAGCTTCCTGCATTTAACTTTAACTGAGCAGTCAGAAGGGACGTATCCAGCTCAAATGATTTCTCTTTCTTCCACAGTCCAGTGCCAAATCGTTACACATTTACCTGTCCTTACTGCAACTGCCAGAACCTTGACCAGGACGGCCTGGTTGAACATTGCACGACTCATCACGCTCGAGATGCACGCCAAGTGGTAAGGAATCTGGTTTATCTCTTAAGTGCCCTTCTCAGTTGTACTTTATGAGTGGTTAGTAGCATTTGAATGGGGGAATTTTTGGTTTCACTTTGTTTAGGTGTGCCCAATCTGTGCCTCAATGCCTTGGGGGGATCCCAACTACAGGAGCACAGACTTCTTTCAACATCTAAAGCTCAGGCACACTTTCTCTTATGAGACATTTGTTGTAAGTATAAGCTAGTTTGTATTTACTTTTTAGGTTTATGAACTGATCTAAATTTGTATTTATTTTATACTTAATCCCTTTTTGCCCTTCAGGATTACTCTACAGATGAGCAAACAATGATTCAGCAGGCTTTACAGCGCTCCCTAATGGACAACTGAAGTGTCAAGAACAATCGGAATGGAGGAGTCCAGAGAAATGGGGAGCAGTTTGTCTTTAAAAGACGTAACAAGACACTGTATCATCGCTTACTATCTTAAGGATCAAGGCACTCAAATACTATAATTATTTTCATAAGGAACTGGTGTTGTATCTATGAACCTGTAGGTTTAATATTCAAAACGTAGACTTTGTTGAGGGTAAGAATATATCATACAGTTTGTTTTTAGGAGTGATGTTGTGTTTTTTGTTTTTTTTTTTGGTCTTCTAATCTCCCCTGTTGAGCTTGTAGACTTGATAGTTTGTTGGATATCTTCTTTACATCTATTGTTCGGTAATGACCTGGTGTCACATAATCAGAAGCTTCCGATGTCGTAATATCCAGTTAACTCCCTGCTGTCAGTACATGTGACAACATAATTTGACCACTAGATGGCTTTTTGACAGTAAACAACATGGTATACTCAGTTAAGGTGTCAAATAACTCTATAATATAAATACAGGAAGATTCAACCACAGAGTATGTTGTGCATGTCAGCTCTCACGAGAGAAAAGACAGATTTCCTGGTTGTTTCTGTGTAGGTTCATTCTGCTAAAAGAAACACTTTTTTTATTTCTGTGGTTTTGGATAAACTGTATGAGAGTTTGTGTTTGTTTTTTTTTTTTCCTCATCTACTGGAAATAATAAATAAGGAGGATTGAACAGCCAGAAATGTTGTTTTTTTCATTGTAATGCTCATGAAGTGCTTTTGTCACTTTGCCTTCTATTAGAGCTAGTTTCTGACTTCCACAAGGATAAACATGTATCCACAGGAACTAAAGACGCAAGAAGGAGAAGATTATTATGTTTTCAAAAGCTAGTTTTATTTGTTGAAGCGTTATTTACAAGCGTATTGCCACAGGAGGGCAGTAGAGTTATACACGTCTCTTGACTGGCTCCCTCTGAAGCAAATCAGCCTTGGGATTCTTGCGAAGCACAAGAGAACACAAACTCTGAGTGTGTTTTTCTTTGACCTTCTAGCTTAATTCAAAAACAGAATTACAAAATGTTAAAGTTGTTTAGAAAGGATGACTTTCATAGACGTATGCGTCTCAGAAAACATCAGAAAGGCAGTAGATAAGGCGTCATCAGTGTTACCAGTACTTGCCATGGGACACACTTCACATGTTTTGTCTAGAATAGTTACTGCAAAGGACAGTAAGTTTGGCAATTATGCTCTTAGTTTTCTTCTTGATGATGCAGTTCCTTTTTAGGTTTTTTCTTTGTTTTTCAAAAAACTAATCACGTGACTTCCCAGAGAAAAAACAAATGTGTATTAAACATTGTCAAATGTATTAACTTCCATTTCTTTCGTAATTCAACTTAGTCATTGATCAATCAAATCTTTAACACAACCCTTTTTTTTCTCAGTGGCGTTGAATTTGTCTTCTCTACAACAGTTGTTTAAAACTTCCTTTCAGATTATGTAGTTTGATATTTCATTCCTTTCTTATTTTGTTGGCTCCACTTTAGATTAGAGTTTTAGCCTCCTTGCAAATTAAAATATGTACCAATTTTGAATGTTTTTAAAGTATAATGATTCCCCCCCCCCCCCCCCCCCCCCCCCCCCCCCCCCCCCCTTCTTAATATATCTCTCATTCTCTTTTGTCAGCCCCACTGTCAACTGGTGCTAAATCCTGATAAATTAAAGCTCTTTAATTATTTAAACCCTGGCCCCGGAAATCAGGCGCAGTGATTTATACCTGTGTGTATGAGACATGTGGGGGGAGAAACAACACTTGCTTCTGATGAATGACCGTACAGTTTGTGTGTGTTGGTGAAAGAAAGCAGTTTACAAAAGGAAACTGCTTGAAAAATTCTGATTTTGCTGAGCTGACATGATCAAATGAAAAATATGTTCTGAGAGAAAGTAGTCCCATAAAAGGGTTTCTTCAAATTTTGGAGTTGCTTTTTTTTTTTTTTTTTTTTTTTTTTAAACGGGAAGGTACCTTCACATTTGCTTTTGCTAACTTTCTGATGAAACTTCAGCTCTTCAGTGTGCTTCGTCCACTGGGAAGAAAAATCCTCACATCTTCCCTCATTCAGAGCCGCTTGTATCACTCATCGCTGCGGTAATATGAAAAGACACTTGCTTTAAAACAAAAAAAAATTACACACCAAACTCCATGGTGTCAGCTCCCAACACCTATGCACTCAGATGTACCTTTATATTCTATAGATGATGCATCTTTATCACTCCCTAAATCAGAGTTTTGCTCCTGGCAGATTGAGGATGGATGTTGGTTGTGAAAGAACTAACGAGATACTTGAATGCTTCTGGGCAGGAAGGAAGTAGAGTCGAAAAACATGGCAGAAAAAGTCTTTCTTGTCTTGTTTGGTGGCACAGCTTAAAATAGAGGGGATTCAAGGTGGGGAGGAGGGGGAGTTGAACACAATGAATGAAATTTTTATAAAGTTCAGAGTGTGCTTCCTTTGATCTGAGTGGTATAATGGTGTGCATAGTCTGCAGGCTCTGAGGAGGCAACAATTAATGCAACATGGACCCAAAGGCACACAGTGAGAAACAGAGATGCTGGTTTGTTTTGGAATAATTGTGTCATGCCGTCACTCTGATTTGTACATTGTTGCATTCTTCTTTTTTTTTTTAATTGATTGTATGGAAAGTCTCCCTGACCTGCGTACCTGTAGGAGTGGTGGTTTAAACGCAGCATCAATAAAGGTTTGTTTGAAGGACCTCTTGAAAGAAACAGTTTAAGGATCACACAGGTTGTGGGGCAACAAATATCAGAAAAAAATAAAACTGTATATCATAAATCTAAACATTGCAAATAAAATAATCAGATTTTTTAAAAATGTAATTTTTTACCTATTTGATAATTTTGAAACAGAAAAAGAAGACAATCATTTGTAAAAGAAAAAAAATGTCCTTTTGTGAAATCAAATGAGCAGAAAACTGAACATAGTATCATTTTTTTAAAGCTGAGATAAAGTCTAAATTTATTAATTGCAGTACATAATTCAATAGTTTGCCTAATCTTTGTTAAAACAACTCCAAAGTGCAAATTTATTTTCTCTAAACCATCAACTTCCCCTTTAAGAACAATATTAGACCATGCATTTGTTTTTTTTATAGATATTAAAGTACTACATTTATGCAAAACTATATAATGTTATTCTATAGCTCAGCCAAAAATGTCAGTCATTCAGATTTCTGCTTTCAATGTATTTTTAAACATCTTTACATGTTAGACGACACTTCTGGAGTCTGATGTTTGGTTGATAGGTTTATAGCCTTTCTTATACTCTGACTTTGGACTAAATTTAGGACTTTTGTTCCTCTAAAGAAACTTGCCAAACTTCTCATCTTGGGATAGCTTTTTTTTTGTTGATTTATTAATTCAAACTGTTAGGAAATTATCTCAAAATCATACCGAACACATTTTTAGCAACAAATGCTTCACTGAGATAATTGCTTATCTCCTTTCTCCTTAAATGTTTGTTTGCACACTTGAATGTCTTAGACCAAAAAATACCAAAACTTTGTTTTCATTGAAGTTTTGGTTTTTACCTATTACAATTCACATAATAATCTTTTTCTTTGTATTTTTAATCTGCTTATTTCATATTGAAGCTTAGCAGGTTATGTTCTTTACATCAGTAGCATTTACTAATAGCACTTTGTAAAATAGTTGGGTAATGCAATGCATGTCGAAGTTAAGTCTTTAACAGAAACATAGTATACACACAGCTTTAACTCGCTGCAAATGGGACATATTCTAATCGATTGTACATCAATGTACAAATCCACAACTCAATTTATACTTTACATTGGGTCATGTCTGTAGTGGATTTTCTGAATCGGTGACGACCAAGCAATCGTTTTTTCATAATTTCCATAAAACCTCTATCCATTTTCTTAATCCCCTATATGCCTTTTGGGGTCACAGGGTTGCCAGAGTCTGTCCTGACTACTGTTGGGCAAAGGTGGGGTACACCCTGGACAGTGTGTCACACGACCACAATCATTGACACACAGACTCACACGCTCACACCTTGGAACACTTTAGTACAAGCAATTACCCCATGAAGCATGTTTTTGGACCGTGGGAAGAAGAGAAAAGCTTTGCATGCATGGAGAAAAACATGCAAACGCCACACAGAAAAGTCCCTGCCAGGATTCAAACCAAGGTCTTGCAGCCCTCCATTAAACCTCATGTTCATGAAACCTATCTATGTGGTGTGATGTGAACTCCTGAATGCCTGGAAAGTTTCCTCGCCTGGTCTATCTCTAAAGTTTTGCTGAGTCAGGTATCTGTGATGAGGAACAGGGCATGCAAGGAGAGCAATGGGAGTTTGTTAACTGAAAAATTCCTCAAAGTCAGGAGAAACAGGAAGACCTGGAATCCTGCCGCCTGGGCACTGTAGCTTCGGCAGGTCGTTGCTCTCAAATGTTTGAACAGAAGATGCCAGTGGGCTTCCCGACATCAATACTGGTTCTACACCAACTCATCTTCCGCTTACAAACTCCTAACAACCAACCCCCTATCCCAGCCACACATGCACACTCCTGTCGCTAGCCTAAGAGCACTAAGTCTTAACTTTGATTTAATAATGCCTGCAACCAATTTGGCCCTGTATCAGCTTAAGTGAAACTTGCACATCTTGTAAATATGGGTTTTTGTTCCCTCTAGAGTCCAGCTCCTCCTGTTGTAATGCTTGAGGCACTCAGAAGTACAAGAACAACGGAGGTAGTCTCAAAAACCCTATGTGTACTTTTCTAAAATTAAGTACAACTTCATTAGTGAATTCCTCCTATGCCGTCAAATCATTTGGAGAAAAACCAAAATTTGCAAATGCGAGCTTGGCTTTAAATTTTGTTTGAGTATCAGCGTTTCTGTAGAAATGTTCTTCTAAAAATGAAAATAAAAATGAAGCCCATTGATTTATTTATACAGAACAATAGTAATCATATTTTCCTTTTCAATTCATCAACCCATGCTGAGATTTTCAAAAGTTGGGCCAAGTGCAAAAGTAAATTGTGTTGAAAGCATCCCAGGTGTGTGTTCTGTGTGTAAATGTACATGAATACCAGAGCAAGGAAAGTGATTTGATATAAAAAGTACCTCTATCAAGACCCCCTCCTCTAAAAATCTCCCTGAAGACCAACTAAGATGTGTATGAAAGAGAACAAGACCCAAGGCTGTTATTCTCCTATTAATCTTTCCATTTGAAATCAAACCTCAACGGGTGCGTGTGAGGGAATCAAAGAAGGGGGAGAAGGGGAACGCATGCACAACCCTATCTGGGGGGGGGGCACACTAAATGCAGCAGCATCAACATCTAAGTCAGGTTTACGTTCACAGGAATTCTTACTTAAGAAAACTGTCACTCTGCATTTCCCTTTTTCACCCAGGTATCCCCAAAAGAAAATTGTCAACCATGAAGCGCACATGCAGGACAGTTTGTTTCTCATGCAAAGTTTGCACGGGTACAGAAACACAAGCTTTCATCTTTTTGTCACTTCCACTGTCACCTGAAAACTATGCACATATTCAAATCCAGGCATCAAAGCCTGCATGTTTATAATCATCAACAAACGGATACAGGACAGGACCTGTTACCCAGCATTCCTCCATCCTAGTTACCCACCCACTCAAATACACTCCTTCTTGACCCCTCACTTCCTTTGCAGGTCCCCTTCAAATTTCAGTCACTCCTCTCTACAATGTTTTTTTCCCCATCTTTCTTTTAAAAAGCGCTAGTGCTTGCTAATCTGTCAATCAGATCGTGCCCTGTTGTGGCTCTGATGGGTGGGGGGGTGCACACCTCCAGCAGCCTGCGCCTTGGAGTGGCTCGATGATTAACCAGGCAGGTAGCGAGTCAGAGTGCTGACAGGGAAAACACGCTGACAGCTGATTTGAAAGACAATGGTTCCCCTCCCTCTACTTAACTTGTCACGGTAGTCAAAGTTCCTTCTCAATTAACTTGTGACGTATCTGGAAAGATGGAGGGAAACATTGGCTGGATTAGCATAAACACACAAATACACACATGTTTTATTTGTCATAAGGTTGCTGTTATATTTGTGAGTTATTTATAAACAAAAAAAGCCAATTAATAAAATGAAATAAAAAAGGTAAAAAATAGGAAATACTTTCGGATTTCAACTTTTGTTTTCTCATGAAAAAAACAAATTCAGCCTCCTCTTACTTCTCAAAATTAATTGTCCAACATTTCCCAATTATTAACCACCCCTGTGGCATACCATTTATATTCAAGACTTCGTACCTCCTTCCACTTCCTGTGCTTTGTATCTCCCGTCTTTTTGAAAGGGAATGGACGATGCAGGCAGATCTGTCAATCAAGCGGCATCCTTCCCCCAAGACACCAGTGTCTGCCTACAGACACTTATCCATACACCTCCACCGGCTGCGGATCCTCCGCAGCTCAATGAGTAACCAACCCACAGGTACTGAATCAAACTGCTGACAAACACATGGAGGGCAGTGGAGGGAAGAGGGGGTGGTAGAAATGGATGGACAGAAAGATGGAAAGAGAAGCGATGACAATGGCATCAATTTAAGTCCCACCTTTTTAACAAAACCTTTAACTTTGCAGATAAAGACAGAAAGAAAGATAGGTCCCTCTTCCTCTAATCCAACCCCTCCTTCCTTCCACTCCCCAAGTGGCATCCTTTGATGGGCCGCTCCTGTCTCTCATCTTGTCCCCTTAGACAGATGAGAGCTGTCAGCGCTGTCATCACAGCCCAACTAAACATTAATGACTCTCACCTGACAAGAGTGAGCAGGGCGGTGAAGGGGTGAAAAGGGGGATGCCTCTGGACAAAACCAGAGATGAAAAGAAGTGATGGCTTTCTCTGCTAGACGGGGTCACTTTTGTCTCTCAAAAAGTACGTGTATATATATGTGTGCTATCAGCAGATTCTTGGCTTGTGACATGATGGTTTTATTGCCCTGTTTGTCTTCCCCTGTGAAGAGATGAACCTCTTTGTGTTCTCGCTGCCCCTCATCCTTCCTACTGGCATTGCTGACATTCCTTCAAGAAAGTGTGTGTGCATATAATATGAAGGCTTGTGGGTCTATGTCATGACTTGTGTGATCCCGAGCGGTTTCTTTCTAACCTCTCCCTTTTTTGAAGGAAGCGTCCTGGACTTTGATGTTGGAATCCGTGATGGCAGTGACAGCGACTTACAGCTGAGTCATGTTGACGGTATGGGTGAGAAAAAAAAAAAAAAAGGAGGATGGGTGTGATCTGCGTTTACAATAAGGAAATACACATCTAGTTACTTTCTTAAACTTTACACTTTGATTTATTGATATCTTATGAATCCTTCTGGAACTCTCACCTTTGGTTGTTCTTTCCATCCTTTCACTTTCACAGCTGTCACTCAAGGTTGAAGCTTTTTCCCAGCGTTCTTTTTTTGAATTATTAACTCCCGGCTCATCGAGCGTGAATGGGCAGTGCTGAGTAGTCACAGAACATGTTCAGCTTATCGTTTTTGAATTTTTTTTTTTGGACATTAAAAGGGATTACACAGGATCAGCCTCTGCTGCATCTTCAACCTCCTCTCACTTTTCCTCAATGGCACACAAATGTGGTTACATTGATCAGCAATGCACTGTAATTCTACACATTTAAGTCAAGATTTTGAGATATTTCAACATTTTCCCAACATTATTTCTATTGTCTTTTAGTTCATCTACAAATAACAATCAGCATATTGGCAAAAATCAATTTAAATCTTAAAACTTAAATCTTAAAACTGCAAATCTAATGTTTTGCTTTGTAGACTAAAATAGGTCATTTGGGTATGAAACTGCACAGATAGCATGATCATAATGACCATTTAGAGGAGCATTATCACATTTTTACAGTTCACATTTTAATTCTAATAAGTATTTCTCCATTTACTCCATATTTAGCCTTTTTTTAAGACAAAGTGCTCAAAGTCAAAGCAGTTTTTAACCAAGAGAAAACTACCAGTTTTTGTCAAATAAGGCTGTACCTTGTAAGGAGCAGTCCTTTACCAGCCATGTGAACCATTTGCTGTTGATCCTGTTGGCGTGGTGCACCCTTTTATACCAGTTCCATGGAAGTGAATCAAGGTAAAATTGTATATTTTAACTACATGACAAATACAGGAGCTTGTTAGAACACTGTGACAGAAATATAGTTAAGTTCTAGAACTAAAACTGGCCTCAACAGAACAGGGGCACGGCACCAGTATTTCTGTATAATGTATTTTTATGATGATTTCTAATTTGTTCCACAGGAAAAGTGCACAAGCCTTATGGGAAGTCTTAAGACTCTCACTGATGTTACATGACTTTAACAGTTTATAAGTAAAGTAAGATAGTTAAGATATTCATTTTTCTTTGCTTAAAACAGCAATTGCTGCTTCTTGTATTACAGTTTTTAAATCTGATGTTTTCTTTGTTGTTTTTTTGTGAATATCTAAGAAATTTTGAGACCTGCTGTAGACGAGTACCTTGTAACATCATTCCACCAGCATTCCTTCACGCAGCAGGCCTCCTATGGAGCAGCCGCCCACTTGCCTTGCTTGCTTCTCCCCAGGCAGTCCCTATGTCTTCTGGGTTCCCGGAGCAATGATTAACCCTGGTTCTGATCAATGCTTCTGCTGACTCTGATACATCACTGATGCCCAGCAGCTGCCATGTAAAGGAAGTGTCGAGTCTGTACTGCCTGTGACAGAACATCCACTCCATCACATGCACCAAGTCACGCACACACACATACTCACACACCGGGGGTGGTCAAAATAACTGACTATTAACATTTTTCCTGGTGTTTGTACAACTGTGTTTCTTGAATCTTTTGCAAACGACATTTATTTTTCATCCTGCTTTTTTTAAAATGAAACAGTAAAAGAAAATATTTTTTCTGATTTTAGTCAAAAATCAATATCTTGGTTTCAAATGGATGTTTCAATAAACGTGGGAGAAAAATATGAGGAAGAGTGTGTTATTAAAAGAACAATTAAAATAAGAGGGATGAAACAGAAGTGGACTGTCGCTCACAACCTACAGGTGTTTTACCTCGACAGCAGGGGTAAACCCTGATTTCCTGAAAATGACAGGAAGCACAATAGCTGAAGTGTTTAGTCAGCACATCTGACTTCCGGAGCAGGTTAATGATTCGGCAGCCAAAACTGAGCTGGAGTGAGTGATGAGCGGGAAGGAAAAAAAGAGGAGGAGACGGCATTCAGCAACACGTAGGTCATCGTTACAGTTGCATTAGGAATGATGGGGTGTTTTTGTCATTTTAATAACCTTTAATCAGATCTCTTGATGCACTGGCTCTTTGTTAATGAGGCAGAACAAAAACTACATGTCAGACGTGTTTAACGTTCATCCACGCTACCATTTGCATAGCTAACATGACACACTACATACAGTATGTTTCCATCACAGTGCAAAAACTAACCCGTAAACCAACATGGGTAGTTCCTGATATAGACAAATCATTCATTAGTTAGTTAGATGTCTTGTTTTTCTTTCTGATCATACTTTCTTGAGTTCAAAAATGCACAGTCTGCATTATTTCACCTGGAACAGTACAGTTTTAGTTTTACAAAGGCAACAGAAGTTCAGAAAATTAATGTCAGACAATATCAGGGATTATAAAAGGTGTGCAAAGTCCAGTCTGCAGACTGTAAAATACTGTCCTGGACATATGTCTCCTCCCTGGATTCCTTTATAGGTTTGTTCATTAGTAATATTTGCATTCCTGTACGTTTGACACCAGTTTTAGGATCATGCACAAACATCTGACACTTGACAGAAAGTGCATCATTTCTTAAATGTTTTTGAAATGTTGCAAAGAAAGCAAGTTTTCAAATGAAATACTATAGTTTTATTGTAAATGTATGCATAACTATTTTCATAGCAGACTTCAGTTATGATTAATATACAACAGTAAGGAATAATTCTCAATTCTTGATTACAGTGGGCAGTAGCCTACTTATTATCATACATGGATATATGTAAAATAATCTTATCATTTTTTTACAAACACTTTTTTTGATTTTTTAAAGATGTATTCTTTTTTTATTTTTTAATTTTTTTTTAGTTTTTCAAGTATTTTTGTGTGTTGCAATAAAAATAAGATTGAAGAGACAGAAGACTGTCAGAGCTGAGGGACAGCAGTCCTCTCTCTAAGCTTCATACAGGGACTCAGTTAAAGCATTAACTAACTGCTGCCTAACAATATTGCTGACTAGAGTGTGGACAAAGCAAGGATCAAAGGTATCATGTAGAAGAGAAAGACTTCATTCTTTGGGCCTATACAGCCTGTCAACTCCATCTTACCAGCCCATTTACAGCAGCTTCCTAGAGCTTGCTGGAGACACTCCCATCCTCCAACTCTTCACTTCCCTCATTCTACTCTCATTTTTTATCCCTCAGCCTTTATTTTCACACTTCCTCTTTCGATTTCACCACTCATCATTCCTTAATGAACTCGATATTAAAAAATTATTTATTTCCATCAGAAAAGCATCCTTGGGTCCCCCTTTGAACTCCATCACTTTCGTCACCACTGTCCATCTGGCTTTCCATCTGACACCTGGTGGAGTAATCACATCCACATTGAATGAGGCTGGTTAGGTGGGTCATAAAAAGTTTATGCTCGCGATGCTGGAGTCTCATTTATTATCCCTGCTAATGTAGCGGCAGGGAATGGCAGGAGAAGTGGGGGTGGACAGAGAGAGTGCGTGTGGTTGGCATTAAGGGATCATTACTCCTTCTAAGCTCTGTCCCTACCTTTCAACAGTAGATATGTTTTCTTCAAGGCCTTTATGGCCCCGATGCAGCCGGTGCTGTCTGTATTTAAGTGTTCTTTAGCCGCTAAGAATTCAAAATGCTTCATGCACAGAAGGCATTTTCCAACCACAGAACTACAGGCTTAAGATCTATAGCTTTTAACCTTTTCATGTATTTACAGTAAGGTTCAAAATGATGGATTGCAATCGATATTGTTTGGTACCATATAGAAAATTCTCCTTACAAACTGCAAGACGGTTAACATCAGTTGTGTTTTGCATTCATAATAGGCTGAATGTTTAGTTTTTATTCTTTAATTATTAAAAAAAAAACATATTTTATCAGTATTAGTAAAAATAATATAAACATCATTGATATTTAATAACATTATAAAATAATTTATTATTTTAATTTAAAAAGTAATGTTCTGTCTATTTAGGGCAGCGGTGGGCAAACATTTTGACTTCAGGGGCCACAAAGGGTTCTGACATTTGACAGAGGAGCCAGACCAAGGGCCGATGAGTGGAGTGTTTTGGTAATCCACCTCATAACGGCTGGTTCACACTGGACACAGAGGCTCTGCGAGGCGGAGGGCGAATAGAGTCCGCTTACCTCCTGTTTACACCTGGCAAGTATTTTTCCGCGACAATCTACATATGCTTCTGCTAAGCGATGGTTATTTAGAGCTTTTTTGTCATCGTGGGTAAGTAAATAACCTTATAAAAATAAATACCCATGTTTCTGTTCAACTGGCTAAATGCACTCTACCTCTCTCTCATTGATTGTGTTTTTACACCCAAAATCACAGCCTCCCACTCCTTCGTCGACCCACGACTTGATCTGTGTGGATGTGTGTGTCTGTTTGGTTTTTTGTGTGTTGGTTTGTGTGTTTATTTTCATCTCTACAGTCTGTTAACATACAAAAATATGATCACATTTGTCAGTCGTAGTATCTTATTGTGAAAAATTGGTTATATTTTGAAAAATTGACTGGATTTTCTCATGTTTCCTGGTGTAACTTCCTGCCACAATTGACGCAGATTACTCACGGCTCTTGCAAAAAATAGACTAAATGCTGAAATGATCACTGCACGGCGTGAGCTAGCCCGGAGGACCGCAGCACTTTGCGTCTGGTGTGAACTACACCATAGGTTAACTAGGGTGCCAAATGGAAGCGACCTCTGTTCCATGCCGCTTCGCAGCACTTTATCGTTCGGTTTGAACCAGGCATAAGAGAAAGAAATAACATGGAATCTTAATCAAAAAACATTCTATAATTTGTATTGAATATCTATATAAAACACAGTTTTTTTTAATACTGTAGCATCCGTTCTCATTTTAGTGCCAACTGCACCAATGGGTTGATGTCCTTCAAAAAACTCAAACTTAAAAAAATGCTGTGTTCATGTACCTTTGGAATAATCAGAAGAATCACTATCTAACCCAGAAAAGACACAGGAATGTCAGAATAACAACAAATCTTCCAACACCCTATAAATTCAGAATAATTTCTGCATCTTGAAAAGTGTCTTTGTAGTGCACCATCTATGGGGAGACACCAGAATTACACGGAAAATAAAACATTAATGAGGATTATCAAAATAAATTATTCCGGTTTGGCGGTGCAGAATAAACACTTGAACATGTCGCATATGGTCCCCGGGACATAGTTTGCTCACCCCTGAGTTAAAGGGTGAAATTGTTTTGCTTGATCCATGAGTTTCTTTACCTGTGAATTGAGCTGTTTTCCTAAGATGCATGAACATGCATCAGTATGTACTCACCAATAAAAATACGAGACATTCCCATCATAAGGAATTACAAACTGAAAGGATTTTGTATAAATGAGAATCATCCAGTCTGTCTTCACATTCTGCAAAAAATCCAAAGAAAACAAATTTTGCAAATTTCCACCGGCTTTCAGTCCATTTTTGCAGTTTTTGCCACAGTGTTTCATTTTGTGCATGTTTAAAGGAGAAAGACATTTCCGTTTAGCCAAATTATTTGATGGTGGATTGTGACAAAAGATTCCAAAAATGTGTGGTTTTGTTTTTGAAATAAACCATGATGGGGGTGTGCAGATGGGATGTCCTGGGAGTGTGAGAATGCCAAAGAGTATTCGTGTTGGGGGGAAGCTACCCAGAGGCATAGATAGTGATAGATTGGCCTGGGAGAGCTCTGATGCAGATCCACTCATCAAGATTGATGTTCTGCCATTCTGCTTTAAGTGCAATTAAATTGGCCCCTGTGTTAAAAAGCGCAGCCGATAACGTGGCTGAGGCTGAGATTATGCTACATTTCCCTTGCGCTTTCCTCCACCTGCATTCCTGCCAGAAATACTCAGTGAATTACTTTGCATTTGCGGCCTCTGTCGGACAAAGACTTATATCTGGGAAAATCCTGAGCTGTTCATCAGCTCCTGGTTTACAACTGTATTTTCAGCTCGTTTTTTTTTTTTTTTCTTTCACTTGGCCCGCAAAGTAGTTTTTAAATCAATGCTCCTCAAAAGTTTTAATCACTTTCTGGTTATTGTCTTACCACAAAATTGATCACTTGTACATTAGTGCATGTTTAATGTGTAATAATGCACTGTGATTAGTGAGAGGAAGAAGGTTTAATGTCTGCATGAACAATTCTAACATAACTCATCTCTGGCTGTCAGGTTGACAAGCTTGCCTGGTAGGTCCAAAAGCAAGCGTCTGAATTAAGAACAGTCTCACAGAGTGACACACTGCTGTGTTTTTCCAGAACAGTCCCAAGATGTGGATGTAATTTGTGAGCAAACTGTTCCTAGAAAAGGCACTCCGGAAAGTCACTCACACGTCCCACGGCATGAACACTTGATAATGTTCTCATTTTTCCTAAATGGAAATATTTGCAATAATTCAAATTGAATGTCGATCACCATCCAATCCATCTCTCTTTCTGTCTCGGTTTCCATTCTGCCACGGGCCTCGCCCAACCTCTGTCAGTGTCAAGTTGTTAACCCCATGTCACCAGTGGCGCAGGGCGTATTTGGACCCAGTTGATGGATGGGTCTTGGTGGACTTGTCCCACACAAACATATTCTTGGAGTCAGCTGAGAGCTGCGGCGCGTGTGTGTACGCCAACCTCTCAACTCACACGCACACGTCCGCTTGCGAACACATCACTGGACTCGGGCTGAGCAGTTCGTCCTCTCCGTCACCTGCTGACACAAACTGTCTGCAGTTTAGACCCAGATGGGTGGAGCGCTGACCCCTTTGTTACAAATAAGGCAGACTTTTTTGTCATTTTTTTTCCCCTGTTAATGCTAAACTTGACCCATATCCTATGCATCAATACATTTATCTTGTAAGGTCTTGAAATCTTGATCCCTTAACAAATCAGTTCAACTACCTCTGCCTTCTTAGCTTCTGAAGAGTACAATTACTTAAAATGAAATGTTAGAGAAAATTAAACTAAGGAAATTAAATTAAAGGAAAACCAACAACATTTTTTGTTCTTTTCACCCTCATGGGTGCATTTAAAACAGTTTTCACACTTTACAATATTACATGTCATCAGAGTTTGGGTTCAGACAACAAAAATCAAATTTAATGTGTATTTTTTTGTTTTAAAAAAGAAAAAAGTTTAACACAAAGCCAGCGAAACTGGTAAAACTAAAACTTTCATGACAAAAAAAGTTTGCATAAAACGTGAGATTTTTTTTCAATGTGTTGTGCAGCCTTTTGATGTATAAACATTGGTAATGCAACATTTTGTGTCTATTTAGAAGATTATTATTTTACAAATAAAATATGAAAGCCTCTCCTCAAGTTAGGGGAAACAAAGCTGCCACACTAGAACATCCTGACCTGAGTATGAGGTTGAAGGGCTACGTGACTGATCGCACATAAATTTCAGGAGTTCAACTAACACAATTACTCATCTGCACTGCATCCTGTCACTCTACACAGCTGCTGACTGTCTCTCTCATCCACTTCTCATTTTTGTCTCTGTCCAACTTTCTCTGTTTTTTTTCAACTTGCCAGCTTCTAAAACATTCCTGTCATGGCTTATGGGGACAAGGGCTAAATATAGCCAAACAAAAAAAAGGGAAGCGATTGTAGTGGTTTGAGTAGGCGGCTGAGTTAAGTTATGTGCCTTATGTTCTTTTATGTGGTTTTAAATGAGACTGGGGGGGGGGTTGTCATAATGTGTTGCGTTGTCCACTCTGTATCAGAGTGCCTCTTTGCAGCAGTCCTCTCACAGGGCACAATGGCAGCAGCGATCCATCAATTCTGTCCCTAACAGGGTGGGGGTCAGTAGGGGTGGAAGCTACATGGCCGGCACTGACTCTGGCTGGCTGATGGAAGGTTGTGGAGAACAGGATGGGGCTGGTTAAACTTTAACCAGCTCTCTTCCTACACACTGAACACACCATTCTCTTGCTGCGGGAGATCCCGATGTTTCATCAACATAAGATCTGTGACCCGCCGCCCACTGGGACCCCCTTTCGCCCACTCACAGCCCTGCATCCAGCTGCATAAATTTAGCAAAGTGCCAAACTTTTGCCAGCACCATAGAAAGCAAAGTGACTCAAAAGTGACTCTGGGTGCTCCACTTCATCTGTGTATGGAGCAAGTGGCCATATTAACCTGCACATGTTTCGGCTCACAGACATAACAACCGTGACTTTATTTTTAAAATCTTTTGCCTGTTTGTTCATGGGACTGTCGCATTCACTGTGGCCACAACACTACAGCAGATCAATGGCTGAAGTCAAGGGTTAGTCCTTGGGACACCGTGGTTACACTATGAAAAATGACGACCTGTCTTTTGATAGTCATTTAATACACAGTTGCCCTTTTTGATAGAATTTGGCAAAAGCCGCTCCCCAGTGAGTTAACAATACGTTCTAAAAATCATATTTCCATGTCGGCCCATTCAATCTTATCCCCTCGTTCCAGAAAAACCACAGTGACAAATGGGATGTGAGTAGTTTCTGGGTGGCTGAGGGTCACATCAGGTGCAGAGTAGCTCGGAGGTGTTATAACCCAATTTGTTCCTGTTCACTGGTCCAATCATTTTCATTGATTGAGGCAATGATTGAGAGGGTCTCACCTTTCTTTATGATGCTACAGGGAGGGGTTGAGGATTAAAGTAGATAAACCATAGGAAAATATGGCAAATGCAAAGGAAGAACTAGTGGAATACTAAGAACCAGCTCTGATGATGTGTCTGAAAATTGCTGCCTTTTTGAGGACACAATGCATCAGTAGATTTTGAATATTTTGAACCTCTAAAAGCAGGCCTATGCTTCTAATGACAGGAGTGATGATTCTTGTCTTGCTGCATTGGCAGCTAGATAGGCAGCCATAGTGCAGCGGTAGAGCAGTCAGTGTGTGAGTGTCTGTGCATGGGTGAATAGAACTTTGACTGTAAAGCTACATCCACACTGGCAGCAGCAACACACGTTTGAGTGACCACTTTCAATGAGAAATCTATTCAAACACCCACAAACCCGCGTTCCGGGCTACCACGTTAAAAATCCTCGCGTTCTATTGTCTCTTTGCAAGTTTTTTAATTCGTTCTCGGGCTCTACATACACACTGGGCGTTCATCACATGCAAGAAGAAGATTCCCCTCGCCGCTTGTACAGTGTTAGTCCGGTGTGAAAACCGCTGGCTGAATCTCCATTGATGAAACTGTGTATAGCAAGTTCTTGAAGACACCACACATGTCCGGTGCTTTGGGCCTTCAAAGAAGGTAGTAAAGCACATTATAAGTATACACCCTTTACCACTCAAATGTAGTAGATGTTTTGATTACTCAACAGGTAAAAGATCATTAACTAATATTGTTACAAAAGCATATTTCTGCTATGAGGTCCAAAGTTGGGCAAAAGTTACCTCCCCTGGAAGACATTTTCAAGAATATTTTATAACAGTTCCCAGTCTGGCAGAACATCACAGACACTTAATGCTGTCCTCTGTTATTGCCAACTTACACATGGAAATAACATTTGAAGGAAGTTTTTTTAAGTTCATATGCTTCTTCTCACAATGCGTCTTGTAATCCTTAGTTTCTGGGGACTCTATGTCATGTTCACAACAAAATGGGAGTCAACATGATCCTTTAACTTTAGTACATTCAATGAATTGACTTAGCCCTCAACACACAATTAACAATGCATTAATTTTTTCGGATTTGAGATGGCAAGAGTAAAGAAGTGACATTCCAAGGGGGGAAGGTGAGGGCAGTCTGTTATGGGGGGTTTAAAAAGGTGGTGGGTGGGGGTGGAAAACAAGAGGTGAGAGGAAGCGCAGACCTGTCCATTTGTACAAATCTAAAAATCCGTCATGTGTCGCTTTGCGTTTTCTCCGGCATTGCGTTGAGGTGAGTTTGACAGGCCCGACTTTCTCTCCTCCATCTATGGTCCAAATGACATTATGGAAAATTGTGTTTGTGGTGTCACCAAGGCCCAGGACTCCTGGGAAACTGGCAGGGTCACGAAGGCCGGGTAGAAAGGGGGAAGAAGTAGGAGACACGCGGATGTGTGAGGGGTAGAGGGAAAAACAAAATAAACAGTAGACCAGTATACAATAGACTAAGATACTTTTACTAAATATAGAAATATTTAAAAATCAATATGTAATTATAATCATATTTTCAACAGTGATCATAATTGTCTCTTTTGCAGGTAACTTGAACTCTGAAGGTTTGCTATTTTAGCCATATCCACAGGAGATGTTTTCAGGATTGGCTAGTTCTTGTCTTTTTGAGCATGCTCAGACTGCTAAATATTTCAGCAATAGATATGAACTGCTCTCTCAGGGGTGCAATCTTGTACCTGATTGCCTGATTTCCTGGCCCTGGTGTTTATAGCCTTGGTGGGTCCAGGTTGGCCTGGACCACACTAAAACTTCTTGTTTGTTTAGTCCTAATGTCCCTAACAAGGAGCAGGGGAGCAGCAAGGCCAAAGCTCCTCGATAAAGCACAGTTACAAGTTACAGGAATGATTTTGTGCAGTTATACACATGCAATTTTACCCTTTACAGCCCACAATCAATCTTTAATGAGCCACTGAATATTAACTGGATTTGTAGGAACCAAGTGTCAACTCTCATGAGTGTAAGCTGCTGGCCCCGGGTTTAGTGGATGATGAAAATGAAGGGGGTAGAGGTGGGGGGCTGTCAGGTGGGGGTTGATCACTTTAAGTTGAGTTTTTATGCAAAGAGTGGACTTAAAGCTACATTCATTCCACTATGGGATGGACAGCTAAAGTAATTGTATCGAAGTCCCCCACATAAAGTCACAATGTCTTACAATGGAAAAAATGATTGTGTAAAAATAAATGTGGGGAAATGTGTTATGCAAATTCAGAATAATGTTTTCAACAAGTTAAGTATCAATGGATGTACGTGAACAAAATCTTTTTCAAACAAAATAATTTGACTGATCTTTGTAGAGGTTGTTACGGATGGAGAATCCAGGCTGAACCCTGCAACAGAATCAGGGTAAATCCAAGGACTGTCACCACTGCCAGGCGATGTCTCTGTCACTCCGCTGGGTGCTAATGATTAATGAACATAGTATTGGGATCACAGGACACAGACATGGAAGAGATCTTGGTACCTGTGTCTGAAAGCTACAGATAGTCTGAGAAGACTATGAGAGTTAAGGCCTTTAGGTTGACCCCCATGGAGCGTTCTCAGAGATGGAGGAACAAACAAGGAAGCTGGGGAAATGGGGCCCCCTCTCACCTTTTAAGGAAAACAAGTTTATAGCTACTTAGAGAAAATTGATTTGATTGTGCCAGAAACACATATGTGGACACGGCTGGCACTTTTATTGGCCATTTGTCTCTTCAGTCACAGCAAGAGAAATTTATGCCCACATTAAGGTTAAGGAGAGTGGGTGTTAGGGTTGTGTGTTTGTGCCTTAAGTGAATATATATTAACATGTGCGTGCACATAACATTGTGTGCATGTGTGTGTGCTTTACATAAGAGCAGGTCACAAAAAGCCATGGAGAGAAGGTGCACTTAAACTGATGTCCATCATCAACTATCAGACCTCATCACTAAAACACAGAACAAGGAGTCAGTGGAGGAAATACCAAAAAATGAGTTGGGTCATGTGATTTTTTTTTCTGAATTGATGTCAACATACAGTGCATTTGCTCGTAAATGTATCAGAGGTTGAGGTTGGCTTCTTAATAAATGTAGCTTTCAATTGTTAACCTCAGCTGTCAAATGCATTTCAATATTGAGTGCAGCTAAAGTTATAAGACAGAAAAAACTGTGCTTTCATTCAGAATTGAATAAAAAAAAAAACTACACAATCTGGTTTTACCTTTTCCCCATCTAGATTTCATAATGATAGCAGAAAAATCTATATCCACGAAACATTCAGAGGGAGCCACAATGATAAGTAAATAAATAATAGGATGTACGGATGAGCTTCCGCTTTGTAACATGTTAAACTGATGTAATGTTCTAGTTCAATTGCCTCCATATGTGCAGAAAGGGTAAACTAAAGGCCACGTTTCTCTGATATAAAGGCAATAAATAATTTAATACTGTCATGTGAGCATATTATATTCTCATGTGAACAATGTCACATCAAAGTCAAATGCCTCGCACGGCAAAATAAAGCAGAGCAAGTTAGATGAGACATGTTTTTGCACCACCAGATGAATCAATGCAAAATGAAGAGTAGGTTCTGTTGGTAATTTGTTTACTGTGACCATCATTCACAGCTGAGGTAGGAATGGATCCGTGTGAAGATGGTCCACCTTGACAGTATTAAAACAAATCAAATCAAATTCATCTGTCCTTCTTTTCTTTCTTTACTGTCATCCATCAACTTCAATACATCATCGCTGACACCAATATATCTTTGAGTGTGTGTCTGTGTGTGTGAGTGCTCTCTGGTTGTACAATAAAATGCATGCTCTGATTCTTATTATAGTCTGAGCTAAATCTATTCAATCTCTAGTGGATTTAATCACTAAGAAACCGTTAAGGAAAATCCCAGACAAAACACTTTATTCGCATGTCCTTTCGTTTGCTTTCTTATGGTCATTTATTTTCACAGCATTGATTATTTTTATGTAGCTGCTAAAGAAGGTGGAAGCTTGGGCTCAGTTTAATGAAGGAGTGTGTTCGAGAGTACACCTGCTCACCGAGATCCAAATCTATTTAAGCCACAGAGTTTATGTTAATGTTCATGTGCGTGTGTGTCTGTGAGTTATTTGGTCATCCCCCAGAGGAACAGCTTCTTGCTCCTATCTCTAAAGTAATGGAAGGAATGTGTCCATAATCCAACTGAAGTACTAATATAAGAGAGTAGCACCTTGTGTCTGTTCCCTCAGCAATATTGCTGCTGGGTATTACACTGAGTGTCTGTGTAATACTGTTATCTCCCCATCTTTTCAAGCACGTGTCGGTTTTTGGATGAAAAATCTTAGACATTTGTTTTTCAAACTGAGATTATTCTCATGGTTGTGGCAGCAGTTTCAAAAGTCTTGGATGGGTCGTCTTATTTCTGGCACTGGATTCTTGAAATGTGCTTTAATGGAAAGTAAAGACAACTCGTCTACTAATAGGCTATGACATCCTAACCTGCAGTCCTCCACCCGATACCCAGTACTTTCTTTAAATGCTCTTTAATGGCCACACTGGTGTTATTCAAGCTGTTCATTAGACAGTTTAATTGGTTTTGTTGGTGTTGACAGCAGTCAATTGACCAAACTAGTCTACAAAATCACTGGGGTGGTTTGTGAAGATCGGCAGCAGGATGCTGGTGGTGATGGTGCTGATCAGCGTCTGGGGTTTGAAGGTTCAAAGAGGCCACATGAGGCAATTTTGTTTATTCTGCTGACATTCAAACAAAATCCAGGAGTGGGGGAATGAGTGTGTGACAATTAGAGAGCAGCTGGTTTTCAAATGAACTGCATCCCAGTTTGTATTGATTATGGCACTTTTGTGGAAATAATGTCACCTGGCTCAGATCTGTTTTCAGGGCAGGCAGTGGTTTCAGGAGAGATGTAGTGCTACTGCTTTCTGACATTAGTCAATTATGTTTATTTCCCTTTGCAGCTTGGAGCACAAAACCAAAGGGAGAGTCCATGAATTTCATACATCAAAGGCTGTTTACGGGAAATATTCCAGCACACAGAAGACTTATACTTAAGTGTTTCCAGCAGCAGGAGATCAAGGAAGTCTACTAAACAACCTCAGGTGATGCAGAGTCAGCACTGGCTGGATGCACTAAAGCAATGCGTTAAAAAAAAATATAGAGATATATATTTAATGCTTTGTGCCCAATATTGTCGTTGAGAGTGACTCAAAAACAAAAATTAAATGGTATATACTGGTCAACATTTTAATTCTTTGCTGAAGTTTTGCTGTGTAATGTTTGTAGATCAAGTCAATGCTTTAAATAAAGGTTTGTGTTCATAAAAACGTTCAGAGATCAGATGTGTCTTTTATTATAATAATGTTACATTTCTGTAATGTTATAAAACCTGCAATAAGACTTTCAATTAATATTAATGTTTTGTTTTTATAGGAGAATAATCATTAACTGAATCTTTATAAATAAAGAGAATAACTGTTTTACTTTGATATACACACATTATTTTTTCTGACAAATGTTTGGCTAGTATAGTCCAGATTTGGCTGGTAGACTTTGGATGTTACCGGCCATCCTGGCTTGTAACCAAAAAAGTTCATTTAGAGCTCTGTATATATTTGTTAATCAGTTAAAAAATAATCAGATTAGTCACACTTTTGAGTTGTGATTCATCACAATGTTTTACCAATAACATTTTATGCGACAATATGCAGCTTTGGAACAAAAACATACAATTTTTATTGTCTGAAATGCTAATTTGTGTGCACAAAACACATCAACAGTAAGACAAGTAGAGCTCTAAAGACTTTTATGTCTGCAGTTTTACTTTAAGACAACAAAGATACTGATAAACAGCTATACGAAACAAACATTGTGTTTCTGCACTTGAAGTGCTCCAGATGAATACCCTTCTGATGGGCTGCTGGGTGTTCTGGACAAAGTTCCAGTCACAATGTTTTATGTGTGCAGGCTTCTTCAAAACAAACTTTTCCCTCATTTTCTGGACAAAAACAAACGGTGAGAAGTAAACTTTCTCTCTTAAGTAATGCGTGACGATCAGAACATATATTGCTTTCCTTTGCCATTGCAATTCAAAGTCGTTGGCGCAATGTAATGTTACTGTGACAACGGACCACAATACATATCAAATAGTCCGCCTTTTGTGAAAAAGCGATCTAAATCTAAAACAACAACAAGAATAAGGACTGAAAATTGATTGAATATTTATTTCTTTGGTAACTGACCATGTTATAAGCAGGATAGTGCCAGACAAAGTGTGTATTTTCAGAAATTGATGCACGCCGTGTAAGCCTGAACCGCTGTAAGTTGGTTGCTTTGCAGAGTGTAATTAATTTGCGTTAATAAATATGAACACATAAGTCTTAAATTTAATTTATGTTGTCAGTTGTTATCTTGCACCTGTCCTCATAGTCTCCGAAAATTATCCTCTGGTTCAGTTGTGATTTTGGGTTTGCCAGGCCTCTTCCTATCAGACTTTCTTACAATTATCTCTAATAATCATTAACCTCTAATCAACTTCATGTTTCCAAGAAATAAGACTTTTTTAATTCCAAGCAGTAAATATTTTTTCAGATTAAAGTAACCTTCTTTTTAAAAAAAAAAAAATCCATCTCTATCAGGTCACAACTTACTTTTCTGCTATTTCAAGTTTTTTTTTATTTTTTTTAAATTTTTTTTGAGACTTAACTGAATTGGAAAAAATACTTTAACAGTAAGTGAGCTGAAATACATTTTGACCAGTAGTGCATACTGTATATATGATTGCACAAATGAAAAAAGACAACTAAGAACAAAGCTTCATATCAGTAGATAGAACATTTTTAAATAAAGATTTTAAAATGTTAAAAAAATAATTCATTGAAGTGGAATGTAGGAAAGAGGGAGAGGTTGGTATAAGAGGCTTGAGTTTGGTAACTATATGAAAATCATTTTACTTTGACTATAAATTATGTATTTAATTCTATACTAGAAAACCATTGTTTGTTATTGAAATGGTAAATTGCCATCTGCAAGCAAATGCATGTATGTCTTATTGCCATCACCATAGTTTGGCAATATGACATAATCCAAAAGCATTATGTGATGTTTTTCCAGATGTACAGATTTCATCTGATCAAAAGTGTGCGTAATCCACTGGAAAAAAAGCAGCATTGACTTTAGCTCACACTTTTGTCCTTTGAAAATGGTCCGTGACCACAGAGAGAGCGTTCTCAGTGCAGATGATCCTCTGCATTGCTTTTTAGTGGCTGTTTGAAATGCATTCCTCCTTTTACTATTCATCTTTGATCAAACTATAAAACTGTGGAATGAATGAGTGGGATCCAGTCCTACTTCTGTTCATTCACTGTCTAAGCCTGTTATTATGATTGATTTGGGTCTGGGACATATATTGCTTGGTGGGCCCATTCTGACTGTACTTCATCACCAAGCATAGCTAAATGCTTTAAAAGCATTGATTTGCCTGAATTACAACACGGCATCAGACCTCTCACCTGTCTGCAGGATGTTCTGAGAGCGCATTCATGTGTGTAAGTCAAAAAGGGGGTGTGGGAGGCAGTAAGTAAAGGCCGATCTCACCTACACATATCATAACACCCGCCTCTCCCCTTCCCTTTACCCGCCCTGGCACCCCCTATCATCATCTCTGTCTCATCGATTTGCCCCATAAAAGGTGTTTAATTCAATCAAGAGGAAAGTGAGTGCCTGTTTTTCTGGGTCCCTGTCGATAGTGGTATAATCAATTAGAGTGGGCTCACACCTCCCTTTCTCTCACTTGTCCACCGGCATAGTTTCTGAAAACTTGTGTGTTCTGTGCTTTGCTATTCCACATTCCTGGCTTCACATGACCATCACACATGGGATTATTATTCACTGAATGACAAGCTCAAACCTCTGTCTCAAACCTAACCGCAAATGAATTTTAACCCAATCTTCACATTAAATATTAACCCTCAAATTCCATGTTGTGTGATAGTTTGCACACAACACATTTGTAAAAGACTCCCCATATGGACCACACAATGTGAGAAATACTCACACACGCATTTTCTGTCTGGTTTAACTTAGAACTTGAAGACAATTTCAGAGAGAAATCAAAAAGCCTCATTTTATATCATTCCTAACCTCCATTTGCAGATGCCCACTGATCTCATTGTGGGGTTAAAATCTCTTTGTGAGTTGCTGCTACTTATCCCTGCATACCAATACAAAACTCATTGGATCAAAGTTCCAACATCACTAACTTGATTGATCAACCACAAATGTGATCTTAAAGACAAATGAAGCGATTGTTTTGGTAGCTGCAAACATTTACTCCCTTAAACCCTGAGATAGCTAAGTAGCATGCTTTTTGACACACCGTAACTCTTCGACCGTTCATGCGATGAGCTGATTCTGACACTGAGAAAGACGGTTTTTTGTAACGGTTTGCACCGATATGCAAGACATTATAATGGTGCAAAGCCGTTGTTCTCACGCCAAAATCAGCTGTATAATGTTGATTGCATAACCACTTCACCATTGTAAAGTGTTGCTTTTCTCCACTTCAGAATCTGCTGAAATTATTATAATTGCATCAACAGTTGAAGAGTTACAGTAGTCAAAAGAAGGTCAACGCTTGAGCTAAAGGACTGATGTTAATCAAAGGGTTAACAAATTGTCAATCACATGCAGAACGTAACCCATTAGATTAAACTGGTGAAAGATCTTTCTGTTGGACCAGGTACTCAACTTTGCGGCACTTTCTTCTTTCTTTAAATAACAATCAACATTCCAGAATAAAGACTGTTGATCGTTGCCAGTAAGAAGGCTAAGTAGCCTGTCAGCTTTCCAAAAATAGCAAAAGTCAGGCCTTCTTCCTGCGATGGCAGTTGATCCATGGATATAGATCTCTCTGTGGTAGCCTTCTGAGCTGGTATAGAGACAGTTTAGACATGCAACATGATGTAGTATCATAGAACAACGATATTTGTATTCAGAGCTGTGTAGAGAGACAAAGGAGAAACAGAGGTGTGCAGAGAGGTTGTCTGAAAGCTTTTGCTGAATCCAAAGTAAGTTTATTTTTTATTCAAATACTTGACTTCATTGATTAGTTTTACAGTTCCAACCATAAATTCATATTTCCAATTCAAATTGGATATTTTTGAATACCATTCACAGTGAAAGATCAAGCAGGGGTGACTCGAAAGCATTTTTGCTTTGCAAAGTTTGTATGAGCTAGAAATCAAAAAGACAAAAGTAACTTTTTTTTGACAAATAAGCAGAGAAGCTGTGATGCTTTGATGTCTGTGCATCTAACACAATCTGAGAACTTTACTTTGGCTATACAAAACAAAGGCAACTTTATTTTGCTTTAGTCAGTTTCAAATGGAAAAATGTTTTAAACTCTCATATAGAGTTCTTCTGTCTAAATGACTAGTGCTAGATGACTTTTTTCTCATGATTGCTTACTAACTAAGTTTAGAAAAAAGGACCTGTTTCCTGTGAAAAAACAACTTTGTTGTTTTTCATTTTATTAATAATAGCTAACCTTTAAGCACTAAAACAATGTAGGGATTTGTAAAAAAAATTGAGAATTTTTGTCAAAATGTGATGTTTTACATGTCAAGATTTTATTGATAATTGTTGACTGTTGTGTTTAAATGAAATACACATGGATCTTACTAAAGCATTGAATCAAACATTTAATAAAATAAATATACAGATAACAAAAGAAATCCCTCTTTTTAAAAAGTGACTGCATCAGGAATCACTGCTTTAAATTATGTTTTCAAGTGACAGAAAAAGCTCCTGTTATTTTTTTTTTTTAACTTAGTATTGCAAAATGATGATAATAATAATAATAATGATAATGACAGCAGCAACCATAATAAAAAATAACAAATATAATTTAACAGGATAAAGTTGTATTAGTTGTGCTTTAACTCAATAAAATAAATAATTTGAAATAATTTCCAGTTTCCACAGGCTTTGATACGCAACAGAGGTTTTTTTTAAACAACCACAACACTCTACAAAACTCGCCTTATTGGGGGCACCATCAGAGTGCTCAACACACTCGAACGCATGAAAACACAGCACCTAACCACTAGACAATAAAGGGAATGAAGAAATAAAAGGTTCGATTCATCAAAATCACGGAACAATCCACCACCCAGTAAATTAAACAATATTTCATAATCACTCTGACAATGAGACAAGAGACAGCAATTTGGGGCTGAGAACTCCTCAGCTAAGCCACACACACAAACTCACACACAAAAGGACGCACATAATTATCAGAGCGGACATGCTCTGGAGGCCCCAGATACTCCCGGAGTACCTGCCCAATCAAGTGTCCAACAACAGACACCCACCAAGCCTTCATTTATCTTGTCTGAGAGTCTGCGTATGTGTGTGTATTAAGCTAATTACCACCATGAACCATCCCACACAAAGACCTAACCCAGACATCACGGCGCTGTCCAGGGACAGGAGAGGTGGGTAATTAGCCTTCCATTATTACAACACACAGACACACAGTGAGCAGTGACTGGAGAGGCAGTAGGAGGGTTGGGCAGTTGTGTTCCAGGTCTTGTTTTGGATCTGAGGGCATTGTAGGAGGTCATGCTTCACAATGTGTAAATTGGTAAACATTGGAGCCCGAGGTAGGATCTTTCTATATTTTTAACTCTATATTTTCAATACCATAAAAAATACCTTAAAACCAGGAATGCTGTCAAGTTGAAGTCACTTTTTAGGAAGCTAATTTGTTCAAAAAGTAATGAACTTGTTTCACTGAAATTATGTCAGCAATTTTTCAGGCTCCGTAACTGTCTGTTTGTTTAATACATTTACCTGTTTGATACGGCCCTTATTGTGTTTTAACTACATTATTGGCATAATTGTGTCCAATTAAATAGTTTTTGTTCCTCTGCTTGAAAAATCAGCTCATCAAATCACACCTAACCTACATAACACAACTCTTTTGTGCTCTCCAAGAAATCTTTGCTTGCTGAGGTAACATCACACTGAGCCCTTATAGACTGCAGGGAAGTATTGCAGATGAATTCAAAGTGTAAAAAAAACATTAATTTTAAGCTTGTTCAAAAAAAAAAACCCACCTCTGGTCCAGCTGTTGTTTGGGGGTGTGTAATTGTTTCAAAGCCGTCTATTCCCTCCTAGAGTGCTCCTCTAAAGCATTTAGATGCCTCTCCCCCCACATGGTCCTGGGCATCATCATTTTCCAGCAACCATCCATCTTCGGCCTGCGATTAATTCTCTTCATTTCCAAGCACAGGCCATAAATCCTGGTGCACTTAATTAATTTCACAGCCAACGTGGGGCTCCCGTAAAGCGGGGATTGTTCTCACAAAAGCCCATATTAATTATGCTATTTTACAGCCATCTCATTGAAGGCTGTGTTTCATCTTTCATAATTACATTTTCAACAACAACAGGGGCAACAAAAGGAGTGTAATTATGCATTTGGTGGCACCCTCTTGTAATAAGTCAACGTAAGCATCCGGATCGCAAAGTGGCGCTGAGAAATTATGACATGGCGCCGAGTAGCCCAGCTACTGACTGGTGACTGACTTTAGGTGACAGGACATCATAATGTAAAACATATTGGAAGCATTTGGTGGCCTTCTGGTGAAAACTGAGTTGATGAAGTTAGAAGAGATTATTGTCACAATGGGGCTTCGGTGATCATCACTCTTTCGATGGAGCTCACTGGCTCTCTGTAATAGAGCTTGTCAGCTACTCTCCTGATGTTTCAGCAGCAGCGTCAGCCCATCATGAAGTGCACACAAGTGTTTCTCATGCAACTTAAAGATGCTTGCGCCGTTTGTTTCTATGATTTTTTGTGAAGGATCATTAGTGTGCTTTTCACGCCATGCGTCCCCCTCCTCCAGTGTCGCCCTGTGTTGCAGGTCACTGCCCAGTCATGACAGGTGACAGCGCTTGTGTTAACAGCCGCCTACACACTTCACCCTTCATGCAGCCTTACACCCACACTGCTGGTGTGAAGCAATAATAATACACTCAAACACATATGCTCATCACAAGACCTGCCATGAGCATGCTGTGATGCATGCGCCACTGTGACAGTTCGACGAGTGGTCAAGTTAAAGCCATGCTTATTACCTCATGATGATAGAGTGTGACATTTGAAAGGCTTTTACTCTTTATCATCAGGACCAATGCAACTATTGGGCACTTACTTAATTAGAGGCTAAGAATTAAAAGTGCTTTTTTTTAGATCAATTCAGTTTATTACAAAGGGAATGCTTGTTGTGTATTGAGGCTGAGCAGTTTTCCAATCATTGAATCAGAAAGACGTTTTTTTTTTTTTAAGTGATAAAAAAATCCTTTCAATTAAAAAAAAAGCAATTAACTATTGATACGAAAGTTATCTTATTTCTCATTGTTGAGATGTCAGCTCCTTTTAGGGGTCACCACAGCAAATGACCTGCCTCCATCTAAATCTACATGCCCATTACTCACACCAACCAGCCTCATGTCCTCCTTGACTACATCCATCAACTTCCTCCTTGGTCCTCCTCTAGACCTCTTTCCTAAAGTGTCCAGACCATCTTAATCTGACTTTCCTCCATATACACTTCATTCACTTCCCCATCCAAATGATCAGAATCAGGTGTCCTGTCCACACGTGTATAAGTTCAAGCCCTCAGCAATGCCGACTGTTTTCAAACATTTGTGAAAGAATGGGCCGCTCTCAGGAGCTTCAAGACCAACATCTAAATGAACTCAATGGGTTAGGAATGGGATGGGATTTCAGTTCATATGAGAGTCAAGAGAGGTGAGTGAATACTTTTGGTAATATAGTTTACTTGTTAAAAATGTATTAAGGTAGTTTTATCCATATTATGCAAATGGCATGCTATCAGAAGACAAAATCACTGAACGTTTGATAGCAACCATAGTAACAATAGCTGTCTGACTGACCAGAGACTGTGGTGATGTCACCTCTGATCAGTGGTGTTACATGCACTACCAGAGAGTCTTTTCACTTCCTATTAGGTTTCCTCACATTGAACCTGCCTTCTGTTGCAAGAGCCATAAGTCGTACGACAGCGACCTTGACCTTGTGGTCGTGTTCATCCATGAGCACCAATAACCAAAATCTTTTCCTGTGTTTGTGTGCAATATCTCTCCCTAGCCCTTTCTTCCCATTCTTGTCAAGGCCACTTGTGATCAGTGGAGGTTAAAAGTTGCAAATCACCCCACTGCCCCCAGCTTTGCTCTTCCACCCAACTCCTTCATCTCTTCCTTTGTCTGTCGTCCCGCTTACCCAGGCAAAGACTTCTACATGCATTGAGGTTCCAGTCATATAAGAAGCTCTAAGTCCTGCAGGGGATCAGAGAAAGAAAGGGCAATTATTCCTTTATTTTAATTGGCATTATCATTTTAACAAGTGGACAGAGATGGCTCGCCAAACATGACTGCAACAATACTGTCAGTACAGGAGAGGGAGGTGTGAGGTGAGTTGGGGCGTGGGGGGGGGGGGTGGGGGGTGTCTGGTGTGCACAGAATATTAAAGAATAAAAGCAAGACAAAGAGTTGGAGGAATAGGGAGCAGAAAATAAAGGCCAGTAAAGGAAATAAACTGGATGCTAATATTAACTGAGCAACTTTATTGTGTGTGGGGATGGGGCCAAAAAAAAAAAGAGAGGAGGGGTGTATTAATGTAACCTCGTGTGAATCTTGGCCAGAGTCTAACGAGCAGCATAGCAGTGGCACCATAACTCAGATCCTGTAAAGCTGTCAGTGGAATTAAGAGGTACCCATTATTGGTGCCCATTTGAGTGTCTCGATGAAAATACCAGTGTTCCCCCCAAAGGCCAACAGCAGATAATTTTAGCTGCTTAGTAAACATCTTCAAGGCTTTTTTTTTTAACTGTATTTGTATTAAACAGTACAAGGACAAGTTCTTACTTCTATTTCTAATAGTTTTGTTATGTTATCACATTACCAAGAGGCAACGTCAGACACATCACACAAATCCTTTGATGAAAAATTACTCTGAAGCTGCCCAGTCTGAATTATTGGTTTGTCTGTTGATAATCTCTTATCTGCTTCTTCCTGGCATCCAACAAAATCTGTTGGTCTGACATTAAAGCCAAAAAATGCTTGATGGAAGATGATGAACTGGGTGCAGGAAAGAGAGTTTCAATTCCTTTCTAATTTACAGACAAAAATATATATATTCTTGAAAAAAATATTCTTGAATGGAATAGTAGATTCCCTTTCTCTTGTTTCCCTGATATGAAAAATGAAAACTATAAAGGAGACAATAATAAAAATAGCAGTGTGAGTGGACAGGCCAGAGCAGTCCATTACTCACTGCTGCTTTGGGCTGCATGGTAAAAATGTGCTGCTCACTGCAAAAGCATGCATCACCGCCGGCCCAAAACAAATGGGCTGTCTCCAACGTATTTATGTCCAATTGTTCAAGCGTTTGTTGGGGGAGCTGCGGCCTGTCCAGAAAACTCAGGCCTGTCCATCCACAAAACATGAGATAGGTTATTAGTCGATAATCAGAGCGCTTTCAGACTTTCAGGAAACAGGAAAAGAAGAATTAATGAGACTGAAAAATGTGGGAAAAAAAGAATCTGTTAGATTTAATTACAAGAACAAACGAATCAGTTGACTGTTGAAACAAACAACAAACAGATTCTATTTTCATAATAATTGGGAACACTTTTTCTCTCTAAAATAAATGGTTGTAGGTAATAAGATTACAGTCATATAACAATATTCACTTGTGAGGCATTTTACAATGTAATAAACAGATTTTGCTCAATGCCATGTAGTCTCAAAATTTGAAGTACATTTGGCAAAAATGATGATCCTGAATATGAAGAAAAAGGAAAAATTAACTTTCAATTGAAATTTGACCAAACAGTGAGATTACTGGCATAGATGGAAAACAAGAATATCCTCCTCAGAGGTTAAAATTGATGTGTTTCTGTGCTGAGCGACTTTGACTTTCCCTTTTACTGATTTATTATTTTTCTCTCTGCAACATCTGATGATCCCAGAAAGGGAGTATTCGGAGAAAAGGGAGTATTTTGTTTAAACAGAGCAGAAGAGAATGAGACAAGGGAGGAAGACTCACATTAACCAGAAATTCAACTCATTTCACCCTCTTTATAGCCCTCACTGCCTAAAGTTAGTGTTCCTGAAGGCTCCCACTGGAGCCTTTTGATAGCAGGTGATCATTAGGAGTGGCTGAACATTGTGGGCACTTATCATTCTATGTTTGATCATTTTGAATGAAATGGGCGATCAGAATAACAGCGAACCCCGGCAGAGCTTGAGGCTTGGATGTAAGGCAGCCTCATGCTGTAGCTTTACTGCTCAGCATCTGTCGTCTCCAAGTGCAATACCGCTGTGTCTAATGACAGAGCCCAACTTTTAAATAGCACTCCTGATTAGGATGGCTCTATGGTGCACTTGTTTATCTCCAGCGAGTTCATTAGCTGGGATGGGTTTGCTAATGATGAGTAGTTTACAATATGGCATTCTGGCATAATCCCCCTCCTGTCAGTGCCTCTGACAACAAGGAAAGTGACCCAGTTCCGTGTCATTCCTGCTTTTTTCACACACCTGAAAGATGCCAGACTGGGGGTGATTAACAGGAAGAAGTAGACATATTTCCACTCAAGATGAGCCACTCTTGATAATGCCAGGCCTAATGACAAGTACATCAAAAAACACGCTGGAAGGCAAATCAGTAATCAGTGCAAATCATCCTCAGTGTCTCATTACATTAGAGGGAAATTAAGGATTGAGATGTATCCAAGAATTGCGCTCTTATTATCCCACAACATAATCTGTGGCTGCTGGAGGTTGGATGGGTGTGTGATAAAGTACGGGACACAAAGTGTAATAAAAATGAGTAAAACTAAAAGGAGCAATGAAAGGGGAATTGAGGAGCAGGGTGGTGCAGATGAGTGAAAATGTGAGTGGGAGAGAAAGCGAGTCAGTTATTTAATTTATATGGGGAGTGGGAGAGAGTGGCAGTGATACATGGGTTTGTTAGTCAATTGATAAAGGAGAGGAAATTTCTAAAAAACATTTATCACCAAGTGATATGGCCACCATATATCACCTATTTGAAAACAACGAGGGCTAATATTTATTCCTCGAAGGGACAGAATGACCCCTCATACACGTGCAATCACACACACACAATTCATATCACCATAAACTAATTAAGCTAAGAGAAAAGAAAATGGAAAGAAAGAACAACGAAATCATTTTCTTCATTACAAGAAAAACAAATCCCTTTATGTAGCGGTGTGATTCCTTTTTCTTTAATTACAGAAGCACATTGCTCCACACACAAGCCGTTAGCGCAGCAGCATTTTACAGTAATGTGGTGTCTGGCAAGGAAAGGAAGTGGAAGATGAATCTGGTGGCCTTACACGGTTATCTGAATGAGCTTACTGTGGCCTATATGTCAGGGAAAGCTAGAGGAGAGTGTCTGTATGTGCACATGCATTGTGCAAATAAGCTACAGATGTTGTCCCCTTACATACACAAACACACTCAAAAGCAAAATGTTCTCTCTTTAATGTTCTGGATGTTATATTATTCTGATACTGTGTACACACGATCCAGTTGTCTAGTTCCCCATGATTGGCAATTTGTTCAAATTCCCAAGCCAAAAATGTTCTATCCTTCATCCCAAGCCTTTCGTCACCCTTCGTCCAAACCAACATGCAGCTTTTGCAGTTGGGAAGAAAAAAAGAAAAAGCGGGAAAAAGGCTTTCCAATCAGCCACAAGCTGTTTTTTGTTTATTTTATCAAACAAACAAATTAATACATATGTAAACAAACATGGAATGCCTTATGGAATGGGAACTGGGTGTGCATGTATGTGTGTGCGCTGGGGATGTAGTGGGGGCGTCTCTGTTGTGACTCATAGACCAGATGGATGACTTATACAGGGGAATGTATTTATTTTGCGACGGGGTGACATCGGGAGATTTGTTATTCCCTGGCGTTGCCGAGTTTTTCACATTGCTCCACATCCCTGGGACCATATTTCATCCTCACACCCCCAATCCCCAAACAGATTTATTTACAGACTCTCTTCTTGTACATATAAATCCCTTTTCGAACACATGCATACCCACTGTTGCACACATGTACTGTACATGTACGTACATGTAAACAGACGTGTTCAAGCACGGGCAAACACAAAAGCACCTTGATATCACATGTATGAATACAAAGAGTACACTTGTGAACACATGCAAAACCCTTTCTTTTTTTATACCTTATAATGGCTGTGCTGTCAGTGTGCTTTCAAACAGTCTGTTGAACAAATTAACAGTGTGTTCAGGTCCACAAGCCACTATGATGAACTATAATTGCTGTTACACATTCAGTAATATGGAAACCTTTTGAAGGCAGTCTACAACAGCATAACCAGTTTTTGTAAATAGTTTTCATAAACATGGCTCAAGAAAACTGTTCTAGTAGTTCAGACCTTTGGCTAAAATCTTCAGCAATAAATATAATGATTTCATAAGACAGTGGTGCTTTTAAACAAGAAAGGATAATAAACCACAGTGGTTCAAAAGGGTTTTTGGCAGTTACTGATTCTGCAAGTTATCTCACTACCAAAGATTAGAGAACTGTAAAGTTGACACACTTAAAGTAGGAGAGAGACTATGTGAAAAAAGGAAAAAGGATGGAAGGAGCTTTTTTATAATTTTTGCTTAAAATCTCACCAAACACCAACCTTTACGGATGAATCGGTCATCCTGTCCCCCTTACAGATAAGCAACCTCAAACCATGATGCTTCCACTCCAATGCTTCACACAGGGTGTGGTGTTCTTGGGATGCAACTCAACACTATCCCTCCTCCAAACACAAAGAATGTGTGGTGTTTAATGCCAAAGAGTTCCATTTTGGTCTAATTTGACCATATGACATTTTCACAATCCTCCTCATGGTCATCTAGTTGGTCGCTCGCAAACTTTGGTGGCCTTGGACTTGGGCATTTTAAATCAATGTCCATCCAGTCTGTAACCAGTCTCCCTGAAAGGTTCAGAGCTGATTTCTCACTGACCAGTGTTACCCCATGTGGTAAAGTCTTAGATGGAATCTCAGGTGGAGGTAGGTTGTCAGTGATCTTGCCTTGATTTCATTTTCTAATCATGGCTCCAACAGTTGATCTCTTCTATCCAAGCTGCTTCATTATAATAGATTGGTTCATCAGTCTTGTTCAGGTGTACAATCTCGTATGTGGTGTCCTTCGACAGCTCTTTGGTATTAGCTATGGCGGAGAGTTTCAGTATGACTTTTAAGGTAGCTAAACTGCTCAAACATGGGCCATTAATACAGGCAACAAGTAGAAAATAGGAAAGCTTTTTAAAGAAGAAGTAACAGGTCTTTGTGGAAGAAAAAAATCTATCTTGTTTGTTGGAACTAAATACTGATTTTCTGCAGCTTTAAACACATTTTTGAAAAGTCATACAATCTTGGTCATTTTTAAAAACTCTGTCTCAAACATTACAAACCTCTCTTATCTTTGTAAGTGGAACAGCTTGCAGCATCTGTGACTTTCAAATGTTTTGTTGGCCCACTGTAGCTCTAGTTCTTTTGGGGAGATTAGACTATTCTTTTGTTAAGTCACTGATGGTCTGTTGGAATTGAAACGTAAACTTGAGATGCTTCCTCCTTTACCATTACATTTGTATCTATTTCTTTTTTAATATGTTTCCCTTAAATTTTCCTTCTGTTGAAAGTGGAGATTTCATGAATTTAAAAAAGCAAACCAAATGTACACTGTAAAAAAAGACAGAATCTTGTAAGAATACATTTGCATCCCTGACCTGAAAGAAAAATAAGCTTTATTTTTTTCCAATATATGAATGTGGTGATTTAAATGAAAAGATTTCTCCTGTTACTGAAAGCATGAAACCTTGTGTCTCAGATTCTGATTGAAATAAGTCAACATTTGTGATCAGCTACTGTTGTCATGAAGCTGCAGTTTCTGTATAAACCATATGTATACTTGTGGCCATTGTGCTTCTATCTTGTATTATCCAGTTTCAAACAAACATGCATTTTCATCACCACAACAAGAGCTAGAATTATTAGTATATTGTCCATCACTTTCATGAGATCCATACGGGCTTGTATAAAGTGATTTGAACATGTGCAGTAATCACATATTTTTCTTAACGGAAAATAATTTTCATGCCTGCTTTGCAACGAGTAAAGAGCAGTTAAAGAAAGAGGAAATATGAGATAAAAACCTACTCTGTGAAAGTTGTTCTTCACTTCCTCCTCAAAAGGAGAAAACCCAACATTTTGGTCTCTTAATAAAGAGAGGAGGATGGGTTGAGAAGCAAGGCTCTCTGCTTAGAAATGAATAACCTGGGGATGCCTGTATGCGATGGGGGGGGCTGCGCCTACAGTGGAAGAGGGAGGATGTTAGGGGTTCCTCGGCCCTGGGTCTCTTCCTATCTGTGTGAGTAATGATTCAGACTGCCAGTGTGGTAGTGTTGTCCCATTTATAACCATTTACACACGGCCTCACATACAAACAAATGCGCACACACCAACTCACAGAGCATTAATCAGACAGGAAACAGGGCAGGTGGACGGGCATGTCTGCTCATCCCTAAAACAGACAGATTCTGACACTCCTGTGAACACATGGAGAGAGTCAGATGAAAACAGCTTCACTAATGGACTCACGTAGGAGGAAGAATTTTGTTTTGTTTACCACCTCAATCTTCATCTCAAGAGAATTGTAAAGAAAAAATTATGCGAGCATGAAGCCACATTTTAGAAAAATTTAAAAGCATTTTTCTATAAAGTCAGTGGAATCCCCTTGCATCAAAACCTCGTCCACTCTAAGTGAACACACATACATGTGCACATACAACTTTTCTCTTTTAGTGATCTGATATGCAAGTTCATGAGTTTATTTTATTTATTTTTTATTTTTTGCAAGTATTCAATATGAATGAAACTGTCAAATGCACAGTAACAATAATAAACATCTACATGTGATCTGACGATGGGGAATGGGCAGAAAACAGCAGGTAAATGTAATTTTTTGGGGTTCACCACTGAAGTAGTGTAAAAATACTATTAAACTAAAAAGCACAAGTTAAGACAAGAATATAAATGATGTCCTTTTTGCTGAAATATTGATTCTGAGGCCTTAAGGTTAACATAGTAATAATGAAGCATAGAAATGAAGGAAACATGCTAAAAGTGGAGCTTTTGGATGTTTAAATGACCGACAATAAAAGATGTAACGCTTGACAAAGCTGAGCAGTGAAGTGATTGATGAGCGAGAATGTATCTGGACAGAGTTCTCCATAGTGATATACAGCTTTGGTAAATTAAACTGTTTAATGTTTTCATTTTTTTGCCTCAATTCGATCATCTTTTGATCTGTTGTAAAAGTGTTCCCAGTCGTCTTTTAATTTTGATTATGCCGTTTTTAACCACAAAAAAAAAAAAATGCGTGTCGTTTTCTAGAAGGTATTTTCTGCAGAGCGACAGCAGTTTATCAGAAACTCACTATTGAGTTGTGGGTAAGCCCGTCCCCAGTTTCCTTTTATCCTTCTGTTTACACTCTCCCCTGCTAGCTTACAGCCCCTAACACCCTCAACCTAACATTACTGGTGCAACAAAAGTAGGGAGCAATATTGGAGCTATCTAGCTGTATACAGGTATGTGCCAGATGTCAGCTCGGACCAGGAAAACTAAGACGTACATAGATTTAGTTGTCTACAAGCAGACACATCAGAATGGAGCAGAGCAAGGAGCCTGTGCCTTGCCGTAGCTTATATGTCACACCTACAAGCTTTTTCAATCTGCATCTTTTTCATCTGCTCCTAATTCGCAACGATTTGAATACAGAACAACTCAGAAGTGCAAATTGAAGGTTAATTTTCATTGTAATGTTCTCCATCATCAAACAAGAACATGCTTACAACATGTAAAACACGCTTTTCATTGAAGTAGGTCTTTAATTAATTTGAATGATTAAATAATGAAAACTTTTATTTAAGTTTTTGTCTTGTTTTTCTTTGGTCTAATATGTGTCATTTTATTTTACTTCTGCTACGTCACATCTCTTCTTAATTTTGGCTTTTGTTTTATTACTCAAACAAAGAAACATGAAATTGAATGTAATGTTTTTTTGAAGAAGGAATCCAAAAATATGGCCACATTACGAAAAATTTTAAATAATTTGAGTCACACATCAACAGTATTAACTGGTGTATCCTTTACAACAACCTTTAGATTACACAAAATGAGCCAAAGAAGAAAATGACAAGATCTAAAGAAAATGAACACACACATTTTCTAAAAAACTTGTTCTGTGCAATGTTATTACTTTTATTTTCGGGGGATTTCAGACACTATTCCTCACAATTATTTGTTGGGTCAGTAATATTTGCACCTACTACTTTATATTAAGTTTTATGTTCACCGCCACAGTTTTCTACAAAAATGTTGGTATAATATTAGATTTGCTTTTTTAAAAACCACCATTTCCAACTTTTTCAGGGATTCTCTGGTAGATTTGTGTGTATGATCAGTATCCTATTGTATGTCTTAATCTCCTGCATGCTTTAGCTGCTTAACAAATGCCTTAATAATTGTCTAAGGATTGTTTTTTTTCCGAATCTTTTAAGCTGATTATGTAATTTTTGAAAACCTGATTACTGCTCCAGTATGCACAGACACTTTCTCCTAAAACCCTTTCAAACTATTGACACAAGCATTATTTTTTCATTAAATTCCAATGTTAATAACATCAGTAAAGAAAAGGCTAACTAGAGTTCATAGTTAGACTCTTCTGTGCTTCAGTGGATAATAAGAATCAATGGTTGCTACTTTAAGATCACTTATGTTTTTTTAAGTCTTAGTCACAGCTGCCCTTGCAGCTGAACAGTCTGTCTGCAGGGCAAAAAAATGGGCCGCATAAAATAGCAGGATGCCGGAGTGTCACACCAATTTTCCATGTTTATGACACCCTTTGAGGTACCCGTACAAGCTTAAACTGAACTGTAAGAGAAACCTGTGCTCCTCTTAAGATTAGGCCTCTGCTCTCTATGACCTTCCACAGGCCTGAAACAACTATAAAACCCCCAAAGCACCCGTACGGGTCAACCCTATACTAGCACATCTGCAAAGGACTTTCAGTTTGTTAACACATACCGGAAGGCTGCAGACAAGGAAACATTATCTGTAATGAGTTGACTCTTTGCAACACTTTTTGGACAAAGTAGTTAGTCTGTTAACTGGTTCAAAAATGTTGAAGGTGTAATTAGATTTGACATCCTCTCCATCTTTTCAGATATTGTTGATTTATCAACATATAAAGAGTTGAGTAGTTTGTTTTTAGCTCTGATATGTGTCTAGTTTGTTTTAAACATGACTTTAAAGATTACAGAAATCTTGCTTCACTGGGTACATGAGTTGGTAGTTAAGTCTTCAACAAAATATTAATCTAAAAGTTCATTGCACGAGTGCTCATGAGTGTAATCACAGCTTTCTCACTAATGGGACTATTTACAGCTTCCTGGCATAGCAAAAAATATCAGACCTTATTGCCCATAAGCTATCTTGTATGAATTTAAAGTTTGACAAAATATTTAACTGCATCAAACATTTTATATGTTTGCAAAAAAGTTTAGCTGCGATATGTCTCTTAAAGAAGCATAAGTGTAATAGAATTGCGGTAGATGAATGTTTACATGCAAAGCATCTTTCCACAACAGTTCAGCCAGTAAATAAAACTACCATTACATTACGTGATGGAAGTGAAAGGGCGTCGTTCGTAAATAGTGCTTGTCCTGTGGGTTTAAAGTAGGTTTGGGGTGTGGTCCAGTGGTCAGGGAAATAGCCGGATGACCTGAACTATGCTGAGTCATGTCCCAGGTGAGGGATAGAGCTGCCTCCACTGAGCTCCGGGACGTGCACTTAACCTGCAGTAATTACTGGAAAACAACACTGAGAACATGGCAACATGGAAGTCGTGGAACTGGCTCTTGGATTTCAAATTACTCTAAGCCTCTTGAGGCACTCTGTGGGGACGTCTGCCAGTATTATATTGGACAGTCGCGCTGATGTTTGAACATCCTGAGATTTTACCAGATGGAAGCCAGTCAGTAAAGGAAATGAAGTGTGTAGCTTTAAGGAACCTGTAAATTAGCTGTTAGACAAACACAACTCTTCCCTTAGAATGAATCACATTTGTACAGAACTAACTTCTCAAATTAAAATCCAAATATTTGACGTTAATTAGATTGGGGGAAAAAGAGAGAAGGACAACAAAAAATTTGGAAACAAAATGGATAACGGAGGGGGAGCAGAAAGAAAGATGTGCTGAAGGGAAACAACAGAAGGAGTCAAGAAACGAGGAAAAGGGCCAGAAGAAGAGAGAGAAAAGAGAAGGACCCTGTGAAAGAAAACCAAATGGCTGCTAAAAATCATTAATCTTGTAGGGATCTGTGTCAGCGAACGGCGGTGACACAAAGAGCTTTCGGAGCAGCGAGGAGAGCAGCTCAGTGACCCGAACCCAATTGGCTGAGAAAGGCCCACCAGGCTTTAATAGACTTTTGCTGATCCGACACTTGTTTGCTGGGAGCCACAAAGAGGGGATTGCAGGGGCTGACAGAGGCCTGCAGGCCTGGGGGCTCCCCTCCTGGTCTGTGATAAATGACCCAGGGTGGGCAGGGCCAGGATCAGGACCGGAGTGAGAGAGCTGAGTGACGAGGAGGTCATCAGGAGAGAGGAGTGGATGGAGAAAGGAGGAATAAAAGGACATATGGAGGTCTGGAAAGTGTAGTTGATAGGAGGACATCCTTATATAATGACAGCTCTGGATATCATAACATTCAGCAGAGAGGACACATATGACAAGAAATCGTTGGTTTGGCTCTTTTCCATAGACGTGCCCGTTGCAGCACACACCCACCCCCAGATCAATCACTCCCACACACTCGGACACTGACACTGGGTCTGTTAGCTCCTGTGTGAGCAGCTTTATTCTGGCATTCACAAGCATACAGTGAGAATAAAGTAACTCAGATCATAAACATTTATACTTCACACACTTGAGGGAAGAATAAATGCCTCCTCAGATATTACACAGAGCCATTTGAAGCCTATTAAAACTCTCTTTTTACTTTCAGCTTAATAACATCCTGATGCTGAATATGGTCCACAACGGATGACGTATATTTTCCAGCATTTTAAATGATCAGGAGTCCTAATGCAACCCAGAGATGCTTAGACACATCCATCCGCAGATGTTTTTCCACATATAGATGACATTCGACGCCGATGTGATAATGCAAAACAGGGATGATTCAAGGATACAAACAAGAAAAAATACATTTTAAAGACAAAATGATGCATTTGTTTAGCAGAGAAATCATGTACTTGGAAATAAAGGACAACTCCAAATATGTTTTCAAGGCAACACTGGTTTCTTTAGAGTTACAGTAGCCAATAGTTGGCTTAGAAAACAGATGTAAATTGTGGTTATGACCCAAGAATGTGCTCTTTAATTATGTTATGCCTGCTCTCTGATATGTCGTTCTTGTGGTGCCGCCTACATTCTGTGGTCTCACAGCCATAGTTTATAATAAAACCTAATATCATACAAAAGCCTCAGCAAAGAGCTAACTGGAAGGAGGCCAAACTATTGTACGTAGCATTGCAATTTACATTAATGAAATGACCACAGCAAAAGGCAGATTTACTGTCTTTTTTTCTTCTAGATTCAGCCAGTACAGTGCACACTGACATTTATTTGTTGTTATATTTACAACATGTCAATCAGGGACATCTAATCTCAGAAAAGGCCAGCAATTATGCCTTGGCCTGCTCTCCGACTTTTTTTTTAACATCCCATGTGGGTCTTTGGCATCTAAAAAAAAAAAAAGAGAAAAGCAAAAATTAGAAGTAAATGCTGCTCTGAAGTTGGAGCTGTCTTTTAAAGAAAGGCGCACGTTCCCAACTTTTAGCAATGACTAAATGCGCCACTAGAGGCGCCCTGTCACAAGAAATGAGCCCCACTTACATCCGCAAACGCATATCTCCTTTTACAAGGTGAGCAGTTGGCAAGAATCCCTGTGAGGAGGCCTGTGCAGCCTCACAGAGTAGACTTTGAAGACATTTAATTGGAGTTTCAATAAGATTCCCAGAATTTGCAGTTTCCTCCCACCTTTTGTTTTACAGGAAAGACTCAATCAGCCTTGATGGAGATCCTTTTCCGGCGGCTGCTCGTTTCTATCTGTTTACATAAACAACGCGTCTTAATAATACATGTTTCCACAGACACAATCGATCCGTCTGTAGTAAACAAGGAAGCCTGTAAGTCTCACGTTGTAAGAGGCGGATGTTAGACTTCCAGACGCACTGAATGCTTAATCAACCCGACACTAATGTCAACATTTCACAAGTTAAAATTGAGATATTCGCAGGCCTGTTGTGTGGATTTTCTAGATAGTAATTAAATCCAATAATATTAGAGATTTGAATAAATTATTAATCATGAATCAAATCATTAGTAATGCACATGCTGGACTTCAAATAACCTTAACTTTTTGGTCAATAATGTCTGAAAAAATGACTTACAAGAATATAAATTTACATAGAAAATAAAAACATTTAACAGCAGTTCGTTCGAAGTCATAATGCAAACTGGTTAGTGCAGCCTGAGCGCTCATCTGCGCTGCGCCTCTACCTGCGCGTCAAATAACAGCGTCTTTCCATCTCCATCCCCTCCTTTTCGCTTCTGTTACAGGCCTTCAACAGCGGCTTTCCTCCGTTTCTCCTCTACGTTCCAACGCCCGCACAAGAGGGTAAATAAAAGCAGAGTACTCCAGACGGGCAAGACGTCGGGTTGTCTCTTTAAAAAAGAAAAAAAAAGTATTCCTCATAGTCAGTATTTCCTATTTCTTCTCATGGGGGGAAAAAAGGCTCAAATGCATGGATAGGTCCCGAACAGAATCCATAAATGTGAGCAAAATCACGGGTCAGAGAGACCCCGGGCCTCCGGTGTGACCGCAGCGGCCCGCAGGTGCGCGGTGAGAGCTGTGGGATGCTCTGCAGCCTCTGCAGCTCCACGCGTCAACTGTTAAAAGTACCATTTTAAAGGTGATTTTATTTCTCTTATTCATTCCAAAAATCCGAAGGATGGGACTCTCATTAGGCGCGAATAAGCAAGCATCAACACTTTTTTTCGCTGTCCATAAGCACATGGATCACTTAATAGATCATTAACCACCGATATGCTGCTGACATGCAGGCTTTTTTACATCTCGTCTCTCCATTACAGCTCGTGATTACCGAGGGAGGACAGCCGCCGGCAGGCCTGCCAGGATCTATTAGACGGTGGACTCAGGTTATATTAGAGAGCATTACGACCTAATGGGGCTGCCGCTAGGTCGGCCTCTCAGGGAGAAGGGTTTAGGTCGGCTCGGCACATGACTTACTCACATCAATTCGGAAGTTTGGGAGGAGGATGCCAGAGCTCGCCTTCAGGAGGACTGAGGACGAAGTTTTACCAGCACGTTTTTATATGCTGGGAATGATAAGATAAACATTGTTTATTGGATTTTTAAAAGTCCATGTGGGGGCAGACAAAAGAAAACGCAGGCGTTGATTGGTAATGTGCCAGTTACATTGATTTTATGTGTTTTCAAATCAAATTCAAATGAGTTAAAACCACACTTTTCCCCTTGAATCACTTCAGTGTCCAACGCAGCGCCTTTTATGATGACCAGAACAAAAAATAGATTTAATAAAGGTCATTGGAAGATTGCTGTATTATCAATTATCTTATACAAAAAATGTTAAAAAGAAAATAGTTGGGGAAAAAATCAATGCGTTCTCTTTAAATTAAGAGCAACAAAAAAAGCTTTACCTATAAAACACCAGAAGTGTCGGCACCATAGCTGCGTGACTGTGGATTATTTCTTGTTGCTATAGAACTACAAAACTAAACAAATATCTCATTACTCGGCGCGTCCTGCATCGTGCCACAGCCATGCGCTCCGACGCACGCCAAAGGGAAGCTTCTCAAGCGCTCCGAAACAAGTCTCTGTTCTCAACGACCAGAGGTTTGATCAAAATAAGACCTTCTCCTCTTCTTTTTGTAGTTGTGAGAGCTCGGGACACATTGTGATCAATCTCACAGATCAGTCTGGGCACTTCTGACCCTTCCTGGGCCAAAGCAAGAACTTCAGTATGACGTGGATGAGCAGCTTCGCAGTCAGATGTGGATCTGGCTCAACGACAAGATGCGATATTTTAAACGAGCAATTAGCGTGGAGATGAGAATCTATGTGCGCACGATGAAAAGAAACCGCAGCTTCTGCGGTGCGTCGCGGGTGCGCGTGATGCCCACGCAGGGGCAGCCTTGAGCCTGTTTCCTGATGCAGCAGGGCTCGAGAATGTTTGATGTTGCTCGGCTTTGGAGAAAAGAAGTGTGAAAGAAGAGCCCATTCCTGAATAAAACTCTTCTTTACAGAACAACAGACCTAAAACGCAGGAGGAAAACGTCTCTTATTTACTCTCAAAACATCTGAAAACTTTATTGAAAGTCTCCGCACGTGGAACAACAATAGAAGTTAAAAATCATTTCAGGAAGATCAAAGTTGTAATTTTCCCCAAAGAGAGTGTCGTTTGTTGGCATTAGGAGACACATGCAGTAGATGTTTGATGCAAATGACATATAATCAATAAACCAATGGTTTTTCGATACATAGTAAATGCGGGTTTTGATTGATAGATTATCTGGACATCGGGAAGTCATGAAAACAACTTCAAAAGTTGTAAAGATTAAAAACATGACAATCTTTAGAATACCACCAGTTCAACTGACTTCTATGGATGAACCTGCAGCATTCACGTCAATCTCAGTGAGAACAAAAAGTATCACTGAGGAGCAGAAGCTGCGCGCTTCGTCTGTGAAGTGAAGGCATTTCTCTCATCCGCCTCTCCCACCTTCTGCTTTTAGGGATGTTGGTCAGCTGACTGTCTGAGGCTGTCAAAGCGCACTTGTGCGCCCTTCTCTCCTGTTTCCTCCTCCGCCTCCTCCTCCTCGGTTTAAGCGGAGTCCTGCTCCCATTGGAGCGCCGAGCGCCGCCGATCCAGCCTTTCGGCGCGACGTCACGGTGCGCATTAAGCATAAAGAGCAGGCTGGCTCCGAGCGCAGTCTGCTGGATACCAGAGAGAGAAGAGAGCTGGGAGAGGCGAGCCTTTAAACCTCTGCGGTGCAGAGCTGGAAAAGCTGCTTCTCAGAGAAACCCAGACGCCATATGTAACTCTGCTTGTTTTTCCTGGAGAAAAAAAAGACTAAAGGAAGTTGTTACGTGGACCGGTGCCCCGTCTCAGCGAGAAAACGTGGTATTTCGTCTACTATTATTTATGTTTTTTTCTTCTTTTTTTTGTGACTACATTTTTTGCTGAAAGGACTGAGGTTTTCCTTTTTGCACGGAGGCGCGCTGCTTTCTACCACCAGCCCGGTCTCTGCCACATCCATTTGAGCAGAAGTGGGTTAAATGACGCAGACCGTGCGCAGAGCGTCAGTCTGAAACTTTTCCTCTGCAACTTTTCCCCCCCTCCCGTTCACTTTTTTCCCTTCAACCAACCTCACAGTGTTTCATGCTACAACAAGTCAGCGCGGAGCGGTGGAGGAGTCAAAAGAACGATTGCATGAAACCAGAAAGAAGAGAAGAGACGCTGATTAACAAGTCAATTTTTGCGACGCTCGCCAACTATCTGCAAAAGGGTCGTGACAACAACATGAGTGCAGAGCTGAGCATGGGCTCGGAGCTACCCAGCAGCCCTCTGGCTCTGGAATATGTCAATGATTTCGACTTGATGAAGTTTGACGTGAAGAAGGAAGGCCTGGCCGGGTTGGATCGCAACGGGGTGCGTCAGTGTAACCGTCTGCAGCCCCAAGGCTCCGTGTCCTCCACCCCAATCAGCACGCCCTGCAGCTCGGTGCCCTCCTCGCCCAGCTTCAGCCCCACAGAGCAGAAGCACCACTTAGAGGAGCTGTACTGGATGCCCAACAGCGGGTACCACCAGCAGATAGACCCGCAGACGCTCAACCTGACCCCAGAAGACGCAGTGGAGGCCCTGATTGGAGCCACGGCCCACGGACACCCTCCACCCCCACACGTCCAACAGCAGCTGCAGCAGCAGGGGGCTTTCGAGGGCTACAGGGGCCCGCACCACCACCACCACAGCCATCACGCCCACAGCCAGCCGCATCACCACCCGTACGCCGGGAGCATGCAGCACCACGCCGAGGAACTGCCCGGGCACCCGGGTGGACACAACCACCCCCATGGGCCACACCATCACCACCACAGCCAAGACCCCGAAAGTCCATCCCCGGTTTCCCCAGAGGCCCATCAGACGCTCCATCACCACCGTCACCACCATCACCACCATCCGCACGGCCACCTAAGCCAGTCCGCTGCGCACCACTCCTCCGGGAGCGGACTCAGCGTGGAGGACCGCTTCTCCGACGAGCAGCTGGTGTCCATGTCGGTGAGGGAGCTCAACAGACACCTACGGGGCTTCACCAAGGACGAGGTCATCCGCCTGAAGCAGAAGAGGAGGACCCTCAAGAACCGGGGCTACGCTCAGTCCTGCAGGTTCAAGCGCGTGCAGCAGAAGCACGTGCTGGAGAACGAGAAGACGCAGCTGATGAACCAGGTGGAGCAGCTGAAGGCGGAGATCAGCCGGCTGGCGAGGGAGAGGGACGCCTACAAGCTTAAGTGCGAAAAACTGACGGGGTCAGGAGCCAGCAACGGGTTCCGCGAAGCTGGTTCCACCAGTGATAACCCGTCATCACCCGAATTCTTCATGTGAGTTGTAAAAGCCATCACAACAAACTCTCCCCCTCCATCCATCCCTCCATCCCTCTCGGACTCAAATGGCTGACGAACAGCTGATAAGAATCTACCATACGGTTTGATTATATTAACAGAAACTATATTAGAAAGAAAAATAATCCATCAGATATTCTCACATATAATCATTCCCTCTTTCCCAACTGAGATACAATAGAGTGTCTGATACGTTGCAGCAACTTTGTAGATTAGTTGCTTCTTTAGAGACTCTTCTTCTCCAGAGGATCGGCTGATGAACTTTTTTTTGTTGTTGTTCTTCTTCTTCTTCCAGACTACAGCTTTTAAAATAACCTGTAAGTAGTGTGGGATGGCGCCCAGGCGGTTGTCTTGTAACTTCTTTTATTTTTTTAGTTTTTTCTCTAAAATCTTGGCATTGTCACGAAGCAGGCCTGGCCCTGCAGTTTGCAACCCACGAGACTCGACAAGTGGGCCCGCAAGTGTGGGGAAAGACACACACAAAAAAAAAAAAAAAAAAAAAAAAAAAAAAGCGGGACTCCACTTTATGCAAAGTTTTGTCTCTGACCCGCCACAGGGGAACGTTTTATGCAACATCTCATTGATTTATTGCCTGCTTGGTTATATTCGAATATATATTGAAAAGAAGTCTGCATTAAATATTAATCCTGCATGCTGGACATGTACGGTAATAATTTCTATTTTGTATTTTCATCTTTTCCTGTATATTAAGAGCATGTGTTGATCTGCGTTTCTCCATAGATTTTTTTTAGGGGGGGAGGGGGTGTAGAGAATTGCAGTGGGGACACAACAGCAGGACTGAGGGTGCAGTTTGATGGTGTGGGTTTGTTTTGGCTTGTAAATATTATGCAACCGCAAAACTGCACAAGATTCAAGAGGCTGGTTTAAACTTCTTTTTTGTGTTGTTGTTTTTTTCCCCTCTGTTTTAGTCAAGACAGGAGGGAGGGGTGGGATCTGACTATGAGTTTGGCGGGCATTCTTATAATTGTTTTTAAAGTAGTTGCATTTAAATACACACAAAAAAACTGCGTGTCAAGTGCACTTTTTGTCAATGATTTCAAAGTTTCCATTTGGGATATTGTGCAGACCTCCCTGGAGGAAACATACTATGATATAATATTGCAGCATTATTCAGGTCAGGCCTATAGACTGATGTTTGGATGCAGATTTGCTGCGTGAGGTTATGAAGACGAGCGTGTGGCGACAAGATTATTGGCTTCTGCAAACCAGGAATTGCTGAAAGTGACGCAAAGTGGTCTCATAATTGTTATTTGGCTTAGAAAACGAACCCATGCCTTAATATTGACATTTAGGTGAAACGGAATTGAGCTAAAATAGAAGAAAAAAGTGATCTGGATTCGACTGGCAGCCACCCAATGCGTTTTGCGCATTGGCTTCATAATTTGTCATTTTCACAAAACGCAGCAACATTTAACAGAACAAAAAGTACAATTTTAAATAATATTTTATGTTTTCCTATTTTTTTTTCTGCCGGTCAGTAAAAAAAAGGGGATTCAGGTCGTGCAAATTCTCAAAATGAAAACAATGTTTATGTTATGTAATACTTTTTTGTCTGTTTTATTATTATTTGATGATTCTGGTTCTGCTGGCCAGATGCATAACTTTTTTTTTTTTTATTATTATTTTAATGATTTAAATTAAAGTGTCAAATCATATCAATTAAGCATGGTGCTTGCATTGAAACTGTCGTTGAAAAGTCTCGCATTTAACAATCGTTGGTTTATTGATTCAACTGTGTTGAAATCGAACTGAAACTGCAGCAGCGGGTTGTTGTTTTGTTTTTCTCCAATTCCATGTACTTATGATGATGGGGATCAGTTTTCAAACATGTTTATAAAAATGATAGTAACACTTAAATTTGAACTGTTTCATTCAGGCTGGTTTCTGTTTTGTCTTTTTGTTGTTGTTTTGACAAAGTTGTTTCCTATTTTGCTTATTAAAGTCATTGAAATGGCAACTTGGACCTCTAAGACTTTTTTTCCCCTTTTTTCCTGCCACCACTAATCCAAAAATGTGTTAAAGTCGGAGAAAAGAATAAAAGTGAACGCAACTTTTTTTCAGTTTTTGCGCCACCATCTAAGCTGCTTTTCATTTACTTTATCCTTGACCAATATTCTATTTTAAATTTAAAGTATGATGTGGAAACTTTGGCTTTCTGCCCCCTGGTCTGCAGTGATTAGATCACCGGCTCTGGCAGTTTATCTGCCGCTGCAGGGAGATTCCTGCGCGCGCTGCTCTGCTGACTTCTGCAGAAATCTCTCCGTCACAGGAGCGCACAGAAAAAGGAGATCTTTGACCTTGCAACACACCGGAGAAGAGATGAAAACACCAGATTTACATTAAGTGCTAAAATAAATTTCCGTTTCATCACGCGTGGCTGTAAACGTAGGTGCGCTCGGCTGTGCGCGCTCAGCCCGACTGCATGCGCACTTGTGCGTAAATGCGAGGGTGATTTCCTTCTTTCATACATTTCTCAAAATGTGTCTTCATTTCGTAATCATTTTTACAAACTCCTGAACCAATAAAACGCGGGGTTTTGCTCTTCACTCTCCATCATGGGCCTGCAACAACAACAGAAGCAGGAAAAAGAAAGGAGTAAGAGTTGAGCTGCTCCTGGTTTAGAGTTTCTGGTGTCAGAACATTATCTGCCCCGTGTCTGCACATTTTCAAGGACAAAACCACGAGGCAGTGCATCCACCAATGACAACAAAGCCAGGCGAGTCTAGTTTACATTGTAGCTCCCTCCTCTCCGGGCAGCCGCTGCAGCCTCAGGGAACGAATTCAGCGGAGGCGAAGCGGGAGAAAGAGGCCCGGGCGTCAGAATGACCCAAAAATAACAAAAACATTTGTCTAGGTTGATCCGTGTCACCTTCTTTTTCACGTTTCCTATTGGATCAGCTGCATGGGTGAGTCAGATACACACCAGCATGTGTGTTTGTTGTGCAGCATCACAATTCAAGACCTCACACACCTGGAAAAAACACACCTGGATGCAAGGAAAAGAGATTGCATTTGCTGCAAAAATCCTGTTTGTGTTTGATAAATATCTGAAACGCAAAGTGCTCAGTTAAGGATAAATATTTCTAATCCCTTTATAGCCTGTTGAACAAAAGCAATAATTTAACAGTATGTCTGCTATAGACCAATGCGTTTTAATGCCTAATTTCTTGTACTTTAGACATCCTGTCATTCAGCCTTTCCCTTCAGCAGCTGCTCTCTGCAGCAGCCTAAAGGACCACCGCCTCCCATAGGCCGTTTCAGCATCATCTTGAAACTCTACAAGCATTTAACTCAAACCTGGTGCAGGTGTTGTGAAAGCCTCAGAAGTCCTTACATTTCGGCACAGATTTACATTGAGTTACTGCAACTCCCAAGAACCCGAGGTGTCTTTTTCAAACATTACCACGTTCTCTCCTCTGATAGAACCGCGTTGTTGCTTCAGTCTGCACAAGCTTAAGGTTCTGCATCTGCCACCATCCTGATTGAATTACATTAAGATATGATTTCATTTAGAAACACTTATACACAGAAGGCAAACGAGACCCATTCAATGGAGGAAGTCACTTTCTCACTGAGAGCACATTGTTTTGTGTAAAAATATTGACTTGCATAAGAACCGTTTAAGTGTTTTTTTTACCTTATTTAAAAGACCCAAGCTCTTGTTTGATATACCTTTTTGATTTCATAGTCATAGGGCCCCAGTTAAGCAGAATTATACTGTGCTAATGTAACCCACAATGTGATGTCCACGCATGTGGATGCTGAGTCTTAAGAGTCCAAATCATTCTGTGTATTGTGCATGTGTTTACAGTGAGCTAATAATCAATCTCTTCTTGTTATAATCTTTTTGCTTCTCATCCTTTCAGTTCTTCACTCAGGCAGCCCCAGTCTGGAGGTTCTTATTCTCCCTGCATCTGCAGAGTGTGTTACAGCCCACACACTGACTTAAAAAAACGTGGAGTAAAACAGCACAAACAAATCTGAACAGCAATTTTCAGACAGAAGCAGATAGAAATGAATATTCATCATTTCTTTTTTTACTGTTGCAAAATGCTCATGTCATAATGCATGATGGATGCACCAAAAATCTTTAAAACAAAGAAACTCAGAACCAAGATATCAATTTGAAACAAACAAATAAAGACAAAAATAATCTAGATATTAGTGTAATCAGAATAGCAGCTGATTTCCAGCGGGTTACACACAAAAAAGGAGCCATTCTTTTCTGACCTCATCCACAACAGCTTCTCTTTGTGATAAATTCATACCTCCATGGTCACAACCACTCAGTGGTGTGGATGATGGATACCTATGGCCGTGGCCGCAGTGAGTCGATGAAAGTGACCTATGTGTACATTTCTCCTTCCGGGATGTGAAACCCAATTCCGGGCGGGATTGATCCATGTCTGGCCACTGCGGAGATAATGCCGAAGCGAGATGATAAGAAAAGACACTGAGCGGTCAGTGATACGGTTGAACCATCAACTCCAGCTGCAAACAGGATGCAGGACTCACTTTTAAAGGTGTACGGAGCATGTCAGGGGGTATTCACAGAGGGGAGAATCTGCTGTCCTTAAAGCAGAGCTGAGGGTTTTTAGATCTTTTATTCGTGAAAAATGATTCCAAAACCCTAAACTTGCAAAAGAAATAAAATTAAATAACTGCCCGCAAACAACACCTACAAGCAAAATGCAGAGCGTGCTCTGTCGGATTAGTAAGATTTGAATGTCAGAAAGACAATAGGGAGAAAATAAGAATAAATGTCTGCAGGGATTATTGTTTTCTGTGTAACAAATCGCTACAACTGTCAGACCTGCCAGTCAATTAACTCAGCTGAATAGGTGGGCTGCCCAGGATGAGAGCTGTCTGCGTGCATGTGCACTGTATCATTTCCACCCCATGCACTCTGCTCTGGCCTGTTGTCGCCCTAAGATGTGAGGTAAATAATTGAATGGATCCATTAATAAATAAAGTGCAGGGGGAGAAAGAAGAACGGGAGGGAGAAGGAGAAGAGATTGTGGAGACAGGTCACACATCTTTACAATCACAGAGCAGGGAGTGGCACAATTGCAAACACACGTGTCTCCCTTTCTCCCTTCCTCAGTGTTCTTTTTCTCCCTAGGAGGTGTCTGGACATAATAAGCATTAGCTGAACTGTGACTCTAAGCTTGGAGCAGGATGTGGCACTTTAACGCGTTTCCCCCCTAATCCAATGGGACAAGGCTACTTCCTCTAAAACAGGTGAGGAGAGGTAACGTGGAACTGGTGCCACAGATCAGTCTACTTTAAACTCGGCCGACCTGCTTTTCAGAATTCCGTAGTTTTCCATGATTAAGGTTATGCTTGTGTGTTCTTTTTTTTTAAATGCAGATTATTCCCCCTCAAAAGTCCAATAATCTTTTGATCTATTTTTAAAGCATTCTCAGTGGTTTTTCAACTATGATGACGCCATTTTAGGCCTAAATATATATATTTTTAAAACTGTGTTGTTTTCTAGGACATACTGTGGGGGTTGAACGTTTGGGCACCCCAAGGAAAATAATATTGTGCATAAAAAACCCAAGGAAAGACTGAAAAATATCCTAAAGACATCAGTTTACAGATGAGACATCTTTTTAATATGTCAAAAAACTCAGGCTTTATTTCCATAAATTTCCCTTTAAAAATAACAGAAAACAAAAGAATGGTGTGTGCAAAAGTTTGGACACCCAGGAGAATTTATAGTATGCACCGCCCCATTTGGAAAAGCTGAGACCTGAAAGTGTCATGGATTGTTCACAATCATTGTTTGATTTAAATCTCAAAGATTTTAAATAATCTGACCTTGCCCCAGCAATCAGCATCACAGGTTCTTCCAAGTTGTCCAGAACAATGAAACTTAAAATAGTTGATGCTCACAAAGCAGGAGAAGCTATAAGAAGATAGCAAAACGTTTTCAGATGCCAATATCCTCTGTTTGGAATGTCATTAAGAACCAGCAGTCTACAGGAACAGTAGAAGTTAAAGCAAGATCTGGAAGACCAAGAATAATCTCAGACAGATATGGTCTTCATGGAAGAATCATCAGAAGAAAACCTCTTCTACGTCCTTACCACAAAATTCAACATTTGTTCACAAATGAATACATAAACAAGCCTGATGCATTTTGGAAACAAGTTCTGTGGACCGACAAGGTTCAAATTGAACGCTTTGGCCACAATGAGCAAAGGTGCATTTGGAGAAGAAAGGGTCCAGGGTTTAATGAAAAGAACTCTGTCCAACTGTTAAGCATGGGGGCGGATCAATCATGCTTTGGGCTTGTATTGCAGCCAGCAGCACAAGAAACATTTCACGAGTAGAAGAAAGAATGGATTCCACAAAATTTCAGCAAATTTTGGACACTAACTTGATGTCATCTGTGAAAAAGTTGGAGTTGAAGAGAGGATGACTTCTACAAATGGATTTTGATCCAAAACACACCTCCAAATCCACGCTGTCTTCCATTAAGAGGCAGAAACTGAAGGTTTTGCAGTGGCCTTCCCAATCACCTGACCCCAACATCATTGAAAATCTATGGATGGACCTGAAAAGATCAGTGTGTATCAGACATCCCAGAAGAACTGGAATACTTTTGGATGATGATTACCTCAAACAAGAATTGAGAGACTCTTGGCAGGCTACAAAAAGCGTCTACAAGCCGTGATACTTGCCAAGGGGGGCAGTACAAAGCACTAACTCTGCAGGGTGCCCAAACCTTTGCACACACCAATATTTCTGTAATTTTGAAAGGGTAAAAAATAGAAATAAAGACACATTTTTTGACATATTAAAAGAATGTCTCATCTGTAATGATGGCTTTAGAAGATTTTTCAATCTTTCCTTGTGTTTTTTATGAACAATAATATGACATTTAATCTGGGGTGCCCAAACTTTCGATCCCCCCAGTAGCTTCTGCGGAATGGCAGTAAATTGTTAGACATTCAACTCTGAGTTGTGGACGGGATTTTGGGTGTGGTGTAAACCTTTGTTTACACTTTCCCCTGCTCGCTAGCCCTTCTGCTTTTTCAAACCTCATTTTCTCATCTGCTCCTGATGCATCATAATTTGAATAAAGAAATACTCAGAAATACAGTTTTAACATTCATTTTTCTTTATACATGTCCTCCATCATGAGGAAAATGCTACAATTAAAAGCACCAAGAACACGATTTTCATTGGAGTGGGTCTTTAAGGAGAAGTATTTGATTTACTGGCTGTAACACAAATCTAAATCCATACTACTTTTTAGCACTAAAACATTTTGTACAGGATTATTTTATTCTCACATTCATCCATTCAAACAAGACGGAAAAGAGTTTGTCACTATGGCCCAAATGCACACTGCATTTTGTATTGTTGCAGAAGGGTTTGAAGTCTGGTTTTTCCAAGTTTAATTTATTTTCATGTTTTCTTGGGTTGCTTTGCAGCAGACAAAATGGATATTGTAGCCAAAGCTTGCATTGACTAATGAAAATGAAAGAAAAACAAACATCTGACATCTACTTTCTTTCTAAAAACTATAAGAAACTATAGAAATACAATGGAAATGTTGACAGATCTGCACTAAAAAGGATTTTATAAAATAACTCCTAAAAACCCACCAATGGAGAAAACTAAAAAGCTTTATTAATTTATTCACATTTTCAAAACGGGTTGCTCTGTGGGTCAATTGAGTGTTCTCACTTGAGAGTGCTGTTTTACAGAAATAATGCAGTAAAAAATATCTCCAGGTTATGAAGGTAACATTAGGTTTATCAAGTGTTTTACTGCACATAATTCCACTGGGGAACACAACTTTCACAACAGTGAGTTAATTTCCGAGATGTCATGGCCTAATCACTAAAAGCTCAGCGTAACACATGACTGATTTGGATGCAAGTTTCTGAAAATTCTGAAAGTCTGTTTGTTTGGCCGTCCATCACAACAGCAACATTTTAGAATAAATGAATCAAAATGTTCCCAAACGTGTGTGTTTTGCTGTTCAAGGAGAACTCATGTTTGTGTGGATTATAAGTTGGAACTGAGTAAAAAGTCATTTAATATTAAAGCAGTTTACAAAAAAGGTGCAAGGCTTAAATATTGACTATAAAATGTGTTTTTTAAATGTTACTTTTGGAGTTTGTATCCCTATGCAAAACTCCCAGTGGTGAAGTTTACGGAATCAAGAACTTAAAAACCCATTCCAATGAAAAGTGTGTTTTTGGAGTTTCTTGTTCTGTTCTGTTGCATTTTCTCACAATGAAGGACATTTATAAAGAAAATTCAACTTAAAGCTGATTTCTGATGCATTCACTTGTAGACGACTAGATCCACGTTGGCTATAATTCTTTGTTTTCCTCGTCTGAGCTGGCATCTGGATCAAAACTGTACGGCCGGATAGGTTTGATATTGCTTGCCATTTTTGTTGCACTGGCAGTGTAAGGTTGAGGGTGTGAGGGGCTGTAAGCTAGAAGAGCGTGTAAAGAGAGGGATGAGGGGAAACAGGGGCGGGCTTGCTCCACAACAATTCAATTCCATTTCTAATGAACTACTGCCGCTCTGCAGAAACTATGTCCTAGAAAACAACGAAGGTCTTTTGATTTAAAAATCTTTTATTTTATTTTATTTTTCAAGATAGCAGTTAACAAAAATGCATATATTTAAAGAACCACTTGAAAGACTTTTACAATGAATCAAAAGATGAATGAAGTGGGATTTTAAGATGACAATAAGACATGATTCAGATTTTTTGTGATTGTGTTTCAGGCAGAAATATAAGCATTTGTGTTTACTCATACAAGAAAACTACCTGAGGTCATACAAACCTGTAAGAGATGTGGGCCTTCTAAAGAAGCCCTGATAATCTAGTTACAACGGAATGTGCTGATGTCATTTGTGACGTACACATTTTAACGCTTTTCTTTGCCATTTTGTGACATTAATCTTAGAGACATACACAACGCTTACTAGGCATACGTGGTATTCTGATTGGGAAATCCTTTCAGTAGCAAAACCAGCAACTGATAATAACCAGTACTGATCATTCCTTCATTTTATTTCACTAACCAGTAAATATTCAAAAAAGAAGAGCCTGTACCCTTTAGGCTTTTTTGGTCTTCCATTTTGATGAAAAAATATTTTGGATCGTCGTGATTTTATTAATTCTTTAAAAATATATGTTTCCTAACGACATTTCATTTTGATTTTTAAAGCTTGATTGGGTTAGACTATTTAGACTATTTTCTGCTGAGATTTCATGCATAAACATTCAAATCATACAGTAAAATCAAAACATAGTGTGGTGTTTTTCTAAGGCAGGGCAGCTAAATCTAACACATCCTTTTGATTAAACGCCAAGTTGGCTTATCTGGCTTGAAGTAGCCCCTGGATAAATCATTGGTCTAAGGTTTCCCTTTATTTTCACTCTGCACTGTGAATGTTGAGCTCAAAAAACACATGGAAATGTACAATGCTGGTGTTCGTTTATGCAACCATCTTTTTCTAGTGTTTTCTGTTTGATTCATACAGAAACATGGTAAACGATAAATAGCATTTACTTTCATAGAGCTTTTCCACTTTCCTTGAAGGCCCAAAGTGCTTTACAGTCACTGTCCCATTCATTGCTGCTTAAACCACCAGAACCAATGAACGGATTGGTGTCTTGCCCAGGGACACTTCAACACATGGGCAGGCAAAGAGGGAACCGAACCTTCAATATTCCGATCAGAGGTCGGCCACTCTACCTCTGCACCACATCCACCCCATATATAAGTGATTCCAATGGGTTCACATAGAATTTTTCTACAACTGTATCTAGATCATGTTCTCAAAACAGTGGCATATTACATGAGTCATCATTCCAAGAACAGTGCCAAATTGTTCCATGACCACCATGTAAACAAAGCCTGATATTATCTCTGCCATGTTTCTCAAAACGAATAGCTCTTTTTCCTTATGAAACTCAGCGGAGCTGTTTGAACTACACAAATCGTTTTTTTCAAACGATTTTTTTCAATGTGATTTTTGGACAACAGTGGCATGCTGATCATTGCACTTGTTCACTGTCTCCGTGACACTGAATTTATGAGCATTAGACATTCATGAAGAGAGGAGGAAGTTCACCAGGACATGATTATCTGGTAATTTCAAATATTCTGCTCTTTTCAAAGTGTCCCTCTTGAATGACTTGACTTGCAGAAGGTAAAAACGGTCTTGATCTGACTCTACCACAAGGCGTGACTGTGTTTGGATTTTCCACTTGTTGACTCGTTCATCCACTATAGTGTTGTCTACACTGAGGACAGATAGGGGTGGACAGCTGGTTATACTTTTTGGACTATACTTTGCACGAGTGCTTGAGGGTTTTAGCAAGTAAAAACTGAAATGCTGGAGGCCATAAGTTTGATGGTTTTTTTTCAGGAAGATGATGCAACTAACTTCTCTGAAACCAGGAGATCCTCATTTGCGACCAATCAGTGCACAAACATTGTCATTCCTTTTGAAAATATTACTATTTCTAGATTACATTAAACTCAAAAATAGTGAATAAATACTGTAAAAATTGCATCATGTTGTTTTGAGAGTAAACATCACTAAATATGTTTGCATTTATTGAAGGATAACCAAAGGTCCAAATTTTAATTTAGAACATTTGTTATTAACAACGTCTTAAAGACGGAAAAGGTGAATTGCTTCTTTTAGATGTTTGGATTTGTAATCACATCAAGTTAAACTTTATTTATAAAAAGCACTTCTTGTGCTTTGCATTTAAAAATACAAAGAAACACATGTATTACAATCAACCTTCCGCCACCAACACCCCCTGGCAAAAAAATACATTTGACCCAACACAAAAAAACAAATACTTCTAAAAGAAACCCTGGCTCTGCTGTGAGGAAACAGTATTTGGAGACTCTATTCCTACCAGGAGCCAGCTCAGCCACAGGAACATCGTCACAGCGCCCACCCATACCGGGACAGCAATTGGGTCCGCTTCACAGCTGTGAGACTGCAATGTTAAACTCCAGCCGCCCCAGACGAGCAAGAACCGCGGCAACAACCATCGACCAAACCGGTAAGCTCTGGCACAAAAGATCCCCACTGGAAACACTAGAGCTAAAATCATGATAAGATGTTAACATTTACTGCATAAGATGGATGTAAAAACATAAAATGGAAAATCAGATAATGTGCATAAAATAAAATTAAACACATGAAATAATAAATATTGAAAAACTACTAGCAGATAGAATAATCTTAAAGTGACATTAAAAAGATGGGAATTGAGGCTGTAAAAAGGTCTCTGCAGCCCTAAGGCTTTACTAAAAAGCTCTTTTCAAACAGTAAAAAAAAAATAAAACAAAAGTGTCTTATTAGATGTTAACTATACTGGTCAAAATAAAAATTGGTTTAATTTGAATTTTAAAAAAATTGACATACTTGCCAAATGGCAAACATGTTTTAGTGTATCACAGAGAGAAGAAATGAACAGTCTAAGTATGTAGTGCAGTCTAAGTAGTTGTGTGGAGAGCAAACTCTCACCTTTTTCAGTTACATCAGCACCAACAAGCCTGTTTTGGAAATCTTCCTAACTCCTGCCACCACACACTCTGTGTCATCACACAATCAGACTTTTCCTGTCGTTAAATAAAAACACGCCAAAGATCATCACCCGGAAACTCCTGACTCTAATTTCAACTTTAACTAAGCTGCTCTCCCTATGGATTTAGTCACAAAAAAATTGACTATTTATGCTTATTTTATTTTATATTGCCTAAATACTAAATTCAATCAATTGAATTCAGAAAGCAGCATTGCAGATTACATTCCTTTAGGCTGAAGAGACACACAGTTAGAAGCATGCTTTCAGCATTTTTTTAGATACCTGAAAAATGGTACCTTATTACTGTCTCAGAATTCTCCAATTTTTTTATTCCTTTCACTCATTTGCATTCATTGTAAAATTTGCTTTCCCAATTTCTACCTTCTAACTTCTTAGTCCCTGCTTTCATTTTTATTTCACAACCTGATCTCTACTTAGATTTTCTCGTCTGGATTTGCCAAAACGCTTCGTGTTGCCAACATCTGTAAGTGGTTTGCAGGGAAAAGACACCGTGGAAAAACATCAAGCAATAAAGAGAGCAGAACGTGCTTCATTATATGCTGTGGTTCTGGTTAGAAACTGTGCTGGGAGCAAAGGCAGATACAGTTGTAACACTGGGCTCTGTCAGATTGTCAGTGTGAAGTAATTGGGCATGGACATAAAACCAAAATAAGAAAATGACATTCTAGACAAAAAAAATGATAACAATGAACTGGGTATTTATATTCAAGCAAACTGTGACGGAAAAAGTATCTGACAGTAATTATAAGCTAGTGACAACGTTGATGCCAGAGCTCAAAGGAGAATGGTCAGACTGGTTCCAGCTGATAAAAAGGTAACACTCAAATAACCACTCGTTACAGGTCTATAGAAGAGCATCTCTGATCACACAGCACGTCAATCCTTGAGGAGGCTGGGCTAGAGCAGCAGAAGAACACACCGGGTGCCACTCCTGTCAGCTAAGAACAGGAAACTGAGGCTACAATTCGCACACTCACCAAGATTGGAAAAATATTGCCCGGTCTGATGAGTCTCCGTTTCTGCTGTGACACCTGGATGGTAGGGTCAAAATTTGAGGTCAACATAAAAATAACAAAAAGTCATGAAATCGAGGCTGTTAGTGGTGGTGTATTGGTGTGGGGGATATTTTCTTCAATCAAACTTTATTTATAAAAAAGTTCTACTACTTGATTAGCTTGAAGTGCTTTAAAATAAAAACAAAGACAGGAATTCAAATAAAAGCTAACCCTTCATTAACCGTCCCCCTCCAGATATTTTCTTGGCACACTTTGGGTCCCTTGGTACCAATTGAGCATGGTTATGACGCCACAACCTACCTGAGTATTGCTGCTGATCATGTCCATCCTTGGTAATCTGTTACTTTGAGTTCTGCTCTTAACTGGCTCAATGTTGCCTGTAGAGAGTGTGAGATTTAACATCCTTTCTTTATTTCTCTTTCGTTTCACACAAACATTTGACAAACTTGATTGGACATTCACTTCAAATTTTTTTAAATGTTTTCCTGCTGTATGACGACTGACTCCAAATACATGTACAGTTGGTTGAGGTTCTCAATCTGTGAATGTCTTCCCTCTTGGCATTTTTCCACACTGGAGTGAAAGCTTCAGACCAGCAAACTGTCAAAACCCCTACTTTAATGAGGTCATCTGCTGATTAATCAGCTAAAAAATGTTTTTGATTAGCAGCAGATAATAGTTTTAATATTCACAATTTCAACAGAAGCAGTGAGGGTGTGTCAGGTCACATTTGTCACACTTTTGACTTCTAAGGACAAACATATTTTTATTTTTATTAATTAGTCTATTATGATTTGATTGCTAAAAATTAACAACAGAGTATGTGTTTTGTTCACATAGCTTTCACCCTGAAAGTGGCTTTAAGGTTTAGCTATTCAAAAAAAAAACATCTACTAAAAAAGTGTGGTTTAGATGAATGCCAGTTTCAGAAACTAAAGAGTTTTGCTTCGCTGGAGATTGACCTCAATCACGTGTCAGATTTTAGGCAGATTGGATTTAAACTGCACCACTTTTAAAGAGATTATGCTATTGTGAGTGATTAGGAGAAGCAGATACATTGAAGGGAGCTAATGAGGGGCTTCTCCCCTCCCCAGCTGCCAGCTTATTTCGGTGCTCACTGTCCTGTTGATAATGCACACCACAATAGCATTAGTGTGACATTCGGGGCTTTTCAAAGTTGTGTTACTAAAGCTACTGTGTTGATCATCTGGTGGAAACACATGCTGGGGTACTGCACTGACTATATTCTTTTGTGCGAGCATTTTGCCGTTTTTAGACTCATATGTTGGAAGAGTGTGTGTGTACAGTGGCATCTCATTAGGTCATGTGAATGATTACATTGTATTAGATGGAGGAGAGACACAGCAGAAACAGGGTGGGAATGAGGCAGGGAACATGTGTGTGTGATTTGTGGCATAACCAAATACCATTTACTTGATACAAGCCCTATCTGTCTCCTGATTGGGGCAGAGCTGTCCTCTGCATGGCTGCTTGGTGCTCTGCGTCCTTGGATCGCAGGATGAGGGGACATATGTGGTGTTAAAGGAGCAGAGAGAGCGAACACAGTGTGAGAGGAAAGGTACTGGGTTGACATTGTAAAGGGGAATCTTGCAGATGCTCTGTGGGACCGTTTTTGGCAGCCAAGGTTCCAAAGATAGAGTTTTGTCTGGGCATAGCTCCTTCATTTTGAAACCCCGCAGAGGGTTTCTAGAAAACTCCACTACGAGAGTTGCGTGGGCAACATATCACGGCTTGGGTGAAAGAAGACAGGCTTCCCCATGCATGGAGCTGCCCTATCTCCCCCCCCCCTTCTATAAGTAGACAGGTATTTTTATGCAGAATAAAGTGCTGACCCAGTCTCAGGTAATTGCACCCCTGCTGGGCTTTGGCTCAGACAAGTCAGGGCGGCACTGAGTGCACCTTACACCCCAGTTATGGGTAAACCACACTTATCTTGCTATTTACAAGTGAGTGTACAGCCGTGCTTAACATGAAAAACACAGGAGGCCATATCTTGGCATGGGTGGTGTTTTTCAACCTTTCTTTTTCAAACACCCACAGACAACATCCAGCCATTAAACAATGCAAACAAGTACATAAGAACTACAAAACGTTACTCCATATTAATGTAAATGGAGTAATCAAAGTAAGGAAGAAAGCAAAGCACCTAACTGAGGGGATCTGTCAATATTGTGCCTGTGTGTGGTACATTTCCTGGCATGAATTCAATCCAATAATCCCTAAGAGGGTTAGGCATGTTCTAATCACTTCAAGCATAATAATGATGAATGATCATGAATGATGCATGTCGTTCACGGAAGTGGTTTTGAAACAAAACAACTCATTAGCATGTGGAGTATGCCTTGTGGATCATTCTTTTCATCAGGACAACCCTGTTAATTACCCCACTATAAAGATATTTAAGGTCTGCCGACTGGCCTGGGACAGAACCCCGAAGATCGAATTAAAGCTCACCTTTAAGCTTAAGATATTCATCAAAACTGAACAAGCAATATTAAATCAATGGAAAGTGTTAATGTTGCTATGATAGAATGCAGATTACTTTAATTTTGCACCTATTTCCAAGCCTTTCCTTTAATGAAATATAACGAGAAAAGAGCAGAACCTTCTCAGTTCTCTGATCTGAATTTGAGAACGTTTGTGGGCTTGTTGTTTGCAGTCTTGTTGTCTCATATTTTGTTAGGTTGTCATGTTGTCTCCAAGTCATTTTCATGCCCAGGGTGTCAAGTATTGTAACGCCATTTTGCCACAGCCGGTTCAAGTTCACAGCACCCCTCTCTGTTGAGGTTCCTATTAACCCTGTGTGAAAAAGTTGTGCAGCACATTTACAGAGAGCTGCACTTCAAGAGACAGGACATCACCATGAAAACTCAATCTTTGCATTTGACTAAATACTTCCTGCCTCAGGACACTCAAAAGTCATAAAGTGACTCTTTGCAGTCTTAACCAAATGCATATTTAGCCTAAAGACGTATTTATTAAAGATCCACTTTAGTGAACAGTTTTTGTGTGTTTTTGACATGCTCTTGTGGTATTTTTCTCATGATAAAAGATGCACAAAGAAAATTAAGATTAAAAATGTATGTCTCTGCATTTCTTTATTCAAATCGATGTGAATCAAAAGCAGACAAAAAAATGTGCAGTTTGAAAAAAGCTTGTAGTTGTTAAGTACAAATTATAGTCAGCAGGCCACAAGCTTGCTGCTCCGCTCCATTCTGATGCATTCACTTGCAGATGATAAGATCCTGTACATCTTAGTTTTCCTCGTCTGAGCTGGCGTTTGTCTCAAAGCTGTACAGCTGGAGAGCTTCGATATTTCTCGCCATCTTTTTTTCACTGGTAATGTTAGGGCTGTAAGTTAACGGGAGAGAGTGCAAACAAAGGGTTGATGGGAAGGGAAGGCAGGCTCACTCCACGCCATTAAACCTGGCAACAACTCAGAATTTCTGAATAACTCCTGCTGTAATATGTCCTAGGAAACATGTTAATCCTAATTAAAAGACCTGTGGTAACACTATTACAATAGATCAAAAGATGATTGGAGTGAGTCTTTAGGTTGTCAGAAGTTTCCACATTTGATTTTTTGAAATTTTTAAGCAGGCTCAGTAAAATGCTACTATCATCCTCTGCAGTGGTCACAACAACAACGCAATTAGAATGGTCTGCCTAATTTTGTCAGATCAGGACCCACTGACACATGTATGGAGAAAGACATACTTTGAAGTGAACTTATCCTGAAACAATAAAAGCAGAATCAGCAACAACAGCAGCTTTGAACATAAAGATAAAGCACTTTGAAATCCTCCCTGGCAGTACAGAGGGGAGTTTTTCAAGTTCTTTCACTTTGCCATTGCTGTCAGTAACATGTCTTTTTAGTGTTGGGAAATTATCATTAGAAATCACAAAACTTGACACACGAAACGACACATTAACGAAGAAAAAAAAGTCTTCTTTGTTTGAATGAAACCAAAAACAATAAGTCCGATTTTTATCATTCTTGTTGGTTTGATTTTATTTGCACACCTTAAAGTAAAAATGTCGCCAATAAGCTTTTCTTTTTTCCTTTTCCTCTGAAAAGAGCAAAAATCCTTCTAACAGAGTTGTCTTTATAAGACTTTCCAGTATCTATGTATCTTCTCTTCCATTAAACCATGTTCTATGGAAACTATGTGCTGTGTGTAGCTAGGAAAGGCAGAGGCGAAGGGAAATGGCTGTGGTCAGACCATAGTCTTTAAAAGAGGAGGGGAGAGCAAGGCAAGGAGAGGAAGACAGAGAGCAAAAAGAGAGAAAAAATCTGTAAGAGCTTTCTAAGTTTTACTTATGTATCTGTGTGCTTAAAGGTGTGTGTGTATGCATTAGCTCCTGCAGAAACACACGGCTCACTGTTCCAGCTGATGCGTTGTGTGTAATAATGTGCTGATGGGAATGTGCCACTGCACGTTAATTCTCCCTTCACGCTTGCGTTGAGGAACACAGAGCCTCTAATTGATGCTAAACAAACTGCTGACCCAGACTCAGGATGAAGGTCTGTCACTGATGTGCACACAGACCCACACAGCTCAATGCAACTCTGGAAAGTCTTCTATATGCTCTAAAATTCACACAAAAAACCCAACTTTCACTATGTCGTAAAACTGATCGTCTATTGTAACGAATCTTTTTGTGAGAGGTTTGTAAGTGCAGTGCTCACAAAAGTCATCATGCACAACAAAGAGATGCCTTTGTGGCCATCTCCAATGTCACCCAGCTGTTGGAAGCACGTCAGAAAGTGTGTGTATGCGGATGCCCTCTTGTCAGTAAGAAGTTTTGAGGAGGGCCTTTGAAGGTAAGCTCATCCTTGACAAACACATACAAGTTCACATGATGGCTCCTAAAAGAAGCTCCAGGGAGGCACAACGGTTCTTTTGTGTGGACCAGATTTCCCACGTCTCCTTGCTCCAGCACACAGATATATCTTCATCATGTAGTCCTCTGTATGAAGGGCAAGTGCCTGCATGCAGCAGAGTAAGAGGGAGACAGTGAAAGAGTGCTGAAGAAGTTACAACCCAATCCCTTCTGTGCTCACACTTTCCTCTCGTCTCCCATGTCTTTGCCCCATTCTCTCCCTCTCACCCTCCCCCTTTTCTCTGCAGAGGAATCCGGTCCCTCCACTGGGATTGGAGCTCTTTGAAGGTGATCCAGAACCGTACTGCTCGCCGCCTCAATTCTCCGCCCTCACTGCCCTACCTCTCCCTCCCCCTGAATCCCCTCAACAACCACCCTCTGCCTCCACCCCTCAGCCTCCAGGGGGCCTGAATCCCGCTCATCCGAGAGCAGCCACAGACCAAATCCTGACCCAGGCTGTCCACTGCTGCTGCAGGCCTTAAAAGTTGTCTCTCTCTGCAGCACAGGGGGGAGGCCTGGGAGGAGGCCATGGTAGGAAGCAGGTGTGGGGGCATAGGACAACAACAGGGGAAACGTATCTGTAATTCACATTTTTGGGAACAAAATAGAATGAATTAAATATGTAGAATAAAGACTAAACCATTTCACTCTTGTCTCTACACGACTATATATTTTTCTTCCTTTTTAATCGCAGCTCTCCCTCCCTTTATCCTTCTACTTTCCCCTCCATCCAGAGGGTAAGCTCTTTACGGACCCGTTAGACTGGTTTCTTTGGCACACGTCAAACACACACTGAGATGCCGCACACTCATACATACACATCTTCCTCTTAGCAGAAGGTCCTTCACACAGCGCTTCATAGCTGAACAGGAAAAGACAGAGACTGACAAACAAGCAGAGGAAGAAGAAAAAAGAGGCAGATAAAGAGTGGGGGTGAACTGGAGGGATGTGCATTCCTTTGGCTTGCCTGGCTCTGGAGTGCAGAAGACGTGTTGCTGGCTGTTGGGTTTATTATCCCTAAGCCATATGGGGTTGGCAGGCTTTTGGGGTGTGGTGGAATACATTTGTGTGTGTTTTTGTGGGTGTGTGTGTCCTTTTGGTTGTTCGTTCATGATGTTTTTTTATCACCTGCCGTATGTATCTGTGTTCTAGGCCAAAATAACCCGAGGTGCCACACTTCCAGATTATTGCCTTCAATAAAACATAAAGAGCTTCCAGTTCATTTCAGCCTACACAGTACATACCACACATTCATGCACGTGCACACCCAGGAAAATTTAACAGGCATTTTAGATATTTGAGGCCTTAATGGTTTAACTACAATTTAATCACAATCATATGGAGGATATAGTGTCAAGTAGTGGTGTCTGATAACATTCCATTTGAAAATAAGAAGTCATTCAGGTTTGTGGCAATATGTAAAAATAACATCTGTATCAAAGCTGTACTCACAGTAGCTTTGGCTGATTTGTCGGAGGAAGACAGCATCACTTATACAAAGACAAAAAGACATCAATGGACTAATAAGAGAAGAACAACAATTAAAGAATTGTATAATCTTTACACTAAGGAGCCACACATATTTTGCATTTCACATAAGATGAAGCCCATTCTTTTCACTAAACACTCTTCTGACTTTTCAACAGTGTGCATTCAGACTGGACACACTTGGTTCACTTAAAGTGAACCAGAATTAGTTTCCCCCGATAATCCGGAAAACATTTTCAGTCTGAATATATCCAAGCGGACCCTGGTCCAGGACCAGGATCTGCTCTCTAACCCAAAGTTTGAGGTGGTCTTGCTTTGTTTCTAGTTAGACTGAGCTCCACTTTGCTCTAGTTTCCTCAGTCTGAATACAATCTGTGCTGCAACTGGACCAAAATACCCACCTTAGCTGGGCATTGGGGGATGTAAACAGAGACAAGTATGGAGCATCAATGCAACAGGGCCATTTTATCAAACCTGTTTTGTTCCTTTCGGGGTTACGGGGGTGCCGGAGCTACACCAGGCCACTTGTGGCCACAATGTAGCCGGAGTTCCTGGAGAAAAACCCACTCATGCACGGGGACAACATGCAAACTCCACAAAGCTCCCCCTTTGACGATGCTGAACCCTTTCAGAATTTTCCATGAAGTTGATTTAGAAAAGAAAAAACATTGCTGTGGAGTACAATTGTGTTTTTCAATAAAGTTTTGGTACATGGAATTTGCCGTAAAATCTCCAATTTATCCGCATGTAATTTCTAAACTCTGGTTTTATTTACCTCATGCCACTGTTACTTTTCATTCTCATTAACCAACACAATCTAAATAATGCAAAGTGCACCGAATGAAGTAACTAATAAAACCAAAAACACAACTAAATGTATAATTATAACATAACATACAACAAAATGAGCAAACGATCCCATAATGCTCTGCACTTAAGAAACTAACATTGATTTGACAGTTTCCTCTTGTTCCATTTTGAAAGTCAACAGAAGAACATGATTGTGATGCAACCTAGAGATACAAAACCAAAAGAAGAGGAAGTTTATTAATATCCAGATCGTCCATCTATTTTAGGTACCGTATTGTGAAATTAAGAACAATTCTAAATGTGCACCACTGCCGTGGCGGATTTGACAAAATCAGCTTTTGACAAAAAGCGTTCAACAGAAAAGCTTAAACTAAGATATATGCAATATATATTACACAAGTTAACAATAAGTTTAACAATATTACCATAATAGTGCTAATACATTTTTTCAATTCAAGTCAATTACTTTTGTCTTGACCACCTTTCACTGCCTTATCCCCATTCTGCTTCTCCAACGTCACTCTGGTCAGGAGCGGTGTACACAGTGTGTCTCCCTTTGCTGGAACTGCAGTGTAATTCGTGCATCTATTGCATATGTGTGTGTTAGAAAAGCACAAACTATCTATAGCCTGTGTATCCTTTGGGATTTGAGTCTTAAACTCCATATTCATGACACATCACTGCGGGGATTAGAAGGGCATCATCAGACAGGGACTTACGTCAGCAGACACACACACAAACATATGCAGACACTCACACCTACATACATTCACCATATCAGTTTTAACCAAGAAGATACAGTGTATCCACTTACCAAGAAGTTATTTGCTTATAACTATCTTTTGTGTGTACATTTATATAATTTACATGATGGAAAAACACTACTTCAAGTGTTTTAAGTTGTGTTCACACCACGCATGTGTGGCACTTTCAAAAATGCGCTGAATGCAGGTTTGGAATATGTTTTTAAGGATATTGTGTTCACACAGACTCACACAATTGCCGCATGTTTTCTACATAGAGCCTGCAAACTGACTTAACAACTCGCATAGTGATGTGTGAATTCAAGAGTTTAGAACGTGGAAGCCCAAAATGCACACATTCACGCATTTACATAAACTTTTCCTTGGAAGCGGATGCTCAAGTGCGTTTCGAGAATTAAAGTCAACCAAATGTTTGATTGTTAGTTCATTGTCTCTTTCAGTGTTCTTAGAAATGTCAGTTAAAACACTGCATTACTGCAGTGAAGGTTAATTGTAAGGTGACTTGATTAAGGACAAACCAAGTAGAAGCTGGTATGCAGATGATGGTAGAGAAGGTGGGGGTGTCGGGACAAGCAGCATGGATCCATTTTGTGATAATTTGTTCATGCCTAGATATGGATCCAAGCACACATTCGCGTGTGTGCGGGTGTGTGCTCTTATCTCCCATGGTCCACACGACAGGGGCATCAGAGGAAGTGTGGCCTTTCCTTCCTGTGCCTTTCACACTGTCACAACACACACCATCCATATAACTCCATGGCTCCATCCAACACAGAGACACAAAGGGAGCAGGAGAGAGATGGGACAGATAGTGAGTGCAGAGCATGTGTGTTTGATTTGTGGATTATGGCACATACCATTTAATTGACACAGCTGCTTTTTTTTCTGTTTTACTGGGAAGTTGTTTTCTGCTGGGAGAGAGGCACGGCTGAGGGCAGACCTCTGGAAGCAACTGACTTGAATAGAAATGGCCCCCCAGGAGTGGCAGGTATCGGAGAATTAAGTGCTTCTAGTGGGGTGGCTATTTCCAAAAGGAAATCAAGAAAACACCTCCCGAACATCAATTTTGGCATCTTCTTTTTTCTCGCATCTTTTTCCACCATTTTTCTTATAAGTTGTGTTCTGCTTCCTGTTACCAGAATTAACCTGTTCATTAAAAAAAAGAAAGAAAGAAAGAAAAAAAGAAAGAGCACAGTAATCACACAATTACACATAATGTCCCAGTGCTCTTTCATTGAAGTTAACTTCAATTCCTAGCATAAAGTCACTTTAAAGACAGGCATTATTACAAATACTAATTGTCACAAATGGAAAACTTTTCAGTAATTAAAGAAGTTTATTTTTTGCAAGTAGCAGTTTAAGTTCATCTTAACTTCATGAGGATCCTTCTTTGTTATGCTTATAGATACTTAAAAAATAATAGTTTGTCAGCAAGTGTGAGCCAAACAGCTATCATTTGTGCTTAATGATGGAAAAATTAACTAGTTCTTAAAGGAACACCACAAAAAAAAAATTAAACATCAAAGCAGATCCCTTAAGAACTATACTACTTTTCACTTGAACAAAAGAAACGCATTCTCATTGTAATAAAAAAAGGAATGTTTTTTTGGATTTTGGTTTAACACACAGTGGTGGTTCTGAAATGTAATAGGAACTCTGCCAGCCCGGATATCAGTTTTCCTTCCAGACATAAACTGTAAAAGTTTTCTTTTTTTATTAGTGTTAACAATGCAGCAAAACATTTTTCAAAACTTTTGTCACCACAGACCCAGAAAAATGACAGACTGAACATCATGCCATACAAGGAATGTCACTTCTTCATCAGTTATTGGAAAAGAATTCAAAGAAGCAGTTTTACAGCTGAATCCGTGGTAATGTTAAAACCAGCTTTGAAGTTATTACCAGGTTTTTCTATATTCTTCTTTTAAATAAATAATGCTTATAATGTGTTTAAAGTAATGACAAGAGTAAGAGTGGTGCAAGTTTGCTCTTCTTCGTCTTGACCTTTGACAACAAATCAATTTAAATGTCGATGAATCTTTTCTTTCTCTCTGTGATTTCATCTCTGAATTTGTTTGTCTCGTTTTTTTCTCATCTTCTGAGAACTTAGAAGTTTGTAAATGACAAACCAAAATCGACTTCTTCAACGAGTCTTTGGTTGCTTCCTGCTTCCATTGACTTTAGTAGCTTTGAGGTGAGCTATCTTTAATAACTATTAAGGATCGATACATCACTTGCAAAAAAAAGTCAGACATTTTACACCATTATTTCTAATCAATTAACAGCAGAAAATGTTGAATAATGAACATTTAAAAGCCTCAAGAACAGACTTTCTAAAAACAAAAACAGAGATGCTCTGATCAATAAATACTCAAGATTGTTTTAGTTTCCAAGCTTATAGTCCAGAGTGCATCACTTAAGAATGGGTTAACAGGAAGGCTGAGATCAACTTTGGGGCTGAAGGACCAAGAAAACCTTTCAGAAGCTGTTTCACAGATGCTCTGTAGCTCATAAGATTTGCTATTTGAGTATTTTTTTTCCTTTTCATTTCAATGGCAATGCTTTCATCATTTGCTCCAGACTTTTTTCAGCCTGCACACTCCCTGGACATTAGTCAAAAACACAGACAGTGTGGGAATAAATCAAGATGTGATCTGTAGCATTTGTTGCTACAGACCTGTGTGCAGCCTGCACATTATTGTTGACACACAAGAGTCTAAAATTGTACAACATAAATAAAGCATTTTTTTTGGTTTTCTTTTATTACTATACATGTAGTTGTCATTGATTTATTTTTTTTACCAACACCGACAAACAGCTTAAAAAAAACAACTGGAAAATGTTATATGAGGCTTATTAATAAAAAGAAAAGAAAAGCAGAAGACAGAAGAGTGCAAGAAAGTGCATGCAAAAGGGCTGCTTCAGGAGTTGTCTGCATTAGATCTAGTTGACCCAAAGTGTTTTACTCTTCCTGTTTGTAACATAAAGTAATTTGTGTCTTTGCCACAAAAGATCATTCATAATAATGGCATGGTTTATATGATGTCATCTAGCATGAAGTTAGGAGGAGAAAATGAACGATTTTGACTTTTTTAACTGCATATTTATGATTGAAGGTTAGCAATGAGATAGTGATAAAAAAACAATGACATCCCAGGATTTCAGAATAAGAATTACAATTATTTCTTTCCTTTTTGTCTTCTGAATATCAATAACTTTTAAAAAGGTTAAGAAGAGGGAAAGTGTTTCTCTCAGGCAGAGGAAGGGCGTGAGTGTAAAATAACACTAGAAAATACACCAAAGGAAAAACTGAGATGGGGACAGAGTGGGAGCAAACTGAGAGCTGGAGAAAAGCTCTCAGGTGGGAGTTCCAGTAACCTGTCAAGGTATTTCCTTTTACAAACACTAAAGTTGTGGGACTACACAGCAGAGGCGTGCAGATACACATACAGACATCAGATCCAACAAATCAGGCTAAAAATACACAAGAGAAGCCATTGGTACAACTTTGATTTTACACATTCTTTGTTTGTGTGGGTCTCAGGCCAAATCTTGATTTCCTGTGCAGGAGTGTGTGCCTCAACTGGCAGCACACACACACGGTAAATTAATGAGCAATTCAAAACCTCTATGCTCCAGAGTTTTTGAGCCTTTTCACCACCGTCTGAGTCTCTTGGTATCTAAAGACTGTTAACACCCTCAGTCCACACATATTTTGATTAATGTCTCATCACTCCTAATTTTACGACACATATGCCTGCATGTGCTTACATAAATATGTACAAACTTGGTCAAACAAAAACAAAAGCTTTGTCCCACTGCTCTGCTTCTGCCCCTGCTGTAGTCCACCCAAGTGTTTACACAGCTCAGTGATTGAAACGGAGAGAGCAGGAGAGCCACGGAGTTTAGTAGTAGGACATACCACGGCTGATTGTTGGAGGGGCTTTCCTGTTCTCACAGGAAACAATCCAAAAGAAAGGGGGAAGCCAGGAGCATGAGCAGAAAAAACAAGATAGACATAAAAACAGAATAAAGGAGATACACTGATAATGAAAAAAAAAGGAGTGAGGAAACACTTCACAAACACATCAGAGCAGAATGTGATGGGTGTGCTCTTTGCAAACATTCATACTGCACTTCTGACAAACCGAGTCTGCAAGCACAGCTATGAAGTCACAGTTTGAACTCCCTGCTGCTGAGATCAAGTCAAAATCCAAAGCAAACCTGTGTAGCATTTTAACAGTAGTTTTCTCAGTTTTGTGCTTACCCCCTAGCAACTCCTTCTGACTCTTAGGGTGGATTGTGGTTTCTTTGGGACAAAAGTTCTTGAATATTATAAAAGGAAAACAAAAGTGTTGTTTTTTTTACAGTTTGCACTAATACAGGTTTTTGTTGTCTTTGTGGGGAGACAGGGTGGGCCTGTGGTGTATAGCCGGTGCCCTCTGGACATGGACAGGGGTTAACACTGTGACTGACTGTCTAGACCCTATGACTCCAATATGTGTCTGTGTAAGTGTTTGATGATAGTAAAGGGAAGTAAACAAGCATGAATCACTAAATATTGATTTAAACTTGCTAATTACTCCTTGGTATCATCTGCTGCAGAAAGAAGAGTGGAGGACGGGTCTGTCCTCCACTTCTTTGCCTTCTTGCTCTTTTTCATTCTTAATATTCATATAATTTTTGCCCTAATATTTTCCTGTTCTCATTTGGAATAGTGTGGCATCTTTAAACATTCTTTTATATTGGTACAGCCACAGCAGAAATTAAACATATCCATCCAAACTGTATTATTGAAACAGCCAAATAAAGGACACACCTTGAGCTCTTTACAGTGCAAAGTGTTGACATATTTCGAAAAAGGAAAAAAATACACACACACCGCCTTAGCACTGCATATGGTGAGGAGGACTTTAGCAGGAGCTGAGCTCTTTCTACAAATCAGAACGAGACTTTGAAAACAATTTGAGTACAAACCTTTATGAAGATGTAAGAACAAATTAAGAAATGAGAAGCTTAATTTTCCATTTCCAGTCAAACTTTTATTATTCACTAATGAATTATAGGTGAAGTGTGAGTTTTAAATTATGGAAAGGATATTTTTTGTAGTGCGCAAATATATCAATTTGGTTTCATCACTCACTTTTGCTTTAGAAAAACTTTCTGGTTCCTTTAGTTGTTTTATTTTATTTTATTTTTTTGCAATAACTGCTTTAGATTTTCACTTTTCTCAGCTTGTTTTTCCCTCCAATGGATGAACTGTTCCCATTCTGCTGCTGGAGTTACAGAGTGACCACCAATTCTTGGAAGGCACTCCTCTTCCTCCTCCCAAGCATTCTTCTCCACTCTTCTAACTGTCCTCGCTGCATACCTCTCTCTGTTTTCTATTCTATAATGTTTTTTGTCTGACTGTGCTGCACTCCGTCTGCTCCCGCTCTGTGCAAAAAACCGAGGGCCTCTCAGCAGCTTGTTTGACCTGTGATAAGGACCTGGGGGGAAACAAATATTGTTGCTCAATGACAGCCAGCACACGCTGTTCTCTTGCTGGGAGCAAAAGAAAAAAAAAAAAAAAAAAAGCACACATGCACAGAGAACACATGAAAGAATCAAGGAAAGTCAGTGAGAGTGAGAGGCGCTGGGAGAGAGGGATGCGACATATAATTGTGCTCTAATGAAACATAAACAGTGCAGTCTGAGGGAGTGTGTCTGGGCAGGGCCCCCGCTGGCCTAAAGGCTCTGCTCTCCAAGGCTCTTAATTATGAGTGAGGAGGTCAATCACACCTCCTTTAATCTGTCACCAAATACTTTAAGTATTCTAAATATTGTGTGTTTGTTTGTGTGTTTGCGTATCACTTTGCAGAGTCCATGTGTTTATGCGTGTTGTGTGCGTCAGAGAAAAATATAGATTGTCCACTTTGTGGGAAGCAGCTGCTCTGGATGGGTTCCCGACTGCTGTCCCTCCCTGCTGCTCAATCCCAACTTTAACTGCCGATGTCCACCTGCTTTTTTAAACCCCACGTTCACTTTTAAATGAACCAAACTTTCTCTTTAGCACGAGTGGGAAAAGCCCAGCTGTCAAACACTTCTGCTTTGGAGGCCACCTTTGTTTGAGGGAAATGCTGCTCAGGAGCAACTGTGCTTCTTGGTGCCCCAGTCCCACAGGACCCCCCACTGTTGAGCTTGACCTGTCTCATGACTCAAAGAAAGGGTAGCAACTGACAAACATAAGTTTCAGATTTTATGGAGTCTCGTTGTTTATTTGAAGTGAGTGTGTGTCTGTTGACAGTACCTATGTGGGAACGCGACTCACAGCCGAGCTGGGTTTAGTGAAAAGAATGGTATTCTCAGTCAAACAGTCTGACCACAAAAGCCAGACTTACTAACCTCAGTGTCTGGCTGACTGGTCTGAACTTTGCCATCAAAGTTCTAATCAGCAGGCACATTACGCTCTATTATGGTTACAGCAGGGGGGGGCAGGAAACAGGAAAAAAAAGAAATAAATTACAGTAATTCATGTCTGTGTTAAACAGTTTCTTGGTTCAACCTGATAACAAACAGAAAAAAGGCAAAATACATGAAAAGCAGGTGTTTTTAATTTTACCTTCACTTTTACCCGATCGTACTCTATTTTTGGTTGATGCCTCTTTGTCTGTGCCGTCACAGGTGAGAGCTGAAGAGCCACCATGATGGTCTCAACTCTGACCTTTCACCCTTACTTGAATCATCAGTTGTTCTGTCAGGGTGGCCATATGGGCTTGACCTGACCTCAGCCCTAGAGGAGAGCTGGAGTCATTACCAGTTGGGAGTTTATAGTAAGTCTGGGGAAAACACTGTTTTAGATGTTTCGTATCCTATTTCTGTGTTATAAGTCAAATGTCATCTTTAAAAAAAAAGCTTAAGTCATATAATTGTGGTTGTGACATGTTTAATAGTAGCAGATGGCAAACAAAAGTTCAGATGTTATAGAGTCTGTATTTTTTGGTGTCTGCTTTGTACATAGGTGAGAATGCATCAAAAAACAGCATATCTGTAACATAAATGTGTGACTGCATAAATACTGGACTGTACCAGTACAATTTCAATCACTCTTATTTTATAGCTATTATTGTTATTTCTAGACACGTTTTATATTAATTTTTTTAATTGTTTTTTTTTCAATTTTTACTATTTTCATTTTGTGTTTCTATTTTAATTCTTCACCCTATCACTACTATAAAATGTTTCAAGAAGTTTTACAACTATGTTGTTCAATAATTCGTTTGCTGCTTGAAAGAAGGAGAAACAGGTTCTTCATCTGAGATCTCCTCCCACTAATGTCCGATGCCTTCTGGTTGGTCGCCTATCCTGGGGCAGCACCCAGTGCTTTTAGAGGTCAGTAAAGTTCTTGTTGGTGAGGAAAGCAAATATGTAGAGTGTAGTCATCAAAACGAATAATTCTTCTCCGCTGATCAACTGTGACTGCAGAAGAGCAGCTCTGTGTGTTTTTACCACCGTCTGATTCTGAATGGACAGCACAGCAAACAGCAGCACAGGTCGCAGTGAAAAATCTGTTTTACTTTTGGAGTTTGAAGTTTTCTTGTGAAGCTTCAATGAAACCGCACGCGGCTTGCACTTAAACTCACATGGTAAATGCCAATTCAAGACAGACGTCTGATGCAGTTCAACTACCACGTTATTATTATGACTTGTGGCTTTTAGGGAGCAACTTAGCCACTATGCAGCATCATTTCAGGACTTACAGACAAATTAGTCCTTGAAAGTGCTGAAAACCAACACAACCAGCAAAAACAGACATTTTTTAAAAGTTTTTTTTAATATTTTCAATGAATCCTTGTACCCTCATTTATAAATGTAAGATATATGTAACGCATGAGGAACACAACATTCCAATTAATTTGGTCGTTAAGCAACTTTGGAGGGCGAGGCATTCTTACACACAAGACTGCCTTTGGAAAACCTAAAAAGAAGTGCATGGAGCAACTGTTGACCACTGATAATCTGGATTGTGTCTGGAAAAAACATGTCACAAGAGATTAATTTCATAGACTCAATACCAGGTGAGAAAGTTTATTCACCATGGATACATAACATTTTCTGACAAAAAAAAAGGTTTGGTAAACAACATCAACAACCTGTGAGTTGAAAAAGTGAACAAAATGCCTCCTCTACATCTCTAATTGCATGTTTTCTCCCCACATACCTGTAATTACGCTCTGCCTACCAGTCATCTCTCTGTCTGTGGCAACAGTTGTGTTAAACCATAATGAAAACCTGGCTCTAATGATTTACAACTGCGTAGCATTAACACATACAGTAACAGCTACAGGCATTACTAGTGTCTTGTACCTTTATTAAACCAATTAAACTATATCAGATGAAGAAAGGCAAATATTCAGCACCGATGCTTTGTCTTTCAATAAAAGTGTCTCGCCCCTCAAACATGAGGGAAATAATAAGCACAGGTAAAACTGAAAATCCACTTCTAGTTCCCCTTGCTTTAGCCTAACAAATATACATTGGAGTTTGTCTACTGATTTATTTACATTTGTCCCAACTGACTAAATACATGTGCCTCCCAAGGACAGAACTTTGAGATTAGAATGTGTGCTTGTGTGGATTGATATGCATAAGTAGGCCATTGGTTCCTAATGGAGGCGTTTTGTTCAGGCGTTAACAAGGTGTCTCGCTGGGGCTTTCGTTCATTCACTCCTTCCTGGCGTCCGCTGACTCTGACGTTCAGGCAATCAGCACTGCATTTGGGCTTTCTCTTTGTGTGATTTACGAGCTCCTAGATTCATTTAAAAGCCATTGTTCTCCTCTGACGGATACCGTAGCCTCCACCGCTTTCCCCACTCTCACTTAGGACCGCACACACACACATTTTTACGCAGCCGCTTACTTTATCTCTCACTCACTCACCCACTTGCTCAATCACTCAGCGCATACACACAGTGCCCATCTATCATGAAGCAGTGCAGGAGGAGATTGTTATCCCGGTAACCATATTAACCCACAGATCCCCAGCTCTGGCTCTGTATTAAGACACTGGACCAAAAGAGGGGAAGGGACGGGAAAGATTAAAAAACAATATAATCGGAGGCCAATATGTTTTACATCCATTCTTATCTGTATTTTCATTCATATATGTCATCTGCTGCCTTTTCTCACTACATAAAGTGGATGTAAAAGTAACAAAAATGCCCTCTGCCTGGTGTTTTTCAGTAAAAGGTTGTCAGTCAGCAAGGCGTAAATGCATCAGGGCACACCTGCGCCTGATTAGTAGTGTTCTAGACTGCAGATGGAAGGAGGGGGTAATTTAGAGAGCAGAGGTTTTATGAGAGTAATCATCTCCAATAAGGCCTGCTTGGGATTCTTAAGCCCCCGCCCTACACACACACACACATGTGCACACCATGACTAATGTGCAACACTCGTACACAAAAACAAAAAGAGACACGCATTTGCACCCTTCAACTCTCTCGCACACAGAGATCCTTTGTGTCTCACTGTTCGTAACGAGGTTTCATGAGTAAATTTTAATCTCATTCTTCACAAGTGGACAGCATGTATTTAATTCTTTGAGATGAGGACATGTTGGCCTCCCACAGAGAAGGCAGTATTAGGTTACAGGCTGTTTGTGTGGGAGCTTAAGTTCATATTTTCATCTGGATGAGACTGAGAGGGTGTTCAATTCTAAAAAGAAAATAAGAATAATGACTGAGTGCTATAGAACAGGTTTGGAAAAAGCGCCAGGTTTTTCCAACATGAAACACAAAGTCATCAGAAGCAGATAACATCATTATGTCTTACAAGCAAAGTTACTTTGTGTCAAAAGTGAACATTATGTGCTTCACACATACACCTCCATCATCAATGATGTGGATAATGAAGTGTAAAGATGAGCAGATGGAAGAGGGAGAAAGAGTCCAACTCCTCTTTTTTCCCCCCTTTATTGTCATCGCAGCATCCCTGGAATGAATGAACAAACTTTCCAGGAAAAAAGGAAATTTGTATCTTTTAGCACCAGTAACATTGTTTATCAATGGCAAAGTTAAAACTCCCCGACAAAATTGTTTTTATTTACTTGTTTAGTGTTTAGTTATAAAAGTAAGATACAAAGAAACATGACAAACACTTGTGAAAAAAAGACTTATTAAAGACAAGTTAATAGATATGCTGTGATTTACTAAAAATAATTCAGAAACATTTAAAAAATTCTTTGTAATCCATAGATTATGTCAAAGCTGTTGGACAATACACAAAAACAAAACCTCTTTCTTTTGAATCCACTCATGTTATTTTGTTGATCCCAAAAGACTTTCAAGACGTTCCATTGAGCATCTTAAAAAATGAACTTTTCAAATTGCACAGGATCAAAGGATAATGAGTTCGGGGGGGGGGGGGGGGGGGGGGGGGGACAGACAAAGAAACTGGTTATGTTATCACAAAAAAAAAAAAAAAAAAGACAGCAAGTGACTACAGTAACTAACAGCATGTGTCAGCTAAAGTGTGTTGGGAAGAGTGCCTGCAAAGATCCCGTAAGCACAGGCCATAATGGCACAGGTTTTAGGGTAAGTGGGATGTTGACAGTTTTTTGGACAACTCGCACTCTGCTCTGACAGGCCAAGAGTTATTATCCAACCTGAGAAAGCCCAGTGGCACTGCTGAACCCTCAACCATGCTCAGTTTCAAGTGTGTGTGTAAAGGCAGCCTGAGAGGAGCAGAGAGTCATCCAGTAGATTTACTTTGTCAGTAAGCAGCTGCGTTTTTCAGTGTTGGCCCGAGGCTTTTCAGTGTCATCTGTTCCGTGTGTTTATACACCATACTTTCCTCTCCTCCCTTTAAGGAGGGGGTGGCATCTTTGATTTTCAAAAGCCCGTAAGACAAGCTCCTCTTTTACAGATATCACACCTGCATCCAGGTGGCAAAATAACCACAGGCAGGCACGACTTTGCAATAATGTACAGTTTGATTCATTGTTCTACAATCAAGAATAATACTTGAAATGTAATTTTCATTTCTGAAATTATGGGATGGATCCAAAGGATATGAAATGTAGCACACATAGCTGGATTTAGTTAAAAGAGGTGGGGCTCTTGCTTGAACTGGAAACAGAGGAGAAAGGAACTGACAGCAACCCACAGAAGGGTCATGTTGAGGGTCTGACGAGGGATCAAATGACATCACAGGAGGGAGGAGTGACAGGTAGCATGAGAGGTCCGGTGAGAGGTCACTAGAAGAAGGAATACCACAAACAAGAAAAACAACATGTGAAATGACCAAATGCGATTTTTAAAAGATAAATCAGACTTAGAATAAATGGGATATGAAAAGCCTTCAGCACTACTGAATTTAATTTTAGGAACTTCCTGGGAAACCTTTTTAAGAGAACCCGTTTCCTCAAATATAAGCCAAGTTTTACATTTACGTGAAGTTGAGAACTCATTTACATAAATGCTCCTTAATGCACATGTTTTCATTGAACAGCTATCATGACACTGACAGTGCACAGCCAAGCAGCACTGTTCCTTCTCCTTCCAGTCTTTCTGTTCCAGAACTGCTTCTACTGATTATTCAGTTGAACTTTTCAAAAAAGAAAACACCCGGAAGCTGGACACAAAAAGTTTGTGGGTTTAAATGCAAGACTTTGGAGGAGCCAAATTTTTGTTTGTATTCAAGGACTTGAATGGTAATCATGTTTTTAAATAAGTGACTGTGAGCAAATATCTGTAATCTACCATGACAAACTATCACAACAACTATCATGAACCTTTATTTAAAGAAATTTGGTGGCAACTATGCTGTATACTTTAAAATACATGCTCCCGGGCTTTGATTCTGGTTTTGTTTTTTTTCTTCCCCTCAAATCCATGGCGTTTAAATGTCCTTTTATACTTAATACATTTCTGCTCTTTGGTCTGCTGGATGGTCTGTGTGCATCCAGACCAAAACCCCACAAGCAGTTCCAACTGGGACAGACCAGATGTTGCAGTTTCTCAAAAGACCACAGGGGGCAAATTGAAGCCTCAAATATATACATTCTAATTTTTTAAGCTTTTAAGGATGGTTATATCTTAACTATAAGTAGAAATAGATTTTTTTGTAAGAAATAAATAAATTAATTAAAAAGAACTGTTTTCGTTTTATTACAGCTTACACGTGCGCTTATTTAGGAGTGTGATTCTTTTTTTTAATTCTTTTTTTTGATTGGCACGTGGATTGACAATGGGTCATCCAAATAAAACTTCAAACTTTACTGTTCCTGCCCAATTGTTGTTTTTCAGCATATTGTTGAGGTGTGCTCAAGACTCGCCTCACAGTAGGCCTTTTCTACATTAAGATTCATTTGAGTCAAGCAGAATCCAATGGATGACCTTAGAGAATTGTCTCTTTATATGTCTATGGTTTACACCATAGAAAATAGTGAGAACCAAGATTCCAAACTGACCCATGTTCAGTAAATTATTTATTTATTTGCACTACTTAATTTTTTTACACCTGGTTAATAAATCCCAATTGAGAAGGCAAATTCTGGTTCTAACCAAAACGCTGTGGGAACAAACTGAGCAGTCATGAAATATGTGTTGCATCACACATTTCCTCACCAATGCTTGTCAGAGAGCCTCTGTCTGCAGGCTGCTGGACTCCACTGTTGGCTGACAGACATGGGTAGATAGAAGTGGAGAGAGTGAGACAGATCATTTCCTCGTCCCCAAAGAGAATCCTTAGCCGTTTCTCACCCAGTTCCCTTTTTTAACAGTCTTGAAAAAGACAACGGAACAATGATTCAACCAACCAACGACATCTCTCACCTCTGTTTCTTCTTCACTGTTGACAAGATTTCACTACACCAGTTTCTGGATTAGTTTAGTTGGTTTTCTTTAACCTTCTAAGGCAGTCATACAAATGTGGTTGAGTGATCAAGTGGTGTAGGAGCGTGTAAATTAGGTTCAACAGTATTACCATTGACTGTGCACATAGCACACAATACTAATTTTGCACAATAATCTGACAGTACCAGTTAAAAGGTATTGCCATTGTTAGTTGAATACAGAGAGCTTTTGGTGTATGGCAAAAGCAGGAAGGCATTAGCAACATTGAAAATGTAAAAATGACCTTATTGACCTCATGCATCAATTAAATTGCTGTTTATTTACCCACTCCAATGAAAATTGTGTTTTTACCATGTTCTTGTAGCATTTTTCTCATGATGGAAGACAAATACAAAATAATTCAAGATTCAAAGTGCATTTCTGAGCATTTCTTTATTCATGTAGTGGTAAATCAGGAGCCGATGAAAAACTGCCTTTTGAAAAAGCTCTCTTTTGTGACACAGCCAGTGAAATGGGCGGGGCAAAGTCTTCTTGCTCAACACCATTTTGATGCATCCACTTGCAGACAAATAAATTAAATCCATTAACATCTTCATTTTCCTTGTTTGAGCTGGCACCTGGCTTAAAACTGTATGGCTCGATAGCTACGATATTGCTCACTATTTTTGAATCACCATTAATGTCGGGTTGTGGTTGTAGGGGGGTGTAAACTAGCAGAAGACAGTGTAAACAAAGGGATCATGGGATATGAGGACAGGCTTACTCTGCACCAACGGTCCCGACCGCAATTTCTGATGAACTCCTACCGCGCTGCACAAACTTTGTTCCATAACATGACACAGGTTTTTACATTTGGCCTAAAAACTGCATATTCAAAATAAAAAGATCGTCAAGAACACTGTTACAACAGATTGGAGTGAGATTTTAACAAGCTCAAGAACACCCTGTTGTTTGGAAAAAGTTTTTGGAGAAAAAAATCTTTATAACTTAAACATCTAATAATTTTTAAAAACAGTTAAGGTTCTTTCTTTTTTTTTGTCATGGTTAACAGCCATGTCTGTCACTGATTGGCCTTTTTCCAAAGCGTAATCATAACAGAGGGTTACTCGAGCCAAACCTGCTACTGGTAGTGTGCACTAATCCCATTCAAGTATCCACAGTAATAAACACTTATACAAATACTGTTATCAGTTCATTTATATTTCTCAGGTTATGTTACTTATGAAAAGTAAACATGCTAGTGTTTGTCTGTTTGTCTTTTGCTGCTTTACATGGCACACTTTTACGTTTTTGTGGAGACAGACTGCAAAGAAAAGAGAACAGAGTGAAAGATGGACTGTGACAGAGGGAGACAGAGAAGGATAAGTAGGCCATGACTCTGACTGGTGGCCATGTCATATCTTTGATGTCAGTTTGGTCCATATCCAACATGCCTGATTGGACAACTCCAAACAAACCGGCAGGATCCCAGTTCAACACTTTAAGCACGCAATGACAGAGAATACCTCGAGGCACAAGCAGACAGCTTTCATAAGAGGCTGTGAGTCGGCTGAGCAAATCTCACTGATATGAAGTGATCTGTGGAGTCCCTGAAATGTTGACTAACTAAATCATTAGAAGTCATTAATCAAAAGACTTAAATGAACTAAGCCGGTAACCACCAATGATCCCAGAGGAACTCTGAAGTGATTTTCTTTTGCTATTTAAACATCAAATATGTTTAGATTTTTTTTCATTATATCTGTTCAGTCTGTAAATATTTTGCTCAAAGACATTTAAAAGGCTCACAGGCACATATTATTTTGATTCTGTATACTATCTTACTAGAGAGAGAAAAAAACAAATTTGGTGAAATTACCTCTTGAGACTTCATGATCAAATGAGTGCACATAAGCTCACATGATGCAGGCCTCTCCAGGCATGTTTACAAAGGTTTTTCCCTAGTGACTGAGCTTACAGGGGAAAAAAAAGACCAAAACAAAACAGTGGTCTTTAGGGAGTTGCTACAGAAACACACATACCTAGAAATATGCAGGCACTTGCAACGAAACTCATTTATATGCACCTTTAGCATAGCATTTTTAAGAAGTAGCATGTTTCTTTAAGAGACTTCAGTCCACTAGTTATGTAATCAACGAGATGAAAATGTGCATTTTAAACATTTCTTTGTTTCTTGCGGTTTGGTGTTATTTCGTATTTCATGTTTCAATTTGAATAGTATGCAAGAAAATATTGTTATAGTGTTGGGAAAAAAATTTGCTAACTGGATTAGAAATGTGCAAAATTGTAGGTAATCGAACGGAGATTTACAATAAATATTTAAAAAGACCCCAAAAAAAACAAACTTAGGGCTAAAACACACAAGTCGTCTTCATTCTCTGTAAAGGTTTTTAGGTTTAACATATTAAAGATTTATTTGACTTGCTGTTTTTTAATGCTTCTGTGTTTGTTTTGTGTAAAACTCATGTAAATGGCATACCAGAAAAGATACAATTTAGTCATGTAATTAATTCCCTTTGGTTTTTCAGAAGTAGCCCCAGCGAGTCAGCAGTCACCATCTCACCATGTCTTCTCCATTCTCTACTCAAACAAAAAATGTTAAGATGTAAGTAATTTAAGAGCACAATGCTTTTTGATTTTATTTGGGTCAGTTTTCAATGAAGAACTTATACTCTGCGATTTTGAGTTGCATTTTTAAATTACTTCTTAATTTTTCCATTTAATCTGCACACGAGTAAAAGAGGCCAAACAAAAGACAATCATCTGCATTCAGTTTTATTATATGACATTTTCAAGTATTATTTTGTTCTCTCTTGGTTAAATATTTTGGGTACAGTGTTATATTTTAACAATGGAATGTTGTTTTCAGAAAAAGCAGGTCCTAAAATATGAATCATTTCAAATGCTTGGGTTTTTTTTTTTTTTTTGCATGCATGCAAAATCAATATGCAATACATCTGTAATGGCAACTGAAATCTCTGAGAGGATGCAGGAGAATGTACAGAACATGCATGAGCTTTTACATTTATGAGCAAATGCACACTCACAGACAAGTAAAAGTGGGAACAGCATGCAGAATGCATAACTGCTATTCAAAGAGAGTGCTTAGGCAGCACAGCGCAGCACATTCCCTCTGTTAGTTGTCCTGATGAAATAAGGTTTATGGAGGGTGTGGTACAACAAGGTGAGGCTCAGAACAATGATTGTTTGTTTGCTGTCGTTTTATTGGCAGTAATAATCGTTCCCCCTTCTCTTAAGGATGCCTCGACGTACACAAGGAAGCATGCCAGCAAACACGTGCACACACTTACATACCCACAGGAATGTACTCGGGCTCCTGCACAAGCTCACACTGGCAAAACGTATGCAGTCATGGGGAGTAACTGTTTCAATACTTGTATTTCCAGAGGTTTGGATTCATCTTTCCCTTAAGACAACCCCTGATCAAACTGTTTGAAGACTTCAGCATTTTAATTTCTCTCTTGGTCTGGATACAGAATGTTCACAATCACCTACCTATTCTTAAGCATTAAGTGACAAATATATACTTTAATGAGTTTTTTATGATCATAGAGGATCACAATAGTCACAAAACCAACCAGAACTTACTTCTGTATAAGTTAGCAATTAACCAGGGTAGGAAAGTGGCGTGCATTTACAGTGTCTAACGTACCACAAATTCCCCCCATGAGCACAAAAAACAAACAAAAAAGATCATTATAGTTATTAGATGACAATAAACAAAAAAAAAGTCATAAGATGTCATTTGAAAGTATTACATCTACAGCCAAGTCTGTTTAATTGAATTCCAAGTTGCAGACTCCAGATCACCTCTCTTTCAAGATCTTTGAATAGTTTGTTACAATGAAGCCACGTAACTCAACGATCATTTTAATTTCACTGACTATGCTTTTGTTAGATTTAGAACTAAACCATGAGCTGCTTGTTAACCCATGTGACAGCGTGCAAAAGCTGGCATGTGTGAAGCAGTAACAAGTGTTTTCCTGTGAGATGTAGGTAAAGACACGCGGGCTCCAGAGCAAAACTGAACATGTAGCTACACAGATGCAGGGAGTTGTCAGCACCTGAAGAGAAGAGTTGGCACCCCCGAAAGGCCTGGAGCCCCACCAAACCAAGCTCTGCCATACACTGAAACTGACACAGCACCACACATCCAACACCCACCAACCACTGTGTCTCTGGTATCGTACCCCACAACGCCCCGCTGTTGTTTCTGTTTAGACAAAGCACAGAGCAGTTCATCATCCTCTAAAATTTGGATTGACACAAGTTTACTATACTGTTCAGATACATAAAAATAACAAAAGTATGTACAAAAAGAAGATTTTGAAAAATACGTTTGTGTTATTTTGCAACACTGTGATCAACACAGTTTGAAGTGGGAACGGTTCAAATTGGGATACGACACCTTACCATTATAGCAAGTCAAACAAGGTATTATTTATGCTCATGGTTTCTAGGAATTCTGGGTTCATGACTACGTCTTCAGAGTAACAGGGTCTTCAGCCTTGAACATTTTTCCAGAGGTTTTTGTTAACTTTGTTTATACGATGAGCTATGTCAGATATGTCCACATTTTTGTTGGATTTTGCGCCCCCTTTAAGTGATTGATGTAGGATGCTGGCATGTGTTATGCCAGCAGCAGCCACATATGTGCACTTCCCTTCTCTTTAACAGTGCACTCTTTCACTGGATTTCTTTGAAGAGTGCTACATAAACAGGGCGTTCTGGCACGCACCCAACTAAATCTAACCCTGAACACTTGACAGGCCAGGGGTCAAAAAGGAAAGAGTGAGTTTGTGAGAATTTGGTTTCCAGGATTCTTTATAAAATGTTCAAATATGAGATGGGTTGAATGTTATCCGCTGTCATAGATAAAGTCAAAGAAAGAACAAGGATTAAGGAAAGGCCAGGTAGAATTTATGACTTTCCGAGAGCAGATCATGCTCAGATTTGCACCTGGACCCTTCCCCACTGATAAAAATGAAATAAACAGCTGTAGTTTTAATTTTGTTCTTCCCTACAAATCAGCTTTTCCTCTTTGTATTGAATGGTCTGGTATTTTTTGCTGTGTTCTGAAAGGCTGTGTAATGGGCCAATCCTGTTGTTTTGTGAAGAAGTACAAAATACACTCACCGCCCCTGCAGTATAGTACGCCTGTAAAGTCATGATAGAATTACAAGAAAAGACAACTAAAAGAGTAGAAGAACCACAAACACCTTGATTAGGTTAAATTTAACTATATTTTGCTGAAAGTACATCCTGCTTTGGCCACACCTCCTCAGCTGTCTAAAGAGAGCAGCAGCCAAAACACTGAACTAATGAAAAGCCAACAAAATAAGAAGTTTTTTTAATCTACATCTGCAACATGTTGCTGGTGAACTAATATGGCAACTTGCCTTCACATGAGCACCAAAACCTCAAGAAAGAGATCTGGAGACAGAACTGACATTCCATGGATTCAGCTCTCAAATATCATAACACAGCAGAAAAGTCACATCATGACTTAAGTAAAGACTCGATGCAGCTGTGTTGAAGCTTTTCAAAATAGATAAGCTGAGAGATTTAGTTTAAATCCTAATATAAACAAATCTATGACATTCTACTTGAACATTTCTGAGCTTGAGCAGCAGTTTTTGTCAAACAACAGAAACCTCTGCTGATACTGCCATACGAAATCATAGCTACAGGAACAACAGAAATGCATTAAGGAAAGCCATTGTTTGAGTTTTTAACCCTGCTGCTGTACAAACTGTGAGTGTTGGTGATTTTTTGTATCGAGTGCTTCACTGGATGTTGTTGGTTCTTGTGCTGTCAAGTCCCATAGATGTTGGAAACTTCCAAATCAAATTTGGTGAATTTTCTGATCAACAACTAATGAAGGTTCAAAAATTTTAGAGCACTGAAACAATATATAAACCTAAAAATGTCTACAAAGTTAGTGCAATGTAATAATTATAGATAAAAATATGTGTTTTTCATGTTCGTTTTTGCACAAAAAAAAGAGTCCAAACATAAAAACGGCCAGTCACTGAAATTCAAAACTCTATGTTCTTTCATGATATTGAAAGACACATTTGAAATCTAGAGCGGTTTTTTAATGTGGGATCTGAAGATAACTACAGCAAATAAGAACTTCCATCCAGCCAATGACCCATTTTCTTAATCCGCTATACCCCTTTCTGGGTCACGGAGTTGCTGGGGCTTGTCCCTGCGACTGTTGGGCGAACGCGGGTTACTCCTTGGACACGTTGCCAGTCTGTTGCAGGGCGAGGCAATCACTTCCACACTCACACATACACATCTACACTTTAGAGTAACTAATTAACATAGAAATCATATTTTTGGAGTGTGGGAGGAAGCTGGAGTGTCTGGAGAAAACAGCATGGAGTGAACATACAAACTCCACACAGAAAGGTCCCAGTTGGGATTTGAACCAGAGCATTCTCGTGCTAACCACTGTTCCACCAAAATAAGAACTTTACTAGCCTTGTGAGTGACTTGTTTGCTTTTACAGCTATAGAAATGGAGAAAAGTGGGTTCACCCCAGATATCCAATAAATGATCAGTCCTAAAAGTCATCTGCAGACTTTTTTCTAAGTTTTTCTGGATCTCAACAAACAGCAATAAACCCAATATACTTCTGACAGATTGAACAGCATTAGAAAATGGTCAAAAGAACATTAACATTCACACAAAAAGAATCATACATTTCTTGGATTTAAATTCTATTTTTCCACATTATTATTATTTACTTTACCTGAAAAGTTTGACAAGACTGCAAATAATTACAAATTCATTCTCTTATTAAAAAAAAAAAAACTCAGCGCAAAAGAGCTTTGCAAGTCCGTTTATTAGACTAGCTTTTCTTGCTTTGTTGAAAAATCCCTTTTTTTCAAGGGAAACGTAAACATTTATGCACAGCCTCGTTAAATATGTCATTTTTTTGTATATAGATTTTGTTGAATTTTTATATTAACTGTGAATAAGATGTTAAGCCTGTGTAAAACAAACGAAGCTGTTGTTTATCGGAACAGAAGCAAGAAAGAAGTCTTTCTGTCGCCTGAACTCACAACCTCCCTCAGCTCTTCCTCATTGTGACCATGAGTCACTTCAAAAACCACAGTGCAGGACATGTATTACAACATCGAAACTTGAAGCTAGTGGCACTCATATCATGGTTTCGGTGGAAAAATGAAGAGAAATTCAATCAGCACTTTTCTTGCAGAGAGAAGAGAACAGGGTGAGCAGTCATGTTGCCAGATACAGGACAGGAAAAAAGAATGTGAACTAATGGAAAGAATGACCAAGCATTAAGAGCATGATGAGTGAAAGACCAAAGAGGAAAGAGAGCTGAACGATAGGTCAGTGGGCTGACCAGATTATAAATACATGTCAGGAAAGGATGTCTTGGGACAAACTTGATTCAACCAGCTTTACTCGTTTTTTTCCGTTTCCTCTGTTTTTCAAGTACCTACTTACACATGGCTTATGACCCCCTCAGCACAGTCTATCTCATGTGCAGTAAATCATTACCGTTATTCCTGCAAACTTTTGCCGTGCAAAAATATCCATACTAAAATCACATCATATTTAGCTGTATTATAGCCGCAACATTTTATTTAGAGACAACAGAAGGGAAGAAGGTCTAAATGCAGATATGAAGAACTGGCATGGCATTGCAGCTTCCAGACTAATTTACAGTAACTCTAAAAGTCACTGCTAGAAGCCCCAGTTTAGAAGACCTGAAATAATCAAGACCATACGATGTCTGAGCAGTGTAACAGTTTCACAGCGAAAATAAAACAATAATTGATAAAGCAAAGGCAGAAAACATCACACAACCCTGATTTCCTATGTGAATAGATAACTACCATGAACATTTAAAGCTAAAGAGCGTTGAGATGGTTAAGATTATGTTTTACTAACTATAAAAGTCTCAAACAAAATAAAAATAATTATTGTTGAGCTTTTGAGTAGATGTTTGAGTTTGGGAGGGTAGCATTTGAGATGTGCACGTCAACATTTATCCAAAGCAAAAAATAAAAAAAAAAGTAAATGAGGAAGGCCTTCTTTCAGTTCCCTCATATAAACAGGGTCTTTATAATGTGTGTGGATTTGTGCACGCACAAGTCAAGTCAGTGAGAAGCTATTAGGGTGGGTGTGGGTGAACGATTATGACTGTGGTTTTCAAAGGAATTTTCAGACGGAGCCTTGCCACAAGTAAATGTGAATGTTCATATATCTCCAGGAGGCAGAAAGACAGATAAAAGGCAGACAGTATGAATGACAGACAGACGGAGAGAACGATGCAGAGAGATATGCTGTGATTCACGGTTCCTCCTCTTAAACTGAACCCTCATCCGGTGTTGATGTTGCAAGCCCATGTCACAGCCGTGTGAGGATGACATGGGATGAAAGTGGCACTCAGCTCCAGATTCAACCAGACAGACCTGGTTCCAAGTTGCAATCTTATGACTGGATGCAGAAGTTAAGTAAATAGACAAGTCGTTTAGGGAGCCCTGATCCTCTAAATGGGCCGCAATGAGGGGGTCAGAATGTTTTAGTTATAGGCTTTCCCCATGAACGCCTCCTAAGCTTCGACAGACTCAGCTTACTTTGCTTCTTTCTTACTGTCATTCATCCAGATCTTTCCCTATCGGCTCATAAATACAATAATTACGTACGTCAGGACACATGATCTCGCCCCGCTGACCTTGCAGCTGAAAAAGCTATAAACAGAGAAGTATTTTAGCTGTTCTAAAGAAAAGAAAGGAAAAAAAAGTAATTGCACAAGTATGACGCGAGATCCAGTGTCTTTTAAATGAAAATAATTCCAGTGTGTTCAAGTATTTCTACAAAACTGAAGCTTTAAAACTAGTCATGCGCTTAAAAAAAACACCGCAAAACATGAGATAGATATATAAAATAGCATTGGAGGTAGTTTGAGATGAAAACTTTTGCCAAAAACTAGTGAGTGAAAAGAAAAAAATTATGTACATCAATAGATTTAAACACAGAATTTTTTGTTTTATTTGTTCAATTTAGCAAAAATCTCTTCTGCACATTTGTTGGAAAAGGGAAAAAGGTCACAAAAGAATGAAACGCTGATAATGGGTGAATAGCAAAACTGAACCAAACGGGGAAAGGATGTTCCCCTCTTTGAGTCTCTGAGTAAATGAGCATACACAAGGAGACGTTCTGACTGCAAGCCTCCCCTTTAATCCCTTCAAGAGTCAAGCAGAGAAGGAATGAAGATGTTTTTGCATCAACTTCCTCAATGAAGGACTGCAGAGTTTAAGAGCAAGAGCAGCAATGAAGATGCAGACAGGAAATGCACGCAGACGGGCGGTGGGGGGGCTTCGTAAAGTGTTTTCAGAGGAGACAGAACACTGTTTGGCAATAACAATGCTATGGGTCAGTGGAACAACTGATAAGTAGTATAACAAAACGTCTGAAAACAGAACAAAATAAGTGTTTCGTGCAGCGTTCACAGGTTGTGCAAAAGATCATGAGAGATCAGCAAAGAGAAAAAGTCAAGATGGCAGCAAAAAAACCTAACAAATATACAGATTCTGGGGCTCAAACCTCACAAAGCCCAGTTGGACGACTACTGTCTTAAAATATACACAAATAAAACAGGAGCTGCACAACCTGAGTGTCGCAATCACCAAAAAAAAAGGAGGCACAGCACAAGCAAACTGAATGCCTGCTTCAGTCCCGTGAGGCAAGAACTGATGACCTCATCATTAAAGGACACCCTAAAGTCCCAAACAACCCCCCCCCCCCCCCCCCCCCCCCCCCCTTCTTGACTGTTACAACTGCAACAAGGAATCATAAGTTGCCCGTTATTGCTTGTTTTGCTGTTCAGACAAAAACAGAACAACCAATGGGTCATCCAAATGCTCAACAACCCAGAACTGTTGGAATAAGAAGAAAAAAAAGAGAGAAAACAGCTAACCATCAGAACATGCATCAGTGCAAGACTCCTCCAAGGTTAAAAACTTTTAGTCAGCGCATTCATGGTTGTGCCAAGTTGGTGTGTCGCGAGATTAGCACGAGTCACGATACAGAATTCCTTGGTGTGTGTGTAATGCTTTTGTGTGCATGTCATTTCTGGACTGCCTGCCATTCCGTGGCACAGAATTATGTGTGAGGACGTCTGTCCGATATTGAAGAATGACATCAGTCAGTTGGCAGAGGAGGTGTGGGAGCAGGTGCTATATGGGAATCAGAGAGGGATGGAGACATGCAGGGAGGGGCTGGAAATGGGTAAGGACAGGGAGAGGATAGTGGGAGGATGGAGGTGTGGGGCTGCAGAGGGTGATGCAGGAGGATGGGGCAAAAGCCAAGATGAGAGTCCAAGTGAAGCTATTTATAGCTCTCATCATGGGTCATTCTACCAGGTCCTGATCACCACTAAAATTATGGCCATCTAGAAAACAACCAGCCTTTTGTTTTGTGCTCAGCAATACTGAAGGGCAAAAAAGAAGAAAAGACACATGTACATATATATATTCAATCGTTTTTAAAGACGTAATCTCAGTATTATCTCAGCAAAATTGTATGTATAACTATAATAAAAATTTTTGTATTTAACAATTTCAAACCAGACAAGAAAAGAAGTTGGACTTCAGTCAAAATCCACCCATGTTGGCCCAACCAGGAAATGTTCACACAGTAGTCAGGCTTTTGCTAAATCACTGCCATTCCAGACAATCATAAAGATCTAACTTCAATTTCAGAGGCAGAATTTCTTTAAATCTCTTAAATCAGCAAACATTCCCATGTCCAGATTCATTGATGCAATTGCTTTCTAACTGTTCCTCAGTGAAAGTATTTTTGAACATTAATCACAATGATTTGAATACCAAATAACTTGCAATTGTGGCCCGAATTGACACCGGTCTCCGATAAACGTCTGGGCTACTATTGAAAGATGTACGGTAATCATGCAAACAATAATTCGTGCATATGGTAAAGCAAGAATTAAGAGAAAATCCCTTGTCAATAAGATAACTAAAAGCTTAAATATTTGACCTATCAGGATAATTCACTCACAGAACAAACCAAACAAAAATAAATAAATGACTAAGGGAAAAACAAAAGTTTGTTGTTTTTGTTTTGCATTGTCTTCATCATCTTATGTTTTTGTAAAGCCACTTTACTTAAAATGTATAAAAATAGAATCATTCAAGTTAAATGTGATACTTAAAAACACCTTCACTTTCATCTTCTGTCTTGTGGACTGGAATTCAGCTTTTAATGTATCACAGTTTTTAATTTTGTTAAAGTATATTTTAAATGAGTCACGATTAAGCTGGTAGATAATTTCCAAACAAGCGTCATGTTCTTTTCAGCAAGCAAGGCGCACTGATTGCTACCCTGAGTCATATCCATGAGCACAACTTAAATTAAAGTTATGATTACAAAAGGCTAAAGGGTTTTATTCTAAACTGTCAAGGACCTCTGCACAGACAAGGGTAAAATCTGTGTAGCCGTACTGTGAAACAGAAAATGAAATGTTTTCAATGTGCAGAAGAGATGAAGGAGAATATTATTCATACCTGCATCACAAAACTGTAGCGCAGACAATAACAGAAGACTTGGCCTCCAAATGAGAGCAAAATCTAAAAAAAAAAAAAATTGTCAGTGAAAGATTAATTTACTGTACATGAAATAGCAACTAAATTTGATCCAGATTGTTTGCTACAGAAAGCTGAAGCAGGGAGCTATTGTGATGAGTTGTACTGTCTCTCAGCCACGTGTTACAGTATAATAGAGTCTTTGTTTTCCACTTATCTGGCTGCAGCTCAGGCTGCAGAGCAGAGTGTTTCAGCAGCTAGTACAGATCAGACTTAAGGACGCATTGTAGCTCCCTGTGTGAAGGCTTTTTGTCAACCCGTTTGCATGGACAAAGTAATCATCTGAGTTGAGACCGATAAGTAGATTTTTACAAGCCCACACAGATGCCTTTATAGGAAGCTGAAGCTGGCAGAAAGTAGGCTGTTCTCTTCCTTTGCTCGTATTAAAAAGGATCTGAGCCACCAGCAATGAGGGAAACATATGCTATCACAAGAAAAAATGCAAACTAAATCATATTATACTGCAAAAATACATGGATAAATGCATTAATATAAATATGTTCCACAGACAGCACAGATTTATAGAATGTTCTTTTTATTATTGTTATTATTTTCATGGTGAATCCCAAGTCCACCCACACAGGCTACCCCTGCAGAGACCTTCTGTTCCTCAGTACAGGACACAGTCATGCAAAGAAAAAAAAACAAAAACACACACACCCTCTCAAACTGACACAGTGAAAAGAAACACAAGCGGGGACATGATTTAGTCTGACTGATTATGTCTTAAAGTCCCAAGCCAATCCTGTTTTGATCTATTTTTAAAGTGTTCCCAGTCATCTTTAAATCATGACTATGCTGTTTTAAGACAAATAAAAAAAAAAAAACAAAAAAAAAAAAATCAAAGTTGGCAATAGTTCATCAGACATTCGCCCTGAATTGGGGGCAAGATTGTTGGCATGGAGTAAGCCTTCCTTCGTTTCCCGACACCCATCTTTTTACACTCTCTCCCGCTAGCTTACAGCCCCTCACAACCCTAACCTAACATTAGCGGGGCAACAAAAATGGGGAGCATTATCAGAGTCATCCAGCCGTACAGTTTTGAGTCAGATGCCAGCTCAAACAAGACAAACGTACATGGAACTTCATCTAAATGTAGATTAATCAGACTAGAGTGGAGCAAGTAGCTTGTGGCTTGCCGTAGTAGTTTTTACATCTTATCTAGAAACTTTTTCCAACTCATTTTTTTTGTGTACTCCTGATTTAGAACCATTTAAAAATAAAAACTCAAAAATGCAATTTTAAGCTTAATTTTATGTGTCTACATGAGCAAATTGCTACGAGAACATATTCAAAACACCAAAAATAAAATTTTCATCGGCGTGGGTCTTTAATATAATTTCAGTCCTTATTTCAGAGGTTTCTCAAAGGTTGACATCAATAATTTTCTGCTCACCACAAAAAGAACCAGAGGTTCAACTGTCGCTTGCTTAAGCAAGAAAAAGGGGCAAGTTAAATTTGGTTTTTTTTTATTATATGGTAAAGTGTTCCCATAAAACCTAAGGTTGGCGTCATCCAATGTTTCCTTTTCTTTTTTACATTTTTTTACATTAATACTGTGAGAACTAGAATGCGTTAAAGTAAACAGATTTAAACACATTAACACCAGGAAAACAGTTGGGCATTTTGGTTTAATAGAGCCAGCAGAGACTAGTGTACATATGGACATTTCACATTATGGCACGTATCACAGTAATGTGTGTGGTAATGGCTGTGAAACCACATGTCACTGCGGGTGGAAGAGAGACTCCAGAGCAGAGGCAAGTCCCACAGCACGAGTAGAACTTTACTTCACCTTCTGCCCCTCTCCTGTTTTGCCCTGTCTGTTAATGCCATCCTTCTTTTTCCTCTTCTTTGTTTCTTGAGCGTACTGTTTGAATCCAATATGTCTCTCACCACTTTTCAAATAGCTCCTGTTCTTTCTGGAAGTCTGTCTGACTTTCTCATTTTTCCAGACTTCTGTGCTCAGACTTGAGGGGTTACTGCCTGTAAAAGAATGTCCAGCTCAGGCCAAGGCAATAGTGTGGTTATTCTTTGAAAGAGTCTATTTCATGGCACTCAGTAAGATCAAAACAGGGGAAAGCAATGACCATCCCAGAAACTGAGCCTTTAACTTGGAGTTTTGACTGTATTCTTGCATCAAATCAACTTTACTTAAGCTGTTAACTTATCTTCTTTTATGTGATCCAGCTTGATGGAGCACCTTGGCTCAGATTCAACCTCCTAGTTTATTGTGAAAAGCTTCAACCTAAAGAACTAACCACCTTTTACTATTTCTTTTTCTGAAATTCCGCTTCTTTAACCCATCCAACGATGACACAAACTCGCATGTATCGTCATGTCTGTATCCTTTTACAGTTTGATTGTTATATGAGATAAGGGTGAGGATTTAATGACTTCATGACAGCTTTCTACTGTGATATTTGTCACCCAATGGAAGTACAGTTGCAAAGTCCAGGGAGGCTATTGACAGTGGACTTTGGAGGGTGAAGGCATGCTTTTCCAACACACATCCCAAAACATGTGCACCCTAACTCACACTTGGATCGCAAACTGTTGTTGCCTTTAGCAACTGCAGGGTAGTAAAATGATCAAGGGAAAATGCAAAAAGGAAATGATCGGGAAATAACCATGTGTGTTTTACAGCTGCTGCTCTAATCAGTTAGATGCTTTTATTGCACTCCATTTAACTTGGGTTTTGTTGGAAATCTATTTGTTATGGCCACCAGAGAATGCTTTGAGACACTAGTTTCTATCAATAAAAAAATATGTTCAAATTTCTCAAAAATATGTCAGTACTTTGTCTATAATGGGGTTGCAACAAGATATTAAATCTTGGGTGGGCTTTTAGTTAGTCTCCACCTTCTGCCACTGTGGCTTACCTCACTGGAGGCTCAGGTCCTGCTGCTGGCACGAAATAACAAGCACATGTTTAAGACCGACAGAAGTAAAAGTTAAAAGAAACACATTTTTTAAACGCCTGTAGAAAGCTCTAGTGATAAATGGACCAAAAAAAAAAAGCTATTAAAATATAAAGAACAAGTGACTTTAAATCAGAACAAAACTCTTGTGATGTAAAATGTTATTTTTCTTTTCAGCAAAACAAAGCAAGGAATCCTTAAAGGAACTTAAAATTTCACATTCAACTCCTGCCTGTATGTTCACCTCAGTAGCCAAGCCTCAGTTATTCTTCGGCTATCATAAAAAGAGAAATGAATAATAGGTTTGCACTGTCATGTACAGTCACACTCACTCACATCCACACAAAGCACACACTACTTACCTGGAGATGATGAACAGAGAGATGTTATTACAGGTCCTCTCCAGACATTGTTAGTGAGATTACACTCCTAATATTTACTTTTTATAAATCTGTAGAAAAATGAAATATACAATGTTTATTTATGCTGTTATGCTGGCAATGGTGTTCCTCCTTGAGGATAAACAAAGAATTGCTGTGTGAAGAATCCTGTTCAGTGTTGAGCGGATGGTGTTTGGTGGAAGTTAGACGTCAGACTAAGCGCTTCAAACCTACTTTTTTCCCTTATTTTTATCTTGCAGTTAAGGGCATATTCTTTAGAAGCAGACCCTCTTCAGAGAGAGACATGAGAGCTGTATAATTATGGGTTGAAAAGGCCTGTGTGTGCTTTTTCGTCTATGAGAAAAAGGGTGAGTGTGTGAGGGTTTGAAAAGTTCAGAGGGCTTAGGGTAAAAATGAGAAAAAAAAAGGAGTTACAGTTTTTACATTAAATTCCAGCTTGATAAACAAAACCAGGTGGCTTTTTATCTCTTTGACCAGCCCTCACTCACATTCATAAACTATTATTCTTTCAAATAAACAGTTGTTGTTAAAGGTTTGGCTAAAAACTGACTCACTACCCAGAATGAGGGATTTTCTGCTTAAAGTACTTTTTCATAAATCAGACTGTTTGCTTCCATGCAACTTAAAAGTATCCCGCCTTCTAAAAATAACAATATTTCCGCAGATATGTCTCGCTTTTTTGTTGTAAATATGTGCAAAATAATTCACCAGTGATCACATCTTCCTGTCGGAAAATGTACAAGTAAAACTCGTCGTTTGATGCATTTTCTAGCATTGCTTAAGTCACATCAAAGTATTATCAAACTTAAACAACAGCACTAACCAAAATCACATAATTGAAAGAGCACTTGGAACATTTTTACAATAGATCAAAAGATAGATAGATATCTTTCTATTTGAGCTTTTTTCTTGAGAAAAGTGGATTTTTAGCAGCAACGAGATGCAATAACCAAATTCAAAGATGTTCACATTAGTGAACAAAATCAAAGTTAAGACGATAAGTATAAAGTGGCAATATCAAAGTCCATCTCAGGCATGATTTTTAAGGAAGGACTTGTATTAGGATCCTCGTCTCTTTTCTGACATCCTCAGCTATTCCCTTTCAGATAAGCAAGTACTCAAGATGATTTCCTGTTGGCGTTTACTACTAGTTGCAAATGCATCAGTTGTAATCCTACACGTTTAACTGACAACACGCAGCTTTCACTCACTAATTTCAACCACTCTGATGGTCAGTAGGTGCTGAGTATGCTTAAGACTGGTAAAAAGAGTTTCTGACCAAGTATCAGTATGTGGCAATTTTGAAAATGTAATGACCAACCTACTTCCCACATTCTGCAGTTCTTGTGTCTGTCTGTACATAAGTGTGTGTTCAAAAGCAGACACTGCCTGAGCTCCTACTTTTAATCGTTCATCTCCAACATGTATAGCCTTTAATTGTGAATGGAGACAAATGCTGTGCAGAAACATACTGAGGCAATGAAAAGAACCATTTCTCTCTACCTACAGATCAATGGGTTCCCATTCAATTAGAAAGTCTGAAACCATTAGCACCCAGCTAATGACTCCATTCTGGGAAGCTGGGAAGCTTTGGCCTCAGGGCAGAATGGTTGGAAGTGGAGGAGCCAGAAAAAGCATCAAGACTGGGTAGGAGATTTCTTTAACTGCATGCATTATGAGTGCATTACACTTCTTTAATGTCTTACAGGACAAGCGGTACACTTTGCAGATGCTTTCCTTAAGTCATATTTCAGTGTGTGCTAAAATTGCTTTGCTCTTCAAATGGGATGAATTCAACTTTTACCCTTTTGATTATCTGTTTGGGTTACTCTGTTTTTGTTTGCATTCAGAAGAAAACAACATTGTATAAGTGAGAGGATTGCATTTAGGTAGGAGGTGACACTGCAGTTAATGATTGTCTAATTAATGGACAAAGGGCTTTTGGGGGGTACTGTTGCACTTCTGGACACCATTTTTACTTTTTCAATCATAGCGTGTTCCTACAATAGATATTCAGCCACCTGTTTTTGACAAATGAACACTTATAGAAAAAAGAAAGAAACAAAAGCAAAGAGAAGTGAAGAAACATACATGCAGCCAGAAAACTGGGTGCACTCACAATGGTTTTACAGGTAGGAACCATGTGGCTACAGGCACAGGTAGGACGCCACGGTCAGAATCTATATCCTGTGTCTTAATGATGTGTGTTGTTGCCCCCGGGGAACGGTAGCTTTAATGGGGAGGCAGTCTGCTACTGGTAAACACATGCTGGAACTCAGTGAAAACACGGCTGATGTGGAATTAGGTCACTTGTGATAAGCATGAGAGCAGAATTGCCTTGAAATTATTTTGGCCTGTTTGTGTGTGTTTGTGAACAGTGGAAACCCCCCACCCCACCCAAACATTTGTTTAGCACCGGCTTGTCTGACAACTATGGAAGTCCACTGTACAAAATGCAGAAGTTTCACAATGAAAAGCAAAGCATATTTTTTACTCTATTTATGTATTTTTTCCAAAAATGTCTCAAACTTTTTTAAACGAATCGGTGAATCAGTGTGAGGACAAAGTAATCAGAAATGACCTCTTAAAAGTCAATCAATGAGAACCAACAAAAGCCAGTATTTCCTTCATGGAAATACTATATTACATTTAACTCCACAAATCAACTTTGACTCCAGTTACTTTAAAGTCCAAATCCAGCTGTATTTGTTTCTTTTGTAAAAGTGTTCCCAGTGGTCTCTTACTTTTAATTATACAGTTTTTAACAAAAATGAAAAAGCCTTCATTGGAGTTGGTCTTTAAACGTGTTCCCAGGAAAACGATGATCTACTAAATGATAATGTAGTTATTTTTCTTCAAGTGGATGTATCGGAATGGAGCAGTGCGAGGAGCTTCTGGCCGGCCCACTGTAGCATACTACATCAACACTACAAGCTTTTCCAACTGTGTTTTTTTGTCTGCTCCTGATTCACACTGATTTAAATAAAGAAATACTCCGAAATTCAAATGGGATCTTAATTTTCTTTATACTTATCCCTCATCATGAGAAAAATTCTGCAAGAACATGATAAGAACACCAAAAACACCATTTTCACTAGAGTGGGTCTTGAATAAATGAGTTGAACCTGTACAAAGGTTTTGAATATTTGTTAGAAAATCTGCAATGTGCAATTACTCTAAGAAAACTGTTTGATTCTGGGGATTCTTTACAAAGAATCAAACATGATCACTTTCCGGTTCTTAGGAAGACCTGTTCTTAGAAATACTAAGCAGACAAAAGAGGAGAAAAAAGAAACAAGGAGAAGCATGCTGCTCTTGTATTGCTTGTCATTTGATTGCTTTTGTCTGGCAGATGTCTCACAGGGACAGCTTGGGAAAATTAACAACGTCTATTTATATTTGACGATACTATTCTGCTTCCATCCTGGGACGGCCATTAAGGTAAAATTGGAGGAATTTACTTGGGACAGGAATGGTGGTGGTGGAGGTAGGTGTGGACGGATGCTGTGGATGGAGAGGAGGACGCATGGTTCCCTCCCCAAGAAGTGCTAACTTGGACAGTCAGAGGAATTTTCTGTGGTTTATCCAACAAGAGCTGCTCCATCTGTATAAACTAATGCCTGCCAAACCGTAGGCTCTCACCCTCCCTCTCCACATACGCACATGCGCTCACACACACACTATTAACATCCAGAATGTTGACTCCCCCGATCCAAAGAGGAGCGGAGAAACCTAACTCTGTTCTTACGTGCTAAGAAAAAAGAAGAAGCAAGTCTTCATTTACATACCCTATTTTCATTTGTGCCTCATTTGAGTAAGATGTGTATTCTAACCATCGTGAGCAATTATAGGGTTCAGAGTCTTGCCCAAGGACACTTTTTTGATACATAAACAAAACTCCAAATTCCTCCTTTTCCACATCTTCCTCACATTCTAAGAAACACAAACGAAACACCCTAAGCAGAAATGACATCTGCACGCTTACAAGCATGCATGCGACCCATTGTGAAGGTGAGTTCTGTGGCTTTCCTGGCTACAGAGTACTTAAAACTATTGTTTTTTTTTTCCCCGTTCTGCCGAGTTGCTCTAATGACAGTGGTGTGGAGACAGAGGTTATGTAAGTGTGAGCTGCAATCACACTCATTGCCATTTAGACGTGACTCAGCTGGCCAAAAGCCCGCTGAGGTGTGTGTTTGTGTGTAGGTATGTGCATGTGGGTAAGTAGGGATGAAGGGAAAGCACACCAACAGCGGGAAGGATACTGGTTTATGGAAAAACGGACAAAAGGGAAATTGATTGACAGCAGCTGCAGACTTTGTATTATTTCTATACACAACATTGTGTTGCATCTTGCTTTACATGTGTTCTATAGGAAGACTTAATATGAATTTGCTCCCATCTGATTCTTAATATTCCCTTTTGCCTTGTGGTTTGGAGCGCCATTGGTGAAGAGTATTTTCACGTAAGCCTCATGAGTGTTTTTTAAAACTGCTCACTTCATTTCCCAGTTGAGCTTCTTATTTTTGACTGATGTCTTTTCACAGGATACAAGAACTGTGTGATCATCAGTCTAAACTTTGAGGTGAAGGGGGGAAACTCTGCAGCGCCTCCTTTTGTGACTTAGTCTGCATTACTGTGTGTCTCCTTAAAAGTTGCTCATGTCTCTTTAAAAGCTTGCTCTTCTTTTGCTAAGGGGGCTGGGTTGTACTCTGAGTCACTGGGCTGTCCCTGGCACAGAAACACTCATGCACATAAATGCAGGGAGCACGTTCACACACATCGACACACACAGACACACACACACACTTGAGCCTCTCCATGTTTATGAGTGGAGCTGGCCTTGTGCCCAGCTTTAGGGCTGCGGCAGCACTGTGCTGATTAACCCTTCAGGAGCTCACACTGTTCCATTTTAACCCCAAACAGGGCCGTCAACTTTCACCTGACTGTTCAGGTCAAGCACAAAACTGAATGATTTTCACAGGAATTCTTTCAACATTTAACAATTTCCAAGCAGAACAAAATAGACAGCCACATTTTCAACAAGATGGTTCTTCAATACTTTCTCCAGCAGGCTGTTTTTTTTTTCTTTTGGCAAAGTCTCTGTTACTACTGAATACCAAAATAAATGGTTGAATCAACATGATTGGTGACCAGATTTACATAGCAAAAACTTACAGTTTGCTCATTAGGTTTGTTTAGGCTAAATAAAAAGAACATTTTGATATTTTGTGTGTAGTAGACTCACTTTTTTCACTTTTTTGCTTCATTTCATTGAAACTTCGACATTTATTTATGCACATACTTGACTTGTTCAAATCAGCCCACAGACTTAGCTGATAATAAGACAAGCATGAAACAAGAGTCATTCTGGTTCAGATGCTCAAAAACGTGAACATCTGTGATGTTTTGTTGGCCATGGAAACAAGCCATAACCAAATGAAGGAACTAAAAATGTGTAACGATTAATTGACTCAACCCATGAATCGATTTCTTTTCCTACAATTCAACCAGATCGATCTGTTTGAAGCAAGTTGCTAATCGAATCAACGTATAACATTATAAAATACTTTCAAAATTATTAAATCCATTGTAATCGATATTGGAAAATACCATTTGGATTGAGGCACGGTACGTTTATTTTATTTAAAATCAACCAACTACCTTTACAGCGGACAACACACATGTGATACAGCAAAAAATGATCAATCCATCATTACAGTCCAATGTGTGGAAACAATTTGAATTGTTCAGATAAGTGACCATTCAGTGTGGTAGAATGTTCTGATAATGTTCTGTTTGCATTATTTTGATGTGGAAAAGCAGCAGGAGGATGAATCTTGTGAAACTAAAATGTGAATCGATTTGCCATTAATTCTTGTTTTCTTGTTTGCTTGGACATTTGATTATCTTGCAAGAAATACAAGAAATCTGGGAAAGTTCACCTGCAGTGTTCAGTACCCAGCTGTTTATCTCAGAGTCACACTGGTTAAATTATTGGCAAAATATATCTTGGATCAATTTTAGGTCAGTAAATCTGATCAAATCTGATCGTTCAAAATGAACCAATATAGATTATGATTTGTATCAGCAACCACAAATTATGATATGAATCAAATCGTTGTTAAAATGAATCATTACACCCCTAAAAAGAACAGAATACCGATTTGTTTAAATGCTACAACTCAAATAACTCTCGAGTGTGGCAACTGAATATTAAATATACTCTTAACAGTAGCCAAAACAACCATGGTCCAAAACTCAAGGTGGGAATCATGCCCACAGGCTGTGAAAACGGAAAATATAAAGATTCTGTGGGATTTTCAGATATTAAATAACAAGAAGATAAGATCTTATCAGTCATGGTGGTAATTGACAAACAGTTGAGGAAGGTGACAGTGATAGATGTAGCAACCTCTAAGCGATGGCAAAATCAGAAAAAAAAAACAAAAAAAACTTGAAAAGCTCACAAAATATCAAAGGCTGCATGATGAGCTGGAACGCATTGGGTAAGTGATATCATGAGTGGTCCCTGTGGTAATTGGGTCACTTGGGGCTGTAACTCCCAAACTGAAAGAGTGCCTCCAGCAAATCCCAGGAACATCTGTTATCTTTGTTCAGAGAAGCTCAGTACTAGGTACAGCTATGGTACTACACAGAACCCACAACCTTCTAGGCCTCAGGAGGAGGACTTGAGTTTGTGGGGGATAAATGAGTAGAATCATAGGGCAAGTGGAAAGTTGTTTTTTAAAGTTTTGAGATCATTTGGATATTACTTTAAAGTCTAAAAAATCTGACATTATTTTTCACTGGTAAGTGGAAAGTTACTGCTTTAAAAATGTGCATAAATCTTTTTTTTTTTTTCACTTTGAATAATTTCGACTTCATTATTGACATGATTGGATCCTCAGATTGTAATTTTTTACATCTGGTCAAACATTTTATACTTAATATTGCAGATTTTATGTCAAGGTTGACGTGCGGACACAAATGCAGGCGGACTCGAAATAAAGAAGAAATAGATTTAATGACTCGAGAGAGGAACATTAAATCAGAGCAAACAAACAAAACCACCCGACAACCCGTGCAAGGGAGACGAGGCCATATAACAGGGAGAGGGGATTGGTTAACCACATACAGGTGTGCCAGGAGGGAGGGAACACACAAGGAGGGAAGTGTCAAAGGACCTCGAAAGCAATGGTGAGCACAGGAAATACAACAAAATAAAACAGGAAGTGACAAACACAACAACAATTAATGTCCTGGGTCATAACCCCTACAGTACCCCCCCCTCAAGGTGCGCCTCCTGGCGCAGGGGGAAGTCTGTTCCGATGCCGCCGATTGAAGTCCCTGATGAGTTCAGGGTCCAGAAAGCGTGAAGCAGGCTCCCAGGACCTCTCCTCAGGCCCGTACCCCTGCCAGTCCACCAGATACTGGAGGCCACGACCCCGTCGCCGAACGTCCAGAAGGCGACGGACAGTGTAGGCTGGTTGGCCATCAATGATGCGGGGAGGGGGTGGCGGAGAGGATGGCCGCTGCAGGGGACTCGTGACATGTGGCTTTAGCTGTGAGATGTGGAAAACCGGGTGGATGCGCAAGGACCTTGGCAAGCGCAGCCTGACTGCCACCGGATTGATGACCTTGATGATCTCGAAAGGACCGATGAACTTGGGGAACCGCTTCTTTGACTCTGTCCGGAGTCTGAGGTGCGAGGTGGACAACATGACGAACTGACCAGGTAGGTAGGATGGTGCTGGCGTGCGGCGACGATCTGGCAACCTGTTGTGGGAAACCCCTGAACACAACAGGGCTCGTGACTCGGAAAACACAGTCAGGTCATGACATTCAGACGGAACCCTGAATGGGTCAGGTGAGGGCGGCCGCCCTACTGGGACGGCGGGATCTCCCCCAGGAGGCCGAGCTGAACGCAAACATGTGGTGTGACATTTCTCACTCCAGCCGGAGACACGGCTGGAGGGCCAGTCGATGACTGGGTTGTGAGCATTTAGCCAAGGGCAACCTAATACCAGAGGGTTTTGTGGGGAGGAAAAAAGGAAAAAACGGGTGTGCTCGTGGTGATTGTCTGACACAATCAGATGAACCGGCTCAGTGACTCGTGAGACGGTGGCTAATTCTTGGCCGTTGAGGGAGACCACTCGTAAAGGATGGGGCAAAAACTCAGACTTCAGACCGACCTGTTTGGCTAGCTCGGCGTCCATGAGGTTCTGCTCTGCTCCTGAATCCACCAATGCTCTGACAGAAACTCCCCCTTTCTGGAACATAACCCGAACATCCAAAACACAGGAAGCAGGTCTCGGGATAGTGGGAGCCGGACCACGGCTCTTCAGCGCGCCCACTCTGATGAGTTGGGGCAATCCCTGCAGAAATGACCCCGGCCGCCACAGTAAAGGCACTCACCTGCCGCCATCCGCCGCCGTCGCTCGGAAACTGTCAGTCTGCCCCGGCCGAGCTGCATGGGTTCCTCTGAGACTAAAGACGGGGGTTCTGCGGAAAAAGCAGCAAAGTCAGGTGAGTCCATGATCCTGTGCTCAACAGGACTGCGTCGGCGACGGGGTGCCACCCTGCCATGCTCCTGCTTGTGGTCCTGCAGGCTATTGTCAATTCTGATGACCAGGGCGATGAGGGGTTCCAAGGAGGAAGGTAACTCGAGAGTGATTAGTCTGTCCTTTAACTCCTCGGAAAGTCCCTCCACGAAAGCGTCCATGAGCGCAGTGGTGTCCCAACCACTAGTGGAGGCCAGGGTGCGGAACTCGATGGCATAGTCAGCTGCCCTTCTGCCCCGTTGCCGAAGTTGCATAAGGGCTCGAGCTGCCTCTCGGCCCGGTTTGGTGTGCTGGAACACCTGCTGAAATGCCTCCAGAAATGCCGCGAGAGACGCGCAGGTCGGTGCTCCACGCTGCCATTCAGCCGTTGCCCATGCGCCTGCTCTCCCGGTGAGGTGAGATATGATGAAGGCCACCTTAGCTTGGTCCGAAGGATAGTGAGGCGCTTGTAGTTGAAAATGGAGCTCACACTGAGTGATGAATGCTCGGCAGTCCCCGGAGTCCCCGGAAAACCTCTCCGGGCGGGCCAGCTGTGCAGCAGGGGCGACAGGAATCCCATCCTGGACTGGCGTGGGAGGCGAAGGGTGCGGAGAAGGAACGGACAGTGGATGTTGGATCCGCTCCGCCAACTGCTCCAATCGCTCACCCAATGCGGCAAGTTGTCGCTCGTGACGGCTCGACATCTCGAGTAATCCTTGTCTTAAGCATGACATCTGCTCCTCCTGTTGGCGGAGTAATGCCCGTAACGTCTCCGCGTCTGCTGCGTCCATTATACTGGTCGGGTGGTAATGTCAAGGTTGACGTGCGGACACAAATGCAGGCGGACTCGAAATAAAGAAGAAATAGATTTAATGACTCGAGAGAGGAACATTAAATCAGAGCAAACAAACAAAACCACCCGACAACCCGTGCAAGGGAGACGAGGCCATATAACAGGGAGAGGGGATTGGTTAACCACATACAGGTGTGCCAGGAGGGAGGGAACACACAAGGAGGGAAGTGTCAAAGGACCTCGAAAGCAATGGTGAGCACAGGAAATACAACAAAATAAAACAGGAAGTGACAAACACAACAACAATTAATGTCCTGGGTCATAACCCCTACATTTTATTTTAAATTTCACTCTTATGGATGGGACAGTATTTGTCTCTGTGTAAATCCGTTACACACGTTGAGCTGGTGTGATCAAACAGTAGAGAGCAAACAGAACGATGGAATGTGGTTCAGACAGCCTTGATAAAGATGAGACATAAGGCTACTGAGAGCGGGTGTTAAGTGTGTTAAGTATGATGGGTGCAGTGACAAATGATCTGACCTCATCTGCATCAGATGTGAAATCTCGCTGTGAAAGAATCTGCACCCTGTCTCCTCACTGCTCCTTGTAAGATAGATCCCCATGGTGCAATAGCTGTTCCAATAACCATGTCATCTTGAAGCCAGGGCTATTGCCCTCCCACCTTTACCAGAGGGTAACCCCTTGAGTAATCCCCAGAGGGTCCAGACTAATAATAGTATATGGATATGATCCTGTTTAAATTAGTCAAGCACAGAATGAAACGACAGTTTGTTAAATGATGGTTCCTTCAATGTGGTGAGACTGCAACAGAGAGGAGGAAATCTGTTGTTTTTTAACTCAAAAGACGACACTGACACAGTAAATATAGCAACTGAGCAGAGTTCTGAAATGCTCATGTGTGTTAACGACTCTCCCAGGCTCACTGGAGACTATGGTAAAAAAGAAGAAAAAAAAAAAAACCTCTGTGGCTGTGATTTACTGTGGAGCGATGCAGGCTGGGACACGACCCAAAGACTCACACTGAGGCAAAAACACTCAGACGCACAGAAACACACAAGCATGGGCAGCCATAAACACAACCACAGTAAGACATTACTTACAAAGAAAGAAGCGGGTGCTAAAACGGGCAACACAAATATGTAATTGTTTCTTTCATTGTTAGTCAATTTGTATCTCTAGATATATAAGCTAGAACAATTAAACTCTCTAACTCCTCATTATAAGTCACTTCAATTGAATAGTGACTAAAGTGTTATGACCAACTTGATTGTATTGCATTTGATTTTAACATAATAAAACATTTTACACCATGCGTTGTTCTATCACAAATCATTTACTGCTAAGTGGGTAACCCACTTAGCAGCATCAAACTGGAACCATGTTTGTTTATACAGCTGACCAGCAACAAAACATGGTTTAATTCACCTACCGCAATCTTACTGAAGTTTAACAAACAAGTCATTTTTGATCAGCTAGCTGCATCAAAATGAGGAAGATGTCTGCTAGACGATCCATCACAAGAGCATCACCGCAATGTCTTACTGGATGACTTGTGGTTTTCAAAATGCTTTCTGATGAACTGAAAGTTAAACAAAGGCCAGAAAAGCCAACAATACTAACTCCCGCGCAGCAATTGAATTGTTGGCCTTGTTTCGTAAGAAGAAACGGCCTCTTGTTTTTTTTGCACAAGCAGTGCCAGACACCTACTGTGCCTCTGTAAATGCTGACTTCACGCACACGCAGGCCTCAACCTAAATTGTCAGTATTTACCTTGGGCACACAGAACTTCAAGCACAGGATTCTGATTTGTACAATGAGATATATAAAGATAAGGTTTGCAACATGACTTGGATAATACTGCATACGGTTGAGTTAAGTCATGACTGGCACAAGAATGATGAGGGTTGCTGAAGAGAATGTACTACTCCTTCTCGGAAAAGTTTATAAAGTACTGTTCCCACAGTACAGATCCATGCCCTACTTATGTCCTAGAATAACATGTACCTGGGCAACACTGACCATTTAGACAGCTGCAAGGAAAAACAGGGAGGGTGGGGGCAGAGGGAAAAAAAGCAAAGTGCAAAACGACAGATTGAACCTAATAACACAGAATAAAGGAAACAAGGACTGACAAGAAAAAAAATGAGGAAGACAGAAACAGTAAAGGAATCCTGTAAAGTTGTACTGAATGAAAGAGACGGGGAGATATGCCATAATCCTTTATAAAAGTTAGTTGAATCTCCAGAGGTTTAATTGAATTCAAAATGAGTTGGAAGGCAGAAACTTAGTAGAACTCTGGGAGGCAGCGGTAAAGATGAAGAGCTGGTGAATGACAGAAGAAAAAGACAGAAGCAGAGGACTCCATAAGAGCAGTCCTGTGTGAGGGAAAAGATTTGGCCACGCCAAGGTAAATTGATCTCACGGGACAGTGCAAAACAGTAAAGTGAAAGCAATGCAGGAAGGTATGAAACACTGAGGGACTAAAAGAAGAAGAGCGGAGGTAGAAATGAGAGGAAAAGAGGGTGTTGAATAGGCAGCTCTTGCGGAAAAAGGACGGGCTCTGAGAAATGACAGGGTAGTGGACAGTTTCTGAGGGAGCTCAGAAAGAGATTTAGGGTGGACCTGAGCTGAGGAGGACTTTCTCCACAGCAAACATGGACTAACAGGAGGTCTGTTGTCTGATTGAGGGTAGAACTCAGGAGGGGACAGAAACACCAGCGTGTGAAATGTGGCAGTTCTTTTTCTGGGTTTCAGGACAGCAGATCTTCTCCACTCTAACTCAGGTGTAAAAGGCCTGAGGTCAAGGGTGGAACAACAGAATCCAAAGAACTATTTTAAGTGGATTAGTTTAATATGATGAGGTTCTATAATTACTTTTTATGAATCTTAAGTGATCAAGACTCAAGCCCAGCAGGTATTTCAAAGTGCAAGTTACTCCTTCTACTTTAAATTTCTTATTTTTATTGCTCCTAGCATGAATGGAAAGTGTTTAGACAAAGCTTGATTTTTGATTTTCATGTTGGTCCTTTTTTTGTTGCTTTAAATCAATGTAATTATATTTTTTTTATTCAAAAATTGCATAATCAGTATGTCAGTTTTTATAAAAATGTCTTTTTTTACTGTCATTTCCTCATTTCTCAGCTTTCCAGTAGCTTCTCTTACTGTTTACCAGAGTTTCTGTTTTTCACCAGAAAAACCAAAAGAACCAGGACACTTCCGCTTTCGTAATTCTGATAGCTAATTGCACAATATTTCTCATGTTTTTATCACTAATCCCTGTGTTGTCGTCATAAAAAATGTATTTTTCAATCATTTGTCAAAAACGCAACTCCTTACTAATTGCCCCTTATTCCCATACATCTTTAAGGGCCCCAGAACCATAGGAGTGCTGTTCCCCATCCACTCTCATTTCTTGTGTGCATCTTCAAAACAAGCCTATTCTCCAACTGGAACCCCCCCCCACCACCTCCCACCCATCTTTGTGGTCTGGTTAGGCCTATCAGGTACCAGGCAGAGCAACTGATTATGCAGGCAGCTGTCAGCCCTTTCAGGTGAGGCCCCCCAGGCGACAGTTCAACTGCTTCAGACTGAGGCTGTGCCACTGAGCCTGACAGGAGCACGAGCAACACAGGGAAAAGAATGCTAATGGATCAAATAAGATGAGGGCTGAGATGAGGAGGGAGTGTGGAAAAGAAGAGGAGCGTGCTGGCAGGCAATCCTTACCAGTTGCCATTCAGATGAAGCCTTGTATGTGTATTAGTGCGTGTTTGTTGCGTATGTTTGAGGGAGAAGAACTGGCCGCCCAGGATTAAGCCCCTAGTTACTGGCATGTTTTTCCTTGAAGTTTGAGAGATAAAGGGAGAGTGTGAAGAGACGGAGGTGGTGTTGACGAAGGGATGGATCTGTGGATGTGGGGGGCCATGTACGGTACACTGCTCTATTCCTTTTTTCTACCATCTAACATGCCATCCATCGACTGGAGTATCTCCTCCTCTTTGACTGTCTGTCTGCCTGGGAGCCATACCTTTCTGCAGAAAAGGCAACATATCAGAACTTAACAGCGTTTTCTTTCCTGAATAATGCTGAGTTTAATATTATTTTGTTTTGAACTTCGCTCAAACGCTTGCCTCCTCCTCTTCCTCCGGGGCCATCCCTTCATGATGATGAGAGACATGATGCTTTGGCACCATCACTTACGGGCAGTCAAACAGCCTCCTGTGTGGTAGGAACTCCTGATTGAAACTCAGTTCAATGAAGACTTCCATTCTTCTTCTCATGATTCCTAAATGCATGATTCCACTCGCCTCCACAGGCTGCTGCAGACAAAGTTAAACCGTACACGTGCAAGCGTTTACGCCACCAATGAATAACATACTCTGACAGCAGAAGCAGATGGATATGTGATCACCAGATAAATAGGATTTCTGTGACGCTGAACCAGGAAGTGCCTGTCAGGTCATGTTACTACTCCAATCAGCTAACTAACTCTTTTTCTCTTTTGTCATTTTCCTAAAATAAAGAAAACCTTAAAGTTTCTGCAAATCACATTTCTTAAAATACGAAACTCCTGTCTTCTAAGGAATAGCGTCAAATGCATTAGCATGCTTAGAGGCTGATGGAAACCTATCAAACTGCTCTGTCTCCACTTTACCACACCCTCAGCTTATCCCTGGCAGATGGCTTTAATTAATATAGATGTGATAAAAAGATTTCCAGTGATTAATACACAAAGCAGTTATGGATTTAAGAGGTAGGGATTCCAGATAATATGATTAACAGCAGTCAGAGCAGCAGCATCTGGCAAATGATTTGAAATGGACAAAGATATTACCATCTTTTTAACACTGCATCTATTATGTGTTAATGTGTGCAGCTAGTAAAGGAACTTAAAGTGTAAAAACTGCTGTGGGGCTGAAGTTGTATGGCCTAAAGCAGAGAAATTTGCTTTTTATTTCTTCTGTTGTTGTATAACTGCATGCTTTACAAAAAGATCTATCACATAAAAAATGTAAAACATTGACAAAAGCATTTTTGTTTTGTTATTAACTAAAAATGCAAATGAAAACCTGAAAAAGAACCTGATAAAAATGGTGGTGGAAAAGTACTGAGACAACTCCTATATGGTCCTCTTTACATAATCACCACTAACTTTTTTTTTTTTTAACTGGGCTTCGTCTTTGGTCAGTTCCTGGTCACAAATGAAAATACAGAGAAAAGAAACAAAACAACAAAAAAAAAACTGACTGAGGGTGTTTTTGAGGAAGTTGAGAATCTTTTTTGATGCTTCCTTCTTTAAAAAGTCTTCCTTATTCCTAATAAACAGCTAATTACATTGTATACACGTTCAGAACTCTTTTTTGTCTGCAATCCCATAGTTTATGTAGATTTATTTTTATCCAAAACCTATCAGCATGCATTACTGGACTTGGTTGAAGAAATGACAAAAATGGTCTTAAAGTTTTCCTTCAGTAGTTTCTGTTTTGGAGTCGAGCAGACCCAGTAAAGCGAGTAAAAGCGGGTGATTTGACTTAGAAAGGCAAGAAGTTGGCACTGAAAGTGAATCAAGGGAGCAAAAGCAAACAGAGGAAGGAAGGAGTAGGAAGGGGGAGAATGGAGAAAATAGAGAGGACTTGGTGGGGGAAGGAAAGTTAATGAGAGGGTGAAACTGTAAGCAGGGTGCAGCCTATGTCCAATGAAAACAGTGTCAGGTCAAACCTATTTGTGCACTTAATAGATCGCTTAGAATGGTCCAATTAGTCTTCTTGACCAAGAATGACAGTGAATTCTGGTTCAATACCTGAGTCAAAACGACATGAAAGTGCCCCTAAATTAGATTAGGATCCAATCTCAAAGATATAGCACCAACATTTAAAGGGCCTATATAATGCAATATCTGCTTTTTTTAACTTTTAAGTGTGTTGTAATGTTAATTCCTCATAACTAAACAAACACACAAGCGGTATTTTGATCCGTACACTTATCTCTGAGCATCTCTGAGGCTCTCTCAATCCACAAAAACAAGCAAGTTCTCACGAGGTGACATCGACAGTTGAGAACAGCCCCTTCCAGAAGCGTCTGCGCTGCCAGCATAACCCCAGGCTAAAACACAAACCCACTTTCTCCATGGAGCTAGCAGTGATCGGCAAAACACTTTTATTTCGTCAGCACAATATTCATCTTTGCAAAAGTTCAGATGCTGTTAGTTTTTAAGGGCGAAATGCAAACAAGCCGCCAAGGCCGACTCCATGTTGACATCATGAAATGGGCAGCACCCACAAGGAGCAAAAAGCGGTGCTTCAGAGATCGAGGAAGTCTCACTTCCAAGTAAGACAAGAGTTCACAAAAAGAACCCATATTTCATAAATACTTTGTGTGCCAAAGGTAATATAAGCTATTATATGGATAAAGCTTAACAGTAGCATGGTATAGTCCCACTCCATCTACCGGTATAATATTTTCTATTATAAAGGCATTCCCAGTGATCTTTTAATTGTGATGGTACAGTTTTTAGCCAAAATCAAGAAATCTGTGTGTGTGTGTGTTTTCTTTTAACACATATTTTCTGCAGTCTAGCGAGAGTTCATTAAAAATTTACCTTTGGGTTGTGGGCGGGACTATTGGCGCTGAAGTTATTCATGGCTAATTTCCCATCAACCTTTTGGGAACACTCTCTTTCGGTAATTTGTAGCAGTGGTCCCCAAACCTAAGGCTGTGAATCAATTGCCACCGAGGCATGGAAGAAATAATAAATTCATATGTTTTTGATCCCAAAATTGTTTATTTTGAAAAACATTCTATTTTGAAAAATAACGATTGATTGATAATGATTTGGACCTGAGCAAATCAGTGGTCTGATTTGTTTCTTACTGAGTATCAATAATAGATGGTTACATTTTGTTACTGTATTTCAGTATTTTTAATGAGATGATCTTATAATAGTGAAATAAACTCGTTTTTAACCACTAATAAAACAACACAAAATTAAGAGGCCTTAAGTATATTTATGTATTTTGTTGGTATGTTTATGTTTTTTTATCAATCCTCCAAAATGCAAATGTCAGATGACTGAGTGAAATAATGATCAAATCTATTGTCAGAACTGTTTATCATAAGTTTAAAGCACATGTTCTTATTTAAGCATTCTGCTTCTTTGTCATTGTAAACACACAAACACACACCCCGGGCCGCGGTGAAAATTCTAATGGGTTGACCGGTCCGCAGCAACAAAAAGGTTGGGGACCATTGATTTACAGCACCTCATCAGCCCAAGCTAACATTAGCGTATAATGAAGCTGGCGAGTAATATCAGAGCAATTATGTCGTATAGTTTAAAATCAGATGGAAGCTCACGCGAGAAAAAGGAAGACGTTAGTGGATCTGTTTGTAAGTGGATGCATCCAAATCGGAAGGGGGAGGGGAGAGTTTGGCCTGACCATTGCAGTTGCTGCGTCACAAACCCGAGCTTTTTTAAGCTGTGCATTTTTGTCAGCTCCTGATCCATCATGGTTTGAATAAAGAAGTACTCAGAAATGCAGTTTTAATCTTAAATTATTTTAAAAACATCCTCCATCATGAGAAACATGCTAAAAGAGCATGTTAAACACAGTTTGCATCGGACTGGGTCTTTAAGTTAGTGCATACGCAACATTTGAATGACTACCACTGTTGACCAAACACAACATGTCACGTCACATGTTTTTTTTTTGTCCTGCAAACTCTAAATCCGCAAACATAAAGTCACACATGCAACCCAAATGCATCAATAAAGACACAGAGTCATGTTAACTTTGGCTGCTGGGACAAAAGTGCAAGACATACATATGTGCTTCCTGTTTTCCTGGAAATGAAACTATGTCAAAGGCAATATTGTTGGCAGACAAAAATCCCGGTAGTTAAAACGGATCCCTAAAGCTCATACGAGCCCATATGACACACAAAAACACATTGAGATGGTGCAAACTCACACTCATAATTTTAAAACAAGGGCAGAACACAACAGGGGCTCCACTAACTGTGCTCCAATATCATCCAAGTGATCAGAAACTTGATCCCTGGCAGTGAGAATAAACAGGACATGCAAATGATGATTTTATTAACTAATTCTCTCTTCTTCCAAGTCTGCTACTGAAGCACTTGGCAGCAACTTCTTATTAACCCTTCAGCATCAAGATGGGAATAAAGTTGAAGTGTTTTAAAGGGTATAAGAGGCCTTGTTGGAACCCATTTTTGTAATTCAACTTATGTAATGAAAAAGCAGTTTTTGAATTTAAGAAAGAGAGGAGATGTGAGAATACAAAGTCAGAGATGTGTTGAAGTAAAAGTGGTGTAGACAGGCTGAGTACAGTGGGGATCAAAAGTTTGGGTACCCCAGTTGAAATGTTACATTATAGTCTATAGAGAACCCAAGAAAGATTGAAAAATCTCTAAAATGCATCAGTTTATAGATGAGACATCATTTTAATATGTAAAAAAAAAGGATTTATTTCCATCATTTACCCTTTAAAAATAACAGAAAACAAAATATTGGTGTGTCCAAAAGTTTGAACACCATGCAGAATTTATAGGATGCACCGCTTCCTTTGGAAAAGCTGAGACCTGAAAGTGTCTTGGATTGTTCACAATCATTGTTTGTAAAGACCAGATGATTTCAATCTCAAAGATTTTAAATAATCTGAGTCACTTGACCTTGCCCCAACAATCAGCAACACGGGTTCTTCCAAGCAGTTGTCCAGAAAAATGAAACTGAAAATTGTTGATGCGCACAAAGCAGGAGAAGGCTATAAGAAGATAGCAAAACGTTTTCAGATGCCAATATCCTCTGTTTGGAATGTCATTAAGAAATTGAAGTCAACAGGAACAGTGGAAGTTAAAGCAAGATCTGGTAGACCAAGAAAAATCTCAGACAGAGCAGGAGAGCAGGATTTTGAGAAAAGCAAGTCAAAACCCATGTTTGACTGCACAATCCCTTCAGAAGGACCTGGCAGACTCAGTTGTGCTACACTGATCTACTGTCAAGAGATACTTGTACAAATATGGTCTTCATGGAAGAATCATCAGAAGAAAATTTCTTCTACGTCCTCACAACAAAATTCAACATTTGAAGTTCACTAATTAACAAATAAACAAGCCTGATGCATTTTGGACACAAAATGGGGTCTGACACAAAGTTAAAACAGAACTTTTTGGCCACAATAAGCAAAGGTACATTTGGAGAAGAAAGGGTCCAGAGTTTATTGAAAAGAACCTCTGTCCAACTGTTAAGCATGGGGGTGGATCAATCATGCTCTGGGCTTGTATTGCAGCCACCAGCACAACAAACATTTCACGAGTAGAAGAAAGAATGGATTCCACAAAATGTCTGCAGTATTTGGACACTAACTTGATGCCATCTGTGAAAAAGTTAAAGTTGAATAGAGGATGGCTTCTAAGAATGGATAATGATCCTAAACACACCTCAAAATCCACGCTGTCTTAGATTAAGAGGCAGAAACTGAAGGTTTTTCAGTGGCCTTCTGTTACGGCCCCAGCCGTATATGAATTTGTTTTTTCTTCATGTTGTGTATTTTATTTCTGTCAGAGTGGGATCTCTGCATTTTTGTGGATCTTTGAGTGTCTCTCTGTGTCTAAATTCTTCAGGTGTGGTGCTAAAGGCGTGTGGCTCCCAATTGGACCAGAGCTGATGGGAGCAGCCTTAAAAGCACTGTGTGGACTTCCAGCTGGTTAGAAGGGAGCCAGTCTCCGCTGCAGCCAGGCGCTCTTCACCACTTGAATAGGTTGTATGTTTTGCCCTTTGCAGTTTTGAGTTGAGGTCCACTCTGTCTTTTGTTTAGTTAGTTTTAAAGTGAAGCTGTCGGGGTGAACTGCCATTTTCTTTAGTGCACATCTTCTCCTGCTTATGTTAGACTAGGGTGATTAGAGTTTTGTCATTGTTTTCCCTTTTCTTTCATAAACAGGTTAGATGTTTTCCGTGTTCAGATAGAGGGGGAATGTTGGCCTTGGTTCACCCTGAAGCCTTTTGCTTCACTTTTATGTTATTGTTGGTTCGTGTTTTTGTTGTCAATTTGATCATTTTATGGAGACAATTGTTTGCTGTTTTGGTGCACATCTTTATTTCTTCTACTGTATGTTATGCTCCACCCCCTAGAGTTTAATAACTGGTGATTTTGATTTACGTTGATAAGAATGATGATATCTATACTTGTGAGTTTTTAAATCTTTTTAGCAGCATGGATTTTAAACATGTCACACAGACAACTCACAACAGAGGACACAGCCTGGATCTTGTTATTACCCACGGTCTCTCTACTGGGGTGTCCTCTGTTGTTGTCTTGGCTATATCTGACCACTGCTGTGTGTTTTTTTTTTTTTATGTCACCAGTGAAATCCAGCAGGAAGCCTCAGTGAGAACTGTGAGGAACTGTAAAGCCTATGAGAAGAGCATTTTATAAATGAAGTTTGATTAAAAACACTGATGTACAAACAAACACCCTTTAACACACATACAAATAAGTGTAGGTAAGCAACAACTTGTAAAAATCTATCATAATAAAAAAAAAAAAATAGAAACTAAATAAAAACTAAACATTTTATTGTTTTTTCATTGATTGATATTTCTCTAGCAGTCAATGAAAAAACTGTGAGGAAAAAGTGAGAGCTGCAAATTCCAGCTGGGCTTCCTCCGGTCCGTGCGGCCGAGAAAGACATTAAAGATTAAAAATCTCTTTTTCAAAGGAGCTCTTTTGAATGAAAGACAAGAGGATCTTGTTTGTGCAAAGCTATTCTTTCCTTGAAAATTTGTAAATGAATGGGAGAAAAAAGTAAAGTAACGAGTAGTGAATTGCTTTTTCAAATAGGTAATGAGTAAAGTAATTTGATTACAATTTGGATCCAGTAACAAAGTAAAGTAATCTATTACTCTTAAGAAGTAACGTATCTGACACAACTGTATAAATATATTTTTAAATTTGTGACAAATTTTGGTGTGTTGTGTTGTGAATGTAAAGTGTTGTGAACTTTCTGGGTTACTACATGTGCACACAAGGACATAGCAAATATGTAAAATGAAACAATTTGTAGATTACTGAGCTAGTTAGAAGTGATACAGCAGTTCTGCCCTTTTTGAGTCACCTGATCTATCAAATCAGGCAAAAAAAAGAGAAAATAGTTTTTTCAGCATTGTTTTCACAAGCTTTTAAGTATACATCACTGGACACCATTCAAACTAAGAACCTTGAAGAGTCCACTCTGCTTTTGCCCCAAGCAGCCCTCAGCTCATTGACCCCTACACGCATCTCATGGCCCCTATAGGCAGTGAGGGATTGTGCAGGAGACAGGCCACGACTGTAGAGACAGAGAACGGGTCAGCAGCAATAGAGAGGAGCACTTATTCAAGAAAAGCATTAAAGAGGCAGGTATTGATTTGGGATTTTAAATGTTTTTCTCAGTGATATATCCAATTAGCCTCTGAACCCTCTATGGGTGGAGAGCCAGCTCCCCTGAGGCTGAGGAGAGGGCCACTATTACACTTTTACTCAGGCTGCTTTAAATGATAAAAAAAAGATAGTACCTGTTGAAATAATCCAGCCTTGTTACAGGATAGAAATTGAGTGTTTTGGGAGAAACATAAAACATATGCATTTATGAATACATGAATGTACGTGTGTTGATGGGTGTATGGCAGAACATGCATGTGTGTGTGAAATCTGATCATTTTCCATGCATGTCAGTCTCTCTTTGAATCTCTTCATGGTGTGCGACACAGTGACTTATTCAAGCTCTGCGGACAGCTCATGGATATTGGAAGGCTTTAATGCTTTCTGCACATCTATGCCCCCCTCCTTGCCGTACTCCTCCCTCCCCAATCGATGGTAAGTTATTTAGCAGATAAAAGAGTTGGATCAATCCTCTGTCACATATGAGAGTAGCAGCAACTTGTGTATATTATCTGCCGTGTGCGTGGCAGAAAGAGCGTAGCTCCACATGCATGTGTGTGTGTTCTTTTTTCATGATCTAAAAGAAATAAGAAGCAGTGTGTCTGTGCATGTGTGGGGTGTGTGTCAGGTGTAAGTGTCTACACATGTGCATGTGTGCGTATTATGCCACTGTAGGAGAGCCATACAGCTGCAGGGAGGAGAGGAAGAAAAAGTGTCCTTGGCTGTCACACAGTCACCTTTTTTCTTTATGCATTTGCCCACTATTTACTGTGGGGTGTTCTGCCTGTTGTAAATATTCAATTTAGTTCTATTTTTCGGGGGTTTTATGAATTAAGGTAGATTAATTGACTAAAAGAAGGAGTTTTAGATGGAAAGCTTTCATCTTACAGACAAGTAATGAGAAGATTGCAATTTAAAAACATGGAAGGAGAGAAGGAGCAAATGTATGTGCTGGAAGAAGTAAGTAAAGTGGGACAGAAAAACCCTGGAGTATAAATTTAATAATAATTTAAAAAGTATAAACCCGAAACACAAGCTGTTTCCAGACCAAACAGTTTTTGAATTTTCACTGAGCCATAAAAGAAAAGTCTTGTAATATTGTCCTATGTCTTGTCATGTAACAACAGGTAGACCCAGTAGAGGTCAAATGTCACCACCTGACAGAGAAAAAGCCCAAACCTGCAGACTAATGTAGTACTGTCACACAATGCACACAAATAAATTCCCATGTTACCACTCTCTCAGGTTGAATCTATTTAAGGAACCAAACGTAGTTTTAGCTCCATACATTTTGTCATAATTCCCTCACAACAGAAAACCTGAACATCTCAAACGCACTTTTTTAAACAGATATACCAAACAGAAAGATGTCTTCTGCTTGTATTCAAATTAAAGTGGTGGAGATATTCTAGCACAAGTCCACACTTACGGAGACATGCACACCACAAACAGCCAAACACCCACTTGAAATCAAGAGTGACTCATGGCGTTGCACTGTATTGCCCTTGGAGCTGGGGATTTCCATAGAGAGCAAAACAGTTGACATCTGCTCAGCTTCCATACAAATCAATGTGAAGCACAGCTGTTTTGCATACAATTAAACCTGCAACTGTAGACGAGTAACATCATATTATTTAGTGAAATAGAAAGGTCTGGATAAGTTAGAGATTAAGTGAGTGAATAAAACATTGATCACAGTGGTGCGATATTACACACATTTAAGAGTCTCTTGTGAAAATGTAGCCTTGTGTTTACCCATATACAGAGGTGAGATATCCATGCATGACCTGTTTTCACCTCAAATAAACCTTCCAAAGACAAAGCTCAGTAAACAGCACTCTTTGGAGGATCACTAAACATAGATTAACCCTGGTTTTGCTAGCACTGCTTTTGCCTACACAAAAGTTTAATTTTTCACTTTATTTAATGTCTTATTTATTTTAAGAGTGGAGTGTGGAAGATAAAATTAAAAACAAAACAATCCTGACTTTTGGATTTAAACTATGACAGTTGCACCCAGAATGCTAAAATACAAATCAACATGTTAAAACTTTTTTTTAACACATAGGCAATGTGAAGTTTTGACTTTTTTACTTTTTCTGTGTTTTACATCAATGTAAAAAAAAAAAAGAAATACATGGCAAACATGGTCACATTCAAGTCCCTCGTAAATCATGTCTTAATGGAGTTAAAGCAGTTATGCCATCTTTAGACCAAATCAAAAATCCTGTGTCGTTTTCTAGGACATAGTTTCTGCAGAGCAGCAGTTGTTCATCAGAAATTCACCTCTGAATTGTGGGCGGGACTGGCCAGATTTCCTTTCCCATCAACCCTTTCATTTAGGTTATAGCTAATATTATTTTAAGTTGTTGTAAATTGTTGTATCTTTTAATAATGATCCTCAGCTCTTCCATTATACAATCATCCCGACAACATTTAATCTAAAGTAAAATAAACTAAAAGCAATGCATGTATGTTTTTACTCCACTTGAAAAGCCTATTCACAAAAAAAGATTTTGTTTCCAAAACCTACAGCACATGATTTTTATCTTCTAGTTAAGTCATCCACCAGGCACCCAAAGCCTGGGAATTGATTAAAGTGACTTTGGGTGACATAGAGATAAACCGAGCTGGAATATTTATCAGTGGATCCATGATCTATTCATCAGGATGTTCATCCTGGAGAATTTTCTAAAATGCCTAATTAAATGGATCAATCGGTGTGCTAATTAGATAATTATCTAAACATGCGATTTATTGACTTGAGAGAATCAATACAGGAAATAGATGCAGTAGCTGCTGGAATTCACATTTTGTTGCCTTGCTTGCTCACGTGTACTGCAGGCATACAATATAGTCCTACTTATTTTTTTAAAGACAGAATTGTATAATCTAAGTCAAGAGTTCCAAAAAGGGGCTGGATTTTATTTTTTATTAGTTTCACCCCTCAGATTTCAACATTTCCTCAGGGCACATGCATGCAACAACCAGGTGAAGCCTGACAGCAGATTTGTAGAAGGGAGTCAGTGCTGCTGTTCCCACAGGACACACAGAGAGATTTGGATCCCACTGCAGATCTTATCTGATAACCGTGTCATCACCACAGGCCTGCTCGCCTTTAAGCGCCCTCCTCCTTTCTCTGTTTACTTTCTAACCCTAACTGGCTCTCCCCACAGCAGTTAGACAAAGGGTTCATCTTTGTTAGTCCATTTTGTCCCTCACACAAAGGTGTGATCATACACACATACAAAGATTGTCCTCTTTGTGCACAACACTGGCATCAAGTCAAAGTGGTGCTAAATTGTATTAAAATAGTGCAGCACTCATTGCAAATTTACATGGGAATTAGCCAGAGTAGAAGTAATTACCCCAGGCTAGTGGCGCTAATTGAATAGGGGTGCAGTCTTTTCTCTCCTCTCTTCTTTCATTGTGTTTACATAAGGCTGTGTGATTCTCTTCAATGTCACCATGTCACTGATGTGCCCTTTAAAAGGCCTACATAATACATGTTAGGTAAAATAAAGCTTCAGGGTGTGATTTGCATCCATGTTCCTTTCTAAGAGTGCAAACAAAGTATTTGTTTTCCTATGCGGTGTTGAAGCCCAAACGTGATGGTCTGTACATCATCAGTGTGTATTTGTATTCTTTGGCCATGTGGGAAATTAAACGGATAAAATCTTTTCACATTAAGAAGTTGATGGAGTTAGGTGGATAGTATCTTTCCTGTGGGAGTCAAATCACAACTAAAAGAGGAAGAACGTAGGGGGGTAGACAGACATGACCGGAACACAGTCAGAAAGCCTCGGGCTGCGATTGAAGCAGATCTCACAGAGAACACGCTGCCTTTGAGGTGTGCTGAATATGAGAGTAACTGTCACACTGACACACAGAGACTTTTCCCATTGGAGCGTTTACATGGCAAAGTGCCTGCTGGCTAATTCCCAGGTCTTCTTAATTCTGTAATTGCAATGACTATTACAAGGGAAAACTACTTACGCATGAAGAGTTCCCTACAACACACTGACAGTGGTTCATCAACAGTTTAAGCATGCGCAGAAAAAAACATCCAAGTCATCCCCTGAAAGACAGACATAAATCTTTTTTTTTTTTTTTTTCAGTAGACCTGTGTATCAGCCTTGCGGTGTGAAGAGGAGAGGCAGCCTGCTCTCAGGAATATCAACCTGTGGCTGTCAGCTTTATCAGATCTTATTCACTCAGGGAGAACTAAGCACACTCGCCCTCTTTGCCAGGCGCTTTCTCACACATGCTCACAAAACGGCTTGCATGAAAATGCAAAAAGGCTTTTACAGAATTCATGCGCATGTACATAAACTCTGTCACAGGACAGAAAGCTAGCATTCATATATTTGCCATCTCATTGACTCCCTTCTTTGTGTTTAAGGATTATTTTGGTATTATTGAGTTAGACTCAGCAGACTACCGCAAAAATGTATTTTAAAATATGCTCTTTCGGATTAACATCTCAAGACTGCAGAAGCCTATGAATTAAGCGACTTTAGAAACTACATTTCCAAAAACACAATGTTGCAGAAAAGAGAATGTACTTGATGTGGTAGTTTTCAGAATATCTGTTACATCAACAGGAATAATCCAATGTACTTAATTCTAAATTTATTCTGAATAATCCATGATCAGTGACTGCCAAGGTACTAAAAATAGCTTCTTTTTTTACATGACCAAGAGACATTCAAGCTAGAAAATTGACTTCCTACTGCGTGATTGGAAACAAAATGTTTTTGACAGTCATTATGGAGCAGTAAAGCTCATTTGTATACCTTGAGATAACTCAGGAGAATTGGTATTTAACTCTTAAAATTTCAAAATTGCACTGATTTAGCTTTGTGACCTTTCAGCTGATGTAAGGAGTCATAAAACAATCAGGATCATTTCATTTCTTTATTCTCCAACCCGTTGCAACTTACAAAAAGGCAGAATTTTGTTTTTCCCGCATGCATTTAACCTTTATTCAAACTTTCTTGGGAATTTCAGCCCAAATAACTTGCCTGTAAATCAAATGGCTGCACTTGTTTGCATGGTTAGTAAAATCCATCGCAGAATTCCAAAAGCATGAGGCGAAACAATCTCTTTTCATGCTAAGTCATGTTCACTCTGAGGTGGATGTGTGCATCTTCAGTGTTGGTGATATTATGAGTGAAAATATCTGCTGACGCACAGCAACCAGACTCAGAGGTCAAAGACTCCAGTGTTTGCTTTCATTGATTTGTAGCCCCGGGTACAGAAAAGACCTTGTGTTCAAGTGTGAGTAAGAAAGAAAAAGAGACTCAAGGCATTCAAGTCTGCAGCCTTTTGTGTCGCTGTTTAGTATGTCTGTCTACATTCTCTGGTATTACTTTTAATGGAGTATGCTTCCTGACACAGTCTGTGCAGTCAGAGTGTTGACAGGGGAGAGACAGAATGACTTATCAAAAGATTAACTTGCAGCCAATGCTCAAATGCCTTTAAGAAACCTCAAAATATTTCAACAGAAGTCAGAAAGGATAAGAAGTTATAGTTCAACAAGGCAACAGAAGGCGTGTGACTTGTTTTTTTTAAAGAAAAAGTTCTGCTCACTCTTGGAAAAATGGAAAAAGAGAAAGATGTTCTCTACAGTAAACAGTCCTCAAAGCTCTACTGACTAATCCTCTCAAACAAGCAGGGAGGCACAGCAAGGAGTAGATAGATGAAAGAAGAAAACAATACAAAGGTGAACAGCCAAGAGGGACAGTTTGGGATGCTCAAGTGATGAACTGTGTTTGGACTTTTCCTAAGCCTTCATGGTTACAGCAGCTGGTCACGAGTCACTGACAAAGATCCAAAGGATTTGTGGCTCATCCCGTATGTGTGCTTATGTTTGTGGTTTAGAACACATCAAAAACCTCTGTGTTTAGCTTCATTTGTCAAAGATAATCCCCAAAGAAGCTGCACTAAAGAGCATAAACACTGTAACTGTTCCCTGAAACACAAGTCAGTTGGTTCAAATCAAGTTCCCTCAGATTTTAAAGGCCACAACAGTTGCTTGTCTCGCACGGGGCATTCATCAGATTCACATTAGAGGTTCAAACGTCTTCAAAAAGTGATATTTGCTCATATCAGCACGGCCGTCTGCAAAATAAAACAAAAACACTAAAGCAGTCTTAAGAGAGATTGCAAGTCTTATTTTCTTTTTAGATATGAGACATATGTAGTTTTATGTTTTCAGAATAAAGCCTGATATTTTTTGCTGAAATGTTAAAGTAAACAGAGCTGTGGAAGTCCCTCCATTTCCTGCTGACTTCCTGTCATGGGTATTTATGAATGCACACACACACACACAGTGTGAGCATAAAGGGGTTGTACTTTTTCTCTATTTCCCAGCAAAGCCTTGCTTGTCAGCACTAGTTTCTCTACACTGACCTGTCATAACCACTACACAAACAGGTGGATCGGGGTGAAGCTTAAGTCAAAGGAAAAAGGCAGAAGTATTTAACTCTGCAACGACAACCGCTGGCGAACCGTAAAGTTGATGATTTGATTTTAGAACTGCTGAGTCAAGTTTTTTGCTTTAAAGTTTAAGTTTAAACACTCTTAAAGTGTTCCGTTAGTGTCTCCTGCTTCTTCAATGCTGAGTCTGAAATAGATCCCACATCTTTTCCTCATCAAACAAATTCCCTCAAACCTTCGCCAGTTCTTAAATGAATACCAGGTTCTCGTGTGATTTGCAACAGCTTTCATGGATTCTTACAGATTCTTACCATAAAGCCACAAAATTCATACAGATTATTGAAAACAACTCATCTACAGCACTTGGTTTTCTCATTGCTGCTGTGTAATACAGAACCTAAAAACCCTGTGTGACATCTGAAACAGAAAAAATTAGCAGGCACAAAGCCACATGGGGGGAAATGGTTACAGAAGGAAAGTGGAAGAATTGGCAACACGCTCTGTCCACCAAACAAAAGCATTTTATCATGTCAGTCAATTCACTATAATGATCCCCTAACAAGGTCAATATCTTTTGACTTTTTTATGAATTCATGCAGACCAGCAGCATGAGAAAAAATATTGAACAATAGCAGACAAGTTTTGGTCACAAGAAGCAGATAACTGATTGTGCGAAGCTTTGAGTTATGATTGGATCAGAAGGGATATGAAATATTCATCTGTGGTCTCCTGTCGGGACGGTGTGCCGTTAAAAAGGCATTGATTTGACAAGCCAAACAAATGCTGATGAGGCTTGATAATCAATAGAGGCATTGATGACAGTGTGTGGTGGCCCTGGGCTCGTAGCTATTGGACAGGCTCTGTGTGAATAATAAATGAGGAGATCCCTGATTGATCAGCGAGGCTGTCTCTCTTTCAGACACTCGGCTGGCATTTCAATGGGACGACCGTCGCTAGAGACAAAGTGCCAACAACACCTTGGCTACCACTCTCCTGCAGGACTGGCCGCATCACTGCCTCCCAACAAGGTGAAAGGATAAGATTTGAATCGACACGGCCTCATGATAGGAAAAAGTGGCTTTTAAACCAATAAATGAGCAGAGACCCTTCTGAAAATACAGGTAAATGTAACAAGAGAAGCATGGGATACAAACTGGAGGCTTAAGAAAATCTTCAGGTTTCTCACTGAGTTTGTCCTTGAGCGCAAAATGTTTGGACAGTTTATCTTGAAACTAAGCATACAAACACACAACAAAGCACAGGCACAGAAAGGCCCACGCACAGGCAACAGTGGGTAGCAGTGTTCCATGTTGTCATTTGCCTGGCATCCCCACTCCAGTGCTGAATGTCAACCCCCTGATTCTTTTTTTAATTGGGGGAGAAGGAGGAATGATGAGGGGAACAAAAACACCCAATAACAAAAAAGGTCCTCGACAATGCTACTATCTTTGCAGCATCTAGTCCCAGTGTCTCCTTCTCTTCACCCTCCTCTTCCTCTCTCGCTGCCTTTGTGCTGCCCCCTCCACATTCACACTCCTTCACAGAATATCACTTAGCACTGTCCTTGAATCCACCTCTGAGAGTGCACACACTAAGGTGCACTCTGAAAAGACTTGAGGAAACAAAACGGGAAGGATGTTACTATGATGATGACACATCTACAGCATTGTTGTTTCAAGGTAACAGTGGCGGGTTCAGTTTCATTTTCTACATGCTTTTGTGATTGAATGTGTAAGAGGTAACAACAAGACGGTGGCATGTAATTTTACCACAAGCTCTTCCCTTCAAATTTTGCCTTGAAACATTGCATGATGTTGTGGAATTTCTCTGTGAACGGTTTCCCTCCCAGTGTGAGTATTTGTTCTGGATGATGGGAACAATCATGCAATTAAGGGTGTATTATGGAATTAGAAAAAAGAATCAGGGTGTTTACATTCAGTAGTTGTAGAACTAGATAAGCTTATTCTTCTTTAACATTCTTCTCAACATCCTCTCCGTCCTGGAAGAGGATCCCTCCTTCATATGCGCATCCCTGAGGTTTCTCGTTTTTTTTCCCAAAACCGTTTTTTTTTGTGAGTTTTTCCTTACCCAGAAGGAGGGTCTAAGGGCAGCAGGGGTGCCAGTTTAGCTTAGTCTGTTTATTTTAGCAACCAGCTATTATTTATATTTTTATGATTGCTTTTATCTTATTTTGTGAAGCCCTTTGAGACATCTGTATTGTGTGATATTGGGCTTTGATAATACAATTGAATTGAATTGAAATTAGAGGAAAAACATCAAACTTTCCAATCAATGGAAAAAAATTTAGAACAAACTAAAATGTATTTTCTTTTTAATTTTCTTTTTTTGACAACACATTTATGACAAGTTTTTTTTGTTTTCCTGTCCCTAATCCTGGACAGCAAGTTGTCAAACTGGGTCACAGAAAGACTGAAGTACAGCTGAAAGCAGCCGTCATTCAGACACGGTTCCTGCAGTACATGATGAACCCCACCATCCTGGGAGAGTCTCTGAATGATCTCATGCAACCAGATATGGAGACGTGATTACCAATACTTTTGTAGAGCTTTTCAAAACAAATAAACCTGTCAGCATTATCCTTATCTTTCGCAAATACAATATCATACAGTCGATGCTTCCATGTAGAGATGAGGCTAAAAACTTTAGGCTGTAGTTCCTCCCTCAAAGAGCTGGAGTTTATGAACACTTTTTTTGCAAAGCATCAAGCAGCGAGTTTGATTTGAATTGAAAGAGAGGCATCCGATCCAAATTTGACGTTCAAATCGTGTTTGGTGTGAAGGCAGCATTAGGTTCAAAGATAACTCCTCTGTGTTTATTCAGTGTAAAGGAGTCTTATAGAGTTTGCATGGTCAGAAAAACCTCCTATAAACTCACTGCAATCTAAATTCCTAAAAAAAACAACAATCTCTCATAGGTCATTATCATCACCCATGTGACCCCCTCCATATGGGATGGTGTTTGGCTCTGGAATATCATATTCCTGTTCGTTCACAGCCAGCAAAGGCCATGTTTCCTCCTCACTGCTCTCAAGAACCAGCTTCCTCTCTGGACTTCGGCCAGTCGAATTCTCTCTTCAAGGTTCTCTGAAAAAACTAAGCAGTCTGTGCTGTAAAACAGAGCACAGACCAGGAGTGGTAAATGAGAATAGCTAGTACCTATGTTTGTTCTACACAATTACAGTTTTAAATGGAAATCAATGTTGCAGAGGGAATGAGCATGGCCCCCTTAACATTGGGTGATAATCACATTAAGACAGGGCTTAAATCAACACCAGACCTTGGCCTCTAGAGGGGGAAAAACAACAGAGAAAGAGTGGAGACTATTCAATTTTCTCACTCTCTTGTAATCTATCCATCACTCCAATACTACAGTCGTCTCCAGCTCCCAAACCGCTGTCTGTTTGCCAGGATACCACCCATAAGTTTCACCATGGCAACATCTGGAAGAAAGGTGGGTGGGCAGGCTGCCAGGGCAAGCCTGGAGTTTCACTGTGGCTATAAAACTAACAAAAATAAATCTTTTTCAACTGCTCTCTCCAAGATGACATAACCACACACACATGCACACAGTCACACAAATCTCAGCGAACGTAATCAAACCTCACTGTTTCCCAGTTACAATCACAGATATACAGCAAGAGGCTGCTTCTGAACCTACAGCCTGAATGCAAAGTTTAACTCGATCTTTTTTCACTCATCATGTGAAAGTAACATCTGTAGGATTAGTCAACAGTAAGGTGAAATTTTGGGGGCATTCTTCTTTAAGTACTTCAGAGTGACAGGACATAGGAAATGCCACAAATACGATAAAAAAATGTCATATCATGTATGCAGTTCAGTGTTTAAGACACATTTTTGGTGAACTTGCCAAAAGTTTTTATTAAATACCAGTCTTCACTTGAAACTGATTTATTACATTCAAATGCACAAAAAATAATACACACAAAGAAAGTTTAAAAATTGTAAAGTAATGAGATACTATGGATCTTTTAAAGTTTACCTTTAGCAGAATGCTTTAGCTACTTCTGCCTGTCTTTAGCACACAATCCTACGGTCCCATTGCTCTACATAATACTCATAGCGATATTTAGTAGTAGTGTGATGGTACTTGGACCCAAAACACAAACTTGATATGAAAAAAGGGACATCGGAACATCATCCTAGTCGGATCATCCTACTAGAAAAAGTTTGGACGCACAGTTTCTCAAGAAAATCATTTTGCATCCCTAAATATATTAGGAAAAGTATCATAGACTTGCTTTAAATATAAAAGTTTTAAAAGTGTTTTTTCTGAAAATGAAACAAGGGTCTACCTGGTTGTCAAAAAGTTGGTAAATCCAACTTTGACCAATAAATTAAAACCCTGCTTTTACTGTATCTCCTTTTGAATTAATTTCCCACCACTGAGCTAAACTTTAATTTTCTTCACCAATCTCTTTGAATCTTAATTTCCATCTTTCTCCTGTGTCTCTAATTAATGTCATCTCAACCTACCTTCTTTTTGCCTTTTGAGTACGGCAGAATTCAATGCCCTAATGCTGGAAGGCAGAAGAACACACACGCGCTTGCACATGCTCAGGTCCCCCTCCTGTGCACATCCTCTGTGCTTGGAGGGTGAAGATATGCAAAGCGTCACCATCATCAAAACAAAAACTGCAAGGGAATATAGGGCAATTGAGTGAATTAAAATGCATCCCCGGGGACATGTCATGCTTTTCTTTTTGTTCGTTTCTCCATTGCTCATAGCAGGGAAATGGACTTCCTTTTTTTCTTTTTAGTTCAGATAACATCATCATGATTTGGTCAGATTATCCAACCAAAACCACTCGATGTAACAGCTTCTGATCTGAAAGTTGAAACTATCATTTGGAGACGTTTTTTTGTACTTTCCAACAACTATTTCTAACAATAATACGAGATACTTAGTTGAGGAGAACTTGGACATTTAATGGTGTCAGCAGGGTGTGACGGTCAAACTATTCTGGGAAGTCCGTTTCACTTTAACAATACTGCTCGCAAAAAGATGTCGAAATTAGACTATCACAAAAATGACACGTTTTTTGAAGTACTTGGAAAACCCAACATTTTTTTAGCCCCACCTTGAAGTATCCGTTTTAGTTGATGTTAAGGCAAAAATGTAGAAAAATATCTTTAAAATTGAGCATCTGAAGACAGCTGCTGAAAAAGTATTAAAATTCAAGTTATGAAGTTTTGAAGATAACCAGTATAAAATGGATAAATAACAAAATATAAAACAACTTTTAAACTAAGCATAAATCTTGTCACAGGTTGATAGGGGTAATGAGTTGCCAGTAACTAAACACCTCTACTGTAAATACACAGTTTGGATGAAACAGATGACTGCAGGTCACACATTTTACAGAGATTCAGACCTAAATGGAAATAAAGGACAAAAAAAACAATAAATTGATGTCGACACTTGTTTTACAAACTTTGACATTTTTTTCATGTGAATAGTGGTGAGATTTCCTAAAACACTGGAATTATTTAGAAAAAAATAGCTATAAAGGATGGTTTTGTTTGAGCTTTGGTAGCTTCTTGACTCATCCGCTTCAGAGAAACAAAAGCCACCACCCGCATGTTCAGCTTTAATCCATCCTGTTGAATCTTTGTGAAAAAGCTCTGCTTATCGTGTTTCCTGCATGTAAGTCAGTTTTTATCTGCTCCTCTCCTCCACACACGTGCACGCACACATGCATACTGCGTGTAGACTAAGTATATGCAATTACCTTTGTACGAGCGTGCTACAAAATGCCAGACAATGTTTTCATCAGAGCATATGTGTTTAGAGTTTTGTAATTAGCAGAATACATTTAAATACATTTGTCAGAAACACCCCTGGGAGAGTTTCTGTTTGCTATGTCTACCTCAATCTTTCGCTGCCTTTATTCTCCCTGCTTGCATCTCACAGCGCCTGCAGCTCCTGTTTTCTTTCAAAAACACAGATCAAATTCTCTCTATCATGTTCTGGTATTCTGAGCATTCTTTTATGTTGTCCCTCAGCAGATCTCAATCAATAAACGGGCCTAATGACTCTGCTGTTTAGCACTTTTTTTTTTTCTCAACTGTGAATACCTGCCTACAAATTGTTCTCTAACTTTAAATCATACAACTAATGGAAAACGTAAAAATGATGACGATTGAACTCATCTCAACAAAATTATTGTTTTTGGTCAAAAAGTCCATTTGAACTCATTTTGCGAGGCAATTCAAGTCCAAGCACAAATTCAGTTACCTCAGTAAATATCCGTTATATATCGCTGGACACACTGAGCTTGTAAGGAGCAACAACCAACCTTCCCCTGGAGCCCCTCCCTGCTCATCAAACCAGTCTTAATTATTCAGCAGGCAGCCTGGTGTCTTTCATCTCACTGTTAATTGCTGCGGTCGACTTCTCACTGGGACCGTTGCTCCCAATGAAAGGCTCAACTCTTGCTCTATTGTACCAGAACATGGATGCATATAGGGCAGTTTTGCGTGTGCATGTATGCATACCATTTGAAGATGAAGATCAGGAAGAGCAGTTTCCATTACAAATGTAATCAAAGGCAATGTTCCTGACCATACCAAAGCGAACATATCTGCAGATCAAATGTTTGTAACAATAATTAAATGATGACACTTATCGTTTAAGAAACTGTCAGTTAGATAATAACATTGACAAAAGGAAGACAAAATAGAAAGGTAGCTGATTAAGGTTGATATAATCGGATCTTGAAGTTGTCCTCTCTTTTGCTCTCTGAAAAGGCCAGAACGTTTTATGAGTCAAGTGTATTTTTTTCTTAACTTTGTCAAATGAATTCATTCCAATCAAAAATGCACCAAAGCAAGAGAGTCCTTATGTACACATGAAAAAGGGACAGGCAATGATATTTGTTATACATTTCAAAATGATTAGAGAATATTATGCAAAGGTGCTTTCCTTAAAACAGATTCACGACTGCTACCTTAGATTGTTCTAATTGCTTTACACATTTGAAGTTTTTCATCATTTTGTCAACAGTAAGGCCGCAAACGTGATCCAGTTTGAATTACCGTTCTTGCTCATTCTCATTGCTTATTAAATATTGCTCATTTTGGTGGTCACATTTCTTTTTTTTTAATTCATGGATAAGAAAAACGCTTCCAAAACTGAGGGTACAACCTTCCCTTTAGTCTTTATGAGGGCTCAGGTCAGAATCAATTTGATGTCTGATCTGACGGAAAGTAGAGACCACTAAGACAATGAACATGATGGATTTCAATTATATTGGGTGTTCAACCAATGAAGAAAGGCTTGTGAGCAGCGAGAAAAAAAAAAAAAGTACCATTAAAGTGTGAATGAAAAGCAGAAGAAGCATCTGCATGTGATTTTTTTTTAAATATATTTTTTTTCTAAATGAAAATAATCCATTTAATATTTGCTTTAGAGGTGCCAGCGCAGCGAGATTTTGTTTACTCTGACCATGTCATTCTGCACTGAATTCCCCTTCCAGGCATCAGCCTCGGCCAACAAGAATGTAGCTATTAAGGTCTTTTGTCCGATCTGGTGACCAGCGCATTGCTCATAGAGCAGTTATGTGGATGAGGGCAAACACTTTTTTAGGGCTTTACACATCTTTTTGTCATGATAGCAAACGGGAGTACTTTATTTGCATTTCAGTGGGGACAGGAGCCCTGGGGCATTTCACTAGCCAGAGGTGGCACAGAACAAAGCTATTTCACATATTGGTAGTGGGCTGATTAGTTAAAGGAGGCACAAATCTCATCACGTCAGAAGTTGTGACGTGTCAGATTGTTGAAAAGTGTAATAGTGACAGTGAGCTCACTTAATCCTGGTTTCCACTGAGTGCTAAGGTTTAAAATGGTCCAGGTAATTCAGGTGAGCATTTCCACTCAAAGTTGGACCATCGTGTGGACTGATTGCGTAGCTTTACAGAACCATAGTAGTGCAACTACAGCAAAAATGAAGCAATCAACAACAACAATGGAGGACATCCAGCAGTTCATTATTTTTCCACTTGGCTTTCAGTACTTCATGTAAACAAATTATTTAATGTTGTTTTTGAAGAGAATATTGAAGGTGTCAAAGTGAAATACAGCCAAAAAGAGGAGAAAAGGTTTAGCTTTGGTATGGCACTTTCTTTTCTTAATGATCTTCCACCATTCAATGAGTTTCATCGTGTGAGGAGAGTAGCTCTGCCCTAACCGTTTCCATTTTTCTACGGACCTACAACCAACGGGGACCTGAAAATGGTACGGTTCAGTTTGGGTTAATGGCTCCATTTTATAATGGAAACGCTCAAAATACTGTTCTGTACCCCTCAGTCAAAATGAGACTGTAGCGTTATTCATATCGACATATATAATAAATGCAATAAATATATAATTTTAAGCACAGCCCTGGCGTGAGGACAGCGGGCCATATAACTCATGCCTTCATTCCTTACTGAAGATAGACACCCCCTCAACATTTACGAAAACTCACAAAATGAAAAATTCGTGGGGACTCCAAGTCTGGCCCAAAACTTTTTTTTTGTCTGCATTAAAAATGGTTTACATCTTATTTTGGTTTTGACTGTCCCCGGAGGACTCATGGTAAGTTTCAAACTTAAAACCAAAGCCTGAAAGTCTGCAACACTGAGTCAGACTTCATATGAGGGATGAACATCTCAAGAAGTAATAAAAAAGAAGCTCGGCTTTGATTTAAGCTGTCTGGATTATCATGACCTTCATGACAAAGAACCGGCACAGGCAAACAGATGCTGGTGACTTTTAAATTGTTCATTTGAACCATATGAGCTTACTCAAGCTGGTTATTTTATAAACATATACACATTTTTAAAAATAAAGATCATCCAAAAATTGCAACAGTCAATTCTAAAAGCCAAAAATATATTTATTTATGACTAGACAAAGGAAGGAAAAAAAAGAACAAATTCCTTGGGGAAAAAAAAAAGGCAGAGCCTGTGTTGTAGTTAGCAGATAAACTGCAGTTAGACAGTCAGCTCCATAATTAGGAGGCAGACATTCTGGCGCAAGAGCACACAAAGCAGGAATGGGAGTGATGGGGTGAAAAGTGATGGATAAAGGGGGGGAGCAGCTGCTGATAGCAGAGGGATGTGTGATATCTCTGCTTAATATATGATGTTTGAAAGTAGGCAGACGCTTAAATATGACCACAATGGAGAGCAGGTTGTGAGGGACACAACTTTCAAAGAAAAGAAAGTGCAAACAACGTTAATGATTTCAAACACAGAATCTGGTCGACTTTGTTGGGCAAAAAAGGTGAGTTTAGAAAAAAAATGGAATATATCAAACATAACTGAAGAGCTAGCAGTGAGGGTAAATTTGGACACCTATTTCAGCACATTCGGGGGAGCATCACACCCATGCAGCCAAAGTGCACACAAGCACCCACAGTTACTGCAACATACATCATGGAGCTGGAAACAGCAAATGATAAATTCCGAGCACAATACATTTTGTCGAAAAGATTTAACATCTAATTCAGCTCTGACAGCTCCGTCCATCTCCACTCCAGACTGGGTGCATTGATCCTGCCACCACACTGAGATGGCCTTGGACTTCCCAGAGAGTCTCACAAATACACAAAAACAAACACATGTGCACACACCCACACACAAACACACACCCTTACAGGTTTACACACCAGCCAGCAGAGAAGCAACAAACAAAATGAGGTATAACGTACACATCATTACAAAACAATAAAATGTTTTTTCAAATTGATTTATTTATTTTTTATAATGCATGATTTTCTTAAGAAAACATTATTTTACCACAACCCTTTGTTGTGCTCCTCTGGAAGTCTTCAGGGCTCCACTGCTGGCTAGGCCATCAGGAAGAGAGGCTGTGAGTAATCAGGATAAGGTTTGTGTGTCTGTATTGACAACTCTTTTACTTAAAAGTGTTTGCAGTATTGTTAAAAGGTCAATAAACGTGTCCATGTGCAACAGAGAGAAAAAAATAAAAGCACACACAAACAAATGTAGTATACACAAAAAGTTAAAGTTAGGTACGGAACAAGTGGTGATACATAAGTGGACCAATTCTCTTTCTGTAGAATTTAGCAACTGTGTGAACTTTGACCAAAGATTCTGATGGAAAAACAGAATGTTTTGACTCCAGGAAAGTAGAGAATAATGGTGTTTGGGCAGTTCAAGGTAGCATCTTGCAAAAGTTAAGCTACTGTATACCTTTTTGCAAAGGATGAACAATAGCACACAGGTAGAAATTATTTCTGAGTGCTCTGGTTATAGTCTTTTTACAGGAGATTCATCTCTGAGCAGCCTATTCGTATTTGCACGCAAATTTATTTAAACCCTTTAAAATACCACTCCAATAAAAAAGCTTTTTTGTGTGTTTTTAACACACAATTTTATTTTTCAAATTATGGAGGACATATTGTATATATGAAGAAAACGAAAATTAAAATTAACTAATCTAACACTTTTGATGAGTTTCTTTAGAATAAAATTTTGTTGAAATTACGTTATTTGAGTAAACGGTCAATGAGTTAATAGTTCAGAGTGTGTGTTATCTAGGTGTCGCCTGCAACATCTCCGGTGTTAAAGGGTTAACCTCCATTAATTTGAACAAACAAAATGGTATGCGAATGAAAGGCTCTCATAACATTGTGTCAGTGCCCACTGAAACCGAACCTTTTCCTCAACAAAGGGATGGCAAAAGCAACTCTTAATGCAGTCAGAGATTGGACAGAATGAGGTGGTACAAAATGTATCACAGCTCTGGTTCAGTGGCCAAATGGAAGAGTGTGTGCTCTTGTAAGAAAAAAAAAATAGAGCCTTATCTATCCCTTTAAAGTTTAAGAAATATTAGCAGACACTAGTATTTAAAAAATGTTAGTTCTAGAGGACATACCCACAGAGGTGAATTGATAGTGTTAACGTTCAGGCTCAAGCAAATGCACAAAAACTGCTCGTCAGGTCTTGGGGCGGCATGTCACAGTATATCAGTGACAGCACCTCACACTCAGCCTAAGCAAAGTAACACCAGTCCAATTTGTTTCCATAATAGCTGGTATGTTATTCACCTAGTCATTCGTTCATCCACCCACAAACAGACACACACACTCTCTAAGCTTAATATTATACAAGTATACCCTTGAACAGGCCTCAAGTTCATCTGCTGGGGGTGCAACGAGAGCCTCCCTGATATTAGGAAAGAGGTCACATTGCACTGTAAACGCGCTTTGTCTGCTTATTCATTTATTTACTATGCTCTCCCATCACACCACTCAGCTTGTCAGCAATAAGGAGGTGTGGGTGTGTTTTTGGTGGGGTGGACTGGGTGTGGGCAATGTGAGTGCTGGCAGTTTGGATACAGTTTAAAGTGATGGATGACTCAAGAACTCCTTCATATTTCAGGCAGAAAACATTTGGAAACACAAATGAATCAATTAACATCATTTTCGAACCTTGAATTTCCTATAAATGAAAGTCCTGCAAAAAAGGCATGCATATTTCTCTATGCGCCATCCCATTCAGCAACCCAGTGTCCCTGTGTTGACTATAGAAACCCTGTCCCCAGTATCGACCCAATATGCTGTTTAATATTCATAAAGTCTATTTCAGCAGCTTCAGACACTGTAGTGCTGTGATGCACCCATCGTCCTGTTAAATCCATTCTCATTGATCACCATTGGCTTTCCCAAACGTGCATCGATCCGGTTTAAACTCACACTCAAGGTCCCCTCAAAACAGATTCGCTTCACAATTTACTTCCAAATGAAGTCCTTCCCCCCTCTGGCGTTTCATCAAATAGATTATTTTATTTTTGTTTTTTCACTATTGTCCAATTACAGTTCTCACTCAAACCAATAAAAAGGGGGTGTCGGCTGTCGGCCCCAGTGTGAGATGTAACGTGTCACTCTTTGATATTAGTTTTACCATCATCAATAAGACATGAAGTTGTCAATAAGAGCTTTTGGATAATTCGTCGGTTTACTCCATCTTTAAACAAACCTTATAATTATCTTCTTCAGTTTACATTTATTGTTTTTGTAAGATTTTCATTGTGTTTTTTACTAATTCCCATAATCTGTGCTCTGCATTATAAAAAGTAAGAAAATAAATGGGGGAAAACAGTGTGTGCACAAAAGGTCATGATATATCCACCTTGAAGGAGCTGTGGACGGATTTCAAGCAGTCAAAATTGTCTGACAAATGCTGCAGAACTCTAAGTAAGGCAATGACGACAATTGGAGAATAAAAGATAATTTTAAAACATTTTCTTCGCTTTACTTATAATTTGTCTCCATAGGAATCCTTTGAACACAGGGTATCATGCAAATCATTTAATCCTGCAAGCTTTCTTTTTACCCTTAGTCCCAAAAAGAATAAAAGCCACAAGGCTAATGAAAGCTGCATGTGACAAATTAATGTAAAAAGGAGTTTTTTGTTTTTTCAAAAAGGCGGCTTTTCTGTTAGTATTATCTCCATAGCAACCATTTTGTGCTTTGGCACTTGGGGATTCCCAACAGATCAATGTAAGTTTCAGAAAAATTGGATAATGTAAACTTGTGTATTTCCTCAACAACAAAGGTTATTTGCTAGCCACGCCCACATTCCTAATATGTTTATATCCTGTCATATTATATTGTTCAGCTCTAGTCAAGAATCAACATATTACATGTTCACAGTAATCCCATCTGTTACACTTTTCAAACATGTAGCTGTTATTTAAACATGTAGTTGTTATTCAAAAATGTTGTAGAGTTAGATGAGCAAATTCTTTAGCACATTGCTTGTCCGTCCTGGGAGAGGATCCCTCAATGTGGTCATTCTTGGGTTTCTTATTTTTTTTCTCCAAGACAGGTTTTTTTTTTTAGGAATTTCTCCTCAGATAGAAGGAGGGTCAAAGGGCATAGATGTCAGTTTAGCTTAGTCTGTTTAGCATAGTTTAGCAACCAGCTATTGTTTATATTTTTATGACTGACTTTATGTTCTTTGCATAAATACTGGTGTGAAACTCATTGAGACAGCTATGGTTGTGATCTTGGAATATTTAAATAAAATTGAATTGAATAACCTTTTTACAGCGTTTCGATAGAAAATGTGAAAGCTAGGATCACAATAGTTGCTAATTCGCCACACACAAAATCTACACCACAAATTTCAGGAAAATCAGACAAACAAAAGTGTTGTTTTCCCATAGTGCGGAAAAACATGAAAATCGCCAAATCTCACACTTTGCTACAAAATGGCTGCCAAGCCGTGGGTCATGTGGCGATCCCATAATAATTTCAAAAGGTTCCTTTGACATCCCTGGCATGTGTGTTTTGGTTTTGTTTGTGTATTTTGATTTTTTTGGCTCCATAAGCAACTTTCAGCCTATTCATTGTTTTTACGGTTTTGCTCCCCATGATATCATCTTGGGGGGGAGGTCGTTCACTATTCCCTAAACCCACTTTCGCCGGGTACTCGGTGTGTGCAAATTTTGGTGAGTTTACTCACCAAAGAGAAAAGTGGCGGGGGTCAAATTTTTGCTCAAAGGCATAGAAATCTCTCCAACTGCAAAAACAATATGGTCCTTGCAGTCAGTCAGTGACTGCTGAGGTCCATAAACATACATAAAAAATGTACGTAAAGAGAAATATTTCATGTTCCTCTTAAACATTTGTTTTGTAACCCTGAGTACTCAAGTAATAAGAACTCCGCTCCATTAAGTGTTGTCTATTAAAGAAAGGTGAATGTCAAGCACTATCTCAACAGACACACAAAAGGACATCAGACACACACTACATTATTAATTTTTCTAAATTGGGAATAGCAGTTGTGTGCTCACATATAATAAACACAGACAAATTCATCAGAAATCTCCCAAGTGGCGAATATATGAAAAATATGATCATTCCACAGAATAGAAATTCATATGGATAAGTGCAAAATCCATATTTTATGCTACTTACTGTACCTATCCTTTATTACAAACCTGTTCAGGAACAAGCATTAAAAATTAAATCTGGCTGAAAGACAGGAGAAAGAGAAGAAACGACATGTTGAGAAGGAGGTACACTGAAGGACCTGTGGGTTCAAAAGCAATACTATTTCATTCATGTTTAAAAGCACTTTTTGGTGTCTGCAAGAGCCACCGAAGCCATTTTGAAAAAGGTAAAAACACTTTGATAGATCGGGTCTTCTAGCTGAAATGCTGTCAACATAAATAGTACTAAAAAGTGGAAGAAATGTTTTCAACAGTTTTCAAGGTTACAGCAATGATATAAAGACAACACTTGCTTTGCAGCTTTATAAGTTAGGTATGGAAAAGTGCTTGTCTGCCTACAAAAGTTAAAAGTGCATATTCATAATGTAGTTTTGACATAGTTTACCTTTTCATTTAGCATCTACATTATTTGAAAAGTTGACACCGTTCAGGAAAACACTAAACCACACAAGGAGCAGTATGGGGCAAAAACGTTGGTATCAGTCACAGACGCTGCAAGTTGTTCCACTTAAAAAGATGAGAGAGGTCTATAGTGTTCAGTATAAGTAGACTTCAACTGTGAAAGATAGACAGTTAATCACGTTGGATGATTTTTAAAGATGAGTTTTGTTTTGTAAACATAAATAAAGGGGTGTTTTGTGTAAACAAGTGCACTGTTGAAGGAAAGGGAGGAAGAAAGTTTAAAGCCTTTTCAGCAATGGCCATCAGCAAAATCAACCAGCTCGTGAAAGACAAAGGCCAAAACAAGGGAACAGATGTAAAAAATGCATCCCCATGGATCACATGGTTTTTCATGGTCCAATACAGAGACTATTGCCAACTTACAGACCTGTCATTGATTGCAAATGTCTTTATGTAACCAGGTGAAGTGAGCTTCCCTTTTTAGTTGGGTGGTGCTAGGAGGGGCCAGTGTGTGGCGCTGTTGTTTTTGTTGGGACGCGGGGTCCACGGGCGAATGCGTCGTCACGCGCGGGTGTGGGGGTCGCAGTATGGCAGCCTGACGGTCCTGGCTCGTCACATGTGCGCTAGTAAAAGAAGGTGTTCGTAGATTGTGGTGGGATACAAATGTAAGTTGCACTTTAGGAGTGGAAAAGTTCTTGTTAGTCATTGTATTAAAGAGTTCTAGAGCTGCATGACGGCGCATGGTGGGGTTCTGAAGAAAGCTACAGTCCATGGAAAGAGCGCTAGCTAGCAAGGATAGAGCGGAGTTCTGGAAGGCTGCGGAGCTGCAGGACGGCGTGAGTTTGTTTTTTATATATATACCGCTGATCCTGAACAGTTCAATTTTATTTTGGCTTGACCAGCAAATGTTTAAATGTATGTTCTGCATAGAGGGGAGACAACATTGTCAGGATTTCTCGTGGGTTAGACCGCGCCAGTCAGAGCAGCCATTTGCCATCACTTTTCTGTGAGTTTGAATTTTTTCATTATGTGACAGTGTGCTAGCATGATACTGTAAACATGTGAATGACCAGTTGTGTTTTTTTTGTTTTATTTTAGAATAAGACCGCTGCTGTTGTCTTGTTTGGGACTCTTTTTTTTATTTGCTCCGTCTTCAGTTTTCTTTTTGCTGCACAACCAAATCAAACTAAAATTAATGCTTTTCCCTTTCATTGGAATAGTCGGGGAATAAAGTACCCACATTATTTTGGAGCTGCTTGTGTCTTGCCTCTCATTCTACACCGGGCTACACAACGCTTCTTTTGTGGTGTCAGAAGTGGGATTCCCAGATTGATTTGGTCTATTAAGCACTTTTTCTTTTCTTAAAAAGTTTATTGTTATTGCGCCAATATTGGCGTTAGCCTTTAATGACAAGACAACAGCAGTGGTGAAGAGGAGTCCATTCCAGCAAGACGGAGATTGCTGCCACAGTTTCAGGAGCTGCAAAGAATTCTGAGTTGAAAAAAAGGGGGACACTTCATGATGTCAGAGGGGGAAGAGAGTCTGGACAGAGAGAACTCTGTGAACTGAGTAGAAAACATGATGCTGTGATGTCCAGTCTTGCTTCCTTGAGTGATGTACAACCAAGGTCCATTGTGTATATACCAAGGGAAAAACAAATTGTACCTTTTCATGGTGACCCAGAGAAAGATGTACACTCTGTTGATGAGTTCATTGAAGAAGTAGAGCGAACTATGAGTCTAAGGGGTCTAAAGGAAGTTGATCAGGTCGATTTTATTCTGTCACATGTTAAAGGACCTGCGCTAGAGGAAGTTAAACTACGTACTCGCGGACTGACGGTGAGACCTAGTGGTCTGTTTTTGTACTTACGAGAGGCATTTAGAGAGAAACGCACTACACCTCAGTTACTACACACGTTTTATGCACGCAGACAGTTGGAGGGAGAAAACTTGAGAGATTACTCACACGCTCTTTCTCAACTCCTCAACTCTGCTCTTTTAAATTCTCCTGGCATTGTTACTGATCCACAGCTTGCAATACGAGATCAGTTTATTGAAGGGGTGCGTTACTCTACCCTCCGCCGTGAGCTCCGAAGGCTCATCAGAGAGAAACCCCTGTCCAGCTTGTTTGATGTTCGAGAGGAGGCTATCATGTGGACACTCGAAGACCAACCCAAGAGTTCAACCATAGCAAGGAGCAGGAAGCTAATTGGAGAGGCTCTTGATGGACAAGGAGTAAGTGTTAATTCTCTGTCTAACACCGAAACTGATTTAGCTGTGATGCTCCAAGAAGTTGTGAAAATAATAACTCAGCAAGGGAAGGCCATAGGGGAGTTAACTAATGCTGTGCATGAGCTCACCACCCAAAAAGCTAGGTTTAGTGGAGGTCATTCTACCAACAAAACGAAAGTGATCCCCAGATACACTGATGATGGTCAACCTATCTGCCTAAAGTGTGAAAGAGTAGGACATATAGCTAGGCAATGCAATGCATGGAGAAACCAAACCCAGACTAATGCATCACCTGCTGCTGCGGTACAGGGAAACGAGAACCCTCGGTTGCTAGGAGTCGGGCAATGCGAGGAAAATCTGAAGACTCACCAAAAATCTTAACCAAAGAACGCTTCTTGAAAAATGCTGTTGGCAAGTGCCCTGTTGTAAACATCCAAATAGGTGGCATTCCTCTGAATTGTCTTGTGGACTCAGGAAGCAATGTAAGCACTTTAACTGAAAGCTTTTTCAGAGACCACCTCCATGGGAAGGATGATGACATGCACCATACATCTAAATGGCTTAAAATCACAGCTGCCAACAAATTGCCATTACCTTATCTAGGTTATGTCGAGCTGGACATCCAAGTCATGGGCATCATCATTCCAAAATGTGGGTTCTTGATAATCAGAGATGACAGTCAGCCAGATAAAAATGAGTTTGATTCATCCCCATCTGGAATAATCGGAATGAACATTGCCAAACGATGCAAGGAGTTGATTCTCACTGAGTTTGATTCAACTCTTGGAGGGGAGCTGAATTCAGATTGGAGAGAAACCTTTCAACATATGCATGAGGCAGAACTGGTGAAAAAAACTACCATTGCACGAATAGCGCGAAAAGACAAACAGCACCTGCCTGCTCAATCAGTCTCTACAGTGTACTTGAGAGCCCCTAACATAGATTTTAATGACACTTCTAGCCTCATGCTGGAACCAGGAAACACCTCACTACCTGGTGGAGTTATTGTTTTGCCCACGGTGATGGCAGCCAATAGATCAATTTTTCCTGTCCAGGTGATCAACTTTTCAAAAGATGACGTGTGGCTCCCTGCTAAAGCCAGGCTAGGCTTTCTGACTCGGTGTCAGTGTGTTGAAGGCGAGCCCTATGAAGTTACATTCCAGCGCATATCTGCGTCACATGAGGAAGTCACTGTCAGTCAGAGGGCTAATGTCGGGCCTGACAAAGACATGGGGGACCTTTTTAACAGGTTACGCCTAGGTGGCACACCTGAACAACAAACTGAGCTAAGGGCACTTTTAGTAAAATACGCAGATGTTTTTGCAGTGCAAGATGAAGACCTAGGCTACACTAGACGTGTCGAACATGAAATCCCTGTTTTGGATGAGACTCCAGTTTCCCAGCCATACAGGAGGATCCCACCGAATCAATACAAAGAAGTGAGGGAACATATTTCAGAGCTGTTGAAGAAAGGTGTTGTCCAGGAAAGTACAAGCTCATACGCATCCCCAATTGTTTTGGTGCGCAAGTCAGATGGCAGTCTTAGGCTATGTGTGGACTACCGAAAACTAAATTCAAAAACCAGGCGTGATGCATTTCCTCTGCCACGTATTGATGAAAGTCTAGATGCACTGAGTGGTGCAGAGTTCTTCTCGAGCATAGACCTTGCTAGTGGCTACCATCAGGTTGCGGTCCATGAAAAAGATAGGCACAAAACAGCTTTCACTACTCCATTTGGATTATTTGAATATCTACGGATGCCTTTTGGATTGTGTAATGCGCCTGCCACTTTTCAACGCCTCATGCAGACAACCATGAATGACCTTATATTTCAGATTGTACTAGTCTATCTTGACGATCTACTTGTGTATTCTCAGACGTTTAAAGAACATCTCGAGAGACTTGAAATAGTTCTTAGGAGGCTAAAAGACACAGGTCTGAAAGTGAAGGTTGAGAAATGCCACTTTCTCCAGTCTGAGGTCAGGTTTTTGGGTCATCAAGTTTCTGCTGAGGGTGTTGGTACTGACCCAGATAAGATCAGTGCTGTGAAGGTCTGGCCCACTCCGGACTCTGTAAAAGAGCTTAGGTCCTTTTTAGGTTTCTGCAGCTATTACAGGAGATTCATTGAGGGGTTTTGACAGGTTGCAGGACCTCTTCATGACCTTGTAAATGTCTGCATCAGATCAAGTAGTCCAGCCAAGGCCAATCAGTTGTTCCAGTCAGCTTGGTCGCCAGCATGTTCAGAGTCTTTTGAATTACTTAAAGACAGGTTGACCAAAGCGCCCTTGCTGGGGTATGCAGATTTTAAACTCCCTTTTTTTCTGGAGACTGACGCCAGCAACCTCGGGTTAGGGGCAGTACTGTATCAGATTCAAGGAGGGAAGAGAAGGGTTATAGCCTATGCGAGTCGGAGACTTAGAGGGGCTGAAAAGAATGACCGGAACTACAGTAGCATGAAGTTGGAGCTGCTTGCATTAAAATGGGCAGTAACGGAAAAGTTTAGGAGTTATCTACTTGGGTCCAAGTTTACTATCCTGACTGACAACAACCCGCTATGCCATCTATCCACTGCTAAGTTGGGGGCTACCCAGCAGCGCTGGGTTGCTCAATTAGCTGTGTTTGACTTTGAGGTTAAGTACCGGCCAGGTCGCTGTAACTCAGCGGCCGATGCCCTCTCCAGGAGGCCTATGTTAACTGAGTCAGATGCCATTGTTGAGGACACTGACTTTGATGGTTGTATCACCCTCTGCAACAGTCTCAAATCAGGTACTGTCATAGGCTCAGAGATAACGGCTGCAAGGAAAGACTTCTTTCAGGTGAGGCAGTTGCATGCTGCTGACCCCGATCAGGGAGACAGTGCTACATTACTTGTTAACACTCCCACACTCCCCAGTTACACAAAAACTGAGCTCCAAATGTTCCAGTCATCTGACCCCACACTCACAGTTTTGAAACAGTTCTGGGACAGAAAACAAAAACCTTCGTTCCAAGAGAGAAAAGTCCTACATACATCAGTACGATCCCTGTTGAAACAGTGGTCCAGGCTAGTGGAGAAAGATGGACTTCTTTATCGTGAAATTAAAGATGCGAACCTTGGAACCTGTCATCAGTTGTTGTTACCTGCCTGTCTCAAAGAAAAGGTCCTCACCAGTGTGCACAATCAGATGGGCCACCAAGGAATAGAACGGACACTTGCATTCTTAAGGCAGAGATGTTTTTGGGGGGGTATGCATGAAGATGTTGAGCAGTGGGTGAAAAATTGCAAGAGGTGCATACTAACAAAACTGCCACAACCAAAGGTTCATGCAGCCCAAACCCCATTTCTAGCTACCCGTCCCCTTGAAGTGGTAGCTGTGGACTACACAACTCTTGAACGTGCGAACGATGGACGTGAAAATGTCCTGGTGATTACTGATGTTTTCACTAAGTTCAGCCAAGCATTTCCTACCCGAAACCAGAAGGCCGACACAACAGCTAAAGTCATCCTGAAAGAGTGGTTCATGAAGTATGGAGTGCCTGAGCGCTTGCACTCGGATCAAGGCAGAAACTTTGAAAGTGCCGTCATTGCAGAACTTTGCCTGTTATATGGGGTAAAGAAGACCCGTACCACACCCCATCACCCGCAAGGAAATCCCCAGTGTGAGAGGTTTAACCGGACCTTGCACGACCTCTTGAGAACACTTCCCCCTGAGAAAAAACGCTGCTGGCCTGAACACTTAGCAGAACTTGTCTTTGCTTACAATGTCACCCCTCACTCGTCAACTGGTCACTCCCCATACTACATGTTGTTTGGAGTTCAACCCCACCTACCTATTGATGCGCTCTTAGGGCAAGAAGACACTGGAGGCGGAAGCACTGACTGGCTCACCGTTCACAGAGAAAGACTCCAGGATGCTCATGAGAGAGCACGAGCATTTTCTCAACGGAAAGCGGCAGAAAGAATGGCCCGGCAGAGTTCAAAAGTAAATTGTACATCCCTGGAGATCGGACAGCACGTGTATCTTCGCCATCGTCCGGTCGGCAGAAACAAAATTCAGGATGCATGGTCACCAAAGGTGTACCGGGTCACAGATGTTCAAGGAACGACTCACACAGTCGTCCCCATCAATGGAGGACAAACAAAGAGGGTGCATAGGTCAAATCTGCGCCTCTGTGTTGGGCCTGTACCGCCCCCAAGGCAACGCTGCCAGGCAACTCCTCTTCCCCCTGAATCTGAAGCTGAGTCAGACTCGGAATATGAATCCATCGAGTCGGATCCTGAGTTCCTGTTGTTTGAACAGATTCATGAACCTGTTGGTCCAAGGTTAGAAGAGTTGGAAAGTCATCTAGAGAGCAACCACAGTAACGAGGCTCAAAGTGCATCACTGCCTGATCTGGATGGAGGCGACAGGCCCACTGAAAAATCCTCCTCTGACTCTGAACTAGGGGTGAGAAGGACAAGCTTAACTGGTGAACTGCATACAAGGCCAGTACCAGTGCCGCGGCGGGGGGTAGAACAGCGAGATGCAGAAAACCCCATGCCGCCCCTGCGTAAAAGCATCCGAACGACAGCCGGTAAAAATAGAAACCCGTTTAGGTTACCTATGACCGCGTGTAATAATGCTGTGTCATTGACGCCTGATGTGCTGTCCCAAATATTAGCCGGAATGGTCCATTACACATCACAGCTGAGGGATAAAAACTGACTGTTCGGGAGTCACCGAGACGTTGACTTAAGGCAGGGGAGAATGTAACCAGGTGAAGTGAGCTTCCCTTTTTAGTTGGGTGGTGCTAGGAGGGGCCAGTGTGTGGCGCTGTTGTTTTTGTTGGGACGCGGGGTCCACGGGCGAATGCGTCGTCACGCGCGGGTGTGGGGGTCGCAGTATGGCAGCCTGACGGTCCTGGCTCGTCACATGTGCGCTAGTAAAAGAAGGTGTTCGTAGATTGTGGTGGGATACAAATGTAAGTTGCACTTTAGGAGTGGAAAAGTTCTTGTTAGTCATTGTATTAAAGAGTTCTAGAGCTGCATGACGGCGCATGGTGGGGTTCTGAAGAAAGCTACAGTCCATGGAAAGAGCGCTAGCTAGCAAGGATAGAGCGGAGTTCTGGAAGGCTGCGGAGCTGCAGGACGGCGTGAGTTTGTTTTTTATATATATACCGCTGATCCTGAACAGTTCAATTTTATTTTGGCTTGACCAGCAAATGTTTAAATGTATGTTCTGCATAGAGGGGAGACAACATTGTCAGGATTTCTCGTGGGTTAGACCGCGCCAGTCAGAGCAGCCATTTGCCATCACTTTTCTGTGAGTTTGAATTTTTTCATTATGTGACAGTGTGCTAGCATGATACTGTAAACATGTGAATGACCAGTTGTGTTTTTTTTGTTTTATTTTAGAATAAGACCGCTGCTGTTGTCTTGTTTGGGACTCTTTTTTTTATTTGCTCCGTCTTCAGTTTTCTTTTTGCTGCACAACCAAATCAAACTAAAATTAATGCTTTTCCCTTTCATTGGAATAGTCGGGGAATAAAGTACCCACATTATTTTGGAGCTGCTTGTGTCTTGCCTCTCATTCTACACCGGGCTACATTTAAAAGATAGTAACAATACAGATGTCAAGTAAAGCATGTTGACTGTTGTCAAATGTGGGATGCAAAGTTGGGTTAAAACATTTTTTGGTCATTTTATCAGCTTTCAGTGTATTACAACACTGCATCTAATAATAATCTTAGCCACAGCTGCCCTTTGTGGTGGATACGGGCCATCTGTGGGTGAAAAATCTGTACGAAGCACGCAGGTGGCCAAAATAACATTTTAAGATCGTCGCCTACCCAGTGAGCCTGTTAGGCGAAAATGTTCATGCACCTGTTTTTTGCGGGGTGTCTGGTACAGTAGGTTGTAGTAAACACTTACACAACACGTAAGGGAGAAGACATTAAGCAGTAGGTGAGACACAGACATGTACAGATTTTTCCTTTTTTTTTCTACCCTCCCGAATCCTGAGCGCTGCACAGTTAGGGCTGTTAAGTAAGATAAGTGCGGGCTTGTCCCAAGCACACAGCCTGAGTGTTAGAAATGAGGAAATTAGAGAATCAGAAAGTAGCTTGTGAGGGCATCCTACATGCAACTTACAAGCCCTTACATATCACCTGCACACCCAGCATTGTGTGGGGATAGTGAGCAGCCAGTGTGCACACCTTACTAACAACTGGAATGCTGTGTAAAGGGCACCATGCAGCATCATATGTCAGAAATGTGTGTAATTTACATTTTCCTTACAAAGACTTCACAATACATTGACCAGAAGCACAACAATGGTATGCTCCATTTTTCTGAGGTGGATGCACGAGCCTCAAAGGAACTGCAAGACACACCTGCACCTCTCTTGGTGCAGACCCTCCTCTTTACAACCCTCTAATATCGACTGTATAAGAGAACTGGATTGAGCAAGAAAATGCCTTGCTTCTGGTTATAACCAAATAAAGTCAATTCAGTTACCATTTTTCCACGATCTGTTTGCCGTCATGTTGGAACCAGATCACCTTGGTAGGGTGTGATTGGTCAGTGTCAGTCTGAACGCTTCAAAATGTTCGGCGTGAGAACACCATTTTTACTGATACCTCTTTTTGGTCAGTTTATAACTAGAACAACTTGCACTGCAGTAAAAATCTCATGAAAACAAGGAGGGTTATCAAGAACATGTTTAAAAGATACATCAAAACAATAATGGTTATTCTGACAAATATAATGACTAAGTAATAGCTGTTTAATTCTCAATAGAAGACTTTGGGGTTTTTGACTTTATGAGAGTGGCAGATACTTCCTATTTGGAACGCATTGGGGGAGGGGTCACTTAGTCCAGTTCCCATGAACAGTCAATGTCCTAAGTAGATCTGGTCAACCCAGAAAACCTGCATCACCCGTATCGGGGTTGACTCAAACGGGTTTAAGTGACTATGGTTTAGTGTAAAATTATAGCAGCAGTTAATTACTTATATTTATGGTGTTAAAAATAAATCCATACTTTTCTTGTAAAAAGTAATCCAAAAGAAAGGTATATGTGCTATTCTGTCTTTTAGGTTTTTAAAGATTTTTTCTCTATGCATTATATTAAATAATTCTAGATTTATTAACTCTATATAGAATTACTCTAGATTTGAGCAGCAGCGCTTTCATTTTGTTTTAATTCTACTTTAATGGTGCAAACATACTTTTTTGCCTCAGAAAAAATTCGACCATAACCAAAATAGAAAGCAGGATAACAACTTCCCAAGACTGAGACAACAATGCAAAAGTTTTACCCTGTGGCTGGTTTGCCAAACTTGCAAGAGTTTCAGAAAAAACAGTGTTAGGTATAGAGGGAAGTCCTATCCCTAGAATTAAACTTTTGTTGAGTTGATATCCTAATTGTACACTAAGGTTCTATCCAACAGTTCTTATCTTCTTCCGTTGGTAGTCTCCTCCTCCTGCTCTTTGTCTTCCACCCTTCCAGTGCAAGTATAGTGCTTTGCTTTAGGCCCCGGTCTCTAATTGCTGGTGAATGGAGTGTTTTCATGGGGTGTTAGGCAGGGCCCTCCCCTGGATTAGCATGGTTACGTACACATGCAGACACACACACAACGTGTACTCAGATACACAAATGGATTAGCATGTTCACTCATGGAGAGAAGAAGTTGATTTGAGCCGACAGCAGCAGTTCTTTGGAGAAAGCCTGGCAAGTCTTGTGGATACTCCAGCACACATGCAGATGCACACAAGTACACACAAAAAACATCAAAGATGCGCACATTCACATGAACACAGACATAAACACATAATCTCAGCTCCCCAGTGGAGGCCTGGTGCTGTGGAAGACATATGGGGTGAATCATGTGTTAACAGGGAGTACTGATTAACACATCTGGAGAGAAATGGTGGAGAGCTCAGGGAGAAGGAGGGGTCCTTAACTAAACCGAGGGGGTAAAAAAAGGATTGCGAGCAACAGAAGAGGTTTGTAGTGATGTGACAAGTAACAATAGCAGAAATAAACCAGCTCCAAACACACACACAAAGAAACATATCGATGCCTTAAATCAAGAAACTCAGGGAAAAAAAGGAATGACTTCCAAGTAGTTTCTTCTTGTTCTGTGTTACAGAGATGCCAGCTGTGTCAGGCAACCATGTTGAATATTGGATCATAAGATAGAAGGTAAGACAAGTTACATGAAAACAGCATAGTAGATGTAGAATCAAAAATGTGTAAAGCGGTAAAATAGTAAATTTGAGCCTTTTTTTTCCTACCTGCTAAATGTTTGTTTAAAAATATAAAATGTAAGGTAAGGAAATTGTAGTGTTTTCATTCAATTTAACTGTTAATTTTATAAAACATATATGCAAACTCTGTCAGCATCAGGATTCTTGATTGAAAACAGTTTTTCTTTTTATCTCTGGGTATAGCAAGTTTTTATTTAATCAGTCAAAAGGAAAGATTCATTATTTAATCCTTACAATCTCTGCAAGAAACTGCAAATTAGAAGAGTTCTTAGACTTAAGATGGCGTTTTGGTTTTTTTTTTTTTCTTTTGGAGGGTAAACAGGCTAAAACTGCTGAAAGTTGGTCAGCTCAGAGTTTCAACATGAAAGCAAAGAGGACACATGTGGCCTCGCAAAAGCTGGCACTAAGCCCTGCTGGTGAAAAGAAGGACAAAAAGCAGAAAGCAGGTCCAAGGAGTACTTTGAAAAAAGAAACCATGATATGACCAGTCTGTTGCCGTCTTAGTAAGGAGCATATCTTCAGACGGAGCTCTAGCTTTTCTTACTTGCTGTGCATAAAAGAATGCCCTCATTCTGTCAGGCTGTTCATGCTTCCCAACTATTTGTTACAGCACATGCTGACCAAAGTTCAACTAAGTGGAGCTTTGACCACAGCATCAAGAACCTGCTGCACTGCTGGTACACAGTATCTGCCACAGTAACAAACCACCAGCGAGCGGCGCAGGCCGTCAAAATGAATACGTTTGCCACATTTCCTGTAAAAGATCCACAAGGCTTTCTTCTCCTGCTTGACCTCACTCCGGCTATGTTGACAGAAAGACAAAGTACACAAAGTTTTTTTCCTGGGACAAAAGATAATGTTCTCCCCGCCAGGTTGTCACCTGTTTGCTTTCCACATGGAGCCATTTTCCTTAAAACCAGTCTTTACCCTGACAAAGCTAAATGAAACAGGTACCCACATGGAAATGTCCTGACTGTCAGCACTACTGTGAGCCGGGATGAATTTAGCAACATCTTTTATCTGAGTTTCTGTTAATGATCATCATCATGGCTGTCCTGTGAAGTAAAAACATCAGAGAAAAAGACATCTATAGTGATTTTTGCAAGGATCAGGACAGTCACACTGACAATATTCAGTGAGCACATTTTAACAGAGACAGCTTAAATTAATAAAACACGTACAATATGTATTTACCACATGTTGGGGGCAATATGCTGGCATCATCTGTGGCAGTCATATGTTGTTATTTTACACTTAGCTAATTGAGACTAAGAGGGCAGGCTTGGGTGAAAAGGTTTACAGAAACACCTGTTGCTTTGTGCAAATACAAAAAGAAAATTAATCAATTAATTAAACTTCTCCCTTCCAATTAAGCTCATTTGCACCAATACTGAATATTTTTTGACAAATATTAGATGTAGCTTATTATGTGTGAGAGCAAACATGCCTTTGGAAAGTAAATAAGGAAGAGAAACATTGATGTAAGTGCTATACACATCCTTATTCTTCTTAAATTTTAGTTTTCTGCAAATTTATTAAAACAAAAGGAATAACTTGTCCTAGAAAGTGATCTCAGAGAAAAACAAGCTGTTGCTCCTCATTTGACGAATGATGAAAAAGAACTATTTGTTTTTGTAAATCGTAAATTAAGCTGTTTGATGTCAGCAACACGTTGAGCTTTTAGCAAAAGAGACACGTTCGTTGCGTTAAACAAATCTTCCCAGTAGTTACACTTGAAAAAAGAGATTTTTATTTATTTATTTATTTATTTTATGTAAGGTCAAAATATACTTTGGGTCAATACCTGCATCACACAAAATGTTCATTGTCTTTCACTACCAAAACTTTGCTAAGTAAACATTTTCTCCCAGTCGCCTCGGTGCTTAGTCAGATGCCAGCCACCTGAAACCCATTGACCTCTGATACTTTCATGCTCTTGCTTGACCTCTGCCTACCCGATCCTGCTTTAGCTCTACGGACTTCTGGTTGTGTTTGACTGCTGTCAACCCACCTGTTTTAATAAATCTACTGTACATGAAACCAGCCATCTGCCTGTCCAGCCGTCCGACACCTGTAGTGTCCCAAGAAGTTGCTAATAAATCTATGCAGAATTTCAAAGCACTTTCAACAATTTTTTATTATAGCTCAAAAGTTACATAAATATGAGGTTTTCCTTGTAGAGAAGTAATCATTTCTAGTCAAGCAGTTGAGGTACTGAAGGAAAATGTATAATTTTATCCCCATGACTGGAAACTGATCATAAATTATCTACTGCCTTAAGTCCCAACCTGATCGACCATATTTTGATCTTTTTAAAAGCATTCCTAGTGGTCTATTAATTTTGATTGTGTCATATTCTAGGACAAAGTTTCTGCAGCTTAGCAGTAGTTCATCAGAAATTCGCCTCTGATTTGTGGGCGGGACCGCTGACATGGAAGTAAGCCACCGCTGATATCCCATCAACCTTTTGTTTGCCCTCTTTCCCACTACCGTACAGGACCTCACAACTCCAACCTAACATTAGCTGAGCAACAAAAAGAGCAAGCAATATCAGCGCTATCCAGTTTTGAGCCAGATGCCAGCTCAAAAGAGGAAAATGAGCACCGTAATGAACTGTATCTATTTGTCTGTAAGTAGATGCTTCAGAAAAGAGCAGAGAAGGGAGACTTTGGTCCGCCCATTTCCATTGCTGCATCACAACTGAAAGCTTTTTTCAATCTGCTCTTGATTAACTACAGTTTAAACAAATAAATACTCAGAAAGGCAGTTTTAATCTTGAAAAATGTTTTCCATTAGAAAAAAAATTCTTCAGGAGTATGTTAACAACACCAAAAAGCACAGTTTTCATTGGACTGGGTCTTTAAAGTTTTCCAAAAAATGCTGTCAGTATATTCTATGAACCCTTCTGATTAGTCACACCATGGAAGAGTGTGGAAGGGTAGCGTATGGACCTTTTCTAGGATATGGAATGGGTTTCTGCATGTTTTTTGGTGAGACACAATTTGGTGCATTCCTTGAAGTAGAAACTGGATATTAGAAACTGGTGAGTATGCAGTTGACTACATTATAAAATGTATTTATAAATGCAGATCATAAAGTACTTTTGGAATCAAGTTTGAAAAAGCTGCATTGAGAGATTTTGTGAAATTAAATATTCAGGGGTTAGCATCACCTTCTTCCGATAAGGTGCTGATTTAGAAACAGCCATAATCCTTTCTTTCCACTCAACCCGACCGATCAATACCTCTACATTATTCAAACTCCTCCCTACTTAATTAGATATTTAATTGACTACCTGTAGACAGATGACTTACCCTACTGCAGGCATAAATGAATGTAAATGACATCTCACATGACCCCTCCAGAGGTAGATTTAATGGTCCAGTCTGATAAAGACAAGAGTTCAACGAGAGGCTGCAGGGGTCAAGCCATGTCTGTGATCACTGGTCCGTAAGACAAACAGTGGATCAACCATCAACACTAAACTGGACTATGAGGGAAATTCTCTGTGTTCATTTAAGGGTGTATGTTTCTGTTTGAGAGCACTTGTGTTTATGTTTTATCTCAAAATTCAACATGTCTCCTTCTATTGTCCTTTCACTTAGAATATTGTTTCCTACCTGAGCATTTCTGTTTCTTTGTTTCCTCTTCTTGTCTCACAGGTTCATGGCTACAAATGTTTCATTCAAAAAGATTGTATAGCTGAAAGACACAATTTCTTTGAAAAAAAACATCCATGAGTTTAAGGCTAGCTAGCCTGTTGTGGTTTCTAACTGCTTGTCATCATTTAAGAAACCAATATCTGGCCAGCACAATTAATAGGACAATAAATGGAAACATCACTTCTGAGACTCTGTGCTTGGGTGATTTCTCCTCGTTGGTAAGGCAGATGACAGACTCTCCTGCTGAGGGAGGGCTGTAACTAAAAACAAACACATCCAGAGGAAGTAAATACAGATTTTTGGGTCAGGGCCACATCTATGGAGTAATTTTGTTTTCAAAAGTTTCCTGCAGTTGTAAAATGATAATCACACACTGAAATACATTTGCATTTACAAATTAATAATTAAAAATAGTGTGAATCCGTCTCCCAAAGAACTGAACGTGCAAGACAGTTATGTGCTTTTGGAATATCGATTTGACCCTGTGTGAAGAAGATTTATGGCTGTAAAACATGTTTAAGCATGTATAAAAAAGATATTCAACAATAAAAAAGTTTTTTTGCTTCTTGCAAAAAAATGCTAAAAGTGTTTCTTTTATTCTTTGGACTACCGTAACTCTTCTACACAGGAGAAGCTTACATGCAATAAATTGCAGTGGGGAAGTGCCTTCGCAATCCGTGCAAATGACCTGATTCTATCGTGAAGAAAAATTGCATTGTGCCGTAATGCAGCAATTTATGTTAGTAATATGTTGCATACCGGCATGTGTCACTGGTGACATCTCCTGTGTCTAAGGGTTAATTCAAGTTTATCTCTCTTTTATTTATTGAAGTTCATATTTGTTGGGAAAATATATTAAAACTGTCTGGTGTCTGTGTATAATGCTATTGTGAGATACACTGTCAGAACTGTAGTTAACCCCACTGCAAAAAGGAGACCATCAAGCAACAGGTGGACAGATATGCGCTACTAACCAGTTTCAGTAATTACTGATTTGTATTTAGCTGGACTGAGTGAGCCCAGTTTCAGATAGACTGAACACACCTGATCCAGGTGACCAGCAGTTATTGAACCAGGGGTAGCTCTGATCACCTGGATCAGGTGTGTTTAGCCAATAAGGAGCTTTACTGGCAGGTTGGTTGGAAAATTAGTAGGACACCGGCCCTCGAGGCCTGGAAAAAAATGCCAGCGACCCCTAAATAACACACACCCTTTGACAAATCTTTGACCATTTATACCAAGAGTATCAGACTCCAGGCCTCGAGGGCTGGCCTCCTGCTTGTTTTCCAGTATCCTGTCTTATCTGCTGCTGATTACCCGGATCAGGTTGGTTGAAATGTGGGATGCCGGCCCTCAAGGCCTGGATTCTGACACCACTGGTTTAAACGATCAATGTGAATCAGCTGATTCTGACATAGAGAAAAGCAGCTTTTCACAGAAATACACGTTTTGCACTTTACAAATATAAAGTGTTGCAAAGGCTGCTTTTCTCTGCTTCAGAATCTGCAGAAATTATATTAAAATGGTTGCAAAGTTAGGGTAATTTGAAAGAATGTCGACATTGGAGCTAAAGCTCTGTCGTTAAAGGTTAAAGCCACAGAAGAACACTATTTGAGCGAGGAAGCAAAGATGAATGCTCCAATTCAATAAACATAAGGAAAGGAAATTTTTCTCATGCTTCATAGGACTCACAGGGTTTGTTTCTTGAGCTAACTTTACAAACTGACCTAAACTTGTTTTAAGATACATAAAAATTGGACTTTTTTAAAGTAGCTGCATTTAAATAAGACGAGAAATGAAAAAAAAAAAAGTTGATTAAATTTCTCACATCTCACAACTCCTCATGATGTTTTTTTAAAGTAAGATATTAAGGCACCAAGATCCTTTAGCAAATGTCTGGTCCCACTGTATGTTAATAGAGCAGATCAGACGCACTTCTCACATAATGGGGTTTGACAAAAGTGAAAATTAACACAATCCCACTCCTGCTGTTTCTGTCGGAGGTGGTGGTTATTATGGCTTTGTCTCAGACACCACACAAGCACGCGCCTTCCAACAGACACCGCCACACCGTTCATATTGTCACCCAGACATTAACACTGTCGCCCCCCCCCGCCACCCCTCTCTCCCTCATCCCTTCCTCTCACTCCCCCTCCTCCAGCACAGCTACCTCTGTGTAGGTGTTTGTGTCCTCGGCATAAACATCCCTCCATCCCTCCTCCCCTCTTCCTTCTTCTTCTCCGGTGACTCTTTTTGCTTCAATGGACTTTCATGACAACTCATTCCGTAAGGGTCCTTTTTTCTCTCCCTCCCCCCCTCTTTCTCCTTCACTCTCCCCAGGTGAAATATTGATGGATTTTTTATGAATAGCTATGAAAAATTCATTCAAATTCCAAAATGAAAAAGCGTAAACATTCTGCATCTGCCTATGCCTCCCGCATTCATTATCCTTCACAACATCCTTAGTCTCTTGCTTTCCCTCTTTTTCCCTATTTGTACCCCTTCCCCCCTTTGCCTCACCCACAATCTCAGCTTTCCTCTACCTGAAAAAGACATGCTCTGTCTCTTTTTCCGCTACTTGGCCTAATTGCTTAATTTGACCTGCTCTCCCATCAATTAAAAGTCTGTCAGTGGTAGACAGATGGGGGATGGATCAAAGGGCCAGTCGATGGACAGATCAATGACTGAACAGCTCAATAAGTAAATGGAGATGGGCACTGATGGAAAGAGGAAATGAGGGAGGGAAGAAGCACAAGAAGAAGAAAACGAATTGAAGAAGTTGTCAGGATGAAATGGTGTCATGTCTGCCTCCTTCAGAGGCCATGACTCTTTTTCCATCTTGTTTTGATCTCATCCATTTCCTATCAAAGAAGCCCTTTTTCAATTTTAGATGATTCGATTATTAGTCTTTAACAAAAGACATCAGAGTTGAATCAACAACACATTTTTTTAGACAATGATGAAACAATGAAACAATTTCTTGGTAAAACATTTGATCTTTTTTTTCAGGATCATGATTTTTATTTCTGTGAACTAGAAATTCTCAGCAACACAGAAGCTTATAGACAATCAACAAGACAACCAACGTACTGACAACCACAACTTGGCTTTTGGATTGAAGCACACGAGAAAACCAACATTTGAAGCCAGGCAAATCCACCAAGTGGCTTGTGAGACAGCCCCAATCCACTTCAATTTAAAATAGTCCAACTCTACAACAAAAATGAAACATTTTTGTGACTACATTTGAATGCCTTTTGAGTGAAATTCCTTACCCACATGCTCAGAGACGTCATTGTACGCAGTATTTCAATAGTTACTGTGTATAAAAGAGGCGTGTTCTTTCGATTTTGAATTTTTTTCACTTTTTGAAAATCACTTTTTGCTACAATAGCTAAGCCTTAACGGCAAACTATATATTTTTACCCAATTCTTACAGAAATAAAAAACGAACAAAATAAATAAATTAAAAACTGAGAAAAACAATTCTTGTGAAACCTTTTATCTAGTTAAAGTTGCTGTGCTCTACTTTTAAAAACAAACGTTCTGTATATCCATCTTACACTTATAGTGTGGTTAAGCTCTCAAGCAAAGTAAAGGCAGCAGTACCCACCGCAAGATGAATCACAAAAAAACCCTCCACCGAGTCTTGTTTTCATAAGAGTAATGCAACTTTAGTGAAACATAGCTTTTAAAATGTTTACACAAATATTTGCACAAGGACACCCACATATAGCTATGCAAGCACGCAACCAAGATAACTCTGTTATTTTCTCCTTCAACACCTCGTTTTAATTAGCTTTCTCAGGAGACGTTGACTCAGACCAATTAGACAAGATTATCAAAGAAGGTCTGGAGCAAGGAGCGAGCCCTCTATGACTCTTATCCCTGGAGAAAGGACAGGATAAAAGAGACCTCATAACTACCACACATAAAGACACACATTTATCCACAAACATGCAATATTACCTAAATTTAAACCCCAAACTCACTCCGGGGGGAACTCTGTGTGGAGCCGCTACCTCTCCACACTGTGAGAAATCAGTGGAGGTGGCTTGGACTTTTCTTTCTGGACATCTCACTAGGGAGGCATTCCGGGCATGTCCCACTGGGAGGAGGCCTCGGGGAAAACCCAGGAGGAACTATGTCCTTTGGCTGGCTTAGGCGTGTCATGGGTTCCCCTGGGAGACAGTTTTAGTGGAGAGGGGAAGTCTGGACATTTCTGCTTAGACAACTGAATTGACAACCCAGGTCCATTTAAGGGGTTTGATATGTAGACGACAGATCTTTCTTGTAGCATATGATGCATTGACAAAGAGAGTTGTACTTCACAGAAAGATTTACAAACCAGATATACTTCAAATCTGATGTTTTTGCTTTGAAACACTTCAGTTATTGCAAATACTAACCTTAAATGCTTACACCAAATTATTGCCCTAGATCTACTAAACAAAATCACACAAACAGTGCTTAGAAATAGCACCAGGGGTTGTTATATTACTGCTTTCTTTTTTAGACAAACTATTTAAAGCAGTTCTGGAATTTTTCTATTTAAATGTTGGTAAAACATTATTACAGGAAAAGTGAATCCCGATGGATCTCGCTGTCTCTCTTTGTCTTAGTTTTTTTTCTCATTTAAAGAAATTTAAGCTAAACTGTAGTTTAATCAAATGTTTATGTTTATCTCTACAACATCCATCAATATGGGACTGTGTGTAGGTGTTGTCAGAAACTGGCCACGGTATGATGGTAAGTTAATAGCACTTTGTGGTATTATGTGCAACGCTGATTAGATTGAGAGACGTGGATGGCACATATTGGTTTGGTCCCTTCGGGGCAGCTGGAAGAGTCAGGAGATCAGGGGTCAATCACTATGGGATCAATGTCACTCACAGACATGGTATATGGCATTTATTGAGCAGATCCTGAAAGTATTATTTTATGTTGCTCCTCCACACCTAAAATAAAAAAAAATCTATTTTTTTTTAGAAAAAGGAGAAAGTTTAGAACATCTCAGAACACATAGTCATGTCTATTTACAGGTCATCCAGATGTATAAGGAGGTGCAGAGAGGTGGTGTGGACTAGAGACATCTTAGGGGAGAGTCACTTCCCTGGGACTTCATTAGGCTAATCTGGCCACCGATACTAACAAAGTTTGGAGAAGGAGGTGAGGAGAAAGCTTAGAAATTAGATGAACTCTTATTAGATCAGGCTGAGGCAATCATCTCTGGTTGCTCATAGAAGAACTCAAGCACACACTCATTGACAACACACAGAGTCAAGACTGGAATACAGCATTGTATTGATCAAATTCTGATCAGAAAACACAAAAACATATAGTTATTACAGTTACATTACCAAATAATCTCTTGAAAACAACATGTAGGAGAAAGAAAAGCAACAACAGCCCTTTGTATGTATGTTTTTTTAATTGTTACTTTTTAATTGTTAGTAGGGACCCAAGAGGGCGTCACATTGTACTTAGTTTTGTCCAAATTACCATTTTCAGAGAGTTGTTGAGCTGAGCAAACTCAGCTTAATGTGCCCATCTAATTTCAAGTCTCATTTTCATCATGCAGAGTTTGATGGGAGACGTTAGAAACGATCTATTCAAATGTGTGTCTCTGTGCACACTATTGGTTTTACTTTCCAGTAAAGACCCAAAAGCAATAATTCATTTTTTGAAAGGATTATTGAACTAAATAAAATGAATGTACATAATAAACTGCTCTAGATAATGAAAGTGGAGGACAGGTGGCACTAAATGTATACAATTGGACGATTTGCTTTCATAGACAAGGCCAGGTTCTTCTCCTGTGTCACTGACCATGTAAATGGTATACGTACGTGTTATGTGTATTTTGTGATAGACATGCTAGACTTTTTACAACTCTAAAATATGAATCACTTTATTTTCAATCATGGGTGAAGTACACTACTTAAAATAATCTGTTGTATTGTGATTTCTCAGTTTACAGTGTTGGATTGATCTTAGAGTTTCAGGAGCCAACTACAGGATAATGAGACACCATTTCTTTTCAAGAACTGGATCTAGATTGATTAAAATACTTTTTGACTACAAGAGAGGATAGTTTTTAAGAATTGCTACTTTAATGAAAATGGAATCAAATGATTTGCTGCAACACTATGGATCAGTGTAGGAAGAGGAGGGTTAAATTAAAGAACCAGCTCAGTGTGCTTGTGATAGTGTCCACCCTGAGACTGGAAGGTTGTGTCTTCAATTCCAGGCCAAGTCGTACCAAAGTCAAAAAATGTGACCCAATGCCTCCCTGCTTGACACTCAGCATTAAGGGTTTGGATTGAGACGCTTAACAAATAAATAGTTTCCGAGCGTGGCTGTGTCTGCAGCTCACTGGTCCCACAGGACATGGGTCAAAATGTGGAGAACTGATTTCACACACTTAGGTGTGTGTAACAGAAAAAAAAAGGCACTTTAACTTGAGATCGTTTCCTAGACAGAACAACTCTACACAATTTTATAGTAGTGCTTTAAATAAAAGTTCCCTCTCACATGGGTGTATAAACAAATGCCCCAGATGAATGAAGAAATGACATTCATGCAATTCTAGGAGAATGAAATTTCCCACTTTAGGTGATCTAAATCTATAGACGATAAAGAAAATTGGGTGGTACTGATCAAAACAGCCCCCGTAAATGAGAACCCCCCATGGAGGAACTAATTCAAACTGCCTTGGTTCATGTAAAAAAGGTTGAGACAGCATGTAAACATATCTAAAGATGAGCTGGAGAGTCAATAAATCTGAAAGAAAATAGAAGCAGAAGAAAATGTTCTGAGCCAGCAGGAGCAAAGAAGAACGAACAAGTGTGCAGAACAGGGTACACTTTGTGGAAGAAAGGAGAGACGAAGGAAAGCTGAGAGTGCCACGTCGTTCTTAATCTAGTTTGTCTGTCGTAATCGTGTCAATGTCACTCTCAATCAAGCAGCCACAACTACGGCTATACAACTTCGGTTTGATTGGACCAAACCTTGCCTTTAAAATGACCTCTGTGAGGAGTGTGTGTGTGAGTGTGAAGACACAGAAAAAAGAAAAAATAGAAATTGAGAGTGTGGGATAAAATGAGAAAGAGACGATATGAGAAAAAGTGAAAAAAAAACACAAATTAACTTTAAACCTGTTACACCTCCTGTCTGTCAAGTTCCTCTTTGTATCTTTTTGCTTTGTTTTTTTTTTTTTTTTTTTTATGACAGAATTGACTGTCTTCTCTTATTGCACAAGACAATACACCTTTGTATGACTAAATCCTGTTCAGGTAATTTTGAGAAAGTCCAGCACATCCCTGCATTGTTTTTACTGTACTAAAACAAAGGCGGAAATTGAATTTGCTTCTCCTGTAACAGCACATCTGAGCATGCAAAGAAAGACTTGAGTAAATTACCAGCTTATTTGCTGTTACATTTTGAACTAGATAAAAAATAAGAATAGAACTTGTAATAGATTTACACAGCAGCTAGCTGTGCCACATGATTGTATAAATAATGGTGGTGTGATCACATTTCCCCATCACTTTGTACTATTCATTTAAAGTTCAACAGTAATTACAAATCCTCTTTTGAAATATTTTTTGAAAACAATAGCACATTGTATTGAAACATATATATTATTTTTATATTATTATTATTATTATTATTATTATTATTATTATTATTATTATTATTATTATTATTATTATTATTATTATTATTACACTGTTTCAATGCTGTAAGCATGGAGGATTGAAAAGAATGTTTTCAAGCTAAACCACATTTTATCTCATTAATACTTTTAGGAAGACAAAGTTTTGAAAGCTTTTACTTTGGGAATTGCTATCCTTATGCAAGTAGGGTGACTCGTGTCACAGAGGAGAAAAGCTTTTTATTCTCCATTGGGTGTGCTCTGAGGCACAGAGGTTTACATTTAAATGTAAGTTATGACTTTTTGTTTTAGCTTAATTTTTTAAAATTAAAAAACCGATGGTGTGTATTATTAGAGAGCTTGCGGCTACGCGCTACAGTAGATGACCAGCAACTATTGATGGTATCATCAAGTGGTAGTAATGTCCGAATTTGAAGACACTATTTTTCCATAACTCTGTTTGAAAGGCTACGTGTAAGGTTTTAGGGAGAAGTTGGAGCAGTAGGAGAAGAATTCGGATTCAGTAATTAAAGAAGCATCTAGAAGACAAAGATGAAGAAAGGCACTTTTGAAACAACTTATTAGCCAAATAACAGAGTGTCTGTGTTCAGATTGGTTTCAAAACAACAGTTTGGCAATACTAAAGACTAATGATACCCAAAAGACTCAACGTCCTGCTGCTTCACACTGCTTGAGATTAAACACAACATTTTTAAGTAAGGCTCAGACTGCAGCTTGTTTTTTCCTTTCATAATGGGGGTAATGTGACATTTTTGCAGACTCAGGTTAGTTAAAAACACTGGAACTACAACCTTCACATCATATCTTAAACAATCAAAAAGTTTTAACAGGATGTAGGTTTATTCAAAGCATTTTTCCCATTAAAAAAAATCTATTAATGGTTTCAAGTACGTCGCAAGGCTAGGGCTTAATTAATTTAAAGGGAAACAGCAGAAGCAACATTTATAGGCCCCAAACCACAGAAAATATTATTTCTAACAAAAGCCAATTTTGGCAGCTTGCTAACTAACCTGGTAACTGGTCCCACCAAACTGCCAACAAGCTTCAGGCTCTGGCTAATCTTTATTGCTGAACTCTAAAACAGTTCTCTCTGATGTGGCCTACTGCTGCATAACATATGATCCTAGGCTTTTCATCTCTGCAGCAATGAAACACCCACACAAACACGTGCATCAACTCATTCACACACACTGCAGAGTGAGGGGGAAACGGAAATGCAGACAGAAACACCGGAAAAATCTAAAAAAACATTTACGCACATGATGGTGTTCAGGGAAAACATTCAAATCGGCCCAAAACAAGTCACTCAGTGACAGACGGTAATCAAGAAATGTACTAATCTAGTTCCAACGTTTGCTCACATTCCTCAAAACTGTTGTGCTCAAGATAAATGTACCAACAGATAAAAACTAAAAGGTGAGTAAATGATGTCCTGCTTCGACACAAGAATAGGTTTTAGGTTTTAAGTGGATGAGAGGACAGGTGCAAGTTTTCTCCCACCTTTTCTAATGTTGGACAGAAACCATACAAATACATATGTATCCACTAGCACTGAACACACGCATGTGCGCACGCAAACACAGAATCATAACCACACGCAATTCCCATTTGCCTTAAATCAAGGCCAGGCCAGGCTAATGCACAGATCCATACTGCTCTTGGTGAATTAACGTTTGTAATAAGATATTATGGCTCTGATTGATCCCCTATTTCCATGTCCACACCATAAAATGACCCAAGCGCAGCCACAGCACACCATCACTCTAATGCTCCATCGATTCAGCTCTGAAGTTGGGCTGCACAGTAGATGGACGTGGGCATGCGACTGAAGGTTGCTACTCTAAATGACTCCAGAAAAAAAACTGGGTTTTAGCCTGTGGGAAAAAACAGGGCATGTAAAATAGCAAATAACTTAAAATTAAACATTTTAACATATACACACTGGAAAGGTGTTTTCTTAAAGAAAAAGGAAAAACTTGCAGCAGTGAACCTGCTTAACTCAAAATGATAAATCTTTTTTTTTGGCAGTTGGTGAGCTACTTGGAACCTTAAAAGTTTGGAAACAAGGAATTATCCTTTAGAATGTTGTTGTTGAATTAAATGCTGTCCCAGTATGATGGAAGGCTTCTCAGCACTTTGACTCCAGATTTTTGTATCTTCTTCTCCCACAGCGTTTTCATTGAAGGCCCAAAGCGCTTTATAGTCATGGTCCCATTCACTCACACACACACACAGATGGTGGCTCCGCTGCGAAACACTGGCGCCAACCTTCCATCAGAGGCAATGTGGGGTTCAGTGTCTTGCCCAAGGACACTTCGACACATGGGCAGGCAAGCCGGGAATTGAACCTGCAACCTCCAATCCTCCAATCAGAGGCTGACTGCCCTTTCCACTGCACCACTTCCGCCCATTAAAGTACAACTATATACTAAAAACACCAAAAACACAATTTTTGTTAGAGTGGGTCTTCAAGTCAGCTTGTAATTTAAAATGTCTTTGTTCGCAGGAACCAATCAATCAGTGAAGCATTCAAAAATGAAGTGTTTTAAAAATGTGGTGCTGTCATCCCAATAATGCCACAAAAACGTGTTAAAAACACCAAAAACACAATTTCCATTTGAGTGGGTCTTTAAGGACAAGATGACATAGACAGACTAAAGCCAAAATTGGGCCAAAAATTAATCTGCACCACAATCTGCCAGCTATTACAAAATGGATCTAACAAGAAAAAAGAAACAGGAATTACATATTTATATAATTTAGGAAGTGTTGTGAAAACAGATTCATCAAATTATATCACACACCAAATGGTCTAATGATAAAGAAGCAGTGAATTGAGTTGAATCTGTGTGAGATTATTTATGAAAAAAAAGATTATTCCACGATAGTCCAAGTGGTCATCTTTGCATGTTTGAAATTGGAGTTTGAAAATCCCAAAGTGATTTAAGAACTGCCCGTGGGTCTTTCAGAATCATGTCAGCCCCCTTCAAACTAAAACTCTTCAAAGACTCTGGATCCTGCCAAACTAAATCCTAATGTCATCCACTTAAACGCTGATACACATTCAGACTCATCCAAACATACAACTGTCTGCTTAAATTGCATACCGGACATTATCCAACACTGATGAAAACCAGATTGCTTTGAAGACATGGACACCACACACACACGCGCTAACACACACAAGCAAACGAACATGTGTATCTGCACCTATTGCCTCAAGGCAAACAGTTTCTTTCCATTGTATAGTCTGTTCACATGGAACACAGACTTATGAGACGAGTAAACTCACTGATGTTAGTGTACATGAAAAACAACCCTGCTGGCAGATGTGACAAACAGACAGACACAAACACAGACATTCTCAAATGGCAGCAAACATGAAGTGAGCAATATAAAGTCATACCAAACAGGTGAAAGACCGAACACAACTGGTGGGAGAGTTCGGTAGACGCAACTAAGGTACAAATAATGAAAAAAAAAAAACAACTTAAAAGCAAAAGAAAAAAATGCAGGTTTTTCCTCCTTGTAGTCTCAAACAAAATGATTGCCTGTAGTTAAAGCAGAAGAAAATCCATCCCTATGTTTCAATTAGTGAGAAAACTATTTTTATATTTTACTGAGTCACAAAGAGTCTTCTCCCAGCAGTGTGTCACTATTCTCATATCAAAGCTGCTTTTATAGCAGACAAAGCTTTGAAAGTGGGCCATGGCTCATAAAATGCCTTTATGTTCCTCGTCGGTACGCTAAAGGAGGAGCAGAGACAATACATTTTAAGTCTGCAGTTGGACTAATGTGTGTGTTACTGATCGCATTATGCTTGTGTAAAGAGTGTGCACTTTAGGTTTGTTTATGTCTGCGTTCACACACATGCATCTGGGCACTTTTAAGTGCGCTGGTACACCCCACGTCCCCCACGCGTATGTGTTTAAATGTGAGTAGGCGTTGTTGATTTAATTCTCTCCACCGACATTGTTCTGTTCCGATCTTTTTAATGGCTGACAGAATGCACAGCCTTAACACTCAGCTAACAACCCTGGCTTCCTGAATTGCATGTAACCTAATCACCAACACCATCTGTTAATTATGTTAATATAAAAATGCTTTGGCTGCTATTCACATCCATTCTCTGAATTAGCCCCCACACCCCACTCCACCAAGCACCATCTCTTCATGCTTGCTCCTTTTTTATTTTATCCAACCTTTTCCATCATCCCAAGCTGTCATTTTGTATTGTTTTAAATCTATTCTTTCTTATCCTTTCTAATTCCATCTCCTCACTTCGCCCTTGTGTTTATCATCACTGCTAATCCTTTGCGTCAATGCTTTTTCACCATCGTCTGTTCTCTTATTCAAGAAATCAACCTCCCTCCGTCTGTCACCGTTCCTCTCCCAAACTCTCCCAAATACAACATTGTCAAAAATCTCAAACTCTTAATTCCCATTTCTGAATACCCAATCCTGTACACCTCTCTGCTCTCTTTCCCCTGTGGAGCTGTTGTTTCTCCCTTTGAGTCAGACTCAAAGCTGGTTGGAAAATCCCAAAGGGAGATTTCAAACCCATTCTTACTGCTACTTGTCACGGCCTATGCAAATCTGTATTTATAAATCCAAGTTGCTATTGATCTCTTACAAACACAATTAAAGTTTGTCTGGAGCCGATGCATTAAATAAACATAATTGTAACATAGGGAAAGCAGAAATCAAGAGTGAAAAGAGATGTTCATAACATTACTTCAATCAAACAGAAGTCACAGGAATGCAAAAATAAAGGAAATAAGAAGTCCTGAGTGTGTGCCGATTATCCCCAAGGACCCCTTCCCCCCATTCAAATCCATTGATGAAGTGGGCAATCATCCCAGAAGAAGCAACGCATTAAGGGGGCAAAATGCCCAGATATCCACAGTTAAGAAATAAAAGAGTGATTTAAGTATATCCATAACATACCAATCCATGTGGGAAGACAACGGTGATTAGATGTTACAAAGGACTGCTCAACAGTTTAAATGAGACAATTCTAGAAAACACACCTTCTTATGTTGAGGCTGTTGTCCTTCCAAAGTAAAACAAGTTATCAGACGCTTTAAAAATGAGATTAAACTGTGTTTTTTAGCATAAGTGACAACAAATCTGTTTGTTAGTGAATCACAGAAAAATGCCTTTTGTAGTTTTTTCACAGAAGGGGAAGAAAAATAAAAAAAGAACTTTAATCCTTCACCTGTGATTGGTACTTCACCTTCATAGTTTTGTGTCTGATAAAAGCCACTATTTGAAGAGTCAGGTAAAACTAATACAAAAATTATTTGAAATTGTGTAGGTATGAAACTACTTCTTTGATTAATTGATCATCCTAATAGACAGCAGTTATACTTTGGTCGTTCTATTATTACTTGGAAATTTCAGATTTTTTCAGCGCACAGCAGGACAGATAAATATACTTTGAGGCTTTTGGGTTGTCGGTAAAAATCCAATGAGCTGAATCCAGTGTGGGTTCTTAGGCAAGACCCTTTACACTACTACCTAACTATGAAACAGCAAGAGGGCTCAAGTCTCTGTATCCATGTGCCGGTCCCTAATCTGGATGAAAACAGGGTTATGTCAGGACAACACATTCTCACTCCCAACTCATCATATCTAGACGAATGGGTAAGGATCCTCTCAGCGTCTCATATCGCCACTTTGGGTGAGCCTAAATTGTTTTACGACGTGTTGCCCTGCTCCCATTAAATGACTTTGGTAAGGACAGAAGGTCATTACAAATTTTGACAATCACCCCTAAAAAAAGGAAATGCTTGTGATTTACTTCAGTTTTCGACTATAAAAATATTTTTACTTTAATTATTTTTGATAAACCAACAAATATAGACTATATTAATTAAAAGCAACACATCAATCACTGCTTTTAGACTGTGAGGGAAAAGAAAAATGCTTTTCGCAATTTTCCTTCATGTCAAAAAATGACGAGTTCGGCTCACTCAAAGCGTCAATATGTGATGGAGAGGGGTCCCTACCCAGGCGTCCATAAATGATGAGTTGGGAGTGAGAACGTATTGGTCAGTAAGGGCATCTGGCATATTAACTCTGTGCCAAACCATCAATGCTCTATCTTTAAAAAAAAATTTAAGGTGATGGCTTGATTACTAGGGTGAAATCCTAGAAAAAGGAACTACAGTGGGGATGGAAAGTGTGGGCCCCCCATTGGTAAAATGTTTTATTATTGTACATAAAGAACACCATTATTTTCTTTTCTGTTACTTTGGAAGGGTAAATAATGGAAATAAAGCCTCTTTTTTTACATATTAAAGGGATATCTTATCTGTAAACTGATGAATTTAGGAGATTTTTCAATCTTTCTTTGTGTTCTTTATGCACATTAATATAACATTTTTTCTGGGGTGCCCAAACATTCGATCTCCACCGTAACAGTTCAGTCTAAGGTATTTCACACCAGTCACTCTACATCACAAACACACACAGATCAGAGGTGTCATTATCCTCTTTGGTTCACACTCAAAAATCTAACTTCACAAAACCAGACATATATATACAGAGCGACAATAACTTCCATTGTTTTCACACACCCACATATACAAGCAGTCGCCCTTTGTATGCACTAGAAACCGCACATGCAAACACTCACCACCCTTCACCCTGATGCCCTGGCTTCCCACAGCTGGCTGAAAGAGGCCACAGTTTGGGTAAAAACCTGACTTTCTGTTATTTGCTCTGAGTGCGGTGCAGTGAGAGGTTCACGATGGGAGGTCGGAGTAGAACCTCCGAGCAGAACTATAGCAACAACATGGCAAAACGGGCCTCAAGTCATTTCCTCTATTTAAGGGTGGACGGTGTGCACTTTCACACAAGCAGAGAAATCACGCACACAAGTATTCATTAAACCCACACACTTTGTCCTCCGTGCCCTTAACTTTAAACATCAGCTCAAGGTGTTTCTTCTGGGCAACAGTAGTGTCTGTTGCTGCAGCACTACTTAAAGAGTCCTGGACGTGTTCAAATGAACATTATGAAGAAATCTATACAGTAGTTCAATCCTTGCTCTACTCCCACAGGAGTGAGGTGACAAAAGGCCGGGTTAGGAGAGGCATTGCTCCTAAAAACAGCTGCCAGCGCATTGGATGCCACTGTGCCCCTCTGGGTGTCATGAAGCCAGAAAAAAACTGGCAGAGAGAGGGCAAAGGCTGAGCCCACGTGGGGAGCATTCTTCAAGAGGCAGTGTCACTTTCACCACTGGGCCTCCATCTGTCTTCCCCCTTTATTTGACTTTCTTCACCTTCTTTTCTTACAAATGAGGACAAGCAGTAGCTGTTCTGACCCTTTGGTAATAATCATCCTAATATGGCAGATTTTTCCTTCCTCTGATTTATGGTTGGAACCAAGAGAGAGGAAGAAAGTAACAACTTTGATGGTAAAAGTGGAAAGTTCTGCTATTATCATTTAGCCTTACCCTGTGAGACAAGTACAAACAGTATTTATGGTTGATAATAGACTTGAAAGCTTAAAAAAATATTGAATAAATGCTGCATTCATTGATACAATCTTAGATACAGATTTTTTTAGATGCACTCCACTAATGTAATCTTCCCCTGTCACAACCATACAACGTATTTTACAGATATTTGAGCTCTTCATATATTTTTTAAGTCAGTTAAGAGTATCTGCAGACTTGTTTGAGGGACAAGGAGCTTTACTTGACCCACTTTAACCAAAATGCAATACCAAATTGCAATTTTTTGTTTTGTCTGAGCATCTAATAGCCCAATTAATCAGCTTTGAGATATCATTTAACAATGAACTTGTAGTTTTAGTTTAAAAATAAGAAAGGATAAAATAACAAACTGCTGCATTGTCAAATAATGAAAAGGTGAGAGTATTTGTATGGTCAAAGCTCTGACTCATAAGCATATGCTGTAGAAATGTTCATGTTTAGTTCGGACATGTTAAAATGAAATTATTCTTGAAAGCACATAATCTATAATCAAATGTGTCTTTGTTGCAACTTGCCTTCTTTGCAGACAAAACAATAAGTTCTTCTGCATCAGAACATCTTATATGTTGTGACTCGTGCAGATCTGGAAACAGTAGTTAACCTAGTCAGAAGTGAGCATATGCTACAGGTGGAGTGGAAAACGGAGAGAGCAGAGAGTTGGCAGGAAGATCGTGTGGAATCTGCTGCCAGGGTGAGACCGCTGCGCCAAGGTGAAACCTCAGCGGGCCGTACAGCTGAGCTCCTCAGCTTACCACACAGGACCACAGAGAAAGACTGATGACGCAATGCGGAAAATGTTAAACAGAAAGAAAAAAAGAAAAAAAACAAGAAGCAATTATAAAAGTAATTTTTTAAAATAAAAATCTGATTTATTTTCTTTCAACACTTCATCTTGGAACATCAGTTGCCCTATAAATAGCATTTAAGCTGTGTACACTGGACCCTATCTGTTTGATGTGGCTGTATGGCAGCTGTAGCCTCTGGTTGGGTGTATGTTTGCATGTGAATGTGTGGAGCTTTTCATGCCTGTATGATAAATGGCAGCCAGACATGAGGTTAATGGGCAGGGCGGCCCAGATGGACCAGTGTTTGTGCCCATTCTCTGTTGCGATAACACATAACTTTACAGATAACATACACAGTCAAAGCACGACCAACAGCACATCAGTACTCAGTTCTCCTCATTCATGCTGTCTGCTCCAAAAACGACAACCAAAATGAATGCTCTGCCATCCACTTTTCATTGAACTGTTTATCCTTTTCAGGTCAGCATCCCTGTCTCTTTTCCTTCTTCATCTTCATTTTCATTAAGCTTCTCATCTGTTGTCATGACTGAGCAGCTGGACTTGGAGGAGTTGTGTGTTTTTTTTTTTTTTTTTTTGCTTTTTACCTCTCACCATTGATTGTAGGATGAGGTGGAGTGTGGATGTGGGTGGTAGGGGGTGATGGAGAGTTTTAAACTTACGAGCCAAGGGGTGTCTTCTGTCTACCACATCCTCCTTCCTGATCCCGGAAAACATTCACAATTCCAGCACTTTGGCCCCCCACCCCTGACTGCCAGCCCCATTCTCGGCCAGGGACTTTCCAGAACCGCCCTGCCCAGCAAAGCAGAGCAATAGTCATCCATGCTCCATTCTCTCTGCCTTGTGTGTTTTCAATGGTAACATGGGTGAAATTGTGGAATTGATTAAGTCAGATTGCTTCAAAAAGGGCAATTTGAAATTTTATGAAAAAATGCAATGGAGAGATTTTGTCTTATAACATAATTGAGAAAAGTTACTAAAATATATTGTTTATGGGTCAACAAATGGTCGTCTCAAAAAGTATGACCTGAAAAAATTTTAATTTGAACTGGTTTGCAAATAAAACCATGTAAAGGTGAATGTGATAAAGCAGGTTGAGATCACAAATGGTCACTGCCGCCTGTGGAACAACTTTTCCACCATAGACAAATCCCAAAAGCAAATAGCACTGAAAAATGCAGGTTACACTTCTGAGTTTCTGTGTATGTTGTGCTATGTTTTTTATATTAGATCACACAGGTGAGAAATCGTGTAGAACGGGGGGCTCACATTTATGTGCCATGCAAGGTACTTTTGAAACAACAAGCTCTAAAGGACTATGCTATATTTATGCACTGATAATCCCAAAACTAAACGGTAAAAGTACACAAATCTTTGTGAGGCGACAGTGAAGAAAGAGTAGAACAAGGATATACTAGTCAAGGCCTGGAATTGTGCATGAAAGTCATTTTTTCTATTTAAAAATTGACCACTTCTACCATATCTTCAGTCAAAAAATGTGATGTGTATGTACCAATAACTCACAGACTACACAGTAATCACTGGTTGATCACCCCTGATAAAGGAGGAGCAGTTGTAGCACTTACATTCACCATACCTTTCTGTAATCCATAAAGGATTAGATTGTACAAAAAATGTGGGGCTTTTTCATCAGAAGAAAAATACAGTATTCATTTCTGGTGGTTACATTTAGAGGCAGAGCTATGGGCTATGGCAAAAAAAACTTGCCCCAGAATTTTTGAGTCAACCTTAGTATCATTACTGACAATATTAAGAAATCATTGGTTCAAGCTTCTTTAAGCATTGCAAAGATTTAAAAAAGCTGTATTTTGAATGAAAACGTAAACCCCTCAAATTAAGTAGGTATGTTTATTTTTAATGTATGTGTTTTTTACACACAAACATATACATATATATATATATATATATATATATATATATATATATATATATATATATATATATATATATATATATATATATATATTGTTCACATGTTGTTTCATTTGCCTTCCATTCCCTTATTATCATTTGCCACCTATCCAAGACCCCCCCATATATAATGTTCTAGCTCCACCACTGGAAAAATAATATTGGTCAGAAAATCTATTTAGTTAAGCTAAAATAAAGAGCAAAAACAGCAACGAGTCTTTAAACTGGAAACACGGCACACTAAAAAAAAGAAAGAAAAAAACAATTTGAAGTATTTGTTTAGGAAAAATAAATGACTATTTTGAAACCTTCTGTGCTTTTGTCAATTAAAATTTGAGGCTTTCAGACCTACCACAGATGAAACACCCAGTGATGGATTACCTGCTTCCAGAAACAGCTTCATGGGAAAGTACCATTTTTTTTAAAGAGTGCAGTGACTAAAATGCAGTTGGCCACAATGTAAACACAAGTCAAAACTATGACTGACCATTTCCCATTATAACTCTCTGTCCACTCATCTTGGTAGTGCTAATTTTTGTCCTTACAACTTTCTGAAAGTAAGCAAGATTAGAGTGTCTTAATATAGCTCATACATTGCAAAAACAAAAGCCACTGACCATGGCTTCCCGCTCTGGAGCAGGTGAAGGAGTGGTTTGTGTTGCACAGTGCTGAAGAGGGGGGGCTTTAATCAGGGAGATATGGAGTCAGCCTCCCATGCAGTGTTCTGACAGAGAAGGGACGCGGGGAGGCTTTGTTTGGAAAAAGAGCTGAGAACGTTCAGCCCCCATGCAAGTCTAACACGTCACTCTTATCTAAAAAGTTCAACAGCACTAACTGAAAAACACCTGACACTCACTTAGACTAAAAGAGCCAAGTCCAAAACAGGAACATCAAGATACTATTGCAAAAGAAAGAGGTTAAATCACTCCGACATGATGCTTAGGCCACGGCACTGTAGTGTAAAGGCCATGAAGGAGGAGACTGTGCTGCACATACTGTATGATCACAGGACTTCCAGAATCTAACAGGATAGTAAGGAGGTCAGCATGATAGCAGCATCCTGGAAGAAACCAACCAAAATACCGCAATGAAGGACAAGGTCCGCAAACAACATACGCCCACACTGGGATGTCAGCTCCCAGGAAGCTACTGTGCGCACATATGAACACACTTTCTCTAGCGTTCCACCCCTCACTTCTTTCTACCATCTTCACACACACACACATACATACACACACATACATACACAAGCCACATTATACAATTGACTATGAAAGAACATCAGGCTCATAACTCTGTTCCCCTGAGGCAGAAAAGACCCAGTCACTCTAAGGCAAAAAACAAAACAAAGAGATGGAAATACAGAGCAAAATAAAGGCAGCAGAGGAGACAGTCTCCGTGTGATTAGAATAAACGGTGGTGAGATGAAGGTAAGGCAGGGACAGAGGGTACTACCTCTCCTTTAATATACCAGGAAAATCTTCCCCTTCTTCCATGACTGAGAGGTCGACAGGTTTGGGTGGTTTTCTAATATCCAGCGGCCTGAGGTTATTGTGCTGCTTTTGTGTGGATGTGCTTAGATGTCTTTTATGTGTCTGTGAGATGTTTGGACATTTAGTCAAGGGTACCAGGTGATGGCAAAAAAGATACTGTAAGAGAGTGCGAGGTAAACAAGGAAGCGCTAATCTCCACTGAAATAAAGAAGACAAAAGAAAACAGTGACTTTGGACTGTGTCTAACTCATTAATGATCAATCGACTGCTTAACTATTTTTCACATTTATGAAGTCATTGAGGCGTGAAGGCAATATAACATACACATTTTCCACTCAGAAGGTATTCATTTTGGATGAACCAGCTAAAACAGCTATTGGATTAAATAGCTAAACGACAGCACATGTGATTCAAAGTCTCCGTGGCCTTAATGCACCTTTTGGGATATTTTTTTTCCCCACACAGCACTAGCACAATCACACACAAACACTGAGCAGCCACATGGTCAGGCCATGACAATAATGAGAAACACATCTGGGTGGAGGGGGGGCGTATTACATAGTTGTGACTGAGTCCGGCAGAGAGACAAGCCTTACTCTGACACCAAACAGGGCAAACTGATCACAGAAACTGTGACTCCAGAGAGGCTCTAGTTTCTCACACTGACTCCAGTTTCTGCTACAATGAATCACACAGCCCTGCACTTGTTGTTGCAAATTCAGATTTATTTCAAATGTAAAGTGTCACAATTGTTGTAGAACCAGACTTAGCACCACAGAGTTCAAAATAACTGAAAATGTGGTGAATTTTCTAGAAATCCTTTTTCAAATTATAGTATCAGTTTATTCTGAAACCATTGCAAATTGGTTTTGAACTAAAACAGATGTTTTGATCAAATGATCGTTCTGAAATTTTTGGGAATGACTGAGTCATCCGATGCTCATAAGAAGGGATTTCGTCACTTAACCTTGAATGACATCACTTAAAGTCATTAACCATGGGTTAAAAATACTTTTACAGTTGTTTTTATTCTCAGCAAAATGTCCCTTTTATAAATTACTAGATGTGATATAATATTTGGTTAAATTATGTAATTCAAGTGCAGCCAATATTACATGCAAGTTATGTTACTCTTTTTCTCTATCATTTTTTCTTTAAGCATAAAACATCATAACTTTTAATGGGAAGTATAAGCAGTTGTGGTTTAGGAGCATTACCAAGTGCTGTAACAAATTTAAACTCATACGTATTGATTGATCTTAGCTGCTTGTGGTTCCTCTGCTTTCCTCACCATTCTCAGTTTTGCTTTATTCTCTAGTAGGATGACAGGCGATTACAAATTCAGAACCACAGCACTTGTTTGCTGGAATGTAGACTTGAAAAGACCCTAATGAAAAATTAAAACAGCATTGAAAATTAATCTGAAACAACTTTCCTTACTTACAAAAAATAAAAAAGTACTATCGTAATTTATCAATAGGGTCAATTACACTGTGTTTTGCATGAACTAAGCCACAGCTCTGTCATTCAGAGATGGCTTTAGCATTAGCTTTGTAAAACCGATTTCCACCCTGCCACAAACACCTATCCAGCCTGACGGAGTAACACCCACCTGTTGAGTCATGTTAATCACATCATAATGACTATTCTCTTCAGTCCAAACCAGACACAGGAGCTTAAAGAGTCAGAAAAAGGAAAAACACAGAGAAATGTGAGAAAGAGAGAGAAAGAGATGATGGAGGTGGTGGCTTTGGAGGGAATCAAATGACTATTAGGTCATTGCCTGCAGGTCTGTGGGGACCGGGCCCACAGCCGGGTCAGCAGATCCTGCACCTGCATGACTGAGATGTTAATGCTGAGTAGGACTGATGACTCCATCATGGCACCTGGGAATTAAATTCACTGGCGTGGAGAACTGTGGCCTCTCTGGAGTATGAGCAACATCAAAGATGAGAAAAGAGGAAAACAAAAACAGAAAAGAGGCTGTAGAGAGCATCAGTGTTGTTTGCAGCTGAACACCATCTTGAACTCAAACAACATTTCACCAAGTCTGTACATTGTATGCATGTAAAAAAAAGAATAGAGTGTGTATATGCTTGCGTGTGAGTGAAGATTGTAACCAAAACCAAGTGCTGCTGAGTCAGATATCTGTTCATTTCCTCTACATGGCCACTGATGTGGTCACAACAGGCTAGAATGAACCAAAGCCGAGTCCAAGTATATTAAACACAACCAGAAAAAAACAACAGACCTCTAGCCAGCTGCCTCCCACCAGCTTGCAGTGGCATGCATGTGTCTGTTGGTCTGTTCAAGCTCCCACTTAAGAAAGACAGCAGTTTTCCAGGCAGAGGCACAGCCCAGTCCAGGAAGCAGCTTTTTGCACCTGGATCAAGATCCTGAGTTTAAGAGGACTGAATGAGGACAAACAAGGTAGCAAGTCTACACACTCCCTGTGGCTCAAATCATATTTTTACAACTCTGTTTAGTAAAAGAAGAGTGGATGAGTATGTGTCTGCCTATGCGAACACTGACAGGTGATGGGGTTCCAACAATGGATGTGACTGTTCCTAATGAATCATTCTCTAGTGCCCTATGCCTTTGTCAAACTGGTAATCTGTATTTGTTTTCTAATGAAGAACGACATGCCACATTAGTGTGCAAAGCAAAAAAAAAAAGAAAAAAAAACATTCATATGTTTTTCATTTTGACCATGAGTTTCAACCAGCTGGTGTCTTTATACCCACACATGCTCATCCTGTACAGTAATTAGCCCCCGCGCTGTAGCACACAGCCATGTTCACACAAACATGCAGACAAGACAAAAGAACAACTGTTTGATCTAAGGAATCAAACATATTGTTTACGTTCACTGTGTTTTATCACCTTTGTAGGATTTGTCATGGTCTTATGTATTTCAGGATACACTCCTACATATTACGTGTTTGCTGTTTCTTTTGTGTAGACATTGTTTTAAGGCTTATTTAATTAGCTTATAAAATTAGATTGTTCAAAATGAACCAATATGAATTGTATCAGAAATTGTTGTTGAAATGAATGGTTGCACCCCCAGTCTTCATCAATTATGATCAGCTGATCATTTTGAATGTTGCATGCCATTTTATTGTTTCTTATTCATCTTGAGATAAAGATCTATTTCAGAGGAAGCACAGGGCATCCCAGATATAAAATGGAATCTCATAGAATAGTATGATTTCTCCATGTATTAAGAAACATAACCAGTTGGGAAAAAAGGGGAAAGTCATAAGTGTTGGGACTTTGAATGTTGGAACTATGACATGATGCAGAGGAGGAAGGCAGACATGATGTGTGTCCAGGAGACCAGGTACAACTTTAGGAGCAGGGTTCAAGTTTCTATCATGGTGGGGATGGGAAGAAAAATGGAGTAAGAGTTAGTTTAAAGAATGAGTTTGTTAGGAGTGTTGTGGAGGTAAAAAGAGTGACAGATGGAGTACTGAGTCTGAAGATAGAAATCGAAGGTGTGATGTTTAATGCTGTTAGTGGCTATGTCCCACAGGTAGGATGTAAGCTTAAGGGAGAAGGAGAAATTCTGGTTGGACCTTAATGAAGTGATGATGAATTTAGAGAGTTGTCATTGGTACAGATTTCAATGGACATGTTGGTACAGAAAACAGATGTGATAAGAGAGGTGATGGGCAAGTTTGGGATCCTGGAGAGGAATGCAGAAGAACAGATTATGGTTGATTTCCAAAAAAGAAAAAAAAGGAAACGGTTGGTGAATACGTTCTTTAAGAAGAGGCGGGGACATAGGGTGACATATAAAAGTGGAGATAGAAGCAAACAGAGAAACTACATCTTGTGTAGAGGGTGTAATCTGAAGGAGATCCGTGACTGCAAAGTAGTGGAGGTCTGTGTTTCCAGGCAGCATAGCATGGTGGTGTGTAGGGTGGATGTAGCAGAGATGAAGATGCTGAGGTTCTCTTTGGGAGTCAACAGGATGGAAAGGATCAAGAATGAGTACATCAGAGGGACAGCACATGTTAGAGGCTATGGAGATAAAGTCAGAGAGGCCAGACTGAGATGGTTCGGCCATGTCCAGAGGAGAGACTGTGAATATATTGTAGAGCTGTCATGCATGAGGCCTAGAGGAAGACCAAACAGGAGGTTTATGGATGCAGTGAATAAAGACATGAAGGTAGCTGGTGTTAGAGTAGAGGATGCAGGAGACAGGGTTAAAAGGAGGAAGCTGATTCGCTGTGGTGACCCCTGAAGGGAGAAGTAGAAAAGAAAAGAAGAAGAAGCTACTGAGTTAGCACAAAAATTTTGTGAAGATTAAGAAAAAAAACCTCAAAGACAGAGGATTGTATGTCAATATTATTATCTTACTGTGTCTTTGGTCCAAACTACATGCATTATTTCATTTAAGTTTATTCATTCTTTCATCAAGGAGTAAAACTCTACATCTCTCATCACTCTTCTTCCTCGTTTACCCCCTCTAACTTTCTCTAATTGCCTCTTTTACCCTCCAGTTTGCCCTATTCAAAACCACATTGAATCCCACAGCTCTCAGTAGACCTCCGAGAATCCATGTGCACAGCATAGGAAAGCTTATCCTGTGTCTGCTAAGCGTCCCAAATGCATTGAGGCCAGTGGGCCTCAGTTCCTTGATGACAGAATCTCTGAGGAACACCAGACAGCTCATGAACTGAACAAATTAATCCTGGTGGAACTGAAATGCTGAACTGAAACACTTTTTCAAAAAATTAGCCGTCCGTGCCATCGTATCATGTCTTATCTCACAAAAATTCCAAGACAATTTTCACCCGTTTTTTTTTCTTTTCTCCTGATAGTGGCATGCATAAAAGCTAGCTTTAGGCACAACAATAACCAACCTGTTTCCTGTAGTTTGTGAGCAGACGCTATTAAGTTGAAGTGGTGAAAAATATTGATAAGGCAATATATAGTCCCCCTACCACAATAGCACCAAACTTTATTAGTTAAAGCAATAAAATGAGGATCTCTAAACATATTTTCAGTCTCCAAACATCATTACTTCATGGCGCCTTGCAGAGTCTTTGAAGACAGGAATGTGGAAAACTTGATTTTAACAAGAAGAATAAAGGAAGATGACAGTAGCAGCAGGACATTGGCAGACAACACTGAGCATAAAGTTACCACTTTTTGAACTATGTCTTCAAGTTTTTTTTTTTTTTTTTTGTTTTTTGTTAATAAAGTAATGCCATGTGAAGCTGCATCAGAGGAAGGCTGAAATTTTGAATTGTTTGCTTTGTTTTGTTTTTTTTTAAGATAGCATAGACTGTAACTTCATAAAACATTCTGTTGTGGCTTCATGCTTCTCTTCATCTATATATGTTTTTATCTTGCGGCTGTTCAATGTGGACGATAAACTGAAATTAAACAATTCTACAGCCACAGAATAGTTCGAAATCGTTGCTTCTAGTTTGCCTTGAGTTGATTATTTCAAATCAATGTCTTGTTATTTGAAGAGAATAGAGCTTAGTGTGAATAAAGACAAGTGTTTGTGAATGCATGGCCAGATACAAATAAAGCACTAAAGTTGTTATGGAGTGTCTGATCTGTTCCCCAGCCATTTACTATCGCTTCAGGCGCCTTTTGCACGTTTCCTTTCCTTTTATTTCTCAACCTACTACTCCCTTGTAAGCAATGACAACAGAAGGTATGCTGTCTGTCCATTTCTGTATGCATCTGTTAGCTACACAAAATATAAATCTCGGTTTGCTCTTTTAAGTCATGAAAGCTGAATCTTTGAAAATACAAACATTAAAAGGATGCGCTGGTGTTGACAGTTTTGCTTTAAAAAATGCGACAATGTGGTGAACATAAGGTCAAATGTCGACAGTACATTTAAAAAAAAATCTGTGAAACTTTTTATATACAAGGCACAAAAGCTGAGGCGTGATGAACAAGTTAATTCAGTCTCAAGCCAAGTTTGCTTATATAGCTCATTATTGCAAATTACAAATGATCCTCTAGAGGCTTAACAGTCTGTGCAGTCCATGAACAACCCAACTCTGTCCTCACACTCCATTTGGAAAGGACATTTGCATCAAGCAGCATCGCAGGCTTTTGGTTATGTAACTGCAAGTCAATCGCTCCACCCACATAAACGCTAAGTTGACCTTTTATTGTTAAAGAGTTAAAGAGAGCACATGCCAGAGATTCTTAAAATATACTTTAGAATAAATTCATGTTGATCTGAATTCCATCAAGGTGAAGATAACTACACAACAGTCCTCAAACCTCCACCCGCATCTAGCGATTTATTCTCTTTTTGTTCTCCTCCTTGTCGAATCTCATTCTTGATCAAAGCAGATAGTTGATTGACTTGCAAATGAAACAAGAACTGCCTCACAACTGGCTTGTACCCACAATAGATCATGTACAGTGGGGCAAAGAAGCATCAGGCTGTCACCAATTCTGCAAGTTGTCCTACTTGAAATTAGTATTATACAGTTATGCTCAAAATTCTTACAACTTTATTTCCTGGATTTCTTCTTTTTATGCACTGTCTCCCATAGTTTAAGTGTATTTGAGATAAACATTACAGACCTTGATCTTTTTAAGTGGGAGAACGTGCAGAATCTGCAACTGCTGAATAATGTTTTGCTCCTATGTACGCTAAACACACACAAGATAAGTAACAATAATTGCTTGAAGCTTGAAGCAGCACTAAGTCAATTACATGGTCACTCTGCCTAACTTATGCTACTGACTACTTTGGTCAGAAATCTCTGTCAAAGGTTAGTGTTTGTGTCACATTTCCCATTTACTTTGACTTAAATAGAATGTTGAGAAAGATAGCATATTAAACAATTTACAGATTAAAAATGATATACAACATTTTTTAACAAAACAGTTCAGTGCAAGCTTGCTGTAAATCAGCACTCTATGCTATGAGTGAAAACACATTTTATTTACCTCATTTAATAACTTCTACCTTAGATTGATTAGCTGTTGCCATGCATTACATGATTAAGCCACTATTTCAAAGAAAAACTCCTGGCAAACTCCTGTTTCTGAATTTGTGATCATAAATTTCACTGTGTTTCTTCAATTATATGTGAAAGCAAACCGTTTTTTTGTAGCACAGAAGTAGAACTTTATTTCCAGCATTTAAGTCAGTAAGGCCTTTTTCAAAAAGTGAGCTTTATATCCAGATGCTTTTGTTTAGGCTGGAAGACAGCCTTCCAATTATTAATTTATGACAGAATAATATGTCACAAGTACAGACAAAATGGTGTTGCCTGGGCCGACCTTTTACTTTAGATTGTTGTGAATTGTCTGAAGATTTTGTCTGTCAGTTCTGTATTTACTGCACTTGAACTTACTCTAGCTTCTCTAAAGAACAGAATTCTGTGATTGCTGTAAAATATGAAGAAAAACTCAAGACTTTTTAGTTTAATCTTAAACTCCATAGTTTTGCTTAGTGTTGGGAGTCAGAGCTCTGTCTCCCCGTCTGGCCACCGGCAGGAGCCATCTCCAGAGTACTGACTGCACTCAATCACCGATCAAGCCCAACGCACAGTGTGTGGATGCCTCCCACCTGACTCTCATCAGCTAATCAATATGCCACCGGAAACGTAAGTACAGCTCAGAGCCATGCTCAGTGAAAGGTAATGGTTGTGCCATCCAGCCTGCATACCGAGCGGCTCTGCCTGATCTGATCACCTGTTTACCTGGCCCTGCTCTGTACCTGACTCTGACAACACTGACCTGGATTCTGACTCTGATTAGCTTTGTGCACTTTTAGCTGAGCTTTGCTCCTGTATATCTGTACCAATAAATCTGCTATACGTGGAACCAGCTGTCTGCTTGTTTGTGACACTGACAATAAAGCTTCGAAGAAAAAAAACTTTCAAGGAAATGAAATGTTTGGAGGGGTATGGCAGTTATCCGAGGATAAAATATTAGAAAGGTAATGTGAAGCTGAGTACAAATGCTGAATAGAATATGTTACCGAGTGCACTGAGCAGCATTTGAGGTCAGATTAAGAGGTGACATTTACGAGGATGTGAACGCATGTGAGACTGGCAGAGAGAGGAAGTGAGTGATTTAAAGTTCCCATCAGCAGACAGGAGTCAACTACTCCCACTACTCCCCACGTGAAAGGGCAGGCTTTATAGCCAGATTCTGATATATGTCCTAACACACAGCAACTTTATTTAGGAGCCCCTGGTGAACCCACATCTCATCTAGTCCACTATTTATGAACTTGTTAAGACTGACTTTTTACTGGTTCCGTTACTTTTACCAAGAATGTTACGGAAAAACACTAAGGTAACATTCACATTTTTTAGGGACCAACAACCAAAAACCTACAAAAATATTTTTACAAAAACAAATGACTATCACAACATAAACGCCTTAACTACAAATGTTAAGCAATTGCATTTGCAAAAAGCCTAATTCCACTGCACGCAACCTCATTTAGTCTTTTTCCAAAGAAATGTCAAAAGGACTTTTATTTTAGAACTATGAAAAACTTAATTCTGGCCAAAAATCTAAAAATATACAACCCTGTCTAGGTGTGCTCAAACCCAAAGCTTTATTTGTTAAGGCATCCCAATACATATTATTAGTATCTGGCTTTAAGGGAAAAGGCTGCAACTTTTATTTTGAATTGAATTTATTTCTCCCTGAATTATAAACACAAGTGGAAAATGCTTGTCTTGGATGTGTACAGCACTAGCAGTTAACATTATTGGTGTACATTATAGTGATATTAAGACATAAAAATAGATTTTCCCCAGGCTGTCAATTTGTGGAAAAACCCTAAATGTAAACCCTAAATATAGAAACACTGTATTATGTCATGTTATGTTTTTCCATTTCTACTTGTTTATTTATCTTTGCACATGAATTCAGGGGCAGAGTAAATCATGACGTCCAATAATTACAAAAGTTAAAGTGAACAAAGGTCCACATTCTTGTGTGATCAACAAACTTCGTCAAATAAACATAATGTTTGAAGCAAGAGACACTCAGATGACTCAGCATCTGATGATCAGTGGTTTGGTTTTGTTCAAATACAAATACGAATGGAGCATTGAGTTAACAGATCTGAGAGGTGTCCACTGTTATTCAGGATATTTACTGGTCTGCTGTAAATAAGAGGGAGCTGGGTCAAATAGCAAGGTTCTCAACATATCCATTATTAGTTTGGATTCACCCTCACTTATTTTCACAAACAGTTGACAGAAATAACCCATTAAGATCATCTCTAGAAGCATCTTAAAAGACTTTTTATTCATTTTAATAAAAAAACAAAAATATTAGGGAATGTGTGTGAGAGGCTTAAAGTTTAATAACTTTCTCTCTATATCCAGATGCTTTCCAGGGTGGAACATCTGGTCGGAAGGCTTTCCAGACCCCCATCTGGTGTAGTTTTGAAAAATGTGGCATAAAGAGGCCCAATGGCACACTTAAGAAACACCGAAGAGGGGTGTGATAACGTAAGAAAAACGTTTTTGCTTGTTTTTTTGGAATAATGACTTTCAGCAGTTTTGGTTAAAGCTGCATGATATTCCAAAATAGCATCAATTTCTGCATCATGTGAGATTTGTTTAGTCGTAGTTAAGTCAGAGAAGTAAGGTCACATTTTTTGGTAGTAAAAAAATAGCTACCTTGGACGAGCCTCAACAAATTCCTTTATTTTTGTTATCAGGATCTATGTAATTAACATTTTTGTTAATATAATACAAATTTGCCAGTGCATAATCTTTTTATTTGCAGTATATTGTAAGATGAAAAGTCAAGGTTAGAGCTTAACCTTGCTATGGCTAAAAGTTAACAATTTTTGTCAGATTGTTGGACATGAATGGAAGTCAACAGCATCTCTTTACAGGGATTTCTGTTCAGAGCTCTGTGTCGGGGTGTGTGTGTGTGTGTGTGTGTGTATAGGTATGTGTGTGTCGAGTAAGTTGATGAGTTAGATCACAATACCCTGAATCATATGAGCAGGACAGAAAGGTTTTAATTTATGACTAACACTTACATTCAGGATCAATTGCCAATAAACGCCTATGGGCTCAGAGTGGAGAACACTTTAAAGCAGACATAAGTGGCTTAGAGATATTTCAAACAACCCCATTTTCTGTCATTCTACCTATTGTTACATATATGGCGAAACGGAATTACTGCAGAGAGAAATGAGCCTGAAAAATGCAAGCAAAAGCTAAAAATAAAGAAAGTGCAGCTCGGTTGTAACCAGGCTCATTTAGAAAGTTATTTTTCACAAATATTCTCTGAAAGTGAGTGTAACATCAGGGCTGGTATTTTTTTAATAATTTTGTTGGTTGTCAACAATGTCTGCATTTTAGTGGTTCAGTGAAATTCTTTGCAAAAGCAAAACATTTTTAAAATCGTGGTTGAGAAAGAAACAACCCATAAATGTTTTTTGCCCAGGAATGTTATAGTCCGATGTACGGGCACACCTGACATTTGAAGCGAATTCTTGAACTTGTGTTTAGCCCATGATGTTCCCACTGAACAAGACAAGAGGGGCTTCTTCTTTTTCTACTGTTTACTAACATAAAGTATGTCTACCACCTACTGTTGAAAGACATTTGGTGTGAAATGTTGAAGCGGTACAAATCACGCCATTTAGGCTTAAAACTGAAACGTTTCGGGTCACAGCTAGAGTCCTTGTAATTGTGGATATGGATCACCATCGTGTCAGGAGAGCGGCCTTGGTATAAATGCAGACGTCGTCAGGCTCATTGTCATGTCTGGGTTCACCAAATAAACCAAATCCATTCATGACTATCAAATCCAAGTCCTTGATAGATCAAAGTTTGACCTGGTCTAACACACATTCAGCTGCCCTGCGTTTTGAATGTAGACCTCGAAAACGCGCATTTACACGTCTACAGAGGATTTTCGTTGGAATTGGCCGCTTGAACACTTGTTGTCAAGGGCAATGTGAACGTAGCTTCAGTTCAAGCTTGAGAACATCTATTTCAGAGTTTGTAGAGAACCCTAGCAATGCATACATGGTTAGTGTGAAATACAAACCACAAACAGTGACAGGGCTAAATATATAATACCGGTATATAGATTCACCTACACACAGAAACTAACACACTGTAGGTTTACTTAACAACTAGTGCGCTTTACAAAATTGGTTGCACTGAGCAGTGACGCCAATCACATTACAAGTACTTAAGGTTATGATATATAAAAATAATATTGCAATAGGGTCTGCAGCAATAATGTATTGACTTGGCCACAGCAGCAAAACAACATTAAATACAATGTAAAGCTGTGTATATACTGCATTAATCTTTATAATCATTATAATGTAAGCAAGTTTTGTTGCTTTTTTTTATTCTTTCAGATCTTTCTTATATTTCAGATATGTTAGTGTCTGAAATATACGCTGTCTGTGGATGTTTAGATTTTTTCACAAAACCAGGGAGAGACATTCCCTCCCACCGGTCGCAGGTCAGTCCTTAATTCAATTGGCATATTGCCCTGTGAGAAAAACACCCATCAGCCCTTTGAAGCAGCAAGTCATTTGAGCAACCCATCAGTAAAAACAAAGTTCAACTTTATTTCTCACTTGCATTTCAAACAAATGTATTTCTTTTATGGCAAAAGACTTGCTGAACAAAGTATATTGACCAATCACTGTCGACGGGTTGCAATATGATGACAGAGTATCAGGAAGTGACGGACAAAGGCTCTGGCCTGACTTCGCGAGGGCTGTTACGCCCCTTTCTGTTTATGGGAGGGTGGAGCATAACATAAAAGCAAAATTAATGAAAATGTATAATTAGTGAAGCAAAAGGCTTCATGAACCAAGGCCAAAATAACAAACAAAACTCCACCAATCTAAACACAGTAGATTAGATGCCTCATAAAACAAAAGAATTATACATAAATTAACATGCTGCATCTCATCTCTAGTACTCTTCAGGAATTTTTTTTTACCTCTGAAGTACACAACTCCCAATGTTTTCTGTTTCAAGTGAAATATTACAAGTGTGTGAAGTCGATATTCTAGTTTGGAATTTTTTTTTATAGTCTCCTTGCAGTGAATTCACAAATGAGACATTACGCTAAATTTTTCGTCATTTTTTATCTGCTCCATTTCTTTATTTCATTCAGCATATTAGAGAACACTTAAAGAATGTTGTGGGCCAATAAAGAGATGTTTGCTATCATTTGTGGTGCGCCAAAAGGGAATGCAGAGATTATGATACAAAACAGGCACTTAAAGTGTTTGAACATGCTTGAAATTACTGAAGGTACATATAATTGAATGACTTTAATACAGTAATTAGTGAATGAAATAAAGCCACAAAAAAGTCTCTGAGGGAATTTTGTTTTGAAATTTTCAAACTTTTCAGTGGGATTCACTGAAACTAATGAGCGGATCCTCTGTGCAACAATAGCCTCCTTCCCCAGACGACAGTGCCACAAAATCTTTCAGATTTTCCTGAGATGAAGGAGTTCAGCATTTTCCTGAAAAGACCTTTTTAAAACTCCTTTGGGTTTGGGAAAAATCCAGGGGCATTCCAAACCACACAAGCAGGAGACAATAAATGTAGGCAACCACGAGTTTAAGAATGCCTCTCATCTTTCTCTTGACCAGTTCATTTTGTTTAGGGTATTACTAAGAAAAGTTGCTCCAAATGAAGAATTTAAACTTGACTTTGAAATTATCAAACTCTAAATTAAAGGCTTCAATTGTGATGAAACTAGAATATATTTCTGGAATTTATTTAAAATAATGATTGTGTTTCATCAATTGACTAAATAAAAAAAATTGGACAGGGAGACCCCCCTCCCCTTCCTACTTGGAACCCCGTCGCGTTCCAAATAGGAAATACCCTCTGGCTCCAAGAAACTCAATAGACTTCTATTAAGAAATGCACAGCTATTATTCAGTCTTTATATTTGTCAAAATAATATTTTTTCCAAACTACCTGTTTTTAACATTCTCTGGCTAATCTTATTTTTCTTTCTTTCTTTTTGCAAGATATATTCAAGTTATAAACTGACCAGATACGTTAATAAAAGCACGTGGTGCCCGGTGGTCCTTACGTCCAACGCTTTCAATGGAAGAGGTGTGGACTTCTAACAAGCTCTAACCTGATTGGTGAGAGCAGTTGCCATAGAAACGTTGACTCAGACTGACTCTGACCAATGACTGTTTACTGATGTCTGACTCCAAAATAGTGACGTCTATTTTCCAAAAAATGGCAACTGAATTGACTTCATTTGGTTAGAGCCAGGAGTAAGCCATTTTTTATGTGACATCACACTCAGTCCAGCTCTCTTATACAGCCAGTGGTGTCAACTTCTGTTGGAAGGTCAAACTGGAAAGCATGAAACACTTTGTCTAGTGCAAGTGTCACCTTTCATCAGTTTTTTTTCAAGGAGCAGAAATCCTTGTGGATACTTGAACCTGTGAGCAGAATTTGGACTTGTCCTTCCCTCCAACCAGCCATTCTCCAGCTTTGACTCCTTCTCCCCCTCCTGTTAGGCAGCCCACCAATATTCTTCAGCCAATCAATAGTAACTGTTCTATCGATAATTCATAACATTAACATACACTCAATGGCCTAGTGGATGGATGGGGAAGACATAGGAGGGCCATCATTCCAGTATTGATCCCCCTTGGAGGGAGTCAATAGACAGGGAGGTGATGGAGTTATAGTTTCCTACCTCTTAGAGGTAGAGCCACGGCAGAGTCATAACCTCAACTAAACAGAGAACATACACCAAGAGCTATCCTCATATGCCCAGAGACATACACACTGACACAAGGTACCCATGTGTGAGATGTATGTGTGCTTTAGACATGAATCGTTGTGCCAGAAAGCCATTAACAAAAAACAGTTTAATTACCCCCCAGAGAGAGAACCTGATTTTTTATTGTCCGTGTGTCTGTGCTATTACTTTTATTCGACTCCCCTGTTCCTCAGTCTAAACATGTTTCTTTTTCCTTCATTTTTTGTTTACTCCTTTCTACTGCTTCTAAATTTTCTATGACCCTTTAGCTGTCTTTATTTCCATATTCCTATTTTAATTAGATGTCCCCACAGGTTCTTTTGTTGTCTCCTACACCTATAGGCATATTTCCACATTTCCTGCACACAAGAAATCACCTGGAACCAAATCCTCAATGAGTTTTTTTTCTAGGCAGTCCAGAAATATCAGGAACCTGCATAGTTTTCTGACACATGAACAAAAGCAAAATAGAACAGTGCTGCTATGAAATCATCCATCCATGTTCCAAACCTGCTTGGGGTTCCTGTAGCCTGTCCCATGGATAGGCCCAATGAATGGGATGTTAAATCTGCAAATGTCTGATGAATGTTTTCTCGTGTTCTCTGTTCCAAAAAAACTATCACGAAACTGTGAAATTGTTCATTCTTTATTAAATCATATTCCTTATTCTTCAGTTATGCACCCCTGTCATTTTTAGCAAGCCAGCTTTATTTGAACAGCACATTTTGAACACAAAAGCATTTAGCAATCACTGATTTTAGAAAAAAAAAACATGCTCTTAAAAGTGTTGGGCAGTTTGCAGTGAGATAAAATGATTTTGTTGTAAATAGTATTAAAAGTGAGAATACAAGGGCAGAAAAGCATTACTCCATGTTTTTCTTTTTTTTTTTCTTTGAACGAATTCCAATAAAACAAAGTTTACAAATCAAAAGATAAAAGTGAAATTAAAATTTGTATTAAAACGTTGTTAAATATTGTTCAATTTAAAGATTAACAACAGAGAACACATTTCATTTATAAGAAGCTAAAGGCCTTTTCCAAAGACTCATTTCTTTTCATTCTAAATAAGTGTGTCTTTGTTACTTCACCGCACATAAACAGAAAAACACTTTTAAACCAGTCACATAAAAAGAAAGGTCTCAAACAGGACAATCCTCTGAGCATTTCCTCAAAGTCAATCATGGTTATTGCTGAGCAATTGCTCAAAGTGGCTGTGCCAGCTCTTTGATTCTCCTCACTTGTACAACCAGTAGACTTTCAACTCTCCCATTCTCAGTTTCCTTCTCCCTTGTGGGATATAAAGCACCCTTTACCTATTTTCTCCAGCTTCCCATCCACGCTTGCACTTCTTTCTAAAAGCCCCACAAGGGCTCTCCACTCACAGCGCTGAAATATAGACCAGTGTAATGGGCCACTAAATTAACTCCTTGTAAGCGTGGTTTAAGAATGGCTGTAATTAGCATATAATAGGTGTGGAAGAAGAGGGAAAGGGCCAGGCTTGCCCCGGGGGCCCTCAGTCTGAGCTGAGGCCCTCTCACTTTTCCTTCTCTAATAGCACCACAAAGTTCAGCCATATAAACATGTCAGCGAGGCACGTGATTAAGTAGCACAGAGATAAGACGGTGGGTGCTGGACCCTTAGGCTTCCTGTCACTATTCTATCAAGACATCGCAGAAATACTTTGCCGTAATCTTTTGCTCCCAAACACGCACACAAGCGCTTTCTCTCTTATTACAATTACACATGCAGGTCAGAATAAGTAGAAGTTGGAGGAGGGAGAAAACGAGAAAGGGAGAACAGCCCCAGTGTAGAGCAGCACTTTGACTGATGTAGTTCCAATAATTGCAAGGGCCTGCTTCCTCGTCCAAGTGCCTTTTACTTATTTAAACTGTTTGCTTTAAGCGCCACTGAAGCCAATTAGGAAAGGCATAATTCATTGAGTCTGTGAATGAGGTGAGCAGTAGGGCGGGGGCAAAACGGAGAGAGAAAATGCAGGATGGTGCCTCACAGCAGATATTTCCATTTCCTGCCTTCCTCAATTGTTCAGTCTTTCTCTAACGTATAATGCATAATATTATTAAAAAATAATTCATATTTGTTTTTACTATTTGATAGATTTGTCTCTCCACTTGGAATTATCTGCAACAGTTGTTTTACTATTGAATCCTCATCTGAGTTCCTCACGGAATTCATTCAGAGCAAAAAATTACATTAAAAATGTTAAAATAAATGATGTAAATGTAAATTCATGATCAAAATGTATTATTCAATGTTTTCTAAATGTATTCATTTTTCATTTTTATAAAGGCATTTCTTGATTCAAAGAAGGATTGGGAAGGGAAAATTAGGTGACTAGTTGACCTAAAACCCTAAGTCACACATGCATTTCCTTCAGGGTATATTCATGGACCATGTTGACTGTTTTCCCTTTTCCGGACAAAGAGGTGCATTTTACCTATCCATGAACCTATAAACAAATTTTGTTTGTAAATATTTTTGATTTTATCTCCACCAAAAAAAAAAAAAAAAAAAAAATTATAATAACCTGGTGCAGAGCAGGATAATTGACCACTGGACTACACTTGCGGCCCACCCAGCGTATTTTCTACATGACAGATAAGTTATTTTTCAAACAACGTTCTTTTTGTCTGCTCCTGATTCATAACAATTTAAATAAGGTAATACTCAGAAACGCAATTTTAGTAATACCACAAGAATGAGTGAATCTTAAAAAGTTTGTCTCATCATACCACCAGAAGTACAGCTGGTATAGTTAGTCATTAAAGACAAATCTCAAATTGTCATTTTAAAACATTTGCACACTTCCTTCCCAATATGTCTTAAGGAAAATTTTCAATAATAGAAACTAGTTTTTGTAAAAACAGTGTAGTTACTCAAGTCAAGAAAACCCCAATATAAAATTACAGTACACTCATGACAGTAAAAGTTTTTTTCAAATTACAGTCTGCAGAGCACTATATCATTGCTACAAGCAAACACACGATGAACACAGGAAAAGAAGAACAATAAGCAATAGATGTGAATCTTGAAAGCACATGCATGACAAAATCTGGATTAAAAGTGCAGCAAACTAGGTAGAAAATACTTTTATACATCATGACAACACAAGCACTATTGCAAAAGCTGCTGTTAGCGTCAAAGTGCACTGCCTCAGTAATGATTAGAAGCTATGCAACTTTTGCTTCACCTTAAAAACGTCTTTACACCAGACTAATAATCCCAACTATTGTGTTCTAAACAGCATGAGGGCCCCTCTGAAGTGGGTAGGGCTCATCAAGTTTTAGTGCATCAAATTCAATACCATTCTGTATATGGGAAAATGAGCAGAAGAGAATGAAGTTGAAGTTTCGCAGCGTGTTTTAATGGGTTAATCCACCTGCCAATCAAAAACACATCTCTAATAATGCACAAAAGAGCTCTGGTAAAAAACAAAACAGTCAATTACAAGACAAAATCTGCTGTAAGGAAGTTTTAAAAAAAACATAAATGCTGAAAAAGTTGTTGGGTGCTAGCTGTACTTAAATTAAATTTTGGTGTTTAAGAATTGAAGTTATTAGGAAACTGCTCCCTTTTATAACCTGTCTCTCGTGGCCAATGAGGAAGGTTTAGGAACAGACGATGAGAGCATGGCTTTGACAAAAATGTCTCACTGTAGATCAAACCAATGAAAATAGTGCACTCTCAAAATAATGGGTTTATTTGTGTCTATAGGAACCACAGGTGGTTTTTGTGACCCACTGAGCATAAGAGGCAAACATGAAAAACAAATGAATTACTTTTTTTGTCATTACAACAGGTACAAGTGTGAGTACGACAAAGCTGCTTAAATTTCCTTTAACCCCCTTAAGATCCAAGCTCTTGTTTGATGTTCTTCATTTTTTCTTTTTTTTAGGTCCCCAGTTAAGTTAAATGAACTACTGTGGTAATAAAACCTCAAATGTGATATCCACACATGTTGACGCCAGATCCTAAAAGGTAAAAAGCCGTGAAAGTAGAGCTAAAATCCTTGAGTGCCTGGACCAGACTGGTATGTTTTAAATGCCATCACCTGTACGTAACTGTGAATTTTTAAAAACAAATAAATTCATGTAGGAACAATTTAAATAACTGAATTTAGTTTGTTTTTTTCTAAAAGATAATGTGGACCCAATTGTTGTCAAAATACAGCGCATAAATGTTTATTTTTTCTGTCGTTTTGATAAAAATATTAATAGTTTTATAAAAATATTTTGTGTGTTTGTTCATATAAATATAAGGTGAACTTCCTGCAGGAACACATAAATGTATCAGTGTTTTAGATCACTATTTCATAGTGAAGTGCTCTCAGTGTGCACTCAGTTTTTGTCCTTTAAATATATTTGCTTGCTCTGCACCATTTATATACCACCAAATATTCAACACATTCCAGCCCATAAACCGAGCTATTCCTGCAAGTCACATTGTCCTATTTTTGTAATAATGCAGCAAAAGAGGAACGAAAATAAAGAAATGTCTCAATGCTTCTAGTGTATTTATTGTAGACATTCATCTATTCTCCAAAGACTTTTTAGAATATTAAATGTTGAAGCTGGTGGCCGGCCAAGATCTTTATTCTTTCTAACGTCTGTTTAATAAATGTGATTGCAAATGGGACTTGTCACTAGCACTGGAGAAAGCTGGCCACTCAATACCTAAGCTGGCAGGTGCCAGGGGTCACATATGTGTCAACAAGTGATGGATATGTATCCAATAATTGATGTAGGGCAGCTGTTATTGTCAGTTTGGTTCTTGTCTATATTGCTTATTAAAAGCTGTTGGCCTTAAGTATCAGCCAGACAATTACTGAGGAAGTGAGACGGCCGTTTAGGAGCTTTAGACTCTCTGTTGGAGGGAAAAAGGGGAAAAAAAATGCATGAGCCATTGTTTAAGTGCATGTATGCTTTTCTGAAAAGTACAATGTGTGTGGGGGCCTGAAACCTTTAGTGTTTATTTTTTCTCTGAGCTTCCTTGATTCTTGATGATGTTCTGTTTCATTGTTCTCCTCAAGTGGTTTCCTCAGATGTGATTTTACTGTAAAGCAGTACACATTAATCTAAAGTGTTACCTCCTGCCATTTGTCAGGTCAAAATAGAGCCAATCGTCTTTTCTATTGTTATCGTTGACCCTATAGGTTATATGTGAATGTGGGAGAAGAAAAATGAAGCAAACAACTCTGCTTAATGATGACCTGCTGGCCTTGCCGTGCACTGCTTAGTTATAAATGAACAGGCAGGTTCTGCCACTTCCTCCTTCATGATTCAAGGTCAACTCATCCAAAGATATGCTTAGCTGATGAACACAAGTGAAAGTAGAGTGAGAATCTACATCATTTTACAGTGATTCTACTTAAACAGACACCAATGTCCAGTTTCTTCCCAAAAGAAGTTCCCAGCTGAGTACACTGGGGGCGGAAAACTGTATGAGCTGTAATAATGCTAAGTGCTGTAGGCTATAACCCCAAGACTGTAGGGAGAAAGAAAGGGGAAACTTTAGATGTGACCATGGCATGTAGTAATTGTAAAACTCAGAAAGAGCTGCTGAAGCACAATTCTGGCATGTAGCGCTGTTTTTCAGTTCTGATCAAAGGGTCCACCGGAGTAGCAGCTGATAACCCAATCAATTCCCTCCTTTTGTTTTTTGCTGAATGATGCACGTTTAGCAGTAACCTCCAGGCAAAGAATGGAAAAGAAGGAGAGGAGAAAGGAGGCCGGGGAGGAGTGAGGGAAAAAGAAGAGGAAGGGGGGAAAAATAGCATTTGGAGGGAAATAAAAAGAGTTGTATAAAATGAAGAGGATGTAAAATCTGCATTTACATTTAAGAAAATCAAAAAAATCTCACGTTTTAGGTGAATTTAATGGATTTTGGAATGGTATTAAACAGTGCTCCTGGGAATGTGACACACATAAAGGCCAATTAGAATATGAAGTATTTTAGCTGGGAACTAAGAAAAAAGGCAAAAAAAGATTGAAGGAAGATTAAAAGATTATCTGTCTACTGCTTTCTGCCTTGAGGAGCAAATAGAATGTGTAGCTGCCTTCGCCCAGTCTCTGTCCTACTCCTTGTCCTCTGCAGGGTGGTGAGAAAAAAAAGTCTTTGAGCACAATCTAGAAAGAGACAGGTAAAAATACGAAAAGTTTTACAGAAACTCACTTTCCTAAACTTTATACTGAGAAAACACACTTAAAATTCCTGTTATCCTGAAGCATTTATCAGCCATGGGTTGCAAATTTGTGTAAGACCCTCCACTTGTCTCATAAAATATCAACAATTAGCTGGGCAGACCAATAGAAAGTCATTAGCTGATCCAAACCACCTATATGTGACAGCAATAGTAGAGAACTCATTGTCATGAAACTCTATTAACTGTTTATAAATCTGCTTTTTATCATACATGTATGTACAACATTTCAGCTTCTTTCTACCCCCAACACATTTGTACTGTTGATTTTTTTTTTAAATTACTGTTAATTCACGCTAATGCAAATTATTTAGTGGTATAAAAAAAAAGGACACAACTTTTCGTTTTTTTTTTAATCTTTGTTGACTTTTAGCCAGTGGGAAAAAAAAGTCTCCATGAACTGGCTCATGGCTCATGGTCATACTACCACAGATGAATCTGTCTTGTGTTAAAGTGTTGTGCTGGGAATCAGCTAACGGGTGACTCTGATTTTTCACATGCATAACAGTCCACGTATTTGTACAAGGCACACATAAAAATACACGCCTAATTATATATTAATATTCTAATATTTATTTGAATTTATTTCCAGTGGTCATTTTAAAACTGTGATCAAATGTCTGTTTCACTAGCTATTTTTAAATGACTTGTTTGACTTATTTTTGAAGGGATTTTTTTAAACTATGCAAAATAGTATTAAATATTGAATAAAAGCATTATTTAAATCTTGTGTAAAATAGGCGTTTTTAAAAATGCTCCCGGAGACTCTTTTATAGCAGACTTCAAGCAAAATGTGGGTTTCATGTTGAAAATGTCCAAATGTATTGTTTTTTTCTTTAACAAATTATATTTCTTTTTTTATTTGTTTTGTATGTAGTTCGGATCTGATAGGTTAAGCTCTTTGTTTGTGTCTAGGAAAAGTTTTATTCAAATTAACTTTATTTCCTCACAAACGCTGACTTTTTGTCTACACGGACAGGCATCCTTATTGCTTAAACTGAACAACAAACCGTATTGGAATCTTTGACATCTTCCTGCTGATTTTTTTTGTTGGGAAATGTGGAGCATTAACATCAATAGATGCAAACCTGAATGTCTGAATACCTGAATATAAAAAACATATTTTGCCAAAAATATGGACACGTGGTCTGAATTGAATTTTAAAATCCCTGAGGAATCCCATTTGTTTCCATCCTTTACCTCTTAGTGCTTAAAAATAAAACTGAATTGAATACAGTGAACACTGCAGCAATAACACAGTGGCACTTATAGAACTCATTCAGCCTTATTGACCAGGGAGGAACTCTTCAGAGACTTCGGTCCCTTTATGGACTGACCCTGAGCTTTTAAACATGCACGGGCCAGAGGCTAGTGAGGGCCAAGGGGGCATTAGCCTCCTAGCAGATCAGGGTTTTGACCCATTAACGCCTGACCAAAACCCAGTTTTAAGTCTAGCATGGGCTATCCACTCAATATCTTTTTAATTGCACAAGGATGGTTTGTGACCTATTGATTAATATGTGTATTTATGTGATCCCAAGCCCAGAGGCTACATTGTATTTCTGTGAGGCATATTCATTTATTTATCTATCTGTCCTACCCCTCGTGCATCGTCCATATATCTATCCATCTCTCCTCGGAGAGCACTTCAATTCAAGGGCTCCCATAATTACTGCAGTCCTATAATTGAGTGCTTTGATTTAGGATTTTTCTGTTCCTTCTCCCCTGTCACTGCCATCACATGCTCCACACCTCTCCCAGTGAAAAGACGGTGGGATGAGATATGGAAATAGAAAAATTGGTGACAAAAAGCTGAATGTGCCCCCGCCCTTCCAGGCACAATCACACGCAAAGGCCTATATTCTTTTAGTGTCTTATCAGAATCAACTGTTCCTGTTGGAGGGGTGAGTTGATAATTACTGAGGGAGAATCATGCAAATCAATGCCAAATTAAAGAATTATAAAAGCTTTTATCAGCTTTTTCTTTTCCAAATTGAAGGCGATAAAAACCCATTTGTGAGGTGGAGGAAACAGCACCAGTCTCTTCATTCTGAAAAAAAGGATTCATAATTATGTGAACACCAGCAAAGCTCAGACCTCTTTTTTAACTCACTTACTCATTCATAATTAATTAATTCCTCACAGAAGTAGGAAAAGGAACAATGCTGTCCTGTGTCTCCTCTCTTCTGTCTCTATTTTCAGAACAATAAGAGAAAGAGCAGGAGATATTGTTGAGTATTGTGACACAGGGCTCATTTCCATACCTAGCCTGGAAGGATTCAGTTTTCCTAGCTTAGCTTCCTCTGCCTGAGGGCTGCAATAAAAGCGGCTCTGTTTTAGACACAAAGGTAGGAGCAAAATAAAGGGAGAGGACTTCTGGATCTTCAAGTTCTGCGAGGACAAGATGGGCAGGATGGAATAAAAATTAAACTGAAGAATTAAAATACATTTTGTCTCTAATAAAACTACACACTATTTTTTTTTCTTTTTACAAAACTAACAAGCTTATTGTAAAAATCTGTTTCAGAAACACTAAATTCACTGTCGTGGTTGGCGTCCCCATATCACAATAATAGTTCAAGGTTATAAGCTTAAGTTTAAAAAAAGAAGCTCTCGTAAGTATGGAGAACAGATGGAAATAACACAAAGACACAACACAGAACATCACTGAGAAAATGTCTTCCTGACAGACAGACAGACAGACAGACAGTGACCTCAGGGCTGTCTCGCCTGATTTATTAGACATTCAGCTCCGCATTTACAGTACGCTCAAAGCCCATACCTGAACCCTGTGATGGTACAGACCATATGCAAGCGTGGACCTGCCGAAACGATTGGGGGAGGAGCGCTACAGAGAGAGATAACCTGTCACTCCAAAAGGGTCTTTTCTCATGACATATTGCCAACATATGCACACGTGAACCTTTTTGCACTGCAGCCAGCCTGATGCATGTAATGCAACATCTCAACTACCCTGTCCAAACACACACACACGGGGTTAAAGTCCTATTCTGATCATCATTTAATCTATTGTAAAAAACCTTCCCAGTGGTTTTCCAATTATGATTTTGCCGTTTTGGGTCCAAAACACAGTTTGTCTTTTTCAAGGACATAGTTTCAAAACTTTTTCAGCTGGACTTTTTTCCGTTTGCTCCTGATTCATAACATTTTTAATAAAGAAATACTCAAAAAAGCTGTTTTAATTTTAATTTTCTCTATGTATTTTTCTAATCACAAGAACAATGTCTGAAGAACATTTTAAAAACACCAAAAACAATTGTTTCATTGGCATTGGAGTGGGTCTTTAATTTCAAATCTCCAAACTAGGCACGTGTCGTAGTTGTTATTCTAAAGGATATTTTTTTATATATAGCAATTACAATAGCATATTCATTTGAATGTAATGGCAAAATGTAAAAATTAGTTACTTTTTTGGTTTGTTTAATTTACTTCTGTTTTTCTCATATTATCTGATTGGTATTTGATGGGGGTCAGCGGCATCAGCCAAAAGTCACCTTGCCACTAATCCAGGCTAATGTGCTGTTGACAACATCCCAATTACATAGAAGTCCTGCTGGGAGAACGGAGAAAAGGGAGGGGCTAAGGGCCAGAGGCATGAGTTGCAAGTAGGAGGCTTACTGGAACTAAAAAGGGGGAGATAAGAGACAAAAACGCTGTTATGCAGAAGATACAAAAGTCTGAAAAATAAATATCCGCTATGGAGGGGATTTTATACTGTATGTGCACATAGCTTGTGTGGCTTACTGTGAGGCGCTGTGCTGTGCGAGCACAGGCCTGCTTGAGTGAGAGGCCAAGGAAGACCCTGTGAAGCAGTGTGGAACTGTAGGGAGCCTCATTACACCCAGCAGGACCCTTACACTGCCTCATCACTTCCGGCTGAATTATGAACAACCACTGCTTACTGCTGTGTTCTCACACACAGCACCAGATGCTGTCAGCACAGGCAAGCTCACCTTTTCTCTCATTCAGCATCAGACTTCCAAACTGTTTAGACGCACAAATGTCATCATCAATCTTAATCTCTTTTCGAAAAAAGAAAACAAGATTTTTATTCAAGTTTTACAACTGACGCATGCATTAAAAACAAGTATAAATCATGGCCCTTTCAACAAACTTAAGAAAAAAAAGTGTTTTATGATCACATTATTTAAAATAGCAAAAGGCAACAACTGGCTTTAACAAGAAAAACACTTTAGAAAAACGTACTTTACAGTGGATAAAGCCCTTTACACTGAAACACTTCATTTAGGCTTAGATGCAAAATGTGATTTCTAAGAATTTACAATTAGATCATGTATGTTCACATGTCACATGTTTGCCCCAAACCTCTATGCTCTTTTCTTAAATTGGAAGAAGACATGTATGTACCAAATGTTGTAGTTCCATAAATAGCCACAGGAGGCTGGTCTCAAAAAGGATGCTTTCTATTATCAACTATCATTTAAAAAAAGCATTACATTAATACTAAGTTGATGTACAACCTGGTGTTTTTAATATTAATGACCTAAGCTTATGTTCATGAAAACAGTTAAAGATTTTTTTTTTTTCTTTTCAGACTTGTTGGTTTATTTGTGCCACTTCTGCACTCTAACTCGTGATGAATGAAAGTCAGGTGCAATGCTAAAAGTTGTGCCAAACCTTAAAATGTCACTCTGATCATCTTTTGATTTATTGTAAAAATGTTCCCAGTTGTCTTTTAAAGGGCCTATATCATGCTTTTCTTAAGCCTTTCAAAGTAAGCTAAATCCACATATATGACGACAACCTGATGACCTTTAGCACACAAAGAACAAACTTATGAAATATTAGTTATTTGTGTAGACTTTTTTCCCATCCAGAAGTACGGCGACTTGATCTCTGAGGCACCGTTTTTTGCTCCATTCGGACGTTGCCCATTTTGTGATGTCAACCTAGAGCCGACCTGTGCAACGTGTTTGAAAACAAACATCCACATTTTTACAAAGATGGATATGCATATAGTGTAACAACCTCTAGTAGCTCGGACATTTATTCCAAAAACGTGGACGCCGGCCCGGCAGACATTTTTTAAGAGGTGTCTTTTTCATCACAGACAGAATGATGATGGTTAATGAGTTCATTTTCTGATTAAAATATGTCAGAAAATGTAGACAACAATACCAGATGAACATTCCAGGATTTATTGAAATGAGAATATTGGATTCTGTTCTGATTAGCACTGGCTGTGAACCGTTCTTTTCTCTTTGAAGCATGATCAATCTCTGTATCAAAAGTCCTCTTCGCTGTCATGCCGATCATTTTGCTGGAGACACGCGCACCTTTCTGTCTTTGCTCAATAACCCATATTCAAACCAGTTCTTCTAAGTCGTCACATGAAGGTATTTTGCTGATAATTGCTAGTTCCGCTGAAAAAGTAGGTTTGTGTGTTATCATGGGGTGGAGCTGGCAGTGCATACTCTTCCTAGAAGGGGCTGTTTCCTACTTTGTGACGTCACAATGTGAAGATTCAGTCATTTTCAGGGATTGGGAGGGGCTGGTACTCATGGTTTTAGAGGAATGCTCAGAGATGCAGGAATGGAGCAAAATACTGCTTAGGGTGTCATAATGTTGTGCAAGAAGACGCAGACACACATGCTCGAAACCCAGAAGCCGATGGATGAGAGAAAAGCCTTTATTGTGACTGGTGGACCGCAACTAAGAGTTCGGTGGCAGAGGATGTTGGGGATCAGAGCCTGAACTTGGCGTGACGTGAGAGCAGAACCCAGGAGTGGCTGAACGAAGATCTTGGAGGTAAGTGGAATGGACAGTGGCTTGCCATGGAAGCGTGGTGTGACAGCCAATAGAGCGCTCGGAGAGGAACCAGGCAGTGGTGTTGAAGGAGGAGGACCCAGGTCAGCAAATGGAGTGATCCTGGAGATAGTGATCTGTTGTGAGTATGAATTAAAGCAGCCATGTAAATAACAAAAGCATGAGGCCAAAGTATTGCACCAGAGAGGGTAACAAACTGGCGTTGAATGCTGGAGGAGGTCCATCTTATATAGTGATCAGGAGTAGATGAGAAGAGTGCCGACGGCTGAGTTCAATTAGGAGGAACCACAGGAGCACCGTGATGCTGGAGTTGTTTTTTGTGAGGAAAAACTCAAAAAAGTTGTTTTGTCATTATATAGGCCTTTTAAATAAATGAAAAGCTTTTTTTAATGCACACATTTATACAAAAACACACTCAATACACAAAACCCTCCGTGGAACGACAAATTCCGAAGCATAAATCAGAACTGGCAGGAAAATGAGGCTAGAAGAAATTGAGAGAATGAAAAGGATGGGAGATGGTAAAGTGACTGTTAAAGGGAAGAGCTTTCAGAGAGGAAATACAGAGAAAGTTGGAAAGCCACCAGGAAGGAAAGAAGAAGTGAAAAGATGGAGCATTGAAACTGAAGAAAGGGCAAGGAGGAGCAAGTGAGCATCTGACTGAGAGAAAGAATTAAATAAAAATGCAATAAAGCAGCCGGTGTGAAATCAATCTGCTTAGAGTTTTGTTTAATAAAAATTCATGAAGGGCTGGTGGCCGAGAGCTCATGAGAAAGATTGGTGGCAATGTGGGAGACGCCGGTTTTGCGAGGGAGGGTAAAAGAGAGGGACGGCTTGCTCATGTCTCTGTTGATCGTGTGTGTGTGTGTTTGCTTTTGGCTGTTTATCAGTGTGTTTGTTTTGACATCAGTGTGAGTTACAGAGCCGCAGTGAGTCCGTGAGAGAGGGGACAAAGAGGAAAATATTGAAGGTCTTCATAACAACGGCATTCCTACAGTGGAGAGAATGAAAGGAAGTAGGTTGTAAGTCATACTGCCTGCCTTTGTATTTGCGTGTATTTGTATATCAACACGCATCTCCTTGTCAGCTCCCACAGACCATCTCTTGTGCTTTTTCATCCAGGTCTCAGAAGGAGCAGCAGGGTTAACACCAACTTCATGAAAATCTGTTAAATAGTAAGCACAGGTTAGTCTGTAGTTTCTGTTGCTGCCCAGTAGAAAATTTAAAAAGATAACATCGTAACAGAACAAAAAGTCTGACTTTTCTTCAATCTTAGAAGCATCTTTAAGGCAAAACCTTAAAGACCAACTCCAATGAAGATTGTGTTTTTAGTGTTTTTAACGTGATTAAAATTTTTGATTATTTCTTCATTGAAATTGTGGTGAGTAAGGAGCCGACAAAAAAATGCAGACTGAAAAAGCTTGAAGTTAATTGTAACGCAAAATTTACAATTAGCTCAGTTCAATTCTGATGCATCCACTTGAAGACGTGTTCATTTTCTTCATCTGAGCTGTTATCTGGCTCACAGCTGGGTAGCTCAGATATTGCTTATTTTTGTTCCACCACCATTGTTAGGTTAGGGTTGTGAGGGGCTGTAAGCTAGTGAGAGAGAGTAAAAACAAAGGAATGATGGAAGATGAAGGTGGGCTCACTCTGCACCAAGAGTCCAGATCCACATCTCAAAGGTAAATTACTGGCGCCCTGCAGAATCTATGTCCCAGAAAACGATACAGGTTTTTTGATTGTGATAAAAAATTTGAAGACCACTGGCAAGGCTTTAACAGGTTTAAAGATGACTGGACTGGGACTTAAGACTCTAAAACTCTAAGGGTTTTGTTTGAGAATTAAAACAATAATTTATAGACCCAACTTGACAACCTGCAGGCAGAAATAGCCCACATAAAATTGCCTGCATTACTCTGCGCATACTGTTATGTTGCAACAGAAGGAGATTCCAGACACGTATATGTACATGACAGGATAGTGCAAAAGATGTTACTGCCATCACTGGGACTTTGTTAATGCCCCCAAAAATATGTAAAAACATTTAAAAGATCTGCTTTTTTGTTCAACAACAAACTTTAAAAGTCTTGTAAAAGGAAGGCTGGAATACTCAAGCAACTAGTACTTTGTTTCCCAAAATTCAGATGATTTACTAATAAAAAAGATATGAAAACAATCCAAGATGAATGAGTTCTCACGTATTTTATTCACACAGTTCTCCCTGCTGATTAACAAAAAATGTCACTTGTCCTGAAGGGATCTTGACTTTGTTTTTAGGAAGGTTAATGTAAAATGTTTCTCCAAACAGTATTGCTACACGCTCATGTCATATTGTTTATAGAACCAAAATAATCAGGTTATTCAGACTGGATCAAAGTGTTTACATAGAAATAAAAAAATGCAAACAGAAATACTAAATAATGAAACAAAGAATCCTTCAGCATAACATGAAGAACAAAATCCAGCTGCAGGGAAGCCCATGAAAATCTTAACATCTAAAGGCCTTTAGCTGCAGCCACACAAATACACAAAGTAAACGCAATGCAGTTAAATCTCCAATGGTTTTATGACTTATAATTGCAAAAATATCTAATTGTACTAAAGTGTTAATTGCTTTCAACCATACGGATGTCAAATTACTGAGAACTTACAGCACTTTTTAGCCGCAGAAGCTGACAGGTCAGAGGGGAGGGAATTGTTTTGATTTCTTATCTGAAGTCATAAGACACAGAAGTCATGGTCAGGACACTTAAGATAAACACGTTATCTGAAACTTTCAGTTTGTCCTTTAACCCCTTCTCCTTTAATTTACCCACACGTATAACATGGTTAAAAAAGTAAGGGAGTTTTAAAAACTACTGCTTTTCTTCTTATAATCTTAGAAAAGTGGAATTAAATAAAGCACAAATTAAAATGTGTCATTTTCTTACTTTTTAGCATTAAGGCAAAATTACTGGTAAACGTCTCCTAAGGCACCAGCTGCTTGTTCTCTTCAAGGCCAGCTTTGCTGTTGACACTAACTGCAGAGTGAGTCATTTTATAGTAAGACGTGATGGATGTCAGACACTTGAGATAACATCTAGCATTCTCAAACTTTAGAAAGCAAATGCTTTGGGGCTTAGATCAACCTCAAGGTTAAACCAGTAGCTGATTACCAACATTGTGATTTCTGGAAACAATAATTGCGGCTTTTTTTTTTCTTGTTTTTATTTCCAAAAACAAGAAGAGACACCATCCTCAAAATACAAACATGCACTGCCTCCTGGTCTAGTCATGTAGAATGTCAGACAGTCCTTTTCCCCGAAATTTATAACAGAAAAACCCAAGACATTCTTGTTTCTGTTTATGTTAACATTTAAGAACTGACAAGTTTTTAGTCAATTTATTGAGAACATGTTTAACATTTGGCAAAGGTTAGTTTGTAACACAATCAAACCCCCCCAAAAACAAAGACAAAGACATCTGTATTCCACATTATCCATCTTTTAAATGATGTTGTGATATTTAAACATGCCAACGCATACATTCACTTCAACTACTTTTTTTTTCATTCTTGCATGACTTTCTAGAGTGTGTGCATACTGACTTTATGTGCCAAACTGCACATTTTTTATTGTCCTCTTCCTCCTTCCTCACTGTCCCACATACTGTCTCATGTGTAGCTCTCTCGTCTTTACCACCTGGCCTGTTCAAGCGGCCTGATCATTCTTTTCCTTTTATCCTGTTGTCAGAAAAGGCAGAGGGAGTTCCCTGCACTCGGACATGTGTGCCTTTGAATTCCCTAGCATCTCTTCAGCATGTACAAAGCTATGGAGACTGAAGGTGAAGGAAAGGACCCTCTTCCCTGCCAAGCAGTTTATTCAAACATGGACAAGAATCAAAAACGCGTCATCACCTATACTGCCTCTAACGAGATCAGCGAGCTTAAGAAAAAGAAACAAGACAAAGTCCAAACAATACCACAAGAAGTGTTTTTTATGTTTAAATTGAAAGAAAGTGAAAAAAGGTACATAGTATGATGTAGAGTTAGATAAATGTTATCGGCAGGGTCTAAGGCCTGGGTTTGCTCTTTGGCAGTCGTCATGATTAACAGTTGGTCCTGTTCATTTGTACAGTCACTGCTCATTTAATGAAATTACAAGCAGGAGACTGAATCTGAGCAAAACGCTCACACTTGTACAGTGCTAGAATCTACTACCTCTATATTTATTCTTAGTACTGAATCCATTATGTCTTTGCTCACTTTAATTTCTTTCAATTGGCTGGCCCCCCACCCTTTTTTTTTACTACCATTAAACCCGAACGTCTTCCTTTCCCTATCATTACCCAACTCGTTGTCCCATCTCCATCTCAATTTCTCAGTCTCAGCCAGCTGTTCAGGAGTAAGTATAGGCTATTGGCAGCAATGTTCAGATAGCAAGAGGGCAATAGTCACAGACCGTAACGTGGCTTCACATCAAACAGGACAACCAGCTTTGCCTGCTGCTTTCCACCTCCACTCGCATCCCGCACATTTTTCAGAGGAATTCTCTTAAAAGTAAAGAAGCAGCATCTTTGAAAACTTACCTTCCAGCTCAGCCTTAAACAGTTTTTGGCAGGACAAACTTCAAGAATGTATAGAACAAGCGAAAAGACCACCCTCCTTCCACCTGGGCAATTAAAAAGAGAGCCAATTAAAATTAATGTAATGGCTCCCGCCGGGTGAGTTGTTAAACAAGAAGGGGGTTATTGTCCTTGGAGAAAATGGTCCAGAACTCAAGACATTTTTGCTTCCTGGTTCAATGCACCTGCTCCCACTCTGTGTCTTCTGTGCAAACTTTGTTAGAGATGCCATTAAAAGAAAAAAAAAAGAAGAAGAAAGGATAAAAGAAAACAAGGCTCCATCAAGTATCTATATGAGAGCAAGTGGGTTGCTGTCTGTATATACATAGATATAGATGTAGAAATGTTTCTATAGGTATACATACACACAAAGTGACTCTGTGAAACACATCTGTACTGGAAAACCTACATAAATGTAGATGATCAAAAAAGAAGAAAAATATGTGAGGAGTGAAAAGTTATTAAAATTGTTATGCTATGTTCACACCGGCCTCAACACCTCATGGTCAAGCTGCCATTTCCAATGAAAAGTCTATGTAAACACATGTTTATGCGTGTTTTGGGCTTCTGCATTCAAAACTCTCACATTCACACGTTGCTGGGCAAGTTTTTGAGTCTGTTTTCGAGCTCTACGGACAAAACCAGTAGCCATTGAATGTTAAAAGTTAAACTATTTAAAATTCGAACAATCAGGGACTTAGATTTGGCAGTGACACATCCGTAGCGTTCTTTTTCATTCACAATAGTGCCAGCCATTTGAAAATTGATCATGGAGGAATATATATATATATATATATATATATATATATATATATATATATATATATAGCTGTAAAAGAAAAAGCCTGGAGCAAGATTTGCACCTCTTCAGTGTTCATCACATCACATCACATTGTATTTTTAGCAGATATAAATATTGTGAGAGAACATTTTGCTTTTAATTTTTTGTGTAGTTAAAATGCAATTAGTTTTCACCCTACCCTGCCTTTGTCCGATCCCCTGGAAGAGAAAGTGCGTCCCATTTTCTAGATTCTTTGGTATGACCTAACTGAGAAATTCTTTTAGTCTCAGTGTGGGCACTCTTCAAGTAGGACATTGAGCTAGAACGATTGTGCTATATAAAGTCAGTCATTTATTATCTAAAAATGTGGATTTATGTTTTTAGTTTTTAATGTAATTGTAGTATTACTGTTAGAATTATTAGTTAAGGCATTGACAAAGTGATATAACTATACTAATAAACTGTAAACTCACTTCTTCTCATTTCTTCCCCATTAAATATGAGCTGCTCCCATTTTTTCTCAAGAGGGATTTTTAGTGAGCAGATCTATAAAACTCTTGTGTTGTACTTAAATTATGCAATGAATCTCTGATTGATGGTACTGGGCTCCAAAATTGCATCTTGATTGAACAATAACTGCTTTGTCAATAACAAGTGTTTCATAGATCACTAATGAGTGCCACTACGCCTCTAACAAGTGAGCAGCAGCTGTGTGTGTCTCTGCAAACACCTGTCAAGCCATCAGCCCTATCAGCTGGGTGAGGCCTGTGCCACATCAATAAATATGTCTTCACCTCACTCGTGTTATCAAGTGTTTCTGTTCACCAGAGACTTGTGTTGGGCATGGAGGAGCATCCGGGTACCTGGTGAGGCAAAGCAAAGGAACATATGGAGGCGGGACAGGTGAAGAAATGTATGAGGTATGAATGAGTGCTAGAGTGAGAGGATGAGTGTGAAAGTGGAGATTACAGATATAGGTGTGGGAGAGAGCAAAAAGCAAGTGTTTCGGAAGGTGCTGAAAAGGTGATGAGCGTACTGGGATGGTAAAGGGACAAGTGTGTGTGACTGTTTATGAGAGTGTGTGGAGAAGACAGAAGCGGCCTATCCAGTGCAGTGGAACTTCTCACTTCTCAGCGCATTTGGTTTGCTCCCATTCTTCATTAACTCCATTAACAGATGAGCCGCGGCGATTAGCAGAACTACCCGCTGATTCAGCGCTCACACCCTCCTCCCCCTTTCCTGAACCCCTCTGCCGTTCTGTTGCCTCCTCCCAGCATTCCTCCTCCAAGACCTCTCAACCCAATGTACAAAGTCTTAGTGATCTGAACAGACATGCAATCACAACTTTCCACATGTCGAGAATCCACCAGGTAAAATAATGGACAATGTCTTGCTTTTTAATCACAAGACATTTTTACAATTTGCTCCTTAAGCCCCAATAAGCTTAACGCCCTACTGTGCACAGAGGGCAATAAAGTCAGCATCTCTCTCCCTGCAGTGGTGCTTTAATCAGCTAACAATTTTTAATGCTCCGTGCCATCCTCAAGTCCTCTGCTCCAGTGGGCACTGCCAAGGGGGCAGTCTGCCACACACGATGCCATTAGACGCGATTGGCTCTTTAGCCGAGAAGAAAGCCTCACACAGAAAATGACTGCCAAAAGGTACTTATAGACAAGTGAAAGAGGAAAGCAGAAATATACAGACACACAAAGGAAGTTTTTTCCTTTACTTTTGCAGCATCTGTTCCATAATAGCACCAAGTGACAGCTTAATGAGTCCCACGTTGCCGTTTTTCCTCATTGTATTTTTACGCAAAAGTAATTCGCTGTACAATAACTAATTGCCTCAAATGTCTGACTCTAAGGTGATGTTCTTTTGTTTTGTTTTTTTTAACAGGTTTCATTTCTCAAAAAATGAATGCGTCACATTTCAGATGAAAATCATCCTGACAAAAAGTGACAGCGTTTGTCCGTCTCAACATCAGATACAACCAAGGCCTCAGTTGTGAATTTTGATAGACAACGACAAAGTAGCTGCCATTCTAAAAATGCTCCCATCTGAGATCTGAGAGGTTTTGGTGTCGTTAATATTTTGGAGACAACAACCAAAACAAAAATGAAATGCTCAAACACAGGCTCCATAAGAGGCTTGCTGGTTGCTCTTGCATGGATCAGGACACACACAGAAACATGCCCTGCCATTTTTTTTTCTATCAATTCTCATCTCCAGTGTTCTGGTTCTGCATCATAAAATTAATGACCTGCCAGTTGACTGAAGTGGAGTTGTTTTTTGTTTTTTTCTCTGCACGTTTGTGGCTCTGTGTTAGCTGCGTACAAGAGTGAGCACAGTGTTTGTATGTATGTATGTGCAAAAGATCATTTACATACGCTTTTGGTTGTCTATGCATGTGTGCGTGCGTGTAAGCTTTGCATTTTTGTTAACGAGAGTCTGTGCTCTACACACAGCGATGGCCTTAGGATCCATGCGCAGTGTTCCTTTGCCCTTCTGACACAAGGCATTCCGTATAAATTATTGACACCTCCTCATCTTCTCATTCCCCCCCCTTCTATCTATCTTTGCCTCCCAATCCCTCTGCCACAACAACAGACACTTAAAAGGCAGAAATCAACCTCTCTTTTCTTCCACCGTGCCACATGAAAGGCAGACAACAGCAGGAAGGAGACCCCCTGATTACTACTTTACACATTGTTGCAATCTTGCTTCTCACTTTACTGCTCTGACTCTGAGCACATAACACAAAAAGCTCACAGTTTTTAGTATAAAAACCAAGTGCCCTAACAGAGGACAACACACGGCAGCAAAAAGTGTTCAACCATCCTTACAGTCCAATGTGTGGAAACACTTTTGTGGGCTGAACTTTATGTAATCAAAATGGGAATTCTTGTTTACTTGTTTGTTTGTGCACATATGCAGTTTACACTTGATTATCTTGTAAGATACAAGGAATCTGGAAACCTTCACCTGCACTGTTCCGTACCCATGTTTTTATCTCTGGGTCACACTGGTAGAATTTTTGGCCAAAGATGTTCTGGATCAATTTTAGGTCTGTAATTCAGATCGAATCAGATTGTTCAAAAATGAAGCAATATCCACAATGAATCTAATCAGCAACCACAAATTATGATATAAATTGAATCGTTTTTAAAATGAATAACTACACCCCTACTTGACTTCATAGTTATCGTCTGTCAAATAATGTAACTTTGTGAAATATGGTAAAACTGTACAATTTAATAGGTGATTGCCCAGGCATAAAATGTACTTTCTGTGTATCACTTTTGTGATTTATGAACTACACCATGGAGTCTCTTTGTTCTGATGTACATGACAAAGCAACCACTCTTTTCAGTCCCACTCTTAGTGTCATTCTAACTGTCGTATCTGAGGCTCGTTCTATGCAAAGGCAGGCTAACCTCTTTTCAAACAACTTCACATTATTAGCATCCTAAATGCAGCAAAAGGGCCTTAACAATAGCAGGAGAGACGCATTGGACAGTGTAGAAAATGGAACAAGCTTCCATTTTTTCAGTGACTCTTGCCTGTCTTCTGCATGAATAAGAGGCATAGCTAAACGTGCTGCATAATTTGTACTTTTAATGGCAGAGCCTTCCATTCCTGTGACATGACTTAATCAATAACCAGGCCTGTCTCAGACTCAGCCCAGACTCGGGTGGCGTTTTATTAATTTTGAACCGGCACACTAACTAGGCGTCTGCTAGCAAAAGGCATTTCACACGGGATAATAGGCAGCCTGGATTGATAGGTTCATTCCATGTATGCTCAAAACCTCATCCCTCTCTTTTTCCTCCTCTCTATCCTTCTACCCCTTTTATCTCGCTCTCTATCTCCACTTTCTTTTCCCTTCTGTCAAGGAGTGATTTAGGAAGGACTTGGCACGTTTGCGTTTCTGTCAGCTGAGGGAGGCGGGAGAGATGGATAAATAAAAACCAAAGAAGGAATAAATAAAAAAAATGTTGGAGAAAAGGATGCTAAGGTTGTGACAGAGAGTCTTTGTCTAGATAATAAAGTGTCATGACCCATGAGAGCCCACACCATTACTGCATCCGTCTTTCCCTTTTGGCCAGAAAGCACACAGTCCTGCAAGCACTTTTAGGGTCAAGCCTTTTTATCACGGTACTAACAGAAAATGAAATTCTATGCTACACATATTCACACAAACACACATGCTTACTTAAAAATAGTACATCCTCTTCACTTATAACATATACATATTTTTGTATATATATATTTTTTAACTTTATTCCGCCTTTAAAATACAAGTACTTGATGCATTTTGGTCAGTGATTACTTTAACTACTCCAGATAAGAAAAACATGACTCTAGAGGTGCAGGGTCTTAGTGATGGTTTGTTAATCAAGTTAATTCAAAAGCCCCATGATAATGCTTAATGAATTAAATGAAGGAACTGATGCACACCAGCATTTCCAACTATGTTATCATCAAGAATGACAATGTATTTATGTCACATATTTACTTATTTACGTATTTACCTACCTTAATGAAGATAATGTTTTTTTATGTAGAAATATGTAAAAACACAAGGACAAGGAGAGAGCGTCCTTCCAGATGCCTCCTCTAAAGTCCCACTCCAATCATATTTTGATCCATTGTAAAATTGTTCTCCGTGGTCAGTTAATTTGGATTATGCTGTTTCAGCCATAGAAATAAATAAATAAAGCCATGTCGTTTTCTAGAACATGTTTTTTGCAGAGCAGCAGGAGTTCATTTGATATTCACCTTTAAGTTGTGGGAGGAACTGTTTGCCCGGAGTAATCCCACCCCCATTTTCTATCATACGCCTGTTTGCATGCGCTCTTATTAGCTTACAGCCCCTTACAACACCAACATAACATAACCGATGCAACAACAATGGTGAGCAGTTTTCAGCCAGATGCCAGCTTGGACAGAGTAAACGAAGACGCACATGGATCTGTTTGTCTGCAAGCGGATGCATTGGTATGGAGTGGAGCAGGGAGCGTGTGGTCCACATATTGCAGCAACCTGTGTTACAGCTACCAGCTTTTTCCAACTCAATTTTTTTCTTCTGCTCCTGTTTACTTTGATTTGAATGAAGAAAAACTCAGAAATGCAATTTAAACTGACTTTATAATTGTCCTCCATCATGAAAAAATGTTTCCCTGGAGTAGGTCTTAAATACCAAGGAAATTACCAGTTTAAGTATATATAACTTGTTATGAAGTAGTAAGGCTTAAACTTAAGGAAATCACACACATGTCCTCCAGCAACAGATTTCTTGACTGCTATAATAAAAGATTATGTCCATTGAAACATCTGAAAACAAAGGGCTGGACTGTAGATTGTCCACTGGTTGTATGTAAATCAGGAGAAAAACAAAACATTTCATTTTTTCTAAACTCTCTCTAGAACCATAGAATACTTCACTGAGTTCTATCACCTGTGATAGTTATTTGTTCTGGGAAATAAACAAGAAAACAACACCCTGAGTATTTTTACATGCTCACACAAATCAGATCATTATGAGTATTCACATAAATACAAAATGATGGTAGAAATGTGATCAAAGAATCCTTGTGGCAGTGAATTATCCAAATAACTTTCTGTTACTTTCAAAGCTGCTATTCGTCTGTTCTTAGTAACCATTGTGGCTCTAAAGGGATCAAAGTAGTAGCTTTGCAAAACGTTTTAAAAAGTTGCCGTCCAGCAAGGAAGAAACTACTGTTGTCGTGGTTACAGAGGACAACAGTTCCAGGATCTCGTGTGACTTCCCTCTTCTGTGTTTTAATTACACACCAGAAAATGTGAATCTACAAAACATTAAAGTTGATGTGTGCTAGTATTGGCTTTTCAAAGAGACATGAACTTGAGTTTAAGAAATAGAAATAAAAAGGACAACAGATTATCCTGTCCACATGTAACTTGAAAAATCCAGTAAATTAAGAAAAGAGAATATCATCTGATGTTTGGCGTTTATTTAAATAGGCTCACTAGCTTTAGCTTAAACAACAAGGTTCTCATGAAAAACATCAATCAGAAAGCATCGATATTAGTCAGCTGTGATCTGGTTATTCTAAGTGAAATAAACGTTTTGTTTTGTCTTGTTTTAGAGCTCCATTCAGCCTTGAGAGAACTGTATTACTCATTAGACACTAAGCGTTTCATGTGTTCACTAGCTAGTCACAACATGCGTCTTTCACTGAATTCTTAAAAGTTTAAAAATAGCCAACAACATCTGGATGAAAGCCTTTAGCTAAAACTGTTATACAACTTTAAATTACAATACTGCCAGATCCAAATAAAAAATGTAATAAACAATGAATGTCTTTTAAAATTATTCTATATTTATTCTTAAATGGATGAGACCGATTTGAAATGCCAAAGCACACGATGGACAAACATTTGTCAGAGCGTAAACATTTCTTGATTGCTTTTATAAATTTTTGTGGTTTCTAAGATTATCACGTTTACAATAAGCACACAATATCTCCCGTCTTGTTTACGCTTGTGTTTATCTCTGACCAAATACAGCATGGGTCTGCTTACATTGAGGGTGGAAAGTTCCACTATTATCTTGCTTGGCTAGTTTGGATCCCTTTTTGTTGTGGATTTGTGCTTGGAGGAGTAAAAGTGGACGACTAAACATTTAGCTCCTGACACGAGCTGTCCTGTGACTCATCTTGTTGACAGGACAGGAGACGGATGAAAAAAAAAGGCAGCACGGCAGTGAGGAAGGTGGGAGGGAGATGTAGAGCATTCAGTAGGTTTTTGTGGGAGGATGTAAGAAAAAAACCAAGGATCATGTGCTTACCAGAAAGGTTGAAGAAAAAGGAATGCAGGTCTAAAGGTGAGTCACTATCATTGACCGCCTCCTAATTCTCCCTTTTGAGGCATTGTCACATTGTAAACAATGAAAGCTTATTGTATTGATTCTTTACCGTAATCCAAAACATTCAATAGCATGCATTCAGTAAAGTGCGTCTTAGCTTGACACATGGCATTTTGGACCCAATGTTCACATGGGTTTTCTCCAGAAAAGTTATAAATAATGTGTATTTGTGCAAAGAATGCTGTTACAGAGCTGTTTTAGCCCAATTTCCATTAAGGCCTACCATTCTTGAGCTCACATTAGATGTTAATGACTTTTGTGCTGTGGTATGTACCACACAAACACCCGCAAACGTCCCTGTGTGTACACAAAAGAGATGACTGGTTGTTTTGTTCTCATTTGAGTCACATTCAGCCTGTCCTCCTGAGTCTGCTCCCACTGTGGAATAAAATGTTTTCAGCCTGACAACCACCACATTTTTGCACCTTCAGTCTGAGATAAAGTGAGGACTGGAGCTCTTCCAACAGAACATTCTTCTCCTGGTGGTACTGAAGGTTTGAAACGTTCTCTGACACAAACCTGTGTTATCACAAATTCAATTCAATTGAAAGTATTTAAAAGTCAAAAAATAAAAACTATTACTTTAAACTGAACTCTGTTCATAAAGGTTAATTTCTGCTTTTCTATGTCCTTAAAAAATAATTTGCTGTTATGTTTAGTTGAAGCTAATAGCTTTTTAATAAATTCATCAGAATTTTCTAAAAGTTTGCTTTACCAACGCCTGCTATCAAACACATTTTCCACTAAATGTAAATCGATCATGATTATGACAGACTTTTATATGTTTATACTCCAATTCTATTTTTTTATATGAAATTTGAAACACCAAAAATGAATAAAGTGTAAGATCTATATGGGGTAAATTTGGCGATGTAAAACTGATTTTTTGAGAGTGTTTCTTTTTGAACCCTTTTTTTTGCATGGCATATGCTTGACCTTGCCAAAGTTGGATACAGGACTCCAGAACTTCAGCAATAAAACCAGACCAAAATATTGGCAACGAAGTTCGCAGAGAAAACGGAGGAAGTGAAGAAGTCCCTTAACTACATGTCAGCAGAATTAAGTTTGCTGGGAAAAAACAAGATTTGATATCCCTAACTGAGGAATTATGTGAGCTGAACATGGTGATCCAAGAAAGGTTTTTGTGAATCCACAAATGCGCGGTTTAAAACAAATCAAATACATTAAAAATGTAAAGGCTGCATGATGGCGCAGTGGTTAGCGCTCTTGCCTCACAGCAAGAAGACCTCTGGTCCCAGCTGGGGGACTTGACAAAGTGTCACCAATGGGGGACCTTTCTGTGTGGAGTTTGCATGTTCTCCCAGTGCAATGCTTGGGTTCTCTCTGGAGACTCTGGCTTCTTCTCACTGTCCAAAAACATGCTTCATAGGTTAATTGGTCACTCAAAATGTCCCTAGGTGTGGGTGTGACTCATGATTGTGGCCCTACAACAGACTGGCAACCAGTCCAGGGTCCAGGGTGTCCCTTGCCTTTGCCAAGGCTCCAGCAGCCCTGTGACCCCGAAAGGGACAAAATTGTATAGAAGATGAATGAAATACATTAAAATTTGCTGATATTATACATGTAAGACTGATGGAAATTTCTTTTTGTGCCTTTCAAAATAGATCGCCTTTGAGAGTGCAGTCATGAAAAAAAATAGAGGAAAAATATAATATTTGAGAGTTAGTTTTTATGTTTGAACCATGCAGAGCAAAAACACATGTAAAATGAATGGTCTTCTGTTTTTGGAACAGAACTTTGTAATACTTTGTATCAAAATCTTAAATTTGTTTATACTATGAAAAAACTGTTACTTTATATATGTAAAAAAATTCTAGTAAAATTTAATTTTCTATTAGTAAATATGTTTGCATTTGCATAATGTATGTGTATATGTTTGTATAAACACTCTAAGTAGTATATGTGTATTTATGTGTATATATGAATATGTGTTTGGTTAAATCTTTTGTATTTTTATGTTTGAGGCGAATTTGTCAACTTGCTGTAAAGTTTTGTTTCTATAATTTTTGGATATGCATGATGCTTCAGATAGAACAGACATAAATGACCAGATAAATAAACCTTGATAGACAGATATAAATCAGTACAGGGAATAAAAAATATCAAGTGAGTAAAAAGATAAGATACAGTTTAAAATAAGTTCCTAAATTTCTACTGAAAGCCAGATTAAATGCGAATTATTTGAATGTTTTTTTTTTTATTTATTTTCTATAGCACCAGTAATGGCTCCACAAAGATAGTACCAAGAAAAAAAGCTTCAATCTGTTTTGATTTTCTGAAAACACATACAAAACTCAAGATGTCATTAGCTATTGTGCAATAACAGCTAATGAGTTTTTTAAATACTAAATAAACATGTTTTTGCTTCTTTAATGGTTCTTTAAGATGTTTTCATCTATCCAAGGCTCCTCTTTGTTTCTGTCTATTTGCTAAAAAAATCTGATTTCAATTACAGGTACTTAGAAAGATCAATCCTTGAGTTGCATTCTTTTGTAATTTCACAACTCCTGAATTATGTAATTTACTGAATTATGAAACTCTTTGATTTGTTCATTCATTAAATTATTGAATGTCCTGTTCTTCTATTCACTTCCCCTTGTTTTTCTATCACATCAGGTTTTGAAAAAACTTTCACAAAACTTCTCACTGGATATTTCTTCAATTCAATCAATGATCAATACTGATCCTAAACCTTCACTGTCTATCTCCTATTGTGACAAGATCTTTAACACAAAAAGTCACTAATGTATTAAAACACAGACACTGAGATGGGTGAACCATTTGGAGCAGTGGTAGGCTCATGAACATCATGGCAGAGTGTGGCTTTACTGCATACATTAGTCATGTGTGTTTTGGATGCAGTGGAAGACGAGAGCGTCTACAAGGGTTAGCATTCTTGGGTTTTAGAGAGAGCAGAGGGAAATGTGTGAAAGACATGAATGTTGTATGAAAATGTCAGAGTGAAAAAAAAAAGTTCAGAGGTACCCTGTAAATTTATCATAGCTTTGACATCCTTTAACATCCATATTTCTATTGTTGTCTGATAGCAAGTAATATCTGCGTACAAGCCCCTTTCTCTCTGCCTCTGTTATCTTTTTTTTTGATTGACAGAGTCACAGTTCAATCTACTAGTCCTGGTTTGTACACACTTTCCTTGTGTCACAGATTAGTGAATATGAGCTTTCTAATGTCCAGTTTTATGCCAAACACAATTCCATGTGGTGTCATTTAGGAACGCACGTTAACACTCAAAACAGAATGATGCGACTTCAAAGCTGAATGAAACTAAAACGTAAGCTTGTGGTTTTATTCAGATTTTCAGTAAACTTTGCTTGCTTCAAGTTTATAGTACAATGCAATAGTGTGAATATTTAGAATAAATACATCAGTTTAACTGAGAAGTCTTTCCTCTGCCTGCAGTCACTGGCAGCAGATCAGAAAAGTTGAAACTCATCACCTGCTTCACGCTGGAGTCTCCATAATTTTCCAGTAACTTAATGAGAGGCTTCAGGAGCATCTTCTTCTTTAAAAAAGAATGGATTGATGGGTGTGAAAGGTTTTGAGAAACAGGCACAACGTGCTTTATTTGAAGTTTAAAACATTACTACTACTAATGTAGAAAAAAAAGATTAAAAAATTGTTGCAACAATGTTTAAATGCTGGTTAGGCACAAGGGGAAAAAAAGGAGAATATAGAAAGTTGATGCCCAACCATCGACTGCAAGTGTTTTTTCACAGAAGAGATTGTGACCGGGTGTTTGACTATGCAGCCTCAACGTTTGGTGGGTATTTCGATTTTGATGCAGTTTTGATGTCATTTTAAAATGTGTAACATCTGTTACCTCATCTACAGTCTAGAATAAGATACAGTGGGGATCGAAAGTTTGGGCATCGCAGTGAAAAAGTTATATTATTGTACATAAAGAACCCAAGAAAAAATGAAAAATTCTGCATCACGGGTTCTTCCAAGCAGTTGTCCAGAACAATGAAACTGAAAATAGTTGATGCTCACAAAGCAGGAGAAGGCTATAAGAAGATAGCAAAACTTTTTCAGATGCCAACATCCTCTGTTTGGAATGTCATTAAGAAATTGAAGTCAACAGGAACAGTAGAAGTTAAAGCAAGATCTGGAAGACCAAGAATAATCTCAGACAGAGCAGGAGAGCAGTTGAGAAAAGCAAGTCAAAATCCATGTTTGACTGCACCATCCCTTCAGAAGGACCAGCAGACTCTGGAGTTGTGCTACACTGATCTACTGTCAAGTGATACCTGTAAGAATATGGTCTTCATGGAAGAGTCATCAGAAGAAAACTTCTTCTACATCCTCAACACAAAATTCAACATTTGAAGTTCACTAATGAACATATAAACAAGCCTGATGCATTTTGGAAACAAGTTCTGTGGACAGACGAGGTTAAAACTGAACTTTTTGGCCGCAATAAGCAAAGGTACGTTTGGATAAGAAAGGGTCGAGAGTTTATTGAAAAGAACTCTGTCCAACTGTTAAGCATGGGGGCGGATCAGTCATGCTCTGGGCTTGTACTGCAGCCACCAGCACAACAAACATTTCAAGAGTAGAAGAAAGAATGGATTCCACAAAATTTCAGCAAATTTTGGACACTAACTTGATGTCATCTGTGAAAAAGTTGGAGTTGAAGAGAGGATGGCTTCTACAAATAGATAATGATCCTAACACCTCCAAATCCACGCTGTCTTCCATTAAGAGGCAGAAACTGAAGGTTTTGCAGTGGCCTTCCCAATCACCTGACCTCAACATCATTGAAAATCTATGGATAGACCTGAAAAGAGCCGTGTGTATCAGACATCCCTGAAATCTCAAAGAACTGGAAGACTTTTGTAAAGAAGAATGGATGAAGATACTTCAAACAAGAAATGAGAGACTCATGGCTGGATACAAAAAGCGTTTACAAGCTGTGATACTTGCCAATGGGGTCTGTACAATGTACTAATTCTCCAGGGTGCATTCTTCATTCAGGTCATCAAATTACTTGGGAACAATTCCCAAAAACTTCTTTTTAAGAAGCAGTGTGATTCAAGATGCATTGGATAAAAGAGAATTCATATTTTTTCATTCATTCATTTTTTTTAGACAAAAGAAAAACGTGTTTCTATTTGAACAGATACAAATGTAATATCCATTTGAAATAATTGAGTTTATAGCTTTGGGAAACAGTGAGAACCCCAGGAAGTACATTTCAAATCAAAGTGAGCTCTGTATTTTATTTACACTATTTAAAGAAAAAAAACAAATGTCCAGTAAAGTGATTACTGTCAAATACTATAACCAGTTAATACACAAGCTTTGAGTCTTAGTTTAATCAGAGTACATGAAATCAACCACTGTCAACAAATGTCAACAAAGACACACACACACACACACACACACACACAGCAGGTGGACTGCTAAGTAGGGATCGCCCTCTACTGGCTGACTGGAAAAGGTCAGTCCCATTACAAATCACGTTTTTCTATGAACTCTGTGCATTGTGAGGAATGTGGTTTCCCACTGTTTTATATGCAAAGAAAGTTTTAAAAATTACATATTGCAAATTTATAATTGATTTATTGCTGTTTCAAGACACTTAATATAATATTTGGAATGATTCGGATAGTCCAATCTTCGTGCTGAAGCAGATGGTATAGGCTCCAGCACAGCACTAAGCAGGAAGAGAAGACGGATGGATCAGTATATTAAAAGGATCTGAACGGAAATGGATTTAACTATCACTATTAATAAAACTTGATGTTGTTTTCTTTTAAAGCTGTACCAAAATCATTCATTTCTGACAACAGACTGCAAATTAATCCAAACTCTTGGAGTTCATTTTTTTAAATGATCTTTTAGTCATTCATTTGTCTTTTTGTGTTGTTGTTTATTTTGTTTTTACAAAAAATTCTTAGTCCCTCTAGTGTTTTATTATTGTAGTTATAGAAAATATGTTCTGTGATATCCATTTCTCTTCTTCCTTTATTTTTTGAGGAATAATCAAAATTTTAGACAGTAAGAATCGCCAAGTTGCCCAAAAGGTTGATTTTTTTTTACCGAGAGGCTGGATCAATGATTTTCCTGGACATCTGGTGTCCACGTGATTAAAAATGTTACTAATCTGGCACCAGAAGATACACAAAGGACTGCAAATGCAATGTAGAACTAACCCATACCGCTGTAATGGGTCTGCTGTGGTCTCAAGAGAGAAGGGCTATGGCGGAGCTCAAGGGCACAGAGTGTGAGTGAGAAACAGACGTCATGTAAAGCGCTAAAAGTGACACATGGGACTTATTGCATGTAAGTGCGTGCTAAAGAGCAAGACTGACTGCACGTATCCATTTTGTTTGCACTTCCTGTCCACAGGGATGAAGCTATGATGGGTAAAGTCACAGATTTAATACCAGGGTCCTGGTAAGTATGTGTGCACGTGCTAGTTAGGACAAACACGTGTTAAAATGTAGTGTGCTTCAGTGTGCACATCAGTATGAGGCGTCATCACAAGTTCTCTGCTCATCTGAGAAAGTCACACTTTGTGCTCACTTCCAACCCCCTGCCAGGGACGGGACCCGCTGACAGCACTGCATTGTTCTTTTTTTTTTCCACGTTTGTCATGTGAGCCATCCTAGTGCAGATGCACGCAGATGTTGTCACCACGTTCCCGTCTTATCAGACACCTCTCCCTCAAGTGAGAGTTTGTCGTCTCATTTGCTGTAAACATCCCTGGAATCTGTTTCACAGTCCTCTCTGATAACCCAAAACTTTTCTGAGCCTAATTTTCCAAAAGCAAATCCTTGCTGTTTACTGGGAAAGGTGAGGCTTTTCATCCAGCAGAAGAAAAATGGAGGATTCTAGGGTCAACCTAAGCGTGCTTCACGCTGCGTTCCCACCGGCCTCAGTTACATGCGTTCAGGCGGCCACTTCCAATGAAAAGCACACAAGTGTAGGTGCGTTTTGGGCTTCTGCGTTCAAAACTCTCACATTTACTCATAGCTATACAAGTTCTCAAGTCAGTTTTTAGGCTCTAAACGCATATTGAAAGTTAAACCAGTTGAACATTGACCAATCAGGGATTTGGAAGTGACGTACGGATGGCGTTCATTTTAATTCACCAAAGTGCCAACCTTTTGAAAATTGATCATGGAAGAGAAATTAATAACTGCGGTTTATGCACGGCTGGAATTGTATAACACCAAGTCTTTCTGTGAAAGAAAGAGCCATAAACAACATTCACAAGATTTGCAGCACTTGGCCATTTCACACCAAGCCTCTTCTCACTGTAGGTACGTCACGGTTCCTGTTTCCACATTTCCGGGTGAGCGTTAACCAATGTTTGGTCATTGCATTTGTTGCTCCTGTTATTCGATTGTCTGATTTGCTAATATCTAACTTATTTATCTGGTTTAGTATTAAAAAATTCTAAGTAGCACCTTTAGCATTCTAGTGAGTAAACTACTGTGTTAACCATTTGCTGTCTTAGCAGCCTGTGACTTAGTTACTTCCCCTTACTAAGCACCACTAGCCTTTGCTTAGCGTTTAGCATGGCCTCTCCCTCTTCTGTCTTCGCCCCTCTATCCTGCTCAATGTGTCGTATGTTCAGCGAAGATCCTGCTTCCTTTAGTGAGGATAGCGGTAAGTGTTAAGTGTAACCTTCTTTCAGATTTCGAGGCCAGGCTAGAACAGTTAGAATCGTAGCACCTCACTGTGGATGCTAAGCCTGATGCTGAGCCTGCTAGCAAGATTGTTACTTGTAGTCCGCAATATATCTAGGATCAGATATATATTATCGAGAAGTAATGCTGAGAAACTCATTCATGCATTTGTTACGTCTAGGCTGGATTACTGTAACTCTTTGCTAGCAGCGTGCCCTAGAAGTTCTCTAAAAAGTCTTCAGCTTGTTCAAAATGCAGCAGCTAGACTGTTTGTAGGAAACAGCAGAAGAGAGCACATTACTCCTGTGTTTGCTACACTTCACTGGCTCCCAGTTTGGCTCCCTCTTTGCACATGTCTGTTCCCAGGCTACAAGTAATCAGAGAATATCTAACTTACTGCTCCTCTACCTCACCTACTGTAATGAAGTTTGGGGTAATAATTATAATTTTCATTATATCCATTATACTTACTTCTCCACAGAGCTAAGCAGAGGGAAGATGGTTTGATAAACTGGGCCATGGTTGCCCATTCACTCTGCTTAGTAGGCTTTCTCAAGCTTCGATTAGATTAATAATATATTTATATTGACATACTAAAATTGCAGATTCTCTATTACTATTATTATTTTTACTGTCCACTATCTGTGCCATATTCATGCTCTTACCATCAACACGTTGAATCAAATTTCAATACCATTTAGTTGCTAGAAGGCTACAAGAAGTTAGAGGCTAAGGAAAGAATGGTGCACTGGGGTTCTGTCTTCTATAACTTCTCTCCTCTATTCTTTATCATTTACCCAGAATATATTTAATTTAGTTCATCATGCCTCTGTTTGATGCAATGTGATTCATATGTTGTCCCTGTTTCCCACTCCCCTCTGGGGAAGCGAGAGAGATTCCAGGTGGATTACGCTATCCTGGCTTTGGCTGTGGACTTTGCCTCAGGCTTGCCTCGCACCCCCAGCTGCCCCACAGTTTTATCTGGATGAAGCCCATCTCCTTCATTTATCAAACATGTAGTTGTTATTTAGGAATATAGTTGTTATTCAAACATGTATTTGTTGTTCAAACATGTAGTTGTTGTTCAAACATGTAGTTGTTGTTCAAACATTAAGTTGTTTATTTAAATATGTAGAAATGTATTTAAGCATGTAGTTGTTATCTAAACATGTAGTTGTTATCTAAACATGTAGTTGTTATCTAAACATGTAGTTGTTATCTAAACATGTAGTTGTTATTTAAACATTCATTCGTTTTCTGAACCGCTTTATCCCTTTCGGGGTCACAGGGCTGCCTAACCTGGCTACTTACTTGCGAAGGCAGGAGACACCCCTGGACTGGTTGCTAGTCACGGGGGCCAAGAGAGTAATAAAATACACCTTTCGTCAAACTCATTTTGACAGGTGACCTTTGACCCCAAAGCCATAAATCATAATATTTGACTGACAGATTAAGCATAATAAATATAAATTTGATATGAAATATATTCATAAATGATATGTAAATATAACAATAAATCATAATTTTGATAGATGAATGAAGTATAATTTAATTCATGCAAATGTGATATTAAAATGATAAATGACGTTGTAGGTATAAAGTAAAATAAAAGAATGCAATGTTTATAAAAATGTTTATCCCCCCCCCCCCCCCCCCCCCCCCCCCCCCTCCACACCCCCCCCCCACTCACATCCCTCCACCCCCTCCCCTCCAACACCCCCCCTCCCTCCACCCCCCCCCCCCCCCCCCCCCCAACATCCCCCCCTCACCCACCCCCCACCCCCGCACCCCCTCCTGCTTTTCAAGTGGAGGAAAACTGTTTTGGAAGAAAGAAATAAAATAAATAATTTAAACCCCCAAAAAGATGTTTAGCTAGTCTTTCACAGACTTTCATAAGTGCCCTGATGAGAAAAGCGTTAGTTTAGGAAAACTGTTTTGGAAGAAAGAAATAAAATAAATAATTTAAACCCCCAAAAAGATGTTTAGCTAGTCTTTCACAGACTTTCATAAGTGCCCTGACAAGAAAAGCGTACGAGCGCGCGGCCCATTCACCTTACGGCGAGAAAAAATGTTAAAGTAGCGCCGAGGGATTTTGTATTTCAGCCCGTCATACCTCAAGCCTAGCGCGCTAGCCACCAACATCCCGCCTCCTTCTCATCAGCCATTGGACAGACTTTTCGTCAAACTGACGGGTCCCCCCAAACACCCCCCTAAACCCACCACAGACCCACCCTATGGGCGGAGTAAAGTTAAGATTGTGTTTAAAAGGATAACACGATCGGACATGATAGTAGTAGGACCGGGCTGTAGTCAAAGAACGACAAATTTTTCCTTTTTTTTTAAAAAAAGACTTACCATGGATAAGCAAAACCCCAATCTCCGTCGTCAAGATTGTCCATGAAGAAACGACGACTCCGTCGGCTCCCAAGAAGCAGATAAAGTATCTCTGCCGCTTTCAGGCCCCGCCCAAAGGAGATCTTCAGAGAGAATGGTTTTTCCAAGAGTCCGGACGAAGTGGATTTTTTGGCTACGTCTTCATTTACGAGACGGGTGAGCTATGGATGTATCAAAGAGACGGTGAGAATCCCTCCGGTTGCCTGCTGTTAGCCGCCGCGTTAACAGCCAACGACTGGTCAGTGGTCAAACACGTGATGTTGAAACAAGACGATTCCGACGATGAAAGCGAAGATGAGGCGTTCAGCCCTCCGGCTTCGAAGCAGACAAAAATGGATGACGACGACGAGGAGGAGAGGGCGGAAGTGAATGAGGCGACTTTGGAGGAGGGGGTCGAGACAGCCCCCGTCGAGCCTAAAGAAATTCCAGAGTCCGGAACAACTTTTAGCGCAATCTGGCAAACAAAGTCTTCTACGAGCGACAGCTGGTTTTTTAAAATCAGCAAGCAGTGGTCCGAGGAGGACGACGAGGGTGAGGCCTTTTTCGTTTTGGAAAGCTTCAACTCCAGCTGCGGGGTGTACCGACCCATCATGGAGATCCCGTTCAACTTTTGGGTGGAAAAGATGCGGGAGGCGGAGCCTGAAATCACGGAGCTCTACCATCGTTGTCGTGACTGGGTTGAAACGTTGATTGTGAAGAGGTCTCTGAAATTTTAACCCAACCCATCCCCATCCAACGACCAACCCCAATCCCCACCTCTTAGAATAGACACACCCCTTAGAGTGAGCCCTACCCACTTTGTGTTTAAAAAGCGAGCGACACGGCGGGAGATTGAAACGCACGCCAGCACACCGCCGACCAACAAAGCCTACAAAGACGGACATGCCTCGGGGTCAGAGACGCCTTACAACCGTCTGGACACCGCCAACACCTCCGCCCTCACCGATCGACCCCGACATGTTGTCTTCTTCCGGAACACCTCCGGGTCTCGAGGGGTTTGAACCGTCTCAGGACCTCTCTGCCGTGGTGCCGGGGTGGGACCAAGATGCGGCGACGGATGAGTGGGAACCTACCCAGAACTTCTACAAAGAAGAAGAAGTTGAAACTTCTCAGGACGCTGAGAATTCACCCTCGCTGCTGCAGGACCACATTCCACACAACCGACGGGTAGAACCTTTTGACGACGTTATAGAAGCGGACCACCACCCGTCCGAGCATCCTAGCGGGGTTGTAAAGGAAGATGAATCTGTAGAGGCAGCCGGGTCCCCCCAAACGGATGGAGAGAAGGCCGATCCTGAAGCGGATGAAATTGACGGGATGATCGTATCTCGTTTCATCAAAACCGTGAAGTCAGCCATACTCCGTTTCCTCACGAGCTGCTTGAATGATCTACGTAAAGAAGAGTGCTTCGGCTGCCAAGTGGACCATCCGAGCCAGACAAATCATCCCTGCTTGTTCCCGATGGAAGACGGCTTTATTTCAAACAACTATTTAGCTCTGATGAAGAAGCTGCAAACTCCCGGATATATGCCCGCCGTCAAGACCCTCCTGTCTGGGCAAAATCTTAAGACTGATGATATGAGAATCCAAGGAGCGACTGACGCCCTGCTCCTCGAACTGAGAAACGGAGCCCGGGTTGCTGAAGGAAATATATTTGAGACCTTGTACGATCGGATGATTGACAACAACGATGTTGATTGTGTAGAGATGGAGGATGCGGTGAAAATATGGAAAGGTGAAATTCCCCAGAGAGACTCTCTGGTTTTATATACCCGATTGTAGAACCTTTTATCTAGCAAGCTCGAGGTTCGGTTCTGTTTTGTTTTTTAAACTGTGTGACCCGACTAGAATGAAGTTTTCTGCTTTTATCTCCGCTTTTGATTTTTAAAATGTAACCCTCTTTGTTTTTAAGCGTGTGACCTGACTAGAATAAAGTTTACCGCTTTTTGATTTTTAATCGGAAAAAAAGTGTAACCATTTGTTGTATAGTAATCACCTCTGTATGTTAGCGATGCCTGCATGTAATAAATAGCTTCTCATCAGAGTCGAAGGCCTCAGTCTCTATTTTTTCTGAGAGGTTGTAGCAACATCATGGTGGAAAAACAAGTTCTGCAAAAAGCCTATTACGACCCCGCCCATCCCGGAGGTCTCGGAGGTCCAGAGAGATTACGCAGAGCCTTGCAGGAAGAAACGGGGAAAAACGTCTCATCGACGGACGTGAAAGACTTTTTGTCGGAGCAGGACACTTACACTCTGCATAAACCGGTCAGAATACGTTTCCCCAGGAACAGAGTGTTTGTCGCGAGACCCTTAAACCAATTTCAAGCGGATCTGTGCGACATGCAAGCTTTAGCGGGCGACAACGACGGAAATAATTATTTACTGACGGTCATAGATGTTTTTTCAAAAAAGGCCTACGCGCGTGTTTTGAAGAAAAAAACGGCCAACGAGGTAACAAAAGCTTTTGAATCCATTTTCAAAGAAAGTCGGATTCCTGAAAAAATTCAAACGGACTCGGGCAAGGAATTTTTTAACAAGAGTTTTAAAACGTTGATGAAAAAGCACGGAATTGTGCATTTTGCAACAGCCAGCGATTTAAAAGCGTCGGTGATCGAGAGATTTAATCGAACGTTAAAGACTAGAATGTGGAGATTCTTTACAGCCAACAACACCAGGCGTTACGTCGACGTCCTGCAGGATTTGTTGAAGGGTTACAATAAAAGTTTTCACAAAACCATAAAAATGGCCCCGGACGATGTGACGTCCGAAAATGTGCCTCAGGTGTTTAGAAATCTCTACGGTTCTTTTCCGGAACGTCATAAAAAACAGAAAATGAAGTTCAAAAAAGGGGACTTTGTAAGAATCTCAAAACTGAGAGGAAAATTTGACAAAAAGTACGAGCAGAGTTTTACAGACGAGGTGTTTACCGTGGCCGGGGTTCTACACCGTACACCGCCCGTTTATAAACTTCAAGATTTGGACCGCGAGCCCATAGAAGGCTCATTTTACGAGGCCGAGATGCAGAAGGTCAAGCTGAGCAGAGACCGGACGTATCACGTTGAAAAAATTATAGGCAGGCGCACCTTAAATGGGGAAAAGATGATCCTGGTTCGTTGGAAAAACTGGCCTGAGAAATTTAACAGCTGGATCAAGGCCTCTGAATTAAAAAAACTTTAAATAACCGCGCCGCCCTCATCCGTTTCTATTTCTCACCATGAGGGTTTTAGGTAAAGACGGTTTTTACATCACACTACCTTCTAACGCCAGTTTAGACGTTTTTAAGGAAAACAAGAGCTCGAGCTTCCGGGTGGACTTACCCAGCCACCTGGATTTTGATCAAGAATGGGAGGTGGCTCTGACGGAAATAACTTATCCGCACACTTTTTACAACGTACCGCTCGAGGACGCCTATTTCGAATGGCGTCAGAAACCTGAACCTTCGCTGAAGATCACAGAGTTTCTGCATGAAGGGTCACACGCCGTCCCCGTTTACGGCATGAAGTCTGAGGACGCAGAATCACCCGTGCACGTGCAGCGGATCAGAGAGGGTTGCTATCGTACCGTCGGTATGATCAGGAAGGAGCTGAACGGGTTTTTTAGAAAAATTAAATCCGATATCTTTTTGGGTTACAACGACATTCAGATGCGTTTTGATTTTGAAACCTCAGGAAAGACTCAATTACGTTTTCACTCGTCTTTAGCGCGCATTATGGGGATGAAACCGGGGGAGTGGCTTCAATTTGAGCAAAAAACAGCTCCTTTTCCGGCGGATGTGAGAGGGGGATTTTATCATTTATTCTGCTACACCGATATTGTAGCGCCCCAGATGGTCGGAGACGTGTACGCACCCCTGTTAAGAACCGTTGACGTTCAGGGGGAATACGGAGATATCATCACGCAGCGTTTTAACCCCGCGTACTATTTACCTCTGGCTAAAAGACACATTGAAAACGTTAAGGTTGAAATAAAAAATGATCAGAACCAAACGGTGGATTTTACATACGGAAAGTGCGTGTTGACGCTTCACTTCAGACCCAGAGCATAAAACGAGACGTTTTGGATAACCTCACTCAGTAGCGGCGAGCCTACAGACGTGTCTGCAGGGGGTGACAGAGGCTAAGGGAAAAAAAACAATCATGACTCTAATCGGAGACCCCCGCCGCTTTGTGCATTATTATGACAGTCAAGTGGGCGGAGGAGGAGGGGGAATATCGGGTTTTCACGGGGCGCAGGTGATGTACGGTAGAGGGCTAGGATCGATTTTTAGCAGACTTTTCCGTTTTGCTAAACCTCTTCTGAGTTACGGCGTTTCAGTCTTTAAACCGCACCTTAAAGCTGCGGCGGGGGATCTAGCCGCGGGCCTGTTTAAGAAAACCGTGTCAAAAATCAATTCGGATAGACAGGAGGGGTCAGGAGGGCTCATGGTGCTGTCACGTAGACCCAAAAACCGACCGCCGGGGGAACGCTCTGTCTCAGCCCTAGGCCATAAAAGAGGGGGTCGCAAAAAGAAGAAATCAGTAGCCAATATTAAGAGGAGGAAGAAGCACAGCCGCTCCGCCGACATCTTTTAGAGCGATTGAGATGGCTCTGTTGCACCAAAAGTCCACCGAGTGTACGCTGGGTGAATTGGATCTTTTCTCAGCACCCATGACGCAGCTGTCCCTGGAGGATAAAACCTACTCCGAAGTAGCTCCGGTGACCGCCATCACTGAAACGGGTCCCCTGGAATTTTTCATTCCTGGAGACGGCGACCGCTATCTGGATCTGAACGACACGCTGCTTTATCTGAGGTTAAAAGTGTGTAATGCGGACGGCTCAGATTTACAGAACGACGCGCAGGTCGCGCTCATTAATTACCCTTTAAACACAATCTTCAGTCAGTGCGATGTGATTTTAGGAGATCGTTTGATTTCACAATCCAGCGCTACTCATCCCTACAGAGCCATGATCGAAACGCTGCTAAACTATTCAGAAGACACCCTCAAGAGTCAGTTTAGCGCCGGTCTGTTTTACAAAGACACCCCGGGGGCATGAACTCCATCGTCACGGTTAACGGGCCTAACAAGGGGCTAAATACCAGGGCAGAGTTCACCAATAATTCTAGAGAAGTTCAACTGATGGGCCCTTTACACGCTGACCTGTTTTTTTGCGAGAGACTTTTGTTAAACTCTGTAGATCTAAGAATAAAGCTGACCAGGGCTTCAGACGCTTTCTGCCTCATGGGGCAGCAAACTCCACGTTTAAACTGTGTGTGTTAGGAGCCTCTCTGTTTGTGAAGAAAGTAGCCGTATCCCCGGCGGTACGCTTAGGACACGAGGCCGCGTTATTAAAAGGCAACGCTCTTTACCCTCTCACACGCGTCAGCGTAAAAACATACTCCATTCCTGAAAACTCAAGAATCTGCAACCAAGAAAATCTCTTTCTGGGTACATTACCTAAAACCGTCGTGTTAGGGATGGTTCACCACTCTGCCTTCACCGGTGAGCGAGATTTAAACCCCTTCAACTTTACACACAACAATGTGGAATATTTAGCGCTCTCTCAGGACGGTCGTCAGATCCCCGCTAAAGCTTTCCAGCCTCAATTTAACGCCGGTCAGTCCGTCAGAGAGTTTTACAACCTCTTTAGCGCCACAGGAAGACACCTGAAGGATTTACCGCTGTGTATTGACCGTCGAGCCTTTGCCGCCGGTTATACCCTTTTTGCGTTTAATCTGACCCCGGCGGAGGACTGCGACGCCCTGTCGACCGTCTCCTCCGGTTCTCTGAGGCTAGAAATGCGCTTCCGGGAACCGCTCCCACACACATCCACCCTTATAGTGTACGCCTGTTTCGATTCTGTGCTGGAAATCAACTCCAAAAGACAGGTTCTCGTGGACTATTATTAAAAACAAAAAATGGATTCTCATCAGCTGGAAAACATTTTGCACCATCTGCTGGGCGATGACGTTTTCTGCGGAGTGTGGGCCTGCGATCAGCTGGCGCTTTTGACTCGCTCTTTTGACCTCCCTGCTTTTTTTGTCGTCAATACTGACCCCGCTAATCGGCCCGGTCAGCATTGGTTGGGTTTGACCTTGGAGAAGGGAGGGGTCGCCACGTTTTTTGATTCTTACGGATGCTCGCCGGAGTTTTACCCTAAACCCATTCTCGAGTTTTTGGAGAAGCGCTCAAACAAAATTTTGTACCATAGGCGTCAGCTTCAACACGTCCTATCGGCCGTTTGCGGGCATCACTGCGTTTTTTATCTTCATCAGCGCGGGTGCGGGTTGAGTTTTAATCAAGTCTTAAATCAATACGTAGGCGATGATGTGATAAAACATGATTTTATGGTGTTTGACTATGTGAAAAAATATAAACATTGTCGTAGAAATAGAATCTGTGCCGCTCTTAAACAGGGGTGTTGTAGACTGGAATATTAAAAGTTTTTATCCGTCATTAAGACGGACTGTGTGTTAAAGAAGAGACTGTACGCGTAAAATGGTTGAATAAACATTTTATTGACGCAAAAAAGACAGACTCTGAGCATTTTTTCAATCACATATGGAGCCAGCGTGGAGACATAATGATTTTTTTTTTAAGACGCTTGGCTTTTGGCCTCAGTTGTTCCGTACCCCGATCCGATGAGAAGAGCTCGGCTTGGGACGGGAAGAAATCATCTCCCCCTGTTTTCACTCGGTTGTAATGAGCTCGAACGTGAGGGTTGGTCACCATAGAAGCCGGGATGTTCAGTTCAGAGAGCGTGCTTAAAAATTCACGCCAACCCGTAGGCGGGGTTGATGACGATTTTTTGTAAGGTCGGGATAAGTATTTCAATAAATCTATCATATGCGATCCGTTCACGGGTTTACCTCCGTAAACAAATTCGCCTTTTGAATTCCAACCATCACCGTCCGGTGATATTTTACTCAAAATGTACTTTGCGTTCTTCCGATCGCGCGGGGGTAGACTAATTAAAATTTGTTCAACCTCCGAACCGTCCTTTTGCCGTTTATCATCAAAGGATGAAGCCGAGGGAGCGTCACGCCCCGCATCACCCCTCCTTTCCCGCTCCTGCTGCAGATCCTGCTCCTGCGGCTGCAGCTGCTCACGCTGCTCCTGCGGCTGCAGACCCACGTGTGACCATACATGCACGGGCCTCTCCTTTTCCTCTTGTTTCACCAGAGACAGATAGCGTCGCAGTAATTCCGCGTACTTTTTAATTTTCTCATAAGAGGTCAGGCTACGATCGTTTAGCACGGTTCTCATGTTTCCGTCTAAATCATCCGCGGCCTCTAATCTGATGGAGGGTTCGAAATGAGTACCGCTGCGGAGCTGCTGAGGAGAAACCAAGTACATTTTCTGCGCGTTTCTCATTTTTCCACCGTTTACCTAAAGATTACTTTCGAAAGGACTTTCCCAGCCCTAAAAGTAACTCAATGGCGGAAGGGATCACTCCGAGCAGAAGGGGCAGGAAAGACCCTCCGCTCTGTTTTATTAAGAGGTCGTGTTTGTTTTTTAAACTCTTCTTTTTATCGGCCAACGAGCGGATACATTTCCTCCTCTTTTTGAGCTTTTTAAATTGTTCCGAAGATAACGGTATATTCCCCTTCAGCAGATTAAGAGCAATCTCGCACAGAGCTTGGATGAAATCCTTAGAGCAGTGTTTGAGAATGTCTTTACGCTTCTTCGGCGCAGCATGATACAGAGCCTGGAGTAAAGGCACGTTTCTTTTTATCCGCGCTGACATGAGAGGCCTCGGTCTTTTAGGACTTTTTGGGCAAATAAACGGCGGGTCTTTGATGAGGGAGGATCCCCGTCCGCAGTCTCAAATGTTCTGGGCATGTGGGTGTGAGATCGACCATTAAATAACCGTGAGGCTCCAGAGTAGCGTTTTCAAAGGCTTCTAAAAAGAAGGCCTTCTGCGTCGGAAAAGCCTGATGCGCCAAAATATTAATTTGTAATTTATCTCTGGGGTTTTTGAACAAAACCATATAATTACTGTTTAACCCGATGGTTCGGCTGTATTTTCCCTTGTGAAATATGTTCTGAGTCAGCATAAAAACGCTCATGTTTCTGTGATGTCTGTACTGCGTAAATATTTTCACTACGTCTTGGTGATCGGCCGCTTGAAACATCACGTCGTCCAAAACGACCAGGTGATTTTGATGAGGCGGGAACAGCTCGGGGTCTTCGAAAGAATCGGGTAACCCTTCGACAAATTTAATGTTTTTATTCATTTTCATCAGATCAGAATACAGAGGTTGATGTTGATTATAAATCCACACAAGATTCTCCGGTACAAAATCCAAAACATATTCACACGTTTCCAAAACACTCTTTACAAAATACGTCTTTCCACATCCGCTGGGTCCTACAATCAGACATGAAAATGGACCCTTAATTCTGCAATCATAATTGACCTCCATTTCAAGGGTGTGACTTTTTTCTAGTTGCGGTCAATAACCAAAAGGTAAAGTGGTCCCGTCTTCAAAGAGACGTCTTTTATCAAACACCACCTGAAACCTCTTGGAAAATACAGAGTTTTTCAGAAGAAACCCCTTTTTATCTCTTCTGATGATTCGCTGGGGCGTCTGCAGCGTCTGACCTCTTGAACCCTGCAAGAAACCTTCCACCAGCCCCTTGACGCTGTCAAAATGAACGTGTTCGCTGCATTCTCGCGTCTGAGTGATGCCCTTGACACGGAGGACCGTTTTTTTACGATACCTCGTCTGATAAGCGTAACTCTTTGGGCCGGCGGCCGCAAATTCCTGAATGACGTCACCGTTCAACTCGTCCGTCAGATCACCTAAGTAGGGGCCGAGTTCAAGGAGGGGCTGACCCTCTCTCGCTGAATAAATCAGACTGTCCGTATCCATGTACAAAACCCTATCTTGCAGACGTTCGAGATAACCGTACAGCTTTAGACGGGCGTACGCCGTTGTGAAAGAAGCCACGTACACGTTGTTTGAATTTCCCGGCGGGGTGAGGCATTTTTTGTTGCATTTCCACTGAACGAGGGCTGTGGCGTCGTTCAGAAACGCAAAATATTCCACCTCGCACATCCCTGAAAACATCAAACGAAAAAATTCCTCGGGGTCGTTCACCAAGGCGGTCTGCAGAAGATTTATTCTTTGTCCGAATTTGCCCCACAAACTGTTCAGACATAATTTTGAAACCTGTCGGCGAGCGGGGTTAAAGCGGATATTTTCAGCATCCAGCTTAATACCCTGCTTCAGTTCGTAGTCGCGAATGTATTTTTCACGACTCTCCCGGTCTGCGGCGTTCGGAGGATATCCTGACGCTTCCTGCTTACCTTTGAGAAAGGTGTTCATGTACGCTGTAAAGACTGAATCGCTTTTATTTTGAAAATGCCACACTTCAAAAATTCTACAAAGCACGTACCCCTTCTCCAGAGCTTTGTTGAGCTCGACGGTTACCCACACCCCCGTCAATGCTCTGGCCTCGTCGTCGTGACAACACTCGCCCCCCTGATTGTTCATTTCAGCGCACGTCCTGCAAAGGGTGAAAATGAGCTTTTTCCCCAAAGTTCTGTACGGCAGAACAGGATGCAGGAGCCCTCTCGGGGGAAAGACCTTGGCTTTAATTAAGCCAAAGTAATTTTGAGGAGCGTCAAAATTTTCGTAAATGATGGTGGGGTGACCCAGAGGGTAAGCCGAGGTGGCGTTCACGTAAGGGTACAGAGAAGTCACGTCCACGTAATGAACGGCTTCGTTTTCAGCGGCTGTGTAACGCAGCTTGATGGGGCACGTTCTGCCACCGTACAAAGAGTCGCGTGGTTTCAGAGGGTCTGGCACTTCAAACGCTTCCAGAAAATGTTTCACCTCCGCGTTATTGTTTTTCATTTCGTCCCATTCGTGCTCCCATATGACCACGGTGCTAACGCCATAAACGCTGCGCAGCTTCTGGAGTTTCTCCTGAGCGTCGGCGTGCAGCTGCTCAAACGTCACGTCTCTTAGCGGGCATTTATCTTGAGGCCTGAAACATGTGGGGCAACCGTGAAAAAAACAACCTAAAAATTCAAAGGCAAATTTTTCTCCACCGCGCTCCAGATAGCCGTCTGCAAAATAAGGCCCAATTTGACGCTCCCCCCGGTTTAGCGCGTGCTGAATGAAGACCTTCCGTCTGCTCGCTTCGAACTCTAGCCACTGAATAGAAGCGTGTGAGAAGCTTTTGCTCACGCCTCTGTAGTCGTCTGCGGGTGGTATAGCCAGAGATTTAGGTTTCAAAAAATTGGTTCTGAAAACTTTCATGCAAGCGGATGCTATGGTGACGCAACTGAAGGGGTCAACGTTACAATCTTTCAGGAATTGGCTTCTGAACCTCACGCAGGCCTCAGCCAGAATTTCCACATCATTTCTGCAGTAAAGCAAAGCCTCATTCTTAAAATGGAAGACTTTTTTGCTCGCCTCGTTGTACCATTTGAGAAAATCGTCTCGCTGACCGTCTGTCATGTTGTCATATCCGTAGTCTGATGCGGGTGGGTGGGGTCCGACATAGTTTAACCGCTCCTCCGAGCTAAAACCGTGAGGGAAATAACCCTTGCATCTGTTTTGAAAACCCAGCGCGTTTGGCATGTCGGATAATTTCATGGTCAGAAATGACAGAGAATCGATGAACGTCAAATCACAATCCTCATCTTTCAGACATAAAATTTTACCTCCGGTCATGAGGATTTTGGGTGTTAAACCCAGCTCCGTCATAGCTTTGAGGAGCAGATAGCTGTCGAATCCTTTCGAATTGTGCGCTATCAACACAGAGCCCCGGAATTTGGCTTTTCTGAAATGGAGAACAAATTCTTTGGCACAGTCAACGCCGTAAAACCACCAGGGCTCACCTTGCAAAGCTTTGGTGCAGACGAGAAAGGGCACGTGCTCGTTGTTTTTGTTAGGAAACGTCTCAAAATCGTAAAAGATGAGCTTCTCGTTATGTTTCTGCGCAGGGGGCAAAGGCTGGATGTAACACAAGTGCTCTTTAAAACTCCCCTCTATTTTCTCTTTGCATATTTTGCATTTTAAAGGGGCGCATTCGTGACTCCCGGCAGCCCCGCTCAAGGGGATGTAATGTGTTTTTTTACACTTTTTGCACCTCTTGTAGGAGTCGCAGATGCTGGGAGAATTTGGGCCTGCTCTGGGCTGTTTATGCCTCTCAAAGCAGCTCTGCGAGCGACAGGTTTTATGACAGTCTGAACACTCTACCCGAAATAAATCCGTGTTCAAACACAGAGGGTCATTACAGGTTGAGCAATGACCCGCGCAGCGGTGAAAGTGCGGATTCGTGTAAGGTTTATAGCAAAAGTTGCAGACGTAGGACCAACCCATTAAACCTTTCAGATTTTTTACACCGTAGTAATGATTTTTAATCAGAAATAAAAACAACGGAGCTGATCTGTCCGGAAACGCCGTCTCAAAGTGAGAAATTGGCTTCTGCCCTGGGTTTTTGTAGAAGATCACGATTTTGCGTTTTAAAAAGCTCTCAAATTTGTGCACGTCGCTAAAAGTGACGGGCGTCTGCTCATTCAAACCGGCTAAACGTTGCAACTCACGAGCTTTGACCTCGACCTGCGCATCCGTGCATTCAGGATGCAGCAGGTGAGCCAGGCCGATGGCAAAACACAATTTATCGTTTCTAAAGCCCGGGTCATAAAGATGCCTTTTCTTCTTAGCCAATATCTCAACGTCCAAAGATTCTTCAATTTTACGTTTAGCCCCCCCTCTGGGATTGTGAACAATTTGTACAATCAATTCCAATTCTGCGTCTGAGGCTATGCTGGCGTTAGACTGAATGGCTCTCTCCAGCAGCTCCTCAAAGGCCTGCTGTATGGCTCGCGTGTCTACAGTTTCATCTATTCTTACGCTGGTGTGAGAACGAACATCTCGGCCTACGAGTTCCAACTGCACTACGTCACCCCGTTCAGCGTCAGCGCCGACCGTCTCTGCTAACTCGGCTAGAACGCCGACCACGTCCGTGTAAAACTGGGCTAAGTCGGGCGTGCCGTCGAGAGAGGGCACGTTAAAAACCCTTCTTATTTCAACGTTGTTAAAGCGACCGCGTGGCACGCGCCGCACCTGACCTGAGGGTGTGTCCCGCGCTGATGAGGCGCTCTCCGCAGCGTGAGACCTCGCAGGGGGCGTGGCGGGATCCTCTGGAGCGTGTGACGTTGACGCAGCCGACGTCGGGGTGGTGACGTCGTCGCTCTCCTCCTCCTCCCCCTCCCCAGCCGCGTCAGCTGGAGGCTCTGTCGGCATTCCTCGACCGTCTTGTAGTTCTGCGGCCTGTGAAACAGGCTGCTGCAGCCGGTCCAGAGCCCTTCTTAAGGGGCTGAAAACACTTTCTGTCCGAGCGGGTTGGGTTTCACCACGGTCCGCTGACGTTTGCGGTGAGCGCAGCGGCGTCCAGGATCCGTTGTGTGGGGGTTCTTCACCTTCACAACAATTTTGCAACATTTCCAAAAGATCTGACGGGATTGAATGCGCGGAGGAATCTGGAGAATTTGCATCCTCTTCCTGCAGCCGGCGTAATGCATTTTCTATAGGCGTCAGAGCAAATTCAGGTTCCTGCAGCCGGCGTACTGCATTTTCTATAGGCGTCAGAGCAAATTCCGGTTCCTCATTTTCTGTCGGAACCGTCTGAGCAGGGGGAGACATTTCGGGACAAATTTCAAAATTCACAGGGGAAGGCGTCTGTAAAGGCCGCTGCTCACGCCGTTCTGAAATAGCGTCTAAATCGGGGGGGAAATTCAACCCATCGAGAGAATCTTGGTCTGACTCAAACATCACATCTTCTGAAACATAAGCAGGAGCCGATGAATGCTCATCTTCATTCAGATCAGAACTTATTAATTCATTCAGAACCCTCAAGCTTTGCTCGCTCGTTGAATCACACATTTTTCAAAAGTCACACCCTGAACGTTTTAAAGGAATAAAAAACTGGTCTGTGTGTTTTTTGCAACCACATTTATGAAATCACCACAAATTCAAAACAGTCACACTTTTTCCAGAAAGGACTCGGTGAGCTGGATCAGTCGACAGATGAGGTAGAAACGTCTTCCTTCTGGCTCAACGTCCCTCGGGTCCTGAAAATCTAACAGGGAGAAAAACGAGTGTCAAATTCAAAACAGCGGCGCCTCGTAACCGCGTGTTAGCTGGAAGCTAACCTCTGACTCCGGAGCCTCGTTCCCGTCTTTCTCTCGGGGCTGTGATGGGTCTTGGGCGACTTCTTGGCACGCGCCGGTAATGCACGCCGCGACCCGTTCCTCGACGTTGAAAGACGCTCGTCCGCGTCGGTTCGGTGGGCCTGACCGTTTGCGGGTTGATTCGGTTCGGTGGTGAATTTGACGGGCTGAAAACCCACTGACGGCCGGCCGGACTGTGTGAAAATGTATGCTGGGCAGTCTGGGAAGATGCTTCGACGCACGGTCCTGTCGGAACGGGCTCGGGTTGCACCAATCCTGCTGTTTGAAGTTCCGCCGCCGAACGTGAGGCTTCCGTAGAACCGTCAATCACAACCTGATTGTTTTCCGCTCGAGCTTCACTTTCCAGCAATTCTGTATGTGTGAGAAGAGCGTACGAATGGTATATTAAAAAATGTAAAATCAATTTAAAAAGTTTTCTATAGATTACGTGGATTAAAGGGGGGGGGGGGGAACTCACCCAATTCAGGCTGAATCGGACCGAAAAAATCTGTAATTTTGAAAAAAAACAGCGTTAAAAACGTAAATCACGTTGTTTTCAAGAATATAACAAGAACGTCTCGGCTTACCGCTTATGAATTCCTGCGAAAATCTTGTATGAACATCAACGCGTGTTTGTGATTCTACAAGAATAAATTAAAAAACAGAGAATGTGAAGCTTTTGTTAATTCTTTTTATTAATAAAAGAGTTAGAGTTAAAAGTTAGTTTCTCACCCAATTTCTTTGTTCCGGGGCCCGCTGACATCTTTGGAAATCGGCGACGTCTGAGCGCGTGCGTCCGAATGCTGATCGATTTGACCGCGGGTTTGTTAAAGCAGCTCGATTGCCTCTCATGTTTAGTCTTTTCCGGCGTTCGAAAGATTTTATCAGGTTTTATCATTTTCATTGCACCTAGGATGAGGGTGTCTGTCCGTCTTATTCCGCAGAAGCGTGGGTTATTAAGCATCACGATTGTCTTTGTTACACAGCTTGAATGATGGGCCGACTCACTCTCTGTGCCACATATTTAATTTTTTTTAAAGCTGTAAAACATGTAAGCAAACCATTAGCAACTGGAGCACGCTGGATCACATTCTCTGCTCATGCTAACCATGTACTGAGTAAGCTTCTTCACGGTTCACTGTAGTTTTACAGGAAATATAACCTTTACAAATTAATAACTTACAAAATGTGTTTTCTTCTCTTAACAAACACAAAAATTCCAAACATATGAACTTGATGATACTGTCTTTCAGTTTTAAACATTTAAACATTTTACACTGCACTCAACCCTAACTTAAATTTTCTACTGCGGTCGCCACAGATCCACGTCCGCCATTTTAGCAACAAAAACGTGGTGTCTGCCTCACACCAACTGGTCATTCAACCGCTCAGCCCAGCCCATACCACTCCCCAAAGCATGTAAAACAGATCACCACAACTGCCAGTCATTTGTGTGCTCATTTCAACCAGCTTACCTGTAAAACATGTAAGCAAACCATTAGCAACTGGAGCACGCTGGATCACATTCTCTGCTCATGCTAACCATGTACTGAGTAAGCTTCTTCTTCGTCAGCTACTGATGTATGGAACTCCAAGCGCCCTCTGCTGGCAAAAGTGAGTACTGACTCAGAAAGTCTTTTGCAACACACAAACTATTGCAGTTTAGATGGGCATAACAGTACTGTTGCTGGTTGTTTCTAACCTTGACAAAATTAATTGGGGGGGCAACTATTTTAATTGCCTGTTTCAGTCACACAGTGCCACACTCTCCCCCACAAAATGAAATGTCTCCTGACATTTCTGCGTTCACAGTCTCGCCAATACTGTTAACACACCTAGACAGCCCAGGGTCTCCAAAAGGTTTTAGTCTCAATAACCTGAGTCTTTGTTACCTTAGAGTCTCTCTGAACTAAAGTCGGCTGACCTAGTGTGTGATAACTCAGCACCATTGGTGGCTGTCTCTGCCGTTGAGGTCGCTGCATGTGCGTCTCAGTCTGAGTCTTACCTTCCTTTGTGTCTGGAATGTTTGTATCTGACTCACCACTCCTCGGCCTGTCAAAGTCTAGTTCAGGGTCTGGATTCTGCACTGGAGCATCGTCTTCGCTCTGTAGTGGCGAATCCTCTTCGCTCTGTAGTGGCAAATCCTCTTCGCTCTGTAGTGGCAAATCCTCTTCGCTCTGTAGTGGCAAATCCTCTTCGCTCTGTAGTGGCAAATCCTCTTCTTGGTGCACTGCATCCTGTTGAGGCTGGAAGGGATCTGCCAAGGGATTGAGTGAAGTCTGCATCTTTTGCCTCCTTGGACGGGGTCTGAGGTACCAATGGTACGTGCCGTTGCAGTCGTCATCCGATGTATCACCCTGCTCAGGCAGATGCTGCTGTGGTCTGCGTGGTGATCGGGGCTTCCTCTGCGTGACTGTCTGAGTATCCACTGGCGGCTTCTCACAGGGTAGAAAGTCACAGGGAAACAGTAGATTTCTGTGCACTACTCTGTCTCTTCCCTTTCCATTTTCAGGACTGATCTGATACACTGGACTGTTGTCAGCTTTTCTCTCCTTCACTTTAAAAACTTGGTCCTCCCAGTAGGACTGGATCTTCCCAGGGCCCCCTCTGGGAGTTAGGTTGCGCAGAAGGACTCTATCACCAGGTTGAAGATCTCTCCCTTTAATTCTCTTGTCGTAGTGGGCCTTTCCTCGAGCAGCTTCTGTTTCAGCTGTTTTTGCTGCGATTGCATAAGCCTCATGCATTCTCTTCTTCCAGCATCGAACATAGTCATCGTAACCTGCGTGGGACTCTTCCTTCTTTAAGTCAAACAACAGGTCAATGGGTAAGCGCGGAGCACGTCCAAAGATCAGGTAATATGGTGCGTAGCCCGTAGCTTCACTTTTTGTGCAGTTGTATGCGTGAACAACTTTAGCTAGGGACTCTTTCCAGTCCTCCTTTTCTTTGTCTTCCAGGGTGCGTAACATGGACAACAGGGTGCGATTAAATCTCTCTACCTGTCCATTACCCTGTGGGTGGTAGGGTGTTGTGTGTGAGCCCTGGACACCTGACAGTTCTTTTAATCTTGCCATGAGCTTGTTCTCGAACTCTTTGCCCATGTCATGATGTAGTCTAGAGGGGAACCCAAACTTTAGTGCAAAATCATTAAACAGCTTGTCTGCAACTGTTTTGGCTGCTTTGTTCCTTGTAGCATAGGCTTGAGCAAACCTCGTGAAGTGATCCATTACTACCAATATGTACTCATAGCCATTCTTGCACTTTTCCAAGTGGAGAAAGTCAATGGACACAAGCTGGAACGGGTATGTCGTGTGAATTGGTGTCAGAGGTGCTCGAGTTTGCTTACTTGGCTTTTTCTTTTTTAGGCACTCACATTCTTCTGTCACAAAGTGTTCCACCTCTTTACTCATTTGGGGCCAGTAGAATCGTTCTCTGATCAAATCCAGCGTCCTTTCCACCCCTAAGTGGCCCATATCTTGGTGCAGTTCTTTAAAAACCAATGGACGATAGGCACGAGGGATTAGGAGTTGCTCTCTGCGTGCTGTTCTGCGACGCAAGACACCATCTGGATCGATATGAAGCTTGAGCCATTGCTTGAGCAGTGCCGCAACAGCTGGATGTTCTAACTTTATGTCGGTCCTACTAGGTCTCCTGTTCTGCAATTTGAACGAGATTACTCTCGCCAGGACTTCATCTCCCTCCTGTGCTCTGCGGATCTGGTCTGGAGTGAAAGGCTGATTCGTGTTAGTTTCTTTAACTAACTTTAAAGCACTGACCTGGATCACTCCCACACCTTGACAAGGATCTCTCTGTTCCACGGCTACAGACTCCATCGACGCACTTATTGCCTCTTGACTGACCGTAGCGGTGCAGCTGTTCATGTAGTCCTCAATGTTCAGTGGCATCCGTGATAACCCATCAGCATCTGCATTGACCTTGCCTGGACGATAGCGTATGGTGAAGTTGTAATCGGCCAGCTCCGCAACCCATCGGTGACCTGTGGCGTTGAGTTTTGCAGTGGTGAGCACATACGTCAACGGGTTATTATCCGTATAAACCATGAATGATGGGGCATGGTACAGGTAATCCCGGAAGCGTTCACAGATAGCCCACTTCATTGCCAGGAACTCTAGCTTGCCAGAATGGAGGTGGTACTTTTTCTCTGCCGGACTCAGGGTGCGGGATCCATACGCTATCACTCTCATCTTTCCTTGCTGTCGCTGGTACAACACTGCACCCAAGCCGACTTGTGATGCATCACAATGCAACACGAAAGGCTGTGTGAAGTCAGGGTACCCAAGGATAGGAGGCCGTGTGAGTGCGTCTATGAGTTGGTTCAATACTGACTGATGGACGCTGGTCCACTGGATAGACGTGCGTGATGGTAAATGGCCTTTGTTCTTCTTTACCCTGCCTTTAGAATTATCTGCTGATGAGGCCAGAGTATCGTTCACTGGAGCTGGGGGACTAAGTAGGTTGTACAGTGGGTGGGCCACACGGGAGAAGTTGGGGATGAAGGGCCTATAATAAGAGAGAAAACCAAGCATCTGACGTACCTCTCCGACAGTTGCAGGTGTCTTCTCTTTCAAAGCCCTCACTGGCGCCAACTCTGCTGGGTCCATGGTGTAGCCTTCTCCTGTAACCAGCTTCCCGAGGAACTTAACATTACGCTTAAACAGCTCACATTTCTTTGGGGTCAACTTCACGCCATGCTCCTTGTAGCGCTGGAGGACAAGACGGATGTGTTCCAGGTGTCCTTCAAAACTGCTACTGTGCACCAGGTTGTCATCTAGGTACGGTAGGCAAATTGTGTCCCTTAGGCCAGCCAGACAACGCTCCATGCTCCTCTGGAACTCTGCAGGTGCGGAGCTCAGGCCAAAAGGAATACGCACCCATTCATAGAGGCCCCAAGGTGTGATGAAGGCTGTCAAAGGGCGGCTCTCTTCATCAAGGGAACCCTGGTGGTACGCCTTCCCCTGATCTAAAACTGAAAACCAGGAGCTCCCACCCAGAGTGTCCAACATGTCCTGAATTCTGGGAATTGGATGGCGGTCTGGAACTGACTTGCGATTGAGCTCTCTAAAATCACAACAGAGGCGAAGGCTGCCATCTTTCTTGCGAACACACACCACAGGCGAGGAGTAGGGGGACCGCGAGGGTGTTATCCAACCTTTGTTGAGCAGGTCCTGTAGATACTCCTTGACTTCTTTGTGGAGGGGCTTTGGGACAGACATGTAGGTCTTTTGCACAGGCCTCGTGTCATGAAGGGTTATGTGCATCCTCAGAGAAGGCATGCAGCCCACATCGTCACTATCCAATGCAAAGGCCTCACATTCTTCCCGTAGCACTTTCTTCACTGCTGCTTGTTGACTCTGGGTTAAGTGTTGAAGATCCACGGGTGGATCCCATGACTTTGGTTTCTTTAGATACTTGTTCTCTGACGGCAGGGTGTGACTTGGCTTGTTTGACTTTAACTCTGTATTGTCCTTGATGTCTTGTTTCAGTTCGTTCACTTTTGTTTCAATGTCTGCTGAATACATTGTCTTTACTGGTTCAAGTTGTCCAATTATTTTACAACTATCCAAATAAATAGGATGGTCTGTAGTATTTGTCACAGGGATGGGCACATATAGCGTTTTTTTATCTGGAATATGTACCAGCATCTCATGGTAGATTATGTCTTCTGGTGGTGGTTCAGGTGGGCTGGGTGAGAAGAGCATTTCCTGGCCTCTAGCTTGTGAACCAACGTGTGCCCGCATGTAGACTATTGTAACTTGTTTAGCTGGCAAGAGCACTGTTTTCCCTCCAGTACGTACAACACCAGTCTCTAAATCTTCATTGCCGTTCTGCACTAGCTTGACAACATTGTGAGCAGTTTGTACACTAATTTCAAAAGCCTTACTTACTTTGTGTGCTAGTTGTTTTCTTCCATCTTTGGTCTTTCCCTCTTTCTTGTTAACAATGGCTTCAATAACATTGTAACCAATAATAGGATCACTTGCCACTGCTGGATCACTTGCAACCAATATTGGTACTTGCAACTCACTTGTGTTGAACGGATCATTGTCGAGTCGAAAGTTGACTTCGATCCAGCCAATGTAGGGAATGGGTGTGTCATTGGCAGCAAACACTGTCAGTGTGTCATCCTCTAGCAGTTCTGAAATGGGCCGAATGACTGTATGGGGAAGATAATTTTGTCTCCAGCTGTCATTTATTAGACTGGACTGTGCACCTGTGTCCCACAATACTTTGACTAGGTGATTGTCCATCAGACAGTTCACTATGCATCTATTTCCAACAAGACTGATCAACCGAGACTTACGTTGGGGGGTTAGGTAGTGAACTTCACTTACGGCTGAGAGGGCGCGTGTTTCTGTGGGGGCTGGTACTGGATTCAGTTGCTTGCTTTGGGACTCTTGGCTCTTGACTACTGTTGGTCCCCTCTCAGTAGCCCCTCCCCGTTTCCCGGCAAGGATCTCTGTGCTCTGCATCCACGTGAGTAGTGACCTTCTCGTCCACATTTGAAACAGTGCAAACAGTCTTCTCCTTTCCCCTCGTCTCTGCATTTTTTACAGCCTTTTGCCCTTTGTCTTGGTCCCACTGGACGGGAACTTGTTTCCATAACTGACATGAACATTTGTTTCATTTCTTTACGCAGTTCTTCTATAATCTGTTGTGTGTTTGTACTCTCAGACTTAGTCTCTTTACCTCTTACTGTTTCCACGACCACGGCACGATGGGACTCTCTGCCCTTGGCGGTGACCTGGACAGGTGTTGTGTCTGTCTGACTTTCTGTTTGGAGCTCTTGTACCCTGGGCATCTTGGCTGCAGTGAACCTTTTTCGTTTCTCCAATCTTTCACTTTCCAACTTTGATGCTTCATTGACTCTCTCAATTAGTTCTTCATCTGTCGTGCTCAATCCATTGAGGAGGGGCATCAACTGATACTTTATTGCATCACTGAGCAGCCCAGTTTCAATGGAGCGAAGGAACTTGCGCTGAATTGTGGCTCTGCTGTACAATTCATCAGTTTCCTCATTTGCCGCTTTCCATAGCAGCTTCTCTTTCAGCTCAATGGCACGGAATACAAAGTTTAGGGCAGTTTCTCTGGGTTCTTGGGAGACATTAATGAGCTGATGGTATATTTCAGTAGAGCTGTCTACCTTGTAGTGTCCCTTTAGAATGGTGAGCAGTTTACTAAGGGTCAACCCCCGTTTTATCTCCAGCATGTCTCTTAGGGGCTGGCCTGGGCTAACAGCTCTAATTACTGCCTCTATTACTTCAGTCTCTGAGTGTCCTTTTTCCATCCCCATCTCAATTTGACGGACTAGGCTGAGGTAGGATAACTTATCCTTCTGTCCATGCTCTCCAATCTGTCCACAGATTTTGAACTCCCTCCTCAAAGTCACCTCCTGCAGAGTACTTGTTGGCTCTGATCGGGTTTTAAGTGGAGAACTGGTAGTTTTTAGTGGAGTGGCATGTACAGATATTTTCTTCTGTCCCCCTGGAGTAGCCTCTTCTCCGACATGCTCTTCATCTGACAGGTGCCTGCCTTTACTGAGGCTCTCAATGTATGTAGTTATGTCTCGGTAAAACTGTTCTGCTTCATCCTCTTGACTCTCCTCAATCTCATCGAACACATCCTCTGCCATTTTAATGAGTGTCCTCTTTGTTCTGCTGTAAGGCTCTCCATCGTCCAGGCCGGTACATTTCAGTCGTCTGCAGACGTCTACGAGAGGCTCTTGCTCTAGCTGCCACAAGGCTGCACTCACTTGGTCGCGCAGAGGCTCCATCTCTGGTTGAAGAAGGTTCGTCTCTTGGGAAGGAGGGTGGTTGGTGATGGTTTTTCACTCACTAGCGCCCCCTCCTGGCTGGCTCGCCAAAATATGTTACACAGCTTGAATGATGGGCCGACTCACTCTCTGTGCCACATATTTAATTTTTTTTAAAGCTGTAAAACATGTAAGCAAACCATTAGCAACTGGAGCACGCTGGATCACATTCTCTGCTCATGCTAACCATGTACTGAGTAAGCTTCTTCACGGTTCACTGTAGTTTTACAGGAAATATAACCTTTACAAATTAATAACTTACAAAATGTGTTTTCTTCTCTTAACAAACACAAAAATTCCAAACATATGAACTTGATGATACTGTCTTTCAGTTTTAAACATTTAAACATTTTACACTGCACTCAACCCTAACTTAAATTTTCTACTGCGGTCGCCACAGATCCACGTCCGCCATTTTAGCAACAAAAACGTGGTGTCTGCCTCACACCAACTGGTCATTCAACCGCTCAGCCCAGCCCATACCACTCCCCAAAGCATGTAAAACAGATCACCACAACTGCCAGTCATTTGTGTGCTCATTTCAACCAGCTTACCTGTAAAACATGTAAGCAAACCATTAGCAACTGGAGCACGCTGGATCACATTCTCTGCTCATGCTAACCATGTACTGAGTAAGCTTCTTCTTCGTCAGCTACTGATGTATGGAACTCCAAGCGCCCTCTGCTGGCAAAAGTGAGTACTGACTCAGAAAGTCTTTTGCAACACACAAACTATTGCAGTTTAGATGGGCATAACAGTACTGTTGCTGGTTGTTTCTAACCTTGACAAAATTAATTGGGGGGGCAACTATTTTAATTGCCTGTTTCAGTCACACAGTGCCACATCTTTTATGTTTTGTCTTTTCCTGAACGTCCGACACTTTATTGGGGTTATCAACGCTATTGCATCTAAGGTAAACTCTGTCTGTCTTAAACTACAAAAGCGATGGGTTTTAGCGCGTCTTGATGGCCTCTTATGTTTTCCTGCACGTCGGAACAGATTTTATGACTGCACTTAGGTGGAACTTTGTTTTTCTTTCCCGGGGTCTGTGCAGCGTGTGTGTGTGTGTGTGTGTGTGTGTGTGTGTGTGTGTGTGTGTGTCATCCGGAATGCGCGGGGGTGGGCTGATGAGGAGGGGGATGTTGGTGGCTAGCGCGCTAGGCTTGAGGTATGACGGGCTGAAATACAAAATCCCTCGGCGCTACTTTAACATTTTTTCTCGCCGTAAGGTGAATGGGCCGCGCGCTCGTACGCTTTTCTTGTCAGGGCACTTATGAAAGTCTGTGAAAGACTAGCTAAACATCTTTTTGGGGGTTTAAATTATTTATTTTATTTCTTTCTTCCAAAACAGTTTTCCTAAACTAACGCTTTTCTCATCAGGGCACTTATGAAAGTCTGTGAAAGACTAGCTAAACATCTTTTTGGGGGTTTAAATTATTTATTTTATTTCTTTCTTCCAAAACAGTTTTCCTCCACTTGAAAAGCAGGAGGGGGTGCGGGGGGTGGGGGGTGGGTGAGGGGGGGATGTTGGGGGGGGGGTTGGGGGGGGTGGAGGGAGGGGGGGGTGTTGGAGGGGGAGGGGGTGGAGGGATGTGAGTGGGGGGGGGGTGTGGAGGGGGGGGGGGGATAAACATTTTTATAAACATTGCATTCTTTTATTTTACTTTATACCTACAACGTCATTTATCATTTTAATATCACATTTGCATGAATTAAATTATACTTCATTCATCTATCAAAATTATGATTTATTGTTATATTTACATATCATTTATGAATATATTTCATATCAAATTTATATTTATTATGCTTAATCTGTCAGTCAAATATTATGATTTATGGCTTTGGGGTCAAAGGTCACCTGTCAAAATGAGTTTGACGAAAGGTGTATTTTATTACTCTCTGGGCCACAGTCACACACCCACAACTAGGGACAATTTAGAGTGACCAATTAACCTTTAAAGCATGTTTTTGGATGGTGGGAGGAAGCCAGAGTCCCCGGAGAAAACCCACACAAGGTTCCCCATTGATAACACTATTTCAAGTCAGGGCTTGAACCGGGAACCTTCTTGTGAGGCAAGAGCGCTAACCACTGCGCCACCGTGCAGCCATTATTTAAACATGTAGTTGTTATTTAAACATGTTGTTATTTAAACATGAAGTTGTTATTTAAACATGACGTTGTTATTTAAATATGTAGTAGTTGTTCAATCATGTAGTTGTTGTTCAAAGATGTAGTTAATTTATTTAAACATGTAGTTGTTATTCAAACATGTAGTTGTTAATTTAAACATGTAGTTGTTATTTTAAACATGTAGTTGTAGATAAGCTAATTTTTCATTAGCAATTTTAGCACATTGCCTGTCCGTCCTGAGAGATTCCCTCCTTCATGTGGGCATCACTGAGGTTTCTTTTTTTTCCCCCTAAGGGTTTTTTTTTTATGAGTTTTTCCTCACTGAGAAGAAGGGTCTACGGGCAAGGATACCAGTGTAGATTAGTCTGTTTAGTTTAGTTTAGCAACCAGCTTTTGTTTATTTTTATGACTGACTTTATATTCTTTGCATAAATACCAGTGTGAAGCCCATTGAGACCACTATAGTTGTGAAATTGGATTATATAAATAAAATTGAATTGAACTGAATTTAAAACATGCACTAGTATCGGGAAGCGACTGTCCAATGTGAACACCGTGGGCTAAACGCCCATTCAAGAAAGCACCTCACATGTCTTCACGGAAAAGCTTCACTGCACACACTTGAAAGAAAATGCACACTTGCGATGTAAAGCAGTGTTTGCAGTCCACCTGCATTCAGACAGACAATTCCCAGTTTCTTCTGCCTGCAGCAGGCTGGCCACTTATGTCTTCGTCTGCAAGCAACCCCCTTTTCCAGCTCAGCAGCTGAGAAAGTGCCAATCCCACAGTTTAAAGGCCCCACTGGCCCTGCCAGCATGATAGATAGTTTAGAAATAAGGACACGTGTTTAAACGAGGAGGAGAGGGGGATAAGAGGGAGAGAGGAAAAAAAACATGCAGCAGCAGCTGTCAGACAACACAGAACCCTGCCTTCCATGACCGGATCTTAACAGATAGAGGAAAAATACTGAAAGAAAAAAAAAACCTTAAGTCTTCTGAGAGCACAGTGGACTCTGACTACAAGATAAAGACATGCAAATACAAGCTCCTTGACAGATGAGATTAAACTAGAGGGACTTTTTGACAGAGGAACCCCAAACATTTCTCTCCTACACAAGCATTTACATACACAGCAGTGTGATTGTTAAAAATGATAAGAGGAACTTGGAAAAAAAAAAATTGTAACAATTCAAAGCTTTTTTAGAATCCACTTGCATAAAAAGCAAACTAAGGTTTAAAAAATGCTCATGTAGTTCTGCATGCTTCCGTTCTAACAAGTTCATTAACTTGGTGACATAATTCCTTTAATAAAAGTATTATATCCTCATCCATTTATGTTGAGTTAGATTTGATAGCTCTGATAAGTGCTGACTGTCAGCACGCTGTCTCAGACGTCACTTCGTTCTGAGTGTTCTCCAAAGCTGACTCCTGGTTCTCACATCTGACACCTCCGACTTTACCATGCAAGCACACTCAACTAGTTCAACAGGTGGTACCTCTGTGACATCTTGACACGTGACAACTGTATCAATCTTAGATCCCTCTACGGATCATTTAGCTTTAGATTTCAATGAGGTTCATGTTTATAACAAAAAGTAAAAATACAAATAATATAAATAAATCACTTTTTATTTGCAGGAATCTGTGGAACAGTTTTTTCCGGCTACTGGTGCATTAACAGCTTATATTTGCCTCGCTAAAAAGTCAAGATGTATCTGTAGTGATTTATTGAATTCAAGTTTTAAAAGAAATCCACAAATGAATCCTTTACTAAATGTTTTATTCATTCATGTCTTGCTTATGTTTAGTTTGTTAACCTGTGAACCTTTTTGAAGGTAAATGAAGTCAAGTGTGGGTAAGTACAACAGCTCTGTAAGCCTCCTTCCTCCGCTTTACCCTTCCAGAGGTCCTGCCTCACACTTATTAAACAGATCCTTAGAGCATCCCCATTCATCATTGCCATCCTCTTATGCATCAGTGCCTATGTGTACGTTTGTGTGTGTTTATTTGTCATCAGTCTGAGTGTCTTTGTTTGAGTGTCTGTGCGTGTGTCTGCAAAGCCCCAGGAGGCTTACTGTCAGTTCAGAGAGGGGATGATGTAGGAAGATTAATATTGGTGTGACGACAGAACCATGCCAGGGAGGAAGGGTCACTCATTACCCATCTGACCAGCCATCTCCAACCCAAACACAGACAAAAACACACAAAAACGCAGGCACAGATGGCAGCTGTACTGAGGTTCGCCAATTGAAACGCCTTTACATCTTCATTCAGTTTGTTTTCCCAGTATTTGGTAAAACAGTCCACGCTCCCCTCTTCTCCTTTTCCAGTTTGTCTTTCACCCTGCCTCTCAGATTTTAGCAGGCCGACTGAAATATGTCACATTAGTCCTATTCAGTTTCAGGAAAAATGCCTGATGTATAAAATGAATTGACCATCTTAGGCTCATCTTTATGGTGAGAGTGAGCTGAATCTATGGACAGAGAGAAGATGGGATGTAGAGGAGACAGAAGAGGGGTCAAATACTGCAATTACCACCCAATTGATTTCCATTGGTGTGATGGCGAGAATAAGTGTTACTCTGTCGATGTTCACTCAACCTGGCAATGAATTCTCTACTGAGAAAGAGGGGAATAAAGAATCCTTACAGTCTATTCATTCAACCTGTCATTAATTAGTATGCTCATTTAATTTCTTGCAAATGTTTATTTATTCACTGAAGCAGTTGATTATCTGAAGCAGTACACATGTAGGGAGAAAGAATATTAATTGCATCTTTAAATTCTAATCTCTACTTTGCACAGTGCAGATTCCTATTATCATTTAGCTTCATTTACAACATTTTTCAAATCTGTGCAACCTCTATTTCAACTTCCAGTGATTTTTTTTTTATTGTGCGGCATAGATAAATGTCCTGGAACAAAAAAAAAAATGAAAAGGTATATTAGGACTGAGATCCAAAGCAAAACAAATGCAACAATTCCAAATTCATCCATTTCATAGGTTAGAGAAATTGAGCTGTGTGTGGGGAAAAATAAACTCTAAAAGAAAAAAAAATGTTTAAAACATGCACAACTGTTTTTTTGTTTTCCTTCTTTTACAGCTGAAATACCCGTTTTGAGCCATACAACATACGGCTTCAAAACATCAGTTTGACATTGCAGTATCAGATGCACACACACTCTAATCTAAAACTGGATGGCATTTTTAAATGATATTTTTGGTGGTTTTGGTTTTCTTGAGTGTCCCTGTTACTTTATGTTTGATATTCCATACAATAGAGCTTCACGAATGCCTTGCTCGTTAACAGAATTGCTCTGAAATATTAGTTTTCCTCCTAACATCTAATCATCTGTGGATCTGAACTGTTGACCCGATTAACTGTTGTGAAAGGAACAACTACATTGGAGGCATTTTTCTAAGTTGATGATACTACTGCCATGGCTACTCATCTTCTATTAACAACCACAAGACAAATCAATAAAAATACATGTGTCTGATCTGATCAAGCTGCAAACAAGAGAAACTACCATACCGTTCCACATTTTACCGCTGTTCATATAAAAAAATATAGATAGAAGAACAAAAACGTGTCAAATTAATTTTTTTTGTTTAAGATCACAGAGTGTGAACATAGAAAAAAAGTTTGTTTTTAACTATAAAATGCATTTGAGAATTTAAACCTCTAGTTTCAGTGGATCCCACTTGCAGTGCCAAAAACAAAAAAAGGGCCCCCTCAACCCCTTCCATCCACTGACCCTGCATGCTTCCACTCTGTCATAAAAGAATTTACTTACTCGTTTAGAGTCTCACTCCATTTTTTTGTCTCTTATAAAAGTGTTCCCAGTGAGCTTTGAATGCAGTTTTTGCACAAAATCAAAAACCTGTGTCGTTTTCTTGAAAATGGTTTCTGCAGAGTGGCAGTTGCTTATTAGAAATTCACCTTTGAGTTGTGGGTGGGACTGTTGGTGCATTCATCAGTGGTGGTTTTGATCAAGATGCCCGCTCAGACCAGGAAGGCAAAGACGTTCATGGATGCATTTGTCTGCAAGTGGATACATTAGAACGGAGGAGGGACCTTGTGGCCCAGCAACTTTAGCACCAACGTCACTGCTACAAGCTTTTTTTCAACCTGCATTTTCCATCTGCTCCCGATTCACAACGATGTGAATAAAGAAATACTCAGAAATGCAATTTTATTTTTATTTTATTTCATTTTTTGTTTAATGACCTCCATCATGAGAAAAATATTACGAGAACATGCTACACCAAAAAACACAATTTGGTTGGTCCTGTTCCGTCTGCCAGCTGAGATTTGTTCATCAAAATATTTTTAATGCAAGATCTGTCCTCTTTTTTTCCATGATCTTGCACAGCTTTACGATAGATAAGGACCAATTAAGGCTCAGTTTTCTTTCATGAGCAATTAAATAACACCAAAGCAATTGAAAGTTTTCAGCCCAAATCTGTCTTCCTCTGGTCCTCTTAGACAGCGTTAGCCTAATTTTTTGCTTTGTTTTTGATTCCCTCTCCAAAAACATGTATTTTATCAACAGAGTAAATAGCCTGTGGTGTAAAACAGTTTTTGAAAGAGTTGAAAAGAAGAATAGAAATGAACGGTAAAAGTATTATTCAAGTTTGATAATGATGTTCGTTTAGTCACAGGGAGCAATTTTTTAAAGGTTGTTCACAAGTTGCGTGCACATATGAGCACATATCCGTGTGCTTAAATGTGTGCATGCAAGTGTACATATGGGTGTGTGTGATTTTGGCTGTTTGGCAGGTAGAAGGCTGTGAGTGCAGCCTGTCACAGCCGAGCCCTGATTACTCTGCACCATTCATCAAAGTGTCACCTCTCTGACAGCTGCTAATAAATATACTGCCACAGACCCCCACTCGCACCTGGCAGCAAACCGCGTTCACACACACTTCCATACACCCCCCACCCCTGCTCTCTAACACACACATATTCATTCTGCCACCCCCCAGCAGCTCAGTGCAGCACCAAACACTGCTCGAAAAGCAACACATCCTGGAACTCATTTGCTAATTGCTGCTGTTCCCATTAATTCTTTCTGTCTTGTTCCGTGTCAACGTGAGTGAGGAGTTTAGGACAAATTAATGAAATATATAAATAAATGATGGCAAAATATGTCACACATCTTTTCCATGTCTTTGCATTGTACTTTTAGTGACATGAGATGAATTTGCAACATTCAAACAGGGATAGCCCACAGATTTAATTCTTTGATAGTCCAAATATCTTTTCAAACTTTTCAAAAATTTGATTCGTTTTTTAGTATCATTTCTAAAGTCATTTAATTATTGCAAATGTTTTAAAATAACAGAAAAAAATTGTGTTACTCTGTTGTAGTTCTCAGAAAAGCAGATTTTTTTTTTTTCAGGAGGTTAGAAACCAAACTGACAGCCTCAAAAACAGTCATTTGCATTTTATTGCTCATCTGCATGTCCTAAGTTAAATCACATGTCATCAATCTAGAGAACTACTTCACATAGTAGGGGTGTAACAATGAATCAACTTAATCAACAAATCAATTTATATTCCCAACCAGATCAATTTTTCCAAGGCAAGTTGTTAAACCAAATTGACTTGTACCATTAGAAAATTGTTTCAAAATGAAATAATTTGATTATATTATTATTATTAGAAAATATCATTTAGATTGAAGCATGGTACATTATTTTTACTTGTGTGGAAACTTTCCAAAGACCTGTGACCATGCAGGGGCTTTAATGTTCTGATAATGTTCAGTTGGTATTATTTTTATGTGGAAAAACAACAGTGGGCTGAAATTTATTAAACAAAAATATGAATCTATTTGCTATTATTCCTTGTTTATTTGTTTGTTTGTACATGTATTTGATTTGGATTTGATTATTCTGCGAGAAATACAAATAATCTGGAAACCTTCACCTGTACTGTTCAGTAGGTATTATCTCTGAGTCACACTGGTTGAATTTTTGGCTGAAGATGTCTTGGATCGATCTTGGGTCAGCGAATCGGATCGTTCAAAATGAACTAATATCGACTATGAGTTGGATAATTAACCACAAAATATGCTATGAATTGAATCATTGCTAAAACAAATTGTTACACATCTATTTTTTAGAGTTTTTGTTTATTTATTTTTGTTTATTTAAATACCAATTATTTACCGGATTAATGTATCACCTCAAAGATGTGCCGAACTCCCCTTGTGAGAAAGTTAAAAAGAGGCACTCAGGGAAAGTGCTTGCTTCTGCTACATAGTGCGTGGGACTTTGGTTATCTGGTGGCGGAAGCACAGATATTGGTGTATCCTGCTCTGGAAAGTGTCCTTGCCAAGTGGCAAATCTGTGGGCGAGTGTGTGTGGACATGAGGCTGTGGGCATGCTGCGCTGGCAGATGGTAATATGGCAATGCCCGGCCACCCGGGCTAACAGGGGGAGGACAGGGAGAAGGTGGGAAAAGAGGAGGAAGTGGGATGTGAGAGAAAGGAAGCGTGGGAGAGGACAATTGAAAAAAATGATAACAGTGAGTGAGGGGTAGTAGGCAGTGGAGGAGGAAAGTTTGAGTTATTATGATTAAGACAGAGTTGATATGTGATATGATTAGATTAAAAAAAATTGTAATTAAACAGTTACACTGAGCAATATGTACTGCTCAAATTTCAATACTAATAATAGCAAAACAATTGTAAATTCTATTTATTCTGTATTTATACCAGTTTTGCTCCCCAAATGCAAATCTGTGGTGGTCAGTTGCCAGCTGCACTCAAGCTTATTCGCATATATGCATGCTTATGTTGCCATACGCTGCATGCCTGCTGGGCAGCATGGCTGGGCCAGGTGTGGAGTGGGAGTTCTGGGAAGGCTGGGAATAGCGGGCCTGTTAATTAGAGAGTTGTGATTAATGGGACAGCAAAGAAGAACTATTTGGAGAGAGAGACCAAAATTTCATGGAAGAGTTCAGACACGGGGAAGGCAGAAGTTTTACACAAAAAAAAACTTTTTAGAAAAGAAGGGGAACTTTATGTTGATAAAAAAGCATACCCTCTTTAATTTCTACGGTTTTACATATTTTAAAGAAAAATTCTGACCAGCTTTTAAATAAAAAAAAAACTTTTTTTAAAGTGAGAGGGTTGTTATTAAACAAAATTAAAATGTCATTACCAATGTTTAAAACTCTGCAACAGGAAGTAGCAGAAACTGAAATATTTGAAAATTAGAGTCTTTTACTTTAACTTGGATAAACTTGAGTCACGGTCGTATTATCACAGGTGATAATACTGTTAATGCTTGGCAGCACCAACAACAATCGTACAATGTGCAATGTGATGTGTTTCAGTAATATAATAACTTAAACTTGAAAATTGAGATTGTTTTTTGAAATGTGAGAAAAATTATAGTAAAAAAAGGGATGCGACATGTAAAAACAAATTATTTGGCAGATGTGCCAGGAGTAACTGTATTCCCTACAGCCAAGGCACACTCTGTTATCAGAATTGAGAGTAATTGTATGCCATCTCCCATATAAGTAGTGATTATTTCACCCTGAATGAAATTGCATAAGAACAGAGCGAGGTCCACAAAAGTAGAAGAGACTGAACAAAGGGGAACACCACATTCTATGAAAGTGGTTTTTTGCTTCTGCAGCACTTTTGCTCTCAGAATATCGCAGCTCAGTCTTGTTTTATAATGGGATCAGGAAAAAAAAGAAGTTCACAAAGTGGATATTAGCTGGTGAATGAGCAAATTCCATTTCAGAAAGAGCTGGGAAGTTTTCTAAAATCCAGAAGAAACAGATTTATTAATCATATTGTCCTTCTTGTAAGAGATAAAGAACATATGAAATTGTTAGAAGTGTCTTTTAACACCAACGTCGTTGTGTTGTTGCTGGATAATCAAGAACACATTTAATATTTGTTAATTTATTCAGTAATAAATTGTACAGAATGAGAACATGCTTTTTTTTCATTTACTGTTAAAAATAAAAGAAAATGCATTTTGACAAGCAACACCCTAAAGCTATTTTAATGACCCACGAGGGAATTGCTATCACCGATCAAATCTTTAAAAGCTTAGCATGACAAACTGCTACCACATTGTGGCACTTTAGAATGGGAAAAACAGAGCATTTAAAGAAAAAATTATCACAGCATGACTTTTTTCCCACTCAAACCTCTACTTCTATACATTTCCATCAAAAACCTTAAGTTTGGCAAATAAAATTCTCCTTCAAAGATGATGTTTGCTTACTTACCTGATTTTAATAAATTGAAATTTTGATTTAAATAAAGTTGCAGCAAGCCAGACCTAACGGGTCTCTATTGTGCCTGAATATTCTGTGACAGAATTTATTATTAGAGTTAAATCATCATTTCTGCTTCATGATGGACAAGAAAAAGAAAGTAGAGCTGGTTTGATCTCTTCCCTTTGCAAAAGGAACACAAGGAATCCATTCTCTCCAGAAACACACACATTTTTAAAAAGCTATGAATTATCCAACATGTTAGATTTTTAGACAATACAGTGAAGAACGCGGTGTATGTTATTTCATTTATGCTTTTTATCTTTAAGTTTTAACATACTAGCTGTTGTTTTTATTGTGTTTTAATATTTTAATGTGTTTTAAAATAACATTTGCAAAAAACAAAGTCGTATGAGCATTTATGCAAATATGAAAATCATAATGTTCATGATTATGCCGGTACCGTTTTAAACATTGTTTCCAATTTTTGTGATTTTTTTGTTTTAGAAAGCTAGACAGAACAAACAAAAACGACAAGTAAAGCAATTTAAAAAAGGCAAAGTTACAAGCAGCAAAAGACACCAGAAGAAGGCAGAAAAAATGTTGTTTTAAGTTCCTGTAATTCATTACATTGTCAGAGTAAAGCCCAGTTTTCTAAGTAATTCCAAGAGGTGATCACAGCTTCACAGGAGGTCTACACAAAGGTAAGGCAGCAATTAACACTGTGAGCGAGTCCATCAATATTACTACATTCTTTTAAAAGGATCTGTTCAGATTAAAGACAAGGTGCCCAGTGACCGGAGTTTGTGACCAGCAGGTTGTGGCTTTAAGCCCATTTAATGTCACAGTCTGTTTGCATTAGAAAGGTCATCAGCCCAAAGGCCTACCAGTTATTTTTCAGATTTGTCCACACAGGAAAAAGCAGTCATGAAAAGTCAACAAATCAGATGTCTGTCTATGGCCATTGCAACACATTTATATGTCGAACACATCAAGCTAAAATTGATGATTTGAAACATAAGGCAGACAACTACACTCACCGGCCACTTTATCAGGTAGACTTTACTAGTGCAGATCAGACCCCTTTCTGCCTTCAAAACTGCCTTAATTCTTTGTGGCGTCGATTCAACAAGTTACTGGAAACGTTCCTCAGATTTTGGTCCATATAGACCAAATGCTTCACACAGTTGCTGCAGTTGTATCCATGCTTATGCTTAATTGGTACTAAGTGGCTCAAAGTGTGCCAAGAAAATATTCCCCACACCATGACACAACCACCAGCAGCCTGAACTGTTGAAACAGGGCAGGATGGATCCATGCTTTTACATTGTTGATGTCCAATTTTAACCCTACGATCTGAAAGTTTGAGCAGAAATCAAGACTCATCAGACCAGACAACATTTTTCAAATCTTTTATTTTCCAATCTTGGTGAGTCTTTGTGAACTGTAGCCTCAGTTTCCTGTTCTTAGCTGACAAGAGTGGCATCCAGTGTGGTCTTCTGCTGCTGTAAGGTTTTCTGGTTTTCTGCCTCAAGGTTGGACATGTTGTCCGTTCAAAGATGTTCTTCTGCAGACCTCGGTTGTAACAAGGGGTTATTTGAGTTAATGTTGCCATTCTATCAGCTGGAACCAGTCTGGCCTTTCTCCTCTGACCTCTGGTATCAACAAGGCATTTCAACCCCCAGAACTTCTGCTCACTAGATACTTTCTCTGGATACATTCTATGTAAACCTTAGAGATGGTGAAACTCCCAGTAGATCAGCAGTTTCTGAAATACTCAGACCAGCCCGTCTGGCACCAACAATCATGCCGTTCAAAGTCACCTAAATCACCTTCTTCACTCTGATGCTCGGTTTGAACTGCAGCACATCGTCTTAACCATGTCTACATACCTAAGTGCACTGAGTTGCTGCCATGTGATTGACTGATTAGAAATTTGTGTTAATGAGCAGTTGACAAGTGTACCTCATAAAGTGGCCGGTGAGTGTAAATGGCCTATTATATGTCAAAATGTTTATATATTTCTTGGATTCAAACATTGTAACAAGCTGTAACAAATCTAAAGTTACATTTCTAGTATTGTTCTAGGAATTTAAACATTTTTATTATCTGTTATAACTCAGGTTTATTTGTCTGATGGATGAGCAGGTCATAGTGTTTTTATCAAACCATGTTTCCTTATCCTTGTTTTCTTTCTTTTTTTTTGCATTGGACTTTACAGCTTCAAAGCTTCAAAGTTATAAAGCTTTAAAAGAATCATAACAAGTCAACTGAGACTAAATAATGTATGGATCAGGGTGTGTTCCTCGTAGCATCTTCACTGCAAATGCGCCTAAAGTTCAATTCCTCTCTAATGTATCGCTATCTTACAGCACCAGCAGATCACAGCATCTTTACCCTCAGTGCTGTTCTGGCAACTTATCTGAAGAAAGAAGCTTATCAGCTTGTTATGTCAATCTCCTCACCCCCTGCTTTGACATGTCTAAGCGTGTGCATGCACGAGTGAATGTGTTTTGAGTGCCTGTCTGTATCAGCATACTCTTGAATAGACTTTGCATATTCAGAGCCCCTATTTTGCTCCCACTGAGTGACTGTGCGCGTGTGTTTCCTGCAGAGCAAACATGTTAGTTCGCCTGCTCTCACAGTGGGCAAACAGCGATGGAGGCTCGTGAGGAGTGTTAATGGGGAGAAGAAGGAGCAGGGTAAATGGTGGGAAAAAGAGCAGGAAGAGACAGAGGATGAGGAAGTAATTTAATGTCGAGCAAGACTTACATCAGTACTTGGTGCCAGTGGTGGCTGGTGCTTTTGTGCATTTTGGCGGTGTATGTGTGTTCCTGTGTAAGGGCCACAGGGCAACCTTGGAGAGACTCCACTAATTGCGACTGCTGGGTTTACCTGAGGGTCTTCTCTGGCTAATATCATTAGCTAATCTGCTGTGTGTTGTCCCCCTTGCCCTCTTCATCAGCACGCCCCTCTCTGGTAACACAACAACCCCCACTTACACCCGCTGCCTGCTTCCCAGAGCCCAGGCCAGATTGCTGAGTCCAGCCTTGTGCTTCTGGAGGGTGCTACATCTGGGCTGCACTGACAAAGAAGATTAATACCTCAGACACACAAGCATGGGCATACTTCACACATTTCACACCCACGCACCACGCTACTATAATGTATCATCTTCAGATGCACGCAAACATGCACATTCCAACCTCAATCAAAGCTACAAACTGAGGGCATTCCGCCTTCCCACCTCTCATCCACCATCCCCGATCCTGCCTGTGTTTCTTCAGGCTGTGGACCACTTCAAGTATGCCTCCAAATTTCCCCCTGTTCACCCCGCGCCACCACTTAAACTCCCCCACCCACACTTTACATGTAATCTCCAGGCCAGGAAAAGCAGCTTTCTGCTGATGCAACAACTCTTTCATCTTTTTTCTATCTTAGCCCTGTTCATCCAAACTCTATCAAATCCATATGTTACTTTTTTTGTTTGTTTATGTTTTTTTTTTGTTTTTTTTTTTGGGGGGGGGGGGCAGTTGAAAATGTGCCTTTAGCACTCCTGACAACCTTTCATCTGTAGACCTTACAGCATGCTCCTGGTGCCCCCCTCACCCCATGTAGAACACAACCACAAACCTGCTGCCACAGATGTATTTCAAACCATAAGCTTTTTGATTGTTAACTGATAAAATAACCACATGCAATGAAAAATATATATCACTGCAGTAAAGGGGCCGATACAAATTTTTCCATGTAAGAGGAATTAAAAACAAGTAACTTTTGACAACAACCATTCATTTGCCACATAATATAATTTACCAAACAGTTTTTAAATGTAAAGCATAGTAATTTAGCATAAAACTATTGAAAAAAACAGTGAAGGGAGATAAGATGTGTTGAAACAGATGGGAATTATTTCTATACCTCTGTGTTGAGATGGGAAACTCCCTGGTATTTCCCTGCAGGCTGCCAAACGTGTGGTTTTGCAAACACGAAAGCCGAGACAGAGACTTTTAGAGGGTCTGAGAGGTGCTGACATACTGTAACCACGTACCACACTCACCTGCAATGATCTGCAGGAGTAAAATACCTCACCTGTAGCTGGAGGCCAGGTGTGAGAGGGAAAATTTACAGCTTTGAACTGAAATAAAATGCATTTGAGTGAAATGTAGAAACTGCCATGTTTAAAATTGGACGAAAAAGACTAAAACAAAAAAACCAAAACAACTTCGTAAAAGATTCAGGAGTAATTATGTGAGTAGTGACAACTTGGGCTCATTTCTGCTCGCCAAGCCACTTCTTCAGCGTCAGCACATTAACGGCTCATCTGAGAACCGTAAAAAAGCAACAAAAAGACTGAACAGAAAGGCCGACATATGTATGGTAATCTGGGTGTGAAAGAAAGCAAAACGGTTCCAGATAAGCATTTTAAGGTTGAGTGGAAGCTGCCCTGCTCAGGAAGTTGTACAACATGATGTCATGGCGGTTAAACCAGGTGGAGATTAAAGTTTGTTTGCAGTGATTTAACACAGATGTACATTGTCATACATGAAAAGCAGCAGACAATAATAAAATATTAAGATTCATCTAGTTGTAAATTAGATGCAAAAGTTCAAAGTAATATTAGTTTTGGTTAGTTTCTGAGGGATTATGTTTTTTGTATTTGAAAGTGTTTTCTTTGCGTAGAAAAAAAACATCTTTGTGATATGCACCGGTTATTGGTCAGCAAATCATCACAGACTCTCTTGCATATATTTATAAAAAAGATTTTGCTTTATTATTGCTTAATTAAAATAGTAAATAACTGCAAGCGTGGTAAATTGCCAGTATAAAATAAATTTCAATCTCTTTTGATCATCATATATCTTCTGTAAAATGCATTTCATGACTTGAGCAATACAGAGAGATGAAACCAAAAAAAATAAACATTTTCACTTATTTGATATTTGGATTTGTGTTCTCTATAAAAATATATCAAACTGTCTTTTTGATAGTTGCTGTGAGAGACGAGAAGTAGATAAAACATGAGTAATATCATTTGAAGACAAAATAATAAAAGACTTACCATGTAATTTTACGACGATTTGTATTTCAATATCAGAATATAAAGGGAAACATTTTTGAAGATTATAAAAATGAATAACTACTGTAGGAAGTGTCATGATCAAACTTGTAATGTTGTTTGGGAAATATTGTAGGTGTATTCTTCCACTCTCTGCACCCTATCGGAGCAGCATTCCATGTCCTTATAAATAATTCATATTTTAATCTGATTTCCCAGAGCGGTTCTCAGTGTGTTAGTCACATATTCAATAACGGCGCGCCGTGAATAATCTAGGTCTGTGTTTCTGTGATTTTCTTCTATTTTCTGTGGAAACCTGCGGAGGTTGTCATCCCCTGGCAGAAACGGTTCACGAGAGGAGAGGAGAGGACAGGAAAGGAGAGGAGAGGAATCAAGTGCACCATCCGTCAACACCCTATAAAATGACAATGAACAGATGCGCACAATTCTGCTACACAGTCATGTTTAGGATGACTTGTTTCGCTCATGGAGAACAAGTATTAGTGCAGCCTCTTGAAGCATTGTTAAACCGCTTGAGGGCCAGGAATTCCTTTTTCTGTAACTTAAACAACTTTGCAACTCATCATCGAGAATATGAAACCATAAATGTAGCAAAATGGTCAATTCAATTAAGATAATTGTGGGAATGCTTTCTTAATTTAGATTAAATAATTCTAGGTGTTTTACAACAATAATCAATTTCCATACCAATCTTTAGTTTGTTAAAAAAAAAAAAACATAATAAACATAAAATGACACTTTGTTTTTATTACCAATTATTAAATTCACAAAAGAAAAAAATAGTCTTTGTGAATTAAAAAAGAACAAACACTTCAACTTTACTTTTTTAGGTATGTTCTTAATACCACAGAATGTTGAAAGAATTCTGGAATCTTTTTCTTCGACTGTGTCTTAAAAAAAATCAGAAGATGAACAATATTTTATTTTATAAAAGATCATACTGCTTTACAATGACATAACACGCATGTCATTTCCTTTACACTGCTGTAGGAATCTGCTTTGTTCCTCACTATTTGCCAAAGAAAAAAGGCCCAAAACTCCTCTTTGTATAAAAATTATTTGACTTTAAATGAGTTAATCTGATGCAGAACCTGGATGTTCTGTCAGATGTGTCGGCACAAAACAAATGTGTTTTTCAAAAAAACAGATGACAGAAAACTGTTGCACACAAAAAAGAGCCCTCTTGTGTATGTACACGTGTCTACTAAAGTTTTATGATCAAAAATAATGTATGTAATGCTGACTTTCAAAGCATAGGTAAAAGGATGCTAACAAAACTAAAATGAAGAATCAAGAATCCGGTGACTTCACTTCCATTTGTCCACTCAGCAAGTGTTTTCTCATTCAACTATGTTCACTAACTAAATTCAAAGTGATACCCCCAACTTCTTGAAAAACTTTCAACTATTAACTATTTTGTCAGGCAGTGGTATGCATCTACTAAGTTTAACCTTAAGTGACATTAACTGAGACAACGAGTTAATGATACAGATAACTTGTGGCAAGATGCGTTATGATCATTGGACAGGAAGAGCATTTTTGACTTTTGGACCAGTTAGTGCACAGTAAATGAACAGATATACACACAACATCATCAGACTCTATGTACATAGAAACATGAATTACCTAAACCTGAAATCAGCAGTGAGCGTACAAAATTGGCTGAATAAACCTGGAGCACCCCCTAGTGTTGATTCTTTTAAACCCTCAGAAGATGAAGAGAGGAAAGGAACTTTTTTTTTCTTTTGTTTGGATAGATGAAAACACCTTTTATAACTTAATGGTTTGGGACAAAGTGCAACTAACACAATACTACTATTATTGGCAAAAGAGACGAAGAAAAACAGCTATTCTGTCTTTGGAAAAGTGTTTGCATTAAGTCACATAAAAAATATTGTACCCTTTGGCATGACGAGATTGATGATTGGTGATTTCTACAATAACTACTTCAGGACACCAGCTAAAAACAAATACATAAAAAGAAGGTTTTTCCCTTGGTCTAGAAATGCCCCAGCCAGATATTGGACTGTTTAAGATTGATCCAAAGTTCTCCTCTGCCTCCAAGAAAGACCGTTGGATGAGCTTGAAGGTGTTTCCGTGCAAACATTTGTGTATTTGTGATTAAAAAGGTAGATATGAGAGCTGCTGCGTTTTCTGCAATCTTGCACATCCTAATATGGTACTTGGGGAGTTAACACACCTGCCAGCTTCCTGCTGACGAGAGTGATTTCTTAACTGTTGTTGTTTGTGCATCAGTGTAGGGAGAGGTGAAGACAGCGAGAAAGGGAGAAAAGTCTGTGGTGGGCCAGGCACAGACGACACACACACACCTACACACACCACTGGCTGCTGCCAATAACAGGCAGTCGTAACATGTGAAAATGTTGACTGCTTGATGATTGATGGTAGTTATTTGTGGCTTTCCAAGACTCCTCTCCTTTGCCTCCACAACCCCTTATACTCCCCTCTTTCTTCATCTCCTTCTCCTCCTCCTCATCTTTGCCGACCCCCAATCTAGATGATGTGCTGATGATTAACACTGTTTAATGTTGTGTGAGGACCTTTCTTTCCTACCAGTCCATCATTTTTGTAAAAAATAGAATTCAGAAAATGTGCTTTATTTTTTTAGGACAAAATAAAAGTAAAGCAAGTGTAATTAGCTAAAAAAAAAAATCTCCAATGCTGCTGAATTATCTGTATTTTACAATTTCATTCATTATGATTTAAATAAAGAAATACTCATAAGCGCAGTTTTAATTCTAATTTTTTTATATGTCCTTATCATGAAGAAAAAAAAATACAAAAACATGTGAAAAACACAAAAAACACAATTTTCTTTGGAGTGGGCCTTTGCGTTGATCAAATTCAAACATTTTTTTGCACAAAAGTTTTATACGTTTTGCTTTTGTGAGTTCATATTCAATTGTAAGCTTAGAGAGACATAAATAAAGATGTGAAAACAGGGACAAATGAATCAGTGGCAGAGCTGTTCTGGGTGTGCGGCATTACTGACACACTGTCTCCCTATCCATCACTCGCCAACACGGTGGGGTGCGTGTGTGAAAATGTGCGCATGTGTAGACGTGTATATGGTTGTGTGGGGTGTGCACACGTATAGGAGATAGACAAGGCACAGAAGAACAGGAAAAGTTAAGGCGACAGAGCAAGTTTGTCATCCGTTTATATATAATTTCAAACTTTAGAAGCAAAGGAGATTTGTACTTCCTCAGTGTTTATCGTTGCGTCTCGGTTTTCTCTGTCAGAAGTGAATTAAGGATAAAAAAAAAAAACATTGTGTCCTTGAGTTGTTCTCATTTTTATACTTGAGCATTATTGTCCTCTTTCTATGGGACTTCTGTTCTTTCTTTGCTTAGTACACAAACAGAAAGGTGTGTGTGTGTGTGTGCATGTATGTGTGTCTCAGAGAGAAGGAGGCAGGCAGGACACGAGGCAGGACAGGGCCTTTAGTCTAGAGATCATTACCTTTACATTATTAATGTATGGCCAAACCACAAAGGGCATCTGCAGACAATGAGGAAGAAAGTGCTTTTCTGCTCTCTATACAAGAACTTACAGAAAAGGTGGACTCCCTATAGGACTTCGAATGAACACTTCTAAAATAAACAGTCACAAAGTAAAAAAAATATATATATTAGCCTTACTTTTGTAAGCATAAGTCTATTGTTAAAGATTATGTGTATAAAATTAACCAGTTGTCACCAGAAGACAAACATGTTTAGTCAAATTTGTATCCTTTAATGAGATATTTAGGTTTGGCTAAGTATGGCACATTTCTTCAACTGCTAAATGCGTGAAAACAACTAGTTACAATGAAGGCTTTGTTTTAAATGATTTTGAAATGAATTACAATATAAACAAGCTACGACAAAAAATATTGTGAAAATTTAAACAAAGGTGTGGAATTAAAGGGTGTGAGTGTGTGTTCGGTAAAGGTGAGGCATAAGCAGATTTGGCAGACACTCTGGAGAAGCTGTGAGCATAATTACTTGGTGTGCTGTGTGTTTCATTAAATGCTCAATATATCTTGTGTTTTCTGGATCATTTGAGCCCCATTACAGAACAGTGGCACTGTTTTAATTTGTAAAGTGCCTTTCAAAGGCATCACCTCAGGCTTTTGTTTCTGCTTTCACATGTGCACCTATGCATACAAAGACATATTATATGCAACATTTACACGAGAGTGGTTGCTTTCGGGAAATCTTTGTTTCACCATCTTCCTTTTTTTCCACAAAGAATGCTTTGGTTTTTCAAAATTCCAACCAGTTTTTATCCTCATGTTTGTCTTTTTGTCTAACAGATTACCGCAGCCTTGCAGTGACTGCCAGTCAGGATAATCCAACTTGCCAGTTGAGCTGGAGGATGAACCACAAGACTAAGTGTTCCAAGGTCAGCTGAGGACACGTTTACACATAAACACACATGCATTGGTCCATTTAGTTCTAGGAGTTACTGCTGATGAAGTCTGCTTGGTTGCAGTACATTCTATATTCTAAACCTGACAGGAAAAGCCTTGATCTGGAGTGCTGGCATGGGAGAGTGTGTGAGGTGTCTGCTGAGCCAGCTGCAGATTGAGGAGAGGTAGAGGTAAAAGGAGTGTTGTTCGGGGCAATTGATACATTGCAAATAGAGTGGGCTTCCTGTCCGGGTTTTGTGGCTAAGGTGCTAAACGCTTCAGGAAACCAGATACACTTGCACATGGTCTAAAGAGATAGAGGGACAGAGAAAGCGGGGGGAACATGCCGGTGTTAAAAGGAGGAGAAGAAAGTTGGAAGAAGAGAAACACTGACATTGCTTTAGCCATCCTGAACTTTTCTAGTAAACTGAGGTTGGGAATACGTCAGTAATGGTTATTTATGGAATAAATATGAGTCTCTTTAATGTTCATTTAGTAAGACGGAATATGGCTGAATAGCAGCTGTAAGGCAAATTGTCATTTACAAGACACTCAAATGATCCTTTACAAAACACACTCAGTATGCATTAGACATCGGCTTTGTGTATATAGGACGGTCTCCTTATGCACCCAAATAAGGAGGGGGTAGTATTTGGATGTTGCGCCGTTATGAAAAATGCCAAAGTGAAATCATCCATCACCATGCAAAAAAGGCCTGCAGCGCTCCGAGTGGGTGAGAGGAGTGAGATGTTTGTACTGGCCCACTGGGTTTCCATGAAGGAGGAAATGTGTAAATGAATGTTTAAATGTTAAGAAAATTCTCTTTTTATTAAAGGAATTGCATCATTAAATCACATTATAAAACAAAAAAATGCACCATTAATTTCCTTTGCAAACAGCCATAAGTCCATGTCTCTCCGTCCCTGTGCCCATCACTGTGTACCCCCATGGGGCGTCTATCTCAAAGCCATTTCATTCCATTATACAGATCAGTGTCGGAGGAACGTTCGAACAAATTCAGCAATGAAAGTTATCGACAAAAGAAAACAGAAAAAACTAGAAATTGCTCATTTCTGTGTTGGCGATGAACACAGCAGCAAACAGGTATCGTCTCTGTTCCTCTTTATGCCCTTCCTCCATCAGGACAGGAAAGCGTGCATGAATAATAGATGAGAAAGGTGATGAGATCAATCAAGGACTATCAGTCCAAGAGATAAGAGTGGACGGAGTAGGATGTAGATCTGCAGTAGACTGAACTTCAACAGCAGACCTGCTGTCAGAGATAGCAGGAAGAGAAGGAGATAAGCAGTGGTCTATAAAATGTTGAGAAGGCAGGAGACCAGATATGTGTGAAGTAAAGGGACCTTCTCCCAGTAAGCCTGGTTACAGTACAAATCCACACCTGGATACACTGACTTGCTGCACTTTTGCATCTTGCATCTGTGACAATACCAAAGCAGCATGACAAATGCTAACTAAAGGTTCTGCTATTCATCACTGTACACAGGACCGTGAGGCTAATTATACAACTGCAAAAATAATGACATTCTGTTGTTTTGTTTGTCCTATAAGATTACAACTGTGAGCATGATAGTGGAGAGAAAAAAAAATAGCCTTCCCGGGTTTTTTGTGAGGAGCCGCGGTGGAGAGACACCCCAAAAACAAACCAACAAATGCACATGCACACACAATTACAGTTTGCATCCCTCCCACCGACACCTTGCCTTTGCTTGCAGGCATGATTAATCCAGTGCAGAGTTAGGATATTTTGACCCTAAACAGAAAAGTACTGTTGAGGCTGCAAGAGGCACTGATTTATGCAGGCACCCCTCTATCCACATTAATTATTCCCATGCAGGTGCAGGCCCAAATTCCTTATGGCACAGCTGTGGTCACATGCCGCATGCACTCGAGTACATAAACACGCAAGCACACAAATACATGGGAGGGAGCATGGCAGGCACATGTAGGCTGCCCCCATTGTTTGCCAGGCTGTGCTTACGGTATCTGGGTGGCACATGGAAAACTGGCTGTCAAGCCAATGAAATATTGCACACCTTGATTTAGCAAACAAAGAAATAACAACTCTAAACAGTAACAGATCTGCGCACACAAAACTTTGTTTCGGGAAAATTCTCTTGCAGCAAAGATTGTATTGCATCTGTTTCTCGTGTTTCTCATCTTTGCCAACAATCACTGTCACAAATGACGTCGAGAAAATGTAAGCATCCCATTGAACAAATTACATGTTACTTTATACGTTCATCAATATTTAAAATGTTAGTTTTTGTGCTCCTAATGGTCTTACCCAGCTTATTTAAGAGAGCTTTTAACTGTTCACAACCATTCTAGAGTTTTATGGTCATAAATAAAGTCCATTCATTAATTGAGTATTCTTGAGGATCTTAAAATATTCACAAGTTGACCTTTGCAAGTATTTTACATAAACACTGGACCTGATGAATTGTTTAATTGTATTAGGATTACAGTTTTTGACTTTCACATGCCAAAGGGAAGCTTAGTAAATGTATGTGATGCTTTCAAGTTTTCCCAGTCAGAACTTTTAGCCCATTCACTATGAACTGAAGACGTGCAGCTGAAACATTTTAGTCATTACAGGAACATATCCTAGTTTTTGGTTCTAGAATTCAGCTTTTCAGACACATTATTCTGTTGCGTTGCTTTTAAAGTCTGACTCCATTTTCTACACATTCATCTTTTCATCTATTTAAAAATCGTTCCCAGAGGTCTTTTAATTATGATTACAGTATGCCGTTTTTTTGTTTTTTTATTTACCAAAAACAATAAACTTGTGTTGTTTTGTAAGACATAGTTTCTGCAAAGTGGCAGCAGTTTATTAGAATTTTGCCTCTGAGTTGTAGTCGAGACTGTTAGCACGTGTAAACCCATCCCTTACTTCCCATAATCCCTCATTTTGTTTACATGCTCTCCCCCTGGCTCACAGCCCCTCGCACCCCCAACCTAACATTATCAATGCAACAAAACATGGCGAGCAATATTGGAGAAATCCAGCCCCACAGTTTTGAGCCAGATGCCAGCTCAGATGAGGACAACAAAGACGTACATGGATCTATTTGTCTGCATAATGGAGCGGAGCAGGGGGCTTGTGGGCCGCCGAGTGTAGCTCCTACATCACTGCTACAAGCTTTTTTTCCACCTGCATTTTTTCATCTGCTCCTGATTTACAATGATTTGAGTAAAAAAATACAAAATGTTGCATTTAATTTTCTTGATACAGTTTATGTCTTCCATCATGAAAAAACATTAGAAAAACGTCAGAACTAGCTTGGAAAAGCAACACATTTCTGTGAATGTTCAGAGCTTTAAATATTTACTCCAGTCAACTTGTGATCGACATGCGTCACCAGCTGTTTGTTCTGTCATTTAAGAAAAGTGAGCAACTAAGTAAACCGGTGTCTATGTCTATACTCGGACCTTAAATCCTAAAACCAACTTTGATCGTCCTTGTTTTGTTTTTTATTTCCTCTCATGTCTTTTTGCCCATATTCCTGTGCAGTTGTTGTCCCCAGATGACACCAGGCTGGGAGCTACACCTGTGTTTGTGTATCTGTGTGGTACAAGCTGCTCTGTGCTTCCACTAACAGAACTAGTGGAGTCTGATGTGTCACTGAAAGCCACACTCGTTATGGCCTAAATTAACTCCCTACCTCGCCATCATTACTCCCCCGCTGCGCTGAACTCAACAGTAACAGAGCTGGTGTGTTTGTGTGTGGAGATGTGTGTGCATGACAGAAATCGAGAGCAAGGGAATGAGGTGCGAAAATCAAAGAGAAAAAGAGACACTTCCCCTCTTTAGGATGAACACTGTCTCCTCATTCTAGTGACAGCTTCCTCATTTCTCGGATACAAATGGCTGTCAGTGCTGGACGGCATGCATCAGAAGCTTAGCAGTGGGCCCCATCACTGCTCCTCTGTCGTTCTCATTTATTACCCAGTTTGTTTGCTCTCTTATCCGCGGCCTTGCCCCACCAGCTCATCCATCAACACGGACAGTCCCACACACGCACAAACACACATCTGCAACCCGACTGTCAGCAACCGCCATTGCTGGGCATAAGACACACACTTGCAGTCCTCACATTTGCATTCACCCTCAATAGACTTGTCGCAACATCCGTGCCATGTCCTAACAACACATACTTACGTGACTGGATCAAATACTCAGTTCCTCTCACTTCTGTTTTCTGTTCTATCGCTTTATCACTGTCATCTGGTCTTTGGCTCAGTAGCTCTGTCTGTTCTCGATCTCATTACATAACCCTCAAGACGACACGTGTTCATAAGAGCATGGCATTGGCCAAATCTTCATTTGTCAATATCAATCAATATGCATAAGCCAAGCGTGAATAGATTTATCAGTCAATACTTTCAGGAATGCAGAGTCAGTGTCGATGATGTGTCCCAGGGGATGTGTGAAGGCTCCAAGGCTGTGCGGAACATAAAATATCATAGGAGAAAAGCACATTTAAACCAGACCTTTTCATTTTGAACAATATTTTTCATGGTAAGGTCACTCTAGCTAACAACTGAAGACATTTTAAAAGTGACACACCAGCTAGGGGGAACAAAAAAAAATTGTATTCTCTGACTTGACTTGCTGAGTCATTGAAAACATTCAAAACACTTGATCAAGTAGAAGTTGTGGTAATGTTGTTCTAACCTTTTTAACAAGGAGTCAGTTTTTTTCAAGAAAAAATATTTTATATTTTTTAAGTTCCTTTTATCTTTTGATCTATTTTAAAAGCTGATCTTTTAATTTTAAGTACGTTTTTAGCCAAAATCCAAAAACCTGTTGTTTTTCCAAGAAATCGTTTCTGCAGACCGGTAGTAGTTCTTTAGAAATTAGCCTGAATTGTGGCCAGGATCAATGGCATGGAGTAAGCCTGCCCAAACTTCCCATCATTCCTTTTGCTTAGACTATCTCATCTAGCTTACCGCTCCTCACACCCCCATCCTAACATTACCGGGACAACAAAAATAGCAAGGAATATTGGAAATTTCCAGCTCTACAGTTTTGAGCCAGATGTCAGCTCGGGTGAGAAAAACTAAGGCATACATGGATCTTTGATCTTTTTGTTTACAAGTGGATGCATCAGAATGGAGCAGAGCGGGGAACTTGTGATCTGCTGACTTTAGCTTTTACGTCACAGCTACAATCTTTTTGCAGCAGCTTTTTTCATGGTTTGAAGACATTTTTAAAAAACCCAAACATGTAATGTTGGAGGACAAAATATTAATATAAAAACCATAAAAAACAATAAATTACAAAAAGGCTTTTGCATTTTGGAGCAGTAGCAGTTGACTCACCTGTTTCATAATTTTGGAATAAAAAAGGAAGCCTCTTGCAATGACAAGCAATTATCTACCAGAAACACTAATGCAGACAGCCATCATTCTCCGCTAGCTCATGAAACATCTTGGTCAAGTAGATCAGATCTTCGTGTAAAAACCTATCTCTGAAAACACTTGTAAAAACATTCAAGTCAGAGTTCATTTCATTCAATTAAGTCTGTTGGACAGGATGACATGACCTTTCATTTGTTTTTAAATCAGCTGCAACAGAAGTTTCCAAGTGAGCATTTGCACACTGACCTCAGCAAATCAAAGCCTCAGTTAAAGATCACTTTAGCCCTTCTCTGTCTGTACTCTCCTTCCTCTCAATCAGAAGACAAATCCACATGTTGGTACTGTTAAAGGCAAATTACATACATTTCTGCAAATAGCTTCACAAATCTGTGGAAACTTTTTTAAACAATAGCAACACACTTGCAGAAAAACTCTATTTCTAAAGGGAGTTGCAGTTTAAGGAGAACATGGATCACCTCTCACAAACAGAAGTGATATTTTAGCTGATATTGAAAAGAAAATATGTAGTGTTTTGTCCGATGAGAAAAAGTCTTGTGACAGAAGCTGAGTAATAAACAGTATAAAAGAAAAGCAGTAAAGAAAGAGTAAGCAATAAGTAAAATACATAAGGAGAAGTCAAATTTAAAAAAACAAATTAGTAATTGTAGTGCATATTGTCACAATTGTGACAAAAAACTACATTGTGACAGTTCTAGTTACATTTCTATATGTTACCTAAAAGTAAAACAATAAGAATGAACTTCTGAATCGCTCTTTGCGACAGCACAGTTGTAAAGGTCCATGGGAGAATGAGCTTTTGCTTTTCCTGTACAGTCGTGTAGTTGATGAAATGGGTTTCCATTATGGAAGTTTTTTTTTTTTAGTAATGTTTACATTCCAGCCATTAATGCTGCCTTTCCAGCAGACCGCAGCACTGTAAAGTGGACTTGGCACCACCGGCTGGAAGAATAGTTGAAGCATTTTGTTTTATTCAGAAAATAAAACCTGCCCACCCCTGTTTAGTAGACAGCATCAGTGTTACAGTATGAGTCCAGTCCAATCTGCTGTTTAAGAATATCTGTGATGGTCCACAAATCAAATAATAACCACAGCCGTGTTTGTGATGGGCTTAATTTGAGTTTTTCTCTTCCCTCGTTATCAAGCCCTTAACCGGAAAATTGCATTTCTACCATAACTTTCTTAATGTTTAACATATTAAAATAAGAAAAGAAATTATCTTTTTTTTTTGAGGAACCACATGCTTAATTCTGAATAGTCATGACATTCTTACATGTCTGAGAAAAACTGTAAAAATTGCATGTCTGCTTCATGTCTTCCCTGCATGTCTGAAAGACGCATGAGCGACAGTAATGGAAAGTGAACAATGAATGAATGACTAGAAGCTATCACTTAAGCAGAGTGATAAAGCCATTAGGGTTACACATTATATGCATGAAAGTCGTCCTGATAAAGAAGATGCTTGTCAGCTGTATTTCTTATAAACTATTCTTTGTTTATTAAGTTATAAGACAAATGCTCATTTTTATCATTATATAATAAAAGTTTCATCTCAGCCTCTATGTCTGCATACACAGAGATACTCATACAGAGAATATTTTGGGGGCCACCTGCCAGCATATGAAGGATCTCCTTCCCAATTCACTTGTTATTGTGCTGTCTGGGTGACAAGTATACCTATAGACTGAGTATTTATTTCCGGAATGTTTTGTTCCGTTTTTCTGCAATGATGAATGTTTCTTTTATAAATCCATCGCCAGGCCTTTTAAACCATAAACAATATTTCTCCAGCTCGGATTCCTTGTGCAGCAGTCTTGGGGAACCTTGAGATTTCCAGGCTCTGATTTAATGGCTCGTAATTCTTGAAAGGCAATCCTTCTTCCCTCTCCAACGCTCAGATGCACCATCATTCGGGCAGCCCACCAAGCTTGGCCTCTGCACCCCTCCAGATCCCTGGGCCGATCCAACACCAGTTAAAACTAGTCAGCTGTAAACAGCTCTGTGCACCTCTGTCAGTGGCACTGAATAACCTGCTGCTGTGAACTGACAGGCCTGGTGTCCTGTTAATAGTTTTTTTCTTTTTTTTACAAATGTATGGTTTCTCTAAAGTTGCATTTCAGGATTACAGAAAAAAAAAATACTTTTAGATTTTACTTGTGCGAAGTTTTATGTTTACAAAAAAACAATTTATCAATGCAGTAATTGGTTTTTGTTACCTTAATAGTGTTTTTCCGCATGTCCAATATTCATTAGAATTATGAATTTTGCATTTTTAACTCTAATGCAAAAAAATGAAAAAAATAATTTAAAGTGATTCAAAGCAACGTCTCTTTGCCTGTGCATTACTTTCTCAATTCTGCTCTATTAGAAGTAACTATCAATTGCACTGTGGTCAGTTAAAAATGTTGCTGTTCTTGAGGTACATTAATGACACTTCCACCTTAGCAAGTTTGATTACACCAGAGTTCATCTCCTCATAACTAGTCAGCTTCATTCAGGAAATGTAAAAGCTCACCAGAACTTAGGTGCATCAAGCAAACCCTGCTCCACTTCAGAGTGACAGTTGTCTCGATTCACTTGAGGGTCAAACAAGGTGCAAAACCAAAGTAAATGGGGCTAAATGAGAGTCGTGTATCTCAGTGTATCCCATTCTTACCAACTCAATGGGACTGTTGTACTATGAAGATATTCTAAAATGTTAGTGGTGTGAAAAGCATTTTAAACATTTTGTAGTGAATAACTTACTATTATACATTGAGGGAAAAAATCTCTGCCTCAAAACTGATCTTTAATATTCCTGAACTGAGATTTTGTCTGAAAATGCTTCAGAAATGAAATGAGAATTCTTCTAGAGAAGTAACAACTTAAAAATGCGTTTCCACTCTTGGTGGGTTCATGTGTTGGTGGGATGCCTTGGATTCACAACTTCATTGCATGCTTTATATGAGATACAAACTGATGTAAACAACTGGCACAAAGAATGCAATTACAAACTATTTAGCACATCCATTTGAGAACATAAACCACAGTTTATGACTCAAATGAACTAACCCAAGATGCATGCTCAAACGGTTTACTTCAATGGCAATGGCTTCTGCTTAAAACAGATACACAATCAAATCTGTTGTGTTAATTTGTGTCATTTGTTGAAGTGTAAAATACTTTCAGTTGAGAAGTGTTGATCTCAGTGTTGTTTTGAGCGCTTTCTATGTTAAAAACAGCACTGTGGGCGGAGCTCTGCAGAGTTACAGCTGTCAGAGTTGATACAACATCCGTTGGGGGTTTGAGTTGGAGTCTCAATGTATTATTTATTTCAAAATGCTACCCACTTTTAGGCCTCTTAAATCCTCTTAAATTCCATGCAGATCTTTGTTTTCATACTGGACTTATTGTTCTGCAAAGGTTCGGAACCTTTATAGCTTAAAATGAGAGAAAAGTATGAAAATGTCCGTGTCTGAGAAGTGTAGTGAGGGGATTCATAGCCTTAAAATATTTATATTCCTACGTCCCTGATTTTCATCCATCAGGGATTATTATCAAACTCTAACCTCCACAATAAAGAAAGGAAAACACTGTAGCTTGTTTTTTTTTTTCTTGAATCAATGGGGTTGCAAGGAGAACCAAATCCCAAATAAGACTAACAGGTCTAGCTTTAGTGAGCTATGATTGAACACAGGGTGAGCTATTTGACCTGCATTAACTAATGGATTTCACATACAGCATATTTATAACCACTTTTAAACATCCATCACTGCAGTCATATTCACCTAAAACACAACACGCTTCAATAAATAATGTAGTCAAAGTACAGTTAAGGACTTCACAAAAAACCTGTGACATTTTTGCAACACAGCTGACATTTTCAATATGCTTTTCCACCTGATGTTCGGTATATCCCGGATATGGTGATTTTTATATCACTTTCCATGTTAATAATGTAGCAGCACAAAGGCTGTGTGGGACATGCTTTGTTAGAGATGTTCAAGAAATGATAGTGAAACTTTCTCATGGATGTAGAATGAGGTGCCATGAAATAGGGTACTCACATGGTTCATATTAAAACTAAAGTGTGTTTTAAACATGTTAACATTTCTCATTTCAAGGTTTCAGCATTTGCGTGGAAAATGTATAACTTATAACATGATTTCAGAATTCCAAAAATGTGTCGTGTTGGATATAGTGTGATACAAACAAATGCATTGAACTGCTTGAGAGGCTGTCTGCTGCTTTTTCAAGGTAAGAATCTACTCACTGATCTGCAAGACACTCAGATGAGAAAATGTTTTACAGGTTTTAATACATCTGCGCTCAGTGTAAAGAAAAAGCTCAGGCTTGTAACGTTTTGTGTCTTATTTAAAAGCATGAGATTGTAGGAGCTTCTGTCACTTCATGGCCTTGTATGGCACACAGTCATCTTATATTATGCCAAACAATTACTTTTTGTTATTCCAAGCCTAATTGCAATAGTATCTAAAGTTTTAAGTTACTCTATGATTTTTTTAACATTACACAAGATTTTCTACAGAATCAGGAAAAATCTGGAAAATGGTCAGTTCTGGGATAAAGTAAGGGCAGGAATTTGTCACTTGCAGTCAGCAGCACGTGGTAGATGGTCATTTGACACTTGTGCAAACTTCAGTTAATTTTTACCCTGTGATAATTTGACCATGTAATGTTTGTGACAGATGTTTAACATACTGTGCTCACCTGTTATCTCGTGGACAGAGAAACACCTCTCGGAAATGAAGAGATGGGCTTTAAAATAAAGTTCACGTGTAGTTCATGGAAAGCTGGAGGATTGCGTTGCCAAAGATGTGATAGAGATCAATAAGATATGTTGCTCCAATAAACCCAGCAGGGGCAGGCGCTGCAAACGGCCTAGAACAACTTCCGGTGGCTCACCTGACTAGGTCGCGACCAAATCTCGTAAATCTCGTCCTTTTGTCCCACAATATTATCCTGTAACTCTCATTAGAGATATATATATTATATATATCAAACTTAGGATAGTTAGTCATATAATGATTGGAAAAAAGGTACACATCCACATACACATGTACATAATCCAATGACTTACTTACCAATAATTACTTTCAATCAGAAATTGACCTATTAGTTCTTCTGCATACAATCCATGCAACACACTAAGTATTAAGTTGGTCAAAAGGAGTTTAATTGCTTGAATGAGAGTGGGAGGAAGCAAATTTATGTAATCCAACCGCTGTTTTATATTTGCATTATGACTGTCTTATTTGTGGCCCTTTTTTTAAGTTTAAACTTTCCTTTTTGGTTTTCAGTAAAATCCAAAATAAAACGAAGCAAAAACACATATATATTCTGGTGGTGTTTAAACTTTGAGATTATACAGCTATTTCTATGTCTTTAAAAGAATAAAAATAGTTTATTTATTTAAGAAGTTCATTGAAGTGGTGCACCAGAATAATAGACAATTGCATTTTGTATCAAAATAAGAGTAACGGTAGATATGCAATAGGATCAGCCCTTTGTCTAAAAGTTTTTAGGGAGTTTGTTTATATAAATCACACTTAAAAACTTGTGACAAACTGGATTGCAATGCTTTGGACAATAATAAACAGGCTTAAAAAACGTTTCGTTTTTGTAAACTTTACTTTTGTTAAACCTTCTTTTATATTTTCTGCATTGACTGTGCACAGACTGAGTTTTTATGTGGTTTAAAAAATTGCAACAAGTCCACCCCACTGCTTCAGTTTAGGGAACAACAACAATGCGTTCAAAAAGCAATCATTAAGCTGGTATCTCTAATTGTGTTTCTTCCTCTCCCTCAGTATAATCCCTGATTCCTTGCTTAGCCTTCATTAACAATGGATGAATTAATTAGAAACCTTGACAGGCTTTTTGCATAGTGAACCCAGGAGATAAAACACATGCTATTCCTCAGACTTGCTCATTTCCTTCCAGTTCTTGTTTCTGCTCTCGCTTCTTTTTGCTCCTAATTGTATTGTTTGTTTGGTGTGTCGATAGCAGGATTAATTTCACTATAGATCAGGATTATTGACCTTCTCGTCAATGTTATTTCATTTCTGTAAAGTGCTAATTATAGGGAACAGGGGGGAGCAAATTGCACTGTAACTTGCCTCACTCGCTTTCCAATAAAACAGTAAGAAAACAATGTACATTACTTTCTCTCCTATGTGAATTCGCTCCAAGAACATTTCACAACTTATTTTTAATATTTGCAAGGGGGAAATGTTGGTAATTGCTTTTATGGTATTTACCCATCAAGTCTTTCTATCACTGTCTTCTACCAGATGACATCTCTGTCACAGGCGTGGCACTAACTGCTCTTCTCAGATGTTGTTTTACCTAACTTCCTACAAGGGGAGGGCACAGTTCACAATCATTTAGTTGCTTCAATAAGTGATTCCTAACAACCAAAAACCTGTGATATAATATATTTTGATTTGGTTTAAATTTGTACCAATGACAAATATGACGAAAACCAGTAGATTAAAATCATGTTAAATCACTGTAGATAAAATATTCATTGGATCCTTATAGGCCCATCTAAGAGCAGAAGCAATGATAGAGTTCTTATTGTTGCATTAAGCTTTAAATCGTCCTAACCGTCCCACAGGAAAACTCACTACAAACGTGATGGTGTGAGTATGGCTGGGAATGAATTGATATTGAAACGTCATAGTAACTTCATTTGATAAGTGGTTTGCGTTGAACACAGCATTAGGTACAAGTAGGATGACAGCTAAGCATCTACTTTTGCTACTTTTTTGTGATGGGAAAGATCTATATTTTCTAAATCACAATGTGAAATTCATTTTAATGAGACTGAACAGATGAAAAAAATTAGTGTTTAGATAAGCTTCTACACCTTGTTCTTAAGACCAATGACAGTATCATTGCTCACAAAATGATTTAAACTTGTACTTGCTTTTTGCACTTTTGGATCAATATTTATGGGCATGAAAGTTGTTTTTAATGGTAATGATTCCTCATGGCATCCTCCATAATATGGACAATAATTGCTTGGATTATTGACCCTACATCATGCGGTGTGGGCACCAACTTGTCACGAACTGGGGATTTCCTGTGGTGTCGCCCTCTGTGGTGATGGGTGGTATGGCTAATGGTGTGGACACATCACCAAGATGTCATCTCTGCGTTTTAGAAACTGAAGGTAAAAATTTACATTTTTGCAGAGGGACTTGTGAATCAGTTTAAATGGAACTCGTGTTTTCTGTTTTTTTTTTTTTTTATTTTGAAAGTTTTCATTTTTTATCAATTGGCCTAATAATGATTCCATCAACTAGTTCAGTAGATTATTTCACCTCTAATTGGTGGGTATCATGCACGTTTTCTTCTTCCCGCTCCTTTTCAAGCAATAAATCAAACTCTTCTTGACCTAACGTTTATTATTATGAGTAATTACATTGTTATTATCTTCTTACATTTTTCTTTTTTTTTAAATCAATGCATTTCATTATTTCTGTAAGAAGTTTGGCATATGTTTGATTTAGTTGGATTGTCTAAAATCAGTGCCTGAAAAATAAACCAATACAATGTGTGTGAAAAGCAATTACAAGCAGAAAACACAGTACACCTGAACAAGTACTGTAAGTTGTACTATGATGTCCACATTATGATTACATCTACATCCAGAGATCTACCCACACAGTGCGAGCCCTTGCCATCCTCATAGTCACCCTGTTTCCCTCTCTTCACTTCTCCCTTCTCCAGCAGTCCTCTAATGAACTGAAAGGTCAGAGCGCTAATAAAACTATTAGCAGAAATGAATCTATCAGATGTGTTAATGCACTTTTAATTCCTGTTAGCAAATTTCATTCCCCAGCAGTTTGCGGCCTGCTAATGAGAAATAAAACGCTCCGCTCTAGGGAAGGGGGATGGGAGAACGGGTCGATGGTCTGGCTACTCCGAAGCATTCCTCATACACACATGCATTTACACACAAGTAATACACACTAACATTGCACCTTACACTCATGCTGGAAGTGCTAGATGTTATTCACGGACCGAGGCCTGTTTTCAGGCTTGTGATTCTGCGGGGTTAATTAAAGAGCACATCTCCATCTGTTCCTATCCAGCCTCAACTCATTCTTCTCCAATTGAGCACACAAGACATTCACACACACACACACACACCAAATCACACTCACTTTACCTACTCAGTTGCTCTTTATCATCAGCAGACAGACACTATACATGACACTGTGATGTTCACAGGACACAGATAAACATGCTCTGACTTAAAGACATGATCTGGCTTCTCACCCAGCTTGTCTGTTGACCTGACTAATGAAGTTCACAGGCGGACTTGACCTAAAGATTAGCCACTCAAGTATATCAAGTCAGTGCAGGCAAGATGTTTGCACTCCTGTAAATGTGCTTGTAAGCTTGCTGTCACATGTGACCCATCACGGAAGTCAAGGTTCAAGTGTTTCATGGGCAAACTTTTCCACTCTCAAGGTACATTTCCTCACACAAAAGAACATTTTTGCAAGTCAGACTATTAGTAAATGTTTCATAAGCTGTGTTTTTTAAAACTTCATGTCAAAAAAGTATAGAAGTGTAAGTTTGAGTATTGAAAACAAGATTTACATGACTGAATGATGAGAGATGACACTAAATCTAACTTATTTTCATACAAAAATATTTTCCTCATTATTTATCTGTTAATTAAATATAGTTTTATTATATATTAATCACAATAAAAGGTACGTATAAAAATGAATAATTTACTGCAATGGCAGTTTCACTGGTAATAAATCTGTACTTTCTTAATAAGTCAATAATCAACTTAACATTAACCATTTTTAGAAGGTTATTTTGGCCGAAAAACAAACTTAATATTTAAGGATCACTACAACAAACTATCTGCCTTCATCTAATCTTGTCCTCTGCATCCTCATCGATCACGCCATCCAACCTCATGTTCTCCCTTACTACAATCATGACCCTCTACTTTAACATTTTTCCTAGTTACTGCAACCTCAGTATCCTGAAACCAACATTATCCACGTCTCTTTTCTAAACATGTCCAACCCATCTTAATCTGCTTCCTTGCAGATGTAAGATGAGCAGTTCCTCTGATGGGTTTATTCCTGATCTTATCCTCATCACTCCTAAAGAGAACCTCACCGTCTTCAGTTCTACCACCTCCAGCTCTGCCTCTGCCTCTTCCTCAGATTCTCTAAGCCAACAACATGGCTGCTCTTACTACAGTCTTCCACACCTTTCCTGTCACTTTTGCTTACTATCACTCTTGTTACACATCACATCTAAAACTTTCCTTCGCCTGTTCCAAGCTGCTTCTAATTTACACACAGATCCTCTGTTTTGCTGAAGCTGACCTGCATTCCTCTACTGCCAGAGCAAACCATCTCTCCAGGAGTTCTTCCAACTGCTCGCCGTTCTTACCACAGATCAGTGTCATCTGTAAACATTGTGGTCCACAGGGATTTATTTTTTAACATTATCTGATGGTCTGTACATCACCACAAACAAGAATGGGCTCAAAGCTGATTTGTGATGGAGTCCTACCTCCACCTTAAACTCCTCTATCACGTCTACAGTACATCTCTCCACTGTCTTACAGCTCTCATACATGACTTGAACAACTCCAACGTACTCCTATGTCACTCCAAACATCTTCATGCAAAACCATAGTTTTTTTTCTCTGTGCTACTTTCCTTTAGAAATACAAAAAACACAAGGTACTTTTTTGTACTTTTCACAGACGAATCCTCAAAACAAATGTTGCATTTGTGGTACCCCTTCCTGCATGTCTCTTTGGTTCCTAAACCAGTGGCACCAGGCCACTTCTCCATTTCTCAGGTATCCTCTCTCTCTTCAAGATCTTGTTAAACAGCCGTCACAAACTCGACTTACACTTTTCCTAAATACTTCCAAATCTCCAAAGGTATGCTGTCAGGACCTGATTTTTTTTAAACTGTTCATCCACTTCAAAGTGTTCCTTGATTATCTTTGCTCCTTCCTGTTCAACAACAGCCATCTCCTCTCCTCTGTGCTCTCTCACTTTTTCTTCATTCATCAGCTCTTTGAGGTCGTCCTTCCATCTTTCCATCAGATCCGTGGAATTTGACGACACATTGCCAATGCTGTCCTGTACACCCTTTCCATCTCTGCCTTGCTAACCTGTACAGATATACCTCTCCCTCTTTTATATCTAATCAGTCGTAGAGGACCTCATGCACCCTTTATTTGACCTTTGATACATTTACCCTGTCCTCCCTGTGCTCCTGTCCTTCCAGTGTCGCTTTTTTTTAAGTAAACCTTTCTTATCCTAAATATCTTGACTCCACCACCAAGTCTTCTTATCTGTTTTCGTCATTCTATCTTCTACCCAGTCTTCCTGATCTTTTAAGCAGTGGCTACTCAGTCATTTGGAATAACCTCCTGATCTCCTAAAGTCTGATTCAACTCTTCCCTAAAATCCACGTGTCTTCTTTTTTCTGTCTTCCATCACTTGGTCCTGTCCCATTTTTCTCGTCTGAGCTGCCATCTAACTCAAAACTGTACGACTGGATAGCTCCAATATTGCTCAGTGTTTTTTTTTTTTTTGCTCTGCTAATATAAATTTGGGCTTGTGGAGTGCTTATTGCTACCATGAGATTGAACAAAGGAATGCTGGGAAATTAGCAAAAGGCTAACTTTCACGCCAACAATCCCACCCATAATCCAAAAGCGAACTTCTAATGAACCCTGCTTTTCTGTAGAAAATATGTCTTCAAAAATGACACAGGATTTTTGGTTTGGGATCAACACTGCATAATCTTAATTTTAAAAAAATTCAATGAGAATGATTTTATAATTTTAAAAAATTGTTGGAGTGGGACTTTAACGAGAGCTTAGGCTGATCCGATTTGAAAGTTCCATTTGTTTTTGGCACTTTTGATTTGGCTTTGGTTTGTCCTTTCTTACACAACCCTCTACATTTATGCAGACTGAGGACTGGCACATGACAACACTGAAATGTGCCCCCTTGTGGTTGCATTTAAAACAAAATCATGTTTTATTTTTCACAAACTGTTTATAACAAAATTAAATATAAAAAAAATAAAATACAATTCTAAACAACTATGACCTACATTAAAGTTACAGATAAGGTAAGTAAAAGAAAAATAAAACAGTACTTGAGAGGAAGTACTTAAAGCAGCAATCATGGTCTTATACAAAACTAGGCCTTTTAATTAATAATGAGACAAAACATCCTTTAATCAAATGCATATTTCCTCATTTGTCTGATGCCCCTGCTACCAAAGTGCACATAATCTTTAGATCCTGTAAAGAATGCATAATGTTCTCCCAGAGAGCCAATCATCCATATAAACACAAAATAGAAGCAGTCAGCAGAAACACACACCAGCCCAGCCCAGCGCACAGACACTCCATAGACCCCTAATTACATTAGGATGGGCATATTAAGGAGAATTGCATCCTGTAAACTAGGATATTATTTCTACATACAAACACACAGCTGGCGTGCACACACAAATAATTCTCCACATTCCCCAGCCCTGTTCTCACTGTTCAGTAACAGATCTATATTGTTTTTGTGCATGCGCATGAACACGCACACACACAACACATAAGCTCAAAGCCCAGTGCTATTAGTGCAAGGCTGTTTGTCGGACATGCAGACATCCGTTAGCCGTGACTAAAGCGTTCCAATACGATTAGAGGAGTAACCGGAGCCCTTCCAGGTCCACCGTACTGAGCTCACGTTGGGATAACAAGTCTAGAGGTGGTGAGCAGGCTAGATCAGGTTCCTGGAGCTAATGGGTCAATTACTAACTGACACTTAATTGAGTGATAGAGCGTCGCATTTAAACCTTTTGTGTGGGCATGGGTGTGTGTGAGATGAATTTTCCTAGATAATTTGTCAGTGATACACTTAACTGACATGTTTTAGCTGGATGTTTCATCAGGTCTTACAAGCTTAAGAAAATAATTTTAAAAAGTGTGTTTGAGTGGCTGTGTGGTCCAGACTGGTAACTGTGCATCAAAGTTTACTCTTCTGCCTAGAACCAGGGAGCAAACAGCAGCTCCGGTAACAATGATTCATGCTTTCCGTCAGGCCCTCTGACAGGCAGAGTTCGATCCGCTGTTCAGCACGCCGTGGCGGCAGTAACAGCAGCCAAGGCAGGCACAGGAGCACGGACATCATCATAACAGCTGAGGGAGTGCTGGGATGCTGACATATTGATTGCCCCTCAGTTAGAAGAGTTGATAGATTGGACTCAGACTCTTGACTTAAAACAGTAAAACAAGAAAATTAGAAAGTCAAAGAAAACAACTGAGACCAGAGGGCGAAGGATCACATTTTAGCAATGGTTCAGTAAGTAATTTTATGTCTGAGGGTTTTCAGTCACCTGGGCCATGTTATCAAAGGATTATTTTATTCAGGGAAAATGACTTTAAAAGTTGATCAGAAAGACTCTCAGTTTTATGAACTGAAATTATGTGATTTTACAAACCTTTTTATTACAACTCTCTTAACAACTTTTGATGCTCTTTCCTAAGTTGTCTAATGTACCTGGATTCAGTTATCAGTTTAAGAAGAAATTAAAAACCAAATCATTTTCATAAAGTTTCAGTTGAGACCATCAAACCAACAAAGCTTATGTCCTTAAACCTTATGTCCAGCTTAAACCTTAGTCAAATGCACTCATGTGATTGACTTCAAGGGATGGTATGAAAATTAAGCGTACGATTGTCATGTTGTAAGAGTATTGTGAAGTACTTGTAAGGATAATGTAAGTTACACCCACTTATGACGTGTCACAAGTGATGCTCAACTACAGGGCCCGTACGTCCACTCTAGTCGTCAGTAAGGTGTGTAAGTGCTGATTCTCTAATTTCCTCATTTCTAACTGCCAGACTGCACACAAGGAGACTGCACTCATCACATAAAAAACACTAACTGGCTACATGCACAGTCTGCAGGATTTGGGGGGGGCATAGAAAAATGAAAAATCCATCCAAAGTGCGTGCATCTTACTCACTTCCCACTTACCTATTAGCATTCGCTATGACCTGTAGCTTGCAGCATGCCCATAGAACAAAAATGTGCATGAACATTTTCACTCTATGGGTTAACCGAGCAATCTACAACATTGGTATTTTGTCCAGACACTCCATATCATCTTATAAAGAAAGAACTAAGGCTTAAATTACTAAAATATTTGAGCTCTTCAATTTTGCACAATTTTCTTGGAAGGCACAATACTTTCTTCAGTAAAGTCATTCTGTACAAAAGTTCTGCAGGATTTTACTGATGTTTTTTATGGATTTACTAGTATAACTGAAGCCATAGAAACAGCAGCGCATGACATGTACAAGTTATTCAAAAAATGTAATCATCTTAGGTCTAAAACTTGTCACAGTATCTCAATTTGTCCAAACAGTTTCCTTTCAGACACAGCTGGCAAAGAAAGACTCAGATATGCAATTTGAACCTTAACTTTCTTTAGATGTGTCTTCCATGATGAGAAAAATGCTACAAGAATATGTTAAAACACAAAAAACGTTATTTTCATTGGAGTAGGTCTTTAGATAGTTGTAAACTGGCAGTCACACACTAAGAAAAACTCTCACAATCACAGTCAAAGAAGACACCAATTAACCAATGATTGGTTCTCAGTCTCATCCATTTTTAATGGATGTTTCAAAACATCAGTAATATATCAAAATTGGAAATGCAATTATCAGGGTTGAACACTATGATACTTCACATACAGCAGTAATATAGTTTTGATTTGGCTTTATGACTATAATGACATGAACACCTGAAACGGCTCTGAAATTTGCTCACAATTGCTGGTAAACAGCTTTTGAGAAAAGACAACCCACAACCAAACGGCAGAAAACAAGGGTGTGAAACCACACAGTTAAGATGAAATAGCAAAAGTAGTTTGTAAAAACTCTAAGTACATATAAACTCTAGACCATCCAAACCAACTACCAGCAGCCAACCATACATTGGACATAACTGTTCAATAGACAAGATTACCACTCAATAAATAGCTGTGATCTAAAGGGAGGTTGCTTGTCCTTAAAAGAAGTCTTGAATTTAAGTCATGATATCTGGACTTACAGTGTTATTTCTTGAAACCTTTAAGTGGCTTTATTGAGCTATTTGGCTGAGAGGTAAAACATTTTAAAGAAAGAAGATTTTAAGTCCAGATGTCATGGCTTAACTTCAAGAGAACATTACCTGGATATAGGGTACCTTTGTCAACTCCATGACAGAGAAAAACTATATGTTGCTGTAAAATGTAGCTTCTCCTGTCCCAACTGGTTGAGGTGAATGGTAATCTTTTCTGAGTTTGGTTGGATTAGAAGAAAGTTTTTCCTTCTTACTGTCACTCAGTCCATCTTCAATTGAGCATAATGAATTAAAAAAAATCCATCAAACAGAATTGAATTTGTTTTCATAGTTCGCCAATGTCATTGTATAAATTAACTTAAAAATAATTCTACAAAGCTAATTAAAACATTTGTTTGTTTTGTTTTTCTTTTCATTTAATTGTACGATGTGTAACGTTCTTCATTACAGCCCATTTCTGCTAAAGTTTGGTCAAAACGATTATGTTGTGTTTGAATTATAACAAAAATTCAAGACAAAATGCAATATGTAGTCGGGAAGATTCCTTCGTCCCTGCCCCCATAACACCTGTCCAATGATACTCAGATGGTCTGGCCAAGCCCAAACCCCTGAATAAGTCAGACCCACAGGGGCTTGGAGGCCAGGAAGGACCAGCGAGGGGAAAAGCTCACACTAACGATAGAGGAAACCTTGTCCACTCGGCTGGAGCCTGAGATGGAACACAAGATCCTGTACCATTGTTCTGCCAACTCACTGACAGCTTGTGATTTAGGACCAGGGCTGCCCAGGAGCGCTAGGGGAAGAACAGGAGCAAGGGAGGTCACAGAGTGGCTCCACAGGCGCCCTTCAACAATCCTATTCAAACCCCTCCATCCATGAGATGGCAAAATGAATCATGGCTGACCCAGAGATGGGCTTAAGCTTGGCCTTTCTTCAGCATCCCATACCCCCCTCCATCGACCCTCATCTTTCTGGACAAACATGACAAATCTGGTGTTTATTTACTTGAAAACACCTGAGAACAGAGCAAAGGGACACAGGTAAAAAACTCTGTAAAATCAATATAGAGTTAGTAGTTGCTGCCCTTCTGCTGCTCTTTGGTTGAGTTGCAGAAAAAAAAGATAAGCTTGAGCCTAATAGGAACCTCAGGTGGAAACATGATCCAAGTCTTTCCCACTTTGCACAAGAGAGAAAAGGAGCCTGCAGAAAATGAAGAGGTTGTGTCTAACTAAACAAAACTGTATTTTCTTTTGCAGAACTTATCAAAATTAGACTGCTTTTCTTTATTTCCAATAACTAGTATCTGTCCCTGAGTCAAGCATGTATAGAACTGTCCGGTAACATGTAGCTAAAAACACACCAGCCACAACCCAGGCTGTGGGTGATGGATGTGTAGTCAGAGTTATGGGAGACAAGATTGGGCTTGAAGTCAGAGTCCAGACAGCAGAGTCCTGAAACCAGTGAACCTCTGTTCTAACAGCATGACAACGAGAAAACCTCTAAGGCTTTCTTGTAGGAGAAAGGGAGGGTGGCCATTACACCAACCTCCTAAAAAGAAATAGCAGCAGTGAGCTGTCAAGGTTTCTGTCATATCCTACATCACATCAGCCGCCCGTTCTATCCCATCTCCGGCAAACCAAGCAGACAGCCACGGCCAAGGATGAAAGTGCTGGAAAATGGGAGTGATTGTAAACAATTTTCTGCCTTGCAGGCCCCCCTCTCGCACCCTCCCGTCCACCAACATCCTCTCCATCTCCACCCTTCTTCTCCCTGACTGCTCCTAAAGACAAATGGGTCCAGGGCAATGACAGAGTGCCTGGTCCACAAATCACCAGCAGCCGGTCGGCTCGTCCACTGCTTCTTCTTCCCCCACTGCACTCTCCCTGTGCCTAACCTCGCCCCTCCCCAGTCCCAGCCACTCCATTAGTCATGTGCACGCGGGCAGCAGCCAGTAGCCGTAATTAGACAAGGACAAATCGCCAGCCATGGACACGGACAAGTCCAGCCGCTAAATAAGGCCCTTTTTCCATACTGAATGGTGGACGGCAAGTAGGGCCAAGGAGAGGTGTCAGGTTGAGGAGAGGGGTCGGTACTGTCCAAAACATCCTTTAATCTTCTTGGTCTGGTCTAGAATGGAACACTACAAGTATCCTACGAGCTATTGCATGAAAAGCACCCCTCTTCCCTGACACCACAAATTAAACGAGAACTCCAATACCCAAACCCCAATTTTTGCTTTAAGCACAAATGGAATTACAACCGCATGGTTGCAGCTTTTAATCTGAAGATGAAATTCAAATATTTGAGAATACCATTGTACCACACAATGCAGGGCAGACTCCTCATTCAAAAGCACAACACATTCTTGTACCACTACGTCATTTGTTTTTGTGGTGGCCAAACCAGCTCTAAATAAATAAATTAAGTAAGTAACGCAAAGCTGGAGCAATAAAGTGCAATAAAGAGGTTTCAGGGTACATTAGGTGTAACATTAGAAGGATGGAATTCTGAAAAATGAGAACTCAGGGGAATCAGATTACACGTGGATGAAGAAAGCGGCAGTCAACAAAATATAAATTACCTCCATATGAGGGCAGAGCCAACTGAATCCACATAAGAGTATCAGTAACAATTGCTTTGGCCAGGTCAGAGCTATAACACACTCCGTGGGTAAAAGGAACAAGAAATACACACTCCAAGTGACATATACATTCCCACCAAAAACACACACACGCACACACAAACAGCATGCTCCAGTAGAGCAAACTTTATTGATCCACCACCTAATTTTCTAATTAGTTTTTATTGGATTCCATAATCGTCATCAGGACACATCAAAAGAAACTCAAAACCCCAGCAAGATTTTTTGCCTTTCTCGACATTATTTCTTGAAACTGTGAAAATGAAGTCATGTCTTGCAGGTCCCCATCTGTGCGAGCAATTCTCTCCATTTTTTTTTCTTTAATATCCCCCCCAGAACTCCTTGGACAGCAAACACTGCACAAACACACAATTTTTCCCATGTGCAGTAACTGATGTTTGGCATTGCACTTTTTCTGCATGATCTGCTGCTACTTGTCACACTGCACTCTAGTCAGTTGCTTCTCAGTTGTAATGATTGTTAAACACACAGTCTTGCAAATTTTTAAAAAGCTTTATTTTTTTTCAAACAGCTTTAAAACTTTAAAAGTTGTGTTGTTTTGAACCTTTTTTAATTAAATTTTACTAAATTGTCCTACAAAACACAATTGTATAACTAGCAAAGTTACTTTGGCATTTTTTTGATATGTCATTTTTAGACATCATATGTCCTTTGATGCAATTCTGTTTAGCTAGTGTTCTGCACAAAACTTGTCCAACTATCACGAGTTTGTATACTGTTTAATACTGCTGTTCTGCCATGTGATGGCACTATGTGCGTTTATTTACATTAAACACAATGTTAAATGTTTCATTTGTGGGTCGAGACAACAATTTGACATTTTAAAACACACATGACCATTCTGTACCTAGAACCTGTAATTTAACGTAAATAACGGATAGTTAAAAAGTGTTACAGTTAAGTTTTGTTTTTGTTTTTTTTACAATAAAACGGACAGAAAAGGAAGAAACACTCAACAGTATTTTTTAAAAAATCCAGTTATATATCCAGAAAAAATCTTAAGTCTTTCTCCACTACAATGTGAGGATTTATGGTCTCCATTAAACTGTGGGGGACCTTTGCTTGGCACAATTTGGGTTTACTTGTCCCTTAAATGGAAGAGCTGATCTAAATCAATAAAAAAAAAGCTGCTCCAAATCATTCCTGTTAGCCCATGACGAAACACTGTCATTCCTGAAAGCAATACTTTGTTCTAGGACGACAAACCATTGTCCTCATGGAGTCACTAAATGATGAGATAGAAATAATGAGTTTTAATCTTAATGTTGTCGGTGAACGACACTATAATGTACACTTCTTTTTTTTTTTTTTTACCAACGTAATTACCAACGAGATTTTTGTTCTGAGTTTGCTGAAGTTAAAATCAAATAAAGCACGCATTCTTTGAAGTGAATAAGTGGAATAAGTAGAATAAGTGTTGCCTTTGTCAGATCCAGTAAAGCCCACAGGTTTAAAGTTGATGCTGTGGAAAACTGAGCAAAAATAGAAACTAATAACACTACAAACCAAATTTGACATTTAATATCAGAGGCATTACCTTTACATCATTCTTGGCTATAGTTTTCTTAAACATTTGTTGCAATGTTTCACAAACAACACAAGTCACTCCACCCGTGAGAGTCTCTAAGTGACCCTCCGCACTGCTTTCATCACATTGGCCTTTGTTAACACCGAGGTGCGAAACAGGAGCCCAGGGGAGTAGAACAAACTTAAATCCCAGTGAAGATGTTTTTGGCCTTGATCACTGTGCTCATCGATCCCTGGCTGATTCCCACTCAGATATGTCTTATTTTATTAGTGACTTCGGCCTTCTGCCGCCCCATTCCTCTGTGATCAATACTAGCATTGGGATGGCCCTTATTTTTCACTTTTAGTGCCTTAACGCTGTTTAACCGTGTCACCTGATAAACGACAGGCCTCCCCAAACACTGATTTCCTATTGATTTCTCCCTCATTCAGCCACCCCTTTCTTCGTCACTCTCCCATTGTTTTTATCTTCAGCTATCTCCTCTCTACAAGGTCCAAACCTTGACCTCACGCGTATCGCCTGACAGGGCCCATGTCATAGCTTTTAATGAAATTTTGTGAAACAGTGTCCAAAGCTACCTGTTAGTGCCTTTGCTTGCAACAGGAAACAAATGTAAACAATGAGAGGTTTGTGTTTCTCATTGTCATTTTTACCCACCAATCAGCTCCTCAAAAACCAGTGTTGAAAATCTGACTGTGTACGTTTAAGAACTCACTTTGGACAGCATAAAGTAGATGCTCGAAGACCTTTGAGAGAGACGGCTTCATCCATCATCCACAGAAGTGCTGGTGATTGAAGAAGGGTTTAGGTTGTGAGGAGAAAGCCTTTTGAGCACGCTCAAATGCTTCCTATTAGGCTGCAAAGTCACCTGATGTGAGCGTAGCAGAGTGAAATCAAAGTTGAAGCGGATACTCAGTGCAGGTGTGGAACTTATAAGGATGTTTTAAGAGGAAATCTAAAAAGGTAGTGACATGTTTCCTCCTTTTTCTCAGACAGTACATTATTTATGCAAAATTAAACTTGCTCCAATTCCAGCTTAGTCTTGCTCATCCACTCAGTTACCTCTTTATTGATCTCCCATCTGAGGCACTTCTGTAAATCCAGTCTGCTCTCTCCAACCTTACAGTCATTATTCCTATTACATAGTCCCCCCTCATCACCAAACACATTGAATTAAAATTCTGACTTTTTTATATATAACTGATGTAAATGTATACATGTCAGTGTGAAGCGTTTACTTTAAATTTAAGCCTGAAAGGAGCTGCTAGCACAGTGGTGGAGGCATGATTATGTGGGTGTTGTTCTGCTACCATAATAACTTTAGTTTTTTTAATTGCAAGACTGAGGTCAAATGTGATGCTGTCTGCACTTTTTGTACATATAATTAATTGTGGCCCAGTGGCTTGCAATGTGAAGCTCAGACTGGGGTCTGTTGTTCACATCTCAGGACCAGCAGGGTCAAGCTTGGGTGGGACAGATGCTTGGAGTTTTTGACTAACCCTCATTAACCCCATGGTGGTGCCCTTGAGCAAGGCTGTTGACCCCAATTGCTCCAGGCGTGCTGCTGGAGTGGGGTACTGTGGCTGGACTGAGTCGCTTTCAGGTATGAATGTGACACTATGTGACTGCAAACAGCAGTCATTGTAAAAGAAAACAATAAAAATGAAAAGAATGTTAAAGAAGTGCCGTAAAAAGGGGAGTTCAAAACTCTGTCACAAGAAAAACATTGAATTACTTCAAGTTCACTACCATCAAATTAAGTAATAAGTCACACAATCCCAATGCGGAGAATGTAAACTTTCTACAATGTAACAGGCTTTTCTTAAACACAATAAAAATTAGAGGATTCTACTCATGAGTTCTCACTTTAAAAAATCTAATAATAAAAAAATTATAGTAAAAATCTGAATATACGTAATGAATGTGGGTACAATAATATCAACTATTAAAGGAGAACAGGCACATTATAAGAACTTAATGGTTAAATAACTCATCGTTAGCACAATTCACTGTGCTTTTATTACCTTGATTGATCTGATCTGCTCATTTACTAAGTACGTTTTTTTTTTTTAAACTGCTATAAATCAACAAGACTGCCAGTTAAGCTGTTGGACAGGTCTACAGCTTGTTAATAATACAAAAATATACCAATAATTTGGTATGATGAAATCCCCATCCAAAGCCTGATTGAGTTGACCTTTCCTGTAGCATCTCTGTCTGTTAAAGAAGCCACTGTCATGACCTGGTATCATTTATTAGCCCCTCTTATCAGCTCTTTAACGTGGGGTCAAATGATATATTGACATTACCAGCGTGTCCTGCCAAGTAACTCTGGGTACAAAATATACAGAGAAACTGGCCATGAAGTAATAACATGAGAGTGGACAACAGATTTTCTATTAACACCAGGGAGAAGAGGAGGAGAGGTTGGGGGGGCTCTGTGAAGACCATCTTGGCCCTTCTTTTTCTGCCACCCCCTGCAAAACCCTTCTGTTTAAAGTTAGCAGCCTCCAGACACGGAGGAGCTTGAGCACCAGCTAGTGGTGCTGGAGCTTCACTGCCAAGACAGTCTTCACCAAACACATTAATCATGACCAAGGGAGTGTAAAATTCAATCGGCTCCTTCCATCCATTTCATGTGAAGCAGACTGAAGGCCGGCCTTGTAGTGCTTGAGAGAGGAAGGATGAAAAAAGGGGGAAAAAGAAAAAGGAGCTCCCTACACTTCATCAGAACCTCTACTTCATAACAAATGGAGTGTCTCTCTGGCAGAGGAGTGCCATCAGAAACGCGCGTTCTCTCTATCCATTTAATTCCGGCTGTGGAAGAAGGGTCAGGGAGGGAGCAGTGGGTGCATGTTCTGCTCTTCGCTCGCCGCTTCTCCAGTCACACAGTAAACTACCTTTTAGGAATTGTTTCTCAATAAGAAATGATCAGTCCATTTATCTGCACCAGGCGGGCCTGTCTCCTCACCCAGACCTCCAATATTTTTCGTTTGACCTGATCAGGGCTATAAACTAGACTGAGACACTTTCAATTTGTCACCCAGGGAGGCCTCTGTAAGTCCCATGCCACTGATTACATCCACACTCCCAAAAGCAGGAATTCCTTCACTGCATGAAGTCGCTCTGATTTTTTTTTTTTACTCGCGTCTACATAAAGAAAAATCTTTTTTTCATTTTTTTTATAAACCTCCTGAGCGCCTTACAAACTTTACTTACAAAAACATTTGAACTAAACTCACTCGGACAACATGCACATCTATCAAGTGTCATTCATTAATAACTTTGCACATTTATTTTTGATTTTTGAAAATGTTTTAAAATTCTTTTTAGATGAATGCGTATTTCATCATATTTTCACCATTCTTTTTCCAAAACCTAATTTCTGGATCTGGAGTTTCGTCCATTCCAACAGTTCTGCCCACAACTCAGAGGCAAATTTCTAATGAACTACTGTCGCTCTGTAGAAACTATGTCTTAGAGAACAGTAGGGTTTTTTTTTTTTTATTATATTTTGACTAAAAACGGCATCATCATTATTAAAAGACAATGGGGGTGCTCTAAAAATAGATCAAAGATCAATCTACAAGGTTCAGACTTTTTGTGACAATAAACCCAAGCAGAAAAAGCTCTCATTACTGATTAATTTCTTCTGAAGAGGAAAAATATTAACCCATTTGTTTTCTTTCAAAACATGTATAAACTTTGAACAGGGGGTAATTACAATTCACACATGACTTGCTTTCCCATCAAGCTCTTTAAAACAGTTAAACATTTGTTGAATTTGATGGAACATGTCAATGATTTTTTTGACAGCGCTGAAATATAGCGAAGGAGAGTCAAGCGCATGTGCACAACCTGTTCTAACTGCTGCCTCGTCTAAGTCACATGCACGCAATTAATCGCTGATACCTCCGGCTGCCACCCCACAAGCATGTGGTTATGCAATGCTAATGGGCAACTGAGTGGAACTGAAAAACACATCCAACAACACAGGTTTTCTTTCCCTTTTACTTGTTTTTGACTTTTCAGAAGCACAGGTTTGCAAAAGAAAATACTACATTTGAAACATGAGACTACTGTAAAAACATTTTACATCTAACTAAAAAAAATACCTAGTTTGGCCTTTCCTCATTGTTAATCTCTGATATTTTAATTCTTTGCTTTTTTTTTACATGTTATGGTAAACTATCAAACTACCTCAAAAACTGCAGAAAGTACAAAGTGACATGATACGAATAGGTAAACTGTGCTAAAACATCAATGAAGATTCTTCTTCCAGAAAACATCTTAAAGTTGAGTCATGGCATCTGGATTTACTGTCTTCTCGTCTTGAAATATTTTACCAGCTTCAGGGCTGTCCAAAGATATGTTTACCACAACTTCATAATGCAGTTTTGTATTGCTAGGATTTTTATGACAAAAGACTTCCTTAAACATAATCTTGGCATTAAAACTTGAGGTTGTAACTGATGTTTTCTTTCAAAGTTCCGACCATTAAAATTACGGTTTATTTATATGAGCATTTTTCATAGAATTTACTTGGAGCATGTCAATATCTATCCTATAGAGGTTTTTTTGTGATTTGCTGTTGGCTATGTAAGGTTGTGTTTTTTGAAATCACAATACAGGCTATCCAGTGAAGAAACTTGTCCTGTAACAAAGCTCAACAAATAAAAAAATGTAACAGGAGTCAAAGGAATGGTCTCTATACATGTCTGTTTGAAATTATGAAATGTTTAGATAAAAACGCATCAGTGCAACACCCAGGTACCTCCAATGCAATGAGATGAGATGAAAGATTCATAAAAAAGTTTAGTCAGACACAAATACATGCAAAAATCACTGAGAAATGAGGACTTTACCCCATTTAAGCTGTTTGATGCAAACATGCACCAAACCACTTTGGCACCAAAATTATCTCCATCTACATGAAAACAAAAGCATAAGCGTTTTTTACAGCTATAAAATAAATTCAGGCGTTAAGATAAAAATTCTTGCTGGATTGTAACTTGATACCACTTTGACACCAGCTGCTGCAGCAAAAAGAAAAAAAAAACTACACATACTGACGAAATTTTAAAGATTAAATATTAGTCTCAAAACAATAAATGTCAATAATTAATTTTCGTGTTCAAGGTAGCTAGACATACTCCCCCATGGCTGTGACATCCTACAACTAGTGAGCCATACAAGAGAAAGACGGTAAATGACAGAAATTTCTCATCTGAAATGACACTGAAATATTAATGTCTGGAAAAACCACTAGTAACCTTTTTGCTATTAGGCATGTAAAGTTCACATATATGATGCAAGTTTATGTGAGATTCACACTTAAAATGTCTTACGTTGGTCTATAACTGTTCATTCACAAAAGTGTTGCAAATTTCTTGCACTTTTGGACTGATAGAAACATTTTAAAAAGGATTTGAAACACCTAAGATGACCTTGAGACTGTTTTGTGAAAGAATTGTTTTAGTAGCCAAGATAGCAGGGCTGCCTTCAAAGTCCCACTTCAGTTAAAAATCATATTCTTGATGTTTTTAACATGTTTGTGCGGCGTTTTTCTCATGATGGAGGACATATATTAAGAAAATTAAACTCAAAACTGCATTTGAGTATTTTTTTTTTTTTATTGTTTTGAACCAGAAGCAGGCAAAGAAATGCAGTTTTACCTGGAAAGCCTCACAGTTCTTTTGCAAGCGATGTATTCCTCATGGTTTCTTCCATCTATACGTTCCTGATCTCCCTGGTGCCGTGTGCAGCTGGGAAGAGAACCATTACTTCTAGATCTGAGTTCATGGTTGTCAGCCAGAAGAAAGTGGATTTCCCTTTCAGGTTGAGAATGAGTGTTCTCTACAGGGTAGCTGAGGTCTGCCTAAGTGATATGGTAGGCTACTATTTGGAAGGAAGTCAGAGTAGAGCTGTCTCCGCATTGAGAGGAACCAAGTGTTGTGTGGTAAAAAGGTACCCAGTCATCTTTCTATTGGCCTGTCCAACTGATAGGGGGCTTTGCAGAAGAACCAGGGTGAGGTCAAGCCTCTTGAGAATGTCTCTGTTTACCCCTAAAGAAGCTAGAAGAGGATTCTGGGAACCAGACGCTCTAGGTTTCCTTGATAAGACTGCCCCCCACATGATTGACAAATGGATGAGCGCTCGGAATTTTAGAATAAGAAAAGAAAAGTCCGTCAACTCAGCTACAAAAAAATAAAAATTCCCTTTAAATGCATTAGGAGAGAGTTCTTCCTGAGTCCCGTTACTCTTTTACTACCGTCCAGTAGTAACAGCAATGTCTTAATATTTTCCTTTTTTGAATCGCTTGAACTTTAAACATGTTCAAAATTTTGTTGTGCAAATGTTATTTTCTAAAATAGTCACAGGTCATGGAATGACTATGAAGCACTAAAAAATGTTGGTTTTTGTGGTGAATTGAAAATCACCAAAAGGATAATGTGTTACTAATTTCAAACAAAAATCCGATACTTTGAGGCCCAGAGTCTCACTGTGAGTTTGTGATACCAGTTCACTGGTTCTAGGTTAAATTTCTGCCAGTTTTTTCCAAGATGCTTTGTTTACAGATCACTGCAAAGTAAGATACCACCTTTGCTGCCAGGTGATGGATGGTTGCAAGTTATGCAACATTTTTGGAACTCATTAGTTATACTATAGCACTTTTAAACCTAGCTTAAGCTGGTTAATAAAATATTGGGGGTGTGAGATACAGAATAATGCATAATTTTTAACATAAAGGAAGAGAAAAATGACTTTTTAAATAAAGAATAAACATTTGCTCAGCAAAAAATGAATAGATCAGTGAGTAGGAGTTAAAGTTTGAAGCTTTTGCAAATGCACTATATTACCAAAAGTATTCACTCACCTCCCTTGACTCTCATGAACTGAAAAGCCATCCCATTCATAACCAACAAAGTCCAATAAGATGTCGGTTCACTACTTGCAGCTATTACAGCTGCAAACGACGACGTTAGAAAGTAAAACTCTCTTGTCCTCAGTGAGCCAACACAGATCCACTGCTTGTTTTTACAGCCAAAATAAGTTGGAAAAACAAAAATCTGAAATTAAATTTGAGTAAAATTTCATTTCGCCATCATCTTACAATTTCCATTTACACAAAAACAGATAACTACATGAGCTAAAAAGGGTCAATCCTAATTTTCTGTGAGAAAGCAATTAGAGCTACAGGCCTTTTTGTGGTACAACAGTGACAACCCCTGGCAGGCATTTATTCTGCAGAGAGGACACGGCAGCAGAGGCCGAGTGAACAACATACACCACAATTCAAGTATGATGGTAAGGCTTTAATAAAGAATACATGAAGGAACAAGAGGTGTCTGTTTTCATTTCAGATAAGCAGTTACAGGGGTCTATAGATCGCTGATTGAGCCACATACATACTCAGTATTTGTGAGGGTCTTTTGGGAAACGGCTAAGAGATCATCTCAGGTGAGTAAGGTCTACAATAAAGCGCCAGCTAACATGCAAAGGTGCCTCGTTTATTTAATTTGAGGATAGCTACTGATGACGCTACACTTCACTGGTGGTTTTTCACTTCTCCTGCTATTTTTCTAACCCACAGAACAAGTTCTAGCAAAGAGATAAGAATTTGCAAGCAGACTTAAAATGACTTAAAACCTCAACAGTTTTAGAGTACGTTGCAGCTGACGAGATTACAGTGACCACACTTGGAATTCAAAGGAAATTGAAGCTATCTGTTATTGAAGAAAATTAAAATGCACAAATACAAAAGTGCATGGAGCAGACAGAGGTTAAGTGGATTTGTTAATCAGGAACAGAAATCACAAATTTGCAGAGGAAATTGTTTACATTTTAAATAAAGTAGACCATATAAAGCTGTTAAGAAACTATAAAAGAAGAGGCAGGTGACAGTGTAAAACCATGCTTTCTTTTAGGTGTTGGACACATGTTAACATAGTTTTACTGTTACAACAGCAATAAATGGCACTTCATTCTTAGTTTTAGTTTCACAGCTTATTTTTCCTTACAATATTTTGGTGGATTAACACATTCCATCCTAAAATAAAAGACAGAAGTGGCTGGTTAAAAATACTGGCACAGAGTGGTGACAAGGCCACTTTGAGCTGTACACTGGTTGGATGGAAAGAAAGAAGGAAAACAGAACATGTTGTTAAAGAACCCATTCACAGTGTATAGAGGAGCCTCTGAAAATGGATGGAGAAAAAAAAAAACAGTATTCTATATGATAACATATCGGAAAATATATATACAACTTTTTGAAAATACAGAAAAGTGAACACACTGAAAAATAAAGTTGAACTGAATTAAACGAAGGAGGCACCCAGGGTTTATGGGGGAGCAAATAGAGTCCCTCAAAAGGGAAACAATACTTGACCTTTCTCAAATGGGCACCAGTCAGGCCCAGCCTGGCTTCATCTCACATTCATCTCCATAAACCAAATATAAACAATACCACAGCCAAAAGAGCACAGGTTTTCACGTCAGCGCTTAAAAGGGACCAATTCTACTGTTGCAGCTTGGCCACCCAGGTGCAGGAAGTTGTGCACGAATGCATGGACAATAAATATATATCTTTATATACAGTGGAACAGGTACGGCACAGTGGTAAACTTGTCTCTGTCTCATTGTGGTGCAATGGTGGTAGATGTTACAGGACTCTGGATCTCTTGCTGGCCAAAGAACCATGCTAGAAAGATGGAAGAATCAGCAAGAATTGAGCCACGTGAAAGCAAACGGGGGCTAGATGAATAGAACGAGTCGTGTATTTGTAACTCACCTTAGCTTGCTTGTAAAAGTGAGGCGCCAACTCCACCAGCCAGGATGATTCGACAGCAGTCACATCACGCATGTAGTATTTTGAGGTTTGCACCACCTCATTGAAAACCACCCTGAAAAAAAAGAGGAAACACATAACACATAAACAATCTCTCAATATAATGCATAATGAGAAGTTCCAGCACAGATTTACATGAATGTTTTTTAGTTGACATGATTGTGATAATGATCTTGACAATGATTGTGTCGAGTGCATCCAGATTATAAACTCACCACTTTGGAGGTTTCTCTCCAAACAGCACAGAGTTGGGGTGAATGTGAAGCTCACGATCGTCTCGTAAAGTCCTGAAAAAAGCAAAGGAAAACATAAATGTGACATTTTAAAAACAGAAATTCTTTTTTTCCCTACAAGAATAAAAATTTCTAATATCGTATGATAACAAATTAATTGAACTCTCACCGGTAGGAACCTGAATGATGAATGCGGGCAGCATTGGCAAAGAACCCAGCAACAATGCACCTCAAGATCACGTCTGGATCGCCTGTGAAAAACATCACCAGTCTGAGTACAACTCCTTTAAATGTGTCCAAAGAGAAGAGAGCAGAAGCTTTGCTTTATTTCAGCTCAGTTGACTTCAGGCCACATGTTATGAAAAAGAGGCATCGTGTGATTTTACAAAAAAAAGGCTTTCTTTGCAGATAAAAATTGTGATTTGGGTGTTTTTAACATGTTTTTGTGGCATGTTGTCTGATAATGGAGGACATATATAGGGAAAATTCAGCTGACATTTGCATTTCTGAGTATTTCTTATTACAAATTGTTGTGAATCAGGAGCAGAGGAAAAAATGCAGTTTGAAAAAGAGCTTATTTGTGACGTAGAAAATACACCACAAACTCCCTGCTGTGCTCTATTCCAATTCATCAACTTGTTGATGACTAGATCCATGAATGTCTTCATTTTCCACATCTGAGCTAGCATCTGCTTCAAAACTGAACAGGTGGATGGCTCTAAAATTGCTTGCCAAGTTAGGTTGGGGGCATGAGGTGTAAGCTAGTGGGAGAAAATGTAAACAAAGAACTTTCAGCAACAGTGAGGTCAGAGAGGATGAGGTTGCTCTGTGTAGTCAGCCCACAACTCAGAGGCAAATTTCTAATGAACTACTGCCACCCTGCAGAAACTATGTCCTGGAAAACTACAAGTTATTTTGATTTTGGCTAAAATCCCAATCAAAAGGGCACTGAGAACACTTTTACAACTGACCAAAAGATCATCGAAGTGGGTCTTAATATGTTTAGAATAAACAATAACATTGATTACGTTTATTAGGCCTCAATTAATATCAAAAAATAATTAATCCTAGCGTTACTCAAAAGAAAAAAAATTTTTTTCATAAATTGTTTTGTGAGTAAAACCACAATTTAAAAGTCTCCTTATATAATTTCGCCAAAAGTTTAAAACCTTCCAGTAACCAGGTCTACTTTTTGGTGGAAAAAAATAATGAAAAACATTTGACAAACCTTCACTAGAAGTTCTTGGCACCTTAAACTTGTTCATGAGACGGCGGAGCTGCTCTCGCACCGTCACTGCTCGCTGAAGACCCTTGTAATTGAGAAAATGTTCCTGACACCACTGGGAGCTTTTCTGATGCTGAAGAAAACAGATCCTTGATCAACTTTAGAAAACACATTCATGACATGTTGCGGTGAATCAGGCAAGGACACGCATGATACCTTAATGAATGCTTCATAGACATTCAGCATGGTGAGGTGATCTCCCTCGGCGACTGCAAATTTTCTGTGCTCTCGAGCCTGCAGGGTGAGGTTGCAAAAAAAACTGTTTGCTGACATAGCTCTGCTGCTAAAAATATGACACTCCTTCAGCCTCATTTTCACTCACAGCAACTTTCTTTTGATTGGGCGGCACAACAAATATATTCTGAATCTGCATCATTGCTGCTATGGTAACAATCTCTTTGGAGCAGCCAAAGTTTCCCGACTCCAGCAGCATTTTAGCGAACATGGGACTGAGGGGAAACTCCGCCATCCGCACACCCATGGGATCAGTCAAACGTCCATAATGGTCCAGCCCTGCCAAGAGTCACACAGAAAACAGACAGTTTGTTGGGTAAATGCTTCTGCACAATCCAGATAATTAGTGCTGCAGCTAAAGGAGAGTATTCTTCTCTTACCTCCCAAAGCGTAAAGAAGTTCAAGAGCCTGAACCATTGTCTGAGCTGGAGGAGGCTGTGCATCAAAATCAAGCGAGATGCATTTTAAGTACAACATCCTTCTTACAGGCAGGATGTGATCGGAATTTAATGCACTCGAAAGACAGCAGCTATGTTTAAATCTTTAAAAGGGCAAATCCAAACATTGGCAGCAGTAATTATAAAGCATTTGAGAGTCGTTTTTCACAAGCCCACAGGGCCACGCTTGGAAGCTAAAACCTAAAGGATAATTCCTTTTAGTGAGAATAAATATATTTACATCCAGCCAGTGGGTGCAAAATGAGTGACTCACAGAGAGAAAGCTAAACCGCAGAACATTGTCGATGCCTAGTGCTTTGAGCTGGAGGATGACAGGAGCCAAATTGGTGCGCTGCATCTCTGGCACAGTAGAGGCAGGCAGTTTGTCATAGTCCTCCTCTGGTGAGAAAAGAAGCAATAAAAAATCAAAGAACGCTAAGAATGATTAGATACAATCACAATTTTCTAATCACATGAAGATTAGAAAAACAGGACAAATCTTTGTCCAAAAATTCTTGTACCCCCACGCATACCCGTGTACAGCCTGAAGCACTTTCCAGGTCGGTTTCGTCCCGCCCTCCCAGCCCTCTGGCTGGCTGAAGCCTTGGAGATGGGAGTGACCACCAAAGACTCGATGGCAGTGCAAGGGTTGTAGGCTCGCAGCTTCACAAACGCACAGTCAATGACGAACACAACTCCATTGATGGTGATGGAAGTTTCAGCAATGTTTGTGGCCACCACAACCTGGGGAAAAACACATGAAAGTTGCATCATTTAAGTAGTGAAAGGCATAAAAACAACATCAAAATGTAATATGGTAACAAGGTAATGTCCTCTGTGTGGGATCAATAAAGTTTTATTCTATGCCATTCTATAGCAAATGAAAACATTCTTTTCATGTCATTTAAACGTCATAATATTAATTAAAAAGTAGATTTTTTTAATGAAAATTACCTTGCGAACAGTAGGGGGAATCCGTTCAAACACTCTCATCTGCTCAGCATATGGCAGACCAGAATACATGGGCAAAATCCTTAGGTGTTTCTTCATACCATATCGAGACAGAGACCTGGCCTGTTCCTGGAGAAGAGAGACCACCTTCTCCACTTCTTCCTAACAGGAAAAGAGCACAGTAAATCCTACACCAGCTGTCATTAGCAAAAGCGGAGTGTATGATGCTGATGCATTTAAAAATGACAGATAAGAGCAAACAATCCGGCCTCTAACCTGCCCTGTGAGAAAAGCCAGGACGTCCCCATCATCCTCTGTCTCGTGGATCTTCATGACAGTCTCCACTGTGGCCTTTACATAATCTGGAACAGGACTAACAAAAAAGACTCACGTTTAGAAGAAACAGACTTTATTTCCTCATTTGGATTCTGCATGTGGGACTACCTGACAGTGTAGAAGATATCTACAGGAAAGCAGCGTCCTTCCACAGTCAGGATTCCACATGTATCCTTGTTTGGATCTCCGGACTCATTCAAGTTAAAGAATTCATGAAATTTCTAGGAAAAGTTGCACAAAATAAATGTGAAAGAAATTAGAAACTTTAGATCTTTACATTTTTTGGCAATATTAAATATTATATATATATATATATATATATATATATATATATAGCATAAAAAAGCATGTATTAAGCCTGACATTTAGAAAGCAGATAGTGGTGTAATAGTACAGGACAGCAGATGTCTGACAGGGCATTCCTGCTGACTCTGTCATGGACCGATTGTGTCGATCATCCGAGTACCGCAGGTGCCAGTACAATCCACCTGACATCTTCACTCTCTTGTCTGCTTTTGTTCGTCTCTTCTTATTAATCAAGCATATCTGTTCATCTTAATGAAGTAGTCACCTTGGCATCGAGGGTGGCAGAAGCCACAATCACTCTGAGGTCTCGTCGCTTCTTCTGAATCTGAGAAAAGGAAGAATATCAAAAGAAGTGAGCATTCAAAAAGATGTGCAAAAGATTAAAGATCTTTAAGACCCAACGCCAATGAAAATCCTGTTTTTGATTAATTTAGCATGTTCTTGAGGCATTTTTCTGATGATAGGGGACATAAATAAAGAAAATTGAGCTTAAAAGGTTACTTAAAAATGACAATTTTATCTATTCAAATAATTGTGAATCAGAAGCAGACAAAAAAAACTGGTTTGAAAAAAGTGTAAGCGTGTTCCTTATATGACCACAAGCTCCCTAGTCTGAGATCTCAGCAACAAGGAGGGGAAGGGGCGGGGTTGCTCCAACTCAGAGGTGAATTTCTAATGAACTCCTACTGCTCTGCAGAAACTATGTCCAAAGAAATGACAGTTTTTTTTATTTATTATTATTATTTTGGCTAAAAAAGCAAAATCATAATAAAAGACCACTGGAAAAGCTTTTACAATAGATCCCAAACAATGTTGAACTGCTTATGGTTAAATAGTCTTTACCTTCTTTAGAAGACCAATGGCTATGTCTGTATACAAGGTCCGCTCATGTGCTTCATCCAGCATCAACACACTTTAAATGTTAGAAAAATGCAAAACATTCATTTTACATTGAGAATAGTATGAAGACACGTCTTTACGTGTGCTTAAACATAATTATAAATGTATGACAGCTGAATTTGTATTGCTTTTTTTGTGGTTTAACGCAAAAAGAGATGTACCTATATTTTGTCAAAAGAGGATCAGCCATCATCTCTCGAACCAGCATCCCATCAGTCAAAAACTGAAACGGAAAGACTTAAAATTAACACTGAGCTGAAAGGAAACTGGAGAGCTGGAACACAGAAAAGTGTACCTTAATTCTCGTGGCGTGGGGATCAGAGCAGTCATCAAACCGGATGGTGTAGCCCACCTCATGTCCCAGCAGAGCCCCTCGCTCCTCTGCAACACGGTTTGCCACCTATGACACAAAAAAAAGGAGATTTTGATTCTGAAGTTTCCTTCAAAGCTGTCAGCAAAGACAACAATGGCACAACCAGAGGGGAAAAAGTGACATTATCTAAGCTCTTACCGAGATAGCAGCAACACGTCGAGGCTGCGTCACTCCAATGACTTTCCCCTCTGTGGCCCAGCCTGCCTCCACCAGGTACTGATAGAAGTCAGAAAAAAAGAAGTATAAATGAGATGCATAAATTAGGCTTTAGCTGATGCAGTGCAAAGGCTGCGATTTGAAGAAAAGAGGGTACTAAGCAGCAACACAAGGTCACACTAAAGCACTTTGAGAGCAGATATTATGCATGAAGGGTGAAAAAGGTGCTCACAAACCAGTGCACTTTCACTTGCATAAAGAATTAAGTCACAAAAACCTGAGGTATTTGGGTTGTTTTTCCACAGCCAGTTTCACCAACTACTATCACAGTCTGGAAGCTTTCAACCAAATACAAGATGTTGTTTCTGTGCTGCACAGAAAACAAAGACAAAATCCACAGTGAGCACCTAAACATCAGTTGAAAAACACTCCAGACTGTCAGCTGTGACTGCGCTGAAACACCTTAAAAACGGGGAGTTTCTGTCGCTGCCTTTCAATGGAGAGGGCGGTGTTCGGGTTGAAGATGATGGGAGAGCCGGTGGTCTCCGAGTTGAGCTCCCGCTCCTCTGAGACGCCCGGTGCCTCCGAGCCTGGGGCAGAAAAGATGGTAAGTATCCCGATTTTTCTTTATGACATAGAAAAACATGCTGGTTTTTTTGGGGGGGGGGGAATAAAAAAATATGGAAAAAAGTATCTTCACAATTCAATTTTGTAAATCTCCTGATCATAATAACAAAGTATTATATTCATAAAAATACATTTAGTAGTAAAATTCCAAATTTCTTTGAGTTATTTGCCCAAATCAAACAGTATTTGGGTAGGGGGGACCTGCCCCCCAAGACCCCCTGTGGCTCCGCTAGTGGTCAGACATATTTACACTTGATTTCATCCTGTACTACTTTTATTTTTATGCTTTTGCTTTGTTTCATTTTTTTTATTTTATTTTGTTGCTTTTAACTTTTACAACCCCCCCCCCTTGTGTTGATCTTGAAAATGCACGGTTCTATGTTCCTTATATGCTGCGTCTATGTTCTGAATCAAGGTAAGTGGTTACGTATTTAGTTTTCTTCGTCTTCTTTCCAGCTCCTGTTATTACGTCTCGGCACATGAATACTCTGCTAACCCGAGTGGACCTACGTGTGCTGGCTGCAGACACCGCGCAGCTTCAGTAAACGTTGGTACCTCTCCATGAAATAGGTCCATACTTGCACGGCTGCAGAAATCTTCGAAATATGAACTCGAAAACAGCGTAATTTAGTCATTTCTAAGCACTTACCCGGCTTCCAAAATTTCATCGTGGTGAGGGGAGCCGCCATCTTTGGCTTTACGTCACAACAATGTTTCCCCACCTCTACGAAGAGGAAAAGAACGTCACAGTCCGGGATTTCTTCTGGATTTTCTGAATGACGTTTTACAAAAAAAACTATGAGGTTTTTTTTTTTTTTAGACGGATGAGGTTTGTCCAAAAGTAAAAACAAAGCATCAAGAAAAAGGGGGGAAATACTACAAAAGCTGTCCTTAACTAGCCTGATAGCCCACTCGCTGTTTTCGACCTCTTCATCATAAATAGTTGTGGGGGGTGTTAGAGACAAGCAGCGTCTGCACTGAGAGAACATGCAAACTTCACAATGAAAAGACCGATAGGGATTTGAACCAGAAACACTCTTGTTTTGAGGCAACTTGAGCTAATAAAGTGATTCTGTTATTTACGAGTGTCACTGAATGCATCGTTACTGAGGAGTTAATTAAGCCTGTCAATCACTTATGTTGCCATGGCAGCGATTTTCCAAACTTTTTATTGGCTAGAAGTTGTGGTGGCTTTGAGGCTTATCTGTAAATCTGACATTTTAAAATCCACAGGTAGAAAGACGTTTTCAGTTAAGTTATACCACCATTTCTATTTTTCTCGCAGTTTGGATTCTGCGACTGCCTAGATTATCTAGATAACAAATGTTGAGTTAGACACAAATGTTTCACAAACACTTTATTAACAGATTTACTTTTTAGAACTGAAACTTTTTGAAGACAAATGTTTTCATAAAGATAGATATTTATGATGAGGAAGAAAATGCTCAAAATATGATCTGTTAAAAGAAAAAAGACAGTCTCATCCAAACGTTTACTTTGCCTTTGATTTTACTTTATTTTGTCATTAGATTTGATGCACTGTGACTGAAATTATTTACAACCCTACCAGTGGGGTTTCTTAATGCAAAATTCGATTTTCATACCAACAGCTGGGTTTGCATAGTCTCCAGGGAGTATTTTTGATCATCAACTCTGTTCAGAGCTTTTATACAGAATTTCTTAAATGGTAAAGATATGTGGTCCTTTTGGCTTCCTGGAGCCACGAGCTCCAGATTCTTACAAGAAGGATTTTGAATATCAGTGGATGAGCCGTTTTCCCAGGATCTAGAGGTTCTGTTCGCCGCTGAGGCAGGGATGGAGCCTGAGATTGACTGGTGGATTAGAGCAGTGTCTGCAGCAATTAAACTTTATAGCAGTCCTTGTGGGGCAGACAGAATTTAATCAGAACTTTATGGCTATGGTCTGTGAACAAATGTTCAAACAAGAAGTGCATAAAAAAGGTAGCGCATACAGTAAGATCTATCCTGGAACAGTCAGCAGAGTACATGTTTCTGCCTGGTAGCTTTTAAAACATCGCCCTACTTGAATTTCAGTTTGGAATTAGACTCATAAAAAAGTTTGAATGAACTAATTGCTTATTTTTTTACCCATGCAGGTCAGGCAATCACTTGATAGTACACTTTAATTTATTTGTACTATTAACTTATTAAAATGCTACAAAAAAGTTACTTGTCAGGTTATTTGGTAGAAAAAAAATGTCACTCAAGCATTAAAAATGCATGTTTTTATCACAGTTTTTCTTGTACATCTTGATAGATGAGATTTTATGCTCTTTAATTGAAAATGCATTTTATCCGTCATTATCAAATATGATGCAATCTTTAGTTTTCACCACTATGAAATGTATGTTCGGAAGTGAGGGACCTCTAAGTCATTGTGTTAACATTTAGTGACAGTAACTGGTTTAAGTTTTATTGAATGTCAGAGGGAAAAAGCATTACCCTTTTTTATTCTTAATAAATATATCAAGATGCTAAAGATTATCATCTCTGTCACCTTTTTCTTTCAGATTTATCACTGGTAAAGCTCCAGAGCTGACTACAGAGATCGATAGAAGCAGGGATTAAGCATTTCCCCTCAATTCTGTTCATCAATGAAAAATAAAAATTAGATCCCATTGTAAAAATATTCAATATCTCACATACCTTAATCAATAAACAACATGTCAACAGTACAAGTTATTTTTTTGAAAATGGAGGCTAAACAAAGCCAATGTTTAATGATTCTTAAAAGACGTGTCAGAAAATACAATCATTTGAAACGCCAGCTGCATACTGAATATAACTATCGTTACAATAGCTTTGCAAGAACTGCAGGTTCTATACAATACTGAGAGATGTTAAATCAAACAAGATAAATATATATGTGTAATACAACGTGGCTTTGACAAACAGGACAACTGACTGAATTTACAGATGACTTTAAATTAAAACTAAAAATAAAAAAAGATAAGCTTTTAATTAGAAACTAAAGAAAACTTTTTTTAATGCAGCTACTCAATTTTAAATTATCCTTTAACTTAATTTGCAACACAAATCATGACAGTGCACAGATCTGGTTCAACTTCAACCTGTGAACAGTTCAATCTTAACACAACACATACATTTCATCTTATCCTGGATGGTTGGTAATCCTTTACCTTAGTGACAGCTCATTGCTACCATAAGCTACAAGAATGGGAAGAAAAGTTGTCACGACAGCACTCAATTTGATGTTAGATTTGCTGTGATGTGTTAAAATTTTCATTTTTTTAGATCTTAGTTTTTTTTTTTTTAAGTTGGAGCAGAAAATCAAAATTGATGTGCATCTTTTTTTTCATAAAAACTTCAACTTTAAAACCACAGATAATGAACACATCCCTAACCTTAACTCACATTTCTTTAACACACCAAGCTGTTTGAGATCCTTCAAATGAGTTGAAGGAAAACAACCTAAAAACTAGTTTTGTAAAGGTAGTCTCCTCTGAAATTGTGTTTTTCTGTTTAATAAATGGTAGCATATTGCCAATGTTGAAGGATGGAACCTTGGACATTTGACTTTATCACCCTTTTTCCTTTAAGTTGCAAAATAATGAACATTTGGAAATGACCAGGAACTGGACTTTTATTTTCTGTTATCCTCAGAGCATAAAATGTGTTGTTACCTGTGTTACTTTAAGACTCAATCATTTCAGAACAATGTTCCAACCTCCACAATCCATTAAAAAAAAAGAAAATTATATCAGTCAGAGCTGAACTAATTAATTCCTATTTTTAGTGTTTCTGTCATAAACGATCAACATGATGTAAAGACAAAGGATGAACATCTGAGAAGTGCAATGGAAGATACCATGAAAATAAAAAGGAAGCATCAGTTTGCAGAGAGGTTTGTAATGTCGTTCATGTCCGAGTTCTTGCTAGATCTTGCTTTGTGGACAAGTATTCCTTTGATGGACTGCACACCCAGAAGTCAAAGTATGTAAGGAGTGTTGACACCCCAAAACCTTTAAGTTATTCTTGTTTTTCAATTTATTCCGACAGAAATGTCTGTTTAGAGCCTTGTGGAATTCTTCTCAGTCAAAATGTAGAGCTGTGTAAAAGATTATCCACACCACCTGGTAAGAAGCAAATAAGAGATCGAATTAACAACATTGTTTTTATTTTGTTTGATTTCTAAATAATGACATTAATAATGACAATAATGACAAGTCTGACAAAAAAAAGATTTGTGCATCTGACCATTTTAAGAAAAATAACAAATACTGGCTTCAAACTGACATCGACAGAGAGACAAAAAAATTAAAAAATACCAAGCTGCAGATAAATTCATGGGAAGAAAACTAGACATGAGGTCATAATTACTATTCTGCACACTGTAAACATAACACAAACTAAAACTAAAGACATTATTTACTCATTTAAAAACAAAGCCAGTATGAAATGCACATTAGTCTTAAGCGTTTTGGCAAAGAACAGTGAAGTTTGAGCACTGCTACATTAAACTGAACTCAACTTTTTCAGTTTTTGCAATCACAAAAAAAATTGTTTCACAAAGATTAACATCCTCACCAAAAAGAGGGCAAAAGAGGTCATGAAGCCTTCTTTGGTGAGTTCCCATGTGCCCCCATACTCCTCTTCATCAACCTGCTGAAAGCTGCTGAAGTATACGTACAGCACACCAGCATTGATGACGCAGAAACTAGCAAGATGAACACAGGGACATAATCCTGTCAGTGTTTTCTTCAATAAAACATCACAAAAATCAACAGCTTAGTCCACAATGAACAATAATACTTACATGGCTATTCCAAGAAATCCTTTCAATGGTGCAACTCCCCAGATCACACCAAGGATAACTGCAATAATTTGTCTGAGCCAGTAGATCACGTCTAAAAACTCATCCTGTGAAATAAGAAAAGTGGACTGAATTTAAATGATAACTTCCACTTGTAACAAAAAATGTAAACAACTATAAACACAGACACTCAAAACCAAAGTCTGCTTTTTTCTGTTTGCAAGGAGCCACATTCAATCCTGATCCAGTATTTTTACATTTACCTTTATTAGTTTAGACTAAAAACCTTGGAAAACAATTGCAAAATGTCAAGGTACACTTTGGAATTGTAAATAGTTTATATTAGATAAATAAATACGAGGTAGATCAGAAACATTTCCAGTCACTAGAATGGTTATCGTCCAGTGATCTTTGTGAAGGAAATCCACAAATTGTAAGCAGTTATTCTGTTGTTTTAGTGGATTGAACCTTTTCAGTGTCTTTTCTGAAAATGACGTCTTTCATAAATAGATATTTAAGACCACTCTAATGACTACTTTTTCTAAAAATTTACAGTCGTTTGATAGTATTTCAGTTTTAACCGAGGAATAAAAGAAAGATCAACTAACATTTATACTTTTAACTATTGGTCAAACGTGGTGACCGTTGGGGGTGACCTCCCTGCTATTTTGACCGTTGAAATTTAAGAAGTGGCATTTATCTTAATTTGACAGTCAGCATTTTCAATCAACCAGTCCCAGACTAATCCTAGGAACAGCTCGTCACAACAAAGTCATCAACATCTGATTGGAAAGCAATAATAATCTACAAATCAGGTTTAAAACAGAATCAGCGACTGACCTTCTCCTCCCAGACAGCTTTACTGTTGAACGCTTTGCTCCATGTGGACTGTTTTACTCCCCCATTCAGCAAGTGACTTTCTTCTTTTCGCTTGGAGCTGATCGACATCGTGTTCTACTTTCCGGAAATTCCGTCTTAAAACTCTGAACTATGCACTGGAGTGGAATCAGTATCTGAATGTAAGTATTTAGGGCGAGCCAGGCGGAACCGGTACACAGGAAAATGTGAGGGTTCAAGAGAAATTCAGGCACAGCTGAGCCGACAGATTTCCGTCGCGAACCGTAAAACACATCTAGGCATGCGCAACATCGTTTGACCCCAGCCAATCAGACTGTGCGACGTTTCGTCGCACGCGAGATAAAAAAAAAACTATCTGGAAATTTACAGCGCCCCCTGGTGGATGGAGGCTCCAGTGTCACTTCACATAAACCTCTGGTCTGGAGACCGGAGAAAGTTATCAGCACACCTTTTTGCTATGCTGTTTTTTTTAAAGGCTTAGGATAAGCAATTATATATTTGTAATTGTTTTTTTGTTTTTTTTTTTTTTGCTGACAATCTACATAAAAGTCTGATCCAGTGAAATCCAGACTGTCCATTAAAAAAAACTTGATTAGTTTGATTTAGGTTAAATTAAATCTTGTCTCTTTAAAATGTCTGAATAAAATATCATTTATATACTAAATATTTAAAATCCTAATCAGAATAGTTGTGGTTATGTGGTTTTTGGGAGTGCTTGCATACGTTGAGCTGATTTTTTTTTTTAATGCTCACCATGGTGATAATTAACACTGTTGCCTTGGTAACTGCATCTCCCACCTGATGGGAGAGTTGTTATGGGCTGTAAGGCCCCTTTGACCCTGATCAAGACAAAGCTGAACACATCAAGGAGACTTTTCGCTCTTCCAGTTGTTCTTTATTTGTCCAGCAGAGGGAGTTGTGGTACAAACCATTTTATTTGCAATGATGGAGTGGTGTTCCACCATCGTTTACCTGTGATCCATTGATTCACCTACACAAAGGTGTTCTGTTCAGGATTCAGATCTGATAAAGAACAGAACTGTCTTTCATTAGGACAGTCTTCACATTGCCAATAGAAATGTTTCGTTCAAACTTTAAACTCTCGATTCCACAAGCCTGTCAAAGGACAATCAAACTAAAATTCAACAAATTTTCTTTATAAACATAGTTTTGTGAAATCACTTCTTATATTAGTTTGAAATTCAAGACTTGAGACATACAACAGCTTTCACTTTCTCTTTTAGGTCCTTAATTTGGTCCACTGACACGTGTACTCAAAGGAAGTTTCATCTTTTAATCTAAAAGGAAAGAGAACATAAAAGCTTCTCACTTACAGCAATAACACATGTGAGGAAATATTTATTTTTATCAACCATGTTTGTTAATAAGCATAAGCTGATGTAAGAAATCAATTGAATCAACTACTCTGTATGATAAGTTCACCTTATTAAGAAAAACATAATTAAAAGAAAATGTATAGGCCTCTCTATCCATCCTCAAATTTGAAATAAATTGATAATTGATCAAATGTGTACCACGTGATTAAGAGTGGCTAGAAAGACTCCAAGCACTAATGCTACAAAATAAAAGCACTCTGTTTTACTCCGTGAAGAGTTCCTTAGACAAAAATGCTGCACCTCAAGGAAGCAAGCTCATGATAAATACATTTAAAATTAGATTATTGTGCAGAAGCAAAATTTGAGTTCCTTACTTTCAAACCAATAATAAATATTTGCAGGAAAATAAACTTAAGTCAAAGATTGTTTGACACATTTGGTAACAGTTTGTGGAAATTTAATGTTTAAAAATTCTTCTGAATATCTGGAATTAAAAAAAAAAAAAGATTGAATTTTTTTTTTTTTTGTTAAGGATACGTTAGTACAGCGGTTCTCAATCTGTTCTAGGTCTGTACCCTGCTATAACTTAAATTCTGTTTCACTTTATTATTTTAGAAAGGAAAAGTTTAAAAATAACCTGGCCTGACTCCGGTTTAAACTGTTTATCCTCAGGTTCCTGCTCTGCAGAACATAAATCTGAGATTTACGTCATTCGACAAGACAAAACAGAGAAAAATTATACCGTACAAAAGAAGCAGTATAATAGTATCTCAATGTACTGGTTGGACAGTGATCTGTCCATCAAATGTTAAATGAGTGGTTTTGAATAGACTTATTGATGTTCTCAATGTAGTGGCTTGTGTAACTTTTTCCAAGCTTAACTGAACACATAACAGAGTGATCTCTGTCCATAGGAGTTCCTGAAGGCCGGTAGAAGTAACAGTCCGGTTGTGGCAGTTCTGGTGACAGCTTGAGCAGCGTTTTGGAACCAAGGCAGTAAGTGCTGTTGAAGTGTGTCCATTCAAAATTTGAGAGTGTAGATTTATTCCAAGGCCTATTATATAGTTCAGAAATGGCAGCGCACTAGACTGAAATTTTATTTCAGTCCTTCTAATCAGCAAAATTCATCTGAGTCCTTCCAGAATTGGAGGACATTTGGGCTTCAAACTTCATCAAAAGTAAACCATTTTTCTGAAATTCCTCTACATATTCATCAACAGTAGGTAATACACGGTCAAAAGCTTGAGAAGCTCTGCATACAGATCAATTGTGCAATTTTATAACATATATTTGAAGATTTTAATACTTGGTGCAACCCTGTTTCAAATTTCTGCAGGTAAAAGGGTTGCACATCTGTACTAATGTTAGCTTTCTCTCAGGAGTAGAAGCTAGTTGTTTAGCTTGGTGTTATGACCAAAGGGACAAACTTACTAATGTAGATAAGCAAAATAATAATGATATTAATAATAACTGTCTTATTCTGATTATATGCATAATCTAGGCTAACTATGATGTAAAAACATGAAAAAGTATCTTTCCTCTACCCATTCTTTAAACAAACTGTCTGGTAATGTGAAGTCCAACATGGCATGTGATTCTCTGCTGTAAAAAAGTTATGGGAACAGGTTTGCATGCATGTTGTGGAACACACAGTCCACGACTAACAATTAATATTTGAAATATTTTGTTTATTAAAAAAATGTTTCCACATGTCAAAAAAAGACACAAATGAAACAAATAATATTCCAAAAATACATTTTTATTTAATTTTTGCTGTTTTATTTAAGATGTAATTTGGATATTAGGGAGGGGAGGGGGAAAATGGTATTTAAGGGGGTACTCCGGACTTATTTTGTGTATTTTTAACTATTTAAAAACCTTTTTTTTTGTGGTGACTTGGTCTCAGCAAGAATATTTAGACAGAAACTACATGTTTTAATATTCTGTATGTGGAACATTTAACATTTGATGAGTGGGATGTAATTCTGCAGCTTTAAATCTGCTGTACCTTTCATAAACAGGAAAGTTTTATTGGAAGCTCTGCATTAGTACCATGATTATTTAATTTTTTTAAAAATCAGTTTGCCCAACAGCTGCTTTTTTTTGGAAAATGTTTTAATTAAACTTTTGCAAGCAAAAACGACATAAATCTATTTACATGTTAATTGTGCTTTTCACAATAAGTTCTCCAACTATTTTTTCAAGCTTAAGTGTTGACTGGAGTCCCATTCAGGACCCCAGTTTGAGAACAGGAATGAACAGGATGCTATTTATGAACTGCAGGCTGATTTCGTGATTATTTTTAAACACTGTCCCTTTAAGAGAGGTTACCTGGGAGGGGGACAGGTGTGAGCGACCATCATGTTTAATTTTACCCGGGACAGCGAACCCTGCACTCCTACCGGGAACCCCCTCAGATGCGGGATTGTCGGGGTCGCTGCGGGATGGGTGACTGAATCACTTTTGCTCCGCGGACGGTGGAGCTCTCACGCCAACTCCACCGTCAGTGACGTCCGCGTCACGTGTGCGTCTCTTCCCCTCGTACGTCGGTCTTATTTTCCTCCCCTCCACCGCCTGCTGTAACGCCGAAATAAACAACCGCGGAGGACGGGCTCCGTCGCTGCTCTGGCTGCGGTTCCTGGAGGTCGTCACCGCCGGATGGACGGAAGGGGTCTTTACACCTATAAGTTTCCATCAGTCAAGCCCGACCCTCCCGTCCGTTAGTGGCTCCTCGGAGCCCGTGTCAATGTAAACTTTTTCGTACCTCCGGGGCTCCGACAGAAGAGGTGAGTGTGTGTGTTTTTTTTCTGCGACACGTTTACGCCTCCTTTCACCTTTTTTAAAACTAAACTTGTATGGGCGGTTAAAGCCTCACCTTTGCGGGCTTTGGCTCTGGCCAGTTGCATGTCGCCTGCTTAAAATGGCGACAGCCAACGGGGGGAGAGGGTAAGGTTTTTTTTCTTTTTTCTATTGTTTTTTTTTTGTGTGTGGAGGGGGGCTTGCCTTTTTCCTACTCTTTGATTTGGTTCCTAAACCTTCATCGCCCTTTAAGTTGGAGGCTCGGTCCGCTTTAAGTTGAGCGGAAGATGCATCGGTTTCAAACGTGTGGCGTTCAGGGACCTTCGGGGCACCGAAAATCTCACGTTAAAATAAAGAAGAGCTTCTTAACATTTAAAATAACGGGAATTTTTGGGCAACAACTGTTTATTGAATCAACTGTGCTAAAACAAATAACATTGAACCCACTTTGACATATTCAAAACAGATTCCATCTGTTAGAATTGTGTTGGTTAATCATATTTGTATTATGTTTTCTTTTTGTTTTGGCTTGGATGTTTGTGTTGCCACATCAGATTCCCAATCAGGGCTGCCAGCAAAATTGGTCCTCAGACATTTGAGTCTGTGAGTGGTTGCCATGGTCCTTCATCATGTCATTGTTGTGATGAGTGTGTGTCACACCAGGGATTAGAGCACAGCTAATGTGTGTCTGACGTCCACGTGAGCCTCAGGTACAGACGGCTTAATCCAGGTACCTGTTTAGCCGACGGTCAAACTTCTCTAGAGTTCATCTAGACTGCCAGCTAAATACTAAAAATACAAGTTCATTAAATTAAAGCTCACAAGTGTTGGCATTTGTAGCTCAGTCTGTGTTGTTCCATCACACCTCTGCTCTTAGGCCCACCTGTATTCTGTTTGCAGCCAACCCATGATGCACCTATTTGTTCTGTTTCAGAACTCCACATTGGCTCTAGTTTTAAACAACCAACGATCTTGCTGACAGTCTAGTGTTTCAGACTTGAATCGTTGACTTTTTTTTGTTTTTTTTTTTGTCAGTGGGTTACTTCTCTATTCTTGACTGAACCATCCCATGTTTTATTTGTTTAAAGGTTTCTACAAAATGGTGCAAAACCCCTTACAGTGCCGTTGGGCCAATCTAGGAGGAAAGCGGCGAGCTGCAGGTTTAGGTCAGCAGCTGCAGCCTCTGATGAACAGCTTGTGATGTCAGCCATTTTAGGATGGACAGCACATAGCATGGTGCTCCGCCATCTTTTCCTCCCTCCCCTCTCAGCCATACCCCAGTTTCACACGTGCAACCGAGCGCTGGTCGCATCAGTGCGTCTCCAGATGCAGACCTGCAGCTGAGGTTGCCTTGGGGTTTTCTGCATCGTTAGAGCTGGAGGCCAAATTTCAACCTGTGGGCATCATCATGTAGGTGTTGTGTGAGAAACCTTTTAGGTGACTGAGAGGGGGTGGGGTTTTTTAGGGCTGTTTCATTTTAATTTAAAATCGAGTAACTAATGAGCCCTTGTTACTTGGAGGCACCAGAAAGCATGGATGGCTGCAGACAGAGGGGCCAGTAGGTGGATCCTTTAAAAAGCACTTACCTGATACTCAGCAAGAATGCACTTCATGTCACACTGGCTGAAGGATATGTAAATATTTATGTATATTTTTTAAAATATTCACAACAAACAAAATATCTGCCTTTTATTTTTGATTTGATTATGACTGTGTTTCCTATACTCCTAAAAGTGGGAAACCACAAAAGGTATCAAATATAGCTACAGACACACCAGGCACGTGATGCACGGTCAAGAATGTACTCAATCGCAGGTTCTTGGACCTGCTTTTAGCCAATGGCGTTCACACTGGAAAAGCAGGGAGGGGCTTCTTTTTTTTTCTCTACTGCTTACTAGCGCATGTCCACCACCTACAGTCTAAAACGGCTTGATGCAAAATGTCAAAGCCGTGCGAAATTGGTGTCTATTTCTTTCAAAGCTCTATCCAGATACTTGAAAGACTTGGTGTTACCTAATTCTGGGCGGGCACAAACCCCGGTTATTCATTTCTCCACCACTATCAGTTTTTCAACGGTCGACACTTTCCTTAATTAAAGGGGACGTCATCCATTCGTCATTGGTCAAAGTTTCACCGGGTTTTAACGCGCTCTCATTGGCCGTGCGTTTTGTACACGGAGACCAAAAACGGTCTTAAAAATCTGAGTAGCTATGTGGAAATGGAAGAGTTTTAAACCCAGAAGTCAAAAACGCGTGTTTGCATAGACTTTTCATTGGAAGTGGCAGCTTGAACCCGAGTTGCAGGGGGTGGCGTGAATGTAACTTAAGAAGAAAAAAAAGAAAAGTTTTACAGAAATCTGTGGTCAGATTTAACTGAAATAAACTGCATAGGTTCTTCTTTCAGAAAGGGGACTGCACCTCATAGAACCTTAGGAACCCCATATGTGGGAGGTGTGTAATGAGGCAGGGCTGTGCATCACTGCAATGCAAAATTGGATTCAATGTCAAAATCAGCATAAATTTCTTAAATCTAGGAATTTTAACTGAACTTTCATTGATAACATTTTGTTCTTCTACATTAAAAATTGACAGAAAGCATTTTTTTTCCTTATACGTGCAAATAAATGCAAGAAATCGCTTCAAAGATCATTCATTCACAGGTTTGATGAATCTGTGTCGTATTGTCTGATTCATTTTCAAAGATCAATTAAGCTGATTTTTTTTTTTTATATGAAGCTCTATCTGGTGCTCTACCAATACAAGGCACAAAGAAGGGAATTCTTGGGCCATGGGCTGGATGGCAAAGGAGATGTGTGCTAACCCACATGTGCAAGCTTCAGAGAACTGAGTTGGTGGAAGACAGATTTGGGGGGGGTACAGTGCGGTTGCTATGGGGACAGTAACACACCACTGGTGCTGACGACCTGTCTCCCTGGGCCAAACTTGTTCGTGGAGGAAGAAGAGGGAGGGACGAAAGGGGCTGCAGAGATATTTGGAGGGGTGGGGGGTGTGAGTAAAGAGCTGAAGAAATAAATAAATAAATAGATAAAAAAAACAAGCAATTAGAAAGCTGCCTGTTTATTTATTTCATAAAGATTCTTGGTTTACAAACCAATCTCTATGTTGCACTTGTGATGCATCTGGATACAGCCTAGGCAAGAATGGGGCCAGTAAATGAAATGTGGACGCCCCCTTCCCCATCAGTAAAGCAAATGCAACATGGTTTTCCAACCAGTAGGTCAAACTCAGATCGCCTCCGATCTGCGAATCTTCCTCACAACGAAAATGGCAGTCTCACCACCTCAGAAAGCAAGATTCACACACACAGGCATGCAGGCTCCCACCCCCGCACGCCACATACACACACTCAGACGCGAACACACAAGTTCCCGCCCATCCACCCCACCTCCCTGCTTTCACAGGAAACCCACACATGCAAATGCTGACACACATAACAGGCACAAACTCATCCCCGCCGCTCACTTGGTCAGTTGGGGTCGGTAACATTCATGGCAGAGCTGCACACATGCCAGTGAGTCCACACAACTTTCTTTTGCCTGACATTTATTTTTTGACGCCACTTTGCTGGGGTTGCGTTGCCAACACCGCATCACCTGTCCATGCTCAGCAATGAGACACGGTGTTCTTGTTTCTTAGCTGCATTTCCAGCACAGAAAGTGGCGTTTCTGCAGATGGACTTCAAGTCGTCTCCACTTCTAGAACATTCCAGGCCTTGCAGTGCAGCGAGGAGGGAGGGAAGCGCTGTGTTTCTGCAGTTCTGAACAAGGAAGGGGCTCGGAGGTGCGGGGGTCGGTTAGTTGCAGGAGGGTATCGGGAAGAAGGGAAAAAAATTCCTCGCAGAAACACCTCAGTGCTTCCTCCACGATAGTTAACACCCCCACCCCCCCAAAACGACTTGCCCATCCCCCACCATCATCTCCAATTCGCTCTCCTCTTGCCTGCCACCCACACCCAGAAAAACCACGTGATGGATGGCTGCGACTGCCCACCCGTAAGCCTTTGTATCGGTCATGTGACCAGTCTGCCTTGGCAGAGCAATGCCCCCTGATGCATAACTGAATAGTGTTGATGGTGGTGGTGGGTTCGGAGGGGGCCAGTGTAGGAGGAACGCATAAGGCCCAAGCCAAGGGCAGCTACTGTCTCTGTGTGGGGTGGAGGTGGGAGGGTCAAGGAGAGATGAGGGGCATCACGTTCCCTCACAGGAACTTAGATCAGTCGCCTGTAAACTCCTCATGCACAGATCTTTTTAAAACAAAAATCACATTCCTTATGTCAGATACTTAAAGATGACATTGATGCGCATGATCTTTAGCTGCTGTCTACTTCTGCATACAACACAGTGAACTTGTGGTCCACATTCTTCCATAGAGCTCTGGTGGTAAGCTGACTGAGAAGATGACCATCAATGTGAGCGTTTGTGGGTAAAGAGTTTTATTTGTAGAAAGGAGGGGGAATGTTCTGAATATTTGGGTTTATTTACATTTTAAAGACCCACTCCAATGAAAATTCAGTCGCCTTTTTTTTCCATGAAACGGACGTCGCCATGTTGAAACCAGATGATAGTATTTGGCCTGAATCAAGTGTTTCTATGGCAACCACTGTCACCCATCAGGAGTAAGCTTGTTGGAAGTCCACACCCCTAACACTGAAAGCAGGCTTAAGAGAATCTGTTGATCAAACGTTCGAGGTGGGACCAGCGGGCACCACAGGCTTTTATGGAGGCATCTGATTGGTCAATTTATAACTTGGGAATAACTTGCGACAAAGAAAAATCATCATGGAAAAAAATTAGGATTAGCAAGAACACGTAAAAAAATATAGTCCGACACATATAATAATGGAGTAATACCTGTCTATTTCTCAATAGAAGTCTATGGGTTTTGGCTTCTTGGAGCCAGCGGGTACTTACTATTTGGAATGTGAGTGGAGAGGGGTCACTCAATCCAGTTCTCTTATGCAGTCAATGGATGCTCCGCACCCACGATCACAGAACTCAAAGATGAATTTCCTGCCACTCTGCAGAAGTTATGTCTTGAAAAACTACACAGGTTTTGGATTTTTGGCTAAAAATGGCATAACTGTCATCATAGTAAAAAGACAACTGGAAACACTTTCACATGAATACATGGAGTTGTACTTTAATAGTGACATGCTACAACAGAACATCAACACCAGAAAAGTCCAAACTGGTCCATGACTCGTAAAGCCTGTGATCTCGTTGACACATTACGGGAGTTCTGAGCTGTTTACCTTTAGGCCTTGTACCAGAAAACTAGGTTTATTTTGAGAAGACTTTATACACAGAGATGGTCCAGGCTTTGAGGGAGGTTGGTATCTTCCTGTTGCGCATTGATGGGCTGTAGAACCTCTAGAAGCTGTTGCTGCTCTGTGCGTGAGGTATCATGTCGGGGCACGGAGGCTGTGAGGCAAAATGCCCTCAAGGTGTCCTTTAAGACGGCACCACTGCCGCTGGGTGGGATGGGGTGGGGGGCATCCACAGGAAGCTTCACCATTTTTGAACAGAAATGGTGAGGGAGGTGTTTGGAGGTGCGTCTGTACTACGAGAACACATCTTTCAGAGAACCCATCTGTTGAACAAACATTTTGTCTCTGACGTTCACTGTACTCTAAGTTGCACATTTACTGGTTGGTTGTCGTTTTGAGGTCTTCCAAGGAGCTACTGAAGCATTACAAATATACCGTTTTTTCGTCTTTTTAAATGGGGGTGTGTTTGATGAGAGGAAGTGAGAGCTCTGTGGGGGAGGGGGACTGGGGGTCGAACAGGAGCACTCCCAAACATCCCTGTAGAGAAGAAATGGGCCGTGTGGAATGCCTCTTAAAAAAAGTGAGACCTGAGTTGTGGGAGGAAATGTGGCTCGACAGCCGGCGTCATCTTATTTCACCTCATGTTTTAGAATTTATATCAAGCCTTTATTTATACCTGTATTTTCATCGTTTTACCTGAAGTTTGTGCTCAAATTATTTCATGGGAGAAGTTTACTTCTGTTTTTGTTTTATCGCATACCTTTATCTTTTCTACTTTCAGCACAAATCAATACGTTGTCATCTAGCAGTTAAATTTGTTGACCTAATTACAGGTTTCTACAAGTGATCTGTTTCTCATTTTTATTTCAGATTGAAGTACTTGGACGTGTGGATAAGCCCTGCTGTTTTCCTTCCTCCATGTAAGGCTTATAGGCAGCAGAAAAACGTCTTTCTCGCATTTCTCAGCTATTTAACCAGCCCACTCCACCACATGGTCACACCATGGCTAGCAAGAGGAAATCTACCATGCCCTGTATGATCCCGAGCAAGATAATCCACCCAATAGAGGATGTTGAACAGGACTCTCCAGTTCTCCTCCATCAGCCCAGGATTTCCGGTGGTGACTCTAGTGAATCTTCCAAATCAGATGTGGGGGATGATAAAGATGGTGCTGGAAACTACAACTGCAGACTCTGCAACTTTGAAACCCACGACCTCAACTTGTTCCTGGATCACGTTTACACTGTGCATCCAGAGTTCAGAGCAGAGCCTAGTTTCGTTTGCATGAACTGTGCCGTTTCGGCTCCAAAGTTTGAGGGGCTGGCCCTTCATAATGCCAGGGTTCATCCCAGCACACTGACCACAACGCTGCAGCTGCGGAAAAGGGACCGGAGGGTTGTGGTGGAACAAACTTTGAGTTTGACGGAGTCAGGCAAAGAGACTGAGATTTCTATCACCAAAACTCCCATCATGAGAATGCTGAAGGGCAAATCTGAACCCAAACGAATTGTAGTGTCCCACTCGCTGTCAGAGGAGCCGCTCTCAGACCTGCAGAGTGTCTGTGCGTCCAGAGAGGGTGGAGCTAAGGAGGGTCCAGCAGTGACGGTCACCCACGTTCCTACGATTGTCCACAATGGAGCAACGAAGGTCACGATGCCCTCAGCAATACAGATCGTAAACGGCTCAGCGGCATTACCCTTGTTGAAGACGCCCATCACGCAGGTAAATGTGGCGTTAAAGAACATCAATCTTTATTCCTTTTTTGAGTGTGAATGCATTTGAGAGATTTTATCAATTCTCTTAGGTGGTTTCTGTAGCCCAAAACAGAGGCGTCCAGCATTCTGCTGTGGTCACATCTCCCTTAAATGTTTCTTCTGCTTCCTCATCTTCATCATCAAAAAATCTCCCCAAGGTAACTTTTTATTATTTCTTTTCTTTAACGCTTTTCTGTGCTTCAGAGTTGGGTGGAATAACGTTAATTGCATAAATGGTGAGGGGCTACGGTTGTTTAGAGCGTGTTATTTTGTTGTTGCTGGCCTCAGCTCCAATGTTACAAAGTTAACCAGAATTGTATAATTTACAGTTTGGCTAATATTCACCTGCAATGTTTTTGACACTTTTTTTTTCAGGTAATGATTCCTTTGAGTAGCATCCCTACCTACAGTGCCTCCATGGACGAATCCTCTTTCCTAAAGACCTCCTTCAGTAAGTTCCCATACCCCACAAAAGCTGAGCTTTGCTACCTGACTGTGGTCACCAAGTTCCCAGAAGAACAGATCAAGATCTGGTTCACTGCTCAGAGACTGAAGCAAGGCATCAGCTGGTCTCCTGAGGAGATAGAAGAGGCCAGGAGGAAGATGTTCAACACCATCATTCAAACGGCGCCTGCAAACACGCAGAGCCAGAGTCACACCAGTCCTGCCCAGCACACCATCACAGTGCTGCCGGCCTCCCTGGGAGCTGCAGGGATCCCTCAGTTTCTGCAGGGTTCTCTCGTCAGTCAAGGAGGCGTCATCGTTACGCAGCCGGTGGTAGCAAACGGTATTCAGGTCAGCAGCGCTCCTGTGGCCCTGGCTGTAACACCAAAGCCCCAGGCAGCGGCTCGGCCCATGATGCAGGGCCGCCCCGCCGCGGCGCTGGTGGCAGACAAAGGCATCAGCATGGTGGTGGGAACAGTGGGCAGCAGTAGTGCAGGGAACAACATCATTGTCAGCAGCAAAAGTGGGGGAGGAGACTCCAACAGTGCTGCAGGTGGTCAAGCCGGTGTCATCAACCTCAGCCTTGGAGGTAGTATTCACAGTAAAGCTAAGGTGGGGAGTGGTAACGGGAAACACGCCTCATCTACAGTAGACTCCAGCGACAAGAGCAAAGGTAACTCTGCTGGCCGTGTCGGTGCTAAGGCCACAGATGTTAGCAAAGATGACCACATCAGCGCTGCAGAGAATGACTGCGGGGTGGGCTCAGGAAGCAACGTGGTTATCAGCAACACAGCCACGGGCAGCGATGGGCAGAAGAAGAAAGATGTTAATGGTAGCAGCAGCAACACGACAAGCTCAAGTCCAGACGACGTTGATTCCTCTGCCAGAGACTCACCAAACATCAAAGTAGAAGAAGCTTTGTCCCCCGCCTCCAAGTCTTCCTCCGCTTCTCCTGCCCCTCTCTGCGGCTCACGGACTTCCATCAATGCTTTTCTGGATCCCAGTTTCTACAAAGGCAAGAAGTCTCAGGAGCAGCTCAGTGCCCTGAAGGACAGCTTCCAGGCCAATCAGTTTCCTGACCAGGATGAAGTGGACCGCCTCATCGGAATCACTGGCCTCACAGTGAGAGAGGTACGGAAGTGGTTCAGCGACCGGCGATACCACTTCCGTAACCTGAAAGGGGGTCGCTGCAGCACCGGGGGGCAGAGTAAACCCAGCGCCTTGTCTGGATCAGGAAGCGGTCCACCCACGCCGGGAGGTGGATCTGCTCCCAGCACCACCCCCATGGATCTGTCCGATTGTAGCAGCAACTCTGGTGCAAAAACACCCCAGCAGAACTCGCCTGATGCTTTCCAGAACTCTGCTGCAACAGCAACTGCCACATCCCCCACCACACCTTCCCGCCGAACGACCAGAACCCCCTCGTCTGATTTCACAGCCATTCGCTACAAGGAGAGAGAGCCCCACCAGGTGAGACCCAAACCCCCAGTAGTGCAGAAATGAACGGCGGTTTTCATTTATTTATTCCTCATAAAGCAGTTCTTTTAGTTGCTCTTATTTCTGGTGATTTCTTCATATGTTTGTTGTGTTCAGGTTAAAGCGCTTGAGGCCAGCTTTGCAGAGAACGCCGAGCCGTCTGGAGAGGAAGTGGACAGGCTGAGATCTGAGACAAAGATGACCAGGAGGGAGATCCATGGTTGGTTCACCGATAAGAGGAAGAGAATGGCAGCTGAGAAAAAAAAGGAAGAAGCTGAGCGGTTATTGAAGGAGGGCGAAGACGACATGGAGGTCGATGAGGAAGAAAAACAGAGAGACGATGGTTCAGGAGAACCAAAAGTCAACCCCATTAAAATAAATCTGAAGATGCTCAAAGTGACTGAAGCCAGTGGCAAGCCAGAGGGCGAAGGCTCAGAGAATCTACCGTTACAATCTCCAGCTGGCAGCACGTCTGCTTTCTCCCCGATCTCCACCTCATCCAGCAACTCTAAAGCCCCCCAGCCCTCCTCTCAATCTGCAAAAGTGTCTCATTCCCCCAAACCTGTAACAGTCCGAGGCAAGAAGACCGTGGAGCAGCTGCACCTGCTTAAGCAGGTCTACGCTCGGACCCAGTGGCCCACTGCCACTCAGTATGATGATTTAATCTCAGGTACCGGGCTGGCCAGATCTGAGGTGGTGCGCTGGTTCGGAGACTGCCGCTACGTCCAGAAAAACGGACCGTTGAAGTGGCTGGAGGAATATCAGAACATGGCTCTGGAGGAGGAGCTGCAGGCAGAGAAATCGCAGATCTTGCAGGCCCACCTTGATACTCAAGGCAGGCTGGAGGAGTCACAGGTACCAAACAGTTTATCATCAAAAACAAGCAGAATCTCAGAAATGAGTTCAATAAACCTTTCTGTGCGGCCATGTTTGCATGAATAGCGATTCCTTATTAACTTACAGAAACAAAGCTTTTCTGTCACAATACTTGAAATTCAATCATTTTCAAGTGGGAGCTCAGAAAGACTGAAGCTCCAGTTGTTAGTGACTCTGATATAGAGGATAAAATACAAAATAAGATCATTAGAAAGTTAAGTCAGTGATGCTCCTGCCTTAGAGTGGTTTCTTTTTATGTTATTTTAACCCAACTGTTGTAGTTCTTGACTCCCGAAGGCTTTTATTGTAAATTACATTAAAAAAATACTCATCTGAACATGAAAAACCTCTGCTCTGTTCTGTTCGTTTTTGCCCAGCTGAAGCAGTGAAAAGGTCATAACCCAATCTGTTCAGTCTCAATTCAGTCCATTCAGAATGTGACAGTTCACAACAGAACTCTTACTTTGGAGCTGAAGCTCAAGTTATCTTGCTATTTGCAAGAACCCTGTATTTTCAGAGTCATATTGCAGCAATTATTTACATATGTACCTGTATATTGTTGGAGGTTTTTTGGGTAGTTTTGCACCACATGAGCTCATTTTTCTGAGATATGCATTAACATCACATTGAAAACATGACAGAAACAAAATGTAGAGATAAATGCTATAGTTAACCTTGAACCTAAGCTTTTAGCTTTTAAAGGTCATTTGACTTTATTTTATTATTATTTCATTTTTTAATTATTATTATTATTTATTTCCAGGTAGGAGCATTTACCACAGCCAAAAAATGAAAGAGAAAATACTTCAAATAAAAAAATCACATTTAAAAACATGGCCAAATTTGACCCTGTTGTTTCTCCAAAGTTAAAGAAACAACTACAACTACAAAGAAACCCTTTTATGTATAAATTACATATTAGCATCTCGATGGTTGTTCTTTAGTTTAGTCAAGTCATTAGCTTATTCTGCTTGAATGGGGGCCAGCACGTTAGCCTCATTTAATCACTTTTTCTAGTATTTTAAAATAAATGTGTATTCATTGGTTTATTAAACAGAAGTTAAACCTTAGTTAGAAAAGGAAAAAGGTCATAGTTTGTATTTGTTTTTTGTTTTTTTTACTACATTCAACCTTACCAACTAGTTGACTACCAAACCTGTTTATCAAAGTGCAGAGAATATTCATTTGACATTTAGCGAGTGTACTTTGAGTACTCTGAGTGCAGAGTAAAAATATAATAAATGGAGAACTCCATTTTACAAATTATGAATTAACTTAGAGATGTTTTTTTTATCTCTTTTTTTTGTCAACATACATACTTAAATATCACACTTGCATGTATAAAAGAATACTTTTCTTTATATTTAGAGTTCCTTGAGAAATGAAATGAAATTGTGAGGTGCGTGTAATGAAAGCCGAAGTGTTCATGGGTTTTTTGGTCTTCCCTCTCTCAGTTGCAGGAGCTGGTGGAGAAGACGGGTCTGACTGCAGACCTGGTGCGGCATTGGTTTTCCACCAGAGGATCTCGGCTCCAAAGCAAACCCACAGCTGCACAAACAACAGGAGCAGTTGCTCCTGCTGCAGGCATGGCCGGAACAACGGGATCCTCCCCCCAGGAGCAGCAGCCCGCAGGCGGGATGGACCAGAAAATGGAGCAATCAGTGTCTAGTTTCACAACCGATGCAGAGAAGACAAACACTAAGGAGAGTTTGAATGCTTCTAAAGGTAATGTCCATGAATCAAGCATGTTTTTCACAAATTTACCTAAAAAAATACTATTGGATATGTAGCACAATAGGAGGGACTTGAAATACCTTTTTGTTAAAAGTCAGAGTAAATTGTTCCCTTAAATTTAAAATGTGGTTGTTTTGTCAAAAAGTTTGGTGGTGGGAGTTATCATCTGTCAGGTGGAACCTACAATGGTCCTAATGAGGAGCATTAATTGTGTGTGCTGTAATAAGATCCATTTCAAACTCCTCATGAGCAGACAGTGGAACGATGACGGATCTATACGTGCTTTCTGAAGAGTTTGGGAGACTGACAGAATTTTTCATTGTCATCACTACAGAGACAGACTGAGGCGACCTCTGAGTGAAGCTGGAGTTCACCGCGCAGGTGGTCTTTGTTCTGGGGGTCTGACGGCAGATGCACTTTGTAACAGGATCACTGGATGGAAACGGATCCATCTATCCATCCATCCCTCTCGTACTCCTTTCCCTCTCACTCCCACCCCCAGCGGTAGGCGTGACCTCCCTGCGACGTGAGGCAGAAGCTGACCCTCTTTCCCCTCCTTCTGTTTTGCGTGGCCCCACACTCCACAGATGCCACCTCCCTGAATTTTCTCAGCCACCATTTTCCCTCTGATGGTTTTTTTTTTTTTTTTTGGGGGGGGATAAGAACAGGAGTGAAAACCAAAGGAAGTGGAGACTGATGGCGGTCCGCTGCCATGTTTGCTCTGCCTGCTCGCAATGATGGGAGAAACGGTGGCCGTGAAAGGAAATGGGGTGGGGGGTGCTCATGGCGGCCTGATCAGGGGTGGGGGGTTGGGATGCAGTCAGAAATGGTTAGACTTGAATTAGCCGAGTATTGTGAAACTGTTGTTTGTTCTTAAAGGTACGAAAAATAATGCACAATTTTTTATTTTGTACAAAAGTGCTTGCCGAGGCCTTAGATGAAACTTTTTAGCATCTTTTTTTTTTCCTTTTCATCATGTTTGCAGCTTACTTTAAAAGTGCTAGCTAGGCTGTTCACAGCCCATCTCTGTTTGTCTATACTCTGTTTGCTTGAATTTGGACGTCAGTTGTTCCAAGTTTGAGATCGCATCAGCCGTAGGAGGCGAGCACCCTGTGGTGTCAAAAAAAAATGTGATCAAATATATTCTATCTTATGGAGTAGGGTTTGTGTTGTAGCATTAAGTGCTTCTTTAAGTCACTGACGTGTACAACAATCTGTTTTTATGGAACTTTCTTACTGAATAAATTTGACTGCAAAAGAACAGAACTTTTATTAAAGTTCCATACTTGGGTTGGATGTACAATTTTTACAAATGTATTTGCAGAATAAACAGAATGTATTGAATGCGAGTCTTTTGAACAAAGTTGAGTTGTCTGTGTCGGGGTGTGAGTATTTGGTTCCAAAGATGTTCCTCTCTTTTTTTAAAAAAAAAAAAACCAAGAACAGGCTTTTTTTTTAACCAGTGCTGCAGTATCTCTGTTGTCCACTAGAGGTGCTGTATCTCAGAACAGTCAAAGTTAAAAATCAGGGGTGTAACGATTTAATCGATGAATTGATTTATCCTCCTACGATCAAACCAGATTGACCTGTCTGAGGCCTTCATGACATTAAACTGAACAAAGAGCTTGAAAGTTCTTTCTCAACAGGACAAAGAGTCTGGAATATTCTTTTATAGGTTGGAGATCCTGCAATGTACAGTTATCCAAAACCTCTGCTAATTTCTTTAGGAAAAATAAAAAAAAATGTCAACAGTGGCAATTCAAACTTTCCTTCCGGCTTAGTTTTAACCAGAAATATGTCTCTGGAGTTTTAAATCTAAATAACTTGACTGTCCATAATGATTCAAAAATAGCTAAAGGCAGCACTGCAATTCATTTGATAAATGTCATGTTTTTCTTATTTTGTATATTTTAAAGAGTTGAAATCACAACTTATTTGTAGACTGTGTTTCCAATATACATTTTTATATCTTCAGTTCCCCTATTCACCACTGGCCCTCCTCTACATTAGTCTAGTGATAATCTAGTGTATTTTTTGTAGTTAACAGGGTTTTACCACAATACTGAATTTGAGGAAGATATTTTCCAGCCGAGTTAAATACCATCTTGGATCCTCTGACAATACAAACTGATCTGAGACAGTTCCATTTCCCTGAAGCTACAGTTATGCACAAAAATGCATGAACAATCAAATGTATAAAGCAGTGATTATTTTATTGACTTTTTAGGCTTGAATACGTTTCATATGAAAAGCAAAATGAAAAATGAACGCTTCTCTCTGCAGTTTAGGCACATTTACATGAAGGCAAACAAATCTTTAACAAGCAAAGAAGACGAGACTGGAGGAATAAACACAATTTAGTGAACTGTGCACCCACAATGTTGTTATTCTGCTGGATTAGTCTTTATTACAGGTTGTAGATCTGTCTGTAAGAGCACACCATGACTGCAGGATGCACTTTTAATATGAAGTATATGCAGATGAAGGCACGGCAAAAAAAAAAAAAAAAAAAAGCAGTGCTGCACTAGAAGATGAACACTCGGAGACCATCCATCATTCATCAAAAACAAAAACTGAATGTAACATAAAGCAGCTTTGGGATTAAAATGGGGAAGCTGGAACGAGGTGCTTTAGAGTTTGAGATGCCAAGCCTCAACTCCAGACAGACTGGATCTTCAATCATCTCATATGGCTTAAGTGTATCTCTGCATATCAGAGGGTACATCATACAGGCGTCATGTTAAAGGTGGTAACATTACACCAAAAAAAGAAAAAAAACCCTCCATCATCTGGGGTCACTGTCAAACCACATAAATTGACACGGTGTGACCATTCAATTCAGAATTGATGCACATTTTCAAGCATAATCCCTTTTTTAAGTGTTTTTCATGTTTAGAGGTGTTAGTTAGCTTTTTAAAGTTTGTTTCAAATCGTAGAACCCTAGTTTTTAGCTTTAACAAATAAAGTTCATATTATGGTAAATTTAATTCCAGATAAAGACAAGAAGGTTTAAAATATGCCAAGCCAGTTTTTCTTCTTTGACAGTTAAATTGTGTAAAACTAGATGAAGAAATAAAAAAAAAAAAAAAAAAAGAAATAGCTTGATGTTGAAATGAAAGTACGACTGCAGCGCAAACACAAATAGGTCAGCTGAGTGTGTGACGAAAATGTCCCAAATGACAGAGGTTTCTTTACAGGTTACACCATTTTCTCAGACCTTTAGTCTGTCTGCAATACCGCAACTCTTTTCAACCACTTTCTTTTTATCATTCAGACATAATTCAAAAATAATAAATTGCAGAAACGAATTTGTTAAATCTAAACGACATCAGCATACATTCACTTTTTGGGTGGGGGTTCTGTTTTATACAAACTAACAAAAACTTACACTGCCCTGCTAACAAAATTTAAAATGTAAAAAATAAATGAAGACATTGGATAGAATTGCCTTTATGTAATACAATCTCCATCCCAATTTTCATAATTACAATGTTTATGATACAATGAAAACACCTTACAATGGAAACATTTACTATGAGTAAAATGGGCGTTCACTTGCTTTACTTTTAAGCAAACTACTATGATGGATTGTTTTACAAAAAAAAAAAATCCTCAGATGAGTGTTTGGTTGACTAAGACTGTGATGATGACGAGCGAGGAGAAGTTGGCGACGAAGACGAAGATATGAACACGGGACAACGCAACGTTTTGGAATGTAAGTTAGAAATTAAAAGTGTCTTAACATGTGAAAACCTGCTTTTCTATCTCACTTCATCTATAAAAATGCTGACTTGCTACACATAAAAAGCAAACAAAAAAAACTCAAGGTTAAAATTTTCACGCACTGCTCGCTTAATGCAGAAAGAAAGATGTTAAAAATAGCCATGTAGAGCCCTCATGTAATACACAAGCATAAAAAAGTCACATTATGAATGTTTAAAGGTTTAAATAATTATAATTAATAAAAACATGAAGATAGAAGCTCTTTCAGAACACGTTGGCTGCTGCTGTTCCCCGGCCAACCGCACAGCAGGAATAAATAGATATTTTCAGTACAGCGAAAACGCAGAGAGCAAAGACACCTAACCGGAAACAGTTTCAAACTGATACCTTTTTGTGTCCCCCCGCAAAAAAAAAAAAAATAAAATTAAAACTAAAGCAGCTGTTGTGCACAAAAACAGCAGAAATTATAATCTGGCCACAGGACACACAGTCCAGGACAGGAACTTTTACAGTTTTGCTTTGTGAATGTCGCTTCTTTTTTCTTCTTCCTGTCCGCATAGTCTGGCTTCCTCCCAGTGACCCTCGCCCCTCTGCTGCCCCGTTTGCCTCCTTCTGAGGGGAGGGGAGGGCAGGTGTCTTAAAAACAGAGGGAGGGGAAAGCTGCCTCTAATGTAGGCCAAATGGTGGTGGCCGTTTCCATGGAAACACTGTTCACAGCAGTCAGTGACATCATCAGCACAGAAAGAAAGGGGGGGGCAGTCACAGGGAGGGGCTGTAACGGGACTGAGACCTGATTGGTTCGGACTTAGACACGGTTTTCTCCACTCACTTTGGTCCGCAGCATCATCCTGTGGGGGAAAACAAAGACGGGAGAGTGTCAGGAGTTTGAAACAGCTTTGAATGCAGCTTCATTCACACTCGCCTTCTGTTCTGAGGGTCCATGTGGTCAAACAGAGCCTCCTGAGACACCCTGAAGTCCTCTAATGGGGATTGATAGCGAGACTCAAAAGAACCCTCCCTTCCCCGGTAAGCCATGGCCTGAGCTGGCGACTGGGGCAGAGAAGACATGCTGGAGGACGACGAGGACATGGAGCTCAGTTCCCCAAAACGTTCCCGCCCTCCATGGGCCGATGCCGTGACTGCTGTGCTCCCAACCAGGAACGAGCTTGGAATGTCGCCATTTTCATTCTGAAAGAACCACGAAAAGAGTCAACACCCACAATGCCTTGTAGATTTATCCTTTACACAGACCTGCATCACAGACCAGCAGCTGTAAATGTGAAAATGAAATACATTGGAGGCCTCTTTGTTTATTAGAAATATGGCTAAGAAGGGCCCTCCAGTTTTAGCGAACACAAACAATACAGCATGTTGGTGATGGCAGAGATGATTTTAAACATGGTTAGCAGCAGAGAACCACATGTTTGAACAAAAGAAAGAAGATTGAATGTTTCTATAATCATCTATACGATGAAAATAATCAGGTAAATATAGATGTCCCACCATTCACACCTTCCACCCCAATAAACACTTTAAATGTTTGACTAGTCTCACAAGAAATTTTATAACAGTACGCAGCCCTTATGTCAAAGTATATTATTCAGTGTGTTTGGGAACAAAGACTTCGATTCATGATTTTACCTATTTTAGAAAAGAAAACAGCTTTATTATTTTCTGCACTATAAGATGCACTTAAAAGCCTTAATTTTTTCAAAAACACAACAGTGCATCTTATAATCCGGCGTGCCTCATATATGGATTGATTCTGGTTGTGCTTACTGATGATTTTGAGCGGTACACACAACTCTGTCAAAATGTCTGTCTGTTGTTTTACGAGTAGCAAACGGTCTGGTTTATTGGAATTATGCTAACATGGCTAACGTGTAGCGATGGCGGACTGTGCTTTTTTCAAAGCTTTACTAACAAGGTTGGGAGTTAATGTAGCCATTATAATGTTTGTTTTAACAGTCTGGTTTTTGCGTGCTGCAAACAGAGTTAGGAGTTATAGGTATTGTTTTTTTACGCTAAAGCAGCTAACGGGCAGCTTGTTACAACCAAGTTCTAGAATTACAGTCAAAGCAATTAATAAAGTCTGACCAACTGACAGAATTGTCTCTGACTTTTGTCTCACTTCATGTGCCTTATGAATGACATACGTTCAAAAACAGACCATTCATTGACATGTTCCTTATAATACTATGAGCTCTTTAGTGTGAAAAATGTGGTTTGTTGTAAATATGGAGGTATTCTGGGAACATTTCTTAAAATATAGTATATTTAAAACAACAAACTACAATTATTTGCTGAGGCTGCACCTGCTAATCTTCACTTCAGACCTGAAACTTACCCTGCCTCTGATGACATCCAGGTGGACCAACAGAGAAGCCAACTCCAGATCCTCATTATAGCTGTTCTTCAAAGGCACTGACCGGTAGCCTGGTGCATTAGAAAAGTGTGAAAGGGTGACAAAGGAGAAACACTAATCCCATACCCCCCTCAAAAAATGTAGCTCTGAATACAAACCTGTCTTGAGGCCCTGGATGGGGAATGTAGCTTGTGCCAGGAAGTTCTGGTCATTGAACATGTCAACCTCATTAACCAGAAAACGCAGGAAGGCAAAGGAAGAGTTGTACACTGTGAACTGGAAGGACTTCTTTGGCCACATGGGGTTCAGCCCATTATCAACTGGAAGCAACAACAAACAGGATAAACACACAAAGGTGAGGAATGTCCAACATGTCTATGGCTGTGGTGACAGTGACAGTCACTTTTAACTAGTAACCAATACATCAGATTAAAGAATTACAAACAACTTGAAAACACAAACTGAAATAAAAAAAAAAAACAAAGAAGTCTTCATCCCATTCTGGCATCATCATAAAGCTTTTCCATGAAAAATGTATCCATTTCCAAAAACAATATAAATTTTCATTTTTGTAAAACATGGAATAATATCCCCAAAATGTCAGTAATGCATTAAGACTCACTACAAAACAACGTAAGAAGACACTGAGATGGGAGTACACAAATACCACTGAGAACTAAACCTCAAAAAACTGCTTACAACTGAAATATCCACAAAAATGGACTGCTAGGACTTATACTGACATAAGACTCATGGAGGAATCGTAAACACTGATAAAAGAGATGTCTGCTTAAAGAACTAATGACACCAGGGTGTCCTAATTGGGGACGGGGCAAAATGTTTGGGGTCACTTTCAAATGACGTGCATTCCAGGGGTCTCAAAAGTTTTCAGAGTGGGAGGCTACTGAAAGTAGGAGAATACCGCTACCGAGCCGAGCACTGGATTCAGTTAACATCACTGCATGTTTCTTCTGCTTCAGCCTAACGCTACACGGAACATGAATTTATTGTTACATTACACACAGATTATTTGTTGTGACGTACTTAATGAAACTACCTCGCAACTACCTCACTCACAGGCTGTGAATTTTCACCAGCTACTTTTGAGGCGCCTGGCGTTTACTGCTTTGCTGCTTAGCGGTGGCATGTTTTGGTAGTAACCACTCCTGTCTCACTAGTTTGAATTTCAACAGCGTTTTTCCTGTAAAAGTCTGCATGCTTCTCTGTAGCTGCATGTCTTCATGAGTATTCTGTTTTTCTCCTGCAGCCAACGGTTCGGTTTGGCTTAATGGGTCCATTTTATAATGGAAACGCTCAAAATACCGGACTGGACGTACCGCTAAGTGGAAACTATGCTTATGTGATGGACTGTTGAGCTAATAAAGGTGTATCATCTTCCTTCTAATAAGCCTTAGGATCCCTCCACGATTTAGTTTAGTCAGGTTTTAAATACTTCGCTCACGTTCAAGCTGAAAACTTTAAGGAAAACGGTTATGGGTATCTAGTTTCCCGGTCTAAAAAGAATTGGAAACCTCCCAGGGATCGTTTTTTACCAATGAAGAATGTCTGCTTGAAAGAGGTAAGTTCCACAAATGTTTTAGTAACTTCTAGTAAGTAAGTCATTATGGGAGTTTGTAAGGTGAAGTAACACTAACCTGTTGACTCCGTTTTTTGCTTGGAGTTGTCATACTCTGCTCCGCACACCTCAATCTCAACCAGAGGAGAAACGATGCCTCGTCCGTTCTTAGGCAGGTGCCGGGCGCCCAAGACCTTTAGAAGAGAAGAAGCCTTTGTTTTATGACAAAAATAAACACATGGACACTCCACTTATTGCTCAGATAAGTCCAGTACTCTAGGCTGTCTGATGAAGGTGTAAAACAAAAAAAAAAGAATTAAAAACTCTGATTGAAATTGATGCCTTAAATTGAGCTTTTTTTTCCATATTTAAGTATTTTAGGTCGTTCCATTTAATGTCAATTTGAGTTCCACTGCAAATAAGTTCACATGATACTTTTTTTCAGATGAGTGTTTTAAATTTTACTAATCCTACAAGATTTTTTTTTGCCAATTTAAATTGTTTTTTTTTTTTTAATTTAGAAAAGCTGAACCCAGTGTTTTCGAGGATTATAAATATTGATTTTATTTAGACTTCGTGTTCCTTTCATTCTTGCTGAACCTTTCCTTCACGTCTCACAAGCCTGCTTCTCATTTACACTGTTTATTCTCTCTTCCTCTCCTGTCTGGAGTAAACCTCCACCTCTCTAAATGTTCCTCCACCTGCTCTCACCACAGATCACTACGTTGTCTGCAAACATCATGCTCCACAGAGATTCCTCTCAAACCTCATGAAGCCATAATGTTGCTCACAAATGCTCATTTCCAACCACAGCTCAGCTTCCACTACTCTTTCCCAAAACTTTGTTGTGACTCATCAGCTTTGTTCCTTTGTAGTTTCCACAACTCTGCACGTTTCCCTTCTTTGTAAGAGTCTTTTTCAACCTCCACCTCCTGGTCTGTGCTGCTCGTCTTTGTCATCTTCTTCACCACCATCCAATGCAGTCTGGTAACACTCTCCTCACCGCCATATCAGCTTTTCACTGCTTCGCACAGGTGCTTTGGCAGAGATCTGATGCCCTTCCTCACACAAGCCTGTATTTTATCCAGGCTGGGGACCGGGATATGGAGACACAGACTTAAGCCTCCTTGTGGCTACAAAGTTAGGCAGTAGAGTAAATAGTCTTGCCCAGGGACAGGGAATGGATGAAAATCATTGAGCACCCTAGGAATTGAACCCTGATTTTCCGAGTGCCAGTCCCGTCCAGCTGTCAACCATCCAGGCACTCTCCCCCCACTGACAACTTTAAAATCACTGATCTCTTATGCTTCATTCATACTGGGCATTTGCCGCGCATTCTTGAATGCACTTTCATCATATGGTGTTCACACCAGACAAGCAGAGAGTGACGTCTTCAGGGTTTTCTTTTTCTACGATATAGTAGCGCATGTCCGCCACCTACAGTTGAAAGAGGCTTGGTGCAAATCAAAACTTGACGTCATACATCAGCACAAGATGCAAAAAATTTATGTGCTCCTTCCTCCACTTTTATGTCACTGTATGATCCTCTTTTTCTTTTTGGAATAATGGGTTCATCACTGCCATTTCGGTCCTTTTAAAGTCCACAACCATCTATTCTTCTGGATTCTTGATCTGAACACAAAATGTCCTCATCCTTTCCTTGTGATCCATCTTTCCCTCACCCACATGTCTGCTAATGTCTGCCCCAATCACCATCATCTGTAACCTCTAAGGATAGCCTAGATCCAGTTTTTCACATCCTACCACCTTCAACATCACAACTTCAACTTCCAGCGCAGTTAATAAATATGCAAGGCAATATTTTAAAATAAACAAATGCAAAAAAGTTATGCAACTGTGACCCAAAGCTCTAAATCTAAGCAGGGTGAAACTCACAGCGGATTTAAACAGAGATGAGTGTAAAGAAAGCAATGCAGCCATCTAGAAAACAAGGTCTCAAATGTGATTACAAAACAAATAATGTGATCAATTTCTGTGTTTTAAACTGCTGACAGTATGTTTATTTTTTCATTTCCATAAGAATGATTAGAAACCTGAGGCCATTTAAACTCCATTTTAAGTCCTTGTAAAGATTTCTTTCACATTTATTTTTTTTTATTTAATTGCAAGGATTTTACAGCTGCAGATGCAGTAGACTGTTTTTCAGAGGGCAATAAATAAAGTACTTTGATTTTTTTTTATTTTCACACCTGTCACTTTCACCTCATTTGATACTCGTGATTTTTTCCTGATGTGGCATTCGTCCTTAAACTCTACACCAGCATCGCTCTTGTGTACCTCTATCACTACAGTGACTTGTTCGATGCCTCTCAGCGTGTTTCTGTCAAAAGGATCAAAGTTGTCGTCCCTCATGATGGGAGGCTGAAGAACGTAACCGTTCCTTCCATTCATCATGAACAGTGCCTGGTTCATCTGCATGGGCTTATCTACACAGGTCAGGAATAGATAAAAAAGAAATAGATCAGGAATGTTTTAACTGAATGACAAAAAAATAACACTTAACATACCTGCTGTCTGAAAATTGAGTGCAACCAGCTGGGAACCACAGAGCCACATGGGTAGAGGGTCATAATTAGAGGAGTCCAGTCGCTGCCCTTTGGGATAGATCCTGGACAGTTGTAGTCTGTTGTACTGAAGGAACTTCTTCCCTTTGATCTTGTTGGCATATTTCTCTGCCTTAGTTTCCGGGAAGGAGGACATGTCACGGAAGCAAGCTCTCTCTGTGCCAATCTCTACAGCACACAAAGCATAGTTATGGGTCTGTGTTTGAGCAACAGCTTTTTTATTATCCGTGTTCATTAAACTTCTGTGTGTACACCTTACTCTCTTCATCAAATGGCACAGGACGGCAGTAGATGACCAGATCTGACAATTCTAGTGCAATTTTCTTCCTCCTCTCCATCATCTTCCCTTCCTCTAGCTGGAAACGGAAACACACAAATGTAACCACCAACCGTGTTATGCTATGTTCACACCAGAAAAGCAGGGTGTAGCATCTCCATGTTAGGTCATGTCCAACACCTACATTTGGAGGAGACTTGCAAAATGCTGAAGCTGTGCAAATGTCATGAGTCTTGCTCTAGGCTTTTTTGAGACAAATGAAAGACTTGGGTCTCATATCATCTTGACTGGAAACAAACTGCAATTATTATTTCTCCTCCATGACAAATTTTCAATCGGTTGGCACTTTTGTGAATTAAAGAGGATGTCATCCCTACGTCACTATTGGTCAAAGTTTGACCTGGTTTAACTTTCAACCTGTTTTTAATGGCTACACGTTTTGTACATAGAGCCCGAAAATGAACTTGTGTAGCAACACACGAACGCAGGAGTTTGAAATGCGGAAGCCCAAAACGTGCATTCATGTGCATTTACATTAACTTTTCATTGAAAGCGGTTGCTTGTACGTGCGTTGCCGAGGCTGGTGTGAATGTTGCATCACGTGTCAAAATAAATAAATGCACAAAATAAATGCAGATACTGTTTAGCTAAGCTGTAAAGAATATGAGTTAATTTACTTTAATAAACAATCCATGATGCCTTTCAGCTTAAAGTCACTAAACGTGTTGATTCACAACATTGCCTAAAACAGTTTAAAATTATATCATTTTTTCAAAAGTGAAACCTCTAACATGACGAGGCTCGGCCCAACATCCTATAAGATCACAGCGTAGCATCACAGGAGGGTGTTTACCTTGGCCTCCGAGGTCATGGTAACTTCACGGATCTTGTTCGACCATTCCTTAAGTTCCTCTTGGTTGCTGGCAGACACGTCCAAGATTGTGCGCATGTTGGCATTCAGAACCAGAGAAAAGACGTACGGCCTGTTGCCCTTCCCCTCAGGGCGTGGAACTGAAAATCACATTTTACACAGTTAATTATGAAATGAAACTTTGAGTGACACAGTTTATTGACAGATATCTTGCTGTATGTTAAAAAGGTCAAGTACATTGTGATTGAACAGTAAATAAAATAAGGTTGACCATTTCTAATAAAGAAACAAAAAAAACAAGTAAACTTTGCGTTATTGTAGACATTTAAATATTGTATAGACAGATATCGACAATCGGCCACAGTTGCAGAAGTAATATCAGTATCAGCTGGTAAAAATGACATCGATCCATCCCTAGTAGAAATGAGGCCAAATGCATTCTTAACTCAAACAAACTTTATACGTTTTTCCATTAACCAGACTGAAATAATTCTTGTCAGAGGTCATGAGAAGAATACGTTTTCCCAAAACGAGACACTTTACCATGCAGCCACTAGATGGAACTATCGAGTCAAAATTTAAGAAAATATTTGCTGGCGATATTCACTCAATTAACAGAAAAATGTTCAGCCGGAGAGAGAGACAGCCCAATCCCAGTCTAAAAGGGATGTCTAACTTAGCTTGTTTTCCATCTATCCCAGTTCTGGCTGCTTCTTACTGGTTTAGTTCAGGTAAAAAAAATAAAGGACACTAACCCAATGCTGTAGCAAGATGTGTGTAACAAAAAAATAAATAAAAAAGATCTGTTGGGGAATGGAGCCAAAACACACAGGAAAACAAAACCAAACTACACAAAAGAGACTTTATTTAAAAAAAACCTGCTGTCTGCAACCGTTAGCATTTAGAAGACGCCCTTAACTAATTTTCAAGTCTCCGCTTAGAGGTTTTCTAGTAGGATTGCTCTGCACCTCTGCAGAAAAGTCAAACAGGAAGAGGTGGGTTTACTTACCAATCTGACAGGAAGACAAATCCACACTTCCTCTCAACAGATCTCCCAGAGGACTGTTTTCTGTCATGTCCTGCTCAACAAAAAAAAAAAAAAAAAAGATATTAAGGTGTTTAAAGGCACAAGGCGAATACAGCTCAGTTGTTAAGATTTTAAATGCAGAAATGTGCATGTGGTTCACTTTGAAAGTTGAGTCCTTACAGTTATGTCAGGCTCTGCAGCTGATGGACTGATCTCCTCCACATAGTTTGCAGGAAACCAGAACTGCTTCTTTCCTCCATAATCACCTTTCCACCTGACAAACAAAACCAAGAAAATTAGATATGAATTAGATAAAAATGTGCTTTTCTAAATACAACTAACATTGCAGCTTAAAATTATTCTTGCATATTGTGTTATTAGAAGAGAAACGCACAATAGTGTCGAAAAAGTACAATAAACAAAAATTATAATAATCAACCTGTTAACTTATGTACATCAAAGACATATTTTAAGATCATCTCAAAACTCAGGCTTGAAGCATTTGTTTTTTTTTTTTTCTACAATAGGACTAATAACACATTGTGTGGATTGTTAAGTCACTTCCTCCACTTCACACTCACCATCCACCTTCCTGTTTGTCAACATTAGAAATGATGGTGTCCTTGGTGAAGGAGAGTTCGTCATCTCTCTGGGCTTTATACTCGTACATCGCTCTCACTGTGCACTGACAAGCGAACACAGAAGGTTGCACAAAATCACGCTTAATTTAACACAAGGTCAAGTTTTAGAGGCGGAGGGAATTTTTCAACACTCACCTTCAAAGTGGGCATTTGATTAGCCTCCACATAAAAGCCAGGATTCCTTCCCTCATACAGAGAACCATAGTCTGGCTCCTGTAAGAAGACGCCGTGTCTTAACACACCTGAACTACAGGCAGAAAATATTCACTATGAGAAATACTTACAGCAGTGCCAATTTTCTCCAGGGTGTCCTCGTTGATGGGATACCGAAGTTTCATTTTGCGATATAGTGGGTGTTTTTCGAAATAACTGACGAGATCTACAAGGCTGTCAAACTCGGAGGTGCCCAACTGCACGGTCTGACCCTCCTGCTGAACTCGACAGTGTTTGATCTTTCCCTCAGCCCTGGGAAGAAAATCACAGAAACAGACATATATTAACGTGTGGATTCTGGAGGTTTAAATCATTTGTCTGACATTAAGAACTCTTGGTAGCTAAGAAATTAGCCCTTAAATGACTTCAGTGTGCCGGATCTAACTGAGTTTACCTGAATGAGATAGCATAGGAGTTTGGTTCTGCCCTTTTCCTGATGAGAAAAGCCCCATCACGAGGAACCCTCATCAGCATGTTCTCTGCGTGGCTCCTGGATAAGTTAGCATGGTACCACCTAGATATAAGGGGGAAAAAAAAAGAGAACAATATTTACAAGGCAGCAAGCTTTTTATATTTTTTTAGATAAAAAGGTAAAACTGAGATAACAGTAAAAGACGTTTAATAAAGTAAAACAAAGTATTTGCAAAGTGCATTAATGAAGGCTTTAAAAATTATGAACGTACTCTTTGTTCTCGTGAGCATTGGTCTGAGGCACTGGTTCCGTCAGCTTCATCTCAAACTCATTGCAGCGCAGCGGCACCTGCTGGTAGTGACTGATCAGAGCGAAGAGCGTGTCAAACACGAGGTTGTCAGTCAGATAGAACTTTGGGTTGCCCGCCTCCTGGCGCGAGTGAATGCGACAGTGCTGCACCCTTCCCGACCGCCTAACCAAAAAAAAAAAAAGATGTGATATACAAACAAAAAACCAACAAGGGACAGCCCGCTATCAGCAGCACTCTCCTAAATTAAAGCGAACACCTTTTGTTTCGTTTTAATACAACATATTTGTACGTTGAAGAGCTAGAAGTTATTTTCAAATCATACAGGAAATAAGTAATAAATAAAAGTTAATCCACATTTGAGAGTTCAGGCAAAAATTCCTATCATACCGACTGCATCAACCTGTAAGGGGTTCCCTCCCTTTACTTTGACCTGTTTCTTCATTATGGATACAATCATGGGATCAGGACTCACTATGTGCAAACATCTAATTTTTAAGCAAACCTACCTATTAGGCTGTGTCAATAATTATGTTGCTTTAAAAAATGTACCAACCAGAAAGAAAGCGTGTAGTCTCCGACAAAAGTTTCACTCTCCCGGACTAGGAAAGTACCGTCAGGAGCGCCAGTCTCCAGGCAGTACTCGGTCAGCAGCCTCTCCGCTATCTGCCGCCCATCTCGACCAGCACCAAGCTTTCCATGGAACCATTTCTCAGTCACGTGCTGGTCCATACTAGAAGACACCTGTGAAATGTAAAGAAAGGGAGAGGATGGTCACCTAGATCAGTTGAAGGAGAACATCACACTGTAAACTGGAATGCTTCAAATATTTTTATTCTTTTTACAAAAACAAATTCAAATTTAAGACTTCTCTGGAAATAACAAATTAATTTTGAATTTGTGGCAACTAACCTCTCTGTGTTCCTCCTCTTCATCATTACCCTGGTTACTGGAGGTCTCTTCTGAGTAGTAGATCTTACTGTTGGTCAGGACAAAGAAATGGGGATACCACTCCTGCAGGGACATAAAGGGAAAAAAGAGGGTATGTTATGCCATACATACAATTTAAAAGTAAAAAAAAGTAAAAACTGAGTCTTTTCATGCAAAAAAAAGTCTCTTAAGATAAATAATTTTCCTTTGACACAAAGCGAGCAGGCTCACATGGTTAACAGGATCTTCCAGGTAAAGAAGGCCGTTTTTAATGGAGTTGCTGATATCATTCTCTGAGTAGGGGGTAGATGTGGACACCTCCTCATAGGCACTGCCTTCAGCAAGCTTCTTATGCTGAAGCAAACAAAGAACAGCAGAAAATACAGTCAGGCAAATCCAGTACCAAGTGTTGCTTTGTTGATACAGTTTATTCCAGAAGAAAATTCCTCACCTTGATGATAATCTTTCTCTTGAGCTGGTTGGGTGAGGGCAGGTTATCTGCTGCCATGTCCACAGCCTTGGTCAACAGCATGTCCTCAAACACTTTCTTGAACTGAGTTGCCATGTTTCTCTGCTGCACGATATTACAGTGGTCCTCAATGGAGAGGATGATGGGATACCTGGATAAAGACGAGTGTGTATGTAAGTGGCTGCACCACAGAAAAGTGCCCTATATTTTTCATTTAAATTCCTTATCAACAGTGTCCACAGATTTAAGAAAATTGAATTTAGACAAGCAAACGCACAAAAAGTTAAAAGTTTAAAGTTTAAAGCACCTGTGGCAAACAATGCAAAATTTTCCACAGGAATGTCTACATCCTGCTTTAAACCACCACAAAAGTTCATTTCATTAAGCCGTTTCTAGTTGTACATGGATTTTCCCATTCACACACACTTCAACATGTTAGCCAGTTAGCTGGCTGGTAAGACCAGTTTACTAACATTTGACAGAACATCCTAGAAATAGTTCTTTTTCTTTGGTAAACTAGACACTATTTGGCATTTAGGAGACAATTAAGTGGAAGCTAATTGTTTTTTTAATGTCATTTTAGTTCTCTGAAAGAACCCGTGGACACTTAGTTATGTAACCGTTTGAACAAAAAACATATCACCCTGGCATGTAAAAAGTGTTCCGTCATCTTCGTCACCTACAAAATTTCTTATCGGGGAAGGCTTAAAAAAGAAACGGGGAGGGTTTGGAGTTATTGAAACTCACTCTGACGTGACAAATGCATGCTCTTTGATTGTCGTCAGGACATCAATGAACTTTATTTTTGTTGTGAGGGTGTGTCCGTGGTAGATGACTGGCATTGTCTCTGGACCATCCCAGCAGTCCACTGTAAACAACCACCAGAAACTGATCAGAGGTCATGCAAGAAAGAGTAAAAAAAACCCAAGCAGACAGCAGAGGGAATGACGTTCATATTTATGACATCAACGTTTGTTTTATTTAAGACCAACCAGTTCTGCTAGCTTTTTGTTGAAATACAGTAAGCATTACCGTTTAGCAGTCAATAAATAACAGATGAAAGCGTGACATAAGAACTTTAATCAGTGTGAGGGTAAAAGTTGTGCACATGTGGGGTTGTGCGTTTACCCACGTTCAATACAGCGGCAGCCCATTCTCAGACAGCGAGCGTATGCTTCCAACGATGACTCACTTGAAAACTGGTCTCCCGTCAGGTAGCTAAAAATAATCACACAGCATAAAAAGTATTTACAGCAAGAATTCTGGGCCTGAAAGTCGCTCTTAAAGAAACCTTTGTGTCAGGTACCACAAACACACAAAACTGCAGCACTAGAAGGGCTGTCTCACTCTGAACAGTTGTTACTGTCAGACACGTATAGCAGGCCAGAGAGAAAATGTTTGCTTTGCCATTTTAGAGTAATGCTTCTTTTTTCAGGACAAAAGGTTACCGTTCAAAACCACCTTTCACACACTTCACAATGAGAGGAAACAATATTTTCGCACAAAGTACAAACATTGGAAACATGATTGCTAAATAAAACATTTGTCTTGTGTTTGAGGCTAATTCAAAAGCATTGTTGGAGTAGAAATTTAAAAAACAAAAAAAAAAACTCCAGATTTAAGCATTGTCTGATTACAACTAGCAGAGGGAAATGTCAGTGTAAACAGTTCTGCCTTCCTTACGTGTTGTGCGAAGAGGAGATCCAGTAGTGGGACAGAGGGTTGTTCATGTTCTCTGGACAGACTAAGTCCAGGGAGGAATCCCAAATGGAATTTTCTTTGGAGAAAAGGTATGTGAGGAACTGCACAAAAGAGAGGAGAAGGGTGCAGTTATAATTGAATCACAACACAGGACTGGTGTGAGCGACACCAACACAGAAAACTTCAGTCCTATACTGAACTAGGAAGATCTTTAAATAAATAATGCACAGGGTGTAAATGATTGGACTTCTCAACTATATGTGTACACAGACTGACTATGGCTCAAGCAGAGTCCACTTGCCAGGAATCTGCGTTTGCACGGAAAGATTGCACATAAGAAAAAAAACTGAAAATCTTTTAATTAATTGAAGAAGCGTTCCAGGTGGTCTTTTCATTATGCAGTTTTTTGTTAAAATCAAAAAACCTGCATTGTTTTCTAGGATAGTTTCTGCAGAGCGGTTGTAGTTCATTCGAATTTTTCCTAAGTGGTGGGCAGCCCCGCCCCCCTTACCCTTCTTCTCCCCGTCACAGAGCGTAGCCGGGAGCTTGTGGCCCGCCCAAAGTATATTCTATGTGACAAATATTCTCTTTTTTTCAAATAGCATTTTTAGTCTGATCCTGATTTACAAGGATGAAGAAATAATCAGAAGTGGAATTTTCTTTATACGTGTCCTCCATCCTCCCTTTAAATACTTTAACAACATTTTTATCGATGCAGTTTGTAAAATGGAACTTTAATAAAACTGCACCACTTTCAAATATGTTACCTTCGTTGTTATCTTGAAGTTGTCAAAACAATGTAAAACACCAAAAACTGTCACATGTATGGGCAGGTGTTCAGGAGTGTACCCCGCCCCCATCCCCAACACCCCCAAAAAAGTGTGAGGTCTTAAGAAAATGATGCCAACATGAACTCCTGCACTCCTGAAGACATTGAAAACATTCCACTGAGCTTGTTTAGTGAGGTTTTTAAAAGAACATTAGGAACATTTTTGATGCCAACAGACGTGTTAAAATGCATTCAAGCACTAAATGACTAATCTGTACATTTGTGTGTGCGCACGTGAGAATTTCCTGAACTTCATGATGGTTACATCACAGTTGCTCCTCCTGTCCGTACAGGAGCTTTACCAGGGCGCAGCTCAGGCCTGCTGTCAGGGCTTTTCCACCTAAGCGCTTCTAACCTGACAAAAATGCAGCTTTGGTAACTCCCACTTCTTTTTATTCGGTCTCATCATTACTCACTCAAAAACGTATAATTCTGAATCTGAAAATGCATACACATTATAGGTTTTCATTTGCTTTCATAGATGCAGCTCAAAACAGATTTAGAAAGCAGTATACACTCAGGCAATTTCTTCAAACCAGTTCTTGGGTTATTCATGTTAGGGTATATTTTTGGGTTACTTTTTGGAGCTATTAACACAATTTATGTTTTTTCCCATTTTTTTCTTGGTTATTTTAATAAACAAGACAAAAGTAGGTGATTTTATGACTCGGAGTTGGGTTAAAAGCAACCCACCTTGGGTTATTTTTAACTCTGGAGTTTTTAGTGTGTGCTTTAAATATGTATTTCGTGACTTTACCTTTTTTGTTTTATTACAAAGCTAAGACGTGGGTCTCTGTCTGACAAAAAGAAACACAACTGTGGCCTAGTTGATGACTGAAAACAACCACAACATTGACATGCCTGGGCACTCCTTGTCTCAAAGAAGAAGCTTTCATAGCCAGTTTCAGCATTTTTCAAAAAGAAAAAGCTGTGTGCAGCTATATTCTACATACTTCAATGAAGCTAGGAACTACAAAATAACTTATAAGCTTCTAGAACTCCGCCTCTTTGCTTTGCACGCCACCACTCAACCCACAAACTACTAACCTGACTGTGAGAACAGCATACTGTCTTCCTTTGTGTTTGATCAGTAAAAATGAGACAAGAATGCCCTGCGCTCATTAAAACATCACATCGCAGACAAGATCAACTATTCAAAAATTTTAACTTGCAATGTCCACACAGAATAACTTGAGAAACAGTAAAGCAAAATCAAACAAACAAAAAAAAAGAAACATAGCTTTGAGTTAATAAAAAAAAAAACTATCAGTATCAACTGATCAAATTGAGTAGCTTATTCTAGCAGTAGAAAAGAATAATAAAATTCAAGAGCAAGACGACATTTTAATGAGTAACACGTGAAATTATTAAAATAAAAACACTGAATTTATTTGATTTTAGTTGTATGAGTTTATTGAATTTGTCAACGAATTTTCTGCATTTTTTTTCAGTGTTAGAATTAAAGCAAAATCTGATGTTTGCCTTTCTACTTTCTGCCAATTAGATGTGATGATGATGAACACAGTAAATGACAAATGTAACACACAAACACAATAGTGCATTTATGTAATGGTGCTGTGTTTGAGTCTTTAACTTTACACTACATAAATATGATAGTTGGCTACTTCTGCTTTATTTAAGCTTTACAAAGTAGAGCTAATATCGCCCGATCACCCCTTATACAACACAGAGTAACCGCAGGCACAGCAAAAGTGGTAAAAGCATCTGCTTCTTCTGACTAGCAACCTTCTAGTGACCACAAAAGCTCTCCTTGGCGTCTGCACAGCTGCCGTGCACCATCGAGAATAAATACCTGCACTTTGTGGGAGATGCTTTTTTAGGCCAAGATCGTACATTTTCATATCAGAGCATCTGCTACCCACATCGACAGCGGAAGGTTGGAAAACATCGCTGACTAAAGTATGTTTAAATGTTTCCATTTTTAAGGTCAGGACAGGAAAAAAAAATAGTTGTACAAAAAATTTTTAAATAAGAATGAATGGACTGGAACCTCGTTATCTCTCTTCCATTTTTAATCGTCCGTGTCGACCCCTGAGGTCTGAAGATCTATAGCTTTTAGCACTTCCCAGGACTCAGCTTGTGACTCAGGGAGATGGAGTCTTTTCAGCTGCACTTCCCAAACTCTGGAACACTCTCCGCTTTTCTTTAAGGTCTGCCAGATCCCTCAGTGATTTTAAATCACTTTAAAAACTCATCTTTCCACTCAGGCTTTTAACTCCAGCAAGAAGATCTAGTAGACCAGCTTGTTAACTATTGTTTCTTTTGTATTTTAAAGTATTTTTATTGTTTAACTGCCTTTATTGTTATGGTAAATGTTATTGCATTTTATTGTAAAGTGATTTTATTTGACTTTGTGTTCAGCTCTTTGGTTGCTCCGCTTTTATATACAAATAATACATTGAATTGAAAAGAAATGATAAAAGTACCTCATCCTGTTGGAAATAAGGCTGCTCCACTTCTCTCAGGGGCTGTTTCAGATAGTCAAACATAAATTCCTGAACCTTGTTGTTGTCTGTGGCCCACAATTCCTTTAACAAAAAAAAAAATACAGACAACTTAAAAGACTGTGCATTACAGGAAGCAATCTACATGTTCAATAACTATTACGTTTTGGGACTCAATTAGGAAGCTTTTGAAGTCCTCTAGTGAGATCCTCCTGTCTGGTCTTTCAATGAAGCTGGTGGAGACACACATTACCTCATTACTTAAACTTCACAACACCTGCTGAATCTGTTATTGTGTGGTTTGACCAACCTTTGTAGAAGTGGAATCTCCATCTGAAATTTGTATTTAGAAAGGAAAAACGTTAATAATTTAATCAAACATTATGCAGTTACAGTGTGACTAGTGAGGATGGACAGACTTCCTGTACACAGAGGGCTCTGAGGTCATCTAACTTGAGCCTGCCTGTCTGCTCCATCATCTGATGATCAGGGTGTAGTGTGAGTGTCCTAATGGCCACTGCTAAAGGAGTTGGTTTAATTCTCTCCTATTGATCTCACAGCTATTTGAGACCGTGCATATGGATGATAAAGTGGGGCATACGAGGGACTCAGAGGGGGTACTGTGGAATAAAAACAGCACAGAACTACACTTACATTTTTCTGAGCATCAAACATCAGATTGCGATACAGCTGCTCAAACTGACTGAAGGACACGTCTCCATTCCTTAACTCCAAGTCCTGTGAAACAAGCCAGAGAATGTTGTTAAATATGAAGCTTCTAATGGTGAAACAGGAAGTAGAGAGGGGCCCTATGATTGGTCGGAGAGGGTTACCGGAAACTTCTCCCGGAGGAACCTCATGTTGGGTACTCTGTAGTTGACCTGGCTCAGCATGTTCTTCAGATCTTTACAGGATATCCTGAACACATAAAGGGTATGAAGAAAAATTCACGCCAACTTGAAAAGACACGTAAACAGAATCAGATTTAGTAGATGTGCAACTCCAAAGTCAAAATGAAAACGTTTCTGGTGAAAAGCTCTTTCTGGCTCTACTTCTACTTTCTTATTGTAAGTTCTGGCCAAGGATGACAACACCCCAACAGCATAACAAAAGCAGGGATGTAAAAGACAAACATCTCTGCACATCTCCATTCTCTGCAGTCCGTTTCCTGCTGCAGGAAGAGCAGCTGGCATGTGGTTGAGAGGTCAGTTCCTTTTCAACACCTCAGCAGAGCGTTGTCACACCTGATAATTGGGTACAGCACTTGTTCTTGACTGCCCTTCAATTGGCAATAGTTTCTTATGACATTAGGAATTAATTTTTAAAAAATGAAAAGAGAAAAGCATGAAAAACAAGCAGGCTGCTCACCTGTCCTCCCTGTTGCGATCAGCGGCATAGAACTGTTTGCGTAACCACCTGAAAAATGAGGATCGAGTGATATGACCGTCAAAAACATTAAAGGAAAAAAAGTTTGTTTTTTTATCAGCACTTCTTCAACAGTTTGAACCTTAGCAGCTGTTATTGACTATACCTCTCTATTTGAAGTGGTGTTGAGGACTTCAGTGTGTCAGCCAAAAGCCAGTTTAACCCCTTCACCCACATGGTCATCTCCTCATCAGATGTTGCTGTTAAGAGTTAAATGTGCAGGTTTTGACATTCATGCGCTTTTTTTAAACCAAATTATAACCTTTGTTATTCATATTCAAAGCCATAAGGCTACAACAAGAAGTGTTGAGGATGTTTGAGTAAGAATCATGTGGACAATACCTGCGAGGCTGAGAGATTTGAGGCGAAACTCTGTGCCATACAGAATGACAAAGCAGTGGGCTGGATCCAGCCGTACTGAAGGGTCTTCCATGTAGCGTTCAAACTCCCGGGACTTCTGACCTGACCGGATCTCCTTGATCTCCCGGATGTCAACTGTTGAGCCAGGCAACAAGTTAAAAAAAAAATAGAGTTGTCACTTCTTTTCAAAAGTGGACATTTTTTTAAGTTGACCATTTAATACCAATTTATGAAATGCTTAATCAAGCTTTGATGCATTTCAACATCTTCCTATCAAGGTGAAATTAGCAACAGCTTAAAGATTCTACAGTGGCTTGCAAAAGTATTCATACCCCTTGAACTTCTCCCTTCTCTCAAATTATGACCACAAACAAACATATTTTATTGGAATTTTATGTGAAAGATTAACAAAAAAGTGGCACACAATTGGGAAGTAGAAAGAAAGAGTTCTTTTTTTTTTTTTTTTTTTATTTTTACAAATAATAAACTGAAAAGTGCAGTGTACAAAAGTATTCAACCACCCTGAGTCAATAGTTTGTGGAATCCCCTTTTGCGGCAATTACAGCTGCAAATATTTGGGGGTTTGTTTCTACCAGCTTTGCACATCCAGAGACAGGAATCTTTGCTCATTCTTCCTTGCAAAACAATTCAAGCTGAGTCAGCTTAGATGGAGAGTGTTTGTGAACAGCAATTTTCAGATCTTGTCACAGATTCTGGATTGGATTTAGGTCTGGACTTTGACTGGGCCATTCCAACACATGAATACGTTTCATTTGAAGCCATTCCCTTAAAGCTTTGGCTTTATGTTTAGGGTGGTTGTCCTATTAGAAGGTGAATCTCCGCTCCAATCTCAAGTGTTGTTCAGACTTCAAGAGGTTTTCCTCCAATATTGCTTTGTATTTGGCTCCATCCATCTTTCCATCAATTCTAACCAGATTCCCTGTCCCTGCTGAAGAGAAGCAGCCCCAGAGCATGATGCTGCCACCACCATGTTTCACAGTGGGTATGGTGTTTTGTGCAGTGTTAGATTTCACACACACATAGAGCTTTGCATTTAGGCCAAAAAGTTCCATTTTGGTCTCCTCTGACCAGAGCACCTTCTTCCACACGTCACTCACATGGCTGGTGGCAAACTGCAAAACGGGACTTCTTGTGGTTTTCTTTTGACAATGGCTTTCTTCTTGCCACTCTTCTATAAAGTCCAGATTTGTTCAGTGCATGACTGATGGTTGTCCTATGGACAATAGATCTCTGCAGTTCATCCAGAGTCACCATGGACCTCCTGGCTGCATCTCTGATCGGTTCTCTCCTTGTTCAGCCTATTAGTTTAGGTGGACGACCATATCTAGGTAAATTTGCAGTTGTGCCATACTCCTTCCATTTGCGGATGATGGAATGAACAGTGGTTCGTGGGATGTTCAAAGCTTGGGAATTTTTTTTAGAACCTAACCCTGCTTTAAATTTCTCCACAACTTTATCCCTGACCTGTCTGGTGTGTTCCTCACACTTAAGGATGCTGTCTTTTTCACCAATATTTTCTTGACAAACCACAGAGACTGTCACAAAACAGCTGTATTTGTATACTGAGATTCAATTACACACAGGTGGACTCTATTAAGTCATGAAGTCAACACTTGATCAGTCACCAATTATCAAGCAACTTCTGAAGGCAATTGGATGCACTCAGAGAAAATTGGGCTAAATACTTTTGCACACTGCACTTTTCAGTTTTTTGTTTGCAAAAAAATGAATTTGTGTATAATTTTTTTTCCACTTCACCACTTTGTGTTGGTGTTGCACATAAAATATGCTTATTTTTGTGGTCATAATAAGTTCAAGGGGTATGAATACTTTAGCAAGCCATGTTAAGGTGAGGACTCTTACTTGGTTTCAAACTCCTGCTCCTCTTCCTGCCCCTGAACCACACATCCTGTGCTTTGTCAACTAAACACACTGAATACGTACGTGCAAATACAAGTCCTTTTTGCTCTTCTTAAACACTAAAATAGATTTGATTTGCCAAATTTCAAACAGCAAATTGTATCATTTGCAAATCAGCTTTGACACAATATATTTTTTTACATACATGTAAAAGAAATAAAGTTTCCCAGGATTATTTTCCCAAAATAAAGACAATTTTATTTTCCTAAAGATTTCTCAATAAAATGCAGAAACTCAATAACTAAGGGAGATTTCCATCAACACAAAGCCTCAGTTCCTTCTCCTTTATCCCACACTGGCTACAACAACAATAAAGTCACAGTTTCTGTTCTCTATAATGTTTAAAAGCTGCAACAAAAATGTTAAACACTTTGACAGGTCTTGTCACAGACTCAATTTTAGTTGCTGTGTTTGTTGTGTGAACAGGCCATCAGATGACTTTACTTAAAGCAGTAGCTCATATTGCAGTTTAAGACCTTTCGATTGATTGCACTGCATCAGCTGATCCATATCAGCACCTTTAGAGTGCCCCAAAGACAGTTAAACCGGCTGACAAGTTCCTGCTAAAAGCTGAATGGATCGGGTTCTCCTTTTCAACTTTATACCTGGAACTGATCAACTGGACCCATTTATCCACAGGCCATTAAACACAAAAAGCATGCTGTTTTCAACTTCAAATTGGATGCTCATAAGGATTATAGGGTAAATCAAAAGGCAAATATGGGAAATTGTCAAGAAGATACTAAATGAGGTTTAAAGATGGAGAGTAAAACAAAGGTTATATCAAAGAACAATATTTTTCCACCTACAAGCTAAAACACATTTAAGCATCTTAAAAACATTCATATTTTTTTAATAAACTGATTACTTTAGAGTAGTGTCAGATACTGTATAAAGTAGTCTTTGTAATGGGCTGGGCAAGTGTCTCCAGAATGAACTTTGAAATTATTTTTCCTATTCTATTTCGAGAACAAAAACAAACAAAAAAGAAGGAATTTCTACTAAAATGACATCATATGCCTACGGTTTTATTTGCTGCTGAAATGCACTATCACTAAAGATAAATGTAGAATATAGTGTAAGCTAACACCTCAGAATTGGTTTAAGTTCACTTCAAATTACGTTTTACATTCATGTTTTTTTAAGCTTGTGATGGCTTAACAACAACATATATAGGATACAGATGTTCAGTAGATACATCGGGTCTTCTGAGAAGAGAACATACAAATGACAATGTTTTGCAACAGTCTGAGTCATAATCACACGTATGTTAAATTTGCAGTCAGGGACGAACCACTTTCTCTTTTTGGATTTGATTAAAACTCTTTTTTAAAACTTTATCTTAGTGGCAGTTATGACAACATCTATTGGCGAGACCACATCCTGCTTTGGCAAACATTGACATTTTGACACATTTTAATTTTTTCCCAAAAGGACGTACAAATTAGGTACATAACAAGCAAAACTGAGTCAGAGTCAATGCATTCCAAGTTGAGTGGGAAAAGAAAACCGTCTCAGCCACAACAAATCTCAAAAAATATATTTTTTTGTTAAAAAAATTGAGTGCACAAAAAGCTATGCTTCACACTGTTTCTCTTTTTTGGATGTGGGACAACTGTGCATGTAGACTTCGAAAGTCCATTTGATAAATGCGGTATCCCAGAGCTAAAGCATTTAGATTGGAATCTTTTGCTGGACGGTGCACCAGTTGCGGTTCGTTGGCAGAGCTCAGTGAGCAGAAAGGGTTGTAGACCTGGATTAGAATCTTCAGATTAGAAGGAGATGACCACTCAGTAAGCAGGTGTCAATGCTTTGAATCTGGTGTGGGCAGCCACAGGAAGCCAGGGCGAAGATCGGAACAGTGACATGCTTCCTTTTTGGACTAATATTATTGAGACATTCAGCCACATCAGCCGCAGAGGCTATATTCAGCAGGCTGGTAGTCCAGTCGGAAGATCATTGAGCAGGGCCCAAAAAAAAAAAAAAAAAGAGTTATATTCCAATCTGCATATCCAGGAAATTGGAGATTATATTTTCTTTAAAGCTTTGTCCAAATGACTGAAGATGTAGACAGTGAAGTTGTGATGTATAGAAAGGCTGGCAGGAAAGATCTGGCAAACAAGAATGTGATATGACACCATCACGTCCTCTAGTGACAGGAAGAGCTGGGTCATCAGCAAAGAACTAATTACATCAAACAATGTGAGTGAACGATGGCGCTCAGAGATGTGGTATGGACCTAGAAGATAACAGTATCCTGTGTTACACCAGCGGACAGGCAGTGAGAACTGAAATCCTCCCCTTGCTGGAATACTTTGGAAGTGTACCGGCAATAATGTACAGCATAAAGTAATGCTTCAAATGACAAATCCAGTCTAGTGAAACATGCAATCACATCAATATTTGAAGGACAAAATTAGTTTCTAATTCGCTCTTTATTTAGCTCTTTTCCCCTTCACCTTTTGGTTTTTCAGAGAGCCAAAGAGGCAGAATTTAGGAGGCTAAACATCAACGACAACTGGACTGAGTGAGCCCTCCCCCTTGCACTCCAAACAGGAGGTAGATGAGGGCCCCAAGACGCCAAAATCCCATAGACTTCTATTGAGAAATAAACGGCTATCATATTTGTCAGCAATTTTTTAATGTGTTTTTGCTAATCCTAACTTTTCATGAAAATATTTTCTGTAGTGCAGGTTATTCAAATATGCTGTCTTACGTTACACATTTGAAACGTCTGACAGATTTTGTGCAGCCTGCTTTCGAGCGGTAGGGGTGTGGACTTCCAACAAGCTCACTTTAAATTGGTGAGTGTGGTTGCTCTGGAAATGATAACTCAGACCAACTCGGACTACTTCCTGCGTATTGTCGATTTTGGGTTCCAACATGGCGACATTCGCATCGCAAACAAAACCCTACCTAACAATTAGTAACTATGAGCTTTTAGCTCTGCAGAAGGTGCTCTAGTCAGAGGAGACCAAAATGGAACTTTTTGGCCATAATGACAAAAATTAAGACAATAAAAAAAACAAGATTGCCCAAAGTTTACTAGTTAACTTATATTTAAGGTAGTTAAGGGGGTTTCATGTGTGGGCTTGTTTTATTCCATCTAAAGCAGGGCACAGCTGTGCATTTGTCATCCTGTAACCCAGAAGAAAGAAGCCTTGAGAGAAACCTTCCCTCATGAAAACACACCATAAATACAAGGAAACAGATATTGTGTGTACGTGTTATGCAGTGGAGTGATTTTATCGTGCTAAACTGCTGTGAAATAGCCAAGATACGCGAGTAAATATAATAAAAATTCAGCTGTAAAATTAAAAAAATTTAAAAAAACAATAAAACAATAACGGCTGCTATAGTTGGAAGAACAGAGCAGACTTTGTTGTTAATTAAATTGTAGGTACTTGGGCTGTAGGTATGTCAGTTAGAAGGTAGTTTTTACATTGCAAACTTCAGTTTTTGCACTACGGCTTTCAGAAACGAGGGCTTTCTAATGTTTCTGCAACACAACTGTAAATGCGGGAAGAAAAAAAAACTTAGCAACTGAAGACAAACTAGAGCTGCAAATGTATCCAAAAGTCTCTGCACGTGTCCAAACATTGATAGCTCCTTTAAATCTTAAAGTTTGATTGGTTGGATCAAGTAAATCAAGGTTCTGACTGAGTGAACCCACCTGATCCAGGAAATAAACAGCAAGTGTGGTAGATCATAAGTGGGAAACAACTATAGTGGTAGATTGTGGATGTAAAAAAGTCAGAGGTAAGATTTGTGTTAGTTAAAACATTTGTGTTGACTCGTTTGTGATAAAAAGTTAAAAATAGAATAAAGAAATCTCAGATGTGCTAAACAGGTTTCAAGATAACATATTTCTATTTCAAGCAGTACCTTACAAGAAGGTTTGCCACCAGATTGTGCAACACTAAATTCTATGTATTTATACTCATTTAGTCAGTTTAAAATAAATATAATAAAATAATATACAATTCTAATCAAATTGAATTATTAATCAATAGTAAAATTAAATATATAAAAAGGTGATATTGATATTTACCCTTATCTCATCATGGGAGTGAAAACAGTCTAAAATGCATTATTACCACAAACCTATATTTTAAGAACCAATAATGTTACTTTAATGTTTAATGCTTCTAACTGTTGTTTTTGAATAATTTTAGGGAGTCTGAAAACCAAGCAATCAAAGCAAAACAGGTACATTTTCCTGGATCTAATGGTTACTGTCAAAATAAAACACCAATTCACGTGAGATATTTACATTCACCTTTTACTAAATGGATTTTAGTGGGCTTAAAAAAATGTGTATGGATTGACAATATTTTTAACTTGTATTATACTTTTTTAAACCAAGTATTTTAACATAAATTAGGGCTTTATATTTAAATTGGAACGTTAACAGGATTATTTTAAAACAAGAAAGTCTGTTTTTGTGTGTGCTTGTGTATTATTTCTACTTACTTTCTCCTTCTATTTTATCCGTGCTCCGTGTCCAGATTATAGTCCTGGTCTCCAGTTTTACTAAAAAAGTTCGTCTTTCAGGTCGCTGAGATTTCTTGGAATAAAACAATGTCAGTACAGTGCCCAGTTCCAAGTCTCTGTAAAGGTTGTTCATCTCCGTGTCGTTGTCCATCCATGGAACAGGTCCATTGGAAAAGAAGCCAGAGGTCCCAGCCATGTTCACTTCCTCTGTTTGTTATCAGTTTCCCCTAAGAACAATCTGCTCGGTCCAGGCCTAGACAGGGTTACCTAAGGCAGGAGAAGAAAAAAAAAGTGGGGAGAGGGAGGATGTGTCACTACTGTATGTGTTTTACAGTCCTGCAAACATCTGGACACTCACATAAGTCAGAAAAGTCCTACGAGAAAGAATTTGGGGGACATTGGGTTTCTTTAAGGACCATAAGGCATCCTCAGATGAGAAAATAAAACATTCTTTCCAATGATATATACTAGTTATTAATTCTTACAGACAGCAGAATGAGTCAATTAAACTTCAATTACTGTCAATTGAGGCCGAAACACATTAATCCCCATTTTTTTTAGATGTTTAAAGACCCGTTCCTATGAAAATCATGTTTTGGTTTTTGTTACGTGTAATTAGTGGCGTTTTTCTCCTAATGGAGATCACATGATCAACAAGCTCCAACTCAGGTGAATTTATAAAGAACTATGCTGCTCTGCAGAAACTAGAAAACTACACAAGTTTTTTTTTTTTTGGGCTAAAAACGGCATAATTGTAATTAAAAGATCACTGGGAACACTTGTAAAAACGATCAAAAGATGCTGTGAGTGGGACACTTGCTAAATTTTAGTCTCATTGCAGATTTTAAAGGGGAAAAAACTTCCAACTGTGGTAACTTTTTACCCCTAAATGCTTTAATTAAAAGTACTAGAGAGTTTAAATGGCTAAGTATGAAAAGCAAAAAAAAAACGTGATTTTTTTTTTTTATTGAAAAAGGCTGAGATTCACTTAAGCCGCGTGCCATCTATATGATAAATCAATGTAAAGTTTCTGTGCAGCGACTTTTACACGTTTAATCTGGCAGCACGGGGGGGTTGAGGGGGGGTGCATACATTTACACAGACTCTTAAATGACAAACAGGCCTACAAACCAACTGCTGGACAAACAGATGACCACCGAAAAACACTCATGCAGAATTACAACTAGAGGAGACCGCCGCTACAGTCACATCCTAGAGTAATAAGAAACGTCTGGATCTTTTCAAAGCGTGGAAACGGGGCCGGTTTTTGATAGCGCTGAGCTGGGCCGGACAGCAGAATATGGCCTGTTTTTACCCGTGGAAAATAACAGGTAGCTGCAGCTGTTCGCCTCCTTTTTCCCTTCCTCTTTAGCCTTGCTATCCGGCTAAAACAATAACGGGAAAACCACACGTAGCAATGGCTGTTGGGCCATACCTTCCCACCGCTGAAATCTCGGCCCGAACACACATCTCCGAAGACTGCTGGTCTTGTTCTTCTTCTCCGCTCGCGTTTTCTCCTTATCCTTCCCCCCACCCCCTTGCGTGCCGGTTTTCCGTGATTAAATCATTCCCGGGCCCTCGAAAGGCGCTGCCGCCTCGACAACAACAGTCCTGGCAGTTTCTTCCTCTCTGCTCCAGCTGCTTATAGAAATAAAGCGAGCAGAGACGAGAGCCGTGGTAAGACAACGCAAGTTTGTGTGCGCCCCGAGAGCAGCTCAGGCTCTCCCCCCTCTCTGACAGTCAATCCGTGCCGTCTCTCAAACTTCCGCTGAGGCTTTTCACAATAAAGGCAGTTTTGAAGTAAAAAAAAAACTTTAACTTTTATATATAAAAAAAACACTTTAACCTTCATTGTAAATGTATTGATTTCCTGAATTCAATTGATAAAATGCCTAAACTAAGTTTTTCATTATTTCGGTTTGGTTAAAATAATTTAAATATGTATGATCACTTCCTATGTGTATTAATGTGAAGACACACTTTGCTTCTTTTGTGTTTTTCTGATCACTTGTGGTAAAATGTGTTTTCAAATCATGCCAATATTTTTTGCAGTAATTTTTTTTTTCAGGGAACTGTTGAGGTGTTATTTTTCTTGATGTAGGCTTGCATCTTAATAGTTTGTCTTTGTATCTAATTTCTTCATTGTGTGTGTTTCCACATACTAATGAAGCAATTCAGTGCTGATTCTTGGCAAGCTTAATTTTATTTTATTTTTCTTTAAAACCAAAGACAAAATTTTAAAATGGGTCTATCAGGTAATGCTTTTGTTTTGGAAAAAAAGCCACATCCGCTCCTTCCCCGTTCTTCTGTCTGTAACTTAACTCAACGTGAGCTCAAGAGGAGACCCCTGACGTCCATCTCTCAAAGGTGAACACTTTTCTCCCTAATATCTGATCATTGTAATAAACTAACTTTTAGTGATGATAAAAACATTGATCTCTGATCTGACAAAATAAAGTAATATTTTGTCACAAACATAGAAAATCACAAAGAAGACAAGTTTGATATCAAAAAGCTCTGAATAGGTGTTTAAATTAGCAAAAGAATGCACAATAAAGTAACAAAATATTAATGCTAAAGTTGGTATATTAATTGATAGTTATGACATTTACAGACACTGATTTATCACAGTTATAAAAAATAAAATAAAATCACACTACAAGGATATTTGTTTTTCTTTTCTTTTCTTGCAAATTCACAGCCTTCATTCACCAGATACAATAAATTAGCAATCCGTTTAAGTTAAAATGAAGAAACAGACCCAAAGGATTTGCATATCAGCACTAAAGAGCTTTTTCTTGATGATGCACACAACACACAAGAAAAGAAAAAACACAAAAAGCCTTTAAAAAACAACAACATATGTACATCCCTGAAATTAACAGCGAGCCCTACCACATGGATGAAAGATGACATTCTGTGTGCTAGAGAAGAAGAGCATATTTAGTGCTGGGTTTTGATTTTTAACACTTACAGAAATCTGTCAGGCTCATTTCATCAGTCTTTCTCACAATGACATTATTAGCTGCAATCCATAACATTTTTCATATTTTTCACTTCTTTGTATTGTTTTTCTTACTGTCTCCATCACAAGCATGTTATTATTCTAAGAGAATAAAGCATCTGAGAACTGATCAACATCCAGTACATTTCCTCTGACACAAGGTTATAGCAAAATGTGTTAGATTACAGTTAAATAGCTGCAGCTACATACGCACTATTACAAGGTTTCTAAAGAGATACGGCCTTTGGCAACTTGGTGAAATGAATGAAGAGTTTTCGTCAGTACACAGCTCATTTTTGTATACAAATTTTTAATATCAGTCCGTAATCATAGCTTCAGCACAGTCTGAGCTTCCTCGCTCATTGTCCTGCAGTTACCACACAGTGGAATTGTTTGACGAAAACTAAAAGCTATAATTACAATCTGAATTTTATTCTTACAATCTGAACGTTGCCTGGAGACAAAAGATGCGGGAATTAAAATTCATAATCTTTTTCCGCCATGTCAATCGCCCAGGCAAACTTCTCCCTCTGGGTTTTGTTGTAGATCTTCTCAATGGGGATGCTCCACTTCTTGCACCTGCAGAGGAAGGGAAGATAAAAGTTTGAGGAAAAGAAACATGCCGGAAATGAGTGTGAAAAGGAAACAACAACTCATATGCTAAAAGAAATTAATAAAATAGAAACTAATTGAAATAAAACAGTTTATTTTATAGGTTAAAATAATAAAGGGATGTTTATGTATTTGGGAGTTGATGGAGAGACTACTTCTCAGAGTGTTTTAACATCTTCCATCAAGGTAGGTAACAGGCCCTCTGGGAATTTCCATGACAACTCAACGACAAGTTGCTTTTAAAAGTTAAACTTCAAACTAATTTAGTGCAGCAAGTGTAGTTATGGTTCAACTGTGATCCAGGCAGAAAAGATTACATGAGAACACTTCTCAGAACAGCATTTTTAACTTGATGAAAAAACTGATCTGAATACTCAAATTGTGAAATCACATGCACTCTAGATGGCATCTCAGGAAATGAACAAGTAAGGCACGTTTTTTTTTTTATTTAACTGAATGATTTTACAGCTTTAGAGACCCATGCTAATGAAACATGTGTTTTTGCTGTTTATAACATGTTTCCATGACACTTTTCCTCTTGATGCAGGACATATATTAAGAAAATTAAGCTTAAAATTGCAGTTGAGTATCTCTTATTCAAATTGGAAAAAGAGCTTATTTGTTATTTAAAATACACCAGGGGGGCCACAAGGTCCCTGTTCTCTTCAGTTCAGAGGCATCCATCCGCTTGTAGGTGACTAGATCAATGTACGTCTTTGTTTCCCTTATCCAAGCTAGCATACGGCTCCAAACTGTACAGCTAAATACCTTCAATATTACTCACCATTTTGTGTTGGGGGTGTGAGGGGCTGTAAGCTAGTGGGACAGCATGTAAACAGAGAAAATAACTTTTCCTAGGGGGTATATAGTTTTAAAATGATTTAAATCCATTTTAAAAGAAGAGAATCTGTTGTAAAAAGGGGTATTTTTAGGCAGCTACAAGTTCCAAAAAGCCGGCACTCATTCAGGTTTTTTCTTTCTTATGCCTATCTTTTTGCTGGGTTTGCAAAATTTCCCCCCACCTGAGAGAACCTCTTCACCCAACAACCACTCAAAACTTTCCCGCGTCCATTGTTCTCCTCCACAAATAGCAGTCGGTCACCGTTTTGGGAGGGTGGGCCTTTGTTGCCATTCCCTGAGGCATGGTCTTACACAGGCACAGACACCTCCTCACTGACGTCCTATTAAGAGGAAGAGGAGCTGTTTGGGGACGGTCCCTGCCTTTTCAGAAACAAACCCCATTGTTCCTCGCACTTGCATGCTTTTTTCCCCCTCATTTTCTTTTCTGCTGCCGCTAGCTCTTTTTGCCTCTGCTGCTCCTTTTCCTACAATGTGACCGTTTCCTGCCTTTCTGTCAGCAAGGTGGATGTGTTCTCTGCACACCCAGAGACAAAGGCAGCGAGTAAGCGTTTTATCACCCGATGATAATCTTTGTTAGAACAACCCTCATCTCGTAATAGCGAGTAGTTAACTAACAATGTGTGCTGTGCAGCAACAATACCAAGCAACAGAAATGCGTGGATCCAGATAATTGAGCTTGGAGGTCCCCAATGCAATCTGCTTGTTTTCCTCTCTGTCCGTTGCTTGCATCTGCAGCTTCATCAGCTGTTCTTCTATCCTCTGTACAGCTTTACGCTTCACTTCTACGGCCCTTAAAAACAGGAGACACAAAACCAGGAGGTTTTAGCAGGACAGACAAGAAGAAAAAACGCATTCACACAGCAAACACAGCTTAACTGTGTTATAATGTACATGCAGACACAGCTGTCAGGACACAAGGCTGAGCTACTCTTACTTTTTGCTCTTGTCATCATGAGAAGCCTTGTGATTAGCCTTGGCAGCCTTTAGCTGCTTCCGAGCTGCAGATAGCTGTTTTTGTTTCTCATCCATCTGCAATCAAAACACATGCTGATTAGAGAAAATAATCCGAATCAGGCAGAAAGAGAACTTGTTAACCTTCTACTATGACAAAAACCCAGATTTCAAAATTTAAAAATAGGACAAATAACTGCAGTCAAAGACATCAGGTGGACAATAAAAAAGAAAAACCAAAAAGTCATCAAGGCAGTTCAAAATATCAAAAGTAAAACCCATAAGGAGCAAAACAATGGCATGAACACATACACTGCTGGCCTAAAGTCTAACTATAAAGCCTCAAACAGGTTTTTGAAATTGACCCTATGGTTTCATGATTTAATCTGCCAACAAGACCCTCACCAAAGTCAGCATCCTTAAATAACAACAGACTAATGCGCAAAATCACACCTGTATCAGATCAGATCTCTATTTTTAACACCATGAAAGACAGAACATGATTCTTTGAATTGCAAACACTTTTATTGGCCAAAATCATTCCCAATGATAATTTTATACAGTGTTGCCTCACTATATCGAGTTTCACCTTTGGCGGTCTCGCTGGTTTACAAATGTTTTAGTGTAATTTTGCATACTTTTTAAAAAACACAGCCCACTGTGCTCTGTGTCCTGATTGGCTGTAGACCTCGTCAATCAATCTCATCCATGTCGTGTCTCCTGTATAGAATGCATTTTTCACAAAAGTGTTAAAAAATGTTCACATCTGTCTGAGAAAAGGGCATACAGTTTGTAGTGAGGGGTTTTATAACCTCAAAACATCTGTGATCCTACTTTGCGTATTTCAACTACTGCAGGTTATTTTCAGAACGTAACTCCCGCAATAAACATTGAACACTTTTACAGTCTCTGTAGAGCTGTTAGGATCTAATGCATGAACTACCATCTTTTCTTATTTAATACCACAGGCACTGTGAAGTTGCAAGGTGCTTTACCTTAGTCTGAAGATTTTGCATGGACTTCTCAAATGTTTTGGGCGGAGCTCTCTGGTGGTTACAAAGAATGGCCACAGCTCGGTTGGCTCGATTGTAAGACAGGATCTTGGCTGGAATGCTGTCATCAGCTGTGAACAGAACACCCCGAAACAACACCAAAAAAATGTTAAAAACATGTGTCTTAACATAACTGCATGACTATTATCTTAGTAGAAACTAGGGATGTAACGATTCATTTAAACTACGATTCAATTTAATATTTGTTGTTGCTAATTCGATTTCACTTTGGTTTGTTTTGAACAATCGGGTTCGATCCGATTCACTGACCTGAGATCGATTCACGACATCTTCAGCCAGTGTGACTCAGAGAACTATATCTGGTTTCTGAACAGTGCAGATGAAATTTTCCAGATTCCTTATATTTCTTGCAAGATAATCAAGTGTAAATTTAATACGGCATGTGTACAAACAAACATGTAAACAAGAATTAATGACAATTCCATTCACTTTCTAGTTTCATAAAGTTCAGCCCACTGTTGTTTTTCCACATCAAAATAATACAAAGAGTAGAACCAGTGCTTTAAGTGGGCCAGTACTCACCGGTGCTCAGTACTGTAGTTTAGAAGTACTCTTAAAATAGTTCTTAAGAGTACCACCACTTCTCCAAGCCAGAACACCAATGTGTTTGTCTTCATCCTGTTGCAAGCTCTTGTCTCAACTTTTCAGAATACTCAAACTTCATTCAATTACTTTAATTATTGTTTTTTATTTTTAAAGAAATTTTAAAAAGAAGGATTACTGTATAGACTTGACCTGAGCTCCCTATTTATTATTTAAAATTATAACGCATCTATTATCGATTTATTTTGAAATTATTTTTTTAACGGTATAGGTCAATATGATTTGATTCTGCCTCAGCCAGATTGATTTGGTTGGATTGTAGGAATGGAAATCAATAATCAATTAATCGTTACACCTCTAGTAATAACTTAAAAGAAGTTCAGAGTCACACTTTACTCAATTTTAGAGACACTTACAATCACACAAATTAAAAACTGAACACTAAACAGTTTGCTTCAGAAATTCTTAAGGGTGTTTCCTCAATCCAGAGTTTATTATTTGCCCTCCTGTTACTCACGGCAAGTAAGTTCTTTGAGTTGCTGCTGCAGCGTGATGGAAGCATTGTAGGTACGAAAAACCTTAGCTGTAAGTCCATCCATTAGTTCCTGCAAATGCTTATTCAAAATGGAGGTCTATGGAGAGAAAAGAAAGAGCACAGTTGATTAGAATGTAATGTAATGGAGCACTCAAGCCAACCATTAGATTTTTGGCATATTCCTTACATTAAGCCTGTCAAAGAGGTCGTCTTCTGCTTGTTTGTTCTCCAGAAACAGCTGGAGGTTTTTGAAGACCTTTTTTTTTTTAAAAGAAAGACAAAAGGTTCAAAGATCACAACAGGGAATTCTGATATACATGCAGTTGAGTAATTTATGGTAAAAGCAGGAAACAGAGGCAGCAATGACCCAAAAAACCTTTATCTGATCACCTGCATTTGCAGCAAACTTCCTCTGCACAGAAGACACTTCTTATTATCTTAACATCAAGTTCTACATGTGCACACAGACACTGTGCAGAAATCCCTTGATGTTGTGTTTTTTATCCCTTCGATTTTTTCACATTTTTCCCTTCTTCTTACCCTTTTTTCCACTGGGATCTTGTTGTAGTAGCGGATGGAGTCTTTTCCCAAGAAGTCAAACTCCACCACATATTCCTGCTCGTCCATCTTGGGAAACAGTTTGATGTGCTCCACCCGCAGCGAGCAGCAGCCCACCGTGTCCGCTGTCTCCCCTTCTTCCTTCTCATTACCTGCCCTCAGTGCAAGCTACAAGGAAAAATATATAACTCAGTTATCTAGTTTTTAACAAGACAATGGACTAATTAACTTTCAAAGATTTGGCATAAGCGAAGAAAAAAATTTTTTTCACTCACTTTGTCTATAAAATACAATGCCACAGCTCTCTGCCTGATCCTCATCTCTTTTGACTTCCAGTCTTCCCGATACTGAGTACGAATTCGATCAACGCATTTCTTCAAGCGTCGGGCAGTCTCATACTTCTGCCAATCCTTCTCCCCCTGCACAAAACGACAATTACGTGGGTTTGATATCAAGCAAAATGGATAATTCTTCCGCAACGTGGCAAACAACAGTTACCTTGATCCTGGAACTGGGGTTCAGCATGATGTACTTGATGGAGCCCTGGATGTTCTCAGTCCATGAAGCTAACCAGGTCACTTTGTTGTCATGTCGAACCTCCTTCCACTTTGTACCAGGGGGAGGTTTGGGGTGCTTGGAATCCCTACAAAAGAAGAGCCGCATGCAAACTTTTTTTTTAGATGAGCATTTCTTTAAAACGCCCTAATCATCAACTAAAATGCAGCAGTTCTTTTACTTCTGACAACATTTATTTTTTAAATTCATGACACTTTTTTTTAACCATAACTGTCCCACCATTTTCTTTTGTCTAAAATTAATACAGCTATAAGTCATTATTACAGAAATAACAACATCTAGTACGTGGGGATCCACACGTCCTCCCTGGGTTGTGTAATTGTTTGTGCAGATCCACTGCAGAACGTGACAGGAAGATAACTTTGACAGAAAGCCAGCAGTGAGTTTGCACATGCAGGTGAAGCAGCTATCATGCTGTTCTTTTCTCCAACCTTGTGTTTTCCTCCCCAAGCCTTGTTGATGGCAACTGATCAATTTAGGTTAGTATTTATGTCATCTTCATTACATATGTACTCATAAGATATCAATATATCACCCACAACCTATAAATAACTTGAGCAAAGGCCACAAGATAGGGGAAAGATGAAAGGTCAAAACGAGAGGAAAAGGATGAAGAGAGAAGTGGTAAAGAAGAGAAGTGTAAATTATACATTTCAATGTGACCTCAATGAATTAATGAATTCACACTCACTTCCATAGTTTAAACAATAACCTCATCATATCCTGTCAAGCATCAACAACACTCAAAGAATAAACAGGGCCATCTTGTGGTAGAATGTAAAAGTTGACTGCATTGTTTTGGCAGGTTTCAGGTTCATTCAGGGGACCAGCAAAACATGTTCCAAGTGATTAAAGTTTCAGTAATAGTATTCTAATCATTTCCTACTTGCTACAGTTTATAATGACATCTTCAGGTCTGATGCGCCGTTTCAGCATTCCCATCTTGGGGTGGTCGCCTCGTCCCCGGAAAAGGCCTGGTGGCTCAATGCGGAAGTTTCCGATCCTCTCTTTGTGGTTGTCCATAATACAAAAGCCGTACTCTGAGAGGAGCCGCTCATTTTCCTCTTTGATTTTCTGAAAGGTGTAGAACACAACAAGTGATTTTCAAACAATCTTACAAGTGTGAATGTCTGGTTGACTGAGAACATACTTGTTTCTCCTCCTTAGACATCTGTTTGCGGGCCTCCGATTGGGCTTTGAAGTACTCATTCATTTCACTGAAGTCGCACTTGTTCAGGTCAGTAATTATTGACTTCTCCTCTGAAGTCATTTCCTAAAATGAAAGAAAAACACTTTTAATTAATCTTTGAAACTTCACACTTTGTGTTCTTAAAGTACATTTCTTACCTTCCTCCAGTCCTTATAGAAATTCTTCCTGAAGATGTCTTTTGTAGTGTACTCATGGTCTAACATCTTTGCAAAAAATGTTGCTACCTCCTCAGCAGGAGCGCTAAGTTTCATTGGTTTCCCTTGAAGTACAAGAAACGAAAACTTAATTTTCTGCTCAATGAAAGAATTACAATTAAAATCTCATTAGACTCACCATTATAATAAAATTTCACTTTTTCAGGTAAAGGTTCATATGCAGGAGCAAACACTGGACCCTTATGTTCAAGAAAGCGCCATTTAGAGCCATCTGTATATCTTTCCTCCTCCCACCTAACGATCATAAACAACAACAAAGTACAACCCCTGAGAGAAAAAGCCAAGTCTGGAATCTGCTTTTCATTCATAGTGTGTAACTTAGATGTTATGTTCATAATTTCATTTAAAAAAAAGAAAAATAAAACTCCAAAAACATCTCACCATTTCCATTTATCCTCTCCCTCTTTTTTGGCCCTCTTTCCCTCTGCTGCTTTTCTGTCTTTTGACTTCTTTTTGTGCTTGACATCCTAAAACAAGTGAGCATAAAAACTCAAATAAATCAATGAAATAAGACTTTATTTCCAATCTGGTTCATTCTAGAAGAGCTCTGTACAACTTAGGACATTGTGTTAAGAACATAGACAGAACTAATGTTTAAATCAAAAATGGAAACAACTTTTCAGTTTGCTCCTAAAAGATGTGAACCTGACAGATCTATTTTAGCAGACAGACTTTTTTTCTATTTATTTGAAATGGATATTGTTAAGATTGATGTTCTCAATTTTATAAGCTGCCCTTTCTGTTGGCACTAATGCCCATTTGCACCAGAGAAAAATGAAGGGTTTTGTCCCAGGTCTTAATGCTTTAACTACTCACAGGTTAAAGGTCACCCATAGTTTTTCAAAGGGTCTTTAAATGTTTGATGTACCTGATCTTAAAATAGTTTCTCAATTTCAGCAGACCATTTAAAATGACAAGTACTCTAGGTTTTGAGACAATAAAATATTTTTCAATCAGGAATTCTTAAATAAACCAACATATCATATAATAAATAGATCACATTAAATTCAGGATTGGTCGTGTTTTCTTAAATATAAAGATGTCTCTGGTTTGTTATATTTCTGAGAAACTTTGTCACTAAGATAATCTTCATTGCTATTGACTGTAGGATGTTCCTTCATTTTATTTCTGGTTCTGCTTTTACTTTTGCATCTTTTTTTAAACGTGTTGATCCAATCACAACAGAAAATGTCATGAAAATGTCAGTTTTTTTCTACAATGCCCCAACTTTGTTGAATTCAGGGTTTTTGTGCAAACAGCGTACCTCCTCTTCCTCATCATCTCCGTACTCATATTTCCGCTTTTTGGCTTTTTTGTCAAGCTCCACCTTCACTTTTTTGGGTTTGCATTCAAACCTGTAAACATTTCTAAACATTAACTCAATCAAAACATGAACTGTAAGCAGTAAGCAGAAATAAATAAGACTTAAAACAGACATACTCTTCATCATCATCATACTCCCGTTTGGGGGGCTTGTGTTGGGGAGAGGGGTAGAAGCCGTTGTTTTCTTCAGGTTCACTCTTAATGGCAGCTGGACTTGTCTCTCTGGGTCACAGAAGGATGATAGTGAACTTCATATTATGTTGGAAATGTATTTTCAAATCAAAACAATAAACAACTATTGGGTTTTGATTTAATACTTTTTCATTCCTAAACAATTAAAATGTTACCTGACATATCCATTTTCCTTCTCCTTTTTTGGCTTTTCTGAATGGAAAGACTTATTCTGTGAGACACAGAGAATAGGATCAATGATTTAAATACATGTATACATGTTGCAATAAGAGTTACTAAACATCAGAGGTAGGCTTGGATACTTTTTTTGTAATTGTTTTTTTTATGTTTTATTGTTTTTTTTTTTTTTTTCTTCAAACCTCTTTCCCAATTTCTATACTATTAACACAAGACCAGAAATGTAGGGGGAAAAAACAGTTATTATTCAAGAAATTTCATATTTTAAGTAAATTAAACCATTTTTACTCTGAGACTAAATGTTAAAATGATAAAGGATGTTTGTAGGTTTGATTATTTGCAAAATGTTTTGTGACAGTTAAAGAACAAACCTTTTCCTCTCTCTTCTTGTCTTTTTCTTTGTGTTTTTCTCTGTGTTTGTCTGATCCTCCATTGCTGTGCTTCAGCTTCTCTCTGTCTTTGTGTTTCCTCTCATAGTACTCCTTGTGTTCACTGGTGCACAAAACCAGAAATGTCAGAAATCAAGTACGAGAGGTCAGGCGGATTCACACCAGCAACATGCACCTGGTTGCTGTTACTAGTATAAACTCATGGACTCCAGCCAGTAATGACAATGGGAGAAAAAGAAGCCCTGCTATTGTACTGTGTCTCACAGCTGTTTTTTATAATATGACAAAAAAAACAGATCTAATTAAACAACAAACACAAAATCTTTGGCAGATGTCTAAATCTACAGATTTGACATTGCACAAGTTTTGTCCATCTAGTCATTTTATTCTACAAGCAAGATCTACCAATAAAATTAAAGAAAAGAAAGGCATGCTAAGAGATATATACATTTAATCAAACAAAAGGAGAAGTGGTCTCTCATACCTGTTGCTGTACTTAAATTTGTCTCCTTTGTCTTTCTTGTGATCTTTGTGTCTGTGATCTTTGTCTTTGTGCTTGTCTTTGTGTTTCTGAATTTCTGCAAAATGAAAAAAGGGTAACTGATATTTAAGCACAAAAAACATTAACAAAAAATATTTGGATTATCTTAAATCCATATTTCATCACCCTTTACTTTGAATCTTTTCATTTATGGGTTGTATTACTTATCTCTATTGCACAATAGCAATTCTCTCTTTATACATTGTGTATTAATATGGATTTTTTTTCATGTTCTTTTTTTAGGTTTGACTCTTTTTAGGCAACTTTTGTAAGGTTGTGAAGCCAAACTTGTAGTAGTTTAATGAGTTAATTGATAAAATGATAAAATGATTTCTATTCCTATGATCCAATCAGATCATTCTGTTTGAGGCAAGTTGGTAACATAATTGATCTATACTACTATAATATTGTTATAAAACTGGAAAATACCATTTGGATTAAGATACTGTAGGTTTATTTCACTGTAACTTAAAAACAACCAAGTGCCATCACAGCGGACAAATGAGCAATATATATATCAAGCCATCATTACAGTCTTATTTGTGGGAAAACTTTGAATTTTGCAAAGATGCGACCATACAGTGTGGTATAATGTTCTAATAATGTTCCATTTAATTATTTTGATGTGGAAAAACAACAGTGGGCAGAACTTTATAAAACTAAAATGGGAATGGATTTGCCATTAATTCTTGCTTATGTATTTGCTTGAAAACATACTTAATTTAAAATTGATTATCTTGCAAGAAATACAAGGAATCTGGGAAACTTCACATGCACTGTTCAGAACCAGGTATTATTCTGGTATCTGAGTCACACTGGCTGAGTTTTTGGCTAATGATGTCCTGGATTGATCTTAGGTCAGTGAATCGGATCGTTCAAAATGAACCAATATCAGCTCTGAATCGTACCAGCAACCACAAGTTATGATCATCGAATCGTTGTTAAATGAATCGTTAGAACCTCTATAAACTAAGAAATGTAGCTCCACTCTAACTGCTTTTTCCAAACCCGGTGAGCCACAGAAATAAAAGCACAATAATAAACAAAGCAAACTTTTTTTTCCATTGAGTAAATGTGTATATTTTTTTTAAACAATGCCATTTCACTGTTAAACACAAGTAATTCACAGTAACACTCGTAGGTATTATCTGAAAAGAACTCCTTCAAATCAAGTTATTTTCTAAAATTAGGTTTTTTTTTTACCTTGACCTTTAATCTGGCAGCCATGACACCAAATTTTTATACTGTAATATCTTATTTTTTTTAAGTATAATGTCCAGTAAAGTTTCCAGCTCTCAACTTTTTTAAAATATAAATTTTAAAAATGTGTTTTGACATTCGTGGTGCACATTTTCTTCCATGTTATTTAAATGTTTGCTCACGCGCGTGCTTCGTGTTAGCATGATGGGAAAATAAATGTCCCTAAAACAGTGGAAAGGAGCGCGTGCCGGTGGAGAGATAGAGGCAGGAGATGAGATAAGCTCCCCGCTCTCGCCTCCATATCACGGCGAACAGTTGGCACTCTGAGCGGCACCCTGGATGCTACACAGAAAAAGAAAATGGCGCAGAGACTAAGTCCCCAGCCCCAATTCGGCCACTTTCGGACCCAAAAATCTCTAGAATTGCATGTGAATGCAAGCGAACAAAATTATGCAAAATGAAGCCCAAGCAGGGCTCAGTTAGAAGGGCACGTTTGCCTCAAAATCCGAGGAAGGGAAGACTGCGTTCGAGACCCTGCTTTTGAACAATAGCCGCAAGAGAGTGGAGGAGAAGGGACTTAGTCCATGGGACGCCATTTCTGCTCTTTAAAACTTAACAGTAGACAGGTACACTAATACAATAACAAATATTTTAAAATATTAAAAATTGTAATTATGAAACGACCTACCGCTTCCATTGGCTCCACAGTTGACCTGAAATTTATAAGAAAAAAATGTTTTGAATGTGCGAACTTTGAGAATGCCGGTACCTCGATTGTTTTAAGTTTCAATTGACATAAAACTACTTCTTATAAATGCGTATTTTGCTAGAAATTTAAATTAAAATGAATAAATCAGTTTTAAAACTATCATAAAAGCAGCGTAACTTCAAACGTTAACGGATATATTTTCCCCCATTCTTCTGTTTATTCTAACGCGGTTATGTTGATAGTTCTTGCAAAAAAAAAAAAAAGGATGAACGCAAACTCTCCAAAGGGGGGGGGAATACAACTAGTGACAAAGGGCTACCTGAGAGTCTTGATGTCCATGATCTCCACTCATGTCCGAGCTGGTTTTGTTTGGAATGCTGGCTAAAATGTTGACGGATGTTCAGGATGCTACTGTATTGGAAATAAGAGGCTGTCTGGGAGCCTTCACTGACAGCACAAATGGAGTCCCTATATTTACCCACTGCGCATGCTCCGCGCGCACATCATTTGAGCCAGCACCAACACATCCCATGACACCTCTCTGTCTTTTCAAATGATATTTTCGCCAAACCTGCTTAATTTCGAGAGGACAAAAAGTGTATAATAATATTTTTAAACCTTTTAGTATTATAGTTAAAAATATTTTGGAACTGTGAGAGTCTAAAATGCAAAAGGAGAACTTCGAACACAAGAATTGACAGAGTTTCACAGAACGAAAGGAGTAGAAAATTTATTTCCATTTTACAACATAATTACACGGTCATGACAAGTTTCATAATCAGTCTTTGAAATCAATCCAGCATTTCATATAAAAGCACAATCACACAAACTGTATGCACACACTAACTACAATCTCACAAGATAGCATGAACAATTAATTTTGAAACAAAATGTACATGTTTGTTTACTTATTTCCTCCAGTAAAATTTCATAATCCGAGCAACGAAACCACCTGGTTCACAGCAGAGAAAAAAGTTACTTTACAGTTCACAGCTAATCACAACTGCAGTCTATTTAGACTTCCTTCGCTTTGCTTGGGTGGGGCTTGCTGCAGTTTCTGTAATAAAAAACAAGATATTTATGAATTTAGCAATAGATAATGTCCTTCAAATTCAGATGAATGTTTATACCTTTAGCAGCAGTGCTGGTTTGAGGCCTCGCCGATCTCTTCCTGCTGCTGCTGTCTGCTACTGGCTCCTCATCCACCTCTTTCTCAGCACGGGAGCTGCGCCTACTTGGTCCCTTGGGCTTTTCCACTGCAGCTCTGGGAGCAACGGATATAAAAACAACAACGAACAGGAAAATAAAGACAAGATACAGGTGTGTTACAAACAGGCAAGGGTGTTACACAACTGCTCTACTCAGAGCAAGCTAATACCAATTAGGATTCCGCTGTTTTCCTCATCTACCACAGATGCCGTCCATCTTCCTCCCGACAGCATTCACTACGTTGACATAATCACTGCTTGTGTATTTGAAACACTAACACATTCAAATACATACCTTGGGACTAAGTTGATGGGCGTCTTTCTTTTCTTTGCCCATCTGTGATAGAAGTGGAAATGCAGCTGTAAACTATAAACAGCGCTGAACAAACAAATCTTCACTTCCCCACCATATTATTTCCATCCCAGGAAATGAGATGTGTCCACAGAGGTCATGGTAACAGCTACATTAATTTCATCATGAGCTGTTCCTTCTGTCATACATTGGTTTTTTTCTTCATCTAATTGCATGACAAACAGACAAACCACATACTTAAGGCTTTAACACAAACCCCATGCTTAATCAAATAAACTCCCTTAATTTGAAAGAAAAAAAAACTTTTAGGAATAGCACTAGTGGATCTAATGATTCACCGGTGTTGATCTTAAAAAAGCCCGAAGTATAAACAACAATCTTTATTGTATTTTCTAAGGAATTAAATATTTAATTTTCTTCCTCACTGGGTTTACAGGGTCCTCTGATTTATTGTTTTGTGTAGCAAATCAGGAAGAACATAAAAAGTGAAGTTTTGGTACAAGCAACAAGTAAAAAATAAACAACATTTTCTGGCATCAACTTTTCAAAACAAACATTTCTTAAAAAAGAAAGGAAAAGGTCAAATTTGAGGAAAGATAAATCGCTAATTTATAACTGTGACCGGGGACTAACCATCTCTATTCATCTTATTCCTAATAGGAAAGCAGTGTTTTTGTTGACATCAAGTCCACGGAAATAATTTAAATAAAATGACATATTGGGGGTGGGAAGGGTTAAATGAAGCATTATTAAGCCTTTAGAGGTGAAAGAAGTCAAAAGAGGTAGCACCAACACAAAATCTAAAATGTATGTACTACTACTTGAATAATTATGAACTGAAGGTAAAACATTTAAAAGCTGAATGTATTATTTGACTGTTACTTTGATTATCAAGTAACAGCTAACTTACCTTCTTGTTAGAAATAGACAGAATTCTGGGAGTCACTGAAAGTTCAAACATAATTGAAAGCGTTTCTCTAGCCAGACAACCAGCTCCGCTAAACTCAGTCAACTGAAGTCAAATGAGGAGCTTATCAAGCTGTTGCATAAATTAAACATGTGGTTATCTGGTTTCTGTGTTTACACTGCACCAGTTGTGCCAATTTAAATTTGTAACAGTAATAAAAGCAAACACCATTAATTGCAAGAGTTTTAAAATAATTTACAAGACCCACTCCAATGAAAACCTAGTTTTTAGTCTTTTTCATGTATCCTTGTGGCATTATTCTAATGATGGAGGACTTAAAGAAGTTTAAGATCAAAATTGAACTTCTGAGAATTTCTTTATTCAAATCATTGTAAATCAGTGGCAGACAAAAAAAAAAACCTTTGAAAAAGAGCTTGTTTGAAGCAGAAAATATGACAGATTCACAAGCTCCCAGCTCTCAGCAACAGGGAGGGGAAGGGGGGCGGGGTTGCTCTGCGCCACCTGTCTTGCCAACAACTCTAAACTACTGCCACTCTAAAGAAATTATTTCCAAGCAAATTACACTTATTTTTAATTTTGGATAAAAACAGCATAATCACAAATAAAGGACCAATAGGAACCCTTTTACAGTAGATCAGAAAATGTTCAGAATGGGTCTTTAGGAATTTAGCTGCTATAGGGAACTAAAGTCACCTGAACTGTAGCCAGCAAAATAATCTGATAAAGAACTTATTGAAAACAAGCTTGTAAACACATTAGATTTTACCATGTGTCCATGTCATCCCCCATTTGAAATGTGCAACCCTCACAGATAAGTAACCGAATGATCCTAAGTCACTGGTAAAAATTATACTTCTTAATAACTTCAGTCTTCTGAAAAAAACAGCTGCAGGAGTCAAAACTCAATCACAAAAACAATACTGCAAACAGAAACCGTTCGAAGAAAGAAAATCTTTCTATCTGTATGATGTACAAGCTGCTTTCAGTACTAAATATAACATGATACTACCTCAGTCATTAGTAGTGCAAAACATTTATGTTAAGAATAAATCAGCTTTTAAAAATAAGTCACCCTTATACACCAAACAAAGTATAAACAAGTCTTTCAATTTAAATTAAATTTTTTTGATGCAGTATGATGCTTTCCTCTTAATGTGTTCATGATACTCCTTTGCTCTGCTGTTCAGCACAACAAATAAGATAAGACAACAAATAAGATAAGTGACCCTGCAGGGCTGACAAGTAAAATAAACAAAAATGTCTATATTATTTCAAATTGTCATTCTTGTTGACTCTTAAAAAGTGCAAAAAGTAACTTTGTCTGCAAATGATCAGAACCAGTAAAGATTTGATGTCAGGTCAACAGAATGCATTTCATAGTATCAGTTTAACTGCTGCTTCACATCAAGACATCAGTACAGCAAGTAAGGAGTTTAAGAGCTATTTTACAAAACCTAAGCCCAAAAGGAAAAACAGGAAAAATGCTGTTAAAGAGATCTTACGGTTGCTCAGAGCCTGCTGTTGCTTCGTTACCTAAAAGAAAACACAAATGAAGACGTAAGCATTTACATGCCAGATAGGTCTGGGTTCTTTTATTGATCTGATGTATATTATTTTTCCCATGTTATTATTTCTTAAGCAATAAAAGTAAGATAATTACCCATCTTCTCAGAGGAAGCCGGTTCTTGTAGAACTTCTTGCTGAAGGGCTGACGGTAAAAGGAAAAGACAATAGTACAGATAAGAAAATTACAAAAACTTAAATGTTTGTGCAGAAAAAAGTATATTACAAATGTAAAATAGGTTTTATACAGCAATTTACTTATTTTATATTTTAACAATATTTGCTCTGACTTGCAACATGCATTAAGTTTTTACCTGGGAGGATCCGAGTTGCTTCAGTCGATACTGCAGGTTGTGATGAGGAAGGCTCAGCTGTTGGTGGATCTGACTGGCCCGGCAGGACCCTGCTGGGGTCAGCAACTGGTGATGCATGGGTCAACTCAGCAGATCCAGGTGTAGCAACAATTGGAACCACAGATGGTACAGTACTTTGCACAAGAGTAACCGTTGATTGCAAGGCAGCAGATGAGACTCCAGAACTAGTACCAACCACAGTTGGCATAGGAGATTGAGAATTTGCAGTAGAGTTTGGGAGCGATGCCGTGGGAAGCATAGAGGCAGAACCAAGAATCTGATTAGGAACAGAAGTCTGAGCAGAAACTGGGACTGGTGAAGATACTACAGACATAGGGTTGTTTGTGGTACTGGCAGTAGTACTGAGTGATCGTGCTTCAGTCTGGGTGGCTAGGCTAGCAGGTGGAAGAAACACCTGTGGTGGGGCAGCTCCCATAAAACTCTGCAGAGACTCACCAGTGCTGGAAACAGCAGCTGGTACAGATTTACCTTTTGCTTGGGTGGGAGATGGTGATATGGGGCTCTTACGAAAACTGCTAACTGTTCCAGAACTGGAACAGGGAGGAGAAGACAAAGGTGTCTGAAATGGAGATGATGTTGTCGCGCTCGAGTGGGGTGGAGGTTTCCAGACAGCGGGAACGGATTTCTGAGACAAAGCTGTCTCGTTTTGACTTTCTGCTTTGGTTGTTCCTGGGTTAGGTTGGTGAGAAGATGTGAGAGCACCAACTGCTGTTGCTGCATTAGTGGCTACCTGAACCTGTCCAGCAACTGTTCTATTGGGCTGAGAGGTAGATATTTTAACCCCTGATGGCTGGGTGGAACTTAGGGCAGGAGAAAGTTGGATGCTTCCAGTGGGCACTTGGATAGACCCTACCATGGTGACTGACTGAGATACTACAGACGTATTAGGAGCCACAGAGGAACCAGGGACCTGGAATATTGGATTAATAAATACGGGGGTTGTGGTGATAAACTGAGGTCGAGGGCCTGGACTCTGCTGTCGAATATCCTGAGGTCGTGTGTTCTTGTTGGCAGCAGCCATCATGGTAGACACCATAGATGTGGGAGCAGAAGTGTTAGGATTGGAGGTGACAAACACTGTAATCTGGTTGGAGGAAATGGTGGTTGAAGATGCAGGGATTTGTATGACAGAATGAACGTTAGAAACGGGTTTGGGACTCTGGCTTGGTTTATGAGCTGAACTGGGGAGGTTTAGAGCAGTGCTCGAGTTGGAACTAGTATTAGTAGACATGTTATGACTAGAAGTGACTGTACTAGGGCTTGTACCTGTGGTTGCATTAGTGTTTGTACTAACCGAGTTGCAATGGGAAGGTGTTGTATTTATATTTGAATTAGGATGAACAAGACTAGAGTTGGGTGTTTGGGTAAAGCTAAGCATGGTATTGGTATTTACATTATTAGCAGAGTGAGAGCTGGGAACTGATGTAAGTTGCTGCAAGTTTGGATTACAAGTGGGGACTTGAACAAGAGGTTTGGGATTCTGTTCAGTTTCATTTGCAGTAGTGGTGGTAGTAGTGGTGGTCATTGATCTTTCTGTGCTCTGAGAATTACTGTGAAGTGATACGTCTGACTCCAGAGTAGGTTTGGGACTGTGTTTTCCACCAGCAGGGGTACCACTCTGTGAGGGGCGAAGAGGCTTGTTCGACACAGCCGTGTTATCCAGTAACTGGTTGAGGGAAGTTGGAGCTGTTCTGAAAGTTGAACTATCAGGATTATGTGTGGGTACCGGTTGTGTCATTGGCCTTTCAACTGTGCCAGTCTGTCCTTCCGAGTCAGCTTTGGGCTGCCGAGTCGCATGAACAATTGTCATTCTCGAGGCTGATAAGTCTCTTAAAGACTGAGACTGGGGTTGGGTTATGTGTTGCTGCTCTGTAGTAGGTGTTGCCTGATTTTCCCTGACTCCATCAACAGGATTTCCATGAGAGCCTTGCAGAGTGCTCTGCATCTGTTGTGCTTCTGTACTGCCACTCACTTGTGACAGCATCGAGACTGGACTTGGAGGAACAGAAGACGGGCTTAAAATCATTGCTTGCCCTTGAGGATTGGCGAGTTGCTGCTGGTGGGGAGGGCATGTTATGCTCATTTTTGCCCCCTTTTGTCTTCCTGGACTTGGTGTGGCTGATTTGCGACTAGAGGCTGGACTTGACCGCCGACTATTGCTAGGACTTGCCCTCTTACTTTGCCCTCCAGATATTTTTTCCTGCTTAGTACCTGAAACCCCTGCACCAGAGGACAAAGACTGCTGATTATTAGTGTTATTTCCACCAGAGCTGCCATTGCCGTTGTTTCCGGTTAAAGTCAAGGTAGGTGGAGCCTGTCCAATGGCTTTAAGAGTTGTTGGGTTCAGCCCTTGCTGATCAAATCCCCTGTTAAGATTTGGCTGCCTTGGAGGCAGAGGAATGTTAATTTTTGGAGGAAACAGTCCAGCAATTGAAGCATTTAGTCTCTCAGGGGAAAGATTAATTTCAGAAGGTTCAGTGCTAGGTGGACGGTTTGATGGAGTGAGGGGATGGTGGTACGGTCTGGGGCTGGCTCTGTTCGGAGTTTTAGGCCTTGAACTCTGTGAAGTTGTTGGAACATTAGGGAAATGATGACCAGGCATGTGCCCAGCTTGTTGAGGCAGTGTGGGTAGTTGCTGTTGGGGACTGGCTCCTGTGTGTTGAGGCATTTGTGTAGAGCCAGGGCCTTGCTTCATCATATGTGTGTTAGAGACCTGGCTGGTTGGAATTTGTTGGGACCCATTTCCAGGCTGTAAACCCATTTCTGAGCCACCTTGTCGGTCTTGTTTTGAGTGGGCACCAACAGTAGCCTCCTCAGATCCAGAGCTTTGGGCCCCCGGCCCTAAATCAGGGTGAGACATTCTTCGTGCTGCCCCTGTAAGCTAGAAATGAAAGGAAATGTAATTTAAGTCAAAATTGTTACCAAGAAATTAAAGGATGGAAGTTTTAATACTAGTGTACAACTAAAATCACCCCTTACCTGTGGGTTTACCATCAAAGGCATTCCTCTGGGTTTATCGGGGGATGGCGGTACACTGCCATGTCCTTGAAGGCTTATCATTACAGGCATGTTGCCTTGCTGTGAACCAGGATGCCTTTGAATGTCTCCAGGATTGGCCATTCCTCGAGGAGGAAGCTGTCCTCCAGTGGAGATGGGCATGCGGTTTTTTGATTGCTCTTGTTGCATTTTTATCAACATCATCTGCTGTTGTTGCTTAAGAAGAAATTAAGATTCAAGGTAAGTCTAGTGGTAAAATTGTGTACAAAAAACCCAAACAATCTAGGATAAAATGCCAAATCAAAAATCTACCTGCTGTTGTAGGTGTGGCTGCTGAGATTGCTGCTGCTGCTGCTGCTGTTGCTGCAGCTGATGTGGGTGCATCTGGGGTTGAACTTGACCTGATGGTTGTGGCCCTGTCATCATCTGTGATCCTTGAGCATTCTGGAGCCCCTGCATCTGCATCATAGGCTGCTGTTGCTGCATTTGTTGTTGTATTTGCTGTTGTTGCTGCTGCTGCTGCTGCTGTTGTTGTTGTTGCAGTTGCTGCTGTTGCATTTGATGCTGCATTTGCATGTGCTGCATCTGTTGTTGTTGCTGCTGCTGCTGCTGTTGTATAAACTGCATGGGTGCTTGCTGCAATACTCTTTGCTCTCCAGGCTGGCCAGGAAAACCTTGGAAGTATAAAACAGATGATGTTAAAGGTACATTTTCTTTTAGAACAAACGAGCATTTGCATATTAGTATAATGGCTATCTTAACAACAAAACATGGAAATTAGATCAGTGTAGGGTTTTGTTAGCTATTCCAAATACCTGGAGGTCTGTTAGCAAAATCGGGAAGTTTCTGGCCACTGTTGTCCAAACCCAAACCTTGGTCCACACCCAGATTAGGCAATTCAGAATCTTCCATACCAGTAGCAGCATCAAGACCTCTATAAGGACAAAATACAAGTACCGTATATCTGGTTAAATAAATGATTTGCAGTTGAAATCAGACCTGAAACATGAAAGAAGAAAACCTGCTTTACCCAAGCCCCTCTACTTGCTGTTGTCCATCACCCTCTTTAGGCTTTTTCTTGCGTGGTGGTTTCTTCTTTTTAGGTTTAGCTGGATTTCCTCCGCCAGCACCTTGTTTTCCTCCTGGTCCAAACTGGCTGGCAGATATATCACTCTGCAGCAGGTTAACCAGCAGTGGACTAGTCAAAGTAACATCTTTATTGACAGGAAAACTACCTGGCTGTCCACAGGACCCTCCAATTGGCATCTGACCGGGGAACTGAGAGTTGAAGTTCATGCCATGACCCGCAAAGTGTCCATTTCCCATCTGCATATGCTGAGGGCCTCCCATCATGCCTTGCTGCTGCTGTGCCTGCATATCAGGGACCATTTGCTGGACTCCCAAGTCACCTGTGCCACCATTTGGGTCCCCAATGGTATGTTGGTGTTGCTGAGCGGCTTGTTGTTGTTGCAACATTGCCTGTTGTTGCTGTTTCTGCTGCTGTTGTTGTTGTTGTTGCTGCTGCAGCTGCTGCTGTTGTTGTTGTTGCTGTAGCTGCTGTTGGATGAGATGATGGCCTGCAGGTAGTCTCATCTGCTGCCCATGCAGACCCATAGTTTGATTAGGATTGTTAGGGACTGGGGCCTGCTGTGGCTGTTGTTGCTGTTGTTGTTGACTGATCTGCTGATGGTGTTGCTGCTGCTGTTGTTGTAGCTGATGTTGTTGCAACTGATGTTGTTGCTGTAACTGTTGCTGCTGTAGCTGAGCCATCTGTTGTTGCTGCTGTGGAGTCATCTGCTGTGGTGCCACTTGTCCCTGGAACTGCCCCATGTTTCCAGGAATATTTGCAGACGGACCACGCATCATCTGGCCAGGCATAACCCCAGCTGGAATCTTGCCTCCGAATGTCTGTTTGTTTCCTTGCATCTGGTTGGCAACCATTTGCTCCATCATCAAGTTTTGCTGCTGCTGCTGCAGGAGCATGGCCTGGTGCCCCTGGCCTCCAACCATCTGACCCTGCCCATGCATCACCCCCTGGCCTTGCTGTGGCATCATTTGCTTAGGTGGGGTCATTCCACCTCTCGGGCCTTGATTGATAGGCCTTGAAAGGACGGTCTGACCTCCACCTTGACCTTGTACCATTTGGCTGGGGGAGGAGGACACAGGCTGGGCCTGATGCTGGAGGCCCATCATCTGGGTCTGAAGGCCAGGTTGCTGCTGACCCATGCTAGGTCCAGCAGTTGTACAAGGGGTTGGACCTGCCATGCTGCTTTGAACTCCCATAACATTGGGCTGAACATGGGGTGGTCCCTGCATTGAGCTGGGTGTGGAGGGGGATGGTTGAGGCCCTGGTGTAAAATACAAAAGATACAATAAATGGTTGCATATAACATGGTATTATTCCTGAAATTATAAAAAGTGCTCAAGTTTCCTGAGTGAACTGATTAAAATAATAAGAAAAGACATATAACGCTGATAAAAAGGTTTGCTAATCAAAGAAATAAAGAGAAAAAAGTAGACCACTATATTCTAAATTTATAAAGAATAGATCTTAAAAACAACATTTAAAACAGAAACCACTTAAATGCATTAAGTATGTATGAACATTCAAAGAGATGTTTTACACTGAAATATGATGTTTCCAACCAATATGGTGCCACGCTAGGTTTACGATTTAAAGACCAAAAGTGTACTTTATATCTTCCAATTGTGGCCTCTAATTGACCCCGGTTTCCAATAGCCGCCAGATCTAACAGGTGCTTGTTGCTTTAGACATCAGCCTACAATAAATTCTCAAATGTTCATCTGTTGTCTACATTTTGTGACCGAATTTCACCGCAAAAAGCACTCATTAGCTATCACCATTCTGTCTGTGATGGGATAAAAGCCTGTCTTGAACAGACGGCCGTCTCTAATAAACGCCGTACGATATTTGATCTCTTTTAATTGATTAAAAAAAAAAAAAAAAGAAAAACGATACGTCTAAACAAGTCAAGTATGTGTAATATGTACAAACCAATATTATTTCTGTTTTCAGTTATAATTTATAATTGACTTAATGACTTCCTTAAGACTGAGCTGACTTTTGGAGAGACAAATGTTTGCTTTGGACACCTAGTGTTTATGTATAATGCATCTAATGTATATGTTCTACATACTGAATGATTATTCTCAGTAATAATATAGTTCTTATGTCTAAACCTATTTTCTACACAAACAACAAATATAAAATCTCGCCTCTTGAAAAGTAACACACCAAGACAAATTACAATTATTCGTAAAAGACAATGAAAATTTAATTTCGCTTTTTGAGTTTTAAACATTTTTCTCATAATGGAGGACGTATATAAAGAAAATTAAGCCCAAAATTGCAATTCTGAGTATTTCTTTATTCAAGTCATTTTAAATCAGGAGCAGGTTAAAAAAATGCTGTTTGAAAAAGAGCCTTTTTGTGCCGTAGAAGCTACAATTAACAGCTCCCTGCTCTGTTCAATTCTGATGCATCCACTTGTTGATGCTTTGATACATGCAAGTCTTTGTTTTCTAATCCAAGCTGGCGTCTGGCCCAAAACTCTAAGTCTGGATTGCTCCAATATTGCTATTAGAGCCTTTTTTATTGCACAAGTAATGTTAGGTTGGGGGTGTGCGGGGCTGTAATCAAGTGGGCAAGCGTGTAAACTGCTGAGTTACTGGAAATGGGAGCAGGTTTGCTCCTCACCAACAGTTCCGCCCACAACTCAGAGGCGAATTTCTAATGAACTACTGCTGCTCTGCAGAAACTATGTCCTTGAAAATGACACTAATTTTTTGATAATCATAATCAAAATACCACTAGGAATTATTTAAAATAGATCAAAACATGATCAAAGTGAGTCTTCCAGATCCCGGTTTATTAATATTGACTTCTTTGATTGATTTAAAATATTCATCATAATTGTTTTGATCTTTTTCTTTGCTCTAATTCATCAGAGGAAAGTGTTTAACTTCACATTGAGACAATAAGTTTATTGTTAAATACAAAAAAATCTCATTTGAAGACATTTAATATGACACATTAAACATGTAAACCCTGATATACCAGATGATATTTTTTTTTTCAAATGTGTGAAGTAAACAAACAAACAAACAAACAAACACGAAACTATTCATAGTAGAAAAGGTGTTGAAAAAGCTAAATTAAGAATGAATTGGAGAGAGCTGCTACAGCTGCATTGCTCCAAACTGGGTATTTATTTATGGCATTGAACAAGATATACAACATGGTTGTTTGTGCGACATGATGTTACAAAATGAGAGTTGCTTATTTTGTGTGTGTTGCACCATCTGATATGCTGCAGCACAGAAAAAGAAGAGACAAAATAAGTGAGAGTCTGATGTAAATATGATGTCAGGTCAAATTCTCTAATCAGTCTGAGCTGTTCTGATAGTGGTTCCCATTCTGGTTTGATCAAAATTTCCTATAAAAATCTCATGCTGATTTTCTGAACAGACAGCATCTGAACCACTGCCTGCAGCAGGTAGAGTCAGGTACTTTTTACATCACGGATGAGCAACTCCAGGCCTCCAAGGTCACATTCCTGCATGTTTTCCAACATATCAGGCTTTGGCATGTCCTAATTGGCTGGACACACCTGAACCAAGTAATCAGTCATGAGTAGTGCTTGGATATCTGGAAATCATGTAGACACTTTAGCCCTCAAGGCCTGGAGTTTCCTATCCCTGTTCTACATCATAAAAACAAGAATTAATTTGCTTGGAGATCTGTAAAGATTTTACCTGCTTGAGACATTGCTTGGTTGGTTTGCAGCTGCTGAGTTGCTCCTCCAACAGGAGTTCCTGGAGTGCTTACACTCACCTGACCTTGAACAAAGTTGGATGTTGGAAAACCCATGGGACGCTTTGCCATGCCTACAAATGATGATTACAGTAGTCATTTTGGATAAAGTACTTGTAGTATGTTTAAAAATGATCAAGAAAAAGGGAACTTTGACAGCTTTTTTTATTCGAAAAAGAAAAAACTAGCCAGTTATTAACCACCTGGGTGAATTTGGGCCCCCGGTTGTCCATGCTGGGGCATTCCAATGAATCCTTGCTGCATGTTGCCCTGTTGGTTGAGGGCTGCTCTTCCTGGTGAACCAACACCCTGAGGAAAGCCCTGTGGAGTTGTGGGTCTCTGAGCCATCATAGGAGGTGTACCTGGAGAACCCTGCTGAAAAGGAGATGAAGACGATCCAGGCGACTTAGCTGCGAGGTTGCCCTGTGGTCCAGAGGTTTGTGGAAGGGGTGGAGGGGGGCGAGGTAGTCCAGTGACACTACCAGGTCCAGCCTGTTGGCCTTTAGGCTGAGGTGCAGCAAACTGGCCCATTCCTGGTTGATGTTGCTGCTGTAACTGTCCTTGGCCCATGGCATTGAACACCTGCCCAGCCTGCTGGCTGCCAAATGGATATGGGGGTGGAGGATGACTGGGGGTCAGTACAGTGCCTAGGGAGGGTGGCCTTTGAACCATCTGGGGTTGAGGTGGGTGTTTTCTCCAAGCAGGACTACCTTGGGCTGTTGGTGGTGGTGGTAAGATGCCAGAAGGCAGCTGGTTCCAGTTTGGAGGGGCAGGCATCTGACCTGAGGGGTTGAATGGGGGTCGAGGTCCTAGTTGGGAGAGTTGAACTTGTTGCTGGGCTTGCTGCTGCTGCAGTTGCTGCAATGCAGCAGGGTTGAGTTGTCTGCCTGCCTGCAGAGCTTGCATGTGATGGGCAGCTTGGGGAGGCATAGAGACTGGGCCATGAAGGCCAGGCTGCTGGTGCTGAAAATGTTGTTGCTGCTGCTGTTGTTGTTGGACGGACATACCTGGCATCATTGGATCCATCACGTCTATGAAAAAAAAGGAAAACTCAACTGTATTTGGCATTATCCCCAAGTCACTACACAAACACACACACATATATATATATATGTACATATTGTTCATACACACACATATATATATATAGATATAGATATATATATTCCCACACACACATCAATTTTCTGCATTTAACAGTCCTAAACCTGTTTGTGAAGGTGGTCTTTGGATGCGAGGATGCAACGGTCCACTGCTGCCTGGTAACATATTCTGACCAACCATGCCAGGTCCAGGAGGAACCATTGCTGGATTAGGCATCCTTAACCCTCCTGATCAAAATGAACACACAAATACAAATAAAACATTTGTTTTTTACTTAATTTTGTCACAACTTGATGCATAATCAGTTACAACAAAACTGTTTGCTGCCAAATGAAATACTGTCAAAATAAAGTGAGTTAAAAGTTATTTGGGAGCTTAATTCCAAAAATTCCCACCTGGTCCAGGCTGGCCTGGAAAACCACCATCCATTCTCATTTGACCAGGTGCAACCATTGGTCCGTTCACTCTAACTTCTGCGCCTCTATTTGGTCCCATGGCCACATTGATGGCACCTTCCCCTAAAAATAATGACACGAAACAAACCCCCCCCAAAAAAGCTATCATTCTGTTTTACATGAAAAAAAAATTTTTTTTATATAATAGTAAAAAAAAAAAAAAAAAAAAAAAAAGTTGTTACCCTCTATCTGCACAGACAGAATCCCCAAGTCTCGAAGCTGCTGCTGATTATTTTGGGCCAGTAGTCGGAGTCGCTCTGCAGCATCCCGAGGAATGTTGAAGGTAACACGCACACTATTCCACGGCTCCACGTGCTGTGGCTGCAGCCTTTCGGAGTCTACACATAGAAAATTGTATCTATGTCAGTAGCATCCCAACTTACAAGTAGACCAAGATGGACATACATTAAGTTTTTCAACAGCCCGTGTAAATATAAAAAACATTGATAGATCATTTAAACCCACATTTCTATGTTTTTAAAGAATTAGGAAGCATGCCCTGTGACCCTTAATGGGATATAGTGGGTTAAGAAAATGGATGAATAGGAGGCATGCGTGTCATATTTTGTCAATAATATCAAATTGTTGTTATCAAATTGTCAAAAAGATCAAACATTTTCATACATTTTAAAAGTTAATTGGAACTAAAATCAATTACTTTGTAGCAATTACCAAATGTTTCACTTATCCTCTTTTCACATTTATGACCTCCAAGTCAAACATTTTGCTTGTCAGTAGTTCTAATGAGCCAGCTTTGAAATATACCAGATTAACCCCTTAGACATGTATGATGCATGCATCTCTGTCAGCTTATGAAATATATGTTCTGATGTTATCACTGTAAATGATAAAAGTCTACCCACAGACAAGATGCAAACTAAAGAAGTGGTTAAATTACTATAAAATTCTGGTCTGTTAGTTTGGAGACACAACTATTGAAAGAAACAGACCCTTTTAGACAATATATTGCGACCAGCTACTCACGATAAAGAAGTAAAACTTACCCATGTCAAGAATGTTGGGTATGCCACTGAGAACCATGTTAAGTTTGTGACTGAAGTCTTCATCATCCATGTCTCCTTGAAACGAAACAAAAACTGTAAAATCCTCTTGCGATCCACCATTTTCATCCATGTCTTCCGGCTTAATAACATCATCTTCTGTGGCACTGTGTTCTGGACAGCTGTCAGCATCCTCTCCTGCATCTTCCCCAACACCAGAGTCCCTGTCTGATTCATTGTCAGGTCCAAGGTTCTCGGTCCTCTGGGGCATGTCTGGCGCAGTATGTTGGTGTGGCATCCTCCCCTTGTACTAGGAGGGGTGGTGTAGGAAACTTTATGCTGTAATTAAAATAAAATACAGTCAATGATAAAGACTTAAACCTATTGGTGTAAAAAAAAAAGACTCAAACAAAAATAGATTTAAAAAAAAAGCCATATAATAGTTCTAGATGAGGCATCATAACAAAAAACACAATATTATTTCTATTTAAAAAACAAGCTAGAAATGCATAGGATTCATAGGATACAATGACAGTGCTGTGCAACAGAAACACACTTCATTACCAATCAGCAAAATCAAATAATTTTTAAGTATTTATTTTATGCTCATATCATAGCTGTCAGTTCCACAGAACAAAACCACTCACAAGAGGGGCTGCTCGAGTAAAATGATTGGCCTTGCAGAAGTGCGGGCCTCCGCGCAAGAGGTTAGCATACACATCTACGAACCAGAAACTCAAGACTTCGTTTATTGCATTTTTTATGCACATGTAAATAGTCGCACACCAATGTATGCATGTCAAAGTTACATATTAATTAACGCATTCCTAAAAAGAAAACATTTAACAACCAAGCGGATCTTGCGGCTTCTCCCAAAGTCAGCTAGCAAATGTCAGCTACGCTAGCCAGAAAGCGTAGCTGTTAATAACTCATGAATGCATTAATGCTACTGTTGTTGCTATTCCTAAGTGTTTAGATTAGATTCCAGTACATTATTGTCACCAAACCGCGACGAGAAAAAGCAACGGTCTTACCAGAAGTAATCATCTGAGATAAAGTTGTACCACTCGACATCTGCTTGCTAAACTAGCTAACAAAACACGGATCTTAACGGCAAGTTAAAAGTCATTACAATTTAGCTTCCGGTTGGTATTTTCGAAATAAGAGTCCCAAGTAAGACGCTCAACAAGCTCACTGAACCATTCCATTTTGAATGCCCCCCACACCACCACCACACCACATTCGTTTTAAATGTTTTCATACTTGTGTTTATTAAGTGATTATAAATATTTAGATTAACAACAAATAGCTTTGTACTCAAAAATGATTTTTTTTTCATAAAAATCTTATTTTGTTAAGTGTATTTTTTTAATTGTCTTTACTTAAACTAAAATGTAAAAAACAAAAGTAATTTTGCTTTGCTAATAAGTCAAAATAATTTATTGAAACTAAGCAGCTTGTTGTTGTTAAAATTTCCATTAGTTAAAAAGTAAATTAATACAAAAGAATTTTATAGTAAGTAGTATTAACTAATTAATCAAGTATTAATTAGATATTATAGCTTTATAGGTTCAGAGGCTCTGAAAATTATTAAACATCATGGAATAAAATCGGAATGAGCCTTAATGTTGGAAAAGGCAGTGAAGCTTTTAAACCCCATGACACATCAGACTTACATGAATCAAACCACTTTTGCTCCAAAATTACCTTAATCTAGAATCTTCAAAGCAAAAACATAGGTGACATTTTCTTCCCATCACTAGAAATAAATGTAGGCATCAACAACTTACACGAACTTTTTATTATTTGGATTTGAGCAGTAGTTGACGAAAATCATAAATACGCAATAGACTCAAACATGTGCAAAGGTGTGCCTTAAGGCATATCACACAAATTAACACAAAAAAACCGTCATATTGCACTGATATTTAACAATAAAGCGCATAAAAATCTACTTCACTTCATGTGGGATTGGCAAGAATAATTTTAAAGAATAATTACAAATGTACAAATTAATCACTTTAGCTTTCACACAAAAAAACTAAATATTCTTGTCTAAGATGTGTGGGCTACTAACACACAGCAAAGAATTTCATATAAAAATACAAAATTTGATTTCTATCTTCCAAGAAAGTAAACAAACAAAACTTCAAGCACAAAACAATGTGAGAACAAAATCATATAACAACCTAATAATAAAATTCAAGAGGTTTGACAGCTTTCAACTTCACAGAACTTGTTTTCAAAATCTTACAAGGTGGCATTGTATGTTGACAACTCTGAAAACCTGAGCAGCTGCTTCAAACGACAAATCAAAGTTACTCTTACAAAAGCAGGAGTATGAAAGTGTACATAGCAGACAGTCACCTTCAGGTATACTGTAGCACTGGCCAATGGTACAAATCATCACAAAATATCTATATTACATAGTCACAAAGCAGTAGTGAAATGCAGTGGAGACTTTGACAAATTAAAAGGCGACTTAACCCCACTGCACTCTGGAAATTTGCTTCAAATGATGCTTTTTTGGGTTCTTCTTTGTCAGTTGTCCTTCAAAGTAAAGAAACTGTGAATTCATCAGTAATTAAACTCAGAATTTTGCACCACGAGCAAAGCAACACTCTCAAACACCCCATTAAGAAGTTCACTTTTGTTTGTGTATTGTTGTTAGTGTCCACATTCATTATAACGGTTAAAACAGCAACTCCTTCAACTATGATACTCTTAAAAAACTAAACACGTTTCTCTTAAAAGAAGGTGGACTAAATGAGATCAATTTATCAACGTGCATTAAACTTTTGTTCCCGGCTTTGTAAAACACAAGCATCAAACAATAAAGCTGTAAAAGGGAGGAGTGTAGAGTTTTAACACTTTGTGGAACTGAAACAATAGAAGCTGTGCAAGAACGTCCACCTCCCATGCTATGCTAAGTAGCGCTCGTTTGTAGTTTTTAGTCTGAACAAATCTACAGTCAGCCGTTTCAGGCATGAAGTTCTTCCAGAGTTAAACATTAGTAACTTGATGTAAGTACTACTGAGAGTGTACATTTGGTGTATTTTAAGGAGTTAACACCCTCAGATAGGCGTGCACTATGGAACATTGACCAGAGAAAGAGCAGAGGCATCTGAACTACGGGGATCTTTAACACCTATAATGAGGTCATTGGTTCTCTGAGTGGCCTCAACTAATGAAAGCTCCCCATCTATCTTCTCCACTTTATGGCCCTTGACCTCCAGCAGCTCCACTTCGTCCTCTGCAAAGTCAGCTGTAAAAGAAAAGGCAACAAAAAGTGTTGTGAGGTTGGAGAGAAGAAAACTGAAAATAGATCCTGGATTTGTATCTACTTTTATCAATATTTGATTAGGGAACATGTAAAAATGAGTTAAAACTCACAGTCCACCAGGACGGTGTCTGGCTGCAGCTGTGGGTGGAGTCTCCCAAAGGCTAAGCTGTCATTCATGTTTTTACGTGAAGAGAGAACATTCATCAGCACCTGTGGAAAAATTCAAAGATTTATTTTTTAAGGTAACAATTGGGTGGCCCTGAAGTGCAAATCACATCAATGTAAAAACACATCACAACAACAATTAAAAAAACAACTTTACATTTTAGAAACAAACAAAACTGCAAAAAACAAAACATAATTACAAAAACAAATACAAAAAAAATGTAAACTAAATCAAAAGGAAATCTTACGGAAAACAAAAGTAATTTCCAGAAATCAGAATGAAGTGTTGAAAAATGAAAACAAAATAAGAAATCGGAAAAGGTAGGTACTATGGGACATCACTGATTGGATATTGATGTTTGTCCACTTTTTCAAGCAAAAGTTATTTGGCCCAGCAAGACCTTCAAACGGAAAGTATGTTTTTAAGCTTCTTGCCACAACAGAAGTTCAGAGAATGCTCAGTCAACTCTGTACAACAGTTCAGGAAGACACCCTGCTTTTCCTCTTCTTCAAAACTTAAATGTCATCGTCAAATCAGTGATGTCCCATAGTACCAAGCTATTCCTGTTTCTTATTCTGATTCATTTTTTAGTATTTCATTTTGATTTCTAGAATGTATTTTTGTTTTCCAAGATCCTTTTCTTAATTTTGGTTTCTGAAATGTTTTGTTTTTCATTTATATTATGGCTTTTTTAATTCTTGTTGTGATCGTTAATAAGTGTTTACATTGACTGATTCGTTGATTTGATTTGCACTTCATACCCGAACATGCAGAACTCAACAGCCGCTCTGTATTAAATGTAGATTGGAAAGTAAAATTTACCTGTGTGATGCCACTGAGCGCCTTTTCCCCGTTAGAAGATCCAAGAGCTACGTACGTGCCACACAGCCCTACTGCTGGCCTCACTGCAGTGGGCATCAGGAAGGACATAGGCCTTTTTCCAGGCAGGAGATTGTTGTGCTGTTTCAAAACGACAACAAATTAATGAGAGGTGGAAGAGAAAACTACATCATCTAAAAAAAAAAAAAATTCACAGAAATGAACAATAAAAGAACAAAAACAAATGCTTACTGGGTTAGGTGATGAATTCAGTGTTTTATTGGGCCAAGAGAAGTCCAGGATCTGACTATTTAACAGGATTCCTGAAGGAGTCACTATACCACTGCCAAATGGTTTGTTGAGAGAGCTAAACCAAGTCAAAAAAGAGGATGGATTTACTGAAAATGATCATAAACATACCAAAATCCATTGGTTAAAATTTGAAATACCTCATGACTGACACAATGTGGTCATCTGGACCCATGACCATGACCTGGGCAGCAGTCGCACCTTTCTCTAAGGTAAACGCAGAAGTGTAATGACTGACAGGATTTGCCTTGGAGTCGCTGATCAGCTGGCGAAGTAGGGAAGCCTGGGATTTACTGGCCGGTAGAAACGAAAGCGCAGCATTTAATTTATATATGCCTTGATGAAATAGATTTTAGGTGAGATGGGAAAGCTTTACCTCAGCATCTTAGCGACAGTTTCTGTCACAAAGTTGTCATACACTGGGTCACCAAGCCCGCTAGCCAAGCCCAGAGATATTTTTACTGCCTAGTAAAGCAAAACGGACACATTCATTAAAAAAGAGAAAGCAGAAAACAAAAATCTTTTATTAAGATAATTATTTAAAACAACCTTTACTCAATGTTAATGCGGTATAGTGAAAATAACCTTTTTTTTATTACCTCTGCAATCCAATGTATAGTACTGTTCCTGGGCATTTTGCTGGTAATGTTGTAGCCTTCAAGAATATTAAGAGCAGAGATCAAAGCCACCCCTGCGTGCGGGGCCGATGACGCCATCACATGATGTCCTTCAGAACCATCAAGATCAGAAAAGGAGAGAAGCTTTTTTGTTTGTTTTTTTGTAGGCAAGCAGTCATTCGTAAACACACAAACCAATAATTTACCAATGTATACATGTCAGCTGGGATATGGAATAAAATGTAACTGTTTTTATAGAGGACAGAACACAAAAACATGAGATTGTTAGATCAACCAAGGAACACTTTAAAATCACAGTGCAACCATAAAACATGAGGCATATCTTCTAAATGAATATCTCAGGGTCAATGACAGCCCATGCTGTACGTAAACAAAGCCTTTCAAATTAAACAAGTTTCCACCATAGGCCTAATTAGAGAGCAGAATATCAGCATTTCTTTATTTACTCTGGACGTAAAGAGGTAACCTGAAAGAACTGATGCAGGTAAAGTCAATTAATCTTTTGCTGATGTTTGGAGTGGTTAAAGTCAGTACTTTACCTTGATAGGTGACCTCTGCTGGCTCTTGCAGTACTGTGCTATAGTTTCCTAAGTCCTCCTCTGTGAGCACACCACCTTTTTTTTGCACCTATTTCACAAAAGAAGATTAATTAATATAAAAGGTCACACTTTTGTTTAAATTACAGAAGAGTGAAGGAAAGTGCATGAAACAACTGGAGCACACATTCAATCATCTAATCCTTGAATCAGTTATTTGATTTTTCAACTTATTACAGAGTCACATACATTATCATTTTACTTAAATGAAACAAATTTAAGTCAAACTTTATGTGTTCAGGTTGGAATTAATTAGATGAAAACATGGTTAAATAACAAGGAGCAATTATGTGGAAAAGAGAAATAAAAGAATTCCTTACTTACTTCAGTCACCATTTCCTGAGCAGTCTTCCCACTGTAGAACGCTGATATCCCTTTTCCTGCAACAGCTTCCAAAATGTCTGCCAAATCATGACGTTGGATGAACAACCCCGCGAGGGGAACGTTCCCGTTGGGAAGAAACAGATTCCGAAACGCTTCTGACATGTTTTCGTTCTTAACCTTTGAGAGAGCATCAGCTGTGGAAACAGACAAAAAAAGACAGATGAGACGTCGGCAGAAACTTGGTGCTTTTCGCTTGTGGTGATTCTGACTGTTGGACATTGAAGGAAAAATACTGCTCTTTTCCCACTCTAACTTAATTTTGTTTTATTGTACAATTGTTCCCAGTGGTCTTAATTACGCAGTTTTTAGCCAAAATCAAAAAACCTGTGTCGTTTAAGACATTTTTTACAGAAACAACAGAAGCTCATTAGAAATTTGCCTCCGAGTTGTGAGAGGGACTGTTTGCATGGAATTTAGCCTTTCGCTAATTTCCCAGCATTCCTTTGTTTACACTCTCTCCCGCTAGCTTAGAGCTCTTTATAACCCTAAGTTAACATTAGCGTAGCAAAAGAAAAAAAAAAAAAAAACGGCGAGCGATATCAGAGCTTTCCAGCCGTACAGTTTTGAGCCAAAAGCGCAGCTCGGACGGAGAAAATGAAGACGTTACTGGATCCATTTGTCTGCAAGTGGAGGATTTAGAATTTGAGCGCAGAAGGCAAACTTTGGTCCGCCCATGGCAGTTGCTGTCACAAAACCCAAGCTTTTTCAAACTGTAGGTTTTCATCTGCTCCTGGTCAACACGATTTAAAAAAAGAAATACTTAGAAATGCAGTTTTTTAAACTTGTCCTCCATCTTGAGAAAGATGCCACAAGAACATGTTAAAAACACCACAAACACGATTTTCATTGGAATGGGTCTTTAAAAGAAAAAGGAAGGCAAAAGTACACTCACCGAAGTCATGAGTGACATTAAATCCATTACGAGCAACATCTGCTGCCATTGCAACAACATCCTTCCATGGCATCCTGATGAAACCAAAGACTTTGTTAATCTTTCTCAGTTTTTCCAGAAAGTCACACTTTGTCCTTTAAAAAGATTACTATACAGATTAAAAAGTCCACAATAGTTTGCATTTCATCACTTTATATTATTCAAGAAAGTTAAACAGTGACTTTTCCTGGAGGCTGAGGCATCTGTTACAGAATAATCACACAGAATTGGCATAATTACAGCTTGAACATCTGACTCTAGAAAGCACCAGCTTCTCCTACGACGACAAAGATCATCCTTTCACTTAAAGACACTGTTTAGCTTAACCTATAAATAGAACAGTTCAACACTTTAGCTTTAAATCAATATAAATCATAATTAAAAAAAATCCTTTGTTATAAACAGAGATTTTAAAAATGTTTTTTTCTGTAACAAAAAATGAAAAAAAATTGTCAATGACACATGGCTTAATCTGTTTTTTTTCTATTTAAAAAAAAGGATAAGAATGTCCTCCTCTCCTTAAACGCTTCACATTTGAGCAGCATTATGCAGAGAGGATTTCTCTACATTTGAAATGCAACATTCTTCTCTCCAGACATCTTCATGCACAACTGAAGACCACATTATTCATCAGCTTGTCAAATTAGTTTGACTCACTGGTCCCAGCGGTGCTGCCCTTATTTTAAAATCCACTCCCAGTCAGATTAGGAGAAGATTAGCATTAAAGGATATAGTGGTAAGCATTCAGTCAGTAGCTGTGGATCCAGGAGAATGTGGAAATGTGTTCAGTTCTAAGCCTAACTTCTTCACCCAAACTGTAATAATGTTCAGCTAAAGAAAATGTGTTAAATTCGTTTTTTTACTGCCTTTATTTTGCTCACAAGAGGCAGTGTCTTCCAAATAGCTACATTTTTTAATTGGTTCCATTTAAAAATACAACCTGAAGACATCAACAGATTTGCTCCAGTTCATGTCTCCATTTGAATCTTCATCAGAATTACAATTTGGAATAGCCATGAAAACCTAATGAAAGAGTTTTTTGAAAACCAAAAACTATTTTCTGCCAGTGGTGTTAAGGAGGAAGAATCCTTTAACCATCAGTCTGACTTTTTCACTCCTTAAAACCTGTCATCTTCTTTCCATTTTTGAGCAACAATCCCGCTGTTTTGGCTCCTTTTTTTTCTGGAAATGGTCTTACTTTCTTTAGGCTTTTTAAATGCAGTCTGCACACTTCTCCAAAACTGTTTGTAACTTTTCATAAAGACTCTCCTCTTATTTGTTAGCACTTGCTGATGTAATTTAAATCTCCATAAAGACAGTGGTGTCCCAGTTGCTCTGCATCCACCATGCATCATTTTACTTAATTACAGCACTACTGGTTTCTGCTGTTGCTGAACAAAAATAATGTGATGCAAATCCCCATTTTAAACATAAAAATGGAAACAAATATATTTTATTTTGAGTACAGCTGCAAATACTTGAAATGAGTAAGCACTGAAAGCTAAAGCTTGTAAAACCAGAAAGAAATATAGATTTTTCTGGAGGGAGCGCCGGAGTAGCCACCTAAACTTTTAAGTTTAAATTAATTGTTTTCAGTACCTGCCATAGAGTTGGTGTGCCTGATGCATCCCACTGAGCATTCCAGGGACTCCTACCAGCAGGCCAGTCTAAAATAACACAAGTAACAACATCCATGTAGTTCATCCACAAAGCAAAGCCAGAACAAACAATGTGGGTGTATTTTTGCTGATAGACGAGTAAGAAAATTTTTTTACATTAATATCCAAGTTTGTCTGCAACATGTCCTCATGAATAGCAGATGGTGCCGTCTCTCTGAAGTCAATGACCCTTGTCTCATTTTTACGGATGTTGTGCACCAACATTACACCCCCTCTAAAAAATTTGAAAAAATACAAACTTGTGTCTTAATGTCGTTTGTGTAAAACGTGAAAGGATTCACAAATGTCATACTTTTGGTATTTTGCTAACTTACCCTCCTATACCAGATGTGTGAGGGTGAACGATTCCTAAACAGAGTGCAGCAGCGACAGCAGCATCAACACTGGATCCCTGCTTCCCCAGAACATCAAATCCAAGAGATGTACACCGGACCACATCTGTCACCACTGCTCCTTGTTTATAGACCTTCAAAAATAAGGGAGTAAAACATTAAGGAGAGAATATAAAAGAAACAAGCATGTGAAGTATTCCATAATTCTTTAATCACACATGCAAGACCAGACAAACATTGCCAAAAGATGGTTGCAACACTGCAAAAAAAAAAAAAAAAAATTGAATCACCATAGCATGTTGTTACAGATGCACAAGTTAAACCTGGAAAAGTTTTAATGTTCTTATTAAAAAAAAAACTGTCATTCAAAAACCCACTCCAATGAAAATTGCGTTTTTTGTGTTTTTAACATGTTCCTGGTGCATTTTTTCAATTATAAAAGAATTTAAGATTAAAACTGCTTTTCAACAACAGCAACACAGTTTGAAAAAACTTGGGTTTGTGACACAGGACCTGCTATGGGTGGGAAAAAGTCTCCCTTTCCACTCAAATTCTGATGCATCCACTTGCAGACAAATAAATCCATGTACATCTTCATTTTCCTCGTCAGAACTGGAATCTGGATCAAAACTGTACAACCGGATAGCACTGATATTTCTCCTCTAGTGTTAACTTAGGGTTATGAGGAGGTATAAGTTAGTGGGAGAGAATGTAAACAAAGGAAAATTATGGAGTATCAGCAGAAGATTACTTCTGCGCCAGCAGTCCTGCCCACAACTCAGCCAAATCTGATGAGCTCCTGCCGCTCTGTGGAAAATATGTCTTGAAAAACAACACAGGCTTTTTGATTTTGACTTTGAAACGTCATGATCATAATTAAAAGACCACTGGAAGAACAAAATATAGTTGGAGAGGGACTTTGAAGCTGTCAACAGGAAAAATTTTACATTTTCTGTTCTCACTCCCAACATCATCCCACTTTCTTCCTGTCATAGTTTAGTGATGGGTTTTGCCTTTATTTTAATATTTGGGATTACAGGAATTTGATCCAACATGTACAGGATACACAAAACTCTCTCTCTCGCACATACCTGAGGATCACCAAAGTAGATCTGCATGATGAGGGCTACAGTGACCCCCGTAGCAAAGGTGAGACATGCTGTGATGATGACAGTGAGTCCATCTCTTTGACAGGCGCAGTCCTCACTGAAGGGGTCTGTGTTGGTCTCACGAAGGGAAGCTATATCATGGGTGGCCAGATCAGACGCAGAGGAAGGGAGGCGCTGAAGCCGAGCAGACCTCAGAAAGAGATCTGGATCTGTGTGAAGTTCAAAACGAGACTTAGTTTAAAGAAGCAAAGTAAACTACAATATTTCAGATAGAGACACTAAAAATGTACTTTTTTTTTTTTACATACAGGTAGTTAAAATCAATTAAATTAAATTATACATTATATATATATATATATATATATGTACAATTAGATCAATTAAAGCTTAAAAAGAATATCCTAAAGTTCCGCTCTGACCATCTTTTACTCTATTGTAAGAGTATACTATATTAAGCAGTTTTTAGCCAAAGTCAATAAACCTGTGTCGTTTTCGAGGACAAAGTTTCTTCAGAGCATCAGCTGTTCAACAGAAATTCGTCTCTGAGCTGTGGACAGGAAATCTGGTGCAGAGTGCACCCACCCCCACTTTCCATCATCCATCTGTTTACACTCTGTTCAGGTAGCTTACAGCCCCTCACCATTTCAACTGCAACAAAAATTGGTGAGCAATTTCAGAGCTGTCCATTCGTACAGTTTTTAGCCAGATGTCAGCTCGGACAAACAAAACAAAGACGTTCGTGGATCTATTGGTCTGCAAGTGGATGCATCATAAAGGAACGGAGCAGGGAGCTTTTGGGCCCCTACTGTAGCAAATTAGACTTTTTCAACCTGCATTTTTTTGGTTTGCTTCTGATTCACAGTGATTTGAATAAAGAAATACAGTTTTAAGATTACTTTTCCTTAAATATGCCCACCATCATGCAAAAAAAATGCTAACAGAACACGTTAAAAACAGGATTTTCATTGGAGAGGGTCTTTAATGGTCTTAAATAATAATAACTTACAAATTAGATAAATGTCACTGTGGAAAACATACTTTCTGAAACACAGTAAAATAACATTTCTGACATCTAACCTGTGTCTTGTTCACTCAGGACATTGTCATCCTCCCTGCGGGATTTCAGGGTGTTTTCCCCAGAGGTCATGTCATCGTCGGGCAGCCTGGGGAAGCTGGTGATGCTCATGTAGTCCACAGGAGAGTAAGCACTCCCCAAGGTTGTCTCTGGATTGGCATCTTTATCCACCACACTCCCACTGGAGTAAGCTGCCACTGTCTCTGGAGCTGGGTTATACATGATGAATGACCAAACCTATGTGATGTGAAGGAGTCAGGCCAGGAAAAAACAAATTTCTTTCAGTGTGACTGAGAGTCACCCAGTTTAAAACATCCAGTAAGGTGGCTGGGATGGTCCAAAATTCCTGAGACTAGTTTTTCGTTATTTCTCAGAAACTCCTGTGGCTATTCCTGGTTTGCACTAGATATCCTCCCCAGTAAAAAAAAAAGAAAAAATAAAGAAAAAAAAATCACTGCACTTGAGAGTCTGTCCGACGGCGGTGCATATTATTAACACCTGCAGAAGATAAGGAAACATCCAGATTAACCAGTTCTGCTGTAGGTTCCCCATCAAAACAATGGGTCAAATATTTTTAAATGAAACAGCATATTACAAGAATCAAATGTACAATTTTAGTGACGATACATAGTGAATATATTTTTTAAAAAAGACATAAACAGACATTAGTTGAGGACAAAACTCAGATAGACAGAGAAAGCTTCCGATGACCTGCTAATTTCACCGCGTTGCTACAAGCTAACGCATCCCACCGGAAAACTCACGGACAATATTGAAAATACCAATATTGTTAGACAATACTTACTGTTGTTGTAAAATACACGCAGAGAAGGTGAAATAAGCCTTGGCGGTGTTTTATGTTGGTTTTCCCCGGAGCAGGTGAGCTGAGAGGCGGACGGAGCGCTCAGTCATCGCGGCTGAAGGCTCACTCCCACAGCGAAGTAAGCCTCATATTGCGCCTGGAAACAACCGGTATTTCTAGTCGATGAAACAGCTGACATTTGAACATATCATTACGAAAATGCCTTTGAGTGAAGCAAAAGAGCATTTAGACCACTTCCAATTTGATTTCCAAAAGTTAAATCTCTCGTGTTCTCGGTTAACATTAAACTACAAATATCACACTTACTTCGATTGTTGAAAGTACAGCTGAAGGGTCAGGCTCAGCTGCAACAACATCAACAAATCCTCAGATAAACATTGAAATCCTCTCTCTAGACTTAAAGACAGCCAGTGTGCATCTCTGTACTAAAGGGTAGAACTAGAAAAAGGGGTAAAACAGGTCATAGCAGGTGCCTAGAAACCCGTTTTGCTCTGGCTGCCTCATAATTTGACCTCCTTAATCCTTGAAAAAATAAGAGTATCAAGTGACATGCCACTATTTACGGTTCCTATCCAAATGTATTTAAGTTAGTGTGGTGCAATAGGATCCTGCTCCGATTCAGTTCTCAAACAATGTTTGCTTAAATAATGCCACACCCTCACCAGCTCACTGAGTTCACTACTTCCTCTAACCATTATGTAAAATGCAAGGATCATATTTGCCATAAAAAAAGTTGATTTAAGTAACTAAAAAACATTTAAGTTATGTATCCTACTGTGGGTAATTCTTTAATCAGGTACTCAACATTTATTTCAGTTTTCTGGAAATAATTATCTTAAATATGAAGCAATTTCTCTGGGAAACTTTTATTTGGGAAGTCATTTAAAATAAAAAACGAGAAATCCCTCCTGTTTCCTTATCATTAACAGACAAGAGAAATTTTAAGTGACGCAGTGTTATAACAGCAGATTTTTTTTAAACTTTATTTTACAAAATACAAGTGCATTTCCAACTGCCATGCAAAATATATATCATCCTGGAAAACAGGATATTTGTTTTGTTGCATCAAGGAAAAAAAAAAGTAATACATGGCCTTAGTCTTGGATATCTTAAATAAGAGCTGTTCAGCAAGTCTTTGCTGAAAGTGTCATTTAATCTACAGTAAGGTCCCCCCAAAAGCACTTTTTTACAATTACATCATGGAAGGAGTTTACAAGAGCCTTGCCTGCCTTTGCTTCTATTGTTTTTAGCTTTATTCACTGTGGGATGGGTGCTAAATAAAACATTTGAACAATAATACTTGACAATTTAGACATTTAGACAATTGTCAAATGTGCTGCATTTATAAAACATTTTATCCATATTTAATATAAATAATAGTGTTAACTGTGACTGGAAAGTATATGCTTTTAGATGCAAAATCTGAATTTAAACAATTAATTTAATTAACATAAAAATGTAAACATAAGAGAAAAATCTAAGTGTCACATGTTTAGTTACATGTGAATAGTAACTGTAAGTCTAAATTGATATCTTTTGAATTGGAATGCAGTTAGTTGCAATAAAGTTACTTCAGGGATGTGTCCCTGAGTAAATAATCCTTCCTAATCTAAAAATATATTCTGATAATCACTTGTGTGAGCGGCTTACTATGCAGCCAAATCTTAATGAATGGCGGGGATCAAAATGGGCAATATAACTTTTAGAGTATTGCTTTGGCTGAGCCAGTGCTTTTGAACCAATAAATAATTCAACTTACATTCAGAAAAAGTTTTTCTTTTTTGAAATTGTGTTCAGAAATCTACAAATATGAGCATAAATAAATCTGTTTCATAGCAACAAAACAATTGACATGAATTATTATTGAATTTTATATAATTTGTTGAAATGTTGTACTTAAATTTAAATTTTGATCTATATGTAGTTTTTTTTCCAATTTCTTTTTTAAAGTATCTTGTTATTGATTTCCGTTGTCCCATCACTCATATTTTTGTCTAATTTAGTGATTTTTCTTTTGGTCAATATTGCCTAAAAGTTATATGATTTCCTCCATCAACGTCTGTATTCTCGTTTAACCAAATGCGTTTCTACATGAAAAAAATGACACAAGATTCAGGTGTTAACCTGAGTATTTATTGTCGGTATTGGTAATTGTATTTATTTATTTTTTTTATGGGCAGATCTTGATGTCTTTTAAGTGGTTGCTGGAAAACCCCCATCTTTGCATAGATCTTGACTGTCAATGGTGAGGTTTCCAACTGTGAGGAGGGAAAACGCAACACAAAAACCATGCAAACACAGTGAAAGGCACAAGTTCTACAGATTTCAGGTACACCACATTTTATACATGTATATATTTCATTTTTATTGCAAGAGAGGTGGGTAATTCGGATGTAAAATGGGTGAAAACCCAGATGTTTTTAAGCTGCCGTCATCTGAGGGCACAACAAGAAACTCCCCAAACATTCATTGCCTTTTTTGTTTAAAATGCTGAACAACTCTTTTTATAACTATATGAGAAAATACAAGCATTTCTACTGATGTGTTTTTTTGATACATTTTTGTCATTTTCATATACATCAAAACTATTAGTCTCCTGCCTCATTCTGTCGTCATGGCCACGTCACAGAGGCTCAACGCATTGGGTTATCAGCCCTTCTTCACAGCTTCAGGTGACATCCACTTCTAAATTTAGACTTTTTAATGACAAAACATGACTAAATTGTGTTTTGGTTTTTCAAAATGTAAAGAAAAAAACATAACAGGGGGGGAAATGAAACCAGAACAGGTTTTCAGCAGGAGATATTTATATCATTAAGAATTTGCGTGCACACACATTCACCTGTAACCTCTTGTTATTACCCTGGTCTCCCTTTGTACATGCTTTCGTTCACCCACAAACAAAATTTCTACATTTCAGGCACATTCAATTTAAAGGGCAAGTCCAGGAAAAGTGCAGTAGACCAAACAGAGTTCATTACACGTACATGTGTGTGCAGACACTACACTCGTCACCTCAGACACATGCATCACACTTTTGAGGATCTGACAGGGAGCATCACAGTCACATTTAAAACAAGCAAAAACAAAAACTGGTGGTTTTTGGAATCGTGTAAAAGCTAGGTAGAACTTAATGTTAAAAGGGTGTTTTGAGGAAAATAAAATAATTTTATTGAATCAAATGGGGAAAAATAAAAATCTGCAGCAAAAAAAAAGACAAATATTTGTCTTTTAAACGAATCAGAAGAGATGGACCTGGACAACTGAACTGGAATTCTTTCACTAAGTGCTGTGCTAGTTGGGGCCACTAGAGGGCAGAGTTTGCCTATGGTACATAGTGGCGTTCTGTTTTCAATGACCCTTCTAAGTTTGACGAGTCCAATGATGGGGTAAAGACTATTTTTGGCCACTTAACTGCCCTTCTGGTTTAAAAAGAAGCACCTATCATAGGCAGAGAGCAGATTCTGATCAGTCCCACTGGACACAATATTGTGGACTTCAGTCCTGAGAGGCTTTGACATCTAACGGAGCTTAAATCATTCTGCAATATTTACAAGAGAGATAAATGACCCACGTCAACTTTTTTTTTTCTTTTACAAGAGTTTCTAAGAGTTATGGTAACAGTACTTTTTTCTTGCACACACACAATCAAGATCAAAACACAAAAATAAAAGCAAACAAGTAAATTAACAATCACACCACCCACCTCTAAGTGTAACTCACTAAATATATAACAGTGCAAACTTACATCCATGTCTCAGTTAATTTAAAAACATTAGTTATACACTTCAGCACCATTGATTACTATTATTATTATTTTTTTGTTGAATACATATCAGTAATATAGTTCTTTAAAGTGGACGATGTTAAAGCTGAATGTGCTGTTGACAAGGAGACACATTAATTAATGAGACATCCATCAATGACTTAAAAGTACTGAATGAGGGATGTTCAGAAAAAAAAAACACATACCCTTTTCAGAGCAGTTTTCTCATATGAAAATGATTTGCAAATTAAAATCGTGTAACTACATCCTACTTGTTTGGGAATCACATGGTGTCAGGTATCATCTGATTCTGTGGTTTAACATGACTGACGAATGCTGAGAACAAACCACAGTGTGACTATGATCATTAACTTCTTACTTGATGACCTGAAATGCTGCTGCGAAGGAGGAATAGAAGGTTTAAATCAAAGCTATGTTGAGATTTGCTGTAAATAGTTAGTTTTGCAATCAAAAAATAATAGCTAAAAGGTAAAACAGAGTTGCAATCAATACCACTTTGCACCTACTTTAACTTGCTAAACCCTGCAACCCAAGGTTATCCTTGCAGTTATTGACATCAAAAACATCCCGCTTGTTGTTCACCCCATGTTGTTTGTCATGACTCATTGTGACATTGTTTAAACTTTTGCAGATCCTCACACCATCTTCCACTTGCTTTTATCACTAATAAAGACAGATGAGGGAAGAAAATTCTGTCTCTTACATCCTGTCATCTTTCAAGTGCAAAAATGAGGGCCTAACAAATGCTGAGTGGTTTTCCTCTCACTACTGTAAACTTCCAATTTGTCAGAACAAAATACATTATAATCCAAAGAACCAAATGCTATTTTATTCATATTCACTGCAAATTACTACTTGGGCTTTATTCACAACTCTTAAAACTGCTTCCAATTAACTTTATATCTTTAACATAAGAGTTTGTGATTGCTTAATAAGAAAAAAAGAATATGATTTAGTTTCTTTTTGTTTTTGGAATGGGGAGGGCCTTAAAATATTAGCTGATCGAAGACTCCCTGTCATAAACAAAATTTAGATTAGGTTTTAAAATACATAAAATAATTAACAAAATGAAGCCCCTCTAGAGATAGGTTTTCAATATAAACAGAGGGAATCTAAGCAGATTTGCTAATGTGGATAGTGTGTTTAATTGACAGTGCACAGCTAATGCCCTCACGGTAAATGATGCTTCACCACTGACGCTTTAGTGGCAGAAGTTATGCTTGCTGGGCTGGTGAAGAAAGGTGTTTCTGGCACGGGCTGCGTGGCGAGGAACCTGCTCCCTGGTGCGATTCTGCCTCTGGATATGGTTGCGGCTTAGATGGCGTCTATCAATGCGGGCTTTGCAGCGCTGGACTCTGGCCACCTGGGTGACCTTAGCCAGAGCTCCAGGGTGGGCAGCCCCTCCACGGGTCACTCTGCTGGGCATAGTGCTTCGGGTAGCAGGGAGGACGGCTGGTTCAGACACCCTACTGCAAAAAAGAAATCAAATTTTAGGATTTCTTCTTTTAACAGGGGAGGATCCATTTTGCATAACCTTTTCTCACCTCACACTGCTGGCCAGGCTAAGAATGCATTCCTCCCCCACCACAGACAGGTCGCTGGTGGAGACCATGGACATGTTGTTGGGTGAAACGTACACAGACATGCTGGGGTGCTCTATGAGCAGATCTTCCATGGGACTGGCCTCCGCTGTGGCTCCCTCTGCAGTGAAACAGGGGGGAGGGGTGACAAACCAACTCTCATCCATGCAGCCTCGCTCCGAGCCTTCCCTACTTCTACCCCCACTCCCCCCACACTCACTCCCAGGATCTGGGGACATCGATGGGGTGGAGGAAGGGGTGGATAGCCTGGCTTGTCTTGGCAGGCTCACAGGTGTGGCAGCACCCAAGTGTATTGGACTTGTGCTGTAGCCAGGCGGGACATTGGAAGGGCCCGCCGAGCCTTTGTGTGTTCTGCGCCGCTTGTTAGGCGGGCGGCATTCTGTCCTTGTATGTGCGTTTGGATGCTCTGATGAGATATTGTGTTCAGAAAGAGTCCCCGTTTTATCCTCCACCTGCATCCTGCAGTCTGCTTCTAGGTAGCGCAATGCAGTTATGAGAGACGTCAAATTAACACAAAAGAATTCATGCAGTAGTGGGATGATGCAAAAAAAAAAAAAAAGGAAAATTTGCAGATGTGGCAGATTTGACAAAAAGCCATGCGGGATAATTTTTCATTTTAAAAGAACCACATACACACGCACGCACACCAGTGTGGAGAATGTAGGCGTTATTTTATTTTATTTTTTTTTAATTGGAGGAGAGGAGGAGGAGAGGGTAAGGAAACACAAACATAAGAGTCACATCATTAATTATGCTGACCCTCTGAGGCTGTGATTATGTCACTGACATGTTTGTCTAGCTTAGAGGCGAGATCCGGCTCCAAACCAAATATTCACACATAATCTTTGTCATGATCATGTCATAAACAAAGCTGAAGGACATGTATGCTCCACCGTTCATCCCTTGACAAACAGGACTTTTGCTTAAAGCAAAGTGATGAGCATCGGCGGAGCTCTGCATTGCCCTGGCGTCAATTCACCCCACTCCACCGTCCCCATTGCTATTTCTACTGTTTTATGTTAGTTTGCCAGTTTCCACAGTGAGGTTAAATCACACTTCAGTCCTTGCATTAAAGATCCACTTCAAATTAAAATCCTGTTCTTGGAGCATTTTTCTGATTATGGAGGATATGTATAAAGAAACTTGAGGTTAAAATTGCATTTCTGAATATTTCTTTATTCAAATCGCTTTGAATCAGGTGAAAAAAACATATTTGAAAAACCTACAATGGCAAACCTCAACCTTGCTCTGCTCTATTCTACAGACATAAAATCTTTTTTTTTTGTCCAAGCTGGCATCTGGCTCAAAACTATACGACTGACTAGCTCCAATTTTCCTCGCCATTTTTGTTCCACCAGCACTGTTATGTTGGGGGTTGTGAGGGGCTGTAAGCTAATGGGAGAGCTTGCACATTTGGTTTAAAAAACGTGGGACTAAATCATCTGCTTCTTTACTTACCAGGCAGGTTGACGAGCATCCATCCCTCCTCATCAGCCTCCGTCAGACATGGGTTGGGACCCTTCAACTCAGCTGCCACCTCCTCTACTTCACCAAACAAGAGGTTGCTAAGACGCTGAAACATTGCTCCTTGTGATGTTGAGTGTTTACTGCAGCAGTGCTTCTTCTTGTTAGATGGTTTTAGCTGCCCTTTTTTCTTTTTTTTTTTTAAATTTCGGTTCAGTAGATGTTTTCTGAAGTGTATTTGTTTGGTTTTTGTGAGTTCCTTTTTTTAAGCCTCTTGTCTGGTCTTAGATGTGTGACAAACAGGACTCAAGAGGCTTTCGTAGTGCAAATGTAAGGATTCACTTGGTTTGAAACAAAGGCCTGAAAGAAAAACGAATAGAGAAAAAATATTTTAAACATGAACATTTTTTAAAAAGTTCCACCAAAGTTTAATAAATGATACCATCTTGCACGATCTAAAATTACCTGGAAAGGGAAAACAAAGTGACACATTTTAGTCCTAAAACACCATTAGCACCAATAATGCTTTGGTTTGACTTTAGTGCAAGGCCATATTTTATCCTTACATTGAAGTATCATGCATGAGTGGTCACATTTTGAATAGACATACATAACAAAAAATAAGGAAATACTGTACTAAAGGCCTGTGACAAATTATATGAATATAAATCTACAAGTTTAAAATTCTATCAACGGATGCTTTGCATAATTGTCTGCATGAAAACATTTTACTGCCTTTACATTTTAGCAATATGACAACAATATATTTACAAAATAATACTAATCTAAAGAATGCACTGTATGAAAAAGTTGAGTTATTCTTGAACCAAAAGAGCAAGCAATGATCTGGAGAACAAAAAGAACCCTCCCTTCCCCCATTACACCCAGATAACCACAACATGAGGACAGATGGACAGGCTGGAGAAGAGGAAGAGGTGGAGGAGGTGAAAGGAGGTAACACAAAAAGAAACAAGCTCTTACGACATTAAGCATTTGACTGTGCACTTGTTACAATGCGATAGCAGACAAATGACAAGTGTCTGTGAACCTGAAGGTGAAGAATTAAACCTTTAGATCTTTAAAGTTAATTTTAACTACATAAGGATGTACCTAAAAAAAAAAAAAGTATAAACAGTGCACATTTTAAATTAAGTAAAACACCTTAAATGAGTTTCAGAGTAAGTAGGATTTCCCCACAAAATACATGGAGAATTTTCTCTGAGCAAATGTGTTTCAAAACTTTAATGAAGATCAAGCATTCGAAGGTTATTTGAAAAAAATTGCAACCACTCGTCTCTTGTTTGTGTTTTTCATCCTACCTTTTTAAAGTTATTTGCAAAATACAAAATGTGTTTTATAATTGTATTTAGATTGATTCTGTAATGCTAATTAGCCATAAAATATGAAAGGCATGTGATCACATTAGATGTCATGCACCCACATACCTGACATGCACTCTGCAGATCTGACATGCATCACTTACTAAGAAAATATGCTGGTTAGCTTTTTATATGAACACTAAACTACTAAGCTTCTTCTTCTTCTTTTTGATCAGGCATCAAATGTGGTGCCTAAATTACTCCATAAGAGTTTTTTTAAAGTTCACATTAAAGTTATTATTTACATCTACTTAACTTGTCTGATTGCTGACCAGACATTAAAAAAATGAAATAAAATAAAAGGGTAATACAAAAAAAAATAAATAAATGTGAGTAATGTCGGACATAAAAGGAGTGGGACATTCTTTTATTTGTAAATGATCCATCAGAGAAAGACGAGGAGAGGCAGGGAGCGTGGTGGGTGGGGTCTCTGAAATACAAAACAAGACGTCTCTGACGTCACACGCGTCAGGGAAGCTGACGGTTGACACTGTTTTGCGACCGAAAAAAAAAGCACGGATAGAGGAGAGAAAAAAAATCATTTTAAAACCGTAGATGTATTTTGTTTGTGTGTTTTTCGCACAACAGAACATTTTGTATGTTGTGTCGTGAGCTTCCTGTTAGCATTTGCTATCTTTACGTAAAGAAAATGCCGCTAGCAGTAGCGATTTCTTTTTTTTTTTTTAGATTTTAACCTCCAAAATCCATCGTAGTGGCCGGCTATTTCATCGACGACCTTTGTTTAGGATGTTGACCGACATGACACCACTTTTTGTTCCGGTTATCCAGGTTAAACATGAATTATCCGTGTAAGCTGTACAGCTGAAGGGTCAGAGCAATGACAGTTGTGGCTTTGCGACTGGATAGGCTTCTGGTTATACAAAGAAAAGAAAAAAAACGACACCGATTACACTGAGAGAAAAAAATATTAGTGATCTAAAAATAGAAATGGTTTGCGATAAGATAAACACAGACATCCTTACAGTTCCTCCACATCAATATGTGATATAATCGGTGATAAAAATAGAGAGAACTGTATGTTGTATGCAGGCTGGAGACATTTTATCGGAATATAGGACACTGATCAGACCCATATACGGCTTTTTATTCGGACGGCGATAAAGCGTTTAGACACACGTCCTAATTATAGAACATCGCCAATTTACGACACAGCAGTCAAAAAGAATCTACAATACGTGAAGGGTCACTGACAGACAAAGCAGGACGCGTTTTATAACAGTATGTTTCACCGTTGCAGACATATTTCCTGTGCCTATTAGTAGGATGCTGAAAATGATATTTTTATGATCTAAAATACACACAAAATACGATGAAAATGCAATAGAATAAAATAAAGAAACGTCTTACCTGCCTTTGAAGTATTTTTTAAGTTGTAAACGACACTTTAGACTTAGCTCTTAAAGCATAGCTTTAGATAGCCTTTATATGAGGTAGTTAAAACACCACAATACAAAAATAAAAGGCTTTCTTCTCAGAAGAAGGGCTTCGTGTAAAAAAATTACACGAATGTCTTTATATCATAACATCTGCGGCAATATTCCCCCTTCCTCTGCTCTACGCTGTCCTGCCGCAGGTTTCCCTTGTTTATTGCTGCCTCCAGCTGATCCTTGGATCAGAATGTACAACGTACAAAACAGCTGATTGTGAGATCACAATGCGCGTGGCCACGCCCCCGTTGCCACCCACTTCCACGACGCTGGCCAATCAGAAATTTACACCCGCCACAATCCGGTCTTCTTGGCAACAGGGTGGGGGCTGGGCAGAGTCGAACCTGCTCCCAAATGGAAAACGGATCCATAATCAGCTTCCAGTTTCAGTGCTAAGGGGTTATTTATCTCACACAGACACTTCTGATGATCTGCTGACAGCTGAATAGTTAGAAAAAAACTATATCCAGCCAACGGCTAATGTTATTACATTAAACAACATTTTGCGCCATAAGTTTAAACAAGAGACACGGACGAAAAAGGTTTTCTTTTAACGTCTTTTTTTGTGCCATTTGTACATACATCACTGATAAATCACTAAAAATACTTTTGCATATTCTTTTTTCTTGATTGGTGTAATCTTTGCTTGTTTTGCATTTTCTGGCCTTGTTTGTAGTCTCACATACATTAAGACTTCATCCTCAAACCTTCACTAAAGCATATTTTTCTCTTTGCCTGGATAAGGAGAAATATTGAGAGCATCTTATTCCTTGCCTTTAAATAATATATATATATATATATATATAAATATATATTTTTTATCTCAGCCTTGGAGCGACTGGAAGGCTCAGTTGACTGGGTGTAGGACTGGATGCGGCTGGCGCAGGACAGGTGAAAGACTTCGGCAGGTAACCAGGGTTTGCTTCCCTGGGAGCACAATGAGCTTATTCTAGTGTGGGTCCTTAGGCCACCTTAGGTCTTAAGCAAAACCAAGACTCTTGATTCTATTGCCTAACTATGTAGCCACAGGCCCCGGTCTGGATGCCCCTAAACCAGTCCCCCCATCTGGACAAAACACATGATTGTGTCAGGAAGGGCATCCAGCGTAAAAATCTCTGCCAAACCACATAAGTGAAAGCTGATTCGCTGTAGCTACCCATGATGAGATGTGCCAAAAGGTGAACAACAGTGCGGCAACCAATGAGCTTCCCAAAATAAAACATAAAAACCAACCCTAGTGGTCACTTGGTTTTGCAATTGAAAGCTGTATAACTTCAGTTTGATTGTTGTAAATGATGTACCTGTTTGTGAAAAAGTAAACAAAAGCTGTTCTACATGAAGGTATATGAAGAGCAAAGTTATGGCTAAAGCATTTTATGAAACTGCTACACTATTGTAGCTTTTCTAAATGATATAGATTCTCAAACCTGCGCCAGGGTTTTGGTGAAAGCTACATTATTTGAAAATTACTAAAATATCAGTTCTTTATATGTGCTTAAATGTGTTCAGAAACTACTGTTAAAAGTCTGAAAAACAGAAATATACTGAAGAAAGATAATACTTTGGAAGTACACGATATTTACACAAATATCTAACCCATAACTTACTCATGCACTTATGCTATTATTTCAAATTGTGACCAAAATAAAGGACTTGTTATAAAGAACTTGTATTTTGCTTTATAATTTTTTTTTAGTGGTTCAGGTTTCTGAATGGGTGCAACATTTCAGGTTATGAGCAGGAAGATTTGAATTCTTTCAGATGGTTTCAGTTTTTTGAAAATGTTCGAAGCCAGACACTGTAGGTTTAAGACGTGTTGAGCTTGTTTTATGATTCTTAGAAAATGACATTTTCACTCAGCACATAGCAATGTCAGAAATGTAACCAGGCCCCACCGTATGAATGCAAGCTGGATTGACAACTCTTCCTCCACTATACATTAGATAGAGATGCTAAACTTTTGTTTTGTAAACTCTGGTTAATAAGATTTTGACCTCTGAAGTTTACAGAAGCAACACAAACACATAACCAGACAGAACCTTGCACAGTCACCCTGCAGGATGACATCCAAACCTCAGTGACACAATGAGCACAAACATTTTGCAAGAACAGTGAGTTTATCTAAATTTCTGTTAATGTCTGTACTTTCAAATAGTCATGGGAAGACACAGGGCTTCATGGAATTTGTTTTATTGCATTCTCCTAATGGAACCTCATAAAGAAGAAGTCACTTGATAACTTTTAATACATATTTTTACACATTTTTTGAAGCTGCTTCACTTCTTTATATTCCCTCAGTTGCTTAACCTTGTTTGAGAACTGGGGGAAAGTTCGTGGCAGTCTCCTCCTGCCTCCATGCCGCAGTTCCCAATCATCAATTTCAACATGCAGCACTGAAATTGTTGCAATTGGCACAGAAGGCCTAGACATGGGGAGAAACACTGCAGTCTCAACTGCTTTTGTGAGTACTGTTTGTACACTGCTGGACAGTTTTGGAGCTTGTCCTTGCAGCCTGCTAGTGCTGGAAACTCCAAGGATACCTTTTTGCATGAGCTAAACTGGTCTTTATACCACATTCTTTCCTTTGAAGCCTATTATCCAAAATCGATGGTAAAAGTCGGGGAGTCTTAAAAACAGGCTGAAGAAAAACAAAATTCCTCAAGTCTTTTTGCTTTTTTACTTGAGAGTTACTTGTAATTTAGATTAAAGAGTGTGTTTACTGCTTTTTCCTGCTGAATAATCTGCAGGTCTGTCTGCTTCAGCTGTGCTGCCTGGTAGCACATGATAAGACAGCGATGAAGGAGGCACTTGTGTTACCATAGCTGCTTTCCACCAGCAGTAAATGCACAGGTTAGAAATGAAAATTGTATTCCCCATTTGAAATGACTAAATCTCTGACAAAATACATTGTCAGCTATTAAACTGATGTTTATTAAAATAGATGGAGTTTACACCATGCTTTAATACACAGACACCTAACCTTGGATAATGATTTTGAAATCCTACGTCATATGCAATGTAAATTAGTCAATTAAAATCAAAATCAATTAATTCCAATTAATCAATTAGTCTGTTAATTTACTCTTCATGATGGGAACAGGATGTACTATTAAGGAGGATGAAGATTTTATGGCAAATAAATTCTAAAACCAGGTGTATTTGTATTTCTAGTAATGCATCTGAAACCCATTGAGATTGAATAAAATTGCATGTCAAAGTTCACTGTCTCCACCTGGATGTTTTTGCTTTCTTGGAAAAGGAGGAGCTTCTCAAACAGCTGCCCTAGAAGTAACACGTAAGCGGACGCTAAAAATAGCACAAAGACACAAAATGCGAATTATTAGGTGAAAAACAGGAAAAAAAATGAAATCGTCGCATTTATCTTTTTTTTTTTCATACCTATTTTGGGCACAGTGGTGAAAAACCTTAAAGTTATTGCTAGTTCTGGTGATACTTCTGACTCTTTTTAGAAAATGACCCTACAAGCAAACACGTCGAATTAGTTTAAGGGACTCATTTGGTCTTTTTAACCTTATTAAAACAGGTACACATACTAAATGAAAATAAAAAAGAACATGGAATTTTTGTGTTTATTCATAATCCCATGTTGTGGCAAGCACATCGTAAGGGGATGTAGCTCAGTGGTAGAGCGCATGCTTTGCATGTATGAGGCCCCGGGTTCAATCCCCGGCATCTCCAGTTTGATTTTGACCTACTTTTGTTGCGATGACATGGAATCTTAACTTTTCTGGAAACACACTTAGTGGGAAAAAAGAGAATAGCAAAAATAGCGCGCCTTTAGAACCTGTTTAGGGACTGCATTTTTTTTTAATCCTAAACTGTGAGTGTACCAGCATAGGGCCATACCGGTTGAGCTTATGTAACATTTTTAAATCTGCACCGACGAAACCTTAGAACTTCTTACGAAACAAACATGGATGGCAGTCTCTTTTTTTTCATCCTGAAATGGCTAAACTTAATTAAAGTGTGCTTCAAAATCAAACAATAACATAAAAGTTAATGAAAACAAAAATCGACTTCTAAATTGAGCTCTAACACTCAAAAATTAAGAATTTAGTAGGAGTAGTAGTAGTTGTGGAACTTAGTAATGACATTACTAATTACTTAGTTAACCTTTGAAATACTCACGAGCCTAATTTGATTTTGGACCAAAGAATCAAGAAAATTGATGGTCTTTTGTCTCCCTCTAGCGGCAGAACAGAGTATCGTTTGCAAATCAGGCCAGAATGTTTTGTTAATGGTTTAATGGTTCTGACACAAGCTCAAAAGCAATTCACAAGGTCGTTCTGTCACTATATGTTATGAATAATTGCTTAAAAAAATTATTTAAGAAACATAAACTAAGATTGAAAGTGTATTATTAACTATACTTATTTAAATGATTATAGAATTCATAATCCAGCATTACACACATCATAAATATTAGAAGAGTTAATAAATGAATGGACTTTAAAAGTGACCTATTTTAAAGGCTGGTTATACTTGCTATTTCTAGATACTGCTAGTGTTTTGTCACCTCACACACATATTAGCTCAAAAGTATTTTAAAAAAAAAGCTGAGAGGGACTGACTTGTCCAGGGTATACCCCACTTTCTTCCAACGGTTGCTGGGATAGGCTCCAGCAGCCCCAAACAAATAGCTTCCAGCTGTTGGAGAAATCACAGTCTCACTTCATTTGTCAGTTATTTGTCCGGACTGTGTTTTCACCTTTGAAACACTGCAGCTGGAGCAGAGCAATAGCTTTAAAGACAATAATATAACAGTACTGTTAGCAACAGCAATGTGAAAAAGGATTGTCAAAGCAGACATGGAGAAATTGCTTATCAGGGACAGGAACAGCAAAAGCAAGCACAGCAAAAGTAAATACAAACACAAAGCAACAATTGTTGGCTATAAAAAAACCCATGGTGAGAAATTAATAAGCATTACCCACAATGAAAACATTGCCAATTATTTAATGAAAAAATACATAGTACAAAAAAAGACAGTCAGCATGAAGAATTGATAAACTTGTGTAAGTGCACTAAGATTGATAGCACATTATGATAGGAAGTTTCATCAAATAAAGTCCAGTAGTGAAAAGTTTTCAGAGTTTCCCCTAGTGGGATGACGACACTCCTATCCTAATATTAAGGGGCTTTTGGTGATACAAGTAACTGCAATAAAGAATTGTGGATCTAAAAACTTGTTAATAATACATGCATGTTGAGTATTTTCATTGCGACACAGTTAGAATCAGTTAGAATGGAGATTTGCTTTGGTTAGCACTGCATATTTGCCTTGTCTACTCATATCTGCTTCTGGTTTGTTTTTGTCAAAATGTGACCTGCAGAGTCACTTTTTTTTAATGCAACAGAACCTGATGTTGGCGCTCCTGTCTGCTGTCCTCTCTGGTCCGTCCTCCTTTACCACAGATAGAGGGGATGGATGCTACAGCATGCAAGTGTCACATACTTGCTGCTCCATAAAATAAAGTGTGTTCAAATGCACACTAAAGGCCGTGTTTGTGTCCACTAAAAAGTTTAGCATATAAGTGAGCACAAACAGCTAAGCATGTGTAGGAGTAGGTGTTCGAATGAGCAGCTCGGCATTCCTCTGCTATAATCTTATCTTCCTGCTGGTGGACTTCAGGACCTCTGAACTGCAGGGCAGCACGAAGACCAGATTCTGCATGTACAAGCAAGAAAACAAACCCGTGGAGGTGAAGATACAAATAGAAGTTGAAAATCCATAAAATGACTATTGTCATAAAATCTTAGGTTTCTTTACTAAGGTAAATCACTGAAATCGTTTTTAAAAAATAGTCTCCTTTGTCTGGGGTCCACTTGACATGACACCTCACAAGATTTTCAATGCTGTCACTGACTGGGGGAATAGTGTTGACCGACTTTAAAGGATTGTCTCAAATGCAAACTCTAGACTCAAAGCAAACTGATCTACTTACATTTGAATGATCACAAAAAGAGCATGAAAACTCCATTCTGCTGCTGTGCAAAGTGGAAAAGCTACTTGCTTAAACATAGAATGCTAATTGAACCAAGTGGTCGTTACCTGTCGTCAAGTAAATTCTTACAATGCACCCATGCTTTTATATGTAAAAGGCTGCTTTAAGACAGATTTATTCTATGTCTGTTCGTGTTTGGGAGGAGAAGCTTCACATCACATAAGGATGATAAATGTTTAAAGCAGGAGCAGGCAAATGTCTTGACTCGTGGGCCACGAAAGGTTCTAAACTTTGACAGAAGGACCATATTTTGGTAATTTGCCTCATAAGAGAAAGCTGCGAGATGGGAAAAACAGTTTGGAAAATGCTTTATAACATAAATTTCATTAGGGAAAATAAACATTGGAGAGTTTTTTTATTGTGAAAATTCCTTGAGAATCCGTTCAGATCAAAGTGTTTGTACATTTTTTTAAAAAGAAAGTACCTTTTTCTAAACATAAAATTTCCAGATGCTTTTTGTGGATTTTTTTCCCTCCAAATTGTCAAATCTTGTCATGCCCCCACAGCGCAGTCCTTCTGAGAATATTTAGAAGTTTTCAGCTCCTCTGATGTGCAGGAGGGAACATCTGTTCCACGCAGAAAGCATTTCATGTCTCCTTGTTCTCCGCGTGTCATTGGGTCACCCCAACCTGTTGTAACAGTGTCTGGAAACTGTTCTGGTTGAGCAAACTCAGCGGTGTGTAATCAGCTGTTTTCACTCCTACAGCCTCCTACATGTAGATGCAGTCAGGTGGAAGATTTACACTGCCATTATTTTTTGGAGTTTGCTTGGGAAAAGAAGCAGAAGACAACTCGCAGCTACCAGTTTAACCTAAGTAACCTAAAATAAATTCTACCATTTTCAACTCACCTCTAGTTGTCTACGACAAAGGCGTCAAAACTTTTAGTATAAGCGGCTACACTTGGTTAGGTGAACATTTGTGAGGGCCAGCCATTCAGCTTTAACCCTTTAAATGCAAATGAACTTTTTAAAAGGAAATTTGTTGCAATGACATACTTTTAATTCCCATAGAAAAGATATGGAGCTAAATACATGTAGCTTGAAGTGGTTAGCATGTCTCGTAGTGTCTCTATACTGAACTCCTTGAACACATAGACACAAATGTTTTGTGTTTCACAAAAAAAGATACTGTACTTGTACTGAAAGTAGACATTTTAGAAAGTGTCACAAGAGGGTCTCACAATAGTGTTGCCACAAATATAAAATGACTTATAACCTAATTTAGCAAATAACAATCAAGAAATTGTACAGTTTTAGAAAGTGCTGGGGCTGCATATTTTTGAATGTAGCAATTTGACTGGACTTTGGACGTGCATATGTCAAGAAATGGATGGATGGTGTGTGCTCATCTACAAAGGTAAAGACAAATTTCTATCTTGCTCGGTTTACACAGCTTTTTGTGGAAAGCTTTTTTAAACAAAAATGAACCCAAAAAAAGTAAAATACACAAAAGAAAGATACAAACATGTGTGAGAGACTCACAATTGTAGAGAAAATCAGAGAATCTGAGCAATTCTGATCAAATGAAACAAATAAAACTTAAATACAAACCATACAGTGTGTGTCATGTTTTTTTGTTGCTGCCCTTTTGACCTTCAGCCTGCTCGGCGTCAGCGTCAACAACAGCTCCAATAATGTGTGAACCTTTGGGCACGCCATGACAATGGCGCCGACGGACAGGTGCGCAAAGCCCCCATCGGCCTGCAGCGCGCTCAGGACACCGGCTTTACGATGCTAAACAGCACCGATGAAGAGCGGGACATTCCTGTCTGATGGCCGACAACCCCATATTCACGACCTCACGGCGTTTTCTGACAACAAATCAAAGCTGCGTAGTCGTGGGATGGTTGATTGTCACTTCCAAACAAATTCATCAAAAAACTGTTGTTTTGTTTGCTCAACGCTAAAGATTTGATTTAAATAATTGTTTTGTCATCTAGAATTTTAGAACTTTTTTTGCTTTTACGCACACAAACATCCAACTTACATTTGTTCCTGTGACTTAACTACTTAAATCATGTTTTTAATCATAAATCCATTAACAGAAAATATTTTTTTAAAAAGCGTGAAATGAACAATGAACTAATGTCTTGCTTTTTGGTGCTCCGGGCACCTGCGGTGCGGGGGGTGGCGGCGCTGTGCGCGCGGGGTGTGTCCCTGGGCGGGGATGTGCCCACCCACCCCGCTGTTTTTCCCCCCTATATGAGGAGGGAACCTTTTCCAAAAACACTTCCAGTAAGTTTGTCTGTGGTTTCGTAAAGTAGGTTGTCTCCTGACCAAAGAGTGCACTCAGACGCACAGGCATCGGCGCGCGTTCCAACCTTTACGCACGACTTTGTTTCAACTCAGCTGGATACATCAGAGCTCAACATGCCTCGGTCATTTCTTGTCAAGAAGTATTTTTCTTCCAAGAAGCCTTACTACAGAGAGAATCACCTGGAGAGTCAAAGTGGTGAGTAGCAGTGAGTTATTTAGATAACTGTTCTGCTTTGCGTCCTGGGTGAATCTTCAAGTTCTCTGGGAAGGATCTTGTAACTGTCATCATCTAAAAAAAAAAAAGTGTCTTCAGCCGGAAAAATGTGTTGGTGAGAAAGCTTTGCTGCCATGCCAGTGATGAATGGAGCCTGTAACAAGATCCCAAGAATGAAAATGACTTGTGCTTTATTAGATTTGGATCTAATTTAGGAGAGAACCCTCTTGACCTAATTTCCTTGTTGCTTCCAGCTTTTGTCCCAGAGAGTTTTCCAAAGGCTGAGCTTCCTACCCAGAACCACAGCTCTGCTCTGACCTGCAACACCACCACCCCGTTCTGCACCAGCACAGACCCCCTGCCTGCACCGGTCTCCCCCATCTCACCACCCTCCACTATGCCACTGGCACCCCTGGATCTCAGCAGCTCTTCCTCCAGCAGTAGTGGTGAAGAAGAAGAGGATGGGGGACGCTCATCGGACCCCCCTAGTCCAGATGCAATTCAGCACATCTACCACTGCCTGCACTGCAACAAAAGCTACACCAGCCTCTCATCTCTCTCCCACCACCAGCTATCGCACCACCAGCTTGTTTTAGCTCAACAGACTCCCTCCTTGTCCGGTGAGGCTTCCACCCGCCCGGTCTTTCACTGCAAACACTGCTCTAAGAAGTACACCAGCTTGGGAGCCCTGAAGATGCACATTCGCTCTCACACTCTGCCTTGCGTGTGCCCCACCTGTGGTAAGGCCTTCTCCAGGCCATGGCTCCTCAGAGGACACATTCGCACACATACAGGTAAAAAATAAACTCCATTTGATATTGATTTCTCCACTTTTGCTGCTTGTACCCTGTGCTCATTGACTGTTGTGCTAGCAGGTGTTACTGCTTAGCATGACACAAACTTATCTCTGCTTTTTAGTTGGTGTGCCAAAAGGCAAACTGAATTTCTTAAAATTCAAAAAATGTTTTCTTGGTACTGAGTTTTTTTCTCTTCTTCTCACAAAGGCGAACGACCCTTTGCTTGTCAACACTGTAACCGGGCCTTTGCCGACCGCTCCAACCTCCGTGCACATTTGCAGACCCACTCTGAGGTGAAGAAGTACCAGTGTGGCTCCTGCTCACGGACCTTCAGCCGCATGTCTTTGCTGCACAAGCACAGCGCCTCTGGATGCTGCTCCGCCTCGTAGACTCACAGTTTTAAGTTTCTGCTGCCTACAGAGAAAGGAACCCACAGATGTAGATGAAACCAATCTCAAAACTGTAGAAGTCTGCAGTTCTTTAGGCCTTTACATCTTATGCAGAACATATTGGCTGCATCCTGTCAACTCTGATATGAAGGCAGCTGGACATTCACTTAATTCCCAAGAAACTTGACTGGTGCCGGCCGGTCCGGGACTCTGGCCACGCTGCAGCTGCTGGGGTGTGTTTGTATGCACGAATGTCATTCCTCACCATACTATACATGCATGATGTGTGGGTGTTGAGACAGCTGTCTGTGCACGGTGCAGCATGGAGGCAAACCGCTGAGAGACGTGCTAGCTGCAACCTCCACGACAGGTGACGCTCACCCATTCGCTGTGGTCATGCTCAGACCATGTTTTCCAGACCAATCTGACCAAAACGATTGCTGAACACTTTGTCGTCCAATTTATAAAGCATTTCGTTGACTTTTTAAGGTGTGTATATTTTAATGCCATTTGTAAATAAAGTTTCTTTTAAGTCAACATTCTTTTCATGCCTTTTTTTTCTTTTTTTTTTTGCTGGTGAGCAATATTTCAACAGTCATTGTGCTGACACACACAGTTCATTAGGACAGGCATGACAGTTTCTGAATGGGAAGATAGAGCCATGCCCTGTTTCACGGGTCCATGTGTGTTAGCGAGAGCGGGGATACGTTTGTATGATGTTGAGTGATGGGGGGGGGGCACCTGCATACACCTGCCAGGCTTTAAGTACACACCGTAGATAGGTTTGGGAGGGGGGAACCAACAAGGACAGCTAAAGAGGCAGATTTAGAGCAAAAAAAGTGAAATAAATATGCCTGCCACATTTCCTGCCATGCATGTGGGAAATGATTTGGATTAAATCAAATTAAGAGGTTCTTATCTCATTTCTAGTGCCAAAGTATGTCACATATGGCACCAACGTGTCCCCAAGGCCCCTGGACACCCACACTGATGCATCGTAGCATCCCCCTGGTGAGAGGTCCCTGAATGCACGTGCATGTGTGTTGGGGGGGGGGGTGGTGGTGTTGGGAAGAGGGTGTTGTTAAGAAGGTACGCCAAAAGCTTGGGATCAGATTGCATGACTTAGCTTGCCCAATGTAAACAGCACCCTAAAGGCTATACACATGCAAACACACACCTACTGAATGCAAAAGCCCACTTTGATCAGAGGGGATTTCTCAGTGATCAGCCGACTTCTGTGTGATCTTATTGGAGGTGAAGTCATTTCAGAGGCACTCCTACTCATGCAGGCAGTAAGTGTGAGAGAACCACGGGTTCTGTGGGATGCAAAGGATTGAAAGACCACTAATTTGTCAAGTCATGCTAAAAATCCATACAGGCCCCCTAAATCCAGCCATATATGCTTGAAATTCAACCCTGACATCTTGCTAAAGGGACATTTTCTGGTTAGCTGTGTGTAGGAGGCAGTCTACGACGCCACCGCTTTGGGGCAATGAGATCACTGTATCTATCACCTTGCTTTTTAAATGGGAGATGGTGTCATATTGGCATCCTCAAAGTATTTTAATGTTCACAGCGTCACACATGCGACCCCTGACTAATCTGACATTCCTGAACTATTAGTAAAAGACACACAACACCACTGTGTTGCAGAGGGGGTTGCCCCATCTGCTGCAGCTTGCTGTTAAATTAAAGTAATGATTTGATTTTTACACTGACTAAAAACTATAGATTTTCTATGTCTTTTGTTGAGAATTAAAGGCATGGATGGTGTATTTGACTTAAATGTGTGCTCTTGTGGGCGCATCTCCAAAATGTCTGGATCCATCCTCAACCGTACCATCTGATCTCTGCAAATCCCCGAGCTTGTGTTCCCAGCCCAGAGGTCAGTCATTTAGAGGAGAGTGCAGTGCTGAAATCAGAACTGTCAGAGCTTGCAGAGCTGATTCACTTGAGGACTGAATATGAGCCATCAGAGTTAAGTCACTGGGTTAAAGTTTCAGACCCCTTACTCAATGCAGGGCTCTTACACAACTGACCAAAGCCTCAGATCCAAAATCTTCTTTTATCACTTTTTTTTTTCAACTTTGTCCTTTAAAATATTTTATAAAAAATTATACCAGATGCATCCCAGCTTTTATTGTTTTTTTTTTTTTTAGAAGAAAATTAGAAGTCTGGAATACAGGCAGGAAGACGGGACTGGACATTGGAGGAGGAAGGGGGTGGGTGCCTTGCCGGGTGTCTGCAGAAGAATGACTGTTTCTGTTTGCAGGCCATTAATCAAATCAGTAGGGAGTTGAATTTACTGAGGAATGCCACATGTTGCAATGCAGGCTTGATCAATGACATGTGCTCCCAGGGCAGGGAGATTTGCTTACTGTAGATGCTTCTCTAACAGACAGCCAAAGTTCCTCCCTTTGTGTTGATTTCAAAAAGACACTTTCTATCAAGTGTGGATCTTACTGCAGCCCAGAGGAATCCATCTTTATCTGCTTTTAGGAATGTAGGTTGTTGTGTGGCACATGCATGCAAAAAAAAACGAGTTGGTTTTACCCAGGGACAGGATGCGACCTCCAGGAGGGGGTACACGCCATTTCCTGCCCACCTCTGCACTCCTGCTGCCTCATTCATTAGTGTGTGTGGATCAGACTTTATGTGTGAGGGGGCCAAACACAGAGCGTCTGTGCCACAGGGTCAAAGGGCAGAGGATGAACCACAGAGACAGGAGGCTACATAAAAGACACACTTTGTCCGAAGCAAAAGTTTCCAACATCGTGTCAAAGAAAGCGTCTCCACTGGTAACTGATTAGAGCTTTTTGTGTGTAAGCATAAAATAAATGTGTTGCAACAATGAAAAGACATTTTTCTCTAAAAAGTACAGTAGGGAGCATGTCAAAAACAAGACTAAAATTGAGCATACTGCTAAAAAAATCAATATCTTTGGCTCTCAACTTCATTTTTAAAAACAAATGTGTCGTTTGCAAACGTCAGAAATGCTGTTTTAGTATTATAATTGGTGGATGATGTGACTGTCATTTAAATGACATTTTTTTAGTTCTGAATGCAGCTAACTATGTTTGATGGAACCATAATTTTACAAATCTGTGGTCCAACAAACAGATCCATTTCAACACAATTTATCTGTGATTTCTGCAGTGATTTTGATCAAATTAAAATAAAATTAAATAAAAATAATTCATTAAAGTTGCAGGTAAAGGAGATAACAGAAAGAGAGGACAAAATGTTTGTTTCAGGAACATTTCCAGTCCCTTGCAGGACATCAGTTTCACAGATCAATGTGGATTTTACGACTATGAATTGCAATCATTTTGATTTAGCATGATTAGTAATTTAGATCCAAGACTGTCTGCAGATGCAGAGATTTTCAAGGTGCACTCAATTTTGTTAGAAGAAAAAAGGGAGACTATGTATTTTAGCTGTGAGTCAGCCAGCATGGAATCTGTAGAAAGGAAAGGGAGGGTCACATCCAAACAAAACGCAGGATTATCCTGGTAGAAGCAGCAAGTTTTAACACGAGAACATTAGAGTGTACCAGCATTCTGAGGGAGGCGGTAATTACCAGTGTGGATTAAATAAATAAGCAACTCAGCACAATGAATATTAGACAGAGAACAAGACTTTACCATTTGCATCAACAAAACATCCACTGCTCTGGCTGTTTTTTTATTTTTTTATTTTATCCATCACTCTCCTCTCTCACCTTTTTAGTAACAGGTATTCAGGTATTTGCCCCCAGGATGCTAGTGGCGGTGCTGAAAGGTGCAAGGTGCACTTTTGTCTTCCTGTTAGGACCTGTGTGGGCCCCGAGGAACACCTACCAAAGACCGGGGCAGTCTATTGTTCCGAAGCATTCCACTTAAGGAAGGATCTGCTCAGGAGCGAGGGTGGGAGTGCAAGGTGACTGATGCAAGACAGGAGGAGAACAGCCTTTGAGTGGGAATCTGGAGCCTGCGTTATAGCAAAGTGCACAGATTGACACCCCCCCCCCCCCATCCTCCTCATGCCCTACCCTGTCCTATCCTGTTCCTTAAGCACCAGCAGGACATGCAATTGCACCTGCCTGAAACTTACACCCTGAAGCCAGACGCCTGACTCCCCATCCCCACTGCTCCTGCCATACGCTCAGGCTTCCACAAACTCCTAACTGGAAAGATTACTATCAGGATTGATTATTTTGTTTTAATCTATCAACATGCATATCAGTTAGTTCTCATCTCAACAAAGTGCGTTTTCCTCCTCAACTCAGCAGTTGCTCAGTCTTCCTGGGGTTTCCTGCTGAAGGTTTTCTCTCTTAAAATGCAGTTAAGATAAACTTGCGTCATTGAAACGATGTAGACCAAACTACAACTTAAAAACATTAAATAAAAATCCATTTAAAGATAAATGGAAATTGTGTTTTTAACATGTTCGTGTGACATTTTTCTCATGATGGAAGACATATGTAAATAAAATGAAAACTGCATTTTAAAGTATTCCTTCTAATTGTGTTGAATCGGGAGCAGACAAAAAAATTGAGTTTGAAAAAGCTTGTAGTTGTGGAGTACAAACTAAAATCGATGCATCGTTTTGCAGACAAACAGATCTATGTATGCCTTCATTTTCTTCTCCCAGCTGGCATCTGGGTCTAAGTTGTAAAGCTAACAGCATCGTTATTGCTCGCCATATTTGTTGCACCTGTAATGTTAGGTTGGGGAACAAAAGGGTGTTGGGAAATGACGGCCGGCTTACTGCCGCTCTGCAGAAAATATGTCATATGTTTTTGATTTTGGTTACAAACGGCATAATCACAATTGAAAGATCACCAGGAAAGCCTTTACAATAGATCAAAATATGACTGGAGTGGGACTTTAATCACAAGTGTAAGAAATAAAAACAAAGTGCTAAAGATCTACTTTATTATAAAAAAAAAAACCCAAAGCAGCTCCTAAAATAAAAATCAAAACTCCATAAAACAATGAAAACCAAAGAAAAAATAAATCAAAATCACGTTTTGTTCTTGTTGATGCTCTGCGTTGACCACAGGTATCAAACACCAACAGACTGGTTGGAATCATTACGACATTTCAGAGACAGAACAAAACTTTTTTTTTGTGATGCATGTAAAACAGTAGTGATAGCATAGTTTAATGATCTAAACTATATTTCATTTTGAATCTTTTGAAGGAAGCTTCAAAAGAACCATGGTGACATCAGTGTAACAGAAGAATATCAGAAATGTGTTCTGGTGTCCACTTGGTTTCATTTTTAGGGAAAACGTGAGTCTAAGGACATTGACAATGCTAACATATCTGTTTTTAAAATAGATTTTTGAAGAAAAATATATTCAGTTTTATACTTTCAATCTACCACAAAAATGAACGAAAACTTTTTATTTCCGTGTCAGAATAATCATTAAAGTCAAAACTGACCTCTAACCATCAACTTTTCTCCACACACTGAGTGTCTGAAAACCCAAAAAATGAATCACATACAGAGTCATATTTTACTAGGGGGGCCTCTTGCTATTTGTCACGTGCACTTACTCATGGTAACCAAATCTAGATTGCTGCGCCTCAGATAACAGGATTTTCTTTGAGAAAACAACAGTCCTTCTGGGTTTGTTTTGACTCCCAGACTCACAGAGCATGAGAGAGTGGATGGTTTAAAGTTGCATGTCAGAACACATGGTCAGGCTGATGTGCATGCTTGCGTACGTGAATCGGTGTAACCAGACCCTCTTGTGCAAGTGGGGACAGGTGTGTCACCACCTGACCACACCCCCAGGCCACATGGCACCTCCTGTTCATCACACCTGTCTACTTCATTTGTGAACAGAGCTGCGCGTGTTTTTCACTTTTATATCAGTGCACACCTACACACGGTGGAGTTTGTCTGGAGACGCAGCAGGTTGCAGGGCCCAAAGGAGTGTGCATGTGTGTGAGAGCAAGTGTGTGGGTGGTAGGGGCTGTGTCTTGAGTATCAATGTGGTGCAGCTGTCCCCCTGTAACTAGAACTCCACACAAAGATCCAGCTCAATGTGTTGTCATCTCAGCCCACTCAGTGACATCATAGTAAACTGTTGGAAAGCCAATACAGACCATTGTTCCTCTCGAACAGGAGGAAAAAGCTCCAGACGTTTAACTTATGTCACTGTCCAACATTTTTATTTCAAATCTAATGTCTTTTTATTAATTCAGACGTTTTGAAATGCAATTGGCTTTTGTTTTTATATGTCTTGTGTGCCATCACATTCTGAAAGTAAAAGAGTTTTTGTGGTGCAAAGCGGGACTCTCCACAATCCCTCATTCCTATAAAGTGGTTGTCAGTGTTTACAAAATAAGAGCATGTTTTTATTTTTAATGTCATTTGTAAAATAACAATTAGCCTCTGGTAATGTTAGTTTTAAATAATTATGGTATTTAAAAATCATTTATTTGTGTTGTATTCCTGTTTTGTCAGGCAAGTAAACATACTGAAGGTTTGTAGTACGTCTTCAGACTAGAGAGCTGAATATATACATTAATGATGCATTAAATGATGACATTTCCTTTTTGTCTGATTAAGTAGTCTGAACTAAGAACAACGAAAATGTTAAAGTCTCACTCCAGTCATCTTTTGATCTGCTTTAAAAGCGTTCCTAGTGGTCTCTTAGTTATGATTATGCAGTTATAGCCAAAATTTAAAAAAACCTCGGTCATTTTCTACGCCACAGTATCTTCAGAGCAACAGTAGTTCATCAGAAATTCACTTCTGAGTTGTGGGTGGGATTGTTGGTGTGGAGTAAGCCTTCCCTCATTTCCCATCATCCTTTTGTTCACATTCTCCCAATAAATTACAATCCCTCACAACCCCAACCAAGCATTACCACTGCAACAAAAATAGTGAGCTATCCAGCCATACAGTTACTAAGCAGATGCCACCTTAGATGAGGGAAATGAAGGCATACACGGATCGATTTGTCTGCAAATGGATGCATACAAATCTGCCATTGGAGGTTCGCACCTAGAAGCTTTTTCCAATGGCATCTTTTCGTCTCCTACTGAATCACAAGGATTTAAAAAAAGAAATACTAAGAGATTAAAATGTAAGAATAATTTACTTTATTTATGCCCTCCATCATGAGAAAAATGCTACAAGAACATGTTGAAAGCACCAAAAACAGGAGTCTGTCTTTTAAATGATGATGGTATTTGAAAGTCAGTCATGCCTAAAATGCTTTCTAACGGGTCTCCAGACTGCAGAGATGACATTATATTTAAGGCATAAAATCAGGACATTTTTTAAAATCAGAGTCAGAACAATGAAAGTTTTGCAATGCAACAAAAGTGAAATCTTAGCATCCATAAAAAAAAAGAAAATGTACAAAATGTTTTCACTAAAATGCGTTAAACTGTCAATGACACTCACTAAAAGCAAGATATGTTTACACTACATGGTTATTATAAGAGGAATTATTTAAAAAAGGAGGAATTTTTTTCTTCCTTCATGTGGTTCTAAATTTGCCAAAATATCTGGAAGAGTCCTGCATAGATTTTGAAACAGCTAAGTTATTGATAACAGGATTTTGGATTAAAAAGCAAAGTAAATGTAACAGTTTTTAAACTTTGCACGCTTGCATTTTGTAATGTGAATGTTCTACTTTTTACAATTATTTTAGAATTAAAAAAGTTTGTAAGAAATTTGTTGAATTATGATTTTGTTCTCTCTTTGCTTACTGAAAATTGACTCCGATGTGAAATCTGTGAATACAAACAAAAGAAGTGGTACAGACTTTCTGTAAAAATGTGCTCAGGTTATTGATGACTGTTTTTTAGTTGCTTATTAGTGTGAGGATTTGTGTATGTCATGAGAGAGTCAGAGACAAGGAGGGAGGGAGAGGTCAAAGCAGCCTGAAGGCCATTGTAAATTCCTCACTGGCTCAACCAAAGACATTCTTCTTTGCTGTTTTTCTTTCTAATCTCTATGCTCAGATTACCAGCTACAGGGCCTGAACAGATGAGAGGGAAACAGGCTGGCATGCACGCACACGTGTGCCCAAACTCACTCCAGCACACATGCTCTTTTAAAAAACACCTGATGAGTGATAAACACATCATGCCTACATGACTACAGGACTTCAACAGAAAATGTCAGTTCAGCAAATTGAATAAAAACTCATCAACACACTGAAGTCATTACCTAACACCTTGTGTTTTTGAAACCCAAAGAAAACACCCCCTCCTGTGGAGAATGCTGAGGGAATTCCCACGACACCCCCTAGTGCCATTCAAACACACACAAAATGCATTATTTGAAGCTAAAAGTTTCACTGCAAGTCTTTCCAGATGTGCCAAAGTCATTGATTCAAAGATGTCGAGCCAGAAATATACTTTCTTTACTGTAAATTATGTCTTTACATTTTAAAACTTTAAGTGACTCACATTATTGAGCAACGTTATCATGCTTTTTTATTTATTTAAAAAAAAAAGCCTATTGACAGTGGTGGATCTCATTGTATTAATCTTGAATTAAATGTAATAATGTCCCTTTAGATCAGGGGTCTGGAACTAGAGTAACTATGAAATCAAAAAGTAGGTAAGTAATTAAGTAAAAAAAAAAAAAGTAAAACGTGTCACTCTGCAAGGCTCCTGACCATAGCAGCCTACCCATAATGCTCCAACAATCAGTTGGAGGTAAAAAAGCACAACCCGAATTAAGGCACACCAGATTATAAGGCGGATTTTATGTTTTTATTTAGAGTGCCATATGGCTAGAAAAATATGGTAAGTAAGGATCACTTAATTAGTGCTGATTGAATTTTGGTTAGTTAGATTTACAGATTACAACAACTGATAAAATAAACTTGCTCTACAATTACTGCTGACATTGCACTACCTACCACCACATTTTCTGCAATCAGATGATCCTATGTGACACATGGTGTCTTTTATTTTGAAAGGACGTCATGTGAACTTCTGTCAGGTTTTGAAGCTGAACATGAGAATAATTTAAAACAATTGACTTATTCTATCTGGGTTAACATGGCCTCAATTCACACCTATGTCCCTAAACCCAAGCAAGTGCTTATGAAGTTGCATTTAGCCTGGTTAAATACACACAATATTACAATAACTGATGCAGCAGTGACAGTTGTTGCAGCTCTGTCATATAATGTTTTATGTGTAATTTGACCAGGTTTTCTGGTTAGCTACTTTTTGTGTTGTTTGTAGTCAACTGCAGAAATGTTTTTGAGAAAACAAATCCCGCTTTGAAAGGCCTGACTCCTGTTTTTTGGCACCCATGCTGTTTTAAAGTTAACTCCTAAACAGCATTATAAATAAGAAATGTATGTTTATGGTGAGGCAGATGAGTATTTGAACACCTTGATATCTTGCAAGTTCTCCCACTTAGAAACCATGAAGGGGGCTGAAATTTTCATCTTAGGTGCATTTTCAGTGTAAGAGACGTAATATTAAAAAATCTGGAAACCCCATTGCATAATTTTTACGTATTTGACGTATTTGAACACCTGTCTATAAGCTAGAATTCTGACTTTTAAACATCTGTTTGTCAAATAGTCCATCTCCACTCCACTCTTAAGTTTCCCAATGACCATTTGGATGATCCAGAGGAGTCATGGGGGAGAGTCATGCGGTCAGATGAGACCAAAAAACAACATTCATTATCCCACTCACTGTTTGGAGGAACAAGTACCATCCTAACAACACCATCCCTACTGTGAAGCACGTGGGTGGTAGCATCATGCTTAGGGGGTGTTTCTCTGCATATAGGACATAATGACGGCACTGAATGAAGAAGAGGATGACCAGTGTCATGCAGTGTGAGATTTTAGGGAACAACATTTGTCCCTCAGTTAAAGCATTGAAGATGGGTCGTGGCTGGGTCTTCCAACATGACAGTGACCCAAAGCACACAGCCAGGATAACCACGGAGTGACTCCATATGGATATCAAGTGGCCTGGCCAATCTCCAGTTCTAAACCTAATAGAAAATGTTTGGAGGGTGCTCAAACTCCGTGTTTCTCAGCGACAGCCAAGAAACCTGGCTGATCTAGAGATCTTCGTGGAGGAGTGGGCCAAAACCCCTCCTGGAGTGTGTAAAAAACCTGGTGAAAAACAACAGGAAACGTTTGACCAGTGTAACTGCAGGTTGCAGTCGTGCAATCTGACAACCTGGAGACCCGGGCACAGGGTAGCAGTTTACAACTCTCCTCTGAGCTCCGTTTAGCGCTGGTGCAAATCCCATACAGAGGTATGTGCCGAAAGTCTAGTGAAAGGAGTGAGACACAGAAACCTAAAAGTAAAAGCTACCAGTACTCTCAAGATTATGATGTCATTAAATGTTGGTTTCTAAACATTAGATCCATTTCCTCTGGTCCTCTTAGTCAATGAGTTAATTAATGATAACAAACTTAATCTACTAGCCCAAACAGAAACAGGATGACTATGTTAGGCTGAATGAAGCAACCCCCCCTAATTATAATAACTATCAGAAAGCCAGGGTTCAGGGAAAGGAGATGATAGCAGTAATACAACAGTCTAGCTTACTTTCTAACACTAAAGTCAATCACATTTATGACTCATTTGAAAACATCATATTGTCTATAAATCACCCAAAGAGGAAGAGTCAAAGAGATGTTTTATTGATAATTATTTATCGTCCTCTTGGCCCCTACTCTGAATTTTTAACAGAGTTTGCAGAATTTCTATTCTATTGTTTTAGATTCTGAAAAAATAATAATAATAGTAGGGGATTTTAATATTCATGTTGATGACTTCAGTGACTGTCTAGGAAATGCATTTGCAGCTTTATTAGATTATGTTGGTTTCACACCAAATGTAAATGAACCCTCTCACTGTCACAAGCTCTTCCTGGACATTTTCTAAACTCATGGTATAGAGATCAGTCAGCTGAGTGTCTTCCCTCATAACTCCATTCTTTCAGATCCCTTTCTAATTACCTTTCAGTTTGTTCTAGAAAATGCTACAGCTCCAATAAATAAAAAACAACTTAGAAGAACATAATCTGACTATTCTGTCTGAATTTTAACTTACAGTTCAACCTCAGTGACATGCTTATTCTGAGACCAGCTCCCACAGTTTCAGTCCCAGTAAAAATGATCAGTTTGTTAATGATGCCATACAGACACTTGATGCTGTTGCCCCTTTGAAATCTAAGCTTATTAGACCAAACCGAGTAGCACCGGGGTTTAACGCTGAGACCCGTTCCCTTAAACAAGCAAACTGTAAGCTAGAAAGAAAATGGTGCTGCTCTGACTCAGAGCAGTCTCTGAATAACTGGAAACTTAGCCTTTTAAATGATAAAAAAACTCTGCGTAAAACCAGAACCCAATACAATTCAACTTTAATATCGGAGAATGGAAATGATCCAAGATTTTATTTTAGTACTATAACCAAGCTGCAGCTTTCCTGCAGTTTAGTTCCAACAACACAAAAAGTAGCTAACCAGCAAATCTGGTCAAATTACACATAAAACATTATATGACAGAGCTGTCACTGCTGCATCACTGTTGTAATAGTTTGTGTAGCACTTGAACACACACCTTCAATTCTGCTTTGTGTCTATCACTGGAGACATGTGGTGTTATAGTGCATGTTGCAACATGATCACACAATCATTGGAGGAGATCTAAAAAATATTGTAGTTTTTTCTCATGCAGTGCAACATACAGCTTTAAAGGAAGATTGTTCTGGGGTTTTAGAGCTGGTTGCTAACAAGTTGACAATCATGCCTTTAACACTCAGGTTTGCCTGCTTTTCAGCCATGCGGCATCTTGACTGCTGGTCATTGTCACAGAAATCTGAATATCTTTGAAAATTATAGTTTAGTTCCTAAACCTTTGCCTCAGTGTGAAGTATTAAGTGGATATGAGCAAAAAAATAAAATAAAAAATAACATCAGCAATTTTGTTCTTGGAAGTAGTGAGATTTTTTCTATCCAATTAATGTTGGGCCCATAATGTGTCTCAGCTGTTCTAAATGTTTTTTGTTCTTTAATGCTGAAGGGCTAATTTGACAGTAACCACAAAGACGTGAATGATCCACCCTCATGGGGGCAGTGTGAACTGATAAATGAGAGAAGAAGCAGAACAAAGACAGACCTCAGTTGTGCCTTTATTGTGCAGTGAAGGGAGGTACAGCGGGGTAAATCTAAGCTCAAATTGGAAGAACAGCAGTGGTGCTTTGGGCTCACTGGTGTCTCTGTTACTATTTGCCACCAGGGGGCAGAAACCTTCCCCCTTCAGGTTCATCCATCAGATTACAGCAGGCTCTGCATCCAGAGGCTCTTGAGCCCCATTTACTCCTCCACCGTGACTCTGTCCTCTATGTGTGCTCTGCCATTATTTAAAAATGCACACAAAAGAGTGAGCAAACCTTTGTTGAAACGTTTGATCATCTTAAGGGTAATTTATTATGAGAATTAATTTAACTAACTGACCAATAACTTGAGTTCTAAAAAGTAACAGTTAAGTAAAAAGTAAAGTGGTAGTAAAAAAAATAAAGTGTATTTACTCAAACTTTACGTAATCCACTCACAAACATTTGCAGAACTCCACAAGTCTTCTCCTGACAACGTTACCCATAATGCTCTATCAATCCTTCAAAAAGTGCCACTTTGTAGTTCAAAAAAGTCAAACAAAAAAAAAATGTCGACACATTTATGAGCATCATTTACCACAAAAATCAACATGAAGTCAGTAAGCACAACCAGAGTTTATACTTAAGACACATCTGATTAGATTTTTGAACCAATTCAAGGATTTTGCGTGTTTTGTGGTTTAAAGAATATTGTAAGGGTCACAGAATTACCTCTGATTGAATTGTGGTTTAGCTTTATGAATCTCTGGCGAAGATGCGTCACAAATGGGTAAATAAACGGTGTGTGTCTCTGTTGACGTCACAGGATACAACTACATTTACTGCATTGACACTGGGTGTCTTTTATTTTGAAAGGCAGGCATAAAATCATCTGTAAAAGCTATTTTGTATTTTGAAAAAAGGTCTTTTTTCCTTTTATGCTTTTTACTCTTAAAAATTCAGAATAATTATAATAACAATAACATAAATACAAATCAGTGTCTAATTGTCCGATCTGTAACATATTTTCTTTGAAGAATTTTTCCTCACAGATCAGATCTGCTGTACTCTAGTAGAGTTCTGGCTGGGTTACATTGCCCTGATAAACCAGAATAAGTCCTCACAGTGCAACAGGTGTGGAAAGAGAGTGAACCACAAAAAGAAAAGAAAACTCGAGCACCTGTTTCAAGCTTCCTTTTTGCAGGCAGTGACTTGCTCTTCTCCACTCCAAACAGCACACTTTACGTCTCTGTCGGCTCAGCTATGTGGAGCGGTGAAGAGGTCAGTTTTCAGGCGTACACAAGCACAGATTGAGGGAAACAAACAGCCAGGGAGGGATGGACAGAGACAATTATTGATGTTAAAGTTGGATATATCTGTGAACCAAAACAAAAGTTTTTTTTTTTTTTTTTGCACTGTGGAGTTTATATTCTAGAATGGACAATCTACAACTGATTCCCGGATGTCATTTCACTTATTCAGTTTTGTTTTGAATGCATTTATCTACTCTGCTATGAAGAAGGAAAATGTAAATTAAAACTTGATGTCTAAAACTTTATACTGCTTTGAATAATTAAGAGTGCCAAATGAAAGTTTTACACAAGTTGGTTAAAAAATGGTTTTCCAAAAGGTACAAATTTAAGCTAATTCTGCACATGCTTTCATTCAGCCACTAAAAGGGATAACAAAAGGCATCAGAGCACTGAGGACTTCTCCCACCTCACGTCTGATGCATGACACTTGCATGCATTTAGAGGTCACTGGAGACTCATTAACCTCTTACTGGGGGGCAGGAAGGGTTAGGGGCATCAAAGTAGCAGGTTTGCTGCAGACTTGCTCTGCACCCCTGCCATGGGGGTCTGGAGCCACAGTGTCTCACCCCCTAATGAGAGGCCAAGACATGTACACATCCACACACAATATGACACCCCACAAGACCAGCTGGGAAAGAGTGACATGCTTGTCCTCCAGAGCTCGTCTTTCTTATTCCTTATACAGCACAGTTTTCAGCTGCAATGTGAGTTTGTGGTCAACATATCTGGAAAAAATATGGTAAAAAATGTGAAACTTTACTTTAGAGGAGCAGAATTATCTTTTTCACTCGATTGTTTAATACCTCAAGATTTGTATCCATAATACTTTGAGTTTTCAATAAAGAAATACTCAATTTAAGTCTTAAACTTTTTTAATAAATGTCCATCATGAGAAAAATGCTTCTAGAGGATATTAAAAACAACATCATTTTAATTGAAGTGGATCTTTAATGTTTTTTGGTACTCTTCATGAAAGAAACAAAAATAAACAGAACAATGAACAGAGTTGTACAGCACTCAATTTTTTTAATACGCAAGATACCAAATTCTGAGTTTTCTTTTACTCTGTATTACAAATTATGAGCAATTATAGAAACAATCCATACTTAAAAATTAACCCGAACGTCTGAAAATAGGCTTTTTGATTAAATCCTTATTTTTAAGTTACATTTTTACGAGAATTCCTTCATTTCATCAGCCGTATTGCTGCAATTCTGGAAACCATGAAGGAGAAACAATATTTGAACCTTTTGAGTTTGGTTTGCTGTTGAATTTGACACCCCTCAACAGGTAAAATGAAAGAATAAAAACAGAATACATCAGCAGCAAAACAGACAGTTTGATTAAAATGTAGAATCAGGAGAGAGAAAAAAGGGAGGATTGGATTCATTTTCGGACACAGAGGCAAGTGCAGCGGCAGCAGAGGGATGGAAGGTGCAGGGTCAAGGCGACAGGCACCTTGTAACAGCTGGTCACAATTATCCACAGAAGCACTTCTGTGGAAGTGTGTGTGGGAGGAAAGAGGAGGGGTCCCAGACCACTGTCGCCAGAGAGGGGGCAACAGGTCAGGGTGGATAAAGATCATAAAAATACTGCCAAGCAGTTGTCCTTTTTCTGTTGGTGCATGGCAAATGAGTGAGGTGAGTATGCTGTTCCTGCCACAACACCACAGGAAGTAGGAAGAAGAGTGTGCAGTTAAGCGCTAATTGTGTGTGGCGAGCAAAGACTTATTAGGGACTTCTCTCTTTTAATTATTCTATTATTCTGATATGGATTTTGTTATTTTGTGTACTTGAAAAAGACATTGCTACTAACAAAATAAGTGAAAGAACAAAAAAGCCATTTTATTTTATAGCATATGCGTTCAGAGAATTTTCAGCTCAACACATAGAACTGTGTCTCCCTCTAGTGTTCAATAGGCGCAATCACATGAAAAATTCACATCACTCAACAAGTCTGCAACAAGTCCTAAGAAGTAGGGGTCTAGATTATTTGGACAAGAAGATGTTTTTGGATCAATAGCTTTCAGGATCTCTTGTAACTCTGACATGGAAATTGGTTGGGTGACAAATTTGGTTGCAGGACTTATAGAGGATGCAGGCAGAGTACATAAATGACAAGACAATGGCAGAGATGATAAGAGGGACTGAGCCAACTGAAGTCAAATGTTTGTTGATTTACAATTTCCTCTTTCTGCTAGATTTTCAGGGAGGTAATTTAATCCTTTGTCCAGTTAGCATTTTGATTTGCTTCCAGAATTTAGTAGGACTTCTGAGATTTGTTGAACTAGAATTTAAGTAGAAATCAGATTTAGTTTTCTTCTTCTGTTTCTTAGGGTTTTAAAAGGGATCCAATCAGAGTTGGAGTTCGTTAATCTTGCTTTAGTCCAGGCAGCATTTCTTTCTCTGAGAATATATAGAAGTTCTTCTGTGACCCAGAGATTATCCCATCCAGAAATCCTACATTTTTTAAGAGGGGCAGATGTTGTTACAGATGTTTAAAAAAGACTTATGAAAATGCTCCCAGGCACATTCTACATCTTGAATTAGCTTAATGCGGTAAATATCACTATTATAAAGATCTTGAAGGAAAGCCTGGAGCTCAAAATATCTTTTAAAAATATAACAGGGTTTAGATTTTGGATTTGTTTGAATCAACTGGATTTAATCGAGGGACATTAATAATGAGTTGGGTCCAATGAATCACACAGTTCCTTAAGCAGAACAGAAACAGGAAAGGGGCCAATTCCAATTGAAATCCCCATTAATGGTAGTTTTAAATAACTGGTGGTGGCGTTTTGTCCAATGTGGATAAAGGGAAGCAGGCAGACTGATGATGCTTATGTTGATATGATAGTCTTCTTTATGTCTTTTGCTTACAATCCAAAAAATATCTTGTTTTAGCGGATGCTTGTATCCAAAGCAACTCACAAATGAGGAACAAACCAACACGTCGGGTCGCACAGTCAAGTTCTTTTAGAAAAATGACTTAGAGGGGGTTCCAGTGCTGAAAAACTGTTGTTGTCGGCCTTTTCATGAAGATTGCAAATGAAGTTTCTGTGAGATAAGCGAGTCTTAAAAGAGAATCAAAAAGGTAGGTGTTGCTCGTTTGCAGAGCGTGGTGTGTATGCAGGGGTATAGATCTGAATCCGAGTGTTCAGGAGGGGACAGAGGAGGCAGCTTTTCCTGATACTCCTCCAGAAAAATGGATTCAAAAGCAGCTCGATGAGGTTTATGAAGATTATCTCCTCCAAGTGTCTCACTAAAGCTGGAAACATTCTCAAGGACAGTGTTCTCCTGGGAAAAAAGGCAGGACGTTCAGAGGTGTGAAAGGAAGAACAAACCAGAAAAAGGAAGATCAGAACTGTGGATGCTGCTAACAAAATAATGAGGCACACTTAATATTTTTGCATAATGGTAAACAAACAATGAAATGCACATGTGAAAAAAGGGCCGAAATGCAGGTGATGGATGGATGGATGGATGGATGGATGGATGGATGGATGAGCTGCATCTCTGTTTGTGTGCGTCTTCAAAACATGATATTCTTTGCACAGTTTGGTTTTATTGTCAGGTTTATAATTGAATTGTTACATGATGGCTTTTTCCCCCCCTAAGTACAAAACTTTACTCTTTCAGTAGAAACCCTCAAAATATATTATAGTACCCTCAATATAGAAAATAAAAAAAAAAGGTATTTTAACACGTAACATCTGCCAGGTGACAAAATGCTGTGTGACCACTGTAACAAGAAATACATATAAAAACCTAAAATATAAAAACACTAAAGGGAAAAGTGTTATCAGAAAAATATCTTAAATATAATAAACTGTGCTCAAAAATAGTTTTGGTATTCTTTGGTGAAAGTTGAAAGATAAGTTGTGAATACGTTCAAAGTTCAATAAGTGAGCTTTGAAACACATTCATAACGGTGCAAAAACACACTGCCCTGAGCATTACAGTCACATTTATGACTGATAAAGTTTTTAAACATAAGCTGAAAAACTGAAACTAACTTAAAGTTTTCATTCCAAAGAAGTAAATATCTGTCACCTGGCATTTCTCTTTTTGCTATTACTAAATGCAGGCAGTGCAAGTTTTTCTGTCACTTTTTCTTAAACAGCTGAGTTTTGATCCTCTTGTGTCCGTTCACAAGAGTGTCGGTTCTTTCTGTCGGCTTCGCCTCGTCGCTGTCCTCGCCTTCGTTGTTGTTGCACCAGCTGAGTTTGAGCGGAGTCAGCTCGGGGGCTATTATGTCTCCGTCCTGTGTGGGAATAAAAGCAAGTATCTTTGTCATTGAAACAATCAGAGCAGAAAGCGCACGGTAAGGTCGTCTGTCACTGACCATACCGGAACAACGCGTTTCAACGTTAGCCTGGAGACCTGAAGCTCTACAATCATTTGCACCCAGGGATCATTCTAAAAGCTTTACAGAAATGTAACCTAACTCAGTCTGCATGAAACACATTGGATTTAATGGAAATATGAAAGAGGCAGAGCAGAATTCAGAGTGAAGATGAAAAAAAAAATAGTAACAGTTGGAGTCATTCTTCTCCAGGCTTCTATGCACCTTGACCTACTTTGATTAAACTCTTTTCTTTAAAATCTCATGTCTGCTTTGATGTTCTAATATAACTAATGGCCGTTTGGAACAATGAACCGCCAGAGCAAAGAGATCAGTCTCTGGTTATTGTGATGCAACAGTAGGTTAATTTATGGCAGCATAAATGTATGAATGTAACCAAACTGCCCTGTGAATCGCTCATTTTACTCTATTTAACCAAAACAGGTTTTGTATTTTTTCAGTACAGTTAAAACGTTGAGCAGAGTTTAGCCTAAATGTAAAAAAGACAAAGTTTGACCCATTTTTAGTTAACACTTGGCAACTGTTTTTGTTTTTTGTTACAAACATTAATCGATGAGAAAGTTGAGCCTTCTTCATTCAGAGGTGCTACACTCATGCAGATAGATTCCATCATTAGTCCAAAGAGGAGGAGCAAAATCTAACAGCATACTGCTGTTTCTTTCATCCAGAACAGTGCAGAGAGAATCAAACTGAATTAGAATTCCTTTCAGCATTATTATAAGGAGATGATTTGTGGACACAAATCTGCTCCAAGTCTAAATGTTATGTGCAGGTTGCAGCAGAGTTGCTGCTGTGTTCCATTTTTGTCTGCAGGAGAATCTGCAGGTTGATGTTTGTTCCTTTTTTGTGTCAATGTACCTAACTGTAACTTCAATTAAAAAGGCAGAAGTTACCTGAGGCTTTGAGAAGTTCCTGTTTATGCACCACTGAACAAAGTGCTTCTTGGCCGCCTCCAAACTCTCATCGTCCGTCTTTTTGAAGTACACTCTGATCAGCTGCTCGGCAAAATGCTCCGGAAGAAGTTTAGACACCTAAAGCAGAACAGAGGTTTGGGTTTTGGCTTTTACTCTTCGCTCTGTGTCAGATATTTGGAAACTTGTCCTTGTCTTCTGTCCTCTGGAAAGGTTGTGAAATGCTTCATTGTTAAACGGATCAAATGACTACTTCAGAACTTGCTTTGTTATGGAAAAAGTAAAGTGACTGAAGACCCTCAAGCTACAAACCACTTTGATTGTCTGAAACAAATCAAGACGAAGGCCTTAACCAAGACAACGGGAAATGCATGTGTTGCTGCTGATGTTGAGCATTGTTGATGCAGAATAGACTTCTCAGTTCTCTTCCTGTTAAACGTTATGCTTATTGGTTCACATGAAACAAGGGACAGAATCTCTTTACCCAATACTCAGTCACATAAGAACATACTTTTAATCAATAAGTCTGGAAAACAGATCTAGAGTTTATCCATCAATGCCGGATTCAGCTTTCTAAATACTACACTTACTCTTCTTGTGTGCGTGAACACTCTTGTCGCGACTCTGTCACCGTGACAATATTTATTTCGGTGTGCTACTCTGCAAATATCTCTCTGAGCTTAAACAAATATGTAGGTGTGGCTTTTGCATGCTATGAAACAACACACACACATAAAAAACACGCACACATGAAAGTTCAACATCTTTTAGTTAAAATTTGTTTGCAAGACTTGGTTAGTCTATGTGCAACAGTAGATAAGTACTCGGCAGTCACCAATTCTGCAAACTATCCCATTTAAACAAATGAGTGAGGTCTGTAAAACCTTTTTCTGCACCATCATACATATGTATATTAGTGGGAATATTTGCAGAACACATTTACTAAAAGCCGGCACTCAAGGCTTGGCTCTGACCTGGTTTTTGCGGATCTGGATGGCTTTGTTTGGGTCGTGCTTGCAGTAGAACCGCACTTTGTTGATGGGGTTCTTCTCCTTCATCCCGTAGTCCATAACAATGACCTGAAAGCGGGAAACATCTGATGTTAATGTGAGGCATAAAGAACAACCTCTTGTAGCAAATTATAGAAAGACAAAAGGAGTAAAAATAATTTTGACATATTTCTACCAGATGAACCTAATGAGACGAAGTCTAATGCAATGGTAAACCTACATTGACGATAAAGTCCTCTGGTTGCAGACTGACAACAGAGCTGCCATTCTGAGGAGTGGATTCAGATAACTCTTGCTCCCAGATCTTGATGTTTTCCTGAAAAAAAAGAAAAAAGAAAAAAAATCGGAGAATGTTTTTATTTGACCACCATCCGATTGTGGTTGCTCTGTTTCATGTGAGAAGAAAATCTGCATAACAAAGTGGTCGGAAACTTCCTGAATTACGAAACTCGAATGCAACAGAAAGAGGTGCGAAACAGCCAGCAAGCTCAACCTCCTTATTTTCCGACTTCAGTACAACCAGATAACTGCAACTCATGTCTGAAATAACATGAACACACACCTGGTTGACAGTCACAGCTTTGTCTGGCTGAGTTTGTCCCAGACATTTGTAGAGGCGTCTGCAGACGATGTTGTGCAGGATTTCCCTCGCTTCGCTAAGCTCTGGAGACGAGGAGTTGAGGATCTGTTCAAACACATAATCTATAGTGGTGGGAGAACAGAAATGAGGGCTTTATTAAAAATACGTCTGTAAATAGATAAGAAATACAAGCAATTTGAATGTTATACCCACTTCGATCCACTTTTAAGCTGTTTTCAAAACGTTTCAAAATGGAGTTTTTAGCTAAAATTAAAAGAAAAACAAATCTGTTGTTTCTAGGACATAGCTTCACCTCAGAGTTGTGAGCGGGAGTAAGCCCGTCCCTATTTCCCATCATCAATCTGTTTGCACTCTCTCCCACTAGCTTACAGCCCCTCACACCTCCAACGTATAACATTAGCGGTTCTACAAAAATGGCGAGCAGTATTGTAGCTTTCCAGCCGTACAGCTTTGAGTCAGACGCCAGCTTGGACAAGGAAAACGAAGACGTACATGGATCTATTTGTCTGCAAGCGGATGCATCAGAATGGAACAGAACAGGGAGCTTGTGTCCCACCAAGCGTATTATCTGTCACAAACAAGCTGTTTTTCAATTTTTTACAGCAATTTGAATCAAGGGATACTCAGAAATGCATTTTAAGCTTATTTTTCTTAAAATATATCAGCAAAATGCCACAAGAACATATTAAAAACATTGAAAACACAATTTTCATCAGGCTGCAATGATGGTCATGACCTGAACAGTGCAAAACGCATTTACATGACCATGTTAAAAAACAAATGAATTGAGTACATTTCCAGACATGGTGAGCCTTAAAGCTCCGTACTCCGCAAAAACAGACAGATTCTTTTCCACATTAAGAAACCAACCAGTTTTCTCTGTTCTTGTAGTGTTCGCGAGACTTTCAGTGTAAAAGCCTTCCTGGACTAAATGTATTAAAACAGTGAAAATAAATAAGCATGGCTGTTTTCCATCACCTGTTAGTTTGGTGTAGGCCACCATGTCATCTATAGCCGTGGAGAGAGTGAACATCTTCCCCCCGGTACCTTCAATTTGCATGTATGGATCTGCTTTTAAAAAGGCCTCTGTGATCCTGAGGAAAGGGAATATCAAAATCAGACCAGAGAACATTCCTGCAAGCAATAGGAGGAAACAAAAAGTTTTTTCCTCACATCGTCTCTATGATGTTAGCCACTTTGTGCTGGTAAGCTCGTCTGTGCAGACAGTTTCTCGTGTGGAACATGTCATACAGATTTCCAACTTCCTGTTATAAGAATAAATGTTATTTTTGGTGTAAAAAACGAATCATAAAATAAATGCATATTAATAAGAATTCAAAGTACCTTGTCTCTGGTGCAGATGTGCTTCTGCCCGTCAACCTCACACACACGGGCAAATTTAAGGAATCGTTGATAGTCAAAGTTGTTCTGGATGCCCAAATGGTAACAGTCCCTGAAACAAGACGACAGAAAGGAATTTCTACACTAATGTAGAAAAGAACAAAAAACATCTATGTAGATGTAAAAAGGCCCACCTGGCAAAATAGTCCCATTTATCCACATCAATGCCATTCCGTTTGTTGGCTACAATCTCATAGAGGAAGGACTTGTCTTCAGGTCGCCCTTTGTACGGCCACTGCAGAAACAAGAAGAGAATCGGAGTGAAAACGAGACTTTGTTTAACTGCTGTACCTGATTTAACTGAATTGACATGGCAAAAAATAAATAATACAGTGAAAAATGAATCGGCAAGCCAAGAAGAGCATGACAGATTTGGACTGAAGACATTTTGGAATTCTTTATTCCCTATTTTTTTACTTAAGATTGTAGTTCTTAGAGAAGAAGTTTCATATTATGCATTTACAGAGCATGTGCATAGCTGACATCATGACAGGAAATACCCACTGGACATATTCTCATCACACCTTTGCAAGAGGTCTTGGTCCATTACAAACATTAACACTGTTAAAACCCATTTTTGTTGTTTTAGAAGAGCAAATTTCTATAAATATCAGAACATTTCTGCATGCATTTTATTCTAAAATAAAAGGAAAAAAAAACACTTAAAAATAAAAATGATAGAGATGTGAACGGTGGAAACCTTCTGGCCTTGAGCTGGAGTGTTTAGAGGTCCTGCAATCTGCTCCTTTATAAAGTCCAGGTCCTCTGGAAGCACGAGGCCATGCTCCTTCATCACATCCCTCAAGCCGTTGCTCTCCACCAGATGATCGAACATGTCCAGAGACGCCGTCTCATGCTGGAAGACACAAAGACTTGTGGATAGTGCTGAAGATGAAGCCACAGAGTCAAATTTACATTTGATTAAAACTAAATGTGAAGGCTTATCAGAGCCCTGTTTTAAGGATTCCTATCAAAGTTTAACAATATTATATTTAACTACAACTTCAAGCTTCTCGTAGTTTTGAAGAGCCAATGAAAAAAAAAAGAGTAAATCTGTAAGTTTGTCTCTTAATGTGAAGAGAAGATTTGGGTCTGATACAAAGACTTTTCATTCATGATGAACATTCATCCAAGGCAAAGTTAGACAGTTGTTAGGGTGTTGCTCGTGTTTTATCAATGACTCATTTTATCAGTGGCTTCAGGCTCTTTCCATTTGTCTCTTTAAAAAAAACTTGACCTTACCTTCCAATTAACTTGTGGGCGTGCTCTAGGGATAAACTTGCCATCAAACATGTGGGAAAATGGTCCGTGTCCTGGAATGCAGGTTAACAGGAAAGATTTAAACAGAATTAACAACATAATGCGTACTCTGGTGCACAAACAGACAGAATAGTTTGTAAACAACCTTTATGGCAAGAAAGGTTTAAGATAAGAAATTAGTTACATTTGTGTCTGCTTATGTGTAGGAAGCAGGGATGGAAATGTGTTTAGAATGAAGTCAGATTAAACAAGCATTTTCCTTATATGTATTAGTTCAATAAACCTACCAGGTTTTATTGTAATTTTGTTTGTCTGTATTTCTAAAATGGAAAGGATTATCTACTCACCCAGATCATGGCAGAGCCCTGCAATCTGCACACATAGGATGTCTCGATGAGAGATGAGCAGTTCGGGCTGTCTTCCATTTAAAGCCTGAACAAGTTGTCCAGCCAAGTAACCCACACTGTATCAGGAAAGACAAACAACGTCATAAATTATGATAAAAAACACAAGATTAACGAAAAAGAATTCCTTGGTTTGTCAAATAATTCTCTAAAAGCAAAGGTCATCATATCTATTACTTATTGAAAAGACACTACACAAACCCAGACTGACTCATCAACCCTAATCCTGATCTGTTTTTACTCCTAAGTTATATGTAAAAGCAAATCAAGATGTGAAAAACCATGATTCATTACAATCCAGTTAGGTTTGTACCCAATGCTGTGTTCAAAACGGTTGTGCGACGCTCCAGGGAAAACGAAGTATGTCCCTCCAAGCTGCTTGATATTCCGGAGTCTCTGGAACTGAGGCGTGTCCACGATTTTAATGAGGAGGGGGTGCAACTCCACATGTCCGTGAATGGGGTCATTGAACACCTGGAAGAAAAAAAAGACAACAAGCTTGATCCAGAACTTGAGCTAAAACAAATACCATAGGTATAGAAAACTACTCATTAGATCAATGTCATTTGCAGGGTAGGGCAGTCGACCTCTGATCAGAAAATTGCAGGTTCGATTCCCGCCCTGCCCTCCCATGTGTCGCAATGTCCTTGGGCAAGACACTGATCCCCACATTGCCTCTGGTGATTATAGGTTGGTGAAAGTGTTCGGCAGTGGCGCCGCCATCATGGGTGAAAAGGAGAGTGACTGTAAAGCGCTTTTGCGCCTTCAAAGAAGGTAGAAAAGCGCTACACAAGTATACGCCATTTACCATTTGATGTATGAAGCTACGTTCACTGCACCCTCACCCTTTCGTTGCAAGTTAAACTACATCAAAGTTTGACCAATCAGGGGCTTGGTAGTGACTTTAAGGATTTGATTCATCTGGTGAATCCAGACACAGCGACAAGTTTTGGATTATATGTTTATTTATAAGATATAAATACAATTACCTTGTTTGCCTCTGTGTCAACTTGCCAGAGTTTCCTGAGGCTGTGCAGGATGCGCAGGCGGTCACCAAGACACCTGAATGATGTGGTCACACAGGAATGAACCAAACAAGCACTGTGACAAATGATGGACGCTGGGAGGAAACTAAAGAGGGTCTCAAAGACCACTTTTTCTCTCTCCTTACACTTACTCTATGCCCATTGTTTTCAGCTCTGCTTCATTGAGATACCTCAGTCCAACGCCTGTGATTCTTTGTGCTACATAGCAAAAAAAAAAAAAAAAGAAAAAACACACAAGGTCACAACAATAACATTCGGGTGGACAATGAAGCTGCAGGCACACAACACACCTCTAAACGCATTCTCCCATTCCTGGAGACCTTCCTTTCGCAGATACTGACAGGTTTCCTCCACTCCCCACTGCAGCAGGTCAGACCCCGGCAGCAGGACCGGCGACAGGCGCTTCTCGGGGGTTTTGAAGCTTAACGCCGAATCCAGGGGTCGCTTTCTGTTCTCCATGCGGGAATGCATGCAGCTAATCGACAGCAGTAAATACAACGAAGGAGACCAAGTTTCTTAAGACGATCGCAACAACTAATTTGCCTGGGTCTAACGGAAAACGGGCAATCAGAAAGATCCCGGGTTTTGTGTTTCTTGTGAATGCATCCTTTCACGTACACAAACCGGCGTTTCCGGTTCGGATTTTCGCAATAAAACTACTGTTAAAATAGTTTGGCTTTGGATTAAAATATTTGTCATGAAATCTGCGTTTTTAACATTGTTATATAAAACCCAGTTATTAGTTATTGTGTTATTACTGATTGTGTTAATTTTCAGAGCAAAACAGATGACAGACAACCTTGCCTTATCTTAATTAGCAGCCATAACGATGAAAGCCTCATCAACTGATGACATAATTTTGTGTTTTAAGGTTTTTGCAATTACAGACAGCACATAATTACAGTGCTGGACAAGATGGGTGGAAGGCTTTACTGTTAATAGATTGAGCAATCCCAAGTCGTAGCAACACCGGGGAGAAGTAACGTTCCAGATTGAGCACTACCAAGAGCTGAGTGAAGAGCTGGAACAAATGTGAAAGGTGAAAACAACATTGGTCTGATGGGAGCTAGAATTATTAGAGCTGTGGGACAATGGCTCCAGCAAATTCCAAGCCTCCATAACTCAAATTACGAGGAAAGAGAAAGCCAGACCATCTCATGGTCAGTTGGGAATAAAGAATGTCTAAAATCAATAGATCAGTGACCCCATCCAATGTATAATGAATGACCAATGTATTCATCTTTTAATGAACCAAATAACTGTGGCTTTATTGTGACAGGATGTATGTAGAAGAAACGTTTACTTCCGGTGTATTTGCAGCTCTTTGACCGCTCTCGCGCTTTCACTGACATTGTGAGGGCGGAGCAAAACTATTTCTGCTTTTGCAGTCTTTAGTCGGAAATGTGATTCGCTTACTTGTGAGGCAGCTTTCCTCTAAATAAGAAACAGTTTTTAAGGAGAATTATACTGTAAGAAGAAAAAACAGAATAATAATGAAAAAAATAGTCTAAAGAAGCAAAGTGACAGAAATTTACATAAATTTTACTTAACTTTGTCCTGACAAAACCAAATAAAAGCAAATGTTTGACTTTTCTCTTTACGTATGTGTATATACTATCAAGTTCTGTAGATGAGGAAGTGCCACATTTTGTCATCGTTTCCTGTCATCATGAGATGCAGGTTGTACTGTAAAAGAGAACTGGATTGAGCCATCCTTCCCCCCTCCCCTTCTAAATAGGAAGTACCCACTGGCTTCAAGAAACCAAAATCCCATTGACTTCTATTGAGAAATAAACAGCTATTATTCAATCATTGTATTTATTAAAATAACTATTCTCGCTCTGATATATTTTTTAACATGTTCTTGCTAATCCTTTTTTCCTTCAGCCCCCCTTGGGTTCCAAATAGGAAGTAAGTACTTTCTGGCTTCAAGAAGCCAAAATCCCATGGACTTCTTTTGAGAAATAAGCATCTATTACTCAGTCATTATGTTTGCCAGAATAACCTTTCTCGTTCTGCTAACCTTTAAAACATGTTCTTGTTCTTATTTTTTTCTGTAGTGCAAGTTATTATAAACTAGCCAGTCAAAAATGACCATGCTGCTCTTTCAGTCGTTCTAAAGAAGACCAAAACTCCAACGCGAACAAAGACAACAGATTTTTTTTTGCACACATCTTGTGATATCATGTTCTGGGTGTATGCTTGATTTTGATTGAGTGCTATGAGTTTCACTGTACATTATATCACTTTGTGTGTGTGTGTGTGTGTGTGTGAATAAGTTAAACGTAACAAGGACAAAAAACAGAGAAGAAAAATGTTTTATCTTTTAAACAAATAATTTTCAATAGTTAATCTAAACAAATAATCATTAAAATCAATACATAGAAAGGTTTCTGTGTTACATAGTCTGATTACAAGATATATAAAATAAGGATTTCCCCCTCACCAACTAGATAAATGATAAATCAGATAGGTTAAAAAGTAACATCAAAGTATATATTTCTGATTTCAAAACATACAGGAAAATTACCCACAAAAACAAGTAAAATGTTTTAAGTCAACCAGACTCCTAAAACGTTTTACAGCTTTCAATAATCAGAACAATTAAAAATGATGACACCCCTTAATATTGATTTTTCGTGGATTGTATCCGTTGCAGATGGATGGGCTTCATCCTGAGAACGTTGATGAGGCTTGTTGTTATTGTAAACCTTGAATTTCAAGCTATATAAGAAGAAAACAGTATTAAGCAAAATCATTTGCAATCCATTTTAACATAAAAAGGCTGACAAACAAGCTTTAATGACTCTTTCTTAAATGTTATTATTCTGCATTTTCATATTTTTAAGTTATTGTTGGATTTGTCCTTTTAGTTGATACAAATACAGTCAGAAAACATAAACTATACAAAAGAAATTTTAACTTACATTTCAGACAAAGTAATCAGGATCAAATACTTCTCCATTCCATAAGTTTATTACATCTGGGATATTTTCTATTTTTTCCATGTGACGTCTTTTCTGTGTTTTTCTTGCTTTTTGTGCTCATCTGGGTTTTCAAATTTGCTCTAATCAAGAAATTGGACCAAAAACAATGTATGTTTGCCTTTATACAATTAAATTGACTTTTAGTCACAAGTTGCCATTAAAGCAATTAAAGCTAAACTTTTTTTGTTGTAAATTAAAACTACACTAAAATGATACAAATTTGACTAAAAACATTTGAATTGATAAAGATGAAAGATGTATATAAACTGTGATAAATTGGCCAGACCTGGAGTTTATGAGTAAGTTCACTTTTTTGTGCTGTTGCAGCAAACCATAGTTTGCCATACCCTATGTCATGATATTTTTTTTGTATGAAGTTAGATTTGTTGCTAAAGTACTGTCTGTCTGTAAAAAGATGTTGTACTTGTCAAAAAATATATTTTTACAAATTTCTGCAGCTCAACTGTCAGGGCCAAGTCAGTTTTACCCTCCTCTGACCACCAAAGGGAGCCCTCGCCTGAGCATTAGCTGCCCCTGTCATCCTCTACTAATCCATCTCCCAGCATGCATCAGTCCACCAGCTCTGCTTATAAGCGTGCTCCACTCCATGCTCCATGCGTAGTTTTGAACTGGGTTCTCTTGCTGGCATCCTGAGCATGGTCTTGTTTTGCTGCCTGTGTTCCTCTGTTCTTCTCCTGCTTTGTCCCTGTGTTTTGACACTGGCTTGCTGACGAACTATGTCTCTGCTTTGTTCTCTCTGTGCTCTTATATTAAAATCAGTTGCATATCGCTCCGCAGGCCTCAGCATCCTCATTACATCAGCACTGGCTGTGTAATGTTAGATATTGTTAATAAAGTTTAATTCAAAGTGGATTCCCATCTGTTTCCATTGTATTTAGAAATTACAGTTTTTATGAATGTTCCATGAATCAAGGTTGTTGTATTTATCTGTCATGTCTTACAGTACACTCCATGACACTATTCTCAGACTTTAAACCAGTTTGTGGTCTACAAGCGGCATAGCTCATTAGCATATAGCGTCATAGTATGATAGCATCGGTGTGCAACAATACAGCTGTCTCTAAATCAAGACTTTTTTACTAAACGCTGTTGCTGCTGTGAATCCAGCCGGTTTATCCTCCATTTCTGTTTGGATCTTGTTAAAAACCATCACGTCTGGTTGCTCCATTAGTCTAAGCTAGACGCTACACAGAGAAGGGCACAGAAGCTACAGGATTGGGTGAGCGGGGTGCTTTGCGTGTCGCGTGCGCTTGTAAATATTGTGCAACAAACTTTATTTCCCCTCAGCCTCGTTGAAAAAGCTCCTCTTTACTTTTACTTATGTCTGCTCGTTGCAAGAGACAGACGGGCTGACTTTGCTCCCAACAACAAAAGCCCAGAAAGCAGAGAGCTGGGAAAATAAAATCTAAATTTTCCAAAAATAAACAGTCTAAAACAAAAAATTCTAATTAATCGATTAAATCGATTTATCGACCTGTCCTATACAGATCTTTTTTACAGATGGACAAAATTTTTGCAACAAATCTAATGTCAACAAATCAACCAATCAACAGCCTTTTATTGTCAGCCAATCAGTGCGTTTGCTTGGATCTACTGATCAGATGCATGGTTTTCATACAAGGAGAACAAAATCAAAGCCTTTCTCAACAGAACTTTTTGTTTGTTTACAGTGCTGTTTTGAAGGATTGTATGCCTTGATGTCTTGTTTAAAAAAAAATCCTAGCGTAAATCCTGATTCATTGTGTATTTCATTTTTAACACTGGAACTTTTTATGTGCTAAGGTTTCTTCATAAATGCCTGCCTTATTATTCTGTAGAAAAATTCGTAAATGTCCCTTTTACAAGAATCCACAAATTAGCAACTTTATTTGATTGAATCTTCTCTATAAAATATTTATGGCTGGTTTAAACGTAGACTTTGTGATGAAGATTTTCCTTTGAACATCAGAGGGGATGCTAACAGCTGGACGCTAACTTTGGCAAAGTCAGATTTTTAAGCTAGGATGGATAAATAAAGCAAATTTGTGGCATTTTAGTTTGCTTTATTTATCGATCCCATCATAAAAGTCAGACCTGGCTAAAGTTAGCAGGCATCTGTGAAGAAACCTTAGCACATAAAAGGGTCAATGTTAAAAGGAAATATACAATGAATCAGGATTTATGCTAGGATTTTTTTTAACAAAACATCAAGGCCTGCAATTCTTCAAAACAGCACCTAAAATCAAACAAAATGTTATATTTAGAATTGGAGATCCAAGCAAGTGCACCGATTGGCTGACAGTAAAAAGTTGCTGACTGGTTGATTTGTTGACGTTTTGTTGCAAAAGTTCTGTCCGTCTGTAAAAAAGTTTTGTACTTGCAGTGAGAGATTTGTGTGTCTATTAAATTCAATTCAATTTTTTTTTTATTTAGCCCAATATCACAGCCATAACTGTCTCTTTGGACTAGTATATTGCAAGAAACAACAACAAAAATCAAACATGTAAAGGTAAACAATAGCTGGTTGTTAAACAGACTCAGCTAAACAAACATCTCTGTCCTTACACCCTCCTTCTCGGTGAGGAAAAACTCATAAAGAAAACCCTTATCTAAATGATTTTGTACTTGTAGAAAAAACTGTAAAAATAAATGTGTAAGTAAAATTGTTGTGTAGGCTAGGCTACTTGTAGAAAAAAAATGTCTGTCTGTTGTTGTCCATCTGCTGACCTTGTCAAAAGAAATGGTCCGTCCATAAAAATGCTTTGTCTGTGTGTAAGACGTTATGTTACAGACACTTTTTTTTTTTTACTAAATCTTTTTGACTTTTTTTCTACAGTTACAAAACATTTTAGACAGATAATATTTTAGCAACAAATCTAACTTCATAGTTTTGTTACTTTGTTACTGTTTGTTACTGTTTTGTTATGGTTAAGCATGAACACCCTGCATGGTCTTTCTTATCTACCAGCCTGTTTGCTGCACACTGCCATAATTACTGATGTATCAGGTGTGTTTCTTCCATCATAACCTGGAATTACCACTGCATCCTTGTTGAATTTCCTGTCTAATTCTTACGAAACACTTTACATCTAACACTGTGAACTAAATATTACCTGAAATCCATTCTCCTTGCACCAGGTTGTGAATTTTTGGGCAGCAGTATCCTGATGTGTTTTGTTTTCGTTCTTCCAGTAAACCCTGATGGTTTGTTCCAAAAAACACTCAGGGAGAAAGTAGGACGCCTGACCAAATGACATCAACAAACTTTTACAACGTTTGCGTGATACTTGTTTAGAACAAAAGAATGAAGAAAACACAAAGAAAATGGCATTTCTGGTACAGCTCTGACCTGATGTCTGGGAATGGTAAATGCTTCATCTGGTCTATCCTTCTTGTAGAAGTAAGCACATTCCAATGGATCTTTGTCCCCTTTGCCATAACTATAAGTAATTAGCTAAAAAAAAAAAGAGAAGACACTTGTGTTTACATTCAATAGAAAATGAATTTCCAAGTCAACAACATTGCAAGAATCAAGTAAATGTTGAGTATTGTTGTATCAGTTTCTAAAACTTTATTTAAAAACAAACATTCTGACTTTAAAAGTAAGAAAAACCATGACCATTTTCCAACATTGCTAAAAACACGCAAATTCTTATCAAGGTGTAGAAGAGACAATATTAAAGAAATATATACACCATTAAATCATAAAATAAAAGTGTTATTGATTATTTAAAATTGGCATTAAATAAATAAATGTTTTGTTGGGTGAAATAAAGAACCCTTTTTTTAAATAACTTTTTTTGTCCTGTGACTCAATCCCCATGGCCAGTGACAATGGGATAGAGACAATATTAAATAAATATATTTAAATGAAATTACTAAATAAGAGTGTCATTAATTCTTTAAAGTTGTCATTAAATAAATGAATACATTTGGGAATCAATAATTTAACATTAAAAGAAATATGTGGCATTAAAATTTTAAAATGTGGCTTCTCCCTACCCCTCCAATTGAAGGGGCATTTGAAAGGAGAGCAGTGTCCGAAATGGTTTTTTAAGGTTTGAACGAAGGGACTTCAAGTTCTGTATCCCTCTGCCAGTAAGTGGAGCCGTGCCATGCCGCACAGGAGAAACACATTTCTTCATGTGGTGTGCTCTGAAGCACAGAAGTTTACATTTAAATGTAAGTAATGATTTGCTGTTTAACCAGGGCTTTTTAAAGTTAGAAAACCAACATTGTTGTTATTGATTTTCCAAGCGCTGGCAGCTATGTGCTAACTTAGATGAATATTGATGAAGTCATCGAGGCGGAAGTGCCTTTTTGAGCCATCCGAATTCGAAGACACAAGTTTTCCATATCTCTCCGTTTTGAGGGCTAAATGTAGGGGTAGGGAGAAGCTGTACGGGTTGGGAAGAATTTGGATTTGGCCCTACTAGTGTCTAAAAATGTTTTCAAAATTCTGAACTTAATAAAGTAGTATGTTGCATGTGTTTTGGCCTTTGTTTTTAAATTCGTAGGTTGGTTTATATAGTAAATTTTTATATATAAACTATAAAGAACATTTTGTTCTAACCAAACTGTATTCATGTGAAGATGCATACAGTGAGGTTGAATGCTGTTTTGAAATCATTGTATTTTAACTATTATAAAGAATTTCAAATAAATGACAACATGCTAAAATGTTTATTTAAAAAATATATTTTCATAGAGGGCAAATTAAATATGAATTTGACTACAGTTAGATGTATGCACCATAATTAGATTTAGCACTTGGTTGAGTATGGACGGGATGAAATATCAAATGTTTTGTTCTTACACAGACAGCCAATCTGTGAGGCTTTCTACATCCTTCAATTTATTTTTTCAAAATGCTTGGGACTTATCATCTCATTACAAGAGGCAAGACATCGCAAATAAAGATTGTTTGGAGAAGCTTTTAAATGCTTTGCTAATATACTGTGATTGTTAACTACCAATCAGAAAAGACGAAAAGTTTATCATCTAAAAAAACAATTAAAGAGAGGAAATAAAAAATCCCTTGAAGGAAATAGTTTTCATTTTGTAAAATTGTGGGTGACATTTTCAAATAATTGATATTGCCTCATTGTCATCTTTTGTTGAATTATTTTGCGACACATGAAAACAACCACAACGATTCAGAACAGCTGGTGATTTAATGGAAGGCGCAATGAAACAAGGAAAACCAAGGAAAACAGTTTTAGAAAGTGTGCAAGGCTAATAGGATTCAGAACTCACCAGCACTTCAAAGTTATCTCTGTCAGGGTTTGGAACCACTTCTGTCAGTTTGTCTTCCAGACTTTTGATTTTCTCCTAAAAACAAGACACTGTTCGCTGTGATAGAAACTACACATAATTTATTATTGACATTTTATTGTTTACTTTGACATTTCCTTGTCTTGTTTTTTATCACCTTAATTGAAGGGTAAATTAGAGATAGCACATGGATTTGTTAACAAATTCTTAATTTTTATTGTTTTTCTTAAATATTGTCATTTTAAAAGAGAATTAGCCAACAGATCTTCTTCTAAAAAGAAGCTTGCGGTTATCAGTGATACTTTTTTTTTTTTTGGATATACCTTTGTACATACCTTTGATATTTTCTTGTCATGTTCATCCCTCCCCACATAAAGAGGCTTAAATGAGAAAGAATGCAAAAATCTTTTAAAAATAGTTAAAACATACATTTTTCTTAAACCTAAGAATTTCAAAAGAGCCAAATATTTTTTTTAAACTTAGATCTTGCTTCAAAGTGATTAGCATAGTGTTATAAATACTCAAAACACACCTTCCATGACTTGTAGCTATTTCATATACATTATTTCTGCAGAGAAACTTTAAGGTAAAACAATAGAAGCATACAATTAATCAAATACAAAACTAATTTACTGTTATTTTGTAATGTGAGCATTAGATTTCTCCAGCCATATTGTACTGCAGGTATTAAGAGCAATGTTAAGTTTACCTAAGTTTACCTACCTTGGCTTCACCAACCAGCTTGTACAAATCTCGTTTCATGATTCTCTCTAGAATCTTTTTTGCTTGTCCCATTTCAGGATTACTGGACTCAAGAATTCTTTCAGTTACTTGATCTTTTTCGAAATCACCAAAATTGGAGAAAGACAAGTCAGTTTAAACAGTTCAAGCCAAGAGAATAATTGTGTCAGTTCTGCATAAATTTAAAACAAGATATTTTGATTAATTAATTCACAAATTATTCCAGTTTTAAATCTGAAGAAACGTAAGCTGTTTGTAGTTCTAAATATTTGCGTAGCAAACACATTTCCTTCCTACATTAGGTGTTAAAGGCGGCTGCTGCAAACTCAACCTCACAGTTTTGAACCCACTTTGGTTTTGTCAAAATGTTATACATTCAAGTGTGGAGAGTTAAAGAGACATTTAGATCATTTAGGCTGATATTTACTGACCTGTCAGTTGGGTGTAGGCCTCCATGTCCTTTTTTGCACCAGAAATAGTGAACAGATTTCCTTCATTTCCCTCAAACTTAATTAGACCATTTGCCTTTAAAAGGGCATCTTTGATCCTGTATTGAAAGAGAATATCATTTAGTTTTTGCTGCATCAAATATTGTAAAAGCTACAGCTTTAAAACATCACATCAAAACAGAAAACATGTCAAAGTGCACCACAGTGCAGCACAATACCTACATGAGCTCCACATTCTTGGTTACTTTATGCTGGTAGGCTCGTCTGTGGAGAGTGTTCCTTGTATAGAACATATCATAGAGATTCCCCACCTCCTGGAAAAAACAATGCTTTAGTGAAAGAATATATAATGCATGTTTCTCTTTTTGTGTCAATAAAGCCCGGGTCAAACACCTTATCTCTTGAGCAGATGTGTCTTCTTTTGGTCTGATCTGTTTCCACTTCAATCACCCTGGCAAACTTGAAATATCGCATATGGTCAAAGTTGTTCTTGAGCCCAAGGTGATGGCAGTCCCTGAGATAGGACAGAAATAATAAAACCATCAAGTCACACATTTAGATTATTTCTCAAAATAAAATTGACTTCATGTATTATATGGAGGTTTAGGAGAGACAATTATTGACAATTTTATTTATTTATTTCATATTTAAAATATTTATTTCAGTCTCTTTCAGCCCACATTGGACAATGAAATAAATAAATAGGTCATCAAATGTTTAAAAGTGCTTTTTCTTAATATGTTAATGCCACATATATTTAAACATTTATTTATGGATTTTCAATTTTACTTATTGATTTCCAATTTAAAATATTGAATTACTTTTATTTAATGATTTCGTGGCGTTTATATTTTTCTAATATTTTCCCTCCTAAACCTCCATAGGATTATGGGCAACGTGTTAGAGGTAAAAACTATGGTAGTCTTAATCAGGTTCTACCTGGCAAAGTAGTCAAACTTGTCCACATCAATGCCATTTTGCTTGTTTGACACAATCTCATAGAGAAAAGACTTTTCTTCTCCTCTCCCTTTATATGGCCAAGCTGGAGGTTTTGGATTAGTAGATTCATTATTCTGAGGCTCTCCAGAAATAAGCTCTTTGATGAAGACTAGATCTTGTTGGTCCGGTCCAGACTTTTCCTTCTCTTGTTGGTCCGGTCCAGACTTTTCCTTCTCTTGTTGGTCCGGTCCAGACTTTTCCTTCTCTTGTTGGTCCGGTCCAGACTTTTTCATCTCTTGTTGGTCCGGTCCAGACTTTTTCATCTCTTGTTGGTCCGGTCCAGACTTTTCCTTCTCTTGTTGGTCCGGTCCAGACTTTTCCTTCTCTTGTTGGTCCGGTCCAGACTTTTCCTTCTCTTGTTGGTCCGGTCCAGACTTTTTCATCTCTTGTTGGTCCGGTCCAGACTTTTTCATCTCTTGTTGGTCCGGTCCAGACTTTTCCTTCTCTTGTTGGTCCGGTCCAGACTTTTCCATCTCTTGTTGGTCCGGTCCAGACTTTTTCATCTCTTGTTGGTCCGGTCCAGACTTTTTCATCTCTTGTTGGTCCGGTCCAGACTTTTCCTTCTCTTGTTGGTCCGGTCCAGACTTTTCCTTCTCTTGTTGGTCCGGTCCAGACTTTTTCATCTCTTGTTGGTCCGGTCCAGACTTTTTCATCTCTTGTTGGTCCGGTCCAGACTTTTCCTTCTCTTGTTGGTCCGGTCCAGACTTTTCCATCTCTTGTTGGTCCGGTCCAGACTTTTTCATCTCTTGTTGGTCCGGTCCAGACTTTTCCTTCTCTTGTTGGTCCGGTCCAGACTTTTTCATCTCTTGTTGGTCCGGTCCAGACTTTTTCATCTCTTGTTGGTCCGGTCCAGACTTTTTCATCTCTTGTTGGTCCGGTCCAGACTTTTCCTTCTCTTGTTGGTCCGGTCCAGACTTTTTCATCTCTTGTTGGTCCGGTCCAGACTTTTTCATCTCTTGTCGGTCCGGTCCAGACTTTTCCTTCTCTTGTTGGTCCGGTCCAGACTTTTCCTTCTCTTGTTGGTCCGGTCCAGACTTTTTCATCTCTTGTTGGTCCGGTCCAGACTTTTTCATCTCTTGTTGGTCCGGTCCAGACTTTTTCATCTCTTGTTGGTCTGGTCCAGACTTTTCCATCTCTTGTGGTTCCAGTCTCAATTTTTCCATCTCTGGCATCAGATTGTTCTTTTCCAGCAAGTATTTAAACATCTTTACAGAAGCATCCTCATGCTACAAGAAAAACATTCATTTGTTTAATAAGAACTGATATTACTTGTTGCAGTGTTTCCCTTTTTCCTGAATCAATTTTCAAGCACTTTTTTGTGTGTAAGCACAACAAAGAAGAGTACAAAAATATTTGTAAAAAAAAAATAAAAAGACAAAAAAAAGATCACAAAAACAGCATGAACAAAAGAACTTCAGGTATTTTATTTTTTTTTTTACTTTACCTTCCAGTTTTCAGAATTACATGCTTGGGGAATAAACATTTGGTCAAACAGATGAGAAAAGGGCCCATGTCCTGAGGATAGAAAAATATAACAGTTACTGGATGAACCAGTATAAAATACAATGTTATGATCCTGCTGCAGATTTTCTCATTTTAATTTTTGTTGTATTTATTTCTGTGTGTCTTTCTTGTGTAGCATTTTGCTTTAGGTAAATCCTACACATTCATTTACTTCAACCTTTAATAAGTAAGAAAGGATCAAGGGCAGGATGTGAAAACAGAAATCTAATAAATACTCTGCTTCTATGGTGAGAAATTAGACCCTGGATTTGAGTGTAACTATGGATTTGTGTGTGTGTAATACTTGATTTGTATAATAATAATAGTAATATGTGATATCTTGTAAATATTTTTTCCACTTTCCTAAAACAAATATGCCCCGATAATTACTATAAAAACATCTAAATATGCATCTTTCAAACAAAAGTCTTCCAGAACTTATCGCTCCCTTGTGGCAGCGCCTTCCCTGACAGCACCTCCAGTCAGTGCACCAGTGATGTGTGGTGAGGTTCACAGGTGGTAGGAGACACTGACGTCATCAATCAGATTTACAAACGTATGAACCCTACAGGGTAGTTTATTCACCATTTGATTGCCAGCATTTAAAGTGTGTTGTTTAAAATTTTATTTCAACAAAATTGTTATTACTGACTTATTTTTATGGAAAGAAATAAGTATCAGTCCAATTTGTGCGTGTGTAATCCTTGATTCATGCATAACTTTGGATTTGTGCGTGCGTAATTCTTGACTTGTAACTCATACGATATATTTTTTGCATAGTACAAAAAAAAATTCAAAAATAGAATTTACTAAATTTACTGAATATCCAAGCAATTGAATATAAATAAAAAAGACAAACCTCTGCTCTGAGCCTGTTTTTCTCCTCTTCCTTCCCTTTTTTGACTTTAAAGTTTTAAAGAAGCACTAACAGCGGCAACACCTACACCCCACCCCACCCAGCTTAGACAGCAGCAGCATCGGGTAAGGAAGAGCACTGCACTTTGTACTTGTTGATTACGTCCAACTTTCGAGTTATTTTACTTATGTTTAAAATTTTTCCATGTTTTATTTTTAAACAAAATGAGTGATGTGTCCAACTGTTATAAACATGTGAAAAATGTCATAAACTTAACCTAATCATTATTATTTGGTGCCCCCTCCAGCAAATAGCACCCTAGGCATCCACCTAGGCCACGTATGTCCAGGGTCGGCCTTTAGTGGACCCACACTGGAGGCACAGAGGGTGAAGTATCTTGTCCAAGGACATGACAACATTTAACTTGGGGCAGCGGGAATCAAACGGCTGACCTTTCGATCATTGGCCAACCTGCTCCACCACCTGAGCCACTGCTGCCCATGGAACCTTTGTAAAAGACTTACATGGCTCCTAAATTACCTTAGTTTAGCATTAACTGCAACAAAATCGTGAACGTTTTTTTCAGAGCTGAAAGCAATTCAGGCATTGAAGGGTTAAATGCTTTAATTTGCACTGTACATTACTGTCTGAACAACAACTAATATTTGATCAACTTTTTGGTTTTTCTTACCAAGATCATGACACAGTCCAGCAATTTCCACACAGAGGATGTCTTCGTCAGTGATCTCCAGTTCTGGTTGATTTTCCCGGAGAGTTTTTGCCAGCTTTCCTGCCAAATGTGCCACCCTTTGTATTCAAACAGAAACATTTTCAAATTTTGGGTTGTATCTGAATGTTACTGTCTAACATCATAACTACTTACCCAATAGAGTGTTCAAAGCGATTGTGTGAGGCTCCGGGGTAAACAAAATATCCTCCACCGAGCTGCTTAATGTTTCGCAGTCTTTGGAACTGAGGTGTGTCAATGATTTTGACAAGAAGTGGATGTAACTCCACATGACCATGGATGGAATCATTAAACACCTGACAGTGGAAGAAATGTCAAGTTTTTCCTTTTTTTAGCTGAAGAAAATTCATATTATGTAAATGATTTAAATATGCATTACCTTGCCAAGCTCCCTGTCAGTATTTATGCACAAAAAAAGAGAGAGAGAAAGATATGTTAGGAAAAGCATTAAACATAAATGGAAAGCATCAGTATTTTCTTTCCATTCCACCTTAAATTCAGGTGTAGGCAGGGGTGAAAGTAAGCCAAAGCAGTCCAAAGCACATACCCAGACAGCTTTTGAAATAAACATCAGAATTCATATACAAGTCGCTAGGATTTTAATTGAAAAATTCCCATAAAATATTATTCATCTAGAATTGCAAAATAAAGTGGTGTGTCTGATGTTGGTAAGTAGAGCCCACATTTCGGGATATATCTGAAGTCTTTAGATCACATGGTTTTGGCAGCTCAGTTCAAAACCTTTTTTAAATAGAAAACAATACAAAATAAATAAGATCCTTAAAAACAATATGTAGAAATGTTAAGTTTTAATTTATTTCTTCTTGCAAAACATTACTGCTTTCAAGTGATTTTCATTAAATGTTTTTACTAAAATCCTCACTATATCATGCACTTAATTTGTTGACAGTCCTTATGACGCTGCTGGAAATCAATGCTGAATGTCTGTTGAATATTGGGACATTGTTAGGACATTGTGAGTATGTTCAGTTAGTTCAGCTGATTAAGCAGATCAATTCAGATGTTCACATTTTTCATATTCAGTAATGCGCAATGTTCAATTAAAAATTATTTTCACAAAAACACCATGTTATTTATATTCAAAATTTCATATCAACTGCATGTATTAGCTTTTACTGCGATTGAAAACTATATTTGGAAATAATTTGTCATAGTAACGGCATCAGAAAAAAATCGGCTTTCACCCCTGGGTGTAGGTAAGCTCTCCACCTGGTTGCTGAACAAGTTAATTTCATCTTTATACAAAGTCATACATTGTCTTTTTCAGTCTGACTTGGCATGTACAACATACTAAAGTTAATAATGTTTTGACTAATTAATAATAATTACGTTTATTCTTTGAAGGTTAAACAGATGTTAAAACTTACCGTGATGTATTCTGGGCCATTTTAGTTTTTGAGTTGAAGCTCGTTGTCAAGAACAAGGTAAAGTTAAAAGAAAAGGTTGCGTTCGTTTTCCAAGAACTAGTAGCCTACAAGTGATAATGCAACACAGCTGATTGAGGAGGATCAGTGCAAAGAAGAGCTGGGATTGAGAATAAATTAAGCAGTTTAGCCACACCCATCGGTTTGTTTACCGCCTTTCTCATTCGGACATTGACCTTTATAAGCAAACATTTTCATGACAGACATCAATAAAACAATCCACCTACATTTAGTAAAAAACATTATACAGTTGTTTTTAATTTTGTAATTTTTGTTGTAATTAATCTTTTTTGACACTTATTTGTGCATTTGTTGGAGTAAATCTAAATTGTATTAAGAATTTGCAAGTAAAGCTCTATTTGACAACCTCTATTTGATAAACATTATATTTCATGGTTTCAACAGATAAGGATGGATGTAAATTAGCAGCCAACCTGCTACTAGCAAGGTGTTTCTAATAAAGTGGCCAGTGAGTGTAGTTCATTTGTAGCTGGTTGGAAGTGAAGTGCAACTTAAACATATTTGAAAGATATCGTAATAAAAAGTATTTTTCCCTTAGTCCTTAGGGTTTCTGAACTCTATAAATGACTAAAAAAAAAACAAAAAAACTGGGTCATTTTCTTGGACATCGATACCGCAGAGTATTGTCATGGTTTTGTGCAGTTGCAGCAAACAATAGCTTTCCATACCCAAAAAAAGTCTTGACTATTATTGTTACTTTCATTGTTAAACAGGACATCCTGGTCTTTCTTGTCTACCAGCCAGTTTGTTTAACAGTTGTTTCTGTCATAATCACTAATGCAACTGTACACTGATACCGGTGTGAAGCCAACGCTGTGTTGTGATACTGGGTTATATAAATAAAACCGAATTGAACTTGCATTGAATGTATCTATCAGGTGTGTTTCTTCCATCATAACCTGGAATTACCTGTGCATCCTTGTTGAAATTCCAGTCTAATTCTTATGAAACACTTTTGGAGTGTATTCAGGATGGACACATTTGGTTTCTTAAAGTAAACCAAAGTTTGTTTTCCCCAATAATCCGTAAAAAGATTTCAGTCTGAAAACATCTGAGCAGACCCTGATCTTTTCCAGGGTATTTTAACATGTTTTAACATGTTTCTACAGAGAGATAGGAAGCAAATCTATTTATTAATTTAAAAAAAGTTTAAAGCAATATTGAAAAACCAAAACAGAATTAGTAACATGAGGACAAAAAATGCATTGCTGTTTAGATCAGTGTTTTTACTTGATGAAGAAGAAAATAGAAATGTGTGTGTCTGAGTTTTACAGTGCGTGACATAATATTTTTCTGTGTGAACAAGTTTAACTTCACATGACTCAAAGCAGGGGAAAATAAAGTTTATTCGTTTTTTTTAAATACACAATTTCCAATAGCCCATTTAACGACAAAACATTTAATCCAAAACATTTTGTATTTACTGTTAATGCTGCAAGTTTAACACACCTATCATCCCACAAATAGAAAATCACCCAACAAGAAAGCCAACATTCTGTTAGCTCTATTCAGAGAAACAAAACTAAAGTTATGTAATCTGATTACAAGCATATATTTAAAACAAACCTTTCCCCTCACCATCACCAAGATAAAGGAACAATTGGTTTCGTTAAAAAGTGACATTCTGATTTTGAAAGATACAAGAAAATTACCCAGTTTTATTAATAATCTTATGATGCTGAAAAAAAAGTTTTAATGTCATAACCCCCTACTAAATTAAAATAATTCAAGGAAAATAATTCAAAAAGAAATTCCAAACACCAAATAAAAGTAAAATGTTTTTGAGTCAGAATTTGAAAATGAAATCCTAACTTACTTTTAAAATGTGAGAAGTGATATATTTGCACACAAGAGGCACACTCAGGAGACTTAAGCGAAATCATATATAATTGATTGTATTTTGATAATAATAATAATAGATTTAAACATTTTCAAGCATGTTTAAGATCAAGGTTATAACCAGTGCAGTGTTTTTTTTCTTTCACTTTGAGCCCTTTTGACTTTTTGTGCATCCATTATTCTTCTTCATCACTTGATACAGATGGATTTGCATCCTCAGGAGGCTGCTTGTTGTCAGAAGGGATGTAAATGTCCACCTTGTATTCAAAAAAAGACAAAAAGAAAACAGTATTAAGCAAAATCATCAGCAATCTATCTAGTCATAAATTTGGTGGCAAACGAGCTTTAATCACTCCATACATCATGTCCTTTTGCTTTTGGCTTTTCCTCTCAGGGGTCACCACAGTGAATCAGCGTTCTCCATTTGATCTTGTTTTCTGCATCCTCTATTCTTAACAGTCGAAACAGTCTATATAGCTTATTCACAAGATGTTGACAAAAATGTTGTCAATTTTTTGTTTGTTCTGTAGAACTTTAGAATTTTTGTGATGTGATAGAGATGTGAACGGTGGAAACCTTCTGGCCTTGAGCTGGAGTGTTTAGAGGTCCTGCAATCTGCTCCTTTATAAAGTCCAGGTCCTCTGGAAGCACGAGGCCATGCTCCTTCATCACATCCCTCAGGCCGTTGCTCTCCACCAGATGATCGAACATGTCCAGAGACGCCGTCTCATGCTGGAAGACACAAAGACTTGTGGATAGTGCTGCAGATGAAGCCACAGAGTCAAATTTACATTTGATTAAAACTAAATGTGAAGGCTTATCAGAGCCCTGTTTTAAGGATTCTTATCAAAGTTTAACAATATTATATTTAACTACAACTTCAAGCTTCTCGTAGTTTTGAAGAGCCAATGAAAAAAAAAGAGTAAATCTGTAAGTTTGTCTCTTAATGTGAAGAGAAGATTTGGGTCTGATACAAAGACTTTTCATTCATGATGAACATTCATCCAAGGCAAAGTTAGACAGTTGTTAGGGTGTTGCTCGTGTTTTATCAATGACTCATTTTATCAGTGGCTTTAGGCTCTTTCCATTTGTCTCTTTAAAAAAAAACTTTAGCAAGCACTAAAAATTTCTGCAGGAACATTTACAAGAATTGTAGCTAAACCATTAGGAATGATTTAGTCAAAAAGTCTATTAATTGAGTTACCATGGAATCTTTAAGTATTGGCTGAAAGACATAGAGGCATAACTCTATTTTTCTGCATCAACATTTGTTGTAATTTGGAAAGAATGCATCTCTGCAATGGCATGAGGAATTTGTGAGTCACAACACTTGGTTAAACAAAGACAAGAAAGGGTAAAACAAGGTGACCTTACCTTCCAATTAACTTGTGGGCGTGCTCTAGGGGTAAACTTGCCATCAAACATGTGGGAAAAATGATCCGTGTCCTGGAATGCAGGTTAACAGGAAAGATTTAAACAGAATTAACAACATAATGCGTACTCTGGTGCACAAACAGACAGAATAGTTTGTAAACAACCTTTATGGCAAGAAAGGTTTAAGATAAGAAATTAGTTACATTTGTGTCTGCTTATGTGTAGGAAGCAGGGATGGAAATGTGTTTAGAATGAAGTCAGATTAAACAAGCATTTTCCTTATATGTATTAGTTCAATAAACCTACCAGGTTTTATTGTAATTTTGTTTGTCTGTATTTCTAAAATGGAAAGGATTATCTACTCACCCAGATCATGGCAGAGCCCTGCAATCTGCACACATAGGATGTCTCGATGAGAGATGAGCAGTTCGGGCTGTCTTCCATTTAAAGCCTGAACAAGTTCTCCAGCCAAGTAACCCACACTGTATCAGGAAAGACAAACAACGTCATAAATTATGATAAAAAACACAAGATTAACGAAAAAGAATTCCTTGGTTTGTCAAATAATTCTCTAAAAGCAAAGGTCATATCTATTACTTATTGAAAAGACACTACACAAACCCAGACTGACTCATCAACCCTAATCCTGATCTGTTTTTACTCCTAAGTTATATGTAAAAGCAAATCAAGATGTGAAAAACCATGATTCATTACAATCCAGTTAGGTTTGTACCCAATGCTGTGTTCAAAACGGTTGTGCGACGCTCCAGGGAAAACGAAGTATGTCCCTCCAAGCTGCTTGATATTCCGGAGTCTCTGGAACTGAGGCGTGTCCACGATTTTAATGAGGAGGGGGTGCAACTCCACATGTCCGTGAATGGGGTCATTGAACACCTGGAAGAAAAAAAAGACAACAAGCTTGATCCAGAACTTGAGCTAAAACAAATACCATAGGTATAGAAAACTACTCATTAGATCAATGTCATTTGCAGGGTAGGGCAGTCAACCTCTGATCAGAAAATTGCAGGTTCGATTCCCGCCCATCCCTCCCATGTGTCGCAATGTCCTTGGGCAAGACACTGAACCTACATTGCCTCTGGTGGTTATAGGTTGGTGAAAGTGTTCGGCAGTGGCGCCGCCATCATGGGTGAAAAGGAGAGTGACTGTAAAGCGCTTTTGGGCCTTCAAAGAAGGTAGAAAAGCGCTACACAAGTATACGCCATTTACCATTTGATGTATGAAGCTACGTTCACTGCACCCTCACCCTTTCGTTGCAAGTTAAACTAGATCAAAGTTTGACCAATCAGGGGCTTGGTAGTGACTTTAAGGATTTGATTCATCTGGTGAATCCAGACACAGTGACAAGTTTTGGATTTTCCAATAAAATTATATGTTTATTTATAAGATATAAATACAATTACCTTGTTTGCCTCTGTGTCAACTTGCCAGAGTTTCCTGAGATTGTGCAGGAAGAAACTAAAGAGGGTCTCAAAGACCACTTTTTCTCTCTCTTTACACTTACTCTATGCCCATTGTTTTCAGCTCTGCTTCATTGAGATACCTCAGTCCAACGCCTGTGATTCTTTGTGCTACATAGCAAAAAAAAAAAAAAAAAGAAAAAACACACAAGGTCACAACAATAACATTCGGGTGGACAATGAAGCTGCAATTCCAATCGAAATCCCCATTAATAGTAGTTTTAAATAACTGGGGGTGGCGTTTTGTCCAATATGGATAAAGGGAAGCAGGCAGACTGATGATGCTTATGTTGATATGATAGTCTTCTTTATGTCTTTTGCTTACAATCCAAAAAATATCTTGTTTTAGCGGATGCTTGTATCCAAAGCAACTCACAAATGAGGAACAAAACAACACGTCGGGTCGCACAGTCAAGTTCTTTTAGAAAAATGACTTAGAGGGGGCTCCAGTGCTGAAAAACAGTTGTTTTCGGCCTTTTCATGAAGAGTGCAAATGAAGTTTCTGTGAGATAAGCGAGTCTTAAAAGAGAATCAAAAAGGTAGGTGTTGCTCGTTTGCAGAGCGTGGTGTGTATGCAGGGGTATAGATCTGAATCCGAGTGTTCAGGGGGGGACAGAGGAGGCAGCTTTTCCTGATACTCCTCCAGAGGAAAGGATTCAAAAGCAGCTCGATGAGGTTTATGAAGATTATCTCCTCCAAGTGTCTCACTAAAGCTGGAAACATTCTCAAGGACAGTGTTCTCCTGGGAAAAAAGGCAGGACGTTCAGAGGTGTGAAAGGAAGAACAAACCAGAAAAAGGAAGATCAGAACTGTGGATGCTGCCAACAAAATAATGAGGCACACTTAATATTTTTGCATAATGGTAAACAAACAATGAAATGCACATGTGAAAAAGGGCCGAAATGCAGGTGATGGATGGATGGATGGATGGATGGATGGATGGATGGATGGGCTGCATCTCTGTTTGTGTGCGTCTTCAAAACATGATATTCTTTGCACAGTTTGGTTTTATTATCAGGTTTATTATTAAATTGTTACATGATGGCTTTTTCCCCCCCTAAATACAAAACTTTACTCTTTCAGTAGAAACCCTCAAAATATATTATAGTACCCTCAATATAGAAAATAAAAAAAAACAGGTATTTTAACACGTAACATCTGCCAGGTGACAAAATGCTGTGTGACCACTGTAACAAGAAATACATATAAAAACCTAAAATATAAAAACACTAAAGGGAAAAGTGTTATCAGAAAAATATCTTAAATATAATAAACTGTGCTCAAAAATAGTTTTGGTATTCTTTGATGAACGTTGAAAGATAAGTTGTGAATACGTTCAAAGTTCATTAAGTGAGCTTTGAAACACATTCATAACGGTGCAAAAACACACTGCCCTGAGCATTACAGTCACATTTATGACTGATAAAGTTTTTAAACATAAGCTGAAAAACTGAAACTAACTTAAAGTTTTCATTCCAAAGAAGTAAATATCTGTCACCTGGCATTTCTCTTTTTGCTATTACTAAATGCAGGCAGTGCAAGTTTTTCTGTCACTTTTTCTTAAACAGCTGAGTTTTGATCCTCTTGTGTCCGTTCACAAGAGTGTCGGTTCTTTCTGTCGGCTTCGCCTCGTCGCTGTCCTCGCCTTCGTTGTTGTTGCACCAGCTGAGTTTGAGCGGAGTCAGCTCGGGGGCTATTATGTCTCCGTCCTGTGTGGGAATAAAAGCAAGAATCTTTGTCATTGAAACAATCAGAGCAGAAAGCGCACGGTAAGGTCGTCTGTCACTGACCATACCGGAACAACGCGTTTCAACGTTAGCCTGGAGACCTGAAGCTCTACAATCATTTGCACCCAGGGATCATTCTAAAAGCTTTACAGAAATGTAACCTAACTCAGTCTGCATGAAACACATTGGATTTAATGGAAATATGAAAGAGGCAGAGCAGAATTCAGAGTGAAGATGAAAAAAAAATAGTAACAGTTGGAGTCATTCTTCTCCAGGCTTCTATGCACCTTGACCTACTTTGATTAAACTCTTTTCTTTAAAATCTCATGTCTGCTTTGATGTTCTAATATAACTAATGGCCGTTTGGAACAATGAACCGCCAGAGCAAAGAGATCAGTCTCTGGTTATTGTGATGCAACAGTAGGTTAATTTATGGCAGCATAAATGTATGAATGTAACCAAACTGCCCTGTGAATCGCTCATTTTACTCTATTTAACCAAAACAGGTTTTGTATTTTTTTCAGTACAGTTAAAACGTTGAGCAGAGTTTAGCCTAAATGTAAAAAAGACAAAGTTTGACCCATTTTTAGTTAACACTTGGCAACTGTTTTTGTTTTTTGTTACAAACATTAATCGATGAGAAAGTTGAGCCTTCTTCATTCAGAGGTGCTACACTCATGCAGATAGATTCCATCATTAGTCCAAAGAGGAGGAGCAAAATCTAACAGCATACTGCTGTTTCTTTCATCCAGAACAGTGCAGAGAGAATCAAACTGAATTAGAATTCCTTTCAGCATTATTATAAGGAGATGATTTGTGGACACAAATCTGCTCCAAGTCTAAATGTTATGTGCAGGTTGCAGCAGAGTTGCTGCTGTGTTCCATTTTTGTCTGCAGGAGAATCTGCAGGTTGATGTTTGTTCCTTTTTTGTGTCAATGTACCTAACTGTAACTTCAATTAAAAAGGCAGAAGTTACCTGAGGCTTTGAGAAGTTCCTGTTTATGCACCACTGAACAAAGTGCTTCTTGGCCGCCTCCAAACTCTCATCGTCCGTCTTTTTGAAGTACACTCTGATCAGCTGCTCGGCAAAATGCTCCGGAAGAAGTTTAGACACCTAAAGCAGAACAGAGGTTTGGGTTTTGGCTTTTACTCTTCGCTCTGTGTCAGATATTTGGAAACTTGTCCTTGTCTTCTGTCCTCTGGAAAGGTTGTGAAATGCTTCATTGTTAAACGGATCAAATGACTACTTCAGAACTTGCTTTGTTATGGAAAAAGTAAAGTGACTGAAGACCCTCAAGCTACAAACCACTTTGATTGTCTGAAACAAATCAAGACGAAGGCCTTAACCAAGACAACGGGAAATGCATGTGTTGCTGCTGATGTTGAGCATTGTTGATGCAGAATAGACTTCTCAGTTCTCTTCCTGTTAAACGTTATGCTTATTGGTTCACATGAAACAAGGTACAGAATCTCTTTACCCAATACTCAGTTACATAAGAACATACTTTTAATCAATAAGTCTGGAAAACAGATCTAGAGTTTATCCATCAATGCCGGATTCAGCTTTCTAAATACTACACTTACTCTTCTTGTGTGCGTGAACACTCTTGTCGCGACTCTGTCACTGTGACAATATTTATTTCGGTGTGCAAATATCTCTCTGAGCTTATACAAATATGTAGGTGTGGCTTTTGCATGCTATGAAACAACACACACACATAAAACACACACACACATGAAAGTTCAACATCTTTTAGTTAAAATTTGTTTGCAAGACTTGGTTAGTCTATGTGCAACAGTAGATAAGTACTCGGCATACATATGTATATTAGTGGGAATATTTGCAGAACACATTTACTAAAAGCCGGCACTCAAGGCTTGGCTCTGACCTGGTTTTTGCGGATCTGGATGGCTTTATTTGGGTCGTGCTTGCAGTAGAACCGCACTTTGTTGATGGGGTTCTTCTCCTTCATCCCGTAGTCCATAACAATGACCTGAAAGCGGGAAACATCTGATGTTAATGTGAGGCATAAAGAACAACCTCTTGTAGCAAATTATAGAAAGACAAAAGGAGTAAAAATAATTTTGACATATTTCTACCAGATGAACCTAATGAGACGAAGTCTAATGCAATGGTAAACCTACATTGACGATAAAGTCCTCTGGTTGCAGACTGACAACAGAGCTGCCATTCTGAGGAGTGGATTCAGATAACTCTTGCTCCCAGATCTTGATGTTTTCCTGAAAAAAAAGAAAAAAATCGGAGAATGTTTTTATTTGACCCCCATCCGATTGTGGTTGCTCTGTTTCATGTGAGAAGAAAATCTGCATAACAAAGTGGTCGGAAACTTCCTGAATTACGAAACTCGAATGCAACAGAAAGAGGTGCGAAACAGCCAGCAAGCTCAACCTCCTTATTTTCCGACTTCAGTACAACCAGATAACTGCAACTCATGTCTGAAATAACATGAACACACACCTGGTTGACAGTCACAGCTTTGTCTGGCTGAGTTTGTCCCAGACATTTGTAGAGGCGTCTGCAGACGATGTTGTGCAGGATTTCCCTCGCTTCGCTAAGCTCTGGAGACGAGGAGTTGAGGATCTGTTCAAACACATAATCTATAGTGGTGGGAGAACAGAAATGAGGGCTTTATTAAAAATACGTCAGTAAATAGATAAGAAATACAAGCAATTTGAATGTTATACCCACTTCGACCCACTTTTCGTTTCAAAAATGGAGTTTCAAAACGTTTCAAAATTGAGTTTTTAGCTAAAATTAAAAGAAAAACAAATCTGTTGTTTCTAGGACATAGCTTCACCTCAGAGTTGTGAGCGGGAGTAAGCCCGTCCCTATTTCCCATCATCAATCTGTTTGGACTCTCTCCCACTAGCTTACAGCCCCTCACACCTCCAACGTATAACATTAGCGGTTCTACAAAAATGGCGAGCAGTATTGTAGCTTTCCAGCCGTACAGCTTTGAGTCAGACGCCAGCTTGGACAAGGAAAACGAAGACGTACATGGATCTATTTGTCTGCAAGCGGATGCATCAGAATGGAACAGAACAGGGAGCTTGTGTCCCACCAAGCGTATTATCTGTCACAAACAAGCTGTTTTTCAATTTTTTACAGCAATTTGAATCAAGGGATCCTCAGAAATGCATTTTAAGCTTATTTTTCTTAAAATATATCAGCAAAATGCCACAAGAACATATTAAAAACATTGAAAACACTATTTTCATCAGGCTGCAATGATGGTCATGACCTGAACAGTGCAAAGCGCATTTACATGACCATGTTAAAAAACAAATGAATTGAGTACATTTCCAGACATGGTGAGCCTTAAAGCTCCGTACTCCGCAAAAACAGACAGATTCTTTTCCACATTAAGAAACCAACCAGTTTTCTCTGTTCTTGTAGTGTTCGCGAGACTTTCAGTATAAAAGCCTTCCTGGACTAAATGTATTAAAACAGTGAAAATAAATAAGCATGGCTGTTTTCCATCACCTGTTAGTTTGGTGTAGGCCACCATGTCATCTATAGCCGTGGAGAGAGTGAACATCTTCCCCCCGGTACCTTCAATTTGCATGTATGGATCTGCTTTTAAAAAGGCCTCTGTGATCCTGAGGAAAGGGAATATCAAAATCAGACCAGAGAACATTCCTGCAAGCAATAGGAGGAAACAAAAAGTTTTTTCCTCACATCGTCTGTATGATGTTAGCCACTTTGTGCTGGTAAGCTCGTCTGTGCAGACAGTTTCTCGTGTGGAACATGTCATACAGATTTCTAACTTCCTGTTATAAGAATAAATGTTATTTTTGGTGTAAAAAACGAATCATAAAATAAATGCATATTAATAAGAATTCAAAGTACCTTGTCTCTGGTGCAGATGTGCTTCTGCCCGTCAACCTCACACACACGAGCAAATTTAAGGAATCGTTGATAGTCAAAGTTGTTCTGGATGCCCAAATGGTAACAGTCCCTGAAACAAGACGACAGAAAGGAATTTCTACACTAATGTAGAAAAGAACAAAAAACATCTATGTAGATGTAAAAAGGCCCACCTGGCAAAATAGTCCCATTTATCCACATCAATGCCATTCCGTTTGTTGGCTACAATCTCATAGAGGAAGGACTTGTCTTCAGGTCGCCCTTTGTACGGCCACTGCAGAAACAAGAAGAGAATCGGAGTGAAAACGAGACTTTGTTTAACTGCTGTACCTGATTTAACTGAATTGACATGGCAAAAAATAAATAATACAGTGAAAAATGAATCGGCAAGCCAAGAAGAGCATGACAGATTTGGACTGAAGACATTTTGGAATTCTTTATTCCCTATTTTTTTACTTAAGATTGTAGTTCTTAGAGAAGAAGTTTCATATTATGCATTTACAGAGCATGTGCATAGCTGACATCATGACAGGAAATACCCACTGGACATATTCTCATCACACCTTTGCAAGAGGTATTCGTCCGTCATAAACATTAACACTGTTAAAACCCATTTTTTGTTGTTTTAGAAGAGCAAATTTCTATAAATATCAGAACATTTCTGCATGCATTTTATTCTAAAATAAAAGGGAAAAAAAAACACTTAAAAATAAAAATGATAGAGATGTGAACGGTGGAAACCTTCTGGCCTTGAGCTGGAGTGTTTAGAGGTCCTGCAATCTGCTCCTTTATAAAGTCCAGGTCCTCTGGAAGCACGAGGCCATGCTCCTTCATCACATCCCTCAGGCCGTTGCTCTCCACCAGATGATCGAACATGTCCAGAGACGCCGTCTCATGCTGGAAGACACAAAGACTTGTGGATAGTGCTGAAGATGAAGCCACAGAGTCAAATTTACATTTGATTAAAACTAAATGTGAAGGCTTATCAGAGCCCTGTTTTAAGGATTCTTATCAAAGTTTAACAATATTATATTTAACTACAACTTCAAGCTTCTCGTAGTTTTGAAGAGTCAATGAAAAAAAAAAGAGTAAATCTGTAAGTTTGTCTCTTAATGTGAAGAGAAGATTTGGGTCTGATACAAAGACTTTTCATTCATGATGAACATTCATCCAAGGCAAAGTTAGACAGTTGTTAGGGTGTTGCTCGTGCTTTATCAATGACTCATTTTATCAGTGGCTTCAGGCTCTTTCCATTTGTCTCTTTAAAAAAAAACTTTTGCAAACACTAAACATTTCTGCAGGAACATTTACAACAATTGTAGCTAAACCATTAGGAATGATTTAGTCAAAAAGTCTATTAATTGAGTTACCATGGAATCTTTAAGTATTGGCTGAAAGACATAGAGGCATAACTCTATTTTTCTGCATTAACATTTGTTGTAATTTGGAAAGAATGCATCTCTTCAATGGCATGAGGAATTTGTGAGTCACAACACTTGGTTAAACAAAGACAAGATAGGTAAAACAAGGTGATCTTACCTTCCAATTAACTTGTGGGCGTGCTCTAGGGGTAAACTTGCCATCAAACATGTGGGAAAATGATCCGTGTCCTGGAATGCAGGTTAACAGGAAAGATTTAAACAGAATTAACAACATAATGCGTACTCTGGTGCACAAACAGACAGAATAGTTTGTAAACAACCTTTATGGCAAGAAAGGTTTAAGATAAGAAATTAGTTACATTTGTGTCTTCTTATGTGTAGGAAGCAGGGATGGAAATATGTTCAGAATGAAGTCAGATTAAACAAGCATTTTCCTTATATGTATTAGTTCAATAAACCTACCAGGTTTTATTGTAATTTTGTTTGTCTGTATTTCTAAAATGGAAAGGATTATCTACTCACCCAGATCATGGCAGAGCCCTGCAATCTGCACACATAGGATGTCTCGATGAGAGATGAGCAGTTCGGGCTGTCTTCCATTTAAAGCCTGAACAAGTTCTCCAGCCAAGTAACCCACACTGTATCAGGAAAGACAAACAACGTCATAAATTATGATAAAAAACACAAGATTAACGAAAAAGAATTCCTTGGTTTGTCAAATAATTCTCTAAAAGCAAAGGTCATCATATCTATTACTTATTGAAAAGACACTACACAAACCCAGACTGACTCATCAACCCTAATCCTGATCTGTTTTTACTCCTAAGTTATATGTAAAAGCAAATCAAGATGTGAAAAACCATGATTCATTACAATCCAGTTAGGTTTGTACCCAATGCTGTGTTCAAAACGGTTGTGCGACGCTCCAGGGAAAACGAAGTATGTCCCTCCAAGCTGCTTGATATTCCGGAGTCTCTGGAACTGAGGCGTGTCCACGATTTTAATGAGGAGGGGGTGCAACTCCACATGTCCGTGAATGGGGTCATTGAACACCTGGAAGAAAAAAAAGACAACAAGCTTGATCCAGAACTTGAGCTAAAACAAATACCATAGGTATAGAAAACTACTCATTAGATCAATGTCATTTGCAGGGTAGGGCAGTCGACCTCTGATCAGAAAATTGCAGGTTCGATTCCCGCCCTGCCCTCTCATGTGTCGCAATGTCCTTGGGCAAGACACTGAACCCCACATTGCCTCTGGTGGTTATAGGTTGGTGAAAGTGTTCGGCAGTGGCGCCGCCATCATGGGTGAAAAGGAGAGTGACTGTAAAGCGCTTTTGGGCCTTCAAAGAAGGTAGAAAAGCGCTACACAAGTATACAACATTTACCATTTGATGTATGAAGCTACGTTCACTGCACCCTCACCCTTTCATTGCAAGTTAAACTAGATCAAAGTTTGACCAATCAGGGGCTTGGTAGTGACATTAAGGATTTGATTCATCTGGTGAATCCAGACACAGCGACAAGTTTTGGATTTTCCAATAAAATTATATGTTTATTTATAAGATATAAATACAATTACCTGGTTTGCCACTGTGTCAACTTGCCAGAGTTTCCTGAGGCTGTGCAGGATGCGCAGGCGGTCACCAAGACACCTGAATGATGTGGTCACACAGGAATGAACCAAACAAGCACTGTGACAAATGATGGACGCTGGGAGGAAACTAAAGAGGGTCTCAAAGACCACTTTTTCTCTCTCCTTACACTTACTCTATGCCCATTGTTTTCAGCTCTGCTTCATTGAGATACCTCAGTCCAACGCCTGTGATTCTTTGTGCTACATAGCAAAAAAAAAAAAAGAAAAAACACACAAGGTCACAACAATAACATTTGGGTGGACAATGAAGCCGCAATTCCAATTGAAATCCCCATTAAGAGTAGTTTTAAATAACTGGTGGTGGCATTTGTCCAATGTGGATAAAGGGAAGCAGGCAGACTGATGATGCTTATGTTGATATGATAGTCTTCTTTATGTCTTTTGCTTACAATCCCAAAAATATCTTGTTTTAGCGGATGCTTGTATCCAAAGCAACTCACAAATGAGGAACAAACCAACACGTCGGGTCGCACAGTCAAGTTCTTTTAGAAAAATGACTTAGAGGGGGCTCCAGTGCTGAAAAACAGTTGTTTTCGGCCTTTTCATGAAGATTGCAAATTAAGCTTCTGTGAGATAAGCGAGTCTTAAAAGAGAATCAAAAAGGTAGGTGTTGCTCGTTTGCAGAGCGTGGTGTGTATGCAGGGGTATAGATCTGAATCCGAGTGTTCAGGGGGGGACAGAGGAGGCAGCTTTTCCTGATACTCCTCCAGAGGAAAGGATTCAAAAGCAGCTCGATGAGGTTTATGAAGATTATCTCCTCCTAGTGTCTCACTAAAGCTGGAAACATTCTCAAGGACAGTGTTCTCCTGGGAAAAAAGGCAGGACGTTCAGAGGTGTGAAAGGAAGAACAAACCAGTAAAAGGAAGATCAGAACTGTGGATGCTGCCAACAAAATAATGAGGCACACTTAATATTTTTGCATAATGGTAAACAAACAATGAAATGCACATGTGAAAAAGGGCCGAAATGCAGGTGATGGATGGATGGATGGATGGATGGATGGGCTGCATCTCTGTTTGTGTGCGTCTTCAAAACATGATATTCTTTGCACAGTTTGGTTTTATTGTCAGGTTTATAATTGAATTGTTACATGATGGCTTTCCCCCCCCCCAAATACAAAACTTTACTCTTTCAGTAGAAACCCTCAAAATATATTATAGTACCCTCAATATAGAAAAAAAAAAGAAAAAGGTATTTTAACACGTAACATCTGCCAGGTGACAAAATGCTGTGTGACCACTGTAACAAGAAATAAATATAAATGTCAGGGTTGGCGTGTGGACAAAAACGCAGACGGCACTCAAAATGGAATAGTCATTCATTTAATGTCTCGAAAGAGAAGAAATAAATCCAAGAAGTAACCAAAACCACCCGACAACCCGTGCAAGGGAGACGAGGGTATATAACAGGGAGAGAGGATTAATTAATAACACACAGGTGTGCCAGGAGGGAGGGAACACACAAGGAGGGAAGTGACAAGTGACCTGAGAAGCAATGGTGAGCACAGGAAATACAACAAAATAAAACAGGAAGTGACGACAACGAACAACAACTAATCGACCTGGTTCCAAAACCCTATAGTACCCCCCCCTTTAAGGTGCGCCGCCTGGCGTAGGATGAGGCTTGTCTCGGTGCCGCCGATTGAAGTCCCTGATGAGGTCAGGATCCAGAATGCGCGAAGCAGGCTCCCAGGATCTCTCCTCAGGTCCGTACCCCTGCCAGTCCGCCAGGTACTGGAGACCACGACCCCGTCGCCGAACGTCCAACAGGCGACGGACGGTGTAGGCCGGTTGACCATCGATGATGCGATGAGGGGATGGCGGAGAGGACGGCTGTTGCAGAGCACTCGCGATATGTGGCTTCAGCTGAGAGACATGGAAGACCGGATGGATGCGCAAGGACCTGGGCAAGCCCAGCCTGACTGCCACAGGATTGATGACCTTGACGATCTCGAAAGGTCCGATGAACCTGGGGGACAGATTTTTGGACTCCGTCCGAAGCTTGATGTTGGAGGTGGAGAGCATGACGAACTGGCCCGGTCGATAAGCTGGAGTTGGAGTGCGTCGGCCACCTCAGTCTCCTGCTCGGGGAACAGTGGGGGTTGGTACCCCAGAGAGCACTCGAATGGGGACATACCAGAGGCAGAAGAGGTGAGGGAGTTATGTGCATATTCCACCCACGGCAACAATGTACTCCAGGAGGTCTGGTGTCGGGAGCAGATGCACTGGAGCGCAGCCTCCAGGTCCTGGTTGGTTCGCTCCGCCTGCCCGTTAGACTGTGGGTGGAAACCAGAGGAGAGACTGGCAGTGGCCCCGAAAGCCCCACAGAACGCCTTCCAGACCTGTGAGATGAACTGAGGACCTCGATCCGACACCATGTCTGCGGGAATGCCATGTAACCTGAAGATGTGCTCTATAACCAGTCTTGCCGTCTCTGCAGCGGAGGGAAGTTTGGTCAAGGCCACAAAGTGAGCGGTCTTAGAGAAACGATCCACAATCGTCAGGATAACAGTCTTTCCTGCGGAGGACGGCAGGCCGGTCACAAAGTCCAAAGCAATGTGTGACCAAGGCCGACCCGGGATGGACAGTGGATGTAATAATCCAGCAGGTGGGTGTGTACTAACCTTGTTTTGAGCACACACCAGACAACCTGAAACATAATCCCGGACGTCCTTGGTCACGCTGGGCCACCAGAACCGGCGACGCAAAAAGGATTCAGTCCTGCGGATTCCTGGGTGACAGGTGAGTCGTGTGGCATGAGCCCACTGGAGTACCTGGGACCTGAGAGAACTTGGAACGAACAGTTTATTAGGAGGGCCTCCTCCTGGATCTGGTTCCTGAGCCTGGGCAGCCCTAATGTCTCTCTCCAGCTGCCAGGAGAGGGCACCTAGCACACATGAGGGAGGAAGAATACAGGCCGGTTGGCCGTCCTGAGAAGCCGGTTCCTGCTGACGGGAGAGGGCGTCCGGCTTCACATTCTTGGAACCAGGTCGATAAGTAACTACAAAACTGAAACGGTTGAAAAATAAAGACCACCGTGCCTGCCTGGAGTTTAGCCGTTTAGCGGTTCGTAGGTAGGACAAATTTTTATGATCCGTCCAAACCAAAAACGGCGTTGCTGACCCCTCTAACCAGTGCCTCCACTCCTCGAGAGCTAGCTTTATTGCTAGCAGCTCCTTATCCCCCACATCATAATTACGTTCGGCCGGAGAAAGCCAACGGGAGAAGTAAGAGCAAGGACGCATCTTACTGTCAGATACCCCCCGTTGGGATAGAACCGCACCCACTCCCGTATCAGAGGCATCCACCTCCACAATAAATTGTCTGGACGGATCGGGTTGGGCCAAAATAGAAGCAGAGGTGAACAGATGTTTGAGCTTATTAAAAGCTGCCTCTGCCTCCTTAGTCCAGATAAAAGATGAGGAGGATGAGGTGAGCGCCGTGAGTGGCGCGGCCACCGAGCTGTAACCCCGGATGAAGCGACGGAGGAAGTTGGCAAACCCCAGAAAACGCTGTAATTGTTTCCTGTTAGAAGGGGTAGGCCACTCCACCACCGCTTTCACCTTCGCAGGATCGGGTTTCACCTCACCCTCAGAAATGACAAACCCCAGGAAAGAAACAGACGGAGAGTGAAACTCACACTTCTCCGCCTTTACAAACAGCTTGTTCTCGAGTAAACGCTGGAGTACCAGACGAACATGCCGCCTATGTTCGCTGGCATCCCTGGAAAAAATCAAAATGTCATTCAAGTACACAAACACAAAACGATGAATGAAATCTCTTAGCACATCATTTATCATAGCCTGGAAAACTGCAGGGGCATTACAGAGACCAAACGGCATGACCAGGTACTCAAAATGTCCCAAAGGGGTAGTGAAGGCGGTCTTCCATTCGTCTCCAGCTCTCATCCGCACGAGATGGTAAGCATTGCGAAGATCCAGCTTGGTATAAATCCTGGCCTCCTGCAAGGCCTCAAAAGCGAAGTTCATCAGTGGTAGAGGGTAACTGTTTCTGACCGTGATCTCGTTTAACCCTCGATAGTCTATACACGGTCGGAGTGACCCGTCCTTACCGACAAAAAAGAACCCGGACCCCACTGGTGATGACGAAGGTCTGATGATACCAGATTTCAGGGACTCAGCGATATATTTCTCCATGACCTCTCTCTCGGGCTTAGACAGACTATACAACCTGCTTTTGGGTAAAGTAGCGCCAGGTTGCAAATTGATCGCACAGTCATAAGGTCGGTGAGGGGGTAAGGAGAGAGCTCGTGACTTGGAGAACACTTCAGCTAGATCATGGTATTCCGGCGGTATTCCGGATAGGTCAGGTGAGGGCGGCTGCCCTACTGGGACAGCGGGGTCTTCCCCAGGAGCCGTAGTTGCATAAGGGCTCGAGCTGCTTCTCTGCCCGGCTTGGTGTGTTGGAACACCTGCTGAAAAGCCTCCAGAAAAGCCGAGAGAGATGCGCAGGTAGGTGCTCCACGTTGCCATTCAGCAGTTGCCCATGCACCTGCTCTGCCGGTGAGGTGGGAGATGATGAAAGCCACCTTGGCTTGGTCCGAAGGATAGTGAGGCGCTTGTAATTGGAAATGGAGCTCACACTGGGTAATAAAGGCCCGACAGTCCCCAGAATCTCCCGAAAATCTTTCTGGACGGGCTAGTTGTGCATTAGGAGCGACTGGAACACCCTCCCAGGTCCCCTGGATCGGCGTGGAAGATGGTGGGCGTGACGAAGGGAAAAACGGCGGATGTTGAAAACGCTACGTCAGTTGCTCAAATCGTTCACCCAATGCGGCAATTTGTCGCTCGTGACGGCTCGACATTTCCAGTAATCCTTGACGTAGGCAGGACATCTGTTCCTCCTGCTGGCGAAGCAATGCCTGTACCGTCTCCGCGTCTGCTGCGTCCATGTTACTGGTCGGGTGGTAATTTCAGGGTTGGCGTGTGGACACAAACGCAGACGGCACTCAAAATGGAATAGTCATTCATTCAATGTCTCGAAAGAGAAGGAATAAATCCAAGAAGTAACCAAAACCACCCGACAACCCGTGCAAGGGAGACGAGGGTATATAACAGGGAGAGAGGATTAATTAATAACACACAGGTGTGCCAGGAGGGAGGGGACACACAAGGAGGGAAGTGACAAGTGACCTGAGAAGCAATGGTGAGCACAGGAAATACAACAAAATAAAACAGGAAGTGACGACAACGAACAACAACTAATCGACCTGGTTCCAAAACCCTACAATAAAAACCTAAAATATAAAAACACTAAAGGGAAAAGTGTTATCAGAAAAAATATCTTAAATATAATAAACTGTGCTGTGTGGTTACAGCATAAATGTAACCAAACTGCCCTGTGAATCGCTCACTTTACTCTATTTAACCAAAACAGGTTTTGTATTTTGTCAGTGCAGTTGAGAAGTGATATATTTGCACACAAGAGGCACACTCAGGAGACTTAAGCGAAATCATATATAATTGATTGTATTTTGATAATAATAATAATAGATTTAAACATTTTCAAGCATGTTTAAGATCAAGGTTATGACCAGTGCAGTGTTTTTTTTCTTTCACTTTGAGCCCTTTTGACTTTTTGTGCATCCATTATTCTTCTTCATCACTTGATACAGATGGATTTGCATCCTCAGGAGGCTGCTTGTTGTCAGAAGGGATGTAAATGTCCACCTTGTATTCAAAAAAAGACAAAAAGAAAACAGTATTAAGCAAAATCATCAGCAATCTATCTAGTCATAAATTTGGTGGCAAACGAGCTTTAATCACTCCATACATCATGTCCTTTTCCTTTTGGCTTTTCCTCTCAGGGGTCACCTCAGTGAATCAGCGTTCTCCATTTAATCTTGTTTTCTGCATCCTCTATTCTTAACAGTCTAAACAGTCTATATAGCTTATTCACAAGATGTTGACAAAAATGTTGTCAATTTTTTGTTTGTTCTGTAGAACTTTAGAATTTTTGTGATGTGATAGAGATGTGAACGGTGGAAACCTTCTGGCCTTGAGCTGGAGTGTTTAGAGGTCCTGCAATCTGCTCCTTTATAAAGTCCAGGTCCTCTGGAAGCACGAGGCCATGCTCCTTCATCACATCCCTCAGGCCGTTGCTCTCCACCAGATGATCGAACATGTCCAGAGACGCCGTCTCATGCTGGAAGACACAAAGACTTGTGGATAGTGCTGAAGATGAAGCCACAGAGTCAAATTTACATTTGATTAAAACTAAATGTGAAGGCTTATCAGAGCCCTGTTTTAAGGATTCTTATCAAAGTTTAACAATATTATATTTAACTACAACTTCAAGCTTCTCGTAGTTTTGAAGAGCCAATGAAAAAAAAAGAGTAAATCTGTAAGTTTGTCTCTTAATGTGAAGAGAAGATTTGGGTCTGATACAAAGACTTTTCATTCATGATGAACATTCATCCAAGGCAAAGTTAGACAGTTGTTAGGGTGTTGCTCGTGTTTTATCAATGACTCATTTTATCAGTGGCTTCAGGCTCTTTCCATTTGTCTCTTTAAAAAAAACTTTTACAAACACTAAACATTTCTGCAGGAACATTTACAACAATTGTAGCTAAACCATTAGGAATGATTTAGTCAAAAAGTCTATTAATTGAGTTACCATGGAATCTTTAAGTATTGGCTGAAAGACATAGAGGCATAACTCTATTTTTCTGCATCAACATTTGTTGTAATTTGGAAAGAATGCATCTCTGCAATGGCATGAGGAATTTGTGAGTCACAACACTTGGTTAAACAAAGACAAGAGAGGTAAAACAAGGTGACCTTACCTTCCAATTAACTTGTGGGCGTGCTCTAGGGGTAAACTTGCCATCAAACATGTGGGAAAATGATCCGTGTCCTGGAATGCAGGTTAACAGGAAAGATTTAAACAGAATTAACAACATAATGCGTACTCTGGTGCACAAACAGACAGAATAGTTTGTAAACAACCTTTATGGCAAGAAAGGTTTAAGATAAGAAATTAGTTACATTTGTGTCTGCTTATGTGTAGGAAGCAGGGATGGAAATATGTTTAGAATGAAGTCAGATTAAACAAGCATTTTCCTTATATGTATTAGTTCAATAAACCTACCAGGTTTTATTGTAATTTTGTTTGTCTGTATTTCTAAAATGGAAAGGATTATCTGCTCACCCAGATCATGGCAGAGCCCTGCAATCTGCACACATAGGATGTCTCGATGAGAGATGAGCAGTTCGGGCTGTCTTCCATTTAAAGCCTGAACAAGTTGTCCAGCCAAGTAACCCACACTGTATCAGGAAAGACAAACAACGTCATAAATTATGATAAAAAACACAAGATTAACGAAAAAGAATTCCTTGGTTTGTCAAATAATTCTCTAAAAGCAAAGGTCATATCTATTACTTATTGAAAAGACACTACACAAACCCAGACTGACTCATCAACCCTAATCCTGATGTGTTTTTACTCCTAAGTTATATGTAAAAGCAAATCAAGATGTGAAAAACCATGATTCATTACAATCCAGTTAGGTTTGTACCCAATGCTGTGTTCAAAACGGTTGTGCGACGCTCCAGGGAAAACGAAGTATGTCCCTCCAAGCTGCTTGATATTCCGGAGTCTCTGGAACTGAGGCGTGTCCACGATTTTAATGAGGAGGGGGTGCAACTCCACATGTCCGTGAATGGGGTCATTGAACACCTGGAAGAAAAAAAAGACAACAAGCTTGATCCAGAACTTGAGCTAAAACAAATACCATAGGTATAGAAAACTACTCATTAGATCAATGTCATTTGCAGGGTAGGGCAGTCAACCTCTGCTCAGAAAATTGCAGGTTCGATTCCCGCCCTGCCCTCCCATGTGTCGCAATGTCCTTGGGCAAGACACTGAACCCCACATTGCCTCTGGTGGTTATAGGTTGGTGAAAGTGTTCGGCAGTGGCGCCGCCATCATGGGTGAAAAGGAGAGTGACTGTAAAGCGCTTTTGGGCCTTCAAAGAAGGTAGAAAAGCGCTACACAAGTATACGCCATTTACCATTTGATGTATGAAGCTACGTTAACTGCACCCTCACCCTTTCGTTGCAAGTTAAACTAGATCAAAGTTTGACCAATCAGGGGCTTGGTAGTGACTTTAAGGATTTGATTCATCTGGTGAATCCAGACACAGCGACAAGTTTTGGATTTTCCAATAAGATTATATGTTTATTTATAAGATATAAATACAATTACCTGGTTTGCCTCTGTGTCAACTTGCCAGAGTTTCCTGAGGCTGTGCAGGATGCGCAGGCGGTCACCAAGACACCTGAATGATGTGGTCACACAGGAATGAACCAAACAAGCACTGTGACAAATGATGGACGCTGGGAGGAAACTAAAGAGGGTCTCAAAGACCACTTTTTCACTCTCCTTACACTTACTCTATGCCCATTGTTTTCAGCTCTGCTTCATTGAGATACCTCAGTCCAACGCCTGTGATTCTTTGTGCTACATAGCAAAAAAAAAAAAAAAGAAAAAACACACAAGGTCACAACAATAACATTCGGGTGGACAATGAAGCCGCAATTCCAATTGAAATCCCCATTAATAGTAGTTTTAAATAACTGGTGGTGGCGTTTTGTCCAATGTGGATAAAGGGAAGCAGGCAGACTGATGATGCTTATGTTGATATGATAGTCTTCTTTATGTCTTTTGCTTACAATCCAAAAAATATCTTGTTTTAGCGGATGCTTGTATCCAAAGCAACTCACAAATGAGGAACAAACCAACACGTCGGGTCGCACAGTCAAGTTCTTTTAGAAAAATGACTTAGAGGGGGCTCCAGTGCTGAAAAACAGTTGTTTTCGGCCTTTTCATGAAGATTGCAAATGAAGTTTCTGTGAGATAAGCGAGTCTTAAAAGAGAATCAAAAAGGTAGGTGTTGCTCGTTTGCAGAGCGTGGTGTGTATGCAGGGGTATAGATCTGAATCCGAGTGTTCAGGGGGGGGACAGAGGAGGCAGCTTTTCCTGATACTCCTCCAGAGGAAAGGATTCAAAAGCAGCTCGATGAGGTTTATGAAGATTATCTCCTCCAAGTGTCTCACTAAAGCTGGAAACATTCTCAAGGACAGTGTTCTCCTGGGAAAAAAGGCAGGACGTTCAGAGGTGTGAAAGGAAGAACAAACCAGTAAAAGGAAGATCAGAACTGTGGATGCTGCCAACAAAATAATGAGGCACACTTAATATTTTTGCATAATGGTAAACAAACAATGAAATGCACATGTGAAAAAGGGCCGAAATGCAGGTGATGGATGGATGGATGGATGGATGGGCTGCATCTCTGTTTGTGTGCCTCTTCAAAACATGATATTCTTTGCACAGTTTGGTTTTATTGTCAGGTTTATAATTGAATTGTTACATGATGGCTTTTTCCCCCCCTAAATACAAAACTTTACTCTTTCAGTAGAAACCCTCAAAATATATTATAGTACCCTCAATATAGAAAAAAAAAAAGAAAAAGGTATTTTAACACGTAACATCTGCCAGGTGACAAAATGCTGTGTGACCACTGTAACAAGAAATAAATATAAATGTCAGGGTTGGCGTGTGGACACAAACGCAGACGGCACTCAAAATGGAATAGTCATTCATTTAATGTCTCGAAAAAGAAGGAATAAATCCAAGAAGTAACCAAAACCACCCGACAACCCGTGCAAGGGAGACGAGGGTATATAACAGGGAGAGAGGATTAATTAATAACACACAGGTGTGCCAGGAGGGAGGGAACACACAAGGAGGGAAGTGACAAGTGACCTGAGAAGCAATGGTGAGCACAGGAAATACAACAAAATAAAACAGGAAGTGACGACAACGAACAACAACTAATCGACCTGGTTTCAAAACCCTATAGTACCCCCCCCTTTAAGGTGCGCCGCCTGGCGTAGGATGAGGCTTGTCTCGGTGCCGCCGATTGAAGTCCCTGATGAGGTCAGGATCCAGAATGCGCGAAGCAGGCTCCCAGGATCTCTCCTCAGGTCCGTACCCCTTCCAGTCCGCCAGGTACTGGAGACCACGACCCCGTCGCCGAACGTCCAACAGGCGACGGACGGTGTAGGCCGGTTGACCATCGATGATGCGATGAGGGGATGGCGGAGAGGACGGCTGTTGCAGAGCACTCGCGATATGTGGCTTCAGCTGAGAGACATGGAAGACCGGATGGATGCGCAAGGACCTGGGCAAGCGCAGCCTGACTGCCACAGGATTGATGACCTTGACGATCTCGAAAGGTCCGATGAACCTGGGGGACAGATTTTTGGACTCCGTCCGAAGCTTGATGTTGGAGGTGGAGAGCATGACGAACTGGCCCGGTCGATAAGCTGGAGTTGGAGTGCGTCGGCGATCCGCCAGTCTCTTGTTGGTCGCTCCGGAACGCAACAAGGCTGCTCGAGCCTCCCGCCATATACGCCGACAGCGGCGATAGAGATGTTGCACCGATGGAACCGCCACCTCCGTCTCCTGCTCGGGGAACAGTGGGGGTTGGTACCCCAGAGAGCACTCGAATGGGGACATACCAGAGGCAGAAGAGGTGAGGGAGTTATGCGCATATTCCACCCACGGCAACAATGTAGTCCAGGAGGTCTGGTGTCGGGAGCAGATGCACTGGAGCGCAGCCTCCAGGTCCTGGTTGGTTCGCTCCGCCTGCCCGTTAGACTGTGGGTGGAAACCAGAGGAGAGACTGGCAGTGGCCCCGAAAGCCCCACAGAACGCCTTCCAGACCTGTGAGATGAACTGAGGACCTCGATCCGACACCATGTCTGCGGGAATGCCATGTAACCTGAAGATGTGCTCTATAACCAGTCTTGCCGTCTCTGCAGCGGAGGGAAGTTTGGTCAAGGCCACAAAGTGAGCGGTCTTAGAGAAACGATCCACAATCGTCAGGATAACAGTCTTTCCTGCGGAGGACGGCAGGCCGGTCACAAAGTCCAAAGCAATGTGTGACCAAGGCCGACCCGGGATGGACAGTGGATGTAATAATCCAGCAGGTGGGTGTGTACTAACCTTGTTTTGAGCACACACCAGACAACCTGAAACATAATCCCGGACGTCCTTGGTCACGCTGGGCCACCAGAACCGGCGACGCAAAAAGGATTCAGTCCTGCGGATTCCTGGGTGACAGGTGAGTCGTGTGGCATGAGCCCACTGGAGTACCTGGGACCTGAGAGAACTTGGAACGAACAGTTTATTAGGAGGGCCTCCTCCCGGATCTGGTTCCTGAGCCTGGGCAGCCCTAATGTCTCTCTCCAGCTGCCAGGAGAGGGCACCTAGCACACATGAGGGAGGAAGAATACAGGCCGGTTGGCCGTCCTGAGAAGCCGGTTCCTGCTGACGGGAGAGGGCGTCCGGCTTCACATTCTTGGAACCAGGTCGATAAGTAACTACAAAACTGAAACGGTTGAAAAATAAAGACCACCGTGCCTGCCTGGAGTTTAGCCGTTTAGCGGTTCGTAGGTAGGACAAATTTTTATGATCCGTCCAAACCAAAAACGGCGTTGCTGACCCCTCTAACCAGTGCCTCCACTCCTCGAGAGCTAGCTTTATTGCTAGCAGCTCCTTATCCCCCACATCATAATTACGTTCGGCCGGAGAAAGCCAACGGGAGAAGTAAGAGCAAGGACGCATCTTACTGTCAGATACCCCCCGTTGGGATAGAACCGCACCCACTCCCGTATCAGAGGCATCCACCTCCACAATAAATTGTCTGGACGGATCGGGTTGGGCCAAAATAGAAGCAGAGGTGAACAGATGTTTGAGCTTATTAAAAGCTGCCTCTGCCTCCTTAGTCCAGATAAAAGATGAGGAGGATGAGGTGAGCGCCGTGAGTGGCGCGACCACCGAGCTGTAACCCCGGATGAAGCGACGGAGGAAGTTGGCAAACCCCAGAAAACGCTGTAATTGTTTCCTGTTAGAAGGGGTAGGCCACTCCACCACCGCTTTCACCTTCGCAGGATCGGGTTTCACCTCACCCTCAGAAATGACAAACCCCAGGAAAGAAACAGACAGAGAGTGAAACTCACACTTCTCCGCCTTTACAAACAGCTTGTTCTCGAGTAAACGCTGGAGTACCAGACGAACATGCCGCCTATGTTCGCTGGCATCCCTGGAAAAAATCAAAATGTCATCCAAGTACACAAACACAAAACGATGAATGAAATCTCTTAGCACATCATTTATCATAGCCTGGAAAACTGCAGGGGCATTACAGAGACCAAACGGCATGACCAGGTACTCAAAATGTCCCAAAGGGGTAGTGAAGGCGGTCTTCCATTCGTCTCCAGCTCTCATCCGCACGAGATGGTAAGCATTGCGAAGATCCAGCTTGGTATAAATCCTGGCCTCCTGCAAGGCCTCAAAAGCGGAGTTCATCAGTGGTAGAGGGTAACTGTTTCTGACCGTGATCTCGTTTAACCCTCGATAGTCTATACACGGTCGGAGTGACCCGTCCTTCTTACCGACAAAAAAGAACCCGGACCCCACTGGTGATGACGAAGATCTGATGATACCAGAATTCAGGGACTCAGCGATATATTTCTCCATGACCTCTCTCTCGGGCTTAGACAGACGATACAACCTGCTTTTGGGTAAAGTAGCGCCAGGTTGCAAATTGATCGCACAGTCATAAGGTCGGTGAGGGGGTAAGGAGAGAGCTCGTGACTTGGAGAACACTTCAGCTAGATCATGGTATTCCGGCGGTATTCCGGATAGGTCAGGTGAGGGCGGCTGCCCTACTGGGACAGCGGGGTCTTCCCCAGGAGCCGTAGTAGCATAAGGGCTCGAGCTGCTTCTCTGCCCGGCTTGGTGTGTTGGAACACCTGCTGAAAAGCCTCCAGAAAAGCCGAGAGAGATGCGCAGGTAGGTGCTCCACGTTGCCATTCAGCAGTTGCCCATGCACTTGCTCTGCCGGTGAGGTGGGAGATGATGAAAGCCACCTTGGCTTGGTCCGAAGGATAGTGAGGCGCTTGTAATTGGAAATGGAGCTCACACTGGGTAATAAAGGCCCGACAGTCCCCAGAATCTCCCGAAAATCTTTCTGGACGGGCTAGTTGTGCATTAGGAGCGACTGGAACACCCTCCCAGGTCCCCTGGATCAGCGTGGAAGATGGTGGGCGTGACGAAGGGAAAGACGGCGGATGTTGAAAACGCTCCGTCAGTTGCTCAAATCGTTCACCCAATGCGGCAATTTGTCGCTCGTGACGGCTCGACATTTCCAGTAATCCTTGACGTAGGCAGGACATCTGTTCCTCCTGCTGGCGAAGCAATGCCCGTACCGTCTCCGCGTCTGCTGCGTCCATGTTACTGGTCGGGTGGTAATGTCAGGGTTGGCGTGTGGACACAAACGCAGACGGCACTCAAAATGGAATAGTCATTCATTCAATGTCTCGAAAGAGAAGGAATAAATCCAAGAAGTAACCAAAACCACCCGACAACCCGTGCAAGGGAGACGAGGGTATATAACAGGGAGAGAGGATTAATTAATAACACACAGGTGTGCCAGGAGGGAGGGAACACACAAGGAGGGAAGTGTCAAGTGACCTGAGAAGCAATGGTGAGCACAGGAAATACAACAAAATAAAACAGGAAGTGACGACAACGAACAACAACTAATCGACCTGGTTCCAAAACCCTACAATAAAAACCTAAAATATAAAAACACTAAAGGGAAAAGTGTTATCAGAAAAATATCTTAAATATAATAAACTGTGCTGTGTGGTTACAGCATTAATGTAACCAAACTGCCCTGTGAATCGCTCATTTTACTCTATTTTACCAAAACAGGTTTTGTATTTTGTCAGTACAGTTGAGAAGTGATATATTTGCACACAAGAGGCACACTCAGGAGACTTAAGCGAAATCATATATAATTGATTGTATTTTGATAATAATAATAATAGATTTAAACATTTTCAAGCATGTTTAAGATCAAGGTTATGACCAGTGCAGTGTTTTTTTTCTTTCACTATGAGCCCTTTTGACTTTTTGTGCATCCATTATTCTTCTTCATCACTTGATACAAATGGATTTGCATCCTCAGGAGGCTGCTTGTTGTCAGAAGGGATGTAAATGTCCACCTTGTATTCAAAAAAAGACAAAAAGAAAACAGTATTAAGCAAAATCATCAGCAATCTATCCAGTAATAAATTTGGTGGCAAACGAGCTTTAATCACTCCATACATCATGTCCTTTTCCTTTTGGCTTTTCCTCTCAGGGGTCACCACAGTGAATCAGCGTTCTCCATTTGATATTGTTTTCTGCATCCTCTATTCTTAATAGTCTAAACAGTCTATATAGCTTATTCACAAGATGTTGACAAAAATTTTGTCAATTTTTTGTTTGTTCTGTAGAACTTTAGAATTTTTGTGATGTGATAGAGATGTGAACGGTGGAAATCTTCTGGCCTTGAGCTGCAGTGTTTAGAGGTCCTGCAATCTGCTCCTTTATAAAGTCCAGGTCCTCTGGAAGCACGAGGCCATGCTCCTTCATCACATCCCTCAGGCCGTTGCTCTCCACCAGATGATCGAACATGTCCAGAGACGCCGTCTCATGCTGGAAGACACAAAGACTTGTGGATAGTGCTGAAGATGAAGCCACAGAGTCAAATTTACATTTGATTAAAACTAAATGTGAAGGCTTATCAGAGCCCTGTTTTAAGGATTCTTATCAAAGTTTAACAATATTATATTTAACTACAACTTCAAGCTTCTCGTAGTTTTGAAGAGCCAATGAAAAAAAAAGAGTAAATCTGTAAGTTTGTCTCTTAATGTGAAGAGAAGATTTGGGTCTGATACAAAGACTTTTCATTCATGATGAACATTCATCCAAGGCAAAGTTAGACAGTTGTTAGGGTGTTGCTCGTGTTTTATCAATGACTCATTTTATCAGTGGCTTCAGGCTCTTTCCATTTGTCTCTTTAAAAAAAAACTTTTGCTAACACTAAACATTTCTGCAGGAACATTTACAACAATTGTAGCTAAACCATTAGGAATGATTTAGTCTAAAAGTCTATTAATTGAGTTACCATGGAATCTTTAAGTATTGGCTGAAAGACATAGAGGCATAACTCTATTTTTCTGCATCAACATTTGTTGTAATTTGGAAAGAATGCATCTCTGCAATGGCATGAGGAATTTGTGAGTCACAACACTTGGTTAAACAAAGACAAGAGAGGTAAAACAAGGTGACCTTACCTTCCAATTAACTTGTGGGCGTGCTCTAGGGGTAAACTTGCCATCAAACATGTGGGAAAATGATCCGTGTCCTGGAATGCAGGTTAACAGGAAAGATTTAAACAGAATTAACAACATAATGCGTACTCTGGTGCACAAACAGACAGAATAGTTTGTAAACAACCTTTATGGCAAGAAAGGTTTAAGATAAGAAATTAGTTACATTTGTGTCTGCTTATGTGTAGGAAGCAGGGATGGAAATGTGTTTAGAATGAAGTCAGATTAAACAAGCATTTTCCTTATATGTATTAGTTCAATAAACCTACCAGGTTTTATTGTAATTTTGTTTGTCTGTATTTCTAAAATGGAAAGGATTATCTACTCACCCAGATCATGGCAGAGCCCTGCAATCTGCACACATAGGATGTCTCGATGAGAGATGAGCAGTTCGGGCTGTCTTCCATTTAAAGCCTGAACAAGTTCTCCAGCCAAGTAACCCACACTGTATCAGGAAAGACAAACAACGTCATAAATTATGATAAAAAACACAAGATTAACAAAAAAGAATTCCTTGGTTTGTCAAATAATTCTCTAAAAGCAAAAGTCATATCTATTACTTATTGAAAAGACACTACACAAACCCAGACTGACTCATCAACCCTAATCCTGATCTGTTTTTACTCCTAAGTTATATGTAAAAGCAAATCAAGATGTGAAAAACCATGATTCATTACAATCCAGTTAGGTTTGTACCCAATGCTGTGTTCAAAACGGTTGTGCGACGCTCCAGGGAAAACAAAGTATGTCCCTCCAAGCTGCTTGATATTCCGGAGTCTCTGGAACTGAGGCGTGTCCACGATTTTAATGAGGAGGGGGTGCAACTCCACATGTCCGTGAATGGGGTCATTGAACACCTGGAAGAAAAAAAAGACAACAAGCTTGATCCAGAACTTGAGCTAAAACAAATACCATAGGTATAGAAAACTACTCATTAGATCAATGTCATTTGCAGGGTAGGGCAGTCCACCTCTGATCAGAAAATTGCAGGTTCGATTCCCGCCCTGCCCTCTCATGTGTCGCAATGTCCTTGGGCAAGACACTGATCCCCACATTGCCTCTGGTGGTTATAGGTTGGTGAAAGTGTTCGGCAGTGGCGCCGCCATCATGGGTGAAAAGGAGAGTGACTGTAAAGCGCTTTTGGGCCTTCAAAGAAGGTAGAAAAGCGCTACACAAGTATACGCCATTTACCATTTGATGTATGAAGCTACGTTCACTGCACCCTCACCCTTTCGTTGCAAGTTAAACTAGATCAAAGTTTGACCAATCAGGGGCTTGGTAGTGACTTTAAGGATTTGATTCATCTGGTGAATCCAGACACAGCGACAAGTTTTGGATTTTCCAATAAAATTATATGTTTATTTATAAGATATAAATACAATTACCTTGTTTGCCTCTGTGTCAACTTGCCAGAGTTTCCTGAGGCTGTGCAGGATGCGCAGGCGGTCACCAAGACACCTGAATGATGTGGTCACACAGGAATGAACCAAACAAGCACTGTGACAAATGATGGACGCTGGGAGGAAACTAAAGAGGGTCTCAAAGACCACTTTTTCTCTCTCCTTACACTTACTCTATGCCCATTGTTTTCAGCTCTGCTTCATTGAGATACCTCAGTCCAACGCCTGTGATTCTTTGTGCTACATAGCAAAAAAAAAAAATAAGAAAAAACACACAAGGTCACAACAATAACATTCGGGTGGACAATGAAGCTGCAGGCACACAACACACCTCTAAACGCATTCTCCCATTCCTGGAGACCTTCCTTTCGCAGATACTGACAGGTTTCCTCCACTCCCCACTGCAGCAGGTCAGACCCCGGCAGCAGGACCGGCGACAGGCGCTTCTCGGGGGTTTTGAAGCTTAACGCCGAATCCAGGGGTCGCTTTCTGTTCTCCATGCGGGAATGATATAGAGCGCAGCTAATCGACAGCAGTGAATACAACGAAGGAGACCAAGTTTCTTCAGACGATCGCAACAACTAATTTGCCTGGATCTAACGGAAAACGGGCAATCAGAAAGATCCCGGGTTTTGTGTTTCTTGTGAATGCATCCTTTCACGTACACAAACAGGCATTTCCGGTTCGGGTTTTCGCAATAAAACTACTGTTAAAATAGTTTGGCTTTGGATTAAAATATTTGTCATGAAATCTGCGTTTTTAACAATGTTATATAAAACCCAGTTATTAGTTATTGTGTTATTACTGGTTGTGTTAATTTTCAGAGCAAAACAGATGACAGACAACCTTGCCTTATCTTAATTAGCAGCCATAACGATGAAAGCCTCATCAACTGATGACATAATTTTGTGTTTTAAGGTTTTTGCAATTACAGACAGCACATAATAACAATGCTGGACAAGATGGGTGGAAGGCTTTACTGTTAATAGATTGAGCAATCCCAAGTCGTAGCAACACCGGGGAGAAGTAACGTTCCAGATTGAGCACTACCAAGAGCTGAGTGAAGAGCTGGAACAAATGTGAAAGGTGAAAACAACATTGGTCTGATGGGAGCTAGAATTATTAGAGCTGTGGGACAATGGCTCCAGCAAATTCCAAGCCTCCATAACTCAAATTACGAGGAGAGAGAAAGCCAGACCATCTCATTGTCAGTTGGGAATAAAGAATGTCTAAAATCAATAGATCAGTGACCCCATCCAATGTATAATGAATGACCAATGTATTCATCTTTTAATGAACCAAACAACTGTGGCTTTATTGTGACAGGATGTTTGTAGAAGAAACGTTTACTTCCGGTGTATTTGCAGCTCTTTGACCGCTCTCGCGCTTTCACTGACATTGTGAGGGCGGAGCAAAACTATTTCTGCTTTTGCAGTCTCGAGTCGGAAATTTAATTCGCTTACTTGTGAGGTAGCTTTCCTCTAAATAAGAAACAGTTTTTAAGGAGAATTATACTGTAAGAAGAAAAAATAGAATAATAATGAAAAAAATAGTCTAAAGAAGCAAAGTGACAGAAATTTACAGAAATTTTACTTAACTTTGTCCTGACAAAACCAAATAAAAGCAAATGTTTGACTTTTCTCTTTACGTATGTGTATATACTATCAAGTTCTGCAGATGAGGAAGTGCCACATTTTGTCATCGTTTCCTGTCATCATGAGATGCAGGTTGTACTGTAAAAGAGAACTGGATTGAGCCATCCTTCCCCCCTCCCCTTCTAAATAGGAAGTACCCACTGGCTTCAAGAAACCAAAATCCCATTGACTTCTATTGAGAAATAAACAGCTATTATTCAATCATTGTATTTATTAAAATAACTATTCTCGCTCTGATATATTTTTTAACATGTTCTTGCTAATCCTTTTTTCCTTCAGCCCCCCTTGGGTTCCAAATAGGAAGTAAGTTCTTTCTGGCTCCAAGAAGCCAAAATCCCATGGACTTCTTTTGAGAAATAAGCATCTATTACTCAGTCATTATGTTTGCCAGAATAACCTTTCTCGTTCTGCTAACCTTTAAAACATGTTCTTGTTCTTATTTTTTTCTGTAGTGCAAGTTATTATAAACTAGCCAGTCAAAAATGACCATGCTGCTCTTTCAGTCGTTCTAAAGAAGACCAAAACTCCAACGCAAACAAAGACAACAGATTTTTTTTTGCATACATCTTGTGATATCATGTTCTGGGTGTATGCTTGATTTTGATTGAGTGCTATGAGTTTCACTGTACATTATATCACTTTGTGTGTGTGTGTGTGTGTGTGTGTGAACAAGTTAAACGTAACAAGGACAAAAAACAGAGAAGAAAAATGTTTTATCTTTTAAACAAATAATTTTCAATAGTTAATCTAAACAAATAATCATTTAAATCAATACATAGAAAGGTTTCTGTGTTACATAGTCTGATTACAAGATATATAAAATAAGGATTTCCCCCTCACCAACTAGATAAATGATAAATCAGATAGATTAAAAAGTAACATCAAAGTATATATTTCTGATTTCAAAACATACAGGAAAATTACCCACAAAAACAAGTAAAATGTTTTTAAGTCAACCAGACTCCTAAAACGTTTTACAGCTTTCAATAATCAGAACAATTAAAAATGATGACACCCCTTAATATTGATTTTTTCGTGGATTGTATCCGTTGCAGATGGATGGGCTTCATCCTGAGAACGTTGATGAGGCTTGTTGTTATTGTAAACCTTGAATTTCAAGCTATATAAGAAGAAAACAGTATTAAGCAAAATCATTTGCAATCCATTTTAACATAAAAAGGCTGACAAACAAGCTTTAATGACTCTTTCTTAAATGTTATTATTCTGCATTTCCATATTTTTAAGTTATTGTTGGATTTGTCCTTTTAGTTGATACAAATACAGTCAGAAAACATAAACTATACAAAATAAATTTTAACTTACATTTCAGACAAAGTAATCAGGATCAAATACTTCTCCATTCCATAAGTTTATTACATCTGGGATATTTTCTATTTTTTCCATGTGACGTCTTTTCTGTGTTTTTCTTGCTTTTTGTGCTCATCTGGGTTTTCAAATTTGCTCTAATCAAGAAATTGGACCAAAAACGATGTATGTTTGCCTTTATACAATTAAATTGACTTTTAGTCTCAAGTTGCCATTAAAGCAACTAAAGCTAAACTTTTTTTTGTTGTAAATTAAAACTACACTAAAATGATACAAATTTGACTAAAAACATTTGAATTGATAAAGATGAAAGATGTATATAAACTGTGATAAATTGGCCAAACCTGGAGTTTATGAGTAAGTTCACTTTTTTGTGCTGTTGCAGCAAACCATAGTTTGCCATACCCTATGTCATGATAATTTTTTTGTATGAAGTTAGATTTGTTGAAAAAGTACTGTCTGTCTGTAAAAAGATGTTGTACTTGTCAAAAAATATATTTTTACAAATTTCTGCAGCTCAACTGTCAGGGCCAAGTCAGTTTTACCCTCCTCTGACCACCAAAGGGAGCCCTCGCCTGAGCATTAGCTGCCCCTGTCATCCTCTACTAATCCATCTCCCAGCATGCATCAGTCCACCAGCTCTGCTTATAAGCGTGCTCCACTCCATGCTCCATGCGTAGTTTTGAACTGGGTTCTCTTGCTGGCATCCTGAGCATGGTCTTGTTTTGCTGCCTGTGTTCCTCTGTTCTTCTCCTGCTTTGTCCCTGTGTTTTGACACTGGCTTGCTGACGAACTATGTCTCTGCTTTGTTCTCTCTGTGCTCTTATATTAAAATCAGTTGCATATCGCTCCGCAGGCCTCAGCATCCTCATTACATCAGCACTGGCTGTGTAATGTTAGATATTGTTAATAAAGTTTAATTCAAAGTGGATTCCCATCTGTTTCCATTGTATTTAGAAATTACAGTTTTTATGAATGTTCCATGAATCAAGGTTGTTGTATTTATCTGTCATGTCTTACAGTACACTCCATGACACTATTCTCAGACTTTAAACCAGTTTGTGGTCTACAAGCGGCATAGCTCATTAGCATATAGCGTCATAGTATGATAGCATCGGTGTGCAACAATACAGCTGTCTCTAAATCAAGACTTTTTTACTAAACGCTGTTGCTGCTGTGAATCCAGCCGGTTTATCCTCCATTTCTGTTTGGATCTTGTTAAAAACCATCACGTCTGGTTGCTCCATTAGTCTAAGCTAGACGCTACACAGAGAAGGGCACAGAAGCTACAGGATTGGGTGAGCGGGGTGCTTTGCGTGTCGCGTGCGCTTGTAAATATTGTGCAACAAACTTTATTTCCCCTCAGCCTCGTTGAAAAAGCTCCTCTTTACTTTTACTTATGTCTGCTCGTTGCAAGAGACAGACGGGCTGACTTTGCTCCCAACAACAAAAGCCCAGAAAGCAGAGAGCTGGGAAAATAAAATCTAAATTTTCCAAAAATAAACAGTCTAAAACAAAAAATTCTAATTAATCGATTAAATCGATTTATCGACCTGTCCTATACAGATCTTTTTTACAGATGGACAAAATTTTTGCAACAAATCTAATGTCAACAAATCAACCAATCAACAGCCTTTTATTGTCAGCCAATCAGTGCGTTTGCTTGGATCTACTGATCAGATGCATGGTTTTCATACAAGGAGAACAAAATCAAAGCCTTTCTCAACAGAACTTTTTGTTTGTTTACAGTGGTGTTTTGAAGGATTGTATGCCTTGATGTCTTGTTTAAAAAAAAATCCTAGCGTAAATCCTGATTCATTGTGTATTTCATTTTTAACACTGGAACTTTTTATGTGCTAAGGTTTCTTCATAAATGCCTGCCTTATTATTCTGTAGAAAAATTCGTAAATGTCCCTTTTACAAGAATCCACAAATTAGCAACTTTATTTGATTGAATCTTCTCTATAAAATATTTATGGCTGGTTTAAACGTAGACTTTGTGATGAAGATTTTCCTTTGAACATCAGAGGGGATGCTAACAGCTGGACGCTAACTTTGGCAAAGTCAGATTTTTAAGCTAGGATGGATAAATAAAGCAAATTTGTGGCATTTTAGTTTGCTTTATTTATCGATCCCATCATAAAAGTCGGACCTGGCTAAAGTTAGCAGGCATCTGTGAAGAAACCTTAGCACATAAAAGGGTCAATGTTAAAAGGAAATATACAATGAATCAGGATTTATGCTAGGATTTTTTTTAACAAAACATCAAGGCCTGCAATTCTTCAAAACAGCACCTAAAATCAAACAAAATGTTATATTTAGAATTGGAGATCCAAGCAAGTGCACCGATTGGCTGACAGTAAAAAGTTGCTGACTGGTTGATTTGTTGACGTTTTGTTGCAAAAGTTCTGTCCGTCTGTAAAAAAGTTTTGTACTTGCAGTGAGAGATTTGTGTGTCTATTAAATTCAATTCAATTTTTTTTTTATTTAGCCCAATATCACAGCCATAACTGTCTCTTTGGACTAGTATATTGCAAGAAACAACAACAAAAATCAAACATGTAAAGGTAAACAATAGCTGGTTGTTAAACAGACTCAGCTAAACAAACATCTCTGTCCTTACACCCTCCTTCTCGGTGAGGAAAAACTCATAAAGAAAACCCTTATCTAAATGATTTTGTACTTGTAGAAAAAACTGTACAAATAAATGTGTAAGTAAAATTGTTGTGTAGGCTAGGCTACTTGTAGAAAAAAATGTCTGTCTGTTGTTGTCCATCTGCTGTCCTTGTCAAAAGAAATGGTCCGTCCATAAAAATGCTTTGTCTGTGTGTAAGACGTCATGTTACAGACACTTTTTTTTTTTACTAAATCTTTTTGACTTTTTTTGCTACAGTTACAAAACATTTTAGACAGATAATATTTTAGCAACAAATCTAACTTCATAGTTTTGTTACTTTGTTACTGTTTGTTACTGTTTTGTTATGGTTAAGCATGAACACCCTGCATGGTCTTTCTTATCTACCAGCCTGTTTGCTGCACACTGCCATAATTATTGATGTATCAGGTGTGTTTCTTCCATCATAACCTGGAATTACCACTGCATCCTTGTTGAATTTCCTGTCTAATTCTTACGAAACACTTTACATCTAACACTGTGAACTAAATATTACCTGAAATCCATTCTCCTCGCACCAGGCTGTGAATGTTTGGGCAGCAGCATCCTGATGTGTTTTGTTTTCGTTCTTCCAGTAAACCCTGATGGTTTGTTCCAAAAAACACTCAGGGAGAAAGTAGGACGCCTGACCAAATGACATCAACAAACTTTTACAATGTTTGCGTGATACTTGTTTAGAACAAAAGAATGAAGAAAACACAAAGAAAATGGCATTTCTGGTACAGCTCTGACCTGATGTCTGGGAATGGTAAATGCTTCATCTGGTCTATCCTTCTTGTAGAAGTAAGCCCATTCCAATGGATCGTTGTCCCCTTTGCCATAACTATAAGTAATTGGCTAAAAAAAAAAAAGAGAAGACACTTGTGTTTACATTCAATAGAAAATGAATTTCCAAGTCAACAACATTGCAAGAATCAAGTAAATGTTGAGTATTGTTGTATCAGTTTCTAAAACTTTATTTAAAACAAACATTCTGACTTTAAAAGTAAGAAAAACCATGACCATTTTCCAACATTGCTAAAAACACGCAAATTCTTATCAAGGTCTAGAAGAGACAATATTAAAGAAATATATACACCATTAAATCATAAAATAAAGGTGTTATTAATTATTTAAAATAGGCATTATATAAATAAATGTTTTGTTGGGTGAAATAAAGAACCCTTTTTTTAAATAACTTTTTTTGTCCTGTGACTCAATCCCCATGGCCCGTGACAATGGGATAGAAGAGACAATATTAAATAAATATATTTAAATGAAATTACTAAATAAGAGTGTCATTAATTATTTAACGTTGTCATTAAATAAATGAATAAATGTGGGAATAAATAATTAAACATTAAAAGAAATATGTGGCATTAAAATATTAAAATGTGGCTTCTCCCCACCCCTCCAGTTGAAGGGGCATTTGAAAGGAGAGGAGTGTCCGAAATGGTTTTTTAAGGTTTGAACGAAGGGACTTCAAGTTCTGTATCCCTCTGCCAGTAAGTGGAGCCGTGCCATGCCGCACAGGAGAAACACATTTCTTCATGTGGTGTGCTCTGAAGCACAGAAGTTTACATTTAAATGTAAGTAATGACTTGTTGTTTAACCAGGGCTTTTTAAAGTTATAAAACCAACATTGTTGTTATTGATTTTCCAAGCGCTGGCAGCTATGTGCTAACTTAGATGAATATTGATGAAGTCATCGAGGCGGAAGTGCCTTTTTGAGCCATCCGAATTCGAAGACACAAGTTTTCCATATCTCTCCGTTTTGAGGGCTAAATGTAGGGGTAGGGAGAAGCTGTACGGGTTGGGAAGAATTTGGATTTGGCCCTACTAGTGCCTAAAAATGTTTTCAAAATTCTGAACTTAATAAAGTAGTATGTTGCATGTGCTTTTTAAATTTGTTTTTAAATTCGTAGGTTGGTTTATATAGTAAATTTTTATATATAAACTATAAAGAACATTTTGTTCTAACCAAACTGTATTCATGTGAAGATGCATACAGTGAGATTGAATGCTGTTTTGAAATCATTGTGTTTTAACTATTACAAATAATTTCAAATAAATGACAACATGCTAAAATGTGTATTTAAAAAATATATTTTCATAGAGGGCAAATTAAATATGAATTTGACTACAGTTAGATGTATGCACCATAATTAGATTTAGCACTTGGTTGAGTATGGACAGGATGAAATACCAAATGTTTTGTTCTTACACAGACAGCCAATCTGTGAGGCTTTCTACATCCTTCAATTTATTTTTTCAAAATGCTTGGGACTTATCATCTCATTACAAGAGGCAAGACATCGCAAATAAAGATTGTTTGGAGAAGCTTTTAAATGCTTTGCTAATATACTGTGATTGTTAACTACCAATCAGAAAAGACGAAAAGTTTATCATCTAAAAAAACAATTAAAGAGAGGAAATAAAAAATCCCTTGAAGGAAATAGTTTTCATTTTGTAAAATTGTGGGTGACATTTTCAAATAATTGATATTGCCTCATTGTCATCTTTTGTTGAATTATTTTGCGACACATGAAAACAACCACAACGATTTAGAACAGCTGGTGATTTAATGGAAGGCGCAATGAAACAAGGAAAACCAAGGAAAACAGTTTTAGAAAGTGTGCAAGGCTAATAGGATTAAGAACTCACCAGCACTTCAAAGTTATCTCTGTCAGGGTTTGGAACCACTTCTGTCAGGACCCCTTTCAGTTTGTCTTCCAGACTTTTGATTTTCTCCTAAAAACAAGACACTGTTCGCTGTGATAGACACTACACATAATTTATTATTGACATGTTATTGTTTACTTTGACATTTCCTTGTCTTGTTTTTTATCACCTTAATTGAAGGGTAAATTAGAGATAGCACATGGATTTGTTAACAAATTCTTAATTTTTATTGTTTTTCTTAAATATTGTCATTTTAAAAGAGAATTAGCCAACAGATCTTCTTCTAAAAAGAAGCTTGCGGTTATCAGTGATACTTTTTTTTTTTTGGATATACCTTTGTACATACCTTTGATATTTTCTTGTCATGTTCATCCCTCCCCTCATAAAGAGGCTTAAATGAGAAAGAATGCAAAAATCTTTTAAAAATAGTTAAAAAAAAACATTTTTCTTAAACCTAAGAATTTCAAAAGAGCCAAATATTTTTTTTGTAAACTTAGATCTTGCTTCAAAGTGATTAGCATTGTGTTATAAATACTCAAAACACACCTTCCATGACTTGTAGCTATTTCATATACATTATTTCTGCAGAGAAACTTTAAGGTAAAACAATAGAAGCATACAATTAAGCAAATACAAAACTAATTTACTGTTATTTTGTAATGTGAGCATTAGATTTCTCCAGCCATATTGTACTGCAGGTATTAAGAGCAATGTTAAGTTTACCTAAGTTTACCTACCTTGGCTTCACCAACCAGCTTGTACAAATCTCGTTTCATGATTCTCTCTAGAATCTTTTTTGCTTGTTCCATTTCAGGATTACTGGACTCAAGAATTCTTTCAGTTCCTTGATCTTTTTCGAAATCACCAAAATTGGAGAAAGACAAGTCAGTTTAAGCCAAGAGAAAAATTGTGTCAGTTCTGCATAAATTTAAAACAAGATATTTTGATTAATTAATTCACAAATTATTCCACTTTTAAATCTGAAGAAACGTAAGCTGTTTGTAGTTCTAAATATTTGCGTAGCAAACACATTTCCTTCCTACATTAGGTGTTAAAGGCAATCTTTACAACAGCAGCTGCTGCAAACTCAACCTCACAATTTTGAACCCACTTTGGTTTTGTCAAAATGTTATACATTCAAGTGTGGAGAGTTAAAGAGACATTTAGATCATTTAGGCTGATATTTACTGACCTGTCAGTTGGGTGTAGGCCTCCATGTCATTTTTTGCACCAGAAATAGTGAACAGATTTCCTTCATTTCCCTCAAACTCAATTAGATCATTTGCCTCTAAAAGGGCATCTTTGATCCTGTATTGAAAGAGAATATCATTTAGTTTTTGCTGCATCAAATATTGTAAAAGCTACAGCTTTAAAACATCACATCAAAACAGAAAACATGTCAAAGTGCACCACAGTGCAGCACAATACCTACATGAGCTCCACATTCTTGGTTACTTTATGCTGGTAGGCTCGTCTGTGGAGAGTGTTCCTTGTATAGAACATATCATAGAGATTCACCACCTCCTGGAAAAAACAATGATTTAGTGAAAGAATATATAATGCATGTTTCTCTTTTTGTGTCAATAAAGCCCGGGTCATACACCTTATCTCTTGAGCAGATGTGTTTTCTTTTGGTCTGATCTGTTTCCACTTCAATCACCCTGGCAAACATGAAATATCGCATATGGTCAAAGTTGTTCTTGATCCCAAGGTGATGGCAGTCCCTGAGATAGGACAGAAATAATAAAACCATCAAGTCACACATTTAGATTATTTCTCAAAATACAATTGACTTCATGTATTATATGGAGGTTTAGGAGAGACAATTATTGACAATTTTATTTATTTATTTCATATTTAAAATATTTATTTCAGTCTCTTTCAGCCCACATTGGACAATGAAATAAATAGGTCATCAAATGTTTAAAAGTGCTTTTTAATGGCAATCTTAATATGTTAATGCCACATATATTTAAACATTTATTTATGGATTTTCAATTTTAGTTATTGATTTCCAATTTAAAATATTGAATTACTTTTATTTAATGATTTCGTGGCGTTTATATTTTTCTAATATTTTCCCTCCTAAACCTCCTTAGTATTATGGGCAACGTGTTAGAGGTAAAAACTATGGTAGTCTTAATCAGGTTCTACCTGGCAAAGTAGTCAAACTTGTCCACATCAATGCCATTTTGCTTGTTTGACACAATCTCATAGAGAAAAGACTTTTCTTCTCCTCTCCCTTTATATGGCCAAGCTGGAGGTTTTGGATTAGTAGATGCATTCTTCAGAGGCTCTCCAAAAATAAGCTCACTGATGAAGACTAGATCTTGTTGGTCCAGTCCAGACCTTTCCATCTCTGGCATCAGATTGTTCTTTTCCAGCAAGTATTCAAATATCTCTACAGAAGCATCCTCATGCTACAAGAAAAACATTCATTTGTTTTATAAGAACTGATATTCCTTGTTGCAGTGTTTCCCTTTTTCCTGAATCAATTTTCAAGCACTTTTTTGTGTGTAAGCACAGAAAAGAAGAGTACAAAAATATTTGTAAAAAAAAAATAAAAGACAAAAAAAAGATCACAAAAACAGCATGAACAAAAGAACTTCAGGTATACATTTTTTTTTTTACTTTACCTTCCAGTCTTCAGATGGACATGCTTGGGGAATAAACATTTGGTCAAACAGATGAGAAAAGGGCCCATGTCCTGAGGATAGAAAAATATAATAGTTACTGGCTGAACCAGTATAAAATACAATGTTATGATCCTGCTGCAGATTTTCTCATTTTAATTTTTGTTGTATTTATTTCTGTGTGTCTTTCTTGTGTAGCATTTTGCTTTAGGTAAATCCTACACATTCATTTACTTCAACCTTTAATGAGTAAGAAAGGATCAAGGGCAGGATGTGAAAACAGAAATCTAATAAATACTCTGCTTCTATGGTGAGAAATTAGACCCTGGATTTGAGTGTAACTATGGATTTGTGTGTGTGTAATACTTGATTTGTATAATAATAATAGTAATATGTGATATCTTGTAAATATTTTTTCCACTTTCCTAAAACAAATATGCCCCGATAATTACTATAAAAACATCTAAATATGCATCTTCAACAAAAGTCTTCCAGAACTTATCGCTCCCTTGTGGCAGCGCCTTCCCTGACAGCACCTCCAGTCAGTGCACCAGTGATGTGTGGTGAGGTTCACAGGTGGTAGGAGACACTGACGTCATCAATCAGATTTACAAACGTATGAACCCTACAGGGTAGTTTATTCACCATTTGATTGCCAGCATTTAAAGTGTGTTGTTTAAAATTTTATTTCAACAAAATTGTTATTACTGACTTATTTTTATGGAAAGAAATAAGTATCAGTCCAATTTGTGCGTGTGTAATCCTTGATTCATGCATAACTTTGGATTTGTGCGTGCGTAATTCTTGACTTGTAACTCATACGATATATTTTTTGCATAGTACAAAAAAAATTTTTTTAAATACAATTTACTAAATTTACTGAATATCCAAGCAATTGAATATAAATAAAAAAGACAAACCTCTGCTCTGAGCCTGTTTTTCTCCTCTTCCTTCCCTTTTTTGACTTTAAAGTTTTAAAGAAGCACTAACAGCGGCAACACCTACACCCCACCCCACCCAGCTTAGACAGCAGCAGCATCGGATAAGGAAGAGCACTGCACTTTGTACTTGTTGATTACGTCCAACTTTCGAGTTATTTTACTTATGTTTAAAAGTTTTCCATGTTTTATTTTCAAACAAAATGAGTGATGTGTCCAACTGTTATAAACATGTGAAAAATGTCATAAACTTAACCTAATCATTATTATTTGGTGCCCCCTCCAGCAAATAGCACCCTAGGCATCCACCTAGGCCACGTATGTCCAGGGTCGGCCTTTAGTGGACCCACACTGGAGGCACAGAGGGTGAAGTATCTTGTCCAAGGACATGACAACATTTAACTTGGGGCAGCAGGAATCAAACGGCTGACCTTTTGATCATTGGCCAACCTGCTCCACCACCTGAGCCACTGCTGCCCATGGAACCTTTGTAAAAGACTTACATGGCTCCTAAATTACCGTAGTTTAGCATTAACTGCAACAAAATCGTGAACGTTTTTTTCAGAGCTGAAAGCAATTCAGGCATTGAAGGGTTACATGCTTTAATTTGCACTGTACATTACTGTCTGAACAACAACTAATATTTGATCAACTTTTTGGTTTTTCTTACCAAGATCATGACACAGACCAGCAATTTCCACACAGAGGATGTCTTCGTCAGTAATGTTCAGTTCTGGTTGATTTTCCCAGAGAGTTTTTGCCAGCTTTCCTGCCAAATGCGCCACCCTTTGTATTCAAACAGAAACATTTTCAAATTTTGGGTTGTATCTGAATGTTACTGTCTAACATCATAACTACTTACCCAATAGAGTGTTCAAAGCGATTGTGTGAGGCTCCGGGGTAAACAAAATATCCTCCACCGAGCTGCTTAATGTTTCGCAGTCTTTGGAACTGAGGTGTGTCAATGATTTTGACAAGAAGTGGATGTAACTCCACATGACCATGGATGGAATCATTAAACACCTGACAGTGGAAGAAATGTCAAGTTTTTCCTTTTTTTAGCTGAAGAAAATTCATATTATGTAAATGATTTAAATATGCATCACCTTGCCAAGCTCCCTGTCAGTATTTATGCACAAAAAAAGAGAGAGAAAGATATGTTAGGAAAAGCATTAAACATAAATGGAAAGCATCAGTATTTTCTTTCCATTCCACCTTAAATTCAGGTGTAGGCAGGGGTGAAAGTAAGCCAAAGCGGTCCAAAGCACATACTCAGATAGCTTTTGAAATAAACATCAGAATTCATATACAAGTCGCTGGGATTTTAATTGAAAAATTCCCATAAAATATTATTCATCTAGAATTGCAAAATAAAGTGGTGTGTCTGATGTTGGTAAGTAGAGCCCACATTTCGGGATATATCTGAAGTCTTTAGATCACATGGTTTTGGCAGCTCAGTTCAAAACCTTTTTTAAATAGAAAACAATACAAAATAAATAAGATCCTTAAAAACATTATGTAGAAATGTTAAGTTTTAATGTTTTTCTTCTTGCAAAACATGACTGAATTGGCATGTACAACATACTAAAGTTAATAATGTTTTGACTAATTAATAATAATTACGTTTATTCTTTGAAGGTTAAACAGATGTTAAAACTTACCGTGATGTATTCTGGGCCATTTTAGTTTTTGAGTTGAAGCTCGTTGTCAAGAACAAGGTAAAGTTAAAAGAAAAGGTTGCGTTCGTTTACCAAGAACTAGTAGCCTACAAGTGATAATGCAACACAGCTGATTGAGGAGGATCAGTGCAAAGAAGAGCTGGGATTGAGAATAAATTAAGCAGTTTAGCCACACCCATCGGTTTGTTTACCGCCGTTCTCATTTGGACATTGACCTTTATAAGCAAACATTTTCATGACAGACATCAATAAAACAATCCACCTACATTTAGTAAAAAAACATGATACAGTTGTTTTTAATTTTAACTAAGTATCAGGAGAAAGTTGAAATCAAATCATGTTTAAAAACACGCAAAAAAATGGAATTCACCTGTTTTTCTGTGCATTATTTTAAAATATAGTTTTTTATATTTCTAAACATCTTTTTTGACACTTATTTGTGCATTTGTTGGAGTAAATCTAAATTGTATTAAGAATTTGCAACTAAAGCTCTATTTGACAACCTCTATTTGATAAAGATTATATTTCATGGTTTCAACAGATAAGGATGGATGTAAATTAGCAGCCAACCTGCTACTAGCAAGGTGTTTCTAATAAAGTGGCCAGTGAGTGTAGTTCATTTGTAGCTGGTTGGAAGTGAAGTGCAACTTAAACATATTTGAAAGATATCGTAATAAAAAGTATTTTTCCCTTAGTCCTTAGGGTTTCTGAACTCTATAAATGACTAAAACAGCATACTGCTGTTTCTTTCATCCAGAACAGTGCAGAGAGAATCAAACTGAATTAGAATTCCTTTCAGCATTATTATAAGGAGATGATTTGTGGACACAAATCTGCTCAAAGTCTAAATGTTATGTGCAGGTTGCAGCAGAGTTGCTGCTGTGTTCCATTTTTGTCTGCAGGAGAATCTGCAGGTTGATGTTTGTTCCTTTTTTGTGTCAATGTACCTAACTGTAACTTCAATTAAAAAGGCAGAAGTTACCTGAGGCTTTGAGAAGTTCCTGTTTATGACCTATGTGATGGCAGCATACCCTGCCACACCCACAACAAAATGGTGGTAACCCCTCTGCACAACACATTTTATATTTTTTTCCTACATATTTTACATTTGCAGTTACACTCATAAATGAGCATACATTGGTTTGAGTTAAAATATACATTTATTTTTTGCTTATTTGTAACATCTATTTTGTTTGGTTTATTTATCTTGGTTTGTTAATTTCACCTGTTTTGAGTTTCCAGTGCAGAGGGTGTGCTGGTTGCTACAGGTGTGGTTGAGGTTCTGCTCCTGGAGCTGTGCTGTGAGACCTGGCCAAAGGGGGAAATGAAGCCACCACAGCTCTCAAATGCTTGAGCCAGGGAATTGGGCAGGCGCCATCTCAGAAGCCTCCAAGTGGGAGAAATCATGGACTTCTTTAATGTTGTTTAACTTTCTTTCAGTTTATTGCTATTTATTTGTTCTAACTTTGTACTTCTGTGTTGTTCTTTCTTTCCACTGAAGAAAACCACGTTTTGTGTTTAGTTTTGTCTGTAGTCTTTTGTTAAATGTTGTTAGTTACCCCCTCATGTTTTTCTAGTGGTCTGATCACCCACTATATATGTTCCCCTGTTGTGTCTTTGGTTAGGTCAGTTTGTTTCTGTTACTCGGTCTGTTCAGTTTGTTATCTCAGTTAATTCTGTTCTTTTGACCTCTTTTATGGGCCCAATTTGTAAATGGCATATTTTTGGAGAAAAATTAAAACTTTCATTTTTGATATCTCTTCTGTTGTCCTCTTTGGCCGCTCGATCCCTCACATGTGGTGTCAGAAGCGGGATCAGTAAATGAGGACACGGAATTTTTTTTCCCCCCTTTTTTCTTGACATCTGTTTATTTTTTGGAGTGCACCATGCATCGTGGAGGAAGAGTTGTGAGACCTCGGACGGAGAACAGTGGACTTGGAGACCAGGAAGAGGAGCCGGAGGCTGGAGCTACAGGGGTTGCACCAGGTACTGAGGGTGAAGACGGGCATGAGCCAACATTGAAAAACCTAACTGATATTCTTCAGGCTTTCATGGGAAAGCAGGAGGCCAGAGACCTACAGGAGGAAGCAAAACAACAAGAACATCGTTTCAAAGCTCTGCAGCACCAGTTTCAGCTTCTTCAAATGGAGGTGCAGGCTCGCACTTCTCCTCCTCCAGAACTCATATCATCAGCACCTGATCCTTCAGAGGTGTCTAGCATTGACAATCGACTTTCACAACCAACATCTGCTCCAGAATGTGAACCGACAGCACCTAGCCGACCTCAATTTTCTCAACAACCAAGGTTGGAAAAACTCACAGAAAATGATGATGTGGAACATTTCCTTGTCACTTTTGAAAGAATTGCTACAGCATGCAAGTGGACCAGATCGGATTGGGTTTTCCACCTTATTCCACTGCTCGCTGGTAAGGCTAGGAGTGCTTATGTAAGCATGGATTTTGATGACTCACAGGATTATGACAAAGTAAAGACTGCCATTTTGCACAAATATGCTATCAACCCTGAGTCTTACAGGCAAAGGTTTCGGTCCTTGGAGGTTGGAGATGAGGAGACCCCCAAGGAGCTGTATGCCAGACTAAAAGAGCTGTATGACAAGTGGATTCAGCCTAAAGGTAAAACAACGAAAGAAATTTCTGAAATCCTAATCATGGAACAATATTTAAGAATGGTGTCACCTGAGCTACAGATTTGGATAAAAGAACACGGGCCTAAATCAGCAGCTGAAGTGGCCTCCCTGGCAGAGGTTTTTGTGGCTGCTCGAAAGAAAAACCTTCCGTGGAGCAACCTTGCATGGCAGGCCTCTAAAGACTCTCGGAGATCAACAAATCACCAATACCACCAGAGGTCTGCCCCAGGTGTGAGTAGAGCTCCTTTGGAGGAGAAACGAGTAAAACCAGCAAAACCTTCCATTAAAACACCAATTTGTTATTTGTGTGGACAGGAAGGACACATCAAACCATTATGTCCAAAAAATCCAGTGAAGCTCACTCAAATGTGCCTTGTTCCATTCCGTGGTTTTCCACCAGAAACTCAGGAAGGTGAATCTATGAAACTGATCACTGTAAAGATTAATGGGAAAAGTCATAAGGCTCTTGTGGACACAGGCAGCACACAGACTCTTGTGCAGAGGCAGCACATACCAGCAAATATTGTTTGTAACAGTGAGACTATCTCAATCTGTTGTGTGCATGGGGATAGGAAAATGTACCCCACTGCTGAACTGTATGTCGAAGTCCAAGGCCAGACATATCTGCTAAATGTTGGCGTTGTTGACAATCTGCCTTTTCCAGTGGTCCTAGGTAATGACCTTCCAGTACTTTTTGATTTGTTGGACAAAAAAGGAAACGGCACTGTTGCTGTTACAAGGGCACAGGCTCAACTTGAAGAGGAACAATCCCCACCTCTCAGTGCCTTGCCATTCTTTGACGCTGAGCTGGAGACAAGCCCGGGAAAGTCTCGCAAGCCACGTAGTCAACGAAGGCAAGAGAAATTTAAACGCACAGTTGTGAAGCCACAAAATGAAGGAATTCCAGACATGGCTTTGGGGTTTGAGTTGCCCACTGACATCAGTAAAATGCAGCAGGATGATCCAACACTGTCTTTCTGTTTTTTGAAAGCTAATGAAATGGTTGAGTCCAAGAAAAGGAGGGAGTTCTTCCTGCATGATGGTGTTCTATATCGTCAGCGTGGTCAAACAAAGCAGCTAGTAGTCCCTCAGAGGGTCCGGGATGTAATACTCAACCTGGGCCACTCTATTCCCTGGGCCGGCCACCTTGGGAAGCACAAGACTGCTGCTCGCATTATTAAACATTTTTTCTGGCCTGGTTTGCATGCAAATGTTGAACAATACTGTAAAAGTTGCCCTCAGTGCCAGAAGACGACCATCAAAAGTGCAGCTAAGGCCCCGCTCCAGCCTCTTCCGATAATTGGCACCCCCTTTGAACGCTTGGGCATGGATGTTGTTGGCCCTGTAGAAAGAAGCAGAGCTGGAAATCGTTACATGCTGGTCATTACAGATTATGCTACCAAATACCCGGAGGTGTTTGCTTTGAAAAATGTGAAGGCAAAAGCTGTGGCATTCTCTCTGGTGCAGTTCTTCTCAAGAGTGGGTTTCCCCAAAGAAATTTTAACAGACCAGGGGACTAACTTTATGTCTACACTGCTTAAACAGGTTTACCAGCTCCTGGGCATAAAGAGTATTCGAACAACCCCCTATCATCCACAGACGGATGGACTGACTGAGCGGTTTAATCAAACACTCAAGCAGATGCTCCGTAAGTTTGTTAATGATACTGGTTCTGATTGGGATCAGTGGCTTCCTTACCTCCTGTTTGCCTACAGGGAGGTTCCTCAGGCCTCAACAGGGTTTTCCCCATTTGAACTTCTCTATGGTTATGAAGTAAAGGGACCCCTGACCTTGCTGAGAGAGACCTGGGACAAAGACTGGGGGAGGGAAGGACCTGTTAATATAATTTCTTATGTCCTACAGATGAGAGAGAAACTGCAGAAGATGAGTGAACTGGCTCAAGTACACATGGCTGAGGCTCAGCGGTACCAGAAGACCTGGTATGACAGGAAAGCACGACACAAAAGCTTTCTCCCAGGTCAGAAGGTACTTGTGATGCTCCCAACAAGCGACGGTAAACTGCTGGCAAAATGGCAAGGCCCCTTTGTGGTGCAGAAAAAACTGGGAGCCACAACGTATCAAGTGTCTATGCCAGGTCACACACGTTCCAGCAGAGTGTTTCATGTGAATCTTTTGAAGGAATGGTTTCCAAGAGCTGAGGAGGCCCAGGTGCTGCTTATCCAGAATGTGAAGGAGGAAGAGGAGGTTGAATTTCTACCGACACCAATGGCCACCACTCTGGATTTGAGTCATCTGTCTCCAAACCAGCAATCCCAGGTAAAGGCACTGATCAACCCTGAGATATTTCAGGAGTGCCCCGGACGCACCAGTCTTGTGGAACATGACATTGTGCTGAAGGACCAGGCCACTGTAAGGCGGATGAGCTACAGAATACCCGAGCGTCTCCTGGTCCCATTAAAGAAAGAGGTGGAGTTCATGCTGTCTCTTGGAATCATCCAGCCCTCAAAAAGTGAGTGGTGTAATTCAGTGGTTTTGGTTCCCAAGAAAGATGGCTCAATTAGATTTTGCATTGACTTCAGATACCTAAATGCAATGTCAAAATTTGATTCTTATCAAACTCCTCGTATCGACAGTCTCATTGAGCGTCTGGGGAAAGCAAAATATTTAACCACCATTGACCTCTGCAAAGGGTATTGGCAGGTGCCCCTTACTGCTCAGTCACAAGAGTACACCGCTTTCCGGACACCCTGGGGTCTTTATGAGTTTACTGTTCTCCCTTTTGGATTACATGGTGCCCCAGCAACTTTCCAGAGACTCATGGACCAGGTACTCAGCGGGCTTGAAAGCTTTGCATGCGCATATCTGGATGATATTGTTGTTTACAGCACAACATGGGATGAGCACTTGGAGCACCTGAAGAAAGTTCTGGAGTGTCTTTATTCAGTGGGACTGACCATTAATCCAGCCAAGTGTGTTCTGGCTCAGACTGAGACATAGTACCTGGGGTTTACTATCGGAGGTGGGTTGATCAAACCGCAAATTAAGAAAGTTCAAGCGATTGAGACCTGTCCTCTTCCTCAAACCAGGAAACAGCTAAGGTCATTTCTTGGCATGGTGGGCTTTTACCATCGTTTCATTCCAAACTTTTCAGCCAGAGCTGCTCCGCTAACAGACATGACTGGCTCAAGGTCTCCAAATCAGATCCAATGGACCATCAATGCTGTGGCTGCTTTTCGGGATTTGCAACACTCACTAAGTACCAGCCCAGTACTTCACAGCCCAGACTTTGATAAGCCATTTACTCTACAAACTGATGCATCGGAGAGGGGCGTTGGCGCTGTGCTTCTCCAGGGGGTTTCTGGGGACCAACGTCCTGTGGCTTACATAAGTCGCAAGCTAATGCCTCGAGAAACTTGATATTCAACTGTCGAGAAGGACGCACTTGCAATCAAGTGGGCCATGGACTCGTTTAAATGTTACCTTTTGGGGAGAGAGTTTACCCTCGAGACCGACCACAAAGCGTTATCCTGGTTGGAGAGGATGAAAGACACCAATGGGCGGATCACAAGATGGTACCTTGCCATGCAGCCGTTCTGCTACAGTGTCAAGTACATCCCGGGCAAGGACAACGTAACTGCTGACTACCTCTCTCGCACTCCCAGCGAGAGTTTGGAAGGGGAGGGGAGTGTGATGGCAGCATACCCTGCCACACCCACAACAAAATGGTGGTAACCCCTCTGCACAACACATTTTATATTTTTTTCCCACATATTTTACATTTGCAGTTACACTCATAAATGAGCACACATTGGTTTGAGTTAAAATATACATTTATTTTTTGCTTATTTGTAACATCTATTTTGTTTGGTTTATTTATCTTGGTTTGTTAATTTCACCTGTTTTGAGTTTCCAGTGCAGAGGGTGTGCTGGTTGCTACAGGTGTGGTTGAGGTTCTGCTCCTGGAGCTGTGCTGAAAGACCTGGCCAAAGGGGGAAATGAAGCCACCACAGCTCTCAAATGCTTGAGCCAGGGAATTGGGCAGGCGCCATCTCAGAAGCCTCCAAGTGGGAGAAATCATGGACTTCTTTAATGTTGTTTAACTTTCTTTCAGTTTATTGCTATTTATTTGTTCTAACTTTGTACTTCTGTGTTGTTCTTTCTTTCCACTGAAGAAAACCACGTTTTGTGTTTAGTTTTGTCTGTAGTCTTTTGTTAAATGTTGTTAGTTTCCCCCCCTCATGTTTTTCTAGTGGTCTGATCACCCAATATATATGTTCCCCTGTTGTGTCTTTGGTTAGGTCAGTTTGTTTCTGTTACTCGGTCTGTTCAGTTGGTTAAGTTAAAGTTCAGTTTGTTATCTCAGTTAATTCTGTTCTTTTGACCTCTTTTATGGGCCCAATTTGTAAATGGCATATTTTTGGAGAAAAATTAAAACTTTCATTTTTGATAACTCTTCTGTTGTCCTCTTTGGCCGCTCGATCCCTCACAACCTACTTTGATTAAACTCTTTTCTTTAAAATCTCATGTCTGCTTTGATGTTCTAATATAACTAATGGCCGTTTGGAACAATGAACCGCCAGAGCAAAGAGGTCAGTCTCTGGTTATTGTGATGCAACAGTAGGTTAATTTATGGCAGCATAAATGTATGAATGTAACCAAACTGCCCTGTGAATCGCTCATTTTACTCTATTTAACCAAAACAGCTTTTGTATTTTGTCAGTACAGCTAAAGCGTTGAGCAGAGTTTAGCCTAAATGTAAAAAAGACAAAGTTTGACCCATTTTTAGTTAACACTTGGCAACTGTTTTTGTTTTTTGTTACAAACATTAATCGATGAGAAAGTTGAGCCTTCTTCATTCAGAGGTGCTACACTCATGCAGATAGATTCCATCATTAGTCCAAAGAGGAGGAGCAAAATCTAACAGCATACTGCTGTTTCTTTCATCCAGAACAGTGCAGAGAGAATCAAACTGAATTAGAATTCCTTTCAGCATTATTATAAGGAGATGATTTGTGGACACAAATCTGCTCCAAGTCTAAATGTTATGTGCAGGTTGCAGCAGAGTTGCTGCTGTGTTCCATTTTTGTCTGCAGGAGAATCTGCAGGTTGATGTTTGTTCCTTTTTTGTGTCAATGTACCTAACTGTAACTTCAATTAAAAAGGCAGAAGTTACCTGAGGCTTTGAGAAGTTCCTGTTTATGACCTACTTTGATTAAACTCTTTTCTTTAAAATCTCATGTCTGCTTTGATGTTCTAATATAACTAATGGCCGTTTGGAACAATGAACCGCCAGAGCAAAGAGGTCAGTCTCTGGTTATTGTGATGCAACAGTAGGTTAATTTATGGCAGCATAAATGTAACCAAACTGCCCTGTGAATCGCTCATTTTACTCTATTTAACCAAAACAGGTTTTGTCTTTTGTCAGTACAGCTAAAACGTTGAGCAGAGTTTAGCCTAAATGTAAAATGTTTGATGTTTGTTCCTTTTTTGTGTCAATGTACCTAACTGTAACTTCAATTAAAAAGGCAGAAGTTACCTGAGGCTTTGAGAAGTTCCTGTTTATGCACCACTGAACAAAGTGCTTCTTGGCCGCCTCCAAACTCTCATCGTCTGTCTTTTTGAAGTACACTCTGATCAGCTGCTCGGCAAAATGCTCCGGAAGAAGTTTAGACACCTAAAGCAGAACAGAGGTTTGGGTTTTGGCTTTTACTCTTCGCTCTGTGTCAGATATTTGGAAACTTGTCCTTGTCTTCTGTCCTCTGGAAAGGTTGTGAAATGCTTCATAGCTAAACGGATCAAATGACTACTTCAGAACTTGCTTTGTTATGGAAAAAGTAAAGTGACTGAAGACCCTCAAGCTACAAACCACTTTGATTGTCCGAAACAAATCAAGACGAAGGCCTTGACCAAGACAACGGGAAATGCATGTGTTGCTGCTGATGTTGAGCATTGTTGATGCAGAATAGACTTCTCAGTTCTCTTCCTGTTAAACGTTATGCTTATTGGTTCACATGAAACAAGGTACAGAATCTCTTTACCCAATACTCAGTTACATAAGAACATACTTTTAATCAATAAGTCTGGAAAACAGATCTAGAGTTTATCCATCAATGCCGGATTCAGCTTTCTAAACACTACACTTACTCTTGTTGTGTGCGTGAACACTCTTGTCGCGACTCTGTCACTGTGACAATATTTATTTCGGTGTGCTACTCTGCAAATATCTCTCTGAGCTTATACAAATATGTAGGTGTGGCTTTTGCATGCTATGAAACAACACACACAAATAAAAAACACACACACATGAAAGTTCAACATCTTTTAGTTAAAATTTAATCCAAAACATTTTGTATTTACTGTTAATGCTGCAAGTTTAACACACCTATCATCCCACGAATAGAAAATCACCCAACAAGAAAGCCAACATTCTGTTAGCTCTATTCAGAGTAACAAAACTAAAGTTATGTAATCTGATTACAAGCATATATTTAAAACAAACCTTTCCCCTCACCATCACCAAGATAAAGGAACAATTGGTTTCGTTAAAAAGTGACATTCTGATTTTGAAAGATACAGGAAAATTACCCAGTTTTATTAATAATCTTATGATGCTGAAAAAAAAGTTTTAATGTCATAACCCCCTACTAAATTAAAATAATTCAAGGAAAATAATTCAAAAAAAAAATTCCAAACACCAAATAAAAGTAAAATGTTTTTGAGTCAGAATTTGAAAATGAAATCCTAACTTACTTTTAAAATGTGAGAAGTGATATATTTGCACACAAGAGGCACACTCAGGAGACTTAAGCGAAATCATATATAATTGATTGTATTTTGATAATAATAATAATAGATTTAAACATTTTCAAGCATGTTTAAGATCAAGGTTATGACCAGTGCAGTGTTTTTTTTCTTTCACTTTGAGCCCTTTTGACTTTTTGTGCATCCATTATTCTTCTTCATCACTTCATACAGATGGATTTGCATCCTCAGGAGGCTGCTTGTCAGAAGGGATGTAAATGTCCACCTTGTATTCAAAAAAAGACAAAAAGAAAACAGTATTAAGCAAAATCATCAGCAATCTTTCTAGTCATAAATTTGGTGGCAAACGAGCTTTAATCACTCCATACATCATGTCCTTTTCTTTTTGGCTTTTCCTCTCAGGGGTCACCTCAGTGAATCAGCGTTCTCCATTTTATCTTGTTTTCTGCATCCTCTATTCTTAACAGTCTAAACAGTCTATATAGTTTATTCACAAGATGTTGACAAAAATTTTGTCAATTTTTTGTTTGTTCTGTAGAACTTTAGAATTTATTTGTAGAATCAAGGCTTTATTTTTAAATGGAACTGAACGAGAAATTTAGTGGTCTTTTTATTTATTTTCTCTTTTGACACTTAAAAGATTTGCTTTAATTTTCGGATGTTTGTAATATATAGGCCTTTTCTTTGTTATCTTGGAAAAAACTTGCATCACGTTCCTTCAGTGCATCTGTTATGTTTAAAGTAAGATAGGAAACACATATTTAAACTTAAACAACCTGCTGATGATTACACATTTCTATCTGAGCTCCAGACTGTTCAAATTTGACAAATATAGTTATTGGATTTATATAATGATATATATCGTTATCGCCTCATATGAAAAACTATTTTGTGATGTAAAAACATGATATATTGCCCGCCTTAGCTTGCATGAACCTAACAAAGTCCGCATATAGTCAGGTGTTTATTTTTCTATCAATCACCTGGAATTACCTCTGCATCACGGTTGAATTTCATGCTTAATTCTCTTAAAACATCTTAAGCCTAACTGCTGACCTAATCCTTACCTCATATTTATTGATGTCGCACCAGTTCTTGAACTCTCTTGTGACAGCATATAGACGGTTTTCTTTTTCTTTCTTCCAGTAAACTCTGATGCTTTGTTCCATGAAACACTCAGGGAGGAAGTTGGACACCTAACAGAAAGACATCAACAAACATTTTTGATTTCTTAATAATACTTGCTAAAATTATACAGGAAGCACACACAAAAAAAGACCAAACAAACAATTTTTCACATTTCTGGGAAAGTCCTGACCTTGTTCCTGGGAATGGTAAATCCTTCCTTTGGTTCATTCTTTTTGTAGAAATAGGTGTATTTTATAGGATCCTTGTCCTCTTTGCCGTAACTATAAGTGATTGGCTAAAAGAGAATTTGAAGAAACCTGTTTTTACATTCAGCAAAACTTATTGTGCAAGTCTACAACATTGTATGAATCAATCAATAGGTAATGTATGTTTGAGCATTTTTTATGACTGTGTACAAATATAACCAAGTCATTCTCTTGAATGTTACATTGAAAATATGCAAAAAAGATCATAGTATTCAGACTTTATTGAAAATATGCACATTCTAGCATTAAATGTATAATTTTGGTATTAATTAGTTTAATTTTATGTAATATTTAGATTTTTTTTCCAAGCTAAAGTGTAAAAAGTCTGACTTAGACATACATACAGTTTATGCATGGCAGCAGTTTGTCAGAATACAAACATATGGATTGTAGTAACAACAGAAATTGGACTGAGGATGTCTTTTTTAACAGATGTGCATCAGAAACATGCTGTCTGGTTGATTGCAGAAATGCATAATCTACAGTAATTTCATATAAAGGCTAATGTAATCATTTTTTTAAGCATTGAAACAAGCTGAAAGATTCATCTCTCCAAAAGAGTTTTAGAAAGTGTAAAACAAAACCAGAACCAAGAACTCACCACTACTTCAAAGTAATCATTGAGATCTTCTGGTTTAACATCTGACATGACCTGTTTCAGTTGTTGTTTCAGACTTTCAGCTTTCTCCTAAAAAAAAATAACAGTTTTGCTGTAACCAATAGCACATTTTTGCATCATTTATTCTCTATTGTTGTACTTACCTCTATTTTTTTTTTTTTATTGACTTGTGTTTTCCTCACCTGAAGTGGAGAAATGAATGAGAACCAGTACGAAGTTAATAAACATAGTTAATATGTATTTAATTTTATTTATTAGTGCTTCTTTAAAAAGGAGTCCCCAACTAAATTGGAAAGAGGTCCAGTAACTCTGTCAGCCTGGTAGACCAGGGTCCGAACATGCAAAAACATTCAGACAACAATTCACTCTTGTGTTCTTTTATTTAATTGCAATGTGTAGTTAAATTGGCAATGAACTTTTTTAGCTTTTTGGATCAACAAGTATTTCTCTTTTATTTTTGTACAAAAATACTTAAATAAACAGAACTACACTGAAGTGTACACTGAAGCTTGGCTTCAGCCCACTCCCTGACCAACATGCCCAACATTTTTAGAAAGGTTCTCATTCTTTTGTTTTTCATGGTATTTTGAGAAGATGTTTTTCTTTATTTTCAATAGTGTTTCCCTCCTAAATTGTTACTGACATGTTGGACAGTAAAATCAATCAACAGAAACCATTACTACAAAAGTAGACCTTGTCGAAAAAGTATTCTGTAATATTTCATTTATACTGGCTTCATCTACATTTTTTTACTGCTATTGCTATAAGAGTGATTGATAATAATGGAACTCACCACCACTTCCAGTAAGCCATCCCTAATGTCTTCACATTCTTCAAGTGTTAAGTCGTCTTTCAGTTGGTGTTTCAGACTGTCAATTGTCTCCTAAAACAATGACAGTTTTCTGTTACCTATGATACATTTTTGAGTGATTTAAACTTCATCGTTGTACTTACTTTTGGTATTTTCTTGTCCAGTCGTCTCACCTTAAGTGTGGGGTTAAATGATAGATAGCACATGGCTTTGTTAATAAATACGTCTTGCACCTTATCATTTTAAAGTGTGAGATGTTCAACAATGTTAAGAATGGTGGTGATAAATAACAATGTTAATTGTCAGGTCAGGGATAAAAATGAAAGACAGCTCATGGATTAGTTAACATTCAATCTTAAACCTTCTCGTTTGAAAAGAGACTCAGCCAAATAAATACATTTCTAAACTTGGATCTGGGTTTAAAACAATTGGCTTTTGTCCAAAATACATTTTAAATTACTTGAAAATTTTTCATTTTATAGTTTTACAACAGACAGAAAAATCCAACAGAAACTATTACAGCAAAAGTTGCAAAAATAGAAAATCTGATTGCAGCCAAGGCCCTGGGCTGCACGGTGCCCTAGGCAAAAAAAGATTTTTGTGATGGCCACACATGTGGACGCCATTTCTTAAAAGCTTATAGCATATTTGGGAAGCTTTAACAATATCGGTAGGATAAAAACGAAAGTGCTTAAAGTTTCAGAAGTTTTTACAAAGCAAGTTTTAAAAATGGTCTTCTACACCTGGAATTTAAGTTCTACATGTTTTGCTGTTTATTTGATCTACTCCTGAATAGCTTCAAAAAATCTAAAATGACCTTTCTTGCAAAACTTTTTCTGCTGTTGACGTATCCTGGATGAAAGTGTCTTCATGGATATATTTAGAATTAGGAGCTTACAACACTGAGATTTCGCTCCTAATTTATTTACATTCTTCAACTGTTGGGTATCCTGCTAGTTTTTGTGCAAGAATCTCCAATTTCTCCTAAAACAGAAAGTTTGCTTAAATCTATGGAAGCTTTTTTTTCATAATTGAAAGTAATATACAATTCTCAATTGACAAGTCAATTTGCAATTTGAAAATGCATTTTTCAGTTGACGATTCAGTTTGGGGTCAAGATAAGCAGAACTCTAAAGGGTCAGAAAATGAGCAAAACAAACAAAAATAATCGTTTTTGCATCATATAAATGCATACGCTATACGGGACCAAGTGTGACCCCTTGGTCCGGAGGTTGGGGACTGCTGTCTTAAAGGACACAGCAGCCCTAAAGATGTGCTCCAAAAAATCTCTTTAAGAGCTATCACACAGCAGTTGCAGTGTATTACAATACAATAAATTTTAAGCTACTATAAATTGAATTTAAAGCAAACTGTGTATTTTAAATATTGTATAGTAAATTGCAAAATGCATTGTCATTTGACTTGTGACATAAAAGACATGACAATTTAAAATTGCTTTTGTTTTTGTTCAATACTTTATTTCGAAAATTGTCATATTGAATTGTACATTTCAATAGTGAATTCTAAAATACAAAATGCATTTTCATATTCCAAGCCTGAATTGCAAATTGTCAATTGAAAATGTCATATTACTTTGAATCATTAATGAAAAAAGCTTCCATAGTTATCATTTTCAGTTCCATCTGATATATTTTTTTCAATGATTTTTAATTTCACTTTTGCACTTACCTCTGGTATAGTTTGTCTCACCTTAAGTGGAGAGGAGGTAAATGAGAGAAAAATTAGGCCTTTTTTTACCAAATATTTCAATCTTCTTAAACTATGTAATTTTATAAGAAAATCACAAAAAATGAGAGCTCACCACCACTTCCAGAGAGCCATTTTGAATGTTTTCAAAATCTGTATCTGTTAAGAATCCCAGTTCTTGTCTCAGACTCACAATTGTCTCCTAAAACAATGACAGTTTTCTGTTACCTATGATACATTTTTGAGTGATTTAAACTTCATCGTTGTACTTACTTTTGGTATTTTCTTGTCCAGTCGTCTCACCTTAAGTGTGGGGTTAAATGATAGATAGCACATGGCTTTGTTAATAAATACGTCTTGCACCTTATCATTTTAAAGGAGAATCAGCAAAAAATAAATAAAAAATAAAAAAACTTGTACTGTCATGCAATTACATTTTGCATGCGATTAATTAATTGATCTAATTAATCTATTTTCAGTCTCTAATATTTTTAACCTAATAGTTGCTGAAAAAGGTCTAATTTTGAGTTATGTTAATTTAAATGTATGACACTGTGGTGCAGTAAAAGATTAAATTATAACTAAAGAACTGGCTTTATGAAGTTTTTATAATATAATAGACTTCCACGATGTTTGTTTTCATGGGTGAAACGCAGACACATTGCCAAGCTGCTGAGGCCGGCTCTAAGTTAATGTTATGAAATGGACAGCTCCCATGAGGATTAATAGATATGGCGTCACATCTCTGCCATTAATTGAAAGGCGGGTATTTGATAATTGAGTGAGCGTATCTTACAACTGCACCGTGCAGAGCTCTCACCACGGGCTCAGTTTTTTTCTTCGCTGACTCAGTTTTTCTTTTCGCTCGTTCAGTTTCAGGGGGTGTTTTTGTCACTCAGGGGGCGGTAACCTGTCTGATTTGTCTGATTAGCCAAAATTTCTGGTCAAATCTGGTGAGGCAACGGGGCGGGGCTTTCATTTTTGTTATCTGCTTTCATAGAAAAAAAGGCGGATGAAACGTGGATTAAAACGTTAAGGAACGACCAAGAACAAGATAAAAAAAGTGCAGCAGGTTTTTTTGTGCTTTGAGTTTGACTCGTGTAAATCACTTTATTAGGTAAATATACATGTAGACTTTAGTTACCGTCGGTTGGGAGACATTACGGACTTAACGAGAGCACCTTGCTTTACATAAAAACAAATAAAATTAGGAATGGGGGCACTTTGAAAAAACGGGGCCAGCTGCTAAGCATGACCTTGATGAACGTCAAAAATACGTCCGACACGCCTGGATAAGATATGACACAATTTAACCATAATTTATTATTCTTTGTAAATTAAATAATTAACATTCATACATTTATCATATAGTAATGTTTATAAATAACAGCTATAAAAAATACTGTTAAATGACACTGACATGATTATTATTAACTGCCACTTATGGCCATTCCTCCTCTTTGAGCACCTCAGGGTTGGGAGATGGTGTGTCAGACATATTTTTGACGTTTGTTAAGATCATGGTTAACCCGTTGTTTTTTTCATAGTGGTCTCCTTCCTCAGTGGCGTTCCGGCGGCCAGACCGGCATTACAGCAGCCAGACCGGCGTTCCGGCGGCTAGACCGGCGTTCTATCCACTACACCGGTGTTTCATCTTCCGTTTTTTTCCATTAAAGCAGATTAAAAAAAGAAGAAAGCACCGCCTTGTTGCCTCGGCCAATCAGAGCAACCAGAAAGGTTACCGCCCCCTGAGTGACAAAAATACCCCCTGAAACTGAACTAACTAACTCAGTTAAGGCTGCGCGGTGCAGTTATAAGATACGCTCACTCAGTTATCAAATGCGCGCCCTTCAATTAATGGCAGGGATGTGATGCCATAGCAAGGCAGTGCCATACAAAGGCAGTGCCTTAGAGATCGAGTCGTCCAGGTGGGAAAAAAATAACTCCTATTTCATTAAAAAATGTTCTTAATTGTGCCAAAGGTAATTTATGATCATATACATGGATCCTGTTAATTCTGAAAGGATTAAGAAAAACATAGTATATGGCATTAAAATGTATAAAATACATTTTCCCAATTTTCCATGTACATTTTAGCTGCTGACAGAAACTTCAGAGGAGAACAGTGCATTGAAAGCATTAATGTAGACAAATCAAAATTAAAATTTAAAGTATACATGTACTGTCAAATGTTTTCTTTATACTGGCCTTTTACAATCTTGTTTCCTGTTATAATTCAAAACTGTATTGTATTTATTCAATTGTTTTGTACTTTCAATTTTACCCACCTTGGCTTCACCAACCAACATGTACAATTTTCGAGTCATGATTCTCTGTAGAATTTCTCTTGCCTCGTTCAAGTCAATTTCAGTGGACTCCATTATTTTTTCAGTTACTTGATCTATTGAGCAACCACAAAAAATGGAGGAAGACAAGTCAGTTTAAACAGTTCAAACCAAGAAGAAAACTGTCATTTCTGCACAAATTTGAAAACAAAACATGCAACAGTTTAAAAGAGAGGGTGGAGTGGAATTAGCAAATATATAAAAGATCACAAAACATTCCAGCTTTATCATAAAGTGCAGCAAGTATTTAGATTCAAAACTTTAGCTGTTAATCGTTTTATATAGTATTTTTCCTTCAAATTCACAGTTAACTGCATGATTTGCCAAGAGTAAAGTCCTTATCACAGCAACTACTTGCTACAGTTATCCTTGTGTCTGTAATGTCATTATTAGGAAAATTCAAAAGACACTTTTGAGAGAATTTTTAATAGTGAACATAGTTTTTTAAAATCAAAGAAGAGAAACACATTTCTAAAGATATTTTTTTAAATTTCAAACATTGTAAGGAAATGAAAGTGTGTCAAAAGACATTTTATGTTTTTTATTTTTTTAAATGTATGCTAATTGAAACTTTTCTTTAAGAAAATGTGTGAAAATGCCCTTTCTTTTTGGTGAAATATGTAAAAGCACATCTGGTTGTATAAAAATCAGACTGGGGCTTTCTCATGAGTTTGTACTTTAAGAGCAAAACAATTTGACACTATCAGTTGCTTTATTTGCACTTTTCTCCCCACTTTAAATACTTTAATAAAACACAAACAAATGTTCATTATCGAGTCTTTTATTAAATATTAAAAACAGAAAACTCAACTCCACAGTTTAGCTACCGCTGTGGTTCTGTCAACTTTTTAAAAATGAATACATTACAAGCCTGTCAAAAACATACAAGTCTGGATATTTCGAGACATTGTAATCATTTTAGGTTGGTATATTCTGACCTGTCAGTTTGGTGTAGGCCTCTATGTCGCTTTTTGCATCAGAAAGAGTGAACATTTTTCCTTCTTTGCCTTTTATCTTAATGTGGCTATTTGCTTTTAAAAGGGCATCTTTGATCCTGTATTGAAGAAGAATAGAATTTCTCTTTTAAACAGTTTTTTGCTGCATCAAATGTTGTACTAGCTAAGCTACAAAGCTGCAAAAAAAAAAAAACATTACTTAAAGAAAACATTTCAGAATATACCACAGAACAGCATAATACCTACATGATCTGTACATTAGTGGTTACTTTATGCTGGCAAACTCGTCTGTATATAAGGTTCCTTGCATGGAACATATTATAGAGATTCCACACCTCCTGGAAAAACAAACCCAAAAAAACAAATGGAAAAACAAATGGCTTAGTGAAATAAAATCTAATACATGGTTATCTTTTTGTGCTAAAAAGAGAATTAATTATGGGTCAAGCACCTTGTCTCTTGAGCCGATATGTTTTCTTTTGGACTGATCTGTTTTCACCTCAACCACTCTGACAAACTTGAAGTAGCGCAGATGGTCAAAATTGTTTTTGATTCCAAGATGATGGCAGTCTCTGAGATAAGACACACAGAAATGACAAGACAAACATCAAGTCAAATGTTTTGATTACTTCTGAAAGAACAATTTGACTTCATGTAAAATGGGTAACTTGGCAAAGGTAAAAAACTGCTGTAGTCTTAAGCAGACTCTACCTGGCAAAGTAGTCAAACTTGTCCACATCGATCCCATTTTGCTTGTTTGAGACAATGTCATAGAGAAAATACTTTCCTTCTTTTCTGCCTTTATATGGCATATCATCCTGAACAATCAAAATGTAAGGCTTTAGGTTTTTCTGTGTTGAATTTAAAGCTAATTTCACAATGGACTCATGTTACCAGTGGCTCTCCAAGAATAAGTTCTTTGATGAAGACCTGATCATCATTTAGTCCATATTTTTCCATCTCTGGTTTCAGATTGTTCACTTCCACTAGGTGTTCAAACATTTCTAGAGAAGCTTTCTCATGCTACAAAAAAAAAAAAAAAAGCTCATTAGTTACAAAAAAGATATTATTCTTTATTCCACTCACTTATCTAAATGCATATTTAAACAATTATTTTTGAGTCAGAAAATGGGTATCTGTAAACATAATTATCTGAATATCTACAAAAAAACCAGAAAGACCAAAATTAATTACAGACTTTAGGATGTTTTTTTTACTTTACCTTCCATTCTTCATTTTTACATGCTTGAGGCATAAACATTTGATCAAACAAATGTGAAAAAGGTCCGTGTCCTGAATATGGAGAAATGTCGACAGTTTATGGCTGATGTGGCATGAACCAGTATAAAAGATAGACATTTAATCCTTTTTGCAGATTTGCTTACTTATGTATGTACTGTGGGGACAAAAAGTATTCAGACCCCTTAAAATTTTCACGTTTTGTTATACTGCAGCCCTTTGCTAAAATAATTAAAGTAAATGAGGAAAAAATGAACTTAAATAATTTTAGCAAATGGCTGTTATTTAACAAAGGGTGAAACATTTAAAGGGGTCTGAATACTTTCTGTACCACTGTACTGTATATATTTTTGCTGGATGTTACTTTTTTTCCTATAGTTGTTGGTTGTAGTGTTTTTCTTGTGTACCATTTTGTTCAGTAGTTAGTTGAAATTCTCTCACTTGTGTAGACATTTTTACAAATTCTCTAATGTAATATTTGTGTTTTCCTACTTTCCTTTATGGAAAAATGTTTTTATTGTTGAACAATAGAGTTTTACATTTGTTGGGCATTTTGTTATATAAATATAAAGCTAATGACCACAAATTAATACAAATTAAATATTATTGACAAACTAAAATTAATGTATGTGTAGTCCTGCATTAGAAGTCACTGTTTTTTTAAGACATTAGATGCACTCTGCTATAATTAAAAGAAAACTGGAGTCATAAATTATTCAAGTAAATTAAAAAATCTATGTTAAATAACAAGTTCTGACTAACATTGTTTGTCTTCATAAATAAACCCTGACAGATCAAGAAAATCATACATATTCAAGTACTTAAATCGTTCATGAGTAAGAAAAGGGTCAGAGACGAGATTTGAGAAGTAAAATTAAAAATTCCGTCTCCATCCAGTAAAAAAGGATTGTACTTCAAAAAAAGTGAAATCAAATCTTAGTAAGAAGTCATACCAGATTTACAGAAATACTTTTAGAAGCTAGATCAACTCTCAAAAGTGCACAAAGAGCTTTTTTGCTTTAAGCTCTACAGTAAGATTCATAACAACATCACTGTTATCACTTCTGTGGAGCTTCTTGTTAGAATGAAATATTCTGTAATTCTGAGTAACATCTGCCTGTTATGTTTAGTTGCTCACATTAAAACTGAAATTATAAATCAGAGGATCTAAATATAGAATTTGTGTATTTTTTTTAATTTAAAAAAAGGTTTAAACTTTCTGAAAGAAGCTCTTTATTTTTTTCAACGTAAAACAAGAGAAGCTAAATTCAGAAAATTGTACACCTTAACTATTTTATTTTAAATGATCAACCAACAAATTGCATTTTACATTGTAGTTTAATAACAAATAACAATCATATCAGCTGTTTCTATTTCCTTACCAAGATCATGACAAAGTCCTGCAATCTGCAGACAGAGGATGTCTTCATCAGTAATGTTCAGTTCTGGTTGATTTTCCCGGAGAGTTTTTGCCAGCACTCCTGCCAAATGCGCCACCCTTTGTATTTAAACAGAACCATATTAAAATTTTAGCTGTACAGTATCTTAGGCCGAATCTGAAAACTTCCCGTACGGCTTCTCCAAACCCCAACATTTAGTTTTTGGAAAAACAGTGTCTTCAAAGTCATACCCCTCAATGATGTCATTATTATTTGCTGATCATCTACCTTAGTGCGTTGCTACCAGCTCTGAGTTTCCATGTCACACTGTGCCTTGGAACACCCTCGCAGGACCTGAGATACAGGACCCTCCGGCTTCTATGGGTATCCCATTAAAAAAATCTACTTCGGACACCCCTACCCCTCCAAATGACCCTACAATTGGAGGGATACAGGAAGAATTCGGATTCAGCCTTGGTGTTACTGTCTAAGATCATAACTACTTACCCAATAGAGTGTTCAAAGCGATTGTGTGAGGCTCCGGGGTAAACAAGATATCCTCCACCGAGCTGCTTGATGTTTCGCAGTCTTTGGAACTGAGGTGTGTCAATGATTTTGACAATAAGTGGATGTAACTCCACATGACCATGGATGGAATCACTAAACACCTGACAGTGGAAGAAATTGGAAGTTGTTGATCTCTTTAGCTAAGAAAATCAATATTGTGTAAATGATTAAACATACATCACCTTGCCAAGCTCTCTGTCAGTGTTTATGCAAAGAAGCAAAGAGAAAGACAATGTTCATATGTTGCCTTCAGATATCACAGCAGTAAAATGCTATAATAGTTGTAAAGCTTATTAAAAAAAAAAAAAAAAACAATAATTCATAATGTGCTTTCACTGCACAGTTGAGTCATTTATTTTAATGTTTATTTTTTGTTGGAACACATTTGATGAGATTTGTGCATTAGAATTTTAACGTGTTTTTAAAAAAAAAATGATATTTGTATTTTTATGATTCTGTGTAGTGATGCAAGTTTTCTATTAAAGCAGACCCCAAGAAGAGTAATTTTACCTTTGGTTCAGACTAATGGGGATTCTTAAATAAACATACTTAAGTTAATAATGTTTTAGCTATTATATAACCATTCTGTTTTTTTTAAATAAAGCTTAAATAGATATTAAAAACTTACCTTGGATTTTGGGCCATTTTACTTTTGTGTTGAAGCTCTTTTGTCAAGAACAAGCTAAAGTTCAAACAAAATGTTGGTTTCTTGTTTCAAGAACTAGTAGCCTACAAATGATAAAGTGATACAACTGATCAAAGAAGATCAGTGCAAAAATGGGCTGGGATTGAGATTAAATACATTTTTAGCCACACCTATCAGGTTGACTGCTGCCCACCCATTCTTGCACACTGGCTTTTGTTATCAAACAGCTTGCTGAAAAACTCATGTTAGAGTTGTTTTTCTTTTTAACTAGGTGTCAGGAAAAAAATACATTTAAAAAATCCTTTATCGTTTTTATATTTGTGTGAAGCAAAAGTTCAGCGTTTTCATACTGTGAAAAAGTATCTCTTGAAATCCTATTGAAAAGCACTGATGTGTATCTTTCCATCAGTCCAGCTTTAGGGTAAATCTAAACACTACATCTCGCAGCAAATTAAATTTACATTTCACAAACTACTGTGCCAGGTCTGAATTAAAGAAAAGAAGGATTCATGGACACATTGCATTTGTAGCTAAATCAACTCAAGTTTTCGAACGACAAGTAAAAACACAAAAAGTGGAATTCATATTCCACTGGGAGACTGGTGTCATCTTTAAAAACATGTAAATATATTTTTACATTTATTTGTTAAAAGATTGCTGACAGTAAACTTTATGTTAGAATAAATCTAAACACTACGTCTAGCTGCTGGACAAATTTAATTGAGAATTTGTGACAGATGGTCTATTTGACAATATCTGCTGATAAACGTATTTGATGGATTCAATGTGTCATAAGGGTATACTTTATATATAGGTGGAAATATGTCAATTAGAATTTCATCTTTCACATGTAGATATATGTTTGTATTTCTGTTATTTTCTCCCCTTTCCAATGAACTTCTGACAAAATGTCTTAATCAAGTTTAATTTGTAGATTTCTCTTTTTAGTGTTTTGTTTTGATTGCTTGAAATATATCGATTCCAATTTGACACTAAGATACCTGGCAATTCTGTCCCCCTGACCGTTAGGAAGGCTTTGCTTTAACATTAAAATAATGGTGCCCTTGTGTTTTCCCAAGGCAAGCTATTTTTGCTCTTTAGAACAGGTAATCCAAGTGATTTCCATATTCTTTTTTTGGTCAGGCAACATAACACGATAGGACATTCAAATTCTTCTAAGTAAATGAATGCCTTGTTGTACTCTCATGACAGACTGTATTCCATCCATCCATCTTCTTCCGCTCATCCGGGACAGAGTTGTAGGGGCAGCAGTCTTAATAAAGTTGCCCAGACTTTCTTCTCCATGGCCACTTCCTCTAGTTCCAGACTGTTTTTTCAGGTAAATAATCAAGTGGTATAATCAAAGTAAACTATGCAGCCAACACAGTAATGGTTCACTTGCAGTCAGATTGAGTTGGTAATGAGTTTATGGAATGCCCATATTGTGCCTCCTCCACAAAGCAACACCACAAGTGGCATCACCCTCAACCCTGTATTTACCCCAGTGAGCCTCGACTACTGTCCCAGATTCAGGTCCATCCACATCCTGCATTATGCAGGTGACACAACAGTAATGGGTCTCATTTTATTTATTTATGTATCTATTTATAAACTTGTCCTGTCCAACAGCTGAGCAAAATGTATGTTGGTATAAGTCCCTTTTGTAATTTAAACTAATCTTTAATAATAGCAATTTTGTTTGTGTTCTTTTTGTTTGACCGAACGGAAAAAGAAAGGGGGAAGGGGGGGGGGCAGTGGATTAAAGATGTTAGAGGATGACTAAAGGAAAAGGAAAGTAGAATTGTAAATCTACAGGCAACAAAATGCTGGAGCTTATACCCATTACAATAGTGAATGTTGTTTTAAAATGGGCGGGGCCTGTCCACACACTCAGCTGTTACAAACATACCTGCCGGCTCCAAGAGTGTTCACAAACTTGTCCACAACCAGTTCACACGCACACTTGGGCACACCAACCAACCCATGTAAAGCATTACATTCTGACAGGCACACTATTTGAAGGTGCAAAGGTGAGCCGACGCCTGTGCTCAGGTGAATGTTATGTTAAGCTGAAGTGGATGAAGGAATGAAAAGAAAAGAAAAGGAGGGAGAGCTCCCAGACATCTCTAAACCAAGACCCCCGCCGAGGCAGCAGCGCCGACCAGGGCCCGCCCCCACACCCATACTGTGGGGTCAACGGAGAAGACCCACCCGCCAGGCGGATGGTGGTAATGTGGTCCTGAAGTGAATAAAATGACAAAGGTCACTCACATTTTAGGGGCCAAACAAAGCCTCCTGGCCATGACCAGCTTCATTTAAAGACATGCCAAGGACAATAAAGTAAACATATAAACTGGCTGTTTGCAAATGGGACTTACCTTTGATGGCTGACCGAAGGGCGAACAATTCTGATTCTGGAGAAGTCTGTTAAATCCTATCCAACTACTGGCCTATAACTTGTCTCTTCACAGCATGGAAGCATTATTACAACAAAGATAAGTGGGCACATTAATCAATACATGAGCAATTCACACAATGGCAATGGTTGAGAGACCAAAGAGCCAAACACCAACTCCTTGTTGACAGAACAGTTGCTCAAGACAGCAGCTCACAACACACCGACCTGTGCACAGCCTGAACTGATTACAAGAAAGCATTTGACTCATTGCCACACAGCTTACAACCTCAACAGAACTCTTAGTCTACATAGAAAACGTGATGAGGTTGTGGAAAACCACCCTTGAAGCCACTGGTAAAACACATTTACAACTGTCCATCAAATGTAGAACGAAGAGTGGGACGTTGGCTCACTGACCCACACCACCAGGATCAAAAGCATTGGTTTGAAGAAGAGATTGTTGAATAAAAAAACAGGCTATTACCTATGTCTGCACACTAGAGTGGGATCTGAACTTTGATGGTTCCCAGACCATCAAAAACTATTAAAATTATAACTATGGAAAAACAAGATACCCAAAGGTATAACTTATTACAAAAACAATTCAAGTTTTAGAAAGACTACTGTATTAAAAACAAAAATTGGCTTTACATAATCTTCTGTGCGAGTTTTTTGGGCAGACCAGGGTTTCTTGTCATTATCAAAAACATCTTTCATGACTAATTTCTGCATTACTTATAAGATCAATTTCTTAATTAAAATCAAACGTCTTTTAGAACAAGTTCAAAAAAATCCTCTTTACTCTAATTTCTCCACAATGAGCTTTCTGGACATTCTTTCCTATCCTGATGAGCTGGCTGTTTAATAAAACACAACTATCACCCACTCTGTCTCTGGGATACCCCTGAATTATGGGCATTAAAAGCCAAAGATCACTAAGTCACATGTCTTTACAGAAAGAAAATAGGTCACACCATCCTCAAAGAAATGCATAAGGCCCATCTAGTTCACTGTAGGAACTTATTTACTCAAACTAAACCAGCTAATGACTTAGTCACATGCACCCAAACAATGGTTGGCCTGTACAGATGCCACAGGATCCCCACATAAACTATCCTCTGATTGTCTAATTTCCTGATATCTGACAGCCAGGCTGCGTGCAAAGGAAATGTGTTGCTTAAGGGTTCACTACAACATGACGCCCACAGCATGCCCATAGAAAAAAAGGTGACAAGTTTCACCTTAATGACTCATCAGGTTGTCTACAATTTAAAAATGTGATGCTGGCCACCTTCATGCCCCACAGATTTGCCTGTTTTTCACCCACAGTCAGCCCATATTCACCCGTGAGGGCATTTGTGACTAAAGCATTATTAACACATCATCAGTTTCAACACAGGCAAATCTAAGACCCTGTTTACTCTGTAAAACATTTTCTATTTTCCAACCTCCTGACTGAATACTCTCCCAACTGTAATCAGAACACACCTGCCATGCCCTTATTTCTTATTTCAATCTGAAAATCATCTCCTCTATTTTGTTGATCCCCCTCAGTTAAACCTTTGTTAATCCAAATCTCCACCTCTCTCCAGTTTTCAGCTCCCTGATGCTTCTGCAATCTCAACCCTCTTCCCTAAACTTTTGTTAAATCATGCCTCTCATCTCTGTTCCCCCTGATCTGTGCCATCGTTCACTCATCTCTTTCTACTGGAATGGTTCCATTAGATTTTAAACAAATGTTGTTACCCTGATATTAAAAAGTTGGACTTGATCCAATCAGCTTCAGTTATTTCCACTTTATCTCCTGTTTCTACTGTAAGTACAGTATGTCTGGATGCTTGGCACGTTTTATTTACATATTACCACCAAAATATATGAAAGGTCTGCCTATTTAAAAGCTAAAGTGAGAAATAATTTGCCTTAATGCAAACTTTGGCATGAAAAGAATGTTTGTGTTTTACCAGGCATAACTATTTTGTTTTTCTCTTCAGCTCAGGTGATATAGATGATTTCCATATTCATTTTTTTTATCAAACAACAAAACATGAAATGATAAAAGACATTCAAATTCTTCAAAAGGAAGGAATACTTTGTGACTCCTAAAAGACTCTTTTAATTCAGATAAATAAAGAAGTGCCATGATCAACATGAGCTGTCTAAGTCTGTACAGTTTTGTACTCATGAAGTCACATTACGTTAGAAATTTGTCGAATAAGAGACTATGTCTGGTCTCTTTTATGAAGCCAACTTAATGTAGTGAGAGGTTTGAAAGTTTAAGAGATCCTATGGGCTTTTTTATGTTGTTTGGGGCAAATACTCCTATTACCCAGTGAGCAATTGATGTTGAAAATATATTAAATCAACATCAAAGCTTGACATCGAATTGACGTCAAAACTTTAATATTAGTTTGACATCATGATATTTACCCCTTTTTGATGATGTGTGAATTTAAAATTTGGACCCATAAATTCAATAAAGCTATTAACAGAAGTATAAAACATACAACAGATGGTTTATTGGAATATATATACTGTTTTATTTAAATAATTTGTTTTGTGACCATAAAATTTGGTATTTCCATCTAAATAAAATGGGTTAATATACCAACACAACTACTATACTACTAATACAACTACTAACAGAAGTATACCACATACAGTAAATGGCTTGTGGGAATGTATATACTCAAAAAATCATTTGTTGGGTGAAAATAAGATAAATTGGTGTTTCCATCTAAATCAAATGTGCTTATACAGAAATAGTATTTCTGTCAGGAAATCTGAATGTATTTATGTTGATGCAAGATAATTTTTTAATGCTGTAACATGATTGCAGCAGATGACCTGACACCTGCTGCTAGTGTCAGGAAATGGTGGAGAAAGACCCAAAATGCAGGAGACCAGGACTGGAACAACCTGGAACAAGACAAAACCACGGAGAAAGAAAAAAATGGCAAGACAGAGCAGATGAACTGAAGATTAACTGAATTAGATTAGATTAACTGAAAACTAGACACTTATATACACTGAAGTTAATTAACTAAATGAGTGACTGACGAGGACAACTCAGAACATGACCGAATATAACAAAATCCAAACTAAACCACAGAATTCTCACTATTGTGCTCTTAAATAATTGGTTGAAGCCATCTTGATGTTATTTGTGGTTTATTCATTTCAGAATGGTTTTGCCGGGTTAGCCTCAATTATTTAAATTTTAATTTTGAGAAGTACTCTATAAAATTAAGTAACACCAGACATTACAATTTAAGCTGAAATAACTCAACAAGATTATTTCAGATTATATCTAGGTTTGTTACCATAACTTAGTTAAACTGCACCTTGATCATCATGTTAAAGCAACATTAATACATTCTGTTGCACCAACATTAATGCATTCAGATCTCCCAACACAAAAGCGATTTAAATCTTTCTCCAAGACCCAAAGCACTTTACAGTCACATTCACCCATGTACACACACTGCGGACTACTGGCACCAGCCTACAACCACCGCGAGATATGTGTGTTTAATGTCTTGCCCAGGGATGCTTCGGCACATGAGTAGGAGGGGTCAATCAAAACCTGCAATCTTCTGATCAGAAGTTGACCGCTCTACTTTTGCACCACGGCCTCCCTAAGTGGAGGAGGTAAAGGTTATTGGGCACATGTTCATGACTGAGGAAAGGATGGAGCATAAGATTACCAGATGGTGCAGTAGTGATGTGGACACTGTATTGACCTGTTGTGGTGAAGAAGGAGCTGAACAAACAGCCACAGCTCTGATTTTACTGATCAAACTGTGTTCTTACCGTCACATATGGTCGTGAGCTTTAGGTTACAATCAAATGGTAGCTCAGAGTATAACCATTGCTCCTTGACACTAAGGGAAGCCAGTTGAGGTATACTGAATGAATTGATAGTTAGACTTTGTGTGCTTGTTTTGTATAAAATGTACAATTATTGTCACTTCGCAACAACTGATTACTTTCAAATGTACATTTTTTTCTAATGTTCTATTATAAATTACAAATGGTTAAAAGTAAACTCACAGTAAGGTTACTTTACAATGTAACCAATGACTCTGCAGTGGAGACAAATAAGCAAACTGAACAGAGAATGACACCTAGTGGAGAAACTTGGTTACACCATTACACAAGGTATCTGCTTTTGTTTAGTCACATATGTGCTCACAAGCATTTCTGTCAACAGCTATATTACTTATGGCCATTATTAATATTTCTGATCATTTCCAGAAGAAGCAGTTATTTTAAAACTATGTTTAAAAAAAGTCATTCAACAGCGGTTTCGTTATTTTTCTTAAAACTCCAATAGATTCCTCTTGGTGCAAATGTTAGGCAATACTAATCATTTTCCCACAAGGTAATGCAAATGTTCAGTGGGGATTACAAATAAAAGAACTCTGAACTGAACTTTGATGTTTTTCAAACCACCAACGCTTCATGTAACAATGCTCTTGTGAGAATAATTAAATGAATCAAGACAAATGATTGTGCCAAGTCACCTTTATCAAAAAGGATTCATGAAGACTGAGTTCACAACTAAAGCACTCAAAAATGTAAAACGACTAATCAAAATAAAAAAAGAGGGCTTTACATATTTTTTGTGCATTAATTTGGATAAATATTAGAGAGTGGGGCTGGTTGTCATTATCAAAACATGTTTTGTGACTAAATTGAGAATTAGTTGAAGGATTCATGTTTTTATGTAAAACAAGTATCCTTTTGTGCACATTTTCCTGTATAAGCTATTAATCAAAGATACTGCCACATTGTAAACTTCATGTTAGAGATGGTTCTCCTTCTAAATGAGCTTTAAAGGTTATCAAGTATAAAAATAAAAAACATGTTTTTTTTTTCAATTTAAAAATTGAATTTTGTGACTTTAAACACATTTTCCAACTATGAACAAGGATCACTGTAATTTTGTCTGTGGAGAGCAGATGTGTTAAGTGCATCTTATCTTAGGGTAGGTTTAAGCACTACATCTGGCTGCTGAGCAAATTAAATTTACATTCACTGAGATATCTGACAATTTTGGACATTTTCAAAAATCAAAAGTTAGAAATGCTTGCATTATTTCTAACTCCTACATCAAAATAATGTAGCCTTTGTGTTTTACCAACCGAAACTAGGTTTTTTTTCTTTCTGGCTCAGCTAACACTGGTGATTTCCATATTTTTCTGAGATAAACAACCAAACGTGAAATGAAAATAGATATTCAAATTCTTCAAAATGACTAAATACCTTTTTGTACCTGAGTTGCTTCTCCGTTTAGTTGCGTTTCAAACAAAAAATATACTTAAAACATTTTGTGAACTAAAATATACTCTGAAATATTGGAATAAAAATATTGATCGGTATTTTCTTTTACTAAAAGAGAAATAATTAATTTTCTAAAAGTTGGATTTGAGGGCAAAGTCTAAATGCAGGTGCTTAAAAAGGTAATAGGTGGAGGTTAGATGCTAAAATCAGCCTTGAAGCCTGGGTCAGTCGCCTCTTGTTTAAAAAAAATCAATCAATGGTTGCGGAAATAAAATACATTTACTGTTAGCACTATGAGATACAGGGTGTTTTAAGCTGGGGAATACCGTCCTGATCACTTCAGAGCACCAAACATTCAAAATAATATCAATATGCTCCTATCTCAAAAGCATTTAAAAACATTTTATAATTTGTTTTCATGTGTGTTTGGCCTCAACTTTGCAATAATTTCCATCTTTGTATGGTGTTCTATAAATAAAAGGTATTATGAGATATTCTATCATAGGCAAAAGCTCACAAAACAGTGAGACTATTAAGGTACATAACTAATACTACATTTGTACACTGAAAGTTTTACATTATTAAAAAAGGCAAAAGTTTCACTTGAGACTTTGTGTGACAAACCCTGGAGATGTGTTACATCCACCTGAATTAACCTAATGAAAAACACACTTAACCAGCTAACATGTGCCTTTATCCTGGAAGCTAAAGGATGACCCAACTCCAATCTTACCTTTTGTGATAAATATTGGATTTTAAACAGACTGATCTCCTAAAAGCTTACATACAAAAACAATAACCAGTAAAAATAGCACATCTTCTTAGCCAAGTGTTGCTTGTTCAAATAAAAGAAAAGACAAATGCAATAAACAAGATATTTGAAAAAAGGTTTAATAGCACTACAGTCTACTGTGGTAAGTGATGGGACAACCCATTCAACAAACACTCTCATTCCCCCTCCAAATGCTCATGAACACTTGAATGTCATACACAATAAATGATTCCTAATGAGCAAACTTTAGTTGAACTTTTGTCGTCAGCGCACGCACAATGTTAACAAATTCGTGTTTTGTGTCCACAAAGACAGCTGTGCTTGTTTCGACAGTGGTGCTTCAGTAGATCACAGCATTTAAAGACAGTTTTTAGAGGTAATGTGAGCAGAAGTGCGTGTGAACACTTAACACAAAAATACATCTTGTCTTTTTTTCTGATTTTCAATGTGAAAACAAAATTGCATGTTTGCCATTAAAACAGTCAGATATGTAAAGTGATGCTGCTACGAACGGATGGTGCAATACTACAAAAACTTGGTGGGGTGAAACTTTACAGAGTCCATAGACCTTTTCACACACTGGAAATAAAGAATTTCTTTAGCTTTTGACCCTCATAGATTCTTTTTAACAGTTTCCTTGGGTCATTAGGCATCCTCAACAACTTCATAATCGTCTGTTCTAAGCTGTTCCAGGTTCTCCTCAGAACTGCATGCATGATTCTGCATCTCATGGGAGAAAATCTTGCGATGTGCCTGAGTGCTGAGGTCCAGCAGATCGTAGGAATCGGATGAAAACAGACTGTCCTCGCTCACCACACTAGAGGGTCGGCTGTGGTGGGATTCCGGCTCTGCTGCGGCCTGCAGGAGCTGCTGCAGAGCCTCTGGGAGAACTGCCGTGGTCGAAGAGGAAGAAGAGCAGGAGTCATCAGGAAGATCCAAACTCTGAGAGAACTTGCCATTACGTTTTAAAATGCCTTTCCGCCTCCGCACTGCTTCTGTGTGCATGTTGGGGCTGTTTTCTGCTGATGTGAGACTGGTGTGCTGCTGGCAGTAGTGTGAATGTCCTGCGGCACCCTCTTTGGTGATCTTTCCACAGCCCTCTTTTTCAGAGAATGAATCAAATGAAGACTCCCTCACATACAAGTTCTTTAATATCCCCTTCTTGGGCATCTTTGATGACGGCTGCTTGAATGCAGAGGAAGGTTTTAAGTTTGTTGACAAGATACTGGATGGTGTGTGACCAAGAATCTGAGTTCGGTAAGGCTGGGAGTGAGTGTTGCACACTTCTGAAGAAGGGTCCTCCTTCGGAGAACTGTGGAAGACAGAGTCCAAGCTTCTCTGGTGTTTCAGTATGCCTTTAGGTTTCCTCTTTTCATTAGTGGAGGAAGGGGGTGTTGTTGAAGCATCACCACAGGATCCCTGTACAGTCTGAGGAATTGCGTTTTCCTTGCGTGACTTCCTGAGACTCAAAATTCCTCCGCACACTTTCCCACCTGCTGCTCCACAGTTAGGTTTCAGAGATGAGCTGAAAAAAAAGGGATCTGCACTGACATGGGGAGGATAGGAGAAGTGTGAGGAGAGGCAGCCTGGGTCGTTTGACATATTTGGAGCAGCCTGATTCTGCCAGTCGATGTAGCGAGCCAGCAGAGGAGAAGGGCATTCCTGGTAAGGAGATGAGGGGCAGTCACACACGCTCTGTTCATAACCCCAGTTCACCCACCAGTGGTTAGCCACATCTTCAATCGTGGCCCTCTCCTGCACACGAACTGTCAACAACCAGTCAATGAGAGGGCAGGCATCTGGGGAGGAAAACGTTTCTGATTTTTTTAACAGCAAAGAGACAAACAGCCTATCAAACAAAATACATTTGACTCTTGACTGATGCAGAAATAAATATTAGGAGTTTTTACCAGAGGGTGGGTTGGGTCTGTGGTACCGGCCATAGCTAATCTGCTCTGTGAGTTTGGCATGACTAGTCCCGTCGAATGGCATGCTGCTGTACACTAATGCATACAGCAGCACTCCCAGTGCCCAGCAGTCAACCTAAAACACACACAAAGATGTTCCGCTCAGATCATCCTTTGATTTACTGTAAAAGTATTCCCAATAGTCTTATTAGCATGATTACGCCATCTTTAGGGAAAATAGGAAAACCTGTCATTTTATAGGACATAGCAGGAGGTCACCAGAAATTTGCCTCTGAGTTGGGCGGGACTGTTGGCAGAGTGAGCATGGCTTAATTTCCCATCATCCCTTTGTTCACGCTCTCTCTCGCTAGCTTACAGACGCTCACAACTCCAAGCTAACATGAGCAGTGCAGTGAAAATGGCGAGCAATATTGGAGCTATCCAGCCGTACAGTTTTGAGCCATGCCATCTCGAACGATGAAAAAGAAGACGTCCATGAATCTATTTGTCTGCAAGTGGATGCATCAGAATGGAGCAGAGCTGGGAGCGTGTAGCCTGCCGACTGCAGATTTTACGTAACAACTACAAGCTTTTTTTGAGTCTTCAGCAGATCTTTTTTTAAGTTATTATTGATCAGAGGTCTCCGACCTTTAGCACAATGAGAACCATTTAGGCCAGTTTTTTACTGACCAAAAACCCAGCGAGAGACGCAAAGTTCCAAGAAAAATATACATTATTTAAATATTCATATTTTTGTGGCCATTAGGCCATTTATTTACAAGATGTAGTCTTTAAATATTTACAATACTTAAATAAAAACAGTGTCATCTTTTTCTATTAACATATAAAACAATATTAACTTATTTTAAACTTTTTTTAAAACCTTTTTTGAAAGTGGTAAATACAGATCTTGTCCCAATGTACATTGTAATGACAATAAATGATTCTGATTTGGATAAAATCCTGCTATTTCAGCAAATTTATTTTTTCATTGAATTAAAATTGCATAAACATTTTCTATCAATATGACTTTGGATGACTGTCGTTCTTAGTTTCAAAAATAAACATGACAACAATCGCGTAGAGTCATTTTTTTAAAGCTATGCATGAAAAAGCTATTAAATTCTTCAATGACTTTGTCTCTGAACAGCAACTGGACACTGCTGTACTGCAGATAATACCATTATGTGCTTTAAACGTGTTGAAATCTAAACAAAAGTTACTAAATTAAACTGAAACTAATTTAAATAAACTACAAATCAATTTTTTTATTTAAACTGTTAGCCTTTTACTTCAAAGCCAAAGAGGGATGGAGGGATGAAAGAGCTGCATGTGCCTCCAGAGACTCAGGTTGCAGATCCCTGCCCTAGATAAACAGCTACAATTAAATCTGTAAATCCCAACAAAATGACACATATTCGTTTGCCCAAACCTTTTTAAAACTGAAAAAAATGGAAGAAAATCATAAAACACGTAAAAATCACAATATGGCTTCCAAAGCCAGGGTTCTGACCCACCTCTGGCCCCACATATGGCAGACCTTTGACTATCTCTGGAGAAGCATAGAGTGGACTTCCACAGTATGTTTGCAAAAGAGAGTCTCTGTGGAAATTATTGGACAGACCAAAGTCGGCCAGCTGCAGAAAAAGGAGCACACATGTTAGTGTATATTTTTGTTTGTTTTTTTCTCACAATATTAAATGCATTAAAAAGCTGTCAGGCTAAAAGAACAGAGTTTTCAAACCTGATTATCTAAAAAAAAAAAATCATTTGTAAGAAGTATCCAATCATTCCGTGCAGCATTTACATTCTTCTTCATGCAGTCTAGATTATTCTTAGGGAGGGAGGAGTCATGTAGTGAACAAAAACAGTTTTTTTTTCACAGGGCCAAAGATAGAATACGGCTTCAGACAGAGGCCAGAAAACCATCTGGCTGCTCAAACTCACGTAACGGAACAATCACTCTCTCGAGGTACACAGACATACCCCTTCATCTGAGGAGATTATTCACGCACGCACCAGCCTGCTATCAGAGACTCTGTGTTGAAAATAGCTTTATTTCCATTTCACAAAGAGACCTACATAGCAAGGGATGACATGGTGTACACATTATCATATAAAGAGGCCCAGGTTTGACCACTGCTAAAGAAACCTGCTTTTGTTCCCCATCTCATAAGAAAAATGAAAGGTTAGTCTTCCATTTTTAAGCAAAACCAATAAAAGAATCAATATTTAACCAAATTTTTAATTTCCACTTCCTCATTTAACAACCTTTGAACCTAAAACAGCCTTTTTTTTTAAGGGAACATTTCACAGAAACAAACATATTTTATTCAGAAATGGGCCAACTGCCTTAATCTTGCAGATCATCATGGCACCGTAGTTGACCATATTCATTTTTTGTGAACTTGGCATCTATGGCACAGTTGTAGACTGGCTAAAAACACATCAAGCTCTTACTGCAACTCCACTGGTGCTCCACAAGGTTCTGTCCTGGGCCCACTTTCTCCTCTCAACCTCTACTACAATTTTGTGTTACGTCATTAGCCTACATGTTTTTTCTATTTCTATGCTATTGAAATAGCTTGTACTGTGTTTTTTTTTTATTTTATTTTATTTTTTAAATTAAATTAAATTAAATTAAATTAAATTAAATTAAATTAAATTAAATTAAATTAAATTAAATTAAATTAAATTAAATTAAATTAAATTAAATTTTACTTTCTTTTCTTTTCTTTTCTTTTCTTTTCTTTTCTTTTCTTTTCTTTTCTTTTCTTTTCTTTTCTTTTCTTTTCTTTACCAGAGGACATGAAAGTGGCATTATGTGTTCTGTCTTTTTTGGAAACTTCCCTGAATGGATTTCTGGTTGGACCCAAATCTCTTAAAGACATAAATCCTGACCTTTCCTGTTTCTGTCCATTTTCTGAAAAAGGTTGACCTGAAACTGAGGGGTTATTTTCAAAGACCAAATTAATTTAACAGTACATATCTGATCCCTTTGGACATTCATATTTGACCTCTATCCATCAGGAAGATCAGCCCTGACATTTCACTTTACGCAACACAATAAAAATCCTATGTATTCCTTGATATTTCTTTGCAAGACTTTACTTTCAGCGCTTGAGCTTTATTGTGTTCACAAAGACTTACATTTGGCTAGCTTTTACCCACGTGTAAGCTGCTTTGGATGAAAAAAGTCGACTACATGCCAAAATGTGAATGTGGAAACTTTTAGGTAAAATTTAGCTTCTTTTTCTTTGTATTGAATTTTTATGTAATAATGTTTACCATGTAAAGTAAGTGTTTTTATGAAGCTATTACACTTCAAGAGATGTGTGTTTTAGTAATACAAAATTGACATTTACAATATGACTAATTTAGGGAATAAAATATAGATTAATGTGTTTTTAAAACCTGAGCAAGTCAAAACATTCTGAATAACATGACATAGTTTCTGTTTTCTTATCCATGCCATTGAGCTGCCATAGTTCCTACATAACATGTGCTGCCAATGCAGTGAAATTCCAGAGTGTGTAACTTAAACAGGGAGCTGATGAGAGGTCTGCATTAAACATGTGTTTATTTTTTTACCAGTCAGACCCAGCTTGCTTCCTCATAACCCTCTGACCAGCGTGAGCACTGAGATCGCCTGCCACTGGACTCTCTGCATTCCTCTTTGATCATGCACAGTTGCCATAAATGGGAACTGTTTCCTTGAAATCCATTAAAGGAAAATAAAAAGCCTCTGTTGGTTTATCAGACACTGCTCAAAGTTTGCTTAAATTTACTGGCACACTTATAAAACGGTTGTTAGGAAATGTTCTAATGTTCAGGCAATGAGACGTTTTCCTCTCAGCTGAGTCTTATTTTAGCAGTATTCACACAATACCAGGAAACTATTATTTTATTGAGTTATGTGTTACACTTAAGGATCGGAACAAACCCTGAACTGAGATAGTGGTGTTAATATTAACACTTGTTATAAATAAGAAAAACTTTTTGTTTAATATCAGACCAGAGTGCACAAAGTTCAGACCCATTGTCAACACAAAACACAGAGAAAAAGGAAACAAATGAAAGACATGGGTTGATCCCTCTTACCTTTACATTCAAATCTTGATCTAAAAGAATGTTCTCGAGCTTTAGGTCTCGATGCACCACGCCATTCTAATAAAGGAAAAACGTGCTTTATCAGACAACAACATTAGATAAAATGAGTTATGTTGCAGAATTTACTTAAAAATCACTTTATCTGATGATTTGATTTCCTGAACTTTATTTTTGCACATTAATTTGGATTCTGAGAACTGAAACATTTTTGAGCACCAAGTGGAAGTCTGGGTTTACATGAAAATCTGCGCAAGCATGTAGCAAAAAAAAAAAAAAAGGATTGCACATTGATTCAGAGAGTTGAGGGGGGAAAAAAAGAAACACAAGACTTCAAATTATGTTCTCTCTTCTTTTCAAGCTTAAACAGCCCCTCTTCACTGCTCTAAGTCCCCTTGAATAATTCATTTCTGCTGGAACATTCGTATCTATTTTGGGACAACATTTTTCAGCAGCAAGAGGAAACAGACTGTGAGAAAATCAAAGCGCTGCAGGAGCAGAAGAATTATCTACATGTAATCTGTGGGAATATTTTATGGAATTCAAACACAAATGATTCATAAAGGACATTTTCTGGATTTGGTAAGATTCTAAACAAAATATTTGCAAGTATTGTGACAACAGGATGATTCCAATTGACATGTTTCTGAATAATAATGGGAGTAATACACTATTCACATGACCAATAACTGGTCATTGACTCTCAACTGTTTTTAGTTGGCAGACAAAGTGATTTTGGGAAAACAAAAAGAGCAACTTGTAAATATGACCAATGCTGCTACTGTTAGCCGATTCCACATTTATGAAATTTTGGATAAAAGAACATTATAATCCTACAAGAGGATTATAAATTAAATCTAAGACTCCATTATTTTAGCATCACCTTGAGCAGGAAAAAAATATTAAAGATTATATTTAATGTTCATACAACTTTCAGATGATCGAATTGTCTGGATTAAAGCATACAATTTAAGGATTGAAGAAGGTTGTGCTTCTTTGCAATATCGTACAAGTATTTGGAGAGCTGGAAGTTATACATATGCAGCTATAAGGGCCAATTACAGCCTAATGCGCTCTTAACCCAGAAAGATCTGAAAACTAAAGTCAAGTTCTTCTGCAGATTTATGGTTCGGATTTTGGTGGATTTAGCTAAACAGTTTTGCTTCTGCTCAATTGAACATTCAACACGTGCCTACACGTGCTGGCCTAATTTTTAAAGTAATTCTGTGTATCTTGAATGCATGTGGGTACCTTGTGGCAGTAGTGGACAGCAGATGTAATTTGCCTGAAAATGCTCCTGGCTTCTGTTTCTGGCAGCCTCCTCCTCTCCTTTATGTAATCATACAGCTCTCCTCTGCTGGCAAACTCCATCACGATCACAATCTTGTCCCGGCTCTCAAACACTGTCGACACAGGACAAAAAAACCAACTCAGCATTCTGCTGCTAGCAGAGTCTGTTGGGTTCATATTACATATTTCTTGCATTTTGTGGTACAAGCACCAAATTTGGCATTAATGTTCCTTAGGATCCCTTTTTTCAGAAAAGCTCGTTAGCCAAGAGAAAAATCCAAAAGGGGCGCCATTTGTAAAGATGGCGGCTGTACACTCAAGTGTTACAAAATTATTCAATGTCTGTTTGCCCCAGTATCAACAGTAGGGGCTATTCATGCACAAAATGCAGTCTTACAGATTACTATTGTATGTATATCATACCTATTTTAAAATCTTGAAATAGGTTCTTGTGGATAACATGCTTTTCTGAATTAGGGGATCCTAAGTACTTTTCATTTTTTTCATATATGTTTTGATTTGATTTGATTTGATTTGATTTGATTTGATCATCCACCCTTCACACCACTGTAAGGGAATTCCTGTCCTTTTTCAATACAGTGTTGCCTCATTTCATGCAGGCTTGGAGGGATTTCTCCACGGTTTCCTCAAGGATCACCTGAGCTTTTCATTTGGGATAAGAGGTGGACTTTGAATAGGCCTTTTTAAAACTGGTCCTTTATTTTATTTCATTTTTTTAATTTGGGGGAAGACTTCCCTCATTGCTTTGGTTCACAGTCAATTTAGACCAAACTTTATCCCTCAAAAGATGACCTCATATTTTCTCTTTCATCTGCGACAAAAAGAAATCTTTACAGGTTCCATAAAATCCTGCATTTGGCTTTGAGACAATTTGGGATACATTTTGCAAATGTAAGCCAACTTTCTTTTTAGAAACAGGTGATGCAGGCTATAAAGCCACATGATGACAAATAAGCTCACATTGTTTCAAACTTGTACAAACATTGTCTAATCTTGTTTTTGCTTTCTTTTTTTTCTCAGGGTTGTATGATTACTTTGCAAGACATGGATATGCACATATAGCTCTTTTGTAGTATAAATGCATCATCCAAACCTCTGCATTAGAAAATAAATGGAGAACTGTTATTCTATTAATACATTGAAACTGTAGTTTAATGTCACTGAACAGAAAGCTCAATTGAGTTTTGACATGTTCAAAATGTTAAAATATGTATATTTTTTAAACTTCTAATAGATTTTGAGAACATGATTGGAGTAAATCCTTTATCCAAGACATTTAGCACCACTCTCCTGTACATGTAAAGCCGCCGCTGTGTTACAACAATTTACACTGAACAAAGAATGCACTATTTTTTGTGTTTACCCTCATGGAAACGGATGATGTTTGGATGACAAAGAGAAGAGGTGATCTCGATTTCTCTCTGGATGTGAATTCTCTCCAGGTCTTCAGTGATTCGATCCTTGCGGATGGATTTGATCGCCACCTATAGAAGGGAACAAACAACTGTGTAAACAGATTTATAGAGAAATCAAATGTTCAAAACTGACAAAAAAAAATTTCAGGAAAGATGAAAATCTACAGGTAAAAATGAGGACTTGTTTATATAAAAAGTCACAGTGGTTTCAACTCTTTAACCCCTTTGCAAATAATGTTATTGTACTAGTTTTTTGCTTTTAAAACTTTTCATATGTAAAATTATAATGTCTCTATTAGCGATTAAAGTTGTTAAAAAAAGCCCACATTGAGTAAGTAAACAACTATCCACACATTAAAAAATAAAATGACTCCAAGAGATGATTCTGTGGGTTTTAAAAGCTGGTCCCATCTTGAGAGCATGCATGCTGAGAAAGATCTGTGTGGTCAACACTTTACTTGGCAATTCAGTCCGTTGACCCAATTTAACTGCTGAACACACACACAGACACTCAACAAAACAAACATCCTGACATGGGCCTGTAAACATCTTTGATATAAATTATGTTAAAACAGCACTATTTCTCAGAAGAAACAAAAGAGGAGAGGTGTGAAACAAGAATCCAATAACTAAATGCTGTGTTTTCTTTTCCAAACAAAAAAAAAAGTTTATTTACTGACAGTTTCTAGTAGCTGAAACATTTCACATGCTCCATCAACTGCAGTGGTTATGCAATGCAAACATGAAGGAACTCTTAGGGCCAGCATGACCTTCTGTAAATGATATGAGAGAAGAAGAATGAGGGGGAATACTTGGCGGTAAGCAATGAAAAAAAAAATAAAGTAGAAATTCAACTAAATGAATTGGAAGTTGATCCATAAAGGAGAATAACACATGTGCTGGATTTCTCCTCTGAATGGCTCTGATCCAAAAATCAAAAAGCCAGAATAATTGTTTGACCTACATATCCTTTCCCCACACAAAGCAGTTTTAAGGAAGGGAGGGGGCGCTGAAGCTGGAGGGGCACTGAAAGAATGACAGAGAGCAGTCCTTCGCTCAGTCTTGCAGCACTAATGAAAATGATCTGAACTCACAGATAATTGGTTTTAAATTTGCTCATTTTACAGCAATAAAATATGGTCACATAAGTGAGCAAGCATTCTCAGTATAAACTTCTTCTGTTCGAGATGAGGGAAATGAAGGGAAACAAAATCTTGCACAGCAGACTGCAAAGACTGGATTAGGAATCAGCCCAGTTTTTTCCTTAATGTTTATCATCAGTGCAAAATGGAATCAGTTTAGCAGCAGAGATTAAAGTCACACTCTGATTAAAGACACACTGCTGTTGTATTCAGAAAAGGAAAATTAGGATTTTTTTAATAAGTTGATTTTGTGTCATGATATGACAGTAGTGTAAAGTTTCCAGACTTACAGATGATGAATTCCAAATATAGTTATGTGTGTAAAATGATGCAGAATCACGCTAATTTTCATACACGCATCCCAAGAGTCAGTCAAGCTGCACCAAAGTTCCCGGCACTATCTGTGAACTATGCAGATGAAGGATTACACATGATCTTTCCCAACTAAACTCTGGATCTCATCACAGAGTCTTTAGATGTCCATGTCACAGTCAGTGACTAAGAACTGTTCTTGCTAAAGAGGAACTGGGGCAGGGGCAAGAAAAAAACTCCTTAAAAGCCCATTTTAACTTGGTTGAATGTGAGTTTTTGCTCCGGATCAAGGTGCATGCTTCCTTTTGTATTACTTGTTATGTAGATGATGCTGCTTGAGTCAAACACATATCAAATGTCGGCTTAAAGATTTTAGATCATGTGTTATTAGTAAGGCAAATACAATTTTGCTTATACTTGGATCTCTACAGGAGATGACAATACAAGAGGCCCTAAAGCTACGTTCGCATCGCCATCAGCAACTCGCATTCAAGCTGCCACTTCTAACAAAAAGTTTATGTAAACTCTTGCATTCACGCGTAGCCAAGCTTTTATGACAACTTTTGGACTCCCCATACAAAATGCATTGCCACTGCAAGTTAAACCAGGTCCTACTTTGACCAATCAGGGACTCTGATTTGGTAGTATGGGTGGTGTCCTTTTCAGTAAACAGAAGTACCAACCATTTAAAAATTGGTCGTGGAAGAAAAATGTATAATTGCGGTTTGTGCCTCGATTTCTTTCATAAATCGGAAAGAAAAAACCTGGGGTATGATTTGCGAGAGTTGCACCGCTATGACATTCACACCAACACTCCTCTGTAGGTGGCAGACATGCACTTATAAATAGTAGAAGAAGAGGAAGCCCCTCCCTGCTTGCCCAGTGTGAACACCATGGGCTAAACCTGTGTTTAACATGTCCTAGAACACGCGTCAAAAGCCTGGTATGTACATAGCTTCACTCTCAACAAAGAAACAGTCTGGAATGAGTAGTTTTTAAATACACATTTGATTTATTCAGTTGACCCATTCCTCAGAAATTCATTGCACATAAGAAAACTAAATAAACATTTAAATCATCTCATAACTCATCTGTTTAACTGCTGCTTCAATGGTTTTGTCGGAACAGGAGCTAAAAAGCTAAAACAAACAACTTTATGTGATTTTTACATGTAATGACAGTCCGTACAAAAGTTACGATTCCAAAGGGATTTTTTTTGGGGGGGAAGACATCAAATGTGAATGAAACCAATTATTATACTCTAAAAAAGTTGGGATGTTTAATCACTGCACTGTTAGTTTGCCATGTCAATTAAATTATCTTTTTTATAATGAATTACATTCAGTTATCCAGCCCTGTGAAACTCCAATCTTAAACTCCTTCCATACAGATTTGTAGAACAGACTTGATTCTACAATATTCTTTTTCATCTAAATTCTCTGCTTCTCCTTTCCCTTGCTCTCAAACTGCCTCCTCATGGAATTCGGACAACCACTCTGTGGTCTTGTTTCCAAAAATAATGTCCGTTTTGTTTCAAAGAATCTTTGGTATGCACTGGCTAATGGCTCAAGGAATTCAGCATTTTCCCCTCATCCTTGCAAAGCCCCTCACTGTGCAAACACAAACCAACACAACTGCACCCCAACCCCCTAATACACAATCTACCTTCAGTCTATCACCTGTCCTTTTCAATACCTTTTCTGTCTCGCTGATGCAGGAAGTGACAAAAATAGTGGAAGTTTCACTTCCAGTTCCTTCAGGATGATCCTTTTCTTCCATGACTTTGGTCATTGAGAGAACATAAGTGGAAGCTGGTGATGAGGTCTGTCCCTTTGAGATTACATCACAGATTAAGCCCTGACTGCAGACAACAAAACCTGACATTGTTTAAACTGATTAGATTATACACTGCGATTTTTATTAAATATATCAGTTTTTAGCAATTCACATACATGTTAAGCATGTGTTTGTGTTTAAATTAAACTACAATCATCTTTTGATCTATAGTAAAAGTGTTCCCAGTGGTCTTCCAATTATGGCTGATGTTATTCACACATATTAACAAGCAACCAAGCACAAAAACTGAAGGAAATTCATGTTGGCCACACAAAATGCACATAGCCTTCACGTATTTTAACCCTAACCATAATCATAACTCTAACCCTGTTTTAATTTCATGTGAATAGTTAGTTCCTTCATTTATGATAACTCAGTTTTTAGACAAAATAAATGTTTTTTAAAACAACTGTCGTCTTCTAGGTCATATTTTTTGTTAGACCGGCAGGAGTTCACTAGAAATTCGCCTCTGAGTTTTGCTGGACTGTTGGTGTGGAGTAAGCCTGCCCTCATTTCCCATCATCTCTTTCTTTACCCTCTCTCCTGCTAGCTTATTCCCCTCACAACGCCAACATAAGTTTACTGGTGAAACAAAAATGGCCAGCAATATTGGAGCTATGCCAGCTCGGATGGGAAAAACTAAGACGTACATGGCTCTAGTGTGTCCACAAGTGGATGCATCGGAATGGAGTGGAGAAGGGAGCTTGTGGTGACTGTAGCACCTACGTCACTGCTACAGGGTTTATCCGACTGCATTTTTTCGTCTGCTCCTGATTCACAATGATCGGAATAAAGAAATACTCAGAAATGCAATTTGAAGCTTCATTTCCTTAATATATATGCCTTACATTGTGAGAAAATGTTGCAAGAACCTGCTAAAACACCAAAAATACTATTTTAATTGGAGTGGGTCTTTAAGTGTTTCTAATCTAGAGGGTGAGAGTGATGTTGGAGACCATGGTTGTCAGCTCTTGTTCATGTTCGGAGTGAGTCACACTAAAGGCATCTCAGCCTGGCAGCTCAGGAAGCAAGAACTAAGTACAGGGTCGCTTAAACATGCACTACCACACAATAAATATTTGATGAGGAAACATCCACAGCTGGATTTAAGGTAATAAATTGGAATGAATTTCACTTTTTTATGCTTTACAAAAACCTGTCAGAAATAAATTTTTGTGATTTTACTCATTTTGTGAGAGTGAAGCTGACGTGTTTTTGATGCTGACTCACCGTCCTCAGGCTCGCCTTCTCCACTGCTTTCTTGACCTTTCCATAGGTGCCTTTCCCCAGCGTCTCCATCACCTCATAGCGGTGTTTGAGGTTGTGTTTGTGCAGATGCTTCTTCACCTCCGCCGGCGCCGCAGTGGCCGCCCTCTCCAGGCTGCAGGGATCCCGGCCGGCCGTCCTCCGGAGCCTCTCCGCGCCGTGCTGGCTGCTGCTGCTGCTGCTGGAAGCGGAGTCCTGCAGACAGCCGAGCTCGGAGCGCTCGCTGCTGTTCATTGCGCCTCTGCTGTCCGCCTCACGCCGGCCCATCCTGACGCGCGCCGCCGCCAGTGGTGGCACGCGTGTCAGGAGCCCGCTCCCCCAAACGGCTTCAAGTTGAGAGTAAAAGCAGCTGCGGGTTCGTCAGGCTCCCCATACGGAGCCCTTTAGAGCACACTGCTGCTTGCACAGACTGGAGAACCTTTGGAGGTCATGTTGTGGGCAGCTGAGCGCCTCCTTCTTTCTCTGCCTGTTGCTGCTTTGGGGAATCACGTGGTCCGGCAGGAGGAGGACTCTCCTCCAGCAGAGTCTCTGAAGGTGCGTCAGGATGGTTGGTTTGGGTTGTTTGGATGCCTATCTCATCTGAAATAATTTTCTTCACAACTTAATCCTGATTTAGTTTGAGGAATTTGTTCATTTGGGCTAATTTCCATGTTCCATTCAGTAAAGTTTAACTAACAAAATCAAAGAACTATTGGTAGAAATATTAAACAATGATGCAAACGAATTGGCTTTTAGCAAAATTATTTTTAAAAAAAGTTTACAATAAATAGTAAACAATGAACAATTTGGTTTTATGAAGAACAGTAACAGCAGTCATTTTATTCTAGACATGCTGGTAATAATGCCATGACAGGTTTGAAGGCTTTTGCTAAAATTTTTCCTTTTTTTTCCCCCCAAAATAGCTTTGAGACAATTCTGTAATGGAATTTGCCTTTTTTTTTTTTTTTTTTTAGACAAAGTTGAGGTAACTCTAGATAGAAGTTTTAAAGCTTATCATGGCATTGGCTAAGTTGTCTTGTTTAATTCTTTCATGTTTTTGTGAGTGACTAAAATTGTGTCTTATCTCCACTTCTAAGAATAGGTTCATCAGGGAAAGAATTCGAAGTATCCCAGCTTACAGGTTGTGGGAAAACCTTTCTAAAAATGAACCTAGACAAATCTGATTTATTCCCCATGGCTGCACTTCAAAGACTACTACACTGACTAGATCAAAGTAGAATGATATTTTGACCCACCTCTAATTATCTGATTTACACAAAGTGAATGTTTATTTCAATTTCTTTAAAAGGTCCAGATCATATGACTTTTGAAGTAGATGTTTTATAGTTTTGAATTTACTCTTGTACTCATACGTTTACATACCCTGAAGGAAATGATGATATTTTTGGTCTGAATGGATGAGTATGAACGATAACACAAAAACTTTTTTCCACTCATACAGTAATTAGTGGTTGGGTGAAGACATAAAATCTGACAAAAAAAATCTGTTTACCCTTTAATCCAACTACTAACCATGAGTGGAAAAAAAGTTTTTCGTTTTCATTCATATTCCTTGGAAAAATTGCTTAGAATGAAACATTTCTTTAAATGTATGTAAACTTCAGTGCACAACTGTATTTGTAAGGCAGTAGATATCTTTAAAAAGTTTACTACTGGGTGATCTTGTCTTTTATGTTAATCTTTGCTGTTCAATCAAAAATTCACAGAAATAAAACCAACAATATTTACACAATTTTTATCAAATGTTACTACAAAAGAAATTGATATTTTGAGTCTTTATGTCTTTAACATTTAACTACTGGTACTTGACATGTTTTTAAAGCAGAATGAGAACAAAGAGTACAACTATGACAAAAAGCTTTCCAAACACAATAATATATGTACATGTAATACTAATCATGGTGATAAATCGGCTTGTAGAGATACTACTCTGTCAACAACACAGTGTGCTGTTAAACGGGCATCTGTGTCCCGGTCCCAGCATTCAGTCAGGAGTTGCTTCATTGCAGATCCCTGGAAAAGTTTTGCGCACCCATGTCACTCTGTTGTTTTTTGAATGCAGCAACACAGCTAGTAGCACAAAAGTTCGGCCTATACCTGCGGGAACTCCTCCCAGGATTCAGGGATTGAAGGTCTCCTGTCCATTTCACACACATAGAGGATGAGTCTCTCCAGCGTCACGTTGGCTTCCAGTTCCAGTTCATACGGCAAAAGATGCTGAGGAACAATGCCACCTGCAGAGGGACACATTATCTTTGTGTTTTTTTTTTAAATGAAAGTCATATATTTGCAGCATTTGGGCTTAATTTAAAACATTTTAGGAATTTAAATTATAACGATACAATGTACAGAAGCTTCAAATGGTTTCTTTAAATAATGTGTTGTAGAAGAAAGTTTTTTCTCTCTCCCTTTCTGTTTTTTTTTCTTCATATCAGAAGGGTTGAAATCAGTGGAGGAGCTAAAACAGCTTACATGTGGGGCACTAGGGGGGCAGAAGAATTTGGAAGGGTGGCAATAGGGAACATCAAGGCCATTCTAAATGACAGGATCTGAAATTGGTATTTCAAACTGTTTTATTACTGTTATGAATATTAAAAACAGACGTGCTATTACTTATGTAAAGCAGTTGCAAAAAATTGACATGAAGAAATTCTTGAAAGATATCGAAACCTTGAAAGATTTCATTTAAAAATTTTGATTTTTTTTCATGCTTATTAATGATTTTTTTATTTTTGCAAAAAACGATACGAATATTCACTCAAAAGTTAGGGGGGGAGTGGGGTATTTTTCCTGGCGAGGGGCAGCTGTCCCCCTGTACCTCCACCCCTGGTTTAAATGTTGACAACACATTGCTAAATGTCAGCTTATTTCTTATAGTTGGACCAAAAAACGTTCAGCTAGAATTTGCAGCGAGTAACATAGCCATGTTATCGCTCCAAGCCTGACAAATCTGGAGTAACTTGAAAAGTGATGTCCATGGAAGATCACTGCAAATAACTAGAAAAAACTTTTTTAAAGAACTAGACTAATCAAAAATTGTGAAAAGGAAACAAAACAATAATAATCATTTTTCAAAATTAAAATATTTTTTTTTAACAAATAACAGCTTGATTGCGATTAACTAGAAGTAGACATCTCATTTGTGTCTTTTTATGGACCTCTGCTGTGAGTTCTCTGACAAAAGCCAAATTTAAAAAAACCACTGTCTTAAAGTTTATTAATCAATTTTCAGGTAAGAAATGGACTATTTTCTACTTCTATGTTTGATGGATTTAATGCAACCCTATGACTGCTTTTGCAGCCTGAGATCATCTGATAAAATTACTGATTGATGGTTGCTCTCACTCATTTTAAATCTCAGGAGACCGATCTTTTCAGCCAGTCATGGCTAGACTGAAACAAATAAAACATTTTAAGATCACTTTGATGTTTCCTTTGCATTTTTAGCATTTCAAAGTTGTGCAGTTGTGACTACTAAAGCATTACAGTTTGAATGTCGCTTTTATTCATTTAAGACAACTTACCCTTAAATAAATCAGAGCAGCGCATCCATATTTCCCACAATATTAAACTCAAGGCGTAGATGTCGGCCTGCAGCAGAAAGGAGCTGTTGCTCAGGTTTACAGAGCCTTCCAGGATCTCAGGAGACATGTAGTAATGAGTACCAAGCTGGGCATAACCCTGCAGCAACATTGGTAAGTTCGTTGTTTTGTTTTTAGATTTATTATGTTATTTTTTACTTGAAAATAAATCTGTAGAATTATAAAAACAATAAGAAACAAATAATAACAATAAATGCATCAGTTAACAATTTGAATCCTTCTTAATCACTATTCAGGAAGGTGAGTTGCTCACATTTGCAATTAAATTATTATTATTATTTTTTTATAACAATAAAATATTTGACACAGATTGTTGGCCTTTACATGACTCACCGTTGTGTTTTTGGCCTGTTTCATGACCCAGGGCCTCGAGCAAGAACGCAGAATAGTGGAGCATCCAAAGTCACAGACAGCGCAGGTACCGTCTGTTCTCACCACAACATTGAAGCTGCTCAGGTCTCTATGGGCCACAGCAGGTTTGTGCGCATCTGCAACAATCAAACACACACATGCGCTGTTACAAGAATTCATTTCCTGCTTTGTCTGTTTTTTTTAAAGAGTGGTGAATAATATGGACTAATAATAACTATTTTATATTCAATAAATAATGAAACATTTTTACATCTCTTTGTAAACTGTAAGAAAATATTGGATAATACACTTGGACACATTTTTGTTTTATTTGCCTGTACCGTAGATGCGAAGGTCAGAGTGGAGATAGGAAAGTCCCTGGGACAAGGACAGGCACATGTTCTGTGCCTGCATCCAGCTGAGGGTGTTTTCACACAGAAAGGAGTGGAGAGAACCCTGTAATCAAAGTACGGTCAGTTATCAGGGTTGGAAACTGACCTTGATACTGACTGTTGCAATAGCTTTGTGTCTTAATGTCTTTAAGTGCTTTTAATATAGAATTCACATCAAATTGTGCCTTTTTCTGTTCATTTGCCATCATGGCTCAACAACTCTCTTGTTAGCATTGCTTTATTACATTAAACAGATAATGTTAGCTATGTTACATTTTCTATCAATTCAAGACTTGTTTGTATTGATTTATTTTCTGTTGTTTTGTGTCTTCCTTTTTAGGCCGGAACCCCCCAACTTTTAATCCTAAATATCCGATCTAAACCAGGAAGTACAAAAGGTTGCATTTCCTTAAAAGACCACTGGGGGGCAGGTTGCCAAACTGAACTGTTTCCTGTTGACGCCATGTTAAAAAAGTCTGTTTTTTATCCCAAAAAACATAGACATGATTCTCCCATTTTTTAAACATAATTATTAGTAAGTATATTTCTTCATGTGTTGCTTTAATAATATTTGAGCATATTCTTTGGGAGAGAAAGGGGTTTATTTGGCAGGTTCTAATAACACTATGAACTTTACTCTTCCCTCCCACTTCAGCATCCTCCTTCAGGTTTTATAGAATCATTTTTTTACACTTACATGTTCTGCAAACTCCAGCACAACAAACCAACTTCGGTCACTTGGGAACCTCCCTGCACCCAGGAAGTGAACAATCCCAGCATGCCTCATCAGTGGTAATTCATAAATATCCTTTTCTGCTGTGAATTTATCTTTCCACCCTGCAGGATAGACTTTCACAGCCACTGCAGTTTCCTTGAAGTTCCCTTTAAAAACTGTTGCAAAGTGTCCTTGTCCCACAACCTGTAAGACATAAACAAACCTTAAAGTGGGACATAACTGCACAGCTGAAAGGGAAATAAATCTCAAAATGTAATGTGATTTTGTTTTTATATTGCAGTTAATACCTGTAGCAGTTTGATGTCTGTAATGTAATTCTCCAAAGTTTTTGCTTGACAAGAACACCGATGCATGATATTGTCATCAGGATTACCAGATTGTAGATTTTTCTCTAAAATAAGACATTAAATCAGAATGTGACAAAAAAAAGCGACTGAAAAGAGGGTGACTGCACGTTTGCTGAATCGTTGCAGAGGAGGAACAGGGGCGATAACGTACAAGGTCAGTTTAGCAGAAAAAAATGTAGGAAGGCGTTGTCAGGCTGAAAATCATGGGAACTCATTTCCTGTTCATGGGAAAAAACATTAAAGTTTCAGAAAAAAACAGTCACCTGACTTTTTTTCTTTTCAGGCTTTCAGCAGCAACTACACAGTCTGTGTAATCTTCTCATTAGCTGCAAAGCTTCTTAGTTGTGAGATCGAGGTAATAAGTCATATTACTGAGACAAACCCAATAAACCAAAACAGATTTCTGTAATTATTTCAAAGTAGAGATGAGATGATTTCTTGTTGTAAATCTTTGTGAAAATTTAAAAAGGCCCATTTGAGCTTTAATGGCCCAGAAAGGGACTTTTGCCAAATGGCACTTTATGTTTCTCATTTACACTGTTCCATGATCAGCATACATTCATCTCAGTTAGAATTTTTTTATATGTATTTTTGTGACATGCACAGCTCATGTCTGACACAAGGTCAGGAATTGACCAATGACAATAAATGTCAATAAAGAAACAGCAAAAAACACATGAAAAACTTACCTCTGTCTTGGCTGGTTGCTTTTGCTGAAAATTTGACCAAAAAATGGGCAACAATAAGTATGAATACAAAGTATTGTAGTTTAATATTTTATATTTTGCACTGGATGCATTTGGTAAACTGTCAAACTCTTCACATGCACAAAAGTCCCTTTTATTGGAAAGGAAAATAACATTACCTTTCTCTTTGTAGAAATAAATCCACTTAGCAGCCAGTGCAAAGGAGAGGATTGGAAACATCACCAACACAACAATCTTCAAGATTTCAACTTCAATAAAGAATAAAAAAATGACAGCTTTTATGAATTTATATTGCTTTAACTGGAGGAGATAAAGATCAAAAGTTGTCACATTTTGGCATAAAAGTAGCAACAAATATGATCTAGTTTGTTTTAGAAATTGCAAACTGTCTCTTTAATTAGCATCTCAAGGGGCTGATTTAGTTAGAAACTCAAAATTGGGGAAAAAATAAGCAACTTAACCTTCATTTACACAAGATCACAGGGAAGGAACTTGTCGTAAATTATAAAGTGTGTTTAATGTTTTTTTATCTCTTTGAGACGACCTTAGTTGTGAATGAACAATTTGCACATAAAGCACATTGAAAATAAATTCACCTTATTTTTTATTTCAGTACTGCAAATCATTCAACAGTATTGACATTGTTGCACTCTGAAAATTGGATTTGTTTTTCTCTAGCCGTCACAAAGCAGTCTCACATTTGCTGACTAAAGAAAACAGAGTTATTCGGTGTCTTACCTGACATTGGTGGCTCACATTTAGGAAGAGATACTAAAATCTCATTAAATAGGCAACTTGGGCTCAATTTTTGGATGAATAAAATGAATTACGCAACAATTTGCACTGCTGACTCCAATCATTCAGTTTCTGTCACAGATTACTTATTTCTTAGTGTCTTCCAACGTTTTTAGGTTTTGTGGAACAGTTTTAGACACCAGTGTTTACGTTTTTTTTTAAAAGAATTTTCTTTTATTTTGTTTAAGTGACAAAAAAGCAAGATGCAGCAAATCACATGAGGAAGCTGAAGTCATTTTTGAGAAATGTTGGTAGCGTAACTCCAAACCCAGCCTGCAATTTTCATCAAGCTATCAAGATAAACGATGCTGCCTGTGTTATACCTGCAGAGAAGGAGTCGGTGAGTGGATGCTGCTCTGAATCTGGAGTCCATGTGAAGTTACTGTTGCAGAGATCTGTACCACACACACATCTTATGAAGCGATTTTGAAGGCGTAGCTGTACCTTGCAGGTTGCATCTGGACATAATGTTTCTACTTTACCACAAGCTGCAAGACAAAAATCAAGAGCATACTGACCAAAAGTACAAAAAGACACATGGTTCTCATGTTACAGTCAAATAATCTACTAATCAAGCTCAATCCAGGTGTTAAAATATTTAGGCTTCGGTAGACGTACCGAGAGTGTCCACCTGTGGTTGGTCGTTTATAATGCGATAGATAGCAATGCAGCAGCGGGTGTTCTCACAGAGCTGCAGGGATCCACTCACATTACCAGCAGATGAGTATCCGTGGTTGTTTTTGTGGCGTACTTGAAAAACACATTGTCTCTTTGGAAGTGAGGATTGAGGAAACACACATTTAAGGCAGGCTAAGAAAGATGAAACACAGAGTATTAATTAATAATCTCTTCTAGCAAAAAAGATGAAACATTTAACTGTTATTATACTTAAACATATCTTACGCATATGTTTGTAATCTTAAGAGTTTTGTACTAGATTTGGATCTTTAAAAACGTTTTTTTTTTGTTTCCATGGATTCTTAAAAATACTTAAAAAAAATCTGTTTAGCTAAGTTTAAAGATAGAACTTTAACAAAATAATAATGATAAAAAAAAACTTTAAGTCACAATTGAAGTTTAAAAACAAAACAAAACAAATTAAGAAGTGTTATTGTTTTACTCACATAAAGCCAGAATCCAAAGCTGCATTTTCCCCATCTCAGAGCTCACAGTGACCACACGAGTATCAGCAGCAAGAATGTGAGGAGTTTCCCACATGCATCTCTCCCACAGAGACACCTGCATTTGTTTCCTCCCAAGATAGAGCCTGTTGTTCTGATCTGGAGTCTTCATTGGAGATATACTAAAAGATGAGGGGTTTTCTGCAATAAAAAATCTCCATTGTTAGTTTTTTTTAAATATATATATATATATTTTTCAATTTTAAATGCAAAATGTTTTCCTAAAAATAGAAAAAACCACTAACCTTCAAAAGAAGAAAAACACTAAAAAGTACTAAAAGTATCTGTCCATGTAGAAAATATGTTTTATTCAGCTAGAAATCTTATAGTAGGATATCAAATCTAGAACAAATTCCACACAAACATTGAAAAAGGGAAAATAGAGCTAAAAAAAAGCTAACAAAAATTTTTTCAAATTGAATGTTACAAAGTCCAACAATTTATCTATTTTTTTGCTATTTCTAAGTAAATTGTTAATATTTTTGAGGTGCTATGTACCTAAATGTTGTTAATTTTCATTACAATGATGAGAAAAACTGGAGTAATGAGTGGAAATTACACATTTTAGGACAACATGTAAACAAAATGACAATGTCATCTTCTTATGTTAAATCATGTTTTCTATTGTCCAGAGTATGGAGCAAAAACATCTGCATGAATTTTAATAGTAATTTCCTTATTCCTTATTTCTAGACACTAGCTTTCAATGAGACATAAAAATTCTCGACTGCTGATTTTCAGAAAAACTTGCAAAGGAGCAGAGCAAACAGAAGTTAAAACAACTTCAAACTTCAAATGTCTAAAACACATTTTTGAATTGTTGCAAGTATCAAATAGTTTGCAGTGGATGTGGTGAGTTTCTTACTGAACATGTGATATTTTTGCTCTGAAAGGCAAGAAAGAGCCAAGGAGTTTTCAAACTATAACATTTGAAAGAGACTAAATTTGGTTCAATTTTGTCTTTAATCTTAATATTTTATATTAAATCTGTACTTTATTTTTTACTTTGAATTTTTACAATTTGTCAAACATTTCTCATGATAAGAAATGTTCTGGCCAAACGGAAAAATGGAATCAAAGCTTCGAACAAGATTGAAAATATTGAGTTGGTAATCAGCATGCAGGCTTTTATTATAATATTTCAATTAAATAATAATTAAAAACAACAGGTAAACTAAAACAGAACATATCAATTATAATTAAAACCATCCCGATAAAAAACAAACAAAAAAAAAAAAACGCTGATGTACTATAATTGTTTTTATTTACAATGTACGGAAATTGTAATTTGGGATTTTTTAATGGCTCTTGTGTTAGCAACAAAAATAAAACAGCAATAATTCACAGTACAATACAGCCTCTATGTACATAAATGTCTTAACATATTCTAATCTTTAAATATATATTGTTTATTTTGTCAAATAATTAGTAGGTTGCAGTAGTTCTGTTAGATCTTCACAAGGATGTGACATTGGATGTAAGTCATGCAGACATTTGACAAGAGAATCACAGAACAAAACTGCTTAAAAATCTGTCAGGACGTTGTCAGTTCACACTCACAGCAAGTGCTGTCAGAGGTACAGAGAAAAGGCATTATGGCGAGATGAGATCTCGAAGATTAAGGTTAGCAACCAGACAGACATCGTAAGAGTCATGCATGGCTGCTCGTCTCTCCAGCACAGTCCACACGTTGTCCGCAGGATCGAACTCTAAAATCTCCTTGGTGATGATCTCATGGCGACCTGCAGTCAGGAAAGAAAAGAAGTAATTGAGCCAAATTTTCTTGTCTGATATAATTCACTACTTCTCGGCTTGAATGACCTTTCTGTATAGCAATAGAAGATTGGCTCTTGCTAGGTCAATGCTTGAAGTCAATGCAGTGGGCAAAAACTAATCATTGATACTGACCTGCTCCCTTGAAATATCCACAGAGGTAGATTTTTCTATTAACCACCCCTATATTGGAGGCATTTGTTCGAAGTGAGAGCAGGGATGTAGGGAGTGTTGGTCCTGGCCTCCAGGTGTCTGCATCAGCGTTGTAGATCTCCACAGAGCTTAGACAGTGACGAGATTGTCCCCTGTCCACTCCATCACACCCTATACCCCCTGAAAATACCCACACAATTAACTCACGTGCCGAAAACTTAAATACAACGCCACCGTTTTATAGTCTTACCCAAAATGTAGATCTCTCCATTGAGGACAGCTGTGCCACAGCGGTACCTGGAATACTTCATTCTGGCACACTCAGTCCACCCATCTTTGGCAGCATCAAACCTAAACGCTCGGTTGCTGAGCTTGTCAAGCTCAGCATCGGGAAGATCCTGTCAAAGGATAACATAAAAAAAAGTAGGCTAACTGGAAAAAAAAAAAATCCAACGACTGAAAGAGACATTTGCATTAGGCTACCACTGGGGGGGGCAAAAGCAGTGTTTTTTGTTTTCTTTTTTACTTAAAAATGTGGAATAACTCACTAAGCAACTCACTACTGTAATGACAATTAAAGGATTCTAATTCTGATGAACTCCTCATTCAAGATGATATTTAAATAACAGTGATTTAAATAACTTTATTAAAAGCATAGTGGTATTCTTTGAAAAAGGAATCAGCAAAAACAGATAATGCAGCATCACAGCCTGCTATAGCAGGTCATGCACTCCTGTACACTTAAAAAACTCATCTTAAGAAAGTAAAAAGTCCCTTGTTTTAAGAAAAAAAATGTCTGATTTTGTGTCTTGCAAGAAAAATAATCTTATTGAAGTTTTTTCAAAGGCAAAATAAGATTTCTTGGTCATTTTTCTCACCTCCAATCCAGATTTTTTGCTTATTTGAAGAAAACCTGCCAAGGAAGTTAAGAATTTTTGACTTATTTCTAATGGGCCTATTTTTGCAGTGTACGTTTAACACTTACGGTTAACATTTTAACGCCCACCTCAGTGGAAAAAGCACTGTACCTGTGGCGTCCAGCCCCCCAGCACATAAAGATGATCCTTCAGGTTCACGACACAGTGGCAGGCTAAAGGGAGGGGCAGTGGAGCGAAGCTGAGCCAACTGCCTTCTCTCTTCAGAGACCATCTCTGCACACTGTCAGTGATCATGTAGTGATTATTCACTTTCATCTGACCACCTATTAAATAAAAGGCCTCTCCTAATTGCCCCAAAGCGTACATGTCCCTGTAAGGTGCAGAGCACACCTTCACCCAGCTGTCCTCTTCTGACTTGCTGTACCTGAAACACATGAGGGCAGTTTAGGTTTTTTAGTGTGAATGATGCAAATTGTACTGTCACATATTTGCACACACCTATAGACATCAAGTCTCTTCATTCTGTCTTTATCTTCTGCTTCAACAACAACCACTATGCTGTTGTTCAGACTCACTGCACCTGCAGTGACTTGGCCCGCACTTTCACAGCCTCTTAGCGGAGAGGGCATGTAGTAAGTCTTTCTACCCCGAGGGGCAAAACAAAAGCAGAGGTCAGCAAATCCCCCACGTCGAGCAGGAGTACCCTCCCTGTTCACTCCCCCCAAACAGAGCAGCAGGTCAGTTGTCTCCATTCCATATCGAAGAGGTGGGCGAGGCGGAGCTGCTGTTTCACAAAGACCTGAGGTCTGGAGAGCAGCATCGATCATTCCAAAGCACTCAGCATCACGCAGCAGCACCTGCAGATTAGATTTTTTTTTAATAAAAGACTTTTCATCATCTTATCTTTGGTTGATTGTGCACAAAAGGTTTCCCCTGAGTTACATTCCTTCTCACCGGGTTCCTCCTCCTCGCTTTTCTGAGAAATCCAGGGTCTACGAGCTCCAGGCGCACGCGTCTGAGCAATTCTGCAGCCTGGGCTTCACTGTGTGAGTCACCCCGATGCCTCTCCACCCAGCGCAGCACCAGCTCCAGCACTACCTCCTCCTGTGATATGTTGAGGTCATCTGAACCCAGCAGATCCCCCAGACTTTGTGCATCCAGCTCCAGCACTTCATTTTCCTCACATACCTCAAGAGTTCAAAACAACAAAGAATTCACAAAAAAATGTCTTCAGAATATTTAAAAAAAAAAAGTAAAATGAGGGGAAACTGCAGACTAAAGTGGAAAATTTGGTTTTTGAAGTTTTAATATTTGAACATTAAAAAACATCCAAAGCTCTTTATGACTCCCAAGATAAACAAGAATAAGCCAGAAAAAACTAAAGTAAAATTTGCTAAAACAAACATTTGGTATGACTTTAATTCATAAATTTAACAGCTTTGTCCTGGAAGATTTTCACATCTTTGATTAGGATAACCTTTGGACACTAAATGACCCACCTGTGCAAAGTGGTGATAAAGGTATCTCAAAGCACAGTCTGCCAGATCAGAAGCTCCAAGGTCTCTGGCCCAATGGTACAGGCCAACGCAGTTTGAAGGGTCCATCCAAGCCTCCATGTGGTTCTGACATAACCTTCATTTTACACACACAAAAACACACAAATCATTGTTGGATCAGTGTTTAATTTCTGTTAGAAAATCATCCTTTTGTCTTAACCCACTTGAAGGCTCCATCTACGTTGAGCAGGAAAGCGGCAGCAGCCACTCCTTGGATGTTGCTGTTAGAGAGTGGGAGTTCACCTTGGTACATGTAGTTCAGCAGCAGTTCTAAGCTCTCTGCAGGAGTGTCTCTGAGAGGCACTCGTCCTCCTCGGCTCTCCTTCAGACCACATGTGAACATGGCCTGGACATCAGAGTTTCATGTTTCACACCACAAGCTACATATTTAGCAGGAAATTGGTTGTTTCATATTCTATGATCTTAAAAAAAAGTCTGATGAATCCATCCTGCATGGATGTTAACTTACCTGGAAGTAAGGACTAAAAGCAGACAGCACCACCTTGTGGCATGGGAAGGGAATCCCATCTGCCAGCAGCACCACATCAGTGAGCTCCTCAGCAGCTCTCATCCTGTCCAGCTGCCTGAGCAGGAACAAGCTGTGCTCTCCTTGAGCAGAGAGCTCCTCGGTCTCCATGGATTCAGGGGATGGAGGTCTGTGAGCTCAGAAGTACACACCAAGAAAAAACATAATAAACACTAAATCTTCTATTTGGAATTTTACATTACTTCTATGTAAGAGGAACTTTTAATTTGAAATCAAATACTCGAATACACGCACTACAGAGAGGTAAGAAAAATGTCAATTTTTCTTCGTTAAGAATCAGGTTCAGATAGATCAGGTGGATGTAGTAGCATGTAATTAATCAAATATGATGAGGAAAGAAAGCAAGGACTGGTGGATATTTTAACAAGTTTTACAGGCAGTGAATAAAAACTAGAATCCCTGTCTGTTATCGTCTCTCTCTCTCACTGTAGGAGTCAGGTGGAGGGTAGCTGCAGATGCCTCCTCCCCTGATCCCACCTCAAAGTCACATGGAGCCCATGTTCCCATTAACTTTCCTGTAGTGTAAAGACCCAGCTCATTCCTTTACACTATGCCAGATCATCCTGCCTGCCTGCCTCTGCTCCTGCTCCTGTTTTCACTTCCAGTCCTGATCTCCAGCTCCTGAAAATACAAGCCAGCCAACTCACCTGCTAGCCTGTCCTGCCTCTTCTCCTGATTTAGACTCCTGGTCTCAATGTCTGACCCTTTGTCTACCTGCCGTCTGCCACTTTGATCCACCAGTCCCTCCCAACAGGCACTAACTGAATTTATTGAAACTGTAGGAAAACATCATTAGATATATTTTGAAATAAATTGGAGACCGTTTTACATATTTGGTTGTAATATAACATGCATGTGGAAAAGAGAAACATACTAATGCCAGCTTTTTTGAAAGGCAAATTAAATAAAAAACATATTGTTTAACTTATTACGTAGGAGTGCAACAATTCATTTCAACAAGTTGGATCATTGTATAAGTTGTAGTTGACAATATCATGCATACTTGATATTAGTTCATTTTGAACGATCCAATTCACTGACCTAAAATTGATCCAGGACATCTTTCGCCAAAAATTCAATCAGTGAGAAAAATATCTTGTACTTAACAGTGCAGGTGAAGTTTTCCAGATTCCTCATATTTCTTGCAAGATAATCAGGTGTAAATTAAGTATGTGCACAAACAAACAAGTAAACTAGAACTAATGACAAATCCATTCACATTTTAGTTTCATAAAGTTCGATCCAGTGTTTTTTACCACATTAAAATAATACAAACAGAACATTATTAGATCATTCTACTACACTGTATTGTCACATTTCTGCAAAACTCAGTGTTTCCACAGATTGAACTGTAATGATGGTTGATTACTTCTTGCTGCCATCACATGAGTGTTGTCTGCTGTAATGGAACTTGGTCGTTTTTATATTATAGTACAAGAAACCTACTGTACCTTAATCCAAATATCAAAATAATCTGTTGATTTATTTTGAAATAAAATGACAAAATGATTATATAATGGCATTTGATTCATTTTGATTCTATTAACTACTTGCCTCAGACAGATGGAGGAAATGTTGCATCCATTCATTGATGACAAGTTACATTTTGCCAAAAAAAAGGCATTTAATGAAGTTTGTTAATAATATAAACTTGATAAATAAGTTTCTCATCTACACTCAAATAAAACAAAAATTAATGCACAATTTAGTTGGCTCACCAAGCCCAAATAAGCTCATCAGAAGAAGAAATTAAAAAAAAACAATCAGGGCTGGGAGACAAGCAGCTACCATGGTTGTGAAGCCCTGCAGACCTTTGCACACTTTTTAAGACATGTTTTTTAAATGTTCTAGATTTCAAACATTTTTGCAGAAATGCTAAAAATACATAAATATTTGTTCTGTCCTAAGCAGTGAGATTATTCAAGAACCATTTGTCTGTATTTTGCAGATGTAGGAGGCAGGAAGGCCTATGGTAGTATGAAGGTTGACTTGCATCTAAAAGTGTAACTAACTAATGTTGAAGTTAAAAAGTGCTGGCGTGACTTTTGCATGTCTTCTCAGTTACAGAAGAAAGCAACAAGTCAACAAAGTAGAGCCCCTTGTCCTGTAATTAAGTGGGGTGGTGCTAATGACCACCATAGCTGGTTGAAGACCTCAACAATTAAACTGAACCGATTTGTCTCCATAGCTGATGGACAGTGACGCTGAGCTAAACATCATGAGGTTATCATCTCACCGGCGTACACTGTGTTACCACGCTAGCATGTCAAAAGCCGAGCAGATGCAGAAAAGAAGATGTCATACCAGTGTTTTGGAAAAGTCATCCAACACCAAGATCCAGAAATGTCTGAACTGAGATCACACTGATTTTTATATCTTGAACGGCCCCGTGGGGTGGTTTATTTTTGTCTGCTGGCAAATCTGTCTCGTGTCCTGTGCTACCAGGAGGTTGGGGTGGGTTGGTGCATGAGGGGGAGGCGTGTGGGGGTAATTGTACACTCACAAATTAACTTAGTTCAAAATAGACATGGAAAAGTTAGTGGAGCTTGTGCAGGTTTCCAGAGGTGGGCTCCTTCCATACTGGCTTTGATTAAGGTCTCATTAAAAAAATGGAAAAATATTATAGATACTGTTAGCATACACTCAATGTGTCTGAAGATTAAATAAACACACACAAGAAATGTCAGCACTGAGGTTTTGTGACAACTGTTCTCACAATAATGTAAATTATATTTTTCATCATTTTCTGAAAATATCTTTTATTGGGCTGCTCTGAGGTGTAGTGGTTAGCACCCTTGCCTCACAGAGAGAAGGCCCTGGTTCAAATGCGTCTTTTCTGAGTGGAGTTTGCATGTTCTTTCCCCACATGCATGCATTGTCTCCGGCTTTTTTTCACATTTCAAAAACCTGCTTAATGGGTTAACTCACAACTTTGAAATGGTCCCTTAGATGTAAATATTTGCGTTTGTCTGTTGTGGTGTGGATTTGCGATTGATTGGTAAAAAAAGGTGTATCCATCATGTTCCCGACAGCAGCTGGGTTGACTCCATCATCCACGTGACCCCCGCACAGGCATGAGCGGACAAAAGAAATGGATGTTTTTTAACATGCAAAATCTGAGTTGATCAACACATCTTTTTTAGATCATTGTTGTTTTAAAGACAACTCGAGGTATTTCTGTACAATTTGCACATAATTAGTATCAGCAAAAGTCAGCCATAACCCCGTCCTGCTTATATCTATAAAAAGCTGAGATAGCTTTTTCTTTGTCTTTGTGTCATTTGTTATCAGACACCTGTGCTATGATATGACAATGTAACATGAACGCCCTTGTATTTATTCTCTCATAAAATGTCATTGCAGTCACAGATCTTTGGGATCTGGCCAAACAATCCTGTAATCATGCTCCATGGACTGCATCTTAAAAGTCTTATGAGGTTTGATAAGCCATTTCATCTTGTCTGTGAAGAAAAAAGACAGACTCCTCAGGAGAGTTAGATTCACTTCATTGATATCATGTGGGAAACAAGACTTTTACTGATAGTAAAACAATTCACTTCAAGAAACCCTTCACATATCAGGCCGTCTGCATAAACAGCTTTCTTGCAAAGCTGCTTTGATTGTATCTAAAAACAAAATTCTCTTAATGACGTCTGGATTTAATTTATTTGCTTTATTTGACATTTTTCTCAGGTGCTTTTTAAATGCTTAGTTAAGTCAGATGTTCTAAAATAGACATTTACAAACCATTGCATGCACACATATGAATGCACACATGAGTATATAAATGAAGTCAGTTGGCTTCACCACAAAGATACATTTTACTGTATTACTGCATGCAACTCTATCTAACTTTATTGGAAAAAAACTTTATTGTCAAAGGACGCTTTCACTTACAGAGTCCTCAAAAGCCAGTTTTATGATTAAATTGTCATTTTGGTCCTGAAGGTCCTTGGATAAGTTATGAAGACACAAGTAAAACATTCACAGAAATGGATACATGCCAAGCACATGGTGTGCATTTTCGTACGCCGTTTACAGACACGTCTAACAATGTCATGAAGCATGTCCTCTTCCTGGCAGAGCTGGCATGACTTTCCAGACAAAACAACTCCTGAATGGGTGTTCTTGAACGCTGCTGCTTTCATGCTCTGTTGAGCATGCTATGCTCCATGATCGCCGGACCCATGTTAATGGGGTGTTATCAGCAGTGTTGCTCATTTATGACATGTTACAGATGTGTAGGAATGAGTTTTGTGTACAAACTGCCATCAGCAAATTTAGGTAATGTGTATACCAGTGTTTACATGCATATACCAATGATTTCCACATGCTTTTAAAAACTAATTAAACTATTTTTGTCGATATATCAAATAACAAACTTATACATACATTTACTTAGAACTTCTTAAAGAATTCCTTTTGACCTCAGCACTTCACATTATCAGACAAGCGCCTCAGACTTTTTCTTTCAAAGGTTTCTTAACCTGTTCTTTAGACATTTTTTCAACCTTGTTTGGTCAGCACCAACAGTAAAGAGTCAGTTTAGGCTTTCCCTGAAAGGTCGTATCTCAACACACAATTTCTCCCATTGTTTTTGTCATTAACATGCTGTAAGGAATCCAAATGCCAAAGAATAAGTAATAACGTCTTTTTCAGACTATAAGTATGGATTGTGCAGTAAGTCGCGTTATTGGGAGAAACTTATTTAACAAAAAACTAGAACAAGGACGAACGTTTCATTTTGAAAGGCTAATCTAATAAAGGAATACACAACAATAACAGTTTAAATATATACACGCTTCACACTGATACTTATTTAGCTTCATAAAACATTGGAGGAATCTAGCATATTCGAGCAACATATAAACATTAATTCAGATAACTATAGAACATTCTAACAAGTCAACTAAAATCTTTATCTCACTTCGAATCACTGAATCTATTTCCAATTCTTCATCCTCTGTTTCTTTGGAACAAATCTGCCGAGCCCGGCGTGAGGCTGAAATGTGCCTCTTCCTCTGCATTGCTGTGAGTAATAAATACTAATACACACACAGTGCCCTCTAGCAGTATTTATTTTTTAAAAGTCACACATAAGTTGCACCTAAATTTAAATCACACCCCTGGCTAATCTATGCAAAAAAAAAAAAAAAAAAAAAAAAGTGCGCCTTATACTCAATAATATTCTCAGTAATTAATTAAACATAGAGGAAGTGTTACTAAACTAAAATGAATGGAAATCTGGTTTGTCCTTAAGAGCTGCCACTCTACTTGTTATCCAGGGAACATTGCTTTAGTTGCTGCTGATCACCTTGATCAGGTGTGTTCAGTCAATCACCTGAGCATCTCAGCTACCCTCCAAAGAAACTTAGTAATAAGATTTATGTTGCTATCAGTGCAAAATTAGTGCAAGAAAGAATTTTTGCATATTAAGGTTTTGTCACTGGTCTGAGATTTTGTTCTTTATCGACGTGGGGTTGAAGTGCACTTAAAGCCTCAAGAAATGCCTCATTTGCCATAAAAGTCTTAATGTCTGATGAGGATTCTCCTCGCCATTCCTGATTAATAGAAACTTTAATTTCTTATGACCAAAAAAAAACAAAAACAAAACCAGAAACTAAGCTTGAACATGGAAGACAAGAGCCATGAATTTGTGCGGAAGAGACCCAAAGGTTTACATGTCATTCCATCTCAGGTACTATATTTGGTTAGTTGCATTATTTATATCTACAGCTAGAACTTATACCAGCAATAGAGTCAGAAAAAAATGACCTATGACACCTAACAGGTTGTAGTTTAACACCAAAGGCAAATATTACTTCACTTTTGTTACTTGATAGAAAAAATACTTCTTTTGCTTTTTGCCTCATAACAGAAGGAAATACAGGAAAATAGGTGTGTGGCTGCATTCGGCTTATAGACAAAGTCTTGTCATCTTGTGTAAAAGAAGTTTTATATGGGGTATTTTCATGACAGAAAGAAATGTTGGTACATTTATTTTCTTTGTGGAAGGAGACCTCTATAAGGCAATTAGATAAGCTCTATTACTAAAAAAGGGCAAAATAGTAGTAAAATAAAAGGCATATAGTAGTACTCTGCACGAATGAGTCAAGAAAATAAAGAAAAAAAGCTCAAAACAGAATTGCTCAAGCCCAGTGTTGTTAAAGTGGAAAGTTTCCTCCCAAAGGACAACATACGTGAATTCTTTATGTCCTGTTATGTATCTGCTTGACAACGTTCTGAAAAAAGTTAATGTTTATTTTAAATTGATGTTCTCACAGTTCAAGCCAATTATGCTCTCAGTTATGCAGTGTCATTGGAATGTCCCCCTGATTTAAACACATGGGCTCACACGTGTCTGACAGAGGCCCAGGTTAATATGTGGAAGGATGTTGTCTCCAACACTCATCTATTGCTGTTAGTTATTTTTTTTGTTGTTGTAAAAATGAAATGTCATCTTATGTTTCATTTTTATGCTCTTATGTAAGTCCAAAGAGCAATGGCTGATTATTGAGTAATAGACCTCACAAACACACCTTCAAAAGTATCAAAAGCAGGTGAAAATGCTTTTTCAGAGTTACAGGAACACTGAAATGAAGCATTCAGTACCAACATAATAGGTTTTCTTGGAAAAATACAAAACGTAAAAAAACGTATCAGATATGATTATGCACAATTAACTTTTACTGATATTTGCAACTTGACCAGTGATTCGAGGCCTCCCTTACATAACTGACAAAGTGTCCTGAACAAAGAGAAGTTATAAAAACCTGAAATGCTTTTAAGTGTGCTGCATGTTCTCTGCAAACAATGTTGGACTGATAGGCTGCACAGCAATCAAGGACAAAAGTAACAGTCAATGAAAACCCTGGACCAGACATAAACTCTTGTTTGAGGGTTTTACCACTGTTTCAACTGTTTGTTTTTTTCACTGTTTAACACGTTTCCTGTCTTCAGAGTAAACCGCTTACCGGTATCTCTTATTCTGTAACGTCAGAAGGTCATTTAATAAGATTTTTACTTCCTCCTTTTAAACCATCTCAAAAACATGAAGTCCAAAGCAATAAAAAAAAACAGGAAGTGTGTACCTTTTTAGTTTGCATGTATTTTACATTTCCAAAAAAGAAAACTTGAGAAAAAATAAAAGAAAACATCAAATGCAATAGAAGATAGGCCAGACAACCCCAGTATACCTGGTGCTTAAAGAAACATTGCAATTACGATGTGTGATTCCAAGATTCACTCAATACCCAAGTTTCATGCTATAAGGATCTATAATGTGATCTAAAATGAAAGAGCAAATTACGAAAAAAGTTATACATATTATAGTGTATTAAGAGATAACCCACAAAGCACAAGATGTCTATTAGATACCTAACAACAAGACGTCTCTGACAACTCTATTTTGTTACTCTTTTAAATGTCTACTAAAAGTTTTCTGAAAGATATTTGAAAATAGAGGTCAGCCTCAGGTCTACTTGTAGACAGCTAAAGTTGTGAAATGTTTAAATGTCTAATAGAGTACTAGTTAAAAAAAAGAAATACTGCATCCATCCATCCCCATGGTCCGCTGGCCCCAATCCATCTACTGTTAAAGGTGGCGTACACCCTAATCAGGTCACCAGTTTGTCACAGGGAGACGCAAACACATTGTCACACAGGATCAATTTGCAGACAGCAGTTAACCTATGAAAACTTATATTTAACTGTTGGAGAAAATCTACATTTGTAGAGGGAGGACATGCAAACTTCACCCAGAAAGGACTCAACTCAGATGTGAACGTGGTTCTTCTTGCTGGAAGGTGAAGGATCTAACCACTGCACCACCATCACAACGTTTTCATTCACAATCAACTAGTAATCTCAAAGTTCTACTTTCCAAGAAGTAGCAAACATTTCTACTGAAATCTACCTGGGTTTAGAGGTCTCAGAAACTTGCATCTTACAATAATCCAACATATTTATTTCTGTTAAGATTTGTAACTTGTCATTTACCGGTAAATGAGCAAAGTGGTGGTAAAAAGTTTAATCTATTGTCAGAGTGGATTATTATTAGAATGAGCTTAAAGCAGATTTTCTGATCTTCTGCTGCACAACACTGTCTAGGTTTCAGTGTCTGTTCAGAGGCAAAGTTCTTAAAGCATAAACTTACATTTAAATGTATAGATAAGGAAAAAAGTGGATTCTCATGTCATGTTTTTATTCGATAGTAAAGTGAGAAAAAGAATGACGGCACACAAAAATTACAATGATAGAAGCATGTTTGACTTGACTTTTTCATTTTATAACTAATAAATGTTTAAAAAGTACTCTATAGACATCTAAAAATATCCAAACAACAGATGTCTACAGTTAGATTTATAGAAGATTCTATATGCAGAACACTGTTGGTATGCACTGTTTGTTACTGTTTGTTACTAATAGAGTAACAAAACTGAGCTGTCTGAGATGTCCAGTAGACACGAGACCGCAATGCAGATAGCTGTGGGAAAGTCGTCTGCTAGAGATCTCAACTGTGATATGTAGTGAACCTCTATGAATTGATGTGTATCAGATGGATAATGCATATCTATAGCTGTGAGTTTGAAATAGCCACGATATATAAATCTAATAGAATTGTCCGTGCCTAGTGGGAAGAAACATGAAAGCCCCTAGGAGAATTAAAAATGCGATTAAAATCTACATTTGACTTTACAACGACTCATAGACACAGAGCAATATTTATTGTTATTATTATTTTTAAAGCATATTTTGAGTGTTATTTATTGTCTTTCTGTTGTTTTTAATAGAGCTATGGAAACAAGGTTATTACCCTTCTGTGAGATCAAAAAAGTTTATTCGATTCTATTCGATTCGATTCGATTCGATTCTATTCGATTCGATTCGATTCGATTCGATTTTTTGCTAAAAAAAATGTTTTTATAACATTCTTTGAGTAGGAGCTAAAGCTTTCTGGAAGGATCATTTTTTTTACAAGAAAACTCAACTGAATTTGTTACATAACACGGTTTGAAACAGGCTAACAGGTTCCAGCCACACATGCCAAATGCCACTATGTGATGTTTTAATTTTGAGGAAAGCAGTAAACTCAATGTTGTGTTGGGTATTAGTAGTTGAAGGTCTAAATGGGTGAGATCAAGACTTGTGGACCAAAATCTAATGTAATAACAAGGCTACAACATGCTGAAAAGTAAAACATTTACTAAAACATGAAAATAGATGTAAAAAATAAAACATGCTGGACATTGCGCTCTGGTCCAGCTTTCATGCTGGCATGAAAGCATTAAAACTTCATGTACAGATAAAAAGACACACAACTTGCTGCTATAAAGATAAGAATTTTCAGTTGATGCTGAGGATACTTACAGTTTTATCCATGAACCTTTTATTAGAACAATACCACAACACTGGTTTTTAATTTGAACAAGGAAGTGTTTACGTGCAAAGTGGCTTGCAAATTTTCTGCATTAATTTGAAGGTTTGCAAGTTAACAGTTTTCCAAGTTTGGTTGAGTAAATTAACCCACATGCACAAAGATTCATTTACTAAAGTGTGCATGCAAATGAAGTAAGGATAGGGTGGAGGAGGCTTTTTTTTCCAGAAGGTTAAGGAGGGAATGGTCACTCCTACAGCTCAAAAAGAAACCCGCACTATCAGTGAGTGGAGAAAGCATTTGCTGAGGGGATTCTTGCATTCAAAAGGCCCCACAAAGAGCACACCAGAAAACAGAGATTTACAGATTGTTGCTGAATCTGTCAAGCATAGGGAAGCATGGAAAGAACAGACCTGTCACCTCTGAAGTATGCTGTCCACAGGGATGTCCTCGATGAGTTGGGACTGGAAGACTTAGCCCAAAGACGGACGTGGTCCACTAAACCAACTTTGGGAGAAAAAGTGAAGGAGTCACTGAGGTAAAATCCAGAAAATATGCATCATAAGCTTGTACTGATCTCATTTTAAATAAAAAAAATGTCTAATTTGCTGTCTGCCATCACTAAGAAAGATACAAATTAAAGTCATATAGTTTAACCCTTTTGATTTTTTGTTAACAATTTCTTTTTCAATGTGCACTTTTTCATGTCAATGCAAAGCAAGCTTGTGTTTCAGTGTGCTGCTGTTATCTGTGTTTGTAGAGGACTGTGCAGCAGGTGGTAAAATTCACAAGTTTCACTCACCTCTTCAGTGATAACAAGAATACATTGAAATGCATCATCAAACCACAAACATTTCTCAAACAGTCTTTTGTATTATTGGTCCAAATCATACAAGCTATTAGGCTATTTCTATGACCACAAAAATCCAATAACTAGTCGCAATGGTTTATTGTTTTCAATCCATTGTTAAATTTCATTCAAACGTTTGTGTATCCAGAGGTGAAAGACTTCACGTTTTGCCTTGTTTTCATGTTTTGTCTGGTACTGTTAAAATGATCGTCATCTATAGTCAAAGTCTTAAGACTATGAGTCCACAAAATTATTTTTCACATTTTTAGATGCAAAAGAACAACATTATTCTGACATATTTACTGACAAATCAAAAGCAATCAAACTATTTAGCAGAAAACTGGATGTGCTCATTAGATTTCTCAAAAGAACATAAACACCATAATCAAATGACGGATGTCAGACTATAATGTCCACATGATCACTTAAATAATCTGACAACTCTAGATATCAGACAATGATCAGATTTATACAGGGCTTGATGATACAACATAATCAATGGTTGTGCATTGCTGCTGCAGGTGTTCGGTGGTATCGCTGAAGCACATACTTCTGACCTGGATTCCTGTTCTCAGCTGGCTTCCTAAATACTCCTTCAGAGAAAACATCTTGGGAGACGTGGTTTCCGGCTGCAGTGTGGGCATCATGCACCTGCCCCAGGGTTTGTATCTCTGATTTTTGAGTTTAATCCTTAACATGTTGCAGAACTTTGAATGTCGATGCACAGTTCAGTGTTTCAGGATTCTGTTTCCTCTTTAAGTAAAAGAAGAATCCTATAAATTGCATCATCTTTCCAATTTCACAAAATAAAATGTTAAAAAAAACAAACAAACATGCAAATATGTTTCATACATGTTGTGTTTTGGATTAAAAAAAAGAAACATGAGTTTTCATTTCTCCAGGGATGGCATATGCTCTTCTGGCTTCATTACGCCCCGTCTATGGCCTGTATACCTCTCTTTTCCCTGTGCTCATCTATGTGATTTTTGGTACTTCCAGACACATCTCTATTGGTGAGTGGGGGCATCCGAGTGAAACATACAAGACTTGATCCTTGTGTATTTTGTTGAGGATGACTGTGTTTCCTTCCTGCAGGTACTTTTGCTGTGATAAGCATCATGGTTGGGAGTGTGACAGAACGGCTGGCACCTGACGATGCTTTTGTGTTGAATGGAACCAATAATTCACTGACTATAGACCTTAATGCCAGAGATGAATACAGAGTACAGATAGCATGCGCTGTCACACTCCTGAGTGGAATCTTTCAGGTGTGTGTTTCCTTCCGAATCCCCCCTTATCACACTCATAACTGTTCTTCTTTTTCTTTATCAAATTGTACTTTTTCCTTTGAAAGATTCTTTTAGGTGTAGTACGGTTTGGTTTTGTGGCCACCTACCTGTCAGAACCACTTGTTCGGGCTTACACCACAGGAGCTGCATGTCATGTGTGCGTCTCTCAGCTCAAATACCTGTTTGGTTTGACGCCGGCACGCTTCACAGGCCCATTGTCTCTCATTTATGTGAGTATGCCGTGATCTGTTTGACTAAAATGTGCAAGAAGCTTATGAAAAAGAACTTGTAGAAAAAAATTACTCTTTTGACAGCAATTGTGGTTCCTATTTCCTTTTTTTTAGTGTCCTCCTGGTTTGCTAGTTATTGCCTGTTTTTTTCTGATGAAATGATGAATAACAGATGACTAATTCAGTTATTGAACACATTAAAAAAATGATCAGTGATGGAGAAGCAATGCTTAGCAGAAATTACATTCAAACTGTTACTTAGTACTTGAGTAGTTTTCATGCAAACAGAATGTCTAGTTAGTTCAGCAGGTTGAGCTGATGACCCATGCATGAAGGTTGAAAGTCCTCACTGCTGTTATTTCACATTTAAGGTTGAACTGTCTCCATCTGTTCACTTAGCTGTTTTATCTCTGTCAAAATAAAGGTTAGTGTCATCCACTAGTATATATGTGTGTGTGTATTCAGTTTCTAAATACATTTGAGTTTCTACAAATTTATGTTGAGAGATAATAATTTTAATTCAACCAATTCAGATATAAGTTTTTAAAAAAATGAAGGCAGACTTTCTGCTCTTTTTGAATGTTTGAGGTTGATGATGGGGTTGCAACATCAAAGCTAGAAACTCAAAGAAGCTGAATAACTCAATAAAGAGGGCTGGTTCTGTGCGGGGGTGTCTGGGAGCTCTGGAGCTGGATTGCAAAGAAAAATGTTGCATAAAGGGCATACATAATGAAAAACACTGCACACCCTCTGCAGAAGGTACTGATAAAGTGACAGGATAATCAGACTGAGACTTTTCAGGCCTGTTACAGAAAATCATTCTTCCCCACAAGCAAACATTAACTGTTTATAGACCCACTTGACAGTTTGCTTTCTCTTCAGGGAGCAATGAAATACTTCTTAGCTGAATTTAGACTGGGGATTCAGAATGACAATGCAGAATGAGAATAAGAAAGGGTGTCATCAGGAAGATGGGTGCTAATGTTTAAGCCTGTAAAACACACTTTGCACTCAGGCCCTTTCATTCCTTCACTATTTCTGTCCCAATTTTAGCTCAGTGGAGTTAAAGGGCTTCCTTTAATGTTTAACATTTACGTTTTCTATGTGTCATACGTGCTCACAGTTAGAGGATTACGATCTGGTCAGTGCGTGAAGCCAAAACAACTAATCATACATTGGTACCAAATGAATCAGTAATTAATAAGTTGTTTTAGGAAAAAAAACAATACTTTTTGCTGGAAAAAAATGAAAAGGGTTATACTGCAGTTTACCTGTATACCCTGCTGGAAAAACAACTAAAAGGGCCATTTTGTTGCATACGTGACAATCTGCATTTACCAAAAGGAAGTAGTGTTATTGTCCTTTCAACATATCTTTTTTACTCTATTTCTTCTCTCCTTTTGTTTTGTTTTTCTAGACTGTTGTGGAAATATGCAGACTGCTGCCTCAGACTAAAGTGCCAGAGCTGGTAGTCAGCTTGGTGGCGCTGACCGTTCTCATTGTGGTCAAAGAAATCAATGCGTGCTACAGTAAAAAGCTTCCCCTGCCTATTCCTATAGAGCTCATAGTGGTAAGTCCTCCTCTTTTTGATTTCCTTCTTTATTTTTTATATGAACTCAAAGAGCCACATCTTCACAATTCTTTCATAAATATATTTTTTCCTATGTTAACATGATCATTTCATATTATTTAATTGTAGTATATTCTATGAATAAGCTCTTTGCTACCACATCAGAAATACCTACATTAAGAGAAGAAATAAAGAGTTAACATTTTCAATCATGTAATTCTGTTGATTTCAAGGCGTTTCACTGAGTGTCTGCTTTCAGCAAATAGTCATGGATTCAAGGAAGGCAGCACTCAGGAACAGTTTTACTGAAATTCTGGAAATAGTAACTATAGATGGCAAATATTTGCCTCCATGAATACAGACATTCATGAAACTGGTTTGTGCCTCTGGCCTTGAGTGTTTTCATTTGGGTCCACCAGAGGGCACAACAGTTAAAATCACCAGTAGATTGGAGTGGATTCAATTTAGGAGATATTTGTTGTTTTGCCCTGAAATAACAGTGCTTTTATTAACAGGTAATCGGAGCCACAATCATCACTCACTTCTGTGGATTGCGTCAGGACTACTTCCTTGATGTAGTTGGAGAAATTCCAAGTGGGTAAGTGGAACTCAGATTGGAATAACAATTGTGAAAAAGGAAAAAAAAAAGAAAATACCAAACAGAGATTTTGTATTTCTTTTCAAGAAAATCCCTTCAAATTTGCTGTTGTTCTTTTTTAGTTTTATTTCTAAACTGATAGCAGGTATTTGTTCAAATAAAAGTCTGTTCATTAAAAGTTACAATGTGGAAGTCTTTTTTTTTTTTTTTTTTTACCCATAATTCTAAGTAATATACATTTCCATAGGATAACCATGTAATCCGATTTGGGCTACTTGTTGCAAATTCTTTGTGTTTTTGTGTATAAGAAATAAAACCTAAACTTTTCGTCCTTCTCTGATGTGCCAGGCTTAAGGCTCCTCGGACTCCAGATGTCACTCTTCTCTCACAGATAATAGGTGACGCCATTGCTGTGGCCATCGTATCGTACGCCATCAACATTTCTCTGGGCAAAACGTTTGCCCTCAAATATGGTTACAAGGTGGACAGCAACCAGGTGAGATACACTTTCACACTTTCAGCAATAAAAAAATGAGATTATCTTTAAAAACTGAAAGCTATCATCATTTTAGATAGTTATACAAAATATGCTGCAGATTTATGGATGCCAGACAGATTTCTCTTTGATTTACTTGCAACAGATAAAAAAAGTCAGATTTAAATGGGCTTTTAAAGAAAGCTAGACGATACAAGTGGAGCCTGTTTTTATTCTTCTTCTGATCATTCTCAAAAACAAACAAAAAATAATTTAGTTTGTTATCTAGAGTCTTGATAACTTTCATAAATTCTTAGTTTGACCCAACCATGACTGCATTGATAAGTATTGTGCTGTCACGACAGTCAAAACTAAAGGAGACTAATCGGGCGTTGAGAAAAACGCTGTAAATCAGTTTTAAAATGCCCCTTCTTAGCTTATATTTAACATTACATTTTTTTTTGTTTTTAATCTTCCAGGAGCTGGTTGCTGTGGGTTTAAGTAACTCAATTGGAAGCTTTTTCCAGTGTTACGCTGTGACGGCTTCATTGTCCCGAAGCCTTGTCCAGGAGAGCACAGGCGGCAAGACACAAGTAAAAACCAATGCAAACAAGATTAAAAGTCACAAATGTTTAGAAAGAGAAAGTAAAGCAGTGACTTGTACAGATTTACTTTTGAAGATTTGAAGAGCAGTCAGTCCCTGTGATTTAGATGTCCATTTTAGTTGCATTACCTGATCAGTTCTCATTATCATAGCCTTTAACCTCTAATTTTGCCTTTTATTTTGAACGTTTGTTGCTTTTTCAGGTTGCCGGTGTGATTTCTTCTCTCCTTATGGTGATCATGGTTTTAAAAATTGGTTCCCTCTTTGAAGATCTTCCAAAGGTGAAACTGTCCTTTTTTGTGCAACCCTCCACTATCAGTCATTTTGAATGTATAGTCGTTTTGAAATATTTGATTTTGTTTCCGTGTCTTCTTCCTCAGGCTGTTCTGTCAACAATAGTGTTTGTGAATTTAAAAGGCATGTTCAGGCAGTTCAAGGATGTACCTCTTTTGTGGAAAACAGATAAAGTCGACTTGGTGAGACTCAAACACGGTAGCCGTTCTGCCCATGTTGCTGTTTTATTGCTCTTTTCTGCGCTGCTGCTGATGCCCTGCTGTGTTGTGCAGCTCGTGTGGCTGGTGACCTTTATAAGCACTATCCTGTTAAACCTGGACCTGGGTCTGGCGTTGTCCGTCGGCTTTTCCATGCTCACCTTCATCTTCAAAACACAGCTGTAGGTGTACACATTCAGATGTACTCATTTTTCTGTCAAACCGACATGTTGACCTGAAAATGCTGTGCCTTTCAGACCTCACTACTCCATCTTAGGCAATGTTCCAGGCACTGACCTCTACCTGGACACAGAGGCCTTTAAACAGGTAAAAATGTTGCTCACTCATTTCCATACAGCTAAAGGCTGCACCTTTGTTTCTTTGATAAAACCTGTGGTTTGCAAATACCTTTCATGTACAAGAGATCAGTATTCTAATGGAAATAAAAAGGATACTAGTTGACAATGTTTTTTTAATCAAATAAAAATTGATAGTTTAATATTTTTGCCTGTTAGGGTCTCCTGTGATGTGTTTACGCTAACTTAATACTATGATCCGATTGTGAGGAAGCATTTTATTTTGTGGATGTTATCTGCCTTGTTTTCACCATCCTTTTTGTAAGAAAATTTGATTATTTTTTTTTAGAATTCTTTGTATTCTAAAAATATATATCATGGAAAAGTAAAATTAGGTGACACTAAACCTATTTTAGACAATCCCATTAGTGCTGATACCACAAAGTGTAATAATATTTATAAAACATCTAAAAGATTTCTAACTTTACATAATGTGATGATGAATAATAATTTTTCTATGCAGGCTAAAGAGGTTCCAGGAATTAAAATCTTCCGTTCATCTGCAACCATCTGCTTCACCAACGCTGAGCTGTATTTAGAGGCCTTTCAGGAGAAAGTGTGTATAAGTGTGCCCATTGATGGGTGATGTAATCTTTGTCTTTTGTTTATAGCACTCCTAATTGCTTTAATTATATCTGCTTGACTTTCTCGCCTGTAACCTAACTGAGATGCTTGGCCTTTTGTGCAGAGTGGGGTTGACATCAGGAAGCTGCAGATGGAAAAGAAGAAACGTGCAAAGCAGGAAAAGATGGCTAAAAAAAATGTAAACAAAACTGAAATTAATTTCAGTTCTCCAGACACTTTCACAGAGTTTCTGATTATTGTTTCCATGTTTTACCAGAAGGATCTGCTCAATCATCTCTCCAATTCCACAAAATCCTCCAAAGTTTCCGATCTGAAAAAGGAGAAGAACCCAAGCAAAGATGTGGCTATATTCCTCACCAACGCATCTTCCAATGGCTTTGGCCATGTCAACAGCGCTTATCAAAACGACATGACAAACTATGACACAGTCTTAGGTTGCCATGGTGAATACAGCCTCACCCACGTTTCACATAAAGATAAAAAGAATGGAGGGAGCCGCATGTCTGTCACTCACAGCATCATCCTGGACATTTCCACAACTGGCTTTGTGGACACGGTCACAGTGAAGATGCTGAAAAATGTATGTTTGTGTTGAAATATGTCACAAAATCACAAGAAAAGCAAATGTGATTTGTCTGACAGATGTTTATTATAGTTTTTTTCTTTGTTTTGAGGATGAAGTTCGAAAATAAAATGATTTTTTTTTCCTTTTAGATTTTCAGAGATTTTGCAGATATTGATATGGACATTTATTTAGCTGGCTGCCAAGGTAAGTAAACTAAACAGATAGTAAGGCAATTAAATTTTGGTTAAATGAAGATGTCAGTTTGTGTCATTGTTTTCTTTCACATTTTCCATGAAAGTTGTCATTTCTTTTCCTCTCCATGCGACTCTGATTGGAAACCTGTCAGCTTGCGTGGTAGAACAGCTGGAAAAAGCTGCCTTCTTTGAATCGATTCCAAAGAGCAGGCTGTTTGTCTCAGTTCATGACGCAGTCCTTCACATCCTCGGGATGCTGGGGAAAACAAACATTCTTGTAAGTCATCAAAGTCTTTGCATCACAGGAATCCTTTCTTTGGATATTTATAGCGATAAGACGGTCACATTTTCATGCTCTCATCCTAATTTTTTTCTACAGACTGTTTCTTGTGACACCCACCTGTGACCAGCAGGAGTCGCTTTGCTTCAGACCAACCAATCTTTCTTCCCCCTTTCTTTTCTTTGCTTGCCATCGGTTGCCACTGTCTCCTCCCCCTTTTTGCTGAGGGAGAAGGCCCAACCTTGACATGGCGGACTGTTGCCATGGAGACACAGGGAGCAGTTGCTATGACAACAGGCTTTTTATGATATGGTCTAATGAGATGGCCAGCAATACGTCATTGCAGCGCTCGCTCTGTGGTCCGTGTGAGGCAGCGAAAGGGTGGGGGTTGAGTGGGAGAATGTATCCCTGCACTAATAGACGTCTGTATTTATAGCACCTCTGAGAGTCGAGTGCAGGTTTCAGGGGAGACGCATGTTTTCATCTTAAACAGACACTTGTTCCAGTGACTGTGCCTTTGGTCAATTTCATTCCAAATGTCCCCTACAGTGGAACAAAATCTGTTCTATGATGTATTTAACTGTGACCTTCACCTCCGGATACAGCTTTTAGGTCCCGTGTCACCCTACAACGGATCTGAAGTTCTTCAGTAAGCAGTGGAATGACAGTGTAGTTATGTTTTCAATGTGCAGCAACTTTTCCTATGTACATAACCTATTTCTGGGCCTTCAGAAATGTAAGCTTTTTATTATTTTTAAGCTGTTAGAAGCTAAATACTGCTCAGGAATGCATGCCACTTTTACATTTTACATTTAAATATTTGCTTGAAGTATTTTTAATGTATATATTCCAAACTATTTAAATGTACCACCATCTTAGAGAGTCGAAAGGGTAGATTTTCTATGTACCGATAATGCCTGTGTAAGGAAGTTTTCTAATTTACATAAGCACATATTTCTGCTTCAGGATCCTTAATAAATGTTTATAAATCTGCTGAAACTTTGTAACCATATACAGAGCTATAAATGAATTCAGGTGATTAAAGAAGTGCACATATTTCCACTTAAAAATAATAATAATAAAAATAAAAAAACTGTAAATAAAGGTCCATAAAACCCTTCTTCATATGGTTTTTTATTGCTTCTCCCCCCTCCACTCAGCCTCATGCTCATTACACGGTTCAGTCAGATGTTTCTCTTAATGTGGAAATTGTATCATTTATTCAACAGCCTACAATACACAGAATACTTAAGTTAGTTTATAATACAGAGCTGGAAGTGGCAATGCATTGACTTGTGATAGTATTTGTTTTTACAAATGGAAGCTTTTTATTTTTCACACCTAAACTGGAGAGGACAGTCGGCATTAGTTACAACTCAGTGATAAAGTGTCATGTATCTGAAGGTACCACTGTCATCATTCAACATGTGCTCCTCAATGACACATACACATGCAGACACACAAGTAGACACAGGCAAACTTGTGGCTACAAACACATACACACAACTGTGGACTAAAGGCAGTAGAGATGAGGTCTTTCTTTTAAGAAGTTTAAGCATTATTTAAATGTCAAACAAGTTTCCATCTTTTCAGAAGACAATGACCTGATGTTTGTGGCACCGATAACACTGCGGAAACACTGACAAAAGGTGCAAAAAGGGAAGATTTTGCAAATACCGCAGACATATCACAGCCACAGAACAAGACGAGACCAAACGGCACGAAGGCAGCGGACAGAAAGCAAGGGAACACTCGGAGGTGGAAAAGCGTAAATGGCTGTGTTGCTGCAGGTGTGAGTTCTCCAAACTTTGGTCCATTTGTTCAGGGCTACTCCAGGAAAAATGTTTGGGTTTCTAGAGTTCTACAAAGCCAGGATAGTGTGCATGTCATTACTATACGAATAAGCTAAGCCTATCAGATCACACTTTCAAAAAGGAGCGTATTCTTGGTTCCTGCAGAGGGCAGCAGTTTGGCTTCAGTCTCCGGGGCCAGGTACTCCAGGTGATGTCTGCCCCAAACTGGAGTGGTTAGATGTTGCCACCGCTGCAGAGAGAAACACACATACATATGAGGCTTTTCTGAGGAATTATAGAGTCAGGAAAAAAAGCTAGTTTACAGGGAAGGCAGGTGTGTAATAATTTAACTGTAAAAAAATATATAAAGGAGCAAAACTAGCCTAACTGACCTCACGCAGAGAACCTTTGCATCGCAGCAGTTTGTAGAGAACAGTGAGAGGAATACAGAGCATAGAGGACAGAGCCAGCGCCCAGCCAAGTGCTTCACCCCACAAAGGGTACGTGTACACTGCATTGTAGGTTAGGGGCTTGTAGTTCACCACATGGAATAGGAACACTCCCTAAATTAACACAAACATTCGTATTAGTCTTCTAGTATGTGGCAAAGGTTACAGAGGGGCATTCAAAGTGGGACATACCACACAGACAAAAGGCGTGATGTAGGACCAGCACCACTTCATGTAGGGCAGGGGCTGATAGCCGATCATACGAGCCACGTCGTCCATGAAACGGTCTGCGCCTGGCAGCACAAAGACGCCATGAATGAGCATTGAATTATGCAGGATGCCACATTGATTGCATTGGGCTGTGAGGTACAACACACCATAGACCCATGCGATGACAACACACTCCCAGAAGGCCTGCCACAGTAGGGTGATGCCGCTGGCAGAGTAGTAGTCAAACAGCTGAAATACATACATCCCTCCCTGAGAAAAAAAACCCAAAAACTAGTGAGTTCAGTCAGCTTCAACACCATCCTGTTACTTTATGTGTGACCTGTTTTCAACCGGAAATCTGCTCATGCTTTCATTTTAGGTCATTTCTGACATTTGTCTCTATTTCAAATAACTGCTTTACTAATTAAAATGTAAACTTTTCAAACAAGTATTTATATTTTATGGAATTTGTGGCAGTGATTTTTAGGCAGATGCAAAAACGTATCTTCATCGTACCTCAGTTACCATGGACATGTCAATGAGGAAGCAGATGATGCAGCAGATAGCAGCAACAACCTCACGTCTCATGTTGCTCAGGGCAGATTTTGGGGGTAACATGTCCATGATTCCTGTTATTAAACCCTCAACCCCTACAAACTGAACAAAAAAGAGGAAAATCAGACACATCAAACTTCAAAGAGGTAACTTTAAACAGAAAATATGAAAAGCTTTCCTTCTATGTGCAATTTGTATCCTCAGAAGCCCTAAAACTGTAGGATAGGATTAAGTATGGAACAATACTCGAAGTTCTTTGTTTTCTAGGCTAGAGGTTAGCTGAAAAATCAACTGGAAACTGATGAATACATCTTTATTTTGAAAAATATGTACTTTTTTCAGCAACTTTTAACAGAAAATGCCTAATAAGTAACTAAAAACTTAACTAACTTAACTTAACTAGTAACTAAAAAATGGACTAAAGTCCATTTTTCGTACTCTGTATTCATGGGCATCACAGTACTTTCAGTACGAATTAAAAAAACAAGAACTATTACACTATGTTTGGACCATTAAATGGAATTGGTGAAATATTTTCAGACCATGTGGCCATGGCAGAAAAAGTAGGAAAAAAGACAGACTGAGTGGACACAAGAGAGAGATGGAGAGCAAGAGTAAATGAATGGAAGTGAAAGTAGAATGATGCTCATTGTGTGAATCAGACAGACGGCCTTTGACAAACCCTTGGGCTGCTAAACAGTAGCTGTAGGCAGCGGCTTAAACACACAACAGGAGTAGTGCAAATAAACACAACGTTAAAACTAGCTGAGACGTTTTTGTCACACTTGTGTCGGAAAAGATCAGACAAAAAGCAAACAGGAAAACAACAAAAAGGGAAACAGCTTAGCTGTGCGAACAACAAAGATGACAAATGGACACAAGTCCAAAAGATGCTGAAATATAGGAGCAAGTATGTGTTTCATGGGCACGCGTTCATTCTAAACTAAAATCTATAGCATTAATGTTGCTTTACCTGGCTGTCTAGACCTAAGATGAGCAACATGAAGAAGAACAATGCTGCCCACACTGGTGCCAGAGGCATCAGAGTCACAGCCTTAGGGTAGGCGATGAAGGCCAGGCCTGGACCTGCGCAATAAAAAGTCAGGAGACTCTCCTCATTATAAAAGCATCTGGCGTGAATCATGGGTGATAAACCAATGAAGTTGTACTCGTACCACTTTCAGCCACCTTGCTGATGTCCACTCCTTGTTCTGCAGCCATGAATCCCAGCACAGAAAACACCACAAAGCCAGCAAAGAAACTGGTTCCACTGTTTATGAGAGCCAGCACAAACGCATCCCTGCAGAGACACACGCAGATAGCACTGAGAAAGGATAACAGAAGGAAAAACATATACTGTAAGACTCATGTAACAGGAGCATCATGTAAAGTGCTTAAGTCAAACACAGGCACAGGAGATGGGCTAGGATGTGAAACCGGGGATCAATAACAATCTCTGAAAGCTGCAGCTGTCTGTTTGGCTGACACACAAAGCAGGGAGTCTGCTGCACACATCCGCCATCCAGGCAACACGCACTACATAGTTTAATGTTGTTTCTTTTTTTATTGAGAAACTTGGCAATTTATATCATATAAACATATATCTAACTGCTGCCAGTAAAACAGAGTGTAGTATTTTGGCCAAATCAGTGAACTCCTTATGAACGTAGCTTAAACTTGATCAACAGTTTGAGATCAGAAAAGCAATTGCTACGATTGCTCCATAAAAAAAACCACACGTTTTCTGAATGTATTAGTGAGGAATGCCAGTATGTTTAGACACGTTTAGCTGGCAACACGTATTAAGACTCCAGGCCGCCTTGAGGAATGTATAAACAGTAGTCGCATTGGTTATTTTAGCACTTTTACGTGGCTGTAATCATAAGCAACCTCCTTTCACTAAAAGTGTCAAACAGACCCAGTCTGTCTAAATCTGCTCTCACAGGAATGTGTCTGAATGTGGAAACTCAAAACAGGACTTGAAGTAAATAAGATAATAAATAAAAGGAGCCCAAATGTTCATCAAAACATAAAAAAGTACATTTTAAAACTGTTTAGGGGAAACATTTGGTTGCTGTTGACCACAGCTTGAATAGAAAACTAAAGTATAACAACTGACTTTTTTTATAAAATGATAACAAAAACTGCTACTCAAACTCTGACTGTCAAAGATACTGGACTAACAAGAGCAAAAAAATGCAATTAGATAATAGGGGTTTGAAAATAAAGGTTAATTAATTAATGTACCTTTTTGGGGTTCATGTAAATATTTATGTCTAAAGAAATATTACTTTGTTGCTATGTCATTAATAAGATCTCTTCCAAATATTCGGACAATTCCTCGGATTTCTGAAACCAAAGATTATGCAACTACTTAAGAGGAAGGACAGGAAAGCAAAGCATCAACTTTCAGGTCACTGCATTCTGATCTAGAAGTCAGTGAAGAGCAACGTTCTAACGTTAAAAGCAAACTTTTTTTCAAGGAAAATGAAGTTTTACTCTGTCTCATATTGACACTGCCAATAATGAAGCCAATCTGTGATCTAAAAAGGGTTTCAAATGTGTATCCAGAATGAGTCTACTAACTCCTAGAAGATTATTCATGAAACGGATGATGACTCATAAAGTGTTTGTTGAAGGATCGTCAGCAGATGATGGCTGCATAACGGAAACTTGTAAAGTTGCATTTGACTAAAGCATAAAAGTATGGAACATTGGGCATTGAATGAGCAGCGTGAACAGGAACACATGTGATGCAGGCTAATCTATACCAGAATTCGTGCAGTCGCTGAGTTCAACATAAATTCTGGCATACACCAGAGCATTTATTGCGAAGAATGTGTGGCCATCTGTGCAACAGCTTAAACAAGCATAAAGTGGGTCATGCAGCAGAACTTGATTTCAGGCTCACCAGTAAATGCATTATAGAATGAATCAAAGTATTGCGCAGTCTAAGTCCAGACTGGAAGGTGATTAAATCAATATGTTGGGACCTAAAGCACACCATTGTAAAAACAGTGACCCTTGATGATGCCATTCAGGTAGGAACAAAGGTTTTTTGACATTTAAAAAGTGGCTTAACAAGCCAATCCACAATTCATCTCTCACAAATTTTTCCTCATGTTAGTTTTTAAAGTTTCTAAACATGTATTGGCATATAAAGTATACTCTACTACAATCAAAAGAATCTGTTCTCTATATTAATTTATACTAGAATTTACAGCCACCTGCAGAAGGAATCATTAAAGTAGTGACTTCGTATTGATGTTGACCTCTTTCCACCGGCGGCCATATTTGATTTAGTGCTCCAAATGAACTCACTGGTAACAGTTGTTATGGAAGCGGTTGTAGCTGCCCAGAGCAGTGAGGGCACCAAGTCCGATGGCATAGGAGAAGAAAATCTGAGTGCCAGCATCAATCCACACCTAACAAAACAGGAGAACTATTTCACAAACTTTTAATTTAAATTTCAACGACAAATCTCTATTGATTACCCAGAGTGCACTGCTTTTGGGAAATGTGCATTGACATTTCAAAATATTGTAAAAGTTAAACCTGTGCTTCTCCAAGTTTAGACCAGTCTGGTTTTAGGTAGTAAACGATGCCATCCAAAGCTCCTGGCAGAGTGACTCCATGGGCCAAAAGAACCACCAAAACCACGTAAGGAAACAAAGCCGTGAAGTACACAACCTAAGGGGAGATAAACAGTCAAATGCTCTTCTAAACAATGTGGCAAGAACCTTGAGTTTTATCCCGAGACGGATAAAAAGCATATGTAATATTATGTAAAGGAGAGAAACTTATTAGTAAAACTTCTTAAAAGCAAACAAACAAACAATGTAAAAAAACTTTAAAATTCAAGTTTTTTTCAACATAGCAACAAAATTTACTTTCTATTTGTTCTGAACTACAGCAAACGCGAGGAGAAAAGCCCCTTTCAAAGTTTGTAATCAGCTTATAGCTGGCAGTTTCAATCTACTTTTCTTCTTTCTCTCTGAGCTTTTACTGTTCTGTAGACCCAAAAACAAAAACAGACATTTCTATGTATTACAAATTTACTCTTTTTATTTATATATTTTTTGAGAAAACTGATATAAAAGGGTTGTATAATTTTTATCTACTTCCTCTAGTCATCATGTATGGAACATTAAATATAAAAAAAAAAAATTCAACACAAATAGGCAGAAATTCCTGAACTAAAAAAAAAGTGGTTTTACTGTTTAAGTCGCTTGAGTCCAGATGCTGATTTCCTAAAGCTGATTTGTAGTCAGAGGTGAAATGCTGCAAATATTCAAACATTTGCTCAAGCGATGAAAAATATCTGCCTTACCCTTACACAGAAGGGGACACAAACAACTTTACATGCTAATCTCTGTTACATAAACCCAAAGACTAGCATGTGACAAATCACAGTGTTTTAAAAATAGAGCTACAAAAAAACACATACCTTCCCCGTCGATTTAACTCCTTTCCACATGCAGAAGTAAACCATGACCCAGGTGACTATGAGACAAAGTACCAGCTCGTAGCTTATCACGCCAGGCTCATGCAGTCCTCCAGACAGGCGAAGCACCTTACGTCTAGATGGAGACAAAGCAGAGATGTGTCGATTAGAAATGAAAACCTGAGCATATTTAATGACAAAGTGATTAAAAAACCTTGAGTAAGATAAAGTGTCAATGAGAAGGTAGGAAAATGCACAACTCAAAAAGTAACATACTCCCAGAACTCGATCACTGGGGAACGCATGCCGTCAGCCTCCGTGCAGCTGCTATTGAGGAGGTGCTGGGAAGAGGACTGGTTCAGCACGGACATGGCAGACAGAACATTAGAGGGGGTGGCAGCAGATGACGCAGAGGTCTCAGCAGAGCTGTAGTTGTGGCAGGCGCGCCGGAAGTCTTGTGTGCAGTTAGGGGTGTTCCAGGGGTGTCCACAGGTGGCCCAGGGCAGTGGGCTGGTGAAAGAGTGGAAGAGAAAGTAGAGGCCCCACACTAGGATCATGATGTAGTAAGTGTTACAGAAGAACACTATCACCATTGAGGCCAGGCCCAGACCTGACAGAGAGAGGGACTTGTGTGAAATTCAAGCGTAAGGTGTTGTTCTAAGTCAGACATCTTCTCCAAACAACTGCCACTCCCTGAAACGGATGGATGGTTACCTTTAAAGAGAGGTGCAATGTTCCAGGCAGAGACTCCTCCCTGCTTCATGAACTGGCCCAGTGCGATCTCAAGGAAGAAGACCGGGATGCCTCCGATGAACACGATCAGCAAGTAAGGGATCAGGAAAACCCCTAAAACATCCAAAAACACATAGATCATCCCATATCAAAGCACATTTAATACTCTGGAAAGAAGTCAAAACCATGAATCACAAAGAGGGAGGCTTCACTAACGCTGGAGGTAACTTTCATTTAGAAAAATAAACATGTTTCCATGAAGTTATTACAGACATGCCTACAACATTAGAAAAATGTGATAGTTTGAAATAACTAAAACCCAATTTAACCTCCTCCAATAAAATCAGATTTATGCAAAAGCTTTTTTAATAAATGCTTGTGAGAACTAAAGCAGAACGGACCTCTGTGTGACTTATACACTTCATACAACATATGGAGCTAATCAAGAAAAGGAGGATCAACGACAAAGTAAAGAGTAAATCCCAAGGAGGAACAACAGAAAGATCAGGAAAGAGTCAGAATTCCTGTTGGGAGGTGACCCTGTTGTATCCCGTTTCTCAAGGGTGTAGACAAATTTGACAGGTATCGCCTGTGAAATTAAAAACTGACAAATGACTATTAGTTAAAGGCAAACAGAAGGTTTAGATATGCTAGAGAATATTTGGGACTTCGGCCTATTTTAGTATTTTGCAAATTTCTTTTGTTTTTAAACAGTTTGCCTTTTGGATCTTTGAACACCCAACTTTGGACATTTCTACCTCTAAAATGATCTGCGAAGGATTTTGTTTTATGAATACCATAACAGAGTGATGCCTCTACAGTGCACAGTCGGGAGAGAGTCACATGACTAGCTGTGACGCAGAGCAGAAAGAGGGCCAGAAAAAAAAAAGGAGGGAAAGACGGATACATTTCCAGCAGAGGGAGAAAACTGGGACAACACAGTTGTAGAGGAGCTCAGGCAAATAAAAGTGATAATGCCAAGCCACAGATCTGTGCTGTACAACTGCACTGCAGCTTCAAAAATTCACATCTTAATCAGCTTGTCATTCTTTATGTCGTTCTCTGAGAGCAGAGGGCTGTTGCCATATAAGGAAGCATTTCTCAGCGAGTGTGGGTGAAAGAGAAAAAGGGGTGGGAAAGCAGGACAGACGGCAAAATAAAAGAGAAAGAAGAGAGAAAACAGGATGAAAAGCGTGTGACTGCCAACATGTACTACTGTTATAAGTCCTTATAACTGCATTCTAAACTTAAAAGAATCTTCTAAAGTGCACAGTCCAGATGAGTTACAGATAAACAGATGAGATCTGCAGAAAATAACACAAACGCATCTTAAGTGGAGGAGTTAGTTTCAGTAACAAGCAGGTGTCACAAGATCTTATCTGATGGCTTTGCAGTTACAAGGTGTACTGTGGGTTGGTCAAGGGCAGAAATGCTGCAGCGTGGAAGTACGTGCTGACGCTGAGGGGAGGAAGGGACGGGCATAGTCACAGGACGGTCATTGTGCGACATATCCAAATGCCTCCTTATCAGGACAGGAGGGGGGTAGAGGGAGTGCACCTCTGTGCGTCTCATGAGTGCTGGCAAGCACACAGGGGGTGGACTGTGTGAGGCAGGCTCATTGTTATTTGATACTAGAAGGTGGGTATCGGAGCACTGATCACAAGACGAATACACGAGGGAAAGGGAGGGCCAGATTGAAACACATACACAAACACTTTCTGTTTGATTTTGACTGAACATGTCATTACAGAATGTAAAGAGGGTGGAGCTGTGATAATAAAAAAAAAATCAAGGATAACCGTTGAAGGAAGGTGAGGTTATTAATGGACAGGCTGACCTAGACTGAAAAAGGAGACATAATACAAGTCAAATCTTGCATGCTCTGAGAATGAAAGAAGATTTGCAGGTCAACTTTGTCCTCCTTAGACCATCTGTGAGGCAAAAGGCAACTGCACTAAATAAGAGAACCACGTGGGGAGGTGTAACTTCTGAGAAACCTGTTCACAGTTGTGAAATTTACATGCAGTTACAGCTTTAGCTCTGATCACCTTACATGCATTATTGACCTTTTAAATACAGAAACTAACAACTTTGTATAGTATTTCAAAGAGAACACTCAGTCAAAATAAACTTTAGCCTATTGAAAATGCATTGTTCATGTACTTGAAACAGCCTGTCTTAACATGTCTCAATGAGAAGTTGTCTGCTAATCAGCACTTCAATCAGACTTCATTTTTCATGATTTCAGTCGCAAAAGCCTGATCTTCATCTTGTCTATGTGAAGACTCAACCTGCTTGCTTAACAGACACCAGACAGCCATTTGGCATGGCATCAGAGAGAAGTCACCTGCACTCTGAGATCTGTCAGCTCTTAAAGCTGTTACAGTGGCAGATAACAGACCAGGTGACCCAAAAGCTTACATAACCACATTCACTTCCATTTGATGTGTTTATTTGCATCATTATGTTTGCAGATGACACCCATTTTAACGCAAAGGTTAAATAAAAAAATAAATGTTGGATCCCCACTAAATGGGACTGCTGACCAGAACGCTTACATTTTTTTCTGTTAGAAAAATTTGCTGATAGCTCAATTGTAGTCAGGAGCGAAGTGCACTTCTGTCAAATGTAGTAAAAATCCTTGTGTGACAGAAGGTCTAGTCAACTCAGCGTCTAAAAGGTTTTAAGTTCTTGTTCCTGCAACAAACAAAAATCTTCATATTTCTGCGCCTGGGTTTGACAGGGGATGTTTTTGCTGCAATGTCGAGGGTTGTTTGTGCCAAACATCTCCACGGAGGCTTCTCCTGTCTAAAGGAGATTGTTTTTATGGTCTTGTGGTTTGTTTCGGATAAAGTTTTGTGAACCTCAGTTGTGCTTTCGTGCTCTTTTCTATACAGAAGAGGCTTTCTGCAGGCAGTTCTTCATACTAAGCTTCACTTGTTCATTCTTCAACTAATCTTGGAACTAGAAGTCCAGAAGTTCAGTGAGGCCTGTGGGGTCTGAGATTATTAAAAAGCAACAATTGATTCACTAAGGCCATTGCCAAATTATATTCTTCTCTTGGCATGGAGTTAACAAATAGCTAAATGCTCCAGCTAAAAAAAACTACTAGTACATAAAGTGACACAGCGGAGAGATGTTCTGTGCTTTTACTTTTTTTTCTCCCTAATTGAAGGAACCAATATAATCACATGATTTTTATAATGACAAAAACAACAGAATATAATTTTGGGCACATTTTCTTACCCAATTATCCTCACAATGTGTCTGACGTATATATAGGTGGGAAAATTTAGGATTCATAAAAATTGGTGTTAAGAACGTGTTAAGATTTGCACAGGTGGGAGCATGCTCATGAGGAAAACACAGGTGGCACTGACTGTAGAGTAAGCAACTCTGCTGCAAGGCCAGCATTTTCCATACACCAACTAGATGATCCTGCAAAGTAGGATCCAAATAATAATACCTCATTCATTCCTTCATTTTATAATATTCAATTTATCACGTGTATGAAAACACATACTACAATAAAGCAGTGTATTTGAGGGACCAAACAAAAGCTAAATGAAACAATTCCTAAAAAATTTAATTAATATTTTGTAAAGTAGAAATTCAGCAAAAAGAATGATGAATTGGGTTAAAGAGATATTTTAGTAAAAATAAATGAGAATGCACATGCATATTGAATAGAATAATTCACCAAGGCAGAGGTAAATAATCTACTCTGGCAAAATCAAGTTTTCCAAATGGCTGATTGTTTTCTTTATTTTTTAGGAACAAAATAATACATTCTTTATCAATAGCCTGATGTGCTTAAAATTCAGGTGATAAGACAAGCAGCCTTACCCTTTCCTAAGAATAAATAATGGATCTGCTAATTGTGTATGTGTTTGTGCTGCTGCATTTTTATCATCATCTTCATTATCACATGCTACAAGGCCAACATGGAAGCACATAAACATGAATCCATGAATAAAAAAACTCCTCAAGAAGACAAGAAAGTTTATTAAATGAAACATACACTACAGTCACCAGATAAAGTCTAGCTTTAGTTTGTTGTTTTTTAATCAGCCTTGTAAAACAATGCATTCATGTCAGCTGTGACTAAAAATAGAAAAAAACAACAAAGTGTTTTTGAAGCTCACCTCCTCCGTTCTTATAGCAAAGGTAGGGAAACCGCCACACGTTGCCCAGACCAACAGCAAAACCCACACAGGACATGATGAAGTCCATTTGTCGGGTCCAGGTTACTCTCTCCTCTGCTGGCCCGGAAACAGCCCCATTTCCAGTCGCGGCCTCATCCTGCGTATGTGGTGGACCAATACCACCAGCCTCAACGCACCCTGGGCCCACACCGGGTACAGGGACCAGGAGACGAGCAGCCCCGCTGCCCTCTTCCTCGGACAGGGCCCCCGCCTCTGGCTGTGAGAGACTGATTTCACCTGTACAGTAGCAGAAAGTTCACATTAGAAAGAAGGGGGTCAAAAAACTGATCTAAATGGCAAAACTCATCATCCACATTCCAATACTGATCCACTGATCTAACAACTGTATCTTCCTGTTGGGAGTCATGGGGACCTGCAGGAACCCAGTTGGCTTCGGGATAGAGGTAGGTCACTCAGGACATGTCACAGGGCCACACACACAGACAAATAACCCCACGTGATTAACTCTGATAACAGAACTGAAATCAGAATGTCGCTTTGACCTAAACTGCAAAAAAAGAGCACTTGAAGGCATTTCAGCCATGCTTACCAACGCATCACTAACAAAACAAATCAGTTTTGTGATACATTGTGTGTATGTATGTACACAATGTCCTTGATCAGAGTGAAAACACAATCGGGCATCTTTTTAATCGTTGAAAATTTGTCAACACATAAAGAACCATGTCGCTTACTAAATGAATCAATATAAGTGGTTTTTGTGAGCAAAAACTACCCACTTTGTGTTATCAAACACCATCCCCACTGATTCCGCCCTCCATGTTCGTTCCCCGTCATCATCTCACAATGTGATTTGTGGGCTGCAGAACACCAACACTACAGATTTCCAATGAAGGTGTGTATCAGTTTGCGGTGTTGTTCACAAAGTTGGGTTTTCTCTAATACAGATCAATGACAAAATTGGCACAAAAACACAAAAATGAACCCAGCATCCTGCTACTTTGCCGGTAGCTTTCTATGATGTTAGGTTAGCTCTCTTTTTTCTAAAACATGGACAGCAGAGTGGAAAAATCCAAATCGTAGCAGGGAAATTATTAGGGAAGCGATCCATTGATTTATCCAGCAATTTAGAGACAATTTCTCTCAAATGTCTAATGCAAATGTTTTTAATAAACTTTATCAGTCCATATGAATGTGTGGTGCAAATATTACGCAAGTAGGATAAGCCTGAAAAGCCTTATTACCTGAGAATACATGAGCAGGGGATTTATTTTATAATTTCATAAATGTGCGCCTTCTGCATTAGCTACATAGGTTTTAGTTTATTTCTGTTAGTTTCCCTCTGTAATATCTGATAATACATGCACAATGTAATATTAATAAAGGTTTAAGTGGGTTGGCGGCAGCTGCTGTAAAGCCCGTGTGAATAATGTAAAAACTGTCGTAAATAAGTGATTTAGCTGCCAATTAAATCAATACATTCATTAAAAGTAATTTCATGATAAAATCCACTCACCTCTTCTGTCCTCTTCCAACTCGGGTGACATTTTGTTGGGTGACGGCACAAAAAGTTATTATTTACAAAGAAATTTGCCTTTTTTTGGTGGGTTTTTAAGGTATGCCTGATTAAAAAATAATATAAAAAAATAAAATAAAATAAAATAAAAAGGCAGCCGGTAGACAGGCAGACAGAGATACAGCCACAATATACAAAGCTCGAGTTCCTTCTCTGATTTTTTTTTTCTTTAGAGTTTGTTGTTTCTTCTTTCAAAGTATTAATAACTCAGTTTATTCTTTTTGTGAAAATCACAGGTTGGAACTCAGCTCAGCCAAGAGTCGGAAAATGCCACAAAGCGCCGCGGTCGATTCAGCCGTTGACAGAGGGGATTCAAAAGCAGTCGACGAAGCACTTGAATGTAAGCCTGAAGAATCTCATGGATAACAGTTAAATAAAAATGATGCTACGCTTTAAAGAAAAAAAAGGATGATTTTCTGATAATTGGATTCAAAGGCTCTGTCAGAAGTCCATGGTCCTGCGAGGAACACAACGCGCTTCGACGGTCGACTTACGTGATCCTCTCTGATCAACCGACCGCTCAGTCGCCAACGCTCCCCCCGCCTTCTTCTGCTGCCGTGCGATCTGATTGGCTGAGAGCAGCTCGGTGCGGTGCGCACAGCATCAGCAGCATCACTCACTGAAAATGAGAAGTCACAATGGTGGGTTTATTACTGCGTGTGCGCCCTTGACCTGAAATAATTGCTGTTAGATGAGATGTCTGGTGACGGCCGATGGTGCTTTGTTTATCTGTCCGGGCGCCAGACAAGTTGAAAGAAGCACTCTGATCCTTGTTCGAGGACAAAATGCGACAAATTTAGAAATGCAAAGCTCACTAATAGTCTAAACTCTGATAGCAATATGCCTTTTCGGAGATTTTTTTGGTCTGCATTTTTTTTTTTCATTTGAGTTAAATGAATTAGATAGTAAACCATTTAATATTTGTAGCGTATTATCACAATTCCCCAGTTTGTAACTCTTAAAGACCCACTCCAATGAAAATTATGTTTTTTGGTGCTCTCAACATGCTCTTGTAGCATTTTTCTCATGACGGAGGACACGTTTAAAATGTGTCAAGTTAAAACTGTGTTTCTGAGTATCTCTTTATTCCAGTCGGGGTTAATCAAGAACAGACACAAAAAAAAAAAAATGCCCAAAACTATATTTATGTGACGCAGCAAGTATAATGGGTGGGCCAAAGACTCACTATCTCCGCTCCATTCTGATGCATTCACATACAATAACATCCTCAACTTCCAAGTTTGACCTGGTATCTGGCTCAAAAACGCTACAGCTGGATAGCTCAGATATTGTTTGCCATTTTTGTTGCACTGCTAATGTTAGTTTGTGGTTGCGAGGGGCTCTAAGCTCACAGGAGAGAGCGTAAACAAAGGGATGATGGGATGTTATTGGAGGCTTACTTCTCCCCACCAGTCCCGCCCACAGAAGTTATGATGGACTTCTGACACGCTGCACAAACGTTGACACTGGTTCAGGGATTTTGTCTAAAAACGGTATAATCATAATTAAAAGACCAGTGGGTATGATTTTACGATAAATCAAAAGATGGTTGGAGTGGGTCTTTAAATCAACTATGCATAATAAACAGGACCAAGTGTGTAAAAGGGCACGATATGCTAAAACACTGGGCTATACCTTAATTAATTAAAAAAAAACATCATTTTAAGAGAAGCCCTTGAAATTACTGTTTAATCTATTTAGTTCGAGTGTCTCAACATTTTTCAATGTTATTTTTTTGTGAACATTATTTTTGTCAGTAATATTTATTACACTAATGAGTTACATGTCAATTTTTCAAAGCTGCACAATCTACTAACATGATCTAAGTTTCAGTGTGCACCTTGAATGCAGCTGTGTCAGTTATGTTATGCCAGCACAACATGATATTTGTACACTATACTACTATGGTGGTGTTTGTACTTTCACTTGAGTGATCCTCATTTAATTTTAGATGTCGTTTCTGGTGACGCACAGCCAAGGCAGAATTGTAGTATTTAGCGACATCTAGTGGCCGTTCTTTTATGTCTACAAGTGAAAGAAAAAGCTTGAGTCAACTATTAAAATATATCTTTATACATTATTTCATGACATATAACAAGTACAACCAAACATAGTAGATTCAGTGCAACAACACGCCGTTATAAATAGACATAATCATTTAAATAATCAGGTGGTAATAAATAACACTCAAATAAATAGTTTCAGACAATAAATAATCTCATGATATTAAAGATGCTGCTGTAAATATTAAAGCATAAACATTGCATTTAATTCCAAGAGGTGGTTTTGTATTATTATCTCTGATATAACTGTCCTGACATTGGAAAAAAAGAACAACTTCCTAATAAATAAACACAGAAATGAGAAGTTCAATAACATTGGAAGCAAAAACAAAGGTGGCAAACAAGGTTTCACATACATTTCATATTCATATATGACTAATATGACATCGTTTTAACAACAGGATTAAAAATAAATAACACAGGATATGTAAACCCTCACCGGAACACTGCAGCTGTGCTGTGGTGTCTAACATTAGATCTTTGCAGCTCTTTTGGGTCTTTTAAGTGTAAAAGCTCAGGTCTCCAAGGATTTTGCAAATGCTCGTTCGTTCTGAAGGCCAAGTCATACCTTCACATATTTGTTGTGCTCCCCAAACCACTACTGATCATTTGTGCTTTGTGGAAGAGCATATTATCCAGCTACAAAATAGTCACAACTATCAGTAGTAACATTTCAATGAACGGGTTTAGATGGTCAGCAACAATTTTTAGGTAAATGCTTCATACCTAAGTCACATGCAAATAAATAGCCAGACTCAAAGTGCCACAACTGAACATCAGCAGATTCAAACTGCCTCCATTTGATACAAAAGAAAATGTGACAGGAATGCAACTACACAGTAAGGGTATCCATTCCAAATCGTTTGTAATAGTTTCGCACTTCAAATCATATATATTTGAGCCAGCATTAACTTCATTTCAAGTAATAGGCTTTGGGCCATCAATGATCCTATTGTGACCTTTATTTTTTGCATCCAACACAAGTTTTGAGGGAAAAATTTCACAGATTTTTAAATGTATCCCTCTGGTAGATAAGATGTCAATGAAGAGAAAATAAGTTTTGTACCCTTCATCTGTCAACAACTTTTTTATAATTCCTGATTAAGGTATTTACACCTACACAACCAATTCACATGATGGAGCCCATGTTACTTTCTTTGCCATACATTCATGAAGCTCAGTTGTAGAGAATAATGAAGTTTTCTTTAATTATTTAATTTCTCCAGGAATCTGCTTCTTTTATTCTATTTTACAATAAATAATGACAGCTAAACCTAAAAGAGGTGATATGTAACGCTGTTTTGTGCCATTTTTTACAGTTATGTTCTCTGAAATGTCAATAGATTTACTCAGAGGTGTAAACTTTAAGCTTTTGAAATACAGTATCAATGCACAAATTTGCATGCGCATAAAAGAGGAAGAGAAAGTGTTTAAGGGTTTACATGCACGAAAGTAACAAGGTTTCTGTTTCATGACATTTAAGGAATCCAGGTTACTTGAAACCCAGTTTGAACGTTGATTACCTAAAAGCATGTTAACAAACACACGTGCAGGTCTGACTATAGATCTTGGTGGAAGTGACTGTGTGAAACAGACTGGTAGTAGTCTTCCAAGCCAGATTTGGTGCGGTGCTTTTGAGCTACTAGTCTTTGGTAGCTTTCCTGCTGCTGGTGATCTGGATCCACATTTACCCAGCTGTTGGCCACCCACTTCACTCCTTTCTTCACTGGGCACTCACCATGTAAGGAATACTCATCCAATTCACCCATCCAACCTGTGAGATCCACAAGAAGGATAAAGAAAAAAAATCTTAATTTAAGGAATAATTTGTGGAGTTGTTGGAATTTTTGTGTTGTGTTTATGTATTTTTTTAAGGAAATAGTAAGTTTATTTTACAATATTGTTAAGTTTCATGAATAATATATATTTTTTGACAATTGAAATAGATACTCCCTAATTTTTTACAGCAAGATGTTTCAAAAACTACCGTGTTTCAAAAAAACAGAAATTGCTAAAACATTGTATAGAAAACAGGTTTTGCATGATGTAACTTTATTTTGTAATTATGCTATTTCTAAGTTTATTTATAGAAAAAATAAATACCATTTGAACATAACATTTAGCCCATGAACATTCATTTTGTGAATTGTTCAATATTTAAATAAACTGGTTAAAAAAGTTAGAAAGACCTTACCTCTGTGGACTGTCACAAAGAAACTAAAGTGAAAACTAAAACTCGAACGATAGAACTTACCCAGAATTAGGTCTAAAGGTTAGCAACTAAGGCTTACAACATAGATTTTAGCTTAAAAGTTATATTAATGTACTGTACTTGTCCTTTGTGTAAATGATATAACGAACCCCTTCCTCCACTTACCTTGACCATCGGAGAGATGATTGTACCAGAGAAGGGCAGTTCCAGCAGCGGGTTTTACTTTCAAATTACTTTTGCCACATGTCTGCTGAGTGTCAGTCAAGTCAACTTCATCCTGGATCAATGCCTAAAACAAAAACAAAAACAAATTTAACACAGTAAAGCAGATAAAATTACATTCACAAGAAAAAAAAACATTTTATCATTTATTAGCAAAAGCACAGATCGTAGAAAGAGTTTGGGATAATCCTCTACATTTCTCTTACATGGAAATGTTTGAATTTACTTACTGGTACATGTTCTTGTAAATACAAGGAGATACATTCACACATCTGTGTGAGTTTTAAATGCTTGGTTAAATTTGAAACTGAATATCCCTTTATTTAGCCTTTTAAGCCACTCTTAACATTATAGTCAAGGCCTTGCTTTGAATCGATGAGTGTTTGACATGATGGAAGTTTATTCCATTCCCTGAGATAGCAAAGAAGTGTGAACTATAACATTTCTAGTCCAGTGCAGACAGCTGGTATAAAGCAAAACTTCTATCTTTGTCAAACATTCCTGCTCTTACAATTCTCAAGGTTTTCTCTTTGAGAACATTATAAATAGTATATGTACCAAAATAGGATCAGAATAGTTTTACTTTTAAATAATAATGTTTTTAACATAAAAGGAAGCAGTCAAATGAACCAATTAAAAAAAAAGTTAAGAAAAGATTTTAGTTATTTCTATCATCTTGGTCATTTAAACAAGCAGCCTAATAGTTAGGTAATCTGGGGAATTTTAATGGCTAATTTTCCCAAGCAAACATGGTTTGTGTTTTTGATATATATATATAAGTATAAAGCTCATTAAAACTTATATTTTATTTAGTTCATTAGTAAACTCACAGACATCAGCAATCCTTCGCTCTTTTCATTAGTCAACTGTCAGATCTCAGCCGGATGCTGATAAATTATTCAGCAGTTGGGGATGTCGGAGGTTTAAATGAGACAGGCTGCCTTGAAACATGAGGAAAACCTAATTCCAATTTACTACAGCTGAAAGTCATTATTAAAAAAACGTGTGTGATGCATACAGCATATTGAAGATATTTGTTTATCGATTAAATTCAAAATACTTACAATCTACTGTAGCTCCACAAAGAAATTGTCATTGAAATTGAAATTGTGCATCAATGTCGATCTGATAAAAATTCTGAAGTGTAAAAGTTTTAAACGTGATGAAAAAGCTGTCAGTTTTCATGTGCTTAGGTTATTGCAGCACAAAACTTTTAATATTCGAACAGCCTCATTAGCAGTGGCAGGGCTAGTTCTAATTTCATTTTGGAAAAAAAAATCATTTTTAAAAACAGTAGATTGTGATAACACAATCTTACTTTTTCATCATAGGTGCGATTGTCAGCAACAGGAAATGTGCTCTCACCACCATCCTCTACAGAGCTGAGGTAGATCAAGGCGGTTAGATACCTGAAAAAATAATAAAACAGAAAAACAAAAAAGCAAGTCAGTTGCTGAGGATGATCATGTTAAGTATGATGACAGATTCCTAAACTCCATAAATAGAAAACATTATAGGAACATCTAAAAAACAAAAAAAAAAATCAAACTAAATATACAAAACACAACAGAAATGACAAAAATCATATAAAAACGTAGATGTGATCAACTCTTTTAATCATTGAATTTATAAACAACCCGCTACAACTGAAATGGATTGTTGTGTTTAATAAGCACATCACGTTTTAATTTTATGATAAAAACACTATCATAAAACATTAAAATATTTGAATATTGTACCTGCAGGAGACTTCTGTGAGAGCAGACGAATTCCCTGTGAGGCGTGTGTGCGAGCATGTGGTCTCTGAGTGGGAAGGGCTGCTGTCATAATGAGCATCGCTGAAGTCTCTGTGCTCATAGCGAACAACTTGCAGTGGTTCGCTCAGTTCCACCAGTGGAGAGGGCAATCGCGTCAAACTGATTATTCTAGGAAAACAAAAAGAAATGGTAAGCAGCTTTAAAATGCATGTGTGCAAGTTACACTGTGAAAAAAGGAAGTAGAACTAATAACCTGTTCCTGAGTGTTTGCAGCACATGGTGGGAGCCCGGCCCTTGGTACAGCCAGGTATGTTTGTTTTTGTGTTTAAAATTGCTATGGAGCTTCCCACTTTCGTGTAATCCTGAATGCTGAGACACATCAAAAACCTGCTTAAAATCTCCCAGTGACAGCGTCCCTGCAAGAAAAATACCAGTAAATTACATTTTTACTTTAACTACAATTCAAATTCAACAGATTAAAGAAAAAGTGAACAGCAGGATGCAACAACTACTCTTCTTTTCTTTTTTTAAACTCATTCTCTTCCTCCCTCCCCAGGGGAACACATCCCAGCCGCAACAATAGCTCTGGGCTGCCGTGGTCGAGGTGGTGGGAGAGGACGTGGGGAGTTCATCACAGCAGAGGAGGGAGCTGGGGGATGCGTGGCATCCGGGGGTAAATTAAGGAAAGGGGTTGGAAAACAATCATGTTTTAATGAGATAGGTTGAGGTACATCCGGAGTGGGATGGGTAGAAGGCCTGGCACAATGGCATTGAGTCAAAAATGGTGTCACCCTCTTCCTCGCTTGCCCCTCACTGGGACACGCAACCAAAGCCACCTGACAACAATTTACTCTCCTCTCTTACCAGCTTTAACAGGGACACTCGTGTTTTTCTGCTTATAAAGATGTAAGAGTAAATGGAGATCCTGCAGAAGCCCTTTTCAGATTACGAACATTTTGTATTGTCTTGAAAATATAGTTTGGGATTACAACAAGGACTTCCTATACTACTTTTAGGCTCTTTAGGGTTCAACTTGAATGGTGCCTTTTTAAATCCACATGCACCGCAGAAGAACAGACCTGTCGGACGGGCTTCCAGACCAGTCAGGATTTGCCGCAAGTTTACAGGGCTCAACCAAGTTCCATCTTGAGAACGGGAATGACTCACAATCTAGAACAGAGACCACAATCGTTTTCTCAAAACAGCAAAAGCAAAGAATGTGTTAATAGTTCAATAGGAGATGTTTTAGATATCTTTCTTCCACAGAAGCTTTAAGAAATACTCAGCTGTCACCTCCTGCTTCTGAAGAAGCCCATCTTGATTAAGGTCCAGTAGACTGAAGACTTCTTCCGTACTGAGAGAAAGCAGTGGCTGCTTGGAGTCCTCTTGCCCTTGACCAAATGCTGTTTGGCTGTCAGTGAGGCCCTTGAGTTGAGCCAGCTGCACCACCACACGGCACTCTTCCTCTGACAGGAAGCCTGGGACTTCTATAGATATATATATTTTTTTAAAACGTAAGAGCTGTAAATATTGTGTTTGACAGACAATAAAAATGTGTTCACCTATGTTTTCACTAATAAATACAACGATTTAAGCCTGAATGAGTCACTGTTACGCCATTCCATTGCAAATGTGTAACAAATTGCCTCAAAAATGAAGGTGTGTGATCAGCATGAAAAAGCCAAAAGGTGATAGAAAGAAAATATTTTTTAATGCAGATTTATACCAGTGACTACAACAGTTTATTCTGAATCTTAGATTTACATTGTTGACTGACTGATTGCCTGGAAGTAGATAAGGGAAAATCACTTAAATGTCATTATATTACATAATCTTTTTTGACATTTAAGGGTAATTTCTAAGATACCTATTTTAAAAAAGTGTGCCACATATCAAGACTTTCTTAGGGTCTTTAGGTTAAAAAACAACAGAAAAACATTTTAAGATTTATGCACTAATTGTAATAAATCAGAGAGCAGAAAAATACAAATCTCCAAGCATCAAAATGCATGTCGAGATTTAATAGCTGCACTCAGGGCTGTATCTCCCAAGTGGCGGAGTACACAAACTGTGCATCTAATGAGTGAACTGCTCCCTTCTGTTGGCCAGCTGGGACCTGTGTGTGGTACAAACTATCCCACAGGTAGTTTTAATGAATGAAAACACTGGACTTCTTCCAAAAGATGAGACAACAGAGAATTGGATGAGTCACTTTGTGCTGGAATTAGCAAGGAAAATGACAGAATAGAACCAGAATATACCCAGGTCATTCTGATTTAACCGTCGTAAGCTTACTGGTAAGCCTCCATTACAAGTTTGATGTTTTCTATAGATCATCTTTTCTTCTCCAAAACACTTCTAAAATTCTGTGCTAACTGAACACGCTTAGATCTGAGTGTGATGGTGCAAAGCCTGGTTTCATGCAGTCTCCTTTCTCCTTCAGTAGTTCATCTACCCAGCCTCTTGTTTCCTCTCATAATAAAAGGCTTCCGGCAGGCTGGAATCTTCTACAGTAAAGGCCTTGTTTGTCACCCGTGTCTTTTACACCCTATCCTTGGTTAATCCCTATTATCCAGTCAAGCCTCATTAATCTGAAAAACTCATATGAATGAGGAGCGACCGAACCCTCATCCTCTCCCACCCATTACTGTCTGTCCTTGTCCCCCCGGAAAGGAAGTGACCCGCTTGCCAGAGCAAGAATAAGGTCATGACTGCACAGCAGGGCAACTCAGATTTTGTCTGAATCCTCTACACTTACTAATCTCCATGCAGCAGCAAGCACCTTCAATACAGACATTAGACTTGCATGTTATTCTCCAGAAGTTATTTTAATTACAGTCTTTTTACATTTTATTTGTCAGCAACCTTACCAAATATAAAAACTAAGTATTTCCTATTTTTTTAAAGTATTTTCAGTTATCTTGGAATTTAAAAGACAATGGATTCTAGAAAGAAATTTAAGAAAAAAAGGACAGAAAAACATGATGCGTCAGTAAAAACAATGTGATTGCTAAATTGTCAGACAAGATTTTGAAAAAAAAAACGTCTGAACCATAGAACTACTGTTTTTCTAAGTTCTTGAGTAGGTAAGAAACAGAAAAAAAAATCAAAACAGGAGCCATCGAAACTCTTAAAAATGTAAACTTTCCAAACTTGCATTACAAAAAAGTTATCTACGTGCATTTGTGACACAAAAGTCTCTTAATGTGTCAACTTTACCCCGCCCCTTCCCCTACTGCTCCACAGACCTCCCATCACCCCTTCATATTTAAGTCATTGGCAACCTGCTATAAAAACTCCAATTCCACCATTCTCCCTCAGTTTGACACGAAGGTTTGCCATTACTTTTGAATTTTGTTCACTTTCTGACTTTAGTTGCAACAAAAGTATATTTACTTATTTTACACCCAGAATGTTGTGTCTTTCGGCTTGTCTGGTGTTTCTGCTTTGGCTTGCTGGCCCCACTACATCTTCCAATCCTGACTTGACATTATGGAAGTCAAGGTTGGAAGGACGCCTAAAAACAGAGGTTAGAGCTCAATCTGCACTCAAGGACAAAGACGGGGACAGGACAAGTACCCAGAGAAACAGTCGTATCGAAGGAGGGGATACTCCTGCTTCCAAAACAGCTTCAACTGGAGAAGATAGCATCGCATGGACGGAGTCTGGGACAACACCAAAGTTTAGGTCTACACTGTCGATCAGAGATGGAGGACTGTGGGAATCCCGTACCTCTTCCCGCTGCGTACCTATACCGTCAGACATGGCATTATGTCAAAACATCGGCTACGACACTATGAGGATGCCCAACCTGCTGGGCCACGAGTCTCTGGCTGAGGCGGTGCAGCAGAGTACCAGCTGGTTGCCACTACTTGCAAGAGAGTGCCACCCTGATGCCCGCAGCTTCCTCTGCTCACTCTTTGCTCCAATCTGTCTTGATCGGTAAGTTTTGCTTTTGGTGTCAATTTAAAAATGTTACTTTACATAAAAGACAATATAAATGTAGACTTTTTACTATCAGTGCTATTCATATTAGTTAATATGAAAAGAAATAACCAGATATAAGCTATTTCAGCAACAGGGAACAAAACGATAAAAAAAACCAAAAACATTAAATTAACAACAATGAAGGGTCATAAAACTGGATTTGGTGTTTGCAGTGAAGTGAACATGACCTTTTAAAGTGCCCGGAGCTTCCATTTCTCACATGAGTTGTTCTGTTTTTAAATCAAAGAATGCATTCAAAAATTAAATTCTATCAAATCAAATGATTTGCGTTGTCCATCACGATACATCTTGCTCAAGCTGCTTAATTTGATCACTATAGCCTCTTTTAAAATGTCACCCTTTCCTTTTTAGGTTTATATCGCCCTGCAGAAGCTTGTGTGAATCAGTGCGGGACAGCTGTGCACCAATAATGAGCTGCTACGGCTATCCCTGGCCTGAAATCCTGCGCTGTGACCAGTATCCTGCGGAGCATCTTGTCTGCATCTCCTCCATTACTAACGCCACAGTTAACATAGATGGACAAAGAGGTGAGAACCATCAGACACACTTAGTTGACTTCTTTCAACAAATTATGTAATTGGTGGTTTCACTCATTCAGTTCCTCAGGCAAGCTGCCGGGATTGTGAATTAGAAAAGCCCTCTTCATCAAAAGAGACTCTGGAGTCTTTTTGTAAAAGCGATTTTGGTGAGTACCTGCATTCCTATCATCATTTCTTCACCTCACAAGCCAGAGAGCAATGCTCCATGTATAAAAGTCATCAATAAATTGCATTTACTTGGTGTTCTTACAGTGCTGAAACTACGTCTGACAAGGCTTAAGTATAGTCCAGCGAGTCTGGCTCAATTCTCATTGACATCTAAGCTGGATGTGTTGAAGCAGGGACCGTTAGTGGGAGGACCGATTCGTTCCCGCATTGAACTGTGGCTGGAGAGAGATGCCACTTGCGTAAGGAACATGACACGACAACATCCTCGAGGCGGCACCTTCCTGGTGACGGGCACAGTGCAAGGGGAGCGCCTGGTGGTCAACAAGGCTTACGCTTGGCACAGACAAGACAGGAACCTAATGGCTGCTGCCCGAAAATGGAAACATCACCGTTGCAAAAACTAGAATTTTAGCACTTGACAGGAAGTTTGTCTGTGAACCCTTTTATATTTAAAGTGTAGCAATGTCCCTGGAAGTGTAAATATACTTGTTCTTTTCTTTTTTTTTATCATTTCCAAAAAAATTGATAACAAAGAAAATGATATACAGTCAGATAGTCACAAAGAAACACTCCAAATGTGAAAAATGTTAAGTTTTAGAAGTGGTGGAAATAAAAACAATCACAAGATGATTCTTAGAAAATGTACATCATATTTGTAAATTTTCTCTTAATAGTGTTGTGATTATGCTCGCATTATGACAGTGTTAGTGATTATGTTAACTGACAAATTTTCCTGATCCAGAATGGAAAGGATATCGTAAATAAAGCTTAATTTACCCCTAAAGTAACTTGACACTTTAAATATTTTTGGAGCAAAGAAAAGTTGCACATCAAGTAAAGCAAAACTTTGGAATATGTGATAAACCATTTAGCATCTCTGCAATAATTTCAGGAGACAAAAAGCACAAAAATAGAAATAAAGAAAGCACTTATCTAAGCTTTTTCTCGTGGAGTTCCATTTTCTGTGGGATTCACCACAACATAGTTGCTCTGCGTGTTTTACTTTTTCTCTTTTGTCTAACAGTCCTGGCTCTCAGCAGAGCTAATGAGCTGAATCAAGCATGTTATTTGGAAGAAAATAGGTCCAACATTCAAGGCAAGGGTACTAGAGCAGAGTTTTTCAATCAGTGTGAGATTATAAGGTGTGCCGTGGGAAATAATTTCACCAAAGTGGTCTAAAAAAACACATTTACCATTGCCAGAATATCAGCTCTGTGTTTCTACAAATAGACCCAGGGTTCACACTGAGTAGGTAAAAATATGAAAGATCATAAAATACATTATTCTTTGAATTTTTTTTAATCAAGAAAATTTTATAAAAATGGGTTTATATTGTTAGTACTGACTGTAGAGTTTCTTTTTTTATTACAAATGTTCCGCTGATGGTGTGCTTCATGATTTTTATCAAGAAAAAAAAAAAACATTGCTAGAGAAGCAAGGTTTGCAACACTGTTCTGGGATACAAACATAAAAGAAATCACGTTTTAGCATGAGCTTCTTGACACTTAAACTATATGTCACTAAGGACTTCTTGGATCTAACCATAAGAAATATGTTTACATTTGATATTATATGATTGCAAAAGAGGTCTGTGACCTGAGGCCCTGGAGCCAACATGCAACTCTTCTCCCTCAACTGTGGTTATCTGGCTTTGAAGAAAAATGTTAACAATTTGAATTAATAATGGGTTTGTAATTTTAGTTCATTCATTTTAGTTTATTAATCTTAGCTGTTTCTTATTATTAAAATAAGCCTAAAGCTCATATTCTGATCATCTGCTGCACAACTGCTGTTCAGAGACCAAGTTCCTAAAGTTTATAATTCAATTTAAAATTTGGTGCACTTACCAAAAAGTAGAGGTTTTAAGCTCAGGGTCTTCATGTCGTGTGTTCTGTCTTGTACAAGTGAAAGTCTCTGAATGTGTCCAACCTGCAGGTGTGTAGATGATGCCATATTTATTTTAATAGTTTTTTTTCCTGAAATGCATCCGTAAACATGCATCACACGTTTAAAAACTATTTTTCCAAAACTGACAGGGTTCTTCTTACCCGAATTCCTTCAATCCGAGGCAGACTAAAGATATGACTGTAGTCCTCCACGTGTAGGTCTGTTGGCGGGGCAGGTTGGGGTAAACGGTTCCCGCTGCCGCTGACAGGTGCTGATGGGCTTCCATTCCCACTGTCTAAATCTCCAAGCCCGTTGTTATAGTGCACGTAGAGAAGCAGCGCGATGACATTCAGGATGTAAACGTGGAAGAACACCATGACCACAACGAAATATGCCCGGGAGCACACATTGCTTCTCTGGATGTGCAGTCGAGTGGAGCGAAAGGGAGGGTGATGAAAAGGTGGTAATGGTGAAGTAATCTCGTTAATGTCAAATTCCTCCTGCTCCATAAACTGTTCCGCTGCGTCTTCCATTTTTCCACCACACGAATACAACCGCAAAATGAAGACTTACAGACTATCACAGCAAGGGACCACGAGGCTGTTCAATTTTTAAAGGAACGTTATATGATGCTTTACATTAGCACGTACTAGCTATCTGCCTACGAAGCAAATCGTCTATTTCTTAACAAAACCACGCTGACGTTTTTGCTGCTACTACGCAGAAGGACAGTGTAGCTGCGAGCAAGAAAACAAGCAGAACGGCAGCTGTTTTTCGTAAGTAAATACTTGAGTCATCGTTACCTAAACTTCATTAATCCTTTGCTAGCTCACTAGCTGATGGATGTCCCTGACAACCTGCCTAACAACAACACGAGCTCTGAAGACAGTTCAATGACGGTAGTAAACCGCTATCGCCCTCTACTGTTAAACTCCAGAAAAGCAATGTTTTATGAAATCGTAATTGTTTTTTTTTTTAAATAAAGCTTTCAATGTAATTTAATATAAATTTAGTATAGCAAAGATATCACTGAGTTTAAGAACATCAAAGTATACCTGCATTCTTTTAATGCTTAAAATACATTTTTTTAAATCAATTTGTTGATCCTCACAGAGGATTAAATCAATAAAGATAAATTCTGGTGACAACTATTCACTTAGAAAACAGCAAACCTCCAACTTCCATTTAATAAATAAGCAGGACTATGATGAATTATGACTATGATTTAAAAATAATGAAAGTTGCCATATTTCAAATTGACCACAAGGTGTCGTTGAAGACAGGCTACAGTGCTCTCAGTACAGCTCATGTCTATCCATTTATGTCTAAGTGACAAAAACACAATTTTTAAAACTGTATTTGTTATAAAGCTTAAATTAAAGATAAATATAGATTTATCAATAAATATTTATCAGACTATTAGATATTATTAGATTATTACTATTGAATATTGGTAACCCTAAACTTCTCTTCATTACTTGGTGCTCCCTATAGGGGTATCCTTCAACTAGTGCTGTCCTCATTGTGCTTTCTTTTCATTTTTGATGAAACTCTTCTGTCACATATCACAGCTTAAACTTTTCCTCCACCCGTTTAAACCTGCTTCCTCAAACCGATCTGAACTATTGACCTTTGAGTTCTCGAAGTCTTCCACCTTCGTCACCTCTGCTCCCTGTGACCTCACCATTCCAGTTTAGACTCATTTACACGCAGTTACTCTGTCTTATTGTGTCTTATTTCTCTCCTTTCTAGATCAAACCTCCGTCTCTCTAGATGTTCCTCCACCTGCTTTCACTATGGATCACTATATCATCTGCAAACATCATGATCCACAGATATTCCTATAAACATAAGTTGTCAGTCTGTCATCTGTACAGAAAATCTCACTTTTGTCTCACAGCTCTCATGCACATTCTGCACAACTCCAACATTCCTCTCTGACAGTTCAGTCTTTCTCATACACAGTTCCTTTCTCTGTATTCTGTCACATGCGTCCTCTTGTTATGTTTTTAGTTTGTATGTACGATGTATGTACATATGGTTGTCACAAGCTTTGATTTAGCTTGTGCCCAACTAAATCAAAGCTTGTGACAACCATGTGTATTGATCAACACGACAGAGAGTTTTGCCACTTTTGTCAAAGCATGTTACTTTATTATATTGATAAGTACTTGAATGGTAATCAGTTATTTAAGTTCAGTGCTACTTTCATAACTTTTTTCATAATTTGGCTGTAAATCATTGAGCTGTTGCCTGACAGCCCAGTATCAATGCTTGCTATGGCAGCTAGCTGTAGAGGGACAGGAAGTTTATTCTCGACTTTTCAAAAAAAATAATTCCCAGCAGATTCTTTTGTGCATTAAACAAAGGAAAAAAGCTATTTGTATATTTAAATTGTATAGCTTTAAAGTTTTATTTTTACCATATTGGGACTTGTTTAACGGTGCTTTATGGAACAGAGATGGATTCTTTCAATGTTTGGCTTGTTTTTCTGCAAAAGATTGATTGTACTACTACTACTACTACTACTAATAATAATAATATATGTTTCTGCTTTGGGGAGTTTTAAAAAGGGATCCCTGTAGAAAAAAGCCCTTTGATTTGTTTTTTACTGTCTTACTGCATCTTACTATTGTTGTGTGACCCAACCTGTTTTAGTTGTTGTTTTTCTTTTTTTTTTTACCTCTTATTTATGTGTCCCCTTGGAATAAATAACTAAAAGTAAATGTATGTCTTCTACTCTGTGAGTGACTGTTTTGTACTTGTATATAGTTTTATTTTATTTCTTTTTTACAATGTATTTAGATGTTGTAAACCTGATGACAATGTTAGATCCTGAGGGAAATTATTTACATTTTTAATGATCAGACATTTGTTTTATTTTGAAAACGAAATGTGTTAGTTTAATGAAGTGTTACTGGATATTTCACTCTTAACGTTTTCTTTTTACTTTTAAAATAGTAATAATAATGTAGTTGTCTGTAGAAACCGTTGTCGTTGGGATGTTAAGCGTGTGTGGGTCTGACACGCACACCCCCCTTGCGGTGTTTTCCGGGATCACGCCGCTGCTTCCTCCTGGGATCCACGCAGCAGCAGCAGAGACAGCAGATAGGGCCGATCGTCACCGGACGGGACTGAGCGAGCAACGAGCGAAAGTTGACACAAATGCGGGATAATTACAACTGAGCTATGTCCAGCGGCCGGACGCCTCGACGCTGCGTGTAACCCTGGAACAAGAACCCTTTTCCGGGTAGTGGGCAGTCTGGCGCATTTTATTGCAAAGTAGCTGGAGGGACTTGTCGCAGTGGTTTCATCCCAGCGTGCTGCCCGGATTACCACACACAAGTGGAACAATAGTCTGCAGCAGGAACACGAGCAGGTCGGTGGCAGTGGTGTGTTTTGTTTCTGATTCGTCTGTTTTCCATCATGTTGGGCTAACAAACATCGTCCTTTCTGATGACATTGCAGGTGCAGCTATTTGTTTTTTTTCTCCCTCTCTAAAGATGTATCAGTGATTTTGACCCGCATCTGTCGGGACTGCGCCTGCGTCGAACTACTGGAATGACTTTACCGGCAAAAATCCGCATCACATTAAACAAGTTACGCCGTTTAAGTCTGTCTGTAGCAACACTGAGTCCAGTACGAATTTTCTCGACAGCTACGTGTGTGTTCATTTGTAATGACGTTTTGGTGGTAAATATAAACGCACGAGTCGTTCTATTTTACTAACACTGCCCCCTCCGGCTCATGTTTCCACAGAGTTCCCAAACCGGCCGGGCTGCTGTGGGACTTTTCGCCGCCCTGCCCTCCTTCCCGAATACTTGCGTCAGGAAAGCACGGGGAGAAGGGGGACTGGCCGAAAACCCGAGAGGCCTGCAAGGTAGAGGAATGTCTGCGAGTTAGCCAGGCCCGGCCGGCGGCGTGTCATGTTCGATGTGTTTGTGTGTGTGTGCTGCGCCCGTCCGGTGCGATTCAAATGCTAGCTTCAGCAATGCCACGGCTGTATGAAACAGTCAGAGCCTGCGCTCGTGCGCAGACCCGAGGGGCAGGACAGAGCTCTGCAGTGCCGTCGATACCCCTTCTGCATAATAAACCCAGCAGAAACATGAACAGAACTTGATGTTTGTGTTGTGTCTGGTATTGTTCTGTTCAGTCTTAAAGAGAGTCAGAAGCTGCACATCATGTAGACCTTCCTGATTGTTGTTTGGAGTTTTTAATGTTTACATTATTTTACATGTTGGTTTTGTTTGGCTTTTTTTTTTGAGTGACGTGTAATAATTGAGGCCGTGTATCTTTCCCTTGATTTTTTTCTCCTGATTTGAAACCCATTGAAATACATGATCCATGAATTGATGCTTAAAGGATTCAACTAACTTTATGGCGATACAATACTTCCCCCCCTAAATGGGTCCAACATTTATTTGTAAGGGTGTAACGATTAATTGATTTTATTGATTAATTGATTTATATTCCTACAATCCAACCACATCCATCTGTCTAAGGCAAGTTAATAAAAAAAATTCAAACTGTACATTTTTAAATAAATCAATTACAACTGATATTGGAAAATACCATATGGATTGAGACATGGTATATTTATTTTAGGACCAACTGTCTTCACTAATAATTTTTCATTTCTATTATTTTGATGTGGAAAAACAACAGTGGGCGGAACTTTATGAAACTAAAATGTATTTGCCATTAATTCCTGTTTACTTGTTTGTTTTTACGCATATTTCATTTGAGATTTCATTTGCATTTCTTGCAAGAAATACAAGGAATCTGTAAAACCTTACCTGCACTGTTCAGTACCCAAGTATTTATCTCTGAGTCGCACTGGTTGAATCAGATCGTTTAAAATGAACCAGTATTGACTATGAATTGTATCAGCAAACACAATTTTTAAAATGATTCTAATCGTTGTTAAAATGAATTGTTACACACCTATTTGTTTGGCATTTAAAACTGTAAACGAAAATGCTTTTTAACAAAGAATCGCTTTGTTTTCTTTACTAGCACTTTTTATTTTAATCAACAAATACAAAATGTCTTTACATAACAGCTTTTAACCAGTCATTTTGGGTTTTGAGACGGTCTTTTTCTTTGTGGTCAAAAACGTGTTTCATAATAATTTATTTTTAGGTATTGTTTGTGAAAAAAAAGTTATTGTATCTAGGTTTAGTGAAGACAACACATATTCATTGCAATGATTGCTCTTCAGTCAGTTGTAATTTAGTGATTTTTCAAAATATATTTTTATTCTTTACATCCCTATTAGTCAACTAAATACAACTGCATATAAGCACTTAATAACACATAAAAAAAAAAAAAAGCTATGCCTTGGTGAAATTCTGAAATCAAATTATTAAGAATGCAGAAGACATTTACGGTACTTCTCTTGATGAAGCAAATAAATCTAAGAGATTGTCTTTAGGGATGCAGACATATATCAAAAAATTGGGGAGGTCCTGAAGGGATCTCACTTCCATGAGGCTTCAGATTCACATCATCTATCAAATCAAATCAAGAGCTATTTTTGCTGGATTTGAACAGAAAGGAATGAAGGGCTCATGATCCCAAGCATGACTTTAATCGATATGTCTCCTGACCGATAAAGCTCAATGACCTCTAAACAAGTTTTAAAATTTAACTTCTGTTGAGAATTACCACTGCAAATCTAATGGGCAGCACGCTGATTGAAAGTAACTATTGTAACATTTTGATTTGAGTGTCCTGGATGACTTCTACATGCACAAACATAAACACACAACTCTCCATATGTTTTAGAAATAGGCATTGCAATTGTTTTCCTTAATCCTTGGCAGTATGTGATTCATTTTGACAATTGTTCATCTGCCTACCTTTTCCTCTTCTAACTCTAGAGATATAGGTTACCGTATATGATGGAAGAGGTTGAGACTACAAGTGCAATGGACGGTTTTCCGTGTGTGTTTGTGTGTGGGACTCTGTAGGTCTGCACATTACTCATGCATCCTCCGGCCGCTGTGGAAAAGCAACATTTGGAGTGCCACTGAGTGCTCCGTCCCCTCTGCCACACTGCATGTGTGTGCAAGCATGCGTGTGATTCGTGTGCCTGCGAATAGGACAATGCTGCTTGTTTGTTTGAGATGATAAGAACAGAAAGACAAGAAAACTGTTGAAGTGAGAATGCAGCCTTGGAAGCATTGATGGTGAAGATGTAATGGTTTTGCTGGGGCTGTCCTTTTTGGTTAGTGTTTGTGTGGCATACGCACAGATCTCAGAGTCCTTCATTAATAGATATAATTGCCATCGAAATCCCAAACCCAGGCTGGTCGGTGACGATGCAGCGGCCCGTGAAGTTCAAAGAACCAGAGGGATGGAAGTTTCTAAAGCTGACATTAGCATGTTTGAATGTGCGCATGCAGGGTGGGGGTGCGGGGGGTGGAGACGTGAATTCTCAGCTCTCTCGGTCGCTTTTCTTCTCTTCACCTCAGAGACAGAATCTGCAGTTTCAGCCTGGGCCTGTAACCTAGCAACCCAAATTGTGTGTGTCTTGAATAAATCAGAGCATGCTCCTCCTCCTTCCTCCTCAGGGCTGTGTCAGTTCACCTCACCTCCAAACCATCACATCCTTCCAGCCATACTTGTTTGACCCACATAGATAAAAAAAAAGCTGGAAGAGGTTTTATTCATTTACTCATTTGCGTCTTCTGCTCTATTGACCTTTGATCTCCTGTGTTTTGCTTTTATTGCCCTTTTCATGTAGTAATGCACTAACCTTTTTATAGTTCATTTGAATATTGTGTGAAGCGAACATAGCTTCTGTCTTCTGTTGCACGTTCCTCTGTTGTAGACTTTTGTGTGTTAGTCTGTGTTCAGTAACATCCTGCACATGTTGTATCTCTTTCTGCTACAGTTTCCATGTGTAAAATTGATAGATTTATGAACCTTTTTGGAGTCCAACACCAAAACATTCAGTAAAGAAAGACTACTTTGTGTTGTTGTTGTTTTTTCTTGTGTTTCTGGCACTTTCATGGGTTAGTACCACTAATCTACATCTGTTTGTCAATGTTTTTGCTTAATCTCTTCTTTTTCATGTCTTTGACGTTCTTTGTTAAGCATCCTTATCTAATATTTATTTGTTGTACTTTTCCAAATAATCAATTATCTCTGGGTTTGTCTCCAACTATTGAAGTCCATCTTATGCATGTTCTAATCCAGTAAATATCTGTGACACCCATAGAAAACTTCAATGTCATCTGCTTTTCTTCTACTGCTTCCTAAATGGCGTGGCAGCGGTGCGGGGGTAGAGCAGTCAGCCCCCGATTGAAAGATCACAGGCTTGATTCACACCCTGTGTTCCCATGCTTTGAAGCGTCCTTCAACGAGACCCTGAACCCCAACTTTCTCCTGGTGGTCATAGGTTGACACCAATGCTCGGCAGCAGAGTGCAAATGTGTGTGGCCATGGGTGAATGGGACTGTGACTGTAAAGTGCCGTTAGTGCCTTAGTCACAACTACCCATACAGGTGGTTGCATGCTGGCTGTAGGCAAAATATGGGTAAACCTGTAAAGAGCCCAACATTTTAAGATTGTGATCCCAAGAGGCCTGGAGTTTGACACCCTTGTTATAGAGCAAAGATATTCAGGCACATTTTTTTCTACAGGCATGTTGCGGGCGGCAGGTTCTAGTGAACATTTAAGCAACGTGTAAGGATAAGTAAGAGGGAAAAAGGTGAAATGTAGGCACATCATACAGATTTTTCATTTATTCAATCCCCTGAAACTTGCGCACCCCCGAAGGGGCCCTTTAGTGCAGTTCATGTGTGTTCTCCTTGCGCACCCATCGTGGGCTCCATGGTTGAAGCCTGACTGTTAGCAATTAGGATAATAGACAATCATAGTGTAGTTTGTCTGGGCATCCTACAAGCACCTATGTATTACCTGCACATCCGGTGCATGCAGCATGTGTGTGGTCAGTAAGGAGACAATGTGTTCGCCTCACATAAGTGCAGCGGAACTTTTATTATCCTTACAAATACTTCAGGAAACACTCATCATATGCACAACAATCGTACGGTCCGTTTCCTGATATCCCTTAAGGTGGCCCCGTGAACTAAAAGGGAGACTTTCTTTTGCTCCCTTTAAGATGCAGCTGCACCTGTCTACGACCCTTCACAGGTCCCAGACAACCCAAAAGCCCACAGTACCAGTACGGGACAACATCCCTATGGGTGCAAGTGACTAAGACATTAGTCAAACAACTTGGCTGCTCTCACCACCTTTTTTTAAACAGTTCCTTTGACGCATGCTAACTACCACTCCTTTTCTCTTATTACTGCTCATTTTTTCTTCCTTCCAACTCCTTAAAGTTCGTGTTTTGTTTATTCGGCACAAACCTTCTTTACACACGTCTTTTAACCTTACAGTGTCAATATTTCCCTTCCAAACCAACCCTTGTCGTGCTGCTGCTTTCCTCATCATACCCTCACCTCCCCTAATTTCCTTCATCCCCTCACTATTGTCACAGTCTATAACAATGTCATTTGTAAATATATTTCATTTAGAGTCCTGCCTGTCCTGTCTGTCCATCACCACTCAAACAAGAAGACGCTCAGAGCTTATCCTCCACGCAGCCCCATCCTAACCTTGAATTCTTTCATCACACCTCACCACTGTCCTTTCCCTTCATGCACCACCCCAGCATTCTTATCTGCCACTCCACATTTCTTCATCCTGTAACGCAGCTGCATCCAGTCACATCCCCAAACCCCATAAAGCTTCAGTGCTGCACCCTCTGGCTTTCCTTTTACTTTTCCATGAGCATTCATAAAGCAAAGATTGCATTTGTTGTTGTCTCTTTTAGCTTAAGAAAACCCATAGTAGCAAGTTCTGCTTATAAGATAGATATCCAGTAATCGGTGAGTAATGTGTTCACCCAGAAATGAGCACAACTGTGCATTGATGATAACAGGTTATGTATTAACTGGGAACTCAGTGATAAGTATAGCACTTTATATCACCTAATTCCTGTGATGTGACTCACTTGCAGGTAATCGCTTCACATTTATAAAGTCCTTAAAGATCCACTCCAAATCAAAATTGTGTTTTTGGTGTTTGTAACATGCTTTTGTGACATTTTTCTTTTTATGAAGGACATGTATAAAGTTCCAAGTATTTCCTTATTCAAGTCGTTGTGAATCAGGAGCTGATGAAAAAAAGCCATTCAAAAAAGATTGTAGTTGTGATGAAAAAGTAGGTGGACCACAAGCCTCTTGGTCCACTCCATTTGGATTTTTGTTTCACCTGTAATGTTAGGTTGGGGGTGTAAGGGGCTGTAAGATAGTAAGAGAGTGTGAAAACAGATGGTGATGGGAAGGGGGGGTGGAGTTGATCCGCACCAACAGTTCTACAAACAACTCAGAGGCGGATTTCTCTACAGAAACTAATCCTTTTTTAAAATTCGGACCCAAAACGGCATAATCATAATTAAAATACCACTGAAAACACTTTAAAAATAGATCAAAAGATGATAAGAGTGCTCTTTAAAAAACAATACTCTGCTTGAACCATTTGCTTATCTCAAACTGATCGTGCTTTTCTATACCGGCAGAAGCTACACTGTTAGCAGTAAATACTAAGTTCACCCTTTGGTCGTAGAAAAGTCAGTTTTCCTGCGTGAAAACATTTGAAATCATCAGAGTTGTTAATGCTTCTATGAGGCCTAACAGTTGGAAAAGAAAAATCTATTTCAGAGTCAGCTCCAGAGCTCTAATAGGTTATACAGAAGACGCAGGAAGTAGAAATTGGCAATGTACATACAGCTAAATACATATTGACTGATTCCCAAAGAGCACTTAAAAGAGCTTTGAAGAATTGACAAGCAAAAATGCACAGTCATGGACACCAGAGAGTTATGGATTTTAAGGAAAGCACCTCCCATTCATTTTAGGAATGGAATGCTTCACCATCAACTGGATGTCTGCTGTGCGATGATGTATTTAAAACCAGTTTTTCTTCATAATTTGGTTGTCGTAACACTAAAGAACCCAGTTGTGCACAGCGTAAAAGCTGTGATTAAGTTTGAACTCTGCCAGTTTTAACAGATGTGAATCACATCGTTCATTTAAGAAATCTGCTTAGAAAGAAATCTGCAAAAAAACCTCTCAGAAATGGTGCACAGTCACCCATTTACATGTGTGTTTTTTTGTAAGTTTTTGTAGTTTTCCTTTGGCTCTCCCTGCTTCTCTAGGTTTGTCTGTATCATTCTTTGTCTTTTACTCTGCACTGTTTGCAGCTGGAACGGCGAACAATGAGAGCACACATGCTGTGTGAGCAAACACAATAATCAGAAACCAAAAGAACTTTAGTAAAAGCACAAAAGCTTCACTGCATTAGCTTCACTGGACAGTAAGCACACTGAACAATGAGGCAGATTGGAACTAACAATGGTTGGGTATATTGATGCTTTTTTAAGGTGCTTTAAATTAGCTTATTGTCATATGAATGCTTATGTGTGCTTTTTTTGCCATTTATCTTTAGATCAGTAGACCCCTGTGGTGTGGTTGAGAAAATGGACAGGATGAAGATAATCAAGCGCAGGCTGTCGATGTCGCTCCGCAGCGCTCGCCCCGTTGATGATTCTCTGTCCGAACTGGCAGAGCAGATGGCTCTGGATGAGACACCGAGCGCAAGGGAAAACGGTGAGACTTGTGTGTGTGTGCACTCACACTTTCTACATGTACCTTAGCACAAACTCTCACTGTGGCATCCAAGAGGATCTTCAACATTGTGGTTTATGCTTTACTGTAGGAATAACATGTATGCAATGACATGCAAAAGTGAACAACCAAATATGTTATATTTACCAATGGTTTTGGGATTAGTAGTATTGGGAATGTTTTACCCAAGTTTTATGCCGTATTTTGAGGCTGAGGCTTCTTCAGTCATCATTAGTCAAGGTTAAAAATGATCATTTTTTCATCTAAAATCCTCAAACCTTATCCCTGAAATCTATGGACAGTTCTTAAGGTGAATAACTGGAAATAAAATAGGCTAAAACTTCCACTGTATGTAACATCCAGGTTCAGTTACCTGCAAGAATAGTATGACAAACTATGAAAGGCAAAGATGCTACAAGGATAACAAAAAATATATCACCTCCCTTTATAAGGAGTTAGTTATTAGATATCACATTACTAATTACTAATAACCCACATTGTTAGTTATTAGGCCTCACATGATTTAATTCTTATCATCATCCACGCAATGTTCTGTTTTTTATTTCTCAATTTTTAAATAAATATTTACAATATTTTGAGCTAAACTGAAGTAATTTGTGAGTATTTAGAAAGGTGCTTTTTTAACTTACAAAATAATATGCACCTTTCTAAATACTCACAAAATACTTCAGTTTAGCTCAAAATAATTTAGCCTCTTTTACTTTCTTTAATGGTGACTAACTGAGATAATGAAAAAACAACCTAAGACATAATGCATCTATACTACAATCGGTTGACATTTTTTTGTGTCAGTTGGAAACAAGTGTAAGACAGGTTTAAACAAAACCTTCAAACTTCTAATGTTTTTCCTGAGCTTTTTATAATCTGCTGCAACCAACCTTGTTCATTACCATTATCAGTGTCATCACAGTTTGCATGTCCATCTTTTATGTTTGACTTATTATTTGGAAGTAATGATGAATGACTATAAAATTGGAAACCCATTTGATATCCTAAACTGGCATTATAGTGAATAAACTGTTTTGCACCAGTTTGCCCTGAATGAAGCATGTGAATGAGATACTTTGGGTGCCATCTGCTGGTCAACTTCCAGGATTACATGTCCGACTTGGAAAAACAATCAGGACCTTTTACTCAGAAGAGCGTGTCCTCAAGTAACACATTGGAATAAGGAGGTCATGGCTTTACCACTTTAGATGGTCTTTTCTTAGAGCAAAAGAACAAAAAGCAATGTTATTTACAATCAGTTTTGTTTCATTTTGCTTCTTTATTAAACCGTTACAAGAAAAAAATAACACATAGTTGTTAAAAAATTGTCTAACTCCAAGGTTGTGGTATCAGTTATTTAAGTCTTTTTTATTTTCTCTGCCACTTTGTTCCTCTATCCCTTTTTTTTGCATCTCTTTCTTTTTGTTTAAAATTGCTCAGGCTTTGTCAGTTCATTTTCTGGTAGCACAGCTAGCAGGACTAAGGGAAAGGAAAAGAGGAAGTGATATAGAGAGGAATGAGGGGAACATTAAAGTTTTACAGTTGCTCTACATTACTATCCTTCTTTGTGCTTTTCTCGTACATAGATTTGAGTATTACATGTTTCATTTTCATTTTATTCTTGAGTGCTACTTAGACCGAATATCAATCTTTGGTGTTGAATTGAGGTCTTTTAATGATCTGCCATCTCAAGAGGACTTTGGTTTAACTCTAACCACAGAAGACAGGAGTCATATGAGAATGTGTGCGAAGTCTAAACCTTAATCCCATTGAAATTTAAATTGGAATGTATGAGAAAAAGGGAAGGATTTCAAAAATGGAAGTGTCTTATAGGCTTCCATCTGTTACCCTCAAAAGCAGATGAATTAACTCAACTAAATCTGGATTATACAGTGTCGTTTGCAGAACTGTTTTGACACAATTTAAAAAACTTTATGTAAAATCAAAATATCTTTGATTTTAATGAATGGGCAGTCATTTAAGGGCATTTTGTGACAGCCTCTTTTCACCACTGTGTGTACCTGGTTTTTTGTGTGCATGTCTGTCTGTCCTACATTTCTTCTAATCAGTCTTCATTCCTCATAGCTCCAGGTATTTCTCACTTTGCATGCTACTTGCATCCAAACATCTCTTTTGAAATTGTATTTGTGTACTTCTCAGTAATACAGCAACTGTTTCCCTTAACTTATACAACTATAAATTGTACTTTTTGTACATGCTCTGCTGCCTGTCTGTTTTGCTTGTTTTTTGTGACTTTTTGTCATATTTTTTCCTCCCTCTCTTGTTCTCTCATTCCCTCTTCTTGTATGACCCCCTTTTTGAAAATCTTTTCCCCTTTTGTTTTTTATGCCCCCCTCATCTTTCTTGCTTTGCATTTTTTGGTTTGGACCATAACCTTTTTCCACCTTCTTGCTTATCGTACTTTTCTTTGGACTCTTTACCTTTGTCTTCTCCTTTCTCTTTTTCCTTGCCGCCCCTGGTTGTTATGTGTCTCAGTACCCATGGTGGTGTGCTCAGTGCACCCTCCTGCCTCCCATAGTGCTCCCTCCTTCCTGCGTCAATATGCCGGTCATCTGGGCCGCACAGCTCTGCGCAGAGAGCCAGGCGGGGCGCTGGAAAGAGAAAGAGCCTTCCTGAGCCTGCACAGGACTGGATCTCTGGGTATATACACTCAAGCACATACAATGGCAATGCCATATGAACCAAACTACAACCAGAAGAAGATACAATTTAAGGAGTTGAATAAGTCAGTCATGCAGTTGATCGGATTGTCACCTAATACGGTTGTTTGGAAAATACCACTGTCAACTCTGCAAAGAAAGTTCATTTGTTGAGAAGTTCAAATAATATTTGATATATTTCTGATAGTTTTGCCATTTTTATAGTTAATGCTGCTTTTAGTCACTGTGCTTTTTTTTTGTGTTAATTTTTACAGCTTTTATTTGTAGTTGACATTGACGTGTTTTTCTAAGTTTGTATTTTGCTTCACATCCCAAAATATGTACTGGCCTTGGCCTTATAGCCTGCTTCTAAAGATGCCCTTAAACAGTGTTGATACCTGTTAATGAAAAAACCTGAACACTGATATATGTCAAATAGTCAGTCAAATAAAAATAAATCTCCACCTGGACTTTAATCCAATTAGAGATTAATAAAGGAAACAATTAAAAAATATGGAAACCTTTCATAAAACAGGGTTATATTTCCTACTCTGAGGATGCTACGGTTTCATTTTTATTTAAAGGAACCAGGATGTTGAGCATGCAACGTTGTCACATTATGAACCCACTTTTGTTTAGGAATGTATTTGATTCCGCAACACAAAATAACTAACTAAAGGAAATGCTGTGACATTTTGTAAACATATTGAGATTACAGATTATTTTTATAATCAGTTTTAAAAGTTGTCATAATAATAGTGTTTTCTTCTGTTTTTTAAAGTTGGTTTGCCTCTGTATATTTTTCTTTCCATAGGAGGAATATAAATTGTATGTTCGTGTTTATTTATGAGGTTTTTTCACAGAGTAAAACCTTATTTAATGACACAACTTGACTATCCCGTTAGCATTTACTACGGCTGTGGAAGGATAAAGCTGTAATGACCTTAATCCAACATCCACAAACAAACACATACATGCTTATGCTCCTCACACACATGCTAGCACAACCAGTTTTTCCTTCTGCATGCATTATGTAATGTCGTCTGTGACTATATGGATCCCGGTAATCTCATTTCCCAGTTTAGCAGGATGGCTTACATCAGGATGCATTGAAGAAAAGAAAGTCAAGGATGCATGAACAGAGAAACTGAAGATGATCATGCTGGAGAGGAGTTCAGCATAAAAACAAGCTTATTAAACTGGAAAAGATTGATCTCTGCTGTGCTTGAAAGAAAAACATAAAGAGGGTGGATGAAGGAGGGATGGAGGTACTGATTACATAGCGTGGACAATGTATATATATATATATATATGTAAAAGTAGAGTATGTAATAAGTTAGATGAAAGATGAAAGAACAGTGACGCATATTCAAAATATAATAAACAGAGTTTATTGAAAGTTGTTACAGATGCACCTCTTTAGCTAAGTTCCAGGGCAAAAACATTTATTACCTGCAATGCAAAATAACAAAATATTTAACTTTTTTAAAGTTCTAATTCTTAATTAAATATTTTATTTTGTAGATTTAATTTCATGCACATTTTAATTAAGGATCTGGGATTTTGTTTTTAGGGGTGTTTTTTTTTTTTTTAAATTAAAGGATACACTTGTCAGTACTTTTCTGTGGATAAACTAATAGTTAGTCTGTCCTCCATGCAAAAATACACAGTAATATCTACAGTATATGGATGTGAATGTATCAATTTGAAGTCCGCAGATTGCTTTTGTGGTGGAGAGACTTTGAAATCCACAGCTGTCTTTGGGTTTAAAAAAGCCTCAAAAAGAACCACAGTTCAACTCAAAACCTAGAATTGATGTTGCTCTATTATTAAAACCTCTATGAGATGCAGTTTGAAAATTTTAAGAGGTTTGTTGTATATGCTGTGCATTTCCCACTGGTTGGTCTTGCTGACTCACTGTGTGCCACTCGGTAGTCGAAGCACGACGCAGCCTTTAATAGAGCGACATGATACGATCTCTTTTTCCTGCTGTGCTAAGGAGATTACTCATCCTCTCTGTCTTTCTCACCTTTTTCTATTGGTGTTTTCCAAATTCCCTATTTTCTTCCATATGTGTTCTTTGTTAGAAATCATTTTATATTAGCTCGTACATGTATGTTTACATTAGAAGGGTGTGGCTTGTGTTTCCTCTTTTTGCCAGCCACTCCAACACTCCAACCTAAAACTGTTCCAGACGAGAGTGAGCTTTTACCTCCACGGTCTGATCTCTCCCTCTCAGTTTGTTTGAGTATCTGTACTTACTCTGCTGAGGATTAGTGGACTGGCCTGTCTGTTTTTGTAGACAGCTGAAAGCTGCACACTTTTTCAACAAAACCCACCACAAGCTGCTGCTCTCCATGCTGTGGAAGATGTCTTCCCCTCTGCTGCTTCATCCTTTTCTCACGATCATTCACCGTATTAGGAAATTCTGTAGGCTTTTCTCTCCGTGTCCATTGAGGAAGAGCGTTGTCTGTGCAAGGGCTTTAATGTAATGCATTAACATTGCATTAATAGCTGCAAACTCTCCCCTTCACCCCTGTCACTCTCTGCCATCCATTTGCTCACTCCAGGATTGGATTTAATATGAACAATGGAGTGGACTCCTTTTTATGTAGTTGGTTCCTGGAAGCTTCTAATGTATGTCAGGGTTTCTTGCAGTTTCACAAGTTCATGCTTGCAGCTCGAGCAAAATACTTGTTTTCATGAAGGCGTAGACTCATGGCGGGGTCTGTGGTGGTGGGAGTGTCAGGGGATTATAGGGTTTGCCATAAACAGAGCTGGTATATCCCGTAGTCCCCATAGATTAATAATTTATCTAAGATGCACATAAAAGCTTGCAGTAATTATTCAACTCTAAATTGTACCACCCCCCCATTTGCCTTGGTGGAATATTTCTTTTCTCTTTCATGTGTTTTCCTCTGGGGTGATAAAATACTTTTTAGTGTCTCTTTAGCCTCTAGTCTAACTGCGTATGGATTTATGAATTAGGAAATGTGAAAAAAAGGTTCTTAAAAGGTGACAATAAAAGAGTCAACAATGAAGGAAGACCGTGAGCGGAAAGAAAAGTAGCGTGAAATGGCTGCAGAGCAAGAAGGAACTCTTTGATGTATGCGGTTGGGAATATAAAGCGTGATGGCTGTAGGGCGAGCTTTTGTCCTTGACTTTTGAAGCCCTCTGAAGCTGAAGAAATCTTTCCCATCACCATGGTGCTTTGATGTTGCACCGTAAAGGACTCTATTCACCTAAAGGCATTTATTGTTGACCACAAAACATAAAAAGTTTGTTTGAGTTGATTGCAACAATGATTTGCTGCTTGAAACATAGTTTTTTTTATTAAGTTAGACTCCCTCAAACCTTCCCACAATGCCTCAATGTGCAAAACTTTTATGTTTAAATGTCAAAGGCAAGACTTTTATACCGATGGATGAGCTAATATATGGTTTTTAAAGGGCGTGTTATGAAGGGTGTTTTTATAAGTAGTCCTAATATTATATTTGTTATGTTTGTATGAAGGGTGTGAAGGCTTTTATGTATTTTGTTTTTATGTTTACAAGACAAAACTAAAATTCCCACCAATGAGGACGTTAGGATTTGACTACTAGACACAAGATGTCTATTAGATACCTAATATATGCCATGTACTGTGTTACTAATAAATGTGTACTATAAATGTCTACAGGACATCTCTGACAAGTCTATTTTCTTACTTTATTCGATGTCTTCCAAAAGTGTTTAGAAAGAAATCTGTATATAGAGGTCTACTACACATCTACTTGTAGCCATCTAATTTGGGAATATTTTAATGTCTATTAGAATAAATGTTTTAAAATGTACTTCAGAACCCACCGAATGCCTTTTGGTGCAAAGGGAGGGCGGTTGACCTCTGATCAGAAGATTGCAGGTTTGATTCCCACCTTGCCTTCCCATGTGTCGAAGTGTCCTTGGACAAGACACTGAAACCCCAAACCACCTCTGGTGGTTATAGGTTTGCACCAGTGTTCAGCAGCGGAGCCACCATCAGTGTGTGAATCTGTACATGAATGAGTGAATGGGACTGTGACTGTAAAGCGCTTTGAGCCTTTGAGCATAGTAGAAAAGCACTATGCAAGTATACACCTTTTACCATTTAAAAGAGTTGCCTGAGATGTCCAGTAGACATCTATGTCTATTAGAAAACTAATAGACATCTACTAGATGCATGTTAGTTATCTAATAGACATCTATTGTAGATGTCTAATAGAAAACTAATAGACATTATGTCTCCAGTGGGAATGACCACCTGAATGGCTACGCAAGGCATGATGGGCCCGTGACGTAATTATTCGCGGGAATGTCATCAGCTAGAGTTCCAATATACCTCAATGAGTTGATGTCTATCAGATGCATGATGCATCTATAGCTGTAAGCTTTTAAATAGCCATGATTTCATCGTCTGATGGATGTGTCCATGCCTTGTGGACGCTTGCCAAAAACTCTTGGGGCAAAAGCCTACTTTTCTTTGAAAGGTACTAAGACATGAGACTATCGTCAACAAATATGTTGAGTAATTTTTTTAAAATCTTTCTGATCTTGGTCCTTGTTATAAAACATTTCTGTTTTTTTAAAAATCAGAATTGTTTTGGCACCATTTTCTCACCAAAATGTTTTGAGTGAAAAGCAGTGAAAATCATAGCTAATAACCTGCAGCATTGTGTTTGCAGTGTATTTTACCTAAATCATGCAACTTCTGTCATATTCTCTAAACTATAGATAATCCTGTGATGCAGTCACAGCAGCTACAACATCAAAAAGCATGGCAACACATTATTGTTTCACCATTTCAATAATATTACTCAGATATGAAAGATTAGGAACAAAAGTGCCTTGAAAGTCTATCTAAAATGCATCAAAATATTCTGTTTTACTGGCTTCATCTCTCAGAAAGATGCTTAAGAAACACAAACAATGAACTATTTGCAGTAATGTGTGGGTGAGTCATTTACAGAATGCCTTTATTTTATTTTTTTTACAAATTGTGCAGACAGATAACATATTTGAGTTTTTGATAGGAAAAACACAAACATTAGTCGTAAAAGATTAAAATTTTAGCAAGAAAAACATTTTATTAAAGACTATTAAATCATAAGCTCAGACATCAAGATAGGAAATAAAATTCCCAGCAAAGGAAATTTCCAGAAAAGGGAATGATGTGAAACCCCACACAACTTCAAAGATACAACCATTCTTATTCATTAAGAACATGAAAACATCTACATTACTTCAATTATATACAGACCAATGTTGCAATTTGGTTTTAAACATGAAGTTTTAATTCTGCAGAAAATAATATCCTGATTTATTGAATAAATTGGTCTAAAAATTGGAAACAAACCTTTGCACCACATTGTGAAATATTCAAAGTGAAAGAAAAGCACAAACTGGAGGTGTTTTTTTCATAGCTTTATGTATTTCATGCACAACTATATATTCTGATATCAAAGCATCATACTGTACAAGTCATTTGCAGCAATAAAACTACAGGTGCACTGCAGCCCTAACATTTCATGCATATTATGGGATACAACAGTTTTATTGTATGCAAGAACTGGGCTGGACTGTGTAAAGTTTCCTTGCTTGTGTTCTTTATGATAAGAGTGTGGAAAAATCTCCAGTGGAGCTTACATGTGATTAGGGCACCACACCCCTTCATGGCTTGTTGTTTAGTTAAGTATACACATTGATGACATTATAGTCTTGGCTTTATAGTCCTGGTACATCTCTTTGTATGCTGCATTACTATCAGTTTGATAGTAAATTAAAGTGGGTCGCCTTATCTCTCGTTCTGTAAATGTTGAAACTAAAGACATCATTTTTCCTTCTTCCCTTGAGAGCTTGGGTGAAAGGTTCTTCCTCAGAAAAACTCATCATACACACACAGCTGTTCAACCAATGACAACATCAAAAACAGCTTAAGGTTTTAGAGCGGAAAAACGTTACCAGAAAAAATGCTGAGTCATCTGTAAAAAGCGAACTTTGATGCTTTATAAGTTGCTGTTATTTTTTATTTATTTTTTTTTTACATTTTGATTGAAGAGCCTCAAGAGGCTCTGTAAAATGACAGATTGTCAGTGATCTGTGGAATCTATTTTCTGTGGTGCAAAGCCATTGGCATGGCAGGGTGTATGTTTGCGGTGCTCTGCTCGAGCAAAATTAACTATGTCATGTCCATCAGAAAAGGCAGAGACAGGAAAGCAGTTTGGATGCCAGAGGCATCAAAATCAAAGCTTCTGGGTTTAATCTTCCTCCTCAGATAGTGATAAGAACAAACAGGAGACAGGAGAAAGAGACAGCACCAGGGAGAGGATAGAAACAGAATGAGGAAAGAAGAAAATGTCATCCGACTGAAAAGACGGCCAAGAAATTCAATACCATCACTGAATGCTAACTGAAATAGAAAATGAGGGATAGAAAGATGGAGACAGGAAGAGGTGGAGGGAGAAAGACTGTTGGCACATGAGAGGGAGGAGAATAATAGCAAGGTGAAGGGAGGGGCAAGAGCACTAACAACATTGAAAGCACTGATAGGGGTGCCACAGGCAAGGAGGGAGTGGTGGAGGGAGGGGAGAAGAAGACAGCACAACAACCTCAATAGACTGGTGAGCTAGAAAACGGGGAAGAGCAAGGACAAGGCAAGCCTTCCGACTGAGGAAGACCATTGGATAAAGAGGAAACAGGGATGAACACGGACTAACAAAGTAAAAAGCAGATGCAAGGAGGAGATGTTGCAGGCAGTGTCAGATAGTTAATGACTGGCAGATAAAGCTGCTTTTTTTACTGCTAGTAGCTGCAAGTTAAGAACATTGTCACTGTTTAGGTTGTGATGTCTGGATAATACAGGTGGAGACGAAACACTTGTTATTCACGGAGTTCTGTGCTGGCGTGAGTTTAACTGTCTCTGCAGCATTTTTCACTTGCACAGTGTTTGACCTTCCTTAGTCAGCAAGCGGTGTGACTGCAGACAGGAAAAAAAGTGAGAAAGGAGGAGAGGTGGAGGGAGCATCTACAGAAAAAACAGAACAGAAAGAGGGAGAGCTTCAAAGTGGAGTAGCAGCCGAGGGAGTTGTTGCGTCTTGATCAGTTTGCCGGTCCAGCCCACTCTGTTCCTGCAATGTAAGACTTACTTTCCCGTGCTTGGGCCGCTTCTGTGCAGGTGTACTGGGTTGGATGTTTTTTTAGAAGTTATCTGGATATCATCAAGACTGTCTGACTAAAAGCTGGATTTAAATAACCTGAGCTACTGGAACAGACTCGGTTATTTAATACTTTTTGCCTCTTTTGTTAAATACATTTTTAATCATTTCTGCTGCCCTCTGAATGGTAGTGCATTAAATACAGCAGCTATGGATATGACAAACAACTCTCAAGGGTGCTCTTCTCGCGCTTCGCGGATGGGAGAATCCAAGGGAGGAGAAGCTAGAATATGTGAGGGAATGAGAACAGGGGAGAGGGACACCCCACTGAGGCTATCACCTTTCCGCATGCTTCGAATGCTAGACTCATGTCGTCCTCCAGGAAACCGGATTGGTGAGTCTCAATGTGATCATCTCCATCCTGAGGTTCATCAATATTCTCATCTTCCAGTTCCCCATTAGTTGGTATCTAAAAGTGTAAGGTTTACTTTTAGTAAAATGTTGCTCTAAGTAAATTTGTTTTTGTCACAAGGATGACATGTCTATACATTTTTCTCTGGCTGCAAAAATTGAGCTTTAGTAATGCAAGTAGCTAGGTTTCTATAAAGCCCTGTAGATGCCAGATCTGAAAAGAAAACAATCTGATTTTCCTATTACGTTTGATTTTAAGATTAGGTGTTCTGATGCAGGTACAATTATGAAAATTCCTACTGAATATTCAGGATAAAAGTGAAAAATTAAATTTATATTTATTTGACTTTGCAATAATTTCACGACCCAATTGGCTAAATGCAGTTTCTATGCTGTTCATATACCATGAAAAGTATGTAAATCCTATTCTAAAAGTGCATTTTGAGAGAAAAGAAACAGCAGCTAAGTTAAAGATTGTGCCTGGGCTAATAATAGTAGGTAATGGAGATGTCAAATGTACTAGTTCAGTTTCAAGCAAATAATTTAATTTTATTATCTGGCTTTGTCAAACAACAAACAATTTCCATTGAAAACAACAACCAGTCAGACTCCCTTCCTTATTTGCACCATCTCAGTTTAATCATAAAGCCCAGTAAAGGTGCCATTATCAAAATAAATATACCGGTAGTTTAATTAAATAACAAAGTTAAAAAAGCTTAACACCTAGCATGGTCTATTTCTGCTTTTGTGGAATTGGGGAAACCCAATTAAAAAAAACATTTAAAATACTAAGAACCCCCCCCCCCAAAAAAAAAAAAAAACATTAAAAAAAAACTAACTACCAAGCCCAAATAATTTACCAGTACTAAAAGGTTATAAATCGACAAACTAACACAGTTAGTAAAGCCACACAGCTAGCAGGCCTAAATCATGCCTTTTGCGGAATTGGGGCAGTCTTACTCTCCACGCTCCTCTGCTTCTGCATCCACATATGTATTTAAATTTTTCCTTTGATAGGCCGTCTGTTCACATTTCTCCCAGGGATCTGTGATCTCTATGAAATATATGTTAAGTTGACCCCCAAGTCTATTCTTAGTTGTCAATCTCTAATTTCACTCATCTGACCAGTAATGTCACCATGGGTTGCATGTGGTTCTCTTTACTCCTTCGAAAAACAAATAAGATTCCCTGTTTCTTGTTCTACTGAGCTGCATTCATTTCTATTCAATAGTTTATGCTAAGCATTTCCGCACTTGATTTTGCCTCCATGTCAGAATGTGCTGAAGTGGAGCTGCCCCTGAACGCAATAAATTGTATGGATCCTCACTTGTCCATCTTTTCAAATTCTGGGGAGATGGAAGAACATCATACATATCCCTAACAAAAATGTCCTTCTAGCTGCTTGCATAGTAAAAGAGACTTTAACTAGTCGTACCCTCCCTGCATCTGGAAATGGATAGGTAGCTCAGGACATTTGTACAGTGTATTATCATCTCCATACATTTTTATTGGTGAGAATTGGAATGTTGCATGTTACTTCACTTTAGTGCTAATTGACGTAAACATACTATCATGAAAATGGCATTAAAATGTTATTGATGAAATACCCTAATCGTTTGGTGTTCACTGTTTTCTTGTTTGTGTCCCAGTTCATGGAATTTTCCTTCTAGTTGAAGTCATTCGGTCTCATCTTCCCTTATTGGCTAAGGTTTACCGAAACAGAGAAGATCAGCACCTCTCAGAATGGAGAAATACCTAGTTGTATTAGGATATGCATCACAGGATACTTAACTCGTCACAACCATGTACACTTGGTTTCTATCTGTGTGTCGATGACCTGGATCATTTTCCATTGGCTTGAGTATCAGTTACCTCCAGTTTTATGTTTCACCATCTGGGACATAAGACTTAACTCTTGCTATCTGACAGCTGACTTCTCGGTTTTCTTACCACTGCACTTTCATTACTGTAACCTTATGTTTGCCTCTTATGCAACAGGATGACGGTCAGACTTTGGGATTGAAACCCTTTTCTAAGGATTAACCCACATAGGGAAATGTTTTACTATTTAACCATTGCTCATCAGTTTCAGTAGATAGACCATTCCAGTGTGAGCTGAAGAAATCAAAGCATAACCTAACATGTTATGTGAAATAAAACACAAGGAAAACTGGGTATCACAGGAAAAGTTACATTTTTTCAAAGAGGAAGCTTTGGAATTAAACTCAAATGGAGTTTCTTTTAAACCTGTAAAGGCCTTAGCACAACAAGAAGTCAAACTTTTACATATTCTAACCATGGTCATGATGTTCAAAGTTCAAAGTAGCTTTAATTTTACCTCATAGAAAACATTTGCAAGCGAATCACATTTCTCAGGGAAAAATGTTATTTGTTGTGGTACTAAAACCACTACACATATTCATCAACCTGAATAATACAGGAAATATTATTGATATTAAATTTACATCGAGTACCATTTAAATGATACATGTGACTTTACTGCTATATTATTTTGGGGTAGAATTGAAGCGTCATTAAACTCTAGCTCTCCCAGAAATGCCAAAGTAGCCATAACAGCAGCTCAGTTACCTCATTTGCAGCTAGGGGTATGGCAGAGGCCCAAGTACTGTCTGTGTTGGAGGCCAGAGAAATTCAGTGCCGCCTGCAACTTAACAGTAGATGGTTTTGACTTGTTTCAAAATAAAATGTCTAATCATTTCATTGATTTGATATTGATCAGTTTGCAATTTAAACATTTATCTTTTAATTTCTTTACATTCTTCCCAAAATTTGTCTTTAAAAAGTACTTTTCCTAATCTTGAATGATGAGAATATTTACCATATTAAAGAATTTCAAAGAAAAAAGGTTAGATTTGTTTAGAAAGCTGCTTTGTTTCATGGCTCTGATATATATTTTTGTTTTGAGACAGTCTGTAGTGTTTTTTTTGTATTGCAATTGGTTTTAAATTATATGGATGAACACAAATGACCCAGGATCAGTCTTAGACGCTCTGCAGTCCTTGCACATCACACAAATAAGTGTTCTGGTCTGGCCTACAGTTATTATATCCCACCACTGTGTTGTCATGAGCACTTAAGGGACTTCTTTTTCTTCCTAATGAATCTTATCTGTTGCTCTTTTGCCAGGGTGTGGCTGCTGCTTATTTAAACACTACAGTCAATAATATTTGCACGGCTTTAGATTATTTTAGTACACTTAACAAGTACGATAGGGGAATGTGTGCACCAAACACAGACTTTCAAAGGCACACTGAATGCGCTGTTTGTGACCCAGACTCCGATGCCGGGAGCCACACAGACGATTCCACCCTCCCCCCACATTTACACACACTAACACACAGACAACATGGAAGGAGGCAGTCCTGTCAGCTGCACCGTGACTCATTAATCAGATGGATTCTGGGTCAAATGAAGGTGTGGGGGCGGCAGAGATGGGAAGGCTTCCGTTGCATGCAGTTACATCGATCTTTGACCTTCTTATCTCACCACTGGCCTTTTATGCACTTGGTTAACTCCCCGTAACATGTAGCACAAACCCCCAAAGTCGTTTTTGACTAAAGAATGAAGATAATCATAGAATGAAAAAAGGTGATGTTTAGATTTTGTTGTAGTGAGATAAACAATGTGATTGACAGGCTAAGTATCTATCTGTGAATCCAGAATCATTTCAAAAGATTACTGACTGTTTTTTTTTTTTTACTGTGCAGGTATCGTTCATGAAAATGTGAAAATGGGCTCAGATGGAGAGAGTGATCAAGCATCTGGAACATCTTCTGATGAGGTCCAGAGTCCAGTGAGGGTTCGAATGCGAAACAACCATCATCGCCGCATTTCTAATGAGGTATCACCTGCAAAAGATTGTTCAAGCTTTTATAAAACGTATCCTACTCTCAGAGATTTGTGCAAGAAACACCTCAGTAAAAACATTTCTGTAGGATTTGACAAGATGTCAAGGACTGCTAAACGCTTTTTACACTCGATACTTCACAAACTGAAAAACCGTATAAATTGGTTCATGTTATTCACACATAAAACATGTTTTTGGCTTTCATTTTTTGTACTGATTAAATTAGTTGAAAACAGAGACTTGTGTTCATCAGGGCAAGAAAGAACAGAAAACACACATTAGATTGTTCTTTGACACTTTTTTCAAGGAACTGATGTCTTAATTTCTCATTATTTCCTCGCCTCTGTTGTTTGTTGTTCTACATTCAAGCTGAACTGCGAAAACTGCCCCCTATAAATGATTCAAAAATGTCTAAAAATAAAAAAAAAATCTGAAAATCAGAAAGCAAAAAATCTGCCAATGGAGTAATAAAAATGGTCTTACCAAATATTTTTATAAAAAAAAAATTCTAGTCACAAAAGCTTTTGTCAAAACTTCTTATGGTGGATATGGACTGTGTGTATGTGAAAAATATCAAGATCGTTCATGCACATTTTTTCTATGACATGCTGCAGATCACAGCTCATAGCAAACACGTAAACAACGTGAAAGGCTGAAGTAGGTGAGGGAGCCTTTTAAATATATAAGAAAATTAGACAATCAGAGCCTTTGAACATCACATGCACACCCCATGCGTAAATTAAAAATAAAAAAAATAAAACCCGCCATACGACAACGTACATCATAAGTGCGTGGAACTTACATTATCCTTGCAAATACTTCACAATACACTCACCACACACACAGCAATGGTACGTTCCATTTTCTCGACGTCCTTTGAGGTGGCCATACAAGCCTCAAGGGAACTGCAAAAAAGACATGCACTCACCTTAATATACAGCCCCTCCTGTCTGTGACTCTCCTAGAGCCCAGCAACCCAAAAACAAAAAGCAGCCAAAAGGGTCAACCCCCATACAGATGCATGTGACTAAGGCTTAAGGCATATTTTTAAAAACCAAGATCATTTTGCTATTGAAAAGCTTTCTTCATAAGATTATGTTCTTGCAAGACAGAAAACAATTTTTCTTGAAACAAAAGCCTTTTTTATTTTCCGAAGATTCTGTTTTTGTAGATTGCAGGTTTAAATGGGTTTTGGGAAAACATTACCAACTTTTAAGTACCATCCATTTTGTTGATTGAACATTTGACTAATCCTTTTCTATTACTGATTGATCAGTACATGAAACCAAGAATAACTACAAATTAAGTTTTTTCCCTAACAGAAGTAAATGGAGATGTCTATTCAACTGCTTTTCATTTGTATGTTTAGGTACACTGATCTTTCAGTGAGCCAGTAGTTGTTTTAGCGTTACACATCCCTCACATGTTGATCAGACTGTGGGTTTTCCTGATAAAGTGCAGTGGACACAGCAGCACTTGGAATGCCTCTGGATACCCAGGCTCTGACTGCTGTGAGCAGTGAAAGGGACTAATTTGTACTCTCTTTATATGAGGATGGAGGGGCAGTGTAAGAGAGGAGCATGCAGGGGTAACAGACTAATTATAGATGGGGGAATGATTCTTGCCAAAACCAGGGAGATCCAAAAGAACAGGTTCATGAGACCAGTTTGAATGTTTCTTGTTATGATTTAAGAAAAAAATAAAGTGCAATCATGCCAGAGTGAGCTAAAAGGTTTTTTTTTCCCATTTGGCTGATATTATTAGGATATGATGCGGTGGAGAGTAGGTTGACGGAAGACAAAATGATGGTAGGAAATAATGTAAGAGATACATTTTGTCTGAGCTACCCCCATCTGCCTTTTTCCCCTCAGGAATCTGTCCATTCTTTTCTCTTCTGCTCCTACTTACCCCTCCTCCTCTTCTGTTTTTTCCTCCTCCTCTTTTTGAGTGTGTGGATGGCACTCAGCACAGTGCCAGCCCACTCTCTTTCTCTCCCCATCAGCCTGTGTGTGTGTGTGTGCAGCCATGTGTCGGGTCAGAGACATGCATCGCTGAAAGCGTGCATGTGTGAGTGCATAGAAAAACACATTATAAGAGGACAATGAGGGAGCTACTAGAGCTTTTCTGCATTGTGAGTATTGGAAAAGCACGTGTGTTTTTTGTGAGTGTGGGTCTTTATTCCATTTCAACAAGTAAACGAGTAGGCATTGCTGTCAGTGTCTTTGTGACCTTGTGACCGTCGTTACCTGTTTAGAAAAGGGTTTATGTCTTCCACTTGTACGGAGCTCTTTTGTTGTGACGGTCAAATGTCAGTTGTCTTAATGAATCAGCTGTAGTGTGTCGCTTGTGTCACATTAGGCATTACTGTCTTCGTATTGTATTGTTTTTATAATAAAGGTACATTTGGGGGATTTTTAGTAAACAAACTTCACATGCAGTGATTGTTTTTATGTAGTAATTTGTTGTACATATACAGATCTTGCAAAGCATTGTGTAAATGCATGCAAATCAAACGTGTAGAATGCAAGAAATCTTTCCCAGAAGGTGGAGATTTTTAGCATTTAAACAATGTTCTAATCTATACACTTTTTATTACACATACTAGATGTACTTCTTACATTGTAAAGGATTGACAACTAGGGAAGTAATCCATATGTGTTAAACTGATATTTTTTTGCACCCTGGGGTGTATTCTTTGCACTTTAAAAGCAATGCACCATGGGAAATTTTAAGTATTTTGTAGCTGTAATGTTAAAAGATGCATGCTTAAAACTTCCAATACCAACAGAAACACAATGTTCTGATCTTTTTTTAAAAAATATAAATACCAACCAATCCAGCAGGGCTTGGTACCATTGCAAAAAAAATGAATACTATGGATTTAAGTTCCCAATTGGAATACATTTACTAACTAACATATCCATAAACTATAAAAACATTTTTTATATTTTATTTTAAAAAGTCATTATGCTTTTTATTAAGAAGAGCTCTGTTTTAACTAGTAATTTAAGCTTAAAAACATTCATTCATTCATTTTCTGAACCGCTTTATCCCTTTCGGGGTCACGGGGCTGCCGGAGCCTAACCCGGCTACTTATGGGCGAAGGCAGGGGACACCCCTGGACAGGTCGCCAGTCTGTCGCAGAGCTTAAAAACAGCTTTTCACAATAAAAATAGGAATCCTTACATTAAAGTACACACAATATATTTTTTGATTAAAAGAAATTCAAAAACTTTAGAAGGCACTTGATGATGATGTTTTATTTAAGACATATACTTTAAAAGGAAAGATAGGAGAAGATTAAAAAAATGCAAGAAATATTTGAAAGAGAGTGAGAAGAATTAAAAGTCTCACCGTCATCTCCTAGACCAAATTGATTACCACACCAATGCACCCACTATCTATTATGTTCGTATTCCCTCTCTGATGAGTACACATTCATGAACCCATAAACACACATATAACTACAAGTGATATAACGATTCATTTTAACAACGGTTCAGTTCATATCATAATTTCATGAAACCAAGTTCATGAAATCAGTTCATATCATAATACGATTCAAAGTCGATTTTGGTTCATTTTGAACGATTCGAGTCACTGACCTAAAATTGATCCAGGCCATCTTTAGTCATCTTTAGTCTGGGACTCAGAGATAAATACCTAGGTACTGAACAGTACAGGGGAGCAGGTGGAGGAACTTATTTGCATCAAACCATGTTTTCCGTTTGTCAGTTTCCCTTGTGACATTTTTTATTAGTCGCTGTAAGTCGTCCCCATCACAAAAAAACACGTCATCAGCAAACAAAACTAATTTTAGTATGTTGGATACCTTAAATAGACCATTTACATATAAAATAAATAGTTTAGGTCCCAGTATTTACCCCTGTGGGACACCAGAAACAATGTCCAAACATTGAACACAAGCACTACCTGTCAAAAAGTGCTTTCTTTTGTTTAAGTAGCTTTTAATCCAGTTATGTACAATCCCAGCAATGCTTTTTTGTTCAGGCCTATTTAATTATAAACTGTGATTAATTAAAACGAAGGCTTTTTTTTAGATCGACCGATACTCCAATTGCATGGGTTTTTAAAATATAATTTGCATTTGTGATGTTTTCTATTACACCAATGAGGGGCGGTGACGTTGACTGAATTGATCTGAACCCATACTGGTCAAAGATCCATAGATTTGATAAATTGATTCATTTTCTGTTTAAAAATTAAAACCCAACCCTATTGCACAACCTTGTAAACTGTATGGATTTGTATACTCTATAAAGAAAGATTTTCTTATTTTTTTATTGTTCCTTGATAAATAGTGGATGATGATGATGAAATAGCAGTTAATAAATGCTTTACTCAGAAGTTTATTTGAGTTTTAAATTGTTTTTCTTAATGGTTTAATGGAGCAATTCAAGGTATTATTATTATTATTATTTTGTTATTTCGAGAAGCCCCTTTCTATTCATTGTTATAATTCAAAAAGGATTACAAGGCTGAAGCAAAAGTATTAAATTCCTAACCACCTTTCTGTTTCCTTATGCATTTTTCTTTCTCAGGACATAAACAAACGTTTGTCTCTCCCGGCGGATATCAGGCTACCAGAGGGCTACTTGGAGAAATTTGCCATGAACAGCCCGCCCTTTGACAAGCCCATGAGCCGCAGGTTACGACGCGCATCATTGGTCAGTACTAAATGTTCTGGTTTTCATTAGCATCTGTGAACTCCTTTCACAACTTTCCAACTGAAAACATTCTTTTTTACAATTCAGCTGTTCAGCTTTTTATTGTTGTACAACAAAACTAAGATGACCCATCAGGTGGGTCGCACAAAATGGCCTACTAATGCCATTATATCATCTGACATGGACATACAGAAGGAGTAGAAGGATGATACCCAGTTTTGAACAGACGGTGCGTTATGCTTTAGAGCATACAATGGCTCAGCAGGGGCATGAAAATCCATACTGTATTATGTATCCAGGACAACAGCATTATGGGTAAGAAAGGAGGGTTTGGGGAGGGGTTCACTGTGGGAACCATAAAGAAGGGGATATACGGAGCATATTCTTTAGCTGTGTCTCTTCCTTCTTAAAGACCTCCTGGTGTTTCGCTTGGTTTCTGTTGGGTTCTGATAGTATTTTCTGCAGTTATCCATTTTTTTTTTCAAATATGATGGCATAAAGTGGGGTTGCACTAATCTTTGATTCCCTGGCTATCTACTTCTTGCATGTGCTGTATTTTAAAATCTAATTAAGCGTGCCTCACCATCACATTTCAGTTGACAAGATTACAAAAAGCATCGAATGTCACTGGGAAAGCTTAAAGATTAGACCACTTGTGCTATAACTGTTAAAAAGCTTTTAGCTTTTTCCTGATGCAATTTGGTGACGGTTTTTATTTGATAGATAAGGGAAAAAAAGCAAATATAAAGGGAAAAAGAGTAAAAACTAGTCGTTAGAGTTGTCTGCGGTGTAAACAAGCGTACATTTCTTAGGTTTGTCTACCTGTGTGCTGCTGTGTATTTCTTAGGTTGTTTTATGCATGTGATGTAATAGTTAAATCAATAATTCAGTATCAGTGTCAGACTCATCTGCTGCAGCTCCTCTCATGAGTGGGATTACACCACAGGACACCTTGAAGTGAGCTGGCAAACAGGGAGGAGAGGTGGGAAAACGATACAAAAGGGGAAAAGAAGAGAACACTGAGTTTGTATGACACCGTGCCATTACGGGGTAATAAGACAGACAAAAAATGCCAACTAATAAAAATGTCCCATAACCAAAAGAGATGAGCTTTTATAAAAGTGGAAATTGTAGGAATTGCAACTCTGGCAATGGTACATAGACAAAATGTTCATATTGTTTCTTCTTGCCTTTCGCCAGAGCGAATAATCCACATCCATCTAGCTCTGTCTTCTGCATCCTCCCTGCTCTTAACAACCACCCTCAAGTCTTACCTCACCAGACTCATAAGCCTTTGCTTTGATCCTCCTCTGGACCTCTTCCCTGGTAGCTCCAATCTCTGCATCCTCTTACCAACTTAATTATTGTCCCTCCTATCAATGTGTCTAAACAATCTGAATATGGAGTCCCTGCATTTATCTCCAAAACATCTGACATGAGGTGACCCTCTGATGGATTCATTCCTGATCCTCTACACCCTCATCACTCCCAAAGAGAACCTCAACATCTTTTCTGCAACCTCCAGCTCTGTCTCCTGTCTCTTTTTCAGTCTCCAGACCAATATCATGGCTGCTCTCACATTTGCTTTGATTCTTGCTGACACTCTTTTTCCACACATGAAGCATTCCTTCACCCATCCCAACCTGCTTGCATCTCTTCACCTCTTTCCCACACTCTTTGTTGCCCTGCACTCTAAGAATTTTAAGTCCTCCACCTTCTTCACCTGTGCTTCCTGTACCTGCATTGTTCCATTTGAATCCCTCTCATTTGCACACAGATCCTCTGTTTTGCTGCAGCTGATCTTCATTCCTCTCCTTTCCAGAGCAAACCTCCACCTCTCCAGATGTTCCTCCACCTGCTCCCTGCTTTCACTAGAGAGCACAATGTCATCTGCAAACATCTCAGACCACAGAGATTTATTTTCTAACCGCATCTGTTAGTCACCACATCACCACAGCAAACAAGAAGGAGCTCAAATATAATCCTCTTTCTTGAACTCTTCTCATACACCTGCAGCACATCTCACCCCTATACAGCTTTTGTACATGTCCTGAACAACTCCAACATTCTTCTCAGACACTCCAAACTTCTGCCTCCTGTCAAATGAAACAACAGCTCTTTCTTTGTACCCTGTTATTGGCTTTCTCTAGATCTACAGACACCTCCTATTGACCTTGTCTGAACTTTTCTAGAATCAACTTCAAAACAAATACTGCTTCTGTGGTTCTCTTCCTTCCATGAATCCATGCGATTTCCCATAACTTCCTTGTTTGACCCATCAGCTTTGTTCCTCTGTAGTTTCCAAAACTCTGCACATTTCCCTTTTTGAGATCATGTTTAGCAGTCAGAAACTCTATTTACACCTCTTCTAAATACTTATATACCTCTGTAGGGTTGTTGTTAGGCAGGACCAACTGTCTTTAAACTGTTCCTCCTCTTCAGTATCTTCCTCACTTCATCCTTACTGATGTTTGCTACTTTCTGCTCCTCCACAGCTACCTCTTCGACTCTGTGCTCTCTAACATTAGCCCTTCAAAGTTCTCCTTCCATCCCTCTATCACATTTGTGAAACCTGTCATACATGTTTTTAATTATTGTAACCTGCTGCTCATCCTTTGTTTCTGGCTTGCTAATCTTTACAGATCTACCTCTCCCTTTGGTCTGGTCAACCTACTAAGTCCTTATGTGTATTTTGTATTGCCTTTGTTATCTCCACCATCACCTGTGTTTTTAATATTCAAAAAACGGGTTGTCATTTTGCTGTATAACAGCATTTTTTCTTTTAAATTGACCTCCTGCTATAATTTCTCATTATAAACACGATTTTCACTTCCATTAATTTGCTGTAGAAATAGAATTACTTTTCTCTGAACTCAAAAAGCAGAGACATTCCATCAATTCAATTATTTACTTCTTTTGTTTGCTTTTGTTTGGCTCTATGTCCAAATGTTTTTAAATTTCTTTCTCTAACCTAATAGTTTTAATCTAAAATTTGCCATAATTGTTTTGTATCCAGAAGGCCTATGAAATATCATAACTCCAAGTAAACCATGCTTAAGCAACAAACTCTCCTCCCGTGCTAACTTGAATCTTAGCTGCAGACATATCTGTTCATACATCTTATCTTTCTCTTCAATGCTTGTGGCTATCAAGCCAAACACGCATTCAGGTTCTTTGCTCAGAGTTTGTGTTGTTTTATTTTTGTCTCTAAAACATGCTTTGACCCAGTTTTGCTGAGTAAGCTCACTGGAGCGTTGGGAATGATATGAACCCATTGCCATCAAACATATACACAAGTGTGGTTGCACACACACACACTCACAGTAGCAAATTGTTCCCTGAGATTTCTGTGACTAGCTTTTAATAGCAAATGCCTCTTATTTTTGTCTTAAAGACACTTTAAGCACGTAGGAGAACTCACAGAAGAGACACAACACAAGAGAGGGGAGGTAGCAATAATGTTAAGTGCTCATTTTAAATGCGTGAGGGTTTGTTTGCTCGTGAGACCAGCTCCATGCCAAAAGAACAGCAATGCTCAGCAATGCCTCTGACAGTCACTGTAAAAAAAGAAAAAAAACAGAGATAAAGGTAGCACTTTAAGATTCAGAGTGCACATCTATTTTTCCCCTATGTGAATATACTATTCGGTTCTTTGCACATACTCTATATTATTACTATATGTTACTATAGCACTATGTACGGTTGTGACACCCATCCTAGAGTTTGGTCAGACGTTCACGTCGACTTACCTCGGTGTGTTGTTTTACGTCATCTCATATCCAAGCTCATTCTGATGTTAGTTTTGAGGGATGCCTATAAAGAGATCACATGCTTCAGCAGCTAACTTGGTCATTTGGATACCCCGCCCGACCCGCATGCATGACACTCCCAGAGCCATGAAGAGCCATGAAGGGATGGATAAGCGCAGGATCCAGGAAGATTGGAGGCCGCAGAGGGACAAACACAACTGAAGCATAGTTAAAGGGTCTTAAATAAAGACAGGTAACAAGCAGGGGATACAGGGAAAAGGGCCTGTGGATCTCGCAGCTTGACTTAGCTATAATCATTTATAATTCATAACTTAAAACCCAGGAAACTTATAAATTATACATACAAGTGAACCTGCCGCATTTTAGTTGGTGCTTGGATTGATTCAGCATTTCTTCTTGTGACAATGACTTCCTGTGGCAGCTGGCAGTAGAATCGAAATAAAGCATTAAACAATAATGAAACAGGTGCAGTGAAGTTCCAATGATTTTCTGGTGTGTCGTATACTTGAACCATAAACATCCGATACAAATTGATTACAGGTTTTAAGGACACCTTTGGCCTTCATTTATACAATGGAGCTTCCTTGGAAAAAAAAGTCGTACGTGCACACTTAACCTCGACAAGTAATCATCCCTTAGTTATCCTTGCAGTTTGCACTGTATGTCAACAGGTACCTCACAGGAACAGTCCTCTGATATCAGTGTGCTTATAATTTCCTCTAATATGAGCATACATTGTTTGATTGAAAAATGTTTGGAGAGATGACAAAAGCATTGTTAAAGATTGGAGAAACAGAGTTCAAATATGAGCACACAAGAGTGTGCACACACTGGTGCCTCACACTCCTGCAGCTATAAGGCCTCTTGTACAATGAAGCAACAATGTGATTTGAGAGACCCTTTCTTTAAATCTGTGTCCTACACTTAACTCTAAGCAGGCTGTTCTGTCAACAAATCCAATCTGACTCCAAAATGATTATAACTGTCTTTTTTTTTCCTTTTCTCTTTCGTCTTGTCTTCCGTAGTCGGAAATTGGCTTTGGGAAACTCGAAACTTACATCAAACTGGACAAATTAGGGGAGGTGAGATCAGCAATAATGAACGTTTCCAGCATTATCTTTGTAAATGCATTGGTGACCTGTTCTCCATCTGTGCAGGGCACCTACGCTACCGTGTTTAAAGGCCGAAGTAAATTAACGGATAATTTAGTTGCTTTGAAAGAGATTCGCCTGGAGCATGAGGAGGGAGCACCCTGCACAGCCATCCGAGAAGGTACTGAACCTCCACTGACAATCCTAAGTTGGTATTTATTGGTAGTTATTTATTAGTAGTAATGGAAAATCATACAGACTATTATGCTTCTGCTCACTTTTTCATTGATTATCTCTGATTGTGAATTGTCTCTTACAGTTTCTCTGCTCAAAGATTTAAAACATGCCAATATTGTCACGTTGCATGACATCATCCACACTGACAAGTGCCTGACTCTTGTGTTTGAATACCTGGTAACTATAACTAGAATATTTATATATGTTATGTATCTATGTGTTATTCAACGTTTGGACAATGCCATCATCTCCTATGTTTCTTTACCAGGAAAAGGATCTTAAGCAGTATATGGATGACTGTGGGAATATCATGAGTGTTCATAACGTAAAGGTAAATGTCAAATGTTTTAGCTGCTCAAAAAAAATCAAAAATGAACATGTACTTTGAATTATTAAAATTGTATTTATAACTGAGCCTTTGTCTTTTTTTTGCTCTTAGATCTTTTTGTATCAGCTTCTAAGAGGTCTGGCATACTGCCACAGAAGAAAGGTTCTCCACAGAGACCTCAAACCCCAGAACTTGCTTATCAGTGAAAAAGGAGAACTTAAACTGGCAGACTTTGGTAAGTCTCTCTTGCACGAGCTAATTAGAATTTCTTTGTCATTGTTGACAAAATTGTGTTTTTGACACCATGCTGGATTCAAAAACATGATAATCCATTTATCAACAAAAAGATATGTTAAACTAACCGAGGTTTTGAAAACCCTGCTAATTAATTTTTAATCTGAAGCAGCTTGTGAGATCCACATACCTTTTTAGTTTATGTAACTAGCCACCCAATGCTGCCCCCTGTTGGTATGTTTTGGAAAGATGGCTTACATTACCCTGGCACCCAAGTTTTTTCTTTGATTGAAAGGGATGAGCTGACATTTAATCACTTTTTCTCACTCAAGACGTTATTTGAACAGTAAAATGTGGTGTAATTAAAATGTAAGTAAATATTTCAAAGTCCAAATGAAAATGAAATATTTCCCTTACACGTTTGCTTTACTTCCTACTGGAATTCAGGCTTGGCTCGGGCTAAATCAGTGCCGACAAAAACCTACTCCAATGAGGTCGTGACATTATGGTATCGTCCTCCAGATGTGCTGCTGGGCTCCACTGAGTACTCTACTCCCATTGATATGTGGTGAGCAAATTCTGTCTAAAAACAACAACATGACTCATGTTTACTGTTGGCTTATGTCACTCACTGCTACATTCTACTAAACAATGATGTGCAATGATTTGATAGGTATTTTGGTCCTTTGATTCATTAAGCACTTTTCTGATTTGACTTTTTTTCTTAGTTATACCAGGTATAAATAATTAGTTGTGATTTGGGGAAAAATCAGCTCGTACTTTTTAATCCACAATCTAATTTTATCTAATTTAATTTTTCTAATTTCTGACTACTTAACTACTTCTGCTCTGCAGAAACTATGTCCTAGAAAACAACACAGGTTTTTTGATTTTGTTTAAAAATGGCATAATCATAATTAAAAGACCAATGGGAACCCCTTTCAGAATAGATCAAAAGATGATTGTAGCAGGGCTTTATTTTTTTTTTTTTTAATTAACTAATTGTTTTTTTATTTTCTTTTTATTTACAATTTTACAAAACTGACAATGTCTTATTCAATTGATGTTATGGGTGCTTTTTTAAGGGTAGCCTTTCTGAACATTTTAATCAGATTTTAGAATAAACATATTTACCTCTCTCATTCTTTTGATAAGCTGTAGTAAATCTTTGTATTTTCTTTCTACATTTAAGATAGTGATTCTAATGCATTCATAAAAAATGATCATTACTATTTCTTACACTATAAAATCAAAACAAAAAAATAATTTCATTAAAGGCTAATATTATGTCAGTCTCTTTCTGGGTGATACCATGTGTCTTATTTTTTCCTAATCAGTGCCTCTGTTCTTTGTCCAGGGGTGTGGGCTGTATATTCTATGAGATGATCACAGGCAGGCCTCTCTTCCCTGGATCAACTGTAGAGGATGAGCTTCACCTCATATTCCGCGTCCTCGGTGGGACTCATGCAGAATCCGCTCTAGTTCTGTATATCATTCCTAGCTTTACGTGTGTTCGCCTCTGAACACTACACACATGGGGACTGATTCACTCATTTTTTTATATGACAGGCACTCCCACGGAAAAGACTTGGCCTGGCATCACCACCAGTGAAGAGTTCAAGACCTACAATTTTCCTCTCTACCGCGCAGAACCCCTTGTCAATCACGCACCCAGGTATGCAGAGATTGATGTGTGCGTGTGGCATGTTATTTGTAAAATATAGAAGTGGTAGGAGCTTCAGCAAACTTCTTATTTTTTTGTTACAGAATAGACAGTGATGGCCACGATTTACTGTCAAAGCTCCTTCAGGTGGAGTACATAGTTGTTTATTGATGACAAAAACCTGCACAAGAATTCACTGCATGAAACGTTAACGGCGCTGTCTGCATGTCTGTAGTTTGAAGCAAAGAACCGAGTATCAGCTGAGGACGCCCTCAGACACTCGTATTTCAGGAGTCTAGGGGAGCAGGTTCAAACACTGCCTGACAGTGAGTACACATCGACTGATCTGAAAATTCTCTTTGCCATCGCACTGCCTATAATTAATCCATTTTTTTTCAAATGTTTTTTCAAGCCGCTTCCATCTTCTCTGTAAAAGGCATTCAGCTTCAGAAAGATCCAGGGAAGAGATCCTCAGTCCATCCAGAATCAAGTAAGTCCTCTCATGATCAAAAAGATTGGAAGCATTTGACAAACCAAGGAACTCGAAACTTTATGCTGTTCCCTGTCTGCCTCCTCTTCACGCGTTGGTTTTTCCATGATCCCTCGTGACACTGTGTGGTTGTGATGCAAATGATGCTCAATAACTGGGCGGATTAAGCTATAAAAACCTAAAGTTTCACTGCCTACAAATCAAACTGCCTCACACTTAGTACACACAGTATAACCTTTAATGCTTAGCGTTTAGCCTTTTGCTCTGTTTACATCTTACTGGAACCAAATACTTCTGCAGGTGTCATTCCGTTTAAAATATCTCGGGAACTGTTTTCGTAAACATTAACTTAAATCACCCACAGACAGATCTGCACAGTCATTAAATGAACGTTTTACATATTTTAGAAATATGAAATGCTATGTTCCTGTTAAAATTGAGTTGCAACTTCATTTAATCATTAGCTTTGACTGGAAGGAAATTCATGAGTTTTAATCTTTTTTTTTTTTTTTTTTTTTGGTTAAGCATTAGCATGATCTTAAAGATCTTAGAGATAATAAGGAAAAAAACTATTTTTATTTTTCATGCTAAGACAAATTGGAAATAAGTGAAGTTATTGAACCGAAACCCTAGCTTTTTGTGTTAATTTGAGTGCTATAAAGCCTGGAACTATTTTACAGTTTAATTAAATGTTGTGAAAAAATGTCTACTGCCTGTTAAATGCTTATTATTAGCTATAAATGTGGCATGTTTGAATTGATTTAAGATGATGTAGCTTTAAACTCCCACTCCAGTCATCTTTTGATCTTTTTTAAAAGCCTTCCCAGTGGTTTTTCATCTGCTACTAGTTTACTGCCCCCCACAATCCCTACATAACATTAGTGAAGCAACAAAAATGTTTTGAGTTTTGAGATAGATGCCAGATAAGATAAGGAAAATGAAGACATACTGTACATGGATCTGTTTGTCTGCAAGTAGATGTATCAGAATGGAGAAAAGCAGGGAGAACTTGCAATTGCTGCTTTTTTCAAATGGCATTCCTTAAATTGCCCCTGATTCACAACAATTTGAATAAACGTATACCCAGAAATGCAGTTTTAAAATTAAATTATTTTATATATGCCTTCTATCATGAGAAAAAGACTACAAGAACATGTTAAAAACACCCAAAACACAGTAAGTATTTTCAACATGTTCTTGAAATATTTTTCTGATGATGGAGGGCATATATTAGGAAAATTAAGCTTAAAACTGCATTTCTGTGTATTCTTTTATTTAAATTGTTGGGATTTAAGGGCAGATTAAAGAATACCGTTTGAAAAAGAGCATATTTGTGACATCAAAATATGCTGGGCAGGCTATGAGCTCCCCGCCCTACTCAGCAATGGGTAGGGGGGGCTCTGCAGCAATAGTCCTGCCTACAACTCAGAGGTTAATTTCTAATAAAATACTGCCGCTTTCCAGATACAATGTCCTTGATAACGACAGATTTGTTGATTTAAGAAACCACTGGGAACAGTTAAAAACTTCTCAAACGATGGTTGGAGTGGGTCTATACCGGTATTTGTTATTAATTTGGTATTTGGTTTGAATGTATTTAGGGTACTGTAACTTGAAAACACTAAAACAACACAGAGAGAAAACAATTCCCATCTTGTACTGATGTATTGATGCTATTTTTTGTGAGGTTTGTAATTATTTTTATGTATTTGGTATACAGCGACCAAATCTGTCTTGCATTTTCACTCGACCAGCAGCACAAAATAAAAGTCTATAGGTGCAGGTCTGTAGAAAGAACAGTTTATGACAAAGTCAGGATAAGCTTCTACCGAGACATAAGACAGTTTTCTGACTTTCCATTAGCTATCAAGGTTTTTGATAATGAATTTTTTTTAAAAAAAGAAAGGTTTTTCATTTCAGACATTGGAAAATTTCATTTTGTCAGAACTCTTGTCAACACACACTCTGTGTATCGCTTGTGTCTCCAGCTTTGATTTACTTCAGCGTTCCTGTCTTGTATCATAGTCCCAGTGTGTTTATGTGTGTCTCCTTTTCTGAGTTCATTGTCTCTTTGTCATATTCTTCTAAACTATCCCTTCTCATTGGTACCCTTACTCTCTTCTTGTCCTGTGGTCATCGTTTCTCTAACTCCTTCTCCAATCTCTCTTGTGTACCTGCATCTTCCTTCTCTGTCACACCTCATTACTCCCATCCTTCCCCTTTCCCCGTGACCTTAAAAAGTGATGGCCCATAAGCTAGGCTCCGCACCCTCGCAGTACTTCCAGAGAGAGACTACCAATCCCAGGGCTCAGAGTCACAATGTCTCCTCTACTTCCACTGGCTGAGTGGCCCCTGCCATTCTGGTAAATACTGTCTTTCTTTCTGCTTTTATTCTGTTCAGCTTTTCTTTTCTCTTCGTTGTTTGCTCGGCTTTTCTCATTTTTTTGTCTCGCAACTTCACCTTACATGACGCTCTGAAACTTGCTAAGCTTCACTGAATGTCATCACATTCCTCCTCCTCTCTTGTATTTTCACAGTTCAAATTAGCTCTAACTTAGGATTGGTTAAATACACACATCTGATCATGTGAGCCACTTCTGTTTCAGGGTTCAGCAGAGCCACATTGTTTTTTATGTTTAAAGCAAAGAGCGTGACCACCAGCAGTCATTTGACTCTTACTTTCAGTCCTGTTTAGGTTTTTTCAGAGAGAGATGTAGCGTTGTCACGAGGCTGTAAGTAAGGAGTTTGTGAAGCATGGGTTTGCTTAGTTGCTTTTTCAGTAGCATAGTTGAGTGCTGTGCAGCTTTAGTTCTGTGTTTTACAATGTTTGGTAAGTGGGAACGCTCCCTCACAAAACACACATTCCCCTCTTACAAAAAGGTTACTTAACTTGTTTTACTGTTTAAGTGTCAATATTGAAATATGTTTTTAGTTCACAAAACAAAATAGGTTTTTGTCAAGTTTTCAGATCTTTTCCTGCATCATCACTGTCTACCTTCAGCAAGGTTGAAGCTAAATGTGACCGAATGCTGTAATCATGTCCTGAAAGAAATAATCAGAAATTTGGTGGTCATTACTTTAAAAAATGAGAAAGTCTAATAGTTGCAGTCAGTTACCACTTTGAGTCACATATTTTCAAAGATGTATGGCAAAATCTTAATCTTAAGAACATAAAAGAGCTGTGTTTCAAGAAAATGTGACTTATATTCTGTCTTGCAAGTAAAATAGTCTTATCAATAAAGTTTCTGGAAAGCAGAATGCTCTTTGTTGTGACTAGGAATTCTTGGTAAGACCATTTTTCTAATCCTCCTGGCAGATTTTCTTTTTGTTTATTTAAAAAATATATATATTTTTTTATTTTTTGACATAATTTTAGGAGGCCTGTTTTTGCAGTGTATCAAACATTTCTATAAAGCCTCTAATTTGCTGGTTTTTTTTTTTTTTTTTTTTAGAGAACCGTGGATTGAATTTGATTGATGATATACTATATACTACACTGTATATTTACCGTCATATTTAAAAGAATAAAAAGCAACAAAAAGGGGTATCAGCTTGATGCTGAAAAAGATTTTCCTTGAGGATGCTTTGGTTTAAACTGACTAACCTGTGAGGAGACTGTGCATTAAGTGCAGGATGAAACTGTTTCATTTAGTAGCTGTAAAAATAAGATTATTCAATAAAAAATCATTTTTGTTCAATAAGAAAATACACTAGATTTGATTTGGACATTAAAAACAATATTTCTGTACAAGATTAATCAAAACAGAAAATAAAATGATGTGATGGTGTGTGACAGAAACCCATCTCGATTTTTACATGGTCACACGCAGAGTTTTACAGAAAGAAGATATTTAAAAAAGGTAAAATCAAAACTAAAAAGAAACATACACACAAATGTTAGTCGATCCTTAAATATGAGTTGTGCCACAGTACTGACTGATACATTCTAAACAAATGTGCACCTCAGAAATAAAACTCGTTCTGTTTTATTTCTTACAAAAGTTTGTATTCAATCTGGAAGAAATTACAAGTCTTTTAAATTTCAGCTCCAGATATTTGGCATGGTGTTTAAAATCACTTCTAATAAATATATATGATATCTTTTAATTTTAAATCCACAAAAGTTCTGTCACTTATTGAATATATTCTTGTATATGAAATTGAATTTACTTTTGCAGCTCTAAATGTACAGTGTTTCCTGGTTTGTGGTGTTTAGGCTATGTTTGTGGCATGAAGTGACTTTGCAGCTTCTTTTTAAAGTTTTATTTGTCCAAAATGACTTTTAATTGTGTCATCCTCTCCTGTGTGTCTTTCACAGCCCAGGGGAAGAGCAGGAGGCAGAGTGTGTTGTTTTAGTGCCGGCAGGAGCGATGAGAGGACAGCGATACATGGAGGAGTCACTGATTCACCGACCCTGCCATACACACACACACACACACACACAGACACGCACACAAACTGGAATACTGAAGCACATCCTGCCACATAAAAAGACACCCACACCTGTGAAAAGTTCAATCAAACAGAAAACCACACAAACGTAAACCTTATGGAACAAGGACTCTGCTCAAGCCCGAACATGAATTGCAGAGGAAGTGAGGTTGTTTTAATGCTGGAAGAAAAGTGGGAGAATATAGTCTCCTTGCTGCTGCTGCTGTCCAGAGGAGGGCAGCACTAGGATGGGAGCTGACTTGGTTTTGAAGTATATTTTACTGTATCAGTGAGATGTAAAAATGGAGGAGCTGAACACAAGCCAAAGGCAAGGAGAGAAACAGGTTCCCTCGATCACTCTCTCGTGTTTTTCAAACTATTGTTGTGCATAAATTGACTGAGCTGCAGAACTGCTTCTTTTTCTCAACAGCCTGAATCCCGAAGTATTTACACCTCAGCACTAAAGGTTTGCCTAACCTCTTGACCTTTATTACAGACAGGACCCTTCCCTTTCTGTGATGCTTTTGTCTTTTTTTTGTTGTGAACATGGTCTTAAACACTCATTCACACTTGGAGAAAGTGTGAAAGTCCTTGGAGTTTACAAAGATAAACTGTTGCACCTTATGTCCAGCAGAGGGCAAGGTGGTCGTCATTCTGGAACCTCAGTGGTCAGAGAAGGAAAAAGTACACGAGTGAAGAGGAAAGTCCTTTTAAAAACACATCAAAACTGTTACAACGTGCTGCACTACTTCACCGCTTTGCAATGAACACTGCTGTTGCCACACCAGCAGTAGATATAACACCTGCTCCTCATTTATGTGCTGTGGACGACACTTCTTCAAGATGCCGTCGTTCCGTACTAAAGAAGTGAAGGAGCGAAAGGACGTGTGCAAGTCATCATCTGTTCACACTTATCCTCCTTCACCTTGACTGGGAAGTTGTCTTAAGTTGTTGGCTGGCGTACCTTGTCTCTTTGCACCTGATTTTACCTCTCCATTACGTGTAGAAAACCCTCGATCTCATGTGTACATTTTTAAAAAACTTTTTCTAATACAAATATGTATATATGATTATGTTTTACTTTGTCAGAAGCAATGATATTTCCAGGATGCTGTTCTCAGCCTGCACAGGGTGGGCGACTGGCTGGGCACGTGTTGCACATTCCTTGAGCTCAGGACTTATTGCTTGTGTTGTGTTGTTGGTGCTCTGAGATGCAGATGGTCTTGTATGTGTAGACCCCCCCCCCATACCTTGATAGTTTGTTTAAAAAAATCATGGCATCAACCTGTGAGTCTTCGGTCATCCATTTTTGGCTAATTTGACCATGACGTTGCTGTTCCGAAACAACCCGACCTGTCATCTCTTTAGGCATGTTTGTGTGTTTGACATGATTTTACATTGGTCTGTGAAATAGCTGCTGCAGGAAAAATGAATACCTCCTTAAAGTCTTGCATGGCACATAATATTAAATCATTTCACTCCCAAATACACATGTTCACTTGAAGACTGTACCAAAAATGACCACAGACAATAATATCCAGCTGCAATGCAGCAGTGCAGTGTGCTAGCAGGAAACAAATACCTTGTATAATAAATCTCAACTTTGACGGAAAAATCTGACTGTTTGGTATGTTCTGATAAGAGAATAAGATGTCTCAAGTTTTAGGCATATTGTTTTTTTTATGCTGTCGTAAAATGCGAGGACCTGATTTTTCCTATAGGATGTAAAAAGCACACAACTATTTCACACCAACCTGCTGACTTGTAAACGGCCCGTGAGTGTAGATCGGTTTTTCTCGTACCTCAGGCACAGAGCTCGGCTCCTTTCTTGCATTTTTCCTCTAATAAGTTCACAAAGATTGAAGTAACACCCAAGTTCTTTAGAATAACTACTTTTTTGTTTCCTAGAGTGTGACGGTATGTAGCATGTACATAGACAACCCCTCCACTCTGTAAATATATATATATATATATATATAAATAATTATGAAGTGTACAGGTTTGATACAGCTATTCACGTTCTGGTTTTCCTTTTTCCTGTTTCTTTACTAAGAGTCAGCAATATTTCTGTAATCAATAAACAAAGCCATGGAAAGAATAAGTGTGTTTGCATTTGTGTTCATTTCAGACGATGGACGTAACTGAATGATCAAAAGGAGACTTCAAATCTCTTCATTCTTTTTTTTCCTGTTTGCATGATGAAACTAGAGAGGCTGCATTGATTTATCATGTTGCAAAAACTTTTTTTTTTAATTTTAAGTTGTAAAAAGCCATAACATTGAAATAAATATGACAAAGACCTGTTTGTGTGAGGAGTATATGCCATGTTTGAGGACATACCATGAGGTGATGTGAACACCTAATAAACATAAAAGATCATTATGTTGTTGTGAAATCATTTTAACATCATTATTGGAGGATGTAACAGTGTATAGTTCAACATCACTTAAGAATAGTTGAATTTGTAACTTGTAATTATTTTAGCTGTTAAAAATATTCACAAGTGGTTACTTTTTAAAATATAATTCCTACTTATAGACATGTTTTCCTAATTAAGACATTTACATTGAAAAATATCAGACACAGAAATTATATTAGGGCATTTTTACTATGATGTATGATTTATTTTATGTCTACAAAAGTAAAGATCAAACTTCACACATGTAATCATGTTAATTTGCTCTCAGCACTGTCAAATGATCTTTTGGGTTCTTTAGATTTGAAGTGGTTTTGAAAGAACCTATTAGGCAGCAGTGATCTAGGAACTGTTAAAACAAAATTGTAATTCAGCTGACCATTGGGGATGCGTTCAGTTCAAACCTCGATTTTGGGTCATGGTTTTGTTTTGGTTGGAAATATAATTGGCATATCACAAAACATGAACAAAAAAAAAAACAAAAAAAAAAAAACAAACATTTTTTTAAATTTGCTAATAAGTAACTAACAATGAAGAAAACCTTTCAGTTGGTTCATACTAAGTCTGTTGTGATTTCTTTAAACAATTGCCCTCTAAATCTTTCTTAAATTTACTACAATTGTTTAACACTTAACTTAAATCTACTGGTATGCACTAAGGTATGAGATTTACATTTAGATTTAACATTCTGATTTAGATATAACTTTTAATTTAATATTTATCACTTATATATTTACATTTATATTTGACATTTATATTTAGTTATAATTATGAAATTTAACATTTACATTTATTTTTAGAATTTAAAAAAGGGTTCAGGTTTAACATTTACATGTATTGTTTACTATTAGACTATTTATAATACTATTTATATTTTACAATATTTACAACTAGTATTTATCATTTATATTTTAGGTTTATATTTAGCATCTAAAGGTACATACATAAACTCACAAATAATTATTTTATTTGTGATAAATAGTACTGACAAAATGAGATATGCATGCATCACATTGGAAAGAGATGTGGTAAAATTGGTACATAATTTTTACGAGGTGAATTTTTCCATTCAGCGCCCCACAGGGATGCAACGATTCACTTTCCCCACGATTCGGTTCAATGGTGTAAAATACGGTTCGGTTTTCGACAACGAGCAACACAGATGAAGTAATTACCCTCCACGCCAATAGGGGGCAGTCACAGCAGTTTGAGGTCGCAGCTTCCAAGCGCTTTCAGGTGTAGTGCGATCAGTTCCGCTGGTAAACAGCGGGTAAGAAACATGGCGTCCTCCTTTAGGAAAGCAGGCCATGACATCGAAACGCGAAAACGGACCGAGGACGTGCTCCTGGCGGAGGGTATCGACTTCAGCTCTCTGTTGCTATCGCAGCCCGTTCTGGACGGACTGTCCGCTGCTGGTTTCCAGAAACCGTCGCCTATACAACTTAAAGCGATCCCGCTCGGTCGATGTGGACTCGGTGGGCAATTAGTTGCTGTTTTTAACAGCTGTTATTGATGTATTTTTTTAAAAGCAGAACTTACTCTAAATTATATTGTTTCAGATTTAATTGTACAAGCCAAGTCTGGCACAGGAAAGACATGCGTGTTCTGCACCATCGCTCTGGACTCTCTCATCCTGGAGAACCCTGCCACCCAGGTGAGTGTTCCCATACAAGAAACCTCTCTTTACATTATTATTAATCACCACGCATTCATAAACAAAAGCTGCAGGGCCACATTTTCTAATGACAAATTGCTATAAGTAGAAAACTCTATTTTTGGAATAGTTTTTGGAATAATTTAAGCTTCTTACTGCCTACAGAATAGGACAAGAAAAGGAGCAGAATCACAAAAACAATTAAAAAATATAATATGTGGATCTTGTTTCAATTTTCTCATTTTTTAATCCTCCCATTCTTTCAGAAATACTTACTTTAAAATAAATATCTCAGCTTTTATGTCCCATCACATTTTGCCCATGATTTATTTGGGTTCTCCTGCAGGTTCTTGTTTTGGCTCCCACGCGGGAGATAGCGGTGCAGATCCATTCAGTGGTCATGGCTATCGGCTGTGCCATGGAGGGCCTGGAGTGTCACGTTTTCATCGGGGGCAGGGCTGTCAGCCAGGACAAATCCCACCTGAAGAAGTGTCATATAGCTGTGGGGTCACCTGGTAAGAGCCCATAGAATATTCTGCAAGCAGCTCACGTAATCATCCTCTAGTTCGGTATTTGATGGGGATGCTCCCGCTTTTTCACTCAGGTCGCATCAAACAGCTGATCGAGCTGGGCATGCTCTCCACTGCCAGCATCCGACTGTTTGTACTGGATGAAGCTGACAAACTACTGGAGGAAGGGAGCTTCCAGGGGCAGATCAAGTAAGCGGGACGCACGTTCTGTTGCATTTTTGTGCCTTCTTAGTGGCTGTAGAGTTTGTCCCTCAAATGTTTGTGTTATAATTTAAATAAAAATGCAGCATGAAATGTCTTTCCTCAGCTGGATCTTCTCAGCTCTGCCCGTCAACAAACAGATGCTCGCACTTTCTGCCACATACCCAGAATCCCTGGCTCAACACCTTACCCGCTACATGAACGAACCCACTTTTGTTCGACTCAATCCTAAAGACATGGGGCTGAAAGGTTAGGTTTGCTGGAGAGTTCAATAAGTGCATCTTTAATTTCTTTAAAAATGTATTTTCTTTGTTGTAGTGGTATTTGATTTTCTGGTCCTGCAAACTATAGTTAAGCACAATGTTTTGCAAACTTTTCTTTCTCCATTAAAATGCTTTTCAAGATTAAACATCCTTTAGCATCACACCTGCTTACTAACTTGCATCACACATGTTCTGTTTTTGTTCCCCTGGCAGGTCTGAAGCAGTTTTACAAGCTGGTGCCTTCCCAATCTCTTCCTCACAAGGTCTTTGAGGGGAAAGTGCAGCATTTACTGGAGTTGTTCAGTAAAATTCCTTTCAACCAAGCTTTAGTGTTTTCCAATTTGCACACACGGTACGTGCGCTTTTTGTGTTTACCTTCACTCCACATCTGCTACTGTCAGTGAATTATTTCACTAAGCACAGAGATGATGGATTTCCCGCTGAAATGGGCTGTTTTCTTGCGGCAGGGCGCAGCACCTGGCAGACATCCTGTCCTCCAAAGGCTTACCTGCTGTCTGTATATCAGGTGAGGCAGAAACTGTAATATCTTTGTAATCAACTGCAATAAAATCAGTTTAAGGAAATAAGTTAAATTTACAATTTTTCATTTTCTTGAATCGATTATTTTTGACAATCATTAACCAGGTGTGACCATGACAGTTTAAAAAAAGATGCTAGCTTTGTGAGATTTTTTTTGTGGCAAAAATAAAGATGTTTCCTGACCTGTGTAGTTAATGAGATGATGTGTTAATCTGCAAAGGTGGACTCAGTCAGGATCAGAGATTGGAAGCCATGTCAAAACTGAAGCAGTACCAGTGCAGAGTACTCATCTCCACTGACCTGGTGAGAGAATGGCTTTGTTTTCTTTTTGTTTTCTTGGTCTCTTTACTCTTAAGCTTTTTTTTTTTCTAGTCAGCTTTTGCAAACAGAATAGAGGTAATAAGATGTGTATTTTCTTCAACCATAGCTTATTTATATGAGACCTAAAGCACAAATAAAATATCTGGTTTCTGTGCTAAATAGTGCCTCGTGACTTTTAAGTTTTATCTATATCTATAGACAATTGACTGAATAGAAAAGCCTTATGATCTAATGTTGGTGCTGCTTCCGGTTTGTTTTCCCTTTGACAGACATCCAGAGGAATCGACGCTGAGAAAGTAAACCTGGTTATAAACCTGGACGTACCGCAGGATTGGGAAACTTACATGCACAGGATTGGACGGGCTGGACGTTTTGGTGAGCCTCTAACAACCTGAATCACCCATGTTGTCTTATTGCACATGAATCAATGAGGAAGTCCGGATGGATTTTGAGTGGAGGAGTTGCATCTTCATTGCAGAATCTTTCAGCTGTTCAGGTATTCAGGAACTGGCAGGTTTTCGCTGCAGATGTTTTCCCATCAGCTCTCACTCTCATTGAAAAACCTTCTGGTCAAAATGTCTGTCCATCTGTGTTTTTTAGAAATTGATTTTTCTTTGGGGTTTTGTTTTATTTCCAGATTTAAAGTGAAAGTATAAGAAATCTGAAATGCATTTTACAGTTTTATGACTTAATTTGTAGGTTGTGGTGAAAGGGAAGGAGCATTAAAAAAATCAATGTTCCAGCATGACTTCAACTCCGTTATAATTTAGTTATCCAGAAAGCAGAGCTTCTTTATTGTTTTTCTGTTCCTTGTTTGTTTCTAGGCACTCATGGGCTAGCTGTGACCTACTGTTGCCATGGTGAAGAAGAAAACAAGATGATGGCCATTGCTCAGAAATGTGGCATTAGTTTGCATGCTCTTCCACGTGAGTCCCGTTGACTTTTTTGACTGTTTGACATGAAAATGCTTCGCAGTCTAATGACTCTGTCGTTTCAGTGATCTTGGAGCCCGGGTTGATGGATGAGTCATGTGACTGGGATGTCTGTGCAGATGCTTCCGTCCCAGTGCGTCCATCTTTGCTGTCATCCAAAACTGAAAAAAAGAGGTTATCAAAGATCGTAGTTCCTGCTTCTGATCAAAGGAAGGATCAAACTAGGGAGCAGAACAGTCAAATTAAGGCTGACAAGATCCATCTAGCGTCCAAGAAAGATCTACATGCTGAAGAAAATGCAAGGAGTGCTGTGCTACCACAGAAACCCGAAGTAGCACCAACTCGAAAGGAGCTGCAGGATGCCTTGCCCAAGATCCCTCCTCTGAGCTCATTCAAGAATTGCAGGTTGAAGTTTGTGACTTTTCAGGAAGCTGAGCGGGACTTTCACTCCTTCATCACCACAGGGTTGGGGAGATCTGTTGAGGTAATAAGAGAGTACGGAGGCCGTGATGGTGACGATGTGCAGAGGGAGTTTATCATGCTCCACGAAGATGGAACTCAAAGTTTACCACAAGATGGGGAACAGTTGAGATCTAGTTTTTGCCCTCAGAGGTCAGCTTCTGTGTCCTCCTGCTCCCAGTCAGACATGGAGGATGAACCAGCAGAGTCTAATCAAACCGAAAGGCCAGTTGAATGTAAAACTGTCACTAAACCTCAGTTGGAAACTGGACCCCCTGTGCAGAAACCCCCTCAGCCCCCGACATGTGATCAGACGGCCCGCTCAAGTGGGAGAACTTTGCCTCACCCCGAAAGCAGGGATTCTGCACGAAGCACCAACCGGACAGCTCCAACAAAGACTCGCAGGGATGAAGCGAAGAGAAAGGACAAGATGAAAAGGAATTGGAAAAAAGATGAAGAAGACTGCATGGACACGGATGATGAGTCCAGCTCTGAGGCATACTGGAGAGCCTATTACAAAGCTTGGAGTGATTACTATAACTCCATGCCCCATTTTCCAGAGCAAGGCTATCAGAGCTACTACAATGTGGCTCACAGCTGGATGGCAGCTTATCGCATGAATGCAGTTTACATGGAAGAACTCATGAAGCACTGAACCAGCACTGACGTTTGTATGTTGGGGGGGTGAGAATTCTCTAAAACAGAGAAGTTTTTGGTCATTCAGAAGGATTATTTTGTAAAGCTGAACTTGTTTTCTGTTTGTCATGTATGTAATAAAACATCTCATTTGCACTTTTCAGTATCACCGATTTCTTTGCGTTTACTCAGTAATTTGGCTTTTAGATGCATAACAAAGCATTAAAAAAGTAGAATTTTTGGTCTTTTTTTTTTTTTTAAAGATGTAAAGATGTTTTTTGTTGCTTTTTGCATTCAAGAACCTCTCGTTTTACATTAATCTAATGTAGACTTAAAGATAACTTTTTGTCTAGATCGTGAGTCTGTAACCTGAGGCTCTGGAGCCACATGCAAACATCCTTCCACTGTGGCTCTGTGGATTAGAAGAACAATATAATTGAATTGTTTTAAATATTCAAAAGCTTCATTTTATAAATGAAAAAAGCCACAAAAACAGTTATTTTCTAAACGGGGGGTTTTGCTAGTGAAGTGGGTTATTTTAGGACATTTTATTCTCATCTTAGTCTTTAATTTGCCTAACTAAGCAACTTTCACACAACATTCAATTCAGATAAAAACATTAATTGCAAATAATGACATCTCCCTGGAACAAAACTTCCAAAAGTTCTGACTTGGAACAGTTTTATGGTACATGAATAAAAGTTATTTTTGAAAGTCTTTATCTCTTTGTTGTCACACGTGCGGAGGGGTTGGGGATACAGAGGCAAAGCAGAAAAGGAATTTGTGGCAGATATAGATGTTTTATCAGGCGATTCACAGTCGGGACACAAGACAAAGTCATAAATAATATCCAACACCTGACAAAGATACGCACAGCAGAAATCTCAACAGTGACAGGAGGCACAGGAAGGCAAAGAGTGAGAGGAAAACCAAGTGAGTGCCAAGAGACGACAAAGGAAACTACGTAACAGAGAGAGAGACAAACACAACCACAGATCTGTATTTGTTAAGAAAGAAAAATACAGTCTTTTGACACGTTTGAGCGGAATATAGTCATCTGAAAGTGAAGAAACCTGGAGTGAAGCAGGAAATAAGACATTTAATCGTTCTCAGCAACAAAATGTGCAGAGCCTTACTTCTTTATCAACCTAGACATCACGTGTTTAATTTTTTTGGGATTCTACGCGTCAGACTTGTGGAAACAATGTCTTTAACTTTACTTTTAAATACACTAAGCTCTGTCTGTCTGTGCTTTTCTTTTTTTTTATACTTTATGTAAATTAGAGCACAGTTTGACCAAACACCTAAGGGGATGAAGGCAATCGTCACTGTGTACAGTACTAACGACAGTACTAGGTCACTACTATGAAGATTGGAGTTAAGCAGGCCCCGATTTTGTATAGTAGTTTTGGCTTTAAGTTGTTCCTCACAGGATCCATGAAGAGTGAAGCAGGAGTCTCAGGATTTTAGGATGTTCAGCTATAGATATGCTCATTCTGCTTCTGTGTACACTCCTGGAATAGATTACTTAACAGTTATTGGTCTGCTCCCCTTGTCCTGTTTCTGTAAACTCAACCTGTGTTCTTATCGATTTCAAGACAACCTCAAAACGGCGAGATGTTACTGGTCCATACAATGGGCAGCAGTTCGAACTAAAAATGTCCACCAGTCTTTACAAACTTTGGTGATAGGAACTTGTCGTTTCGTGCTTCAGACGGACAGTCAGGCCGGCATGTTTTTTTTTTTTTTGGTGGCAGAGATCCACGGATCCAGTGTCCTTTGAGTCCTTGCGGTCACCTCAAGAGCTAACCTTGCTTCAAAGTCTCCAGGAGAGAAAGTAAAGAATAATCATAACAAAAATAAAATCCCTTGAAACAGCAAGGAGGACAGAAAGTACAAACACCAAAGTTTCCTTACCACACAGAGTACACATACCCAACAACTCTGAAAAATGCTCGCTGAGTTTGGAAGATAAAACACTGACAGCCATAAAGACTACTGAAAGCATACTGTTGTATACACAGAAGGTTAGGATACAACAGGACAACAACAAGAAGGGTGCAGCGAGGAGAGTTATAACAAGAGGACGGCTTCACTGGTTCTGCCAAACAATGGTCAAATATTACAAAATATCCTATTAACAATATTCACAAAGATCACAGGCTCAGGGCAGATTTGTGTCAGAAATTCTCAGCAAACGCCTTGTGCTTTTATTGTGGACATTAAGATTGAAACTGATTTTTTTTTGGATTTTCCGTTCCTTTGTTAAAAATATACTGAGTCATCTGAGGTCAGAGGGGGCTTTAAAAGGGAAAAGAAGGAGAAGAAATTTATAAAACAAATATATTTCTTTTAATACACTGGCAAAAGAGGCACATACTGTTTACAAGCCTTGTAGCTGAGAATTTTGGACAGAAACATGTGCGATGAACCCCTCAGAGTGGCAGCTAGGCAAATATATACTAAACCATAGAGACCTTACGGAAGAATTGAAACACACATTTTCAGTTGGCTGAGAAACACACACGCACACAATCACCTCCTTTCAGGAACATCTCTACTAACAGAGATGCACATACACTCTGTCACAAATCCGTAATGTCATCACAGAGACACTCAGCGACTTTCGTGTTTTAGCTTGAAATAATATTAGGCCAAAATCTTACCAAATAAAAGGGCAGAGTGAAAAATTTGCAGAAAAACATCTGATTATGTTCTTTTTTTCCCTTTGAGTTTTACTTGTTCCCTTCTTTATCCTGTTAAAGTAAAGCAGGAATCGTTAAAAAGGTGCTTTTTTTTTGCACAGTGACACATGACGTATTTGGGGAATCACCCGAAACAATTGGAAGCACTTGCTTCCATATTTTAAAGACTGGCTTCTCTTCTGCTGTCTCACTCACACACTCTTGTATGTGCACACTTATGCCAAATACTAACATGAAGATCCTAACAGCCACCCCCCCAGTCTGTACAGGGAATCTATGTTGTTACAGCGCATGGCCAGCAGGGGGCAGGCTCCACTTGGGCTTTTCCAGGTCTCTGAGTGCCTTCTCCATCAGTCCATGTCTGTCTCAATTAGTCTTAATCTGTCTTTCAGTGTGGATCCCCCAGCACTCCAGTCCTCAAAGTGCGGACACTTTCACAACATTTTGATGACTTGGCCCAGTGGGCAGGTGGGCGTCGCCCTCAGGAGTTGTTACTGGCGGCGTGGGAATGCTGATGATTGCTGTGGTGATCTGGCTGCTCTGGCAGTTCAGAGGTGCTGGCTCATCTATGCGCATGTTCAAGCTGGAGCGACTGCAGGAAAAATGTCAGAAAATCTTGGATTAGGATAATCCTAGAGAAACGTTTTGGCCAAAAGATGAATAGAGCTTTGGGGGAATTTTGTATTGTCCCAGACCAGCTGTTGGGGAAAGAGTTCACAGGACTTTCTTAGTTGGAGAGTTTCAGAAAAATCGGGAAAATGTTGTCTCAAATTCTGATTTTTTCCCCAAAAGTCTTTTATTATATTAAGATAATTTATTAGCTTTTTATCAATCTAAATAACATCAGTTTTATTTCCTTTTTGATCCTTTTCATAGGCTTATTGATAACTTTTTTTTCAGATTTATGTACACTTTTTTGATGTTTTCTTCAAATGTTACGGACTGAATTCCAAACTAATTTGTGAACTAATGACTTCAAAAATTCTAGACCAGATGGACTCCTGTGGCCTCAAGCTACGGAGAAACACACATTCCATCTGACAGATCAGTTCTTTTCTCCTAGCAGCATTTAAAATGCCTGATTTAAATTATTTTAGCTTCCTTCATACTACTGAGAGCGAAACGTAAGTTTTTTAATGTACTTAAAATAAAGTCATGTCTTCAACTGCAGCTTGAAGTTCTAAGCAGTCATGTTAACTGCTGTATTAAAGCACAACTAATTCATAGGATGTTTAGAATTTTGGTTGTATTGGAAGATCTAGTTGTTTAAAAAAGATTATACTAATACCAATAAATTCAAATAGTTGTTAGGGGGCTTAATTCTAAATGTTTGAAATACAAATTCTATAACTGAAATATTTTGTTCTTTTAACAATTTAGAGGCATGCAAAAGGATCATGCCCGTCTGAAAAACTTCACTTCATATTAATCCATTAGACAGTAATGTACAGTAGTGCTTTAAGTAAAACCAGAAATGCAAGTTTGTTTGATATTTCTGCATTCTCTCAAGAAAACCAAGAATTTAACCAGTTCAGAATACTGTCTTTGGGGGCATTTTCTAATGGATTGCTATCCTCTGGGACTCAGGTGAAGGATTCTGGCTGAGAGAAACAGAACAGTCAATAATTATCAGATTTTGCAGCTTTCATTTACAAGAGATTAACATTTACCCAGGAGTTTCCATGCTTTAACTCAAGTAATGCAGTTGTTTTTTTGTTTGTTTTCTGTCCTCTGATGGAACGAACCCTACAGGATACAGCCTGAATCTCTTTTGTCCTCTTCTGTTACCTGGTGCTAAGAGGCTGGATGTGGATGGTGCTGAGCTCCTGCAGGCCGTGGTGGTGCGTCTGCGTGTGAGTCAAAGGCTGCATGTGTGCTGGGGCACTGGCGTTCCGCAAAGGTGTGTTGTGCTTCTTGCTTCGGCGACTGCAGCACGTCCCCGTCACACCGTCTTGGCTGGACAGGGAGGGGCTTCGAGGGGGATAGTTTTGCAGCCCCCCCTCCAGGTAGCTCTGCTGGTAATACTGCTCATCCACAAACTCGTGGTTCTTCAAGGAAGGAAAATAGAGACACACAACAGCTGTTCTTTATTCTTTCCTTTCAGCTTCACTAAGAATCATAGGATCAAAATTAAGCAAATAAACAGATTTTTAAATAATTATCTGAACTAAATCCAATTGGGTCCGTACAAATTTGTACTGAAACATCTGTGTCGTTCTTTCTGAGTGTGTAATAACAGACATTTCAACAACCCCTGATGGAAGCTGGTCCACAGTTTTTTTTTTTATACCTGTGAAAGCCAACCATGAATTTTATGATTTATCATACCCACCACAATATGACAGCAGATTCAAAACTCTTCGTTCATGGTGCCTGGGCTGCCAAAAATACAGAGCAGCTAACCATGAATATTTTGTAGAAATACCATAGTTTGTGCGTCATTCTTGTTGAAAAAGTCTTAGAGAAGTTCTGCTTTCTTGGTCTGCTTCTAGCAGTTAGGCTGAAACCATCAATGAGACATATGGAAGCATACTTTATAAAAGAAAATGGGCACAAGGCGTTGATTAGACAACTAATATACTGTTTAGTTAAGAAAAATAAACACTGCAACTTTACACCTATTTATTAATCTACAAAGCATGTTGAATCCTTTTTGGGGTCACAGCGATGCTGGTTCCAATATAGCTACTGTTGGGCAAGGTGGAGTACACCCTTTTCATGTCACCATTTTGTCACAGGGCCACACAAACACACTTTCACGCAGGAGCAATTGGCAGACAGCAGTGAACCTATGCAATGTGTCATTGAACAGTAGGAGGAAACTGGAGAAAATCCACACATGTACAGGGAGATGACGTAAACTTCACACGGAAAGGTTCCGGGTGGGATTCGAACCAGGTTCTTCTTGCTGTAAGGTGAAGGAGCTAACCACCACACAATTAGCTGAGGTTGTCTGCTAGAGATCTAAATGGCAATGAGCAACAGAACTCCATGAACAAATGTCTTTCAGAGCGTGATCTTTAAATGTGCCCAGGCAGCCACTGACCGATGTCAAATTTGACAGAAAAATCCTTTTTCTTAAACCTCAGCAGCCAACGCGTAGCTTGTAAAAATTCAACTGCCGCCTCCTGATTCCAAATGCTGCAGCGCATTGTAATTGTTTTTCTTTAACAACTACAAAAGCAAATACCTACAAAGAGGCTGGGTCCTAACCTTATCTGCACACAAAAACCATAAAATGACTTGATAAAAGCCACGATGTGTCCGTGTCACTGACATGATCCGTGTCCGTTTTGTTAATGTGCTCGTTACGATATCGCCAGTCTGTTTTGTTCTTCTTACTCACCTTATCCACAAACACTGTAGTTTAAAATGTAAAAGTATTAAATAATGCCAGTATGAACTGCTTATTTTTGTCTGTGGTGACACAGAAAATGTGTTAAACCGCAGTTTTTCGATAAATAAGATCAATCTGCTCTGAGTTTTGAGGTTTGCCTTAGCACAAAAAAATAAAAGGAATAACACCCTTTTTAATGGAATACAATATGCTGCCATTATTTTGAGAAAAAATAAAAACAAAATGGAAAAAGAGGGAATGAAAAACACATAATAATAGTGAAAATGTTTAGGTTAGTAATGGCCAATGTTTAATTTATCCCAGCAGGAAGAAGAACAGAAAGGCCTGGATTGTCATGTTACCGATGTGCAGTGAGTGAAACTAAAAAAAGAAATGAGTTTAAAGTCAGACATGATTGCATCTGTCAGATAGATCTTCCGATGGGCCTGTACAGTGCACATTATTTAACTTACAAATCTTAACACCCACATCACTGATCTAGCCTTGAGTCATTAGAATGTCAAGATGACTTGGTTTATTACACACTGTGGTTAATATAAAAGGAGTGTTTTTGGGCATGCTTTTAGAATAATTTCTGTTTTGCATCTCTTCTTATCACTGTAATCTCTGATGAGTGGAGCTTTTTTGTGTTTATCCAAAAAGCTACAACTTAAAAAAAAGAGGATGACTAGATCGCCTTGGTCTTAACCATGAATTAAATTAAAATCTTTAAATCCATTCGGCAGAGTTTCCCCAGCAAAAACAAGTGTGTTTGTGTGCACTCACAGTGGTTTTCTCCAAACAGTGCAGCAGGTGGTGGTGCTGGCTCTCTAAAAGAGAGGAAGACTTGCCTAAATGTTGCTCCTCCTTGGTGGAACTCTGAATCAAGAAGGACACAAACACACAAGCACCAAATGAGTGTTGCGTTGCATTCTCCTTCAGAAAGAAGCTTACGTGATGTGCCAGGTGTGCTGCCAGCTGCTGTCTCAGTACCTGTTCTGAAAGGCTCATCTTGTATGGAAGTTGCTTAAGTTGGAGAAATAGACAAAAGGAGAACAGACATGGAGAGTTTAACTTGTATTCATAATTTAGCACTGGGAAAGCTAGCCGTCAGCTTGAGATACATTTCATCTGCAGCACAGTTCACATTTATTAGTGTCACTCAACAGAAACAGTTCAATGTAATTCAATTAAGAAATTTTCACAACCTCATAAGCAGCTCACTAATTATCCGTTTTCCGTATTCCATATGGGTCAATGTTCATGCAAAACCAAACAAAAAAGAAATAATAAAAAAAGGAAAATCTGTGGCGAAAATCTCAGATATATTGCAGTAATAGCGCATTATTAGTCAAATGATTGCATAACTGATTCTGCTGTAAAACCCTCGAAAATTCCTAGATGCAAAAGAAAACATATTTTTAGAAGCATAAAAAGAGATGCCTATGCCACATTTTCACAAAGGCAGCTGTTGTGTTTGTGCTAGACAAACTTTATTTACTTTTTTTTGGCACCACTGGCCTTTATTTAGCAGCACCTACACAAGAGAAAGGTCAGAGAGGGGGGATGACACCCAGCTAAGGGTGACAGGCAGGGATTTGGACCTGCGCAGCCTGCAGAGAGGACTCAGCATATAGAGCACCTGCAGAAGCAGCTGAGCTAGAAGGTGCCTCACAAGCAGCGTCTTTGCCTTTTTGGCATTCAGCAGAATCAAATTAACCTAGAAAGATGTTTCTCTGGTCAGCGTTGAAATGCTCTTGTCAAAGTTGCAGCTGAGTTTCACTTGTAGACTTTCAATGAGTTGCATCAGTCTTCCCAAGCAAAGTCTACAGCTGAGCTGTTTATAGAAAAAAAAATCCAGAAAGTCCTGCCCTCATCTCACATGCTACACAGCAGCGCAAAGAGGGAAGCAAATGCCCTCTTTAGAAGATTTGTAGCAGCAATTTTCTGTTTAAGTGTGTAGCTGCTGTTGTTGGCAGAGGTTTCTTTGCTGAGAGGGAGCATTCTTTCTGTGATAACTCGGTTCTCCTCTGCTCACCTGTGCTAACGCTGCTTATCTGTAGCTAACGCAGCAGTAGAACGCAGGTGTTTAGGGCTGAGCTATTTTTGTCCCTCTCCAGAATAAACACCATACACAAGAACACACATACATGTGACTGCTGCCTAAATCAGCAATCTGTCTGGGGGCGGCCACGGTTCACCACCCAGGTGGCCACCATACTGTTTTGTGGAAACAGCTTGATCTGCCGGGTGACAAAACACACTGTGTGATGCCGGGCATATTGTTTGAATAAAGCCTCCATGCCACTAAACGTTAGACAGCAATTAGGATTTTATTAAGCTTGGACACAACAGCAGCATTAAAACCATCTGTCTGATGTCGTGTAAGACACTCCCATGCAGTCACAGCAACCCAGAAGTGGACTCTGACTCTTGCAAAGTTGTTTCACCCAAAGTTATGTCAGAATGCAGAATGAAAAGACTGTAAATTCAGTATTTCATGATGAGACTTTTCCGTCTTCTAAGCCTCATTAATTTTTTTGCTTTATCTTCAGTGATTTGCATATGTTGAAAATTAGAATTTCTGAAAAACCTGAATGATCCGAAAGGTTTCATGTATTTTTACTTTTAACAATAAAAATGAGAACAGGCAACATTATAAACCAATGCAGAAAGATAGTTAAACAAACAGACAGAAAAACAGGAAGATAGAGGGATATCACCACTCTGGTAAACATTTAAAAAGCAGAATATTGATGGTTATTGATGGTTTTTAACTGATGGTTAAAAAGTCAAGTCTTTATTGGAACAAATTAAAACAAGCACGCTTCAAAGAACATTTAACTCAGCTTTGTGACTTTTTCTTAAATATATCAAATTTTCTGATGTCAAAATAATCTAAAGCTCACCTAAAAAATAAAATACACACTTATAGAAAACCCAAACCTTTACTTTGTGTTTTCATCATGATGACAATTGCACATTTGACAAAGTAAATGTTTATTAAAATCTAAAAGTATTTTCTACATCAAAATTTCCATCCACCTTTAATTTCTTAGAAAGCAGCATCATCTACGTCAAGGTTAAAACCATGTGAATGTCAAAATGCCTCCTTTAATTAGTCCATTTAAAAAAGATGCCAGCTGGATGATGGTGAGTAATTTCTCTATGACAACTGGTTCATTTTAGTGTCCACATTACCCAGGGCAACAGTGAGTGTACCATCCTCCATTTTCAGCTGGTTCAATGTTGGAAATGAAATCTCAACATTGTTTAAAAAGTTATTTTGCTAAAGGGGACGAATATATTTATTTTGATTGCTGGTAAGATCACTAAAAAGTTGAACTGATTATTTTTTTTATGATATTCAAAGAAACAAAAAAAGCAATTTGATGGCCATTGTTGACTCATGGTTGCCTGAATTTATTTCTACCTATTAAAAAATTCACTTGTGTTTTTGCTTTCAAGTAAACGCTTGTGATAGGTGTCTACACTTCCACTCTAACAGGGTAGTAACCTCCTGCCCCATAGTCTCCCATTTTACACTGTGTACACATTTTTAGATGTTTACTTTTCAAACAAAAGACCCCCAAAAACACATGTTTGTGTGATTTTAAAACATAACATTTATTAATACATTTTATAATCTTTATTTCAATTTACTTTCATTAATGTCATGTTATGTTGTTTTTGAGTTACGATGCTGAGGGGACCACTGTCGCTGATGCTGGAACTACCAGGCCAGGCCTGATACAACAAAACATGCCAATCAGCAGAGGCCTTATATTCAGCAGGCGGCTAATTGGACTGTACCATTGCTCAGCGAGAAGAAACTGTTTGTGTTGAATATTGATTTACCAAAGGATAGACATTCGTTTTGTTTGTTTGCTGTATTTTGTAGCTTATCTTTTTTTGGTTTTAACTTGTTTGTCTATAGTTGGTATGCTCAGCTACTATACTGTTACTACAAATAGTGTTAATTATAGTGTTCCCTCATGTTTCCAATTAGGTAGGTCAGTTTAAATAACTTTGTTTGTTACGTTCACTTCTTTTAAGGGCCCAATTTGTTTATCAGGACATTTTTTGAAAATAAATTAGATTTGTTTTGAAACAACTCTTATATTGCTTCTATTGCCTTATATTGTCCGGTCCAACACAGTGCTAAATTAAGGTAATTTTGGAGCTGAAGTGGTTTAATGCATGTTTGCATCAACAGGGGGCAAAGGGTTGAGAATTTGAAATGCAAAAATCTAATTTTTAAAACCAAACACTTAAAGAAGTACAAATAACACGTGTCCATGTCATTTAGAAGATTTAAACTTAAATGTTATAATTTTGTAAAAACTAGGGAGACAAGTCAAAGTCCTGACACCTCCTGCTGTGTAACTTCTTCAGTTTTTCCTTTAAAGGGAAGCAGCTCCCAGAATGCCTTTCTTATGATCAGTAAAATAATAATAAACATACTTTTATAAAAAAAAAAAAAAAAGACACAAAAAGTGCAGCTTTCCTAAGTTAACCGTAACTTCAGGCATTGCCATAAATGTGTTACATTATTCAGCCATAGCTTGAGTCTCACTGGCAGCAATCTGATTGTGTCTTTAGCACTGCTGCTTAGGAGAGATAAAGCAACACAGAGATTGAGTGAACGTGGGGAAGAAGCACTTGTTTTTGTGCTGTGTCAGGCCCAAGGCCAGTATACTGTTTGGGAGCTGCAACATTTTGGTAAAGAAGGAAACATCCTTGAATTGTGTTTACATTTGATGCATCGCCTCAAGCCTGTTCCATGGCTGGGCAGCTGGGCTCTGAGATGCTCACATTAACCACGCTGCCTAATAAACGGGATCACTCTCAGCTGCTCTGACAAGATGCAGGGATAATGAGGGGATCGATATAAAAGTTAAATGTCTTTGCAACAACTATATTTTTGTGTTATCAATTAAAAGAAATTGAAAAATTGTTGTGCGCTGCATTCCCGACATACTGAAAGATGAGCGTCTTACTGTGAGCTCCAGAGCTTCGTTGAACAGGCCGTTGCGCTTGCTGTGAAGGAAGGCACTCGAGCTTCCTGTCTTTGACAGTCTTATCCTGGCCAAACGGGCTTTCTGCAAATGAGTAGAAAGATGAAAAGATGGAGTTAGTAATAGCCTCTGCCACATCCTTTCCCTACTAAATGAAGGGGTAGCCTCCCTGGTTCCAGTTGCTGCGTGGTCGATATCTTAGCTGTGATTTCATAGATTGTATCAGGAAAGGGACGCTAAAGCATTCACTCTGATCTTTGGTGATAAATTCATTCTGATCTCCAGATATACTTATGAAAGATGGATGGAGACTGTGAGATAACACATTCCTAAGGCTAAAAGATGAGTTGGAGCAGCAGGTAAATCCTGCATAAATCCATCAGCTAAGGCTCATTATGCAATTTGCATAATTTAAAAGACCAAATTTATCACCTGTGAACACATGGTGACACATGATGCTCTTCGTTTTGCTTTTACAGCTTAAAGACGGTCATTAGAAAAGTTCATTATGGTGATAAAAGTATCTCTTGTCCCAAATTGTAAAAATTGGTTTTTGAGACACTCCCCAGCAGGGATATACAAAAGAAAAGTGAGAGGAAAGTGGATACGTTGACATAATACATCATTGGACAGCTGAGGCAGGGCAGTCGATCGGAAGATTGCAGGTTCAATTCTCGCCTTGCCCTCCCAAGTGTCACAGTGTTCTTGGGCAAGACACTGAACCTCACATTGTTGCTGGTGGTTAGAGGTTGGCGCCAGTGTTCGGCATTCCTTTGTTTACATTCTCTCCAACCCATGTCAATTCAAACCTAACATTATCAGTAGAATAAAACTGCCAAGCAATATCCTACAGTTCCAGAGAAAGATTCCAGCTCAGATGAGGAAAACCAAGACGTACATGGTGCTTTTTGTCTGCAAGTGGATGCATCGAAATGGAGCAGAGCAGGGGCCGACCAACTATAGCACCTACCGTCACACCTATAAGCTTATTACAACAGCAGCTTTTGTCAGGTCCTGATTCCTTTTGATTTAAATAAAGTAATACTCAGAAATACTCATTTGCATTTTCTTTATAAATGTCCTCTATTATGAGAAAAATGTCACAAGTATATGTTAAAACACCAAAAATACAATTTTCATCGGAGTAGTTCTTTAAAGAAACTAGTAGGACGAATAATTCGAGCTACATAAGTAATAGCAGTCTGATCAGAGGAACACATAAGTGCCACTTAGGGGGGTTAACAGACATTGTGTATGAATATTTGCTTATTTCCATTTGCTCATGCATCTAACCCCCATCTTCATCGTCAAATTTCCATACATCTACATACAAACCATAACTTATAAAGTAGCATCAGGAACTCCTGCCTCAGTACGAATATGGTAATAAATGATAATTCAAGCTCTGCCCCTTCCTGGGGTTTCATTTAACGCATGGAAATGCGGCTGACCTGAAGATAGCTCACGCTGTAATTTAGCGGTCTAAAGTGAGCATGGGTGGAAAAGCAAGCCTGCAAGCAAAAACTAGCGCTTATAGGGGCTTCATTGAAATTGTTGGCATTGCACTGTTTTGTCATATCATTATCTCACCTTCCCTCTTACTCCCTTTGACAAGTCTTCTTCACTTTTTCTGTGCTCTCACACTCTATGTAGATTTGTGCCAGTGCAGCTCTCCCACAGGCCTTGAGAAAAACAACTCTATGTGGTGTAAAAACAAGCCTGGGACTGCAGCATTGCAGAGATGGGTGTTGAGGACAAATTACGCTGAACGCTATATGCTTTTACAGATGCTTGTTAGAGGACAGGGATGTTGCTCCTGTGGCACCAGCACTTGTGTTTGAGGGGCACCATACCCCCCCCCCCCCAAAAAAAAAAAAAAAAAAAAAAAACAAAAAAACAAAAAAACCAACAAATTGACGGTGAGTCTCCATTATTAAGTTCTCATGCAGTTTCTAAAAAGTACATCAGTGGCGTACCATCAGGGCCTTCTGTGAAGGCTTATATTATCTGAGAAGAAGTATCAAAATTACACAGAAATTTGTTTTTTAAATAAAAATGCGTCCAAAATAAATTTTAGATCATTCCAACTGTTCTGTCAGCTTCCCTCACAGCCCTACGCCCCAGCTGTACTGCTGTCAGACTGTTTTTTTTTTCACATGAAAGTTTCTAACCAATCAGATTTTATCCCTCACTTGTTGCTAGGTTCATAAAAGTCTGGCTTACACTCATACAGTCAGTGCTTCTGCCCTCAACTTTCGGTTTTGCGGGTGACTTTCCATCAAAAACAGTACTGCATAAACGCATTGACATTGATTCAACCAATCAGAATTTGAGTTTGAATCTCTGTAGTTTCATGAATGCAGATGACATAATCGCCTCTGATTGGATGGTCAAAGGTCACGCTACCAAAAGCAGGCTAACTTCTTCTGTACTTTGTTTCAGGCCATTGGCAGTAGCTGCACTTGATTTTTTGTTTGAATTACTCGCTGTTTTGCAGTCAACAATAGAAGAAGGGGAAGAAGTTGATTTAGTTGCAGATTTATTGCATAAGCCATTCTTAAAATGTACTTTTCTGAAAAAATTGGACATCATCAAAAAAGGTCGGCCAACCCTGAAGCTAACGAGCCTGAACGCACCACGGCCCCTCCGACCGCACTGAGCTGCAGCTCCTCATTCCTGGCAGCTTCACAGCAGGATTCTGGACAACATCATTTGCCAGACAAAAAAAAAAAAAAAAAAAAAACAGGTTTCAAGACCATGAAAAATCAATGTTTATCACCCTCCTCAACCCCAAGAAATTTCAGGAGCACCAGAAAATTTCCTGCATGCAGCTCTCTCCAGTTTAGCACAGAGCTACGGAGCGCTCTTTGGGTCTGTCCCGACTGAGAGCAGAACTGACGGTCATATACGGCATGCAGGATTTTGCAGGGACATCTCCTGGCGAAAGATAACTAAAGGCTCAGCTCTGAAATGCACAGATCGCCACTGAAGAACAAAAATATCAAAATTAGTGATGTGAATCGATTAAAAAAATAATCAGGTTAATCACACTTTTGGGTTGTGATAAACCACGACTAATCACAATGTTTTACGAGGTAAATTTTATGCAATATGTATCTTTTGAACAAAAGAAAGACCAGAGAGAAAATGTTTCCCTTCGTTTTTATTGTCTGAAATGTTTAAACATCAGTTTAACCCTAAATTTCATTAAAGTGTTAACTCAGAAGTTTAATTTTTGTGCACAATGTAAAAATGAGTGGTAATGTTAAATAACAAGACACAACCGCACTCCCCGTAAGATGAGGCTTCTTCTGTCTACGACCTTCTACGAATTCGGAAACTCCAAAACCCACAGCACTATTATAAAGTGGAAGCTTCTGTCATAAGAAAAAAGGATTGCGCTCTTTTTTTCTTTTCAGTTTTTGTATGACTTGATAATCAGATTTAGTATAATTATTAAAAAAATTCTTGTGAAAATGTGAGATAAGCCAACATAAGAGTAAGTGTATCAAATGTGTGATAGTACACACTACAGTTTCAAACTGGGCAGATGGGGTCTTTGCATTCTGAGAAAAAAAGGTCTCCATATTTGCAGCTTTTCTGTAAACCAGTGAGCCGCCACTCCCTTATTTGCCACCGGCCTCTGGATTTTCTGACAAAGCAACCTACAGACTTCCAGACTGGGGAGAGGACTTCAAGCCCAAAATGTCTGACCACTGGAGCCCTTTTAAGGTTATTTTCATCCCTCCCATGATACTCATCACATTCCCTAGAGAGCCATGTAATCACAAAGTGGCCCTGCAATTGTATCAGCATGGACAGAAGAGCTACCCAGAGGACAGTAAGGACAGCAGAAAGAATCATCAGATTTTCTCTTCCCTCTTCTGTGGACATTTATGCACAAAGCCTTTGTAGGGCCACCAGCACTGAAGATGATCCAACACATCCTCTTCCTTCTGCCGTGTATTATAAGGCTTCACACTACAAAGACTTATCCCACAAAGATGGGAAGCAGTTTCCTCCCACAGGCGTTTATTTAAAATAAAAGACAATCTGGCACACTGAAAATGAAACTACATAGTCTGCTCTTTTCAAAACATTCATCCTTGTTAGCAGTGTAAAACACCCTCTCCAGTATAATTTCACTTTGTATATGTACCTACCCGTGGTGCAGCTCTCCCTGCCTCTTGTATTGCATATGAAAAACAGAACATTTTCAACTCTTCCTACTACTAAGAACACACCTTTAATTTTTGTTTATTGCATACTGTACTAAGCAGGACATGCATTACAAATAAGTCTCTTTTTTGTTTCCTTTGCACATTTGTGGCACCATAACTGTTTATTATTATGCATCGGAAATGAACATATTTTATTTGACTTTGTGTGCATACTTGGTCCATTAATTGCTAGGTTTGTATTTACAAACTCAATTGGCCACGCTCTGCGCAGACTTTAAACATTTCTTTTGGTGTGCAGTTTCTGTGCTTTTTGAAATGGCAGCTGAAAGAAAGCTTCCCTCTCTTGACTCTGAAGTTTTATATTTCATCCAGATTTGCACATTGCCTCAAGCAAATGCTACAGCTACCAATAGAGAAGGGATGATGTGAGGTCTTTTACTGAGAATACATTAAAAAATACCTTTAGTTTAACTTTTTCTTCTTAATTGTTTGTTCTGTTTGAGCTTCAGTCTATAGTTTGCCTGATTAAATGATTTGGTTTTCTTGATACAAGCCTGTATTGTTTTTTGACACATTATGTCACAATGAAATTAAAAAGTGGAAATTGGATTTTTAAAGTTCCACGTTCCATCCAAAAGAGCTATAGTCAGATTTTTTTCAGGATGGATTGAGCAAAAGTCACAATATATGTGGAATATTAGTGTTGCTTCACGTAAAACGACTGAAATCTTATGTTTAGGCCTTTTGAATGAGTGAATGTAAGAAATGAACTTTTTTCTTAAAAGTGAAAATGGTTATTTTCCTTCTTTATTTTTCACCCAGAGGGCCACGTCAGTTTCTGAGTTTGATTGGTGTCAGCTGGTGGGCAGTGCACCAGCTGGGAAGCAAGTAAACAACCTTGTGTTACAGTTCATGAGCAATGGAGTGAGTGTGTGCAGTGAAGACACCAACCTTGAAATAGACCTGCTAACATTTACATTCTGTTTTTTTATGCAGCTTCCAACAAACTGATTAGACCTGAAACTAACTTAAGAAGCCAGCATTTCCTTATTACATTTCTCCTTGCTTTTAACACCTATAAGGAAAACTCTATTGTGGTGGGCTCATACAGCCATGATGTGATAAGATCAGGAAAACATCTCACAAAGAAGTGCCTTGACGTGAACAGTGCTGTACTTTGATGTGACAGCAATACAGAATAGTAGTGTTTACTGATGCTGACTGAGTAAGACCAGATGTTTCAGAGTACACTATGTTTCCAAACGTATCAGCTCATCTGCCTTCACACGCATATGAACTTAACTGACATCCCATTCATAATTCATCGCTTTCACAAAACCTTCCACACTGTTTAGGAGAGTGTTTATGGGATGTCTGAGAAGAAGCACATTTGTGAGCACAGCTACTGATGTGGGAGGAGAAGGCCTGCCTTGTAGTTTTTCCTCTGATTTACTCTATTCCAAAGGTTTTCTCTTAGGTTTAATTCAGGAACTGAAGCCAAGTTAAATTCATTCACTCTAAACTTATCCATGTCTGTGCAGGCCTTGCTTTAAGCACTGGTGACCAGTCTTGCTGGAGAAGGAAGGGATCATCTCCAAAATGTTCTCACAAAGTTGAGATTCCCAAACCTTTTTGGGCACCTTTCTGTGTGGAGTTTGAATGTTCTCCCTGTGTATGCGTGGGTTTTCTCCGGCTTCCTCCCACCATTGAAAAACATGCTTCATAGATTAATTGGTTACTCTAAATTGTGTGTATGGGTGTACTATATCCCACAGCATCCGGTGACCTGCTCTGTTAATTTATGTGGTCTAACTCTTTGTGGTTGTGTTACTTTTATTCCCAAATGCTTCCTCTTTCTTCTAAGTCCACTGACAGCTGATTGTGAAATATTTAGTAGCACAGAAATTACGTGACTGGATTTTTTTTTGTACAGCTGTCACTCCATCACAGAACCAAGCTGGAATTCACTGAGCTCCTGATGGCACCTCATTCTTTCACAAATGTTTTCAGAAGCACTTTACAAGCCTAAAGATGCAAGACTTTATACACCTTTGGACATGGAAATGATCTAACATACTTTTTAGTAAGTAGTGTATAAAATATGCAATACAATATAAATATATAAAATGAAATTTCTTTTTTTTTTGTGGGATTTAGCTTTTTAAAACCTTATCTAAAGAATTTCACACGTTTCATTTTTATACACATTTTGCTGCCAGCAAATCTTAGAATGACAAAAAAAAAGTCCCTATTCACTCAACCTCTATGTCACATTCCTTTGTGCACATACAGAACATTCTGTTAAAGTACATTTTTGCATTTATAAAAAGTAAGTAATAAAAAAAAAAAAAAAAAAAAAGAAAGTCTGGCACTGTGTAAATTGCGGCAGGAGCTAGACCGCAGGTTATGCATCTGAGGAGAAAAGTGGAGCAATTTTAGCAGTGAGAGCATTAGGCCCTCAGGTCTGTCTTGGAACCATACAGGAGAAAGAAAAAGACCATCTGATGATAAAGTACAATCCTGCACCCGCACATAAATAACCACAGAGGAGTTTCATTTTGTTTGGCACCTGCCACTCTTCTTAAGAGCTGCCTTTATACTGACTGACTGTTGCGTTGCGAGGAAATACATCAAGCCGCTTGCTTTGGGGGGGTGTTGCAGTTTGATAACACACACGCACACAAAAAAGGAAAAGAGATAGTGAGACAAATAACAGGAGTTCTGGGGGAAAATGGGGAGAAACTTGGAAAAATGGACTGTTTGAAAATCTTCCTTGGAGGAAGACGGCAAGCTTTGGAGATTAACTAAATTGATTTTGAGAAACAGAGTCCTCTTTACACATATCTGTAGTGAACACACTAACCTCACACTACAACTATTGGGGAATAAAAATGTGCTGTGAGCGTAAATGAACTAGTCTTGATTCATAAAGGTAGACCTCTCACTTCCAGCACTTGTGAGTTTAAGCTCTTTTTCTTGTTATTGCACTTGACCCTATTCTCAGTGGAGAACCCCATCAACATCCTTCCTCTTCCCTTTTCCATCCAACTTCTAGCAACAATCAGGAGACAACTTTATTGATTGCTTAAAAGGACAAAGCACATGCTGCCAGAGGTCATCCTAGCTTTTTTTTTTTACTACGTTTTTGTGACTAAGAGAAGGCAAAGAAACCTAAAAATCTGCCACCAGATTATTTTTTTCTGTTGCTCATTCTTCGGCAGTTTGTCTTTTATGCAGAATAGGACTCTATAAAGAGCATGGATTTCTTAACAAGGCAGCAGTGGATCTCCCAAGCACACAAATAATGCTATTAAGACAGCAACCAGTGAGTCGTTCATTCTTTCATAAAGTCTGGATGCAACAATATGTTCAGGTACAGACATTCTTGGTTTGTCATTTTCTTAGTGGGTCTTTACTGCATGTTTCTGCAGTTTCTTGTTATCAAGGAGCATTTTTATCAACTTTGAACCAGCATATCTGCATATCAGGATTAAAATCATTCAGAGATAATGGGTTAATTTATATACTATATAATCTAGTCTGAGATCACTTTAAAATGTGCATTTAATAAGTATTATCTCCAGTTGGAATATATATCAAAATCTGCAAAAATATAGACTGACTTGTGATAACTTCTCTCTTTGCTCACTATTAGAATACACCTGCTCTTTGTAGGAACTGTTTTGTGGAGGAACACAATTTGGTGACTGTGTAAAAGTCTACTGCAGTTACAGAGTGCCTGGATACATATTATCCACTTGACCACTGATCCAGGTTTGTACCGTGGGAGATTACCATTCAAAAGTTAATCTTACCTTAATTCCTGCCCCCTCTTTTTTAATCATCTTGAGTTACTTGCCCTTTCTGATTCTGTTCAAATCTTCTAATCTTTGCTTCTTTTCAAATATGCAATCAGCCCTTCTTGAGGATATCATTAACTTTATTCAAATAATCTTCATGGAGCAACTTTCTTCAGCCCACTTTCAAAGTAGAGACAGAGATTTAGTACTGAAGTTCAAAGCTGTCTTGCTGCAAACTACAGGAGGGGAGAGGAAGAAGAAGTGTCAGCTACTTGGCTGTTTTTCCTTCTTCCTGCAAGCAGCAACTGGTAGCATCCTCATGTATCTTTCCTCTGTGCAGCGATATAGATCAGGAGATGTCTTTCCACCACCACCACCCAGATGGATGGCTAATTGTAACGGGAGCCCAGCACACAGCAAACAATTAGACCTGAATGAAGATGGATGTGAATAAGGATGGGGTGGGGGAAGAAAAAGAGGATGGGTGTGGGTGATGAGGAGGAAAAAGTCATAGGACAAAGATGGTGGAAAATGCAAGAAAATACAAGGCAATTGATGCCACACCTCTTCCTAAACACATTTTCTTTTTACTTCTGCCTCATCAGCACTCCTCTGCGTGAGTCAATCTAAAAAGACTAGCCTATTTTACCCTCAGTTAAACATAGCCTAAGAAATAACCACAGGAAAAATGGACCTTGTGTAAAACACAACCAACAGTAAAGGTTGAGCAAACAACATTTTGTTAGCGTAAATGGCCAGTGACAGTTGCAAATGGTTGGTTTAATGACACAGAAGGTCACATGTCCCTTAGGTTGTTAAACATTACATAGCAGTGCTTGTTCCGCTGTGGTTGAACTGATGTAATCCCTTCATGTTTTATTTCGCCTATTTGCAACATACTATTTAATCCAGGACTCCACTTAATTTAGCGTCACCTTAAACAAAGAAAACCCATAAATGATATATTTTTTTTGCTGTCAGTCGATGAAAAAAAATCTGATTATTCACACGTTAGGGTTGTGAATAATCACGATTAATCACAATGTTTTACGAATTAAATTTTTATGACAATATGCAGCTTTCGATCAAAAAAAGACCAGAGAAAATGTTTCCATTCATTTTTATTTTCTGAAATCTTTACGTTTATAAAGCGTTAACTCAAAAGTTTAGTTTCTGTGCACAAAACACATCAAAAGTAAGAAAAGCAGGACTGTAAAGACTTTAATGTCTCCAAATTTGCTCAAAGGAAACAAAAATGAAACAAAGAAACAAGCAGTGCGTTTGTGCACTTTAAATGATCCGGGTGAATACTTTATGCTGATTGGCTACTGGGTGTTCCGGAAGAAGTTCTGTCACTATGTTCTATACAGTATATGCAGGATTCTTCAAAACAACCTTTTTCTTCGTGATGTGGACAGAAATAAGCAGTAAGAGGAGAACTCTCTCTAATGACGATCAACACACATATATGTACATAAAAAAAAAACGCCCCTCTCACCCTCTGCAGGTGAGACCTCACCCCAAACTTGGGTCCTCTACCAGAGGCCTGGAAGCTTGAGGGTTCAGTGCAGCATCTTAGCTGTTCCTAGCACTGCACTTTTCTGGACTGAGATGTCTGAGGTCTTTCCAGGAATCTGCTGTAGCCACTCCTCCAGTTTGGGGGCAAAGCCCAGAGTGCTCCAATTACCACTGTCACCTTCACCTTCCAAGCTTTCTCCAGTTCTTCTTGGAGTCCCTGGTATTTTTCCAGTTTCTCATGTTCCTTCCTCTTAATGTTATCTATTGATACTGCTACATCCATCACAGCAGCTTTCCTCTGTTCTTTATCCACCACTATAATGTCTGGTTGGTTCACCATTACCATCCTATTTGTCTGTATCTGGAAATTCCACAGGATCTTTTCTCTCTCATTCTCTACCACTTTTGGAGGTGTTTCCCATTTTGACTTTGGGGTTTCCAGTCCATGCTCTGCACACATGTTCTTGTATACTATTCCAGCCACTTGGTTACAGTGCTCCATGTATGCTTTCCCAGCCAGCATCTAACAGCCTGCAATTATGTGCTGGATTGTTTCGGGCACCTCTTTGCACAGCCTACACCTTGCGTCTTGTCTGGTACGGTAGATCTGAGCCTCTACCGCTCTGGTGCTCATAGCTTGTTTCTGTGCTGCCAGGATGAGCGCTTCTGTGCTGTCCTGTAGGCCAGCCTTTTCTAGCCATTGGTAGGTCTTCCTTATATCAGCCACTTCAGTTATGGTTTTACATCCCATGCAGGGGCTTCTTTTTCCATGAGGATCTGGCCTCCAGCACTGCATCCCCTGCTGTCCATTGCCTAAGACATTCACTGAGCACACTGTCAGTTGGGGCCTTGATCTTTATGTATTCATGCATCATGGACGTTTCATCCTCTCTCCCCTCTGACCTTCGCAACACTGATTCTCTTCCTCACTTTACAATAAAACTTAAAATCCATTTATCCAGGATTGCTTACTCATTGTAAATCATAACCATTGTATTTTAAATGTGTTTTACTCCTGTAATTTTTTCAATTTTTTTGTTGTAAGGCGACCTTGAGTGCCGAGAAAGGCACCTAACTATTATTATTATTATTATTATTATTATTATTATTATTATTATTATTATTATTATTTAAAAAAGGGAAAACTAATAATTTATTGCTGTGTATTTGTAATATCATATAAGTCTGGGTATGTTAAGTTAGCATAGTATGAACATATATAATAGATATAAATATGTTTAAAATGCTTCTTTAAATATTGGACTTATAATATGTGATATGGTGGAATATAATATACATGTATGTATGTCATTCAATATATTGCAGGACAGTACAGTATGAATCACAATATAATACATAGAATACTGTATTGCCATGTATGAAAATTGCAATAATTGCTGCATTTTAATATTCTGAAAAAAACATAACTTTCATATTTGGAATATGTTGTCAATAAATTGTTGCTCAACATACTGAGAAATATGTTATTATTTTGTAAAGGTGCAAAATAACCAAACAAAAAGTTTACAAATGCTTCATCATCCTAAACACTTGGGACCTTATTGGACATCGTAATCGATGCAGAAAGCATGAAACTATTCAGATACATTCTTATCATAACAGCAATGACAAGGTGTTTTAGTCATGGTGCTGTGAAAGGAGAAAAGCAATCCATTGGATATACAGGTGTCAGAGCAAATCACTGAATCCAATGGAGACAAACCAAGGAGACAGTCAACTTGTTGAAAGGAATATTTCACTAATGAGGACAGCCTTGAGATGGTTCAAAGATAAATTGGTCAGGAAAAAGAGATGAGTCTGACACAGGCTAATTCTTGGGACACCAAACCGCACTGCGGCCCAGAGAACATACACGAAGGTGGGGCATTTCAAGGTCAAGAATTAGCGAACAGAAGCATGGCGGACACACACGCACACACTGATGCACGCAGATCCAGAGGGGAATTCTCACTTAGTAGATCCACACAAGCAGCCAGACATACACCTTCCTTCAAGCCAGCACCTCATCTGGGCGATAGCTATTTCTGGAAAGAACAAAGCATTAGGACACACACTGCCTCCAGCTTTACCCCTCTCAGTGCTCCCTTTGCACCCTCGGCTCAGTCCTTCCCTCTGGCTTACCTTTGCACCACCCCGTCCCCTTTTTCTATCACCATAGTCTCTTTTAAACTTAATTTGATTTCAACCAATTTTCCTACCCTCTTTCGAATCCCTTTTTCTCTCACACTCTTGGCCGTGTTACAACAGAGTCAAACTTGGCCGGCAAGGTCATAGTTATCTAAGACTAGTGATTATAGTTGGGTTACCATTTCAGGACTTTAAAGAAATTCAAACAGCAGCCCAAGAACACGGTGAGAGATGGGCCGTATTACTCACAGAGAGAGAGGGTACACCAGAGATCCCAGCAAGGGAGCTGAGAAAGATGAGTGGAGAGGAGGAGTACAAATACGGAGGTGAAAAAAGCCTTGGTAGGAAAGGTGTGAATGTAAAAAAAAGTGTGTCAGTATGTCCTCCAGCTCAGAGAAAGCATACAGGATCAGGAAAAAAATACTCCTGATTGTGATTGCCAGCCCAGTTTTGCTTGATGATGTTGGCTTGTAGACAAAAATGAAAGTACAATTTTAAAGTACAACACCTTTCTGGTATAGGACAGAATGTTTGACTTATTTCTGGTGTAAAAGCTGCTCAGTGCATTTGTGGGGTTTATTTTTATGTTAATTTATAAATCATATGTTACGCATATGTTATTTAAAAAGAATTGGAAATTGTATACATGAAATATGATATTCTATCAAAAGTTAAACATAATATGCTGCTGCTTTCTGGAAGTCAAGAAAAAACTTGGTTTTAAGAATTTAAATCCTTAGGAACATGAATAAAATTGTACAAAAATACACAATGAATCAAATATCAAATCAAATCAAGACTATGGGTGTGGGATTTCACTATATTTAATGCACATTAACCTTGAAACTCGCCAACTGATTTTCTGATCATTTCTTTTGGCTTTATAGAGATTGATACACACCTGTCTGACTCTTAGGCATTGTGTTGCCAGCTGGTGGAAACTCCCCTTAGCCCATATTATGCTTTCCATTTGGAAATAATAGAATTATAGAAGCAGTAATCCTTTTATCAATATTCAGCAGGTTCACCCTGCCAAACAGGTTTAACCATGAAGCCAATGGCAAAAAATAAAGCTTTTAGATTCTTGTAGACCAGTGCCTAAGGTTACCACAGTCATGGGCTCTGGGTAGAATGAAAGCATAACTACAATGGGCTGACATGAGAGCCTTCTGCAGAGCATCTGGGCTCATGCAGAAACGTCTGCAAAGGCATTGGGGGTTTTCATTGTACTGCACCTAGGAGAAGGCCTGGAGGTGGGCTTGAAGCTCATGGAGAATGTACGTATCACTTAATAAGGTAACGCTTAGGAACGATGCAGCATACTGCTGAAGAAATGCGTCTGCAGCACTTGAACAGCATGATGCCGATGAATGCTGGAATGTTGAATATTAAAGTTGATCATAATGCTGTGTACTTACTATAATGCATATCTAAAAAAAACATCTATTTGCTGACATGAAGCAGTAAATGTTATTTAAAAACAAATAAATCTACTTCTGAACACAAAATGGGTATTAAAAAAACCAAATAATTATTAGTCTTTTTTATAAAGTGGTGAAAACACATAAAATACTATAACAACCAATTAAAAATGCAAATATTTTAGTACAATATTAATTTAAAAAGATTATTTATGACTTAAGGTATAACTAAAGGTCATTTTAAACAAAAGGAGAACCACCAGTAAGGATAAGTTGAATAATAAATAACAGGCGATACACATCCCTTTTGTGTCACAATGTGGTCTAGAACAGTGACACCAGGGTGGCATTTGAGCCAGTGGAAAAACCATGACGCCATGGTTTCTGCTTCTCAATGAACTGGGAGCTCACAATATGAACCACTGGACCCGAATAAATAAATGAAAAATCCACAGTCATTGCAGTCAAGTGATACAAAAGTCTAACATGACTTCATTGTGAACAGCCATTTCCATTTCTACACCTCCATATTCCTGTTCAGGGTCACAGGGTTGTAAAGAAAAGCAAACAAACAAACAAACAAGAAAGGCTTATTTTTTTTCTAAGGCAATAGGAAGTCCTCTAGCAGAACTTACACCCACAAGTTACCAACTAGAGACTTAATCCTTGTTGGTGACTGAATTTGCGAAGTCCTATTTAGTCATGTTTGCTTTGGGCTTTTTCACTTTGAAGTACAGTTGCGGTCCTGAGGTAAAGTTTAACTGAGACTCCTCAAACTGCAGCAGAGAAAGCTCAAAGGTTACTAAAAGAAGCCCATCAGGCAGACAAATTTTACAGATTGGGATTTTGTTAACGAGACTGTAACAAATATTTGATAACATGAATTAAAAAACAAAAAAACTTGAAAAGAAGATTTAAGGAGGAACCAGCTGGTATGTAGTTCTTTCCATAGGATTTTTTTGTGGTTGACCTGCCTTTGAATTCATTACTTACAGAGTAGATTCTTAAAATTCTTTGATCTGACCAAAGAATGTGAAACTGTAAGCATGTGAGAGCAATCCCTTCACTTCCACTGCAGCAACTTAATCTTGAAGTGGACTGAAAAAAGCTAGATCAAAGCTCTATAGTCTACCAAAAAATCGTTGGACCTTTTGTGATGTAACTATTTCTAAGGGACAGGAAAAGCTCATTGGTCCGGACAGAGTCCACTTAATTTGATCTGGATCTAGTCCTGAACCTGTGGTCTGTATTCAGACTGCCGTCAACCTGACATTTCTGCTTCGAACCAAATCTTGTAAACAAAACCATGTGACTAAAAATCTCTTCTGTCATTGTTCAGGAATTATGAAGGCGGGGCAAAGCAATGATAGAAAGAATAATGAAAGTCCTTGCAATCCTTGTCAGTATAATTCCTTTTTTCAATTTTTTTATTTGACTGACCAATTTTGAATGTCTGTTCCAAAGTCAGGTCCAATACTTTTTACTTGGTACATTGGACGGTTTCATACAGCGGAGGTATGATGCAAGGCAGTTGCTGAGGAGAGGATGGCTAAGAAGGTACGTTGATAAGTGTTTATGACAAATAGATTGTTGGGAAAACAGCATGAGAAGCAATGTGCATCACATTAAATGTTATTTTGATGAGTCTGCATTTATCTGACTACATGTCAATGACGTGCTGTGTCTCATTGTTCTCCCGCTACTCCATTTACATCTCTTAATGCCCAGTTACGGTGGCCATTTTGGTCCAGTTTTTCCACTCTGAGCATGGAGCCCATTCAAATAGAGGAAACTCTGAGCAAACCGGAGCTCATTGTGATTAGAAAATAACCAAAACCACCTTGAAATATGGATCAGGAAGCGATTCCTGGTACCGGATCAGGGTCCACTTGGGTGTATTCAGGCTGAGAATTTGGTCTGGATTATTGGGGGAAACAAACTCTGATTTACTTTAAGCAAACCAAATGTGTCCAGTCTGAATACACCCTAAATGTTTGTGCTATAAATCATCATAGAGAACCACAAACCCTGATCTTAAAGGGCATTAAAGTCGTATTTTTTTAATTGTGACACAGAGGTAAAAGAAGAACTTTAAAGGTAGGTTGCAAAAGCAGCAGAGAGTAAACTTTGCCATGGTTTTGTGAGACTGTACACTACACACATTGTACTCAGGGAAAACCTGAACCCTGTTGTGCCAGGGAGATGTCAGAGCTCCCCGCTGTGCTGGGTGTCTGCAGGTCCAACCCTCTGAGGCCCGTCTGAAGAGAAATAAAACTGTGTTCACCTGTACCTTCTGCGCCCGCCGCTTGTCAGCTCTCTGGTTCTGGTGATAGATGCGGCTAAAGTTGGAGACGATGACAGGGACAGGGAGGGCAATTACCAGCACTCCACTCAGAGAGCAAATTGACCCAAAGATCTTCCCCGCAATCGTCTTAGGAACCATGTCTCCATATCTGTGAGAGAAAAGAAAAAGAGAGGGTGCATTTAGTAAAAACATCTTGTTTTAGTTGACACACAGCCAACTCTATGGTACCACTTCGATTTGCAGCACACTGGCTTTTTCTTTACATGGATTTTATCTTCTTTTTAAGCTTCCTGGTGCTGTGTATATCCATCTTCTGCAAAATTAAACCTGACCCCCTGACTCTCTCTTCCCCAGAGAAACAGACAGAGGCTCCAGCCAAAGCTCCTCTGCCTCTGCCAATGAATGGCACAGTTACGTCCACTGACTCACTCACTGAGAGCCGATACTATTAACCTTTAGAGAGGAGAACGAGAAGGCCAGGGACATTTCTGAAATATCATTTATCCAAATTATGTCTGAAATATTTGCAAGTCCCAAGTGCTTTTTTTAAACCTCAAAACAGACAATGCACAAACAATTTATATACTTTCTTTATATACATAGAAATTCTTTCTAAGTGTTTGTTCTTTAGTAATGAAGGAAATAAAGAGGATATTACTCAGCTTCCTCCAGAACAAGCTTAGATTAAATGATCAGATCTGACTTTCCAGACAAACAATTCTAAAAAAATGTTTCTAAATGAGAGCATTATGTTTTAATCAGCTGTAATTTCTCAAAAAAGAAAAAAAAATACAATCAATTGTGAAAACACCAAATTAAATATATAGGGATCGTACATCATATTTAAAAACAACATGTCCTTAAAATGTATCTTTCTTTTCATTTTAGCACATGACAAAGCCTTTAATATAGCTAGAGGCAAAGAACGAATCAAAATCTATTTTATATGACAAGTGTTCTTGAATCCGCAGACAGATGAAATTAGGATTTATGGAAAGGCTTTGGTTCCGCTGAAAAACTGAAAGTAAAAGTCAAAGGTATAAAAACCAAAAGGACAGATACATACTGTATAGTTGCAAAAAGAATATATCTTATCCTCGCCTCGTCTCATTGACTCCTACAGGAACCAATGCAAAACCAGTAGAACTGAACTTGTTTTATGGTGAAGGTAACACATCAGACACACAGATGGAACTGCAGACAGATTACAGTCAGCAGTTCTCATGCACTAAAGAAATCATGTACCAGAATAAAGGTTGTCTATTAAAAAGTGGTTTAAGATGCAATGGATCCCATATTTTCTTTTCAGTGAGTAAAACTGCTTTAAGCAGTTATAAAATCTAAACGTCGTAAGAATTTTTCATAATATTTTTTGCAATTATTCATTCAAAGTTTTTACTTTTCCAACCCTCTCATAAATACTGGAACCATTATTTGCTGATATACTCACAAGGACAGTAACCACACAAAAGAGTCATAACTTTTGGCTCTGGTCCCATGAAGCACTAAGTAAATCATGGATCCCTACAGACTTGGCAGAGGGCAGTTCTACTCCATCCGCCAGTTTTCATATCAACACACGGAGACTTGTAAAAGTTTTACCATACAGTATATATCACAGCTTTTACAAAAAAAACTTAAAATTCTAAAGTTATTGTGCATTTTAAATGAGTTTATTAATGTTTTACTAGATCTTCTTCAGAGATAACACTGAAGTTTAAGCTGATTCAAATCAAATTTAGGAGTGTTCCTAAAAGTAAAAAAAAAAGTACTTCTTAACCTTTACCATTATTTTTACCTTACTGCAGCCTAACTCTATTTGTTTTAGGATTATGTTGTTAAGAGGAATAGATTTTGGGGCCATAATTGTTGGGAAGAAATTGTGAGCAACTTTTGTGAAAACTTTTCCAAAATATTTAATTTAACGAAATTCTCATAGTCATGAAACATGTAAGTCATATAAAAGCAATATTTTCCTTTTAAAGTCAGCAAGTCATGGTGAGTGTTTCAAAAAAATTCTCCAATTACTGTCATTTAGTAAATGGGTTCCAAACAACGCTCAGGCTATTATGAGCCCAGATTTCATTAAGATAAAAACAAGTTTTGTGTCATATCAGTTCAGGGTGACTGTACATTCTTTTAAAAATGTGTCTGCTTCTTATTGCAACTAATGTAGTCCAGAGAGATCCTCGCTTTAGTAAGGCAGATGCATCCTCCTCCTCTGCAGTCATGAGTACTGATACAGAACAACGACATTAAACAGGCTTACGCAAAGTATTAATAAGTAGTAATAATAATACAATTAAAAATGTGTGTTGTTTTCTAGGACACAGTTTCTGCAGAGCGGCTGGAGTTCATTAGAAATTCGACTCTGACTTGTGGGTGGGACTGCTGGCACAGAGTAGGCCCGCTCCCTTTCCATAGTCTGTTTTTTAAAAGCTTACAGCCTCTAATAACCTCAATCAAACATTAGCAGTGCAACAAAAATGGCAAGCAATATTGGAACTATTCACACATAGATATTAAACACAGAAAATCAAAATACAGTTTGAATTTGGGGTCTCATTTGTGATTACATGTAAATGCAATCCTAAGTAAATCCTAAGTAAATGGAAAAATCTCTCACAGATGAGTACAAAACTATAATAAAACAGCAGTTATCTCTAATTTAGTGTTGTGTTGGGGAATAAGACAAACAGCAGCCTGAAAGCTCTCCTGGAATTACTAATAATTCATAAAATGATTCATGTTAATTTAGATGCATGCTTAATAAAGGAAACACAATTCACTGAAACACTGAATGGTATGTGCACAAAACAACCCATAAACCTTAATAAAGTTAATTTTGTTAAGATGTAGTGGGTGGGGATTACAGAAGAAATGAAATGGAATCCTTTTTAATCAGACTCATGCAAAAACAAACCAACATGACACCACATAATAGAAAGTGGCCTTTACAACAGAATATGAAATGCACAATGAATCAGTGGTCCACTCCCATACACAAACACAGACTTATGCACAGAGAACATGCATTGTCCTTTCCAAAACCTCAATGTCCTATCTATCCAAATTAGGCAATAACATTCCCATCTTGGTAGAAAGGGCCTATCACTAAGAAACATTTCACCTTCTCCTATTTTCAAAAGCTGTTTCCATTAGAATGAATGAAAAGCTAATCATATTTATCTCCAAGCTCTCTTTAATGGGATCCCATCAGACAGCCTGATGCAGACTCTCCTCTTCTCCACAGTTAATTTGTTGTTTCCATTTAGTTAAAGCTGGCCTGTCTGTGGTGATACCATCTTTGAGAGATGGAACACAGATATATAGCTGGCTTTGTGTACATTAAAGACACACAACGCAGAGTGAAGTGCTTGCATGGTTTGTGAATGTGTATAAAATGGCCATCGGTTTAAAAGATGGCACAAATTCTTACTTCCAAAAACAGGATGGAGCTAGAACTTTCAGACAAAAGAATGTGGATGAACACTAGTAGGATACACGCAGCAGGGAGGGTAATTTTTCATGAGATGTATTGCACAGAGAGGTTTAACTCATCTCTGCATTATTTCAGTGCATCCTCCCCTCCTCCTACACTTACACGTGTTCCAGCACATATGTGGGCTTTACTGTGGGCTCTATCTTGCCACGGATGTGGGTGGTGCACGTTCGTTTCCTAATTTCCAATCAGCACAATGTCCATTTTCACACCATGTGTATATCCCACTCCTGATCTACCTAGCAGCAGGTCACAGACATCCTGCAGGCAGATGGGTCTGAGAGGAAATGAGGCATGTCCATGTAAATTATTGATGTTTCGGTCACAAGAGAACACACACCATGTCTGTGTCACTGACCAGTATCAACAAGGGCATTGGTCAACAGTCACAAAAAAACAACAATAGATTTTCCCATTTGTTTAAATAAAGACCCAGTTGAAGATCCATGTTGTAGGATCTAATGCTGTGATAAGTATAATAATACCAACTTGAGCGTCTAGAAAAAACCTTAAAAGTATAAGGAATCCTATTTATTTTTACATTTGTTAAGATTTGTGCAACAGAGTAACCATCTTTACATCAAGCACAGTCTTTGTTAATCTAATGCCCAGAGATAAGTGGCATTTCTTTATATCAGCTAGTCCAACTACCTGAAATAAACATTCAAAAGACTGCTCTCTGCAGGAGTCAAACATGTGAAATTAGGAAATGCTGCTAAAAATAGGTCACCGTGGATTCTTCCATAGCTACAAACTCCCTTTGATCTAACCACATCCCTCCAGAACATATGGCATTATAACTCTATAATCTTGAACTGATATTGGTAAGGATATGAAAAAAAGTAGGGATTATTTCAAATCCACTTGTAAAATGGTTTAGTATATGCAGAGTACAATATGCCTGATGATTCCATGTTACTTATAATTCAATATAATCTATATTTATTAGGGATTAAAAACATGCAATTTTCCATATTGGATCAATTTGTGCTTTTTTTGGCTTCAACTTCAATATCATAGTGTCATATTTTAATGATAGCAAACAAGATAAAGACAGTGCATGAGAGAAACACAGACAGAATACTGACATTTCAAGTGTTGAGGGCTGGCTTTTCATTTTACAGGCTAACTCCCACGTAATTCCCAGGAAGCTTCCCTTGAGTCAGTCAGATATAGCTTAACTGATTCTGTTTGTATGACAGTCCCTGGCGGTGGTTTGATTCCCTAAAGGGCTAAAATCACATGGTAAGGAAGGCAGTACCTTCAGCATTATTGAGTGGGTTTAGGAGTTTAATCTGTGTGCCACATATTTAGGTTGTATGCTTGTGCCTGTGTCGGCTAGATAGAGCTAAATGAAAAGAGGAAAAATGAAACAAAACTGTTTAAAAAAAAACTAGATAAAAGCATTGATTTTTGGACGTGGAGTACTTTCATTTGATAGAATAGTTTCAATCTGGATAATGGTTCTGAACATTTTATTTAAGAACTATCAAGTGGCTTGTAGAGAATAAATATAAATCAAACCAGCAGTTTCTTGGTTTGATATACTTGCTATGGAAAAGAAACATAAAAAAGATAATGGTTATTGATCACTCTTTGTCATTTTATGAAGCTATTTTACAATATTTTTCAAAATAATTGGTATTGACAGGCATGGAAACACCAGTAAAAAACAGCTCCGTACTGACTTGCATTGAAATATCCACAGCTTTTGTTGAATGACTGATTGAATAGTGAAGTAAGATGAAACATCCTAGCAACAATCTGCACCAACAAGTCAGAGATTAATATTTTTCCATTTGAACACATAACATACAATGTCCACTTTAAGTCAGTGAAAATGTGTATTCAACAGCAAAGTTTTAAAATGGGTCATCTGGACTTAGTTTTTCCTTTTATCCAAGCGGTTTTCTCATTTGCAAAAGCCACTTGGATAAGAGACTAAACATCTCCAACTTAAAACCAAGCATAGATTACTTTCTTTATACTTTTTCTGCTATGGAACCATCTGGGATGAAAGGGTCTTCACAGATATGACAGTGTGTTTAGATCCTTGACTTTCAACTACTTGAAATTATGCCTTTGTTTCATTATTTAAAGCTGCTAAGCAATTATGACAATCTAACTCAGAAACAAGAAATCAAGAGAAAAAGTAATCTTGTGTTCCACAGTGATTTCATTCTTTCTGATGCAAAGTTACAAAGAAATTTCAGTACCTAGGACAGCTACCACATCTTATGTCCGGACCATGTTCTCTGCTAAGAGTGGTCCCCCTAAAAAAACCCCTAACACCTAAAGCACATTTGTTAACCTTAATGATAATAATGGATGACAACTTTAATTTAATGTTACCTGCTGATAACAGAAGCTTTGAAACTGTGATGCCTGATATTTCAACTAAAAATAACATTCCTATTTGGTCTAGAAACAAAATTCTAGTTTCCTCTTAAGATTAAACATAAACAAAGTCTGCATTCATGAAAAATTCGAACCTCCATCAAATATTCAGTTTAAGATCATATGTAAGTTCACATCTGTCCTATAATGGATGTCTTGAAGATGTGAATAATAACACCTAATGACAATTTAGTGGTTATATAACTCCAGCTGAAGTGGAAACCTGTCAGAAGTCAATGGCGCTTTGCTCCTAAGGGTTCAACTGGATGAAAGATTGTTTCTCTGGGTTTCTTTCTAACCATCCCTCAATCTGTAGTTTTGCCTGACATTTCATGGCCAGCCAGTCAAACAGAGGTGATTTCCCTGGTGTATGACTCTTGATGAATAGAGAAAGAATCCACGATCTTCCCAAATGTTACTGGATGAAGGAAAGGCATACCAGCAGACAAATTAGAAGGAAAAACACGTTAGCTAATTCCTCTACAACTGTCAATTAGAATGTTTGAAACATTTGATAAAATAGTAAAACACTTAGGTGAAGGAGAAACATTTTTTTTCAGCCAAACTCAAGTCCAGAGCAAAAAATGGCAAATATTATTCAGGCATTAATCATCCCAAAATGCAGCTTGATAATCCAAACATAGCCAAAAGGAGTTAAATTCTTTCTAAACAAACTACAATCTCCTGAGTAAATGACAAATAAAAACATGGGGCTCACATTCAGAAGGGGGCCACAAGGCCTGTGTGAATGGCTGCTCTCTGAATGGCATGTTAATTGCAACAATGACCTTGTTTTGAATGGCTACTCAACAAAAAAACCTGGGCATTGTGAAAAGGTGGGGACAATGCCAACAGCTGATTTCTAAAACCTGCAACGTGCAAACGACAGAAAAACATTAACTGCATCTGTCGAAGCCAGACTGATAATTTCTCCAGCTCATTTACCGCCACTGGCTTCACCTGTTATATCTGCAAAACTAAAATTCATGGTAATCTACTGAGTGTGCCAGTTATATTATGGTTGTGTCGCCGGGGCTGCACAGATACGCTGAAATTAACCATTGTATACGATTTGCATTATGCAGTTTGGAAAAAGGGAACTTTCTCGAACACAAATCTTTAAAAGGAGAAGATTCTCCACATATGTCCACTGAAAAATTCACATTATTATGTTTTCAAATGAATTTGCTGCACTATGAAATAATTTCAAAAGTCACCGTATGCTATTACAGTTAGGTGCTGAAGCATATTTTGTTAAGAATAAAAGCAAAAGCCATCTGTGACAGTAATAGATTTATTGAGGACAGCATCACTTTTAGTCTCAACCACTATAATAAAAAACATGGAGACGCAAGAGCACGATTTCTAATCAGTTTTGGCGCTTGATCTTTATTCTTTGTCTAAAAATAAATGAGGCTAAAATAGGGACTTAAGGCAAAATCCAATACTTCACCCTTTTCTGATGTCTCTGTGAGGCAGGCATATAGGATGCTTCCTTTTTTGCATTCATCGACTGATGGGAGTGAAATGGAAAAAACAAAAAACAAAACAACAGATAAACTGATAAAATAAAGGAAATTATTCTCCCCCTACACTGCAGGCGATGGAGAGGTCATCATCATCAGTCACTTCACAACCAATCTCATTGTGGATCATGCTGAGCAACTGCCGCCACTTCCCTTAACACTGGAATGTCGAACCTCTGAAACCCTCACAGTGGCTTCTACCATTAATGGGGGTTTGTCAGTTTGAGGTTTATTTTCTAAAAAAACAAACAGTAGCTCAATTTGTTTTGCTTTAGAGTCTGTCTGACAGGTGTCATTGTAAAAATACCATCCAAGGGAAGCATGCTCAAGTAGGAACCAAGACAAAGAAGGCCTTTTTAGAACTTTGGCAGGGGTTCATGTCTGACTGACTGAGGACAGACTCTCAGCTGCATGTGACACAAAAGCTACGTCATTAATTACTCCTGTTCATCTGCTCGTTGAAGCGTTTATCTATTCAGCCAGTCACATGGCAGCCCTTTAGTTAAATGTAGACATCATCAAGACTACACAATTAAACATATAAGATCAAAGTATGTATTTGTTGTAAAGTTGGTGACATTAATGTTTTATTTAAATGTGTATGGCTTCCAACATGTTTTCACAAAGCAGGTATAGAATCTCACTGATGTTGGAAATACTAATAACAATAATGGTGGAATATAATGTGCAGGGAAACAGATTTCTGATAAAAAAGAAAAACAGTTAGAACCAATTTTTGAGAACAAAAACACATTTGAGAGAAAGAGCCAAGCCTGCAGACAAAAAGGACCAAACGCTGCTGTTGTTCGACCACATCAAGCTAAAGCTGTGTTCACATCGAACAGGATTCACACAGCAGAGGCGTCGGATATCACTGGTAAGTCAATGTAAAGAAGCGATCTGGGTTCCTGCAACGTGATTGTTTCCCCTCCTTGGTCACAGAGAGACTGAGGTATCGCCGTCATTCAGATGCAACTCCTGCAGTAGATGGGAGAGTCATTGAATGATGTCATGAACCCAGACATCACAACACGCTTGCTTTGTAGAGGTCTTTGAATTAAATAAATCCTAATTTTTCAACATTATCAATGTCTTCTGTGCATTGTAGGCGAGATTTACAGTCAATACTTCCATGTGGCGATGAGGCTAAAAACTTTAGGCGGTAGCTCCTTCTAAGTGCAGGAGGCTTTTATAAGGACATTTTTGGACAAGCGAGGAGCAAAACACACCGCACCGAAAGATATTCATCTGACGCAAATTTGATGCGAGAATCGCGTTTGGTGTAAACACAGCTTAAGGGGAATCTATGTGCTCCTTGATTGATTTGCTGCTTCCAAAAACTTTGCTCTCACTGACAACTTTGCTGGTCACAGCAGGCTACCGTTGACATCAAACATGAATAATGAAAAAAAAAAGGATAACAATCAAGCAAAAATCTGCAGACAGGTTTCTAGCAACCACTGACAGCTTTTTTCCTGCAGACATTTTCTGTAATTCAAAACATGGAGACATAAATGAATCTTTAAGAGGCTTAAGGGTCTGATGTGTTTTACGTGAGTAATGAAGAAAGGAGGAGTCAGTTAGTGGATATTGAACTTTCCATCATTCAGCTACAGACCTAAGCTCCACTGCCTGCTACATAACTAACACTCTGACTTGAGGTTGGAAGAAATATTTCAGCTAAAGCCCAATTATAAAAGGATGGAAGATGAATACGGTGAATTACCAGGTTACCCTAAAACTTAGCAGTTTGGTGATAGTTGTTTTTCTCCCGCTGCCGCTCCCCATAACATGAAACATTTTATGCAGAGCTGCATGTACATTCTTTAGATGCTGTGCTTTTTAGAGCCCCTCTATACCATACCGTTTTCCCAGGCTGTCAGGGAATATTGCGGCTTCATTACAAGCCTTGCTTGTTTGCGAGAGGGAACGTGTGTGACTGAGTGTGCATCTGTCTTTGGAGAAGGTGATTACCAGACTGTTATCAACACAATGCTTTAGTGAATCCATTTCCTAGACAAACCAGAGGTTCAGACACAATTATCACAAGAAAAGTGCATAACAACATTTAAATATCTGAGATAGGAAGTGTCCCTAAAGCTTGTTCTGCTGACTGCTCTCAGACAGCCTACTAAAAACAGAGCTGCTGTTAAAACATTTGGATTTTTTATGCATATTAATGGGAAACAGCATTTATTGTGCACATTTATGCACACAGCTTCAATTGCAGGAACTTTAAGACCTTGGAGGGTGCTCACTGTATGGCTAAAATCAGTCATTTTTGTTGATACAATAGAAAAGAGGATCCCCCTTTTGTCTCTGCGCCCTTGGGTATGCTGAACACTGTATCACAATGACTGAGGTAAGGATGGGACGCCGAAGCACAATTACCTTGATATGTGGTTCAATTAACGTCTAAACAAGAACTAACAGAGCTGGGCTGGAACATGAATCTTGGGAGGGAGGCTTGAATTCGGAGACGGCTATATTACATAAGATGCAAGACTGCAGCAAAATAATGTAGGCACCCATATGACACACTTTTGCTCTGTGATTAAACCCACATGTTTGAAAACATTATGCATTGCCTAACAATGTGTAATTATAGTCATCAATTACAAAAAAAACATGGAGAAACAAAAAAATGCACAACTCTATCAATGCAGAGCCCTAACTATGTGCTGAAATCTCATTTATGGCATATAAAAATGTATACCATACATGAAATACCTTTAAATTGGTAGATTTTGATTGATTGCACCGCCTCATGCAACACTTTAGCTTAGAAAGAAACAACTTCTCAAACCTCAAGAAAGTTGTTTATCACTTGCACAATCTGTTGACAGTAACGTATTTGTCTTCCCTCCTAAACAGATAAAAGTCATAGTTAAGTTGAGCGCTTTCACTTCAAGTCATTTGTCAAAATGTTGTCATGTATGAAGTTTATAGCCCCTCATGTGTGCATGAGGCTGAAGAATTTTAAATACATGGAAATGTATTTGCAATGGGTTGCCAATGAGTAAATGCTTTTCCTGCAACATTTGCCAATGTAACTTTAGAAATTGGGCATCTGCCAGGTCAGTGCAGAGTGGCTGAGAGCTGTCTAAAAGAATTTATGAATGAGTAAGGCCGTCAAAGTTTTAGGTACTGTAGTGGTGATCTTGATTAGCATATGAGTGCAGAATTCAAATAAAGAAAATATGTTTAAAAAATATATAAATATGTTTTACTAAAATGTGTTCTGAATTTTATTTTATCAAATATCTGGGGAGATCAAAAACACGAGTTTTAGTCAAGAACTGTCATGTTGTATAAAAAAGATGCCTATTGCACATTCAGTTTCACATCCACTCTCAACAACTTTGGCGTTTCTGCTTTCATCACAGAAACACACTCCCTAAATGCCAGATTTGCAAAACTTTCTCATGTGAAGTTACAGAGGTCCAATAACATGATAAAACTCTGGATCCTTTTTCAAGGAGACACAGCAAACCTGTGATGGATCAATAATGAGCTCAGAGAATCTGTTTTTCTCGTACTTCCTGACACTTGAATCTTTTAAAAATCTTATATTTTCTCTTTCACATGAGTTTCCTATCATCTGCTGTTTCTGGAAAGGCTGACATATAGCACAGACTAGGATTAAGGACTTGACACTTAATTGAAAGGACTTTTTAAAAAAAAATTTTGGTTAAATAGCAACAGACTGGTAACAAACATGAATATGAACAGAACCTCCTAGGGAGGTCGCCTTCAATGCAATTAATTAAAAGAATAAGCCGGAAGATCATTCAACAACAAGGAACATTTCAACTGGAACAGATGCACTGAAATGGAGACATGTTTTCTGTCTTACGTAACATTTGCTAAAGATAAACATCTGTGAAATTCATGTGAGGACAAAATGAAAGACTGAGAGGCAACACTCACTGGCTGTTATTTTTGACCTTGAGCCTGCACTGCTTTAAAAACAGATATGTCGTTTTAGTGGAAGTGACTCAAAAAACATTCATGAGAATAATTACCAATGAACATAGTGGAATGCTGCATCCAAAAGCCGGAAAAGACTGGATTTAAGCAAACGTTTTTCAGAAATATGGCAGAATTTTTTTAGGCTTAAGCTACATTAAAATAAACTGGGTTTAGAACACTATCTTGTTAGGATAGAGAAGTTCTCTAGCTAATGTGAGAGTCAATATTGAGCATGTAAAAAGCTTGGCTAGTGCTTGCAACATTTTTTTTCTCACTTATGATTCAATTTCCAAAATAAAAATCACATACAACAAACAACATTAGGGTTGGGCGATATATTGATGCCAATATTGGTTATCGTCCGACATTTGCTTAATTTGAGTTTATTGTTATTGGTCTGAAATAAAAAAAAAAAAAAAAAAAAACAAAAAACAATTAACCGATTTTGTTCTGTTTTCATTTACACTTTATTTTTGAAATGTATAATTGTTGCTAATAGATCCCTGGCACTAGGAAGCTTTTGTTAATAATCAAAGTCAGTAATTTTTCTGACTGTTACGGACACATGTTCCTAAAAGATTCCTGGCAATTGGAAGCTTTTGGTTTACAGTTTTGTCAGTCAGGAAGTGGTGTGAATGTTTTCAGTCATATTTTCAATGTTTTAAAGTGATACTTGTTCCTATGTAATCTCTTGCTGTATGCTAAAATATGTCAAGTACAACATGATTGTATAGTAAAAGAAGAGTTGTGCATTTCTAATAAAGAAACTAAAAAGAAAATCTAAACATTGTGTTATGTAGAACTAAAAATGGGTATAGGCAAATATGGACTATCGGCCACAGTTGCAGGAGAAATTTGCAGCAAAAATGATATTAGTCCATCCCTTTACAATGTGCAACTTGATTACAATTCATGTCATCAGCTTTTAAGTTTAAATCAATTGAATTAAATATTACCACAGTGCTCCATGTCATTATTCGAATGTAAACATGTTTTTTTTGGCTTTAATGTGTAATTTGCTTTTTTTTTGTCCAAACTTTGTTCTCAATTCTGATATTCTGATTGGTCAGTAAATCCATCAAAAATGTGTAGCACAAGTCTACTCTTTAACTGTCTGACAGCTGTGATTAAATGACCCTGACCAATAATAAAATTAGCAAAGACTCAATTATATTTTAATACAGTTAGAGTAGAGAAAAAAAAGTAACCTAATAAGAACATAATACATACAGTTTTCTGCAGTGGAGTGGTAACATATTGTTTTCAACTTTAATGTCACAAACGGTACTTTAGAAACAAGCTCTGACCCTATTATTTACATTTTTGGTGCACAAATGTGACATAAATATATTTTTCCTTCTTTTTGCAGTTGGTAGCAAATAGAATTAAAAAATGAATTGTCATTTCAAAACACACAAAAATAAATAAAAAGCATCTCTAAAAAGTTCAGCACATCATATCCCAAATAATCTAGAAGGGTAAAAAATGCTGCTTTCAAACTTAAAGCAGCTGGTCTCCAAGGTTCTTAATTTTTTGTGCTGCTGATGCAACACAGTTGTAAACACTCTTACTTTCCCAAGTGACAGTATATGCTGTTGGAACAAAAAATAAAAAGACGAACTTGCCATTTTTTTTAATTTATCACATTTTAATTACATTTTTTTTATTTGTATGCATGCCTTTTGGGTGTGTGGGTGTGCGTGTGTGTGGGTGTGTGCGTGTGCGTGTGTGTGTGTGTGTGTGTGATCCACACACAGATCTTGGCCAACGATTCAAGCCAGCGTTTCTGTTTGTGTGCATTCACTTTTATCCTACACCAACTCAAAGCAAAGCTTTAGGATTCTATACCAAAACCTGTGCAATCCAAATGTTGCAATTCATTAAATGACCACTGGAGGCAGGTTCCAAAAAGAAGAAATTTATGTTTAGCATTGTACCTTAAAAACAAACTTATTTACAACATTTATTTGATAATTTGGGGTTTATTTTACTATTAATGACAAATTTGTGTATCTGTGTGGTTATATATGTGTGTGTGTGTGTGTGTGTGGACTGGTGGTGATGATGTATTATTTTGATTTAAATAGAGTTCATTTGAGCATTATTAGGGGTCTGGTGTTTCAATTGCCAGATGGCCGGGTTTAACGAACATATTTTGTATTTGCCCCACCCACTGACCTAATTATTAACAAGTTGTTGTGGTGGACAAACTCATCTTCCCTTCTCATATAAGGCTACATTTTTGCCGTTAAGGGGACGCAAAACGTTATTCGCCGACAATAACAAACTGCCAGCAAGCTCTAGCCCATTTTCTTCTTTAATGTCACTTTAACAAGTCCGCTTCAGTCCTTCCATAGCCTTCCTGGGCTGTATCCTTGATGGCACTGATATTCAGAGATAAAAAACTGCGGCAGTGTGTGGTGAGGTAGACATGGGGCTGAAAGTAATGAGAGAGAAAGGTCAGCTTTTGGGAGTTCAGGGGCCACCTTTGCTTTACAAAAATCCCGCCGTCATAAAAGCAAGGTGACTGACTGTTGTCTGGGTGCATATCTCACCGAAGGATCAAAGACAAGATGGGACAGAACCAAGTGATGAAAAATACATTCAAAGGAAGGGTATGGAGGTAGAGGCAGACGTGGAAAAGGAGACTGTTGTGACAGAGAAACAAAATGAGATTGCAGTGTGACCACAGCTTAGACAAATGCCAAATGAGACAGTGAGAGGGATGAGAGATAAACCGATGGAAAGCAAAAGAGAACCCTAGAGGACATTTCTGGACGTCAGGTTTACTCTGTTTCCAATTCAGGTCATAGTGATTGCATTTGTTTGCCTTTGTGCAGCCCCATCCTGCTGCTATGGAGCCTGGATATGTGGCTTGTGTGCTTGGTTTGCCTGTGACACAAGTTGAGCGCAGATATTTTTTTGTATGCCTTCGTGTTTTTTTGCACATGAATGCTTGTATGTATGTCCGCCTTTGCCTACAACCTCCCCATACAAAGGTAGTTACTGTCAATACGTGTTGCAATTTTCAATTCTTGCTTTGTGAGCGTCTGCAGCAGAGTTATATAAAACTCAATGGTGATGCAATTATTTTTCCTGTTTTTTCCTGCCTCAGCTTTCTAATGTAAACCTACTGCCAGATTTTTACAGCCTAATTCAATATAAGCACATCGATGGGAAGCCAAACGTGCCAACAAAGTCAATATAAGAAACCCACTCAGAGGCCCTGATGGTGCAGCAGGTCCTGAATGATTGACTTAAGTATTGAACTACTGAACTTTTTCCCAAAGGGCGAAGGAAATTAATTAAGCCCTGGCCAACTGTTTGTGCCCTCACTCCCATGTGACAGGCAAGCAAAGTCCTTTTTTTCCATCCTGCATTACATAAAATAGCTTCAAGACTTCCTCGGAATAATGATTTAACATATATCCAGTAAACCGTTAAATATCCCTCATCCCATATGGCACTAAGATGCGTCTTCTTTTCTTACTTGTTGACAAAGTTAAATCTGTCCTTCGATATTCTTCAACAATTTGGAGAGGTTAAACTAAGAACTCATTCATCTTTGTCCTTCTTTTTCAACACCAAAGCCAGCACATGTCCTTTGATGCTGCCTGTTGTCATGGAGACCTCACGAATATTACGGTGCTGAGCAGCATGCAGAGTACCATGGCACTGCGGTTAAGAGGGTTACATTAACATCAGCAGCAGGTTACATTACAGGGAACTACATTACCCATTAGCAGAGGCACAACACATTTGTGGCAGCAGAGCTGCACGCCATTATTTAGTGTCAACTGCTCTGACATAAATACTCAACTAACTTGAATGAAGTGTCATTCATAACTCACAAGTTCTAAAGAGGCTTCAAAAACTCATTTCTGGCTGAATTACAAAAACAGTTTAAATAGAATGTAGAGAACAGGATAAGTGTGACCACAAACTGCTTTGATTTCTACACAGATGCACATAATTTGCTGCCAATCTTGCCCTAAAACCATGTTTTCTGTTACATTTCTTATCTGCGGTTAAGGATTTTGCTCACAACAGGCTGTGCTTATCTCGCAGTGTTTTACACTGCTTGATTTATTGACTGAAAACTCAGCCAACATGGCACCTCTCATCAATGTCCGGAGCAACAGTAGCATCGACTGAACAGATTTAGGACTAGAACTGCCAGTGAAGCTGGGTTGTCACATATCAGTCCCTTTAAACGGGTTTATCTGCTGGTTGGCTGATGAAAACATAGAAAAAAAACTTCTTATAAATCATAAAATGAGAACTCTAAAATCCACCAGCTTCTTTTGTTTTTCTAAAATATATATATTTTTTTAATTTTCAAGGAAAGATTAAAGAAAAATCACCAAACAAATGCAAAGCTGTTTCTCTTTGAAAGAGGGAATATTTTTGATGGTCCTCATGCACAAGTTATAAGTTCTGTAGCTGTCAAACTTAATAGGAAATACAACTTTGGAGCATACAAAGGGAGCCAACTATCTGTACTTTTACTCTGTACTCATGAGCGATGGGAGCCAGGTTGAGGCTGATGTGTCTTTGTCCAACCACTCTGTCAGCAGACAATTCTTGTGAGTCAGTCAATGGTTATGGCTGATCAAGCTGAAAAAGCCCATCTGATTCCAGTCACCAGCCCATCAGTCAAAGCCTCTCCAGCAGGAACTCCGAGCCCAAACCAGCACTGACAGCATTAACAACGGTCAGACTGTCAGTATGTATCAGTGCTTGGGAATGAAGGTAGCTGTCTGGATGCCAGTGTGGGTGAAGAAAAGTAGGTTGCAGGAGAAACTAGGGCATCTCTGAGGCTCAGGAGACGTGTCTCCAACCCAGCCTCCTGTCCTATTTCACTGCCTGGCTGGCAGTGTCTGGTGCCTGGTGATTCAACCAGAGGGGGCACCATGGGCATTCAAGGGAAAACTTCAGGCACAGGAGGCAGGCAGATAACAGGCGGGCTTCATGTAGGTTACCTGTGGGAGAGAGGAGGCCCGGTGACATGTCTCTATGCTAGGGTGGAATGGATGCGCAGAAATCCCTCCGGGCACCGACCAAATGTCAGACAGTCTGTGCACACACTGTAAAATTCCTCTGAGCTTTATTAACGTTTGTCACCTGTATGTGTGTGTGTGTGCATTTACTTATAAATGTGTATGCTCCTGTTGGGCAGATGACTCAACACAACAAAAAAAGTATGTAAAAAAGTTAGGGGGGCAGTGTGACTGTGAGTTTTTTGCTTTGTTTGGTTGTGTGGGTGAAGAAAAGCATTGACTGTCACTGTAAATAGACAGTACAATAGAGTCAATATTACAGTTCTACGCCTGCTGCAGTACACTCTCACTCAAGCATACATGCAAATGTACTAACCTAGCATTTACGTTTTCCTGATATGCATTATTTTTCTGCCACTATTAACTTACAACCTGGCTGACGCTTTCAAATGCATCACTAATTCATACACTGGATGGTCCCTTTGCTAGTTTCAAACTGGAATGCTGACCATTAAATGCAACCCTGTTTTTTTTTTCCTGTGGGCTTACATTCAGGCAGGACTCATTCAATATTGTAACTCTATCCTCAACAATGGGCGACTCCTACTGAATCCCAGTGAAAATTTAGGTTAAGGATGATCTGTGCTCGATTACTTGATCTTTGGGTGTGCATGTCATCAGCAGCAGGATGTTGGGTGGCTGTGCATGTAGTTTTGGGTTGCAAGGTTAGGTTAGGTTTAAATGAGTGGTCATGCTATCCTGAAATGTAATGAGAACTGGTTTTATGTTTCAAGAACTTTGGACACTGATCACTGTTGATCTAACTGAAGCCATGTCAGAAGAGGAACAGCAGATGGTTTAATATGCAAGAAAAAGTAGAATATAACTGAGAAGACAAATTCAATTGAGTAATAAAAGAACATAGAAATGTAAATTATTTTTCAAAGTCAAACCAAAATATTTTATGTTTATTGTTATAATTTTAGAGAATCCTTTGAGTTACAATTGAGAGAAAGTTTTTTCTTTAATCAACATTATTTTTAAGGTTGTGCTTAAAGGGCCGGTATCATCCAAAATCTACTTTTTTGAGCTTTTAAGTGGATTATGATGTAAATTCATTACGAAAAACAACCCCAAAGTGGTGCATTGCTCCGTTCACACATCTCTGAGCATTCCTCTAAAATCCTGCGCTTTGAGCACCTGCACCTCCTAATCCATAAAAACGACTGGGTCCTAACATTGTGACGTCACAAAGTGGGGAACAGCCACTTCCAGGAAGAGTCTGCACTACCACCACCGCCCCCAAGCTAACGCACACATCCCCTTTCTTCACAGAGCTAGCAGTTATCAGCAAAATGATTTCATTTTTTATGCACAATATGCACATCCATCTTTGCAAAAGTTCTGATGTTTGTTTTCATGAGCACGATGCCGCCAAGGCCGGCTCTGGGCTGATGATAGGAGCAGCACCCACAAGCAGCAAAAGGCTGTGCCTAAAATATCGAGGCGTCTTATTTCCAGGTAGGAAAAAACATGGTGAAAACAACTCATATTTGATTTAAAACAGGCCAAAGGTAATATATTATCAGACATATGGAAATTGTTTACTCAGAAACGCTTAAGAATAGCATGATATAAGCCTTTTAAGAATTCATGCCTGAAAAAAAATAAAAATAAAAACATTAGAAGCAGGGATCTGAAATTCCTGACCTAATGTTTACCAGCTCTCCTTATTTCAGGCCTGTGAAATGATTTTATAAATATATATAAAGATAATATTGTAATTCAGTCAAATGTAAAATTACACAGGCAAGACACATTTTTTGTAATTGTGTCAGTAACTGGCAGTGAAGGACCCAAAATGCAGGAGACAAAGTTAAACATTTACTAACATTACTTTCATGGAAAACAGCAACATGAGAGGAAATCTAAGTAAAAAATGTCAGGTTAAACATGGACAGCAAGCAGCTCCAATCTTTGTTATAAAATATATATATTTTTTTAATGAAACCTCTGGGCTGCTGCATTATTACGGCAGATTTCAAATGCTAAAATGAAATGTAAAAAACAAACACATTACGCCATTAACTCCGTTATTCTATGATAATATTTACATAGCATGTAACGTAAACTTTTGATTTATTGAATTACTTGAACACTTATGTTATGTGACAGAACAGCAAACAAGCCTGATAAAACTCCAAAGATTATTGAACTTATGTACGCAGCTTTAAAAATAGCATTATTTGAGCAAATTCATTGTTTTTAATGTGCCGTGACTGTAATCAGGAAGTTTTTAAAAAGGATTCTTTCATGAAAAGAAACAGCAGTTAATGAACTTTTTCTACTTTCCTGTTCTTCTGTTTTATTTTCTGAAGGTATTCTAGTTGTCATAACAGCACTGATTACTTCAAACTGTTTAATTATATTTTTTGTTCTTTTTGCCTTTTAGGTTTTTTCTAAATTGAACCTTATTTTCCACTATTTATTTTTTCCCTTTTAACCCGAGTAAGCTGAAGTGAAGGACGCTTAAGAAATATTATCAACATCAGTTCAAAATTGTACAAAACTGCATCAAGGGTTTAAATAATGTAATGATCAAAAAGATTCAGTTGTCAGATTAAATTTTGTTTTCTACTTAATACAAATAATAACAGATATGAAATAGAAAAAAAATACATTTTAAACTGCTTGTATTGCTTTGGTGGTTTTGCATGCATTGAAAACTTACAATGCATAGACATAGAGGAATAATATCACAGCCATCACTTATACATTCCAATTCTGATGATGACTGATGCAAAGTGGCTGAAAAAGCAATGCTGATTGAAAGAAATATTTCTTAAATAAAAAGCTTACTTATTGGCCACGCTATGGAACAGGGCTGCTCAAGCCAGTTCCTTCAGATCTACCACCCAGCCTATTTTCCAGATCTCGTTGTTGACTAAGTGATTCCACATTCTCAATGACTGAGCACACCTGATCCAGGTAACCAACAGTAAGCATTAACATGACAGCTGGAAAACTGGCAGGGTGGTAACTCGTCGAGGACAAGTGGACAAGCTTGGACAATTTTTGAGAGAAACCCCTCCGCTAGATTACCTTAGCTTTCCCAAATGTTTAGGGGAACCATGTGCTTTTTGGGAGCACATATCTGTGCAAAAGTTCAGTTCCACCTTGAATTTCAATAAGTTAAAGTTTAGGTCCAGACTTACCAATGAACATCTGGCTCAGGCATGCAAGGAGAAGCGCTGTCAAATCTCTAATGCTTCGTTCACACCGGGTTTGGTGAATTTCAATTAAAAGTCTATGTAAATGTGTGTGCAATTTGGCGTTTTGGGCTTCCGCATTCAAAACTCAACCATAGCTATGGACAACGAAAACTATATGATGGCAAGTCTTTCATGTATTGGAATAGAGCTGTGAAAGTAAAAGATTGGAATAATATTCACTAGATTTGCCCCACTTTGACATTTCGCACATAGTCTCTTTCAACCGTGAGTACATGCGCTGGTATCGGGTAAGGACAGCCCAGTTCGAACACTGTATGCTACAAATCGATGCTCAACAACCTGCGTTCAGTGTGTTCCTTGATGTGCCACACATACCCAGTGTGTATGCAGCATATCAACAAGAAGTAGGCAAGAGAACCCATGTCCAGATGAGCTGTTCGTTCAGTGCTCAGTGCTTTTTTATTTTTTTATCTTTGACGTGGCCCAGCCTTACCCAACACATGAGGCCCTTGGGTAAATTAAGTTTGAGATCCCTGATCTAAACCCATGTAAAAATCAATGATATTAGGTAGAGGTCCATGTCCAAACAAGCATGATTACTCAACCACTTAAGATTAATAAAAACATCCAGACACAAAATCAATTATAGTTTTTACAAACATCCTATTCTGGTTTCTTTCTTCCTTTTTTAAGATGAACTTTATCACAGAGGTTTATCTCCAATGATACGTAAAGTAATTTAAACTGAAAGGTTGATTATTTTAGCTATCACCATATATTCTAATCTGGCTGTGTGGATCTGCAAGACTATTTAAGCAAAAACAAATCTGTTAAGCAGCCCGTGATGGACAGAAAGCAGAGGCTGATATCTGCTTTTAGTGGTTTTAATGTTAAAATGCTTTGATGTTTCCATTTTTAGTTTCTTTCCACATCTAAATAACTAATCATTTACACGTGTGCATTACATTATTTTTTAAGCTGTTTTTCCTTACTGCAGGAAAAGATATTATCATTTTATAATAGCATAACACAGATAATATTGTAGATCTAGCACCTGTCAAAACAATGTGCAGACCAAGAGCTGAGATCCTGTGATGTTGTGTGGCTCAAAGGTGTCTAACTGGAGCTACTTTTATATTTCATATATTGATTCTGTCTGATTGTGTCTTGACTGATCTGGGGATGTGCGTGTATGTGTGTGTGAGGGAGCAGTTGGTGGGTGGAGGAGCAGAAAAGAGGGCAGGCTACATGGAGGCACTATTAAATTTTAATTTCAGAAAGGTCAGCTTTTCCTCAAGGTCAGACATAAAAATAATCTTCAAAGGAAGAGAGGCTGAAAAAGAGAGCTGCTCTGATGGACTGCTGAGGATTTAACACACAGGACACAGAGAGAGCTACGTATTTCACATTGGGAGCAAAGGCCAGCGTGAATAAGACGCCTAGTATCATGCATCCTAAGCCAATTAGTAACCATGGCAATAAATGAGGAGCGAAGAAAGTGAGCTCTCTTGGCGGAAATGGTTTATTAGCAGGAGTGTGTGGGTCATGTCCACTTGTACAGAATGTAAGCATGTTAGAAACATGCACAATAACACTAGTGTGCATTCAGTCATATGTATCTCAAAGGCACATCCCACAGACATGCATCAACAAGGACAGGAGCATAGGGTAAATCCTTCCTGTTGTAACAGGATGACTTAAAAAGGCTGGAAGATGAGGGAATCCAGGCATCACAAATCATTTCCATCACACATGATTGCTAATGCCACTGAAACTAATCCATCAGACAGCCATCTCTAATGCTGTACATGGCCAATCTATCTAGTTGTGCAACCTCATGTACCTCTGACGTCCTTGCACACATGTGCACACACATGTGCAAACCATGTTCCAGACGTCTGAAGAGGCAGGGTACAGTTTGGCCATTTTTAAATTCAGTTAACATTGAGGGAAAACAAATTTGTAAACAGAAAATATGTGCTTAAACACCAAACAAATGGTAAAAATTTTAATGACAAAATACTGTATGTGCCTTTGCAACCCTCATTCACCATGTGTGTCAGTTATTGATCTAATTATCACCAGTTTAATTCACAGCAAGCTTCATTGGGTTACTCGTTTCATTTGTTGCTCTCTTGATTGCCTCCTAACAAACCCTGTGTCCACTTAAAAGGGGTTACATAACCTCTGCTGTTCTCTTAGGGGGAATGAGCAGCTCTCTCCCTTTAAGATGTACTCTGTATTAAACTCTTCTCTTTGGCCGGGATCCTTGCTTGGCCTCAGTTCAAACACAAAAGCCAAGAAAGCCAGACAACAGTCCAGTGAGTTCCTGTTCTGTAATTCACCGTCCTGGCCATGCTTCAATTATACGTCTTCCTGACAGCACTTGGCCTTTAAAAATGAATGGATGATATAAAACAAATCTTTAACTGAGTGTAAGAAGATATGTTAATTATGGGGTAAACATATGAATTCACACCTGATAAATCTAACGATGTAACAGAGCCAGACAGAGACATGTCTGCATGCATCAAACTTTGTTTCAATTATTATTTTTTTTTGCTTATGACAGTGCCATATTTTTTCAGGTCAGTGGTAGTCCTTCCAGAGGGATTTAAATCTCTCGACACACCTGCATCTATGTTTTGTGCAGATTGCCGGACAGACGGCGTGTCTAGTCCTTTCTATCTTTGTTCCGGTCTGGTCTCTTCTCTTTCCATATGGGCTGTTCTACCCTTTTGCTTCCATCTTTGTACCTGCACAGTCGGCGCGCCAGTCAAAACCTGATTTTTTGACCAAGCTCTCATTTCCCCTTAACCAACTTAAAATAGGCATATCTACCTCAGATCCTGTTCTATACTTTTTGTAGCTTTTACTTGTCTCCATGAGAGTTGTTCAACTCGAGCAACAGCAAAGCTTGTACAGGATACAATCCCTGTGTGTATATCCAAACATACTCTAGGTGTTGTTAAGAATCTTGTACATTTTAGGTGAGAATCACCAAAGTGTAACCAAAAGAAAAAAAAAAAGTCATGTACTCTCTGTGGAGGCAAAAACACTCTGCAAAACCTTTGCACACACCCCTTAAACTGAGCAACATTAATGTTGGAATCAAAGAGAAAAACTAAATACTTTTAATGTTGTGATGCTTGCAGCAAGTCTGTTTTTTTTTGTAGTGCAGACAAATGCAAGGTAATAGAAATATAGGTAGATATTTGCAGATTCAAGCACACTGTCTATACTGGAGTGTCTCAGGCAGAAATTCCTTCCACTGAGTTGTGTATGTTAAGTCCCATCGTTCTGTCAAAACATTTCAGAGCTGCTGGGGAAGAAATATACAACCTTCAGATTTGACTGCACCAAAAATACACACTTCTCAAACACACATAGAAAGAAACAAGCGAGAAATACACTATAACCCAATTAGAGAAACTTAAATGCAAATCCACATTGCTACTTCGAACATGAGACTATTGCTCTTTTTTTTTCCTTCCACACAATCAGTGGTTTTATTCCCTTAAAAAATACAGTCGGACATGAAAAGATGTGCTTCAGACATGTTTTGGCCTTCCTAAATGAATTAAATAAATCATTTTAGGTAAGCCAAAGTGAATTATGTAAAAGGAATTATTTCTAAATCTTTTAACCACTAAGTATTTTGATAACTAAGTGCAGTCAACAAAGACCAAAAGATTAATTAAAAGTCCAGCTTTACTGCACTCCATTATGTAAGCAAAACTGATCCAAGACTGATTTGCTTTAAAAAAAAAAGAAAAAAGAGAAGCATAACCTGTTCCTTTCTTGGCCAGTCATATGAAGTGTTTGCTCTTTCTTAGCTTAAGGGAAGCTGTCACACCTTGATCATCAGCTTCAAGACAAAACATGCAATTCCATATATACATTCTAAAAAACAGTGAGTGAGCATGACTGAAACCTATTTTCGAGATGAACATTTCTTATATGTTAAAGTAAATGAAGCAGAATGTTCCATGTATTTAGAGCACATTACTAGGTGTGTGTGTGTGTTTTCTGTATGCAAAGCAGGACTGTAAGCAGTGTTGTGTGTGTGTGTACGCCTGGAGCACAGAAACAGCCTTTGGCCAAACACTCAGATTAAGTTAGCGTCCTCGCCAAAAGTTGGGATCAGGAATTTCACTTTGGATTTGCAGTTCACAATCTCATCTGCATTTTTGTACAGACGGAAAAACCTTTGAGTTTCTTAATACCTTTGGAAGTAGACTCCTGATAATAATATAAGACATATTTCACAAGCATCCTTTATTTTTCTGTGCTCCACAATGGGACAATTTTACAATATTGTGAGCTATGAATAAAAGCATATAAGCTCTAAATGTAATCAGTTTGCCTCTTTTTTTTAATGCCAAGTTATAAGCCTTCTACACAAAAGTCTTAACATTAGCCAAAAACAGCACCCGGTACCTCTATCATGAGCCAAAAAACTTCTCTGTTTGTTTAGACCCTCAACTTGCATGATACCCGCAGTTTTAACTTTTTTTTCCCTGTTACTTATCCAGTACACACAAAAGCCAACTGCCAAACAATCCTAAAAACTCATGCAGACTCTGCAAGCTCACAAACATATCTGAGCACTCCATTGGCCTAACCACAGGCTGTAGAGATAATGCCGCATTGTTTAGTTCCACACAATTGCATTCAAAATAACCCAGTTCCCTTTGGGTCTCTCTGAGCTAAAAACTGTATCCCAATACATAGCCTTCAAGCCCCTTTCCAACCACTCCTAATTAGGTTAAGTCAACTCGCCAAGACGAGCTGTTTTTAAGCTAACCACAAAGTCAGCGCATGAGAAAAGCTTCAGCCACCAAAGCCCTTAAGCTTCAGGGCAGCTGTTTAGCTTCCTGAATGTGAAGAAGACGAGTGAAGAAGTTCAACATGGAGATGGCAATCATCAGCTATTCCATTTTACCCTTATCTTGTTGGTACAGCAGGGACTTTGACTTTCACACACAGATAAACCCAATGTGGTGCCATAGGGATCCAAATAAATGCTATCTCATTTAATTCTTTTGGTATCAACCTGTAGCACCTACAGAGCGGTTTGAGGCCACAGCTTGCTTGGGGGTGTAATGGTCAAAGCTCTTTCAGCAGGACCCTTTGTAGACTGAGAAGTAACTCACATGAACTTTTTTTTTTGTTACTTTGTACTCAAAGAAGAAAGAGAAAAAAAACAATGAGTTAAAAAAATAATAGATGGGATGGACATCTTGAAGACGAGAGATTTGTGTTTAACCTTCACTCAGATGACTATTAGAATGACTCATTTCTCCTTTGGATCTGCTTATGGTATTGAAAGAGAAAGAATGGGGTAGTTAACTGTGAGACAGTCCAAAAGAATTAAAGTCAAAGAACTAATACATTAACATGCAAGAAGATAAAGGAAAGGCAGCACTGAAAAATGCAATGCAGCAAAGCGGGGAGCAATTATACACTGTGAAGGCAGTAAACAACTGAGCAAGAGGGCTAAATTCAGCATATAGGGTGAGTTCATGTGAGCCAGAGCAAGTATTTAAACAGGAGTTGTGACGCCTACACAGCCCACGCTCCACATCGAACCACAACAGTAGACCACAGAACAGGTCTAGTGGGTCATCAGCAGCAACAGCAGCAGCAGCTGAGAATAGCCTTTTAAGGCTTTACTTACTGCCGGCTTGCTGCTTGGACTCCAAAGCAGCAAGCACCATCTGGCTGCAGAGCAGTATTGTGGTGTTTCATGTGGAGCTCAAGGGGCTGATGGGAGGTGTGTGTAGGGTGTACGTAGGCTCGCGGCAGAGAGAATACAAACAAACAGTGAAAAATTAAGGAGGAGGAAACACAATAACATCAAAAGGATGCAGGATGGTGAAACTGCAGCAGAAAAAAAAATGAAGACACTCTGAGCAATGAATGCACAATATTATTCTTTATAGCACTCTGGTTTTAGGGAATGAAAATCCTACATTGAGACACCTTCATATGCTATAATGAATGGTTAGGGCATGGGATTACAAGGTGGGGAGTAAAGGATACACCTTGATGAGTGCAAGTGACAGGAATACTAAGGTTTGTTCTAATTTTCATAGTGACTACCTGACTGCACCAAGAAGCAAATGTCCTTAAAAAACACAACAATACAATTATAACAGATGAGAATGCTGTAATCAAAAGGTCGCTTCAAAAATATTTCCTTTGAGTTCAAGTTTCTTGTTTTGTGCCTTCTTTGCCACTTGAAAGGCGAATAGTAATGGTGAATGTTATTGCTTTAAAGTAAAGACAAGAAGGCTTTATGATTAGAAGTAGAAATCTACAGTAGACTGGCCCTTGATTGTTGGAATTACTTGAACAGTCTTCAGCTGGTTTGAATCTTACCTCACAAGGAGAGATTTTATTGTCAGTGTTAATGACTTGTCAACTGGGAGGGACAGACTGGCATGGGGTGTACCACAAGGCTCCGTCTTTGTCCCCACACTATTTAACATGCGTCTGCTTGGTGACAACACCAAGAGACACAGCATAAATGCTCATAGTTATGCGGATGACAGAGTTATATGTGGCTTTGTCTCCTGATGACATGGGACCCATTGATGACCTTTTAAGTTCTATAATTAGATATTACCTTTGAAACACACATAAACCATGTTAAAATGACTGAATTTTGTCAGCTTACAAATTAAGTCTCAAGTGAGACCCTTTCTCTGCAGAGCCAGTGCTAAAATATTAACATACACTGTCAGAACTTTTAGAATAGATTAATGTAATGCCCTTCTCTTAAGTTTTAGAAACAAAACTATTAATCGCCTGCAGATTGCTCAAAATTTGGCTTCACACCTTACACACCAGGATCAGAAAGATATTTTGAAATCTTTGCTCTGGCTACCAGTCAGCATTTGGATCTGTTTTACGCTTCTTTTATTAGTTTACAAAAGTCTTAATGGAATGGGACCTTCATTATTATCAGAACAGCTTTTAGTTTATGACCCTCCCAGAGCCCTTAGGTCCTCAGGTTCAGGTCTGCTAAAGATCATAACAAAAACCCCTTTTTAGCTCAACTTTTATGAAGTTTTTATATTTCCTCAATTTGATTTTATGGACTCTGTTTGCTTCTCTAAAATGTGTATGTATGCTGGTGTTTTTTAAATACACTATTTTTACCATTACTTTTGGTATCTGTTTATGTAAAGTATCAGCAGCTGGAAGGCTCAGTGTAGGACTGGTGTAGGACAAGAAATACAGGAAACCTAGGTTCGCTTCCCAGGGCAGCAATGAGTTAATCCAGTGTGGTTCCTTTGGCAAGATCCTTCACACTACCACACTAGTGCCTCCCTGTGCCGGTCCCAAGCCCCAGTAAAATACAGGGTTGTGACAAGAAGAGCATCCAGTGTAAAAAATCTCCACCACATTACCTGTTCTGATCGCTGACAGGATGAGCTGAACAGCGAACAACAACATTCAATTTATGTAAAGCAGGTGTCTGTAGAAGGAACAGTACACTGAAAAGTTTAATTTTATTTATTTTTTATTAACTGCAACTAAAACAGAGCTGCTACTGTTTTTAAGGCTCTGCAATATGACTGCATGATAGTGAGAAATGGAAAAACATTACACACGTGGACAAAATTGTTGGTACCCCTCAGTTAAAGAAAGAAAAACCCACAATTCTCACTGAAATCACTTGAAACTTACAAAAGTAACAATAAATAAAAATTTATTCAAAATTAAATAATCAAAATCAGCCATCACTTTTGAATTGCTGATTAACATAATTATAAAAAAAAAACAAACTAATGAAACAGGCCTGGACAAAAATGATGGTACCCATAACTTAATATTTTGTTGCACAACCTTTTGAGGCAATCACTGCAATGAAGCGATTTCTGTATTTGTCAATGAGCGTTCTGCAGCTGTCAACAGGTATTTTGGCCCACTCCTCATGAGCAAACTGCTCCAGTTGTCTCAGGTTTGATGGGTGTCTTCTCCAAATGGCATGTTTCAGCTCCTTCCACAGATGTTCAATGGGATTCAGATCTGGGCTCATGGAAGGCCACTTTAGAATAGTCCAACGCTTTTCTCTCAGCCATTCTTGGGTGTTTTTGGCTGTGTGTTTTGGATCGTTGACCTGTTGGACCCATGACCTGCGACTGAGACCAAGCTTTCTGACACAAGGCAGCACATTTCTCTCCAGAATGCCTTGATAGTCTACAGATTTCATTGTACCTTGCACACATTCAAGACACCCTGTGCCAGATGCAGCAAAGCAGCCCCAAAACATGACTGAGCCTCCTCCATGTTTCACCGTAGGGACAGTGTTCTTTTCTTCGTATGCTTGGTTTTTGAGTCTATGAACATAGAGTTGATGTGCCTTACCAAAAAGCTCCAGTTTGGTCTCATCTGTCCAAAGGACATTCTCCCAGAAGCTTTGGAGCTTGTCAACATGCATTTTTGCAAATTCCAGTCTGGCTTTTTTAGGATTGTTTTTCAGCAGTGGTGTCCTCCTTGGTCGTCTCCCATGAAGTCCACTTTGGCTCAAACAACGACGAATGGTGCGATCTGACACTGATGTACCTTGGCCTTGGAGTTCACCTTTAATTTCTTTGGAGGTTGTTCTGGGCTCTTTGGATACAATTCGAACGATCCGTCTCTTCAATTTGTCATCAATTTCCCTCTTGCGGCCACGTCCAGAGAGGTTGGCTACTGTCCCGTGGGTCTTGAACTTCTGAATAATATGAGCCACTGTTGTCACAGGAAGTTCAAGCTGTTTAGAGATGGTCTTATAGCCTTTACCTTTAAGATGTTTATCTATAATTTTTTTTTCGGATGTCCTGGGACAATTCTCTCCTTCGCTTTCTGTTGTCCATGTTCAGTGTGGTACACACCTTTTCACCAAACAGCAGAGTGACTACTTGTCTCCCTTTAAATAGGCAGACTGACTGATTATGAGTTTGGTAACACCTGTGATGTCAATTAAAGGACACACCTGAGTTAATCATGTCAGTCTGGTCAAATAGTTTTCAATCTTTTATAGAGGTACCATCATTTTTGTCCAGGCCTGTTTCATTTGTTTTTTTTTTTTTATAATTATGTTAATCAGCAATTCAAAAGTGATGGCTGATTGTGATTATTTAATTTTCAATAAATTTTTATTTATTGTTGTAAATTTCAAGTGATTTCAGTGAGAATTGTGGGTTTTTCCTTCTTTAACTGAGGGGTACCAACAATTTTGTCCACGTGTGTATAATTGTTTAATCTGGCTTTATTTCAACAATGTTTTAGTTATTTGTCATGAACTGACTGAGAATGAGTTGCATAAAAACATGCTCACAGTGTGCTAAGCTTTTTCTTATAGGCCTACTTCAGATTACAGACTGTGAAGAGACAGAATAACACAAAGTAAAAGTTGTGTTCACCTAGGGCACAATAGGACTTTACTTTATGAAGTTTACTCTTTTAGCTTTTTTAAAAAACTTAATAAATTAACAAAAGCACATGTGGTATTCAGGTTACCTGGTACACTTAAAATATTTGTTAAGTTCATAAGATATTTACCTAAAAATCAGTTAAATTATTTCTCATGTTTCTCTTTGTGCTGTTATGACTCCAAGAATGATTGCACTAGAACAGCAAATTACTACAATTAAGATGAATGCAATTAAACAATGCAATCAGTATCAGACAACAATAATTAATGCAGTGACAGTAATGCTGAGTTCCCTTAATTGAAGTTCTGTACTTTATGGCAGGTAAATTAGTCTAAGAAGAGAGCTTTCAAACCTTAAGTACTGGAATGGTACACACCTACTGCCCCCCCAATAAATAAATAAATAAAAACATGGGAAGAGATGACAGCGAAGGCGGTGGGGTTGCACGAAACACTGTAAATCAATAAAAATATAAATCTGATACTGATAGAAATCAGGTAATTTTTCCATTCTTGTAAACACCTCTTTAAGATCCATTTATCTTCTTTGTTATCATCAGCCCACATCTGACATGATGTGCTTGCACTGGAAAAAAAGATTTAAAGCACAATTTGTTGTACCTGATGTGACACAGAAAAGATAAAATGCCGTGAATTATTCATCCAAGCTCTGCATCCCCCCAGTGAGACAGAGGTTTGGCTCCACATCATAGCTTCAGGCGGTCTTCACTCTGTTCTTAAAGCTAAACTTTTGTGTCTTGCCTCACAGCTATCATTGCAGAACACAACTCTAATGCAGAATTAAACATAACTGATTCTCAGTTGAATGCATATTGTTGCCTAAGCTCACAAAGAGGCAAAAAATACCTTTTAGCAAAAAAGGGAGTGGCCGAAGGACACATTTTAAAAGACAAAAATATAAAAATAAACCTAAAAAAAAAGTTTTTCATCCGAATCCACTAAGCGCAAATGATGGTGTCAAACGATCAAAGAAAAGTGGATTGGTGCTTATGACCCACACCTAAAGTCTTTTTGCTCATTAAAGCTTTGGTTTCACTGTCCTCTGTGATAACCTCTTCCTAATGAGAGAGCCTTCTGGTATCCTGGGTAGAGGAGAAATAAAACTTTGAAGGCAGTCGTAAGCTTAGAAAAAGCCTTTGAACATAAAACATACAGCAGAACGTTTAGCTTTTTGACAATACATCTAAAATATTCAAAAAAGAAATGTCAGTGTCTCATTCCAGTTTTTTTTAAACCTGAAAACATCAGTTTTTTATTCCTGAAAATACAGTTTTATAAGTCACCATGAAAACACAGGGAGTTGCTGAGACTTTTTTAAACTTTAATTTGTGCATGCCTTTTGTCAGCAGGAACTTTGAACAAAGATCTGATTATTTGAAGAACAAAGTCATTGTGATTTGTCTATGACCTTTACTGTATTTTGAAACACCATTGTGAATGTCTACATCAACGTTTTATGATCTTTGCTTGCTGCCTTCTGGGCCACAACATCCCTGCAGCCTTCTTTCACTTGAAAAGGATTGCAACATACTAGAAGATTGTGAAACAAAAACCTACCACATGAATAATCTCAGTAAGGATCTATGGGTCACACAAACAACTGTGCTTTGTTGTTTAACATTTACTTGTTGGATGGAATCAGAACTAAGCACAGCATACGGGATTGGAGAATCAAGACAGAACTTTCATTTTTATTATTTACAGAAGTCTGAGGGCCATTTGTTATCCAGCAGAAAGAAAACTCCAATCTAGTCCATGTCTGCAACTAACTACAGAGGAAAAAACAAAACAAAAGTGACACAGGTAATGCCCAGAGAAGTCAGGACAATGCCCCGACATCCTGCAGGCAGAAAGATAACAGGTGCAGCCCTGGGATTTCAGTGAAGCCCCTTTTCATGTGTTGATGGCAGCATTGAGACTCCTGTGGAGGTGGCTCTGTTCCCAGGAGGTCTGCTGCTTAAAACTATGTTGTGCATGTACACATGAGCAAAGAAGGTTACAGAAAAATGTGACAGTTTGTCTGACATCCTTCAGACAACTTAGAAATGAGGCACAAGCAATGCTGAAGCTGAGATGTCATCATCTACAACTTTAGCTTTCACTGTTACAACTCATTATCACCTGAACAACTGTTTGTTTCCCATTGTCTACCACAAGTTTTTTTTTCTATTCTTCCAGATGAACTTTTCTTTTCCTAGTGTATAGTCATGCTTTCATGTTCATGCATGATAACAGCAATGAGCTTGACTGAGAGGCTCTTGGTGACTACAGTGCCTTTTGAAGAAGGAACAAAGAGAATTTTTGCTCATCATGCTACCCAACCATTCCTTTCTTTTTCCATTTGCTAGTTTTTTCCTCTTACTTTTCTTCCTAAAAACATAAGGAAGATTGTCAATAATTTTGCTTTAGCTCACCCATAAATTGTGAACTATTATTCCTATATTTTTGCTGAAAAAAATGGTTAAAAAATACAAAGTCATGGCACCATCACTTTGCCCTGTCTGAGTCCTTTTCTACTGAGAGATAGTCTTTTTGAAAAGGCTGGGGGGGGGGTTGCTACAGGTACAGTGGAAGGTTAAACATGCTGTCGGCATTACAAATTGGATTGTACAGGCACAAACCTGGAAACCCAGATGCACAGTGAGGAGCTGAACGCTTACCGAAATAAAAAACAGGTGCGCCGAAAAGCACCAGAACGCAGACGCATAATGCTCACACCAGGAGGAGAGCAAACACACTGACCTCTTCTCGGCGATGTAGAGCGACACCTCTTAGCTGTGAGCTATTTTTAGCCTTTTATGCCTCAGACAGTTAACCTGCAGTGCCCTAACATCTCACAAAGTGCATGCCCCCGCTGAGACATCTGTAGTGTGAAAACGTAACAGCACTCTTCTGAAGCAACACACAATCATGCTCAGTCTAACTTACACAATTGTTGTTGTTAAACACGCAGATGAAGATGTGCCAGAACAGGGAGTGTTGGAGAGTTTGCGCTTCAGGAACCCTCACATAAACTCACAGGCCACTTTATTAGGTAGACCTCACTGGTACCGGGTTGGTACAATACTCAGGTAGTCTGTGCCGTTGTATCCATGCTCAAATGGTACTAAGGGCCCCAAAGTGTGCCAAAAAAATATTCCACACACCATTACACCACCAGCAGTCTGAACTGTTTATATAAGGCAGGATGGATCCATGCTTTCATGTTGTTGACGCCAAAGTCAGACCCTACCATCCAAATGTCACAGCAGAAATTGAGTATCATCAGACCAGGCAATGTTTTTTCAATCTGTTGTTCAATTTTGGTGAGTCTGTGAGAATTGTAGCCTTAGTTTCCTGTTCTTAGCCTGACAGGAGTGACACCTGTTGTGTTATTCTGCTGCTGTAGCCCATCTGACTCAAGGTTGGATATGTTGTGCGTTCAGAGATATTTTTCTGCAGACCTCAGTTGTAATGATGACTTCCTCTTTATTGTCATTAGATAGACTGATTTTTTTTTTTTTCTTTTTACATAAAAAGTTGGTTCCGTTGAAACGTGGGTTGACAGATGAAATGTACTGTGGTTTCTTTTCAGTTTTCTTACCACCCTGAGGGGGTGAAAGATCATGCTGTCTTCTATCTGATGTAGAGTTCTCACTTTTACCTGCCTGGTAATGTTTTATGTTTCCATTGCCTTTAGTACCATCAGGGTTCTTGTGCGGAGTGGGAAGTCACAAAATGATGGGTGTCATGATGCCTACAGTCTCCAGGGTTGCAGAGTAGCTGTCAGTCAGTGGATCATTAGATCGTGTCTAATGCACTGGTTGGTAATACAGCCCACTGCTGGGGAATTTTCTGTCTTTGCTTTATTTCCCTCTATGACTCAGTTTCCCCTATAAACTCAGTGGCCAAGTGGACGAGTGTCTGCCTTGACAATGGGAGGCTGCGAGTTATTATCAATGACAGGGTCATACCAAAAGCTCAAAAAATGTGTAATTTACCCAATGCCGCCATACTTGACCCTCAGCAGAAGGGGGTTGGAGTGGGAGGTCAAACAACCACATGGTTACTGAGCATGGCTCTGACTGCAGCTCACCACTTCCACAGCACATGGGTCAAATGCAGAGAACAAATTATAGACACAAAGGTGGACAACTGATGGGACTTGTGTGACCAGCAAAAGTATGCTGAAAATTGGCCTATTTCAGTGTTAGACAGAATTTACAAAGACAAGCTTAAAAAATATTTTTTAGAGTTGTATTTGACATGTTTCTAAGATTCCTGTAAAGAATATTTTAACACCCTGACTACTATTGATGCATATATGCATCAAACAACTTCTGCTCCAAATTTACCTTAAATTAGCTTCTAAATATAGGCATAAACATAGGTGATTTGTTTTTCATAGCTGGAAATAAAATTAGTCATCAAGGGGTTAAAAACAAGGAAAATGAAACAATATTATACAAATTTGTTGATTTAAGAAACAAAATTGTGACTAATTTAAGACAAAAATATCTAATCTGACATTTAAGACGGTGAATTAAATGATATATAATCCTCTGATCAATTTTAGTTTTGCCAAGAATGATTGAGACAGAAGTGTGATTCCCAGCACATATTCTTAATTTTTTTGGTAAAAGTTGAAGATTTGTATTAAACTGTAAGAAAGCAAACTAAATGGCGTACGGTAACAATACAGCCTTAATTTAAACTGGCAGATTGCTATAATTTATCACCACTTTTTAGTCAACAATGTTGTACACATACATTTCTTTTCTTGTTATCTACTTTTCTGTGGACCTAATAACCTTACCTATGTGGTTATCCAAAGATTCTTAGATGTGCTGAGTTGATGGTCACATGCTTTGATGAAAGACTGTACATCAAACTGCTGTCAAAGTTTTGTTCAATAATGCATTCATGTCTCCTCTAGAGACCACTGCATCCAGCCCTTTATCTTCCACTCATCCTGTGTGGCAGGAGGCTGCTCTCTCATTGCTGCACAAGCAGCAACACATAATAGAAACACCACAAACTCACTTTTTCTTTTGTTTTATTACCCGCTTTGGACTTAGAATGTCCAAGAATAAAACAGTAAAGATTAGGATCTTCATTTATTCATATCTCTTTCTTATTTTATTCTTAATATAGACAAATCATCGTAGTTAATTTTTCCAGGGTTTGGATTTTTTTGGATTATATAAAATGTTTTGGTTGTTAAAGTTACATCAGTTTCAGGCATTTTCCTCATTTGACATTATATATAAAAAATCTTTCTGGTCTGTTGGATCAATCTCTAACATGATCATCTGTCACTTGTTTTATCTTTTTGCATCGTTATTTATCTGTACATCTTCACCACAGTCGGGTTTTCTCCCTCCATAAATCAGACTTTATGTGTGTTTTCAAGCTTTTCTAATTAAAGAGCAGAGCGCAGTGCAGCCTGACCTTGTGAAAGCAACACAAGGAAGATTCTAAATAACAAGTATGCAAGAAAACAACCATGTGTTCAAAAAATGTGCATAAGAAAACATCAATGATCTGAATGATCATTGATGTCAATTATGTCAAAAACCAATGATGAAGAATGAGACAATCTGTGTTGTTTGAAAGATATTGAAAGTTAGAAATAAGTTTTTGCACAAAAGTATACATTTTGTGGAGGTAGTGCAGTGGGAAATTCTTAAACAGAAATTGAGCATTTTTTTTGTAAATATTGTTGTTCTTGTACCATTACTTTATTAAAAGGAGTGAAAAGAAAGGAAAAGGCGTCATGTTTGTAGAAAATCTTCAACGCTTTCTGCCACCAACTGTAAATGCAAAACAGCATGATATAATCTACTCCTTTGCTTCTTGACTTCAACACTAAATTCAAGAAATGCAACAATTATGATCTAAAGTCATGATTTATCCACCATGAACACAGTTAAATGTCATTTGAACAATTTGTGTAACTTCCTAAAACCTTTGCAAAAAGGAACCTTCAGCTGCGCTGAAGTAGATATTCATGAATGGATGTCTTCAATTGTCTAAAATTTCATTTAGTAATAATTCCTGGTGCTGTCTCTCAAGGGGAAAATGTGCAAAATGTCCCAAAAGATCATACTTGTACATCTCTGGTACTCCAAGTGGACAAAGTATTTAGGGAGCAAGCAATTACCATTATGTTATGGCATTTTACATGAATAAATTAAAATAAAAAAATAAAAAAGTATTAAACAAATAAAAGGCTGCAACTGCATGGATGATCTGAAAAAGTGTTTTTTGAAGGCAAATCCAGAATACTGACACGAAGCTGACATGGATTTTGAGGCACACCTTCAAATACTATTGATTAAATAAACATTAAGTACAAAAAGAAATAAGGCAGTTTCAGTTGAATAAAGTATGCAGGAAAAGTAGAAAGAGTGTGAGAGAACACACAATTTGTTCAAGAACTCAATTAGGATTCCATGTGTGTTTGAGCCATGGCACTGAAGAATGCAGACAAACACAAACAAAAGTGGATACTTTTCTTAAATTGGTCTCCTTGAACTTCCATTTTCTCTGTGTCTCACTTTTTGCTCATTCTTTCTTATCAGCATATGCCAGACCATAAAAATAGAAATGTTCCAAAAGGCAACAAATCAATACAGCACTGAGCTGGAGAAATAGCAGTTACAACTGAAAAACAAGACAATTGATGATGTCAAACATCTCTAAAACCAATCCTCTTTTTCTTCTCCAATAACATGGGCTTAGGAATATGACACCTTAAGAAAATATGCCTTCAACACCTCAGGAAAATGAGAGATACAGCTAAAACAAGCATAATGGTGACTATGCTTACTCCCAAAGTCTTGTGAAGACAAATTATTCAAACGCAATGCATTGTGGTCAATATTCGCCTATCTAGCACACTAACTTTTTTGCAGACTTCAGGGAAGTTTCCAGCATTGGATTTTGGAATTGAAGATTTAGGCATTCCCAAAAAACAGCAAACGCCCTTAGCGTAGTAGTTCAGACACAGCTTAAGCCTTAAAGATAAATGATCTATTCACACATACATAAATTATTTATAACACTGAGTGAGGGAGTAAAATATGCAAAAACTAAAAAAGATGTCATATTTTATGACATTTTATGTTGTATATATAGCATTATCCCGCATTCCAAAAGACTACATGGGATTAGTTGCAAACATATTTACTCTTAGCTAAAAACAGAATTCTCTTTTTTTCCTCCTCATACGTCTACCACTTATATATCTTTAAAACCCACAGCTGGCACAAGCTGAAGAAGGATGGTATTGCCAAATAGCTTCCACTAATATAGCAAACAGGCGTGCTATGGTCACTGACAGCAATGTGTGAAAACGTCTGAACTCATTTCTCTGCAGTGTCCTAGGAACGCTTTGATTAAATCTGACTGAACATAAAACAACATTCTTTCAGAGCGACTGTGAGACAGCTGTGCTGATGAGTGTGATGGTTCGAAACGCATTTCTGTGCGACTGAGAACATCCTCAAGTGCTTCTGAAAGCCAATAATTAGCCCAGTTTTCAATGAGATGACGATCTGGAACATGGAAGTGATAGCACACAAATAACAGTGTCTATCCTAAAAGCAAAGTGATAATATAAATGCTTTTTTGCTTTCACTTGAATGTTCGCAGGGAGGCATGGAGATGTACGGTGTCCTCCAGATTGAGATAATTGCAATATTTGTCTGCAGTTCCATCAAATAAAATTGGATTTTGCGTGCTTTATTGAGCATAGGAACAGACAATAGAAAGATAACACAGATTTAAGAAAACAACAATGGAAAGAGAACAGGAGCACAAGCGTTTGATTCAAAACTAGACAAAAACAAAAAGTCACTGCGACAGGTTTTAGTTCTTCTTGGAGGACAAGATCTCTGAGATACGCAATGACATACACGCATATATACGGAAACGCATGCACAAAAATATGTATTTACGCATGCTACAGCTCTGCTGCTTCTTTTTACAATCCAGTGCATAATGACAGCCTTTCATGTTCAGCCATGTGGACAAGATGGAACACATATGTGGCTGGAGAGGTTTATAAATAACAACAGCCATATGTTTGTACAAGCATGTATAAATAGAGATAGTGACCCACACTACAACTAGTTTGAGTTAGTGTTGTGCAACAAATTTTAATTTACCACAAATATAATGACACAAGCATTTCCACGATAGACTGATAACATGCTCTACTGATGGGTGATGAGGTGGAATAGGCTGTAATGTGCTTTAAGATCCACTACAATGAAAATTGCGCTTTTTAAAATGTTCCTTTAGCATTTCTCTTATAATAGAGGACATCTGAATTAAATTTAAAATAAAATGTAAGATTAAAATTGCATTTGGAAGTGTTTCTTTATTCAATTTGTGATGGATCAGGAGCAGATAAAAGCCCACGCTTTGAAAAAGCTCAAATTTGTGATGCAACAACTGCGATGGACAAATAGCTCCATTAACGTCTTCAATGTCCTCGTCTGAGCTGCCATCTGGCTCAAAACTGCTTAGAATGATGAATGAAAAATGTTTTACAACAGATTAAAATATAGTTGGAATTGGACTTTCAAAGCAAAATAACAGACAAATCACAACAACTTTTTGTCATAGACCATTTACAGAGTGAAAACAATCATAGATCACTTAATCCTGTTATAAATTTTGTAATAATCTCTGGTAAACTGGCATGTTTTCAAACTTCTAAACCAGGGGTGCCCAAATCTGTCATTGAAGCTCCTTTTTGGCTAAACACAACCAATCCAGGTAATCGACAGCAGATAAGGGAGGGTTTCTGGAAAACCAGCAGGAGGCCGGCCCTTGAGGCCTGGATTTGTTTAGAGCACCCCTGCTCTAAACATTGTTTTAAAAAAAAATAAACAAAGTGCCACTGTATTTATGAAATAGCTACATATCAATAATCCACTAGTTTTGAGATGCAATTGGGTTTAAATGTATTAAAGCCTGAAATACTTTGCTGCACCTTCAGCACACCAGGACCAGAGAGGGTTTTAGTAATCACCACAATGACAGAATACTGCTCTGGTATTACACTAGAGTGGAAGACATGTAGCAACAAAATAAAATGATACATCACTGATTTCAACCATTAGGACGTGTGGTCATGTGAAAAAAAGTGTTTCAATTAAAATGTTTTCTATTCCAGTCCATTTGGCTCTAGTGGACCCAAGTGAGGTCGTAGTAACCTCTTGAGATGCAGTAATTAAGGGAAGCCGTGTGTCTTGTGAAGAGAAATGTACAGGAAATATTAGAAGACAGAGAAAATAAATATATGAAAATAAAGCAATAATGCTGAAAAGCTTGCATTTTATGCAACACTGGTCATACAAGTGTCAGCACCAATATACACAAAAAACTTCAGGAACTGAAAAAAGAGATTTTAAAAAAAATCTCATTTGGTGTTCTTTATGTCCCTGACCCATGTCCCTTTCATTCAGGCTTTCAGTTCAGTTTGGCCTTGAGAGATATGAGCTCTCTTTTCAAACAAGGTTGTCACATAATGGATGAGTCAATGTTTAATATGGATTACAGCCTCTATACACGATTGTGCTTTGTAGATAGAGGAGGTTGAGCTTCACAAGGGAAGAGGACACGGAGCTGGAAATAAACTGCAACAAGGCTCTCAGATGCCACATCTGGCGTTACCATGGCAGCTGCTACCCGGGAGTGGGCCAGCTGACAATCAAGTCTTAAAACGATATGAGTGAGTGCGAGTTTATGTTTGCGTGTTTTCTCTTCACCCAAGCCAACAGGGTAGGACAGAGTTCAATCTCTGCAGATTAAGTGTTTCTCAGTGTATTGTGGGACTGGCATAAAAGACAGTAAAAGATCAGGATCAATGGGATTTATGAGATTTTCACTGTTCTGAGCGGACAGTGGAGAACAGCATGTCAAAATAAGAGAGGGAAAAAGGGCAGGAAGGAAAAGACTTTGACAGAAAACTTGTTGTGAACGAGAAAAAACGAAGTTTTATGGCCAAAGGAGAAATTTCAAAAAAGGAACGAAGGAAACCGAAAGAGACAGCAGGAGAAGCACGAAGCATGGTTTAATTAGACTGGCTATAAATAACCTTGGGCCTGACATTTAAGCATGGAGTCCCAATGAATGACTCTCAGTGGTTTCAGCTATATGTGCCTGATGTTTAAACACATGCCACCAATTTCAATGCCCTTTCCCATCTTCTCTTTCTTGTCTTCTTGCTGAGTTTGCCCTCTCTGCCCTCTCTACATGTTAATTCTCTTGTCTGTCTCTCTCCACCACACACGGATGTAAACCCACATGCTTGTTAGCCATGTCCTCATATGATCCTTCCTGTGCTTGCGCGTATGTGCCAGGAGAGCGTGAATGTGATGTCTAAAAACAGATTTATCATTAGCTGTTTGGAGGAGGAATGAACCCACAAACAGACCTGGCACACAGAATGATGTCAGCCACTTATAGCTCATCCTGACACCCAGCACCAAACTCCCACAGAAAAACATATCTGTCATTTTATGTTGATGCTGGAACACAAACTTCTCAAGAAATTTGGTGACAGGTCTATTACATGCTGTGGTGGCAGGTCCCTTTTGAGTTCACAAGCAAAATAGAAACACCTTCTGTCATTCAGTCTGTTTCCTCTGCTGAGAACCTGCAGATACTTTTTATACAACTTCGACTGTCCTTATCCTCCCTTATAACTTAGTTTTAAACCGTATAAAGTCCCTTTAGAAACTATTGTTAATGCAACTTAAGTTACACACAGTGTTAAACAAGGAGAAAAAGGGGACAAAATGCTTGAGACTATGACACAATCTAAAGGAGAGGACAACAACATCAATCCAGTTCAACTGCCCTTTGCTCATTCTCCATGTCTGAAAACCATCTATTATTTTGTGCAGAAAATAAGAAAGAAAATGTAAATTTTTCACTTAATAAAAGTTTTTAAAGAAATGTAAACACATTTTTCAGACCACACATTTAACAAAACGTTAAACAAAAGGGTTGAAACACGCCGACATTCAGTACACAATGCACACATAAATACACCTACACTACAGATTTAGCTTCTCTTGTGTTAGGACTCAGATAAAAAACATAGGAGCTGTAATTTAAAGTATATCTTTGGAGTGTTTTCTAAAAAAACGAAATTATTCCAACATATTGAAATGGTTTAAGTAAAAATGAGAAGCATTCAATCATAATTATCAACATTTTCCAGAGTATGATTAATTTTTCTCTAGAGGAAACAAATATTTAACTTAATTATTACAGCAGCTCCCGGAGTAAATGAACTGCAACTCCTCTAAACTGTTGGCTGGTTTTGGCAGAACCATTTCAAAAACTATCCCTATATTTTGGCTGTATAAAATGAGCTTCTTTAAATGCTAAAGTGTACTTTTGTTGTTTAAAAATGATCTGCAAAAGTGTGACTTTATGTTTGTTAAAATGTTTTTTTAAACTGGCTGACGGTAAGGTTTGAGCTTGACAAAATGGTGCCATGTATGCGCAAAGGGCAATAGCCCATGCAAACATTAGATATGGTTTCATTAATGCATCAATTGAAAGACTAATTTTCATTGTTTGCACTTCTGACCTTTTGTTCCATTCAGCCCTCAAGATCAAATTATAATCATCCAATAATTTGTGATATTGTTGTCAGTAAATCCTACATTTATTCACCCTGCATTCCACTGTAGCCCCATTCAATACTGCCATCAGTCTTGATGAACACAAAGCAAACATACAGGTTTACACAAAGAAAGACAAATGTGTGTTCTGTATTTAGACCTAGTGGCTGAGAATTCTCATTACACCGAGAAGCCAAATAACGCTTGACTGATGTTTACCACATTACTCCTTCAGAGCTAGTCTGAGTTAATGTAAGAACTCTGTGAACAACAGCATTTGTAATATGTCAATAGCAAATCCAGTAATAGGTATGCCAGAAAGAAAATAAACCAACTTTCAAATATTGATCAATACTTTTGTCTTTGCATTATCAAAATGAATGAAAAATAAGTACAAAAAAACAAACACTGTTGCCATCAGGTAAATTTGACTTTCACATGAACTTTCACAATAAGTTCAGTAAAAAAAACAAAAAACAACAACAAAAAAAAACCCAGTTCTCTTAGCCAGGTCAGATAACTTTCTGTGCAAGCTAAAGTAGGCACCGAGTCAGTGGACCATGGTGGATGCACTCAGGAGCAAAAACATGTAAAGTATCTCATGGAAAAAATATCCAGTAAATACTAAAACAAAAGTAAGAAATTCAAAGAAAATCTGTCTGCATATGAAAACATGTACCTGTATGTACTTGTACTTGTATATGGCATACTTTACAACACCAGTTAGCCTTCATACAGTAATAATTACTTCACGTTCAATTACCAAATTCACCATCATTCAACAAGACTGGCTTCTAAACTACCGTACACTTATCTCAATACAAAAGAACACGAGAACAATTTTCCATAAAATATAATAGATCCAAATCACGGAATACTCGCACTGACCTACTTTTCACTGCAAACTCCTTGTCAACCTACACAGTCAAAATGAAAAATACTATGGTAGCCAAATACTAACTACTTTCTGTCAATTGTTTGTTGTCGTGTGTCATTTTATTTATTTATTCCTTAATCTATTGTCTTTTGCTCATCAGGGGGTGATCTCAACATAAACCTTTATGGTTTCTTTTACCTATCTGCATGCTTTACTGTTCTACTCAATGTAAATGATCTAGTTTTGTCTTCTGTTTTATCATCCTGTTTTATGTGGTGATGCTTTTCATGTGCTTAAAAAAAATACATTCCCAATTCTGTGTTTATATTTGCTTGATTTTCTGACATGAAAGGGATTTTAAATATGTACTTCAGTTTATCTTAAACAGTAATGCATTCAAATCCTGAACTATAATGTCACAACATTAGAATTCCTTAAAATGCATGCTTTCCACGTGAATAAAACCTCTGAAATAGAACAGTAATTGTGATGCAACATATCTGTCATTTTTCTGTCAATGACAAAAGGATTCATAAAGAATATTTTAGTTCCTACACAGATGTAGATGGTGGTATTTGTACTGTATGTCTCACACAATGTTAAAAAACACTTTTTTCTTAGTCTACCATTTCCCTAAAACACAGTATGGAAGGAGCGGGTTCACTGGGGGCTGGAAATCAGAGGAAATGGGGATTTGGGGTGTTGGGGTGCACCACTCTCAAGTGGGGCAGCACCCTCGGAACCCAAACCAAATGCCTTTTCTTTGCTCGAGTAGAGAGGCAGGAGAGAAGTGCGCAGCATGTCAAAAGAAGATCATGTATCCTCAGTGATGAATGGCGTGCGTACCGGAATGCTCTGTCTCAACTAGGATATTGACATTTGACAGTGTGTCCTACGTCAGTGCAGAGACAAGGGGCCACACCCAACATGGTCCGTTAGGCAGGACTCTTCATGATATGGGAATAAAAAACAGGTAGACAAATAGGAAAAGGAAAAACTAACACTTAGGAGACTGTAAAAACTGACAGCTGAGGACGGACTGAAATAAAAAGACTAAGTGACTAGTCAGATTCACAGACAGGTAAACTGACAGCAAAATTGAAATTGAAATGTCCAAAGTTGTAATCGCTGTTCTGATGTTAAGTTTGCAAATGTGGTCAAGTCATACGATGTAAGGTGACCTGAAAATAGTATATTTGTTTGGAGTCAAATAAAATGTGTGAAATGCTTGTTTTGTATTTAGTGACAGTGAATAAGTAATGCTTATTTATCGCTGTTAGGCATTTCTGAAGGAATAAGTATTAAAAAAAAACCTATTGATAAACAGAAAGTGTCAGACATTTATTAAGTGTTTCCAAAGAGATAATTGTTTACACTTTACATTAAGCTTCCAATAATCATTTTCAAATCATTAACTCTTATTAAGTAATGGTTAGGCAATCCTTATGAGGCTTTATAGTGTTTATTAAGGGATAAGTAAGACTAAAACCATTAAATAAAACATTACTAACCCCTTGCTTCCTAACTCCAAACAAACGCCTATAGTAAATGTTTACTTAAGACATTATTTAGGCTTTACGTATATCTGAACTAATATGCTGTTAATGCATACAAAGCGGTAAGCACCTGCATAGGGAAGCTTTTATTAATGCTTTAAGTGGGGTGGTATGCATAAAAGTGTCAGTTAAAAAACGTTATTGGAAAGCAATACAAAAGGGCGTACTATTCATCTCTACATTATCTACGCTAGCAGAAAAGTGTTTCTTTCTTTTTACTTAAATGATGATGATGAAAAAGTGTTCATCTTTAGAACCCCAAATCTTTTTCTAAAGATACCGAAGTGGAAAGGCTGAAAGTAAACAAAGACACTAGTCTTTGCTGCATCAGGCTACCTTTCTCCCAGACATAGAAGATGAGTTATATTCTCATATATGCAGACTAAAAAACACAAGCTTCCCTGCTTTCACTTAAAAAAATTGTGGGATGGCAATCTATTAAAAGAAAGTGTTATACAACACTTAAATGCATGGGTCCTTGTTTGCATCATCTGATCTTAGCCTGTTGTGAATGTCTTTAGCGGTCTCATCTGCCAGTATTTAAAGTGTATGCAAACACTGAAGGAATGGTGATCCCGCAGAGACTTGTATGACAGCTGAACAGGCACCGAGGACCTTTCTTTCCCAAAGATAATAAATCAAACACGAGCATAGTTTTGACAGTTAAAATTCAGAAGTTTAATAGAAACCAGACTTCAGCGGTTTAGTCTTTCAAGTTAAACAGGAAATTAAATATTAACTAAAAGTTTATAAAAACATTATAAACACAAGCCCAGAAAATTGCAGCTAACAGACCCCGACTGGTGTGCAGGCAAAGGGCTTGACAAAAAAAACTCTAGTTCTTTTTGACTGGGACCATAAGTTTTTCAACATCAATTTACTTTTGACAGCAGCTGTTTTCCTCACAAGATGAACTAAACCTAAGAAGAAACAGGGTTTAATTGGGGTCATTGCAATACAAAAGAAATGCCTTTGAGGCGACAGGAAATGCAGAGACACAGGTAAGTTTTTGGATGAAAAAAAAACAAATTAAACACCCTTTGAGAGAAATTAGGGATGCACCAAACAAGCCCTTCATGTTCTTCCCAGAAAGCTGATGATGAGTTGTTTTTCTTTAGCAGACAGGAGGAGCAGTGCGGTATGTATCACATCAGCCAACAAAAGTGCAGCCTGAATATCACCTGCTGTTCCACTTTGGTGAGTATCATAGATTACAAAGGTGTTATGTATAGCTTTCGACCACCCTGTCAGTGCTCACCAGCATTTTCCTGAAAATTGAGGTGAGGGTTCACTGGTTGACTTGTACCCATCACAGAAAGCATCAATGCAGGGATCTTAGTGAAGACTTGTCACAGTGACAATACTGAAAGTCGACTACCCCCAGCTGTTAGGCTATTATGGGTTAAACTGTTACAAATATGAGAGTCTGGCTAATTAGAGGGAATGTGCTGTGCTATTCTCTTCTAAATAAATCATAACCTGTTCTTTAAATGTAAAATGTGTAGTGGTTGTCAGGGGATAAACAAATTATTTTATAAAACTAAACTAAAAAAAGATGTTTAAATTTACAAAACTCTTGCTCAAGAGGGGAGCTGCACATCTCAGGCAGATTGCAAAGCAATGCAGATGCCAATTAACAAGTGAAGTTTGTAGGCATGAGCCATTGGAGGATTCCCTTTGAATGTGGATGTCATCATTTAAGCTGAAGCAAAAGTTTACTTCCTTTTAGCTGCGTGGATTTATATTGTAATGACTAGAAACTAAACTAAACTATTTCAGATCAAAGTAGCTGGCAGAAGAGAGACATTTATATTTCTGGCTTGAAAGAAGTTCTTGCTCATTTTCAAAAGCTGCTGTTTGGACAAATCCATTTTTTCCCCCACCCCTTTAGCTTCTCCCTACCCCTCCAACTGTAGGGGCATTGGTGGTGTCCAGAATTGTTTTTTAAGGGGAAGATGTAAGGACTTGAGCTTGCTATCCCTCCGCCGGTAGGGTCATCCGCGTCGTGTTGTGCCGCGGAGGAGAAACGCGCTTCTTGAAGTGGGTTTGCTCTGGAGCACAGACGTTTACATTTAAATTCAAGTAATACCTTTTGTTTTAGCATGACTTTTTAAAGTAATAAAATTGATGATGTACAAATTTGAAGATCCATTTTGTTTTTTTTTTTCTTTTTTACTATTTTTGAAGAGCTAAATGTAGGGTTAGGGTATAGGGAGAAGCCGCAGGGGAAGGGGAGGAATTCGGATTCGGCCTTTGTCAAATAAGTGAACCATGTCGGGCTTTGTTGCTATCATTGAATTGTAAGTGTATAAGCCACATAAAGTTGTGAACAATTTGCTATGTCTGTCGGACAAGAACTTGCAGGCAATATTGTACATATGGCTCTGAAATTATGTTTTATGATAATTCTGAAATTATTGGAATATTTGTTTTTTAGGAAAATCTGGATTTTATTTTCCCAGCACTCTGCTTTCTTGGGTTTACATTGTTGGGAGTCAGATCAGCCCGTTTGCTTCTCACTATGTGCAGATGTCAAAATGGTAACTAGCAAAGAGGAGCTTGTTCCCAAAACAGAAACCATTTCTTTGTTTTGTGACAAACAAACCACATGCTTAAAATCTGTTTGAAAGATCTGTTTGAGGTGGGAGTTTGACAAATTCGTTTTTAACACTCAAAATAGACTGTCGACTGTGAGAAGTGTTTCTCTTTAAGAGACGCTCAAGCTAGCAAAATCTCACAAAACACGCATTGTTTTACAAACATTTTTACAGCTTGCATTTATCGGTAGTAATTTGTCTTCATGCGAACTTTCAAAGTAGATACCAAAATAAAGTATTCATATTTATTTAAAAAAAAAAACAAGGTGGGGAGAAAAAAATCAATTAAAATAGAAAATTCAATTTGGTGTGGAAAAAAAATCTGATTTTATTTTTTGGCCATATTTTTTTTCATCCCTAATTATACAGTTGTTACAAAGTATTAGCACACATGCCCTTCCATAACTCTGACCATAACCTCTCACCCAAGGGACTGAATCCAAATGGGAAATGTGTCAATTTGAATCAATATAATAGTGTGACATGACTGTTTCTTTGCATACTCAGTCTTTTACCAAATTATTTGCAAATCTAGTTACTTCCGGGTTAATCAAACATAGTCATGTGGGGCAGGTTGAAGGGCCAGATCATAGGTGCAACACCGAACATTTTCTAGTGACACAGATGCATGCACAGATGTGTTACCATGGCACTATCAAGTTCTATTACTGCAGTCTCATGCTAATGAATCCCTCCACAACTCAAGCACTAGTTAAGCCTCATTGCTTTACACTGACAGAGCTCTGAGTGCTGAAGGACTCCCTTGTGTTGTCCCTTCCAGTCCTTGTGCACTTCTTTTACCCCCCTCCCATCTTCTACTCTTATTCTCATTCTCTGTACTTTTTCCTGTACATCTCCAGCTCTCTCAGTTACTGTCTGCACAGAAAGGGAATCACACCACATCATTAACCACATCTTGCGGAACAGCCTGCACCCCAAATGCAGAAAGGGTCTTTTATGTGCAGTGGCGTCTGATGGACGGTCTAATTGTCTATTAATGGAGGGAACGCAGCCTCATCGCTCATTAAAAATGAATGGAGACAAGCTCTCTGCACTGATAATTACACATACACACACCTGGGTACAGCCGACCTGGTGTTATACTGACAAGAGTGGGCACTTACAGAGAAAAACACAAGTGAGATGTGGGCAGGCGGCAACAGCCACACAATAACATGAAGTCATCAACACACAGCTGGAGAGCAGTACTATTCAAGAAGAATAAGAGTAAGGCTTGGTCGGTTGGGAGTGACATTCATAGTGGGGTATCGTGAAGAGGTCTATTGTTTTTTAGCAATCAACAGAATTTACTTGAGTTGAAAAAGGTATAGTAGTATGTATATGGAACTCCAGAGTGTGAATAATTCAAAACTAAAAATTGTTTAATCAAACGTGTTTTTTTTTTTTGCAATTAATTAATTGTGACCTGTAATTCATTATTCTTATTAATCTATTTTAATTGCAAATGCTTTCAACCCAATAATTGCTGTATTAAGCCTAATTTTTTGGTATACTAGGAAATTGTGTTTTTAAAAGGTCAAAATAAACTGTTTGTTTATTAGTGTTTTTTAACAAAACAGTTTTTTTTTGTTTTCAACAGTTTTGAGCCACATTATGGAGCCTATACCATGTTTTTCTTAAGCCTTTTATTGTGAAAAAAAATGATGAATTAGATCATATATTACCCTTGACACAATAAAGAACAAATAATTTATGAAATATGAGTTTTTTTTCGTGTACTCTTTTCACACCTGAATGTAAAACGGCTCGATCACTGAAGCACCACCTTTCGCTCCTTATGGATCACGATGTCAATCTAGAGCCGGCCTTAGTGGCGTGCTTGCATGTGTCTGCTCATAAAAACAAACACTGACATTTTTAAAAGATAAATGTGCATGTTGTGAGGCCTTACACTCTTGACCCACAGTCTGATCTGGAATTTCTTTACGTGAGGTGCAACGTGTGCAGAAATGTAGCATTAGCTTGTGCATTAAATGCATCTTATTTATCAGGTCTGATTGGAGGAATGGTGCCAGCTCTGAGGATCAGTCTCTCAGTCAACTTTGATACAGGCCACGGTTAACAAAACAGTCATCTGTGAAATGAAGGTAGTTGTCCGCTGCTAGAATGCGCTGGTTCGCGTCTTTAAAGCGTACAAAGGCAGTGGACTTTGGCACCACACTGGTTTGTCGCGTGCTCCCTAAGACAAACTTCAACCATATCTGATGAGCAGGCTCTTCTATGGGAAGGCTGAACAAAAACCAAAATCTCTCGCAGCCTAAAAAACATTTTCTCCTCTCAAAAGAAATTTCATTGCAAACAAAGCTAGCTGTTGTTTTCTCTGCAGTTCAAGAGGAACCGCTTCTTCTATGAGTCGTTTTGCTGATCACCACTAGCCTCACAGGGAAAGTGGGTGTATCCTTGTGTTAGCCTGGGGGCGGGGCTTGCATACTCTTCCTGGTAAGGGGCATTCTCATTGGTCTACATCACACGGTGAGGACCCACTCGTTTTCATGGATATGAGAGGGGTTGTGGATAAGAGCAGTGGTTTTTGGAACATTATTCAAAAATGTGTGAATGGATCAAAATACCTATTTGTATGTCTTCGTTTTCCTCGTCCGAGCTGGAATCTGCCTTAAAACTGTACGACTGGATTCCACCAGTATTGCTCGCCATATTGTAGCACTCTTAATTTTAGGTTGGGGTTGAAGGACAGACTCAGAGTTCTTCTGTTGTGGTGAAGTATGTGAATGACTTACTGGGTTGAGAGCGAGTGTAAGTTAGTGGTAGAGCAAAGTAAACAGATGGGTGACGGGAAATGGGGGCGGGCTTATTCCATGCCAATAGTCCCACCCGCAAATCAGACGCAATTTTTCTCTTGCCACTCTGCAGAAAATATGTCCTAAAAGATGACACAGTTTTTTTATGGACAAATGGACAAAAATACAAAAAAAGGTGTGTTTTGCTTACTTGTAGAAATACATTAACAGAGGCCTAAGATATAGTAAATCTAAAACAAAGAAAGGTTTGTCTTGATTTCTAAAACTACGACATGTGGGTAAGCCATTATATCATATCAAACAGTTAATTAAACATTTTCACATCTAATGATGAAGAGATGCAGCAGCATAAAGCAAAGGTTTCAAATTACAACAAGACAGCGGGAAACCGTGAAATCATAAAAAGAATGTGTGTTTGTCACTATGTCGAGCTTCCATACAGCAGTAGGAGATGTTCAGTCGTGGAAATGCAACTGTTTGCTTAATTATAGCTAATTTGTGTTTACAAAGGAAAGTGGAAAGTAACCTAAACAGGAAAAAAACAGCCCCAAGGGCCAAAGCCATTAAGTGATGCAGCCTTTGTTATTGATCGAGCCTGATATTAAAAATGCAGTTGCCATCAAGATCTCCTGTTTAACTATGCTCGCATTAGAAGAAGGGACAGAGTGATAAATTGCCTTAAGATGACAAGAGGTGCTAATGCTTGATTCAATCAACATTGCCCCCCCCTCCACATGTGAACAGCCCTGCATACACACAAGCACGACTGTTCAGCACTTAAAGCGCTGAGCTGTGACGTTTGAGGAATCACAGTTAAACAGACAATTTGTTCAAAGCCCCAGAAAGAAATAATTGAAGCAAAATTGCTTCATAGTCATTTATCATTGTCCATGCACTAGTGACAAAGATGTTTTTTTTTTGTTTGTTTTTTTATTTACAATTATGATTTTAGAGTTTTGCCAGAGGGCTCCACTAATGAGCTAATATTCCTGAAAGTGGAACATTTTAGTTGGACAGCTAAATCATTATATACCCAATACTCATTTCTATAGCTAAATGAAAAACACAAGATCTATAAATATCTAAAAATATAAAGGCTGTCACAAGGGGAGAGAAATTCTGGGGCTGGAGTGTTTTTCTTCATGGTTTCAAATCTGACGCGAGTCCACACAGAAGTTGAGAAATGTCAGGCTAAAGTGTTTGGACTCAACTTTGATTTTAATCATTTAAAAATACAAGAAATATTGCAGGACTTCTTTTTTTGTCTGATTCCACAAGTTCTTAAGACCCACTCTAATCATATTTTGATGTTTTGTAAAACCGTTCCCAGTGGTCTCTTAATTATGACTAAGCCTTTTTTTTAGCCAAAACCCAAAAACCTCTGTTGTTTTCTGGGACATTATTTCTGCAGAGTGGCAGCTGTTCCTTAAAAATCTGCTTCTGAGTTGTGGGTGGGAATGTTGGCGCAAACTCACCCCCACTTCCCATCACCCATCATTTTATACAGCCCCTCACACTCCAAGCCTAACATTGCAACAAAAACTGTGAGCAACACTGGAGCCATCCAGGCATAAGGATTTGAGCCAAATGCCAGCTCAGACGAGTAAAACAAAGATGCACATGGATATATTTGTCTATAAGGTGATGCATCAGAATGGAGCAGAGAAAGAATACTTGTGGCCAGCACAATGGCATTTTTACAGAACAACAAAAGCTTTTTGGAATGGCATTTTTTCATCTGCTCCTGATTAAAAATTTGAAAAAAGAAATACTCAGAATAGTAATTTTAATCTATTTTTTTATATATGTCCTCCATAATGATAAAAATGCCACAGGAACATGTTAAAAACACTAAAAAACAGATATTCCTCATAGTGGGTCTTAAATACTAAATCAGATGCTGTATTCAAACTAGTAAACAATAGTTTATTTTACTTTTTCACTCTTACTTATGTCATTATTTTCACTAGCACATTTTACCTCTAATTGAATAACTTTATTTTTGAGTAATGTTACTCTTACTTGAGTGTAACTTTTGAGACCTTTTTCTGCTGTCCTGCTCTCATTGCGCTTGTTACACCAAATGTTGTAACTATCATAATGAAAAAGAAGCTAACTAATTATCTGGTGTTATTTGTAAAAAAAAGGTTAGGCTTTTTATCACTGTCTAATTAACATTTATGCAAATGTTTGCATTTGAAATGTTACATATCTCTGCACTGCAAGCCAAGATAAGAGTTGCTCAATCCTGGTCCTTGAGAACTACCACTCTGCATGCCCCCCCCTTGCACTTCTTGCTTCTGATTACCTGGATCAGGTGTGTGTTTAATCAATCAGAATGAGAAGACACCTGCGTCAGCTAATCAGCAGAACACAGTGCAGAGAGAACTGGAAAACAGCTGGGTGGTAAATCTCAAGGACCAGGATCGGGCACTTCTGTGTTAAAAATAGAGGTATAAATCAAGTCCTTTTGACTGAATCTTCAGCGATTACTTGTCAGGTGTTACTATAGGTAACAAGACAATACTAAATGGTTAAAGTTGGGAAAATATATTTGGTGTAATAAAGTCTTTGCCATGGACTGTTTAAAATGCTTTTTGTTTTGTTAAATACTGACAATCTGCTGGTTTAAACAAAATTGAATAAATATATTTTTTAATCTGATTATGATTTTTCCCATGTATTCAAATTAATGACATTATATACTCATGGTAACAGAACAACCAACCTCAAAATATCTTTTTTCCACAACACAAAAACTGGTCCAACTTCTACCTCACCATGTTTTTCATGCTCAACATGGTGTGAGGAAGTCTGGAGTGACAGATGAGTATGTTAGAGCAGTGCATGATATGTATGAGGGCTGTAAGACAGTGGTGAAGTGTGCTGTAGGGGTGAGGAGTTTAAGGTGGAGCTGGGATTACATCAGGGATCAACTCTGAGCCCCTTCCTGTTTGCAGGGGTGATGGGCAGGGGGACATATGAGGTTATACAGGAATCACCATGGATTAAGTTGTTTGCAGATGATATTGTGGTTTGTATGAGAGCAAGGAACAGGTGGAGGAGAGACTTAAGGGGTGATGGTTTGCTCTGGAAAGGAGAGGAATGAAGGTTAGCTGCAGCAAGACTAGGTACATGCGTCAATGAGAGGAACCCAAATGGAAGACTGAGAATACAAGGAGACGAGATAAAGACGATGGAGGATTTGAAGTATAGGGTCAACAGTCCAGAGTAATGGAGAGTGTGGAAAAGAAGTGAAGAAGCAAGTCAGGTGTGATGTGTGATAGAAGAGTTTTAGCTCAAATGAGAGGAAAGGTGTTCAAAACTGTGGTGAGACCAGCCATGTTGTTTGGCCCAGAGACAGTGGCACTGAGGGAAAGACAGGAAGCAGAATTGGAGGTAGCAGAGATGAAGATGCTGAGGTTCTCTTTGGGAGTGACCAGGATGGATAGGATCAGGAACAAGTACATCAGAAGGACAGAACATGTTAGAGGTTTTGGAGATAAAGTCAGAGAGGCCAGACTGAGATGGTTCGGTCTAAAGCAGAAGCAGTGGTAGAAGGATGCTGAGTCTTGAGCTGCAAGGAAGAGGTCTAGAGGAAGACCAAATAGGAGATTTATGGATGCAGTGAACAAAGACATGAAGGTAGCTGGTGTTAGAGTAGAGGATGCAGAAGACAGGGGTAGATGGAGGAAGCTGATTCACTGTGGCGACCCCTAAAGGGAAAAGCCCAAAGGAAAAGAAGTTTTCATTCTCAACAATGAAGACTCACCCTGCAGTCTTTGAGTTTTAGACAATAATTCCTCATTATGCTCCAAAGTTGATCATTTTTATGCATACTGAGAGAAGGCAGGGGACCATGAGTTGTTCAAGTGAAAATTCTAACTTTTGAGAGTCAAATATAACTAGCCCGTCAGCTAAACTAAATCTCTAGCCAGAAACATTTTCCAAAATACAATAAACTTACTCCAACAGATGGGTTCTACTCCTTTTAATAGAATCCAATCCAATAATCAAACCTAGTTGAAACGTTGGGAAAACACTTTTAGCCAAGCTGACTTGACTAGTGAATCTGGTATAAAAACCTTTTGGCATACACCATTTAGAATAATAAAATTCAAAAAATTCAGTTGACAGGAACACGTCTTTTAAAACATCTCAATAACTGCATGCATTCTCTGTGGAAAAAGAAATCTGCTTGGGAAAAAGATAATGAAGGACATTTTCAGTGGTTATTTGTGAAAGACAACCAAACACAAATAGCAGCAGCACAAAAGAGGGTGCAAGTCAAAATGTGAAATCCAATGTGAAGCAAAATAAAAGGATCTGTTGAAAGTGGCACACTAACAGAACACATTCTGTCCCTTTTGCAAAGTGGTTGACAGACATGCTAAAGCCCAACAAGGAGCTTAAAACACAGCACATTAAACTGATGAAAACACTAAGGCTGCAGAGGAATTTATGGTCTGATCTCACAGTAGATGGTGAATAAATGCGTCCAGGAGCGCATGGGCACACATATGCAAAGGTGCAAAGAGAATAACACGCATACCCCAGAGCACTGAATACCAATTGGACAAATGAAAAAGATAAAAATCCCAAATGTGTCAGAGGCATTCTCTGATAGCCCCCTGGCTGCAGGGTTAATTTGTCAGGTTTATGTGTGTGGGTGTGCGTGTGTGTGAACTTTCCGCTGTGTGCAGGAGAATATTCGACAGAGAGATGGCTCCGGCCAGCCGCTCCGCTGCGACTTGCAACCACAGGCAACAGATTTTGTATAATTCATCATAATCATTATACCACAGCCCATGTATAAAGAGAGTGAAGGAGGAAAGAAGAATGCAGCCAAGCCACCACAAGCAGCCCTATTTACCTTATCACAATCTGTTAGCACTGACAGATTACCCCACATCATTGGATCCAACATTAGTCAGAGGCAGCGTGCACTTCAAGAGGCTTCCTTCCTCTACCCCCCCTCCACCTCTTCCCCTCTTTTACCCCTCTCAAAGGCTTCCAGGGGATCCCAAAGATCGATGCTTCTATCAGATAGAGATGTGAAATCATTAAGAACAGGTTTAACTGGAAACATACGTAATTGCTTATTTAAGATTAAAAGAAGCATGTCTTCCCAGTAAAAAAGTCTTGACTTACTTAGCTTTTTCTAATCCGCTGTAAATGTCATGTCGGCTTCTGTCGGCTTTGTAAAAAAATAAAAATAAATACTACCACCAAGATTGACAGATGTAGATGTCTTTAAATTTAGCAGCAGAGCTGGAAACGCATTTATGTAAAGTTGGGGAAATACTTATAGTATTCTTAGTAAAGAAAAGCTAACAAGAAATATCCCTCAAATACCAATCATTACCAGGATAAAAAACAATATTCTTTACAAAATGTTGGAAAAATATTGGAAAAAAAATATTGATTTTTCTTCTTAATACTTCTTAAATTACGTAATCTTATTCTAAACTTTAATATTTTAGGTGAACAGTGAAATCTTTCATCCACTGAGAGTATTGACGCATTTAAAAACAGTCGTTAAAAAAGAGGTACATATTAAAATTGATTTTAAAATCACATCATTTTGGAATTTCAATTTTTAATACCCAGAACTGAGAGAGATTTAGAAATATATCTTTTTAAAACATCTTTTTATCTGTTTAGAAACACTATCTGTTACTGTCTCTTAATATTTGTATTAATTGCACTCACGATGATGAAAAGACAAAAAGAACATTTTAAAAATGTTTTCATTTTAGTGATCAGTATGGTGGGTAAACGCCAGACTTAAGACATTTTTTGTGAAATGTTTTAATATTTAGCAACTTTTATAATGTTTGTTTATATTGATGCCTACATATATTTTTAATTACACAAGCAATAGGCTGAAATGTTTTAATAATTCTGTTTGTTGGTTCTTAAAGGTCATTTTGAGGGAGTGTGAAAGTCTGTGATTGTATGTGTAGCTCTGTCCTGTCCAGATCTTATCTTTCATCTTTCAAAAACTTACAGTGCTTACACAAAGGTGAAAAGACATCAACCTCTTTTTTCTCCATTGCAATTATTTTATAATAAAAGCAAAGATCTGTTGTGCCAAAGCTAATATCAACGCAGCTTGGGTGGTTCTGTGTGGAGTTCTTGCTGCTCTTGTTTCAAAGTTTTTTGACTTTGCCCTTTAGCCCTAAACAATCTTCATGTGAGGTTTGTAGTTTATTTCAAAGAATGCAAACACTGGAGCTAAAGCTCCTTCATAAAAGGGCTAATAGACTGGTAAAGAACATTATTATTTGTATTTAAATTTGAAAAGATAAAATAAATAATTGTAATGATCTATGTTAATCAGTAAATCAATAAATACAACTTGGACCCCTGCAGTATAGATAAATACATCAAAATGAACACAACCAAAGTGGTTGAAAGTGGTGTAGTTATTCTTGTTTTATTTATATTTTTCTTGCTCACTTTTCCATTCTACCCACAGTCTGTCACCTTTCTCTGAGCGCTTACAACCTTCGACCTCAGAGACAGGCACCTCATTGCGGTTCATTATGTGTCTTAGCGTGAGGCTGGCTTTTTCTATTTTCCTCTCACATGCTCCTGGGGAGATACAATCCACCCCTCTCATGAACTCAGCTGGTAAAAGTCAGTGGTTCAGGCCTCCCAGGACAATGTCAGATCTGTTATCCATCTGCCACAAAAACGCTTGCCAGAATAAAAAAAAAAAACAACAAAAAAAGAATATCTGATGCAGAGCGTTGATGACTGGAATTATAACTGAACCTGCCATCAGCAGATTTTAATTTAAAAACATAAAACAATATTCACAAATGTGAAACATAGTTATTTTTTTATCTCAACTTTAGGATATTTATATAAGAATTAACAATCTTAAAGCTGCTTTTATAATAAGTAATAGAGGACTATGAGTCCTCCATACCATAATTGTTCCAAGGGACTACAATAAACACACTAATTTGGTGCTTAAAGATGATTTTACTTTGCTGAGTTTATTAGATGCATCTTCATTAAAGGGACAGTGTGTGAGTTCTATTTAAATGTATTATTTGCAGCCATGTGTAAAAGACTGCTCTTTGCCAAGCCACCCAGTGTGTGGGTGTAGGCATCTAATCTGGGATCAAGCAGCTTTGGACACCTAACTGTTTTCCACTGACGAGAGAATGGAAAATGACATTCCATCTCTTCATTTGTTCACTGCCTTATTCCTTATATGACCATTTGAAAGCTTTTCTGCTGCATTTTTCAGCTTTTAGATGACCTACAGGCCTTTCCAACAGACTTGGTGCCAGTGCTTATTTAGAACCAAGCTTGACACAGCACCAGCTTTTTCATTTTGCATAGTTTTTACGTCGGCTACTGGCTCTCAGCCCTGGGGTTAAACAGACCCCAACTTGTTGCTAATCTAGAGAATGAAAAACTGCTACAGGATTTTTGTGCATGCCTGGAGGCAGAATTACCAAACCAAAGGAAGAGGGAGTAAACCAACACCATATTAGTGGGGCGATTGATTGACTCTTCAGTCAAGGATCAAGTGGAGATTTTCTTGATTCTTGACTGAAGAGTCTTGACTGAAGAATCAAGAATCAAAAATAATAGTGAGGCTTGGTCTGACAAGTATTGGGGCTAGTACCGAAGTACAGCAGCTGTTAAGCAACACTGGCCTCAAAAAGCCCATTTCTAAGCAGATCAGTTGAAATTTGGCAGCAGTCGAACTGTACACCAGCTAAGAAGCTGAAGAAGCTATTAAACATTTCAGTGATTAAAAAGGGTCTTGGGGTGCAGTGGACATGATGGCATAAAAGATAAATGGTGTAGACTTATTTAGCGCTTTTCTACCTCGCTTTAAGGCACCTCTGCTGCCTTACACTGATGTCAACCTTGAAATGCTCTTTGACCCCGTTTTACTTCACAGCAGGACCCAAACATAAAAGCCCAGAGAAGCAGACTTCTGTGTACATATTGGACACAAGTGTATACTTGGTAAAACATTGCTGTATAACATGCAACTGCAACATGGGGTTGAGCGTCCATGGGAAGGCAAGGTGGGAACCTCCGATCACGCATTTTCTCTCCACATTGCCCCCCGACCAGAGTTCTCAGATGAGATCTTAAACTCTATCATGCAGCACACCGTATATTATTTCCATTCGATCATCTTCTAAACCCACTTATTCCTGTCCTGGGCCACAGGCTTGCTGGAGCATTCCCAGCAACTGAATGGCAAAGGCGGGGTGCAATATGGACACTTTGCTACTTCATCGCAGGGCCACACAGTGGGAGACAACCACATACTTTCTTTGACACCTAAGGGGCAATTTAGAGCCACCCTTTAACCTTTGAAGCATGTCTTTGAACTGTGGGATTGCCCCAAAAGATCCACACATGCACAAGGATGACATGCAAACTCCACAAAGAAAGGACAGAGGGTGCCAACCACCACACTTTGTTTTCAGTTATGCTATTGGCATTTTAGATGACAGACTAACTTCTTCTCTAAAGACAAAAGAAAAATGAAGAATACATTAAAAAGATGCCAGAGTGATGCCACCTCTTTGACAAACCCCTATACCCTTTCTGCCCTATTTTAAAACAAATCCCGAGCTAATTATGTTGTCCTTGTCTAAGTAGGCATCTGGCCCAAAACTATACGGCTGGATAGCTCCGATATAGCTGGACATTTTTGTTTCATCAGAAGGCTAATGTTAGTTTGAAGTAAGCTAGGCGGAGAGTGCATACACAAAGGTGATCTTGGACGTCCCGAATATTTGAACTTGTATTTTTGGTAGCGGAACGGGAGCATCCGAGTACTCAGATATTCGTTACAGCCCTAACAGAGAACATTGTGAGATTAACTGTGCAACAGTGTATTGCGACTCTTGAATGAATTTACACCAAATACTGGATAGAATGTAATTCCAAAAGGAAATCGGAATTCCAAAGCAACATTGGAGGTTGAATTATTGCAGTACAACAGGATACAAACATGGTAAAACTGCCATGACTGTACCGTAACCATTTATGGTCACTTTTTGGTGACTTGCGACAGGTTTTGCGGCAAATAGAAGTAAACGCCACCTCCTTATGTTTTAACGCATAAGTTAGCCGTGCCTGAGCACTGAGATTAAAAGAGTTTATGAGTGGACCCAAGAATGAAGAGCAATCAACCTCATGTTGTGCTGTGGGCATGCCATAGCCCAACCGGTGTGCTTATAAGTAGGCTCTTAAAGCTCAGCATAAAAATGGGGCTGTGAAGTCCAGGTTGGTGCCTCAGTTACAAATGTAACATGAGGCTGGAAGCAACAAATTCGGACATTCCCCTTAGGGAACCAACAAAGCATTTAATTAAGTCTTTTCATTTTCCCTGTTGCTCTCTGCTTCATCTATAATCTCTTCTTCATCCACATTGTTCCTTCACTCCTGGGAAATCACAGTTGATCCTTCCTGTTCACTCGCACCTTGAACTCTTTTCCTACTTTTATCTATTCTCCTCTTCTTTTCAGACAATCTGGACTTTTTAAAATCAGCCAAATGACTGTCCATCATTACACCTTCTATCCTCAATCTATCAGCTGGAAGCTCACTTGTATTCTCTCTATATCACCTCATTTGACATCTTTCCCTGCTTCGCTGTTAGTTATTTTTCCTCCTCCTTTTTTTTTTTTTTGAAGTCTGCCCTGTTGGGGTGCTCTTTTAAAGCTTTGGATCAAAGTTAAAAATAAGTGAGGTGAACAGGCATGAAAGCTGGTGGCTTACACTCATTCCCACTGTCGCTATTAACACACACACATGCACTCACAAATATATTTTCTTCTCTGTCTGACTAAGACTTTTGCCTACATAAGCAAATAATGCAGTTATTCAACACACAATCCAATCCAGGTTCACAGTATCCGCTCAGTTTGTTATTCGGTATATCAACTCTCTCAGATTACATGTTTATGTCTAATCTTCTTAAAATGTAAATAATAAAACAGACATCACTAGTTTTAGGGAAAATTCTTACCATCTATGTGTGCTGTCAGCAAACACAGACATGAAACCACAGAAAGCTTTAACTGCACAGTAAAAATAGTTTCATGTGATAGTTTGAATTCTTTTACTATAATACTATAATGGAACAGAAGACAACCATAAATCTAAACAATGGGTTACAATAAACATTTTAAATAGGCATACAACAAATTAAACCCTGATGTCAAAATGACTGATGCTAAAATAAACAAATATTGGAATCATGTCCGCAGATTGAAAAACAAAACGTGTATAATAAACTTTGTCTTATCTACTTCTGGTTTGAGGTTTGATGTTTATACTCCCCATAAACCAGCATTTCTAAATGTTGGTTCTGAAGTATTTCAGAGGCTCTGCATGTTTCACTTGTTTTTCTGTTCCATCACAACTGTTTCATCTCATTAGCTCTTCATGGAGCTCTGCAGAATCCTCATAATGACACAGTCATTAGGAAAGAAGTAAAACATACAGAGCAGGGAAGCTGCCTGAGGACCAGGAATGGTAAACACAGCTATCAGCAGGCTGCATGATGGTGGGGTTTAAAATCCTGATATGGGCTGTATCTGTGTGGAGCTTCCATGTTCTCCAAGCTTTCCTGCATGTACTGCAGCTTCCTTTCTCAATGTTTTACGCATTTTAGAGTAGCTGCTGCTGTAAACATGCATAGGTGCTTTTTTGACCTTATAATAAACATGAGCTACCAAGTCTATTCCAGCAGCACCCTGTCATCCTAAAAAAAGTATAAGAAATTGATGTTTATCATTTTAGAGGTATAAGGGCAAAAAGTTGTCTTTTTTACCATGTTATTTCTATGGGTTATGATGTAAAGTTTAATGTATTTTCTTGCAAAAATGAAAATAGAGATTTTGAAAAGTAAAGAAAAGTAGGAATAAGAATAGTTTCATGTGAATTAAGCTCCATTCAAACACAATATAAAAGAGCACAATGAGTATAAGAGATTAATCTAAACCTGAGATAAAAAGCGACAAACAGCTGAAAAAGGAAACCCCTGATAAAAAATATAAAAAACTATTAATATTGCTGTAATAAACATTTGTTGCATGGCTATCCAATGGATGATCAGATTCAAATTTCTTTACCTTGGGAAAAAGCTTATTTATGTCACACAGCTCCAATCAACAAAAAGTGTGAAAGATATCTAAATATGTAGAAAACTGAGGAGTAAATCTTATAAGCTGATGTAAAAACTGCCTACTTTCATGTCAGACAGCTTTTGTGAATGTCCAAGATGTATTCCCTGAGGGTGGAACTGCTGTCATCACAAATGTTAAGTGCTACTTCCACCTCAGGGATCAGCCAGCAAATATTATTCACATGAACTCATCTAAAGGAGAAACTAAATGAGGCAACTTTTACTGGAACAAGAACTGTGTACTTACGCACAAGCAGAGGACATTTGCAAAGAGAAAGGTGACTTTAAGAACTAGAGTCCAGGTAGTTGGAGGGAGAATGAAGTGAAATTTCTCAGCCAGTTCATACAGCATTTGCAGAAAGGAAAATGTGTTTTCCTAATAATCTAATAGCTGTAAAGAAACACAAGCATGTGCTTCCAACCCTCTCTGAGTCTTTTTACATAATCAGGGCTACTTGACCCACCATCTCTCTGTGCCTCCTCACTTACACAACTCTCCCACCTACAACACTCAGCATCTTCAATGTGGAAGAATCATGATGCCAAGAGAGAACAGATAAACAAAACTGCAACACACTTTTCTGGGTTAGACACATATTTATGCCAAGACAAGTACCTTTTTTAAAAAAATTGAGTTACAATATAACACAACCTATACACCAAATTTAAAAATGCGAAATTGTTTTTATTTATTTGTTTATTTTTAGCCTTTCCAATCTTGGCGCATCCTACAGCCTTTTTTCTCTACACTGATCCAAAAATAGCTCTTCCCACTTTTACCACTTAATAGAAACAGGGTCTCATGGGTAGGAGTCAAGGGGGTGAAAAGTCAGCTCTCATCAGTCTGAAAGGTTCTGTCAGCAGGTTGCTTGCAGCTGTTCTTCTACTTCTGCCTCACCAAATGACTGTACCTTGACAACCTTGCACCAATCAAACACTGTCCATGTGACCTCACAAGCTACCTGGAGCCCAGTGAAGATAAGAGACAAACAGAGTGATTGCAAAGCCTGTCTGTAGGTCATTATACAGCCTTGTCTAATTCTGTTTGTTCCTTCATCTCTCTCCTCCTTTTCCTTTCTTTACACTCTTTTCCAGACAGAAAGGCCTTTGACTCTATCTCATTTTGGTAAATAACACAGGCGCCCTTTCAAAAGGAGGACTGATGGCAGAAAAGAGGAAAAGTGAGGTGAGGGGGAAAAAGTTGATGTGGAGGGGGGAGAAAGAGGAATACGTAAACTAAGGTGGTCTTACTGTGCTGTGAAAACAGCATGGAAAACTGGCTACAAAAAGAGGGAAAAAATGAAGGAAAGTGGGTGTCCTTCTGTCTATAGTACCTCTGCAAAAATCTTTACCCTCAGACCTCAAAGTACATTCAAAAGGTGAATATTAATTCACCATGTCTTTGTACTGATACTAACTCATTCCTATTGTTTCAAGCAAGTTCATAAAAAAACAGAATTTCAAAAGTCATCCATCCATCATTGACATCATTGATTGTCATTAGACTACAGAAGACACCAGAGTTTGAAGAAATGAATAAAAAATGAATAAAAAAAGTAATATAAAATCACATTAATATAACTCTATTGAAATACTCTACTGGTGCTCACAAAACCAGGGTTCGCATCCCAGAGGGGTTTGATGAGCTAAATCCAGTGTGGGTCCTTGGGCAAGACCCTTCAAGCTACTGCCTACCTACAAAATGTAGTCACAAGGAAGGTCCAAGTCTGTGTCTCCCTGTCCCGCTCCCCAGTCCATAAAACACAGGGTTGTGTCAGGAAGTGTATCTGCTATATACATTTCTGTCAAACCACCTGTGCAAATCAGTGAAAAGCTAATAAAAAAAACAGTATTTTATTACTTGCAAAAAAAGTAGAACACTACAAAGAGGTGAGTTCTTCATTTTGGTTTTAAAAAAGTTATTTCACAATGCAGCAAAACTTCAGATGTAAAAGAGACTAGAGGATGGGTTTTTTTTGTAGATGATTTTGAAAACATATAAAAGGACATTGAAAATGATTCTGTGTTTACCTGAGAGCCAGTGGAGTTGGAAGAAAGAGGGAACTGTGGTGGGTTTTGGTGATGAGGCAGGTGGCAGGGTTATGAACAAGTAAAGGCTTTTTGAGGATTCTTTGAGGGAACGCACAAGAAGATGCCAATTCATGACATAAAATCATAATGTCACAGTGTTTCTCAAAACTATCAGTGCAAAAATGCTGAATATAAGTACCTAAATAAAACTAGTTAAAAATGCACAGGTTCGATCCATCTTTAACAGGTTATGACAGAAGCGTAAGCTGTGCATGAAGGATTTCACTTGAAGTGTTACAGTCTTCTTAAGCACCACAAGGTCTTTACAGGTGAGTCACCTGTAACCAGAATGCAAAATGATTTTTACCAAGCATTTCAAGAATATTTATAAGGAAGCAAGTCAGTGTCCTCTCTGCAAATGAAAACAACACCTCAACTTCAATCAGTTTTGTTTAAATTGTCGACTCCAGACTCATCATTTTTCTGCTAACATTTATGTTATGCCTGCATGATCAGAAAGAACAGTAATGGACAGTAAAGATCTACTATCAACTGTCCCAAGGTGTAAAAAATCTTTCTGCATGATTTCCCCGAGTACAGCTGCCTTTGCCTCTTTCATCATGCTCTCCATCTTCTAAACGAATAAATAACAGATGGTGATGTAAGGATACAGTAAGAATCAGAGCCAGAGAAAAGATAAATGAGTGTGTCATGCTGTCATTAGCTTTTTATGCGAAGCAGTCTTAATGCCTTTCTGCCATTTTTGAAAACTATGTCAACGTCCTGTGCATCTGCCATGTGCATATACCTTTCATCATTATGTAAATCTTTCTCTCTACAGTCTTCATCCCTTCTCTCGCAGTTGTTCCACTCATTAGGCATAATAACACACTGTCTCAGTTTCCAGACTGCTTTCATTCATTTATTCTACACAATCATTTGTTAAAGAGATGGATTTGCATTTTCTTTTAAGTTTTTGATCATGACTATGCATTTTTTCTTTCATTATGACATATATCACATGGGTCAAAGCCTCAATTCAATGTAAGCAACAGACTGCAAAGCAACCATGGCTTGACCCTTCACAAAGAGAGAAGTATGACCCCAGTAGTTTTCAATTTGCTTCAGATGGTTCAGAAAATGTTTATGCAGAAATGTTTTTGCTCCTTAAATGTCAATCCTACTATTCTAACAGGACACAAAACTGTAAACATTACATGTCAAAAAAATTAAGCAACTTGTACTATATTCAAACCATATAAAGAGAAGTTAAGTGTTAAGTAACAGTGATGTTAACTCATTGCTTAGCATCCTATTTTTTGAAAGTTTCAATTAAAAAAATAATTAAAAATGATACATTTTAGAAAATGTTATTACCATTGCTTTTATATACTTTTCTTTTATGAAAACAAAACAAAAAAAGTTTAATCTATTATACAGAATATGGACCTAAAGGCTACGGTCACAAAATATCACAGCACGGCGACCTAAATGCAATCTTTTCAGCAAATTCGGCCACGTGGCGACATTTGCAAGTGGGAGGCGGTAGTCGGTAGTCACATTTTTACAGTCCTAGCAGCAACCTTCAAGGTTTTAAGAAAAGCAAAGAGTAAAAAAGTTTTAATGGTGACGGCCGATTTCTCCATAAAAGTTATCATCGGTCAGTGGCTGCCCAGGGTTATATAAAGAAGCAGGTTATTCTGCACACCAGACGGCTGCCTGACTGCCACCGTCTACATTCATGACCACTCCTAAGATTTAAAAAAAAAAAATTGTGTGGTGACATGATGTCTTGAAGATTGTGCCAATGCCTCCCCATCTAAAGGTGGCAGTTGTATTAGTGAATGCATAGCATAAGAGATAGCTAGTATCCTGCTGATTGTTTTGCTATACTGTACCAGGCACCCACTAGTTCTGACGATTTTAACTGACTTCAGGGTTCCTATTAAATTGTACTTCTGCCGTTTACCATTAGAATGATTATTGTTTAGGCTGCCATGCAACAAATGTCATATAATCTTGCTTTGAGGAGCGTTAGGCAAGCCGTGGATATCCACAACACTGCGTGCACAAGTAGAAAAGACAATGCTGCAACAGTCTTTCACATATGCAGAGAAAACTGAGAAGGCCTATTGATTTTGTGGTAAAGACGAGTCTGAAAACAGATGTGTGAATTTGTCATCAGGGTAGAGCCTCAGAGGAAAATGGTCAGGGCAATTATCAGCAGCAAGGAGCCAATATGGAGCAAATCACACACTTAAACATGTGCATGAACCTCTTTCTAAAAACAGAGAAGAAAAGAGGAAGCGCAGGACAAAGGTTTCAGGAAAACGAAATCTCAGAAGTAATTAGTTCTACACAAATGCTAAACTAAACCTTAACCAAAAAAGAAAACAAACAGACCTTTGGAGGATTTATTCAGGATCATTGCTGACAATCTGAATTTAATGAACAGTCAGAGTGCACAATTAAAGAACAGCAGGTGTCTGATGGAGACATGAAGCATACTGAGCGACTTGTTGTTCAGCATGAGCAACAGTTTGACTGATTCCTCTGTGCTCTCTGACAAACAAAGAGAAAGAGGTTTCAAGAAACAGGAAGCTTTTTGAAATACCTCAACCAGGTAACCTCAGATAGTTAAATGTGTGCCGCTGGGGTTACAAGAGAGGTTAAATGAAGGGAAAGGAAAACAGTGAATTTTAAAAATGCAGTGAGGACATTTAAGAAATGAATTAAATAAAATATTGATAGAGTTATTAAAACATGACATAATAGTATGTACAGCACAGCACAAACAGAGGTGACATGCCTAAAAAAATAACCTGAAAAAATTCATTTGTACGCTGCATATTTGTAGACTTTTTTTTCCCATGTAACTTTGGCTACAAGCAGACGCACATTCTGCACGGCAGTGTGTGAGAGTGGAGTGTAAGGCTTGTGGGAAGGAGACAGAAGGAGAAGGATGTGTTGAAAAGGAGAGGATAATAGAGGCAAGTCAAGGTAGTAGAGAGGGAGGAGCTGATGATGGGAGTGTGGATGGTTTCTATTTTTAGCTTGCATGTGATATATGCCAATAGGTGTTCTAACCGGTGAGTAAGAGCTTCTTTGGCAGACTATGATACTCAGATTATGTGCACTTGTTCATTTGAACTGCAACCATGAAATTCTAATTTGGTGTCTTATCATTAAATTGCATATCAGTGTAGTTCAAACCACCATAACTAATGTAACACATCCAGTCATTTTATTACAGATAAGTGAATGAAGATAACCATTGCCCTCGATATTTTCTTTCCTTGCCAGGGGGCAAAGGTTCTGCAAGCTTTTGTAAGACCAAGTAAATTGAATGTGCTGAAATGGAATTGGGCGCAGAATGGCATGAGCAGGAAGAAAGTGGGGGGGGGGAAGCATATCATGATGAAATCAAATAAGGATTATAACCATAAAACCACTGAGTATCTTGTTAATCCTCCCAAAATGATTGGGCTTTCAGAGAGAAAATGCTGTGCTGCACACCAACACACACACACATGCAAGTGCACAACCAAAAGAGATGGATTGAGTGACATTAATCAATAAACAGCAATTGTGGAACATTATCCAAACATTTCAACAGTAACTGATCCAGGCAATTTCTCAAAGACTGTATTAAGCACATTAACCATAAAATAACAACACAATTCAATTTCTCCATGAGAGACACTTTCCGTCCTCTTCTACACCTGTACTTCTCACTCGCTGCTGGTAAGCTTTGTATGGGTTAGGCGCCAATCAAATGAAGTCAACTCAAACACAGATGTCGCCACGGAGACAGACATCGTCATTGGTATGAGTCAATCAAGTCTACGTTTCTATGGCAACCACTCACCAATCAGGAGTGAGCTTGTTAAAAGACCACACCTCTACCACTTCTAAGAGTGCTCGAGAAATGATGTCAATCAAACGTTTTAAACATTTGACACAAGGCCTCTCAAAGGCCATTTTATAACTTGAATAATTTGTACTACAGAAAAAAATAGGATGAGCAAAAACATGTTAAAAACGTAGCAAAGAAAGAATGTTTATTGAGACAAATTTAATGGCTGTGTAATAGCTGTGTATTTCTCCAAAGAAGTCTATAGAATTTTTGCTTCTTGGAGCCAGCAGGTACTTCCTGTTTGGACCTCGAGGGGGAAAGGGTCCACTCAGTCCAGTTCTCATATGCCGTCAATGATTGTGAAACAAGAATGTAAGCACCACCATTTACCAAAGCAGTGGCATCTTTTAACTCAACCCCCCGTCTAAAGTCATCTCATATCTTCCTCATTGTATTCGTAATGACTCTGAGGTTAAAGCACAGCCCTGTGCAGCATGAAGTAAGACTTCCTCAGCTCGAGCTGCCATGGATCTATGCTCCTCTGCCTCACAGCAGGGACAGACGTGAGCTGCCTGTTTTTTCAACCTCTGACCTGTAATTGCTGCTGATGTGTCCATCACCCCATTTTCTGTGACATGAACTGACATTCTTTTTTTACATCTTTGTGTTTTCAGTACATTTACGCTAATTTATATATATATATATATATATATATATATATATATATATATATATATATATATATATATATATATATATATATATATTTATGTTGCAACATGTTGGTTTTAACTGCTGGAATGGAGCAATATCTAAATGTGTTTCTGTAATGTGTTTTAATATCCATATATTAAAATGACCAAAATGTGTTAAAGAGACATCCTGACCAGATGTTTCAGCCTCATCTCACTATGGAGGTGCAGTAGCTACCAAAAGTGACTGAGCTTATCTCTAAAAGAAACTCCAACCACAAGAGTCCCAATAGTGGTTATTTTAATAGTCCACATGTTTGATCCTACTCTTTGTTCTCACTACCTCCAGCTTGTGACTGTAGGTGACAGTAAGAACATGGATCAACCATTAAATTGAGAGCCTTATCTTTTGACTCTCTTGGATGCAGTGAACCATGATAGAGCTGGCGTTACTGTGGCTACTGTGTCCACTCTGCACTTATTTGTGAACAACTCTCGAAAGAATACTTAAAGTCAGGGCATCATCTGCAAAGAGCAAAGTTGAAGTCTTTGCAGATTAAACAAAAGTGTTCCTCACATTAATGTTTTAGGTCAGGTTTAATATATCAAAACTATAGTAAACTCAAAAAACCTTTTTTACATTTGAATCTTTGCTACTGCAAAGCATTTGGAGAATCACAGAACATTGCACTTTAATGAAGGAATTAAGGGAAAGAAGCTCTTATAGACATTGAAAATGGGTTTGTGGGTAAAAAAAAAAGCACAATATTTGGATGCATTTAAATATTGATCTCACCTAAAGCAGGAATGTTAGTATCAACAAGTCTTGTGGGAGTTAGGGTCATTAAAAGACTAACAATACAATCATTGCAGTTTTGTTTTGTTTGTCTGTTTAATCTTTCCACCTGCAGGGAATACAGACGTGAAAGGGCAATCATGACCAGGAAAACTAAAAACAGCCACAACCTTCCTTCCAGTGCAACAATAATAGCTGTTATAGAACAACAAGGTAGAAAATGCATTGATTGAAAGCAAAATAAATAAATAAATAACAGGGTTGAAAAGCTTTTGTGTATGAGGAGGAAAACAAAACTAAAAGACTTACATAATCAGATTTTTTAGGACAGACTATTGTCCAGCTTGTGATGGAAGTACATTTGAGTTTTTAGGCCAAACAGCATGGAGAGAAAATATGATCACCCCGATTTGTGTGTGCGTAATTCTTGATTTGCAACTCATACAATACATTTTGTGCAAAAGTACAAAAATGAAAACATTCGAAAAAAATAAAAAAATAACTACACAAACATTAATAAAATTGTTGTTACTAGAGGTAAAGCTTTCATATGTAAAACGATTTCAATTAAAATCATTTTAACATTATCTATGCATTTGGAAGGGCAAACCTTCAAAATTGGCCTTCTGGGGATTCCTAACAAAACTGTTCTCTGGGTTCTTGGCATCGGTTATTTGTTTTTTGGGGCTTGGTATAAATCCATTAACTTTGCAGCATGCTTTCTAGATAGAACACACAGCATCGACTTCATGGTTGGAGGCCCGGGCACAGTCCACATTTATAAAAAAGAGTAGGGGGAAAGTTACAAAAATGTACCTTTTAAATACTTGTTTAGACCTTTCAGTGCTTTTCTCATTATTTATGTATCTTTAAATCATGTAACTTCTAGCATTTACAAGCAATTCTTTGATCAGGGTTTTTAATATAAAGTCAAAAGTAAGATGTCTATCCCATTCTTCCTATAAATATAGGATATATATATATTCATACAGTATATATTCTTCATATCCCATTTTTCATATAAGAATTTAATTTTATAATATAAAATTGTATATATGTATTTATATATTTATATATATATAAATAAAAAGCATTTTCTTTTAAATCCATTGACCTCTGTGAATGAATGTGTCTTAATAGCTCAAAATCCCAGAGAAGTTTGAAGGCCTTTTTGTCCTACTGAGAAAAAAACAGAACAAAAACAAAACTACATGTAACAAGTTGACCATAGCTTATTTTGTTATTATGTTACTGGTTGGGCCCATTTGAGATCAGATGGGTTTAATGTGGCCCCTGAACCAAAATGAGTTGGACACCCCTGGCCTATATCTAGCAACCTCAATTTTAATTTTAGTCTTTAAGTTTATTATAATGTTAATTCTCTCATGAAAAACAACCCCAAAGTGGTATTTTGGTTAACACAAACTTTCTCCACGGGGTTAGCTGTGATCGGCAAAACACTTTCCTTCTGTATGCACAACATGCACAGACACCTTTGTAAAAGTTTGTATGTTTCCCAAATTGCTTCTCAACTCCTACGCCTCCCCTCCATTGCTCTAGTTATAGGAGCATTGGCGCTTTAGCGGTGTTCGAACCTGTTTTTTTAAGGGGGAGCCGTTGTGGTATCCCTCCGCCGGTAGGGTGATCTGGATTGCACTTGTGACGCAGAGGAAAAACGCATTTCTTCATGTGGGTATGCTCTGAAGCACAGATGTTTACATTTAATTGTCAGTAATTACTTTTTTTTTTTTTTTTTAATGAAAATTGTTAAACCAATGTTGTTATGTATTTTCCGAGCACTGGCAGCTACACACCAACATAGCGACTACTGATGATGTCATCAAGGGTTAGAACCATCCAGATTTGACAAAACTATTTTTCCATATCTCTAAATGTGCTAAATGTAGATGGTAGAGAAAACGTAGGGTAAAGGAATTAATTTGGATTCGGCCGTTATTTGCTTTTGTGGGTGAAACGCAGACACCCTGCCAAGGGCGGCAGCCCATTTCATGACATCGATCTAGTGGTTCACGTCATCAAACGGCAGGTACCCACAAGGAAGCTGTGCCTCAGAGATTGAGTCATCTTACTTTTGTGTAAGAAACAGAGCATTCAAAGATAACTTGTATTTCATAAAGAATTTGTTCTTTAGTGTGCCAAAGGTAGTGTATTATCATATATACAGACATAGTTCCCTCAGAAAGGCTTAAGAATAGCATGATATAGGATCTTTAAAGTCAGATTTTCCCTAAATATAGCAGCTTGTCCCTAACCAGCATGTGTTTAAAAGTCCCAGCTTCCTCACACTACAGATGGAGCTTGGCTCCCACACAAACACTGTCTCCACAATTCTCCAGCGATGCTGTTTTCTGACCGTTATTGTTTCTGGACAGTCTGAGTGCTTGGCTCAGTGATACCATGCAATTTGTGAAATCTTGCATGACTCCAGCAGAGATCATGAAAACTCAGAGAGCAGTGTCTTGGCACAGTGAGCCCATGTTTATAGGGGACTATTGGAAAGCTGTTGCTCTACTTCCAACCACATGTTGCCAGCTTGGTCCACCTGGCCCTAAAACATTCATTATGCACCAGAGCGTTCGACAACAGCATCCATCATCAAATCCAGGTCTAAATCTACCCATTAGGATGGCTATCATCACCATCCAGCAATAATCAGGTACCGTGATAATGTCAGTAAATAAGAGCTTGGATTGAACACATAAATCACAAAGGACCTTTAGTTGTGCTCACACATATAACTCACATATAAAGGATTAATACAGAGGGTGATTTTTTTTTTTTTATAAACACAATTAAATACTGTTTTGTGTTACTTAGAAATATTTTTGTGCAGACACTGAAAGGCAACATGTTTTTTCCTCACTTGAGAAAAAAAAACGAACCTCCTCCTGCAATTTATAAATAAAAGATAAAGCTGCGCCAGCCAAATCCTCCAATCAAGCACATAAAAATGTCCTTGTTTTGAATTTTTAGAAACATGTCTGAGTCGACATTATAGACAGAGCGGCTAAAAAATGAGTGTATGAACTAGCAAGCAAGTGCTTTGAGGACTGGTGAGGAGTTTGTTCTTCACTGCAGGGACTGATGTTTTACAATGTACTAACAAAGCCACTGTGATGGGATGAAAAGTTCACGGATCCCTCTTGGCCTTTTACCTCTTTGGCTAATAAACACTGGACCGAAGCTTTACATAATGATGGACAAAACATGTTTCAGTTAAATATACACTGGGCAGGACTGGGATTGACCTTAAAGTCCCACTCAATCATCTCTTGATCTATTTTAAAAGTGTCCCCAGTGGTCTTCTAATTAAAATGATGTAGTTTTTATTCAGAATCAAAAAGTCTGTGTCGTTTTCTAGGACAGTTTCTGCAGAGTGACGGTAGTCCATTAGAAATGTGTTCTGAGGTCTGGGTGGGACTTTTGCCGTGTAATAAATTTGCCCCTGCTTCCTGTTATTCTTCTGTTTAGTGTACATGCTCTTCCGCTAGCTTACAGCTCAAACACCCAAAACCTAACATTAGCGTCGCAAAAAAAATGGCGATCAACATTGAAGCTATCCAGCCATCCAGCTTTAAGTCAAATGCCAGCTCAGAAGAGGAAAATGACGACACACGTGGATATTTTTGTCTGTAAAAGGATGCATCAGAATGGCGTAGAGCAGGGAGCTTGTGGCTTGAATAGTGGCGTCAATGTCACACCTACAAGCTGTTGCAATGCCTTTTTTATCTGCTCCTTATTCACAGCAATTTGAACTAATAAATCCTTAGATAAATCCTCAATTTTGAGCAATTTTAATTTTCCTTTATAATTCCTCAATACTGAGAAAAACATTACAAGAACATGGTAATTATACACCAAAAAATTCATTTTTTTTTCAAGTGGGTCTTTAAGAAATATACAGATTTTTAAATTGTCTGGCAGAAACAAACTCTCAAACATCACATGACTAAACATGCATGAACAGAATGACAAATTTTCTTCTAAACAAAAAGGATGCAAGACCAATTCTTTGTGAATTTTTATATAGTCAATGATCTGCACATAATGTATGAGAAGCGTTGAATGTTTTGCATTACTTAGTGGTTTTGTACATATTGGTTCTCCATGTCCTTTCATAGTACATTTCATCTACAATCACTAATAAACATGTATATATATTGTGGACTCAGATGGTTTAGTGCAGGGGTGGGCAAACTTTTCAACTTGTGGGCCAGAAAGGGTTCTAAAATAGCTGGTCCACCACCAAGCCAGAGCCCCCCTGCAAACTGCATTGCACAAAGTTATCCAATGTTTATACTGGTTTTTATCCAAATGGCAGCTTTTACAGCTGATATACAACAGCAAGCACCCAGACGGATGTAACATTCATGAAACAAAACTCAACTCAAGACATGGTAACAAGCTGAGCAGTTTGAAGAAAGCAATGGAGTGAAAATGATTTTTAGGGCACACAGTAAAAGAGTTCTGGGAGGTGTGTGCTCTTTGACCTAGACACAGTGCAGAAGACAAAGCTTTCAATGAAAATGCTACAGAGCAGCTTCAGTGGTGCAAGCGCCCTGCTCCACTCCCTTCTGATGCAGATGACTAGATCCATGTACATCTTTATTTTTCTCCTCTGAGCTGGAATCTGACTCAAAACTGTACGGCTGGATAGCTCCAATACTGGTTGCCATTTTTGTTGCACCAGTAATGGTAGATTGGAGTTGTAAGGGACTGTAAGTTAAAGGGGGAAAGTCAAGAAATGGATGACGGGATGTGGGAATGGGCTTATTACATGCCAACGGCCATGTCCACAATGTAGAAGTGAATTTCTAATGAATTCCTGCCACTCTGCAAAAATGATGTCCTAGAAAACAACACAGGTTTTTCAATTTGGGATAAAAACGGCATAATAATTATTAAAAGACCACTGGAAATGCTTTGATCAATACGTGATCGAGAGTGTCTTTAAGTATTTGCTAAAATATAAAAACAGTATTGCAACTTTGACTTTGGCTTAAGACTGTTCAGCAAATGTGTAATCTAGGAATTTACTGTTTAAATGTGGGTACATTTTTTACGATAAAAATTTGACGTTTAAAGATCTCCACTATGGTCTGACTTTTCAAGGTCACCGTCATGAAACTTTAAGGTAACAGCCCCTGTACTCTGTAACCATTAGAGCTCTCAGAGAAAACATACACTTAGTTTTCATTCCACTAAGGCACCAAAGAGGAATAGCTGTATTAACTTCAATGAAGTGCACGCTCCGCTGAGTGTTTTTCCACTCATTATCAAGACAACTCTCTAGAATGTGACAATCCTCTGTGAAATATTATTATGGTGTGCACCAGTTGTTCTCGTGTATTTGTGTGTTGTGCTTCTTCATTGAAGCAAAAGATCAAACAGTGTTTTTTTTCCTTCTGTCTTTATTCTCCATTCCTCTTCTCAGACTCTTCCTTAAAAACTGTTATAATGAAGAACAGAGAACTTACTCTCCCACTTCACCAACATACTGGAAAGATGAGATTCCTCCCACTGTGTGTCAGCACATGCCCAAGGCGATGGAGCACAGAGACCAAACAGTGATAAATTAATAGTAATATAGATAGTTTTGAGTGGTTGTGTGTTCTCTGTAGCAAAGCAGGTTCAAAGCAGGCGTTTTGCATGTGAGCCTTGGAAACAAAGAGTGGAAGGAAAAAAAACAGCACATTTAAGACTTTCATTGCTAAAGGACCTCAAATGAAAGCATTTTTCATTTGTTTTACAAACTATTAACATAATGTAAATGGCAGTAAAAAGATAGGTCAGGATAAAGAGGGAAAACTGGTGATTAAAATCTGGGATGTAATCTGTTAGAAAATGAAAAACATATCACAAAAGAAATGACGTAAGAGGTTAAATGTATGCCATGCAGCGCAACTGTTAAAATATCTAATGACAAATGTTTATTTTAGTGAAGAAATAAATTAAAACAAATGTATTAGTCAGAAAAAATATAATTTTATTAAATATCTTAAGGAATGAAAACTTTGTAGCTTTTCTTTTTTTTTAAATTTCCAGGTTAATTTTCAATCAGATCAAGTTTTTTTATGTTCTAGACTTGTAGTCTGTTTGATTCTTTTCAAGCCTACGTTTGTAAAATTTTTAGGATACATATACACTGGGCATTGACTGTATAAGAGAACTGGACTGAGTATTTCCAAATAAGAAGACAAAATCCAAGAGACTTCAATCGAGAAATAATACTCAGTCAATCTATTTGTCAGAATAACCATATTTGCCCTGATACCTTCTTTTTAGCATGTTCTTGCTACTCCTTTTTTCTTTCGTATTTTTTTCTGTAGTGCAAGCCATTCAAGTAATAAATTGGCCAATCAGATGTCTCATTAAAAATAGGTGATGTCACATTGAACATTCAAAGCTTTTGATTGACAGAGTCTCCCAAGCCCATTTTCAGTGGAAGGGGTTCAGTCTTCCATTCATTCAATTCTTGCTATAGAAATGTTGACTCAGACCGACTTGGACCAATGACTGGTTACTGATGACGTTTGGTTCCAACATGACAACAGCCGTATTGAAAAAATGGCGACTGAATAGGCTTCATTTAGTTGACAGGAAGTCATTGTATATGGGTATTTTCACACCCCCTCAATCCAGCTCTCATACACAGTCATTGGCTTTGGTCCATTGTGTTTACACTGGGAAAACAGGAAGGAGCTTCTTCTTCTTCTTCTTTTTTAGGCTTGGTGTCAAATGTCAAAGCGCAGCAAATCTCTCACAATTCTTTTCTGATATAAGAAAGACTTGGTGTCATATAATCCTGACCAGGCACAAAGCACACATATTAAATCTTTTTCCGTGATCAATTTTTAAACAGATGGTACTCTCGTGAATTAAAGGGGATGCCACCCACACGTCACTGCCAAAGTCAAGACCTTGATTGGTCAAAGTTTGACCTGCACTGCAACGCACGTTGAATGGCCATACATTTTGTACTTAGAGCCAAAAAACAGTCCTAGAAACTTGCGTTGCTATACGTGAATGCAAGAGTTCTGAACATGGAAGCCTGAAAGCACATAGACTTTCATTGAAAAACTCCATAAATGAGCACTATTGAAAATCTTATGTACTAGCAAAAAGGCTACTGTTGTAGAATACGTCCTGCAAAAGCATATCCTATGTTTTTAAATGGCAGTGAGCCTTGGACTTGCTCCTGAATGAGCACAGATTATGAAGTTACTCACAAGAGGGTTTTAGAAATTAAAATAAAACACCAGTCAACCTCTGAATGAAGACAGCTTACTACAATCTATTAATGGTTTTAGTTCATGGCTTGACATTTGTGCTTTTTGTAATGCTTGGAGCTGTCAGATGGCCCATGACTGGATTATTCCCTTAGCACTGGTAATCCCCCAAATACATCTGGATGAAAAGAAGTTCAACTGTAGTTTTGTGTAGGACAAAACCAACATTTGTAACTCTTAACAGAAAAATAACAAAAAGAATAACAGTACAAAACAAAGACAAAAAACAGCCAAACAATTACTTATAACACTATTTTTAAGGCCAAATATCATGACTGTAAACTCTGTGCAACCAAACTCTCTGAAGCCTCACTGGCTGAAGAAGATAACCCACACTCATTGCAAGCAATACTCGTGGAGAGCTCTAGAGTCAAGCATTAATCCCCACAGATTTAGTGTAGCAGAACAATTGCTTTTGTCACCCTGGATAATCAGCACCGAGTGCAGTTTATGATTCACAGTATGCTGTGAAAGATACAAACACAGTGAGACAGTTAAAGGAAGGGTAAAAATAAATGAATAAAAGTTAGTCCAAAAGTGAAAATGCACACAAAATAAAACTTGAGACTGCTATCAACTCAATTCAACTCCTGGCAGTAAATCTGGTAAAACTGGGCTAAAGTTTTGGTTTTTATTCCCTATAGGCTTATGTATTTAGAGATGTGTCACTTATTTTTCCTTCATTAACTATTTTGCTTACATGAAGATGACTCTTTTACTAAGTGACCCCAATGCTGTTAAATCCATGACTGTGTTTACTTTACAATCAACTAAACCAAGTGTAAAGAAAATAATAGATCAACCATGTTTTACAAAGTGATTGTCAATATGCTCCCCTTCCATCACTTTATATTTTTTTGAAATGTAAATGTGAAGGGAAACAAATGGGTTCTCCTTTCTTTTACATAAGTGCACTTAGGCATTCAAAAAATACACAAAATAACAACAGAAAAACTCAATGAAACACAAAATTTTTTTCATATATTTATTCTAACAATTTTTTAAATAAGTTCTGTATTTGAGAATTTGTACAGCTGAGTTAAGTTTATGCTTGAGTCAATGTTTCTGCAGTTAATTTTCTAAAATGAAAGCATCTAAAATCCATTATCTCTTATCAAAGTAAAGTGTGGCAAAAAAAAAAAAAAACCCTTGAAAAACAATAATATATATATGTGCTGCATCCACATCTCTAATCAAAAAGAAGTGTCTGAACATAGCAAAAGGAATGCAAAACCTCTCCCAAGCTTGATGTAAGCAGCAGCCACTGACTGTCTGAGATGCAGCTACACACCCTGGAAACTGATAATCACCAACTCATTTTGAGGCTCCTCACTGAGAGCCTGCTGGTAATTGAATTGGAATGGGCAGGAGCGTATAGTAGGCTTGAAGAGACCATAGCTGAAGGCAATCAGCTGTGGCAGAAAGAGAAAGGGCGACAGGCTAGGAAGGACAGTTTCTATTATGTATGTTCATGTATCTGGTGTTTGCTGTACACAACACTTTGTGCTTTACTTCAATCATTTTTGGCCACTTTGTCAAGATTAAGCTGGCCAGCACACAATGTCCCTAATCAGAATCACTGCATTAACACTGTATTGTCTGTCTTTCAATGATGCTAATGCACGAACAAAAGAACAACCCCATGCATCCAAAACTGAAATACTTATTTTTTTACAAAACAAGAGTCAATAAATAGGACAGAGCTACAAGGTTGAAAAGATTCCAAGATAATTTTACAAGTAAGGTAGCATGCAAGTGCACACTTGTTTTTTTTTTTTTTATATAAAATTACCATTAAAACACAATTCCCTGCAAACTTTTTATCATATCTTTGGATCAAATCTCTGGATCTATATTACAGAAAGTTTTCACTTGACTTCACCAGAGACACCAAGATTTGAATGTCGAAATGTGATATCTTTGTAAGCTGCCTCATTGTTATATCACCAAAAAACCTAAAGTAAATGTGGGTTCTGTCATCTCTACCATGTCACAGGTAGGTGGCAGTTCACTGTTTCTCCCTGTCTTCAAGTTGTCTGTGCAAATATGATGTTAACAAGCCATGATATATGCTACCTGGCGTTTTCTGTTGTCCATATGTTGTGAAGCTAGATGGAAATGGTTTGGGTATGTTCAGAGGAGAGACAGTTATCCTATTGGTAAAGGATGCTGAGGTTGGAGCAACCAAAAAGGAGGCAAAAGAAGAAGACCAAAGATGAGGTTTATGGATGTAGTCAAGGAGGTCATGAAGGTGGTTGGCGTGAGCGAGGAAGATGCAGAAGATACAATTAGATGAAGACAGATTATTTTCTGTGGTGACCCCTAAAGCAGAGCTGGGGACTGGCGTCCAAATTCCTGCTTGTTTTCCAACATCCACTGCTTCAACATGTTCTAACTGGCTGGACACACCTGATCCAGGTAATTAGTGAGTAGGGAAATGACAACTGGAAAACATGACCCACTGGCCCTTGAAATAGCTACCCCCGTCCTAAAAGAAAGCAGGTGAAAAGTTAAAAAGTGCTCAGCAACTCTGTAAAAGCATTTCTCACCTGGCGGGGTTTTCCTTAAAAAAATGACAGCCCAATAGTAAAAACGGTCAGCATACACTTGATATTACTCAGGTGGATATCAGTCATTCAGTAGCTGACCCCAATTAACTCTAAATTCTAGTGTAAGAACCCTGTTAACATGGTGGTTATGAAGAAATTCAGAGAGTGTTTAATATTACACTAATATCAAATATTAACATCTAATTATGGTAAAATAATTCGCTTCTATTCCATTATTGAACATAAATTGTTGGAAAAGTTATATATTTTTTTAAATTTTGTAATTCTTTACCATTTTGCAGTTAACTATTTCAACCCCCAAAAACTAAGTTCTTTCCCCTCTGTGGCTCAGAATGACATAACATGACCTTTCATTTCTTGTAAATGGCAAACATGTGGTGCAAAAGACTTTGGTTGTAAAGGTGTACAAACTGTTTTATGACTGTAGAATAACAATACATTGAGAACCAACTATTTCCCAACTGAAAAATAACAATGTTGATGCTTCACTATGCTTCAATATTCATTTGGCTTACATAAGACTTTGGAGATTTTTATTTTTTTGTTTATATTATTTAATTATGTATTTTTGTCTTATACATTTACACGACAAGAACCTGCATTTAGTGACAAAAACTCCCATCAATGTTACCAATTTCACCCTGTGCTTCCTGTTATTTACTATAATAGAGTTGCTATAATTTACACAATGTGATCCAATTCTTTTCCTAACTTCTGCTCTTTGTCATCTTTCGACAAGTATAGCGTTTCTTACCAAATTTGTGACAACTGTGGTGTAACATGACATAATAAATAATGAGTCAAAAGATCTCAGTCGTTATAAACATTTCCGACATTCTGGAGATCACAGTCGAACCGGCGCCTCTGTTGGTTAAACACAGCAGGTATTTATCTAACTCGGTGCTAGAAAAAAAACGTGAAACTGTTGCACAACAAACTTCTTATTGCTTCTTCTGGTTTTGTTACATGACCGCCACAGTCGCAACTTACCAGTAATAAATGTAAAAAAATCAGATGGAAGCGAGTAATTATTGTTGCAGAGCACAGAGAGGCAAAACAGTACATGCAAAACATACAAGCATATGGCATCTCAGTGGGATGCAAACACACCAAAAAGATTGTAAGTTTTCTGAAACTCCAGGGTTGCACACAATCATGTGCACACACTGTGAAGTGAGAAATGATCTCAGAGTAAAGCAGAAAGGAAAGAGACAGACAATGACAGAAACTGTGGTGAAAGAGAAAGAATATAATGGAGAGACCGACTCATCACTGACAAAGAGAAAAAGGTCAAAGGGCTGGAGGAAATAGAGCATATGTCCTTGTGTATCACTAAACTCTGGAAAGCAGACAAAGGTAGGGAGGTCGATAAAAGGCAAAGTGAGAAAGGATGACAGCTGAGCAAGGGTCAAAGTGTGTATGGGTTTATTTGACACATGCTAGTGAGCATGAGAGTCTGCGTTTTTGTGTGCATGTCCCAGATAAAGAGTTATTACAAGTTGAGTAAGATCAAATAGAGGTTGGCGTTGTCATAGAAACCCCCCTCAGACCAAAGGTGCCTTTGGATGCAAGTAAAACCTCACAATGTCCACTCTGGCAGCAGCTCCAAAACAGAACAAGAAATTATCATAAAAAATCCAAATTTCTTTTACTTTTCAGGTTTTTTTTTTTTTTTTTTACTTTAGGCCAATGCTGTTTATAAATTTGTAATATTACTAAACTAAAATGAAAAAACATTAGTTGGATTAGATTTAATATGTTTTCCCTTTTTGCATTTCAGGGTATGTACTAGAGGGGTAATGATTAATTTGAACAAAGATTCATTCCTAATATGACAAGTCAATCTTGGTTCATTGTGAACAATCCAATTCGATCCGATTCACTGACCTAAAATCAATCCATCTTCAGCCTAAATTTCAACCAGTGTGACTGAGATAAATACCTGGGTACTGAACAGTTGGTGAAGTTTTCCAGATTTCTTGAAAGATAGGCAAGTGTAAATTAAATATATGTATAAAATAAACAAGTAAACAAGAATAGGTGGAAAATCCATTCACATTTTAGTATTACAAAGTTCAGCCCACAGTTGATGTTTTTTTTCAAATCAAAAGTGATTCAAGTCAAACAGAACATTTTTAGAGCATTCTACCACGCTGTTTGGTCATGTCTTTTCTAAATTCAAAGTGTTTCCATACATTGAACTGTAAAGATGGCTTGATTGTGTGTGTTGTCTACTGTGATGGCACTTTTTATATTGTAGTAAATAAACCTTCCATGTCTCAATCCAAACAATATTTTCCAAGATCGATCATCGAGTTATTTAATTTTTGAAACTATTTTATATTGGTATAGGTCAATTCAATTTGATTGGATTAAATTCTTCCTCAGACAGATCGATCTGGTTGGATTGTAGGAATAGAAATTGATTCACCGATTAATCGCTTCACCCCTTGTCTTTACTTTTAAAATTAAATTGTGATTAGATAAGTTTACACTCTAGATATGCTAATAAATATCTGCCATCTAATGCACCCACTGTCTTTGCAAATGCAAATGTTTATTTTTGTTTTACCATTGTGAAAACCAGAAGAAAACTAAGTTGCATTAGTCTTAATTTAATATGAGAATCTGACAAATTAGAAAAAAATCTAGATCTGTTCCATGTATGAGCAGGCATACTCCGATAAACCAGTAAAAACTGCTTTGGCCATTCTATGCTTATTTCTGTGCAGGAATTTCACATATCCCAGATGGTAAAAAACTCTCAATTCACTTGAGTTAAAAGTTAGAAGTAATAAAGAATACAGAGGCATACATCATTCACACTCCAAACCCCTGCAGCACATGCAGTACAGTCCTGTTTGCACTAATGATCTACTGTCATTAATTTAACTCCAAATACGTCTTTAAATGAAGGTCAGCACACAACTAATCTTAACCCTGGAATGAAAAGGGTACAAAGAGATAACTACTCTCTATAATCCCAAGATAAGTAGTCCGTGACACTAAACTCAGTAGAATGCTCACTGCCCTGTCTAATTAATAACCCTAACGATAGCTGTCACATTTTTCTCTGCTGCTCGAATCAATACTGGCTCGTTTGCATTGATCACTGTTTTCCACAAGCTACTGCCTCCAAAATAAATGATCTATAAATTTGCTGGCAAAGACTTAAGATAAGGAACAGAAAAGAACCAATTTAATTAAACATGCACACCACCAAGCACATCAGAAATCCATTGGCGCACAAGCAGGCATGTATGAAAAAACCTATTTATTAAATGCATGAGAAATTCCAACAACACAGCCATCATAGAGCATACAGCAGAGGTTGAGTTAGGGTGTCTGAGAATCCCATTGATCATTCTTCCTCAAGGAACAGTGATCCTAAAGGAACTGGATTATGATATTCATATTAAAATCAGACACAGGCCTCGCTATGCTAATGACTACAACACAACCAAACCCTGCAGTCCTTATCAAGACTTGTTCAACCAGAACAGTGTAATGAGTCTGCGAAGATGGCAACAAGCAGAGAAAAAGCTGACAAGTTTTCTTATGGAAAATAAACCACAGTGAGAATTGCAGTAACTTTCTTATTAAACTAACTAACTGTTCACTTTCACAAGGCTTAAGCATTTACATGTTTCGCAATGTTAGGAAAATAAGTTAGTTTGCTGTGAAAAACTGGAGAAGTTCTGCATTTATTTGAATAAAGTTGTCTTAAAAATGCATACATTTCTATTGAAAAATAGTATTTAGCTGAGAATGATTGTACAGGCTCTTTCTAAAGAGAACCATCCAGGCAGGAAAAAACCTTACATGCTTTATGCTTCCATTCTGTCCTAAAATATGAAAAGAAATTATGCATTTACAGTCAATGCAAGTAAATGTTACATATAAATAGTGGGCCAGCTAATTGTGAGAACTGTACTCATGTTTGTTGTGTTTTCAGCTATATGTTTTAGTGTTTGTTAGCGTACTGTTCTGTTTTCAGGTTTAATGTTTCCCCTGTCACAGTCACACCAGGTTCAAGTTGCTAATTATTCACAGCTGTCTTCATTTAAGTTAATCATCCTCACTGTATTTAAGTGTCTGGTTTTCAGTTAAGCTCTGTCAGGTCATCTGCTGTTGCATGTTGTGCAGTGATGCTGAGTTAAGTCCATGCAAGTTAGTCAAACAGTACATCTTGATAGGATATGCTAGTAAGAATAAACTTACATTTCTAACTTTCAAAATATGAAACATTACTAGTGATGGGAAGATGAAGCTTCATGAAGCATTGAAGCCTTTAATCCAACTGGTTCACTGTAGTGCAATGCATGAAGCTTTATTTCCTCTAGTAGGACATGTGCTGGATGCAAAAATGTCAGTTGATATGAATTTGAAGCGTGTCATTTTGCATGTATACTGTCTGGGTTGATGTATTCCAGCAAGCATTGTGAACCTGCACAACATGTAGCAGGAATAAAAGGGATGGATGTTTGTTTTTTTGTTCATCTTTGTGAAGTAGCAACATATAGTTTTAATTACATTAATCTCCAAAAGGACTCATTGCACATTGAGATTAGCGTCTTCAAATAAAACCCAATTCAGTTAGGGAAACTTGTCAATATCACCGTCGTCTGAAACTATACCCGTCTTCCACACATTACATAAGCTTACATAAGCCTGAACCGTTTTAAACCTAAGACGACTGGCTTCAAACAAGTCCCAATGGAAATCGTTTTTTGGTCCCAACCACTAGAAATCAACATTTATTTGGTTAATTTATCTCTCACTAAAGACAAAAAGAACACGTAGCGGTCACTGACTGTTCCCTTTAGACACAGTTAACTTCACAGTTAGATAAACGTTATGACGTCAGTTAAACACTGAAGTATTTGGTCTCCGCCCACATCTCAAGTCTAAAGAGGTTCCCCTCTGAAAAGTGATTAAGTAATTCCTCCTACGTACTGTACATTATTTCAGTTCCTTTTAGGAAAAAAATGTAGAGAAGGTTGATCAGCTGACACACATTTATGGTTAAACTCACTGCCACTATATGAGGACATTTTTTTTTCTTTTTTTATTGTGGTCTTAATACATTTTTGTGGCATTTGTGCTCTCTTTATTTACTGCTGTCAGTTTTAACCTGCTTTTTTTCAGGTACCAAATTTTGAAAACAAATGCCAAATCATTCCTTAAATTCAAACTTAACTAATTAGGAAAAAACAGGCTGACAGACCAGTTGAAAATAAATGTTAATTAGACCACTAAAAAATGGTGAAATGTAGTTAAAAGTTTCCAATGTTACCACACAAAGTAAGACGAATAAGTTTTTATGAAAGACAAATATGACAATAATGTTTGTCATCATTTCTCTGTCAAACTCCAAGTTAAAAACATGTTGTGTGATAAAGCAAAAATGTAGGTTCTGTTAAATCTACCCATGCATCACCTGTCAATGAAAAAGCACATGCCTGAAAAATGCAAAAGGGATCTGACTGCCCCCTAATTCACTTGAAAACAATGCTATTTTGTTTGGTAACCCTAACAGTTAAGCTTTTTCCTCTTTCAAGCTTTAATAAAAGTTTTTTTCTACAATCTCAACACGTTTGGGTTAGGGTTAAATAATTTCTGCATCTGGGCAATGATCCAGCATCATCTTGTAAGCAGCCAGATTCCTTTCAAAAAAAGAATGAAACTGAGATCCAGTTAAATCAAAATGATTTTAAAAATTACCCCTTAAAGGCTGCAATGAATAGGAACTTAAATAACATACTCTGGTAAAATCATTAAAGCAAGGCTGTGCATAAGTTTATTTTTTTACGTAAAATTAGACTTTTTTTAACACAATTGGAAAATGATCCCTTTAACAACCTGTCTCCAGTAGTCTTTTTTTCAAGAGTAACTGAAATTGTTTGGTACTTCCTGGTTTGGGTCAAAGTTGGAAATGGAAGATGGGGGTTGAATATTTTGAATAAATAGTAAAGTGTTTGACTTAGAATACCTTTACAGGTCCTCCTGTCAGTGTGGTTGTGTTAGAGTCTGCATAAAAAGTAACTTCTGGATTCCATATTTATATAAATGTCGACAATTGACGTAAGCAGAAATAACTATAAGAGGATCACTGTTAAGTCACAAAGAATAAAAACAGTCAGAAACTAAGGGGAAATAAGAACACAGACAACTCTTTGGCACTATAATCTTTAGACATGAATTTTAACTTAATGCAAGAGCAAATATGATTTTCTGTGATTTGACTTTTCTGTGGTAGATAAGCATCATGGGCCAGCACCAGACCACAAACCACCAAACACAGATGAGACCTCAGAATGTTTTCCATAATTCTGGGAGTGCACTGAAGTGACAGCAACAATTCTTTAACAAGAATGTTTTCTCATCTGCACTCAAGCAGTAAATTACTTCCTCAAACTTTAAAGTTAGCCCTTTAGGAAATAAATGTGAGCATTTCTGGGATTTAGATGATTTCTGGGGAATGACCCATGCATCTGGAACAGTCAGGTAATGGCTTATGAAGAGTTTTTGTCAGGAAAAACAAGTCACATTGATCTAAAACTTGCCAGCATCCAATTAACTCCCCAATCAATAGAGAAATTGATATAATCTTAAAGTGCTTGACAAACTGCTAGCTTTCCCCGCTTTGGAATCAGGCAAGAAAAGCTTCAAACTTTCAAACACCAACACAGATCTTTGCAGTGTGCTGGGTATTTCTCTGGATCTGAGCATTTAGACACATGACCATCAGAAGTTCTGTGTGCTACTTTCAGCTTTCAAATTAGGGTCTTACAGTTGACAGTGGGAATTTCGTACAGCAAAGGGTGATAGCAAAAAAATCCTTTCAGCTGAAAAGGAGAAGCACAAAAGATCAAGGACATCGGGGATAAGCTTAACAGCTCCAAAACACCTTTGGGGATCTTTATGAAAGATTTTCCCATGAATCCCCATACCACACCCCCTGTAAAACCCAGATAATATACATATAATTATAACAGAGGAGAAAATACAGTTTGAAGAACTGAACAGAAGAGGCTAAAAAAACACCAGTGAGCTTCTGCCTATTACTTAGATAACACAAGCTCTATTTTCTATGGAGAAAATTAGTTTTTAAGTAAAGCAGTCAGTAAAACGTTAGATAAGGTACAGGTACTATGGGGAGTGTCTCACTTTTACTTACTGAATTAGCATTTCAATGAATGTTACGTCATTTTCCAAAGAGTCAGTTGGAAAATGTTAAATGAAACACACTAAACTGATTAGACAGAGTCCAAATATGTCCACAACTATGCTACATAGCTAAAATTTAAGCAACCCTAAACCAAAATGCATTTTGTTAAGAATGTGCATTTAGAGTCAGGAAAAAAAAAGTGACATACAGACCCGTCAAACCCAAACGGAAACAATGTCACAATATTTTTTTCCAAGTGCAGCAGGAACATGAGAACTAAAGCTCACAAGTTAGCAGTGAATTAAATATGAGATTGCAGAGAGTGTCTGAAAAAGAACAAAGAAGCAGACTCCATCCAAGCATAAGCTTTGACACAACTGCAGACAGAAGGAACTCAAGGAAAAAAAAAGAGCTAGATTGGTAAAAATTACTGACAGTTGAGATGTTTTTCCCAAAGTTGTCACAGGTAGAAAATAGAAAAGTCGAAAAACCTCATCCCAAGGATGGTACTTGTGAACATTGGATGACCCTTTCAATAAAACACGAGGGTATCCTAATGTGTTTCCAGATGCTCAAATGTACAAAGAGGTGTCGTCTGAGTGTGTTTCAGTGTGTGCGTGCTTTAATGACATAACCCCTGAGCAGAGACCAGAATGTCAGGAAAGCTTACATTAGTCAGCAGATGCAGTGGGCCACATCATCAGTCACTCTGACACCCTCTTCTGGCCACTGCTTTATTGATGAGGCCAAACTCAACATCTACCCAACCTTTAGCATAACATACATGCTCTGAATCTTCTCTCAGAGCAACAGGAGACAGCTTTCGCATCTCAGATATTATGCCTGGTTGTGGACTAGAGTGTGGAGAAACATTAGCAGCTGCAAGTTCACTGAACAGACAAGAATATTCATTTATAGATTTTTTATTTATATATAATTCGTACTGTTTTTTTTTTTTTTTTTTTTTAGACCAGACGACTGACCTAGAATCAATCACCCCAAATATTCTGGGAAGGTTCTTAATTGCGTTGCAAAATGAAAGTGTGCCAAGTGTGTCACAGCAATGAGCTCAAAGTCGCTCCTGGCCTTAATGACTCTGACATGTTGAAATTTACCAGATTTTCAGACTGGGACTGTCTTTCTCTCGCTCACATACACAGTCGTAAAACACATTGTCATAAGTTCCAACAGAGTCCCGTCTTTTAGCCTTGCTCAGTGCACGGGTGCGATTTACAGTAACTGTGATGTTTTATGTGTGATTATTCTCATTATTCTTCAAAATGGCTGATGGAAACACATTGAGATGAAAAAAAGAGAGAAACAGAGTAGCAGACAAAACAAATCAATCAATCCATTAAGCTGCTTTAAATGTTCACTTCCCAACGTTTATCAAACCAATTCACTTCTGTTACAGGTGTGAAAACAATAGCTCAATGTTGTAGGTTTATGGGGAATTTAGAGGGAAATCTAGACATGTATGCTTAAAAAATATGTTTAATCAAAGCAATTATTCCTCCTTGTATTTTCAGCAGAAACGGAAAACATTGATGTTCACCATTGCAGATTTCATTATTTAAGACTCTTCAAGGCCAGCAACAAGCAACTTACAAGGAGTGAATTAAGTAGGAGGAGTGCTCTCTGCATGTGGACTGGGAATTTCAGTTCATTCTTAAAGTGCATTGCTGCTAACCACATAGTAAGTTAGAGCAGGAAGTAATACTGTTATCTTTCCATTTCATCTGTGGTGTTTGGATTTCCTAAGACGCGTTTAACTTTCCATTTCCTCTACATTTTCTATGTTTCTCCTATCAGTGACATATGGGGGCTGAGCGATGGTAAAGTCGTCCCAGAAAGAAAACCCTGTGATGGTAACAGTTCCCAGAAGAGTTTGGTTTGGGGAAAAAGAGGAAAATGGGCTCAGACGGGTGAAAAGCATGTTCTTTTCAGCTGTGTTTCCTTATCATTACAATCAAATCGTTTCTTGGAAAGGCCAAACTCTAATGGACAAGAAAATTCAAACGCACATATTTTGAGTCAAATCTTTACATCACATAATTGTCACAGCTGCAAACACACACGCCTGCTCTTATACACACAAACACAGCAAGTCACAAACGAATAAAAGATGTGTCTGCTCTGCTCTTACCCAAGTGTTGTCATAGTAACGATGGTGTACCAGAAGGAGGCTGGGATGCTGGTGAATTTGCTGGAGCTTGAACCCTTCTCAGCGTAAAACATGACGGTAGCAAAGATAATTATGGCCATTGTAAGGGAGAAGAGTAGGAAGCCCAGCTCCGAGGCACAGCTCTTCAGCGTGTAGCCCAGAATGCGCAGGCCCTGCGAGTGACGGGAGAACTTAAAGATACGAAACACGCGGAAAACGCGAAGTGTCACAAAAGCGCCGCTCACATCCTCATTGTCAGTCATCACCAGTCCAATGTAGTATGGTAAAATGGCTACCACGTCTATAATGCTCATAACGGATCTCATAAAGCGGTAGCGGTTTGGTGCTGCAAATAAACGCATCAGATACTCCACGGTGAAGATCATAACGCAAGCCGTGTCCATGCAGAAAAAGGCCACGGTATAGCGCTCGCCACATGGCACTTCCTTCTGGTTGGGCGCTGAACCACAGGGCACCGTCTCTACCACATTGGTGATGACTGAGACAGCGATGAAGAAGCCAGTTACATAGTAGAAGACCAGAGCCATGGTGGAAGTGTGAGGATTCTCAAAAGCTCGCCACATTGTCTCTCTGAAGGTCATGTTAGGCAGCTTAGCATCTTTGTTGTCCTCTTGGTCATCCATCAGACGTTCTGCGTTCTCCCTCTTCCTGTCCTTGTACTCTTCATAGCAACAGTCTCCAATGATCTCTGGTACAATGCCAAAGAAAGCCAACTCCTCATCATAAGAGGAGATGCACTCATAACGTGGATAGTGGAGCTTGCCTGTGCGGTAGAAGTTGAGCACGCTGCGGAAAACATCAGGATCTCGGTCAAAGAAGTACTCTTTGGTCTCCTCGTTGTAGAAGAACTCCTTTTCTGAGCTACCAAGCAGTGTGTCAGGATAGCGATCCAGCGTGTTCCTCCAGGTCTGGAAGCGTCGTCCACTGACATTGAGAATGATGAGCTCATCCTGCCTCTTGTTTTTTTCAGCTGGTGCCACTGGCATGGGCAAATTAGCCACAGGCATCCAGCCGATCGCTGCAGCCCGGGCAAAGGGAAGCCATGCCGCTACTCCCGCCGCCATGCTGTGTCCGGCTTGGGGTGTAGGGGGGGGAAAGTCCAGCACCTTCACAACCAGCTTGACTTCAGCTCATTCACCACCTGGAGTGATAAGAGTGATGAGTTAGAAAATGTGCATAGGGATGGTAAGTTTTTTCATGACATGGTGCAAAGAAAGCAAAAGAACAGAAAACACAAAATATAGGAATTGAAAAGGATAACATTTATAGACAAATATATCCGTAAAACTGTAAATGTGACAGTGATCCCTCATTAAACTTTTTTTTTTGTATGTTAACGTCTTTAAAAGGCATTGTAAAAGTGGACTCATTTCATAAACGCTTTAATGTAATTGCAGAGACACAGCTGGTCCAACAAGTATCACCTTCCTTGTAATTGCTTCAAGGTTGCAGAGCTTCCACTGGCTACAGTTCACTGCATCTACAGGTGACCAACTGAAGCCAGGCAGAAAACTGCAGCTCAGAACACTTTCAAATGCTTGTTTCATCCTCCTTTAAAACTTTAGTCTTCAATGTCCTTTTAACAGAGACAGAGCAGATCCTAAACCTGTTGAGTTTCAAGTTTAAAAAGAAAAAAAAAGATCTTCAGAAACAGAACACGTTTATTCAGGTTCCAAGAACAAATTAACAACCAAATGTAGAATTGAATTACTCCTCTACATAATCCGGACATTTATCAAACGTGTGGGATTACTGTGAATGACACCGTGACTGTTAAACCCGAATACGCAGCGAGCCGATGCCACACGGACAGGCTGACAGGCTGAATTTTGGTTCAATCGAAACGCTCACAACTCACCAAATCTAAATTCTCCATCCAAAAACGCACGGCCGTCTCCCAAAGCAGTTTAGTTTCAAGTCGGCGGTTTGGTTTCTATTTCTAAAAGCTTGCCAGGAAGAAAACATACCAGGGAAGAAGTTATTTGGCGAGGAGGAAAAGAACATTACTCAGATGTGAGATGGACGGCGGAAAAGTAGACGATCTGGAGACCACGGCTCTTTTAATTCAGTTTTCATCATGTCTGAGGAGAAATCACGAACAGACTCCGCCGTGAGGAGCGAATTACCTTGGCTTTTCAGGATGAGTCGTGGGAAGACACGGAGGAGAAGGAGGAGGAGCGCGCTTCCCCTCTCTCTCTTCCCTCCTCTTTGCGCATGGTGAACCAAGCTGCAGTTGGAGGAACCTGGACGCGGATTTCCACGGAAGCGCGCGAAGATGTTATGTGACAGTCAGCGGCTCCCGCTTCAACAATTACTCTCCAAACTGTTCTCTATCATAAGACTTAGCCAATTACACATCTAGCCAATCAGGGGCGCAATTACAAATCGACAGGGTCCTCAAAACAAACACACTTTTATTGAAACATTTAAACATATTTTTTTTTATCTCCATAATAAAGATAATTACACACATATTATCTTTCACATCTTAAATTTTGGATTAGATTAATCTCACACTAATTTTCCTTATTGATGTTTACTATCAACATAAACATTTTTTGTAAATAACTTTTAAGATCATTTGAAAGATTACTGTAAGATTATTTTGAAATCCAATTTTATGCAATAAAAAAACGAGTCGGCATAGAATCAATCTGATAATGAACATTTCAGAAACAACAGTAACATTATTCCGATTTTATATTCATTTAGATGATGCATTTAGTTGTTTTATCTTATCAGAAAGGCTTATACTAAAACATGCTCACAGAGTGTATTTTTTCATGCACTTTTGTAATAATTAAAAAAAAAAAAAAACATTGTATGGTTTAGAGCCCGTTCCAAAGCCATTTTATTTTATGGATTGAGGATGACAGGCTGAGCACTGACCTTGACAGGTGAATGCGTCAATGGAGCCAAAGTCATCGTCTATTCAATTATATTTAGGATTTTTCTAATTATCTTGATCTCAATTGGAGGCCAGAAGACACCCCCGTAGTGCTTGTGCCTTTTTATTTTTAAGGAAATCAACTAAAAATACAGACAAACATCTTTTAAAGAGAAGGCCAGGTTTGACATCTAAACATTCAATTGACATAATGTTGATGTTTTGCACGACTATGAATGAGGTCCTCCACATTGTTCATGTTTTACCTGCACAGGGAGCTGTTCATGTTCCAGCTGCCCAGTCACAAGCTCTGTTTGTAAAACTGCATCTTATTCACACTTGTTTGTAGATGTGAATAATTTTTCTACTGACCCTAGAGATGAGCCAGCAGTGCTCAGAAGAGGCCTGCATAATGGCACAGGCAGCTCACCAGCCTGCCCAATAGTGAGTCCAGCATGAGTCAGAGGCAAGGACCAGCACCCATCATCTATTAAAAAAGAATGGAAGTCTAGACCAACCAGGTAACGATGGAAAAAAAAAAGAGTCCAAGCATAGGAAGGTAAAACCAGAACCACAAAAACATAAACACCCCCAGCTCAGAGGTAATGGAATCCCAGGTTCATGCATGGGAAGTGATTTTAAGGATTCCATTCTCCATGTAAAAAGAAGACATCTAGACTCGAAGAGCCAATTCCATTGTGATCCAACTACTACTATGATGCCAGCCACTGGCTCCCCCCATACAAGATAAGAAAGAGGCCAAAGGTTGTCTTGTGTTCGAATAAGGGATGCATGTGCAGTACAAAAAGGTGTCTTTAAAGTTCGGTGTGTGGGGCACTGTGGATACATCATGTTTGATAGCAGCAGTATCTAAGCACCCTGCAACCAAAGAACCTTTTGTTTGACCAAAGGAAAGGTTTCACTGCCAAGTAGACTAACCCCTAAGGAGGGATTCATTTATGTTTCTTTTTGTCATCTTCAGTTTATTTGTTACATTTAGTTTCCATCCACATCTTTTTAGGCTCTTGACTCACAATTCCTGACAGAAACTCAAGAAGTAATTTCACACGCCTGAGTTACATCATTAATTAACACAAACATTTTATTTTACCAGTACGGAGGAATAGCAGCCCAAAAAGGAGTCACACCAAATAACGCTTTCAAGTTTATCACCACTTTCTTAAATGAGTAGGCCAAACTGATCAGTGCGTAGTTTGGGTTCCTTAGTTACATAATATAACAGTCATATGGTGGTTTCACAGTTTCCATCAGTGTTCACAGAAACATTCAACGCATGATGAAAAATGAATGGACACCATGTGTTTCAGCAAACTCACTGAAGCAGTTCAGCTACTCACAATCTGAAGGATATCAAATATCTTTTTTGACAGTCAGATGACCTGAAGAGATAATCATCTTTACATTTCATGTCCCTTATGGATGTGAGCTGCAGTGAAAAAGCTCTAAGGGAAATCAGTGGCAGAATTAATCAATTTCAGTATAACATATATATGGTAGGTGTGTGAACTATAAAAATGATGAGCTCAAACTTATTCATCCTATTTTTCAACTTTTATCCCCTAAGAGCGCTGTAAGTTTACTTTACAGCCAGCATAATTCTGCCTTGCAAGAAGTAAAGGATTACTCCAGTTAACCCTTTTCCTATGCTTTACTGCAACAATTTAATAAAACCTGATATGCCAGGCCTGTTTTGCAATGAAAAACATTATGCAGTGAGCAGAAGTGGAATATTTCTGATGCATATATGTTCATTATTATTTGAAGCGAAACTGTAAAAGCAAATCCTTTTATTCAAAGCTTTGCATAAGAAACATTATGTCAAAACCACAATCTAAACCAAGTCAACAAGGATCTTTTAGCTTTGATTCATGGTCCTCTGGGATATATGTGGGGTCACAACTCAGGCCAATTGCACACATTCAGTAACCTCATTTTAGTCATGGAAATACATGGGCTTAACATAAAACATGAATGCATCTAAACGGTTTATATTGCCCGTTATATAAAGTCAACATGTGAGTGTTTATAGCCCCTCATTTGAAGGTGATAAATTGAAAGTAGTTATTATTTATGCATACAGCCACAACTCAAGCTCATTTTTTTTAAGTCTCAGTGTCCTTGGACAGCTATCCTTAGTGGCATATTTTTTTTTGTCCTTTGACTCAATCAAATCCATGACCGCAAACTGGCCCCTTGATAGGAAAAAAAGGACAAAAATGACCTCACTTTGTGAGATATATACCCTCTTCTTTAACTCACAGTGGCTGCCACATAAGGAAGAAGTGGAGAAAACACACACTCGTGCACACACACACACACACAACTAAGCATGCTTGCTCAAACACCTAAACTCACTGACACACACTGCGGAGAGACTGGCCTTTTCCAACGATGAGACTTTGAGCGATTCCAATAATTCAAATGTCACTGAATAACAAGGTGGGTTGCATTTCATGGTCAACTGCCTTCTGTAATTATCTGCTGACTCTACAGTGACATTAACATTCAAAATCCCCTCTGCCAGCCTTAAGAAACAAACAGCCTCAAGAAACAAACATACTTTGTGTTTTAAATGCTAAACATTGAGCATCACAAGGTTTGCAAAATAATTGATTTTAGGGAGGTCAGTAATGCAAGGTGTCACAATAGTTCCAACGTCCAAACACTTTAAACCTTCAACTACGGTTTTTAAACATCTGCCTCATTTGGTTTTGTCAAAACTATTCACTGTATATGAGAAGTGGACAAAGTGACCCCTTCCCCCTTGCGCTCTGAACAGGAAGGACCCTCTGGTCCCATAAAGCCAAAATCCCATAGACTTCTATTGAATAATAAACAGTTATTAATCAGTCATTATATTTGTCGGAACAAAACATTCTTGCTCTGCTACCTTTCTTTTAACATGTTCATGATAATACTAACTTTTTTCTTCAGTATATATATATATATATATATATATATTTTTTTTTTTTTTGTCGTGCAAGTTATTCACATTATAAACTGACCAATCAGATCCCTCAATAAAAGCATGCAGTCTTGAAGTGATTGTTCAAAATGTTTAATGGACAGATTCCCCTGAGCCCGCTTTCAAATGGTAGAGGTGTGGCTGTCCAAGAAGCTCCTTCTTGATTGGCAAAAGAAATGTTGACTCGAAACAATCACTGCTTACTGATTATTTCTGGTTCCAACATGGCGACATGTGTATCACAAAAAAACTCGACTGAAATAATTTAATGTTGTTGCTATCACAGTAAAATTTTCTGTGAGTGATGTCACAATCACTCGGTCCAGTTCTCATATACAGTCAATGGCCAAAGCAGACAAAACTTCTTTTCCTGCATGACTCCAGTTCAAGAATTCAGGTGTAAACACATTCATGTGATCTGTGGTGTGGACCAAAAAGACCAGAACTGAACAGGTGGTGTTAATGCAATTATATTTGGACTTTAAATACCTCAGTTTGGCTCACTTACTCTGTGAGTGTGAATTGGTCTAACTCCAAACATCGTCAGCTTTAAAATAATAATATTAATAACAAGACATTGTAGCTAGGCATGAAGAGAATAAACAATTGTGGGAGTTGGGCTAAAAACCACGGGCTGTGGACAGACCTGGAGCAACAAAGAGATGGACAAACTCCTTGATATTCAGACAGAGATGCACATACCTGAGTTGGTGGAAACATTTATTTTTGATCCAGTTAGTTTTTTTCAAAGTGAACACAAGTGCCAAACATTTTTTTATGGTTATTATTACACTTGTTCTTCTGGCATGATACATTTCTTTTTATAAATGTTTTAGTTTATAGATCTGAGCCTTTCTGCACGGTCCGTTCTTTTGACCACTGCTAGCATTGTATTTAGGCAAGGGTCCAGGAGGTGCTGTAATTCTCTAAATTTGGACCAAAGGTAAAAGTACAAAGAAAAAAGGAAAGACAGTTGACACTCTTTGTATTAAAAAGAAAAAAAAAAAAGAAACAGAACCATGTGTCACTGCATATCTTGGTTTTCTTGCAATTTTAGAATTATTTGAACCAAGAACGCAAGCAATAAAACACGAGGGATTGATTTTTATACAAGTTAGATTCTTAATATTTTATACAGTTTTAAGAAAAAATACGTTTTGAGTGTTAGAGGCTGCAGCAAGAGCCTGGATTTGCTTTTAGTTTTTGCTTTTTTGCCTTAGGATTATTGCTTTAAAATGAAGGCCGTCTTAAATGATTGGGCTTCGCAGTTTCAACGATTACAAATGTGCTCAGTGTTTCTTTAGTTCTTTTTTTTCTCTTTTATTCTCATATTACAACTTCCTAACTGTAAAATCCCCAATATCTCATGAAATTAAAAGCATCAATCTAATACAACTCTGGTTATGTCTTAGCATTAAATATTTGTTATTCTCAGACAAGGGGAGCTGAATGAATGCTTTACAGACGACAGCCTTGGTAAGAATGAATAATAATTTCATTTAATTTCCTTTAGTAAGAAGCCTAGCTTGTGCTTAAATAAATGGTAGTATTTAAACCTGTGCATCAAGCATCTGCTGGTATGCCATTTTGGCACAATGTCCTTATCTATTGACCTTCATTAATTTTATCAATGTCATGTTTTTAAAAGTAAAATGGTTCACTGCAGGATTCCTAACAGAATGACTCAAACAAAGCAATGGTTGCTAACAGGAAATGCGCTAAGCTTTGCCATCATATTGTGGATTCTGCTCTTAACACAATATATATTTCATAACATGTGAGCTCAGAAAAACAAAATTCTAAAGCTGTGTTCACACCATATGTGATCTGTGTGGCCAGTTTCCCTGTTAGTCAGTGTACAGACACAATCAGAGGTCCTGCTATGTGATTTGAGCATCAGGCGTGGTGCAGTTTGGGTGGCATAAAAACACGCAGCGGCATAAATTCAAATATCTAAACATTGTCGAATAATTGACATTGCAGTGACTCAACTTTGAAATCAAAATCCAAAAGAATTTGGTCGCACTCCCTCTAAGCTTTAAGACATTTTTCTGTTTTGCATGAAGACAACAAAAAAAAGTCCTAATTTTATTCTTATCTTTATTTTCCTTCCTCTGACTATTGTAGGACTTTGTCAGCAATAATTAGATGGTGAACCTCACCGAATGGGAGGGTCTCTGAATGATCTCATAAACCCAAACAAAGATACATGCTTGCAGATGCTTTGTAGAGCTCTTTAAAATAAATAAACCCAATCTCTGTGCATATATAATACAGTTGATGCTTCCATGTAGCGATGAGGTAGAAAACTTTGAAAATGATCTCCTCCCCATGCAGTGGGGGTGGCAAGTTTATGTACACTTTTTTGGTCGAATGCAGAGCAACTGTGTCAAAACAGTGGAGGAAGACTCAAATTCGCCATTGCATTCGGTGAACAGAGTCCAACACTTGAACATGATAAGAAAAGAGTTTCTATTTGGACAACCTCATCATCTAGTGCTTTTATTTGCCTAAAGACAAAGGAACATTTTCAGAGACTGAAACCTAGTCATAGGTTTAGAGGCCTAATCTAACATTATTTACCAACAGTTCTGATATTTAGCAAAAGGAAAGAAAAAAAGTCACAAAATTAGATACATTTTTACCTATTACAAATCCCTTGTTCCATATTACCTCAAGCAAATTCTGAGAAATGACACATTTCTCTTTTTGTGCCCTAGAATGAGAAGGAGTCACAAAATCTATTACTTGACTGTTTTATAAACTGCTGTGAGACTGAGTTGGGATCCAGTCTCCTTTGAAGCAAATAATCCTTTTTTGTTCTTTTTTTCCTTTTTTTGTTTAACATCCAAAGACCGAACAGCTCTGATCCAGTAAGCTTCGTCTGCTAATGGAAAAGTTGAGGTAAAGGTGACAGTTCATTTTCCTTCAAAATGGAACTCACTCATGTTACCTTGATACCTCTGCTGATGGCCATCTCAAGGCTGCCATTTAAACACACACACACACACAGACCTCGCTGTTTCACACACATGTGTTTAAAAAGCACTGTCTTCACAAAAACTGACGTTTTTGCTTTTGCTGCAACTGAATTTTTTTTGGCTTACGTGAATTCAAGTATTTAAAAACTTCGCAGCAAATTTTCTGTTTTGTTCAACAAATCTGTTTTAGGTTTTAGACATTTTCTTAGTGAATTTTTACTCACTTGAATGTGTTTTTGGTTTGCCAAACAGAGCCTGGGTTGCCCGGCTTTGTAATGTTAGCAAAAGCAAACAGTGGAAGCAGAAAAGGTTATAGACGTGTTCTTGGCCCCCTTCAACATCACAAAGTGACGGCAGATCATTCCAATCCTGTAAAATGTTCCACTTATGTTTACTGCTGCTTGAACCTAAAGCTTCTGCCAATGTTGGCTCCACAACTCAATGTCAACCTTTGAAATAATTATTTATCATATATTTTTTTTTAAAGTTGCAGAAAATGTTTTGTTAATTTAATTTAAGTAACATTTTGATTTGTTGCATTTTTTTTTAATAAAAAAGAAATAAATTAATATTTGAATTTTTTTAGATACCGGCTCTTCTGTGCTGTATGAAAATCTGAGTTTGCATCAAAGCATTTTCTTTTCTTTATTTAGGATTTTTGCTATATTTTGACATCACAACAATGTTCACAACAAAAAAAAGCAAAAAAGTTGCATGCATACAAAGTAAATCACACATCAATTAAAAAGTGAAGTAAGCAGGTAAGAGGACCACTGTAAACCTCCAGTGAACACACTGAGGAAAAAGGCCTTGAAAGTCAACTCTGACTCCCTCCTCCCAATTTTCTCCTCCATCACTCTTTTCCTCAGGGCAGAGGAATCACGTGTAAAGAGATTGTTCCTGTCCTATCCACTTACTCTCAGAGAGAATCTACCAGCAACACATACCTACAGCAACACTCCATGCAATCTCTCTTCACAGACTGATGTACATTCAATAATGCCTGTTAAATGCTACACCCTAAATCTGCACATGCCTGGATCTTGTCAGAGGCCATCAAGACTTATCTTACTGCAAATGTATGCTCCTTTACATTCGCAATTTTTAAGTGATCAAACTGTTGTGATAAAACGTTAAAGATGGAGAACAAACAAAAATGTATTGTTTTTTTTTTTTTTACAAATAGGATTTTTTAAGTAAATGAAAACAAATGAAAAGCATTTTGATGAAAATGACATATTTTAAGTAATTTACTTCAGCTTCATTTAAAAATGTTTTGGTTTTGATAATGTCTCAGTGTTTGACCTTTGTTGCCAGATTGGATTCTGGGCCACGCTTGGGATCAATACATTTTTTTTCTTCTGGATAAATAATGAAATTCATTCCATCTTTCATACATCTCGGATGATTGTTGCTTTTCTACTGGAATGTAAAAACAAACAAAAAAAAAAGTAGTGAGTTAAGCAGGAAACACTTCTGACCAGAAGAGTTCTCCAGGGACAGCGTCTGTATTTTTATTATTTTTTTATGACCTTGACTGGAAAGAATAAAGGACAGAGAAGTTTGAGAATTAAACCTTTAATAGCTTTGATAGCATTTTCTAATTCTTTTTTAATTTAATCTTTCCCCTTGAAGCTGCAGTTTTCCTGTAAAAGTCACTAAGGACCAGTCATGGTGCTCAGTATGTCAAAGCCTGTGCAATTCCAGACATATAGGCCCAGGTAAAGCCAATGGCCATGATGGCCTCAGGCATTGGTGAATATGAATGTGTGTGTTTGTCAGAACACAGTTTAGCCTGAACATGTAGATGTCTCTTTATCTGTGGGAACAACATGCCTGTTTATAGTCCCAGATGAAAAGCATCTGAGCAGAGCATCCATGGCGGCAAGAGCCAGATGGCTGTGACTTCACATTCAATAAAGTCAGCATTGAGGCTGGAACACTACAAATGCACCAATGAGACGTGGTTGAAAATTACTTGAAAGTTTACAATTTTACTTAGCAGTTGTGTATTGATGTGGAGGATGATGTGTTCTTTTTGAATGCACACATTCTTAGCAAGAGGTAAAAGTACCTTGAAAGCACCATTTTGCAATGCTTTTACCAGCAAGGTTACTGACTTTTGAAGCAAAAGGCTGGTGGACATGTATGGTGAATGTCCCACTGGTGACCTGGATTATTAACAGCCTCACATATGAAACAAATAGTGTGTGGATGGATAGTGAGCTATGCCAAAGCCTCTTTACTGACTGGTCTTCCTCTATGTTTACTCTCTGTTCATCCAAATTCACCTCTGGATGCTGATTGTAAAAGTATGAAAAATGATTGGTGGAGTGATGCACAGGGAGACTGGCAATTCAATATTGCTCTGACAAATGCAGTATATATTATTAACTAGTGAGTCTGAGTACTGATGTGGATTATACCTGGGTGTCCACAAAGAAAAGATGAGCACTGCAGATGATGTTGACATTCCAAAAAGCTGACCCATCTGTCATTTTTTTCTGTCCTGAGGAGTCTGCAGCCATAATGTCGATGTTTGTTTACAGCTCATCCACCAGGGGTGGATACGATTGAAACAGCAAGATTAGGACAGCAGCCAAAAGTCAAGTTGGGTAGGAAAGCAGACTTTGTATAAGTGGAACAGAGTTTTTACCAGAGTTTCTCTGTAAGACAATATACCTTCTCCTTGACAATCTCAACATATGACTAAGACTATCAATAAAGCCAAGAGGAGGTCTCCAAATCCCGCTACCTTCAAACTCTTTCTAAAGAAGAACAAGACTGCAAGCAAAATATGCATTGCCAGTCTCTTATATCACTAACAAAAGCTTTTTCAAACAATAATATCTCCCAATGCTATCAAAGGATTTAATTATTGTGCATTTTCAAATGTATTTTATAGCTTCTCTTTTGCTACATTCTAAAGCAGTTTCCCCCGTATTCATGATGCTCAGAGACGATCTCTATTTGTGTCTCCACCTACTTTCTGATACAAAAGTCATTTGTTGTGTGCTTGAGTCTCATCATATTTAGTTTTTTTGCGATTGCTGACTTTTTAATTTATGTCGGCAGTCTTTGATTTCCTGCAGCATTTAAATGAACTAAACTCTTCCTTAGGCCCATCAGATTGTTCGATTTTTAACACATTTATAAAAGAGCTTGGCCTGTTATGTGAAATATAAGAAAATAGATAAAGTGTGGCATGCACATGGACATCTGTAAATAGAAGCACACTAATAACAATGTTTTTGGAAACAATATTTAAAGTAATTTCAAAGCCAAAACCTTTTGTTCTATTTTTCTTCTTGCTCTGTAAAGTCTGTGATTAAACTCTTAAGCTTCTTACTGAGAAATATGCTCAAATGATTTTCTGGTATCGTTGTGCACCAATATGAAAAACTGTAAACGTTTACTTTGTAAAAACTAAGCAGAGGACAGTGGCCATAAAAAGAATACAGGCCTTTGATTTGATTGCATTTTGCAATATTTCTAATTCATGTTCACTTGAGTTCTATGCATCAAGAAAAAAATTACCCCCCCCCCCCCCCCCCACACACACCACCACACACACACTTTAAGCAATCTCTTTTTGAGGGTTGTCTTCTGTTTCATTTGAATTAGGAGTTGGGAATCTTCTTGGATGATTGCTTAAGTACTTGGAACATCACTGCATCCTAATGATGATGATGAGGAGTAATCACTGAGGGTTAATAAGGATGCACAGCACTAATCAGGACTGTTCGTACCTCCCAGCCTTTTTCTGAAGTCACCGGAATGTAACTGATTCTGCAGACGAAAACCACAAATGCAATAATAGATTGAAGGACATTTATGATTGTTTAAATTACATGGGTGGGTTTATTGGTTTCATAAGCCTACATAAAATGTTGCAGCAAACGTATGCTGTTCAGATTACTACTGTTTTGTGTTTCTGACTTTCAAAATTCTTGGTAATTTGTGCAGATTATTTTTGTTTAATTTGCCTTTATTGTGCATTTGTCCTATTTCCAATCTCCATGACTGATCCGATGGCCAACACATGCTGTTATCTTCCTTTTGCACACTTCTCATCTCGGTTATTTATAGATGTTTTCACATCAGTCTTCAGATGAACCAAAATGTCTTAAAACGCAATGAAAAGGAAGATAAAAATAGTTCTGTTTACAACATCCCTGCCACACTTTTCAAGAGGTTCACTGGAACAAAGACAGACAGCCATCCCTTCCAACATGCTCAAATAATTTATTAGTTAAAAATGATGCAAACTACTCATCAGGTTTGTTACTTTATCTTTTTCCTTCTGTCATCTTATAATTTAACACAAGTGCAATCAAAAAGGCAAATACAATCAAGTTACACAAAAAAGAAAAGAAAAATTAAATAAAATATTTAAAAAGCCTAAAACAAAGACAATAAGGACTATATAATGATGAAAGAGCGTGTAAAATAATTTAATGTTACATTTTTTCAAAGATCCATTCCAGTAGAAATTGTGTTTTTAACATGTTCTTGTGGTATTTTTCCCATGATGGAAGATGTATGTAAAGTAATTAAGATTAAAATTGAATTTCTGATTATTTCTTTATTCAAATTATGGTGAATCAGTAGCCAAAAAACAAAAATCCTGGCTTTTTGACTTTGCTTAAAAACGGCATAATCACAGTTAAAAGACCACTGGGAGCACTTTTCCAATAGATCAAAAGATGATTGGAGTGGGACTTTAAATTTGTTTTAGAGAAAGGAGGTTCTCCACAGAAAGGACTCTGTAGGCTACATTTCTTGCCAGCACTTCTGGACTATGACACTGGAAAAAACAATCAGGCCTGTGAGCAAAGTGTTCTCTTGGAAATGTATGGTCGTTAAGATAAGAGGGTGCAAGGTCATGAAGAGCTTTGTAATAATTAAGAATATTTTTAGGCTTGGTGGGAGCGAGTGCAGCACAGTTTTAGACTGAAGAAGCATCTCTCTGTCTACGCAGTCAGTTCTCCAGCTGCAGCATTTTAGATTAGATAAATCAGATTTGATTGGATTATCTTGTCATCCTCCTAGAATAATATTGGGATAGTCTAGCCTGGAAAAATACCTGTGTGGGTATTTTTTTTTTTATTACTATTGCTTTGTGGTAAGAAATTTGTGAAAAATTGCTATGTTCAACCGAAAAGCACACAGCTGTGGATATTTTAGAAGATGGCTTTGATTAAATCATCAGCAACTCAGAACTGACTGTCCTTTTGCTGCAAAGCAGATATAATAATAACTAAAGGTAGCAGCAGACAGTATTAGTCTCCAGTGACTACTGGTGAGAGGCTTGGCACTGATCACTGTGGCACTTCTAGATGAGGGGATGAAAAAGGGGCTGGTGCTTATGCAGTAACCATAACAACCTGTACCACCAGGACAAGGTTGGATGTGTATGAAAGGTCGTCTTTAGGGTTTACATGAAGATGTACGATACCCATACTGAAAATATGTATGCATGTGGCGCTTTAAATGTAATTTAATTTCAACGTTTTCTTTTATGTAACTGAGACTGACTTTTTACTCAAAATGCATTAATGATTTTAGCAACTTTTTAAACAAATTAAAAGCACTCACAGAAAGAACAAACAATTGATTTATTACAATGAAAATAAAGGGTTGCAACTGTAATTTAAATTGCAAAATGATTATCCTCCAATTTACGTTTGACATTGCACAAAAGTTAAAACAAATAAACTGGGCGCAGAGGTAGAGCGGTCAACCTCTAATCAGAAGATTGCAGGTTTGGTTTGCAACTTCTCTACTCCAGTGTCAAAGTGTCTTTGGGCAAGATACTGAACCCTATTTCTCCTGGTGGTTATTGGTTGGAGCTAGTGTTTAAAGGTAGAAAAGAGCTATATAAATATACGCCATTTACAATTTTAACAGTTAGAAGGAATATGTTGGAATCAGAGCTTTTGAGTACTGCATTGTTGGTTTCTCAATACATTTTTGGTTTAATAATATCAAGTGGAAAAAAGCTTTCTGAAAGCTGTTGAGCACCAGTTACTAAATTTCTTGTTTGTTTTGCAAAAAGTTGATCTGAAACTAAACAAAATTCTGAGGAAATTTTGGGTAGATTTTAAGAAATTGTAATAATAATAGGATAAGGACATAGTATCATGTATGAACCATGTTTTCTTGTGTCAGTCGACAAACTTGTCATGTGTTCCGGGTCACTGTGGCACCGCGTGGACTGGACCGCCTGTTCCTGTTGTCCAGTCAAGCTTAAGTGAATTGTGTATAAATTCTTTTTTGGCTTTCCTGTGCTCTGTGATGATCAAATAGCTTTTGGAAATTCCTATATTCCACTTATTGTATAATATCTGTTGAATTCAGATTACAATATTTAACCATGTAAACCCTTAACCGACTTGATTCAATTAGACGTATCATCATCATGGAGGGGAATGAGGCATAAAGGTTAAGTAACTATCAGTTTTAAATTAGTTCCTGCTAATCTGTGGGCGAGGTGATTGTAAAGTTTCACCCTATCTCATCGTGGACAACTTGTTCAATACCCTATTGATGTAGACTTACTTAGCAGACTGTGTACATCTCTTCCTCTTTGATATCTTCCATACGAACATGAATTCTTTCTGTCTTGCACGTCCTAAAATTTCTGATCTGTGCATGAAGTGCACTCTAAGCCTCTTCATCCTACAGCGAATACACTTTATCTCATCAATGCATGTTTGCAATTATAGCATGATATGTCAAACTTTGCCAGCAGGAGCATTGGGGGTTTAGAGGAGTCTAATTAAGAGAAAAGAGTAAGCTATCCTTGCCCCGGCTATTGAGCGGACTCAGCCTCGCCTTTCTCTAGCTTATTTTCATTATCAGTGATAAAGTGGAGCTGTGTGAACAGAATACATCAGTTTCAGACTGAAACCCATGTATGGGGCAACACATGTAAACGTGACGTTTTCATAAACTGGAAATCCCTATGCAACATACTTTTATTCAAATAATATTCCCTGATTGCTTTTTTCTTGTTCCAAAGATCATGTTAACTCTTGAAAATCCCCCCAAATAGAGATATTTAAACGTACACATTTTTAAAATGTTGCATAGTTTTTTTCTAATCCAATGTTTGCAGTTTTAGCACAGGTTGAAGATATTTTGCAAATCTCAATATTGAATTTTTACTTTAATAATTATAAGTTCTTCCAAATAGAACAACGTTTTCTCCCTGCTTGTATTGGAAGAGGGAGGAGGAAGAAAATGGAATGCTTACCAGCTGTAGCACAGACAAAATCCCTTCTTTTTCATTGTTGAACATTGGTCAGTGTGCAAACAGTGGCAAATGTGCCCTGAAGCACAAGTTCTGACTAAACGACAAGTTGAACAAAGCTTTGATAAATCCCATTGTGAGTGCTTCCCAAAAAAGGGCTTGTATGAAAAGGAAATCGCTGCTCCAATGTTTACATCAAGAGCATCATGTGAAGCTGCTACTGTTTTCTCTTGTGTTTGATTCATTAAAGTGGATTTACACATATCCCCTCTCTGCCTCTTTTCAACCTTCTTTTTGGTCCTCCTGCTTCTTGCGATCTTCATCACTGCCTTATTTCATCCAATCCTTTTGATGTGCCAGACCTTCAATTTAAGCAGCGATTTTCTCTCCTCATCTTTGTTTTCTTTCCCCAGACTTACACCCAGCTGCACAAACAGTGACGTCTTGCAGAGCCTTACAGTCTAACGCTGAGAAAAACCCCAATTTGAAGATGTCTTTGAGGTGGATAAGAGTAGGACTGCCAGGATAAAACCTTGCTAGAATGTTTGTAAGAAAACTGCAGGAAAACTGACACAACTCAGTTTACAGATGCCATAAATAAAACCAAAATCTGTT